>CM046721.1:24448772-27034034 GCA_025584915.1 Monochamus saltuarius
CAATTTACACTTAGTAATATTTATTTTATTCTATCTAGATTTTCAAATTAAATAAATAGATTCAATTTTCAAGTATCATCTACAAACAGAAAAATTGCGTTGTTTGTAATATATTGTTAGATTATTAGAATAGTTAAGAATTAAAATAGAGAGCAGTCGTGTTTTCACAATAGGAACCCTCATCCTGCTTGATAACCATTAAGCTATTTGGACAACAGGAAAATAGTCTAATTAATACCATCTTTTAAAATTTTCATTTTAATTCTCGATGGATGCATTATACATTTCATGCATAGTATTCGTATGCCTGTCTTCATACTGCGTTTTTACACAAATAAGCAAATCCTACAATTACAATATTGCAATATAAATTTAAACTATTTTCCATACATAACATCTTGAATCCCTTCTGTTGCATTATATAAAATGTGTCTTCACCATTTGGGTTTTTTCGATTGACATATTCAATCCTAACAAAACTGATTTATTAGTTTGCACTTAATGATCATTGGTTAACTGATTTAGTAAATTAATATGTAAAGAAAACACTTGTTCATTTGGATACATATAGGGACATTATATCCGTAAGTGTTTTCATCACTGAGACTTTATTAGTTTTTCAGTTATAAATAACTTTTGAATATAGCTAAAATTTCAGGAAGCGCTATTAAATGCAGATATTACAATTGCTCTCAACCCGTATAAATGTCTATGATCTGGGAGCTTCCCGTTTCAGTGGGGTGCAAAAGTAGCTCGCCTCCTCGTGGTGCACCCTGGATTACGCTAAAGAGCTAATTCAAATACTTCATCTTAATCTAATCTCGGCCCATACCAACTTAATCGTGACATAATTTCAAAACACCATTTCATCTTTACCTACTCTCAACATATAATTTTCACTTTGACAGCCTCAATACACACACACACCAGTACCTTGACCTATTGTCACAGCACACATCTATTTGACCTTTACGTACTCTCAACACACATACAAACATCTATTTGACTTTTACCTACTCTCAATACAAACACACACACTTCTATACTTTGACACCTATCATCGTGTTTGTAGCTCGTCTAGGCTCGCATCGAGAAGACAGTCCTGGCGAACTCAGCTTCGTTAGGATGCTGCCGGTGATACGACTTTGACTCTTTTCTAACTACAACACACTATTTCACATTAATCTCAATGCACACACACACACACACACACACTTCTTTACTTTGACACCTATCATCGTGTTTGTAGCTTGTCTAGGCTCGCATCGAGAAAGACAGTCCTGGCGAACTCAGCTTTGTTAGGATGCTGCCGGTGATACGACTTTGACTCTTTTCTAACTACAACACACTATTTCACCTTACTTACTCTCAACACACACACACACACACACTTCTATACTTTGACACCTATCATCGTGTTTGTAGCTTGTCTAGGCTCGCATCGAGAAAGACAGTCCTGGCGAACTCAGCTTCGTTAGGATGCTGCCGGTGATACGACTTTGACTCTTTTCTAACTACATCACACTATTTCACCTTACTTACTCTCAACACACACACACACTTCTATACTTTGACACCTATCATCGTGTTTGTAGCTTGTCTAGGCTCGCATCGAGAAAGACAGTCCTGGCGAACTCAGCTTCGTTAGGATGCTGCCGGTGATACGACTTTGACTCTTTTCTAACTACAACACACTATTTCACCTTACTTACTCTCAACACACACACACACACACACTGCTATACTTTGACACCTATCATCGTGATACGACTTTGACTCCTTCCCAACTACAACACACTCTATTTGACCTTTACCTACTCTCAACACACACACTTCTATACATTGACACCTATCATCGTGTTCCATTTGTCTAATACACATCAATTTAACCTTTACCTATCTTCAACACACACACATTTACCTTAACCTATCATTGTGTTTGTAGCTTATCTACTCGTATATCTCATCTGTCTCGTCTCATCTCATCAATACAAACATACTTCTTTAGACCATTTCGTAACTACAGCACACATTAATTTTATTTTTACCTGCCCTCATCACGTACACATTTCACAGGTGGATTAGGCCTATTGGGGATACCACTATAAAAAATACGCGCCACGTACTCTACCGCGAGGTGGTGTGGAAATTAGTACATAATACGATGTTTTAAAAAATGAAGCTATACATGTCTCATTAATGAATGGAGTGAGTGATACTGCCAATCTATACTATCAGATATTGTGTAAAAATAGGGACAAAAAACATATGATTTTGTGAATCTTTGACTATTAAAAGTAATGACAAATTAATTAATTAATAATTAATACAAGTAAAAGGATTCAAATTTGACAATTAAGATAAATACGAAAATGAATAATTAATAAAAGAATAGATACTGCTGATCTACGACAATGAAAAATTATAGAAAACGTAATGTAAATAGTTAATAAAATCATACTGCTGATATACAACGTGTTTCAGGAGGTGATGTACATACTTCAGTATGTTATTCTAGTTCAATTTTAAGCAAAAAAAATCCTGAAATTTGGTCTGAAAACGCTTTATTTAGGATATACAGGATGTCAATTTTAAAAAAATTTATTACATTTTCTTTAATAACTCTCGACTACTTTGAATTAAATTCATGAAATTTTGTATTCATGCAAATTATGTTTTAACGGAACTACACTACTAAATTGGAACCGGTCTATCAGCCAATGTTTTATATATATGAAGATATAACAATTCAGTAGGAGACAATTTTATTATTAAATAAAAATTTGTTCGTTTTTCTTAAATTCTCAAATATATAATATGTTTTTTTTTAAATTCTAATAAAGCAATTCAAAAGATATATTGTTTATATGCCCAATAAAGGAACTAATGAAAACAATCATTTATCTTTTAATTATCACTTCTCTGATGTGGTGAATATGCCGCCGTTTTTTGCAATAAGCCGAAAAAGAACTGGATAGGTAAGTTGCCAGATTCTTATTCTGTTTTCATAGAAGTGGCTCTGTTGGCAAAAAAAATAATTTCTTGAAAACTAACAACCAAGAAGGCTAGAAGGAAACCGAGTTTAGTGTTAGATTCGACTGGTCTGATATAGCCTCTAGTTTTAAAAAAATTAACAATGAAAATAGTAGTAGGATTTGCAATTTTGAGAAAGGTCAAAGGAAAGTAAATTTTTGTTTGAAGGCTGAACAATTATAAAAATCATTACGCTTTTATACAGCTGTATGTCATGATCACACAATTGATATTCAGTAAAAAATTTTAACATATTTATCTCATCTTTTCTTTTAATGCAGCTGTACATTCTTTCATAATAATTGCTGTGTGGTACAATTTGCTATAATTTTAACAATATTTATCTATGATGCAAACGGAGGAAGAAGAATTCGAATTTAAATTTACGAGTGTTAACGACTCTTTCCGAAATACATTCGAGAATCGCAAGATGCTCATCTATTGGCCCACACATAACGCTGGTAACGCCATGCGCAGTAATGCCTCTAGATAAAATTTCCATTATTTCAAATTATTCAGTGTAGTTCAAATGTTGCAAAGCTTTGTATTATCCATTCACTTCTACAAATTTTTTTCAAAGTTAATTTAGCGTTTTTAAGGAAAAGGAAATATGCTTAATAAAAGACTTTTATATTCAACTGCCTTTATTTTGGCACCATTCTCTACAACTAAACAGTCTTCAGTGCATCAATTTATTGTTCCCAAATCTCTTTTTTAAGTTTCGATTTTAAAAATATTTTCGATCGCTTCTATACAAATATTCTAAAAAAAAACTAGCAAAAGACAAATTAATAAGTAGGAATGTAGTTTACGATTAACAAAAAAAGTAGTTTTAAAATTATCCGCCCAATAGAAACACAAATATCACAGTATAGTGCAGAAAAAAAACGATTGAATATACATTTTCTTGAGCAAATATACGAAATTAAATAATACGCAGTATTGAGAAAGCCTTACCTCCATATTTAAAAATAAAATATTGATGTGATATATAATTTTTTACTGGGAATGTTAAGTTTAGTGTAGAAAGATTTCAGTTAGTTTTTTAATATTTTATCTTTAGAATAATCCGAAAATCTATGTGCCCTTTTCTTGTTCTATAAACAATATTCTAAACTCTAATACATAACGTGCATAATATAAATAACTCAACTACGTTAAAACCTCTTAAACTTAGTAAAAAAATGTATGACACTTCAACTACTCAAAAATTAGTCTTTCGAACGATAGGTATACAAAAAATTACTAGGACAAAATTCTTCAAAAGCATCACGAATAAAAAATACTAACATTGCAATATCGATAAACAGAATTGAAACGAAGCCATTAATTTATCAAAACAACTTTGAGGTAATGCGCAAAATCGTGAATATTGAGGTTATGAGAAAGTAATAAGGTTAAACTAAGAAAATTGATGAGGTTCGGTTCAAACCATATATGTAATACTATAGGCGTTTTTTTTTTCAGCTTCGGTTCTGGTTTCGGTTGACATTAAATTGACAGATTTTTTGACAGTGGTTTTACTTTGGTTCTAAATTCGTGACGTCATAATTATTGCCAATTGAATGCATTGGTTCTGTGGGGTTGTGCTGTACACACGTTTAAAAATATTTGTTAATTGTAAATAAACCAAAAATTCCGCCACGATTTGGATGCTTCTAAAATTGACAGACCGAATTGCTGCCTTGACGTCATGAGCTTCCAATAGAATGCGGTTGGTATCATTTTGGTTGACCTTCAAGTAAACCGATGCTGAAAAAAAAACGCCTAAAATGGTTCAAACACCCTAGGACGAATGTTGCCAGAAAGATTTTTGGAACAGTACTAAATTTTTATTTAAATTGTACTAGATTTGGTACCAGTGTACTAGATTTTTTTAAATTACAGTTGGTAGAGCTAATATGACTAATGCAATGTTACCATCTGTTTCTAAGCAGTGTTTATAAAAGTATAGTTAGTCAACCTAAGATTTAATGAGTTGACAAGAGATGGCAGCATAAGTACTATTTTGAAGATATTTGTCTCGAGGGTTGTCCAAAGTGGACATTTAAACCAAATTTAATATGTTTGGATATTTAGTTCACTTGATTTAAAATAGATGTCATCAATAATTTATGAGTGAACGTTAAGCTATTTTTCGCCAACAAACAACACTATTATGGTTAATTGTTAATTTCACATACTAATTTGGTTGCAAATCTTATGATATGATACATAACTTGAATTACAAACAACTAACATACTTCTTAGGATTGCCAGAAGTCAAAAATTTAAGTGAGAGAGGTCTCTAAAGAGTTTAGTCGTATTTGTTACAATTATACAACACCAATTTGATATGTAAAAAATATTAATAGCTTTAATTAAAGGAAATGATTTATTAGTTGAAAGATATCAATAAACTAATCATTAATTATTATACTTTTGGTAAAATAATATTTAATAGTTTATAATTACCTATGTATACATATAGCAAGCAGATAATTCAGTTCAGGAGATAAAACGACGATAAATCATTAATGAAAACTTTTGAATGCTTAAGTTTCTTCTATTTTTTAAGTTCACAAACAATGGAATATTACATATACGAAAATTCATACTTACGAGCTTACCATAGAAAAAGAATAAATGAGCTTACCCTACCACGTACTACTGTCAAATCTCAAATGAAATAATAATCAAAATTAATTGCAAGATGCAAATGTCAGAAGTCAGAACTCAAAAGAGAAATGTCACATTAACATAACATAACTGAAAATTATATTTGCCTGGTATCAAATAAAATTGGTTACAAAAGTATCATAATGACTTCAACGATAATACATACAAAGATGGAAAAAACGAACAACAAAAATCATGACTTAAAAGAAGCTGTAAAATCCAAAAATTTAGATGAAGTTTTACAAAAAGTAACAGACGTTGATACGGTCTGTTGTTTTACAAAATGTAAGAATCGTACAAAAGATTTTGCTATACAATGCAAATACTGTAATAAAAGATTTTGTACAACTCATGGTTTACCCGAAATACATGGATGTGGCGAAGCAGTTAGAAGAGACGAGAAACGAAAATTTCTACATCCTGATACAAAATTATCACAAGAAAAACACTCGCAGGCCCACAACAAGTTATCTATGAAACTCAAACAAATGCAATTGGAGAGGAAACCTAAGCAAAACTTATCAAATAAACATAAAAAGTAATGTCTTTTTCTATTTTGTCAATTTGTATAATCTGTGGTACCTATCTAGTGATACGTTTATTAAAATATTTTAAAATGTAATTAATTATGCTTTTCTTCAAATAATAACATATAAACATTACCTTTAAAAAAAAAACCCTAGAGGTATGTACCTATAAATATATTAAACACATAATTATAATTAAATATTATTTATTACGATGTAAAAAATACTGATTTACATTTCATTTAATTATTTACGCCATATAATGATTCAATACTATAAACTTACTGTACTAAGATGAATTGTTAATAAAATATACATGATGAGTAATTAAATTTGTAATGTTCAAATAAAAGTTTTTTGTGCTTCTTTAAAAATTTAATATAAAAAAACTGTTTGCTATTCCACAAAGTTGTTTTTAAAATACTAAGAGTTGCTAGCAACTTTTAAAAAAAAATACGAGTTTAAATTTAAATTAATAAAATCTGTAGAAATGAGTTGTCCATAAATCAATGTGCATATGTATTTCGTAGTTGCATAGTACATTCAAATAAACTAAATTAATTTGGCTTCTTATCAATTATAATTTCATGAAAAAAAAAAGATTAGCAGCTGAAATAGATATTAAATTGGATAATAGAGAGCAAATTTAATGAACACAAATATATCTATTAAACTTTGGTTTTACTTTGGTGATATAATAAGAGTCCTGTAGCAAGTGGTGACATTCTGACTACATTTGCCTATTTTAAGACCTGCAAAAGCTTGCCATAATGATTTCTAATCCTGAATAGAAATAATAAAATAATTATCACTTTATAAATAAATGCATGGTAAAATACGGACATAAAACAATTATAATAAAAGGAACAACTTATAATAAATTTTTTTAAAAATTAAATTTTAAAAAAATTAGCTCCCACACTTATTGGTATAACGAGGGTTTTTGATTATATATTAAAGAATGAAAAAATTTGTAGCTAATGGAATGACAACGAAATAAATCTACATAATCATCAGTAATGAAACGTAAAGTTATTTATTCATTGGACACAAAATAATATATGCGGTAAATTAACTCAGCTATAAAAAATGAGTAGAAGCATGGATAACTGATAAAATTGTTCAACAAAAAAATGTTGAATATTGAGAAATAAAATTTTATTTTAAAACTATGATTTATGTCCTGAAGAAAATAGATTTCATACTCCATTTATAATAAAATCCACAGTTACAAATATGATGCAAATTATTGACCACACAATTATAAATAAAAACCAGAAAACATGTTTAAAAGGACTAGTATATTTATGATTACTAGAGCCAAAGTCTTTGACACAATGACGCCTTGCATAAAATACTAGTATTGCAGGTACCACATATTGGACTATGACGCCAGCATAAGTGCCTGTCATTTCCACCAATCGTTTAAGATTATGTGTACATAACGCTACGACAACTGGAGGAACAACGGCAAGTGTTGGAAAAACTAGACGATTAATGAAAAAGCTGCGTTTGTCTATTGTCTGATCTAATATAAAATTTTTCAAGTTACTCTGCAAAGTTATGGCTATTATTGGAAAACTTGTTGACATTGGGAATAGCGGAAATGCTGCTAGGAAGAACCCGATTATTTTCATTAATATACTGGAATCATCTGTATAAATAAAATTAAGGGAATATAATACATCTAATTTTTCAAAAGCAAATGATCCTGTCATGCATAACAGTAGATAAAATGAACATATCAAAATGAAGTCTACACTGACTTTTTTCGTCATGTGTTGTTTATCTGAAATAGGAGCTATTAATCCTGGCAAGGAATGGTGGCACATAAAACTATAAACACTAGAACCAGCTAGAGCAGGTACTTCTCTTAGATTTATCATTTTAGGGTAACCTTGTTGTCCATATGTAATCAGTCTAATAGAAGCTAAAGTAACCATAACCAAAAAGGCGAACCACCTTATACTTATTGTGAAAAATTGTAAATATTTAGTTTTTTGAACATTAAAATATGTAAAAGGGCCTACTAATAATGCAAAAATGGTAACAAATATTCTGTACACATCCATTTTTGTTAAATCATAGGAATCCCAACATTTTACATCAAAATCTTCCGTATCACTATCATTTTTACAACCAAGATTAACTAATGTTTTACCCGATGCTGCTGTGTATATTGCTAGATCACCAAATAAGTAAACACAGAGAGACACAAAAAATAACATATGTCCAAATTTATTCAAATATAAAGCTGCTATTTCTCCTAATTCTACCTTTGTGTTGATATTGTAATATCGATGTCTTCTATTGACTCTGAGGATGGCAGTCTCTTCTGTAGTATTGTCAGTTTCCGAGTCTGAATCTATAGGAACTTCACTCTCCTACAAGATTTAGAATTATTAAAATGCATTATATAGTTATCAGGTCTATCTTTTTTAATAATAGTAAAATAATGATACTAATATAATTACATCAATTTTGTGTGACTGTATCCTTCTCCACTGTATAGTAGCATTCGCACATGCCATACTTTCAATTACATACGTAACAGTTATGAAACTTACAAATGCCAGAAATATTAGAAGAAAAGTACTAAATAACCAACCAGCCCCTGCAAAAGCAGCTGGTAGAGTTAATGCACCGGTTCCAACAATTAAATTAAAGATATAAACAAGCCCCACCTGAAAATGGATTTAACATTTCAAAATCTTATGGTCGATATATCTCTTAAGTAACAGCTAATTAAAAGCTTTCTGCCTCAGAAAATTTCTTTGGTTAAGTAATAATTAGTTATTAGTTCCTTTGATAAACCGAATTGAAAATTATTTAAATAACTAACCCATGGAGGATACTGATCTCGTTGTGGCATAGTGGAAAATGTAGTATGTAGTAAACTTCTTATTGTATTTAATTTATAAAACGCAAATTTCTTCTCTATTTTAAAATTAATTGGTTAAATATGTTACATTTTACTTTTTTATCTATGAAACTTTGTTACTTGTGTCAGTTTAGATCTGTCATATTTTGTTTATGTTTGCGTTTGATGTTTATGTATGTCATGTCAGGAGTTTACGTCTTCTTCTACTTCATTTTGAACAAAATTTTCTCTCTTATCTGTGTTCAAAACCATTCTGAAAGTAGTCGCGTTCTATTTACCTAAGATCAGAATTAATTTCACACCATATGAATAACTGAGATTACTTGAGAGGATAATTATACGATCAAATGAACTTGTGAAGTTCGATCGTAATTATATGAAGCGCCTCGTCCTCTAGATTTACTTGTAGTACTTCCCTTAGGTACTAGGTGGCGCCACGTATTTGAAAGATTAAAACTGTAATATCGATGTATACCTACTTTATCGATACAGTCTGCGCAACGCGTCATTATTTTAAAGTATTTTAGTGCAATATTTTATTTTTTGGGTAGGGTTAAAATCGGTATTATTTATGAACATATATTCTCTAGTTGATGATAAATAAGATTATGAAGGGTGGGGCCTAGAGGACGAGGCGCTTCATATAATTACGATCGAACTTCACAAGTTCATTTGATCGTATAATTATATTTCGCGCCTCGTCCTCTAGATTTACTTGTAGATATTTAAAGACAGAAATATTGCACTGTTATTTAATGTATATTTTATATAATATACATTATTTTCCAGCATTCTTATAAGCAATTTTAGAAGTTATGTTTTATTGAAAACTGTTTTTGTAATGTTGCCTACAATAAGACTAGGCTAATGTTTAAGGGCGTAATTCATAGTCAGCACTTCACTTATGTAAACTTATTAAAGTGTGGTTATGAAACTATTAATAAGTTGTTACCCTGCACCTTGTAAATTGCAAAGCTAAGTGCACGCTTAATCTTAAGTGTGATCTATGAATTCCACCCTTAGTCTTTCGACCACTCTGCACTTTTTCTTATCCAATTAGAGACACCTTTAGCATGTGCCTATGATATCAATGCATGTCTTGTCGAGTGTGCAGGAAAAATATTTGTATTCAGGCCGGACGCCCTCAGACAATGTAGTACCTAATTGCCGATTGTCTGTTTATTTGCCTTTCTGTAAGGTTCCTTAGAGTTGATAAATAAATAAGGATCCATAACTGGTCAAAATTTTGATGATCTGTGGATAGATTTCAACAGGGTGCATGCAGGACATATTTAAGTTTTCTCTTCAAAGAATAGTATTTCAGAAAAGACTGATATGCCTTAATACTTGACGTCTTAATGCGGTCAGTTATATAAATCTTCTCTCCTTCTCTATATAGTAAATACAATATCTTCTACTTTAATTACAAATAGAGTTTACAGTCGCTGCGCTATTGCCAGAGTCAATAATGTGGCAAGTTATAGGGATAGTTGCGACAATGATTCCTATGCGGGTATGGTAGGGTGGAAGAATGTTAGCTTGGATCAATGTGGTGAGATTGATATTTGACTACCCCCCTAATTAATGAGGTTTTCCAGGTTTCCCTCATTCCTGCACTGAATAGTGGTTAGGACTTATCAACGTAAGTCGTTCCTAGGCGCAAATGAGGCTTGCTAAATATGCCGCCCCATCTCACGCACAAGTCTCCGACTTCTGTGCTAATCCTGTGATTAGAACGAGGGGTAGAGATATTATTATTAATCTGAGGGTCCCAGGTAACATATGGTACTTTGGTCTAGGTGGACGTAGTCTTGACACCCCTTTAAGAAATCTAAATATTGCTAGATTCTCACCTATTTCACCTGGAAATATCACCTGTGGTTATTGAAAGTACCATACTTGTGTTGTCCTGATGTCAACTGACTTTGCAGGAATTCTATTACTTGAAAAGTGTTACCTTTAAAAGAATAATTGATTGCTCGATATTGGCAAAGCTTCCACCAATATCTCAGGGATGAAAAAAATTTTTGTGTGGATGTTGACAATGACTCCAACACTGTTACGATCGTACTCCTTTTAAGAGAAATGCCTTCCCAATAGTTTCCCTACCACCTACCATAGGTTGTTGCCTAATAGATGTAGATAATAATAGAGCAGTAGAAGGCTTTAACACGATTGGTTCTGGAACCAATAGTTTTGTAAATTTGGGGTACCCGGGCTGAGGTGTCCACAAAGGTACTATTATATATACCTTCTGCTTTATCTATGACGATTTTCTTTAGAACTCGTAAGATTAAACCAAAAGGAGGGAAAACATAGAAGTTTAGGTGATGCCAATAAATTGTAAAGGCATAAATTGCAAGATAATTCTGGTCTCTATGCCTGAAAAATATTTTCACATTTAAGATTAAGGTTTGAAGCAAAAATCGATTCTGGTATTCCCAATTTATCATTAATATAGACCCTTTTGTTTCTGGACGTAACAAACAAAAACCTGGATAGGCCTTATTTGAATTATCACAAAATTGGCAAATGTTTTTAGTTAAATTGTGTAAATCTGGGAAACGTATACTACCCATCCTATTGATGTAGGATATAGGTATTATGTATATACCCTCAGAAGTATATTCACCGAGTGAATGTTTTTTACAAAACATTTTATCCCATAGAGAATTGCTATAAGTTCAAGAAAATTAATATGTTTCTTATTTTCGTATCATCCCATCAGCCATGAGCATAATTTCCATTACAACATACTCCCCCATCCAGTCTTGGAGACATGTATAAATGACATAATGAAAAATATCCTGTTTGATCTGGTTTTTACCAGAGTTAATGGTAATGCAGCACCAATTTGTCTTCTTTTATCCAAGAAGGAATATTTATGATGCCATTATAATTATGAGAAGAATTTTGATGGGATTACTTTTCTAAACTTTGATATATAACCTCCCATACTTCATAGCTGGACAAGTCGAGACTATTAGACCCACAAAACTACAGAAACATCTAATTTTAGTGTTTCGTTGCATGAATATTTTTAATAAGTTTTATAATCCTACTACATTTTCTGCAGTGATTTCCAAATTCATCTGAAGTGAATTAAAAATTAAACCTAGGAACTTGTGGGTTTCAATTGATTTTTGCTTGTGTTGAGCAAGAAACCAAGACTCTCCAGTAATTCGATTGTATATGATATGTTTTCTATTGTTTTTATGGATAGGAACCAAGAAATATGCATGCTGAAGGTCTATTGTTGCCATAAAGTAATTTTTGTGTAAGAGAGACATATGAGTTTAACTTTTGAGATTTAAGATAAGTCTCCGTTTACCATTTGGTTTTATATTAGGAAAATTGGAGAAATAACCTGTTGTTTGGTATGTTTTGAACCTACAACAGCAGAAATTTTCATGTTTCTACACTTCCTCCATTAATATTTTTGCTTGGCCTGTTGAAGGCTTTACACGATTTATGAAATGTCTACTTTGAGTAGAACTTTTTATAAATGGTAATTTGTACCCTTTTATCCAGCTCAGAGCAATGGAATCAAGAGTATATAGATTCCCATGCCATGCCATGCCAAGTAGTAGTTTATGTAGTCCTCCTGCTAAAAAAACACTTACCTTGTTGTCCTGTTGCTGTAGTAGGATAGACGGAAGGCTGTATTTTGTATATGTTACTTTTTGGTCATTTGGTAGACCTGATTTTAAAAGTGCATTCCAACTCTGTCTCTAATAACTGGGTGAATTTCGAAAGGCTCTGGCTCCTTTCTATAATTCACACCTGGGGCATCCATATGACTTCGTCTAATGAAATGTTATTAGGCAGAACTACTGTGTCCAATGGATTTGAAGTCTGATTCTCTGCTACATGAAACCCTTCAGGAAGGTTTATATTGACTCATTTGAGGCTTCAGATTGAGAGTTTAGTGAACTCACTGACCTGAGCCACTTGAGGCTCAGCGGTCAGGATATCAATGGAATTTGTTAGAACTGTTGCTTTCGGAAGAAATAAGCAACTGATTTTAAGTGCATCTCAATTGTCTCTAATAACTGGGTGGATTTCGATAGGCACTGGCTCCTTTCTGATTCACACCATATCCATATGACTTCTTCGTCTAATGAAATGTCATTAGACAGGACTACTGGGTCCAATGGATTTGAAGTCTGACCCTCTGCCACATGAAACCCTTCAGGAAGGTTTGTATTGAGTCATATGAGGCTTCAGATTGAGAGTTTAGTGAACTCACTGACCTAACCAAGTCACTTGAGGCTCGGCAGTCAGGATATCAATGGGATTTGATAGAATTATTGCTTTCAGAAGCAACAAGCAACTGATTTTAGAAGTGCATCTCAATTGTCTCTAATAACTGGGTGGATTTCGAAAGGCTCTAGCTCCTTTATATAATTTACACATGGGGCATCCATAAGACTTATTCTTCGTCTAATGAAATGTCATTGGATAGGACTACTGTGTCCGATGGATTTAAAGTCTGATCTTCTGCCGCATGAAACCCTTCAGAAAGGTTTGTGTTGACTAATTGAGTCACTTGGGGTTTCAGATTGAGAGGTAGGACGCCTGCTTGTGCTTCGCGACCTATGATGAGAAATGCTGCGCTTCCTCTTGCGGGAGCGACATAAGTCTTTCTACCTACCCATCCTGTAACGGAATATTATATAAGTTATTATATTTTTTAATACTTACAATGAAAAAGGTAATACGCATAGATTCGTGACGCCACTTTCGCACGAAAAAGAATAATGACGCGTTGCGCAGACTGTATCGATAAAGTAGGTATACATCGATATTACAGTTTTAATCTTTCAAATACGTGGCGCCACCTAGTACCTAAGGGAAGTACTACAAGTAAATCTAGAGGACGAGGCGCGAAATATAACTAAATAAATACCTATGTTGTTTATATACTTATATAGGGTGAAACTATATAAACAAAGCTAAATAATAATGATTAATAAAATCGTAAAACGCTTTCATTTTAAGATAATTGCAATATGTCAGAATCAAAACTACACTTCTTGTAGTTCTTGTGTTAATATAGGTGTTTTTTATTAAAGAGAAAAAAATGTAATTATGTTAGATTATATAGGTACCTATCGCTATAGATATATCATAACAGGTGTAACAGAATGATTTTAAAAAAACAAATATATATAAAAAAAATTAGGAAAATGCGGTATATATGAAAATATTTTTATTTTTGCTGAAAGTGCGATATTACTCTTATAAACACTTCTTAATGCTACATTTAAATAAGGAGCAATATGTTGTGCAGACAACGTTTTAATTTACAAATTACAGTACATAAGGCATGGATAAAATATTTTCTATGCCATGGTTGTAAAGTCTGTGGTTGTACGGAAAATCGTCTTTGTACCACAGAAGATCTTCTGTGTTTGTATATCGATTAACTCCTCCCCTTCATAGGAGTTGTATGCAAGATAAACAATTTTGTAGTTAGCAATTTTGGGTTAATGGTGTTTGTTTTGTTTATGTCATAATGAATTTGTATTATCGTTTTTTAATAATATTAATATGTGAGTATTTATTAAGTATTAACTAATTTGTTTATCAAGTCTTACTGGGTTTAGTTGTACATGCGCCTATATTGTTACAATTTTTTAGAGTACATTGTGTTGTGAGAATATTTCAATAAATTAATAAGATATGTGAAGGTAGAGCTGAATTGTACTGATATATTGTAATGAGTTAATTTATTGTATTACAAAATCTGTAAAATTATAAAAGTAATAATAATAATAATTTGTTAGCCATATAATTACATTTTTAGGTTTCTTTATGGAAATTTGTGGTTCACGTGTATTGGAATTAAGTGACAAATTCTCTGAAATAAGAAGAGAAGGAGGATATTGGTTGGTTAAATTTTATGCACCTTGGTGTGGTCATTGCAAGAGACTTGAACCTATTTGGGCTCATGTGGCTCAAGCCCTTTATAAAACAAATATCAGGGTGGGGAAAGTCGACTGTACTCGTTTTCCTTCAATTGCATCAGAATTTGATGTCTCAGGTTACCCTACTATAAAATTGTAAGTGATTTCAGTACCTACAATGTTTTATTAGATTTATTGCAAAAAATATACTTAATCGTTAAAAACTATTTAATTTTAAACTAAATTAATTATTAATGTTTAATAGCAAAAAGTGATGTATTTTTTAAGCATAAAACCAGATGGTGATTACATTTTTCATGGTGACCGTACTAAAGAGGACATAGTCAATTTTGCAATCAGAATGGCAGGGCCTCCTGTACAAGAAGTTACACGTTCAGAAAGTTTAACGAATATTAAAAATATGAATCAATTATTCTTCATGTACGTAGGCAGTCAAGAAGGTCCACTATGGGAAATTTTTTATGATGCCGCCTTAAAATTACAACCTCATGGTTTCTTTTATTCTGCGACAGAAGAAATTGCTAAACAGCATGTAGACATAGATGAGTTGCCAGCTGTATTTGTGTATAAAGAGAGCTTACATTATTTCTATTCAGGTAAACTATAATCGTAAAGTATTCATTTAAAAAAGTGTGTCAATTTTTAGTGGATTCTGGAAATAGTGAAGAAAAAGCGGAACATTTAAATTCATCACTGTATAAATGGATCAACGAAGAACGCTTTGAGACATTTCCAAAAATTACTCGAGGAAATATCAATGAAATTCTTCAAACTAATAAATATATTGTTCTTGTTGTTGTCGAGGAAAATAAATTGCAACAAATACCAACTGAAATGTTAGAATTTCGAGATATGGTTGAATCATTGATAAGAAAGAAACGAGATAAATACCATAAACATTTCCAATTTGGATGGGTTGGTAGCCCAGAACTGGCAAATAGCATTGCTATGCAAATTTTACCATTGCCCTACTTAATAGTTTTAAATTCTACCACTTATCATCATCACGTACCAGAAGATGATCCTACTGAAATGACGGCTGATGCCATTGACATATTTCTTGAAAGGATTCATAATCAGACCATAGCGGTAAGTAACTATAAATATAATAGAGAAAGTTTCAGTAAATAAAGTAAAATTTTATAAAACACCCTATATCTAATAGGAAAAGGGAATATTTCTAATAATTGTTCATGAAAAACCTGTGCCTGTGTTTGAAGATAGGTGGCGTAGCTGAGGGAAGTTGACATTATGTCATGTAATGCCATCTATCAAACGATACCATACTAAATTTCAGACAGATTCATAGGTTAGTTTTTATTTAGCAACGTTGTCACGATGGGACTGTCTTTGTCTTCCAGGGAGAAGATTCACCTAGAAAAATACATTATGTCTGTCGTTTGGTCTCTGGCATATAATAATGTATCCACATCTGACTGCTCCTCATCAAAAAAACAGATATACGTTTAAATTCCTTATTCGTATAGATAGATTCCCATAGACAATATCCAATTTTGCTTTTAATTTTTTGCATGTTTTTTGATCCAAAATTAAAAAGCATATTAACGATCAATATTGCTCTTTTGCATTTTATTGAGAAACACGTATCATACATATTTGTCAGATAAAAATAAACCTATGAATCAAACTGAAATTTAGTATGTTGTCGTTTGACAGATGGCAGTACAGGATGGTAGTCATCTTCTTTAAGCAACGCCATCTATCTTCAAACACGGGTACTTATTGATGGACCTGGTACTCGGTTTGTCGATTCTTCCATGACTTATGGTATTAACATTACAACAATGTGGTACCTACATGTAATTTTTGGTAACATAATCTATTTTTATTTAAGGCCTATGGAGGAAATGGTATCGCTGTTCGTCTTTATCGAACATATTTTGAAGCAAGCACCGCCTTGTCAGACATGTGGCGAGGAAATCCAGTATTAACCACTGTGCTGTTTGGATTGCCATTAAGTTTTCTGTCATTTATTTTATATTCCATCTGTTGTGCCGATATTTTAGATGCAGATGAGGAGGAAGAAGGTACTTTTATTTATTTCAAAATAAACATATACAGTGGTACACCACTTAACATTTCTTTTTTTTTTAATTAATATGTATTTTAAATTGTTTCTATCCACATCCCACAAGCAAAAGACAGCAAAGTGTTTTAGGCTTGTTTCTTTATTTTCATATTTCCCTTGTTAAGATGGATAGTCATATCGAACCGGTAGGTTACAATGCGTGCAGGTTAATGTTTTTTTTGTCTAGTTCCACCATAATTCCATCAGGAGTACTACAGGGATCTCACTTGAGACCTGTAATGTTTATAATTTATATTAATAAAATATATAATGTCTAAATTACTGTAACCTTTTAGGATATGCAGACGATTTTAAATTATTCTTAAGTACCATTTCGAGATTCTGTTGATTGTTTAAAACTTCAAAATGATCTGGATACATCAATAAATGCTATGTAATCACTGTCACTAGAAATAAGTAACCTGTTATTTATGATTATATTACATTCAATTTTAAACTGTAGTAATGAAGTTAAAGTCCTAGAAGCAACTTTTGATAGTAAAATGTCTGATGCGCATATAAATAATTTATTATTTAAATCTTTTAAGACACTGGGTGTTATTATGACAGTCGACACGATCCATCAAAGCTATTTTGCTTTTAGCCTATGTTATATGGATTCCTCAATACAGCTCAACAGTTCAATATAAAAAATTTTAATTTTGTTCATATGTGCAGATTAATATTGGATGACAATTTTCAGAATATATTCAGAATACAGTATTTTAATTTTAGCAAATAGAAGAGTAATAGCGGATATTATTATTTTATATAAAATTATTACTGGTAAAATTTCCTGTTCATATACATATATCAAAATCAGTGTGTTGCTTGTTTTTTCTTGTGGCTACCGGTGGTGAAAGATACCTCTGCAGAAAAATTATTCACTAGGTGCAAAGAAAAACACGGCTTGAATTGCAAAATAAATACATTTTACTTTGAAACCACCTTTATAAACAAAAATAACTGAAAAACAAAGGAGATACAAAAAAATTTGTAAAATATACCAATTAAACTACACAAACAAATTTATAATACGTTTTAGTCTGTAAGGAAACTTTATTGGAAATGTTAAGTGGCACATCCTGAATACATATTTTGTTAATTTTGCATAAAAAATATTACATTATAGTAATCCTGAGATGTTGGACATTTTATTAAAAAATATTTTTTTTTGCACATTCATTTAAATATATTTTAAACACATTAAAGGAGAAAAATATCTGTTCTCCCTCCCATTGAAAAATATTCATTAAACAAGCATCTCGATGATTATAATTCATTTCAGTAGTCTTAAAGATTTTAACACCCAAACAAAGGTTTTAAATCAATTAGTGTAATTCTGTTAAATATCCAATATCTAAAAAAATGTAAAGTTAAAAAAATTATTTGTGAAGAAAATTTGTGAACTAATCCATAACTTAATATTTGTTTTTAGATCTACATGAAAAAAAAGAATGAGACTACTTTTATACAAGCAGGTAAATAATTTATTAAAAAGTATTTATTGTACATATTATGTAAGTTTTAAAATTAATATTATTGCATACTTTATATTTATGAATTATTGTTGTAAATAAATGTTACCTTAAGAGTATTGTTTTAAGCAGTTCCAAACTAAAATTATTCCACAAAACATCTTAAAAGTTAAAAGTCTTCATCATCAGAATCTAAGGCAGCTCTCCTCCTGTCAAATTTCACTGACGTTTTGCTTTTAGTTTGATTGCTCACATTTTCCAGCAGTCCTATCAATTCCTTCTCACCTATCTTTGTACAGATTTGCCCAGTTTGTGCCATTCTCAATAACATATTTTCTACCATTTGACCTTTTTCTGGTTTTCCCAACATTAATGTGTTTACTATAAATAATTAATAAATAAGTTCAGAACATACGTAAACGTGTGATATTGTAATACAATCTTATACCTAATCTTTACTTTTGTCTTATAGAATAAATACATGCAAACTGCAACTCTTTAATTGAATTTTTTAATGAGTGAAAGAATTTTTTTGAGGCCATTTGATAAAATACAAAAGTACTGGTAAAGCAGCGAAGAAAATAAGTACAATTCAAAGGTTTAGAAGCAAAACCAAAAAAAAGTGTACAAATTAATACATTATATACTTAACGCAAAATAACTTTTTAACACTTAAGATTCTGGTTTGTTTGATTATTTGTATTTCTTACATCTTGCTCGAGCTGATTGATCCAATATCTGAGACAGTATAGAATTTTTTGCATCCTGTTGTGCTCTAGCCTGTTCCTCCTTATGTTTTTGTGCGGACTGATTTGGTTCTCCTTCCTGGAATCAAAATCAAGGTTTCACAAACATAACCTAATAAAACTATTAAGTACAGTACCTGATATTGTGATTGTAATTGAGCAAGCCTTTGCTTCCTTATTTCGTCTAATTCGGGATCTGCCATTTTATTCCTTTCCTGAATTATTAAAAATAAATTCCGGATAAATAATAAATCACAAATAATCAAACTGGTTTAATACCCATAGCACAAAATACCCCGAAGAAAAACAAGTGACAGATTACCACTGCAATGTAATTTTATGATAACTGGAATGCGCCACTCAATAACTAACGAGATACAGATAAAAGAAAAAACCCCACTGTACGCCAATGACGTGTTTACAAACAAAATAATGGGAAATTAAGAACACAATTCAGATCGTATGTACGTGCAGATGATTGTCTCTCTCGCACCCACATCCCACATATGTATGTACAATGGTCGTCAGCTTAAAGTCACCACTTCCATGTTTTGTCCCTTTCTAGCACCGTGTATAATAAATGGCACTAGAAAAGAATGGACTATGGAACTGGTGACTTTAAGCTGACGACCATTGTACATAACCAATGAAGTATTTGTTTGCTGAGTTTCATGTGCCTCCTTCTGTCTGCTCCTAGGTGTGGTATGTAATACCTTTATTTGGATGCGCAATTGAACTAAAAGCATTTCATACACTGAAATGTAATTTTATATTATGATGACTAGAATGCGCTAATAGCTGCGCGATTGGATTATCTATGATCAGCGCCATATTTTGTTTTGTGCCTCTAGCAATGGCGGAGCAGTAGAGGCTTGCTGATTCTGAATTGAAATGAAATTGAATTCTGGATATGAAGAATTATTTCGTGCTATATGCTGGTTAATTTTACAGTCCCTTATAAAACATGACATGTTCCAACAATAACACCCACAAAAATGCACAAAGAATAACACTAACGAGATAAAAGAAGAAACTACACTGTACGCCAATGACGTGTTTACAAACAAAATAGTGGAAAATTAAGAACACAATTCAAATCGTACGTGCCGATGGTTGTCTCTCTCGCACTCACATACATAACCAATAAAGTACAATGCCGATGAACCGACGGTTCATGATATAGGTCACGTGACAGGTGGCACGTTTTCTAGAGACCGAAGGTCCAGAAAATTGATATTTTATTTGCTTTATGTTGGCGGTTGTGAAAATATGATGCCTGCATTGCAATATGAAATTAACTAACTCGCTGTCATTTTAAATGTCATTAAAGAATGTGACCAATCACAGTAAACAAATGAGCTTCACGCTACAATACAACCAACGTAAATTGGCATAAAAACCAAGTTTTAATGATTATGGACCTTTTAGGGCAGCCATGGACATGAATTAGCTGTCGCCGACATGACACAGGCGCAGTCTATATTTTTTCTAGGTTTAAGGTCCCCCCCCATTAACGTTACTATGGAAACTAAATTTTAAATTGTCAACAAATTGTCATTACTAAAAAAGAGTCAACAGTTTCCTATCTAATCTTCACATAAGTAATTGCTTCTAAATTGTGATTGAAATAAAAAAATCAAATATATTATCTCAAAAAAAATGTCAATTCAAAGTGCAACACCAAGTTTAACAAATGAAACAAAAGAAGTTTTTGATTTGATATTGAAAGAAGCTATGATTAAACCAAACGAATTAGGAGATACTATCAATAAATGCGAAAATGTATTAAACGACAATGTATCAGTAATTAGTGGAAATGAGTCAAACAAATCCTTTTTAATGAAAAAATTTTTACAAAATTCTATCGAAGAACTTAATACAAACAATGAGTTAATTTTAAGTACCGCCATACCAATTCCCAAACCAAGAAAAAGTAAAAGTAAATTTCCTCGAGAAAAAATAAATTTATCTAAGAATAACAGTGCTTCTAGTCAAAAAACATATGTAATAGAAAATGATAAAGCAAATACCGAGGCCGTTAATGTTATGGTGCATAACAATCCAATGTTAACAGGCATGAGTCAATTTTCCAGAAAGAACTCAAGCGATTTAGGTAAGACATATGTAAAGAGTATAAGCAATAAATCAAAAGATTCAAAAGAGATAAATATTGCATTAATCAATAAAGAAGACAGTTCAGATGATCATATATCAAAAGTAGATAGTGATGTATCTAGTGAAAAACTAATCAAAGCGAAAAGTAATGAGAATAGCGAAGATATTAAAACTAATTGTAAATATAATTACGACAAGATTGTTGAGATAATTATACACAAATCAGATGCTCTACTGTTAGATTCTTATGTTACACATCCAACTGTAAAAGTACACATTGTTGACATCAATACTGGAAAATATTATTCTAAAAGCAATAAAAGTAGATCAGTAGTATTCTATTACGAAAATGAAGAGCAAGATTATATTTTACCTGTAATGACTAGTTCGTACAATTTACAAGAGAAAAGGTAGGAATTCTGCAGTGCAAGTATACTTGAACTGATGAAGTACACTGAGATGATTCAAATTTTAAGACTTTCGTAAAAGGAAGACTTATAATTTCTACTTTTTATTATTTCAGAACTTTTAGTCCAGAATGGGAAGAATCAGTTTTACTTAATGAAGACTTCAGTTACCTAACAAATGAAAATATTATATTGTTTTTTGAAGTGTTGGATTATGTGCCTCACATATCCAAAAAGTTTCAAGCACTACAAAAATGTAGGTCTGATTATTTATTCCTGATACACTTGTATAAAATATTTCTGATAACTGATGCTCTTAGTTTCATCTACCAGTCTAGTCCTTAACTTTTTTTATATTTAATCGGTTAATACCATATACTGTGTGTCCCAGTTTTTATTGAGCATGCCTTATATACAGCATACTTCTAAAAGTATATAATTAAAACATTGTGGCTATTAGCTTTCTTATTTCAAATGGAATACCACCCTGTATATTTTTGGATTCCTCTTACAATTTTAATCATATTTCATAATATAACCTTCCCTATACCTATCTCTTGCTGTTTTTATAATATTTGCCGTTAGATTATTAGCTTTTCGACATAAGCGGACATAATCTAGGCCAGGGGCGCCGACTACGTGGGTGCTCCGGGGCTTGAGCACCCATAGAAAAATGTGTGAGAACAGAGAAAATAATGGGGATATGGTAAATAGTATGTTAGGAATCCACTTCCAGGAAGAAAATAATGAATATATTTTTTATTTTTTTATATTTCTTTGGAATAATGTTCTACTTTCAATTTTATTAGAAATAATATATATTTTTTCAAAATATACGAATAGTGCGTAGTGCGCGCAATCTGAAATTATTTTATTGTTGCCTAGAACTGTACCCAATACACCGTTGGCACTACCAATAATAAAGTAGCATTTTTGACGAAAAATTATATAGTATACTTTTGTAAAGATTATATAGGGTACTTTTCACTATCTAAGCAAATAACAGATTTAAATGTTAATGTTTTAAATGTACTCAGCGAGCACTCACTGAGAATTTGGTAAGTCGGCGCTTCTGATCTAGGCTTCTGTTAACCGTAATATTAGTAGAAAACATATTATAATTTTCAATTTCTGTCTCAATACTATTTATAGTGAATATGACCAATATGACAGTTAACGGATGCCTAGATTATTAAGTCGCTTATATTGAAAAGCTAACAATCTAACAGCAAATATTGAAAAAACAGTAAGAGATAGGTCTGGGGAAGGTTATATGAAATATAAGAATGAGAAAGGGAATGATGGGTGCAACCGGAAATTGGGTCTCTAAATTAAATGGCCCATATGATACTAAAAGTAATGTCAGTTTGTAAGTAAGTATGAATTAATAGTTATTTATGCAATAAGTACAAAAAGTAAGTGTCGTCCTACTCGGCCTGACGGCCTCGTTGGACAATTTCACGTCGCGTGCAATAAGCACTTTTTGTACGAGTTGCATACAATATTTTTTCTACGTTCATGCAAAAACAAAAAAATGTTATTTAGATGACACTGAGTCACTAGGAAAATGTGACGTCGATTTGAACGTTTATGTTTGTCATGATGACAAAACGCTGTAGTAAAATGACAGATGAATGCAATAAACATTTTATTGCACTAGTGCAATAAAGAACCACTTTTTTCACTAAATATAGTTCAATAGGGTTTTGTTTTTTGCATGAATGTAGAAAAATACTTTTAGAAACATTGCATATATAGCATGCTCAATAAAAGCTGGAACACCAGGTATGTATAATATTATAAGTTGAACTTTTACTACAGAAAATTCTTAGATAAGTACAATTCATTTTTTTAGATTGCTATAAAGGATGGCATAGAATAACTTTTGCATTTCTTAAACCTGTAGGAAAAAATCAAACATTAAACGTAAATAAAAAAGTAAAATTGCAGCTGTATTATCCTAAAGAAACTAAAAATGGAAATCCTAGCGAATGTGATTTGTGGTATATATGGAAAGTTAATAAACTCAAAAAATATCCATCAGCTCTGTATGTAACAGTTAAAGAAGTTGTTTCACCAAAAAAAGTTGAAACCTTTAGATCTAAAACACCATTACAAGTAGAAAATATTTCTAACTGCAGAGCTCTTAAGCGAAGCTCTCAATATATGGAAACCATTAGTATGGCGGAAGCATCATCGAGAATTACGTCGAAACGTAGTGAAGAAACGTTTGAATTGCCAAATAAACCCTTAGCTGAATTAGACAGTTACGATAATGGCTGCTTTCTATTAAAATTTAGTAACAATGGTTTATATTTGGCTTGTGCTGTTCAGATCAAAGAAACATTTATTGTAACTGTATACGAGGTAATTAGTATATATTTTTTGTTTTGTAGCTATGGATACATTATTAATAGCCAAAAATTGTTACGTCTATTGATTTGTAAATTGTACAATAATTATAAGAAGTCCTACTCCTAGTTATGTAGACCTTATAGTTGAATTGTTTTTTCTTCAAATCGAAGTATTAGCTAATTTGCTACTGCCATAATCTTATTTTAGGTAAATTCTTTTGAAGAAACACATTGCATTAATGAACATACAGGATTGATATATAGCATAAACTGGTCATTAGACGATGCATTAGTTTTAACTGCGTCAGCCGACAATACTGTTGTGATTTGGAACTTTTCTACAAATTCTTTTTTACAGGTACAAACAACTGCAATATTTCACTGCTTTTAATTCATTCAGTATTATGCATTTTTTTCCCTTTAGATTTTACCTCATCCAATTTATGTGTACACTACTCACATCAATAACAATAATACAGTTATAGCAACAGGATGCTACGACAACACTCTGAGGATGTGGTTATTCAATGAAGACGAAGGAAAATATGAGTTACACCAAGAATTAGAAAGGCATAAGGGATTTATTACATCATTATGTTTCAACAATAAATCAACACATCTCTATTCTTCAGATTCAATTGGTACCATTATTGAATGGTCAAAATTAGATAACTCCGACTGGCAGTTTGAAAGGTAAATCATTTAAAACTATTTTAAGATTCTTTAATTTGATCAATCTATTGCAAATTTGCAATGTATTGGAAGCTCCGAGAAGAAATTTTATTAGACCTCTATTAGTGAGTAGAAGAACTACGTACTAATGCTAAAATTTTAGAGTAGATTTCATTACGAATATCTTTAGCAGTTGAAACAAGTTGCCAAATACGTTTTAAAGAGTGCCATTATTATTGCAATAGATTGTACATTAATGATATGCAAAGGAAATTATATGTAGCATGAAATTCATGACTTTCAGGGACATGTCCACAGCAGATTTAAAAAATACTATAATAAATGAGATCCTCTTGTTCCCGAATCAAAAGAAATTATTGGTGCACTCAAGAGACAGTATATTACGAATAATATCGATAAAAAGGGCCTGTGTGTTACATTGGTTACAAGGTGCACTAAATTTCAGGTATTTTTTTTTAAAATATAATCAGTTATACTTTCCTGAGTAGTATTAAATGGAAAATATTTATTAGAATTTATATTTTTTACAGAATACAAACTTTCTGTTCGATAACTTCTTGTGGAAAATATGTGACATCGGGAAGTGATAATGGATTGGTTATTGTATGGGATGCCAAAACGGCAAGAGATATTATGACTTACGAGCCTTTTTTAAATCATGTTCCTTTAGAAACTGTGCACTGTGTGAAGTTTCATCCCAAAGATAATTTGATTGCATTTTCACATTACGGCAGTATTTCTCCCATTTTATTATATCACCACAGTACCACCAAAGAGGACGTGAAGCAGAAAAATAAATTTCGTAATGATCAACTTATTGGTTTAAATGTATCTAATGAAAAATCGACTTCTAAAGAAAACATTTCTTTTCAAGATGTTTTGGTGAAAATGGATAAACTATTACACTGATTTGTCTCAAAAAGTTAATTGTTAAGTTTACCTATATTTATACTTACATAATAAATTTCGTAAAAATCAATATGTTTTTAAAATTTACGTTGGTTTCCTTACGATTAACAATGTTAATTGTAAAAAATCAGTTTCTGAATAAGTTACAGTTTTCACAGGGTAATACATGAGAAATATGGTATAAGGTAATATTTAAAATTTTGGGCAATTTTTAAGAGATCGCTTATAAAACTGTTATAGTTACAAAGTTCTACTTTTTTAAATTAAATTTAAGTCAGTTATACTTTTATACTTACCATAGATATAGAACATATTAAATTTAAATAGTTAAATGTTAAATATTGTTGTTTTCAAGTTTTCATTTTTTCAACTTCCAACATAACCACATTTTACAACAGTTATCAAATAGTGTCGAAAAGTCAAATTTCCAACTGATCAAATTTCTGTTATTTAAAAAATTGAAATAATGTAGGAACGTGGAGTTCTACAATATCGACAAATTTTTTTTGTTAAGTTCCGTCAGGAATCCGTCAATTGTTGTTCTTCGACCGTCAACCTATCTGAATTTCTTTGTGAAAATTGTTAATTGCGATGGGCGATGGAAATGAAGGTGAAAAGCAACCACTTTTAGGAAATGAAGGCAGCACTTACAATGGGGAAGTTGCAGGTAAAAATATCTATATATTTTTCAGAATATTGTTAAATAATGAGTCATTACATTTTTTATCATAGCAATTATTGTTTACAAGAGGTCGGTATCTGTTTTCATTTCGACTTTAATCTTTTCTTAGGACAACAAGCAACTGTGTCCCCAATTGGACCCGATGAACTTCCTCCCCCATTTTATCAACCATCTGAGGGTGGCGGAGTGCCTATGGTGACATGTCGAGTATGCCAAGCAATGATTGATATTTCAGGGAAACGCGATCAGCATGTTGTAAAATGTTCACAGTGCAATGAGGCAACGGTATGTTTGAAAATACGTATTAGAAAAATGAAAGAAAAACATTTGTTTGTTAGGACATTTGTAGTAATTCTTTTATAATCTATTTAGTAGGACGGAACAGTTTTGATTTATTGTTTTTGTTACTGAAATTAATTTATTTTGAATTCAATTTTATTTGTGTAATTTGCTTTGGGTAACATATATTTCAAATAAAAATAATGTAATCTTATTACCTAATTAATAAGTATCAAAATACATAATTACAAAATAAATATTTTAATACCTATAAATAATAATGCTATTTACATCCAAGTTTGGTTATATATAAAAGAATAATAATAATTAACAATGTCCTTTTGATAAGATATAAACTAGGTACCAAAATAGGAAAACTTTAATAAACAAACATTTTACCACTGGTTTTATAACCCAGATTCACAAGCAGGATGTTTTTGGGAAGCATTGTTGCTAATCCGCTATATAGTAAAACTGATAATGATTTATTTATTTGTTTAGTACACAAAAAATAGCAAAATAAATATTGCTAATGATAATTTCCGATTTTTTAAAATAAAATGGTTTATAAAAAAAATACTGTCAATTATGTTGTTCACTGAACTGCTCAAAAATATATTTTCCGTTACATTTAAATTTCTGAATGTTACAGTAACATGTTTTTGGACAGAAAATTCCAATCTTATTGACGCTACGTATTTTAATTTGTTCGTTTGTATATGTAAAATGTCCACATGAAGATCAAAAGGTCAATTTGTGTAATCATCTATGATGCATACTTATCTATTATATCCTTTATCTGCCATCAAATATTCTGCACACAAATTTTCATTTGTGGAACGTAACTATAAATATTTTGCGTTAATAATGATTGTAATAAATACATAATGTTCATATTAAACATTTTGTTGATATAGGTAAAGCATAAAATTTGATTGATATATTATACTTCAAAATAAAAAGATGCAAATCAATAAATAAAACAAGAACAAAGTTATAATTTTTTATATGATTTTTTAGCCCATAAGGAATGCTCCACCTGGAAAGAAATATGTGCGTTGCCCCTGCAACTGTCTGCTTATATGCAAAAGTTCTTCGCAAAGGATTGCATGTCCTCGACCTAACTGCAAGAGAATCATCAATTTAGCTCCAAGTCCTGTGACGCCACCAGTGCCAACAATGCCTGGCATGTGTAGGGTAACTTGTGGTCATTGCCATGACACATTCTTGGTAAGTGTAATGAATTTTTGCTTAATTTATTCTATTTGTGGGCTAATATTACAATATACAAGGTGGAACTTGAAGTGGGGGGTCTCCTTTTGAATGGTAGTAGTGCGTGTTTCTGGTGAGGGCTAATCAGAAATTAGGTTTTTTTTATCAAATAAATAGTCGGGCTATAATTAATTTTTTAAACTGCACAGTAATTCCTTTCCAGGCAGTCATTGAACAACGTGCGAGTTGCACTGCTGACTGGTGTCTCAATTTTGTTATAATTGCAAGGTATCTCGGAAACTACAAGAGATAGAAGGCTGCTTTTTTAAGAATTTTTGTAGATCTCTTCGTTTTTAAGATACAGAGTGAAATTTAAAAAATCTGCTTTTAAGTGTACTTTACATTATTGGATTTTGCTATTTGATATATAATTTGATTATGTCAAATGCGATATATACAGATTTGGAAAGTGAGGATCTTGATGGTGAATTATTGTATTTTGCCGCTTGCGTGTATTTGTGTCATGCTACATGCATACTTCGACCACAGCGTGTTTGCATCAAGCAGTGTTGCCAGGCGGGAAAAATTCAGTGCATGAGAATAATTTCAAAGAGTTTGGAGAAAAAAGCATGAGATGGCTTAATTTTTCAAAAAACACTTCTTGAGCTTAATTTTTAATTACTTTTGTAATGCCATTTTTATTTCATTAAAAAGCATTATGTTCTGCTATTTTATCATAATACATTGTAAGTAGGTAGTTACAGGTACTTACTTAAAAGTTATTAACCACGTAACCTTTCTAATTTATTTTATTGTTAGGCCGGGCGAACGTTGAGGCGCAGTTGACGTGACGCAGGGTGACTCACGGGTCGTAAAATCTGTTGTTTCCAGAAAATGTAGGTATCCTTACGGAATAGAGTTAAGAATCACTACAATACAGCGTGAATACAGCACACACACCGCATATCCGTAGACTGGCATATCCGTAGACTGTCATACCCGTTTATGTATTCATTGCTAATTATTAAGAGAGCAGTCTACAATAAAGGACATTTCAAGTACCCAAATATTGTAGATACCTACCTCTATCTATTCAATTTTGCCTTTTTGCCTTGATTTCTCGTTAGGTCTTTGTTTTGGTAGATTTCAAAGAGTAATTTTAATAATTTTATTATTTCTCTTTGTGTCTATTAAAAAGCATGTGATTTTGTAATCAAAATATGAGCATGAGATTTCCTCGGAATGCATGAGATCTGACAACACTGGCATCAATTGACCGGACAGTTAGATTTGCAATGGCGAATTGGCGTTGGCAATACGGAACCGATTACCGTAGTAGTGGGGAATGCTAGACCAATGCACCTTGCCGCCCCTCTTAAAGTTCGTATTTTCCCTGGAATGAAGCGGCAATTTCTACTTTCTCTGTAAAGATCCGCAATTTCCGAATCTATATATGTTTACACTATTGATTTGTAGATTTAATCTCATTGGTTTGATATCGTATTTGATTTTTCTGCAATAGGACGGTAGCTATTTTCATCCAACTTTGTATTTGATTTTCTGTTGTGAACATGCGCAATGCACTTGTATTCTCTAAACGCATCATGTCAACATTCAAATATGAATATATAACCTATACCTACAAACATTTAAGTTTAATTTTGCGGTTATGTTTTAATATTTATTTGTAGTATATTACAATTTCCTCAAATCAAAATATCGAATTGATGTAAACAGGTAACTACTAATTTCTTTTGACTAGATCAAATGTAAATATCAAAAGAAAAAATCAAATGGCTTAATCTAATAATGTAAAATAGCTTTTAAGAGATTCTTTATATCTCAGAGAATAGTTGAAATAGAATGGTGAATATTGCTTCTGATAGACTTTTTTACATTGAATTCAGTGGCGTATTTGTAATTTCTGCACTGTCTCTGAAGTATGAACAATTTGTTAAAAGTAGTTTTTTTTACATTTCTCTCTGTATCTTAAACGGAGAGGTCTATGAAAATTCTTAAAACCAAATCCTGCTATCTCTTGTAGATTCCAAAATACTCCGCAATTACAATGAAATTGGGACACCCTGTACTGTTTTTTATGGAAAACAGATTAAATTAAACAATTTCAGGAGTATGCAAAAACTTCTTTAAATATGCAAATCTTTTTTTAATTTTTAAATATTTTGACGAAAAATATCTAGTTTTTAGTGTCTGACTTATTGAAATCTGAATAAACATGGATTTCCTCATAAAATTTATATTTATCTTGTTTAAACAATTAGGTTTATATATAAGCAAACTGATAAGGTGATTCTTGTATCAGTTCTGATCAAGCAAATAGAAATTATCATCTATTTGTAACTGATATTTTCTTCATATAAATAATTTTCCAACATTATACTGTACAAAAATAAGTTTCCACGAATTAGTATCCCAAAAAAACAATCATAATGTTTTTTAACAAATCTTGTACATTTTTTGACACTTTTGAGCCTTCCACTAGGGTAATCACTGAAAACAAAACAAAAAATGAAAAATTCTAAATAACTAAAAAACTGTTGAGTTTTAACATGTAGTTTATTTAATCATCTGATAAATTGTGCTGCCTGCATGATACTTATGTCTTGTATGGTTATCTACTAAATTGAGTCGCCTGCGTAATACTAGAATTCTGTGAAAAGGGCTATTCGGAAATGATTTAAAAGTGCATTTCTGTATGGCACTGGAAACTAGTCCACTGTAAAACTTGACCTTGCGTAAGGCAAAACATTTAGTTAGACAACCCTAGTGACAAGAAATAGAAGAATTTCCCAAGGAAAGAAATAAATAAAATTGTATAACACCTATTTTATATCAACAAATTTAACTGCTTTTGCCACTTGTTATTATTAATTTGTGGTTTTAATTAATAAAATAGTGTGACATACATGATGTTACAACTGTAGTTACCGACGTGTAAACATATTTAAACCTGTCTTACCTAGTTTCAATGAACTAACAAATATTTCTTGTTTGTTTTGAATTTGTAAGTTATTGGCATAATTGAACCTCGTGTATAATAACACTACACACACTGCCACACTGTCGATTGGGATATTCCTTGTACTTGTTAAGCCAGGTACTTATTCAAAGATTCTCTTCAACAATCTCTAAAATGTATTCCTCAGCTGCTGCAATATTGCTGTGGACACTCTGAACCTCCATCTCTTCCACGATTTGGTTACAAATTTTCCGGGTTACACCCACATTGCACTCACGTGGTGAAAGTAGCTGCATTTGGCACCTTGAAATCGTTCTGTGTACAAAGGAGAAGCTGCTAAAGATTTTGTCTCATTTCGCCATAAATTAAAACGATATCCATCAGCTATTTTTGACACTTGAAAAACTGATGTAAACACTATCGCAAAAATGTTAATTGGATTTTAGTATTCCAGTGACGTTAGAAACTATAGTGTCCAGTGATGTAAAGGTTGAAAAAACTACAATTTCAATTATATTTTTCTCAAAACCTATAAAGATTTAAAAAAAAAATGTGTTACTTACGATATTGACTCCATTTTTCATAACGCATCTGTTCCCAAATTTTTTTCAGATAAGTTGTAAATCACTTAATAGAAACATACTTTTAACATATATTTGATATGTGTCATAATTTGTAAGAAAATAAGCACAGGTGCTGCAATTTAGCATATGATTGTTAATTCAGCTAAATTTCAAAATATAATTCTGTAATTATCTATTTAGTTGCTATTTCAAACCTGTATTGTAGTGACTCATGTGTTAATATTTGGAAACAACTATCAGATTAGATTATAAATGTCAGAATTTGACATCGATTAGTAAAATGTTCCATTCTTGTTCACACACAACATCAAACAAACACTAGGTAATTACAAAAATAATAGATTACTATTTGCAGTACTAAGGACATGTGATACACCAAATGACATTACAGTTGATATTATCGGGCATATCTAACTGCTTCACCACATATTATAACAGATATTTATTGAAATGTCCATTGTTTACTTGATTAATACTGATACAAAAAGCAAATTACAAATTTTATCAATAGTGCTTCTGTTTGACCTTAATTATTGTACCTTAGTTTGCAATTTCATAATAAAAATTTTGTAGTTATATTGCATATTTGAAATGAAAACTATGTTGCTTGTAGTCAAATATGTTTAAAATTACAATACTCATATTCCGGACATCCTGAATATTAATAATACTCTGCTCTTTCACTTTAATCATGGTACAAGACTACATTACTTTAGGATGTATCAATTTTTTAATTTCAAAATTTTATGTAAACAGAAACATAATCTTAATACATTTTATAACATTTGTAATAATTTCATCAAATTATTGCTACAAACAATTGACGACTATGTCACAAGTCCTGTAGTGTGCCGCCAGACATGGAGAATGACTGAAACGGGGCAATGGAATAGACCAGATAAAGCACGGGTGCTACTATTTAGCAATAGAAATCATAAAATATATAGAATGCCAGAAAGCTTTACATTACACACTCAAAAATAATCAGACTATGGAGGAGCTTAGAAAGCAGCCATCTAGAGAAAACTTAATGTAAGCTGTTGGTTATATTGCATTTTAATCCCAGCATACTATTGAAACCAAAACGGAATGTTTGTAATTGGACCATAGAAATAATATGTTTCTACGAATTGGACATAAAATTTTCGTATTTAGAAATTCCCATCCATTAGTGTGAAGCTACACCATGAATGCAACCAACTCGTAAAAACAATGCCCGTTTGCACATTATATTAGTTGTTATGCTTAACAACACACAAATCTAGTAACTTTCAGTCCTTTATGTTAGATATTTTAGTACTTTCTGTTTTTCTTCAGTTTGTTACATGGAAATAAGGTTAGATATCGGCGTGATGTCATGTCTATGGTGTTTTTTTGTGTAGGGCACTCCAACGAACTGTCAAATCGTCTTTAAAAATGGCTGCTGTAGGACAAACAACTCGACGTATGACAAGCAGAAATTTGTGCTTTTGTGTAGAACTGTGTATTTTATTCTTATTTCGGAATACCAAGAATAATTCAGACTATCATAATGGTTTTGTTTTGTTGTGTTATGAATTGTGGGAGTAGAGGACAGCGAGATCAAGTTAGATTTTTTAGGATTCCTGCTGCATTGAATTATAAACATAGAACTGATTTCAATAAACTCTCTCATATAAAATGGCAAAAGTGGCTTAGTGCAATAAAACGGCAAGACCTAACTCAAGAAAAAATCAAATAGTGTCGTTTGAATAATATAAATAATTTTACGAATGTTCAGCAACTAGGACGTTTTACCTAAAATATACACCCACTTTTTCATATCATAAAAATATATGAGAAATAGGCTCATTACACTTCTTAATATGAGATATGAAAGAGTTGCTGATCTGGCAGGATCATCCATCTATCGCAAGGCCTTGGGCACTTGCCCTGAGTGCCCAATGGAAAAGAGGGGCCTGCATAGGTAGGTATATATTACTTTTACATATAAATATTGAAGATATTTAAAACTTCAAAAAACATTACCACACCAGCACAACACTACATTTTCGTTTATATCTACCCATCTTGGTCTCTGAAAACTTTGCATTGGTAATTTTATAACCCAAATGCATTGTAGGAATCCAATCAAGATGTAAGTTATCTGTTAAAGCAGCCCGTTTACCTGAAATATCTGCTTTTAAATTGTTGTATATAACTTTTTATTAACTAACCCGATACAAATGTTTTGATCAAACGACACTATTTGATTTTTTCTTGTGTTAGGTCTTGCCGTTTTATTGCACTAAGCCACTTTTGCCGTTTTATTTGAGAGAGTTTATTGAGATCAGTTCTATGTTTATAATTCAATGCAGCAGGAATCCTAAAAAATCTAACTTGATCTCGCTGTCCTTTACTCCCACAATTCATAACACAACAAAATAAAACCATTATGATAGTCTGAATTATCCTTGGTATTCCGAAATAAGAATAAAATACACAGTTCTACACAAAAGCACAAATTTCTGCTTGTCATACGTCGAGTTGTTTGTCCTACAGCCGCCATTTTTAAAAGCGATTTGACAGTACGTTGGAGTGCCCTATAAGATATGGTTGTTGTTGATGTTGGTCAAGACTATAGTTAATATCACAGACAAGCTAAAAATAATAATAATTTATTTCATTTTCTCTGTGGTTAGTATTATTGACCAACTCATCTTTATTCAATGCGTCCATTGAATGGACAGACAGATTTCGTATAATTTAATTTGGGAAATCCAAAATCTATAATTTCCAAAACATTCAAATCATCTTCACATATATCATTTCAGTCGAATATCCATTATACTTTTTTTTCAACTACTTTAATACGACACTCATTAACTATGACCACTATATTTGCACTTTTCGCGTTTTTTAAATTTTTGTCTTTGTTTTGCGCACATTCTAACTGAATTAAAAAATTTCATAAGTCACTGTCAAACAGGGGCTTAAATTTAAGTATCTGTTTTCATACTTAAGAAGATCTTAACGTATGGTGCAATAGGAAAAGCATACCTAAGCATGTATTATTTTTAAGTAATGCTTTTTAACTTCGGTGCAAACGGGCATAAGTTACTGCAATATTACCAGACTTGCTCTTTTGGCTTTCTATGTATTTTATGATTTCTATGGATTTCACAGACAATGATTTAACAAAGTTGACATACCTTCAATCTGAAAGTGAAGTGAAAAACTATCATGTTCCATTTAAAATCTATTTTTGGTGTAACTGGAAGTATCACATCATTGTATATATTATGTTTCAACTCTGCAGTGTCCAAAACCTCTTTAAAAAAAGTTGATTTCTGGTTTTCTAAATGTGTCTAATGCACTCTAGTTATTGGACGCCCTTTAGACATATCTATTTTTGTTACAGTTCAATACATTAAATAATGCACTGGCCCGTTGCCCTCATTGTCGAAAAGTCTCATCCGTTGGACCAGACTATGCGAGGGGCAGGGGTAACATATTTCTTATTTTGACCATAATTTGCCTGACCATTGGTATTGGAGTAACTGCAGGAACTCTAGCTTACGCAAGGAACCACAGTGGAATTTATGTAGCTTATGCTGGAGCTTTCATCCTCACAATCATAATGCTAGTGCGTAGTTTGTATTACTATTTCATGAAAGTGAGTATTATAGAAGGACCCATGTAATTTGATTGTTATGCCAATGTATTTTTTTAACATTAGAAATATGCTTGTAAATAAGTAAAGTTATAGAATGATAAAGTTATAAAAGAGCATAGACATAGGGGTTGGAACTTGTTTATGTTTATCTCTAAGACCGACTTTTATTTAAACATTATCATTCTATGCAATTGATTACCTTTCCGCATATTTCTTAACTTGTCACTTATTGGTATAGAGTGATATCATGAGATCATATATGTTTTAATAGATATAGCCGAGATTTAACATAACAAATATATAACCATATTACTATATACGAGCTTTTATTGAAGGGGAAAAAAGCTTAAAGTGAGTAACATATGTAGAATACTTATTTCTATTAAATTCTTGTATCTGGTTTTATATTATTTGGTTTAAATGTTGGTTTAAATTACATTCCTAGGTAGGATAAGATTAATGTTACTTTGTGTATATATTTATGCTGGTCGTATTATTGTGAATTTTATTTCTAATTTTTAGATTTATTATACATTTAAATAGACTGTGTGAAAGGCAAGTGATAAATAAAGTATTTTTAAACAGATACTCAAATTCTTTAAGTGTGAATTTTGTCAAAATTTAACGACTAGTTGATTTTTTTTTATATTGTTTAAAAATGTCGCATTCTTTTTCCACTTCCAATAGTAAGTGTATGGGAATAATTATTGACCAAACTTAAAATTTGACTTTATGTGGTCATCATAAAGTCTGATGAAGGAAATGAAAGCTTGATTTTCATGATACAAGGTTTTGAAATTTGAAAAACAAAATTTTAAAATATGAAGCAGAATGTAGGAGAACTGTAGAGCCACATAGACATACTCAAGAAGCCAGAAAATATAAAGAGATTACGGACATATTTCAAGGCTGGGTGGAAGAAGACGACTGGCTAAGTGAATATTGGGAAGAAGGATAAGTTGTCCCCAGTATAGATGCAGAACTGCATTGAGAACCTAAATAAAAATTACAAGGGAAGGCCAAGGACAGAAAGAAAGAAATGGAGGACTGTAGTGAAGTTAGATGTTGCGTTCCCAACAGCTCTGGAAACTTTGAGAACCTAAAAAAATGTGTATAAGGATGGGGTCAGTCTATTCCAAGAAGTCAAATGCAAAACATTGAAATGTAAAAATAAAAAAAATGTTGACAGTTGTAGAATTTGTCTGGCTTATTAATTGTACATGATCAAGTAGTGACAATAAAGTGTTATTGCCTATGAAATTTACTTACACTTAAACTTTTGTCTTCGCTGTCACTGGACAGAACCCAAGCTTGTTTTAGCACAGTTTTACCTTTTTAAATTAATTATATGAAAGTAATGGAGCAGAGAGTGTAATTGCAATAGAAAATAAATTATAAAAACAATCTGATTTTTTATGAGATGTTATTTAAAAGTTTGTGTTAATGACCTTTGATATTAACCTAGATTAAACGTGTTAGTGTACTAACAGAATGGTAAGTTGTGATGGTAAATGGGCAAGCAAATGAACAACTACATTAGTTTGGCCTACCGAGAATGGCTGAATATTCCACATAATCGTGTTACATTTATTTTAGTTATGTTTGTAATTTAAAATATTGAAATATTTTGTTTAATTTGAATGTATAACTTTATAAAGTTATTTATTTCAGTGTTTAATGACATGGATATCAAAATTTGCTTTCTAATAATAAATAATTCGTCTTTTACTAAAAGATAATTTTTTTGTTCTAATTTAATGCAGTAATAATAAGCTAAAATTTAGACATGAAAAAAAAATCATCTAAAGACAGTAACATATTTTCAATGCATTTAAGGTTATTAGATTGTGGTTATTATAGTTGACTTGACAGTTGTGTAGTGACTACTGACTCTTGAGGGGGGTGATCGGTATAATCGGTATAATTACTAAAATTTATAATTGGAATCTCAATTGGATTATTTTAATAATCGAATCAGTAAGATTATGCAACCAGTGCTACACGTGTCGAATAGGGTGTATTGTATAACCATTTATGATTATTATGATATGAAAACAAACATAAGCCAGGATTGTATAACCCTTTATAAATTATGACATGAAAACAAACAAAAGCCAGGAATTATTTACTTTACTAAAGAATACGGTGCGGATAGATTAGGAACTAGTAAATTAATATTATTTACTTTAAAATGAAAATCTGTGGTATGGAATTATTTTAAAAAATCGGAAAATAAAGATACCACATATAGATTATTCAAAAAATATTGTTTTTTGGGAGTATCACAAACCTAAGGCAGCATTTAAAGAGAATATATTTCACTAAATCTAGTCATATTAACATATATGAATGAAGATCCAGAGATTTATTAATAATCTTTTGTTTTGTTTTATGTCAATATAATCGTTTTGCATACATTAAATATGTTTTTTCTACGTTCATGCAAAAAACAAAACTTTATTGAACTATATTTAGAGGAAAAAGTGGTTCTTTATTGCACTAGTGCAATAAAATGTTTATTGCATTCATCTGTCATTCTACTACAGCGTTTTGTCATATCATGACAAACATAAACGTTCAAATCGACGTCATATTTTCCTACACTTGCATGAACGTAGAAATAATATTGTATGCAACTCGTACAAAAAGTGTTTATTGCACTCGATGTGTTGTCCTACTCGGCCTAACGGCCTCGTTGGGCAATTTTCACGTCGCGTGCAATAAACACTTACTTTTTGTACTTACTTGTTGCATAAATAACTATTAAATTCACTGAAATATCGTGCATGAAAGTTGCCCGATGCCTAAAAATTTTTGATAGCAACTGGTAAATAGATGAATGAAGATAGATACCTACCTATGATTTAATTATTAATTACTTATATCTATGGAGTTTATTAGTAAGTAAGTACTAAGTAAGAGACATGTAAAAGTCATATTTTTATTTAAGAAATATAAGTACAGATAAACTCACTTATACAAGCCTTCCCTAAATATAGTTTCTATAAGGATCATTGTAATGATACTTGATTATTGAAATGTTATTTCTAAGGACACAAAGTACCGCAGGTTGCATATACTATACTGTGACGTCACATATAGTTCAAATGTGGTTTGATGGTTTGAACGTTGGCTAAATCACAACAGCCGTGCTTCTTGAAGGCGACGCAATTTAGCAGACGATGGTTCATATTACTCAAACCAATATTTATAAAGATTATTTCAATCATCGGAATAAAGGTTAATTTTAATTCGAGTTTGCTCATCACTAACTTAAGCCATGTCGCGTAAATTTACTGGCATATAAGGAAATGTTGATCTATTTTCTGGAAAAGGGTCTCATCATAATTTTTGTTAGAATATAATTTCCTAAGAAAAAAAACTATAAAGTAGGTATCTGCTGCACTACTAGTAGTGAATAATTAGGAAATTGGAAATATAATATTCAATATTCATTAAGAAAAAACTATATAAAGAAAGTTAAATAGGTACATTTATTTTCATCACAGTAATTACAAATAAATATACAAATAATATGTACTATATATATATGTATTACATACCCAATAAATAACAAGTTAAACAGGTATACCGTGGTCACATTTATATGTACTTACATATATGAAAAAATATAGTTAACAATGGTCGTATTAACAGATGTATAATATTTCAAATAAATATTTCTTAATATACATAATACCTAAATAAAAAAGAACCAAATAAATTACAAAAAATAACATGTGTTCTCTCTATTGATTGAAAAATAGACTCAAACGTATATAGGTATACAAAACATAATATAGCATAACACTTGCTTTATTACTAAAAATGGAAAAAATAGAACTGGGTAGATACAATTTTTAAACTCAACCGAAATATCAATACCATATTTAGTTGGGTGAGAAGATGAAATAAATATATGCATTTATTTAATGTACAATAGATATCAAAATTGGTGAAAAAATATTTTATAAAAAGTATATATGTATTTATATTATTTTCTTTTCTGTTGACTAGTAAAATAGTAAACCACATATTAAGAGATTAGACGACTAAGCAAATGGTGTTGTAATGTATCCAACCATTTTATAATACGTTAAAGAAAAGTAGAATATTATAAAGCGAATTATACTACTACAAATTTATTGCAAATTCTGGTCTACATTGTTTCATCACATACAAGTATATAAAGAATTTCTAACTTTATATATTAATGATTTATACATATTTAGACAAAAAAATAGCTTTTATAGGTGTATATATATATTTTCTCTAAATATATTATGGTTAACAAAAATAGCCAAATAAAAATAATTTATATATTTTTAAGCACTCAGCCCAACACCACTTACTTATTAAGGTGGTTTCCTTAGTTTTTACCGTATGTATCTTTATTTTGATATCCGCTCACATATCCTGACATATCTGGAAGATCTTTTCTCCCTTCAGTGCCCTTTCCTTTTCCCGTTTCATCAAATCGTTGTTTATGCAATCCCGTATATTTGGAGGTATCGGTCAAACGATTCACTGTGCTGGTTGCCTTTACGGGCTGCAATTTAAAAAATTTTTACATGAAAATTTATAAACTTATGTTGAATGTTAAAATAAATGACTGCATTTTTTTTATGTTTTCCGTTTTTTGCTACATCATTGAACATTTGGAAATAAGAAGATAAAGAATTTGAAATCTTTTTTTGGGATATGTTAGAGAAGTACACTATCTATAGCTTTGTTCGCAGTACACCAGAATCAGTTTCGAACTGTCAGAAGCATGCGCGCTTTATCTAAAACAAAGCATTTTCAATCTTATGGGGGCATTATATAAACGCAATGCGCATACGTCTAACGGTTGGAAACTGTTACCAACAACTGTTCTACGGACAAGTCTTATATGTATATTGTCTTGTCTATTCATTGAAATTTGCAATCAAACGTGGCACAAAACTATGAAGATTGGACTACCATTTACGAATATGTAGAAAAAGACATACTCGAGCATTTTGCTAGGTACATATAAAATAAATCATGAAAACTTCGTGACAAAAAAATATGATTGCTATTTGATTGTCGCTGGTTTGTACAAGACCGAATTCCACTTAAAAAATACAGGGTGGACCAGTAATAATCGCATACAGCAGGGGCGACATCTTTAGGACAAAATATGAAGATATACTTAGCTAAATTGTCCTATAAAATGTTGTGGAAAAAATACAATGTCAAAGTTGGAATTAATTTTTCATTTATTTTGTGATAATTGCTTTTAACCGGTCACCAAATTTGATAGGGAAACATTTTTAAAGAAAAGGAATCATATTTTTTGTTGACGAAACGTCATGATTCGGTTGACTACTAAATCTTATCCGGGCGTCATTTCTACGTAAAAAGGTAGAATTTGATCATTTTTATCGGTATCGGTGTACCTACGACTACGATTTTATAAACAAATTACCCATTTCTATTAATTTCTAATTCTCTTGGTAAGATATATCCTTACATCAAAAAATACATTTGGTTTTTCCCTAATAAATATTCAAAAATCAAGTATGTAGTTGTTATTGTTACTCTTTTGATCCGTTATTTACAAACCCTGTTATTGTGATCATGTCTGCTAACTCGCGTCGCCTTTGATAAAGCACGACTGCTGCGATTTAGCAGATGATGTGTTGATTTTTGTTCAAGATGTTAATAACAAGATTTTTTAAAATAAATTTCAAAAGCAACTTTCTCAAAAACTGTAGAAATTATCAAGTTCTACCAAGTGTACATTTTTTACGTAGAAATGACGTCCGGATAAGATTTTGTAATCAATCAATTCAGAACGTTTCGTCAACAAAAAGTATGAGAGAAATTAATAATTTTTAACTTTGACACTCTGTATCTTTTTCCACAGCAACATTTTACTAATATATTATTTAGCCAGATCTTCATATTTAGTCTCAAAGATGTCGCCAGTGCTCTATGTCCATTATCAATGGTCCACCCTGTATAATCACTTGAATTTTAAGTGAAAAAACCTAAAGTTATATAAAAATGTTGCATACGTCACATAATACACACAGTGACAAAAAAGAAAGAAAGAATTTTCGCCTAAGTACTTACCTTTTATCTGTCTTTTCAGGTAGATATGTACAATCGTTTGCAATAATACTGGCACTCTTTAAAATTAATTTTGCGATTTCTTTTGAACTGCTGACGTATTTGTAATGATACTTTCAGCTATTAACATTAGTTCTTAGTTACTTCACTCACCAATACATTTTTAATGAAATTTCTGCTCAAAACTTCCAGAACTTCAAAAACTGTTTTAAAGGAATGTCATTATTATTACAAAAGCATGTACCTACTTGTATTTTTAATCTTGGTAACATTTTAGCTTATCCTAAATAAAAATAAACTTTGAACAGAACTAGTAAATCAAACCATGTAATAAAAAAAACCAATATTATTTTTTAAAAGACTATTATTTTGCTTGTAAGGTATATAGATTTGGATGGGTTACTTACCCCAACTCCATGGTGTCCAGGAGGACCACAGTGGGCCATTTTATTTTTTATGTCTTCCAAATCAAGTTTCTTGTTTTTGGCAAAGTCTTCCAAAAACTTGTTGTAATCCGCTAATCCCAGCTTCATGGATTTTAGTTTTTTAAAATAAATTCCCGTGTCTGTTGTTGTGATCTTCTTGCCGTCTATTACTTTGGCTTGTTTCATCCACTTATCGCTATTCGAAAGATTAATCTGCTTTCCATCTGATTTTGGATCACCGAACTTCGCGTAGATCTTGAAATTCTCCTCGAAAGTTGACCCACTGCCATTTTCTAGTTTTGTTGGTGTTTCCCCAGACATTTTAGACCTATAAATAATAGCTATTTGAATAAAAAAACGCACAGTGAATGTATTTATCTTACAACTAAAAACTAGTGAAAAAAAGATATGCAGTAATAATAATAATAATCTTCATTATCTTTTATGACAATACATATACAATAAAATATTGTATAAGACTAGTCAAGACGTAGATGTATACAGGGTGTTAAAAAAAGAGTGTAAAATATTGCAGGAGGTAATAGATGAACCAAAATAAGCAGAAAAGTCTTCATCAACATGGGTCCGCAAAGTAACGGTTGCGGAGATATGAACCACTATTCGTTTTTCAAACATTTTATTTTATTAGGAATAAACCGACAAAGGAAGCTTTTAATAAAGAAAATACAAAGTTACAGAAGATGTTCAAAGTGCCTTCCGTCCATTTCCAAGCAGGCACGACATTTTCGTCTCAACGATATTCGAACTCTTGGTTTTTCTCCTTCTCCTTCAGATCAAACCGGATCTGTTTTATGGCCTCCAAGATCGCCTGATCTGAACCCTCTAGATTTCTTTGTTTGGGGATATTTGAAAACATTAGTGTATGGTACTGGTACTGTAAATAGCCTGGAAGAGCTGCAGCTACGGATTAATCAAAAGTGTCAAGAAATCCAAACCAAGGAGGGTGTTTTCGAAAGAGTTCGAATATCGTTGATACGAAGATGTCGTGCCTGCTTGGAAATGGGAGGGCACTTTGGACATCTTATATAACTTTGTTTTTTGTTTGTTAAAAGCTTCCTTTGTCGGTTTATTCCTAATAAAATAAAATGTTTGAAAAACGAATAGTGGTCCATATCTCCGCAACCTCCTGAAATATTTTACACTCTTTTGTTAACACCCTGTATAAGGTGTACTTAAAGGTATGGTAATAAATACCGAAGGAGGTGATAGAAAACGTAAAAATAAGGCTAGTTTATTGTATAAAGTTTTTGAAATACAGGGTATTCAAGTTTTTTAAAAAAAATAGCTTTCTGTAAGATTTGGAAACGCTATTGTATAATTTTTACCATAAATTGTACGCCACTGCTTTTTTCTGGTATTTTTATTGAAGTTTCGTAGTCTATTTGGAAGAACATTTAAAATTACTCTAAAACTATTTATCCTAAGAAAAAAATACGATAGCAGTTTTTTTTACTTCAATAAAAATCCAGAAAATGGAGTACAATTTAATGACGTTGTTTAATAGATTGGGCAGTGCACTCTCTGTAATAGAAACACTGTACCAATTATCAAAATATTTGAATTATCCTATCAAGGGAAACTTACAATATTTTTTAAAACTTGTTGTTTGTTTTACAAATTATCGAGTATTTGACAAAACTTTATATAATAAACTAGCTTTATTTTTACGTGTTCTATCGCCCTTCAGTATTTACTATAGCTTTAGGAACACCCTGTACATATTTCTTTTCGAGGAAATACTTATAAATTAAGTTCTTATAGGTATTACAATGTCTAATTAAATAGAAAAATTAACTAAAGCTCTGATAAAAATGGCACAAGTTTTATTCTGCTTAAAAATAATATAAATAAAAATTTGATATATTAATAGACTATAAATTTTAATAGAAAAAATATCGAAAAATGACGAGTAGATAATATAAAATAAGTATTTATTTTTGTATTGAGGAAACTAGGAAAAATATATTTCATTTGATATTTTAGCTATACGTATAGATATTTTTAGATCCAGCTGATGACTGAAAAATAAACTTCACTCGACGATCGAAGATTCTGAACGATCAAATAATGTTTTGTTTTTATTCTAACGCAAAAAATGAATGAAAAGCAAATTGGTATTTTAAAACGCTCTAAAAGTAAAAAATTTAATATGATTTACTGCAAAAATGACCAAAATTTAATTGAACAGGGTCGGCTGTAAATATACAACACAATTTTAGTAAGTAAACTAAAATAATTAATATAATCGTAGCATATTTTGAAGAACTGAAGATTTTCAATAATATATATTTAAATAACAAATTTTAAGTTTGGATTTTGGAATAAAAGAGTAACATATTTTGATTTGTTTGAACTTTTAAAGGCGGGCTATAAATTAGATAGGTAGTTTCCTTTAGAGCAACAACAAAATTGAAAGTATCTTATGCGGACAGTTTTACATTTTACATATTTCTGTGTAAAAGTTGAACATTTCTAGCTTCTATTATCGAACAGCAAAGTTGAATTTAAAATTATTTAGTTTTGGGGCCGAATTAGGGAGTTATCCTTCGTCAATTTAGTTATTCAATAAACGTCCTGTAGGCGGTGACCCTATGACTCAGAATAATGATCCATTTCCTGCAACCAAAATCAGTAGACCTCCTAAATTACTTCTAATAACTATTGACTGAATTAGTTTCACATTACGGGCGACGTTTTTTGGACGAAGGATCGAACATTTAGTAAGACAGTTATATATGCAAAGAAAATTCACTCAAGATTTTGCGGTTCTTATTAGCGTAAAGCCAAACTGTAAGGGTGAAATTGATAACTTTATAATGCCCTACAAAATTTTCTTAGTGTGCAGTTGGCATATAAAATTCAGAAAACTGTAACGACACAGAACACGTGAAAATATGCTGTTTGTTCTTTCTAAATAACTTGTCAGTCGGTAGACTCTGAAGAAACTTGTATAATTGACACAGTGAAGCGATACTTTTTCTGACTTAGATTTTTTTAGACTGCCTCTAACTACAGCTATGAGATCATTAAAAATTGCGTATAAAAACAGCACCCTATAAGGATATCTGTAATTTCTTTTTACATTTTTCTCAACATTTAAATTAATACATACATAAAGTGTGTTAGATATTAATAACACAGATAAATTACACAGATATTAAGTACTGACAGAGGACGAAATTTTTTTATTTATGATAATTCATAAACTAAATTGAGTCATTTTTAAGCGAATTAAATTAAAGAATATAAAGAGGTAGGTAGGTACCTACCTATTTAAAGTTGAGCGTGTCCAAAAATGGTGACAACATCTGGATTTAAATTATTTTATCCTTATACTAAAAAACAATGCCTTTATTTATTGATGACGACGAGTCTTGATCTATGATGTTGAGTCACTATAGCTAATAATCGTTGAAAAAATCCGCAAGCTAAATAAATCCTATTAATTATTTTTCCTAATTTGGTCGAGACAAGGAAATATAAAATTTTCAGTTTTTATTACTGATGTTTTTGAATTTTAATACAAACAATTATTTGTTTACAACTTTATAGTACCTTTATAATTAAGAAAGTATGACAAATATAGACAGCTCCACATGAGTTTAACTGCATGAGCGCCCGCAGAAAAATTGCTGAGTAGGGGACTGGAAAACGTGCATATCTTAAAGGGTGTCAAAATTAAAATTTTATTTTCAATTATTTCAAATAACCTTCGAAGTAATTGATCGAAATTTGGTATCTTGGGTTTTTTTACATGAGAAATTCAAATTTCCTCTTAATTTTGATATGTATTGTAGAGGGCGCCACTTACCGCGCCTCTTTAAACTCTTATAGTTCACAATTTTTTGGTACACACAGCATCTTATTTTCGTATGTCAACATACCTTTTTAACGTCACTAGGAACTGTCGTTTTAGAGAGAGATTTAAAACCAAAAACTTGTGTATTTAAAATAAAAATTAAAAAAAATAAATAATGGAAACATTAAATGCTCAATTAGGTACACAATTATGGAAATTTTACATAGGTACCTACAGAGAAGAAGAAACTAAGAATACTTTTACAAATATTATTCGTAATTGTTTCCATTCTCAAATGAATACCGTCGGCAAAAGATTGGGATGTTGAATAGAATTACATCCGTCTCTTGTTCTATTTTATTTTATTCTATTTATTATTAAACTGAGTTGTTTATAAGTCAAAAACCGAGAGAGATATAAAAAATGTTATATTGATGTAAATTGAAGACAAGTGAGAAGCTCTACAAAACGACTACATATATACTATTTTATATAAAGGACGAGGGAAGAAAAGTTCAAAAGAATGTCGATTTAATATCTAAGTATTTTTTTTTAAATCATTTTTTTGGACCATCCTGTATATATTTTTAAAATACTTAAAAATACCTTTACATTTTGATATGTCGTTGATACTAGCTTAAAAAGTAGAAAAGATACATGCCTGGGGAGTTTTAGCGCTGTACCCTGTATATATAAGTTGAAAAATATCAAAGGCGGCACGTCCCCACTACTTCTGCCCCCTGCGGTGGCGCATTCATAACTGTCATGGAGGCTTACGAAGCGTAAGTAGGTATATAAGTCTTAAACCTTTATTCTAAAGTAAAATGAAGGCGTTTAATAATTTAAGAAAATTAATTTACACAAGCATTTATAATCTTAATATTTTTAAGTGATGTAAGTAGAGAAACCATTTAAAATATTATTAATTCGTAGTCACTCAAGTTAAAATGATTAATTTTTATCTGCTGATCTGATAAACTATAGATTTTCTGTAATTTTATGTACCTACATATTACAGAAAATACTTGAATATCAAATAAATTTTTAGTCATAAAACACATGCTCAGGACTACACTTTTTAAGTCTAAGCTTCTTTTATTTCATCCATTGAAACTCTAGGTTGATTCAAATTTTACACCACAGTACACAACACCTGTATGTTTTGATGGGTTTGCATCAGCAGACCAGCAGATCGAAATCATTTTTATTTTACTAATTTGGCAATGGGCAATATATTGCATAAATGTAAAACAAATGACACCTTACAATATTGCATGAAAAATTTTGCTGCAATATAGTTTTCATTGCATTGCATGCTCCATTGCCTAAATGTAAAGCGGCCTTAAGCTTTCTAAGGAAGTTACAGGATGTGAAAGCAAATTTTAAGTTTATACTTTCAAAGAATTTATTGTTAAAAATAACAATCTAATTGTCCTCAAATTATTTGCAACTCAGGAACTATATAATCTAGATATTATTCCAATAATACATTATTTTATTATTGCTTTTTTGCGTGCTGAATAAAGTTTTTAAACTTTTGTTTTATCTGCAGTACCAACAAAATTTTGTCAATTTAGTACGCATTGAATGAAACATGTATCTGTTTCCAAGATTACTCATCCTACCTATTACCATAGACTAAATGTATCTATTACCTACTCATAGTTTCAAATTTATCTTATTATATTTTATCATATATACAAAAATATATGTTCGATTTTATTATTGTATGATACAAAATTTATATAATGATAATGCTAAAAAATGCTGTAATAGTAAGTAGCTACACTTCTGAAGATAATATTTTCATCCACCATTTTTATACAGGGTATTTCCGAAGTGCGTTCTCTGTCAAATGGAGTGTGAAAATAATCAATTTTTATCAAGGGCGCCGTAATCTTGAAGTACCTAGCCTTTTCTACAAATACAAACAATTTTAGACATTTAAGAACTGAATAATATAGAGCTTAGCAAATAACATGAATGTTATCTCATGCTATCTGCAAATATTCAAAGGTACCGAAGTAAAACGAATTTTTAGGTACAAAAATCTTTTAAAAAACGTTTTTTTATTGTAATTATCCCCATTACTCTCTCTCCTCGGTGTGATATATTTCACAGAAAATTAATCAAAAATTGTTATCGAAAGATGAGGAGCTGATGACTGCATCTTTGCACAGTCTATCCGAGAACCATTAAAAAATCATGAAAGTAAACATTTTGATCGATTTTACGTGCACTCTGCACAAGAGGAGTCTTTTGATTTAAGAATTTTTTATCTTGAAAATATCAGATTTTAGGCCATAGATGCTTAATAATTTGTTTATTTTGTGTCATCTATTGCATTTTTTAAGCAATGCACTTATTTCAGAAATACACTGTATAATATAAAACGGTACGGAAAAATACCAAAAGACAGGGTTGATTTTGAAAAGGTTACATATACTAAACATTTTCAAAAATTTATAAATATTTAAAAGTTACATACGTTTGCATGCTAAGGATTTTATAAAATCCAAAGGACCAAAGACTCCTATGGCTCTATATAGTTAAACTATGTAAAATATAGAGAAGGACTGAGGGACGCTAAGCACCTTCAAAATTAAAATTAGCATTGCTAAATTAAATATGTATAGTAAGCAAAACCTAGACAAATAACAAATAACCATGCTATTTTTCTCGTAAACACTGTACAAACAAAAAAGTAACATAAATTAAAATGATGTTAGTTGCACTTTAGGACATTCTAATATTTAGACATCAAATTTAGATGATCATAGTCAACGTTGCCAAACAACATGACACTATGATAGTTTGTCTGTTAAAAAATTTCCACTGGTGAATAAATGATAATAAATTTAATATGATTTACTATCTAATAATATAAATATCTTCCCAAAACTTTTCATTAAAAGAAAGACAACACAGACATAAGTAAATTGCAAAAAAAAACTTAAATTTAATCTTTTTGAGCCACCCTATAAACTTCGTGTGGTAAACACACTTATATGTTCCTATTTTTACAAATTAGAAATTTCAAGGTGATAAAATGTTATCGATGATATCATTCTTAATTTTTAAACAACTATTTTACATTTACAAGGTGCCGGATGATAAAAATATTTACCCAAAAGATATTACGATAGTTTCACGTAATTTATTAATTCTGTTTACCTCGTGTATGGATGAACATCTAAATTTGGCAATTATGTAATATTTACAGACGTTCCTAATGTTGGAATGATGTAATGCAACTAAAATAAATGCATAAATTTTATTACTTCAATTTGATAAACCGAATTCATTCAGTTAAGTAAAATAGTGTAGCATCATTTTAAAAAATATGTTTTGGAAACAGTTTCTATAAATAACAATCAGTAATACCCATGTGTAATATTAAATATGTATAATATTATCGAGACGCTTTGACCTATCATCTCTGAAAATAACACAAAAAGGGGATAGTGTCGCTTTCTACACCCCTTAGGATACGACAAAGAGTATCATGCGCAATCAGAAAAATCAATTACAGCGGAGCCAAAAATTATAATATAAAATTTAGTCGAAAAAGAAATTATTAAAGTATTCCTCAGTTATCTGCATATATATATATATATATACCTAGATATGTTTTTGTTATGCATGAAAAACATGTAAATTTGATATTTTTTAAAATGTGTTAAAGCAAATGTACTTATATCTAATTAATTAATTTGAAACTTTTCAAAAATGTTATTCAAAATCTAATACATCGAATTACCTGAACGTTCAATTATCTTCACTGTTCGTATCAAAAGCAACTATTTGAACTGGTGCGCGATTAATAGTCCTTTGATGTCACTACCACTTGTCACTACACCGTACTACAAGCGGAGGCCAATACCTAACTGCTGAAAATATAGGTCAGCCTACACAGATATCTTCCTGCGATTCCTGCTTATCTCCCGCAATTTTCTGTGCTGCTACACGCTACGGCCGCTTTGCTTCTGAAAGATTTTAGTACCTATCCGTGCTGCTATCTAACAGCTACGGGATATGTGTAAGCAAATTAAAAATATAGGTATTCCTCTCCTTTATTACTTAGTCCATAGACATAATTAAAATTACTAAAGGGTGGTTATGAGTCATAACACGGAAATTGGTATTGAGTCTTGTTATAATGTCAGGGTCAATATATTAAATTAATAGGCTAATAGTATAGCTAAATAATAATATGCAAAATGTTGAAAGAAAACAGGTAGGTATAAACACATAATACATGGATTTATCAAATGGTGGTATCATTTCTAAATATAGACGCTTTAATTTGCAATTGTGCATACAATGGAATAATTTGATAGTTTTTTATATTCTTTGGGCTGTGTGGACTTACGTTACATATTTTTACATAAATTTTTTTGTTGAAACTTTAGATGATAAAAATGGTATTGTGAATTGAGCCACCCAATACTATGTGTTAATGGTTTGTTGTCGCTTTGAAAGAAATTTTCGATCTTTTTATAGTGTGCTTCCTAAGTACAGTCTGTAATAATTACATGTTGTAATTCCTTGCAATATTTTAATTTCTTTATACAAACATGTAACCGGAAACGCTTATAATCCGAGATACAAGGTGCCGAAAATGTAAAAACTTTTTTTTAAATAAATCTTGAACGGTGAGTGAGCTACTTTCTCAAAATTTTGGAGATAATTTATTTTAGTAAATAAATAGTTAAATTTCTAGTGTAGTCAATTTTTACCGTATCGGTTCTGATATCCAACAGCTGCGGGATATGTGTAAGCAAATTAAATTTAGGTATTCCTCTTCTTTATTACTTAGTCATAAACATAATTAAAATTACTAAAGGGTGGTTATGACTATTAGCCAAAACACGGAAATTGGTCTTGTGTCTTGGTATAACGTCAGGGTCAATACACTAAATTAATAGGTACTTAACACATGACATAGTACAGCTAAATAATAATATGCAAAAGGGTGAAAGAAAACTGGTAGGTATAACACATAGTACAAACATGTATTTATCAAATGGTGGTATCATTTCTAAATATAGACGTTTTCATTTGCAATTGTGCATACAATGGAATAATTTTATAGTTTTTTGTTTTCTTTGAGTTGTGGACTTACATATGTTTACATATATTTTTTTGTTGAAACGTTAGATGATAAAAATGGTATTGTTAATTGAGCCACCCAATATGTATGTTAATGGTTCGTTGTCAAGGTATAGAGGGCTTTGAAAGAAATTTTCAATCATTTTATACAGTGTGTTTCCTAAGTGTAGTTCATAGCTACAGGGTGTATTTTCTAGCAATATTTTAATTTGTTTATACAGACATAATATGTATCCGGAAACGCTTATATTCCGAGATACAAGATGCCGAAAATGTCAAAACATATTTTTTAAAAACTATTGAACGGTGAGTGCAACATTCTCAAAAGTTTGAGAGCATGAGACTCTTAATCTCAGGGTCGTGGGTTCTGAGCCCCACGTTGGGCGGCACTTTAACTTTTGGGGGTTAGTTTCGGTAAAAAAAATTAGATATATTTATTAATTAGTACGTTAATTAGTTGAAATGTTAACTAAATGAGATTATGAGATTGCCGGGAATTTGGGCGCCATCTAGAGCAGTATCTAGAGATATTTTTGGTTTGTTTTGTTATATGAATGTAATGAATTTGGAGTTAGGTGAGATATAAGTGGTTTGCTTACTTCCTGCTCGGCCTAAGCGGGTCAACTTACAGGAAGCGACCTACATTGCAGCAGGTTCTTAACGCAGACCTCTCGCCCTGGGCGACAAGCCATTAATTCTGTAAATGATACTGCAGGAAACAACTACTCCGCGGACTAGTGCCCCGATCGGCATTGAATTACTCCTGCAGTATCTGTGTGAACAGCCAAGAACCCTTGTCGGACACACCAACCGACATAGACCGGTTTCGGGCTTGTTAGCCCTCATTAGTATGCCATAGGTGAGATGACCGACAATTGAACTGCCTGTTCCTTCATATGTATGTTCACATATATGACATATAAACTGAGTGCTGGTGAGATATAAGTGGTCTGCTTACTTCCTGCTCGGCCTAAGCAGCTCGACTTACAAGAAGCGACTTACATTGCAGCAGGTACTTAACGCAGACCTCTCGCCCTGGGCGACGAGCCATTAACATCATCGTCACCATCATTTACAGTTTAATTTACAGTTTGGAGTTAATTTATTTTAGTAAATACATAGTTACATTTCTAGTGTACCCTTAATTTTTATTTAAAGCCAGAGACGTACTTTGGCGTAGTCAGTTGACGTTTTCTATATATTTTTTTTTATTAATTTAAAATGCCTCTAAGAATGCTCAACAAAAAATGTCTTATATTTTTTACCTAATATTAATTCCTACATTAATAAAAGCAAATGTTAAAAATGGCGATTTCAACCGTCATCATTGATTTGATTGCCTAGGGGAGACTGTTCCAGATTTATTTGCAATAATATTGATTTTTTTACATTTTGAGCGATTACAATAATTTGTTGAAATTCGTGGTTTCAACGCAGTATGTGGCTACTTCCGGAGTTCCTCAGGATTTGTGTCTAGGACACAAAATGACATAATCAGAAGTTCTAGTCCATTTAGTGACCCACGTATTTGCTTTCTTTTATATTGTTTGTTTATTCTTCCTAAACTTGAATACCTATGTTAGGTTGGTTTGGAGTCCCTGCTGCTCTACATCAACAGTTTTGGCATTCAGAGGAAGTTTTTAAAATATATCTTTTAAATTGACCACTCTGAACTTCTTAATCGCCACAATGTACAGAATCTAGCAAACAGATTTACATGTATGCTCAAATAATGCTTTATAATTATATTAATTATAATTTATAAATTTTAATATCCCAAATATTGCAACACGTAACAATGCATTGTTTTATCTCCCATTCCCAATACCTAGAACTGACTTGCTTTTACATTCTTCTATTTATCTAATGTGTTCGATCTATAATAATGTAATGAAGAACAAATTTTATTTATTTAACTTCATTTTCTAATATCAAATCAGTACCTATGTAAAAAATTATAATTTTCTTACTATTTTTAGTTTTCATTTATTATGTATTTTTTTGGTGTTGTTGAAATGATACTTTTGTTATTATTATACTTATGTCTATCCCACCTGTAAATGGCACTTTCCTGTACGTTGGTATATTTTAAAATATACAGGCGATTCCTGGTTATGTTTATATGTATAAACTTCTGTTATTAAAATATCCTAAGGAAATACACTATGTATAGTTACGGATTAGGAAATACCTTGTATTTTTAAAATTATCGGAAATAAACTTACCGTGTGTTCGTAAATCAAACAATTTGGTGAGATGCCAGCATTGTGGTCATTGCTGTGATGATCGGATTGGTAGAAAGTGGTGACATAAAAATGTGGTGCATGGTTTACAGACAACACAGAAACACCACATTTGTTTTGACTTCTGAGTTCGAGCTGATATTAATACAGTTAGCAGCAGACTGTATAGTAGTGTGTACAGGTTTTTAAGTAAAATATCTCAATTAAAGCGAAATAATAGAATACTACCTTTATCCCAATAGCATATTAATAAACAAAATATTTCAAAATTTCTTTTTATTGTCAACTATCATAATAATCCACTAACCACATACACCACGTTTATTTTGTGATGAATTGATGGCTCATCAGATTGATCACATGATGAATTTAAAAACACCTATAACTTCCATTACGTATACTTTTGGTGAATTTATATACAGACTTCTTCTGATTATTTTTTTCTCCAGTTCGATAGTATAGAAAGCGAAGCAACATTAGAAATGTGATGTGTAGTACATACAGTACTGATCCTTACATTTTGCAAATTTTTTTAAATGGCTCAAGTCTCAACTGCTACGAGAAGAATAGTAGATATTATCCATCCATAAATATAAAAGGTGGGCTATGAAGACATGTTCATTAAAAGTATTAGAACATGAGTTTATTCGCGTGTGTGGTTTTCTGAAATATGTACCTACAATGTAGGTATAATATGATACTGTGTGTGTAGGCTTTTCATGGTCGTTATCTATTGAAGTTACTTTTTCCGGGTGTTACCATGGGCGTCTTATTTTTTTTGATGTTCCACTGCTCCTGCTGTCATTTTATCGGATAAAATGTGAAGTTAATATTTCATTTTTTCTGAAGAAACTAACTTATTAAGTGAATTGTCAAAAAAACACGTCGATGAGCACAACTATACGAACAGTTTTGTATTACATATCGTCGTATTACTATTCAAAGCTTTATACAGGGTGCAACAAAAAAGCAGGTCATCTCATTAACTGCTCATTGTGGCATAAAATATTGAATTAGTGAATTAAAATGTTAAAATTACAATGTCAAATTGTAGTGTTTAAGCTACTAATAAATAGGTTTCTTAAATACCTATTTTAATTTTTACATAAGTAAAAAACATTGTTCGCGGAAAAATGGTACATCTGTAACTCTAGAGGTAACCCTATGTTCAGAAGCGCTGCTCTGTATAAAATCACTTAGGATTTTTAAAACCTGGTTAAATTAACTACAAATTGTCTCTTGAGAGTTTCTTTGGAATGTGAAATTTAATTATTTTTTATATTTAATGATTGCAATTAATTATAAACATATTTTTGATTTCAAAATATTTGTTATTTAAATATTGTATATCTATGCGAATCCCTATTCTCCTTAACATTGCTACAAACATACAATCGTATGGACATTGGTTGTACAAAATTCAAACCCTACAAAAATATTATTTTATATAGTATTTATTATAACATTTTGGATTAAGATTTAAAAATTAAAAAAGGGCACTCTGTATGACGCGATATAAATGTATAGACACATATAAACTTAAATTAATCAGTATAAATATAGCTATAAGAGAAATGTACCTTTAAATTTGGACATTTCTGCAATATTTTTGTATACCCACCTACATTATCGCTTACTCACGCTCATTAATAACTTTTAACATCTAAATATGGAAAGTATAATATTTGTAAGGTAGTAGGTAGAACTAAAGAGACTGCCTACATATAAGAACCGTCCACTATTTTATTTCTTAAACTAATTTGTTGAATTTTATGCTATTCATATAACTATATGTACAGGGTGCTTCAAAAAGACATGGCAATGTTGCTCGAGCTGATAAAACACTGAAAATAAGTTGAGTCTGCTTAACAAACCTATGTCCTAGAGACATTTCTGAGATACAGGGCGTATAAAATAATTTTAGAAAATTTTGAATGTAATTTTTTTAAAGCATAACGTAGGTATTTGATCAACAGTTGTCATAGATAACGTTTTTATAGTGTTATCAATTTTTTGTGGAGTAGAGGGCGCTGCTAGTTTTGATAGCACTTCCTGACATTATATAATAATAATAATATCTCTACCCCTCATTCTAATCACGAGGATTAGCCCAGAAGTCGAAGACTTGTGCGGGAGAGGGGGCGGCATATTATTATTAAGCAAGCCGCATTTGCGCCCAGGAACGACTTACGTTGGTAGGCCCTAACCACCATTCAGTGCAGGAATGAGGGAAACCTGGAAAACCTCATTAATTAGGGGTAGTCAAATGTCAACCGGTATCAATCTCTCACATTGACCCAAGCCAACATTCTTCCACCCTACCATACCCGCAGAGAGGGTGCCAATCTCTCCACAAATATAGCTTATATACGGTCTACCAGCTGCGGGGATTTAAACACACAGCGATCGAGTCACCTCGATTCAAGTACTGACGCCTTAAACCGCGCGACCACTGACCTATCCGATATATTCTGTAACTTTTTTAAGTTAGGTTTTTCCCATTCTTAATCACGTAATATTATGTAAAACTTAATTTTATACAAAAATATGCTCTGCACAATGTTCATCAAAAACAAGTTATTATATTCAAATCAGAGAATAAACAACATACCGGAATTTCTCTTATACAAAATATGACACATTAATGGAAGAGGTTTGACACATACACACTTGATAAATAAGTACATATACTATTACAGTTTTTTAAATTTTTGTGTAAAATGAATATATACATATCACGTGACTTACTACGGAAAAAAGTTAGCAAAATAAAATATCAGCGGAAATGCTAGCAACTATAGCGCCCTCTACTTTGTATAATAATACCAGAGTGTCGGCACCACCAAAAACGTAGGTACTTTTGTAAGTTGGCGGCAAGAATCCAAACGACATATAGTAGGTACATTTAAAACAGCGGTAAAAGGTCGGGAAACGCTGGACTTGACGAGACCACTTGTCCCCTACATATTTTGGGGCGATGATTACGAAAATGAGGGTTAAAGCTACCTGCAATTCTTGGAACACCCCTAAAATTGCAAAAACTCCCTAAATAGGACTGTACGTGTTGTTTTGCAAATTTAGCCATTTTATATGTTTTTTGGGACGCTGATGACGAAAATGGAGGTTAAAACTTGCAGCAATGGCTCCAACCACCCCCAAAATTGCACAAAACACCCCTAAATATGGGTGTTTTTCGACTGTACTTGTTGTTTTGCAAACTAACTCATCTCATATGTTTTTTGGGGCGCTGATTACGAAAATGGGGGTTAAAACTTGTAGCAATGGTTGAACCACCCCCAAAATTGCACAAAACACCCCTAAATAGGGGTGTTTTTCGACTGTACTTGTTGTTTTGCAAATTTAGCCATCTTATATGTTTTTGGGGCGCTGATTACGAAAATAGGGATTAAAACTTGTAGCAATGGTTGAACCACCCCACAAAGGTTGAATATAAAACGGTATATAAATATAAAAATATCTAGAATTCCTTAAATTGTTTCTGACAAAAATGTAATGAAAACTTTTCATTAGCTCACTCTGTATACTGTATATCATTTTAAAGTTGAGAATAATACAGTTAGATTAGAGATATAAATAGGTACCTATGTAATATTCGCAACTACCTAATTAGGTCAGAATGTGAGCAGTTGTACAGAATATCAGAATAACCAAATACAAAAGCTAACGTAAGTACAAAAAATATAACACTGGAAAGAAGTCCTACCTATATACATATTATAGGTAGGTCCACACCAATTGGTCTAGTTACCACGCATGTCTGCATAAATTTAGTGGTGATTTTTATCAGTCGGCATTGTGAAATTTCCTTTTTGAGTGATGACGAAACACGTTTATAAAATATCCTTTTTTTGTTCTGCTACTGTATGACCAATGATTAGTTTAACTAAATTATATTTATTATTATTATTAAATGCATCGCACTTATATTATAAATATCAGTATACATATATACAGTGTCTCACGTATTACGAGTACTTGCATCCTTGGAAAGGGTGGTTGTACAGTTGAAATAAATGAGATTTACCCAAATATATCTATATCTTCTTGACGGAATAATTCCGGAGAAAAGCAAAGAAAGGTACGAGAAAAATGTTTCAAGCAATTAAGGCTGTGCAACATCACGGGCGTAGCCAGGCTTTAGTTTTTTTTTTGGGGGGTTGGTTTGAAGTAAAGAAGACAACAAAAATATGCTTACATGAAATTTAATGTCTATATATTCATCGGAAAAATTACGACATAGGTATTTATACAGAAAGTTATTAACTTTAAATTAAATGGTTAAATTTATTTCGTTCCTCTGCGCTAAATCTAAAACCATTGAAGAAGAAATCTTCGGCTTTTTCTTTTAAATATATCAACTACTTCATCTGCATGATTTTCTGTTCCATAGTGAATGTTCGAGAGCCAAACCATCTAGTCTGTTTTCACTTGTAGTGTTTCGTAGATAGTTTTTCAGTTTCCTTACGCTGGAGAAAGACCTTTCTAGGGTAGCAGTGGATACAGGAATGGTAGCCAAGATTTGTAGTAATGTGTAAATATTAGGATAAAGGTTTTTATCGCACATATCTAGGCATTCCAAACTAGATTTTGGGGTAGGCGAGATACTTGTCATCACTGTTTTCCATACTTCAAGTTGAACGCAGTTATGTTGTAGTCCGGTTATATTTTTTGGCTGCAACTGCGTCTGCCTTTCGTCAAAAGATGGCGCTAGGCGCTATATATTCAAATGTAATAATTTAACTCTCTTTACTCGTATTTTCCGCTATATTAGGTAATATTTTGCTTATTTCGGGGGAGGGGTTGGAGCAAAATATCGACATTAGCCTGTATTCCAAATTGTGAGCATTTTTGAAAAGGCAGAATGTTGGATATAAACCAAAAAAAAATCCAATGTTCTCTCAGAAGAAAACATCAGTATCTTACTAAATAAGGCTCCAGGGGAATATCTTGCTCAAAAGGCAATATTTCTACTATTTAATTCATATCAATTATGTGTTTAATGGTATATTTTACTTTAAGGTTGCTTTAATTATTGACATATCTGGCGCCTGCAGATGCAATAACTCCAAAATATGAAAATGGGTGATCTGAAATTTTAGAAAAGAGCATAATGATAGTAATTCCTATAACAAAAACCTACACTTCCCGAACATTTGCAATTAAAAAATCGGAATGGATAAAAATAATAAAGCAATACTATGATCTTCACAAGACCATTGGTTCCGATCGTTTTTTTTACAAATAAGGAATGGCAAGATTACAAATCAGCCTTGTGGCCACAATGCTATTGGAGGTTTTCCCAAAAAAATAGCAGCTTTTTTTAAATTAGAAAAAATCAGGCGTACTTCAGCTACATTGCTAGCAAATACAGGTGGAGACATCCTACAGTTAAAAAAATAGTAAGATGGAAATCCAGCGCAGTACCCGAAGGATACGTGGAGAACTCGTTACATGGTCAAGTAAAAATTGCAAATATATTATCCCATACAGAAAATCCGGGAACGTCGGCCTCTTTGTCAACTTCCGAAACCCAATACAATGTTAAGCAACAACATGGGCTTACATTAACGGTTCACAGTAATGAGAATTCAAATGTTACAATTAATATTTACAATAATTCAAATTAGTTTTGGTTCTAAATATCTTTATGTTATAATTTAATAAAATAAATACCAGTTGTTTGTATTAACTTATTTTTTTTTAAACCAGCTTAACATGACATTGCCATACTTCGGAAAAGTGACACATGCTTCTAGCCGGAAAAGTACTTTTCCGGCTAGCGTGGAAGTGAAGGTAAGTAATGAGTCATTTCCCTACCGTTTTAAAGGTAAGAAATGTCTATATTACTAACCGATTGTGAATAATAGTATATTACTGATAATTTCATCATCATGTATTAGTAATAATTTTATAACCATCATCTGCTAAATCGCGTCGCCTTTGTAATACGGCCGCTGCGATTTAGCAGACGATGGTTTAACAGACTGTGGTTTAACTAGACTGAACTGACATTCTTCCATGATAGTCAATAACAGTTTTATGATGAGAATTATAGAAAATGTTGCAGTTGACAAAATTCGCTTAAGGTTAAGAATTTCGCGTCCATGAAGACAAGGCTTTATAGTTTAATTACACAACTGCTCATGATTAGTGAACTCGACTCCGACTCCATGGGGAAACAAGATACATGCCTCCATATATGTATAAAGGTGTATCGCAGCGGTTGCCGTTGCCCCTATAGGGTTTAGTATGCTGCACCCTTTTACAATAGAAATTATGCATACAGTTTGTAGGCACCCGTAAAGACTTCCAAAACCCGGCGCCTTTGTTTCATGCACGATTGATTGATTGATTGATGACGAAGTACCTACATCATATCTATTTTACCATATACTTGGACAAATTAATATATAATATATACATACAGTAGACTCGCGATACCGTGAACACAAAATGCACCAGGGGCCTTCACCGAATCGAATTTGTTCACGTCGTCAATGAAAGTATACAAAAGTGAAAAGAAGCAAGTAGTCTAGTCTGTAGCATTTTATTTATTAAGCTCTACATCAGTTTTTGCAAAAAAATTTAGTTATTTTACTTTGAACTTCTTTTTCGTAAACAGCTCTAAGACTAAGAATATCACTGATCTCCAATGAATTCTGCTCCGCCCACTTTAATACAGTGTTGATTGCTTCAATTGCGTTTGTTTACGTTACCGGGAGAAGCGGTGTTCACGTTACAAGGTAGATAATGGAACCAATATAGTGTTCATGTTACCGCGAAGTTCACATAAACGCAAGTTCATGTTATCGCGAGTCTACTGTATATTGCTAAAAACACAACAACGCACCGCCCTTTAATAAGTCAACATTATTGATTGTAAGTTATATATGGAAACAGGGCGAGTCTTTTTTGTCCGAAAATCAATAAATTTTATATTATATATAATGCATTTTGTGTTAATAAATTTTGTAAGAATAGAAGCTAAATATATTTTTTGCAATGAATTTTACATTTTAATTAATTTTCCCATGATTATTAGCAGAAAAGAAAAACAAATAAAATAAAGCTGGACGTCCACATATTTCATATTTTATTTTGTTTAATAATTCCTTCTTATAACGTATATATTATATTTAATCACAGGACTGTGCATATCTTATTATAATTTCCTGTTTTACAATACAGATTATTTTCTGCGGTCGTGATAAAGGCTAAATGAGTTTTAGATTTCCATTGACCAAAATAATTGACCTCAGATATGGAGATTGCAAGGATTCACAAAATATTTAGTATCAAATTAAAATTCAAAATTATGTATTTTATAGAATATTAGGTACCTTTAATCTTTAAATATTCATCCTTTATGTCTTGTTTCTAAGTACAGGCAGATAATTCAGGAGCGATATTCTATGGTAATAATCAAGAATAATATTTATTCTGTAAACTTTGTAATAATTAAGTTTGTTTTACATGTAGAGTGGGTCGTTTTCTAATTGTAAGATGTTCCAAATTTAAAAAAAAATTAATTTTAATTTTTTGATAAAAATTTGGTACATGCTGGGTACGTTAATTAGTATAGTTATACGTAAATCTGTCAGCTTGCGGAACCATATAGGTGTATGGTTATGCTTTTTTTGCAAAAAATGTTATTCGCTTCATTTTTAATTATGGTGTTAATTAAAATTATGATAGAGGTATCATTTTATTTATGTATTGTTTGTCTGTCTGACAGTTCTACATTTTGAACACCTTGCAATTAGAAAACAGCATATTCGACTGTATGATGAATTTAGGGAACCCTCTCTATAAACTTAGAAATGTATAATCTTAAAAGAATTAGAACCGCTGCAACAATCTACAACGTAAAAAAATGTGAAATAATATCTTCAATTTATTGTAAAAGGTCATCTAAAATGCAAGGTGCTGTGAATAAGGGTCAATTAAAATGAGAATCATTTCGCCAACAAAACGTAAACATTTCAATTTGCCCCTGTACTTTTTGGGCTACTACTAGTTGCGCGTATAAAAATAAAATACGTACTTTAGATAAGTTCAAAGTATAACGATCACAACGCTTCAGATAATTCCATAATATGCAAACAACAATATTCGGCAAAATCATTAACTATTATTGAGTGGTATCCTTGACTATAGTGTATATACTCAAGTGTGGTATATTGTGCTGACTACTGAAAGAGCAAGCTCATGTACAGATTATCTCTATCTGTACCCACATAGCACACGATATCTGACGATGTCCACGGGACATCCATTTTAAGTCCATTTTAGATCGGTACGTCCCAGGACCAATTATATGGACGTCCATGAGACGTCCAAGAATGTAGCTCTGAAGGACGTCCATAATTACGTTTGTCAGATGTCCATTTTGGGTCGGTACGTTCCTGGACATTCAACAGTGTATCTCTCAGAGGCGTCTTTATTTTATTATTAATATGATTTGGCGGTATGGTATAATATTATGGTACTGTCTAGTGTCAAAAGTTAAAAGTGCCATTGGCATGGTAGTTGAAGGATATATGAAAAGGTTTGCACTGCCCATCTTAATTTATCTTTGGTAACAGTCCGGTTGGCAATCTGTCATTTTATGACCGATGGTTGATTCTCACTTTCATCTGGCCATTGGTCCCATATATGGTCTGTGGGTCCCATTCCATTGGCGTAGATTTCGGGAAGTGGTGGTCTGCATCATCAGCTCCAGACTTTCATTTAGATTGATGACGGTTCTCTCGTCATCTTCTCTAGTTAATAAGCCCATTTCTGATTTGCAAAGACTTTACATAACTTAGCAGCCTGCGAGTAGTTTTCAATCTCCTCGCAGTAGACTCTCCATGCATCCATTTGTCTTTTCTTGTCCAGTTTTTTGAAAAGTTGTGGGTTTTGTACAATTCTCAGTCCAAGTCTTGTCTAGTCATTTATGCCTTATTGAATGATATTCTGGCCTTCTTCCTCAATTCTCTTAGCTCCACCAGCTAGTGGTTGAACCAGACTACTGGGCTGATCTGAGGGGGCAGGATGTTATAAAGGCTCTCTTTATGGCAGATTGTACGGTATCCACGAATACCTCAATCACTCCATTATTTTTAGGTACCGCTAAGGTTCTCCTAGAGATGATGTTGGGGAACGTTGCTTTGTACCCAAACAGAGTGATGTGTGTTGAGTGGCTTGTTGTAGGATTGACGTTGTTTCCAAAATGAAAGTCCAATATTCTAACTTTACGTTTAATACTGACAATAAACTATAACAATTCTCGAAGGACCATATCAAAATATAATTAAAACTGAAGTTGACACAGTGCAACAGGCACAACAAACTTATGCTACAATGATGTACATATAATGGTGTTACAAACGAGTGATGTATATGGAATGAATGAATTTATCTAAGTGAACTGTGAGGAAACCTCTTGTAGGTATCCAGGTACCTAATTAGGAGGGTTTCTGCCTCATCCTCGATCTCCCACCCTATTTCTAAGTATTCACAACTTTTCCTTGTAGGAAAGGTAATTTGGGAATTCCAAATCAGTGCAGGACGTAGCAAAGCCCTCTGTTACAATTACAATGCTATAAATAGTGAGATAATAAATTAATAAACAACCCTTAATATAAATAGTTACAACAGATATTACTATTTATGCCTTAAATCTACATAAACAACTAAAATAAGGTACAGTTGATGTACAGGGTGAACAAACATTTCTAACCTATCTTTGTTGAGGAGAATTCTCAACAGGTGACATAGATAACTATCCATGACAGTTCTCATTAACTTAAGAGAATTGCAAATATGGCTTGTGGCGTTTCTATATATGTAGATATATGCGTATCGTAATCCCCAAAGACAATAATCAAATCACAGAAAAGTGCAAAACGCTTATTAAAAACCGCGAAGAAAAAACGTATATTTTAAGTGCACATGCATAATGTAGATTCAATGTAATAAAATACTGCATAAGGGCTACAAAATATACATACCTATACTAATACAAAACATATATACATATTGCAAACATATATATAGTACCTAATATATTAACTATTATAATAGCTAATGCCTATCCAATACCAAAATAAAATTAATCTGGAATTATCATGTAGTTTAATAATGGATGTACCTATGTGTATTTTTTTGTAATTGTAGAATATTATTATTTAACTGTACCATCTGAACTAAATAAATTTGAATAACCATGAATAGAGTTGGTCACTTGAGTATGCAGTGGTTGTATGGAGCTATCTCTGGTATGGGGCCCATACCGGACTGACAGTTTAAATAACAATTTAAGCTGTGTCTCTAGTATGGGGTCTCTTATTGTTGCTCAGTGGCATTGTGGTGTTGTTCATTTCACTTTTATTTTCACATTTTACACGTTTTGGGATTTACTCGTTATAAGATAGATATTACATTTAAAAGAAATGTAATGGAGTATGTTTTTATCACCTACTGTACTCATAGTTTTAAATTCATTACACTCGCAAAGAGAAATATACAGACACAAAAAACGCCATTTTTCATAAAAATGCTTATTTGTGGGTGATTTTACCAAGACAATTTTTTTAGAATAATGCAACCTTTTCAATGTTGCTGCTTGTTTAACAAATATACGACCACTGTAAAAGTTTTGACCCCTAAAAGGGGGTGGTAATTGGAGAAAACTACCATCCAGGATATCGATCTCACTAAAGTTTTAAGAAATAATATGCCATAATACATAGTCCAATAAATGTTCCACATTTCAATATGTGATTGATAGAACGGTTACGAAGTTATTAAATAAATTAGCTTTATTTTTTACAACTTTAAAGGCCTATAACTCAAACAAAAAATGTTTTATTTAGCATTTCTTCATGATTGTATTTATTTATAATAGAATTATTTGCTGAAGGCGAAATAGGCAATAAAACGTTGGTGAAACCCGACATATATACCTCTGAGCCTTTTCTACTTGTTTGTAATATACCTAAGTCATGCTCAGGTACGCCCCTTAATAAGGTACGGAGAAATTACCTGCACTAGAAAAGGATGGCCAATAAGATATACTTCTTGTCAAAAACAGAGCTGAATTTGGAATAGTTGGAATCATATTTGAAAATGGCTCATCATGAATTTATGAACGAGCGAAGTAGGAACCTTGTGTTAAATGTAAAAAAAAAAAAAATTCTTATATTAATTATAACAGTAATAAAATGTTACTATTATATAATAACAAGCGCTAAATATTATAATTTTATTTTATTTTTATTAGGTCCCTGCAAAGAGACAAAGCTTCTAAAACAGGAGATTTGCATGATGTATTTAAATCTGCAATACGTTGTTTATACCATGACAGAAAATAAACAATTTGTAACAAGAGAGAACCTAAGACAAGACAAGAACTACTAAATAGACAAATTATAGGTGTCTCAAATACAACCTTAAGTATAATTTTAAAAGATCTACTCGTAGGTCTTCGTTTCTTTAAAGATAATGGTAGGCACAGGCAGGCTGTAATGGAACAACCTTAGTTTGTATCGAAAACGGTTAACTTTTTAAGAGAATACATAAACAGTGCTGCATGTGATAGTCCCTTAGATGTAGTTTTCCTTAATGAAACATGGATTTTTCAACATGGGGAGTAGTACCGTTGAGTGAATAAGTTTATAGAAGAGTCGCAAGTCCAATGTCCCAAAACGTATTCATGCAGGTCCCCACTACATTCTACCCCTGGTACCGCACCGTCAACAAACTATAGCGCTGATCTGAAGCGCCACCTAGGCCGATCTATTTCATTTATCTTGTTTGAACTAACTGGAATCTGTCCGGCTGCGGCTTGATTCGGAGCCGGATTCAATTTGTTTTCTTTCTCAGGTAAAATTTGAATGAAGCAGGTTTTTCATGTGTATGCTTAATATACAGAGTGTCTCAGATTTAAATAGCAGGACTTCAGGAGTCTTTATAAGACCTCATTTTGATTGACGAAAAGTTCCTATATTGGGTCCTAAAACGCTTCGTTTGTGAGATATAGGGTGCTAAATTTTATTTTTGCTTTGTTTATTTATTCTTTAACTAAATAAACGCTAACAAAAGAAATCGTCATGTTGCGGCAAAAGACTTAGTATTGGAGAACAAATAATTTGACACTGAAAATCATCGCATATTAATTCCAGTGGTGGAGATAGAGGGGTATCTATTAATATTTTTTGAAAGAGCATGCAATTTTACCCAGAAAAGTCCCTCTTGTCCGAAGTCAGCAGGACGTGACGTTTTCAAGAAAAAACGAAAATACAGTTTAGAAGTCAAATAATAATTTTTAACATTATGTTACCACTAAATTAAATAGTTACAAAATTAGGTTAAAATTGTTTTTAATTGATTAAATAGGAATAAATAAAAATAAATAAATCAAAGTAAATATTCGAAATGTAAACCGTTTTCTTCGATACATAACTGACACTGATGCTAAATAAAACGTCTGATTTGAATTAAGTTATTGTCTGTGATTTTTTTAATTAGGCCACATCGTTGAGTCAGTAAACCCACTCAACCACTACACACATAATTAGAAACTATAATAAGCGCAAATGTCAATATTAGAATAACATTACAAGTGTGATTGACTTCTAAACAGTATTTTCGGTTTTTCTTGAAAACGCCACGTCCTATTGACTTCGGACAAGAGGATCTTTTCTGGGTAAAATTACATTCTCTTTCATATATTGCGCAAAATTTCAATTCGGCTATACTTTTTTCTATAAAAATATTAATCTTCACCACTTGAATTAATATGCGATGAGTTTCGGTGTCAAATTATTTGCCCTCCAATACTAAGTCATTTGCCGCAACATGATGATTTTTTTGTTCAGCGGTTATTTAGTTAAAAAATAAATAAATAAAACAAAAATAAAATTCAATGCCCTGTATCTCATAAACAAAGCGTTTTAAGACCCATACATAGGAACTTTTAGTCTCAAAATGAGGTCTCCTAAAGCCTCCTGAAGTCCTGCTATTTAAACCTGAGACGCCCTATATACCTACACCAATTATTATTAATTGAAGCAAAATAATAATTAATTACAACTATTATTTTATCAACTTTGTTTACTTTTTGAAGTTTGATTGTTTTATATTTTATATACTATTTACGCCATTTGATAAGAGCGTAAAAAGTTACTACAAAAATGTGTCCTTTTTATTTCAATAGCTCTTGAAACAAGCCTGAAATATTACAAGAACGAATTTCCAAAATATCGATTTTTATTTCAAATGTCTCAAAAACTAATATTGTTAGCCTTGATTTTTTCATACATATTATTGCTCACCAAATTACACAACTTTGCCTCAACTTAACTTTGTATCTATCTCTAACGGTTTCCAAGATACCAATATGTTATTGCATCCAATTTGAAACACACTGTACATCTGGTGCCCAGCGTTTATTGAGCACACCACCGTATACACGGTGTTTCAAAAAGTAATGAATTGAAACTTTGAAATTACTTTACATTTGCAGTAACTAATAAAAACATATTTGCTAGATATTTATGAAATTGGAATAAAAACAACATTCCTCCATACGACTTTAGTTTATTTTTAATTAGATATAAGAATTAAAAGTGAAATTACATAATTAGGATATTTAGTTTGCAATTATCATAAGATTAATCGATGGAAAATATTCCAGTTTAGACACCGTTATCTTTGTAGATAAAGAAATTAAGTGAACCTTAGATATTAGAATTATATTTGAATATCCTAATAGAAACAGAAAAATGTAGCTAAGCAATCAGCACACTATGCCATTAAAAAAATGAGAGTAACGACAGCAAACGCTTCAAATTTAATTTATTCCAAAAATAAAAATGTAACCGTAATTTTTTGTTACTGGTGTAAATAGCTAGGTACCTACTTGTTGACACCGTTATCACTTTTTCAAAACCCGCACACATTCTAATTTTTGAGGAACATTTTTATTTTAGAAACGCTTACAGCCCTGCTACGGGTCTTTGGAAAACTGATAATAACCGAGGATATAACAAAATCTTATTAAATATGTGGTAATCAATTTCTAGAGAATCTTTAAAATATTAATGAACTGCTAATAATACATACCTATTATCACAAAATTTACAGCTTAGAGTAGCTATATTATTTTGTGATATTATATTATTTATCTACCTACCTTTTTCAATAAACTGTATGGGAATCGCATTTTTAGTTAACAATTTTCTCTTATTGTTTATTACAATATAGTTCTGAGAAAATGTACTCACAAATTAATTTATATTTTAAATCATTAACGTCCATTAGAGCAATACTTAAATTACCACAATTTTTTTGCCACTCCTGGGCACGCATCAGTAACTGGAAATTTAAAAACTTATTCCTTTGTTTCGTCTTTTAGTATTTAAACAGTTTTTATAAACACAGTTGTGATTAGCTGTTGTCATGATTGCACAAAACACTACTACAGTAGAAACTAAAACTATAGATCACACAAAACTGTTTGCTAATAACAGACAAGCGGTCAATGTTACTCCCTCAACTGTTCAAGCAGACTGAGAAATCTCGGCCCAATTCTCCAGAAACGCCATCCAAATCTTGAGCCCAGCATAGCAGTCGCTTATTTGTACAGGGCTGCGCCTCTATATAAACTTATTCACTCAACCATAGATAAAAATACAATACACTCAACGGTAGTACATTGCAAACATGGCATGACAATGATGTCAAATCTGTGCGAAACAAAAATAGTTCAGAAGGTAAACGGTACATAATTGTTCATGCTGGAAATAAAGATGGATTTATTGATGGTGTCGGTCTTATATATATTTTCAATTAAAAACAAAAGTGCAGATTACCACAATGGATGGCAGAACAATTATTACCGAATCTTCAGAAACCATCATTAATTATCGTGGATAATGCAAAATATATTTCAAGACTTCTGGAAAAAATTCCAAATTCGTAGTGAACCAAGGATGAAATCATATAATGGCTACAAACTAAAAATATATCTATTCCTCAGTATGCCTTTAAATGTGAACTGTTGCAAATTGTGCAACAATTTAAGCCTCAAAAAATAGCGTATGAGCTGAGGAGTAATTTATAAAATGGGTCATTCTGTTCTACGACTACCACCATACCACTGCCAGTGTAATGCGATTTAGCTAATATGGGCACAATGCAAATCATTTTATGATAAGAATATAGGACAAAAGGGTTACAATCTGTATTTAATACATGTAAAGAAGCATTAAATAATGTTACTCCACAAAATTGGGCAGAGTGTTAGATTCATCATCCGAAAAAGATAATTATTCTTCAGACGCAGACTGCTGCCAAATTCTTTAATTCTTAAAATATATGTAGCTGTTATTATTTCTTTAATAACTATTTTACTCTACTGGTAAAGCTATAACATAACAGTTTTATTTTTAATACTGTTATCGGAAATTACTAATTTTAATCTAATTTCCTAATATGTACCACATATTTTAATTAAAGTATCTGTTAACAAATTCCAGGTATACATTAGGTAATATTATAATACTGAGTATCCAGTTTCCCCACTACTTTAATGGGTATTAATATCTCCTTTATTATAATCTTTACAGTTCTTACATACATACCTAATTTTTTATATAAAATACAATAATAAGCTTTTACTGTCATTGATTATGGCAAAATTTCCCAGTAGACCCTGGCAATTTACATCTAGAGATAATCGAGTACCTACATACCTGCACAACTCTAATCTTTCCACCGCACATGCATTCCTAAAGACGTCCTTCCTAGGATAATTAGGTCTGGCCCTCCAGCTATCACCCAGTTATACGAAATAAAACAAATTAATATATACATTTCATCTCACCGTTTTATTGCACATTTTGCCTTTGAAAACGATTGTACTTTATCGTGAATATACAGTCAAACGTTATCGGTGAAATTTGCAGACTATTTATATACAGCACCGCCAGTTCCCACTAAAATATTACTAAAAGCTGACATTTACAATCACTATCTTTTTCCAGTTCCCCTGTGATGTGCCTAGTGAGTTTCAAGTCCCTGTATATGCATGCCACTAACTCCATTTTTATGTACATTTTGCAACTATCTTCTTATGAATAAAAATTTATTTGAAAGGATATCCCATTATTTCCAACTATTGCAAAAATAAAACGCTACATTTATTTTCAAGACCGATTTATTTCAAAATGCTTAATATTACAAAGTCTATTGTATTAACAGTAAGTATCAATCAGTAATAAATTACAACAACCAATTGGCAAAAGTTCAGTTAGAAAAGAATAATTAATTTCCCTCGTAAATTAAAACAGATTCGCATAATAAATCAAATTAATATTCTAACTGACCGTAAAGCTACTGTATATAAAAAAAAAGGAATTTCAATTTCTAGTGACAGTAAAAATATACACAATAAATTCTGCCTCTTTCAATATATATAAAATAAAATATGTATCACTTAGGGTATTCCTTACATTATAACCTATAATAATACTGACACCAGGAAATAAATTAAGCACTGTTTCTCTGTAACGTAATAATTTCACCAATAAATTTTAGTGTTGAACCAGTTGCGAAAATCCATCACAGTTCATTCAATCGATCACATCTACAAACCAGATTAGCCATTTTCATAGAAATTATGTCCTTCCTGTGTCAGCTGCTTCGTTCCTTAGTCAGATCTCTATTTCACTGTAAGAATAACAATATTTGATATTTCTACATAAATGTGATATAATTTTTAAAAAGTATTCTACCATCTTCCCATACTATACAAAGTGCCCGAAAACTAAAAAAACAAACAAACAAAAACAGCAAATTCTAGGGATGCATTACATATCGATATGACATAAATTATCTTATCAAAGTATGCTTCCTAAAGGAGGTAGGGCTCTTTTTTTAGAGAATATTAGAGAAACGAAACACTTCCTACACTGAAAGTAATGGCCGCCGTGTAGTCTTTTATTAAATTAAAGTTTGTTGTTATTAATCGTCGTTTTGTTATAATTTGTGAGATTGTGATATTATTGAATATAAAATTCCAATTATTTTTTTATAGAATTTTACTTCATCTGTTTTCCAAAGCCAACCAATAAACATTTACAAAAAATTTCTACCTTTGATCTAATAGTTATTTATGCAACAAGTACAAAAAGTGTTTATTGCACGCGACGTGAAATTGTCCAACGAAGCCGTCAGGCCGAGTAGGACAACCCGTCGAGTGCAATAAGCACTTTTTGTACGAGTTGCATACAATATTTTTTCTACGTTCATGCAAAAACAAAAAAATGTTATTTATATGACACAAGTCTACGAAAATGTGACATTGATTTGAACGTTTATGTTCGTCATGATGACAAAACGCTATTGTAGAGTGACATATGAATGCAATAAACATTTTATTGCATTAGTGCAATAAAGAACCACTTTTTCCACTAAATATAGTTCAATAAAGTTTTGTTTTTTGCATGAACGTAGAAAAAACACTTTGAAGTTTTCGATTTTGACATTAAATATATCAAAAAGTTGAAGAAAAAAATATAATTAAAAACATCACTTGATTCTCCCAAATGTGACTTATAGTTACAATCAAACGATAATTTTTACATCGAAAATCTGTCGGTATAAGAATTAACACATAATCTAAGTTTGATCCTTTTATACTCAATGGCCGAAAATCTAGAGACTGTGGCGTTATAAACCTGCTCACAATTTATAGCAGTGACACAAAGAAACATACATGTAGCCTGTATATTTTTCCTATAAAATCTTGTGTCGCATATCTCTGGAGCATACCCGATTACACAGCTTCTGCTGCAGTAAGCACGCATGCGCCGCAGCCTCCTATTGGCTGTGGCGAATTGACGGATCCACCTATTCCATTTCCAGCGCTATCATGGGGCTATCGTTCCGGAGTGCAAAAGTTTGAGTATATCGTTTCGTTAATTTAATTAAGAATGTAATTAATTTTATTAGCAATTTGTGTTCTTAATAATGAAGAATAATTCAAGCTTTGTAAACGCCCTAATTAAACAAATGAAAAATATCAGATGATGACATGTAAGAGTTTGGGATGCGAGGTCAAAATATAGTGTAGTGTAGAGTGTAAGTGATGTTGAAATATGTAATTCATTAACAAGAATGTACGTGAGTAGCATATATGTATAGCGCAAAACAAAGTGGTAAAGAAGTACAAATGCGAAACGGGAAATAGTGGAAACTCGCGGAAGGAAGATATTTTTAAAATGAGGTTTCCACAAAAAAAAATTGGATTGTTATATTTTACAAGAAGAAACGTTGCCTAGAATATATACAAGGGTGTTTTTGCAAATTATGCTTATGACATATAAATTATGATGGAATGTGAGTTTCCGTATAAATGAAATCGAAAGGAGTGTACTAATAGAAAAAGGTGAAATAGTGATATGGCGAAGAAACGATTTAAAATAAATATTAAAAAATCATAATCTGGATCGAAAATTATATTACATTTTGACAAAACATGGATACATAAAAGTCATACAGAAGGCGGTACTATATGATATAATGAGTGTTAATGTGACCGTTACAGTGATAATGCTAGTAGTCAAAGTAATAAATAGTGTGTATGTACTCGTTCAAAAGGCTTTGTCCTTTTGGATGCGAAATTTGCAAACATTTGCCCGATTTATTTAATGATAGGAAAGTCTACTTATAACAAATTTTGTCAACTATGAAATTTTCTATCATTTTCATCATGAAACAGCCGTGGTAGATTGTCAGAAGCTCAAAACAAATTTATTAACACCACATAATAATTAAAACAGAAATTACAAAATTCGTGCAATAATCCGTGAATTTCGCATCCATGAGGACAAGACTTAAGTGTGATATCCCCGGAGGGTGCATCAGGTAGATGTAAGTGGACCATTGCTGTCCAATAGAACGGCATTCTAATTTGTGGAGAATAGCACGGAGGGGACATTAAAGTAAACTGTTAATCTGCTAGGTTCACTCGACATCAACTTATTTTTGATAATTTTGAACCCTTCTCAAGTGGCACGCTTAGGTAATTATATAACTGTCACCTTCCGTACTCATCTCTGGGCTATGAATTAGACTGCCTCTATTATTTTCGACCTTGGGTAATTGATAATACAAGATAAAAACTTTAAATTTGGAAATAATTATTTTTATTATCTAACGCCTCAAAATTGGCAAAAACTATTATATCACTGTTCGTACTAAAAAATAATGGACGTTATGTAATGCAATTATTTTTGTCATTTTTGTAAATTTTTTATATCTGATCGCATTAAAATTTAGTATAGTATGCCTATGAAACGTTGCTCCTCGTACACTTTGCCCGTCGCGCTCGTCTACAAGCTAGCGATTAGTCACTCTAGATTTTCGGTCATTGAGTATAAATAACGATATGTCAAAAGACCATCTTCAAAAAGCCCTACTTCCATTAGAAAGCATTTTTGGATATGTCAATTTATGTCAAATCTAGAATTTGCCGTTTTCATTTGTCGGTTTAGTTTCCGGACACCCTTACTAAATACGAGTACAAATCTTTTACATTAAAAAAATAGAATTAATACGAGACAATCACAAAATAACATGCTGATGAAGAGTTTTAAAACAAAAATGGATAACATACAGGATGTCTAAGTTTTTCCATTCATAACTTTGGTAAATGATAGAGCATGATATAATAGTAGGAATCTTCCTATAACATTATTCTTAAAACTACTTTTTGTGTCAAATTTTAGACGTATTTTAAAATTAAATTAAAACTCCATATTTATGACACTATATCCTAAATAAAACAAATGTATTAGTTTTTTATTATGATGCTGTGTATCTAATTTTAACATAAATAAACCTACATAAGATATGGATGATCAGTAAATTTTAAAGTATTTGCAAAAGGAGGTCTGCTATCAATTTTTTTTATTGTTATTTCAGAAACTAGATCCAAATTTTATTATATGCACAGTAAAAATCCTTTTTATTATCGGCGTAGAAGTTTAGAGAGTTTAAACACGAGTTACACCCCAAAAATTATGCTACTGTCTTTACTCGAAAAATGTTTTTTTTACACTAAAATATTAGCTCTTACTGTTTATTATTGGTATGTCTCAAGTTAGAACAAAAAATATTTATAAATTTTTTAGCAGATAATAAAGACAATAAAATATTTTTTAAAGGTCGAATGACCTGTATGTGTATGAAGAAAAATGTTACAGGAAAGATTTGTTATTTCTTCATACTTTATTTTCCCCTTAACCTTTTCAAAATTTATGAACGAATAAACAGAAGAGCTCTGTATATTTGCATTTTTAGGCATCTCTTCACACAGAAATTAAAATTTTAAATAGTTAATGTTTAGACCATCGTGCCTCCAAAGCTTCCTTGTAACAAATTACAAATATGCAGTAGCATAACAAATAACCATTACATCTATTGAAAATAACAAGTATTACAGAGTGTAACAAAAATCACCGTAATAAACTTCAGAAGAAAAAGTCAAAATAATAGTAGTTTTTCCCTTATTTTTTTTTTCCTGTAAAGTTCCCTGATGATATGTTAACAGGATGTTTAAAATTGTGATGGTGCTCCATTGTGCAAAAAAAATAACTATGAGCTTGTGTTTGTAATGGAATAGCCCCCATTCTAGTAATAATTGAAAGATATTGTTACAAAAACTCACCTACCTTTTTAGTTGGTTAATTATGTTCCTGTTTTTGTTAGAATTTATAATTGAAGCTCACCTACCTCGTTAGTTTGTAAATTACGTTTCTGTTTATGTTAGAATTTTTAATTTTTGTGATGCCTTTATTTTGACGTTTTCCGGAATATTCCAGGCTACATTCTATTTGTTTCTCGACACGTTCTCGAGATCTCAGAAACTTTGAGAACTCTAAAAACCTATATAAGCAGACCATTTTCGGCCGCTGCAGTCAGTTTATATTGAGCAGTCGAACGCGAATGACTGAAACGTCAAAGTAAAGCATTTGACAGTTGTGAATTTGTTGAAGCAGATTTCTTGTATAATCAAGAGTGACAATAAAGTTGTTTGTCAACGTGACATGTTTCAACGATAACCTAATTTGGAGGTTACAATATTTTTAAACATCTCAAGGAAGTATTTAAAAAAATATAGAAAGAAATCACTACCATTATTTTGAGGATTTCTGTATGTTCTCAAGTTTGTACGTAGATTTTTGTTACAATCTACATATCAAATAATTTTATAAGTATAACTTGAAAACAAACTAGCGCTGCTACAAGATCTAAACAAACTGTAAAATTTAACCTTCCAGTTGGGGCGCCGGGTCTGTGGGACTTGGTCTTTCGGAAAGTCTTCAGCAAATCTCGGCAAAACTTTCTGGTAGGTTCAAGTACCTTCTCACATCGGGCGTTACTTTACTTGTAGCAAGTGGTAAAAATATAGTCCCTATGATTTAGTTTTTATTGCGCCATAAGTCTGTGAGACCCGGCGCCCCGGTTTGAGAAACAATTTTTTTTTCTAACATAATTTTATTTCTCTGGTAAGTTTTAATTTTCTATTACAATATTGTATTTTTTAAGTGCAATTAGGCACAAATTATATTTTGTACCTAGATTATGATGTAAAGTATATTTTTCAAAAAAAATATGTAATCTAATTTTGGTTTAGATAATGAATTACGAGGAAGAACAAGAACAACTCCGTCGTCTATGGGAAGAGTTGGAAACAGACGAAGAACCTGATGATGAAGAAGCAGAACTGGCTTCTCAAGAAGATATTCTAGAAAAGAGAAGTTCCGACAGTGAATCAGAGCAAGATGTTATGACGAAGATATTACTGTTCCTCCCTGAAAAAAGCCAAGAGTTTCAACTTTTGTCGGCAAAGATGGAACTAGTCGATGGAAAAAACATTGTCCCAATAAGGCCGTTCGGACAAGGAAAGAAAAGATTATTCTCGATTTACCTGGGGTCAAAGATTACGGCAAAAATTCTAAAACAGTTCTGGAATGTTGGTCTCTTTATTTTACAAATGAAATGTTGGAAACTATTGCTGAAAATACAAATTTGTATATTTCTAAAATATCTCAAAATTATTCTAGGGAAAGGAGGCTAAACCCACGGACATATGCGAAATAAAAGTTCTTTTTGGATTGTTATATCTAGCTGGAACCCTGAAAAGTGCTCGGCTAAATACTAAAGAATTATGGGATAGGAGTGGAGTGGGAATTGAGCAATTTTGGTTAACGATGTCTCTAGATCGATTCCTTTTTTTACTTCGATGTTTGCGATTCGACAATTTAGAAACTAGAGAAGAAAGACGACAATTTGACAAGTTAGCGCCAATTCGAAGTTTATGGGATAGTTTTGTTGAAAATTGTAAGAAAGCATATTCACTAGGAGAGAATACCACAATTGACGAAAAGCTGGAGGCATTCAGAGGAAGGTGCTCATTCCGACAATATATTCCCAGCAAACCTAATAAGTACGGAATAAAATTTTTTGCATTAGTTGACTGCTATATCATATGCCGCAAATCTTGAAGTTTATGTTGGCAAACAGCCACCAGGTCCATATGAAGTGCCTAACGGTCCATCTAGTGTAGTTTTGCGACTGATAGAACCAATTTCGGGAACAAACAGAAGTTTAACATGCGACAATTGGTTCACAAGTATAGGTCTAGTAAACAAATTGTTTGAAGATCACAAAGTTACATATGTTGGCACGATAAAGAAAAATAAAAGAGAGTTGTCACTAGAATTTACAAACACAAGAAGCAGGTCTGAATATTCTTCATTATTCGGGTTCCAAGAGAATAATACAATCGTTTCTTATGTGCCTAAAAAGTATCGAAATGTTCTTCTCATATCAAGTTTACACCATGACGATGAAATCGATAAATCAATGAATGAGAAAAGCAAACCCGAAATTATTACTTATTATAATCACATAAAAGGTGGAGTGGATAATTTAGACAAGTTATGCGCTACGTACGATGTAGCTAGAAATACAAAGAGATGGCCCATGGTAGTGTTTTATTCCATGATGAATATGGCGGGTATTAACTCTCAGGTTATCTACTCTTCCAATAACAAAGTGTACAATGTTGTAAGAAGATCTTTCCTTAGAGATCTTGCGTTGTCTCTAACCAAAGACCAATTAGTGCTACGTTCTTTGCTAATGAATGTACCACCGTCAGTGAGAGAGAGAAGACAGGAGGCTGCAGGTACACTAAATAGAGAAGATCCTGAACCTCAGCCGGGAACTAGAAACCGGTGTTTTTTTTGCAAAAAAGACTCAAAAACCAAATATTACTGCCAAAAGCTTTTGACAGTGTGGACCATAAAACTATTGCTTATCAAACTTGAAAAATATGGTGTTCGAGGACCATCAATGTGTCTAATACAGTCATTTTTTAATAAGCGGAAACAGTGTGTCTATTATCGAACGCAAGAAGGACTGAAACATCTTCTATGATGACTGTAAATAAAGGGATTCCTCAAGGTTCAATCTTGGGCCCACTATTGTATATAGTTTATACAAACGAACTAACTAACTTGTTGAGTAACACCATCCAATTTGCAGACGATACATCAATTATACTAAGTTCTGAAACGGAAATATCTAATGGAGATGTATTTGACACTCTGGAGTTTCTTGAATCGTGGTTTTCTTCAAACAATCTCTTACTAAATGTGGACAAAACTCAGTTAATCAGATTCAATTATCAAAAAACATACAAAGAAACATCTTTCCACAGAGATAATAGAACATTAACAACAGCAAACTCGGTTAAATTCTTAGGGATCAATATAGACCATAGACTTGATTGGACATATCACATTGATATAACAGCACAAAAGTTGGCTAAATACTGTTATGCACTTAAAGTTGTAGCAACAAATGTAAACCAGGAAACAGCTATCATTGCCTATCATGCACATATCCACTCCCATATAAGGTATGGAATAATATTTTGGGCTGCTAGTACTGAGGCAGAGAGAATTTTCATTATACAAAAGAGGTGTATGAGAAACATTTTTAATCTATCCCGATTAGAATCATGTAGGGACACCTTTAAACAGAACAAAATTTTAACTTTCATATCCACCTATATTTATGAGTCGGTTATATTTATAAAAGAAAATCCTTCTCTTTTTATATCACACAGCAGAGCCCATGATTATGAAACAAGAAAAAAGAATGATCTAACTGCTGTAAAGGCAAATTTTAGTTACATACAAAGAAACGTATATCACATGATTATAAAGATTTATAATAAAGTCCCCACACGTCTAAGAGACATGAATGTAAAGCATTTTAAACAACTTTTAGAGCTGCAACAGAAGGCATACTATACTTTGGATGAATTTTTAATGATGAATCGTAAGTTTTTCTTGCCACTCCGACCACTGAAAAAATTCTCAATATTACAAAATTGCTAAAACTTTATGTAGTCTTCAACACACCATGTCATTGAATGTGTTTTTTTACATGTTTTATTTTTTTACATTTTGTACTATTATGTATATATTATTCTTTGTTTTTACACTATTACTTTTTTTGTAGTTTTCATGTTTTATATTTGCTTTAATTGTCATTTGTACCCCTAGCTATATTTTATTCTTTTTTTATACTATTTCTGTTCTTTTGTAGTTTCGTAGTTATATTTCTTTAATTGTCTTTGTAAATGACATTTTTTTTGTGACAAGACCTACACCCTTTGGGTATTTTGTTGAAATTTTTAACATATGGACTAATAAAAACTATCTATCTATCAAAATTGCCATAAATTTCTTTGTCTAAGTCATCTTCAGGCTTGGTGTCCAACATGCTCAGATATAGCCAAAAATCAATAAAAATAAATTTTTCGTTTTATTTTAACATGTTTATATAAAAAAATATCAGTTTTCGTTTGTAATTTTTTTGCATCTGCATATTGAAAATTATGCTTTTATTTTCTGTTAAAATATAATTCATGTATTTGTTTTTAATAACTTAAGTTTTTTTTGAATTAATAATATAAATAAAGGTTAGTTCTATTGTATAAATATGTCGTATTAACAAAAAAGTGTTTACAAAAAAAATAAAATGCTACGGGTCTCTAAGACCCAGCGCCCTGTTTGGTGTTACAACTTAAGGGCCCCGACTGGAAGGTTAATACCTAATTTCTTAGTGATAAAAAAATATGCTGCAGTTATATCTTTCCCGAAAAACAAGACAATTTATAAAAATAGTTTGTATCACATTTGCGATACAAATAATAATTATTATAATACCGATTTTTAATCACTGTGTAATTATTGCATGTTAAAAGAAATCCTACGACCAAACAAAATAAACAGAAATGTTGTTTTCCACATCATTAATCTACATCTCAAAACACATTTTTTTGTATTCCCCACATAACTGTCAAAAGTATATATTTATAGAGAAAATAAATAAATAAAAAAATAAATAAAAAAAAAATAAATAAAAAAATTATAATTCATGCATTATTAACGTAAATTGCTAAAAACTCTAAATAAGAAACTGTGATACTTTCCCTTCCTAAAAAAAATATTGTACTCGAATAAGCTATAAAAGTTAATTTAAAAAAATGAACTACCTGCCATTGCAGGCTCGGGATTTTTCTCCTTTTTAGTGTTAGACTGTGTGGATTGTGATGCTGGTTTTGAACTACTACTTGAATTACTTTGTGCAGGAAGGGAAGCCTGCTTCAAAGTATTACTCGAGGAATTTTGTGTGCTCTGCTGCCTCTGATTTTGGTCCGAACGATTACCTTGCTGCTGGTGTTGCTGCTGTTGGTCTCTACGCTGGGTTGGCCTGTAATTGCCACGGTATCCACCACGGTAATTCATACCTCTGAAACCTCCTCTTCCTCGGTAACTGTAAAAAAATATATATATGTTACTTCTCGTCATGCAGTGATGCACAAAATCTTCAAACAATGTCACTTCCATAAGCAAAATTCTATTTTCATTAAAAAATCAACAAATTAATCAACAATTGTGCCTTACTTAGACCAACCATTGCAACTTTATCAACAAATTAACTGTTTACAGTGCAGTAGCTAGATCAAGTTCAGTGTGATGCACAGCGCAGGTGCGGACTTGTCTTGCTTGCTCCCGCCACTACAGACCGATTTATGTTGTTTTACTTCCAAATATGCATGTAGAACTTTGTTTCAGTATCAGGTGCGCAACAATCACATTATTGATTTATGGTAAGTGAACTTAACACTTCGATGTTTATTAACTTCTGGAAATAATTTTGACTAATTTTTGTATAATTACCGGATATTAATATATGGTAAGGTTTATTATTATTTCTACTATTTTTTAATTACTCCTCAATATTTTCTAACCAAGACTAACTAAAAAAAGTGTTTACAACTATATATTTCAACTGTTGCAAGAAGCAAGGTGACACAACTTTCAAGAAATTGCTACTCTTACACAACAGGGTCACAGTGTTATTTTGACATTTTTTTTTCTTTGAAAATATGACATTTTAGACCACAGATTTATTAATGAAAATTGATTTTTCCACATGATCTATTGCTCATATTGTTTTGTTCACATCATCTATTACTAATTTGAAGAATAATTTATTTTAGGAACACTATAGGGGGGTGAGTCAGTCATAATGTCATTAATTTTAAGAGATAGGGAATAATGAGTATAATGCGAATACGCGACCAAATAATTCTATTAAAAATTGCAAGTAACGCGGTCTTCTCAGGTTTTCCGGTAGAAAATACAACCCAATCAAACGATACCCGTACACTCCTGCCCATACGTTAACAAATCGCCTTTGAAAGCTAGACCGACAAGTAGCGTGTGGATTTTTCTCTGAACAAATGTAGCTGTTGTGACTGCAACAAAACTCCAACGTGTCTAATAATAAACCGAGTAATAAACTATTTACGTACATTACATAAAAAACCTATACCCAATGGGTAAATTATTAAGAGAAGGTGAAAAGTGTTTTGTGTTTAAATACTAAATAATAAAAAACCATCGTGTTGCCGATAGAAAACTGTCCAAGACCGAAATGGCACGCCGCTAATCTAAGTTAGCGAGAGTGAATCTTGACCTACCGTACTATTAGATCAATAATCTAGTTACCTAGTTTTTGTACTGTTATTTAACGACAAGGAGTAAAACAATTTTTTTAAATCTAGATACATGAATGAATTTTCCTTAAATATTGATTTATTTGTTAATAAAAACAAATGTAGATAATAAATAATTGTTTTCAAATGTTAGGTTATTACAGTTTAATAATTTTGTTAACTGCACTCATCTGTCCATAGCACTTTATTAATAAAATTAGGGTCAGTCGCATTTCGTAAACATTCTCCATATAACACTACCATTTCCGCATATTCAGAATTTGTAAAATTATGCATTTACGACAAATACGCGAGACCAAAATAAACAAACTACTGCTTGTATTCTCACTATTCACCCCATCCCCCCTCCAAATGTGTGGCGCAATCTACAAATTTGGGGGGAAAGAAATGCGGAAATTGCGGGTAAATTTGAATAACACGCTGATGTGTTAGACGATATTATGTATGTAAACATGATGTGGCAACGATGTTTAATCCGGCATTCGATTGTTGTATGGATGCGTCCTCAGAAAGTTTGTAGCGCACCAGGAGCGTCTTGTTACTGACTTTTATAGAGAGATTTGTTTATTTTTTTTAAGGTCGAGTAAAAACTTTTTTTTTCAATTTTCTGCCTCCCGAATACGTGGTTAAAATTAATGACATTATGACTGACTCACTCTGTATAGACAGGGTGACTCATAAGTAATTTTCCTTCTACTTTAACAAGTTTGTAGAATTTTCTTAGAAAAGCGGTGGGAAATCATAATTCTGATTTATCAGTGTAAATAAAATGGTGAGAGCCTCCGAGGTTTCTATTGTAGACCACCAAAACTTATTTCATTTAGTATATCATTACATCTTTTGTTTGAGAACTGCTTAAATAGTCAGAATAGTAAAATGATGTGTATTACAAATGCTTTTAGGTTTCATTTTATTTGAGGAAAATTTAAATAGTTACAATGAAAACATCAAGTTTTTTATTTTTTATATTTTGTTTTGAGATTTCTGTACTTAAAAATACCACAAATTTGATAATTTTGCGGGGAGGAACCCGGTGACCTTAATCAAATCTTAGATAAATAAAATAGATATTATGTTGCTACAATGAAACTACAAACAATAGAGAACTGTAATGGGTAGTTGTTTAACTGAATAATTTAGAATAGTCTAGAATTACTCGCAATATCTTTCCATTGATTAGTCTACTGTATAAATCTTTCAGAATGACAGAACTGATTGTCTATGTTTGTATGCATATAAACCATCATTTGATGAATATTTAAAAAATATCAATAAAAAATTTGCACCAAAAATTTAAAAAAATTTTAAAATAAGCAATAATTTGAAAATTTCAAAAAACTTGTACAGAAAAAAAAAATAATTAAAAACATTTAAGTACTTACTTTCCCCTTCTTGTAGCCGCCACACCAAAAGTCTCAGAGTTAAGTTTACGTTCTACACGCCAGTCAGTTCGTTGAGACTTGCCCTTGGCACGTTCCACGGCTTCGCACGAAATCTTATCGAAGAACGACTTACTCTTGTCGTAATAGACCTCGTGTTCCTCTTCCTGTTCCGTTTCACCTGCTCCAGTTTCGTTACCAGAATCATCCTTTTTGTCCACGTCGCCATTACTTTCACTCTTTGTACTTGAACTTCATCTAATTTCACCTAGAAGTTATATCTCATTGAGAAAAAAATTCTTAATAATTTAAACTATAATACCTTCCCCAACTGACTTCTCAACTCCTCAAATTCAGTGTTGGCCTGTTCAAAGTCATAGTCATTCTCGAATTTTAACGTGTTCTTCGGTTTGTTACCTCCTTGATTTTGTTGATTCTGGTTGGGCCTGTAGCCTCCACCTCTGGACCTACCTCTGGGTCTTGCGGGTCCCCTGTTATTGTTCCAGTTACCTCCTCTTTGATTGCCTTGATTGTTTTGGTTGCCTTGGTAACTCTGGTATCCTTGCCCTTGGTACCCCATCTGATTGTTTTGGCCTCGGTTCGGTCCAGACCTGTTCTGATTCTGAATAATAATTAATTATTTTGATAAAAATATATATGCTAAAATCATACACCGAGTGTTTCATTAATAATTGGACATACACTAACTTGACCTAAATTGTGAAAGTTTAACCTAAAACCATAGCTTTATTAGTAAACTATGTAATTGTTTAGATTTTGAAGCAATCCGAGAACTTGGCACTACTTATTAAGCTGAGCTACTGGAAGGTTTTATACAGAGATTCAGTTTCAACAGTTGGCATATTTTCATTTAAACAGCAATTTGCAGATTTATATTAATGCTTGGCATACATTAATGAATTTTAGTATAAATACCATATACTATTACAGTGTAGACTTGATATTCCGGATCCTCTATAATTCGGATTCTTCGGTAATCCGGACTCATTATTTCAAACACTGTGTATTCTGTAATCCGGATTTTTGATGTTTCGGTAATCGGAACCCAGAAACCCGGCGCACGGGACTTCGCGCATCACCTCACAGAGAAATATCAGGCAAAAAAAAAATCCGGACTTCCTTCGTTAATGTACAAACATACGTATTTATGAGTTTATGTTGCGTTTTTTGAAGTTTAAGTGTTTATTTTATGAAATTAAGATGAATTTATATTCCGTTTTATACAAGCTGTGTTCCATAAATAAAAATAAGTCCTAAAATAGAATTTTATTACATATCAGTCGTGAGTTGCAGTAATTCGGATTTTTTGGTAATCCGAATCAGGCTGGTTTTAATTAGTCCGGATTATCAAGACTGCACTGTATATTATAATTTATTAAACATGTAGGCTATATGGCAACGTTACTTTTTTTAGAAACATGTCCAATGATTTTTTTTATATATTTTTAGGTATTAACAATATTGTGTGAAACTAACTACTCTGCGGACTAAAGCCCCGACCAGCGTTGAATTACACCCACAATATCTACCCATATATCCTATATTATTAGCTCTTGTAACATTTTTTACTGTATTAGAAAGGTATTTTATGCTAATATAAATTATTGATACAAATTGTAGGATATTTGATTTATATTAGCTTAAAATACCATTCCGAGTTCTTCTCATCCTAAATTATTTTTTCATATGTCATCAACTGGAATTGTCAAAATGTGCTCAGAAATTATTTGCAGCAAATATGCTGCGTTGCACGGAGTGGGAATTTTTACATTATCTTGCTTGGCTTTAAACAAATAACAATTGCTAGTACATAAGAAGCATTATTTGACTTTATACAAAAAAGTGTTCTTTACTTTTTTTCATTTGAAGCTTAATTTTCCAGAAAAAGTTGCTAAAGATGCAATGCGACCATTGGCAAATGCAACTGAAAACAAGATGTAGAGCCTAATTGATAAGGATATCACAAGACGAATATGAATCAAATGAAACAAAAAGTACTTTTTTGTGCAGAATGAAATGCTGCGTCAAAGACAATGGTAAAGAATTTAGAAAAAAAAATAATGGAAACAAAATTTTTTGAAAAAAACTGAGTAGCGCATAACTTGTGATACTTGACAAAATTACTTTCTTAATATACAGGGTGTCTGGAATATAAGTTTCGTACTTTTAAGGGCTTATATATCTGAGCAAAGGAATAAAAAACTTTTATGAAAAACATGTCTAAAATGAAGAGTTTGTCTACAAATACATTTAAAAAGAAAACTGCAATATGCAAAACTGTTACAAAATTAAAAACTAAGGTACAATTATGGTTAAGTAAATGTGCATGTAAGTAATTTGAGTTTTGGATCAGTATTAATGAAGTAAACTATTGAAGTTTCCGAGTAACTTACTAGAATTGTAACGTTCGATAAAGTTGCAGTGTCAGGCTGCTGCTGATAACCTAAAAGTAATATTAGTCATAGTGGTGCGTATAGCTAGTACGTTTCATTTTTCTCTAGTTTTTCTTGTTTGTTAGTGTACATAAACCAAAAAGGGAACAATTTATATAGCCATAACCAGCTGCATAACATGTTAATTTGGGGCGAATCTAGGCAAAACTCTCTGGCTATGAGACATTTGTATGATACACTTCTTGCAAGGGACTGAAGTCATTTTAAACACTTGCAACTATTATTCTATGTTGTGAAAAGAGCTCTAAGAAAACCATTCACAGTAAGTTCTTATGTTTAGGTGTCCCATTTTAATTATGTATAATTACATAACAATTCTAAGATAGTATATGAGCGACGTTGTCCTATATTCGACACCTGTTTGATGTCATAATTCTCTTATCGTTGGTCAGAGAAAAAAAATTATTAATTCAAATATGTTTTGTTTAGTACAACTTATAATATGGCAAAATTAAGGCACTCATATTCCGGACACCCTGTATATACTATCTACAACCCCATACCAAATTCCATTAAAATCGGTTTAGGGATTCTGAATATATTTGCAACATAAAATTTTAGGCCCAAAAATGAGAAAAACAAAAAAAATACGGTAAAATTTGTTTCTTAGTATTTCTGAATCTTCCTATATGTTCAATTATTATTGTAACACCCTCTAGTCTACAGTAACAAAATTAGTTGTTTTACCTGTACATCGCCCCTAGAATCTCTTCTTTCTCTAGAGGACCTCCTCTGTTGGTTACGTTGCCCTGGGGGCTGAATTGGTTTAACAACCTTTTTATCATCCCGCTTGCTTCCTCCTGCTTGGACTCCTTGATCGGCGGTGGGAGATTTTCTGGAGCCCAAACTAGCTGGGGTTGTGCTTCTTGAACCTCCGATTATATCTAAAACAGATGCTACAAAACTGAGACGTCTAGAAGATTTAAGGGCTGGATGAATTGAAAAACATTAGCAAAGCTACAAGCATTCATCAAAACTAACACAAGTAGACTATACATTCAAGAATAACACAGTTGGGTCATGTTAGTTTATCCTTGCAAGGAAAATAAATTATAATCATTTGTTGCCTTATCTGTGTGTCACAGAAAATAACACAAGATTTATTTTAATGCAAAACTATTTTATACGATGTAATTCTGAAGTTCCACTGATAGGCTAACATAATTCCTGTGATTCAAATTAGAAGTTTTTTTATTCAATTTATAAAAATTTTGGACAATATCAAAATGGACATTCTATTTCTGCTACCAAGGACAACTCAGATTTTTATGCAAACAAAATTTAAAATATTTACTATTTTTTCTAGTGATTTTTTTATTTTTGGTTTTCAATTAAGAAAAGTGACATGAGAACATACTCATAGTGTAGTTTAGAATTTCGTTAGAAACAAAAAGACATTTTATAGCAAAGGCTTCAATTTGTAATAAAAAAGTATTATTGTATAAAATAATTTACCAATTCTGGAAGTAAAATATGATGCATTGAAAATTAAAATACTGGATAATTTTAGCCCTATTCATTGGGCGCATTCAGCAGAGAATAGCAATGAGTGATCGATTACACATAATAATCACGTGATGATTACTAATCGAACGCTTTCTTCTGAATAACCTTTTTTGATGTTATCATTTTTCAGTTGTCAGCTGATTTATTTTAGTTTAGATTAGTTATAATTGGAATAGATGTAAAATCGAAATCCCATTGAATGTTTTTTAATGATGAATTAGATATGAATATTGTTGAAAATATAAGAGTTAATCTTGCTAATCCATTTTGCAGAGACTATTAGGTTATGTCATGGTAAACAAATCACTAATCATGATTACTAATCGGTCCCGAAGAGCGATGCAAAAAATGGCGTCCGATTACCAATCGCCCGATAACTCATCGCTTCAGTTATGCGCATTCAGTCGAAAATTGGTAAGCGATTAGCCATCGATGAGCTCTGCTGAATGCACCAAATGAGACAGTGGAAATTTTTTTTTATTACAAAAATAACACTGTTTTTAACGTTAATTTTTAAAGGGCATTTGGTTTTAAACAAAATTTCAATACTATTAGTACAAAATGTCAAAAATGCTTCTTTTATTTGGCACAGATGATTTATTAGATATCTGGCGATGTCCAATGTCCCCGGGATTCTGACATTCCTAACGGCCTACAAATGTTAAAAGTTCTGGACAATATCAACAATTACACGGACCCCTGTAGTTCTACATATATAATGTTATTACATTATTCAGATGGAATTTGTTTTATTGTTTATTTTGTTGCAAGGAATTGTTTAATTAGTTTTTAAATATATTTTGTACATACCTACAATAAAAATTTGCATGTAATTATTTATTTGTAATAATTATATTATTTTTTTAGTTCTACCTTGTGAAAACAAAAATTTTAACTAAATAATCTCTTACGGCGAAAGGATTTAGATGACAGATTGGTTTTGTATACAGGAAAACAATCACATATGACTTTCAATAATGTTTATTAGTTTTGAAAACGGTAACAGACAAAATTTTCAAAACGTGATGTTATAGCGTAATTGATAACAATTATCTTTTTGGATATTAAAATATGTGAAAAACAGTGTTTTTTTTATACTTCAATTTTAAACTATAACAAATACTAAATATTTGTATCGTTTATCGAAAGCATACAAGTCTTACTGTCTATTAAAAAATAACATACTGCAACAAATCAGAAAAAAGTTAAAATGCATGCAAGGACGACTTCTAATCTAACAAATTTGCTACTTTTGACATTTAGGAAAAATATTATTTTAGGACAAATTATAAAATATATTCAAAAATCAACATGCAATAGAATCAAATGAACACCTTTAAAATCACTTGGCTGGTTATTTATAAAGAAATGCTTTAGCACAGGATGTGAGATAACATGACTGCTATGAATATGCCATTTAAGCATTTAGATAAATTACCTAAACTGCAATAATTGTTAAATATGCAAAAATAAAAGAACTTTAATAGCAATGTGACTATACAAAAATAAATCCTACTATTGTCTATAAAGGTATAAGTTACTGTATATTTAAAACAAGTCCAAAACATGAGAAGTTCCTGTATCAGTATAAATAAAATTATGTAGGTATTTTTTTTACTGTGAAAAATCAAGTGCAAAAACTAGTACTACTAAGTATAATAATATAAGTATAATCTACTACTACCAAGTCAAAATACCAGTATTAAAAATTTGAATTAATCGTTATTTTAATCCTTTGACTGTTATAGGCAAATATACACGTTTTGAGAAATTGTGCCACTATTACTACCGACATATATAACATATGTTTGCCGTTTTGTTGTTAACCATGGTAAACATATACAAATGAAAGCAGAAAACCATACTCGCATTTACCGACAGTATTGTGATTGTGCTGGATATAATTGTTATAAAACTCATGGTATCGTATAAAATGTTATGCCAAAAGAGCTAAAAATAAAATAGCGTCCATATGTATTATAAATATTTTGTTTTATCAACTAAATGCGATTGTGGGAAGGGTATATGTACAGCCACACCAGTGAGGCGCAGTCAAAGGATTAATAATTTTTAACATTCCAACATTTATAGTACTACGATAAGCTTCAAATGTTATGAGCGCTTGCCACTGTCCAAAGCCATTTTGAATTTAGAAAAGGACTACTCTACCTATTACCCAAAAAAAAATGGTATGCACATAGCAAAGCCACATGAATCAGCAACCAGCAAATTAAATAAATTATCATTTTTTACCATGGTCATTTGAAGGCCGAGGTGGTTCAACAGTGGGAGAAAGGACAGAGGATGTTGGTTCTGGCCCCGGAATTATCAACTCACTTGGCTTACTACCGCCGAGACCTCTAGTATCCCGCTGGATACCAAGACCAGGACCCATTCCTGCGTTCATACCTCCTAGCGGTCCTATATTTCCGTATGCCCCAGCAAACTGACCGATTTGCGGCCCCATGGGTCCCAATACGGGATGGCTCTGGAAAGGCTGTCCACCCAAAGTCGGCGGTACAGAAAGTTGCATAATAGCTGGATCATTAAGTGGTTGGGGATGAGGGTGGGCGACATTATTGACCACTCTTATATCCTTGATATCAGAACCTCTAAATAAAATGTAGTCATAGACTTGATTTTGAGCTGGAACGGGATATTGAGTCTCTCTATCTTCTGTCCCAAATGAACGCACTATAAAAAAGGAATATTATAAATTTACTTTCCAGGTTCATATATAAATGTACATAAATAGAAAAAGATGTCTAGTAGTTAACATAAAATGATTTCACGGATTATTAGAGTACATCTTTAAGATCCCACATTTTTATTTGCATTTTTTCTATTTCATATTTTTAAGAAACTATATCGGTAAGTAAGCACATAATTATATTTGAAGTTGAGCAAATACCAACATTTTCTCGATTCTTAACATACCTAGTTTTTTTATTCGTTTGATAAGAACAAAAAACTTATTCTATACTATTTGTGGTTATTTCTTCAGATTGTTTAAAAAATAAATAATTTTAGAGGACAAATGTAGAAGAAAATAGTAAAACAGAAAAAAATAAAATTATAATTGTAAAATAAAATTGAAACTAAAATGAAAAACAACATTTCAAGTTCAGTCACCCCAAACTTATTACTTCCAATACATTTAATATATTTGTTTACACAATAATAATGTGTGTATATTATTAATAGGCATTATAATTAATGGACAATTTTGAACAGTATTTCCATGTTAATTAAAACTGATTAAATTTTATCCAATAGGAAATAGTAATTGATAAGTTGTAAAATGTATGACAAAAAAATTACACTTTTTACTAGTTGAACACTTTTTTAAATTAATTCTTAAAGAAATGTTCTAGATTTATAGCATACTTTCAAATAAATAGTTAATTAGTTATACCTAATTTACAATAATTTATCATTAAATAATAGTGCATTTTATGTCATTTTTTTCGATATATTTGTGCACAACATACATCTATATATGTACTATTGTATACGGAGAAGTTATAATGTACGAAGTGTAAAAAATAGGGGCAATAAATGTAAAACTACCTACTTATACGATAAATAAATAAATTTATACATGGTAGGTAATACGAAAATTCTTACCGGATGCCAAAGCTATTGTACATTCTTGAGGATCAACTGTAAATAAACGTCCCTCATACCGGATATCTGCCTTCGATATTAAACTTATTTTGGAGCCTAGCTCCGGCATTCCCGTTGTCATGATCAAATAAAACTTTTTATTATACTTTCAAGACGATGTCAACCGATTCTCCTACCAGACTAAAACAATTTTACATTCGAACAGTCGTCAATGGCGTACCCAAAACAGCTGGAAGAAGTGACGTATCATCATCAGGTGTACCAATTTCTAATCGTCTATTTCATTAGGAACTTCCCTATGGGTGGTTCTATTACGTAAATTGTCAAAGTCAAAAATTAATTTTTTTGACTTCTTGTGAATGTAAGTTTGGCTTTACATCATCAAGGCTTTTGAAAACCATTTAATGCAATCGGCTTAAGTGTGATATTCAATTAATTAGCCCCCAATCGAAAGTCTCCCGGTAGTTACTAGTTACCCATCTTTCGGATAACATGGCTGCAACTGTAGGTCGATTTTGTGGAGTTGGGCTGTTAAAATCTTCAAGCACACGTTCAATTAGCCAGGTACTATTTATTTTCTATTTACGTGTATTTACATTAAATAAAATGATGATATTTGATACCTTCTTCTACCTGATAAATCCAACCTAAAACAAGTGTTATGTCATCTTCACATTTTTTTTGTCTCGATTCAATTTTGTAAATCTGTTTTATTAGTTTTCTAAAAGCAGTTGTTGTTACAGATCAGTTCATACTCTACAAGAGACTGGTCTAGAAGCCGAAAAGCCGTAAGTGTTTATATTCAGCTGGATCTGAAAATTAAAAAATATATATTTTAGCTTTTAGGAAGTCTAGGTGTATTAGCTGGAGGTACAGGGGCTCTTTTATTTGCTCTTGATAAATCAGTGAAGGCCTCCGATCTAGAATTGCACCCACCAAAAAATTTATGGAGCCACAGCGGTGTTTTTAGTTCCCTTGATCATGCCAGGTTGGTATATATATAATACGCATATACTTTTTCAATATACTCGCATCAAGAATTCAGACGTCTTACGTCATGGCCGACATTAGGCAATTGTCTTTACTGTCAACGTATTTTTGATATTTGGTCGCATTAAAAACAACAATTTTTTGCAATTTAGTGCAATATATAATGCAAATATTTAGTACAGTATATAGTTTTATTACTCTCAAAGTCAGTTTCTTAAATATTTTAATACAAATATATTGAATTATTCATTTGTTTGTATGACGTAAGTTGTCTGAATTCTTGACGCGAGTATAGCTTTGTTCTCACAACACCAGAATCAGTTTCCAATAGTCAGGCGCATGCACCTGACAATTAGATAAAAATAAAACCATGCATTGTAAATATAATCTGCATCTGACAGTTGGAAACCGTTTCCAATCATTCTGCAAACATGGCTAATATTACTGCTCAATGGTAAAAAGTCGTACAGTACCTAACATTTTTATATTTTTGCAGATGGTTATGAAATATAACCAATAATCAATATTGAAGTAGATGTTGCCACTATTTTGTGATAATCTAACTATTGCATGCATTTTTAGTATTATGTATTTTTAGAAAAGTAGTGGAAAATCAAATATTTCTATAAAAATATTTCAAATTAGTTTTCTAAAATCTAGTATTTTTATAGTTACTTGTTACCTACTAAAATGAAATCTAAATGGGTACAAAATTATCAAATATTCATGTGAATTTTGCGATTTTTTGTTTAAATTGTTTAATGCTGGAAAAGTCTCAACTTTTGATGAATTCCTGGAAGAAAAACAAATTCAAATTCATATGGGAACTACCTGAAATCTTTTTTTTTTTTTTTGTAAAATTGCTAAATTTTAATGAAACCTATGAATTTCGTACTCAAGTGGACTAGCTTTAAAATCAAAATACCCTCTGAGCACTGAGAGACAGAGTATGTTTTCTGCTCTGTATTTCTTACTCGATTTCCAAATCGTTAGAAATACAGTACTAAGAGGATTTGTCTATTATCCCTTTACTTTAACGTATCTATAACATTGGTTATATCATGTTTGTTATCAGATAAGTAAAAGGAGGGCTTCATTTTTTGCAATAACTTTTGACATTTGTAGGCTGTCTGAGAGGGTAGTGCAGTCTCTAACAAATTAAGCATTCATTATCATTTATTAGGTTTATTATTTTTATTGCGCTATTATAAAATATGTAGTTTGTAAAAAATTGCCTCTTTTTTTGTGGCTTAGGTCCTTAGATTGGACAGTGTTGTTTGCCTCTCAATATTTATGGCCTACAAACGTCAAAAGTTTTGTACAATATCAGTAATTAGAAGGATCCTCTTGCCCTCGTATGTTTATAACTATCAGGAATAGATAATGCGATGATGTGTACTGAAACATAAAAATGCACAAATGAAGGGCATTTCTGTACTTCTAATGCCCAAATTTGCTTCTAAGAACAATAATGAACGCTTGCTGAATCCATAAGTTTGTAGGATGTAAGAACACAATTGTTGAATCTACATGTATCGATTCTGTTGATTTGACAGGACTGGACGATGTCTACATAGACATTGCAGATAGAGCGCATACCTTGCAGTAGTTTCGATGAGAAAACAACTTTGAGAAATTAATGTAGAACTAACAGCATTATAGTTCGTCTATAAATTATCAATAGTTGAATGACCTCTGAAAATCATCATTAAGCAGAAGTGTCTGTGATATTTTTTGGAAAAGGTTAAAAATCACCAAAATAGTGAATAAATGATTAGATATTTTTTTATTAATAAAGTTCCATTAGCATTAATTTACATTTAGCAACTAAATCACCTGTTTTATATAAATAATGAATACACTACCGAACGTCTGTGGTTAGGAGGAAACTTCCGTAAATAACTTGCCACCTAAACAATACTCTTTTGTAGCTTTTTGTTTTGTATTATTTCACTATTTACGTAAACACAAAATGAACAATAAAATTACCATATTTCCCAATTATTGACAAATTTCAGACAAGAGTCAACAAATTAACTAGATGTGAAAACTCTACATTCATTTAACTTTTTACAAATTTTAGACGACATATAGTTGAAAAATCTGTAAGAAATATTATATTTCAGAGAGCAGAGCAACACATTATTTTACTTAGAAATAAAAACTATATTTCTGTTTCATGTTATAAATATACAAGGTGTCTCATAATTAGCTGCCCACCCTGAACAGGCCGATTCTATGATCAAAACTAAGTAAAGAAGTTCATATGAACATGGGTCGGAAATGCTTCCTAAGGGCCCATTGAAGAGGGAGGAATGGAAATCATTGTTTTGCAATATCTCTCAATCCCGTTGTGATAAATGGAAATTTGGTATACACAGCTAAATTTTGATGAGCAATTTGATGGACTAATCCATTTATTTTCACAAGGTCCATTGGGGTGGGTACGGGGGTCCCTTGGTATTTTGCGTGTGTAACTTTTTTGCAGCTTAGTGTATCCATCTGACTATCAAAACAAGCAATTTTCCTACCTGTTTTATTTGAAAAGGTATACTTTGCTGAAGTCGGTTTGAGTAAACATTTTTGAAATAATCCTATTTGAAATGCTCAGTGCACTGAGTAAAAACTGTTTTGGTTTTAGGTAAAGTGCCTTTTCTGCTGAAAATATAGCAAAATGTTACTTGAAAAAGTTGTTCAGAATGGTAAATTATGGAGACGTGCAAAATTTCAAAAAGATCGGCCTGCTTTGATAAAATCTTTGTACCTACTTTGTTGAAAAATGTTTCATCAAACCTCGCCGATCTTCTCGAAATTATATGATTATACAGTGATATACTTTTTCTTGTGAAAAAAAGTCAAGGTAGTATCCACTGGTACTTTACGTAAGGTGCAAATTTTATATTTTATACCCTTAACTTTAACCATAGAATACCCCCTGAATATTCTACATGCAATTAGGAAACACCCTTTATAAGGTTAAGTGTTTTAATAAGATTATTTATTGCAATGTATCAATACGTATTATGTATATACAAAAAGTATTGTTTTGGTAATCCGGATTGTTCAAAGATCAGGATTGTTGCGGTGTTGATTGATTCGGATTATCGAGACCGCATTGTACTTCTGTAAATTTAATGATTTTAAACATTTTAATTAAGTTACAAAACTTTTATTCCAGTATCCGAAGGGGCTACGAAGTCTATAAGCAGGTTTGTGCGGCTTGTCACTCGTTGAGGTTTATAGCATACCGTAATTTGATTGGAGTTTCTCATACCGAGGCAGAAGCTAAGGCTGAAGCAGAGGAACAAATGATCACTGATGGACCTGACGAAACTGGCAACTTTTTCCAGAGGCCTGGAAAATTATCCGATTATTTCCCTAACCCATACGCTAATGAAGAGGCTGCACGTGCTGCCAATAATGGTGCTATCCCTCCAGACCTTAGTTACATTGTGTCTGCCCGTCATGGAGGTATTTAGATATTATTATTTCAATTTCATTTTAATCGTAAACTTAAATTTTGTTTATTTTACTTTAATTTTGCAATAATATATTAGCAATATCAGCACAACATATACAATGTTTAAGAATAACTAGAAAGCAGGCAAGTCGGCGTATGTTGACTTGGCCTATGTATAATAAGTCTGATAAAGGTATGTAATTGATAAAAAAAAAGTTGAGCCCGGAAATCCAACCACTGATCTTGGGTTTATTAAGTCGGCATACTGAGCCACTAAGATATGTGTCAAAATTGTGCTTATTTGGGTGTTTCCATAATGTTCATATTAAGATTTATAGCTATAATAGTATTGCGAAAGAACCGGTGTAGGCCCCAGATGGCAAAATAACGGCCATTCGTTGTGTGAATGGCTCGAAAAATTACCTCAAATACAAAAACCATTTTCACTTCCACTGTTTACAAACAGCTTAATAATTGTATTTTTTTTTCTGTATTCTTAATGATATATTTGTCGAAACCATAGACTTTGTTCATTTATAAATTGTCATTTGTTTTGTATCAAACAATGTGTATGAGAAAAAAATCCGAGACAGACGTGTAAGTTCCAACTCCATGCAACGCAACACATTTGCCAAAAATAATTTCCGAACGCGTGTTGACAATTTCAGTTGATTAAACTTACTACAAAAGCTCAGTCCTTGTAGTTCAAACGGTTTCTAAGATATTAGACAAAAATTAAAAAAAATAAAATAAGTTTTGACACCGTTATCTCGAAAACGAAAGCCCGGAGAGAAAAATGGAAGAGGAAAAAAATGTTTCTTTTTTAAAGAGGAATTTACAGGTTTCCGTTGCGACACTTATTTAGGAACACCCTGTATATTACCATATGGTATGGTGGATCTGAAATCTCAGTAAGAAACATTCCAGTCGCCCAGATTAATAAGTAGGAGGAAGTTTTCAGATTGCTTCAAAATGTAAACAATTACATCTCCCTTTAAATAAATAAATAAATAAATCTATGGTTCAGTCTATGTACAAAATGGTTAATTTTAAATGATAAAAATTACTGAATTTTTTAAAGTTTTATAATTCAGTTACAAATAAGCAGAATTTACCCTTTTCTGATCATCACATCATTCACATTATAAACGTTTTGTATTTGTGGATGTTGTCCACATGAATCTCATATTTAGAAATTTGTAATAAAAATATTTTGCCAATGGATACATTTCAATTTATCCATTTTCTTTTTTTTTAGGTGAGGATTACATCTTTTCCCTCTTGACTGGGTACTGTGACGCTCCTGCTGGAGTTGCTATGCGGGATGGTCAGTACTATAACCCCTATTTCCCAGGTGGTGCCATTTCAATGGCCCAATCGTTATTCAATGAAGTCATTGAATATTCGGACGGAACCCCCGCAACTGCTAGTCAATTAGCTAAAGATGTTGCCACTTTCCTCAAGTGGACGTCCGAACCTGAACATGACGACCGTAAAAAGATGCTCATTAAATGTGTGGCCATCTTCTCGTTACTTATTGGTCTAACTTACTACATAAAGAGGATGAAGTGGATGACCATCAAATCACGTAAAATTGAGTTCAGACCAAAAAAGTAAGTTTGTAAGGATGTTCCGTATTTAGCGTGACAAGTCATTACTGATAGTTGGAAATTTATTTAATTAAGCATAATAATTTTATTATATTGTATATATTTGAAATTCAATAAAAATGGGTACAGTCGTTGATCCAGTACTGCCAACCATTCACAGTTTTAAATTTTTTATTATTTATGTCCAGTATTCAGTGTCACGTAATTTGTTACAAATAAATTGTATGAAACTCGACTAGCCTTTTTTTTAACTTATGAATACATCTTTATTTTTCTGAACCGCTTACTGCCACATCTATATCAACCAATTTATATTCAGCAAAGACTAACGTCCGCAGGTTTCTTAAATTAACTGTATAGTTAATTCATATTATGGATACTGTGCTTAATTGTATTCATTTAAGGTGTGGTTTATAGTATGCTATTAAAATCATCAAAATTACCAGTATAAAATATGTAACACAATACATATAATTTATATAAGAACCGTTTTACACACAAGAATTATAGCAAAAATTTATCTCATAATTTTGCTAAAAATTTTTGTAAAACTTTTTAGCTGTTTTATATCAATAATTTAATGGACATTTTTATTCGTAAAAATATAGAACATGTTCTATATTTTTATGACTATAATCGAGAAAGTGCGGCAGAATTTGCTCAAATCTCCAGTTTGGCAATTTGTAAAGTAATGTAGATAGCTGAAATACACATACAAACTTTAATAAAAAATTCTTCGCAAAAATTTGCCCATAAGAAATCTTGTGTGTAAAACAGTTCCATAGTTTGGTCTAATTCATCATTCTTGCTGGAAGTAAGTAATAAAGTAATGATCTTTAAAGTAAACACATCTCTGAACTGACATCTTGTGTAATATTTTGTGGCAACATCAAATACACTGGGCCTATCTAACTATACAGGGTGATTCGTAAAGAATGGGCAATCTCTGAACTGGAGATATTACACACCAAAATATGGCGATTGAGCCAAATATGCCTTATCCAAATGAAACTACAGAGTGTTCAATGCTAGAATTTTATTTTGAAATATCTCAATAACTTTGAAACCTGTGGGAGTATTAAAAAAAAATTGGCACAATTATGTTTGTTGGCACGGCAAATAAGAATTTTTAACTAATTTTGACGTCACTAGTAGAGGGCGCCACTTATGGCACAGCATGTTTCTTTTAAATGGCAGAACTTTGTTGCTGTTTAGTGTATCCATCTGTCTATTGAAACAATCGATTCTCCTACCTGCTGTATCTAAAAAAGGTATACCTTGTTGAAGTCGTAGGAGTAACAGTTTTCGAAATAATCCTATTTGAAATATTCAGTACACCGATTGAAAACTGTTATCGTTTCAGGTAAAGTGCCTTTTCTACTGAAAATACAGCAAAATTATAATTGAAAAAGTTGTTCAGAACGGTAAATTATGGGGACGTGCAAAATTTCAAGAACACTAAGCAGCAAAAAAGTTCTACCATTTAAAAGGAACATGATGTGCCACAAGTGGCGCCCTCTAGTTGTGACGTCAAAATTAGAAACAAATTTGAATTTCTCGTTCACAAAAACCCCTGATTTACAAATTTTATGTAAATATTTGGATTTTTTAAGAAGTTATCTACAAATATCGAAAATAAAATTTTAACTTTGACACCCTGTATCTTTTTTATTATGGTTCTTGGGATGTAGGTATGTTAGGTTAAATCTATTTACTTTCACCTAAGGAATCTGTGGTGTGGTCTCATTTTTGCTACTTTATTTAAAATCACCCTGTAGATTTTCTCCCACTTCGTCGTGTACAAATGAATTTCATTGGTATTCATTGCGCATTTAGCCGTGATTTAGCCACACCCTCTGGAACCTTCACTCAACGAAGTGTATAAACCACAAACCTAGAAAAATATAGATTTCCCAGTGTCATATTGCAGGTGACCGCTAATTCATGGCTGCCCTAATAGGTCCAGAATCGCTAAAATTTGGTTTTTATGCCAATTTACGTTGGTTGTATTGTAGCGTGAAGTCCATTTGTGTACTGTGATTGGTCACATTCTTTAATGGCATTGCAAATGACAGTAAGCTAGTTAATTTCATATTGCAATGCATCCATCGTATTTGCACAACCGTCAACATAAAGCAAATAAAATAATCATTTTCTTCTGGACCGTTAGACTCTAGGCAACGCGAGACATGTCACGTGACCTATATCACAAACCGACGCTATCTATATTTTTTCTAGGGTTGTGTCTGATAAACTGAAATGTACGATATTGAATGCGTTTAGTCGTACCGCAGACCGCTCTGTGCCAAGCTAATCACGGACTTTTACAAAATCAGTCGCATATGTCTATGCGCTTTTGACTTGTTCTACTGTACTATTTAGATGTCAAAATATGTTCTATGGTAGATGTATTTATATTAACTCTTTTATTTGACGCGACAGACCGAAATTTATCAAAACATTTTTGGTGACAGCGTCGTAAGCCAGTTCAGCTCGCGACTTACGTGTACATTTAAAAGCATTATAAGATTCTTCACTACACGACAGTGCGTTCTCCACAAAATATTGCGTTCTCTGCGTAAGGTAAGTTCATGCACTAGCGATTTGCGAGTTGCGATTAACGATTTTACGATTTTTGCGAAGAAAATTTTACATTCGTTCATGCACAGACGCGAAAACTAGTTACTTTAAATTTCTTGTTACCTAGCGTCACATTTGCTATGTGACAGTAAACAAAATAAAACTTTCAATTTGACAGCAACAATGAAAATAACAGGAATTTCTAGATTTTCTCATTTCCCTATTTTTCATTCAGATGGCTGGCAAAGCAGCTGGTATAAAATAAAGTACAACTTAAATATAAGTAAAACTTATAAACACCTAACTTTTGATTTATTGCATACATAACATATATTAAGAACACAACATTTTACAAACTAATCACTGCAGTGTTGCTTTATAGCAATCAGTAACTCACATAAATTTTCTTCTCCTATTACTGAATTTTCATTGATATTAATCTCACGTTCATTATTCAAGTTTTCTGTACATACATGTCCTCCCTGTCCCGTTAACTGAAGGCAATTTTCACAAATTTAAATATCTACAAATTGTAAAAAAATGTATATATACCTATAAAGTATTAAAAATAAATTATTCACACTTACTCGACTTTGTTCTTCTACGTCATTTTCCATTTTTTAATATTTATTTAATATTGTTAATACTTATAATAATTGTGAAATAAATAAACGTTTTACAAGTTAGATGAGATTGTGATTGATTTGGATGCTTAATTGGCATTTGGCATTTGTGTTACGAACTGTCAACAGAAAACATGCACAGTTTGTCAAAATTATTGCGATAATCGCTAAAAATTGAAACTATTTCTATTTTCCCGCCCCCTAAACTTAAATTTTGCGATTCTCGCAATAAATTGAAATGAATGAATTGATGTCAAAAATATTTTATGTTAACCAATCAAATTGAAGTCCACAAATCGCAACTCGCAAATCGCTAGTGCATGAACTTACCTTTGGCGGCGTCTGATCTAGCCCACTGAAATGTACGATATGGAATGCGTTTAGTCCATTTGCGCATCCAAATAAAGGTAGCAAACCTAGGAGCAGACAAAATAAGGAGGCACATGAAACTCAGCAAAGACATACTTCATTGGTTATGTATGTGGGTGCGAGAAAAACAACCATCTGCACGTACGATATGAATTGTGTTCTTAATTTCCCATTATTTTGTTTGTAAACACGTCATTGGCGTACAGTGTGGTTGACCAGTACATTCTTTTATCTTGTATCTCGTTAGTGTTATTCTTTGTGTATTTTTGTGGGTGTTATTGTTGGAACAGGACATGTTTTATAAGGGTCTGTAAAATTAACCCGGCATGCTAGGAGACGCAAAACAAATATGGCGCTGATCATGAGTTATTCATTCGCACAGCTTGACGAGAATTCCAGTCATCATAATGGGTTTGTTCCAACCACAAACCTATTTTTTCTAGGTTTGTGGTTCCAACACAGTAAGAATCAATTCCGAACATGTCCAGAAGTCCAGAACTAGTTAGTCAGTTCAGTTCAGTTGTTAATGTACTCTTGGCGAATGCGACGTAAGACGGTGTTTCAAACATTTCTCGCGGTTCTGAACCAGCACGGCCAATGATCTGTGTGAACCAGTTTTCGACGGCTGTTGGAACCCTAGATCGGCCAATGATCTGTGCCCTAGATAAATTAATACTGTTGTTGGAACAGACCCAATATAAAATTTCATTTCAGTGTATATTGGAACCACAGTATACTAAGCAATATTGGAACAAAACCCAAATGCTTCAATATTTTGCCTAGATATTTTGTTTTATCAGTGTGGCACGACCCTGGTATAAACGTGAAATTCTTCTTTATATTTTGTGCGTGAAATAATCAACAAACCAACCTAACAGCGCAAAATTTCTAGAATTGACAAGCTGTAGTAAAAATTTATTGGGCTGCATGATCATAAAATATAATATACACTTTTACCTTAGTATTTGAAAGTATTAGGTTTTCGTGTATTCTAAGGGTGGAAATAACTTCTGGTTTTAATTATACTTGTATAAATTGCCAGTCTGTAAAAGGTAATTATTGGTGAATCATAATGGCGACTCCGTCAACCGGTGTAGGTAAGAAATTAATTTTTTTTAAACTTAAGAGTATGTATGTAAAATATTTGTGTAGTATAGAGTGCGATGATATTAATTTATAAAATATTGCAGTGGTTCCCAGAAATTTTCGTTTGCTTGAAGAATTGGAAGCAGGGCAAAAGGGTGTATCTGATGGAACAATTAGTTGGGGTTTAGAGAATGATGATGATATGACACTCACACATTGGATGGGAATGATTATTGGCCCTCCTCGGACACCATATGAAAATAGAATGTACTCTGTAAAAATTGAATGCGGCCAGAAATACCCGGATGATGCACCAACAGCAAAATTCATATCTAGAATTAATATAAACTGTATCAATAGCAACACTGGTGTGGTAAGTAATAAATTTAAATTTGCGAGATTAAAGTTATCGGAAAGCATGCAGAAACTATTTTCAGTTATACATTAAGTTTCAAAATATAGGCCTCTAATATACTTAGCAAGGAAACTTGAACAAAAGGCATACTGGACTTTTTTGGTGTCTAAATTAATAATTTTTTAATAAATTACATTATTTTAAATTCTTGGCCGTAGATAATTAATATTTGAACTAAGTGCAAAAACTTGCCTTTATATAAAAAATATGTTTTAATATATTGGATAGTAAGTAATTAAAATTTAAAAAAATATGTGTATAATTAATTTAAAAAAAAAACTGATTTCTACCTATATTTTCGCTAAATTAATAGCCAAACACTGACGGACACTTTTAAATATTTTTAAGTGTGATCAATATTTTTATAGTTAAATATGTCCCAGAAAACAAAAATATTGTGTATTCTCAAGTGATTTATATAGTAACATATATATTGTTCTTTTGGTATAAAAATGAAAAAGGCATATACAAATTTATTTGCATAATATGCAAATTCATATATTATATGAAATTATAAATGTTTGATTAAGTTAAAAAAGTTTACCTTAATTTTATTAAATAATGAACATTTCCAAGTTCTTTCAATTTAGAATATCTGTACTTGTTAAAATTATATTGAATGTTTTAACCAAACAAATTTTGACATCTGTAGACCGTTTAGATCAAAAGGGCATTGCAATTGATGTCCTCAGATCTGACTAACTAGAAAAAGAGGTTTTTTGTTACATAGTTATACTGTTAATAGGGTAGTAAATGTAATAAATAAGTTATAAATGCTTAATTTGTAAGTTGAGATTGTTTTCCACAATGCCCTCTGAATCCGGGAGGCCTACAAACATCAAAATTTGTCTTTAAAAGTGAAACCTTGCTGTAACTGATCTGATAGCAAAGCTTATGTATCCAATGTACAAATGTTAAAAGTTATAGGCAGTATAATTGGACAGATCTAGTTCTTATACAGAGTGTAACTTTGAAGGGGTGCCCGATTTGGAGCGGAGATGCCTGTGACCTTTACAAACCCATATCATAAGTTTGTTTTCTTAAATTCTGTCACAAACAGCGATTTTTTTTTTGTTGCCTTTTTTCGCTATTTTCATAGTACACCACTCGGCAGACCAGCGCTGAGCATATCTAGTTGCAGCGTCACCAGCATTGTTGTCATATTTAATTATTGAAGTGGAAAATGGGAAAAGAAGTTCTATTAGTAGGCAAAATGCCCATGCCACTCGTGAGGTACTGTTTTTTGACACATACATATGTTTGTAGTGGGTGTTCGCTTTATTATTCCATATAAACAAAAAATACAAAATGTATTATTTTACGTATAACACACTATAAAATAGAAACAAGTCAACTAACAGAAAACTCAATAATAAATAAATACATACTTAATCCTTTTGACTAGTCTTCTTCTACGGCATTTAAAGTATTTGGTTCGAGATATTTACTCTCCCAGATTGTTTTTGCTTTGCTCACCATTAGAGTACTGGCGTTCATAACTCCCATAATCTGTTAAATGTTGAACTAATCTTACAAACATTTTCTTATGCGATGTGTCTATTGCGGTAATTCATCTGATATCGTCTCGTGCAGCCGCCGTCTTCTTTTGATAAAAAAGAGGCTTTAAACATATTAGCTCTTTCTTAATTTGTATACATATTTTTTTCATAATATCACACACTTGGTAATGAAAACTTACCTTTATAAGGTTATTATACACTTATACAAAATAACACATTCCACAAAATACCACTTTAAATTATTACGAAATTAAACTTGATAAAATACAACACTGCACTAAACAAATGCTAATTCGAATTCAGTAAAAAATCACGCAGAAAACTTGCTGTCTCTCTCATATCTGTATATTTTTTATATAAAACGACACATGTTTTGTTTAATCAAAATTTTAATATGCATGCATGTTTATGAACTATGCACAAAATTGGATACAAATAATTCTGCACAATAGAATGGGAAACAGAAATGCAAATTTGATTTTGACCACTGTCGGGCACAATTTGTATAAGAAATCAACACAGTTTTAAAAGTAATAACACGGAAAACTTACAGCAAGGCGTATTTTGATCGAACGTAACTGTGGAACCCTTGAGAACATATCCGACATATTATATCCATCGTCCATCCTAGTCTGGTTTCATGTATTGTGTGCAGTATTTATGCGATATTTTTATTTTACAAACTAGGTCAATGTCACGGTTATTGAAGGGACATTGACAAAACGCTTAAAAATAGGATCAAATCCTTTGTATTGAAACATTTTAAAGCTATCAGATTAATAATTTGCTTATTTTTAATTATTTACATTTTATAAAACAACAACAATTATTTTACGTACTTTTACGGTACATTTTTACAACACTCGAAAACTGTTTTAGGATCCATACTTCATAAGAATTGACAGAAAAGTACAATGACTGATGAGTCGCAATGTCATAAAAAAGCATATTTATAAGATTATTCATTGCAGTTTTCTTTTTTGTATCTCCATTACTTAACATACGTGATCTAGACGTCGGAACTTGTTGTATCATACATGCAAAAATATGTTAAACATAGATATTTACATTGAATTGATGTTATGTCATTTCTAGTGACTCGCATCGCCGGAATCTCATCGCGTATAATAATCCATCATCACAATAAATTGGAAGCTGTAGTTTTGTAGTAAGCAGAAGACAATCTGCATTCACATTACCTCCCTAAAAAATCCTCACTTTCTCATTTCACGGTCCCACAATAATGTCACTATTTTTACAGTAGTTAACTTGCACTCATGAACGTAATGTAAATAAATAACACGTAGTGCACACCATCAAAGCTACATATGTACTGAATTCATTCTATCTAAAATATCAGCTTCGGTCGCGCTGCGCTGCGTGGAGTACAACCCTGAAATGACGGGACAAGTTTCGACGTCTAGACTGGTAACAACTAACGGGCAACATCATAGACATGGTTCTGTAGTGAAACTCGGACGCTGTACAGGGGCGGCGTGTATAGTAATTTGGGTGCAGTTTAAAAAATTAATTATAACTCGGCTATTTATTTGATTTAAAAAAAACTAATTTCAGATTAGCAATCTAGGGAACACGGACTACTAATACTACTACTTTACTAACGTAAATTCTGCTGATTACGGTGGTCAAAACAATTTCAAAACTTTATATTTTTACATTATTGGATTAAGCATTAAAATCGGAATAAAAGCTCCTTCCAACTTTTTTTTCAAATTAAAAACACTGAACACTGAATTCATTATTTTACTGGAGATAGAATTTAGAGTAAAGTTGAGAAATTCCCAGGAAGATATTTTGTAAATATTGTTAAAATATGTTTTGGGAATGTTGCCAAATGTTTCCCATGAGAATATTTTGTTGGAAATTTTCTATAGAAATATTTCCAAGGGAATTTTCTCAGAAATATTTCTCATCACTTATAGGCTGTTTTTCAAACATGTGTATTCTTATTGTAAGTTGTGCCAACATTAAAAAATAACATAGGTTGTTCTGTTTCTGAGGAATTAATCGTACTCATGTTAGATTTTTTCTTTTTACTGTACCATATTTTTATTTATACTTTTTGTGTACAATTCACATAAGCGTTTAGGTAAACACTTTAGTGGTATTGGATTAATAACATTTTTTTTTTCACAGTATGGACATTTTCTGTTTTACTTAGTGTTTTTATTTCTTTAAAACAATTTCATTATAGATACTCGGAATTTGGAAATTGTTTCAACATATTTACAATAATTATTCGTATTATTTTATAGTAACACCAATTATAGATTTTTAAAAATGTACAAATAAGATTACAATTCAACAGAAAATTAAAAATAATAAGGAAATATTTCCATTAAACTTCCTGAAATCTTGCTGAGAACATTTCTAGGAAATGTTCCTGAATGGAATTCTTTTTTTCTCAGAAAGTTGCTATTTCAAAAATCATCTATTTAAAAAATGTTTTTGCAGATATTTTTATTTCGACAACTTTTGTTTGTAAATAGTTAGTTGATATATTTTGTTGAAACTACAAATTTTTCTCTGCTTTGACCGCTCTTAATTTTTTTTTTTTGTTTAAATGTATTTTTTTCATATTATATAAAATCGTTTCTTCTAAATTTTACGACCCAATGGGTATGAATAAAAATGTAGCATTTACTTGAAGTAGGTACTAGATGGTAAAAGGATTTACTCCTAGTAAGAGGTCAAAGTAAAAGTAACATTCAACTCGTATGAATAATGAAATACTTTTAGTTGGGAGCGTCTTCTTAATTTCCAGGAAGCAAATACTCTATTTTTTAAATATCAATGAGCTCGTAATGATATTGGCCAAAAAATCTTCCATTTACAATACAGTACAATAAAAATGGCAAAATATATATTTTTTAATGCAAATATTTTATAGTGATAATCCATCACCTATTTCAGTTTAATATCTCAACCCAAACATTATAATGTAGGTACTTCAACAGTAAATCAAATAAAATGTTTTTGTCGAAGTCGCAGAATCTTCTTTTTCGAAATTGAAAAATCATTAACTTTTGTAAAACTTAGAGAGGGAAATAAAGGAGTTCTTAACACGTTTCAAATACGACTATTAAAAAAAGAAAACGATCTGAAGAACTTTAAAAAAAAGTGTATACACATTTTTGGAGAAGCCCAATGAAAAACAAATATTGAAAAAAAATTAATAATAAAAAATAAAATTGTACAAAACCGAAAATTAAGTTAAAAGACAGAGAATTTGTTTTTAAAATTAATATATGGAGAAAAATAAACAATAAATTTGAGGTTATAGATACTCTAATTTGTTAAATTTACCTTAACTTTAAAAATATTTTAATTTTTTGTATTGATGTTCAGGCACCATCTCTGTTCTCCATTCTACATTTTTGCAGTTAAAATTTTTAAACTTTATAAAGTTTTCTTGATTTGTTTCCTTTCATTCTTTATAATTTTTTGCTTTTCTTGTGGGTATTTGCAGAAAAGTTGCCATAACAGAAAAATTAATAGATTACCATATTACTAGAATATTTATATACGACTATAGCTTGCGTGAGGACTACCTCCAAAATTTTGAAGCATTTACTTTCTGGAAGTAGCAAATGGTGCTTCTCCTGGAAGCATTACCTTTTACATCGAATATAAGGTTCTGCATTGATCCATCGTGTCAGTTTTGTTTTACGGTTGCAAAATAATTGATATTTCTTGAATATTACTGTTTCCTTAATTTTTATTGTAGATTATTAATGTAAATTAGTTTGAGGAAAATGTATATTTTCTTTTTTAGGTGGATAACAGGCAGGTTCCTGTATTAGCTAGATGGCAAAGAGATTACACTATTAAAACAGTACTCCAGGAATTTCGCAGATTAATGACATTGAAAGAAAATATGAAGCTAACACAGCCTCCTGAGGGTAGCTGCTTTTAGCCCTTAGGTGAACAGAGTTCGTCCCTTCTGCCCTCTGTTGCAACCTGTCCTATAAATGTGGATACCTGCACTACCCAGTCATGTTGTCTGCTCTAGCAAATCCTACTTTCAAGGTTTATACAGTTGTACCTACTTTCCAAATATCACATAAGTTTCATCATCATGAATTTAAAAAGTTGCAGCAAAGGTCATAATTACAGTGTACAGCTTTATAAGCCAGACCGCTAAATTATTTTTAAGTCTTATACATTATTAGATTCGTTGTAAGTTTATATCGTCAAGCATTTATAGGCTGTACTGCTTATATAATTTATGTTCAAAATAAATGTAGGATGTGTTGCCAATATCTGAGCAGGTTTATTTTATTATTAACGTTGAACAACTTTGTGATTATAAAGTATAATCAAATACATACATTTGTAACTATCTAATTTTTATTATTTTATATTTTAAAGAATATTACAAGTTTATTTATAACACATATGATTAAATAAAAATGTGTAAAATCATGAAATCTCAATCTATATTCAAATTATTAAATTAAATATAGTGATTCTTTAACTTTTCAGTAATTTTACACGTGAATAAAAATTAAAACAAAATTACGATTTTAAAGGAGCAAAAATTCTTGAGTGGTGGTGTATTTACATTTAGCCGTTATTAACACTTTCGCTGTGTACATGCGCATCCAATCGGTACCAAAATGCAGGTAATGTTTTAATGTGAGATTTTTTTAACTTCAGTTTAGTATTTGAATATTTACATGTATATCGTTTAATATGTTATCAATCTGTAGGTAGCAGCTGTTGAATGTTTTTTTTTACTTTCATTGTGACAGTATATTAGACAGCCTATTTATAAATAATATTCGTTGATATTTATTTTGTACTACTAATGGTTTATATTTTTATTATCATCGTGTTGGATGGATGAAATTTAGTCGGTCCACCTGTTGGATATAACAAAATAAAACGATTACAACGTAAGGAACTGAAAAAATCTCACTACAGATGAAATGTTAGAATTTTTGCAAAATTTTAATGTAGAAAGTGACAATGAGCATTATGTTAATAATTGTAAGTATACACTTATTTTAATTGTTAGTGGATTAGATATTCTAAAAGAAATACAGAGGTTCCTGAAATTGACAAAGTTCTTGACAGCAGAGATATTATAAAAGTAAACAACATTCGTTGCGTTACTACTTATAATGTATTGCCAGTAGATCCTTTGCATACTAGTGACTCATGTGACTTGTATTAAATGTTAAAATATCCTGGAAATGATACTGACAGAAACCAATCGCATATGCATGAGTTTACATACCTACCAGCAGTATATGTAATAATACCTAAAACTTTTATTATTTATCTTACAATTATAATTATTCCACATAAATCATACATAGGCTTATAAATGCGGTAAAAATTTCTGAAATTGAAGAATTTGATAGCTTTAGAACCGATTATTTTTTAAGTATGAACTATAAAAATCAATAAAATAAAGTAAACGACTACTGTAACTATAGTTGTCAAGTGTTCCCACTGTCCCTTCCTTTCGAGAGGAAGTTCTTTAAGACGAGTCGCCGAGTTAAGAAAAAAGGATATTTGTATGTCTGTTTATATTTTTTATAATTTTTTAGCAGAGAACATAATTTATATTCCTAGTAGGGGCTGCACATATTCTAGCCATGGTACACCTGCGTCAAATGGTCCAATCTGCCATATTGGTATCACTTTATGTCGGAGAGCGTAATTTACATTTCCTCCAGTCTTTTCTGAACTTGGTACGTTGAATTCTCCTTTGTCACAGAAATAAAAAAATAACTATTCAATCTTAAAATTGACAAATCGTGTTGTCACTCTAAATATTGAAACCTTACAGTGGTATTCTGGTATTCATAGTAATATCTCCATTATTTGAATTTCATTATGAAATTTGCATAATTTCGGGACGGAGACCGACTATGAATACCACTGTTAGTCTTGAATGTTTTCACAATAAAATATGTACTATTCAGGTATAAACTTTAGATAAATATGTGGTCTTATGGAAGGACAAACTTACCTTTGGGCAATATACGGTGAGTTAAATGAAATAAATTGTGGTTAAAAACTGTATATACTAACACAATCTGATGGAATATTAGATTTTGATGCATAATTATAACATGGTCACTCCATTTACATGGATAACTACTATAACAGCTAAGTATCTATCATTTGATTAGAGCTTTATTGGATGAAAATACATTCTGCAGCAATCAGTGGCATATTTAGGAATTACAGCTAGGGGGGGAGTCTTTCATTTTAGTAAGTATATATTATCTTGTGTAGTAAAATAATTACAACAATATTTGAACACGTCTATTTTCTTCTGTCGCGCTAGATTATCTAATACTCTATTTAAATCGATTTGATGTTTTCGATGAACACTAAAGACTGCAACCTACAGCACCTAGCACCAATTCTTGTAGGCGTAAGGTAAAGTAAAGTATTCAAATGATATGTGTAATATGTAAGTGGCATTATAAAAGAGATGTCACATACATTTCAAATGAATTTATGGATAAAATGGTACAGAATCAAAGAATATAGAAAGAAATACCATTACCATTGTATAATATGCTCATGGTCGGATTAGATTGCCAAGATTAGCTAATGTCCTATTATCTTAGTATAATATACCAACACAAATTTTCCCCTAAATTTCCATTTTCTAACAAATACTCTGGCAGAATAATACACTGCAAGTGGTTGTGCTGGTAGTTTTAGAAAAATATATTACCAAAACCGCCAGCGTTAGTAAAAGAATAATAAATTAGAAACATTTGTCTTTTATAAATGGCAGTGACAAATAAAGAGTAAATTTTCCAAAAAATGTATCATATTTGCTAAAAAAAAAACAACCATTGCCTAGCATGCCCTGAAAAACCTGCTGTATGTTTAGATGCATATATTCAACATTATCATAAGAACATAGGAAATTCAAATATATTTTTCTCTTAAAAAGAAACTGGTAAAGCGTGTGTATATATACTTATTCAGATAATATTCTTTAAAGATTAGGAAGCACAAGTGCACTTTTCACAGGGCACTAATGATTCGTATAAATATGCAGATGGCACACATACACATCTTAGGAAAAACCATACTAATAATCAATCTGGACTATAACCAACTTAACTGTAAGTGGGTGAACAAAAACTGATACATGTAATACAAATTACCTCCACACTCGATAATAGTGTTACTTAATTGCTGCAGCAAAAGAGTTGAAAATGCATTGATATTTTATTGAATTATTATACAGATACAATATACATAGACAATTACATTTAATCTGTTCTCCAAATAGTTTCTACCTCATCAGTTCGATATCGTTGTGTTATAAAGGAATCTTCCCATGGCATCTGCATGCCTGCCTTAAACATTTCGGCACCAGCATGTGCTATCATAATTCCATTATCGATACAAAACCTTTCGTCAGTAGCAAATAGTTTTGCCCCTCTTTCTTTACACATTTGACCCATCATTTCCTGTAATCGAAGGTTGCATCCAACCCCTCCAACTATCAATACTTCAGTTGCACCGCAATGTGCTAGAGCTCGCTCTGTGGTTTCAACCAGCATAGCAAAAATAGTCTCTTGTAATGAAAAGCACAAATCTTCTGGTGTATATCCTGATTTTAAAAGATTATTAGTTCTTTCTTCCATAAATGTTAAGATACCAGAAAAACTTACATCCATCCCTTTTACACAATACGGAAGTTGTACATATTTTGACCCTTTTTTGGCCAACTGCTCTATATTATATCCAGGACTAGGATCGTTAGAAATTTTCAATACTCTAGCAAATCTGTCTAAACAGTTACCAACTGCAATGTCTATAGTTTCACCAAAAATTCTATAACGTTTTCGGGCATATGCTATTATCTGAGTATTGCCTCCGCTAACATACAGTACTGTAGGATTACTTGCTCCTGTGATGAGTCTTCCCATTTCAATATCTATTTTCATTAAGGTCGAATAGAAATTTATGAAAATCATAAAGCAGATTTTGCATTAATTTTATTATATCCAATATTTTATGTAGTCATGGGAGTATGAATATTTTAATACCTACATCCTTTTATTTTTACAAATACTTAAAGTGACTAATAGTCAATAATTTAATTTTGAATAAATTTAATTATTGTTTAATAATTCTTCACTTATAGATTTACTAATGTTCTAATACTAAAGGATACGACCAATACAATGGTTAACCCCTAAAATGGGTTTATTCCACAACTGCGCTACAGTCCTCGCAACAACTGCAACTGTAGCTAATGGAGCGCCCATTCCAGGACCTTTCGTATAACAAACTACGTCTATCTCATCTGGTTTTAAACCAGATTCTTTTAAAGATTGCGTTAATACTGACATAATTTTTTCCCTATGGTGTTGAGCTGTTTCCTTGGGTAAAAATCCTTCACCGGGTGGTGTGATATAAGTTGTTCTACAATTAGCTAGTACTTTACCATCTTTTATTATACCTACACCCAATTTATTTGCACTTCCCTCAAATCCTATTGCAGTCACCATATTAATAAATTACTTTAGAATTCTGAAGTAAATAGTATCTTCTCGGAACATTGTATAATATCGGAATAGGTATAGGTTATGTCAGTTCTTCTTCTTCTTTTTTGATTGCGGCCACTGAAATGTAATTTTATATTATGATGACTGGAATTCGCTAAAAGCTGCGGGAATGGATTATTTATGATCAGCGCCATATTTTGTTTTGTGCCTCTTGCAATGGCGGAGCAGTAGGGGCTTAGCTGATTGTGAATTGAAATGAAATTGAATTCTGGATATGAAGAATTATTTCGTGCTATATGCTGGTTAATTTTACAGTCCCTTATAAAGCATGACATGTTCCAACAATAACACCCACAAAAATACACAAAGAATAACACTAACGAGATACAAGATAAAAGAAGAAACTACACTGTACGCCAATGACGTGTTTACAAACAAAATAATGGGAAATTAAGAACACAATTCATATCGTACGTGCAGATGGTTGTCTCTCTCTCACCCACATATATAACCAATGAAGTATGTCTTTGCTGAGTTTCATGTGCCTCCTTTTCTCTGCTCCTAGGGTTGGTAGCTTTATTTGGATGCACAATGGGACCTAACGCATTCCATATCGTATATTTCAGTGATTGCGGCCTTACCCATATGACTAATACTCCTATGGCCTACCACTGAAATGTACCACATGGAATGCATTTAGTCGCATTGCGCATCTAAATAAAGGTACCAAACCTAGGAGCAGACAAAAGGAGGCACATGAAACTCAGCAAAGACATACTTCATTGGTTATGTATGTGGGTGAGAGAGAGACAACCATCTGCACGTACGATATGAATTGTGTTCTTAATTTCCCAATATTTTGTTTGTAAATACGTCATTGGCGTACAGTGTGGTTTCTTATTTTATCTTGAATCTCGTTAGTGTTTTTCTTTGTGTATTTTTGTGGGTGTTATTGTTGAAACATTTAATGTTTTATGAGGGACTGAAAAATTAACCAGCATATAGCACGAAATAATTCTTCATATCCAGAATTTAATTTCATTTCAATTCACCATCAGCTAAGCCCCTATTGCTACGCCATTGCTAGAGACACAAAACAAAATATGGCGCTGATCACAAATAATCCATTCGCGCAGCTTTTAGCGCATTCCAGTCATCATAAGTATAAAATTACACATCAGTGGGTCTTACTATTTGTGTTTTTGGCCTTGTTTTTATTTACTTAGGATAGGAGAGGTACCCTACAGTCACAAACCTAGAAAAAATATAGACAGCGTCGGTTCATGATATAGGTCACGTGACAGGTGCCGTGTTTTCTAGGGACCTAAGGTCCAGAAAATTGATATTTTATTTTCTTTATGTTGGCGGTTGTGCAAATATGATGGCTGCATTGCAATATGAAATTAACTAACTTGCTGTCATTTTAAATGTCATTAAAGAATGTGACATAAATGTGACCAATCACAGTAAACACATGAATTCACGCTACAATGCAACCAACGTAAATTGGCATAAAAACCAAGTTTTAGAGATTCTGGACCTCTTAGGGCAGCCAAGAATTAACGGTCGCCGGCAATATGACATTGGCACAGTCTATATTTTTTCTAGGTTTGTGCCTACAGTACGCTTGGACTTTCCATGTCCCCCAAGTTAGTTGTTTTAATTTTGCTGTTGTGTAAAGGCAAGATCTCAAAACGAGAGAGATCACAGTTACGATCATGTTTTGTGGTGGGGATCTTGTGAATCCATTTATTCTTTTTTTAGCAATTGCTAGCTGCTTTCCAATTGGCAAGTAGAGCGCTCGGAGTACTACTGAAGTACTTCAATTTTATTTTTCGCGTTCCAATTCGCGAAATTCACGAACCACTAGATGGCGCTGTAAAATTCAAAATGTCAGAAATAGAGGTGAACAATAATTTGATTGCAAATTCCGCTAAAGATTATACAACTTTTAATTGCCAGGGATGTTGTTTTATGTTGTAATTTTTAGGAGAAAGTGTATTTTAGAACTGACCATTAGGATTATTTTAACTAATGTAAGACAAATTCCTAGAGTGAATATATAAAGTGAATTCCAAGAATACTCGTAACCTTTGAGATTCTGATATAATGGGTCTGTTCGAGATACAATAAGATATCTTGGACTACTTGGGGGATCGTTTGCAACACCTGAGAGAAGGCAAGGGTTTTCTAGGCGGGTATATCATTTTTTGTGGGAAAGAACGGTGATTAACTTCAAGTTGTCAAAAAAACTGGTTTACTAATTCACCAGCCACCCCATGATTACTTTATTAAGTAGTGAAGAACATTGGCAGTATAATGTGTAATACAGATTTATAAATATACTTCAATAATTTACAACATAATAATAATAATATCTCTACCCCTCATTCTAATCACGAGGATTAGCCCAGAAGACGAGGACTTGTGCGGGAGAGGAGGCGGCATATTATTAAGCAGGCCGCGTTTGCGCCCAGGAACGACTTACGTTGATAGGCCTTAACCATTATTCAAAGCAGGAATGAGGGAAACCTGGAAAACCTCATTAATTAGTGGGGGTAGCCAATGTCAACTGGTACCAATCTCTCACATTGACCCAAGCCAGCATTCTTCCACCCTACCATACCCGCAGAAAGGGTGCCAATCTCTCCACGAATATAGCTAATATACGGTCTACCGGCTGCGGGGGTCGAACCACATAGCGATATAGTCACCTCGATTCAAGTACTGACGCCTTAAACCGCGCGACCAGTGACCAATCCTAATAACCTTGTTATAATTACCTGGCATAAAATCCTCTATGGAAAAATGTTTGTTACATACCTTCATGTGTTTTATTATCGGTTTTACGATTTTCAATTTAGAGAGTCTCAGAGTTTCGTGTCTACGGGAAAAGTATGAAGGGAAATATATACTGGAGAACAGCATAGATTTTCTGAGATTTTGTACATATAGTCTTGCATATGTTTTGCATTTTTGTACACTTTAATCTCAATAACGTTTGCAAAATTATAAAAGAATATAAAAAAATTAAACTGCACCTACACAAACAAAACCGATTTGTCGAATTGTTGTTAACTCGCACACCCGACTTATTACAAATTGTCTTATGTAGATTCTGCTCTTTTTTTTCATTCAAGATAAAATTATACTATTTTCAAACTGTTCTGGTACTATTTATGAAGACAAATTTATAGGAAAATATTAAAAAACACAAAACTTCACATTTCTATTATGTAAGTAATTTTTTATTTACAGCAGTTCCGAAATCTATCAACAGATGTCAGCCACTTCGTCATATTCGTTAATAAGAGCCCACTAAGCATGAAACATTACAGCATATCTGTGCAACGTTGCATACAGCTGAATTTGAGTTGAATTACGATACATAACTAATGAAAGTTGTGGAATGCTTTGAACAATGTTTCATAATATAATATTATTTAAAAATGTTGAGGGTAAATTAATTCTACAACATTTCTGCAACGGATTTGCATATCTTTTTCATATGGTATTATTTAGTTTTTTTGAATCTATAGTTGCTCTCAGAAATATTATGCTTCAGCTAAACGAGCGGGCCAGTTTATAAATATTCTTTAAAATTGTGGAATATGCGTTTTTTTATCAAAATCACGAAACAATTCAGTTAATTATATGTATATTAATAGCCGACAGATGGCGCCACTTATATCTCCCTGATACTGTGTAATCGAATTTTGGTAGGATATCTACAAGATTTGAGCTTTGGCAATTGGCACGATTGGCACCACGGACAAGGGAATAATAGTTCCCTAATTTATGCTTGGTCATAAAATCCCGAAGAAAATATACACCCTGTAGTGTATACTGTATATTTAAATTTAAAAAAAAAATCAATAGGTACTCCATTCTTACCAACATTCCAAATGCAGTGTCTGGAATGTTATAAAAGAACATTGCACTGCGACTTGTGTGCAATATTAATAGAAATTAAAATGCAATTTGCTAGTAATGTGTTCCCTTAGGAACCTTACACTGCAATGTTTCTAGCCTGCAGAATAAAGGTCCCTGGGACATTGCATACAGTTAATTATAAGTCTGAGAGCAACATTACAGCTAGTACAGAAATGTTTCTATAACATTGAAGAAATTTAATTATGTTTAGTGGGAGCAGTATTTGTAAAGTATTTTAATCAACCGGCCTTAGTTGTGGACCATGGTGGTTAGAAGGCTGGACTATAATATGTGCAAAATCTCATAAACGAACCCTAGGCAAGATATATTTTGTGGGCAAGATAGTAAACAAAGTCAGTTTAACTTTGTTTTTGAAATAAAGTCAGTCTGACGACTTCCTATGGCTCGTTTAAGAGATTTTGCACATATTATAGTCCCGCCATCTAGCCGACATGGTCCACAACTAAGGCCGGTTGAGTAACTATACTTATATAAACACTGATAATAGGGAGCATTTTACTACTGGGGGCTCGATTCTTGAGTTTAGTGGAACACATTCCTGCAGGAAGATGACGTATATTTGCATGATAAATTATTTCGCAATAAAAATAGGGCCATTATTTAACATGGTTTTTGCCAAAGGAATATAAAGCTTCAAGAATTTGTAACTATACACATCGAGATTAATAAGATTCTCATAGTAGTCCTTTATCATTTCCTTCTTGCCCTTTCGAGCATTAACAATTTTTGAGGAATATGCGCCCAGCCCAAATAAGGATTTTGTAGTTTAAAATAAAAATGTAACTGTAATGTACTTTTATGGGCTAGAAAGTATATTTTTGGTTTTTTTATTTCGCATTGTTGGTTAGAGCTTGAAAATTTGCAAAACATATTTTATTAGTTATTGTTGACTCGTAAATGCTTACAAGTTAACTGTAATTACAAAACATCCAACAAAAACAAGTTTTAATTGTATAATTCAAAGAATAAGAAGACTTCGGGAACAATTCCATGACAATTGGAAAGTTAAGTGTTATCTGTACAGCGCATGTTATTTATATTATCACCTGTAGATTGCGGTGTAGATGGATTCTGTAATTCTTGTAATAGGATAATAGAAGTATGAATTTTGTGTGTTTTTTAATATTTTTCTATCTTTTTCTGTATTAATAGTACGAGAACAGATTGAACATAGTATGATTTTATCTTGAATGAATAAAGAAAGTCGTATGATACAGCAATTTTTGGAATTTCAAAAAATGGACTGAGAGAGACAGTGTCATAAGTGACAAAAGTCCTCAATTTTCATTCGCTACCTGCTGATGACCCCGACCGTGAGATAATAAACACTAACCGTGGATCACACCAACATACATCTTGAATTTTACAGAGCCATCTAGTGGTTGGTGAATTTTGCGAACAGTGTATTGCAGTTAGGATCTTCTATTTTGTTATGTTCTATGCAGAGAAATAGAGGAGGGGAGAACGAGCTTCGAAGAGTGCCATCCACATTTCACTAGGACGCTTCGGGCGCTGTCATTTTGAATTCATAAACGTCAAACTTTTAAGACTGTCACAGGAACAGAGCTCCGTGGTTTTGTCTGGCAGGCCACGCCTCTTGAACTGTGACGCGCGATTAAAATTGCATAAATACGAAGCGCAAACAGCGACTTCAGACCAGTCTCGCCGTCTCCTTCAGAGCGGCTTGGCGAACGCGAGTTCGGCAGCTGGCGGTCAGGTGGTACGGGAGCTCGGTGGAGTTCTGTCGGCCCCTGGCTCAACGCCACGCTAGCCCGTTCATGGCTCAGCGGAGCCCAACATAACTGGGGTGTTTTCGGCCTTCAGCTAATATTATTTTATTGTTACAGGGTGAACACTAGCTAGTGCAGTTGTCGGGACACGAAACTCCCACAATTGGCTAGCTAAGAGAATTCGAGATATACTACGAGGTGATAAGGGAATGTAATCTTAAAAGATATTCACAAAACAGCAATTTTCATTGCTGCGACGCGGGAATACGTGTGCCCGACGCGGGAGGCGTCGAGAAGGGTCGCGCAGGAACGCGTACGCGAATCAGCGACAGCGCCTGGGTATCGCAAGACATCGCACGGCTTCCAGGTCGATCTCGAGACAACAACGACAGTACCGCTGTGCGAGAGCGACGTCTGTAGGGTTCGACGGGGCTCTGCAGCGTTGTAGGAATCCTATTAAACATTCCTCTTGAACCGCTACGCGGACAAGTCAAGATATTTACAGATAACGGTCGGACGGGAGACTGAACGTTTTGTATTTCTAGCTAGAAAAAGATAAAAATGTATCTATCTTTTTTTATGGGCCAGCCAGGTAAGCGTCTAGTCCAGCGTTGCCAACCGTACGATAATTATCGTACTTGTACGATTTTTTTACCCTTGGTACGATGTACGATTGTAAACTTATTATCGTTCGCATTTGTACGATAATTTCAGTCGTGTACGATTTTTAAAAATATTAGACTTCGGTCGAAGCTACACTCACCTAAATCGACGCATACCGCACAACATGAATGTTGTGCAGCAAAAAATGAAACTTGGCAGATAGTAGATAGTGAAAATACATTGAGTGGTAAACTCTTACAGTGTATGTTCTTTGGTCTGACGTTGCGAACTTCGTAAAACAAAAAAAAAACATTTTTATTACCTGTTAAAAAACTATAGTGGAACTGTGGAACATAGTATTCCTTATGAAATTATTATGTAAATGTTATTATATATTATTTTATTATGGTGTACGATAATTTCACGTTGAGTACGATAATTTTGAGTGTGCCGATACGATAAATTAGGGTACCGCAGTTGGCAACGCTGGTCTAGTCTATACAGGTCGCCCAATGTGAAGATTGTACGCTTTAGCCTTAATCCTCCACCTTATCTCGGATAATCACCCATAATAACGCCGTTATGAAAATTAATATGTAACTGAAAATTTCAAAAGTATATATTTGTTCATATTTCATTTAAAATTTAATGTGTTTCTAAACAGAAACTTTGAAACGACATGATAAAATAATATTTTCAATCCCCCTCGTATAGATGAATTCAAAATGGCAGCCTCCTGTATTACTAGGTTCGCGCATCTTGACGCTATTCTCACCTCCTCTATTTCTCTGGTTCTATGCTATGACGGTAATGTTGAATGTTGTGAGGTTAGGTGTAGACATCTTTTGCGTTTTTTAAATAATGAAAACTCCTGTGTTAAATAGATATTTTGCAATGGACTGATTGAGACTGATTCGATATATTGTATATATTTTTAAAAATGGCTCTATCGTTTTGTGGAAAACGAATTTTATTAAGGAAACGTTTGGGGGCATCTTCAAAAAGATTTCAGCATGGTTATATCGTGTTGTACGTGTTAATTTACATTTGTTACTCTCAGTATAGAAATATTGAATTGTGTTTTTTTAGGGTTCCAGAGATTGGAGAAGATTCACCAGAAAAAAATCCGTTGTTTCAAAGTAATGGTCTTCCAGAATTTAATAACATTACAATAGAAAACTGCAGAGCTGCAATTGCTAAACAAACACTTGATTTCGAAGCAGGAGTAAAGCAGATTGAAACAAACCTCATTTTGAAACCATGTGATAATGTTTTTGAAGAAGTTTTTAAACCATTAGAAGAACTTAGCACATCATTAGAAATGACATGGGGTTTATCGAAAACGTTGTACCTAGGCAATAGTACTTTGATGCCTACATCAAGTTACATGTCTATTCATGATCGTGCGAGAAGAGCTAGAGTAACAAAGTATAATAACAAAGAGATATATAATGCTGTTAAAACTGAATTGGAAAATGACAAGGAAAAAAGTAGTGAGGAAAATAGATTACTGCGAAAATTTTTTATAGAAGGAAAATTAAACGGCTTAGAATTAGACACCCATGGTAAAACACTTCTAAATGAATGTCTAAACAAACTGGCAAAAGAAAGAACAATATTTAACCAGAAAACTGAAGTTTCAACAAAAGCATTTTTTCATACTATATCTGATCATAATATAATTAAGGAATTTCCAGATAATTTAATTAAAGCCATATCATCAGATCCTAACAATCCTTTAAAAGGACCATGGAAAGTAACATTAGCGCCTCATATTTATATGCCTGTCATGAGGTACTGTCCAGATGCAGAAGTCAGATGGAATCTATGGCAAGCATTAGTAGGAAGAGGATCTGCTTATAGAGACAGAGAATTAACTACAAGTTTAAATTTAGAAGAAATCAGATTTATAAGACGGGATATTGCAAAATTGTTAAATTACGATTCCTATGCTGCAATGTCGATGGAAACCAAAATGGCAGGTAGTGTATCTAAAGTTCAAGACATGTTGCATGTATTATTGCAAAGTGCAAAACCTGCTCAAGAGGAAGAGTTGCAAAATTTACATCAATTTGCGTCGGACAGAGGGTTCAAATCAGACAGACTGGAATTGTGGGATGTTCCGTATTGGAGGAGGAAACAGTTAAAGTCAATATATGACTATGACGAAGAAAGTTTTAAGGAGTACTTTCCTTTGCCTAAGGTATTAGAAGGATTAATTCAGTTATGTGAGAAACTGTTCAACATCGTTATCAAGCAACGACATGATGTTTCTACGTGGCATAAAGATGTTAGGTTTTATGACATTTTTGAAAACTACAGTAGTGCGCCTGTGGCTGGATTTTATTTAGATCCATATGCACGATCTGAAGAAAAAATTAGAATTCAGAGTAATGGGTGGATGGTAGCAATTCAAAATCACAGTCGCATAGCAAATACGAAACCATTAGCAGGGCTGATTTTCAATTTTGATGCTCCAACTTTGGAAAAAGAATCCTATCTTACATTTACGGATGTTAAATCTTTGTTTCGCAAATTTGGTCATGCAATGCAACATTTATTAACACGAACCAACTATGCTGAGGTAGCTGGTTTATCAAATGTAGAATGGGATGCAGTTGAAATTAGTGGTCATGTGCTGTCGCACTGGCTCTATAACAAAAATGTAATAGATAGTATATCGTGCCATTGCAACAGTGGAGATACTTTGCCCCAGCAAAAATTTCAAACTTTGTTGGCTGTTCACAGGCATATGGCTGGATTAGACTTATCCCGAGAGCTTTATTTATCTGCTTTAGATTTAGAGTTGCATTTAACTAAAGACTTCTGGTTAGATATAATCAAAAAATTGTGGCCCCAATATAGATGTTTCAAATTACACAAAATTGATTCACATCCTCTTTCTTTCACTCAAATAATTACAGAAGAATGGGGAGCCGCTTATTTTTGCCATATATGGGCTCAAATGATAGCTGCTGATGTTTACAGTGCTTTCCACGAAGTGCAAGAAGACGATCAACAAATTTTAGACGTGGGAAAAAGATTTAGAGACACATTCTTAGCTTTAGGCGGAAGTGTGCATCCCAGTCAAGTTTTTAGAGAATTTCGAGGCAGAGACCCTTCTCCTAAGGCGTTACTTAGTTCTTTAGGTTTAAAAAAAGTGAGTTCCAAAAAACTGATTTAATTTATAGTATTATTTATGTATGTACCTAATTTGTTATTACAGTAAACAACTAAAATCTTAATCAGAATTATCATCAATCATTTCTAAAACATTTGCAAAGTGATCATTTGACATTAACTTTAAACTAATTTTTAATTCTCCTACACCCTGTTTTGTGAATCCAAGTTTACAAAGCGCTTCACCTCTGCGACCTATACATAAAGCTCTTTCCCTTAGATTAAGGGTTACTTCTGGTTTTAAAAGATCTAAAGCAGTACTACAGTCTTCAGCGGCCTTACTGAAATTACCTATAAAAGAAACAAAATTTTTTAACAATTTCGACATAAAAGTATGTAAAATATTTTAGTGCAAAAAAGATGACTGTTAATTTATAAAAGTATCTCAATATGCTTAATAGTAAAGAGCAAAAAATGTGATTATTAAGACAATCAAATTTTTTTTTATAGTCACTTCATTTGTGTAGAATATAGAATTCTATACAGATAATTTAAATAATTATATTCTACTAATTTGTTTCACAATATGTTCTAAAGTTGATACTATTTAAAAAAAAATTGCTGAAAAATTTAACGTCTACAGAACATTATTAGCATTCTCTCGAATCTACATTACTTACCTACTAATAAGTGTGCTTCAGACCTTCCAATATACAAGTCAACAAATTTTGAAGCTATTTTAATGCCAAAGCTGTAGGCACTTATGGCTCCTAAGTAATTTTTATTTTTTAAAAATTCGTCTCCTTTGGCTTTGAGAAATTGAGGATTTTTTTCTTCTGGTCGAATATCTTCATTAATGAAACCAGCTGATCTTCGGGCTTCAGCTTGTTTTTTCAACCACTCATTTTCTTCATCTAATTTAGATTCCCTACTAGGAGTTGGAAATTCACGTGGGGTGAAATCAATTTCTAATGTTTTTGCACATCTTGGTAGTGGAATAAATTCAGGTGATTTAATTGCTCTTAGTGGATCAGTTGTTTTCTGTTTATAATTGGTGATTACATTTTTTCTATTTTTATTTTTTTTTATTAGTTTTGCTCCAATATCTGCTGACCACTCGTTAATGTCTCCTAATGCAATTGTTTTTTCCTGCTTTTTAATCTCTTCTATTTCTTCTCTTTGTTTTGAATCCAATTCAATTTGTTCTCGAACTGCTACTCTCTTCAGTTCAGCTTTTTTGTTTACCATCTCTTTTTCTTGCTCTTGTATTCGTAAGTATTCTTCTTCCAATAACTGTTTCTTCAAGTCAAATTTTTCTCTTTTAGAAATATTGGGTTGAAGCGACTCCCATGTAATATTTTCATCTTTTCTTAATTCAAATATTATACTTGCATCTGTTATTTTACACTTACTGCTATGTACATCTATGGAATGTAACAGTATTGCCTCAAAAAAGTATTGTTCATATTTTACTTTTATGTATCTTTTTGAAATAGTAATATCCGCGTTACGTTCAGATACTCCTTTCAATGCAATGTTGACCATGATATCATTTGCGGTTTGTTTCCATTTGTAGTCATTTATTATTATAGGCATTATACCTAATTTAAAGCTAATGCCACATTTGACACAAAGTAGGTGATTGATCAATCAAAAAAATTTGTTTCCATGGTTTCATGCACGTTTTATGATTACGATAGTTTAGATATTCATTTGTATGGCAACTGCAATGAAATAGGAACTGTTGCGTACAATATTTTTTCTACGTTCATGCAAAAACCAAAAAATTATATTTAGATGACACTAAGTCTAGGAAAATGTGACGTCGATTTGAACGTTTATGTTTGCCATGATGACAAAACGCTGTAGTAGAATGACAGATGAATGCAAAAAACATTTTATTGCACTAGTGCAATAAAGAACCACTTTTTCCACTAAATATAGTTCAATAAAGTTTTGTTTCTTGCATGAACATAGACATTTTTTTTATTGTGCCTGCACTATTTAATTTTAACCAAAATATATGTTTAAAAGATAAACAAATCCGTTTAATGTTTAAATAACTATTAAACTGTATTGAGGGAAAAAGTATAGATATTATGTATAGGTATGTACATTATTCATGAAATAGTTTTATAATAGAAAACAACTTCCTACTTTCTTGTGTGTAAAGCTAAGTTCATGCACTAGCGAGTTGCGATTAACGATTTTACGATTTTAGCGATGAAAATTTTACATTCCTTCATGCACACACGCGAAAACTAGTTACTTTAAATTTACTTAGCAGACCCTTGCTATGTGACAGTAATTTAATTTAGGTTGAACTCTAAAATGATTTCAAGTAGCTGCCACCGATTTGCCTAAAAATCTTACTTGATTTTGTTCTTCAACGTCATTTTCCGTTTTTTAATATTTATTTAATATTGTAAATACTTATAATTGTGAAATAAATAAACGTTTTACAAGTGAGACGAGATTGTGATTGATTTGGATACTTAATTGGCATTTGTGTAGCGAACTGTCAACAGAAAACATATGACGGAATTGTACATGTGCAGTTTGAAAAAATTATTGCGATAATCGCTAAAAATTGAAACTATTTTTCTTTTTTTTTTATTTCTATTTTCCCGCCCCCTAAATTTAAATTTCGCGATTTTCGCAATAAATTGAAATGAATGGGCGTATTCAGACGAGGTCAGCGGCTGAGCCGCTAAGTAAGAAATTCAGACTGAATAAAACGCTGACTAAATGCTAACTGTTAGCCGCTGAGTATTTTTGTAAGCCAAGAAAATTTGCGCTTACTTCGTTAGCGAAGCGCTGACGCATTTCTAAGGTTATGTTATTTTGTTATTTATTTACAATTTTCCAAGGGTTATGCTTTGGAATTTCAATGAATGTTTTGCTCTGGGTTTGCCTTTTATAGAATATAAATAATGGACTAATTCTGCGCAATCTGTAAGAAAACCTGTAAATTTCTATAAGCTCGCAGTTAATTTTCTGTTACTTTTGAAGTATACCTATTTTTAGGCATATGAATATGAATAATTCATAAGAACTCTAGAAATTTTGAAACACAGGGCTAGAAGTTTTGTATGAGCCACAATAAAGTTACAGTTGTTACAGGTTGCACAGAATTGAGCCATTAATTTGTTTATTACCTACATATTTTTTTATAATTCGCCCTCATCCCTAGACAACCGACAATAAATATGCTACTTAGGGGCTTCTGAATCAGGCCCTAAAAAGTCATAATTCCCCACTGACATTGAGCTATTATAGATCCTTGGGATCAAAATAAAAATGTTAAGATAATTACTATAACGTAGATAGAAAATTTTAATTTTGTTGTACCATACATAAAGTTAACAATATTTTCTCATGTATTTTATTGTTAAAAAGAACAAGAATATGTGATCGTTACATGTGTATAGAATACCAGAAACCAGAACATCTATACATAAAGTGTGCCCTACTTGAAACCGAGCCACCCCTATAAGAGCTATGATGGTCCAATTTCAATTATATGGCTGAATGTTGTTATCAATAAAAAATAGTTATTTTTACTTATTTCGGCGTTTTATTCTATGAAACATTTGATGAATAGGTACTTAACAAATTTATTATTCTGTGTAATCGATATGACTTTTTAGTATGACAATGTAAGGTTATGTTATATATATTTTTTTCGCTGCTCCGCGGAGAACAATCAGCGCACTATTCGGTGTTGTTTAAGCCGCTGAGTAACAGCCCTGTTAGCATTCTAGCAGCTTTTAGTTAGCGGCTGACCTCGTCTGAATACGCCCAATGAATTGATTTCAAAAATATTTTATGTTGACCAATCAAATTCAAGTCCGCAAATCGCTAGTGCATGAACTTACCTTAATCCTAAACCCAGAAGGCTTGATCTGCGTAAAAAAATTGATATGTCATATCATAAAGTATATAATTTATACTTTGTGATCTCTAATCTCTATAAACATTTCTGTATAAAGCATAAGTGAGAACAAAAGTGAGTATGTAATACCATTACGATTCTTACAACAAACTGGAAAATTCTGACAAAATTTGGCGTTATTGATATACTAATGTGCATATAATAGAACATGTTTCAGCAGTTATTTTACAAGTCATAAAATATTAAACATCTGTATGTGGGTCCCCTTGCCTGCATTTGTAATATATGAGACTTATTCAGGTAAGTATATTTAATTATGAGACATATGAGACGAGAGAGAGCTTATATTTTAGGGACCTTATTATATTGATATAATAATAATAATAATAATATCTCTAATATAATTTATATTATTTATTTAAGTTATGATAAAGTGATTTAACTTACATACTTATAAGAAAATAAGGTATTTATTTACAACAGCGTAAAACTTCTCCAATGGCTCCAATCTTAACAAAAAAATTCCTACCCCCTATTTTCGAGGGTACTGATCTGAAGTCAGATTTCGGCGCTCGCATATGTAGTTTTCGAAAAAAAAAATTAAAAATTGTAACCTCTATGTATACATTACATTAAGTTGAAGTTGCAATATAACGCCTATTTAATATTTATGCAACAAGTACAAAAAGTAAGTGTTTATTGCACGCGACGTGAAATTGTCCAACGACGAGGTCGAGTAGGACAACTCGTCGAGTGCAATAAGCACTTTTTGTGCGAGTTGCATACAATATTTTTTCTACGTTCATGCAAAAACCAAAAAATGTTATTTAGATGATACTAAATAAGTCTAGGAAAATGTGCCATCGATTTGAACGTTTATGTTTGTCATGATGACAAAACGCTATTGTAGAGTGACAGATGAATGCAATAAACACTTTATTGCACTAGTGCAATAAAGAACCACTTTTTCCACAAAATATAATATAGTTCAATAAAGTTTTGTTTTTTGCATGAACGTAGAAAATAGTTATTTATGCAACAAGTACAAAAAGTCGAGTGCAATAAGCACTTTTTGTACGAGTTGCATACAATATTTTTTCTACGTTCATGCAAGAACCAAAAAATGTTATTTAGATGACACATATAAGTCTAGGAAAATGTGACGTCGATTTGAACGTTTATGTTTGTCATGATGACAAAACGCTGTAGTAGATGAGAATGACAGATGAATGCAATAAACATTTTATTGCACTAGTGCAATAAAGAACCACTTTTTCCACTAAATATAATTCAATAAAGTTTTGTTTTTTGCATGAACGTAGAAAAAAGAACATTAGAGAACAGAGTGACGTCATGAAATAAAAAAAGGCAGAGGTGTTATATCGCAATTTCAGCCTAATGTAATGTATACATAGAGGTTACAATTTTGATTTCTTTTTCGAAAAACTGTATGAGAGCGCCGAAATCTGACTTCAGATTTGTGTTCATAGCACCCTTGAAAATACGGGGCTAGGAATTTTTTTGTTAAAATCGGAGAGTTTTACGCTGTTGTAAATAATTACCGAAAATAACATAATGCAGTGTTATTTTTTAGGGTGCCATTTCATTTTTTTTCTGCAAGTATGTATTAAACATTGTTATGAACTAAGAAATCGGAAACAATAATTATGATCATATTCGAAAGTCCACACCTTAGTAACCGTTGAGTTTTTTTGATACAGAAACGTATTAAAAATTAAAATTTTCAAATTTTGATATTTGTACTTGACTTTTTAAGAACAATATTCTGTGACCCTATTCTGTGCTCTATATATTTGAGGCATAGAATATCAGTCACATTGGAATGAGCACTATTAATGTTTTCACGGATCACAGAAACAGTTCTCATAGTTGCAGCCAATCAAAATGGGTGGTGAATACACGATGTTACTTCAATTTCATTTTGATTGGTCAAAGGCCAAGCCATTGTGAATTTCTAATTTTTTATTTCTTCGTCTGCCTAGGATTTCGTCATTCTGTTACAACTCAATCTCAATTAAAAAAAATCTCAACTCATATGAATTTGACTGACAAGTTTGTTCTTGTTGAGAGTCGGAGTTCGGAGTTTATAAATTCAACGACTTGCGTTTTGCGTTTGTTTAATCTGTGTTTGCGTTGTTATTCGGTATTTGCTATATATGTGTTTGCTAGTGATACGTTATTGTTATTGTTATAATCATATGTTGGTGAATACTATGGAAGTTTAACTACTGAATTTTCGTCAAATTATACAAAGTATCCAGTATAAAATTCACACACTGATAATTTTGATTTATACGGCAATTATGGCAGAAGCTGTAAATAGTGAAAGCACCAATAATGATGACATCAAGGAGAAATGTTAGTATATATTAGAATAACTATAATCAGGTGTAAAGTTTTTTTTTTGTAGGTGACAACGACAATCCAGAATGTGCTGTATGCCTACAACCCTGTGTGCACCCTGCACAGTTGCCTTGTGGGCACATTTTTTGTTTTTTATGTGTAAAAGGATTTGCAAACCAAAATAAGAAATGTGCAATGTGCAGACAGGAAATACCGAGAGATTTTATTGATCAACCTAATTTATTACAGTACCCTGTGTCGCTCGATAATGCACAAGGATTTGATGGAGGATATCAGTGGTTTTATGAAGGAAGAAATGGTAAGAACTGTAACTTTTCATATACACATGCATAATAATCGGGTTTAAGGTTGGTGGAAGTATGATGAACGAGCAAACGAAGATATTGAACAGGCTTATGGTCTGTCTTTAGACCATTTTGAACTAATAATTTGTGGTGAATTATATGTAATAGATTTTGAGTCAGAATATCAGTATCCTAAGAAATATCCTATTAGAAAAAGAAGTATTAAACGAGATAAATCTGATAATTTGGTTGTCAAAGGTGTTGCTGGATTACGATAGTTTGACTTTATAAAATAAGAGTATTTCATACCTATTCTATAAAATATTTGTTTAATGTACATAGTTAGTTTTTAGATTTACATCATAAGACATCTGCAGGGAAAATTTGTTATGAAAGTTTTTACAATTTAGAAATTATCGATATATTTATTCTATATTCAGCTATGTTTATATGTATATAAATGAAATGACAACTGTAATGAAGTTTTTTTAAATGTCTTATTTTTTTAGCAGAATGTGTTTTTAAAACGTTTCTGTAACTAAAAAAACATAGTTACCATACAAAACTGTCTTAATATTACTCGAGTATCTAGTTTTTAAAAGTACTTTTTATATTGGGGGAGGAATGAAGCAAATGATGACAAGGAAAATTATTTATCTTTTAATACTAAAATGCACAATGTAATTCATAAAATGTAAACTATGTGAATAAAAATGTGTCCATGAAATTCAAACAACTTCATCATTAAAAATATTAGAAACAAGAGTTTTTGATATTGCCCATAAATTTTGACATTTGTAGACCCTCGTGATCCAGAGGGCATTGCGATCGACATTGACGGAATCTGTACCAGAGAAAGTGGCAATTTGTTTCTTCAACCATCGTCTGCTAAATGGCGTCGCCTTTGTAATACTTGTCTGTCGAATCACCCGAATCTAGAATTCTGCAATGTGCTGTAGTGTGTCAACACCTATGTCAGAATTTGACATTGATATTGAGACTGTAATAACTTATCTTTTAACAGAACCTACTTATTTAATTTGGTATGTAAAAATGTATGTATTTTATATCTACTACTTTAAAATATGCAACATTAATACCATTTTTGTACTTCATACAACATACTTCTGTCCTAATACTGTAGATTGTTATAAAACACATACACAATAATGGACTACTACTTCACTTTCACAATGAAAAATACAATACTTCATTATTTTAAGTTGTATCAATTTATACATTTAAAAATAACACATTAACAGAAATGTACACTCAACAGATATTTGAAATATGTCATAATTTTTAAGAAACGTCAAATTACTGATAGAAACAGTTGACAACTATGACATATGTTATGTAGAGTGCTGCCATGCGCGCTGAATCACTGCAAACGGGCAAAGGAACAGACTAGAAAAAGTGCGGTTGCTGCGATTTAGCAGACGATGCTTCAACTGTTATAGTATAATATGGTACCCTACATTACAAGCTAGCAATGTTTATACAGGATGTTAAACTTAAAAGTGAGCCAAAAGTTTATTTTCCATTTTGTGCTTGGACAAATTGTTTTCGAGGTTTGAAGAAAATTTAAAATGGAAAACATGAAAAATAATTTATAGTTTCTACCGAAGCTATTATTATTTTTTTTTTGTTGTAAAGACAAACTACAAAGACACGTAAGTCGGCATACACCAACTTGGCCATCCTCACATGCCTACGACGCTTGAGCCACAGCTCACGGTTGCGTGGTGTACTTCATGATTAGTAAAATAAAAGTGGTCATAAGGAAAATAAAGAATAATCTAGTCTAATGATAGAACAGTCCCCCATTTTGTTGCAAAGGTTAGGGAAGATCTTATCAATACTTTCAGACTACTGGATCGACAGATGCTGTACCAGTAGTTGGCCCCCACACATGTTAGACCTAACCACTTCTTTCTGTGGGGTTATTTAAAGTATTTTGTGTACATAACACCAGAGCTTAATTTAGCAGACTTGTGCAAACAGAGTTTTCAGACAGTGCAAGATATTACGAATACATCACAGATGACACATAATTCAGTTCGTGTAGTTCAATGTTCAAATTGTTGCTTTTTACAATTACTTCTCTAAATCCGTCTCTATTATTTGTTCATATCTCCAAACTGAACCCAAATTATTAATTTTTATATAAATTAAAGAAGTTTATATAAATATTGGTCCGAAAATGCCTTGTTTTCGAGATACAGGTTGTTTAAATTTTTCTGTCTTAAATACTATAATCTCCATTTCTCAAAAAGCGATTGAGATATTGAGTTGAGATTTGGTACACAACAGTGTATAGTGAAGGGCTACTTTTACGTGTATAAATTTCTCTTGCATCAGTGGCATTCGTGCCGTTAAATAATCATTTTTAGCAAAAAAAATGTACCCTACTGATTTTTTAACAAATTGGTATCTCTTTCTTAAAGCCAAGTTAATTCTGTTTAAAAAGTGTCTCATTAACTTTTTCCTCCTGACGCCCGTTTTCGAGATAAAAATTAATTTATTCATCACCACAATAGACCAACTTTGGAATGCAATTAAAAATAAATAATTTAGATGGCATATATATTTAGTAGCAGATGGTGTCTACTTTGAACAGCAGTTTTCTTTTCTGTGCATAGCTGTTTAATAAAAATTCGTAAAATTTTTCAATTTTTTTTAAACCGTCACATCCTGAAAACTATTTGACAGAGTGCAAAATTAAAATGAACTTTTTGCTCAATTTAAGTGTATATGTAGTACCATACTATTGTCCATAGCGTAAATATTGTTAACACCCTGTATAAGCAACTAATATACTTGTATATCATTTTCTTTCGATTTCAAAATTATAATTTACAAAAAATCTGTAGATATGTGCCAAATTTATAATTTATTTTTAAATCAATAAAGTAACATATGCAGTACTTTTTTTCTTTTTGTTCATATTGACACGTACTCCTGTAACAATAAAATTGTTGTGGATATATTTTATACCTACGGTTTTTTAGGTTGGTGGCAATATGATGAACGTACTAGTAAGGAACTGGAATATTCTTACAAAAACGGTGAAAAGACCTGTGAATTGCTTATTGCTGGATTTTTATATATTGTGGATCTAGAAAATATGCTTCAGCTGAGACGAAACGATCCTTCTAGAAGGAGACGAATCAAAAGAGATCATTCAAATATTCCAAAGAAAGGTAACGGTCAAGATCATTGTAAAAAATTGTCTTTAGACATACAAAAATGGTGAAATGAAAACTTGCAGTATGTGTTTCAAAGTTTTCAGTTCTGTAGTAAGCTTATTATTTCCTTTTAGGTATAGCTGGTTTACGTACTGATGAAGAAAGCAACTGTAATTTGGAAGCCTATGAAGAAAGAGCTCTTAGCCCTATAGAAGGACGAACTGACAATGTAGTTCCTATTACTCCATCTAATACACCACAAAGCCCAACAAGTGGCAGAGAATCTCCAGATCAGGAACAGGATTTGCAGGCTACTGTAGAAAGAATAAGTTCTTTAAGGTTGGATACTAATCCAGATCTAAATGAAACCAGTAATATTTTGAGTAGTATTATTACAGAAAATCATTACTGCAGACATAGAAGTACAGATTAAATTATTTTTCATATTAATATAAAATATTTTTATTGTTTGTTAAAATTATTTGTTAGTTATGTATATGACAAATATAATAATAAATATCAGTTATTGCTTACTGATTTCTTCATTAAAAAAAAATAGCTTACATATGATAAATTAGACTTGTTCTTAAAGCCATAAATAAATTTGAAAGAATAAATATCTCAGGACACTTACTCAGAAAAAGAAGTGGATTTGAAAATATATTTCAAATATTGAGTACAGGCCATGCAAAAATGTTAAATTGGACTCTAATCTATGTTTGAATATATCAGAAAAGTAAAAGATATAATATATTCACAGACTTTTCATATCTTTTCGTTGTGGTTAACAGTTTGTTTTTTTTTAATATCTTATTGAAACCAACAATTGGCATATTGGTATTAATGGAAGAGTCATGCGAATATGATTTAAATAAATCTCTCATTTGTATGTGAATTCTTATCCACAAAGAAGACAATCCAGAATAGTGCATTTTTATCACTATATCTGCTAATTCTTGATTTGTATACACCATTTTGAATTAAAACAATGCAAGACATGCATGTAAGGTCAGCCTATGCTTTGCATAATAATTTACTTAATTACATTTTCATGTGCCTTAATATCCCTTTGATGAGACAAACTTATTTTTAAAAACATGCTATATTGTCAACTACATCATTTTCCTTTGATTGCTATTTCATAATAAAATAGTATACAGGGTGTTCCCAAAGTGTAGTGTAAGTTTAATTGAAAACAATAAAAACTTAAGTGTTTCAGATATTATAATGAAATTTTAGGTGTCGATAGTAGGGTTGTCAATCCCAGGATCCCAAAAATTCGAGATGCCACCAGCTTGGTGGATTTAATTTAGTGAACAGGTCTAACAAATTGATCACATTTTTACAAATAACTGCTTTTACAGTCGAATAGACATTTTTAATATGGCTTTGTTCAGTACATACAGTTTCATTATTTTCTACTCTAAACAAAAAAATGGTGTATCTTATCTTTTTTATTATCAATTTTACCTACAAGTGTAAAATTGGAGAAGGCCTTCTCCACCAAAATTCCTTGAGTTCGAATCCGAATGTGCTGGATGAATGTTTTTCTTATATTTTTTTAAATTTTTTTCCAAAATATGAATAAAAAAATTAATTTCATATACTTATATGATTATTCACATTAATTATAACTTTTTTTTATATTTACCATTCTGTTCTTTTTAAATAAGTAAAACTTAAAATCATATTAATTTTTCATATATCGACATTGCTGACAGCAATAATTAATCTCAGGGTTTGGGATTATAAATTTCTAATCCCCGAAATTGACAGCCCTAGTCAATAGCTATGGAAAATGTCGAAAAATGTCACTCTTTATAAAAAGATCGGCTTTTCGAAAAAGTGAGACTGTCAAAAACGTCAGATCAAATATGTGGGTGCTCAATTAAAAAAACAAGAAAATACTTGAGAAGTACCATTATTTATTTTACACAAAATTTTAATAAAATAAATCTGTTTATAATTTCAAATAGTCATAATACAAATTTTAAAATCAAAATTTCTATTTTGACTTTTACTCTACCTCCAAGACTTTCTCCTCCTGTCAACTCCATCCGTCGACACATTGTATAACTGAAACTTGTACATAACATAAATTGGTAAAAAAAGATAAATCTGCATTGAATGTATATTATTCCCGGTCATTAACTAACAGTGTCCAAAGATTATACACGTCACTTGGGTTCATTAAATAAATATTAATTTTCCATGTAATTCTAAATTTGCCATGCCTTGCTCTTCTATCATTATTTATTGTAAGAAAATCTGCTAGAAGAGTAGGTGGTGCAGTCTCATAATTTAATTTCTAATGCCCAAGCCTCTTCTTCTTTGGTAGTTTAATTTGCTTCAAATCCTCCATTACTGGCATTCTGAATGCCTTTGTTACTGTTATTTCTTGCTGATTCTTTTAAGGCTAGGGATTTTTGGAAAATGATCAGTAATTTTGAAATAGTCTTCGAGTCATTTTAAAAAAGGTATACTTGATGCATGTCACAAAAATACATCATTTTGAGAACCCAGTTTTCTGAATCTAACGTATTGTTAAGCTTGGAAATCGATAAAAACATTCTAACAAATTAAAAATTCAGAAAATTATTAGTAATGTTATAAAACAGCATGAAACACAATACAGAAAAAAATGACATTAAAGAAAGATAAACATAAATAAAAATACATACTTAAACCTTATCACTATAGCATAAACAAAATCTTTTATTTCAATTTTTTTTTTTAAATTTGTCAGGAACAGCTATTTACTGGACATTTCTGTATATCTGACACCTTATACGTAAACAGACATAATTTTTATCTGTAGTTTGGGACAGGGAAGTTTAAACAAATTCTCTAAAGTACTGCAAAATATTTATTTTGTAATTACTGAATGAATAGTAATACTGCAAGTAACTGCTACAGATATATAAAATTTGAGAATAAATATTAATAAAACTATTTCAGAAGTTAACAAACTTTGTTCATAAAAAAAGTAAATATTACAAATGACAAATTATACATATAATTTCTTTATCATAGATTTCTAATTTTCTTAAGATAAAACTAGTTTACTGTTTTAGACAGCAAAGTCAAATACAGAAATATAATTTTATTATCGATAAGATCGATATTAATATAAAGATAATTTTTCACCAACCATAATGTTGGCGAGAAATTATTGAAATCCATAAAATCTAAAAAAATAAAAACAACATTATGAAAACTAGTGATGTACTTATTTTGTCACCACAATCACTACCGATCATTGGTGAATTTGGCTTTATTCAAAACATACCAGTTTATTTACAATTCCCTATGACTTGCAAAGCAACTAAATATGAGGTTCTTAAAATAACAAGTAAATAAACAATTATTCAAACGGAAATTAAAGTATTTCTTTTCCAGCGATGAATAAAATAAGGCAAATTTTATGTTTAATAATAAAAATATAAATCTACAGGTATATTTAAGAATTCTCATAAGTATTTGCTTTCCTTAACTTGTGTGATAAACTTAAAAATTATTTCTTTGGTAAGGATGTTAAAATGTTTAAACAGAATTAAAATTGACAAACAAAATACTATAAATTATAATACAATTATTTGCACTTTGACTAATACAGTTAATAATATTTGTAATTTTGAAATGTATAATACCATAATTTTATATAAATACTGAATATGTTGATACTGCATTAATAGTATGAATTTTTGAACACACAAGTCACTTCTAATTTTCTTCAAGTATGCCAGAAGTTGTAAAAACGTAGTTATTTTTAGACCATTATTCAAGACTTAAATAATTGCGCTTTTACAATAAAAATTTATTGAAACTGCCGTTGTCATGTACAAAAAAAGTATATGAATCATATGTTGAAGTATTTAATTTTATTATCAAACCTTTTAATTTGAAAAAACATTTAAACATTACATAGTACAGTATTACCTGTTAGAAGTGACTAGATATGTAAAATAAAAGCCTAAAAAAGTTGTGTACTTGTAAAATTAAAATTATATTGCAGTCATAATTATTAATAGACACGAATAATACTGCAAACCTCCGCTTTGTAAATTTTTATAAACGAATCTGAGTGTTTTAAACAATAAAATTTGTTCTTAAACACATTGATTGTCATAATGTATTATAATTTCAAGCATTTTGTAAAATAATTGAATTTCTTTAAGATAATTCAAATATTTATACATTTACCTAGTAAAATATGTAAAAAAGTTAAAGGATTTATTAATTTAAAAATACAGTTGAACTAATACAGGTACCTACCAAGCCATGAATAAAACAAAATATGGTCTATATAAATTCTTCTATGAATAAGATAAATAATAATCTTTTGCATAAGTTATATGTACAGTGTATAACATTATTTCTCACCAGAACAAACTAACAAAGACTAGTCTAATTTATTGATCGGTATGCTGTTGACTTGATTTATCTCTCCATACCCATTGTATGGCTTTGTTCATATTGAAAATGACCCAGGGGAATAGTCCGGCTCCATTGAAGACTCGACCACACATAAACTTTATGTAATCGGTAAGCTTTATTAAGAAAAATACGTTCACATTTGGGTAGAAATTGAAAATTGTGCAAAAGCAACAGTATAACCTCTTTAATCCGGACAACTAAATGCACGTACTGTCTAGATTACTGGATATTTAGGAAAACAGCAAGAAGTAAAAAAATATTATTATACAGTACTTTTCCAAAAGGTACACACATCATGTGGGATTTTTTTACTTCTGTCTCTGTTTAGAAAGTTGGTCAAGCTACTACTGACACAGGAAAATTGACAATTTTAGAAAAAAAATTATTTAAAAAAATTTATAATCACATTCTATGTATGCAAAGTCTCAGCACAAAGGATTATTTATTTTCAGCAATCTTTTTAATGTTTTTATAAAAAGTGGGCAATAGGTACAGTGCGTTTCAATAACTTTGATAACATTTTGATCAGCTGTAACTTTTCTGTTTTTAAAGATATCGGAATGAAACAAAAACCATATTACATAGTGGACTAGCAAGTTTTTTCTTATTTGAAAAAAAAAACAAAAGATCAGTGATTTTGAGAGATCTTAACCTAACTTATATTTTTTTTAAATGGAACGCCCTGTATATTATTGGATATTTGGATTCTACTCAAAATTCCAAGCATATTTTAGAAAGCATATCTATACCTATCTTCAACTGTTTCTGAGAAATAGTTTTACAAACATGTCAAATTATCATAAAATTGCTCTACTTGTTCATGGCACACTTTGCACTGAGCTAAAGCTGAAGTTCGGCATTGCTTGAGCCGTGCTAGTAACAATCGAGCCTTAGTATTTTGTTCTGTTGAGGAAAATGACACACAAGTAGAGCGATTTTTGTGATAATTTGACATGTTTGTAAAACTATTTCTCAGAAACAGTTGAAGATAGGTATAGGATATGCTTTATAAAAGATGCTTGGAATTTTGAGTAGAATCCAAATATCCAATAATATACAGGGCGTTTCATTTAAAAAAATATAAGTTAGGTTAAGATCTCTCAAAATCATTGGTCTTTTGTTTTTTAAAATAAGAAAAAACTTGCTAGTCCACTATGTAATATGGTTTTTGTTTCATTCCGATATCTTTAAAAACAGAAAAGTTACAGCTGATCAAAATGTTATCAAAGTTATTGAAACGCACTGTACATAGAATGCATTATTGCCGCATCATTTCCATAGTTCATATTTTTATAACCAAAACGTCATTACAACCGAAGGATAAATGAGATCCTCTGTAACTGGAGATATAATATAAATGAAAAAAATTGGCAACAATTTGCTATATCTTAATATACAGAGTGATTCTGTCATAATGTCATTAATTTTAAGTATGTATGTATAGATAATCGAAAAAATTTTGCTCGATCTTCTAAAAGAGAAGCAAATCAACCCATAACGCTCAGTAATATATCAGTCCTGGTACACAACAAATTTTCTGATGACAGTCATATAGCGTTCGAGTATTGAAGTGAAACAGTGTTGCCATGTTAGGACCACATAGATAATTTTATTTAACACTTCACAGTATTTATTCAAATTTACCACCGTTAATCACATTTATTCTCCACACATATTGAGGGAGGATACAAGGAAAGAACAATGCAATGCAATGTTTATTTCAGATTGTTTCGTGTGTTGGTTGTTATAGCTAATTATATGCATTTCAAATATATGCGGAAATGGTGGTTTACAGAATGCAAGTCCACAATCGTTCATGCGAGCCAAAGTACTTGCGACACCGGATCTTTAATACCATGACGAGAACTTGCAGAGCATAGGCAAACTGACTTTAATGTAATAGAGGCTGTTATAAATGTTTTTTTGGCAGGGTATGCGCTCTGACCTCATCGAGGTTCTTGCTAAGCAACACTAGCAATTTAATATGATAATTGGATGATTTTAAGCAATAATTTATAGCACTCGTAACATATTTTAACACTTTAAATTATTATTGGCAGAAGTGATCAAGAAAAAACATCTCAAAATAGTCAAAACAATCGTTTATTCATGATGTCCAATACTAGGAAAATATCAGTCAATTTGGGTTGTGAATGAATCGAGGCTGCCAGCAGTCAGTAACAGTCGGAAAAGGGGTTTTAACAATAATTATTTGAAAATATTTTTTATCAGCATAAATATGCAATTAAATTTTGTTTTAACTGTGCATTAGTATAGTATCAATTTTTCCCTATTTATCCTTACAATTAATGACATTATGCCAACTATGGGTGTCACACGCGTGTATGCATGACATAAATAAAATGTATCTGAATTAAGGAGGTATATCCGGACGACTATAAGCAGGTGAAATGAGTGTTTGGATTACTTCATGTCCAGATTAAACTGTGCTCAGATGAAAGAGGTTATACTGTATATAGAACGTGCTTTGATTTGACTTCCAAACCTCTACAGGGTGTTCCTTGGTCAACATTAACACACAAAATATGTACCAGTTCTGATACTTGTAGAAATGATGTGCTGACAATGTTTTTTTTTTAAATATCTTCTAAAACAGTTAAAGTAGCTAAATGGGCATGATTTAATTCTTTTTGTTGATCTGGACAAAATATATATTTATCGATATATTACTTAATAAATATTTAAATTGACTTATTCTGATACAAAACATATGCGACATAATTTTGTAAAGACATTTAAGAGACATACATACTGTGTACTGCAGGTTTTTATTCAGTGGATAAAATACTTTCGTTTTATTAAAAATTTTATAATAATAATTTCAAAGTGTCAGAATGACGATACAACGATGACGATGACGGTTCATTTTATAGTTTACAAATAAAGATACGATTTCATAATCAGAAATATTAGTTAAAATTATGTATGAGAAAATACAAATAATGTGCATTTATCATTACAGACCACAAAAAAAGTCTCTTACAAAAAAGTGAATTTTTATTAAAATGATACAATAAAAAATTTGCTTCTTGTTATTACGAAATTTTGTTCTAACTGGAACATCTTTCTTGCCCATAAATATGAGAATACTATAAAAATAATCAATAATTTAAAACATATGCAAAGTAGATTTAGATGTTTTTTTTTAAAGCTCTGTTGTTTGTATAAATAACTTAATAAAAAAGGATATTATATTGTCCAAGGCGGATGACCTCCATTTATATATAAAACATACATAAAGCCATCTTTACATTTCCCTTTTATAGAATAATAGTAAGGCAGAAAACTATGAAGTCTGAACCTGAAATTAAATTGTATTTAGTCAATGATAAATATTATGTATTCCATAATATTGTCTGAAGCTATTTATTTGTGGCATAATTTTAGTTTTTCTTTAGTTTTGTTGGGTTTTTGCCACACTTCTGAAAAAAGGAAAGGAAAAAATACCGAAATCATATATAGGGTGTTTTATAAGTACGGATTGTAACTACAGATTGTGCAAAATGCAATATTTAAAAAGAAACTGTAATTAGGAAAGAGTTATATTTCTAGTGTAAACTTAATTTTTATATGAAGCCAGTCCTTAGGCAGAAGCTAGCCAACATTTGCTTCATGAAAAGTAAAACTTCACAAAGATTTTTAAACTCTTTTTAATTATTTTCAAACAGTCCTAACAATGTGCAATCAAAAATGTCCTACCTTTTCACTTAATATTCACCATTTCAGAAAATGGCTGGGTATTAGAAACGATTTTGCAGTTCGCGAAAAAAGTTAAAAAAAACGTTGGCCTCACCTAAGATTTCCAAATTGGCTTGTTTAAATTTTGAGAAACATTTTTTTTCATAAACTAGACATAATTCTACTGATAGGTTTCAGATTTTATTAAAAAATTTTAATTTTTGTCAAAGAATTTGAAAATTAATATTGTATTTGTGATAAATTATAAAAATTTCAAAATGCTATATTTTCTACAAATAGTTATTTTTTACTAAAACTTGAAACTTATCCGTAAAATTACATCTAGTTAATGGAAAAAAATGTTTCTCGAAATTTAAAGAAGCCATTTTGAAAATTTGAGGTGAACCCACGTTTTATTCAACTTTTTTTCGCAAACTGTAAAATCGTTCTTCTTCTACCAAAGTTCTCTATATGGCCACAGTACATATACCTTAAAGTTTGGTTTAGGTCCCCATGGCTATTGAGATATGGCATACCTGAAATCTCACCAGCCGCCACTGGAATATAAGTATTTCTAGATACATGTTTATGCAAACTTTTCTTTCTTAAAATATCACAAAGTATTACTCCCTAAATTACAAACTGTACTTAAGGAACACCCTTTATTTTTTATGACTTCTATGGTGTACATATTTATACAAATAAATGTGGTTTTATTCTAATGTAAACGTCCTGTGTTATGATATATTAATCTTTCTTATACAGAGTATAATAATGTGAGCATACCGAAATTTATCAGGTTATAAACCCCACCAATATAGTACCATAACACTATATCAATTTATAAATTAAAAATGATGCGTAAACAGAAAGGTACAGTCAACAGATATACTCGCGACAAGAATTCAGACGACTTACGACATACGAACAAATGAATAATTCATTATATTTTCATCAAAATATTTAAGAAACTGCAACTGATAGTAATAAAACTATATACTACACTAAAAGTTTGCATTACATTTAGCACTAAATTGCAAAAAATGATTGTTTTTAACGCAATCAAATATCGAAAATTATGTTGACAATAAAAACAAATGTGTAACATCAGCTGTCTGAATTCTTGACACGAGGTATATTTGAAATTTGTAATAATTTTTAAGATGTCATTACTGATACAAACAATTATTGACAACTATGTCATATATACAGTACATATGCAGTGTGATGCCACGCACAATAAGTCACTGCACCCAGGCAATACAATTAAGCGGGCTTTACACTAACAATTTATTGACGAAGAAATTGATGAATTAATTCATCGAAGTCACTTGATCAACTAATTGACAAAGAAATTGTTAATGTAAAGCGGGCTTTAACCAATATTTTAGTAAACATTTTGAGCATTACATTTTTTTTTAAGTGCAGTCAGATATTCTACTTCATTTTTATAGAAAGCTGTATAGTTTACAGTAATGAAACAAGAGCACCTTTTTTGTTTAAAATTGATTGTCGAATAGGATAACCTACTTGATCTGTAAAAATATTAAAGGCGTGAAAGTTATAAAGAGATAACTTTCCATGTGAACTCACCAAGTCTTCCGCTCGTATTAAATCTGTGCCGTCGTATAACTTTAATGACCTTAAAGTAGTACACTTCTGCAAAAAATCAATTTGATCTCTTAAAGAACTTCGCATATATTTGGCAATATTATTTTTAATTTGACACCCTGCATTTCAGTATGCATGCACAATAGATACAAATTTCATTTTATAGTATTTATTAACCCAGTAAATTGTTGTACGCTTACAATGGGACACCTTGTACAAATTATTATACAAGAGAAATTTGCATTTTGACAGAAGTGTCACATTTGGTGCCTGATCTATTCAAGGGTCGTACACTAATTGCAATTACAGAGGAAAGCTTCGTCAGTCTTGTTTAATTGATCAATTAATTATGCTTAACAAAGGTCTTCATATATGTACATACATATCACTTTTCTGTCTGCATGAAGCGCAAGTAGAGTCGTTGCCTCGCCTTTAACTTTTGCACCAAATGCAGAAAAATTAAATAATAATATGTACTTAATTTTTATAAATGTTCAGTTTTTCTTTACTTTATATAATCATTATTATCAGATTTGCAGCTATTTTATTCTTCTCATGTCAAATTTTCAGTGAACGTCAATGCTTTTCAATCAAACATCAAACTATTAATAAAATGCAATTCAAATTATCAAATTCTATTGAATATGACTTCTATTGTACAAATTTTACAAGTAGTTTAACTTAAGGCCAATTGAAATAACTAAACTAGAACTGATTCTGAACAAATTAAAAAAAATAACTACCACAGATGCATAAAAATCTGAAATATGTCACTCAATCAATATATGAATGAATTTTAAGTACAGTACATCCGCATTATTTTTTCTCTATTTTTCAAAAAAAGACTAGATCTGTTCACAAAATTTTTGAAAAACGTAGGCATATAGGTGCTATTAAGGTGAAGTTAAAAAATTTATAGTGTTTTTCTTCTCTTAGTTATTCATAGTAGAAATACCCTTAAAAGAGCGAGGCTTGAAAACATTCCGTCAGAGGCTAGCCGTGTGATGTCACACGCTTGCTGAGGTGGCTGTGGACGTTACCTTTTAGTTTACAAAATTGTAGTGAACGCGTTAACTTTGTAGTGTATGTATTACGAGTTGCAGGCTAATTATATTAGTGGCGCAATTTATGATGCATAAAACAAAATTGTATTATAATATTTGTAGTGACAAAAAAAAATTGACAAAGACTCCAGATATTTGTAAGCATTCCAAAGCAAATAATTATAAATAGGAAAAAATGGTTTGCAGGTGTCACGGATTTCCCAATCCTTTTCTTTCACTTCCAGAAAAACAATCCGTTAATAAATTACTTCTTTATTAACTACTGACCACTACTAATTACAGGTCAACTAAACACTTATTTAATTAATCGCTATCTAAATCACTTTGATATCTCCAACTAAACACTTTAATTCAAACTGTAATACAAGACTTATACAAGACTAATACAAGACTAACTAACTCGGCCGTTTATTCTTCTTTATAGACCCAACGAATATTCCAGATATATTCCAGTATCTCTAGATCCATTTTTCGCATCGACTCGAATGCTTCTCGTCGATTCCAGATTTTTCCAGGCCGATCTCGATCAGCGGCATGTTGTTTGTTTACCAGAATCGCGTAGGGGCGATCGGGGCAATCTTAGGCAATTCGCGGTGCCACAGTCGTCGGTTTGGGAGTGAGTGGGGCAAATTCCGTGACACTGCCCCTCCTTAGGACCGATCGTCCCGATCGGCTACACCTCTATACGGGACAGACGCTCCAGATGGACGACCTTCATCTTACTCCTGGGAGTCCTCTGTATCCGGTAGACGACATCATTGATTCTTTTAATGACGGTGTAGGGGCCCTCCCAACGGTTCTGTAGTTTAGGCGATCTTCCTTTCTTCCGCGTGGGGTTGTACAGCCACACCAGGTCACCTTGTTGGAATCCGACTGTATTGGCCCGGACGTCGTATCGAGTCTTCATGCGATCGCTCTCTAGTCGCATTCGAGATCTGACTTGATCGTACGGCTGCTAGTCTTCGTTCTAGCTCATGGGTATAAGTGTCTGGCTCTGTGGGCTGTTCCGCAGGACGACCAAATACCAAATCTGCGGAAGGCGAAGCTCTCTTCCAAAGATGATCCTTGCGGAGTCTTCCCAGTAGTTTCATGGACAGCTGAGCGGTAAGCTAACAGGAAGAGTGGAATGAGCTTGTCCCAGTCTGTCTGGTTTTCGTTCACAAACATCCTCAGATTGGTTTCTAGCGTTGAAGCGTTCCACCATACCATCTGACTGGGGATGCAGTGGGGTGGTCCTGGTTTTCCGGATTCCCATAAGCTCGCAGACCTTTCGGAACACACCTGATTCGAAATTTCTGCCCTGATCTGAATGTAGTTCCATGGGCACACCAAATCTGCAAACAGGTTGTTGACTAGGCTTCTGCTACGGTCGTGGTCTCTTGATTGGGAAGGGGTATACTTCCGGCCATTTACTGAAGTAGTCCATGGCTACTAGCAGATATCGGTTCCCACTTTGGGTTTTCGGAAATGGGCCAGCGATATCAATGGCAATCCTCTCGAACGGTGCTCCTACGATGTACTGGCGCATTTTGCCTCTGGAACGGGTCTTCGGCACCAATCTTCTACATCCGTCCTACAACTCAACCAGTAGAAACGCTCCTTAACCTTCTGTAGAGTCCTATTGATACCGAAATGTCCACCCCCAGTACCTCCATGTACTTCCTGCAGCACTTCCTTGACCCGGGACCTCGGGAGTAGTACTTGTTTCTTGACCTCCGTTCCGTCATTGTTCTCCCATGCTCTTTTAGGACACCGTCTTCCAACACCAAGGAATTCCATTGAGCCCAATAACTCTTTAATGTTGGGCTTTACTGCTGACTTCAGCCCATGAGGGTCGGTTGTTGGCTTCTTTCCAGTCTAGTAAGGGCTTGATGTCACAGTCAGCTTGCTGGTCTTCCCGAATCGCCGCTGAACTCCATCTGTCTTCAGGTTGGGCTGCTACCACCTTACAAGGCACTGATGAGATGTCCTCTTTCTTTTCAAGACTACTACAGTGTTTGCAGTTGACAGGACAGGGTCTCCTAGAAAGGGCATCTGCATTTCCATGTTTCCTGCCGGCTCGATGTTCAACAACAAAGTGATATTCTTGCAGCCGTTCCAGCCACCTGGCCATCTGTCCTTCCGGGTTCTTAAACTGCAACAGCCATTTAAGGGAAGCGTGATCCGTTCTTAGAAGGAATTCTTGGCCATACAGGTATTTATGAAAGTGTTCTAGGCTCTTGACAATGGCAAGTAATTCTTTCCGAGTCACACAATAGTTCTTTCGGCTTTTGACAGGACTTTGCTGAAGTAGCCTACTACTCGCTCTTGGCCATCTTGTACTTGGGAAAGAACTCCGCCAATTCCAATGTTGCTTGCGTCCGTGTCCACTATAAATGGTTGTCCAGGTATTGGGTATGTCAAAATCGGGTAGTGCAGAGAGCCTCTTTCAGCGTCTCAAAGGCTTGCTGGCATTTCGTCGTCCATTCGAACGGGATGTTGTCTTCTGTGAGTTTATGAAGAGGCTTGGCAATGTCCGAGAATCCTTGGACGAATCGTCGATAGTATGTGCATAGGCCAAGAAAACTTCGAACTTGATGTTTGTCTTTAGGAACCGGCCAGTTCTTTATGCACTCTGTCTTCTCGGTCTGTTTTCACACCGTTTGGAGTAATAATGTGGCCTAAGTATCTGACCTCCTTTTGGAACAGACTGCACTTCTTCGGGTTCAACTTCAGGTTCGCTGTTTCAACTTCTTGAACACTTCGACACGTTCTTCAGGTGCTCCTGGAAAGAGCGTCCCAGCACCACCACGTCGTCCAAGTAAATCAAGCAGGTCTCCCAATGCAGGCCATGAAGTACAGTTTCCATCAGTCGTTCAAAAGTGGCAGGGGCATTACATAGACCAAATGGCATTACATTGAACTGCCACAATCCATTTCCAGTAGTGAACGCGGTCTTTTCCTTGTCTTCTGGGCTGACCTCGACTTGCCAATATCCACTCTTTAAATCCAAAGTGGAAAACCATTGCGCACCAGCCAAGGTGTCCAGAGTATCGTCAATTCTTGGTAGTGGGTAACTGTCTTTCTTGGTGACGTCATTTAATTTTCTGTAGTCCACACAAAATCGAGTGGAGCCGTCTTTCTTCTTGACCAGGACCACAGGAGAAGCCCAAGGACTCTGAGATGGTTCTATGGTGCCTTGATTTTGCATCTCAATTAACATCTTGTTAACTTCTTCTCGCTTGGCTAGTGGAAGTCCTCGTGGTGGCTGCTTTATAGGAGATGATGAACCAGTATCGATTCGATGCTTCACTACATTTGTTCTCCCAAAGTCGCCTGGTTTAAGTGCAAACACATCTTCATTTTCACTTAGCAGCTCTTCCAGTTGTTCCACCTCCATCTCTGTTAATCTCTGCTTGGCCCTATCCACGATGTCCCTTAGACATTCCGGTAGGCTGGTCTTGTTTGGTTTCTTCTCCATTTCGTTGTTTTCTTTGGAGTGTTCTGACCATGGTAACAGGTTCACAGACTCCTACTTCAGTTCCCTTTGTAATTTTCTGTGGAAAGGTTTTCAGGTTAACTACCCGCATACTATTGTCGTTTTCTCTGGTTTAATCAGGGTGCGCCGGTGACTATAGATTTATTGAACAGATCCGGATTACTGGGTTCCACCACTCCAACACTGCAAGACATTTCCCATCCATTACAGTGGCAACCAATGTTTCGGTCTGACCAGGTAGTACCACATCTTCTTTAACAACGAGTCTCCGTACAGCGTTATTCTCAGTGGTGGTCGTTAGCACTACTTCCTCACCCATTATCCGTAGCGTACCAGCATTCAAATCTAAGTTCACCCCTTTGCTCGTAGTAAGTCTAGTCCGAGTATGACATTGTCCGATATATCTGCTACCAGGGCTCTGTGTTTGAATTTGACGTCTCCTAATTCTATGTCAAGCTCGCATTCCCTTGACTGGCAGTTGTTGTCCATTGGCTGTTGTAAGGACATAACGCTTGGCAGGGCTCTTAATACGCCAGTCACCAATAATATCCGGTCGTATAATAGTTCTTGCGGCTCCAGTGTCGATTACCATAGGAAACATATGACCAAAAATAATGCCCTCTACTAGCAAGGAGTCAGAGTCCTGGAGACGTGACAACGTAACTTCTTCTTGTGGGGCATGGTACGAGGATGCAGCCGGCTTTTGCCCCGTCAAGCCGGCTGACCCTAGTTTTCCTGTGCAGGTGCCGCTTGGGAGTCGCGCTTCTGCTGATCAGCGACTGGGGCCCTACACTGTCTTTTAAGATGTCCTGTCTGTCCACAGTTCCAGCATTTCAGAAGGCGATCTCTTCGACTATCAGATTGTTCTTTCTTTGATCCGGTAGTTGGGCTGAGTTTCTCAATGACCTCCTTCAATGTTTTGATTATGTCTCCATTTCCCATATTATCGCTGTTATCAGTGATGGCGCGAACTTTAACATGTCTACCGGATGCCATCTTGGCTGCCTCAAATTCCAGTGCATGCGAAAGAGCGTCATTCAACGTTTTAGGTCTAGCGAGCCGTAATGCCTGCTGTGTTTCGCAATCTCTTAGGCCGTCGATAAACACTTGGATGGAGAGCTGGTCTACAAGTTGGATATGCCAATCGAACCAGTCGAGCAACGTCTGTCTCAAAATGTTGTAAATTCTCTCCACTCTGCTGGTGACGATTTTTCAATTGTGCCTGGTACACTTGCTGCAGGTGCTTATCCCCATATCTCATTTCCATATGCTGTTTCAGAAGGTCATAGTTACTCTGCTGCCCAGCAGGAACTCCTTGTAAGACGTCAAGAGCTTCCCCCCGTAGAGCAACTATCAGAGCAGTAGCTTTCACAATCAGACCATTCGTTTGCAGCAGCAGCTGCTACAAACTGAAGCAGATAGACATACCAAGAGAACTTCCCGTCGAATTAATCAGGCATCGTTTTCTGCGTCGAATAACAGATCCTTCTGATTTTATTACGCCTTCCTTTCTTATGTTGTCTAGTTTATGTCGGAGTTCTTCGCAGGTTTCTCTAACCAAGTTTATTTCTTCGTCTTTTTATTGTTTTTGTTCTATTAGTTTCTCTTCTACTTGTGTTTCTACTTTATGTAACTGCTCCTCTAGTTTTTCTTCTAGTGTATTTTCCAATTTTTCTAACTTTGTCTGCATTTCTTTCGTTTGGTGTTCCATTTTACGCCCTTGTTCTTCTAATTTCTCTTGCATAGTCCGTCCCTGTTCTTCTAATTTATTTTGCATCGTTTGTCCCTGCTCCTCCAATTTCTTTTCTAATTTTTCCTGCATCATTTGGGACTGATCTTCGATTTTATGCCCTTGTTCTTCAAATTTTTCTTGCATTGTCTTTGTCTGGTCTTCCATTTTATTTTGCATTGCTTGCATCATTTCTAACAGTTTTGCCATTTGTCCATCCATATTGACTTGGCTTCTAGTTACTGGCATTCACTCTATTTGGAAAGTTCTAGAATGTCCACGAATGTATTTCTAGATGTCACTGTTGACTTCCTTACAATGAAACGAGTGCAGTGATATGCCACACTTGGGTCTTTGTCTCACTTCGCTAGAAAGTTCTAGAATGTTCGAGAATGTCTTTCGGAAATACCACCGTTCACTTCCTTGAGTCACGACGAGTGCGGCGATATGTCACACTTGGGTCTTTGTCTCACTCTGCACAAAGTTCTAGAATGTTCGAGAATGTCCTTCGGAAATAGCACCGTTCACTTCCTTGAGTCACGACGAGTGCGGTGATATGCCACACTTGGGTCTTTGTCTCACTCCCGTACAAAGTTCTAGAATGTTCGAGAATGTCCTTCGCAAATACCACCGTTCACTTCCTTGAGTCACGACGAGTGCGGTGATATGCCACACTTGGGTCTTTGTCTCACTCCCGTACAAAGTTCTAGAATGTTCGAGAATGTCCTTCGCAAATACCACCGTTCACTTCCTTGAGTCACGGCGAGTGCGGTGATATGCCACACTTGGGTCTTTGTCTCACTCACGTACAAAGTTCTAGAATGTTCGAGAATGTCCTTCGCAAATAGCACCGTTCACTTCCTTGAGTCACGACGAGTGCGGTGATATTTCACACTTGTGTCTTTGTTTAACTCCGATAAAGTTCTAGAATGTTCGAGAATGTCCTTCGCAAATACCCCCGTTCACTTCCTTGAGTCACGACGAGTTCGGTGATATATCACACTTGGGTCTTTGTCTCACTCCCGTACAAAGTTCTAGAATGTTCGAGATTGTCCTTCGCGAATACCACCGTTCACTTCCTTGAGTCACGACGAGTTCGGTGATATGCCACACTTGGGTCTTTGTCTCACTCCCGTACAAAGTTCTAGAATGTTCGAGAATGTCCTTCACAAATAGCACCGTTCACTTCCTTAAGTTACGACGAGTGCGGTGATATGTCACACTTGTGTCTTTGTTTAACTCCCGTATAAAGTTCTAGAATGTTCCAGATTGTCCTTCGCGAATACCACCGTTCACTTCCTTGAGTCACGACGAGTGCGGTGATATATCACACTTGGGTCTTTGTCTCCTTTACAAAGTTCTAGAATGTTCGAGATTGTCCTTCGCGAATACCACCGTTCACTTCCTTGAGTCACGACGAGTGCGGTGATATGCCACACTTGGGTCTTTATTCCACCCACGCACAGGGTTCCAGAAAGTTCTTCAAACTTCCACTTAAATCCCACTTTGTGGACAGGGTTCCAGAAAGCTCTTTAAAACTTCCAACTAAATCCACTTCCGACACCAAATTGTCACGGATTTCCCAATCCGTCTTTTCTTTCACTTCCAGAAAAACAATCCGTTAATAAATTACTTCTTTATTATCTACTGACCACTACTAATTACAGGTCAACTAAACACTTATTTAATTAATCGCTATCTAAATCACTTTGATATCTCCAACTAAACACTTTAATTCAAACTGTAATACAAGACTTATACAAGACTAATACAAGACTAACTAACTCGGCCGTTTATTCTTCTTTTATAGACCCAACGAATTTTCCAGATATATTCCAGTATCTCTAGATCCATTTTCTCGTACGACTCGACTGCTTCTCGTCGATTCCAGATTTTTCCAGGCCGATCTCGATCAGCGGCATGTTGTTTGTTTACCAGAATCGCGTAGGGGCGATCGGGGCAATCTTAGGCAATTCGCGGTGCCACAGTCGTCGGTTTGGGAGTGAGTGGGGCAAATTCCGTGACACAGGCATATGGCGAGACATTAAAAAAATCAGCTTTTAAGTATATCTGAACGAAGTCAGCAAGTTCTCAGGTACCTGGTGTATTTCCAAATGACTATTCACAAATAAACTTCATAATTTGTTTATAATGGATTTAATGGATAATTTTAATATATATTTTTTTGTTAATAAAAAAAATTGCTTAATATTAAAATACGGTTACTATGGAAAATTTTCGGTTTTTATCATCTGAAAATAGATAAGAATAAATTGTATGTATTCATTGAGACTTGAGAAAATGTTGACAAGTTTGGAATTAAATGTTACGCCAGAATATTAATTTAAGGGCAAATTTTCCTACTTCAATCTCAAATTAAAAATTTTTTTTTTAGGGTAGTCATAATCAAAAAACAAAATTACTTATTAATAAAACAAGCTAACCATCAAGAATTTTAAGTTTGCAATTAAAAGTTATTACACTTATACCCATAGTCAATATTTCGGTCAAACTCAGACTTGAATATGACTTAAGTACACAGAAGCATATTACAGTTCGTACTTCTTCAGGAGGCATGACTTCATGCGACTCTGGCAATGCTCCATATTCAAGTCGGTCAGAGACTAACCTTGAGGCGTGCTACGTTAAGTTTGACATTAAAAATTTGGGGTTATTCTTTAAAAATTATAAACAATGTTAAGTATAAGTTCTAGATTATGAAGACAATTTGGATTTTGTGGCAGACGAAAATGATGAAAGAATGCCAAAAAGGTATATTTGCAATGCTAAAAATCCAGTTGAATAATTTGGTGATAATGGCATTCGAAATAGATACAGATTTTCAGAAAATACTGTAATAAATGCTATTCCTCCTCGGGTGGTATATCATTATTTGAAAAAATAATGTGGTGTGTTGTAATCGTGGGTTCAAGTAGGTACAATTTTTTTTTATTCTATTTCTTCTATTGACTTACAAACTTTAACTGAAGATTAAAGGGGTGTAAGTTAGCAGAGTATTAGGTGTGACTATTAAAAGTGTAAGAATTCATAAAAGTAATGTATTTATTTATTTCAAAATCTCAATTTTAATAAGCTTAATTCCACTAAACAAAATCACTTATTCAGTTAAAAATTTCGATATCCGCATTGGCACATTTTGTCCATCAAACATGAATCAAATTCCGCTAAATCTAGCGGAGATTCCGCTAAGTTGGCAACACTGCTGAAGGTAAATGTCACAAAATTTTTAGGGTAGTGGCCAACTTAAGAAATAAGAAATTCCCATATTTGCCAGTCAATGTACTACAGCAAAATGAAAGTTACTAAAGTGGGACGGAAATGACCAAACTCCGCCGAGTATTGCCGAAGTCTCCAATTATAAGACTACAGCTGTACTTGAGACCTGATTACGACTTGGGTAAGTCGTTCTCAAGATTGAGATTGAGTACCAACTATAGGTACGGCATTAGAAACTCATTTTGTGGACAAATCAATATCCACAGATTTGAAATAAAACGTTAGAAAAAATAAAAAATGGTTTTAAATTGACCATTAAAGAAAAAGGTTGCAAAAACTGTACTCTTAATTGTAATCTCAAACTATCCTAAAGATGAAAATAATATTACATGTTGAAGAAAATTTCATTAGTTGTTTGAAAGAATAATATATAACTTTTATAAATAATAACAATCCACCATGACAATTAAAGGTGTTTAGAAAACAAAAAATTTGACAGAACTCTATCTAGTGAATACTATACTTACTCACTTTCTTTGCTCATAAAACATAATGGCAGCAGAGTTTGTTGTGAGCACATGTAAGAAGACGGCCTTAACTTTTTTCCTCTCCGGTGTGGTAAGGTGCCTGAGAAGTGAATCTAACAATAAAGAGGCTATTCCATTTCTACGGTATTGTTTTAAAACACCTAATGATAATATATATGCTACATCGGCATCAGAAAATGACTTTGCAAGAATTCCTGTGTCCTCTTCATTTAAATTAGCATGAGGCTTTATTTCTGCCACAATTAGTCCAATAATTTGTTGACCGTATACAGCAGCCAGGGAATAGAATCTACTAAAATATAAAAGAAAAAAAAAAATCATAGACATAGAAATCTTACTAGGATTAATTGAAATCAAATTTTTTTAGAAATTGCCATATCAATATTTCAACTTTAACTTAAAAAATAACTGGTAATTATTTACAACAGCATAACTTCAACCTAATGTAATGTATCCATAGAGGTTACAATTTTGAAAAAAAAAAATATGACTTCAGATTCATGATCAGCACCCTCAAAAATAGGGGGTACGAATTTTTTTGTTTAGATTGCACAGTTTTACACTGTTGTAAATAATTATCAAATAACTTAAGTTGATGTTATGGTTATTCGATGAAATATTTATAAAACACATTTTTAATAAATACTCAGAAAAAATGTTTCATATTATGTTGATAAAAATTTATCAGTTAATGTAGTAACTACTACTACTACATACAAAAAAAAAAATATATATATATATACAGGGTGTTTCAAAACAAAAGCGAAAAATTTCAGGGGGTGATTCCTTGTTGAAAATAAAAGGTAGCTTGTTATATAAACGTTGGGTCACAAGGCAACCATTAGGGCTATATCGGGTTGCAAAAATGGCAGAAAAAAGAGTGTTTTTATTGTTTTTCTCAGAAACAAAAAGCGTGGGAATGGTAAAATTTTGTGAAAGTGTTACCATCATCAAAAGACACTTGTGACATATTTTCCACTTTTTGAAAATAATTGGAAAGGGTTGAAATAAACTACTCCTTTCAGTTTTTTTAACTATACTTTCAAAAAACTTCCTTAACGACATAGAAAAAAATAAATTAGGTTAAGCCGATTCATTTAGAAACTTTTTTCTCTTATATTTTTTTTGGTAAAATTAACTGTTTTGACGTTAAAAAATAAAATTTAAAGTGCACGTCGGGAAGAGGCAGTTTTACTACACCCATTATTAGGAAAAACTAGTTGGATGCTGTCAATTTCCGGATGTTACCATTGTTGCTTTGACAGATGGCAAATGGTTTGTACTATTTTAACATTTTGAGAGTGGTTTACGGGATAATTTGCCTTTCGTTGTGTGATGTGTTTGATTGAGTACATTGGGATTCAATACTAAGTTAATACAACAAAAATGGTTATTTTCACAAATGCAGAAATGACAGACATGCACTTTATGTACGGCCGGGCAAATGAAAATTCCTTACATGCTTGTCGCCTTTATGCAGAAGCGTATCCTAATCGTAGAATTCCTCATCACAGTATATTTGCTAAGCTTCATCGAAGGCTATGTGAATCCGGAAAATTCAAACAAAGAAGTTTTGATACAGGCCGATACCGGAAGTACAAACCATTTGCTATCTGTCAAAGCATCAATGGAAACATCCGGAAATTGACAGCAGCCAACTAGTTTTTCCTAATAATGGGTGTAGTAAAACTGCCTCTTCCCGACGTGCAATACTTTACATTTTATTTTTTAACGTCAAACAGTTAATTTTATCAAAAAAATATAAGAGATAAAAAGTTTCCAAATGAATCGGCTTAACCTAATTTATTTTTTTCTATGTCGTTAAGGAAGTTTTTTGAAAGTATAGTTAAAAAAACTAAAAGGGGTAGTTTATTTCAACCCTTTCCAAGTATTTCCAAAAAGTGAAAAAATATGTCACAAGTGTCTTTTGATGATGACTTCCACAAAATTTTACCATTCCCACCATTTTCGTTTCCGAGAAAAACAATAAAAACACTCTTTCTTCCGCCATTTTTGCAACGCGATATCTCCCTAATGGTTGACTTGTGACCCAACGTTTATATAACAAACTACCTTTTATTTTCAACAAGGAATCACTCCCTGAAATTTTTCGCCTTTGTTTTGAAACACCCTGTATATATCAGAAATGGGTCAGAGTAATAGTATTATTTTTTAAATTTAATGCTTTCTTTCTAATAATTTTATATAAGATTTGTTAGCTGAGTTTAAAATTATTTTAAAAATAATATTTATACCTGATTTAAATTAGTATTGATATAGATATTAATTTATAACTTAGCAAATACTTATCAATTTATGGGAAATTTTCTGTGGTCAACGTATATTTTTTTAGTTTGTTTGAAACATTATCTAACATCAATTTATCAATTCTTCGATATGGTAATACTACCACTTAATAAAATAGAAATAAATAAGTTATTGAAAGATTCTACTTTTATTAACAAGAAAATATATATTTGTACACACAAAATAACTTAATCTTAAATTCATATCTTCTATCCTTGTTTATAAGGCTTTTATCTAAGTTTCTAATCCGCATCCACGCTCTCGGCAAGTCAGTCCGAGACCGGTCCAGCAAAAGAGTGTGGATGGAGTCCTCGTCGAGTATTGCGCTCGCTATAGCCCTTTCCAAGATATCTCGCCGTGAGTGTGGATGCGGTATAAAGTATTATCTAGTTTTACTTAAGAATCAAACTTAATATGGACATAGTGACATATTCATTAGTAAACATTTATTTAGGCAAATTAGAATAGAAAATTGTCAGACTAGTAGTGAAATATTTACCTAGTGCTAGATGTAATTTCTTCATACCAGTAGAATGGATATTCAATAGGAAACCAGTCTTGGCACAACGCTCTCACTTCATCTAAATCATCGGGGCATAGAAAACGTAGCTGCACATCAGCTAAAGAATATAGAGGTATTCTCTTTTCGTCCATGGCATAAATTCCATCTGAACATTTTCCATTAAACTTGTACCTATAAAAATGATGACAGGAAGAGTTTAATTAACACTTATATTTAAATATTTCTTAGGGAGGTTAACTTACCAATTTACTTCAGCCATAAATAATTTATTGGTAAATGATAAATCGTAAACAGAAAACTATTTCTCTCTCATTTTTAAACAAAAAAATTTTGACGACTGATAATATCTCGTCATAATAACAATTATCTACAAAATGCCATTTGTTTTGTTACTGAATGCACAATTTCTTCGTTTGAAGCATAGATAAAGATACAATATAGATGTCTCTCTCTGGTGGAAGGGGAAGGACAATATTTTTACTAGCGCCACGTGTCAAGTGTATTAATTAAAAAATATATTTGACGCGGTAGGCATAGTAGAAACTGCTTTTATTGATTGGGTTGTCAACCCATTGCATTGGCGGGATTTTTTAAAATTTACGCATATTGAAATTTGAACAGTACAAAATCTCTGGTATTCCAGTTTCATTATATTTCCAATGAGATTTATCAGTTAAAGCACTAAAACAATTTATAACATATCACACAGTAAAACATTGCATATTATATATATATTGCATTAACAAACATATTGCTGTTTATCTATAAAGTGTTCAAATTACTTCAAAATGTTTTTGCTTATTGGCAAAATTAAAAAATATATATAATGAAGCAGTAGTATTACATGCTTTAGTCTGAAATTTTCCAACTACTGATGAAGTTACCTATCGATTAAATAGGTATATTATCTGTCTCATAAAAATTAGATGTGTTAGAGAGCGATGAATACAGATTTATTTGCAGTAAATTTACCAGTTAGACCAGACAATTTTTGTAAGATAAATATTTAACTAACAGGTAACTTTATCAGCAATTGGATAATTCCAGTCTTAGTTTGAAATGTCAAAGTCTTTAAGTGCGTTAACTGGTAAACGCCACTGGAAATATAATCAAACTAGAATAGCAGAGATTTTGTACCCTAGAATAATGTATGAATGCAAATGCATGTACTTTTAGTATCTATTTTCATAATTTAACTTTAATTAAAAAATGAATAAATGTATTCATCTTATGGTTTACTATAACGATGTCACTAATTTCATGTGGTGATTCTTTGTCATATTTTATGAAAAAGTTCATAAAAACGTGTGTCCTAAACTTGCTTCATTTTCGAGTAACAAGGTGTCAAAGCTTCAGTAAAAAATTTTGAACTAATTCGATAAAGTTTATAGCTATTTCAAATAATATCAAACTTAGCGAAAAACAGTAGCGATGATTTAAGTAATTCATAACACAAAAACAATTTTTTATTAAACCTATGACCTGCCCTTACTTGGAAGCGGAGCAAGTTAGGACATTATATAAACATTTTTTCATAAAATATGACAAGATTCATTTAAGATACACTGTATTAAAATTTTAAAACCTGGGGATTATATATATTATTATATACTACATTCAAGTAATAAAACACTTAAAATGAACTATTGATTTCTATTTTTATTTTGAAGCATGCTCAATATATTTCTCAAACAAACAATACATTGGTGAAACAATTTTAGGGCTAATCAGCATGGCATCGGTTTCTAAAACTCAAGGTTTTAGTTACTTCTGTAGAATAGAGCGTTATGTCTCTAAAAACGTCAAGAATCCTAAACCGATGACATGGCAACCAACATGAATATTGTTCATCCATTGACAACTACCACGTAGCCCACAAACTGCTAATACTTATTGTTAACATAAATCATACGAGTATAACTATACTCGCATCAAGAATTCAGATGTCTTACGTCATGGCTGACGTTACACATTTGTTTTTATTGTCAACGTAATTTTCGATATTTGGTTGCGTTGGTTGATGAAAATATAATGAATTATTCATTTGTTCGTATGACGTAAGTCGTCTGAATTCTTGTCGCGAGTATACATATTTTTATTTATTCTTTATACAAATTTTCTTATAAGTATATATAGAGATAGAAGTAACTTAAATTTTTACATTTATTACTCGTAATCCGTAAGTACCAGGAACAGGATTTAATTCTTCTAAGGGTCCTTCATTCTCAGGCCTAGTACAGCTGTATTTATAAAGAGAATCTTCTTCAGATGAAATTTCATGAAAATCTAAAAAAGCATAAATATATTTAAAAGGAAAGTTATATATTTTGTTATACACGTTTACCTGGCAAAAATAAAGTTGGGAAACTTCCAAATTTTATTTTCTTTTCTCCAGGAATTCGACAAAAATCGCTAAAATGTCTATCACACACCCTGTACCTCTTATAGGCTATTTGAGGATCGAGATCTTTCAGCGTTTAGTTTCCAATTCCTTCACCCAAATATCATATATCTAAAAAAGAAAAACATTACTTAGATAAATCTTTAAAAAACTTGTATAAAGCTGCAAATTTTACAATTCTACAAACATTTGTCAAAATGATAATTATTTATATAAGTATATAGTATATTGTCCGAAGCTAATATTTATTTGTGGCATAATTTTAGTTTTTCTTGGCATACGTTTAATACTTTTACTACTGTTTTGAGAACTGAAACAGAGAGTTTGTCGAAACGTCAATAATACTGAAGTGCGCGATAGTGATGTGATTTTTGTTAATTTTTACTTATTTGCTCTTTTCAGTGTGAGATTTTTTGGTTAGGCAAACTTAGTTTCAAAAATAACCCTTGACTGATCCGTTTGGCGCAAGGGCTTATTTAATTAATCTTTATTTTTTCAGAAGTGTGGCAAGAACCCAATAAAACTAAAAAAAATTATATAGTATCTTTAAAGAAGGTATTTCGATAACATTACAAGTACATGCACCTACCCACTTTAGAAATATTTTATAGTCACATCAAAGACAAATCTCTCAAAATGTTATTAAAAATTATACACAAAAAGAATTTTATAAAGATAAATCTAGACGTACATAAAATTAGGTACATTGTACACTACTTACATTTTCATATGTAATGGGAAGACTCCTAGTTGTTTTCACCTTTCCATCACAATTTGGAACACAACACACAAAAACCATTGTTCAGAATATTAATTACCACAACTAAAATGCAAATAAAAATCAATGATTCAACTCAACACAGCGAAAACAAAATACAATGTACACTACAACAGCGTCAGGAAGACAATCAAATGAGCAAAATAACCCGCGCTGTGCCCGCGTCGCACGTGGTAAAATTTAAAACTGTTTTTTAAAACATTCCACAGTCCCCACCACATACCCCACTCTTAGATACCAGCGCCAAAATGGCAAGTGTACGAACTATATTGTAGATCATCCCCCACCACGAGAGTGCACAGCCCATGGTTTGAAGTTTGAACGTAAGAGAGCGCTTTATAGGATAGAAACATTACATAAGAGAAGACTAGTTGGTATTCATAGGTTCTAAGTAAATTCATTTATCTGTGGTTCATAGGAGGTCTGACGTCACAAAGTTCCTGTAAATAAAGACAAAATGTGACAAAATATAGTCTTTCTCAAAAGATGGACTGAGATAGAAAATGCTGTACCTCATAAAAGACCTCGGCTTCATTGGTTACCTGCTGATGGATTAGTATACTAATCGGACGCTGTCTATATTTTTTCTACGTTTGTGTCGTTTGTGTATATTGGAATACAACTTAAAAATTTCCTGGATCACTGAAAAAAGCACAGTTTAGAAAGACTGTGGAAAGAAAAAGGTAAATAAGAAAGAAGAAGAAGAACATAGACATAGAACTTAACCTTAACGTGACGTTGATGTTATTCGAAGGTAAGTGTCAAAGTAATAAAAATCTGAAAAAAAATAAGTGAAGGGCCGCCAAAAAGACTAAATATTAGTATGTCTTCAAATGTTTGTCAGGGTTTTAAAGGTAAATATTATTCGTAAAAATATATATGTATAATAAAACTTGCTATTTCTAGTGTTACCTTTACGTTTCTCGAGCAGCAGTACAAGTTGTCACAATCTGTTCATAAAAGAACATTCAATAAAAAATGTTGAAGATAATAAACCTGCAGGTAAAACATTATTTGTATTGAATGTACCACCCTATGCGACAGAAAATAGTCTAAAAATATCCTTTTCTAAGGCTGGACGAGTGAAATCTATAATTTTTCAAAATGACAATAATGAAAAGGAAATTAATGATGGATTTAAAAGAGCTTATATTGTTTTCGAAAAGAGGGAAAGTCTATTAAAAGTTATGAAATTGGATGCAATTAATCCACTGTCGACTGATGAAGTACTACTAAAAGTTGGTTTAGAAAAATGGATTGAAGATTACAATTCAAGCATATGCAATCCAGAAGAATTACAGAAGGAAATTATTTCATATATAAATAGTTATGATAAGGAAGAAGAAAAGAAAAAGGCAAGCGATAAAGAAGTGTTAGATGATGAAGGTTGGACGGTTGTTACCAAGAAAGGCAGAAATCCTGGGATATCCAGAAAGGAGAGTGTGGAACATAAATTAAATGAAAAAGGCCAAGCTTTATCTCAGAAAAAACAGTTAAAGAATTTCTATACTTTCCAAATTCGGGAATCAAAAATGGAACATATTGCTGCTCTTAGAAAAAGTTTTGAAGAAGCAAAAAATAAAATTAATGTTATGAAAAAAGCTCGAAGGTTTAAACCATATTGAGAATGTAATGGCTGAAATCTAGATAATTATTGATACTAAATATATGTCCATACTACTTTTTCAACTGGTCAATATTCTTATTTCTTATTACTTCATTACTACTATATCAAATTTAGAATTTGAAGTTAAGAAATTATTATCCTAATTCAAATTTTATATGCCACAGTAGGAGATGGTTGCATAAAAAAGGTAGTTTTAGAAAAAATATAAAGCATTTATTTGGGATAATAAAAGTGCAATTTACTTCACATTCCCACAGGAAATCTGTATTCTTGACCATTCTCATTGGAGTTATTTCCCATAAAAATATAGGGGAATTGTTTCACATAGTTTTTGCCAAAGGAATATAAAACTTTAAGAAATATATACATAGGCAACAAGATTCTCATAGCCATTTTTCGAGGGCCCTGTGCCATGTGATGGGATTTTGCTCTCGTCTATTTTTGATAATAATCGAAAGTGAACGTCACTATAAAATATTCTTTGAATTCTTTGGTGTTTTATAAACTATACAGTTGCACTTCGGTCAACATCGATTTCGATAGGTGATTAGAAAATAATGAAATGGGGCAATAGAAAAAATTGCAACAAATTCAAAAATAACGATAGTGAAGTTAGCTTTAGAAAGCAAGTGGCAAAAAACTCATTACTGTGTTTCGTCACAAAATAGAATTCTATTTTATTAATCATTTCTCAAACCCGAGATGAGCAACCGATGCTCTTCTCGGGTACACGTGAACACCTTAATGTGATGTATACATCACTACGTTTATCTCGTAAAAAGTCGAGCGCCTTGACTCGATCGGATAGAATCAAATCAATCCGCTTCCAAGCCACTAGCGTTTATGTCGTTTGTGTGGCTTCTTTTTTAAAGCTGATCGAGCCAATCCAATTTTAAACATCAGTGTTGGCATTACTGAGAATATTTAGTAAATAATCAATTTGTTATTGGTGGTTCTGTTAACATCCAACGGAATTTTAAGGCTAACTTAATTTGTTTATTTGTCAAATAACCTAACTAAGTATCTATCAATAATAGGCTTGTTTTTGCAGCAGTTGAAAACAGTTTGGAAACTATCAAAAATATTCGACCAGTTAAGTTGAGAACGCGTTATCATTGAATTTGACGCAATACATAGTTGAACGGACATTTCTGATAGTTTCCAAACAGTTTTCAACTGCTGCTAAAACAAACCTAAAAATAACCATATGGAATGAAATAACCCATCGAATAAGAAATGGGAAATTATAGTTGTATGGTTTTATCAGCATATAATATGTTTCTCACTGCATTTATTAATAATGGTTTTTTGAAATGGAGACAAGTCCGGAGAAAACGACGCATTATCCACAAGTCGACACAAATCTTTCTGAAACAAAACTTCCTCTTTTTTCCATATGTTTCTTTTTTTACTGTTCTCCATAATTTGAAAATAGAATGCACAATGCACAGAGATGCAACGGTGACAAACACTTAAAAAAACGAATAACTAGGTTACGTTGAGTAAACACCATGAAATTAGCCGCACAATTCGAATCGATCCTGTTTATTTCAGTTTTAATTCCATATTGGATCCGATTCATTCAATTCAAGCCAGCGTGATTAGCGGATTGAATTGAGTGCCGAAATTTGAATCAATCGTGTTTATCTCGTTATTCCTAATCCGCTCCACTCAATTCAATCCACTTTCGAGCGGATTGAAACCTCCGAGATAAACATAGTGCATAAAGGTTACAATTTTGAATTTTTTTTGTCGAAAACTACATGCGACCGTCCAAATTTGACTTCAGATTCGTAATCAGCACGCTTGAAAATAGAAGGGTTGGAATTTTTTTGTTAAGCTTGGAAAGTTTTACGCTGTTGTAAACAATTATTACCTTCATCGAAATCGTATCAACAAGAAGGCGACACGGGCGACACTATCCCTAAACCATTGTTTATCCAAAAGACAATGCCTAAACCATAAGGATCTACATAGTTAATCTGATTGAAGCATTGGTGTATTATATGTATATAATTATCATAATTATTAAGCATATAAGTTTCTTCGGTTAGGTTTCAATTTCCAACGATGATAAAAAGATATTTTATGTAACAATGTTAAATTATATGTATTATGATTTTTATGGTTATAGCAGAAATAAACAAAAGTTAAATGTAAAGAAGAAGAAGATTTATATATTGTTTTGTGCTGTGGTTTAAAAGTGAGGTTAATTAAATAAGTAGCAACATTATTTTGCAAACATTTAATTGTGTGTACAGGATGTATTTAATTTCTTTTAGATTTGATTAGATGTTTTGTATAATTTGCTATTTAGTTTAATCATCGAATAGTATTGTTTATTTTATTCATCTTTAAACCAGTTTAAAATGGAGTGTTTGGTAGCTAATGTTGAACATCTCAAGTTTGATATTGAGGTAGCTCTAGATGAACAGTTTGGAGCATTACCTTTACCATTTCCAGGAATGGATAGTAAGTATTTTGCAGTATATGAATTAAGTAGGGCTTTAATTTTTATTAATATTTTTCAGAATCTACTGCCGCCGTGTGCCAGTTTTATGCTTCTGTAACAGGTTGCTTGAAAGGACCGCAATGCCCGTTTAGACACGTACGGGGTGATAGAACAATTGTATGTAAGCATTGGCTTCGTGGATTGTGTAAAAAAGGGGACCAATGCGAGTTTTTACATGAATATGATATGACAAAAATGCCTGAGTGTTATTTCTATTCCCGATTTAACGCTTGCCACAACAAAGAATGTCCTTTTCTACATATTGATCCAGAAAGCAAAATTAAAGACTGTCCATGGTACGATCGAGGATTTTGTAGACATGGACCTCATTGTAGACATCGACATGTAAGGAGAGTATTGTGTACAAACTATTTAGCTGGATTATGTCCAGATGGCCCTAAGTGTAAATACATGCATCCCAGATTTGAATTACCCGCACCTCCTGACCAAAATCTTAAGGACCAGAAAAAGACACCCGTTATTATTTGCCACTTCTGTGGAGAGCATGGGCATAAAGCTATACACTGTAATAAAATGGTTGATCCAAATAAAGACATAATACAAAATGATGAGAGTAGGAAACATGGAAACGAAAATGCAGAAGCTCAAAACACATATTTACAGAAAATGTTACCTAAAAAACTGGAAGATGTAACATGCTATAAATGTGGCACAAAAGGTCACTATGCAAACAGGTGTCCGAAAGGCCATTTAGCATTCTTATCTCAATCTAAAGCTAATAATAATGCACCGGATTTGCAAGATTGATGAATATATTAGCAACTGTAAAAGTTTATTTTTAATAAAATTGAATACTTGAGTCAGTCTAGTTTTAACATATGCAGATTCGAAACTAAGTGTCTTTTTAGGCTATACAAAATACTATTTTTGTTAAAATATACAGGGTGATTCACTAAAACTCTCCAAGCAGATTACAGGAGAACAAAAATGAAGTAACAGTTTGCAAAAGCCAGCTGTTAGGGATTGTTAATGGCTATAATTTTATATGCAGACACTGCTGTGCTGTTCCAGACGTTGGAGTCCCCAATTTTTTTTTTTCACGGGAATTATATGAGAAACCTGTATGGTCTAAACGAAAACGTGTTAAAAGTGGTTTAGGAACCAACAATCTTTTTAAATATAGCACCTCTAGAGTTTCCGCAACAAAAGAAAAATTGAGAACAATGTAACAATTCCTAACAGCTGGCTTTTATAGACCATCGTTATATTTTTCAATTCCCCTGAAAATCGGCCTGGGAAGGTTTTAGTGAATTAGCCTGGTCATTTTATGAAAATTTCAAATAGTCTTAAAATATTGTGTTCAAATTGTAACCATCTTCAGACTAAAAATTAATATTCATTTACATTTTTTTTGTCTAAAATTAAAATTTGATAAAGTATATCCTCTATAAATAAATAATAAAATTATCAACGTTTTGTATTGGAATTAAAATATTGCAAAAAATTAAATACTTCTAAATGGAGAAGTTTCAGAATAATTTGATTCATTTTAATTGTTTTAATTTCTTAATATTGAGAATTTCATAATAGAATAAAAACTGCAATTTCTGTCATCTGTGGTTTTATTATAAAAATTACATAATTTTTGTAATATATATTTATAGTATAATAGTTTCAGTGAGATTATTTGAAAAACAAATTTAACATTTCATATTCCAAATACAAATAACAAAAAAGGAGTTTCTTTGGTTTGTGAATAATTTTGTATGAAATAAAATTGGGATCATATATCACTTAATAAATTGCATAAATTGTGACATTTCTACCTTTTAATTTTGTACCAAATCAACATAATTTATTAAAAAAATAAAGCATATCTGAGATGACTGGATTTCCTTACAAGATTACATACAATTTTGCGGAAAATCACATTTTTATCAGGTTATACCATAATTTGTTTAAATAATCTTACAAATGTATTTATTATGTTTAGATGTAGGACATGCATATCAATTTTTCAGAATAGAACAGAAAGTACTTCCAGCAGAAAGTTCCTTTGGCTCCTCAGCTTCCTTTATTTAAGAAATAATTTCCCACTTCATTGTAATGCTTATACAAAATTACCCAAAAATCACAATGAATTACAAATTTCATATAACTTTGTTATATTATACATAAGTAAAGGTATTTAACACAGTACCACTTTCACTTTTACATCAATACATTGTTATGTGACTGAAAATATTTAGTTTCTAAAATCATCCATAACAAAGGTACTTATAGGTACAAAAAATTAATAGTCTTTTATAAATAACAAATATCTATCCAAACACTAATATTGCAATGAGATGCATTTGACTAAATAGTTTGTCACTGTAAAAAAAAAACAACAAAAAATTTGTTTTAACAAATTTCACTAGCAAGTTTAGTCTCTTAATTACATAGTTCTCTTTACACTGAGCATTCTTTAGAATATAGTGCACTAACATTTATCGTTGTTGGGTTGGTTGTGGCGAATGGTGAATCTGGGCATTGCCAGTATTGTTAGGGGTTGAATTATTTCCGTTCCCAGCAGACAGTTTAGAAAAAGCAAGTAATGTGTCGGGAAAGTTGGGTGGTGTGGCTGGTGTGTTACAAGGAGTCATGACCTAAAAAGAAAGATAAATAATTATTAAGATAAGGTACAGTATTCAAATTTGAACGGAAACATCCTCATAAAATTTGACTAAGCTGTGCAATATAATAATATAAAAATAAAGTGTCAAATCCATGACACTCATTACATAAATTGAAACGTACAGATGTACAAAGATTTTTCTCAAGAATGGTTATCTGTAGATGAATCTCTCAAGATATATGTTTTTTTAGAGTAATGTTACTTTTTCAATGTTTGAAAAAATATTCTATATTATTATACGACAACTGTGACAAAGTCTTGACCGTAAAAAATTGTGTATATCGGTTTCACTATAGTTTCCAAGATAATACGCCACAATAGTAAATAAATATTCCAAACTTCAACACGATTGGCAAAGGGATTATGAAATTAGATTTATTATTGACAACTTTGAAAGCCTATAACTCAAACTTTATGGTCATGATTACAGCCAAACGTTGTCGCTGAAATTTACGGACACCCTGTACATTCATAAGCATGGGTAGCATGGTATCTTGTATTTTTATTTATATTTAAATCATTTTCTGCTGGGTTGCACTTTTGCATTTAATATTTAACTTCATCTTTATTTTTATTAGAGAAGATGCATATATTGCCAGTTCACATTGGAATAATAATATGTAAAATATTGTAATAAAAAATTTTTTAATCTGAAGAAATAAAATATTAGAATATTATGCACAAACCTGTCCGAAATGAGCTTGTGCGCCTGGTGGATATGTTGGTAGAGCTGCATCTTGAAAAAACATGCTAAGAGCAGTCTGAAACAAAAGATTAATTTGAAGCTAACGAAACAGAGAAGGGCAGGAAGTTTACAGTGTGTAAAAAAGCAGGTGATCCCATTAACTGTGAATTTTTGATGATCAAATATGACGGTTTAACTCTACCTATATACAAAAATGCCTCCCTTAAAAGATATAGGGTGTTAAAGTTGAATATTTAAAACTGTTTTTTTGCAATAACTTTAAATTCTTCATGTATTTATTAGTTTTAAATGTCAAAAATTATTGCAAAAAAACAACTGTTAAAGTAGTTATTTTGCAAAAATATGCAGTTAATGGAATTACCTGCTTTTCTGTTACACCCTGTATAGACAAAAAAAAAAATGGAAAATTATTAGCTGTTTTACAGAAACCATTTATTGAACAATAAGTTGATAATTTCTTTGTGGAAAAATTTATTAATTTCATAATTTATTGAGGAGCGCTTTACACATTTCAATATCGATCAATTTCAATTTTGCAGCCGTGCTGCCAATCTTAAACCTCGTCAACAAAAACTCAAATCGAGATTCATATATTTTGCAGTCGTAATCACACTACCCACTTTTTATTAATTTAAATTAAAGTAATTAATGACAATAGAAGTACCTTCTTTCAGCATGATTATTATTTTTATTTGAAAAAACTGCTAATCTGCTCTGTCATGTCATTTTAATAATCTTCTGAAAGATTTGGTTATAAATTTATGGTTGCATGAATGAGGGAAACCTCATTAATTAGGGGGGTAGTCAAATGTCAACCGGTATCAATCTCTCACATTGACCTAAGTCAACATTCTTCCACCCTACCATACCCGCGGTCTACCGACTGCGGGGGTTGAACCCACAGCGATCTAGTCATCTAAGCTGTTTTTTTGCGAAGAACCGTATTCATCGACAGTTTCAAAATGTATTCAATGGTGACGTCACTAACGTATTGCACCAAGAAAATGTATAGTTTCAAACGTAACGTAACGTCAAATATTTGTTTCTCTATGATATCACCCTCACACTTTTTAATTATTGTTTACACTAGATTTGGATTAAAATAGAACGATTATTAGTGGTAGAAATTATTAACAATACCTATTTCCGCATGTTTTTGTACATATATTTTGAAAATGTATGAATTTTGCAACAAAAATATAGAAATTGATTTTAGCAACTGCAAACCAAAAACAAATATCTAACATGCTTATATGAGTGACAGGTTATGACATTTAGATAGAAAAGTAATTGGATTATGCTCTAATGAGTTCAAACCGGACTCTGTGGACGTTTTAAACACGGTTTAAAAAGCGACGTGTGTGACGTCACTGTTTCAACTCAAAAATAAAATGTTTTGAACCGGGTTGAAGACATTTTGTCGCAAAAAACAGCTCTAGTCACCTCGATTCAAGTACTGACAGTATTGACCGCGCGACCACTGACCGAAATATAATATCAAATAAGTATAATGCCGAAATTGAATCCCTAGATAAAATATTTGAATCATTCCTTTAACTTTTCAAGGGAAAATGTGCTAGAGAACATGAAAACCCGTGAATGTGTACTATCGTTTGCAATAATAATGACACTCACTAAAATGAATTTTGCGTTTTCTTTTGAACTTTTGACGTATTCATATTGAAAACTACATTAAATTTTTAACATTAGTTATTTGTTGATTCTTTCACCAAGAGAAATTTAATGAAATTTCTATTTAGAACATCCAGAAGTACAAAAACTGTTTTAAGAGAGTGTCATTATTATTGCAAAAGTCACCAGTTCCATGGTCCATTCTTTTCTAGTGCCATTTATTATACACGGTGCTAGAAAGGGACAAAACATGGAAGTGGTGAGTTTAAGCTGACGACCATTGTACCTTATGACTGTTCTATACACCGCGAAAAATACTTGATAATTTACAGAAATTCAAGTGCTACTAGTTTTTTAAAAGAATTCTGCAGGATGTGATTATGTTTATAATGTCGTATACAATTTTCTCAATGTGCAGCTGACTTGTAAAATTCAGAAGATTTTATGATAAAACATGATAGGTGGAAATGATGCTCTTTTTCTTATTCTAAATGACTTATCAGCCTGGAAATTGTTTTATACTATGTAGAATACTTGTATAATTGACATAGTGAAGATATTCTTTCTAACTTACTCAGATTTATTTTTACTGTCTCAACAATAAACTATGAAATTCGTTGAAAATTTGCGTATAAAAACGGCGCCCTTAAGAAGTGTAAACAGGAATTGGACTACAATTTATTGTTGTCGAATTCAATAAATTGCCGATTTAGAACAACCTCCACCTCCTTGTATTTTTTTATGTACATCTTTAGATATGATTATCTGTCCTTGAAACGCCAGCCTTAAAATAAATTTAATATCAGTTTGTTCAATTTATTTGTCAATTGGTGTCTGAAACAGCTATATATGATATAATAAACTTTCCTGTTAATGAAAAATAGAAGTTACGCAGTAATAGTAGAATTATCTGTTGTCTGATAAAAATGTACATGTTTGACGTCATACTGACCGGTGGCGTCATGCCAACAGATATTCTGTGGCGCGGTATAGTATGTATTTGCCGATTCCCATATATGCGTTTTGACCCCAGGTTTTCACCCTGCATCAAAACCCTGGGTGTTCACAGCGCCGGACCTAGGGGCTGGCAAGCAGGGCCCCGGTCAGGGGCGCAAGCCAGCGGGGGCGCGCTAGCACATTAATTAACCCACGCTTAAAGATTTTTTAGAGTTTCAGTCTGCATCAGGACCCGTTCATTACGTGCAAGAAAACGCGCTCTTTCTCGATGAAAACAAGTGCCGAAATTGTCAACGTCGTAACATTTTATGTATGTTTTATGATATTGCTTTACCATAAATTAATAAAAATTTGTTTATAAAGTAAAATTCTTTGTGACCTTCACCTTTTTTTTTTGGGGGGGGCGCACATTTGGAAATTTGCCCTGGGCGCCAGCTCCCCTAGGTCCGGCGCTGGGTGTTCACCCTTAATATTAGAGTATTTATTTTTTGCAGTGGGTGACGAGTTTTACTTGAAAAAATCACTAGATTTGTGGCTTGGTGCCAGGTGGCACTGGCACATACCATTAGATTTGTAGGGAAGCTTATCAAACCAATTATTATTCTGTTTTGCATGAACATGTTCTGTGTTTATAAGTATATTAAAAATAATTAAAATTAAAACTTCTTGAGTTATCACATAGACATAAAAGTAACTAGTTTTGACCCATCTACAAAATATTTGGAAGAACCCACATGTGTATGCATGTAGCATTTCACCCTCGACCTTGAAAACAGCTGATGCGTTTTTATAAAACCCCGGGGTCAAAACCCTCCTAAAAACCCCTAAGAGGGAATCGGCCTACAGACACACAAGGGCACCAAATACAGATCATACAGTATTACATAATCGGTTTTAAAAAAATACATTTAATTTTTTTAGCAGATTAGTCCAAGGTTGAGTAGTATATGATAAATAATTATCCGTATTTTGTTGTTTTTCCAAATTCTAATTTTTGGAGACCCTAAAGTCTAAAAATAATGACGTATCTTTGTTGTCATATTTAGAGTTTGCACAAGTAGTACATGTGGCCAGCCCAATAAGAAGGAAACGCACTAGGCGGTCGCGGTCCCGTCGCGTTGCGGACCAGGCTGGTCTCGTACTCGGCAAATAAAGGCGAGAACGCACTATGAGGTCGCGGTCCCGTCGTATCGCAGACCGCTCTGTGCCAAGCTAATCACGGACTTTTACAAAATCAGTCGCATATGTCTATGCGCTATTGACTTGTTCTACTGTACTATTTAGATGTCAAAATATGTTCTATGGTAGATGTATTTATATTAGCTCTTTTATTTGACGCAACAGACCGAAATTCATCAAAACATTTTTGGTGACAGCGTCGTAGGCCAGTTCAGCTCGCGACTTGCGTGTACATTTAAAAGCATTATAAGATTCTTCACTACACGAGTACTATTAGACTAGTCTGGTCCGCGGCGCGATTTTCGATCTGCCGCGTCAAATAAAAGAGTAAATAAAAATACATCTCCCCTGTAAGATATTTTGACATCTAAATAGTACAGCAGAACAGGTCGAAAGCGCATAGGGAATGACATGCGACTGATTTTGTAAAACTCCGTGATCAGCTCGGCACAGAGCGGTCCGCGATGCGTCTGGACCGCGCCCTCATAGTGCGTTATCTGCGTTAGGCGTCTGATCTAGCCTCGAATGTCCGCTGAGCAAAACGAATCCGAATTATATACTTTTATCCTTATTCTTTTTATAACAGTAATTAAAAAAGACAGAACCATATAATTCGCATACGGATTACTCTTCCACTGTCAGGAATACCCCCTGGAATCTCGCAAACGCGCGAATTAAAACGCGTCGTCTGAACAAGGTTTTAAGCCTTCATTTAGAGTTTGGTCAGATGACGAATTTAGACCATAGAAATCCAGAATACATTAGGCATTGAAAAATAGCCAAGCGTACAATTTAAACCAAAACGTAATGTTTATAGGTAATTGGATCATAGAAATCATGTTAGGTTTATTTTTGAAGCCGTTGGAAACGGTTTGAAACTATCATAAATGTCCGTCTAATTATTTGTTGCCTTAAATTCAATGGTAACGTGTTCTCAACTTAACTGGCTGCAAAAACAAACCCATTATGTTTCTATAAATTGGACATAAAATTTTCATATCTTGAAATTCCCGCTCATTAAGCGTGGCATCTTGCAAACTCGCGAATCGAAACGCGTCATCTGAAGAAGCTCTTAAGCATCGTCTGCTAAATCGTAGCACCTGTGCTTCAAGTGACGCGATTTTCCACACAATGATTTATAGCTGCCTAGACAAGCGCGATAAACGCATAAAATAACAACACATTATGTGAAAATATTAATGTCATTAATAATAATAACTGTGTTATTGCTGTAACGCGTGTAGCAATAACGCGCATGCATTGCATCTGTTTGTAGAAGCCTTTATTTGTTTAAGATCACATGTAATTTTTCGCGCCGAAACGCTATATACCTATGATATTTAACTGATATCGATACACTGGCGGCGGTGCGTTATTTTCGCGGCAGTATGGGCATACTCATTAAATATCATAGGTAGCGAATGTTTTGCGTTGGTTTGGGAAATCCTAGATTCAAATTTTCCTGATCTTCTAAAGGGAATTGCTTTGCTTTTTCGTGGTCCTATAATAAGAAAACTGACGTTTATTTGGTGTGGATAGCCATGTGGATTTGTTTCTTTCTTTAGAAAATGAGGAAAATTTATATCCAGTTTTGCTGCCGCTGCGAATAAATCGGGTTGATTTTGAAAATCTTTTAAGCATTCTCCTCATGGATGTGAAATTGGCGGAAATTTGCGCAAATTATGTAATATATGTATCAACTTCGCCAAGTGTGACATTTTCTGTCATTTTAATCATAAAAAATCGTCAGAAGCTCAAGACCACAAACCTAGAAAAAATATAGACGCGTCGGTTCATGATATAGGTCACTTGACAGGTCCCGCGTTTCATAGGGTCTTACGGTTCAGAAAACGGATATTTTAATTGTTTAATGTTGGCGGTTGTGCAAATATGATGGCTGCATTCCAATATGAAATTAACTAACTTGCTGTCATTTTAAATGTCATTACAGAATGTGACCAATCACAGTAGACAAATTAGCTTCATGCTACAATACAACCAATGTAAATTGGCATAAAAACCAAGATTTAGCGATTCTGGACCTTTTAGGGCAACCATGAATTAGCGGTCATCGGCAATATGCACTGGCACCGTCTATATTTTTTCTAGGTTTGTGCTCAAGACAAACTTACTACCCCCTCCCCCCCACAATCATGAAAATAGTGATATTATTTCAACTAGGTATTTAGCGATATTACATAATTTAAATCAATATCAAAAGCTGTAAAATTTGCGTGAATATCCATGAATTTCGTGTCCATCAGTACAACGCTTAACAGTGAATAATTCATTTCTATGTTTACATTGTTCAGTGGCGCATCCAATGAAGGGTAATGGGAGTAATTTTTCCCCGTCCACAGATTTGTCATTATTATTATTAATTAACAAAAAGAGGAGCCTAGATTGTATTAATAAATGATTGTTCTTGTTTACTATTTTTATGACAATTCGATCTTTTGTGTATTTTTTAATTTTTTTAGATATTACCTACATTTATTAGTTTTTTTCTTCTATATACAGGCTGTTTACCCACTAAAATATTTCAACTATTTTAATTAAAATTTTGAAAATTTAGGCTTTGGGGTATATATTAACCATGTATATTTTTGCATGTTAGGGACCTATGCTTAATTTTAGAGAAAAAAATAAGAGATATAGGTATATGCCTATCATTTTTTTCTACAGATATTTTTAAAATTGTTTTTGTACACAGATTACTGAAAATTTAATGTCGAATTTACTTAACTTCAAATCGCTCGCTAAAACTGGGTTTTTCTAAATAAAACATTCTGTATATCCGAAGCTTGTTGTCAATTTTGTAAGCAATAAAAAATGAAGGATGCAGCCGTTTCCTTGGTAAGTCTGCTGCTTTGTGTGTATAATTTATACATGATTTTTCATAATCATAAACTGATAAGTATAGGTATCCTATACCTACTGTGTTAATGTATTAAAATACTGGTATAACTAGTTTAAATTTTTGATGTCTGATTTTGAAATAACAAAAAAAGAAAATCCACAAAAATCGGGCGCTTTGATGTATGCTGTACCTATTATTATGTAATAAAATGCCTACTTCTGAAATATGAGTATCGTTTCGTTTTTGCAAAGACAACGGCTGAATAAGATATGTTTAATAATATCAAATCAGTACTGCACTCACCTAGATATTTTTTTTATATATGTTTATTACTATTAAATAAATTACATACGAATATGTTTAATTATCAGTTATCAAAAACTAATAGGTATTACATAACAGAGAACTAAGATTTGGGGCAACCTTATCAAAATAAGGCGATGTTTACTTCAAAGACAAATAAATATGTATATTTTCTGTTCCTAATACAGATTATTTGAATCTGAAATCAAACAATGCCGGGAAAGGAAGTGTGTAAACGACAACACGACCTTGAAACCCTTGATCAAATCGGCTAGTCAATAAAACGTTCAACCCAGGGACAGGTTACAACGGGTGGGGGGATATACATCCGCCATCTTCTTTCTCATGCTGAGGTGTTTGTTTACAAATTGAAATATTTACCTCAAATTGCCAGTGTGCTGATTGAAGGATCTGTTTAGCTTGTTCATGGGCACATCCGGCTGCTAACACAAACTGATTTATCATAACTTGTTCCCGCAAGGGTGCATCCATTGCAAAACGTTTTTAAAACGCTGAAATATGCGAGCAACACCGTTCACAGTTGTTTTGAAAACTACTTACTCTAAATAGTCTGTACTCTTTCTACTTCTTGCAGATCCTCTCTCTCACTCACGGCAACAAGTATTTATGAATGACGTCAGATGTCTGTAGTAAGTACGGAGTAAAATTAAAATTGTTTAGATACGCATTGCGTATCTAAAGTAATAAGTATGTTTAGCAAAACATATTTTACAAGAGATGAAAATGGCGACTTTTTCATGAGTGGTGGGATAAGATAATGAATGAATAAAGTAGGCAACTTAGAGAGGATATGGAATAGTATGATTTTCTTAAGACCGCTTTACATTAACAATTTCTTTGTCAATTAATTGATCAAGTGACTTCGTCAAGTCAATTGACAAATGTAATACTAAAATTTGGACGTCAAATAATTTGATGAAGAACTTCGTCAAGTTATCGACGACTTAAAACTTGTTCTAATTTTTCGTCAATTTTACTTCAATTCAGGAATACCAACCTAAAATTAATGTAAATATTTAACCAGTAACCGAGCAGCAGCAATAATAAATGCAATGGAAGCTTTTTGCCCTAACATATGATTATTAAAATTACTTTTCGTTTTTAACAGTTCTTGTTTCGTATACAAATGGGAATGATATAATGTCAAAAGTTAAAATTACTTTTAGGTTGGTACGGATGACATCTGACAGCAAAATTGTTAAGAAACTTGCCAAGCCCTGAACATAATGTAAAACCAAAATGCGACCTTGAAGAAATTGATGAATTAATTCATCAATTTCTTCGTCAATAAATTGTTAGTGTAAAGCCCGCTTTACTAATGTACAGGGTGGGCAAATTTCGATGTTAGATAGATAGGCTATCTCGTTAATTATAGGAGATAGAAAAAAATGAGCCTCCACTTTCCATCTCTTTTTTTAAGACAAAATTAAGGTGTAATTATTTACATTAGCATAAAACTCTCCAATCTTAACAAAAAAAATCCAACCCCCCTATTTTCGAGGGTTGCTGATCACGAATCTAAAGTCAGATTTCGGCGCTCGCATGTAGTTTTCGAAAAAAATATTTTTCAAAATTGTAACCTCTATGTATACATTAGGTTTATGATAACTGTGTGACGTCATGAAATTATGAAGGCAGAGATGTTGTACATTGAAATTGAGGTTATAATTTTGAATTTTTTTTTTCGAAAACTACATGTGAGCGCCGAAATCTAACTTCAGATTCGTGATCAGCGCCCTCGAAAATAGGGGGGTAGGAATTCTTTTGTTACGATTGGAGAGTTTTACGCTAATGTAAATAATTACCAAAATTAATGGTCAAAATCGAAATGACAGTCTTTTGTTTTCGATTTCGAGTAATAAACAAAATATCAACTTTTCGATACATTTCTGTAGTTTGTATTAGAAAAAAAATAATACGTTCTTCACTTTTTTCAGTAGACTGTAGTGGCGTGCCTAATTTTTATTAATTTTTGATTTTATAATATGCGGGGTTAAATATGATTATTAACCATTTTACTGAGCAAATAGTTTATTCCAATCAATTTAATTTTTTAAATATTTTAGACATGACATTTAGAAGAAGGAATCATGACACAATACAAATAATAATTGTATTAAAATGATATATTCCCAATAAGAATTATTTTGTTGATCTCTTCTGTATTATTTTGTCTTTAAAGCATATTACTATACAGGGTGTTCCAGAATGATGGTCAAATATTTCACCAGTGTGTTCCACATGCCATTTCAGGGGGGATCTTTATATAAAATTTTTCAATTTGGGCCCTCCCTGTTGAGATATTCGAATCTCAAAATGGCAGAAAATTTTTCCTTAAAAACGGTTGTACTTAGAAATTTCAATTTTGGTACCCATTATCAGCTAGTCAAAGGCTATTTTGTGGAGGTGTCTATTTCTTAGCTTATGTTTCTGGAGGGCGGGAATAAGCAACCCATAGATTTATTTCTTTCAGAACTTTTTCCTGCAATGGCCGATTTCAACAAAAGTTTTGTTTTAAACTATACCTAATTTGACTACTTTTTTCCCTCTTGTAAATTTTTAATACAACCAACAGTTTTCGGGGAAAAAAAATAAAAATACTTTTCCTGACTCTAAACATCTTCTTGTCACCGGTTACTGATAACCGCAGTAGGCGGTTGTTATGTTGATGTTTCTCTGTTGTCTTGTCAAACAAATGGCTATTAGGTCTATAATTGACAGTTTTTGCAAATATTTCTATGCAAAGGTATTCCTATAACTGTTGTTAATCCTGCCGTATGCATATTCCATCAATTTCTTCGCTAATATTTGTACGGAAGAGTCAATTGTTTACAAATATTTGCAAAAACTGTCAAGACTGATTTGTTTCATAAGACAACTGAGAAACATCATCATAGCAACCGCCTACTGCGGTTATCAGTAACCGGTGACGAAACAATGTTTGGAGTAAGGAAAATTATTTTTATTTTTTTCCGCGCAAACTGTTGGTTGTATGAAAAAATTATAAGAGGGAAAAAAGTTGTAAAATTAGGTGAAGTATTTAAAAAAAAACTTTTGTTGAAATCGGCCATAGCAGGAAAAAGTTCTGAAAGAAATAAATCTAAGGGTTACTTATTCCCGCCCTCCAGAAACATAGGCTAAGGAATAGACACCACCACAAAATAGCCTTCGACTAGCTGATAATGTGTACCAAAATTGAAATTTCTAAGTGCAACCGTTTTTAACGAATATCTCAAGAGGGAGGACCCAAATTGAAATATTTTATATGAAGATCCCCCTCTGAAATGGCTTGTGGAACACACTGGTAAAATATTTGACCATCATTCTGGAACACCCTGTATACAAATAATGTCATGAGCAAACCGCAGTTATACATGGGAAAAATAAAGTCCAATGTGTGTATAAACATTTATTGGTTTTATAACCGGTGAACAACAAAAGTTTTGCAGATATGCTCTAAAAGATAAATCAAAGTTCTGATACAGACTTACAGCTATTTTATATAATACAATTATCTTAAATTACTACGTAAACCTTACTGAGTCGTACGATCCATGAAATATGAATGCATTCACTGGAATAAAAAAAATAGAGAAAACTAATATACACTCTCAGTCAAGTATTACATAACTCTTCAAAAGAGTAAACCGAATCAAATATTCTTGGAATATTAATACTTGCTCATACGAATTACGCGTTCTGGACAAATCCCTAACATCCAGCTAAGGAAATGTTGCTACTTAAAATTAATTTCTGCGACACAAGCTTAGCCCTAATTCACTTTGGATCTCTTCTTAGCAATGGCGTCTTCCACGGCTTTCAATTGCTTAAGTAATTCTTCCCTCCGTGACGTAGCTTTCTTTGACTTTGGATCTCCCGGAGGTGGAGAATTCGCCGGCCGTTTTTTATTTACGGGTGGATCTGGCTTCCTGGCTAGATCAGACATATCTGGTTTTCGAATGCCAACCGGATTTTTAAGGTTAAGTTTTATCTGCTTCTTTTCCGTCGCACTGCCTTTCAGAGCGTCCATTGCTTTGGCAATTGATATATCCACTCCTGCAAGAGACATGTTAGCATGTTCAATGTGGTTGTCGTATGACTTTCTAATTAATTACATTATCACGATACGCTTGGAAAAAAAAATCAAACTTTTGCGATAATAAATAAAATACCGAAATGACAAGTTCTTGAAATGCCTTGTATACCTCTTATTGCAGTCAATGTGTAATTTAACCACAGTATAGACCAGTAGAATGACTTAAGCCAAAATAATAAGTTGCATATAGCAGCTCGCACATCCATTTCGAGCTGCAGAGAACTCCACTACTCGTCAGTTTGTCTCAAACGCTTTCCTTTGCACAGAGATGTATTGAAGTAAAATTATGACTCAAAATCGAGGACTGAGTGTCATTACCTGGTCCTGTTAAATGTTTAAATAGATCTTGAAGTAGCAATTTAAGTTAATTGTAACATTGGGTTCTAAATACAGATTTATTAGAAAAATTATGCACAATTAATAATAATCTGTATAAATTATGAAACAGAAATTATTAGAAAGAGTTTGAGAAAAGGAAGAATTGCCAAAGGAATGGAAGAAACTACTAATTTGCCCCATACATAAAATACGTGATAGAACGGAATGCTAGAGCTACAGAATATCATTGCTGAATATGTCATATAAAATATTAGCCACGTATATAAAAAAAAAAGATTAATAGCTCCAGTGGAGGATAAATTGGGGAATATCAGTGTGGCTTTAGAAAAGGAAAAAATACAGTAGATTAGATCAAGTTTCTCTGTGAAAAATTCAGGATGAAAGCTTTGAATATGGCAAACCAGCCTTATTTGCAGACTATAAACAAGCCTATTACAAAACAAAAGGAAAAGAACTATATAAGGTTTTAGAAGAATTGGAAGTCAGCAAGATAAGGAACATGATGTGCCCAATATTGAAAAAGAAAGACTGATAAATACCAGTAGAGTAAAAGTAAACAATAGAACCACAGAAGTGTTTAAAGTAAAAAAAAGGAATGAGGCAAGAAGATCCATTATCACCAGTGTTATTTAGCTTATTACTACAAAAAGTCATAAAGATGCAGAAACCAATAGATCAGGCATTATGTAATATAAAAGTCATCAGCATCCGGCATTAGCAGATGATCAAGAGAATACAGGGTTAACTATGACTTAGTACAAATATTTTAAGAGGGGATAGGAAAAATCAGAATTAACGGTATCACCGTTCAAAAATTCCAAACTTATTTATAAAGCGAAAAAAAATTTTTTTCAAAACCTTATTAACCCCTAATTTCTCGGCGACTATGCCGCCTGTCAGCTTCGAGGTTAGGTATGTTCTGCCAAAGTGAAAGTTGTTAAAGGTAGTGACAGAGCACCGCGTTGCCACGTATAACGATTTACGGCGCTTTTAAAGAAAGTTTTATTTACAAAATACTAGATTATTTAATGAGAAACCCGATATGGTACCTAGCACTGAGAGTAAAACCCACCTTACTGATACTTCCAGGACTGATATTTGGAGATTTCAAGAAAGTTGAATTATTTTCTGTTTTCTAACTTGTTTACATTATAACTTGTTGTAAAAATTGTTATACTTGCTGGGGACGTCTTGGTTCCCTCAACCATTTCATAATAAAAAAATACTTTTTTTCTGTAGGTATATCTATTGTAGTTTAAAAATGCTTTATTTTTATGTCACTAAGTAAAAAAGAAGTTTCATAGAATTTTAAAAAGTATGAAATTGGTTCTTTTTTATTTTCAAGTTAGGTACATACGTATTTAAAACTCCAGCACGTGTAAAACAACATTCGTGGACGTTGTACAATTCGTACAAATGTACGAGGATTTGGCATATTCTGTCTATTTGGAAAACGTCTTTGATATTCTGCTGCTGCACGCTATGCACTTTCGTCGCACTTCCCATAAATTAGTACCATATCCGTAATTTCCGCGATTACACGAATTTGAATGTGCGAAAAGCAAATACTGAAAACTAATAATAGTAACGATATTAACAATTGTTAGGGTAATATTTTCTTTGTTAATTAAATAAATACCCAATAACGTTTTACTACTTTCTTTATTTCGCACTTCCTATCTTTACAACAACAACTCAACTCTGACACACCTCTTCCTCTTCTTCTTACATTCTTTCTGATCTACATTTTACAAAACATATATTTATGCCTACTTACTAAGAAATTTTTATTAGCAAAATAATTGTCCACACAATAATCGACCATGTTTGCATATAATAATATTGTAGTATTATTATTTTAAATATCCCGAGGCGTTCACAGTGCTCTGTAATATTACTTTTCTGACCACTACTGTTTGGCATTTGTAGAGTATTAGACACAATGCAACCAACAACACAGTATAGGTTTATATCGACTGACAAGTGCTATGTGCGTGTAACCCCATGTCACGGAGGAAATGTCAAGACAGTACTAGAATGAAGAAATCTACGATCGTACATAAAAGAAGATAATATTGATTATATTGATTGCTATAAGAATATTTATCTGAAGAATATTAAGTTCGATGTAGGCGGACCGAAGACTGAACGGTGGCGTTGACAATGTAATTTTAGTTTTCCGTTTTAGTGACAGTTTCAGTTTTAAACGCTTTTATTCATTAAATAATGGATGGTTGCGATATATTGGGACATGTGTAGTTTTCCACAATTTTCTTTAAACGACGTGGAGATATTTCCTAGAGTTGAGAGCAATGCAGTGGAGTGACCGTTATCGGACAAAATTTTATAAATTAAAAACTGCCACGGGTGTATTCGAGGTTTTCTGTTAGTATTTCTTTCACAATCAATTTTCTTAAAATAAATGGGCAATTTTATTAACTTTGTGGCGAGTAATTCTGACGGACCTGTAATGAGTGAAAATGAAGTTTAGGCAGTTTGGAACGAAGGAACGAAAACGAATGCAAAATACTCTAGCTAACCGGATTAACTGTTATCTATCAGGTACTTAGGTATTATTATTAATAAAAATGTTTACTTTCGTTGTTTCTACATTCGGCAACGTTGTGAGAAACGACCGCATGGTACCTAGTTGCACAGAACATATACCTAGTTGACATATGAAGCCATCTTGGACGATGACTGATGACATAGGCGCCGACTTTCCGTAGGAAAAGAGGGTTTTGCCCCATTTTTTTAACATCGAGCTAAAATTCCGAAATAAATTTTTATTGTCTTTAGGCCTCCCTGAGCACGTGGTTAAAATTTTTGTACTTAGTCATAGTTAACCCTGTATATGAATAGTCAGTTAAAAAATGCCTATATATTCAGTTCATGAAATAGATGGAAGAAGTATATCAATAAGGCAAGTTTTTGAAAATAGAAAACTCGGGGGAAAACATACACGTTTGAAGAAGTAGAACAGTTCACATATTTACAAACTATATTTGCCAGACAACCAAAAATATGAGAGGAAATTGAAGCCAGAATGTCAGGTAACAAATGTGTAGGAGGACTGCAGAGAATACTGAGAAATAAAAATATTTCTAGACAAACAAAGACAAACAAAACAGTAGCAAAACCAGTAGCGACATACCCCAGGAAAACACGGACGTTCAATAAAGCAGAATGGACAAGACTGGAAGTGTGGGAGGGGAAAATATTGAGAAAATTTTTTGGAGGAAAAAGAACAAAAGAAGGGTGTCAGAACAAATGAGGAAATAAAAAAATTATACAACAAGGCTGTTCTGAAATGTTAGTACAAAGCCAAAAGTTAAAAAATAGCTGTGACATGCGCGATGGTATTTTCACGACACATATTTTGAATTCGGTATTTACCGTTTAATACCGTTCAAGTTAACAAGCCGTGAGCATTACTTTTTTGCTTCAATAGTGTCATACTTAAAATTTAATAAAAGATGAAATAATTGTTTATTTTTTGTCAAGTACTGAAACTTGCCACAGTTTAATGTATTCCATCCTTTTCTCAAAAAAAAAAAAAAAAAAGAGTAAAAATAATATAAATTTCAAAATAACCATTCTACCCAATTTTATCTTCGATTGAACCTTTATAAAATTTAAGTATAATTTTTTTCCGACAAAAAATTAAAACTTCTGAATTTAAAAAATTCTTACTATTTTGCTTTTAGATAATATAACTGAACAATTTTCCAAAAACTTAGATTTAATATCAGCCATTACCATTACAAATTGAAAAAAATTGAGATAACAAAACTAATTATTTTGTATTTACCTACTAAAGAAAAATATAGGCCGTTTAAAAAGTTACAAAATAAAAATTATCTGCAGGCCAATATGCATCTCTAGCTAAAGTGAGGTCACCTCAGCCATCTGAAAATACTTCAAAGTGAAGAAAGCGATGCGAAATTGCTGGTCTATGCTGTGACATACCCAAAGACAACAATATATTTGCAATTAAATTTTTTATAAGACTGTAAAATCAAGGATTAAAATAAGTAGACAGTTTTGTTACCTGCTGGCCTCCTTGGAGGTGAACTGCCAGCCCTGCTAGTGGAGCTGCTAGAATCTGACGAGTCCGAATCGCTCGAGCTAGACCCAGAACTACCTGATGACGATCTCGAGGACTTCCTTCGACCCTTAACCCTTGCTAGAGCTGCGGCAACGGCCAATTTGCTTCGACTTCTGCCAAACTGATCTTCCCTTGACGGGGCAGGTGGATTCGCAGCACCAGTTACTCTCATCATGCCTATAACATTATAACGTAAAAACTAATTTTTGTCCTCCATCTAACTAGAAGCGCATAAATTTGAGTGTTTATTATACAGGGTGAGTCAAATTTAAATAGCTAAACTTCAGAAATAGATTCTTCGCAAAATTAAAAAATATATGTATGTATATAAATATAACATGCTTTTTATCCCACTCTCCAACAGAGATACAGGGTGATTAAATTTAGGGAAAAAAATTGTAACGTAAAATTAAACAAATACATAAAATACCACGCAGGCTGGCTTTAAAATAACTACTGCCTAATGTCAAAGCAATGTATTGTTAAATTTCTCAAATACTGTTTGCGGCAGCTGGTTATAATTTTATCCGATTACACAGCTTCTACTGCAGCAAGTATGCATGTGTTGACTATTCCGTCTTTGTCGTACGCGCGGGAAAAGACCGAATATATCTTTCCATTAATTTAATTGAGATGGTAATTAATTGATTAGTGATATTGTGTTCTTAAGAATGGGGAAAAATTCATGCTCTACAGTGTGTTTTCAAAATCATAAACGCCTAAATCTAACAAGGGAGAAATATCGGATGATAAAAAATGAGTGAATAGTGTATATTATATTATGCAAGAAAGAGTGGTAAAGAACGTACAGTTGTGGAACAGAAAATAGGAAACTCTTCGAAAGAAGATTGAAGTTGAAGGCGACAAACAAAAAAAAATAAAACAAAATAAATTCAGGTTGCTATCTCACAGAATGAAATTTTGCCTAGAATATCTAAGAGGGTGCTTTTCAAATTATATGTCACATAAATTTCCGTTTTATAAAATAAAATCAAAAGAGAATGCTGATAGAAAAGTTGAAGAACAAAATAAAGGCCATACGGAAGGTGGTACTGTGGTATAAGTGTAGTGTATAACAAGCGTAACCCTTACAGTGACAGAAGTGTATAGAGTGTATGTATAATGCAGTGTGTTATAAGTGTTAAAGTCAGGTTGGTGTAAGTGGGTGGTAGCCGGCCCCGGCCATTGTGGTGGAGATGACATGGGTGAGTTTATAATTTTTTTTAAGTAAATTTTTTAAAGTTCTAGGTGTGCTCAAGATCAACTTATTTCTGAGGATACCAATTTATTTTGACACCCGATACAGGATTTTCCTTCAGTGTGGTAATAGAAGACTTAACAATAAACAAATTTGTTTACACCATTTGAGGTTGTAAAAAATAGTCGGTAATGAATGTCCACTGTCAGCACTGCTGATCTTCAGCATCGTATCTTTGCCGTCACTGATAAAATTATACAATGTCCGGAGTAATGGCACACGTGTGTGATAATTTTTTATATTGTGTAAATGTGTAATGTCTCGTGCAATCTGCAATCTTAAACGCGTTCGAAAATAAACTAAAAAGTATGTTTCCATTAAAACCTAAAAAGATTGTGCATGGAGTTAAAACTAGTTGTGAAAGAGAGGCATTTGCATGTAATACACATTAATTTAACGTTTTTTTTTAACCTTTCCGCTGCGGCGCGCTCGAACCGGCCTTGAAGCCTTTAGTGCTGCGCTAATAGACGTCATCCGCAGTGGAGCGTCAAAATTTGTCATTTAAGCTATAATTTATTAATAATTACGTATTTCATGGTTGATATTACTTTTTTTTTACTATTTATAAACATAAAGAAAAACCCTTATATCAAGAAAATTTTTATTAAAACTCTTGTCCTAAAAAACAAAGTAGTGTCGGTGACCGCTACAAATAGTATTACATACTTTATTATTATTTTTGTACTCTGCGGTAATTATCCATATGCGTTCCAGACACTACTAACCCTCGCCCGTTATATGCCGGTACTATTTACCCGAAATAATTAAGTTGTATTTCATAAATATTACTTACTTATTAATTTCTGTAGGCCACGATACCATTACAAGCGCTACTGAACGTGACCGACTCGTCGACTGCATCGACACCTGCCAGCAATTAGTTCAAACACGTCAGAAATAGTGAATAAATAACGTACACTGTATATACACAAATATGCGCCCACAGCAGCGAAACGGCTAGATGTTTTGCAAAAATGCGTTATCCGCAGAGGCGACACGAAAATAAAATGACGCATTTTTGCGACATCCACAGCGAAAGTGTGAAATAACAGATAAGGAAGAAATATCATTTAATTCAAAACTTCCCAAGCCAATTATATATTTTTTATTATATTTACCGGATTTATTCTTATCAAATAAATTTTATACATTTCTGGAAGTAAATCTCGTGACAAATATGTATGAGAACGTAAACATATATTTTTGTATACAACTCAATCTTAACATTATCATTTTTCTTATATTTGGTGTTGTAGTTATGTTTAAGTTTTTCTAATAACTCTATTTTTGTATGTAAACAATATAACTTGAAGCAAAATAAGTTGCCTAAGATCGAGAATGCCACATTCTTGAAATAACAAACTTGAGGGGTAGGTTAGATTTATATTGAATACAGGGTGTAACTTTGAAGGGGGGTCCGGTTTGGAGGGGGGGTAGTCCGTGTTCCCTAGATTGCTAATCTGAAATTAGTTTTTTTTTAAATCAAATAAATAGCCGAGTTATAATTAATTTTGTAAACTGCACCCAAATTGCTATACACGCCGCCCCTGTACAGCGTCCGAGTTTCACTGCAGAACGATGTCTACAGTGTTGCCAGTTAGTCGTTACCAGTCTAGACGTCAGATCGGAACTTATCCCGTCATTTTAGGATCGCATTCCAGGCAGCGCGGCGCGACGGAAGCTGATGTTTTATAATAAATTCAGTACATACGTAGCTTTGATAGTGTGCGCATAGTGACATAGTTTGACATAATTATGAGGCTGTGAAATGTTAAAGAGAGGATTTTTTTAGTGAGGTAATGTGAATGCAGAAGACTAGTCTAGATATCCAAATCTACAGCTTCCAATTTATTGTGATGAGATTTCGGCGATGCAAGTCACTAGAAATAACATAACACCAATTCAATGTAAATACCTATGTTTAACATATTTTTGCATGTGCAGTATACACAGTTGATCTTAATCAACTGCCAATGATACAAGTTCACTGCCTAGATGTTAAGTAACGGAGATACAACAAAGAAAAACTGCAATGAATAATCTTTTAAATAAATATGTTTTTTATAAAATTGCGACTCATCAGTTATTATACTTTTCTGTCAATTTTGATGAAGTATAGATCCTAAAACCATTTTCGAGTGTTGTAAAAAGTCGTAATGTAAAAGCACGTAAAAATTTTTTTACTGATCTATTAACTAATTATTATTATTAAATAGTATTGGTAGGTGGATTTTAATACGTTACCTACTAACGCGATAGACACGCAGCATAAGAAAATGTCTATAAGATTAGTTCAACATTTAAGAGATTATGGAAGTTAAGAACGCCAATACTCTAATGTTGAGTAAAACAAACTCAGAAAGTAATAAACTTGAACTAAATATTGTAACCTCGAAATTAGGTTATCGTTGAAACACGTCCACGTAGACAAATAATCTTTATTGTAACTCTTGATAAATACAAGAAATCTGCTTCAACAAATTCACAACTGTCAAATACTTTACTTTGACGTTTCAGTCATTCGCGTTTGACTGCTCAATATAAACTGACTCCAGCGGCCGAAAAATGATATGCTTATATAGGTTTCTACAGTTCTCGAAGTTTGTGAGACTTGAGAACGTGTCGAGAAAACAAATAGAATATAGCCTGGAATATTCCGGAAAACGTCAAAATAAAGGCTTCACAAAAATTATAAATTCTAACAGAAACAGAACGTAATTTACAAACTAACGAGGTAGCTGAGATTCAATTATAAATTCTAACGTAAACAGGAACATGATTAACAAACTAAAAGGTAGGTGAGCTTTGTAACAATATTTTAAATGCCGTAGAAGAAGACTCTAAGTAAAAAGTATTAAGTATGTATTTATTTATTATTGAATTTTCTGTTTGTTGACTTGTTTCTGTTTTATGATTTGTTATCCGTAAAAGAATACATTTTATTTTATTTTTTGTTTATATGGAATAATAAAGCGGACACCCACTACAAACAAATGTATGTGTCAAAAAGCAGTGCCTCACGAGTGGCGTGGGCCTTCTTTTCCCATCTTCCACTTCAATAATTAAATATGGCAACAATGCTGGTGACGCTGCAACTAGATATGCGCAGCGCTTGTCTGCTCAGTGGCGTACTATGAAAATTGCGAAAAAAGGCAACAAAAAAAAATCAGTTTTTGTGACAGAATTTAAGAAAACAAACTTATGATATGTGTTTGTAAAGGTCACGGGTACCCCCCCTCCAAACCGAACCCCCCTTCAAAGTTACACCCTGTATAATTTTCAGTATTCTCTTTTGAAGTACGTCGAGCTGTTTCAGATGGAATTAGAAAGAATAACTTTATGTATCTTTGTTAACCACAAGTTAATACTAAATTTCCCATGAAGTGTTAGAGCCCGTTCGCATGACACGGAATTAGCACGGTTTGAGGACGGAATGGAATACCTTCTCGCTTTCTGATTGGTCACGAGACAATTCCGTGTTTAACAAGGTCATTCCGTTTTGAGTTGATTCAACTTCAACTTTTTACAGGTCGAAAGACTGCAAAAATTTTAAAGCTGGAGGTATATGATGACAATTATTATTTATTTACGGATTGTTTATAAGGTGAAATTGTTCTTGCATCGAGTCTTGTAGTAATACATGAATGTTATATTTCTTACGGGAATCATATAAACGTGGCTTTTGTGGCTGGGTTTTTGCTAATACTTGTAATAACTATTTAGAACACTTGCTTTTCACATTTTGATGGAAATTTAAATGAAATTGTGGCAGATGAAAAAGGTGTATTAACGTTTATAAGTTTAATCTTGGCAAGTTCCGTTCTGATTTTATTTCAGTCTTCCGTGTCATGCGAACGCGCCCTTAGGAATTTGTACCCTTATATTCTAGTCAATTCACCCTCAAATTATTTACTCGTAGTTTCCAAACACTCTCTATAGGTAAAAAAAATAATAAAAAAAAACTGATACCAGGTATTAAACAAAAATGGTAAATGAATGTTACTAACCTGGTGATGGGGCTCTCCTTTTTGGAGCTGGTGGGTTCATTAGAGCGGCCCGTTCATTTGCAGCTTTTCTCTCCGATACTATGACCGAAGGCGAGATTTGCCTGCTTCGTCCTGATTTTGAAGTCCTCCGATGTTGAGGGGATCGAGATCGTGATCTGTACGAACTTCGACTAGACTCTGACGAACTTCTCGATGAACTACAAGTTAAAGTATATCAGTTTTTCATGCCAGTTCAGGCACTTGTGTCTTATTTTATATTTACCTGCTAGATGAATAACTGGAGCCAGAACTGTAAGAACGCTTCCTACCGCCTTCTTTCCTCCTGCCGGGCGATTTTGATCTCATCCAGGGATCCGACCACTCGTCACCTCTACCCTGTCTTTCCTCGACCCTCTGTACGATGACCTCTCTCTTAGGTCTCGGCCTCTTAGCGGAGGACTGGGGTTCCTCCTCGTATTTGCTATTGTAATAATCCGGCATCCTGTGCGAGGGTAGTTCTCTGTATGACCGTACCCGTTCACGTGGTGGGGGAGCATATTCGGGTTCGTAGAGCACTTGCCTCCTTCCATAATATTCTTCGGGTGGCCTCGATACAGGAAATTCCACAGGTACATGTCTGACGTATCTGAAATTGGGAAATTTGAAATAAAGGGTTGAACTGTGGCTAAGCAGAAATATTTTAAGAGGATACAGAAAAATAAGACAGAATTATTCTTCAAAATCGTCAAAAAATTTCTAAAATTATTTAGTAGAAACATTTTATTTCTTTCTAAACTATATTAGGCTGCTCGTCAAATGAGAATTTAAATTTCTCATTGGTACTAGTATCAGTTTAGCGTGCATTAAAAGAAAAACTTTTATTTACCAAATGTAGATTTTAATATTTATTATTTGATAAGAAACATGAAGAACACTAAGACGCGCAAAAATATCCACCCACGTGTACCAATGCATTTCCTTCTGTTAATAAATTGTGGTAATCAGAAATATATACTGTTCACATTGGCTTAATATTTTAATTTCTTTATTCTAAAAGGAATTCACTTCTGCAGCACTCAATTCTGCTGTTATGATAATTAAAATGCCAGATATTATCCTGCATCTTAACTATGCAACCAGCAACATAATTTTTCGTAGCAGCAGAAATATATGTTTTGTGGCAAACATATTCAATGTTACGATATAATATTTTGGATATAATTTTCATTTGACAATGTTACAGCCAGCTCCATAACCAAGAAGTAAAACTTCTTTTAATATTAAAAGCGAGCTTTACCAATAAAATAAGTTCCATAAAGGCATTATAAAGTTAAAGTGGAGATAAAGTGTACTTTATAATAAAGGCGGGATTTCGGACCTTTATGAGGTTAAAGGAGGCTTTAAGAGCATAACATAACCTATATAAATTTGTGGATAATCTTCATCTACCTGTTTTCCTGTAATTATTACCGTTTTTGATACATAATGAATAATACATACATACTATATGATACGAGTGATAATTTATTTAAGAAGACTTAAAATTTACAGAGTAAAAAAGTTAGGCAGCATTGTTTAACAAAATATGACGATTTGGAATTTTTCAACGATTCCGATTATCAAAATTAACGGTGGACAAGACGCTTTCGCTGTCGACAAGGTTTTTTTGCTCTTAATGTGCAAACTCAAACAGTTTCTGATGTAGACCTAAAAATAATAGACATAGTAGCTCGGTGGCCCGGATCTTCACAAGATCAAACGACACCGATAATACCCTTTTCCTTTTCTATCAACTCTAACAATTTAATCTGATCTTCCACACTAAACACACAGCTTTTCCTTTTTGTTTCCAGTTTAGGTTCCATATCCATATCGAAATAAATAAATAAAATCTGTTTCTACCGTCAGGCAAGGACCCAAATAAATAAGGTTATGTTTATTTTATTCTGAAAGTTGACAGTAAATTCATGGCTTTCCCGCTTAAAATATCGCCATATTTTGGTACTTTTAACTTCTACAATTGGCTTTCAGCATTACCAACACTATAATATATTGATAAAGTGTACTTTAACCAAAGTTTACTTTTAACTACTTTATGGAACGGACTTTAAACGATCTTTAAAGCCAGCTTTAACGTAAAGTACACTTTGTATAAAGGGCCATTTGTTTTCTTTTTATGGCTGTTAGTATTTACTCCAAATACATTTTCTGTGGTATGTACCCATATTAAGTTTTATGGCATGCAGTTTTACTAAAATAAAATGAATTATTGTAGTAGCAACAATTCGAAATTTATACATTGGAAATATCTGCTTGAATTGATACTACACAATGGTCTTCTGCTGTTTAGTGGGTGATTCTGACGGACCTGTATTGAGTAAAAATGTTATTTTAGCAGCTTTGCAGTAAGAGAACAAAATAAAATTCTGCAGTGATCCGAATTATCTGATATCTATTAGATATTATTAATAAAAACATTTATTTTCATCAATTTTGCATTTAAAGAAAAACTTTTATTTACAAAATCGAAAAATATGCACCCACCTATACCAATTAATTTCATTCTATTAATAAATTGTGATTATCAGAAACTTGTACTGTTCACGTTGGCTTAAATATTTTGAATTTCTTTGTTCTATAAGAAATCCACTTTAACAACACATAATTCTAATGTTACGACAATCAAAATGTCAGACATCCCGCACCTCAGTTATGCAACCATCAACACAACAATTTCATGTTTTATCAGTTATCGTATTGAACTATTTTTTTCGTTAAAATTGTCAAACCAACAGCAGTAACGTATTATGTTTGGTGACAAACATATTTTAATGTTCGCGATATTGCATTTTTAAATATTATTTTTATTTGACGATGCTATAGTATTTGTTCTGTAAATAATTTTTGTGATATGTACTCATATTTAGTTATAATACAGTTTTACTTCAATAAAATTAATTATTGTAGTGGCAACAATTTAAAAATTTGAAATAGCTGCTTGAATTGAGTGTGCTATTGTGTTTTGGCAGTTTGCAACAACAGAACAAATATAAAATTTTTGCGCCGTTCCAGATTTGATATCCGTCAAATATTATTATTAATAAAAATGTTTTTCCAGCACCCTTAAACGTCAGTTGTCATATTTTCTGTACCTATGCAATCATTCTAATTTATCAACATATAAATTAATTACCTTGGCTCTGGTGACGGCACTCTTCCATAATATCCATTTTCCTTATCAAATTCTTCCTGAGCTAGACTAAGATTCATTTTCTTTTCTTCGAAATCGATATCCTGTTCCTTCCTTTTAACAGATTTCCTCAACATTTCTTTTGCAGTGCGAAGTCCTCGTTCCCACGCAGACTCCACAAGTGGAGGATCTGTCTTTCCATACAACCTTTCGTCACGCCCAAACTCCCCTGGTACTACCGGTCGAATTAATTCGAACATGGTGTAATTGCCTGAAAATTATTTTTCCTCATAACAAACAAAAAGTTTTTGTTTTTTTTATATATTACACATTTTATATTACATTATTTATATTATATTTAATATTGTTTTAGATATATTTTTTAATTCCTTGAAATGTAGGAATAAGTTAGACCTCATCTACTGTGGTTGATTGCAAGCTACTATATACAGGACGTTCTGAAAATAAACCGCACAACTTTAATAATTACAGATTATATATCAAACAATAATAATAGGTTGCTATAGAAACCATGCTTCAAAAATACTTCTTTATGAAAATACAGGGTGCTGTTTTATTTCAAAAATTAAAATTTATTAAAATTAATATTACAAAAAATTTCTGAAAAATGTCTCCAATTATTTCCAATGGACGCTTTTGAGCATCTGATCAACATGGTTTAATTGAAATATCTGGTTTAAAATGTATATTGAAAATACTCATATCGTAGATAATAATGCTGACAGAATCTTATGGGATAAACTGAAGAGCATTTTTATTAAAAATTGAACAAGGTATTTATTTATACTTTATGAAAAAGCAGCGGCATTCCAAGAAAAAAAAAAATGCTTAGCTTATAGTAAAAATACAAATGCAAAAAAATTCTCTGATAATTTTCCAATAATTCCAGATTTTCGAGAGTAAGTATACACTGATTTTTTATTTTTTTTTTTTACTATTTTTTAATAAGTACTTAAGTATGCTGCAAATTGCATATTGTGGATTTGAAATTTATAGAAACCTTACCTTTGTCTGTTACGCCTGGATGCAAAAATCGACAACTGGCCCCCCAAGTACACTGTCCCCTTGAAAAGAATCTACAGACTGGCCTAGGTTCAGTTTCTTCAGGTCTAACATCATCTTCATCTGTAACTTCACCTTCCTCTAGTTCTCTTTCTTCTTTATCTTCTGCTTTGGAAATTTCTTCTGCATTGCCCGGTTTATCTGGTTCAGTGTCATCCTTGTCTTTTGAAGGTTCAATTTCACCACATTCTCCATCTTCTGCTTCAAAATCTAATTGCTCCTCTCCTTCTTCCGGTCGGTTATTTTTCTCTACAACCTATATATTTATTTGTTAAAACAAAAAAGAGCCTTAAAAAAAACATTACTATAGTTAAGTGATTCAAAGCTGAATGACATCTGAGGATTATATTCAGGGGTATTTCTTAGGCAGAAATGTGTCTCTTACTTTTTTGTAAAAGATTCCAAATAATCAATCAGTAAAGAACCATGCAGTACATTTACTAATAGCAACTCTATGAGTTTAGGCCATTCAACTCTCAATAATTTTTAGGTGGATTATATTAGGGATGAGCAACCTGCGGCTCACGTTTTCGTATAGCTCGTCAAAGTGTTACTGTTTGACTGTATATTTTAAACACTTATATTTCTATGTGTCAAATTACAAAGAAGACCAATAAATTATAAAAAATATATATTGTAATAAATTATGTAACAACAGAACCAGATTAGTAGAGTGGGGGAAGTGTGACCATGGTAGCTCCGTTGAAGGAGCATTCATCCAGAAAGGGAGAACATTAGATTTAGGAATAAGAAGGCCTGCCTAATTGTTCAGATTGCCCAATTTTTGACATTTATAAAACACTGGAAATTTGTCACCAGAAGCAAACCCTACTTTAACTTAAGTACCTGATAGCAAAGCTTATAAAGTCAATGATATCAAAGTACAAATCTTTTAATCAAGTCTTCAGGGAGACCTAAAAGATAATAAACATTTTATTTCGGAATTTTAGCTGCTTTTCTACCAGAAAATTGGCGCCTATGATGTCAGAATTACCCACTAAATAGAAGAACCATAGTGTAGTCTCCATTCAAGCAGCTATTTCTATTTATAAATTTCAAATTGTTGCTACTACAATAATTCATTTAATTGAATAAAAAAATACTAACATCAACTGAAAATTATATCCAAAAATTATTATAATATAATGTACCTAATATTAAATAGGTTTGCCACAAAACATGAATAGATTTCTGCTGATGGTTTGACAATTTTGGCAGTGCAAAATATACAAAAATATATCATTACTACATCTGTCAAAATATGAAATTGTTGTGTTGATGGTTGCACAGCTAAGGTGCAGGACAATGTCTGTCATTTCAATTGTAATAATTAGTAATAATAGAATTGAGTGTTGCTGAAGTGAATTTCATACAGTATGCGCCAAAAGTATGGAATAAATTCAATAAAAACGAAAATTATTTTTTGGGAAAAATCCTCGAACAGGTCGATTTTTAATTTAAAAAATACATATTTTAGCGTAAAATGTGATTTTCAAATGTCATTTGTTTTCGAGTAATGACGTCATCGATTTTTTTTTAAATGGCAACACCATATTTCTTTCCTTCATTCTGAAAAATCGTTTAATTCTCTATCAGACAGTACTAAAATTTTGCCGTCTTACATAGGAAAGTTTTCGAGTAAATGACGATTGAATGTTAGAAAACATAAATTTTATCCATAAAAAAGTAACAATTCTGAGGTATGTAAAATAAAATACAATTGATTAAATTTTATACTTAAATTAAATGTTCGAATTGCCATCCACCAACTTCTTGACAATGCGGAAGTCTGTGAAGAAATTCTTCTTGCACATTATGAATGATTTCTGGGGTAACTCTGCGTATTTAGTACCGAATGCGATTTTGAAGTTCTTCTAAATTACGTGGTTTATTAATGTACACTTTTGACTTCAAGTATCCCCATAAAAATAGTCAAGAGGTGTAAGATCTGGCAATCTTGCAGGCCATTCTATCGGTTGCGTCTGCCGATCCACCTCCCAGGAAAACAGTTGTCCAAAAATCTCGTACAGGGCACGCATAGTGCGGAGGTGCACCGTCTTGCTGAAACCATATGGTATCGTCAGGAATGTCAGGGTCATTATCGTTAGGAAAAATTACTGCAAGGGCTGGAACAAGGTCATTTTCTACAAACTCTAAATATCTTTGTCCTGTAAGGGTTCCTTCAAAGAAGAAAGGCCCTACTATTCTGTCGTCAACTATTCCAGCCCACACATTTAATTTCTGAGGGTGTTGGGTATGTGCCTCTGCCATCCAATGAGGATTTTCCCGACTCCAATACCTGCAATTTTGACGGTTTACTGTACCATTCAGACAAAACGTGGCCTCATCTGAAAAATGTATTTGCCGGTGTAAATTTCTATTTCCTAGACATAAATCCATTAGAATTTACAAAGTGTAAGCGGCGATTGGGATCATCTTCATTGAGTTCCTGCACAAGTTAAATTTTGTAGGGATGATATTTTTCCTTCCTCAAGATACGTAGCACTGTGCTCTGACTAGTGTCATTGTTTAATGCAACCAATCGTGAAGAATTATGAGGATTATCCACCATACTTATCAAAATGTTCCGTTTCTGATTTTATTTTATTTTTATTTTATTTTATTTTATTTTATTCCAAACAGACAAAACGTTGCCTAATTACATGGAATACTAAGATACTATAGAATTAACGAAATGCCTAACTGAATTACAAAAACAAACAAAATAGAAAAGTAATAAATCTATAAAAAAATTAGCCAAAAATGACAAACGATTTACAACTATTTGCAGAGGTGTAGCCAACATAAGTATACAAATATAAAAACAAATGTAGCTTTATCAACAATAAATATTACGTACAATATTTGAAAAAACAATGTACGAACCAAAAAAGTCCAAATTATTATTATGAGAAACCTGATTTAACAATCTTAGCATTACTTCTACAGGAGCAAAATTCGTAGTTCTTCTTAGAGGGATATGGAAAAGTTCGCGTATTCTCGTATTTCTAGCAGGAATTTTCAAACATATTTGAGATAATAAATAAGAATCATTGATCAGAGAGTTCAGCACCTTAAATCCAAATAATAATAGGGCAATTATCCGCCGATTATATAACAAGTTAATTTTAAATTCCCTACATAAATCATTAGTGCGAATATTATTGTAATCTGGGGGTCTGTTATATTTTTTGAAATATAGGTATCTTAAAAATTTCTTTTGAACTTTTTCTATATTATCCACATACGTGTTAGGTTGAGAATGCCATAACAATGAGCCAAATTCTAATTTTGGTCTTACTAGTGCGTTGTATAAAGTAATAACAGGGTTAATAGTACGAAAATTTTTGGACTCTCTCATTACAAAACCCAATGACCTATAAGCAGAAGCACACATTCTCTCAATATGAAACCTGTAAGATAATTGGGAATCAATTTCCACGCCTAGATCCTTCACACTATCAACTCGCTTAAGTGCCATGTTGTTCATTTGGTAATTGTACATAATTGGCTGCTTATTTCTAGTGAAAGTAATCATATAACATTTAGCAATGTTAAAGGCGAGTTTGTTTGTTATGCTCCATTCATAGGCCGAATTAATATCGCGTTGTAATAATAGTGCATCATTAATACATCTTATAGGCTTATATAATTTGAGATCATCCGCAAACATTAAAGAACCTGTGTTACATAGTACGTCAGGTAAATCATTAATGAAATACAAAAACAAAAGCGGTCCCAGATTTGAGCCTTGAGGCACTCCCGAATAAGCGTTATATTTTTCTGAAAAATGGCTATTATATTTTACAACAAATTTTCGATCCTGGAGATAAGACATTAATATCTTTATTAACACATCGGCCACACCATACTCGTAAAGTTTTCTTATCAAGATGTCATGATCTACAGTGTCGAATGCTTTTAAAATCCGTATAAACGGTATCCACCTGCACGCCTGCCTCAAATGCCTCTAATATATTATGCGTAAATGTCAACAGATTAGTGTTAATTGAACGTTTCGGGACAAAACCATGTTGATTGTTGCTAACTATATTACTAAAATGACTCCATAATATTGAGTACAATATTTGTTCAAAGATCTTGGCGGGCGCAGGCAGTACAGCAATTGGTCGATAATTTTCGATATTGGTCTTATCTCCTGATTTATGTATCGGAGTAATCAGTGATATTTTCCATAACTTAGGAACACGCTATGTTTCAAAATCAAGTTATATATATGTAACAAAGGTTCTTTAAAATATTCAGCACAACCCTTCAATATATAGGGTGGCAACCCATCATATCCCGCGGATCGTTTTGGTTTCAATTTTTTTACAGATAAATTGTAATCACTTTCACTGATCTGTCCAACATGTGACATACTATACAATGATACAATATCTTTGGGGTATTGATATCTCGCAGGTAGATCAGAGTAAATAGACAAAAAGTATGTGGCAAATGAATCAGCAACCTCATTACTCGATATAGTGACATTTCCATTGCGGAATGCAGTAGAAACTGAACAGACCGCTTGTTTATTCTTAATATAACTGAAAAAGTGTTTGTAATTTGACTGAACATTTCTTTCGACTTCTGAGAGATAATTATGATATGCGGTACGAGTAAGAGACTTTAGCTTTTTCCTTACAGACTTGTATTGATTCTCAAAAAAGTTGGATAATAATTTTAACTTTTTTAATTTATTTTTTTCTTTAATTAGAGAACGAATTTCAGTGTTAAAATATGAAGGATACTGACTTTTATTAGACGATTTGAAAATTATTTTTGGTACAGTTCTGTTAAATACATTATAAATAATACTATAAAATTTATCGACTGAAGTATCCACATCATTTTCTTCTGTAACTATTGACCAATCTGTATCTCGAAGTGTTGTGCTTAACTCCAAAAATTTACATTTCTTAAAATTATAAAAAGTTACTTCTTTCAACTCGGAACAGTTGTTGTTATTAGGTTGTGTAATATTAACTTCGAGAGCAGGGTGATGCAAATCCTCTGTCAAGAGACAATCTTCCGCGTGTTTTATCGTAACATCTAATTGTTCATTGTTTATTAGAACGAGATCAAGCAAATAATGATTTACATTACAGATGTTATTAATATTCTTTAAAGATAAAAGTTTGTGAAGTCCATATAATTCTGTACATGAGGCGTTTTTCCTGTTTATATATACCGAATGTTAAAATCCCCGAAAATATAAGTGTTAGTATGCACTACGTTGTTTTCAATAAAATTATAAATTTCTGCGTAATGTTCATGTCCTGAATTCGGCGGAATATATAAAACGATAAATGTATACTTTTTACGTTTATATAGAAACTCAATTAATAGTATTTCATGGTGAAGACTTTGCTTACTAACTTTTGTAATTTTTATTTGATTACATTTTTTAATTATAATGCAAACCCCACCACCTCTAGTTTTCTCAGTGTTAAGCTCTCTGTCACAACGAAAAATATCATAGAGAATATTGTTACAAACCTCTCCATCGTAAATCCCATTATGTAACCAGGTCTCCGTCAAACATATAACCTCATAATCACAGAGTACAATATTCTGTTGAAGTAGATCTAATTTCGTGCGTACACCTCTGCAATTCTGATAATATATTAACATATAACAACCCTAATACTAAATAACTTAAATAATTCAGTACAAAAATCAAAAAAGAAGGACGATAATGCAAAATATAGATCAGCATATAATTGAATAGAATCATAAACAACAATCAACACAAATATCAAAATCAGTTTTATTAATTCATAATTTTTTAAATATATGTGAATGCTAATGTAAAAAAAAAGAAAGAAACATATTGGTAATTAATAAACTTTCCATACATGAAATGTGTTGGAACTTTTATACCTTAAAAACTAAACATATTATTTTTAGTTAACAACAAAAAAAAGACATTCCATAGCACAGTAATGAAAGAAAAAGGAATTGGAATTTTGTAGTCGTACCAAACCAATAAATTATAGGTCTTTCTCTGAGTTTATTATATACTTTTTATTATCATGATGCACCACAATTTTACTTCCGGATATCCATACCTTATGTTTCCCATATTTCTGCTTAGCTAAATTGAAAAGGTTGTGTTGAAATTTGGTGAGATCTTCTAACACCACGACACCGCTACCTTTCAATTTTTTTCTTGCCGATAGTACTTCATTCCTTTTAATGTTGGACACAAATTTGATACGGATAAACCTTGGCTTATTCATCTCATGATTTGTTTTACCGATCCTATACACACTATCGATTTCTAACGGAGAGCATTCAACTTGTAAAGGTCCTTTTATCAAGGCTAAAACTAGCTCTAAACACTGTTCGTCTTTGTTCTCATTTATTCCGTGAAGAATCAGACAATTTTTTTTGGCATACTGTTCCGATATTTCAGCCTGGTGTTTCAAAGACTCTATTGCCTCCTGGTTAAGCTTTACTGTTTCACGAGTATCCTGAAACATTTTAGTAAACTCGTCCAGTTTGGTATTCAGTTGCTGAAATTTTGCATCAAACTGAGCGCCCAGTTGACTGGCAAAGCTGGAACATACTCTTTTTATAACCAGTTCTAAATTGTCCTCATCGGATTTTTTATCTTGAGCTTGTTGTGTTGATGCAGCTCGTGTACTAGGTTTACTCATGACTGCTTTATTGTCTTGGAACTACTGGATTTATATTAATATGCACAAAGATGGCAATCTTAATTAATTAATCGACACAAAAGTATGGTTCCTGTGTCCTTCATATAACAGTTTACTATAATCAAACTATGGGTATGATTACCTTCACATATAAACGTTTAACTAACCACTGGGACAACAAAAGTTACTGACGCTCTTCTAACACGTCTAGACAGCTCGGCACATCGACACTTCATTGATGCTTGGGCGTCCAGGTTTTGGAATATTTACAATATTGCCAGTTTCTCTAAATTTAGACTCTACCTTTCTGACTGTTGATTGGCTGATAGGGCAATCTGGATATTTTTCATTAAATAAATCGCAAACTTCCTGCTGAGTTCTAGGCATATTCCCGTATCCGATAAGAATTAAAATTTCAATTCTTTGAGTAAGAGCCTTGAGTATATACACCAAGAGAGTCAGTCCTTAATAAAAACCGATATAGTTATCATAATTCCTGTTAGATGTCGTCCTGTGTAACAATACGCATTTATTCAAACGAAGGAAATAAAGCGCTACTATTTTAATCTGCAAAAAACTGCGAAGGCGTTTCGAGGGCGTGGCGCGTGACCCTTTTCATATAGCTGCATAATTAATAAGATTTTGGCAATATATTTATATTCAAACCACAGATCCACAGCACAGATCATAAAATTTGAAACATAAGCAGTTTATGTTATTGCGTTATAGTAGTAAAAATATGAACTGTTAATTAATTTAAAAAAAAAAGAAAAATAAGATTGTAAAGAGTTTTTAGCGATATGCCAAAATTTACAGTTTCTATTTTATTGCTTTAAAGATATTAAGATAATTCAAATGAATTACCTACTTCTATAAAGAGACATATACAACTACAGATTATCGTGTGGCTTTCTCTTATTGCATAAGATGCATTATTATTTTACGAAAAATCAAATATTTTTAAGAAAAATTCATTAGTAAAAATTATAAAACAATAAGTATACAAATCTTTTTTCAATGTTTGGTCTAAGTATAATTTTCTGATGCTGAGAAACAAACATTATTTTGTAGTCTCTTTGAAGAGTAATTTTAAATTAAATTTAAATTTATTTAAAAATTCAAATAATTTAACATTTGCGCATGCAAATTTAAATAAATTTACATGCGCTAATGTTTTTAGTAAAAATAATTTGTGAACTTTACAGGTCTCACAGAAAAGAATGCGTTTCAAAATTTATTTATTATTATAAGTATTATATAGGGTGAACCATTAATAATGTGCCAGAGTAGGAATGACATCTTTGGAGCAAAATATGTAGATATAGCTAAATATGCCTTACTAAAATGTTGCTATGGAAAAAGATACAGGTTTACATTATTTTGTTCGTTTTTTTTGTAATAACTATATAGGATTGCTCAACCGATTGTCATCAAATTTGGTAGAGAAACATATTTTAAGAAAAGTAATCATAATTTATGTAGTAGGTACCTATTAAAACAGATAGACCATTAACAATGCCAGATGATGACAATTTCTCTCTTTTTTTTGTTAACGAAATTCCTACCGTTTTCCAGAAAACTGATCTAAAACAACCACATGTATTTTTCGACGTGAGGAAAGCTCTTAGGAGCATTAGAAAATTGCATAGAAGTGGAAGGCCATATTGAAAATTTACTGTAATCAGCTGTAATAATTAGTTTAATTAATTAAGACATGTAGTAGAGATAGATAGAGTTTGCTCAAGGGCTAAGTTGTTTTTAGTGCTCTGTTGTTATTTTTGTAAATAAAAGTAAATATGTGGGTAATTTTTTTTCAAATATGAGTTTTTTTCCAAAGTTACTCTGGATATTTAAAAAAAATAAACGACTCATTGATACCTACTAATTTTTTGGAATTAAATTTCAATAGCATTTTTCAAGTCGCGTGTAAGCAAAACGTAGAAATGATGTTCGGATACAATTTTGTAGTCGACCGAATCAAAATGTTTTGTCAACAAAAAATAAGAGAAAAATTCATCATTAGACATTGTTAGTGCGACGCCCTTTATTGGCAAAACTGATTTAATACATAAATTATTTTTATTTTTCTAAAAAAATGTTTCTCTACCAAATTTGATGACAATCAGTTGAGAGATACTCGCGTTATTACAAAAAAAGAAAACACAAATAAAAATATTTCAACTTTGACACCTTGTATATTTTTCCACAGCAATATTTTACTAAGATATATTTAGCTATATCTTCATATTTCCTCTCAATGATGTTACTCCTCCTCTATGTCCCCTTATTAATGACCCACCCTGTATATTTTTATCGACACGTAGGTATTGAATGACTTCTTCACTTGAATTTACCAAAGCTGGAGCAGTATGATAAAAGTGTTATCTGGCGGTTAATATATTTTAAGCTTTGACTTTCATTGATACGTGAAAGTGAATATAAACTGGATAACTGAACTTCTGTAATTTGTTTGTTTTCTGTAAATATGAGAATATTTTTATTATTAAATCATGTGATGGAATTACTATAATTACTTATCACAATTCAAAATCTATTATTATAGTCGATTTTCGCCTTGCGGAAAAGTTTTATTCCTGGAATCTAGTTTTATTACATTTTAAAAAATAACATTTATTTCCTTCCTGCTTCTTCATGACTAACACATTCACCTAATAATAAATTAAACAGTAATCCTATTGAATGTCATTAAAGTTATAAATTCTAAGTACATACAAGCTTTCGAAATAATAATGACTCTCTCAAAACAGTTTTGAACTTCTGGAAGTTCTGAGTAGAAATTTCATTAAATTTCTAATAGTGAGTGAAACAACTAGGAACCAATGTTAAAAGTTGAAAGTAGATTTCATTACATTTTATACATTTCGATATACGTCAGCAGTTTAAAAGTAAAAGCAAAATTAATTTTAAAGTGTCATTATTACTGCAAACGATTGTACATAACATAAAATGTATGAACCAATCATCTTCGATGGGAGGAGCTTTCAAAATTATATATCCAAATTTATGTCATTTTAGTACCTAATATTGCGCCATCTATTAGTAAATAGCCCAAGCGTAAACGCATTTTTGAGATCGTTTCATCACGCGAGAGTTGGTTTCCCATTCAGGGCAACAAGCTCTCCCATTAGATTGACTAGTCTTAGTGTATATAGTCAAGGGTAACAGTTAAATGTGCCATAACACTTTAAATTGAATAATAATTTCTATGTCGCTTACAATAATAATAATTATAATTATTTGAAAATCGCATTTTACGCTAAAATATGTATTTTTTAAATTAAAAATCGACCTGTTTGAGGATTTTTCCCAAAAAATAATTGTTTTGTTTTTATTGAATTTATTCCATAACTTTGGCGCATACTGTATAGAAAAAGAAATTAAAAATATTAAGCCAATCTGAATAGTATAAATTCCTGATTACAACAATTTATTTCCAGAAGGAAATGCTGTAATAATATTGAGTGTTTGATAAGAAATACCAATATCTGTGTGATGCTCAATTGTTTTTCTTTGACTGATATCCTTGTGAAAAAATACTAAGGGAATGCATATTCCAAATTCTCTGATATATTAGGGAAGTTACATCCTTACACTATGCAACATACTATGTAATTGATATCAGTTCAAGTCTTATTAGCTTTTAAAAAGAATTCTGCTGGGTGGGATGTTTATAATGCTGAATATAATTTTCTGTGTGCAGTGGGGTATAAAATTCAGGAACCATCATGATGAAAGATAACAGCAGAAAATATGCATTTAACCTGTAAAATTTCATACACCTCAGATTTTTTTTATGTTGTGTCCGCTTATAAAGACAAAATTTAGCAAATAAAATAAAATACCTTGGTTGGCTCTGGTGAAGTACTTTTAATTTTTTCATTTAAGTGATTATTGGAGTTTTCTCGAAGCACACTGTCTTCGTCCTTATGATCCCGTTGATCGTCATCGGAATTGTCCCCTATGCAATCTTCTAAATCAGAAACATCCGACAGATCCTCATGAGATATATTAATTTCAGGCCTAGAAATATTGTTTTCCTTTGGAATATCTTCTTCTTTTTCATTATCAGATTCCATGTCACCTATAAATTTTTAAAATTAAATCGTGACCATACTAAAAAAATTAATTTGGTATTTACCATCAGATATCTCCTCGGGCTGCGTATCTGCGCTCTTTGTAATATTTTTATTTCTTCTACTTGAAGAATCAACACTACTCTCACTTGAATCGGAAGAATTTCCATCATTTGACTTTCCTCTTGATCGTCTAGAGCCTTGAGTAGAACTAGACCTATCTGATACCCTACTAGATCTCGATTTTTTGGAACTGTGGCTGCTTGCAGATTTTACAGAAGCATTATCATTATCAGAAACAGGTGTTTTTGTTGCTGCTCTTATAGGGGAACCTGGTGAACTGCTTCGAGATGAATTATGAGATGGAGAACGTGGTGCTACTGCTGGTGGTTCATTTTTATTGGGAGTTACTGAACGAGATGATCTGTGGCCACTAGCTACAGAGCTTGGAGAAGGCGTTCTAGATTTATGATCTCCACTTTGGTAAGAAACACTTTCGAGAGATTTAGGTGTATGGGGTCTACTTCTTGAGCGAGATCCTTCATCATCTGATGAACTAGATCTACTTGCAGCTGAATGGGCATCTGAAGATTTTCGGGATGGTATACCATTCTGAGGAGACTGAGGTGCACTATCTGGGGAAATTGGACGACTTTGAGGAGAAGCCGATTGATGTCTGCTTGGTGGAGACGATGACCTCGACTGACTTCTGTTTGACCTCACATTGGATTCTCGACTCCGTGATCTTGTACTGGTGGGACTTTGCTGTTCTTTATCATCACTTTCATTTCCCGAAGAAGCATCTCGAGAGTCTTCAGAATCCATTTGTCACTGAACTATATTTCAAAGAAAAAGAATAAATTAACAAAATATAATACTGTATTTTTAAACCAGTTTGAGTGGAACAGTTCTAACACTTCTGCTTAGGAAATCTTTTGAGACCGTTGTTATTATAATCTTACCTTCGGTCTGCCGCCAACTCCTTCTTTACCATAAAAACACTGTGAGATAACAATTTGCTTCTTCATGAAAAACATTTTATTCCAAACTACAAACTTATTTGACTTAAAACTTCGATATCACAACACAAACTACTAAAAGTCTCTCGCGCAAGTACTTGAATCGAACTAGTAAATTTTTACGATGTATTCTCGGTAATCAACTAACTGTATACATAACACAATCTTAGGTAAAAAGAATTGTTAATAGCTGAGCACTTTAATTTGCACGGACTTGTAATTCTTACCTTTTTTGATTCTGTGCTTCCTGGTGTACACAATTTTTCTCTTCGAATGATTTAATAAATATTATTTATTGAAGATCTACTTCTTGTGAGCTTCGCCGTAGACAAGACAAAGCAAATGGCGTCTTCATCAAGGCGATCACTACCCATGGAACAATACCACAGAGGACCCTCTGTGACATAACCACAAACCACTGAAATGTACAATATGGAATGCCTTAGTCCATTTGCGCAGCCAAATAAAGGTACCAAACACAAACCTAGAAAAAATATAGACGGGTCGGTTCTTGATATAGGTCACGTGACAGGTGCCGCGTTTTCTAGGGACCTAAGGTCCAGAAAATGGATATTTATGAATGTGACCAATCACAGTAAACAAATGAGCTTCACGCTACAATACAACCAACGTAAATTGGCATAAAAACCAAGTTTTAGCGATTCTGGACCTTTTAGGGCAGCCATAAATTTGCGGTCGCTGGCAATATGACACTGGCACAGTCTATATTTTTTTAGGTTTGTGGTACCAAACCTAGGACAGATAAAAGGAGCCACATGAAACTCAGCAAAGACAACGTACCATAGAGTTATAATTAACCAGCATATAGCACGAAATAATTCTCCATATCCAGAATTCAATTTCATTTCAATTCACAATCAGCTAAGCCCCTACTGCTCCGTCATTGCTAGAGGCACAAAACAAAATATGGCGCTGATCATAAGTAATCCATTCGCGCAGCATTTAACGCATTCCAGTCATCATAATATAATTACATTTCAGTGTCACAAACCTAGAAAATATAATAAAAATATAGACTGTGCCTGTGCCAGTGGAAACTGTCAGAAATCACGGGTTGGACACTGTAGTACGCGACCAGCAACACTCGTGGCGCCTTGTCGTTCCAAATATTAGTTGGTACAACTGCAACCAGTTATTTATTTATTCTAGGTTGGTATACCTAGCACCCTATAAGCGTCAGTGGGGCCCTTGTCCCTTCCCTTGTCATTTTTGTCAATCAGTGAATTAATTTTGTAGTTTGTTGTGTTTGGTATTATTTGTGTAGTAAGTGTTCTCGTGGTGAAATTGAAAAAGTGTTGTGCCTTTGTGCTGATTAATTAACAATTTTAATATGGTATCTAGTTATTGTGTGCCAAATTGTACTTCCAGGGGCAACAAAATACGGATGCATGTTCTTCCCAAAAAACGATTCCTTTATGTCTTAATCAATATATTTTGTTGTAATTAATCAATTATATCTATTATATGTTTTACATTTTAAATAAACTACTGATTTTTTATATTTCTTTTTTTTTCTCAATCACAAACTTTATAGCAATATTAGAAAATGCAATATAAAAACTACGAAAGACGAAAGAATTGCATTTCATTGCAGTGGCGTGCGCGATTATTGTGACACAAAAATAAGAAAAACAAAAAGCCCTAGTAAATGGTCTGCAACAATTTGCATTAAAGGATAGTACCATAATGTCGGTACATATAATATGTCCTCTGCTCCAGCACCAGATCTGTTCGAGTCTTTAACTTTTTAAATCTCTTCTGAATCCACCACGCAAACTGTTAATCTTTTGTATGACTGTATTTTTGAGTGGTTCAGGTTGTACAACTTTAACTTTTCAAGTAAAATCTGATAAGCTGTATTTTTCTTATTTTTGTTGAGGTAGTCTTTTCACTTAGTTTTCCATAAACCCTTGTTTATCCGGGGTCCGACAGGGCCGCGACAACCCGTGGGTGCAAGGGTGCATGGCACCCGGGCCACAGCTTAAATAACAATCAGCTCACAGACTCTACGGCGGCACCTTTGAAGTATTAAAACCTGAAAATTTGTCCTTTTGTTGTCTCTCTCTTTGGGATACAAGTCAGGACCGGATTAAAAATAGTTGTCCCAATTTAGAAAGTGTCATACTAAATATAAATTTGTTTTACTTGAAATTGTTTAAAAATAAAATAACATAACAGTATAAAATACAAGAAAATCAACAAACCACAAAATGCAGCATTCGTGCGCCAATAACGCAGTCGTTGACGGTATGGCTATAAGGGCATATTTTACAACCACACGTCCCTGCCGCGATTTATCCCAAAATTGCGGCATGCGCGAAGATCTGCGCGAGACGTTCCCGCTCACACGAGTCTGTGAGCTGATTGTTATTTAAGCTGTGCCCGGGCGCTACGATCTAGGGGGCGGCAAATGACCGTTGGTTAGAAGCTGACGTCAGTCAAGCTAAACTGCACACTCCCTGTCAACATATATCTTCCCCTTTTACATTTTTTGTCAGTTAGATCAGATTCCCTTACTATAAATAAGTACTTTCTTCTCAGTTGACTTGTTAAAGTGTGAGGTTCACTCGACGTCAACTTATTTTTGGTCATTGTATGTGCTTTAAACCTTTTCAAGTGGCAATCCTATAAAAGCTTGTTCTCTGCAACCAGTGCAACCCTCAGCTATCGTACTGATTCATGTTCTGTGAATTAGTCACTATCTATTATTTTCTACCTCGTGTAATTAATTGACAACATAACTTATATATATTAACCCAGAAATTACCCCCCTAGCAGTTTTAGAATATTTATTCCAAAATGACTTAATAAATATATGCCCCAACGTGTTCATAGCTTTGAAAACATTGTTAACCATACCTGTAACGGTAGCCTCTGACTCTTTCTCAAAATTTAGGATGCGTTGTAGGATGACACAAGACAGACTTTCTCATTTAGCTATAATAACTATCAAAAAACCTAGATATATCTGACTTGGTTGAGGAATTTGCAAAAGAAAGGCCAGAAATAGCATATTCTACAAGTTGTAGAATGGCATATATTCCACACAAGCGAAAAGTTTGTAGTCTAAAGTATTCTAAACGTGTTTTAGACTATACTTTCTCTAATAAGATTTTAGAAATCATAAAAAGTTGCTTATTTGTACATATTCCATCACAGTATGTTAGAATAACATGCTAACACAGTGTGATAGAATGTCATTCTAACACAGTATGCTGGAATGACATGTATTACAATCTAATTTTTAGTTGTGGAATGTGATCAAACTGAGCATCATTTTATGTGTTCTTGTTATTTTTACACATGTTTTTTATATTATAAATATATTCAGTTTTGTGTTACTTATGAAGACTATTCAAGTTCCTATTCTTAGCTCTTGTTTTTTTAAATATTGTTTATTTTTGTTAATTGTTGAAGAAAAATACATTTATTTTTATTACTATTAATGTATATTTCTATATTTATTTTATTACTCCATTACTTGATTATTAGAATGCTGCTAGGAGGCAGCAAAGGTTCCACACCCGGGTCCGATATATAAGTCAATGAAATGTCTGAAAAAATCTCGTTTTAAAATTCGTAAGTCCGACATTTTCACTCTGTAAATAAAACTATAATTTATAAATGCCATATACTTATTTACTAATCAAATAATTATTATTAAGTTTAAATATAAACTAATTTAACTAATGGAATAATAATTATTAATTTAAATAATTATAACTACCTTCTACGTCACTGAAGAACGCCGTGACTGTGTGTGTCAAATAACGTAGTTGTTTGCCACACACAGTCGAACATCAACGTACATTCATCAGCGCACGCACATGTTTTCTGGAAAACCAGGTTGACAAGTACGACGCACTTCTTCACCGCGCAATCATGTACGTGACGTTATTATGCCCATAGACAGGCGTTGTTGTTTGCGCGTAGATGAATGCGCGTTGATGTTTGCATACATGTACGTTCGTCTGTGACCCGCTTAACGGCTGCTCAAAGTAAACGAAACAAGTTAGAAGAAGAAGAAGTAATCATTAACCTCACTTTTCAAAAATTTTACGTTTTTGATGTTTATTTACATTATTTTATTCGGCTCTATTTGTAATTTGTATATAATGCAATTAATGTAGGTTGTGCTGATAGCTTCGGTAGTTTTAAGCTTACTCACATTTTTACAACAGTATATATTTAATTTAATTTGATATGAAATAGACAAGTAGTAATTATGTCAGCAGCATCCGAGGTTAATTTAAAGCAGACGTTAAGAAAAATAGAGTATCCTTTGTGTGCCAAAGAGGCGTTGAATAAAATAGGTATATTCATTATATTTATATAAGTCAGTAGTTTCATTATTGGTTAATAATATATTTTAGTTGAGTTAGTATGCAGTCGAATAACAAGTATAAAGCACATGGATCTGGCTTTAGATTTAATGGCCGAATTTATATTTTATGAAGTAGACAGAAGAGGAAACAAAAGAACACAGGGTTTAACCTCACTACTAGAGTTACAGCTTCTGGAGATATTATTTGAATATTTTAATAACATTCCAAGCGAATCTGCAAGGAATACAGTTTTCCTATCTTTATTTAGCGGCACTACAGCTTCAATTAGATTAGGAATTTTGAGTAAATTGGTTTCGGTAGCAGTTGGTATTCCTTCGCAAACTATATTAATGATGGCAAGCGTATGGATGCAGCAATTGGGAAATACATCTTTAAATTGTTGCAAATTGGCCGAATCCCTAGTTCAAGATTATTTTTATTTTTCTCCACACTCTACAGAAAGACTAAAAAATTTACCTAATATTTCTCCACAATTTACAGCCAATCTAATGACTGCTATGTCTGAAAATTATTTCGCTGTATCAAAGAGAGAGCTGTTGTTTCCCCCAAAAAATTTGTTAGAAATAGTTACGTTTTGGGTAAGTATGCTAATTTTTTTTATAAATGTAATTTTTTGCTTTTAATTTCTGTAATTTGATAGATATCCGACATGGACTAGGTACTCTAAAATTTTGATACCGTGGTTATATTTTTAAAACCGACAGTTATTTCTAAATTGCTTATAATTTACTTTTGTTGAGAAATTGACATTATTAACCATATTGACAATCTTAAATCATGATCACGTGTTTGGATTAAATTTACCAATAATATCATATAAAGAATACTACTAAGCACATTGATCATATCCGTTACATCACTTGCAGATATCCAACAACAGCAGTTTATGTATAGCTGCCCAACAAAGACAAGCAGCTCTACCTCCTGGTGCAATTGCAATGGAAGCGACAACTCCAATTGCAGGTTTATTAAAATGGTGCATTTTAGCCCCTATATATAAACAAGATGTAAACTTGTATAGCCAACTACATCTAGCTTTGCTTAATGGCATTCTTGAAATACCAAAGACTACTCCCCCTAAGGCCATATATGCTCAGCATTTGGCACATTCCATTAATCCGATATTAGCATATGTTAATGACTTAAAAAATAAACAAGAATTAAAATTAGATCAGATTTTGAATGAAGATTGCTTACAATTGTCTCTTGACAGATTCGCTCAAGCTGTACAAGTCGCGTATTCTGTAAATTCTATATACGGGCACGTGGATGATCTATTCAACCAACTTAAATTACTTCCTTTTAATAAGTTACTTAGCATTGTTATTAATACATATAAACAAAATAAAATTATAATTTTGTAATGGTGTCATAAATTATAACCTGTAATTAAGGTGACCAGATTCAGGAAATGTTATACAAGTTGTGGTATCATTAGAAAATTTGTATTCTCGGTAAGTGATAGAAATGATGTCATTATTCGCCAATTATGTTGTGTTATAAGATTGGACAACAATGTTAAATAGACATTATTTACTCTTATATTACATGTAATATATTCTTTAAATCTGTTTAATGTAATATATTTAAAACTTTTTTAATAAGTACCAACATATTTTTATACATATGTATCTAAGATAAAATATGAGATATTCCTAAATAAATGGAGTTTTTATTTATATAAAAATACTACAGGTAATACACCATGCAATGCGATTGATAATCCTATGCTAGATTGTTCTACTAGCAAGTAAATCTAGATTTACATATCCAATATTAAATTCTACCCCATTCATCAGGAATATAGTCTAACTTGTTTCATAATTCTCATTGAGGACTGACAGACATCTATATTTATGTTCATACCCACAGGAGTCTCAGCTGCTGGTGGCATAAAGGTTTAAGGCAATAAATTTAGTGTTTCTAACTGTATGTAATGCTGACATTAGACAACAGCATAGTACATAGTACCTACTTTGATTTTTACATAATGCTGAAGTGCGAGTTTTTTCAGCATCTTCTATTTCAATGTCTGATTTTTAAATTTTCTATAATAAGTAAAAAATTTATTTTATGCCGATTAGCCATTTCATTTGTGATATTTATAAATATTAATAAAGGGGTGACAGATGATAGATATTTTATGTTTTCTCGCATTGACAGCTAGTCCTGTGGCTGAAACCACTCGTTGCAAATTGTACTAAAATTGTTTGAATGCAACATTGGAGAATGGGGCATTCCACGCCAACTCAACAGTCGATCCCACATCACCCTCTCAGATCTGGCTCATCGTACATCGATTGGTACTATTGAAAAAGGATATTCCCAAATTTTCAGCCCCTAAGACCGCTTCTTGTCACCAGGGGCCCATAGTGAAGTTTTCGACCATCATTTCACCCCCAGGGGTCTGAAATCGGTTTTTCGTGTACTGACGCGGCATTTTGGTCTAAAAAAAAATATCAAAAATGCATAGAAGATGCCAAATTTCCCGTAGAACACGATGCCGCCATCCGTTTTCCGATATCTAGCAAGGGGAGTCCGGAAAACGCGAAAACCCGCGCTTTAGTAAAAAAATCTGATATCTCAAATACGGTCGTTACAAACTGGCTGAAAATTTACCAAAAGACTCTTAGATTATTGCTCTTTCAAATGTTCATACGCGCGTGGTGATCATTATATGTAAAAAAAAAGTTACACGCGTTTTACAGGTTTTATATGGGATTTTCTATAATTTTTTCATTATAACCGCTCCACTGGCCCTATCCAGCTGGGTAATAATTGGATTTTTCTCTCACCAAACGTCTCTTTTGTCTCCCTGTCTTTACAAACACAGAAATTTCTCTCTCCAGCCAGTATTAGAGAAAACATTATTTAGATAGAATGCTGATTCATGTATAAGGACGTGTAAAATAGTGAAAATAATATCGAGATGTATAGTGTCAACAATGATTGTAATGTGGTTTTCTTATTTCTTACTGCGATTTTCATTCGTTATATTATATTATATTCATATTTTTTACAAATAATAGAAGTAAGCTGCAGAAAATGTAAATTTGCTCAAAAATCATAAAATGACGAAAAAATTGTGAAATAAATCATTGAATAAATAATGTTTTCTCTAATACTGGCTGGAGAGAGAAATTTCTGTGTTTGTAAAGACAGGGGGACAAAAGAGACGCTTGGTGAGGGAAAAAAATCCAATTATTACCCAACTGGATAGGGCTAGTGGAGCGGTTATAATGGAAAAATTACAGAAAATCCCATATAAAACCCGTAAAATGCGTGTAACTTTTTATTTACATATAATGATTATCACGCGCGTATGAACATTCGAAAGAGCTATAATCGAAGAGCTTTTGGTAAATTTTCAGCCAGTTTGAAGCGACCGTATTTGAGATATCAGATTTTATCAAAGCGCGTTTTCTGGGCTCTTGCTAGATATCGGAAAACGGATGGTGGCATCGTGTTCTACGGGAAATTTGGCATCTCCTAAGTATTTTTGATCATTTTTTTAGACCAAAATGCCGCGTCAGTACACGAAAAACCGATTTCAGACCCCTGGAGGTGAAATGATGGTCGAAAACTTCACTATGGGCCCCTGATGACAGGAAGCGGTCTTAGGAGCTGAAAATTTGGGAATATTCTTTTTTCGATAGTACTAATCGATGTACCAATTTTGAACCAGATCTGACAGGGTGATGTGGGATCGACTGCTGAGTTGGCGTGGAATGCCCCGAATATCAATTTGTAAATTTTAATAGAGATAGATTAGGGACTTGATCCCAAAACAAAACAAAATGAGAAAGAAGAGAAAAAAAAGAGTGCATATTATAGAAATGTATCTACATTTTTTTAACTTATCATGAAACAGTATTTTCTATATATGTCCATATAATTGCTATCAGTAGTAAGCAATTCCTAACCTGACTTTATATTTTTTACCTAATTTATCGTAAAGAATCTCATACGTGAACTGTGCAATACATAACAATTAAAAGTCTAGAGTATGCTACGATACAAGAGCACACCTTATGCAACAAGATGAGTCGTACTGGTTGCATAAGTATACTGAAGTTGCGGATCGATTATTCATCGGATTATTAAAATAATTCAATTGCTACAATCTGATTATTGAAATTGCAATTTCTAACAAAATTTTAAAAAATTAAGAAATCTGTTTTGTTTGGACATCTTACACCTTAAACCAATTTCTCAGAAACTAATTTTCTGAAAAATTTGTCAATCGAGGCTTGTCTATATTCCTAGAACAGCAGGAGATTATGAAGTTGGTCCAAGCATCTCTGACATTTAATATTAAACTTAATGGAGCACAAATTTCAAAACAGTTTTCATCGCTAAAAAGAGGAACGACTGCTGATACTGAGGGCAGTCTGAAAAAAGGACTGTGTACAAAAAAGAAAGAGGACATTAAGTGCAACACATAAAAAACATGTTCTCAAAAAAAAGGATGTCTGGATAACCTATAGTTGCAAATTCTCTTCAGGATTTCTGTATACACATCTTTGAAATTTTGATTATAGAAAAATAATAATTTATATGCATTAAGAAGAAAAACTTGAGTAATTTTATGAATGTCTACTGGACTAAAGTTTGAAAATTTATTAAATAATGATTATTGGAAAAATTTTATCTGTTTACAGTTAACATAAAATATTCTTTTTTTTTTAAATAATCTTTTTTATTGTGAAGAATTTATAAATACAATATATTGTAAAGTATTCAGTAATATATGCCCACTATATATTTAAAATTTTGGTGTAAAATCCAAATCGTAATCCTATAAATTAATAATTTCTATGATAAACTTTAAATTAAATAAAATTCAAAACAATAACAATTCTTTAAGAAGACTTTATTATTTTATATATTCAGCTCTTACATACATGAACAATACATTTATGGTTATCTTTGTAGTATAACAAAAATAATTCGGTTTTTAACACATTTATAATTATATATACACACATATATATGTATGTATGTATTTTACATTTCTTAAATAAACTTAAGCAGTAATGCTTTAACATTAACAATCATGCTCCATGGCACAGCAATAACATGTATAAACTATGTGCTGGTAACAAATTGTAATATTTTTCATATTAAAAGTTGAATTGTTTATTCAAATGGATATTTTAAATCACCTAGTTAAAAAATATGTTCCTTAGCAAGTGAATGGATTGAGGTAATGCTTAGATATATTAAAGGACTATTTAGGATTATTCAGATAGTGATTCCGTTGGGTTCAGTTAGAAAATGCTTAGGAAGATACAAATGTGATTTTTTCACAGTAATGAAAATTGTATACTAAAATTAAGTAAGAAAAGAAACCAGTCTGACTGACCTGTAGACAGCAAATATTTCTAGCACCTGAAAAATATTTAAACAATAGTTGATGGTCTTTTAAATTTATCAGATCAAATTTTGCATTATATAGCTAAAAATGGAATTTGGGTATAATGCAAGACCACCAAGCCAAACTTGGTAACTTGGTATGTTCGAAGTTTGTACTTCCACAATCCACTACTTTGATGTATTGTCGATGTACGACAGAAGTAGAGCTTGTCATAATTAAAAATTTTCCAGGATAAATCTCCAGAATATTTTTATGAACTTTAGAGCAAAAAGAATTAGCATGTACTCAGTGGCGTGCATACAATAGAAGCATAAAAGCATTGCCTACCCTAGAAAAGTTACCAATACCACCAATACACTTTTTTTGTAGATATACTATCTACTATGCTCTATCCTGTCTCAGTCCTCTTAAAACTCATAATAATATAATTAATAAATTATTATACACCTCTCGCCGCTGGCGCAAGAGGTAATTTTATTTAAGTTTCTCAATGACGCACAGTGCGCACTGCTCTACCGTGTATAAGCATCGTATTTAAAAAGTAGTTTCAGCCGATTAATACAAATTCATATGGAGCGCTAAAGCACTGCTTGCTTGGCGGTAGTCGAGCTGACCCGACCGATAACAAAAATGCGAAAATGAAACGAATTGGGACGGAGAAATACTTTCTTTAGAATGTATGAATTTACTTTGCAAGACTTCGAGTTGAATTATTTTTTAGTAATTTTTAATGCAATATTTATACGAACTGATATTCTTTTTAATATAATAAAATCAAAAATCGTAGATTTGGCTATTGTTTAAAAAAAATCGAAAATTTTAAACTTTATTGATAACTTTTACAATAACTGACAAAATTTATGAAAGAACTATAACTATTTGCGGCTAGCCAACAAGAAAGCGGAATATTAATGATGTAAAGGTACATTATAAGCGAATATTTTGAGTAATATTGGACAATATCAAAATGGAAACTTCTGATCGTTATAATGAAATTAACCAGCTGCATTTTTTTCGCCTTCTTGATCTAGATTCTTTTTCGCAATACAAAGATAATTTTCCTGACAAAATATTTTCGGAGACAATATAAAGAATTTGATTTTGGCAGATTACAAAACGAGATGATTTGCTTATAGTCTTCATCAGAATTTGCCGGTCTCAATGCCTATGAAATTATTAGATTTTGCGAAAAAACAGAATGTGCCACGTGTTTCCGCAATTTGTTACATTAGCCACGCTTGTGACGATACCAGCTAGTAGCGCTTCGGCAGAACGATATTTTTCCGATTTGAAACGAATTCATAGGTACCTACTCACGAAACACTCAGGAACAAGAAAGATTAAGCAACTTAGCAGTTTTTTCAATTCAAAAAGAACTTATGCAAGACCTAAAACAAAATACTAATTTTTATGATGATGTGTTAAATGAGTTTTTAAAAACTGACCGCAGTATTGACCTGATTTATAAAAAATAATTGTGTTTAATATTTTATAATCATTAATCTAATAGACTGCGTGCTCGACTGTGTGTTAAGTGTGTTTGTTACTCGGTTTCTTATGCAAGAAAGAACCCACTGTTTTTGTTTTAAAAATACTTAGTTTTAAATGTAATGTCCAAATCAATTATTGACTATTATACTGACACTGACATTTCCGAACGAAAGCATATTTTGGTGGATCATAGTAGTAAGTAATTTAAATGTTTGCCTACCCTATTGTAATTGGCATTGCACGCCACTGCATGTACTATTTATAACATCGAGAGAGAGTTTGTCCATACTTTGGTGATTTTTTTTTTTATGGAATTATCATTTGAAAAATGTTCAAGATAATGTAAATAAGGGTATTCATTTTCTACTGGGTTAAAGTGCTGCCAGATCCATTTGATAATTTCATAAAACACTCATTTTTAGCTATATCTATGATAATATGTTTGTATAAGTTTCAAACATGTAAATGTAAGGGTAGTAAGTATTTGAGTAATCTATCCGATCAGCAGATTTATTGAATTATTTTAGCAAGACTCACTTTCTTTAACTGGAGAGAAGTCAAGTTGCTTTTTCTGTTTATATTTTTCTGTTATGATTTAATTTAGAAAAATTGAAAAGATCAGTAGGCATAAAAATATCTATTTTCCACTTGACTTAACCCAAAATATTGAACATTTTGTTACCAGGATATACACAGAATGTGTAGACAGAACTTGAATCTGAATTACAGACAATAATCTAAGTGCCTAATTAAAACTACAAAAAAGAAAATTGTAATCCAGTTTCAAGGAACATAATAAAACATCACATGAACAGATTGTCACTAGCTAGATTAAGGGATATGTCGACACAAATATAGTAACATTTACAAATAAGTATCGTCCATATAGAGTAATTTAAGAGGATTGTCATGTTTCAATGTTAGGCCATTGATTATTTAGAAACAAGTTAGGAAATACACAAGTCTAAATCATTTTGTATCAAAAGTCTCATACGATCTTAATAAATGATCTCACATTTATCTCATAAAAATATAGACAGGTTTTCATCCGAATATTTACTACATAAGGATGTGGTCTGCTACACTACGGAAGACAGAACCTATGATCTCACTAACAGGGCTTTTCAGTCATATCATTCATTAGAATCCTGTCAGATGATGTGGAATCATTCTACAGGAGAAAATTTAAACGTACCATTCCACTTATATAAGAAGTTGGTTTTAGTAAATAACTAATACTTTCTAGGTAGATTATAGTATCTCTGATACTGATGCCTGAATGAATGACTTTATAATCTGTGATCTGATATTATTTCAACGATTTTTTCATCTGTTGCCTGGAGAACATTATTTAAAATATACAATATTTGTATTAGCTTTGAACCACAGTGATCCAGTAAGTCTGTAGTAAACTATATAAACGATGACTAACACTTTGTCGACTGTCTATCTGTTTTTTAATACTAAATCACATGAATTAGCTTTGAAAGTACCTAGTCGTTGGATTTTATTTAAATACATACAGACAACACGTTTTCTAAATATCTTGTTGGAATATTTTTACGAACTTTGGAAATCAACGTTTATTTTCTTATAAATGGAATGTCACTAACATTTAAAACATGCATTGTATTATATTTTAGAGTGTATACTACTTGACAGATACATTTCTTTGTGTTAATAAACCCCATCCAATACTAATACTTTACTAACAATTCAGTGTAAATGCACAAACACTATTGAGTGAGTTTTTAAAGATTGAAATATTTATTCTGTGAAGTTGTTTTAAATTATACAATATGATGTAAATAAAGTTTATGTTCTTTAGGTTGAGAATACTGGAAGATTACATCAGCACTTACAACAAAAATATCCAATCTATGCTCAGTACCATCATAAAAAAAGTTCAATTATAAACGCAATTTTTTGTAAATTTAAATATGTATTTTATATGATGAGTTACTTTCTTCATGCCATTTTCATTCTTGTTTTCAAGTTTTGGTATGGTATGGATGAAAACCACAAGGTGCATTGGAAAAGAAATAAAGCTTTACTGATAAAAATGTAATATGATATCCAATTGCTGGTGTGAACTTCCAGAATTTAATATTGGGATGTTAAAATATTTACACAAACAACTGTAATTGATGAATAATATTACAAACTGCATATGTAGATCTCATGATTTGAATTAACACTTTATTTTTAATGAACTATTTCTTTATTTTTTATACTTTTTATTTTTTAGAGCATTGTGGATATCTACTTAATCGTCAAAAAGTATGTACCAGTGTTGTTGGATGTGTCGATTCTAAATATCCGCCGTATGCGTTCTGAAAAAGGTCCGATTTTACCCAATATTATACCCTCACTGAAATTAAGTGAAAATGCCTCTAGCATTACATTTTTTAAATACATAGATACCTATATATTAGAGTCGTGGTTAGGAGTTAACAGTCACAAACAGTAAACCAGTACAACCGCAACAATATTCACAAATTCACACCACTGAAATGAAATTTTATTATAAACCTAAGGTTTGTTCCAACACAGTAAGAATCGATTCCGAACCGTCAGTTCAGTTGTTAATGTACTCTCGAATGCGACGTAAGACGGCGTTGGTCAAACATTTTTCACGGTTCTGAACCAGTTCTCGATGGCTGTTGGAACTGTACGCCAATGACGTGTTTACAAACAAAATAATGGAAAATTATGAACACAATTCATATCGTACGTGCAGATGATTGTCTCTCTCGCACCCACATACATAACCAATGAAGTATTTCTTTGCTGAGTTTCATGTGCCTCCTTTTGTCTGCTCCTAGGTGTGGTACCTTTCTTTAGATGCGTAGTGGAACTAAACGCATTCCATATCGTACATTTCAGTGATTCACACACGGCAAAACTTGGGTATAGTTATCTTTTTCTTCCATGTCATGTTACTAAAGTTACCAAAATATGCGAAAAGATTTGAAATATGTTAGGATCCGAAAAAGATCCGAAGTATAAAAAAAAGTCTGAATATCGGACTTTTATCCGCCAATTAACAACACTGGTAACTACTGTTTTGAAAGTAAAAGATAAGTAAAATGTCAGAATATGTTTAATAATTTTATCTAAAAAGAAACTGAATGATAAAAATTATTTAAAATTTTTTTACAATTTATTTAAAAATTAATCTAATTGTATAAACTTCGTAAATTATTTGTGATACGTTGCTCTGTTTTAAGATGACATTGCGTTGTTTACAAGCACCGTTGAGGTAATTCAGGTAAATTAGGCCAAATAGGGAATTTTTATATAGGTTGTCGTTATCTAAAAACATCCCAATTTTAATAAGATTGTCAGCTTCAGGTATGTTATTAATCGAGTCACTACATAGTATGATAAAAGAACGATTAGCTACAGAGAAAACGATTATGTAGGTAGGTATAAGTGGCAGAAGATTCTTCTGGAAAATATTTTGCTGAGAACTTTGTGAAAACACCCTACTGCTAATTATATTTTATATACATTGGTGTATATACCACATTAATAGTCTTTACATTAATTATGATACATTAATGATCTACTTCATTTATTAATGTGTTTGGTAACCCCCAAACTTACGTCTCAATTAGCAAATAAATTTTATGATAAATCGATAGAAAAATAATTTCAATAACGAATGTATAAAATATTGGTCCTTATAATCAATTGTGATTTGTTAAATAACTGATATGATTTACAATTACGTAGTGTGATTTTTGATTTGACGATGATTTTTTACCACAATGTAAGTAGGGTTCTGTGTAATCATTGTCAAAAATCTGGAGGAAACTGAAAAAATATTTTTCTACTCATAATAATTAAATAAGGGGGTGAGTATTTTTAGGAAAAAATTCTTTTGTTACAGTAACGTTTGCGAGTTCTGTAAATTTCGTGTTTAATTGTAGATAAGAAAAAAATAAAATAAATAGAAACATATTTAAATATAATGTTAAATATTATTTCTGTAGATAACTGAATATAGAGAGTATTATAGAAAAATAGGTTAAGCTGTTGGTCATAGATTTTAAAGCAGGAAATAATCTGGCATTTTGTTTTGTAATTTTTCATTTCGTGCTTCTTCTAGTATTTCTTCACAACGCTTTTTTTCAAGATATGCGATGAACATTTTTTTTTTATCAATACGCACTACAATACACCTATATAGTACCTTTCGGTGTGAGGGGATTGTTGTTAGTCATTATCATTTCAGTAAAAATGTAAAACCGAGTTCAATATCTTTGTCAATACCATATACAGTGTGGAAGAAAAGTATGGAATAAATTCATTATTTCTAAAACAACGAAGTTTCATGAAATTTCCTCGGACACGTCGATTTTGCTTTTTAAAAAGACTCTTTTTTCTATACCAACACATTTCCGACGTTCATTTGTTTTCGCGTGATGACGTCATCGGATATTTTTTTAAATGGAACCCCTATATTTTTTTATTGGATTCTTGTAGAGCTTAATTTGCTGAAATCAAAAATGTATAATTTCAACACTTTATTCTTTCAGCTTTCCGATAACGGATCCAATAAAATCGGCTTGAAAAAAATGTGAATATTCCCATTTGTGTCTGTGATGGGCTGGTTGAGAGTAAAATGGATATAGTGAATTCATCGGCAGTATCACAAAATAAGGACTCTTTATTTTTAAAACAATTTAACAATAAGTAACTAATTAATTAATAATTAAATTCTGGTTGCCTCAATCGTATTTGACCCCTTAATTTATTATTTTGTTTTATTAGATTGCATGTTAGAATATTACATCTTTTGATAGCAAAACAACAAATTAAATGAAGTCACCACAGAAACTCTTTCTGGCAGCTAAACAAAATCTAATCAGAATTGACATCTGTCAACTGCAGTGTTTATTGGATCAGATATTATTTTTTCTCAATGTTGAAGGAATAAAGTGTTGAAATGATATATTTTGAATTCAGCAAGTTAAGCTCTACAAGAATCCGATGAAAAATATAGGGTTCTATTTAAAAATATCCGATGACATTCCATACTTTTTTTCCACACTGTATATGTTACACGTCGTAGGTATATAAGAACAAAAAGAGTTGATTCCAAATAAGGACACATAATAACAGTATGATGCTATGCACAAAAAAGTGCAGAAAACTTTTTCACATGTTTTTTTTAAACTTAAAAACATTATTTAAAACAAGTTGAGCATCCTGTATTACCGTTTCTTTCACATTTTCCGACATTTTTTATAATGCTTGAAAAATATTGCAACTTGGATTTGTTATTTCATTTCCTAATCTGTGTTTAAGCACTTAAATGAAAAACTACTGTCTTCTAAAGAATATTTAGTTAACGGCTTGACAACTTTTTTATAACACCCTGTACAGTTAAATAATTATTGTACTCAATCGAATGTTTAATGTAAATGAATCATTTATGGGCTTTCTGGAGCAGGTCAAGGCGAATCATTTGAATCAGAACCGAGGGAATGGATGGGGAAAAGTGGATACCAGCCCGTAGTTAGATGGGTGAGTGTAAGGGAATCTAGAGCGACTTCTGCTCCTCCTAAACCCTGGTTGTGTTCGAATCCTCCTTGCCTTTCCCACAACATGACAACCAGGCTGCGTCCTAGAACATCACAAGCCTGGTATTTAAGTGTCTGTCTGAACTGGGGTTCGCACGAGTGCTTAGCAACTCGGGTTTTCTTCTTCTGCAGCCAACGGTCTCCATCGCGAAGGTAACATTTAACGTATGTGTCTGGCGGGGTCTCTCTAGGCGGTATGTGTCGAACACAGACTACCTCAACCTCCAGCTGTCCCTTGGTCATCAGTAAACCTAGCTTGATCTCTACAGGGCGAGTACTAGATAGGCGGAATCCTCTGGGCTTAATTTGTCCTGGACCTAAGCGAGGAGGTGAAGTGCGTTCGGGGCTAGAAGGGGGACTGGTATCTTTTGCAGTCTCGGCTACTTCCAGTACACTATCTTTTCGACCTTCCCTACCTGAAGGTCCACTTGTGGATCCTGTTATAAATAAGGTTATTAATTTTTATGAAATAATAATTACTGTGCTGTCTATTGTCGAAATATAATGATTTACTAATTCTGGTACATGATCTTAGAAAATATTGTCCGTCTCGTATACAGGGTCTTGCCGTTACAATAATTTTAGTAGGTGATAGAATACGTGATTTTGAGTTGATTGAAACAAACATACTTATATACCAAATGTTACAATATAAGTGATAATTAATTTAATTGTGCTTTTCTGCAATTATTGAAGTGTGGAAGAAAAACAAACGTTTTTATAACAAATATTTCCATACTTTTTTTCAAAGTGGCCTTATTACTTACCTAGAACTTCTTAACATGGTTTCTCTACGTTGTAAAAGCGAAGAGTCAAATTTAAACCTGGATTTCATTTAAACCTTTGTGTGCAGGTTTATTCAGATATTATCTAAAAAGTTACCTAAACAATGCTCTTTTAGTTCTTAGGAAAAGTTTCTTGATAAACATTCTAAAAATTAGGGAAATTAATCTTAACACGTTTAAATATGCAGTGAGCGCATTTGTCAAAACAAGACAGCCGTTCAGTATGTAATAAAAATTGTTTAAGAAATGAAGATATTTGCTAACAACAACGCAACATTTATATAATATTGAAGTTATTAAAATACCGGAGTATTTAATAAGCTAAACATTTATTTCAATTGTTCAAATCTTAAAAGGTATTTTGAAGTTACGGCGTAAAAGGAACAATTCGTATGCTAGCAGAAAACAATTCTCCTTAGTTTTCATAGCAACTGTAAATGTAGATCAACTGTTAAACTGTATGTTAAAGTGTACTATTCTTAGACGTTTATTACGGCTGTCCTCTGTTTTGGCGAATGCGCGCTGCATACATAAAAGTGTTAAGAATAATTTCTCTAATTTTTAGAATGTTTATCAAGAAACTTTTCCTATGAACTGAAAGAGTATTGGTTAGGTAAGTTTTTAATAATATCTGAATAAACCTACACACAAAGATTTACATAAAATCCACGTTTTATTGACTCTTCGCTTTTACAAAGTAGAAAAACCATGTTTATGAAGTTCTAGGTAAGTAACAAATCCACTTTGGATTTTATTGGTTAAATCATTTAAATAATCCATTCATTTCTAATAAAAAAAAGTATAGAAATATTTGTTATAAAAAGGTTTGTTTCTCTTCTACACTTCAATAATTGTAGAAAAGCACGGTTCAATTAAAAAGTATTAAAACATTAATTATCACAAATATTGTAACACTTGGTATATAGGATGTTTGTTTCAATCGACTCAAAATCACGTATTCTATCACCTAAAATTATTGTAACGTTATATTTATTTGAATTCGAACGTTTCATGTTATCGATTATTTTAGATTGATTTAGAAGGATCTTAAATACTTGTAGTTAATAAATTGCTAATCTGTGACTTTCAAAGTGTGTAGGCAAACTGTTCTTCCATCAAAATTTAACTTAATGCAACATACGGATAATATTACTTTAGTTACAGTCTATTTGCTTTCAAAGGTGTAACAAACTACGGTGAAACATGTCAATAAAAATCTTACAATCATATTTTATGATTAAAGAAATGTAATTTTTGTTTAAGCAATAATTAATTTTTATGATTAGTTGTGGCGTTGAGTGAGAATTTCTCACTCAACGGTTGTGGTCAATCAATTGTGCGAGATTTAAAATTCCAGTGTGTATTTGATCCATTAGGTCAGTGGCGGCTCTTGACCTTTTATACTAGTAAGACAAGTAGATTGAAACTGTTCCAAATACAAACTATACTTAGAGTTAACATTTTTTGGAAACTTTTTTGTTAATCACTATTTATAGGTAAATCAGAAAATACAAATACAGGATGATTTGGAATTGCTCTACTTTGTTAGAATTTTTTAACTTAACTTTAATTTGACAATTTTTCCGAACTTTCGAATTAATTAATTTTTGATTCCTATTTTACGCGCATTGTCCAATACCGTTGTAATATTCTTTTTACTTGTATTTGTATAAATGTTAATTTATAGTTTGAAAAAATACAATGAGTAATCTTGCAACAACATTTTAATTCCATTGGCATTTTTGCCAATGTTGAAAAAGCGCGCTTATTTATTGAATAATTAATAATATCGTTAGCATATTCCTAACGTTTTTCTGTTCTTCGATGGTTAGAGTAAGCAGTTAAGTGATTCTTATTTGTTACTTATTACTTTCAAATTTTTATTGAGGCACGGCCTCAGCTGCCTCATCGAACTGGCCGCCACTGCATTAGATAACCTATGATTTATTTCATAAGATAATATATTTTGTAGAAAAAAGGTAGATAATGCTCAAAAATTTTCGAAAAAGTTAACATTCTCTAATTTTTATTACATTACACCCCGCAGTATGTATTAAATTAATGACTTCAGGTACATTTTTTATATTTATAGACCTATTGCTTCACTGATTAACTTATTTGATAAAATTTTCATATCCGAGGTGGGTGGTGAAAATAAATAGGTAGGTATTACTTAATTTATTATTTTGTTGACAGTTAAGGTATTAAATGTATTACCTAACAAATAAAATCATAACCATTCACTGACTTTTTTATGTAAGGCAATTAAAGACAAAAATTTATGCAACACAGCACAACCTTCAAAAATGTTCCATAATGTTATTCTATTAGGCATGGTAGGCAATAAAGTAAAATTAGTGATAGGTAAGTGAATTTGATGATCTGAACTTTAACTTAGAAAAAGTACTCTTTGTTAAAATTTGATATCGGCAACAGTATGATTCATTTTTCCCAACAATTGTTTATTACTGATAACTAAATACTTTTATAGTAACAAAAAAACACACGATCTACTAATCAATGGTATATTGTCTGAAGCTATTTATTTGTGGCATAATTTTAGTTTTCTTTAGTTTTGTTGTTTGCCACACTTCTGAAAAATAATAAAGATTAATTAAATAAGCCCTTGCGCCAAACGGAACAGTCAAGGGTTATTTTCGAAACTAAGTTTGCCTAACCAAAAAATCTCACACTGAAAAAAGCAGATAAGTAAAAATAACACGGAAGTGCGCGATAGTGATGTGATTTTTGTTATTTTTACTTATCTGCTTTTTTCAGTGTGAGATTTTTTGGTTAGGCAAACTTAGTTTCGAAAATAACCCTTGACTGTTCCGTTTGGCGCAAGGGCTTATTTAATTAATCTTTATTATTTTTCAGAAGTGTGGCAAAACCCAACAAAACTAAAGAAAATCAATGGTATGTATAGAAATCTCAAAGTTGTTTCTTTTTTTTCATTTAAAGGCCAACTATAGTATATTTCAACTCCAATAGATTTTTAATGAGACTTTGCATGTGCTGACAAGTTAAAATCCATTTTTCCGAAAACTGTTTCCGACCTCGAATTTCAACAAGAGCACATTTTTTTTATGTACAAATTTTAAGTTTCCATTTGTGCTATAAAATTAAAAAACACAAAAAAGTTTGGGTATTTTTTTATGTAGATTTACACCCCGAGCAGAACTGTTCATTTTAGATGTTCAAAAAGAGCCTACAAAGTTATGGGATTGTACCAAATTTCATTAATTATTTATTTCTTAGCGTTTGGAAAATACTATTTAAAAACCGTCATCAGGAACTAACTTTTCCTGTGTGCCGAAAAACGAAAAACCGTTTTACGACATGTTTCTATATACACTTTTTATCTTATATGATACATATTGTTGTTATGCCGTGACTTCAGTAACTGGTCGCTGCCAGTAACAGAATTAAAGTGCACATCCCTAGCATCAGCCGGGAATCTTTGACCTGCACCTGCATATCCGGACCCGCCCATGCTATGCTTTCGAATCACGGGATGTGACCAGTTACAGAGGCGGCTACCGGTCGTCTCGGAAAACCTCCATCTGAGGAACGGTTCCGACCGTACGAGTCGTAATACCAACAACAGAAGCCGTAATCAATATATGGATGGGCCCAGAGATACTTATAGCGGCTGTGTTCCCAGAGAGCCTAGCCCGAGAACAACCAGGGTACGTCAAAGACTCCCGGCTAATGTTAAGGATGTGCATTCTGTTATTGGCAGCGACTAGTTATCGAGGTAACGGTTTAACCCAGAAAATCACTAGGTATGTATCAAATAATAGCACCGGCCGTGAAAACCTAAAAAACACTTTTTATATTATTTTGGGGTCTAGAAAACGCAGTTAAGTTTATGGTACTACTTTTAGGATCACTGTATAATGTAAAATAACATTTAAAACGACTGAGATTTCCCGTTCTTAAAATTATAAATACTTATATATTACTACTGAATATTTAGATGTTAATAATGATGCAAATATTTAATTCTATGAAAAAAAAAATGTTTACTCACACTAAACTGGTATCAAACATTCAGAATCCATTTAAATTTTTTAGTATCTAACATGCAGGCAGGAGTATGTTAGCTTGTTTCAATGAAGTAACTAGGTAGCCTATTTTTATTTTTATTTTTTGAAAGGAGCATAATTTGACTGCCAATATTTTAGAAATTGGTTTAGTCTGAAAATATTTTGATATCATTAACTGTAAAAATAAATACCAGTTAATGATGATGGTGAAAATTGTAAATTTTGTATACGTAGGTATTTTAGTCTATGATCAAATTATGCACCTCTTCAGTAAGCTACTATGTAATGTCAATTTATACTATCAATAAAATTCAATAAAAGTAAACATTACTTTTCGTCTAGATGACTGCAGGGGCCATAGACAATACAAAAGCAAAGGGATGTAACATATAAGTACTTTGTCAGAAAATTACTTTGATATAAATACTTGCTGATTATTTAACATCTCACCAAAATGCGGCTATAGCTCCGCTTATGATTAAAGTGGGAAAGAGAAAGGAAAAGAATTAGAGAGAGTGAGATACAAAAGATAACTTCCACAATCATAATAAAATTGTACTATATTAACGAATCAGTTTAACTATACAATATGTCTTACAGGATGACACAGCGGTTTTTGTCGTCTCGGCAGTTGAGTCGAATATAAAAATAAATTAATTGATATTCTTGCGAAAAATTAATCAAGGATGCACGCTTGAATTTTCTGATATTCTAAGGTGGCAAAACGTTCTCGCGTGATTACCTTGTAAATGTATACATTTATACAATTATACAGGGTGTTTTTAAATGAAGTAGCACAGGTTTCTTAGGTGAAAATAAATAGATTTAACCTAACATACCTATATCCCAAATCGCATAATAAAAAAGTTACAGGGTGTCAAAGTTAAATATTATTTTCGATATTTGTAAATAACTTCATAGAAATCCTAATATTTACATAAAATTTATAAATCGGAGGTTTTTGCGGGCGAGAAATTCACATTTGTTTCTAATTTTGATGTCGCTGGTAGAGGGCACCACTTGTGGCACACCATGTTTGTTTTAAATGGCAGAACTTTTTTTGCAGCTTAGTGTATCTATTTGACTATCGAAACAATCGATTCTCCTACCTGTTATATCTGAAAAAGGTATACCTTGTTGAAGTCGTTAGGAGTAACAGTTTTCGAAGTAATCCTAATTGGAATATTCAGTGCACCGATTGAAAACTGTTATTGTTTCAGGTCAAGTGCCTTTTAAAAATACAGCAAAATGTTACTTGAAAAATCTGTTCAGGACGGTAAATTATGGAGAAGTACAACTGATTGAGTGATTTGTAAATAAGCAATTAAGTAACAAATAATCCTGAGATATACAAAGAACATCTGTAATTGCTGTTATAAAAAACATGGTATTCAACGTGATGCTGATGGAGTACTGAATATTCATTTTGGGCGATTCCATGTCAACTGTCGCAAGGTTGGTGCATCATGATTTTTTCTCAAATCAAAACTATTTCATTCTATTGTAGGTTCGAATACAAGTATTATCCCAAATTTTCAGCCAGAAATACTACTCCTAGAGTTTTTTACGGCCAATTTACGTTTTTTTTTGCGTTTTTTGTTTTAGGTGACAAATTTTCTCTAAAGCGTTACCAGAAACGCGTCGGAGGCTGGAAAAATTCTAGAAGACCTATAATCGATGTAAAATTGTCCAAGGAATCCATTCCCGCTCTCAGAAATGCGCCAAAAATTTTCCATTTGCCAGAAATCGCAAAAAAATTTTTTTTTAAATTTACTGTATCTCGCGTGTGGAAATTTTTGAATTTTTCTGCAGGCGCGCAAAATGTTCGTTTTTGAGTGTACTTTTAAGTACTTTTAACTTTCCCGTGTGTATTTGGGTTTTAAGGGTTGAAACAATTGAAAATTGGCAGAAACTAGACAAATCAGCCTGAAACGGCTCATTAAGCAAGAGAACCAAGTGGCAAAAGTTGAAAATATTTTTGTGGGTCTGAAGCTTAACCCTCCACGATGAAGTCAGATCATTTTCATTGAATACCAGACCATCTAGAGGTCTAATATTGCCACGGTCACTCAAAATTGCAGCACGAAAGGTGTACGCGCATAAAGGCATACCAAGCTTACAGGTATTTGCTCAATTCACACGGTCTTGCACTTTTGAATTCAGCACTGTCGTTTTCATTGAATACTTGACCATCTAGAGGTTCAATATTGGACTCGGTTATAGAGGCAAATGCCGCTGGATGACGAAAAATCAAGTGATTAGGATATTATAGGACAACACCGAATATTTCCTTTTATTAAGTAAGTAAGTAAGTACTTAATAAATCCTTTTTTTAAAAATTCTACATAGGTAATAGAAAAAGTAATACAACTAAATATAATTTATTACAAAGTTGCAGATCTATAAAATAATATAGGCATTAAGTTGTCGAGGAATTTTCTTTATTGCTATTATGAATTATTTTCGTATTTAGACTACCCCGCCATAAATTTCTCAAAGTATTTCACAATTTTTTCGTGCTGAGCACTGTTCAACTTGAATGTGTTCGGGGCCTTCTTTATCTCGTTGAGCTTAACTTCGCAGAGTATTTGGTCAAGCATACTGGTAGATCCAGGAATGAATAAGTTTGGCCACTTTATTGGAGGAAAGTATTGAAAACTCTGCTTCCAAATTTACTTCATCCGAAATCATTATTAGCCCAAGATGCCACATGTGATCAAAGGTAAACGCTGCGTATTGACCACATCGCCAAGATCTCATAACTTTCCCGGTCAAGTCAAAAGCTAGAGCATACTTGTCATCCAAACTGGTATGTTTGCATTTGATTAACTGATCATTATGCAAAAAGAATTGGTGGTAACCTCTTGTTCCGGGAATAGTTTTACTCGTTCTCATATGCGTTTCTCGCAGCAAGGCGACTTCTTAACTGGGTACTTCCTGACGAAAGACAGACTTTATATTTTCCCTACAAAATTTTAAGAGTTCGCTTAGTGAAATAATCTGGTTGTTGTATTTGACTTTCCATTTGACATGTAAAGTGCAAGACCGCGTGAATTGAGCAAATACCTGAAGCTTGATTGGTATGCCTTTATGCACGTACACCTTTCGTGCTGCAATTTTTGAGTGACTGTGGCAATATTAGACCTCTCCATGGTCTGGTATTCAATGAAAATGATCTGACTTCATCGTCGAAGGTTAAGCTTCAGACCCACAAGAATATTTTCAACTTTTGCCACTTGGTTCTCTTGCTTAATGCACCGTTTCAGGCTGATTTGTCTATTTTCTGCCATTTTTCAACTGTTTCAACCCTTAAAACCCAAATACACACGGGAAAGTTAAATGTAGTTAAAAGTACACTCAAAAACGAATATTTTGCGCGCCTGCAGAAAAATTAAAAAATTTCCACACGCGAGATACAGTAAATTAAAAAAATTTTTTTTGCGATTTCTGGCAAATGGAAAATTTTTGGCGCATTTTTGAGAGCGGGAATGAATTTCTTGGACAATTTTACATCGATTAGAGGTCTTCTAGAATTTTTCCAGCCTCCGACGCGTTTCTGGTAGCGCTTTAGAGAAAATTTGTGACCTAAAACGAAAACGCGAAAAACGTAAATTGGCCGTAAAAAACTTTAGGAGTAGTATTTCTGGCTGAAAATTTGGGATAATACTTGTATTCGAACCTACAACAGAATGAAATAGTTTTGGTTTGGGAAAAATCATGATGCACCAACCTTGCGACAGTTGACATGGAATCGCCCTTGTAGTTTTTCCTAAAATTATTTTTGTTTTTTCGTTTCGGTTTTTATTGCTGCCTGTTATTTAGCATACTGTATTATTTTTCACCATAAGCTATGTCTGCTCTACTCAAATACTAAATACTAAATTCTACATACAGGGTGTTGTTTATGAGAATAAATAAATTTTATGCCAGCAGATCTGCATTTCTGTTTCGTTTCTGATTTTAGTGGATTGAGTAGTAGAATCCCCCTACCGAATTTCACTTGATTATACAGAGTGGTTCGGTTTTGTGGCAAATTAAAGAGACAACCAGAATCGGTAAAAACGCCCTGTATCAACGGTTAGACCCGTCAACGACAGGTTTTTTGATGTCCTGTATTCACTGTTAACGTATCTGCATTTCCCAATAAAACACCATGTATACTTATACGCATATAAAACAATATATAACAATTTTAGTGGTTACGTTGTTGTTGTTTATAATAAACGATTTATGGCTTTTGATTTTATGTCCAAAAGTGATAAAATCCCACTTCAGGCAGCTGGTGCCAAATGATAAAACAGTTTTTCAAAATGGAAAATGTGTTATGAACAATATTATGATAAATAAAATATTTAACAGCAATGTAAACGCTTGTGATTTATATTGTGATATTAACAAAAGTTAAGGAAGTTCAGAAATATCCAGATTTCTTTTAAAGTTGACGTTTTTTGTTTTGCAAATGGTTCTATATAATAAATAAAATGTTTACTTTTTATCTTAGTGTTTGTTTGCTCATCATTGAGTGACTTTTTGAATTGATCAAGGCTACTTCAACAACCTGATAGACAGTATGCAAAGGCGTTGCCAGGCAGCCATTGAAGTGCGAGGAAGACATACCTTGTGTTAGACTTTTTTTTAATTGCTTTAAAAAATTTAATTTTGTGTTAAAATCACCAAAAAAAGCCACTTGTTTAAAATGTAACATTCCAGATAGCATATCAAAAATATTTTTGAAAAAGGTTGTCAACCTTTAAAAGAAAATCAAGATTTGTGAACTTCCTTAACGTTAGTGGAACAGTGTATTTTAATACACAACAACACAATTAGTGTAACTCTGTTTAATAACTAACCTGTTTCTTAAATCTTTATTTTTTCCTTAATAAACGAATTTCCATTGATGAAAAACATTTATTTGTGTAAAAATAGCACATCTGGCTATTCCTATATTCAGAGACACTGTGTTTAAAAAAGTTCTCACCTTAGAACAAGTTAGAATATTACAAAAATTGTTCCTTTGTAATTTTAAATTTAAAAATGTTATAAAGTGCAATTCATTGCTGCGACTATCCCTATCGTTGCATGCCCAAATATCGAATTTATATCTAAACAAAACTCTACATTATGATGTTATAAAAAGTCATCCATAAGCGTAGGTAAGAAAAAATAGAAGGATAAAATAATTCCTTCCCCCACGTTTCTACGTTTGATTTTTAGGCGTCGTTTACAATAATACCTTTGAGGATTTGGTTAATAACAAAAAGTATCTATAGTGTCTATAAAATTTCAAAGTGATACGTGAAAACCTAAATAAATTATAGCGAAAAAACAATTTTAACATTCAACTTTAACATCCTGTATCTTATAAGGGAGGCATTTTTGTATATGGGAAAGTAGGGTTAAATCATGATATTTTGCCTCAAAAAATACACACTTAACGGAATGATGTGCTTTGTTGTTGCACTCTGTATAATATATGAAAATATCTGCAGAAAATGGTAATGTAAAATCTCAGGTGTCCCCCCTCTGCGGGCGCCCATGATCATCCCCCATAAATTTAGCCGAGACGACACAAACCGCGTGTCATATAGCTGTTACTCAGACAGCGACTCAATATTTGTTTTAAGAACCGGTTTTACAAAGGCGGCTTAAGGTAAGCTTAACACCGAACCTGCGTTGAGCTCCTGAACTAGCCTTTATTGACGTTTTACAATTGAGGTTCAAGATTAAGCTCGGCTCATTTAGTTAGTTCAGTTGGGGTTCCAATTAAGACGGTTTGGTTCAAGTCAAGATTTAAAGATTGTAAATACATAGTTGTGGTTCACTTGAGCTTGTGCTCAACTTGGTATTGCAAAACTGCCCTAAATAATTTAATAAGAGAAACGTTTGTGAACATTTTTGCAGAAGGACTTTTCTTGATGTACAAAAAATCGTATATTCGTTGAAAACTAAATACGAATAAATGATATATTTATATCACTTCAATTAGATTTCTAAAAATTTTCTAATTAAAAAGGGCTAAATATTGTTCGTGGTCAACTGAGCAATTTTTGATGGGTATGCCAGTAACAGCAATGCTTAGTTTGACTTTATTTACTGTCTTAATAATATTATCATGATTGACAATTATATGTCTGATTGAGGAAGTTTCGTAAAGAGTTTAGTTAAGTGAAAGCACAAAAAGATTAATGAAAATTTCAAAATACTTACTTCTACCTCTTTTATCTCCAGTTAAGCTCATAGTCCTTCCAAGCTCTCCTTTAACTGCCTTCAACGATTTTAAAATCTCCTCTGGATCCCTTAACATCCTCGTGCAGCTGCTCCTTCTGCGATCTCTATTGTAAGTAGAAGGAGGAGGTACCGCTGGTCGCTCTTGTTCGGCTGCCTGTTGCTCTTGAGGTGATTGAAAGGAGGATCTACGGGACCCAGGTAACGACCTGGAGAAGTCCTTTCCTAGTTCGTACACTTCTACTTCCAATTGCTCAGACTGAGAGGAACCCCTACGAGACCCCCAGGCGTGGTCGGGGTGCAGCAAACTGGCACATTCCCCGATGGAGTCCAAGTCGTCGGATACACTTCTTTGATTGCCAAAATCGCCGCGTTTTCCGGTACCGGCTATGGAACCTCTAGGAGACGTATGTGGTGATTTTCCTCGTAGCTGTCTGGGATCTTCCAGTCTACACCACACCGCTCTGTCGTCTAGGAATGCCTTTTGGAGGTCTACGGAGCATTCACCGAGGAACGCGTGTTCGTTGTGAGGGATTAAGTCCCATAGAGTTATTTCTAGAACGCGTTCCATCAGTTCTTCACCGGGTACTCCAGGGAAACTTAGATTGGCATTCCATATGGGGTTCTGGCTGGCTGGTGCTACTTCTGTTTGTAAGCAGTGGTCTTCAGTTCTAAAATTATGCGTACATTTTAGTTTAAAGGTTTAATCACTGTTCAGAGATATTCTAGTAAGATGGGATATGCCGCTTTTTCTTTTTGTAGCGTCGTAAATTATGTTGACAGACGATTGCGTCTGGACGTGTGATATCATCAACTAACATTCGGGTTAAATACTTGTAAATGATTATATGACAAAAAATATTGAATTTTTTTACACTGTATAATTAATATAGTCGCGGCAAGAATTCAGACGACTTATGTCATATGAACAAATGAATAATTCGTTATATTTTCATGAAAATATTTAAGAAACTGCAACTGAGAGTAATAAAACTATATACTACATTAAATGGTTGCATCATATATTGTACTAAATTGCAAAAAATGATTGTCATTAACGCGCCCAAATATCTAAAATTATATTGACAATAAAAACAATTGCCGCGAATATATATGTATATATATTGATATACATGTTTCCTGACGCTGACGATCCATTAGAATATTTGAGAGTCTATTTGATTTGAATTTTGAAAATTTGAGCTTTGGCGTTATCGGGGGTGCTCTCTTTAAATAAATAATACCATTCTTCTATCACTTCCATTACACCGGAAGTCGCCAGCAACTTCCATATTTTAAATAGAACACCTTATGTATTTTTGGAGATGGCATGAAAGTTTGAATCGACTGTGGCATGCGGTGCATCTAAACCCATTCATTTTGGAATTATTTGGCTAAAAAGGCAACTGACGAAGTTTATAAGAATCTCTAAACTTTTTTCGTGTTGGATGTAAGCATATAATATTTCGGAATACCGTAGGTGCTGCATCTTTCATATATTTTTCCGGTTACTTATTACCAGTTCCAATAGGCGAAACTTACTTATTACAAATAGAACATTTGCTTCAAGTTGTGCAAAATTAAATTCTTTTTTCCCTGATATAGTCGTGGTGGTTAAATTTACAATTTTTAGAGAGTTTGGTATCCCCCATTGGTATGCATTTTCTAATTCACGTGATAAGAGATTTCCTCACATTGAAAAACACATTTGATTGTCCCCTAATAAAATTGGATGCATTTTGGATTCGTCTAACAGTAGTTCCTATAAGTATTAGGTACATTTTTTTAAATTTGAGGTTTTTTCCCAAAGTTACTCTGATGATTTATAAAACAAGATAATCTGAAAATAAATTTCAATAGCATTTTTGAAGTCGTGCGTAAGCACACATCTTTTAGGGCAGTTTTCTCGAAAATGATAGGAATTATCAAGTTCTACCTTTTTATGTATAAATGATGTCCGAATAATATTTTGTAGTGAACCGAATCAGAACGTTTCGTCAACAAAGAATAAGATAGAAATCCATCATCAGGCATTGCTAATGCGGCGCCCTCTATGGCCAAACTTGATTATATTATAATACAAGAAAATATAAGAGTGTAAAATATTTCAGGAGGTAATAGTATGAACCAAAATAAACAGAAAAGTCTTAATAAACATGGGTCCGCAAAGTAACGGTTGCGGAGATATGGATCACTATTCGTTTTTCAAACATTTTATTTTATTAAAATAAACGGAAAAATCGACAAAGGAAGCTTTTAACAAACAAAAAACAAAGTTACAGAAGATGTTCAAAGTGCCCTCCGTCCATTTCCAAGCAGGCACGACATCTTCGTCTCAACGATATTCGAACTCTTTCGAAAACACCCTCCTTGGTTTGGATTTCTTGACACTTTTGATTAATCCGTAGTTGCAGCTCTTCCAGGCTATTTACAGGAGTACCATACACTAATGTCCTCAAATATCCCCAAACAAAGAAATCTAGAGGGTTCAGATCAGGCGATCTTGGAGGTTCCAGCATGATGGTGCTCCAGCTCATTTTTCCATGGCCGTTAGAGAGCATTTACACCAAACTTTTCCACATAGATGGGTAGGAAGGGCCGGACCTGTTTTATGGCCTCCAAGATCGCCTGATCTGAACCCTCTAGATTTCTTTGGGGATATTTGAAGACACTAATATAAGTTATTCCACTCTCTGTCGGCACTTTGATGTTTTGAGATCAAAGCCGTACCGCCGCACGTAAATACTGTCGCAAAAAATGGCCAAGTACCAGGGACTTAACAAAAGTAGTTTCTTTCCAATTGGGAAATATTTGATATATTTGAATATAATTATGATTCCTTTTCTTATAAAATGTTTCCGTACCAAATTTGGTGATAATTAGTGGAGCCGTATTCGAGTTATTACAAAAAAAAACAATTTTAACTCTGACGTGCTGTATCTTTTTCCACAGCAAAATAAGACATTTAGCTATATTTTCACATTTTGTCTCAAAGATGTTACCCCTGCTGACCTATTATTAGAGGTAGACCACCCTTTATACTAAATTTCATTCACATACGTCAACGAATTCATGAATTTTTGAGACGGCGCCGGCGTCACCGATCCATAGTGTATTGATCGATATTGGATATTAGAAGCAAGAGAAAGTGGGACGGCAGGAGGGATATTTTCGGCGCGAGGTGAGGAGTGAACCGAGTTACTAGAATATTCCTAGAAAGTGATCTGATGGATCAAAACTTTATGAAAGAAAAGTTATATAATTAAAGGAAACGAAAATAGTTACATTTTCTTTTTTACGGCCTGCGTAGTGAACATTACCATTGCTACAGTTTAACTCATCGATGTAAGAGAATATAAAAAAATTCAAAAGACACCCAAAAGTCGTGTGACAGAGTAGTGCAATATAATTTCAAACGAAGAAGAGCCTGTACATTCAAAATTATTTTTAGATAAGTTCTTAATCACCCTGTATAAAGCTGCACCAATTGATTGGGACAAATAAAAGTCGCTTCTTCATCATAACTGTCGATGAAAAATCGGATATAAGTGATGTTAATGTGACGAATGTTAGTGCTAGTATTTTTCTGATAATAACGTATAGGGTACTAGCTTTTCTATGTTCTTGATTGTGTGTCGATGGTGTCGTTGTTATGTAGTATATGAAATATATTATTTTATTATATCTACAGGGATGGCCAGATGTACGGAATAAAATGAATATCTTTTAAATGAGTGATTTTTTTTTAAAAACGCCGAAACACGGTAACTAATCTTGATTTTTTCCCATATCGGTTATATAATAATAATTTTTTTTTCAACCCCCTAACCCCCAGCCACTCCTACTTTTTTTCAAATGAAAACATAAGGCATGAAGGGGCTCGTTGAAAAGCTTATAGAAAACCGAATCCAGCCATACTAAATAAACAAGTTTTTTGTTTTAAATAGCAAGGTTTTTAGGGTTGTATAAAACACCTACTTAACAAGTGAAATCAAATTCAATTATCTTACCTATTATCTTTACCTGGATATTTTTTAATACGATCTGATCGAAGTCACAGAATAGGTGGAGGAGTTTGTGTTTTCTTTCAGACTAAACTGTTTACAGCTTCCAATGTAACTCAATTAAATTGTTTTGTTCCTAATGTAGAAAGTCTGCTATTAAAAAATCACATCGGATAAATTTATTTGTTTCCATATTTTAATTATTTATCGTGCTCCTGATGTCACCAGGGATGAGTCCTAACTTGTATGTGAAAAAATCGAGTCTTTGAGTTCACAGCTTGATAACCTTCTTATTATTGGAGATTTCAATTTTCCCAATATTCCTTGGTCTTTACTCATTCCATCAGAGAATAATAGTGCTGCTGCAGATTTTACTAATATGTTGTTGTCAACAGGTCTGACTCAACATATTACAGAAAACACTAGATTTAGAGCGAATAAGCTTCCATCTCTCGTTGATCTACTTATAACTAACACTGATGATCTTTTAGTTATCTTAGTTATTCACCCCCATTGGGCAAATCTGATCATTGTTGCACTGAATTTACTACGCAATTTTTTGTTTATGATTACCGCAAAACTAATAATAATGTATCAAAATTCAACTTCTTCAAGGCTGATTATATATCAATGAATCATCATTTGGCTGAGGTGGATTGGTTTGAAGACTGTGCAAACAAAAATAACCCCGAAGATTTGTGGCATAGTTGGTTGAATACTGTCAGAAATATCATACCTACATATACTCCTGTTTGTAGATATGCATCCAATTATAAAAATCAGTGGCTTAATGGAGAATTATTTAAAATGTGTCAGAAAAAGGCACTTTGGCAAAGATACAAACGATCCATTTCTTCAGACGACTATCACCTACGTCTAAATTTCACTAATAGACTAACAGGGCAGTTACGGCATCCAAGGTCATTGTTTGAAAATAAGTTAATTCATAGAGGACCTAAAGCTTTTTATAAATATACTCACTCTCGACTCACAAGTAAAGTTTCCACACCACTGATTAAAAATGCTTTGGGTAGTGTGCGTAGTGACAACTGTGAAGTCGCTGAGACTTCTGCTGAGACTTTCTACAATGCATTTACTTTAGATGCTGGTGATCAGCTTCCGCAATTGGATGTCAACATTCGTGTACCTTCTACACTAGAGGAAATTCAAATTAGTCCTGCAATTGTGTCCGAACAACTGTGTAAACTGCGTATTGATTCATCTCCTGGTGCAGATTTAATCAACCCACTTTTTCTGTCTAAATGTGCAAATAGCATAAGTGGTCCACTTTGCAAAATTATGTTCAAATCCTTAGAAACTGGGATATTGCCAGCAGACTGGAAATTATCTAGTGTGACCCATATATTCAAAAAGGTGATAAACTGTCGAGCTCTAACTATCGCCCAATTAGCTTAACTTCTGTTCCGTGTAAAGTATTGGAGAGAATTGTTTGCAAGGAACTTATCACATTTTTACTTAACAATGGTGTCATACCGCCGCATCAACATGGTTTTCTACCTGGTCGATCAGTTTTTACCAATTTACTTCAAGCTATTAATTCTTGGACCTTATGGGCAGACACTGGACAACCTATAGACGTTTTGTACTTGGACTTTTCTCGTGCATTTGATAAAGTGCCGCATGCGCGATTATTATATAAACTTGAACATTGTGGTGTGCGTGGTAAGCTGTTAAACTGGATAAAATCGTTTTTGAAAGATCGTGAATTTATAGTTCGAATCGCTGAGAGTTTTTCTGACAGAAGACAAGTATTGAGTGGTGTTCCACAAGGTTCTGTCCTTGGACCAATTCTGTTCCTAGTATATGTTTCTGACCTAACGAATACGTGTACTTCCCAAGTGTTATCATATGCAGATGATCTTAAATTATTTTCATCATCATCTCTTCACCTACAAGATGATCTAGATATTATTAGTAATTGGTGTTCCCACTGGTGCATACCTCTAAATCCTTCTAAATGTTGTGTACTCCATATGTCTAGAACTAATCCTAAAGTAGTATACAATATAGATGATACAAAATTGCCAAGCGTTTCACAACAAAATGATCTCGGAATAATTATTACGGAAAATCTCTCATGGAGTGCACAGGTTGCCAAGGCAGTGAAAAATGTAATTAATTGATTTTTATGATCAGAAAATCTTTCAGTAATCTTACCGTGGATACATTTTTGAAGTTATACAAATCATATATTCGCCCCCATTTGGAGGTCTCGGTGGCCATATGGTCTCCACTATTAAAGCAAGATATCGCAAGACTAGAGAGGGTTCAGAGGCGAGCCACCAAACTTCCAACTGGTCTTAAATATTTTTCGTATGAAGAACGTCTTCGGCGTCTTCGTCTCTCTAGAAAATAGGCGTATTCGAGGTGAGGGTGAGGGCTTTCGTACACGGAACAGACAACATTTTCTACCCAACAGGATATTCGATCAATGGAACGATTTACCAGATAATGTGGTTACAGCACCGTCTCTAAATTCTTTTAAGAATAGACTTGACCATCACCTTAATCAACATCCAATGTGATTGATTTCTTATTAATTTCTAATATTTATAGTATTTATATATAAATATTAGTACTTTGATTTCTTCTGTTTTTTTTTGTATTAATTGTTTTTACTATGTTATCAGCCATTTATAGGATGAATTTATCTTTTGTTCTTAGAGCACAACAAGCTTTTAGCTTCAGCTCTAATTATTTGTTAATAATAATAATAATAATAATAATAATAATAATAATAATGATAATGATAATGATAATGATAATAATAATAATAATAATAATAATAATAATAATAATAATAATAATAATAATAATAATAATAATCTTCAGTGTTATCTTCCATGAATTTGCACAGAATAAAATAAAGAATTTGAAACTGTACCTATCACTGCTAACGCAAAAAAAGATTTCTTTTTTATGTTGCGTTTTTTGGTACCACTTACTTGCCAGGCTTTCTGGTTAATTGTTCGCTTTAGTTGTAAATTGGAGTTCGAAACGTTACTATTGTGTCAAAATCAAGTAATTTACTGAATCGCAATGGTATTATCGAAAGTCAACGCATCGATATCTTGATATTGCTTAGATGTGATGATAAAATAAGTCAGGCTGAAGTGCGCGATTTATTTAATGCAAAATATCCCGAAAACCAAATCTCGCAAGGGACAGTTTGTAAAATATTTCACAAATTTAAGAAACACGGTACAGTACAGATTTTGCCCAAAACTGGACGGGCACGGGCTTTGAATGAAGAAAAGAAGTTAGACATTAGAACTTGTTGAAAATTTTCATACTTCAACTGTTTCATTGGCCCGCAATCACGATGCTTCTCGAACTGCAATTCGAATGTTTTTGAAACAAGATAAATACCACCCCTATAAGGTATGTCTTGTCCAAAAGCTTTTGGAAGACGATCATGATAGGCGATTACAATTTTGTGAGGAAATGATGAGACGGTATGACGACAATAATTTCAACGAGACGTACTTTTTTCGGATGAAGCTCCCTCATGCCTTATCTTTCCATTTGAAAAAAAAAGTAGGGGTAGCTGGGGGTTAATGGGTCGAAGAAAAATTAATTATTATATAACCGAAAGTTGGGAAAAAATCAAGATCAGCTAACATCTTTCGGCGATTTAAAAAAAATTAACTCATTCAAAAGATATGAATTTTATTCCGTACTTCTGGCCATCCCTGTATATATCGCTCATACATCTAAAAAATATGTTTGTATAATTGTTTTCTGTTATTATTTTTTTCGTTTTAAAGAGGTAGGTATATTTTAACTTGTTATTTATTTTTTCTTTCTGTTTTTTTTTTGTTCCCCTTATGTACTCTGCTCAATCCTAATCCTATCCTCCTGGCAGGAAACGCTCGTACTTCCTCATGGTCCTTGCAGGGCCATGATAATTTAAAATTATATAATAACATCCAACATTTAATCAAAATAATATGCATTTATCATTTTTTTTCGAACAGTCACAATTATATTTATCATTATATACTTAATTTTATTTTAAATTATTAGTGGTGAAATTGAACGAATATTGGTATCTGACGTAAATACGTTGCTTTCTACTGCTGACCAGGGTACACGTGGAATCATTTGATGTTTTTATGGCAGTTCATATGTCATTTTTTATTCCCTTATAACGATGAGATAAGTGTTTTTTTTAATTTTTTTGTACTTACGTCAATGGCAGCAAACACAACCTGGCATAAGCTTCTGGAAGAGAACCAAATCCCAAAGTATCATCACGGGGAGCTAAGTCGTCCCCAGCTAGGACAGCCACAACCAATTCCTTTCTTTCGTCGTGATACCATACCTGAATTTGAATTCTTCCCGAGACGCATCGCTCTCTAGCGAGTTGCTCCTGCAAAAATGAATGCTGGCATATTTCAGTATTCACGTAAATTCAAACAAAAATGATAATTATGTAGTTTGGGTAATGTAATAACTATATCGATAGGTAATGGAAATAAGTGTCTATACCAGAGACTTATAAGTAATAGAGGTCTGTGATCTATACGAATGATTCTTTTAATTTATATATTTATTTCGTCCCCAGGAGTCATGTAGGTTTCATATCAGATTCCGTTAAGGTTGTCCAGGATGCCTATCTTCTTATCGATGTACGGTACCAAGTTTTCAAATAAGTTTTTCCAATTCAAGAAATTAAATGCACATTTTTTATTTGCCGCAAAAAATATTTTTGTTTACTATCGAAGTGTATGTTTTTCTCGATACTAAGTATGTAATTGGAAGAACTTCATAGCCGTAACATTTTTTAGTGCTGTAGTACCAATTTTTTAACACTTTAGCCAGTTACTATTAGTCTAAGAGCCAGTGGCCGGCAACCTATAAGTAAATAATTATACCTGAAATTTTGCACAGTGAGTCTCTTATACCTATCATTTATAATGTGGGGACTCGCTAAGCCCGGCGAGACCGACTCAAGAGTTACTCAGGTGCGAGAAGTATGAAAATGTAACCAACTTCGTTATTAAATTAACAAAGCTGCGGTTTGAAAATTTTAAAATATACAATTATTACTATATAAAATTAACAAAGGCAGACGATTACCGTGCTTCTAAGGTCATGTCAGACACTTATGAAATTGGCAAAAATTATAAAAAAAAAGTATTTGCTTAAATCTGATTTTTGACGTTAAAAAACTGTCAGAAATGTCAAGCATTGTAATCGACATCACCAAATCTCAGAACCTGTGCCAGAAATAGAGGTTATTTGTTACTTATATTATTTTAATATAAAAAGATGCTAAATATAATAAATAATAAAAATAAATGCCTAATTTGTTAGATCTGAAATTTTAAAATTTTCAAACGGCAGCTTTGTTAATTTAATAACGAAGTTGGTTAAAATTTCATACCTCTCGCACCTGAGTAACAGTTGAGTCGGCCTCGCCAGGCTTAGCGAGTCATCAGCTCATGAGTGATAGGTATGAGAGACTCACTGTGCAAAATTTCAGGTTTAATCATTTACTTATAGGTTGCCGGCCACTGGCTCTTAGACTATTTTATTACAATGACAAAGCATTTATTTTATTTACAAGTACCTATTACTTAATTATTTTTTTGTGTCATTGTTTACTTTTTTTTTTAATTGGGTTTTTGTCACAGGGAAGACAGGAAAACATAAAACATTTAGAAAAGTTTAAATAAATTCTTTTCACCACAAGAATCAGTCAGAAGATCAGTTTGAACTTTTTTTATCGAACTAGTCTACTTAGGTAGATTAAGTTCACTAAATATTTAGTTCATCAATATCAAAAATAATTCTGAAAACTTTAGTTTTCGTTTTCAGTTAGAATGACAGTTAAATAACAAAACTCGTAAACTGGTGACTATACTTTTAACACATACAATGTGACAACTATTTGCTTCATCAAAGTGCTGTTCACTATTAAGTTCAAAATGTGTTTTTCAAAAGTTGAAATGTTTCTCCAAACACATTTACTACTGTATTTAAAACTTAATATTAATTTTATACAGGGCATTGCATGACGAATTCGAGGAACTTAAGGAACAAGTTCCTGAGGTCATGACTAAAAAAGTTATTATACATCAATGGTTACCGATCTATTGACCTTAAAGTTTAGAAATACTACTACATGTATACAGATTTGAAACATTTACTATGTTTGATTGTCAGGAATGACAATAACAAAATGGGAACAACACAAAAATAAAAAAAAACAAACAAAATTTAAGGAGCACAGGCGTGTTGACATGTAACCCTGAAGAATTGATCCAATGTATATTATAACATTTTTACTCAGAATGGCCTTAGGAACTTGTCCAGTACGTTTGCCAGCACCCTGTATATTTATATTGTATACAGGTTGATCCCGGATAATATGCAAACAAATTAAGGGTAGATTGTATGATCGTTCACAATAGGGGTCCTTCATATACAATTTTTTAATATGACCCCTAAGGAGTTACAACCCCTATTTTTTTGGGATTTCGATTTCGCCTCTTGAATTTAAAATGTTTTATGTCTTGCAATTGTGTCTCCATATACAATATACTTAAATAAACTTTATTTTCTAAGACCTATATGTGGCAACAAATGAATTTATTTTCCTTGCTATTTGTTATACACTCAAGTACAGTGCCTTCATAAATGATTACAAGCCACGTGACCAGGACTGTGATTCTCGAAGAACAACTCGTATGCAAATAGATTTCTTGTCTCTCTCAATTGCTGTAGTGAGGAAAAGGATATTCGCACATGAATTGCTCTCCGCTTGATTTGAAAATCTCGACCCTGATACGTGGCTTGTAATCATTTATGAAGGCACGGTAGTATCTATATACTTACCTTAGTTTTTCGTTATAATTTATAAAATAACTACTTATATTGTTTAAATAATGTTAAGGGGAATATTTGTTAAGTATGTAAAGCTGAGCAACTTATTTTTGTTTTGTGCTTTATTCCTACATAAACTTTTCAGCGAGACAGATATTCTGTGGGTGGAAAAGTATTATTAAGAAGAATGGGAATACTTAGTATAGCCAGTCTTTTTCGTTTAATCTCTATTAAATTCGAGTACCTACGTTGATTCCATCCTTCATCATCAATGTTTAATGTATACCTACTGGACTAACTCTACGAACTTCAATTGAGTTATGAAAAATTTAACAAATATTTTCCTGGATAAGATTTTGCAGGATGTTGTGTCTTGTAAAATAATAAATATATACTAGTTTTATACAAAATTACGACCGATAAAAATAAATTTCTAAATGTAGGACTGTAACTACTGTGAATACGATATAAAGTTCTAACCCTTCACTTTGAAATCTAGTAAAATATAGATGATGATAAATAATTCACTAAATTTAATTTTTTTGTTTAAAATTATTTGAGGCAATGTTAATTCAAAAAGTATAAAAATACAATTGATATTCCTTATGATGTATACAGGGTGTCCTGAATTGCAGGGACCAAACTACAACAAGTGCTAAAACTTTTTGAAATCAGAAAATAAGTATATATAAACATGGGTCGGAAAATGGTTACTACAGGGTATCAAAAATTTCGGCCCCTTTCTCGTCTACAAATATTTTTTAACGTATGCCTATGATTTCCCAAAAACTCCGCGCAGAAATTTTAACGAGTGGTACTACTCGAAAAAATAATGTGTCAAGTTTATGGAACATTTTTTCGAAAAGTCAATATTCAACGATTCTTTTCAACGCAGTTGTTACTTTTATGGAGATGTAGTTTCATGTAAAATATTGCATAAAGTTGCAGTGCTTTAAAGGGTAGAAAGCCCTTTCTACACATTTCTTTCTGCATTTACTTTGTATGAACGAAGCATAAAGTTATAAGACATTACTGTAAAAGTAATACCATGATAGCTATCATTGAATTATTTTCAGATGACACTTCAGATCTTAAAAGAAATGGGTTTACCAGTATGTCCAAAAAATTTAAATGTCGATTTCCTCGCAAACATTTTTTTCCGATTTCAGACGAGAATATCAAATTTTTAGATAAATCATCAGTTTTTAAGGAAATGCCATTCAAATGTCAATAAAACTAAAGACAAACCAATTATGACAATTTGTTCACCTAGCACGTTCCCCTTCTACCTTTTACAGCGCTGTAATTTTAGAAATATTTACATGAAACTGCATCACTATAAAAGCAACAAGTGTGCCAACTTTGAAAAAAATCGTTCCAGCATGAAGTTACGTAATTCCGGTTAATATTGACTTTTTGAGAAAATGTTACTTGAAGTTGGCACTTTATTTTTTCGAGTAGTATCACTCCCTAAATTTTCAGCGGGGAGTTTCCGGACCTTGTATAGGAAAGATAATTAGGAAAATTCTATAATTAGTAGGAGAATACATATTTATACGAGTTTCCACAGTGAAGATTTCAGAACTTTGTTTAAAGTGAATTATGTATGATGTGATTCAGTACTTCCTTATACATACCAGTGGCGGCTTGTCGTATGAAGCAACTGAGGCCGGGCCTCACTGTAAGATTTGTCTTTTACTGTATATTTTAATACCCCATAATTTCCAATCCGATTGCCTACTACATTTATCAAAAATCAATGTAACGAAATAAAATAATTGCTGCAATCTTAGCCCTCCTATGTTATAACGTACCTCTGGTTTACATTTCAATATCCCGCCGTTTCGGTTTCTACCCGCGTAGGAAATCCGGGTCACCCACCAATCCCATCACAGAGGCCGAATTTTGCGAGCCTCAAATTGCGTCGCACATGTCTATACGTTATGGTTTCCTCCACCACGCGATACGGTTAAAATCGATGGTTTTCGCTCCATGTGCGCTCGAGAGCCAGATTTCTGGCGCCTCAAGTTTTTAGTTCAGCGGCAAATGGACGATGTGATAGTGGCTAGTGACCGTAGGTAACTTGTAAACTGTAGATTATTTACATGTGTGACGCGATTAATCGATTGTTCAAGTGTTAATACTTTTATTTATGTGTTTTGGATTTCCAGTCGTTAGTGTTAGTGGTTGATTAGTTGAACTTAAATATTCTGAAGATTGGTAAGCGCGGTGGTAAAGTTTTAAGGACAAGGCAGGTAGGATTAATTTAAACAAATAAAAATCAACTTCCTTACAAGGTAAGACTAAACTTAACATAGAACAGGAACCTAATTTAAATATATATTATGGATAGGCTCGTCGATAGTTATTTATAATAATGAATCCCTCTCACGATATTGTTTTAATCTCTATTTGAAACGCCTTTTTCAATACGTAATGAAGTAGAGAAACGACAAATTTTGAATAGTCGGCCAACGCTTTAAAATATCCCGAATATGCAAATAAATATCTGGAAATATCGTTTGATTGTTTACTACAAAAGTATCCAAACATATTTGACATAGATAAGTTGAAAAACGAACTTTATGTTTTGTACAGAGGCGAACAATTTTATAACTTAGAAATTCAGAAAACGGTAGGAATATTATACAAACATACAAGCGCCTTAAGCGCATTAAGACTTACTTAAGAAATACATGACACAAGAGCGCTTCAACAACTTATCGATCGACCTATAGAAAAAGAACTGTTGCAAAGTCTTAAGGTACGGATTCGCTGGTGCGACTGCGGTTGCGACTGCGATTGCAACTCGTCGCCGACCAATAGACAGTCTGAATGTTCTCATCAACTCCAGCATTTAGACTGCATATTGGCCGGCAACGAGTCGCAGCCGCAATCGCACCAGCGAATCCGTACCTTTAGCGCCGCTTCCCAATTTTATGAAGACATTACAAATAAATTTGCTAATTTAAAAGCGACGAATAGACTTGTTTTATAAGAAGTGAAAGTATTAAAACATTTTTGGTAAAAATGGCTTTGTTTTGTATGTAAATAGATAAGTAGTTGAAAACTGGTTTTTATATTTTTTCATATTTTTTAGTGTTTTAAACACATAGGAACAATTTTTTTAATTATTAGATGCTGAAACATATATTTTTTTCTATTATTTATATTGTAAATAAAAATTGGAGTTCTAATGTTATTTAATTTTTTAATTTATGGCTATTGACAAAGACCTCCATAATAAAAAATGGTCAATGCGTCAAGGAATATTACCTCAGGCGAGACTTGTAAATTTATTCCTATTTAGGTATTATTAGTATGGATCGGTCAGTGGTCGCGCGGTTTAAGGCGTCAGTACTTGAATCGAGGTGACTGGATCGCTGTGGGTTCGACCCCTGCAGCCGGTAGACCGTATATAAGCTATATTCGTGGAGGGATTGGCACCCTCTCTGCGGGTATGGTAGGGTGGAAGAATGTTGACTTGGTTCAATGTGAGAGATTGATACCGGTTGGCATTCAACTACCCCCCTAATTAATGAGGTTTTCCAGGTTTCCCTCATTCCTGCACTGAATAGTGGTTAGGGCCTACCAACGTAAGTCGTTCCTGGGCGCAAATGCGGCCTGCTTAATAATAATATGCCGCCCCCTCTCCCGCACAAGTCTTCGACTTCTGGGCTAATCCTCGTGATTAGAATGAGGGGTAGAGATATTATATTATTATTATTTGGGCCTCACCTCTTGCAGCTACCACGAGCCACCACTGATACATACACACATTCAAAATTAGGAACATGCAACTTTTTAAAGTTATTCAAAAAATGCCTGGTTTATTACCGTATTTTTGAACACGTAAAATCAAAAAAAAATGTTCAATACCGTAGTAGAAGTATAGAAGATTGTATCATGAAGAAGAAAATATAAAGTTCTTTTTAGAATAACTTTAAAAGTACTATTTCCTGCAAAATAGAAAACATTGTAAAGTGTATAACAATATTATCCAGTCGTGTGAGAGTTGTGACCGGCATAATACGAATTACATACATATTCAAACTTTCAGTTACGTTATAGGTATTCCTGGGAAAACAGACCACTTTAATAAAAATATGCAGTACACAACAACACACCGGCTATTCTGAAATAAAATGATTCATGTCGGCAAAGTTTCATACGAAAGCTACGTGCATGCTGAGGGAAGGAGCAAGTGAATATCACGAAATAGTTTCCAAATTCCATAGCTACTAAACAAACACAGTTAGAGGTATTTCGGTTTTTATATAGGCAGTAGCTGGTGGAAACCAATGCAAATGGGTATTTTGTAGCCAAGTGGGACGCATTAATTTCCAGCAACTAGAATTATGGATTATCCATTCACTGACTTTGTTAGAATAACATTTTGATTTGTGCAATCGGCACTGTTATTGCGTGGATGTTACGTTTTAGCTATAATTAATTATTTTACTATAAGATCTTAATATTTTTTACTGTATTAGAAAGGTATTTTAAGTTAATATAAATCAAATCTCCTACAATTCCTATCTAATACAGTAAAAAATGTTACAAAAGCTAATAATAAGGAATATATGGGTAGATATTGTGGGTGTAATTCAACGCTAGTTGGGGCTTTTGTCCACAGAGTAGTTAGTTTCACACAATATTATTAACACCTAATAATATATAATAAGACAGTATTGTGTTTCTTCCATTATGCATGAAACATGGAACGCGAACCACCATATATTGCTCGTGGAATAATCGGCCGAACTTCTCCTGCCAAAAACTGATTGGGTCGAGAACGACAATAAAGGATCGTACGATACCAAAGAGAGGTAAAGAATTTCTTAAACCAAATGTAGGAACCCGGAACCTCACATTCTCATGTAAACGTGAACAGAATACATAATTATTTAATAGGTTATAAAGGAATGATACAGATAAAAGTATTCGTCTAGTATGCAAGGAATTGAATTGACATTCATTCAAAAAAATTAAATACTCTAAACCCTTCTCTGGGTATACACCTGTTCTTTTAAACCTGACAAATTTTCAAAATTTTCTCTGAACACGTTCAATGGGACATATCTGATTAACATATACAGGACACATAGGACACCAAATTAAAGCACAGTATTCCAAAACTGAGCGCACAAAAGCAATAACAAGTGTTTAGAGTACATCAATGCTCGTAAAAACGCTTCCGTTCCTCATAATAAATCCCATCATTCTATTGGCAGAGGCAACCGTTCTTTCAATGTGAGTTACAAAAGAAAGTTCTGAATCAAATACCACACATAGCTCTTTTATTTTATTACATCTGGTCAACTCAAAAGTATCTATTCTATAAGAACATCTGATGACATCATGTTTTTTTAGAGCTACGAGTTCGTAGCTCTAACATGTGTTAAATCGTTAATAAAAAGAACAAACAATCGTGGACCTAAGTTAGAACCTTGAGGTACTCCAGAAGTGGGGGAAAAGTAGTTAGAACTAAAACCCTCATGCTCCACATATTACTTACGATTGAAAAGGTAAGACTTAAAGAGTGACAACAATTTTACAGAAAAGCCATAATCACCCAATTTCCTTAAAATAACATATAAATCGATCTAATCAAAAGCCTTTTGGAAGTCTGTATATATAACGTCAATTTACTTTCTTCTATCCATAGCTCTAGATATATCTTGCGTAAGACAAGCAAGATTAGTAATACACGATTTTTTCTTGATAAAGCCATGCTGATCGTCCGATACATTTATTAAGGAGTTATATATTAAATCGTCCAAAATAAGTTAATCTTAGCAAAATTACATAACTGCAGCAATTTTCCAATCGTCTGGAATGGTGTCAGTCTGAATAATCAAATTAAATAGATGCAATAATGGTGCAAGCAATGAGTTTATGCAATCTTTAACTAAAAAGCTCGGAATCTAATCGGGACCCACTATTAATTTGTTTTTTAGCTTTTTAGTCGCTAACAATATATCCTCATCCGTTATTTTAATTAAGGAGATACAAGGAAGATTATAATTGTTAAAGCTTAAAGTTTAGCGTTGTTGACTTGTTTATGTGCTGGATAAAATCTGGACAATTTATGGTTCTTTTGCATAGTGAAAGGAACACTGTAAAATATCTTCATACTGCTAAAAAATAGAAAGTTTTGAGTAGTATTCATAATAAAGCACAGTGGATGGATAACACGCATCTACACATACATGTTACAGGCAAGCATTAAAAAAGAGGAGGTGACAGAGCAAAATTCGTGCCAGTTGGGACAGATAGCGGGTATTTTTCGCGTACCTATCTTGAATTCCCGCGAAGTCCTCAGCAACGAAGGGTCGAGGGAGGTTGATGTAAAGACAGTTGTTTGGGTTTTACTGTTTTAATGGGCACTGTATACATAGAGAGCACTATAATGGACTCCTGTCCCAGCTGACACCAACACAGCAATATTACTAGCAAAAATTGCAATTTTCTACTGTCATCGGAAAAATTGCAATTTTTTTTATCAACACATGGAAAGTCTACAATATTGTCTCTGATACATCTCAATTCGTTGGCAAATACTGGTAAGGGTCCGTAGGAATATACACAGAATGCCACAGAGATTGAACATCATTTTTTTAACAAAATAAGAAATTTTGTTCATGACTGATTATACATATACCAAAATAATTTGCATTTGGTATTTTGACGCTATGTGTATCAAGTCTTGAATAATTTAATACATCAGTCCAAATTAACTTAGCAAGTATTGTAACGAATCATATTCGAGAATTTAGAAATAATTACAATAAAAAATATGAAAGACACACACAACATTTTTAAATAAATTGTATGACTATTTTAAAAATAAACGAATTATTATTATCTACTGATAGTGCGGAAGTAATTAATTTCCCTACAGTGTTTAAGGTGTTAATTTATGAATATGTAATACCTAAGAAGATATTTTTGTCAATATATATAAAATTTTCTACCCATCGGTGGTTATTTGCTATTTACGTACAAACAAAAAAACCAACGTTGTAAAAGATATTTTGTATAATCTAGATCCATTCTATTCTATATAAAACGGTTTTCCTGGTTGTTATGCCGCGACTTAGGTAACTGGTCGCTGCCAGTAACAGAATTAAAATGCACATTCTTAGACTTGGGTTGACCTGCCTTTGTTGTTCTCGGGTTAGGCTCTTTGGGGGCGGCTCGCTTTCAGTATCCTTGTAAGTTTCTCAAAATTGAAGATAATCCAGAGAACGGTTCCCTTTGATCTTGATTTTGTCTTTCATTAAATTTATACAACCATATATAACACTGCAAGGACAGTTATACAGGGTGTTTTATTAGGAAATGTACATTATAACCGTATTTTCAATAGCCATAATTTAGCAATCTTCAACGTATATCATCCTTTTTAATTTACTTAAATTAGTATAGCATAAAAATCCTAAGCTGGTAACTGAAAAGATTCCTTTATCCTTTTTAACACGGTAGGTACCCGAAAAAGGGAAAATTTCCAGTATGTGAGTTACCGGCAGCTACCAGTTATCTAGGTCACGATATAACAACCCGGAAACCCGTTTTAGATCGAATAACAGCTCCAGCTGTGAAAGCCTCTAGATACAGGGTGTAACAAAAAAAGTAGGTCATCCCGTTAACTGCGTGTTTTTGGCGACAAAATATCGTCATATTTTACATCGTCTGTAATCATACCTATATGCAAAAATGCCTTTCTTAAAATATTAAGGTTTTAAAGTTAAACTTTCCAAATGGTTTTTTTGCTATAATTTCCGCAGATGTTTGCATGTCACTTTGAAATGTTACAGATATACTTCTTGTTGTTAACCAAATGCTCAAGAGTATTATTACGGTACGGCGGGAAGGGGTTACTTTATCCCTCCAATTTTTTCTGACGCACGCCTATGAATGATTTTTATAACGTCATAATGTGGAATTTGTTTACAATAGGTATTTTATTACTCTTGAATTTTTCGTAAAACTTGCGAGATAGATTAGAGCATGCAACGTTAAAGATAGTCCCAACAGTTTTATGTTATACAGAGTGTCTCTGAATATCAGGCTAGCCAGATGTGTCATTTTTACATAAATAAATGTTTTTTATCAATGTAAATTCGTTTATTAGGGAAAAAAATAGGGGTCTAAGTAAAGAGATTTGTACTAATAGCTGCACATACCCTACATATATTCTACCAATAAATTTAGATGCCGCGACATTGCCAAACTTTCAGTAAAATGATTTTTTCACTTTGCTCGACAATTTTTCACTTACTCTTCGTCAAAATATGTGGATGCATCTTGATGGTGCTCCGCCTCATCTTATATTAACTGTTAGACAATATTTAAGTTTATTATTTCCAAATCGATTAGAAGAGGAAAAGGCGCAACTATTCAGTGGCTATCACGCTTCCCCGATTTTAGTCCATTGGACTTCAGTGTTTGGGGAGTTATAAAGGACGATGTTTAGTCCAAATCAACTGAGAATATTGATGAAATGAAAAAGCATATTACAAATGCGGGTGAAAAAAATAGGCAATAACCACAGATGTTTCAAAATATCAAATATTCTTTGTTGCTCGTTTATGCATTTGAGAGACAGGTGAATATGAGGAGCAATGAAAATGTTGAATTAGTGAATTAAAATGTTAAAATTTCAGTTTTCAATTAAATGTTAGTATAATTCTTCTGTTCAATAACTAATATGATTCTTAAATCCCTGTTTTTCTTTAATACGTAAATTAACATTAAGAATACATTTATTTCTACATATAAAAATGATACATCTGGTTAGCCCTATATGTTCAGATACACTCTGTATAAATTAAGTTAGACTACTTTAGATCATTACAAATTATTCCTTTCTAATTTGTTTGTTATAAGGCGTATGTCAGAAAAAAGTGGGGGGATATTTCCCCTTCTCCCCGTTTCCACGTTTGTTTTTTATGCGTCGTTGACAATAATACCTTTAGAAGATTTGGTTAATAACAAAAAGTATCTATAAAATTTCGTGATACATGCAAATCTGAAGAAATTATAGTGAAAAAACAAATTTAAGAGTTCAACTTTAACACCCTGTATCTTTTAAGGGAGGTATTTATATATATAGGTACGTAGGGTTGAACCATCATATTGTGCCGCCAAAAATATGCACTTAACGGAATGATCTGCTTTTTTGTTACACTCTGTACATAATAGATCCATCTTTTTAACTGCATCTTAAAGTCTTCACTTAACTTGTAATTCATAAACATTTCATTTGTAATAATTGGGTATATCTTTTGAAAAAAAAACTATAAAGCTTTGTTAGCATGTATCTTTTTGGAATGATTTTTTTATGATTTTTTTATGCATTTGACTTCATTATTACTAGTTCGAAGTACAATGACACAACTTTTAGCACACCAACACAGTCTAACGTACAGACACTTACCAGAACTGCCTCAAGCTAATGATACTTACAATCTATACAAACTAAACATAATAACATGGAAAACACATAAGAATAGTCGCAACAAATATGATATTTAAAGCTCCCTTTTGTTTCTACACAATAATTACTATCGATAATACCTACAGGCAGCGCATTTGTGTATCTAGATCATTCTATGATTATTAATTAATGTATGCCTACATTATAAATCAAGAATTTCAAGATTGGATAGGAATCATAAAATAATTAGATATATCCAGTCTGTATACTGCAGCTCTTTTAATAATTGTTGTTTAGTATGATTTAGTAATAATGTAATGTAAAGCTTAGTCTATATTTAGAGAGGGAGATTACAATTATTTAGGTACACAAGTTGATTTCGACGAAATTGTCAAATATGAGTATGTTATTGTGGTGTACGCATTCATTTAGGAATTGAATGAATTCAATTTGACCCAGTGCATTGCGATTTTTCATATCGATTGTTGGTTTTAAATTGATAAATATCTATTGAATCCTGTGTAAATGCAAATAATTTTCATTAATAAAAGATTAATTTAGTCCAATGTAATTCAATTTTAGTTTGACATTAAAAAGTAATAGCTCTTTGAATGTGTTTTCTTCCACTAACATGTAACATAATTATGCATGATACATGCGTACTGTACAAAAGTTTGGTAAATTGTTAATAAGCAGACGTATGCGTTACCACGTCACTTGATTTAAAAATAAATTCATACACAGGGCGTCCCTGTTTTTCATTTTTAATTTTGGTAACTGAGAATAATACTAGGATATACTACACTAAATGTTTGAACTATATATTGCACTAAATTGCAATGATTGTTCTTAACGCGACAAACTATCGAAAATTATGTTGACAATAAAAACAATTGCGTAACGCCAGCTGTGACGTAAGTCGTTTGAATTCTTACCGCAACTAGTAATATTATGTTGGTTTGACAAGCAGAAATGCCTATTTCAAATTCTAGAGGGATAATTTTTTGTCTCTTTTTATTCATTATTAATACTTATTTTATATATTATTTTTACTAAAATAATTAGTGGTAGTCGTTTTGTTTTTGTTCTCCCCTGCTATAATTAGAAAACCAAAAAATATTTCAAAATTCTCTTAGACCCGTCGATTTTTGCTTTGAGGGGTGCTTTTTTGACAGTCAAGCCAACTCAATATGTTCATCCTCCTAATCCCTAGCAACCCCAACTTTAAAATTCCACATGGGACTACTCCACTTGTGGCACATCATTTTAAAGCCTTTTTCATTGGGAATATAATGATATATCGTTTTTAGAAATCGGTTGAGATTTGACAGAATTATTGGCTAAAAATGAAAAGTTGACAAACCACATTACCTGCCTATTTTTATTGATATGTCGATCAGTTTACAAAAAAGTCTCCAATAAAAAGCTGAAGCAAAAAAAACGTTTATACGAATTCACACATTATTTCTTTTTGAAACAACAAAAAGTCACTGTTACAAAAAAGTCGCTGTTTTTGGCCTGTGTCCATGAAATCGTTGGTTTCTCAACCGATTTTTAAAAACCATGCACTACTGTATTTGCAATGAAAAGGGCTTTAAAATGATGTGCCACAAGTGGGGTAGGTCCATTTGAAATTAAAGTTGGGGTTGCTAGGGATTAGGGTTATGAACATATCGAGTTGGCTTAACTGTCAAAAAAGTCCCCCCAAGAACAAAAATTGACGGGTCGGCGAATTTTGAAGTAATTTTCGGTTTTCTAATTATGGGGGGTCAAGTTTTCGTTGAGATACTCTGTATAATAAAATACAGTAGGTAACTACATGTTTCTTTTTCTAAGTTGAACACCCTGTATCACGAAAATGAAGTCTCGCAGAGAAAAATATAGTATGAAAAGCTCTATTATAATGAAAAAACGGGGACCCCCTATATAATAAACATATACAGGATGCAAGTAAAATTCTTTACTTTAACGGCCAATTTATGTCATCTATTACGTCAATTCATGGAAACTATTAGGTATATCAAATACGTTCGAACTGCCGGTCTCAAATTTGTAAATAAATGCATATACTTCTTGAAAATTCAATGTTGACGGAGTTACATGACATTAAAATATTTCTTAAATTAATATTTTGCCGTAAATATACTTTCAAACCATGTAAAAAGTGTCATAAAACCCTGTAGGAACTGAAGAATACAGAGAGGATTTTAATATCATTGACCCATTTCCTGCCAACTACAACACTTACGTTATGATTAAACATAGCATGCTTAACAACAATTATCATCTAACAGAAAGGCCAAATTTACTAAAAAATAACAGATTAGTAAGATATGAAAATATCACAGAGATTAGATCTATCTATATACAGGACAATCTAAAACAGGTCGAATTAGTCCTGCGTTGAAAAATTAGGAAAAATAATTCATATGTCATTTTATATGTATGTATGTCATTAAATAGGTGAATTCAGCAAGTGTACAAAATTATGTGAATGATTTATAAAATTCTGTATATTGGAGCATATCACCGAACACCAAGCTAAATTAGACATTTTTAGATATAGACATAGGTACTAAATGTATTTATTTATATATTTCTTGATAACTTTATCTTTCAATGTAGGTGCTCGATGTTATGTACCAAGTTCTCTATATACCATATATGTATTGATTGTTCTTCATTTTTTAGCAAAACGATTTCTCTTTTTTGTAGACCTTTCTAAGAATTCGCTGAGGTTTATTGAAAATATATTTTATATAGTCAAAATTACCTTGTAAGTACATTAAGGATATTATGCTTAAAGCGTTTATTAAAATTATAATCAAATCGTTGTGAAATATTTTTTAAATGTGCCACTTATTATTTCTAAAGTAAATCAGTATTCTATATGTACATTTTTTACATTTTCATAAGATTTTAATAATCTCTTTTAAATTTGCTACTAACACATCTAATCATGTAATCACAACACCAAATGAGAAATCATTTAATTCCATTTTTTTTTAAAACTTCTTGTATTCAAAATAATAACAATAATAATTATAGTGTTGAACTACAAGCTTTAATGTTGGCTTCTATCTGTAATCAATTTTAGAGAAAAGCTTGGAAAAGTAATAGTAGGTCACAAAGTTTTTCCTGAATACATTTCCTGTATTTTCTTATTTCATTTCCATTGGGATATATTTTCGAAATAATATAATTTATGTGTAGTCCTGACATGGTGTAAATATTCTCAGTACAGTTTGGAAAATGCCTTTGAAAACAAGGTTTTCATGTTACAACAATAATTTTGTGTCTGGTAAGTTGATTCACAATATTTGCTTGATTTGGCGTAGTTATCCTTTCCATCAATAAATAAATGCTGGAAATATCGGATAAGTGTCAATACCAATTCCAATTCCGGATATAGATAGATACGTTTTTATTTTTACATGTTTTCTAGTTCAATTCGGTAAACATACAAAGCGGAGCTGCTTGCAGAAGTTATTTATTTTGCATGGATGTCCTCTAAATACGTGACTATTTTAATCGAGAAAATATTTTCAAGCAATTTAAAGGATTTCTCAAGCCAAGCGGCTGCAGTATTTTATTTTCTTGACGCTGACCTGCCGCGACCGTGTCATTATCGCCAGTGGCGTAACAAACACGCGAGAAATGGATACCTAACTGCCGCACTCGGATGGGCGAAAATTGCCGCAATCGAACAGGGCTCGTTTTTTTTGTTGCGTATCAAACTAAATTCAGTGGGAATATCTCTCAAAATGTGAAGTATTGTTCCTTGAGTAGTCGACGTTCGTTTATATTCAGTCATTTCTATACTGAAAATAGTGAAGTGTTGTAGCCAAGAGTTAAGAATGAATAGCGAAAAGTCGTGCAATATTTTTAATACGGACTGTTTGGATGTCCGGAAAAGATATTGCAAACACACGAATTTCCTGTAGCTGAAAATCTCATTGTTATAGCCAGTCCTTTTTCCACTATCATGCATCTCGAAACTATGTTGATATGTATGTTGTATGTCTGTGTTCAATCAACGTGCTCGAATCATCGAAATTACTTTGAATCTGTTGCGTAAAATTTCTTATGGTGTCTTCTATTGCTTCGAATTTTACGTCTTACATAAGTTGATTATTGCACTCCAATATTTTCGTTTAACTTTTTTTTCTTCCGAATTCTGTGAATCAAAAGTTTTTGTTACGCCACTGATTGTCGCAGTTTATTACAAAATACCACAGCTTCATTTACGGAGAACAATTCGACTTGGTCCAGTTTTATAAAACCATAATACAGAGTCATAAATAATTAGTTACAGACCATCTGGTAATAGTGTAAACCAAAAAAATATTAAGAATTCATTTATACATGTATGTGTCGGGGCTAATCTTATATTGTTGAGATATAGGGTATTGAAATAAAACTTTTTTTTGCGAACACTTTTAATAACTTTTGCAGCTATTATCGTATTGATTTCAAATTTCATTCAAATATAATAGGAATGAATGTTATTACTAAAATACCAAACGATATATATATATTGCTAATTATCTTAACCTACCAAAGTGTCAATTATACACAGGGCATTGCTTTCGCCGAACATAGACTACTTTATTGGTCCATGGTGGAGGTGATATTATACAATCGAAATAGAAGGATACATAGATAGTAACATTAATGAAAACATTGAAACAAGTAAGAAAATTTTAACTAGGCCATCAAATAATGTACAAGTACTTCAATGTAGCAATTGCAGTGATGGAAATTTTACCATATCAGAATATAGCCTTAATCTGCCTTCTGCATCAGAAATTATTATTAAAGATTGTAAATAATGTTCCTTCAGCATCCAAATTACGAATGATAATAAATAATATCTTACCGTTGCTTTATTTGTTATATTTAATGTTCCCCTTATAATAAAGTTAATAATTAAAAACTTTTATTTTGTTGAGTGATTATAGATAAAATGTTGTATGTATTACGAGCAAAAAGTGACATTACTGCTCTCGAGTGAGTACCATCCGAAGAGAGCAGAGAAATCCTTATAAAGCTTTGAGCGTTGTGATATTTACATAAGTATTTAAAAACGTTTTCGACAAAAACGCTAGCTGATAATATAAAAACAACTAAAAAGTAATATCCTATGTAGACTAAAAGTTTCTTCTGTCCGTGATTTATCAGTAGTGCTGTGTACAATTAAGGTCTATTTACACACATCAGTGTCGTGTCAGTTCCGTATCAGTATTAGTGAAAAATAAATAATCGTTGCTTAGATTTGAAATTGGCGTGTTTGTACACATCCGTCACAGTGCCGTATCAATGCTGTCAGCACTGCTTCAGGGTCCGTTCAGTGGCTTTTAAATACGCCGGCGACGATATTTTTGTAATTCTACTGTGACCAGATTTTGTATTGCTTAGAATGGATGAAAAGCTTATCGAGTTGGTACAAAATATTAATCAACTGCATGATAAATATACTCAGATCACTTTGTTTGATCGTCTACTAACTCCTTTTTACGGACTACGGACGGATATGTCTAAACTGGCATCAGTGATCGACCACAAATAACACCGATACTGAACTGATACGTCACTGATGTGTGTAAATGGACCTTAAATGTTTTCGATCCTCATTTTCAGATAAATAAGTGCATTATCCGTGCCGGTATAGAAACTTTTTTGGAAACATAAAACGAATTGAGCAAAATCAAACCGATATGTAATAAGTATCGTCTCCTGCATGTGAATTATTATTTCAAGTTTCCAAAAGTTTACAATTAGTGGTGCCCGAAAAAGTTAGCCGTGCAGAAGACTGTTCTTTGAAACAAAAGACAAACTCACAGTCAGTCTGTGCACGGCGATATACGTTTCCGTATTATTGAAATATGTAGGTAATACAAAGCTAGATTTATGTTAAACAAGTTTGAGTTTACGAATGTCGAGAAAGTTGGCTGTGAAGTTTTTCTATGAAACAAAAATCGAACTCACAGACGCTGTTGACAGTATGATGTTATCCGTGGTGCTGTTTTTTACGTATCTACTACATTTTAAACGGCGGGCGTTGGAAGATTTTGTGGTTGTTGTCTGACGTTAGTAATATAAAAAGTAAATGCATAACCATTGTTAAAACTTGTTTGTGTCTGGTTCTATTGTTGTAACTATCGTGTAGGCGGATCAAAAATGTATGCGAAAGGTAATTTACTTATTATTTTATACCATTTTTTGCTAGCCTAAAAAGAATGGTTAATGACTGATATCTGAAGAAATACGTTTGCCAATTAACAATGTTTGTTTCAGGTAAGGTGAAGTTACAAATGTAATTTATATGTATATGCCGTAAGACTTTTCATGGACAGGTAAGTGTTTTTAACAAAATGTTTATTTTGATGTCAAATAACTATTTTGTGCCTTATTTAAAAAGTATATAATCACTAATTTATGCAAAACCAACAAAACGGGGAAAATCAATATTTGCATATAATTTCCATATATTATTTGTACATAAGAACACTTAGATATTCAGGGTGTTTCAAGAGACTAGATTTGATAAAACATTGAAAAATAAGTGGGGTTTGCTTAATAAACAGATGCTTTAGAGCCACCCATAGATACAGGGCGTGAAGCTAATTTTAGAAAATCAAATTTTGAATGTACATTTTTTAATCCACAATATATTTCATCAAAGTTTGACACATGCATGTTTTTGGTGATGCCGATAACGCTAGTGTTATTTTTTTTTTTTGGTACAAAATAGAGGACGCTGACATTTTATTTTGAAACTTTTTTAAGTTAGATTTTTCCCATTTTAAGTCATGTGATATTTTGTAAAATTTAATTTTTCACAAAAAGGGTTGATCTAGATTTAATGTATAGCCAATTCTGCACTGAACACTCTGTATATCGAGGTAGAACACTAAGTTTACAATTTTTGTAGAAATCCGTTCTAAAGCGGGTACTGAAATATGCAGTGATATTTTTTGTTATAATCCCCATAATAATATCTAATTTTAACTGCATTTTTGATGGATAATAGATAAGAATTAATATTATAAGTAAGTATGTTAGGTATTTGATGCAGTGATGTATACAGTGTGTCCGTAAAGTAACGCATAGTTTCATTATTAGCTAAATAAACAATATTATTAAAAATTCCCAAAGCACGTCGATTTTTGATTTTAATTTACTGTTTTTTCAAATCATAATTTAATATACAGGGTAACCTATCTTTGAGTAATGATGTCTTTTAAATGAAACACCCCATTTTTTCCATATTTCTGAATTTTTCCTACTGAGCTGATTTCAAAAATGTATCACAGTGGCTTAAAATTGATACAGAGTGGGCAACAATACCAAAATTACAAGTTATTTTCAAACGAATAAATGTACTAAAAATTAAATGTATATTATGTACTCTTATTACTACTTTGATGAACTAATAGAAAACACCCCAAACACGTATATTAGTGGTATTTGCGCGCTCTTACATCTCATGTATGAATTAGCTGAAGGTGACGTTGACTGAAGAACTTAATTCTGCGTGTATATGTTGCACCAAAATAATCGAAACATCAATTTCATGCTAATGTTTTAGTTTCCTACAAGGCAACGTTTTATTTGAACGGGCATGTTTATCGGCAAGACACTCGTTATTGGTGTCAAGAAAATCCACATTGTATGCAAGAATATCATAGTTAACGACCATAAGAGTTCAATGTGTGGGTATTGTGAGGAATTCAATTGTTGATCCATATTTTTTTTATGAAAATTTAGTCTGAAGCAATTTGTGATTGATTTTTAGAATCAGCTCTGCAACGGAAATCCAGAAATGAGAAAATAAATGGTATGTCACCCTGTAAATTAAAATAAAAAATCGACCTGTTTCGGGAATGTTTAATAATATTGTTTATTTAGCTAATAATTAATTTATGCGTTACTTTACGGACGCACTGTATAGTTGTACAATATGATCGCACGATAGTATTGATTAATGAGTTCCCGGACTATTATTAAAGTGAAACTATTATGCCATTATGGCTATACTAAAAGTACACCCTCTTAAATAATGCAAAAAATATATAATCTCCGCAACAGAAAAAAAAATGAGCGTGAGGAAATCTATAGAAGTCGTTTCTTTTTGAGGAAGAAAAGTGTCATAAAACCTTTCCACTGACTGCTATCAACATCACGATCTTATAGACCATAACTTATTATAACCGTTATAAAATGCCATACTGTGGTGGTCATTATATAACTCTAATATACTTTTATATGAACATTAGTTGTTTTAACTTGGCATTCGATTAATCAATAAACATCTTTTCAGAGGTTTAATGTAGGCCTGTAAGTTCATATTATTGAGAATACTTTCGCCATAGAACACACTATTAAGTATAAGGACAATCTATCATTACTCGAATGATAAACCCGTTCCAACATGATACTAAAATAATACGATTGTAATGACAAATCAATTTCTGCTTTTCAGTTATTTTGTACTGAATATTTAATGCATTTTATTACAAGAAATGGGTAAAGTTACAGTTGCATAGGCGCTCAAGAATTATTATAGTGGTTAATTTTCATATCCTGAATAAAAAAATAATGTTTTTTTACATACGTTACTTTAACATGACGATGAGTTTTTGGGGTTGTCAAATTTTATCACTTTTGAGCTGTTTTATTGAGACGCCACATGGTGCATCTATAATGAAAATAGCTATTTGTGCAATAAGTTATAAAATGACACTTTTTCTACGATTTGTAGACCTGATTGTTTATAGTGTTTTGAAAATGGCTCAAATAACTATTTTTTATTGAAAATTGTGAATCAAGAATCTTGAGGGAATATTGATAGGTATATAATCGAGTTGTTTATTAGGTTTTCGTTAATATTTGTGTCAGTGATTTAAGAAAAATGTTCTGCTTACAACGATAATATGGAAGATGATATAGCGAATAACGAATTATCAAAAATCGCAATTCAATCATTGTTGCCGACAAAATCCAAATATAAATATGAAAAATCGTATCGCTTATTTGAAAAAATGGAGTAACTGTTATTACTAATGCAGTTCTACTAGTTCATTTTGAACAAAAATCCAGAGTATACCAGAGTTCTACGCTGTGGACACTTTACTGAATGATGAGAACAACACTGTCAGTGAAAAAGAATATTGACAAATAAATTTCCAAGTTCAATTGCTTTCCTTAATCGTAAATCGGTAGGACATAGATGCAGGAAATCTAGGGCTTTAAGAAGATCAGAAGTTGAGAAATTTTTGAAAGAAGCAGATGATACTACTTGATGATGAAGGTAAACTGTCCAAATACTGAAATTGTTTATTTTACATAGTGTTGATTATTGGTATCGGAGGAGCCTGGCGCTGTAAAGAACTAACATATCTTCAGCTTGAACAGCTTGAAAGACATGGGAGAATATACTGATAGAGATTCCCAATATAAAGACGACCGTGAAGAGAGAATTTACTATTTCTAACGAAAACATCGAAGGAGTCTTGTCGAAATGTTTCGAATATATTACTCTCTTCGTCTGTCACCAATTAAGCATTCAGGATTCTTCCTAGGATACAGAATATAAAATATTGCAGATTTTTTTAAATTGCCGAATGCTGGGAATTACACAGGCCAGTGTTTCCGGAGAATGTCTGCTACGATACTGACTGATTCAGGAGCAGACATCACCACTCTTCAAAGGCATGGTAGATGGAAAGCAACGAAAGTGGCCGAAGGATATATAGAGAATTCCGTTCAACAAAAACTTCAAGTAGCCTCAAAAATATTGGGTAAAAAAAGAGATCAATATAATTACAAACTCGGCCTCTGCTTCATCAAATACATGCGCAGGGTTTTCCATAACCAATTATAAAGAAGTTACAGTTAAAATTTATAATGATAAGAAATTATTTAAGTTGACAATAAATTAACAGTTAGCTCAAGAATTATGATGTATTTTTTTCTAACTCAAATTACCTACTAAATGTACAACTTTTCAAAACGTTATTAAAAAAATAGTTTTTTCCACAAAACAATTGATAGTGGCTAAATGTGAAATTTTGATACATGTTTGGTAGAGTATTGGTATGTTAAAATAAGCATTCTAATAGAAAAATGTAAAAAATGTAGCTCTATGACATTGTTCAGTTCTTTTAAACATTTTTGTTTAGAGTATGATTACAGTAATAAATTATTCATAACATTTATTATATTTACTACTGTTACTATCGTCACATTCTAAAATAATATTAATTTTCTTTAAGTTATATATAGTTATGTATTTTAGTTTCCTTAAGTATATTTTTTCTTAATTATAGTTTTTAATGTGCCAAATGAAAAAGTTGAAATTAGATTAAAGATATGTGTACTCAGTCTATAAGAGAAATTTTTTTAAATACTTTTAGAAAAATAGACATTACAAAAAGTATATTTTTAAATAGAAATAATGTACGATTGTCAGATTATGTAAAAATTTTTGAAAGTCTTTAAATATACATTGTTTCTTTGGAAATAGTAGTAAAAGGTATATTATTTATTAGACAGTAAGATGAAATAAACAAAGTTCTATCGTAGATCTGATTCTGGAAATATGGAAGACCTCTATCCAACTCATTAAAAAATATATATCTCATATATGTTGCCAGTAAACGCTCTCCAGAGCATATTGCATTTAATAAAATTACGTTTTTATTGCAGTTGCATGGGAGAGATAATTAAAAAATTTCACTCGTGAACGTGGAAGTTAAAGCAATATCAATTAATTTAGAAATATGGACTGGAATTAAAAACAAACACTAGGTAGTTTATAATCGCAAAGTTCTTATTTTGATACAATTTTTATAAGGAAAACATTTTAATTTGTTTTTAAACACATTGATTATAAATAAAATAATGAAATATGTTGAATGTACTACCATAGTATACAAGATACTTTATTGACAATAGAACACACTTTAGTGGGATTTTTTCCACGTCACCAGCAGAGGGATTGAGCTACACATGTGCAATCTGGCATATTTGACTGTATATTATCATGATGGTCAAACTATTTTTATTAATTCATAGTTTCACAAAAAAAAACAACAAAATTCTCAGATCTGGAAGTCAGATCATGTTTGCTATATGCTTTTGAAGTTGCGGCATCCGAATCCGAGGTCTCCATCACGTTAGGATCTTGCCATAACCTCAAACAACCCAATAATTTAGGCTTTTCAGTACTATTAAACGCATATACCTAACCCTATAACTCAAACTTTAAACACAAAATCTAAGCTGTTAACCTACAAACTCATAAACCAATCACCCCATAACCCCAGAACTCTACAACTCCACAACCAATAAACCCAATAATCACGTTACTAAATTCTTGAACTCATCTTACATTGCGATTTGTCAGTGCTCTATAAACAAACCATATTCTTTCCCATAAATCTTATAACTCCATAACTAATAAACTCAATAACCGCGTTACTCGGAACTTGAATGTATCTCACATCACGTTTAGGGTTTTTATAAACAAACTTCATTTCATAAATGCTAGTTCTACCTGTGTTATGGGGTGTCATGGATTATGGAGTTCTTGGGTTGTGGGGTTATTGGGTTATATGTTTGTGAGGTAGGATATGTTTTGTATAAAGAGCACTGACAAATCGCGTAAAATAAGTTCAAGTACTGCGTAGCGCGGTTATAGGATTTATAGGTTATGGGACTGTGAGGTTATGGGGTAGATTAGTGTTTATGGGTTTAGGGTTTAACAGGTTGGGTTTTGTGTTTAAAGTTTGAATTATAGGGTTATATGCGTTCAATAGTGCTGAAAAGCCTAAATTATTGAGGTTCTTGGGGTTATGCTAAACTCTGACGTGATAGAGTTAAACGGACCTCAGATTCGAGTTCAGCGACCCAAGAAGACATAAGTAGTAAACATGGTCTGACCTCCAGATCTGAGAAACATATTTTTTGTGGGGCTGTGTTATTTTTTATATATGAAAGTTAAGTATTCTGAGATGAGCGATATATTAATTAAACTGGGATATGGTTTTTATTACTGATAATGTTCCTCTTTGGTTTTTCTATTACTTCCATGAAAATATTAACAATTTTATTTTCACTAAAAAATCAGGGTAATAGAAAAACGTTATTTAATAACATTGATGTTAAGAAATATTAAATGTTTTATCTGATCTGTCTGATGGCATGCCTATCAGCTGATGTTTCCTTAATATTTTTAGAATTTCTAAGGTGGGCCCTAACAGCGCTGTAGGTTCTCCTAATAACTATCGTCCTATCTCAGTCGTACTATTCTTTGGACAACTATTTGAAATAACAATAATTATTAAAAAGTAATTTCGAGCTAGTTGTTAGGCCATGGTCAATTTGGCTTTAGAAATGGTTTTTCGACGATGCATGCCGTTTGTACATATCAAATTGTGAATTTTGCGGAATTTTTTGAAAGTTAGGAAAAGAAGAACTTTTGACTGCACTTTTAAGATATTTTTGGGAAACTTTTTCGATATGGTTTGAGAGGGATACAATAAAATATTTTCAAATCTTATCTTATTTTCAAGAAGCAATGTGTTACTTTGAAGAATGTTACATTTGATTAGACTATAGTGGAGAGTGAGATGTCTCAAGGTTCTCTTTTCGGGTCCTTATATGAATAACTTTCCTCTCAATGTATCTTCTGAGAAATGTATTCATGAGTTAGTTTTTTTTAAATTTGGAAATAACAATCTTAAGTTTAAACCCGTTGTATAACTTTTTAACCAGTTATATTACAAATAGTTCTTCAGTTCTGATTTGTTGGATTTGCTTGTAGATGGCCAATTCAAGAAAAAAAAACTGTCGTTTTATTGGCATATTATTCATAAATTTGTATCACAGTAATCTTTCAGAAATGTACATCTCATATTTGGAGTAATTCCTTTTCTGTTGAACAGTTATTTAGAATGAAAAAAAGACCATCAAATTTATTGTAAATGTCTTATTTTAATAGATTGATGGTATCATTTTTGCCAACCTAGTTATTTCTAACTACCACGATTTTTATTAACTTTGTCTAGAAATACTCTACAGTTAAATTTGTATAATATTTTTCCTGAAGTTGTAAAAGATTGAAGGTCGTCGTATATTTTGCCGTAAATTTGCGGTGTTTTTCAGTACAGAAATTTCGAAAAATAAAACACGTAGAACAAAACGCCATTTTAATGCAGAACTAGCTACAATGTTTATTTTTTTTATAAAAAATCGCCTTTCTATTCCAATTATAAGTTTGAGTAGAAAATTGATAAAAATGGACAATAAGCTTCTGCATTAAGATAACGAAAAGTAATATCAAAAGTAAAAATGTTTTTATTTTGTTACTATTTAAATTTTTCTCATATAAAATAACGTTTTTCAGTCACATTACATTATCTTGCTATTCTCATCCCATTTTATTAATATTTATGTTGATACATAATTATAATTTTTAAGCGGTGTTTTATATGCGTTTTAAAAATGAAACGCGTTATGCGATCGCGGTGGTGGCGCATCACGGACCATACCAGCCCTGTTTTCATTTCGTAAAGAATCTTCTAATGATTTTAAAGGTACAAGTATAAGGTCCATGGCTGGACTCGCTCGGATCACATTCTTGTAGAAAACTTTCTGGATAATCTCGGCCAGCCGTCTCAATTAAAAGAGCTAATAAAAATACTTCTTCACAAAACATATTTTGACACCTAAATAGTACAGTAGAATAAGTCGGGAGCGCCTAGAGAACAACATATGCAACTAATTTCCTGAAAGGTCGTGATGAGCTCCGCACAGAAAGGTTCGCAATGCGCCTAGACCGCGACCGCATAGTGCGTTATTTACTTTACTATTTTGTGTGTATCTGACTTGCTACAATTATTGTGTCTCCTTGTACAAAAGGTAGTTAAATACATTTATCTGTCTAGTTATTTTGACCTTAGAAATCTTCATTAAGGTATGTCCGATTCTTAATAACATACCCTATATGCAATGACACTTTTTCGTGAATGAGCTTTATTTTTGTTGTACATCTTTCTAAAACTTAAATTTTCTTATTTTTTTTAACACTTAATAACCTTTTTCAATAAGATATTTCTAACCTCAAAAATATGTTTATAATTGGTCATCCAAAGTTTAGATCATCTTACTGTGCTTTCATATTTTAAAATAGTAATTCTACACATTTTATCAATATCAATACGATATTCAACTTGATTTTATACATTTACATATCTACGATTGTTTTCTTAAGACGAAGATTATTTTCAAATTAACCTCTGGAATTCTTAGAAAGATTGGAACTAGAAATAATTTATACCGGTGTTTTGGGTAATTTCCGTCTTGTTGGTGATGAGGGTGCCTTGTCTGTTTCCGGGTCTGAAACAAAAACATCAAGTTTAGTTTTCCAGTTTCAAACATAAACATTTAATGTTTTGCTATTAATTCGTAATTAAAGTTGTGTAATTATATTATCATTCTCAAAACTTTACCGTAAATACCTTAAAAGCTAGGGTAAATACTGTTAAACGAAATGACAATACAATCCTCATAGTACGAACGCACGAGTAATTGTTGAGCGTGTGTTCTTAACAATATTTATATTATTAAATGAGTAAATGTAAATTCGGACAGACTTTTGTATAATAAAGTTGCCTGCGCCATGGAAACCAAAATATTTACATGTATTTTTGCTCACTTAACCCAACTGGAAGTTAGTTTAACCTCTACAGAATTTCTGTGCAGTCGAAAAAAAAACACCTCGAAAAAACTATAGAACGCATTATCAAACATCGATCTTTTGATCTGAAACAGTAAAACAGGATTCTATGATTTTTTTGTGCTAACACTACCTATAACTGCAGAACACTTTACCCTTTTGGTGCTATCAGTAGGATGTAACATAAAATCAGGTTATCCTATCAACTACATATTTTTGATGACAAAATATGACGATTTAACCCTATTTACCTGTCAACAAAAATGCTCCCCCCTTAAAAGACACATAGGGCGTATTCAGACGAGGTCAGCCGCTGAGCCGCTAAGTAAGAAATTCAGACTGAATAAAACGCTGACTAAATGCTAACTGTTAGCCGCTGAGTATTTTTGTAAGCCAAGAAAATTTGCGCTTACTTCGTTAGCGAAGCGCTGACGCATTTCTGAGGTTATGTTATTTTGTTATTTATTTACAATTTTCCAAGGGTTATGCTTTGGAATTTTAATGAATGTTTTGCTCTGGGTTTGCCTTTTATAGAATATAAATAATGGACTAATTCTGCGCAATCTGTAAGAAAACCTGTAAATTTCTATAAGCTCGCAGTTAATTTTCTGTTACTTTTGAACTATATTTTTAGGCATATGAATATGAATAATTCATAAGAACTCTAGAAATTTTGAAACACAGGGCTAGAAGTTTTGTATGAGCCACAATAAAGTTACAGTTGTTACAGGTTGCACAGAATTGAGCGATTAATTTGTTTATTACCTATTACATATATTTTTTTATAATTCGCCCTCATCCCTAGACAACCGACAATAAATATGCTACCAAGGGGCTTCTGAATCAGGCCCTAAAAAGTCATAATTCCCCACTGACATTGAGCTATTATAGATCCTTGGGATCAAAATAAAAATGTTAAGATAATTACTATAACGTAGATAGAAAATTTTAATTTTTGTTGTACCATACATAAAGTTAACAATATTTTCTCATGTATTTTATTATTAAAAAAAAACAAGAATATGTGATCGTTACATGTGTATACCAGAACATCTATACATAAAGTGTGCCCTACTTGAAACCGAGCCACCCCCAATGGTCCAATTTCAATTATTTGGCTGAATGTTGTTATCAATAAAAAATAGTTATTTTTACTTATTTCGGCGTTTTATTCTATGAAACATTTGATGAATAGGTACTTAACAAATTTATTATTCTGTATAATCGATATGACTATTTAGTACGACAATGTAAGGTTGTTATATATATTTTTCGCTGCTCCGCGGAAGAACAATCAGCGCACTATTCGGTGTTGTTTAAACCGCTGAGTAACAGCCCTGTTAGAATTCTAGCAGCTTTTAGTTAGCGGCTGACCTCGTCTGAATACGCCCATAGTGTTGAAGTTGAACTTTTTTAATTATTATTTTTCACATATACTATGAAAAACTTCAAAGTTATTGATTAACTTGTGATTAACTAAATACTCAAGGGTATTATTTTAAACGACGCCTAAAAAACAAACGTAGAAACTGGAGGGACATTGGTACATTCCCCTCCCATTTTTTTGACGTACGTACATGAACAATTCCTCTCTATATCGTAGAGTAATATTTTATTTGGATTTTATCACTTGATATTTTTTCGTAAAACTCTTCTTTTCCAGGATAACTTCGATTTTTTAAAATCGTGCAATGTTAGAGATAGCTGCAGAATATTGAATTACACTTAGTAACATATTTAACTTCAAATTCTAAAGAAGCACCCAAGGAACATTTTGTAGATAATTTACCATAGTTTTAAATATTTGATAACCGATTTTATACAAAGTGTTTTTAAACATAGGTCTGCCAGATTTACCATTTTCTATTTTTGTTTCAACTTTTATTAGCAAATGACATTACATGGGCGAAAAAAAATTGCGTAACAATTGTAAATCTATAAATCTGGTTAACCATATATTCAGAAACACTTTGTATAAATGCATTTAGGAGATTTAAAACATAGGTAGATTATTTACAAATTGTCCATTTGAGCACTTGCGTAGAAATTAAAATTTGAAATTGTTTTCTCTGCAGCTCTATCTTACATTACTTTTCCAATTTATCTCGAAAGAAGAGAAAAACATATTAAGAGTAATACAATATTCTAAATAAAATTTTACACTGACACTAAGAAAAACTTGGTCATGGACGTACGTCAAAAAAATGGAAGAGGCAACGTTCCTTCTCTCCAGTTTCTATGTTTGTTTTTTAGACGCCGTTTACAATAACATCCTTAACAATCTGGCCAATTACAAGGAATACCTCAATTGGATTTCAAACTGATACGTGAAAAATTGATAAAGTTATTGCGGAAAAACAATTTTAAAACTTCAACTTTAACACCCTGTATTTTTAAGAGATGTATTATTGTATATTGATAAGTAGGGTTAAATCATTATATTTTGTCGTTAAAAATATGCAGTGAACGGGATGACCTGCTTTCTTGTTGTTACAGTTGTGGCGGTTCATATATTTCTATACACCCTGTATAAAGTAACATATTTATTTTTGTATATATTTGCTTCATATTTTCATTTCATTGGTTCTGTACTCACATATTTCCGTACACACTGTATAAGTTAAAATATTTCTCTCTTTATATAAATTCACTACTCATATCTTTTCGTTAGTTCTGTGTTTAAATTTCAACGTCTGTTTTTAAATGTAGAAATCATGTTTTGTAGATATTATTTAAGTACGTAGACGACCGGCGCCTCAATCTTATCCTAGGGTGTGAAAACTAAGAAACACATTTGTTTAGCAGACCCTTTCAGGAACTCCCTATTACGGAAACGACGACAGTCACATTTAGGTAGCTCAGTCATAAACATCGACTCAACGCATAACATTGTGAATGCCAATCGACCGCAAGCAATAATACATGTTAGTACACAATACACTCTTCTTATTGAAATCACAACGCCCCACACAATCAACAGCATAGCACAGAATTAAAACGAGCTAATATGATTGGGAGGGGAAGTCCAACTGAAAACCTTATCTCAGTAAAAAGCTAGTCAAACATTCAGAATTCCAATAACTACATAATTCCGAAGTGTGACCTTCACACCCCTATAAAATTATACTGGGTAGTTCGATTTTGATGACTGTTTGTTTGTAACTAAAAACCCTTGAAGCTGTACAACCTACTACAACTGCTAGTGTACCACCTAGCCATCTTTAATTTTTTTTCGGGTAATTTTTTCCATCTGGCAACGTTGCTTTGTTCAGCGTCCTCTAAAACCTAAATATACCAAGCTTCCTTAAATTATGTTGAAAAGTAATTCTTATACAGCGCTTTCAATATTATGAGAATCAGGAAGGATATTGCAAACACGGATTTCCAGGAAACAACTACTCTGCGAGCTAATGCTCCGACCAGCATTGAATTACACCTAGAAAATCTATAGTAAACAGCTAAAGTCACCGGTCAGTAGGCCACCAGACATATACCTGTTTCGAAATCGACAGACCCGCTTCGTGTTTGTGACTTGTCAGTGCGGCATGGAGTAGTGAATGACCGCTAGATGTAGCTTGTCTACACCGCGTACTCATAGTCCCTTCTGTCGGGTTAGACATACTTACACAGCTAGGTTATTGGTCAGATATGGCATACTGATGAGAGCTAATAAGCTCGAAAACGGTATATGTCTGGTAGGCTACTTACGAGTGACTTTAGCAGTTTGCTATAGGTTTTCTATTTAGCCCGCAGAGTAGTTGCTTGCTTCCTCGAATTCCGTGTTTGCAACATACCTATCGTTATTCTCGAATTGCGAAAGAGGTCGCTAGCTTTGTGTTTGTAACTTGTCACTTCGGCATGGAGTAGCGAATGGCTGCTAGATGTACCTTTTCTAGACTGCGGACTCGGGGAGTATATGTTTAGTATAAATGTACAGAAATAAAGGAAAATTAAAAAATTTAATGTAAAGTTCCATGAAACTATTTTGTTTTTCAATATCAGAACTATTAGTATTATCTATACTGAATGTGTGTAGTATACTTATTAAAAAATCAATACACCAGGCCACAAAAAAAGTTAAGACGATCTACATGCGTGTGAAGTACTGTAGGTGGCGCCCTATACAATTGATAGCAAATACCTACTATTCCAGGAAGGAAAAAGGAAAAACTAAAATAAAATTGTAATTTCAACACCCTATATTTAGGAAACTATAAAACTTTGGACTAAGGTCACTTGATGTAGACCAATAATTCCCAAAGTGGTCTATATACCCCAGGGATCGACTCGAACTACAAGGGGACCATGTCAGGGAAAATAAAATTTGGAGTGCATGAGATGTAAATAGGGCTCCACGAGAATGGATCCTATTTAAGCAGGTCGTGACCGTGGCTTTCTATAAATGAAATAATTCACAATAGTACTTATGCATTTACATAATACTTTATTATAATAGACATATAAATTACCTATGAAGTAAACATCTTTACAACATGATGAAAATTTGAAGTTTGATTTGGGGAGCTTTATGATTCCATACTTTAATAATGGGAACATTTGAGATCGATAATGGGATCATTCTCCGTCGACAGACCAAACCAAAAAATTAAATGCATTGAATTTTAATGAATGGTAATTGTTAGAATATTATCTTGAATTCAATCAACGTATTTCGTTTTACTTATACAATTAATAGTTATATTTTTCTTATTGAAACTTGTTATTATTTTTTTATACAGAGTGTAGAGAGAATAATGGTCAAATATTCTACCAGTGTATTCCACAAGTCATTTCAGAGGGGGATCTTCATATGAAATTTTTCTATTTGGGTCATTTCTGTTGAGATATTCGAGTCTCAATATGGCGGAAAAATAGTTTTTTTATTTTTCCTTAAAAACGGTTACACTTAGAAATTTTAATTTTGGTACAAATTATCAGCTAGTCAAAAGCTATTTTGTGGTGGTGTTTATTCCTTGGCTTACGTTTCTGGAGGGCGGGAATAGGCAACCCCTAGATTTATTTCTTTCAGAACTTTTCCTGCAATAGTCGATTTCAATAAAACTTTTATTAAATATTACATCAAATTTTACTACTTTTTTCCCTCTTGTAATTTTTCATACAACCAACAGTTTGCGCGGAAAAAAACTAGTTTTCCTTACTCTAAACATCGTTTCGTCACCGGTTACTGATAACCGCAGTAGGCGGTTGCTATGTTGATGTTTCTCTGTTGTCATGCCAAACAAATCGCCATTAGGTCTATAATTGACAGTTTTTGCAAATATTTCTAAACAAAGGTATTCCTATAGGCTATAACTGTTGCCGATTCTGCCGTAGCATATTCCGTCAATTTATTAGCTAATATTTGTTAGTTATTTACAAATATTTGCAAAAACTGTCAAGACTGATTTGTTTGACAAGGCAACATACTAACAGAGAAACATCAACATAGCGACCGCCTACTGCGGTTATCAGTAACCGGTGACGAAAAGATGGTTGAAATGAGGAAAACTATTTTTATTTTTTTCCGCGCAAACTGTTGGTTGTATGAAAAATTACAAGAGAGAAAAAAGTAGTAAAATTAGATGTAGTATTAAAAAAAAAGTTTTGTTGAAATCGGCCATTGCAGGAAAAAGTTCTGAAAGGAATAAATTTAGAGGTTGCTTTCCCGCGACAGAATTGAAATTTCTAAGTGTAACCATTTTTAAGGAAAAATAAAAAAAACTATTTTTCCGTCATTTTGAGACTCGAATATCTCAACAGGAAGGACCCAAATTGAAAAATTTCATATGAAGATGGCTTGTGGAATACACTGGTAAAATATTTGACCATCATTCTGTTTAAGAATTATTATTATAAATTTCAAAATAAACAATTATTTTATTTACTAAACTCGATTCAATATTAGAAAGGCAGGAGGTCTACCTAAAACAGAAAAATTGACACGTGATCTACGAGACAAAATAGTTTGAAGAGCAATGATTTAGTTTTAGACCATCATATTTTGGCCTGCAGAATATGTGGTAGCATTTAGAAGAAATGTTATTTTTCAATTTTCTACGTATCTCTATAACTTTCTACAATATCTATGTTTATATGGTTTTTTGGCATAACACCCTTTATAGCATACCTTATTTTTAAAGCAATTGAAATACATGGTACAAACGGTTAAGTATATTCAGTTGCTTCTGAAATTGAATTAATTTACTGATTTAATGAAAAATTTGGCTCATTTCTTTGTTACTGAAATATGCGATGAAGAACAAAGGGAGAAAGTGAAATCGCAGCTTATTCTATTAAATATAAGCAAATTTGGTACAATTCTCCCGTTTGTCGTTGCGATACGTAATTTGAAATAAATGACACACCGTTTCCTGGAATCATACCCCGCTGTTTGCAGATCGTTCTCGAGAATGCCATATTTGCCTTCGGTAATAGCCTAGGTATAGAATTTACTCAACTGCTTAATTACAGTTGATTATTAATTAGTGAATGAACACAGTATCAAGTATTAACTTAGTTGAAGGCTAATATATTAGATACGTAGTAGATTGACTGGAATAGTCAAAATTAATGTAGTTATAATCATTTTCATCTAACGATTTGTAATATGCATTCACAACTTATTTAAAACAAAATGGAAATAGATGCGTCATGAAAAATGGAATAAATATCGTATGAAATCTTGTAAAATCCTGATTGTTTTCGAGAAAAAAATATTGAAGTTATAGTATTTAGAAATGCTCAATAGTGATGAGATTTTTGTTAATTTTTACTCATCTGCTTTTTCAGTGTGATTTTTTGGTTTGGCTTTGACTTAGTTTCAAAAATAACCCTTGACTGATCTTTTTGGCACAAAGGTTTATTCAATAATCTTTATAGAACTACTACCCAATTAGACTTAAGAAAAACTAGAATTATGCCATAAATAAATATTCAAAGAATATCATAACATAATTATATTCTAACGTATATCTGACATTTTATGCATTATTAACACTCATAATAATATAATTAATAAATTATACACCTCTCGCCGCTGGCGCAAGAGGTAATTTTATTTAAGTTTTTCTATGGCGCTCAGCGCGCACTGCTCTACTTTGTATAAGCATCCTATTTAAAAAGAAAGCAAAGCAGTCTCAGCTGATTAATACAGATTCATATGGAGCGCTAAAGCACTGCTTGGCGGTAGTCGATCTGAATCGAGCTGACCCGACCGATAACGAATATGCGAAAATGAAGCGAATTGGGACAGCGAAACACTTTCAGCATCTAGGATGTACAAATTTACTTTGCAAGGCTTCGAGTTTAATTATTTTTTAGCAATTTTTAATGCAATATTTATACAAACTGATATTATTTTTAAAATAATAAAATCAAAAATCGTAGATATTGGCTATTGTTTAAAAAAAATCGAAGGATTTAAAAACTTTATTGATAACTTTTACAATAACTGACAAAATTTATGAAAGAACTATAACTATTTGCGGCGAGCCAACAAGAAAGCGGAATATTAATGATGTAAAAGCACATTATAAGCGAATATTTCGAGAAATATTGGACAATATCAAAATGGAAATTTCTGATCGTTATAATGAAATTAACCAGCTGCATATTTTTCGCCTTCTTGATCTAGATTCTTTTTCGCAATTCAAAGATAATTTTCCTGACAAAATATTTTCGGAGCTAAAGACAAAATTTAATAAACGATTTGATTTTGACAGATTAAAAAACGAGTTGATTTGTTTATATTCTTTATCAGAATTTGCCGGTCTCAATGCCTATGAAATTATTAGATTTTACGAAAAAAAAACAGAATGTGGCACGTGTTTCCGCAACTTGTTACATTAGTCAAGCTTGTGACGATACCAGCCAGTAGCGCTTCGGCAGAACGATCTTTTTGAAACAAATTCATACCTACTTACGAAACACTCAGGGACAAGAGAGATTAAGCAACTTAGTAGTTATTTCAATTCAAAAAGAACTTATGCAAGACCCAAAACAAAATACTAATTTTTATGATGATGTGTGAAATGAGTTTTTAAAAAATGACCGCCATATTGACCTGATTTATAAATAGTAATAGTGTTTAATATTTTATAATCATTAATCTAATAGACTGCGTGCTCGACTGCGTGTTATGTGTGTTTTTAAAAATACTTAGTTTTAAGTGTAATGTCCAATTATTGACTATTATACTGACACTGACATTTCCGAACGAGAGCATATTTTGGTGGATCATAGTAGTGAGTTAAATGTTTGCCTACCCTATTGTAACTGGCATTGCACGCCACTTATTATACAGGGGTTTCTTAAGTAGATGTCAAAAATCCAGGAGCGTATTCTGTGGCCATGAATAAGGGTTTTTTTTGTTATATAAATAAGGGGTCTTAGGACAGCAATATTGTCCAGCTACGTGTCAAAAATTAAAAACAGCAATTTTTAATTTCTAAACCGCTTGAGATAATTTAACCAAATTCGGTGTGCATATTTAGTATGACAGTAGATATGAAATAAAATATTACCAGATTTGGCTGTTTACCAAAAAATATATATCATAAAAGTTTATTGAAAAAATGTAAGTTATACCACTCTTTGTCGGCACTTTGATGTTTTGAGATCAAAACCGTACGTAAATACTGTCGCAAAAAATGGCCAATTACGAGGAATCTAAAGAAGTAGTTTCTTTCCAATTGGGAAATATATATACGAGGGATATTCAAAAAGTGTTATGTATGGCTGCTTATTGTATAAATGAAATATTTGTGATGTAATAAATATAAATATTATAAAACGACTATAGGGAAATGTATAAAGTTTTGTTAGCTAATCTTGGAAGTTGTATATTCACTTGTAAATTCTAAAATAAAATATATACGTACTCTATTATATAAAAAATAATGTAGCCATGAGGAAAATTTGCAATAAAATATTTATTTAAATATTTAAAAAACAGTATACACCATTTTAAAACTAAAATAGGAAATACTATAATCTATATTGTTTACAAGTTACAAATGGTGCAGTGTAGATTTTTACTTGCTCTTTTAATGCAGCTTTTCTTGGACTCATACACGGAAGTGTTTGTGACGTTTGACAGTCTTGATCTGAAATATAATAAAAATTCATTATACTCTTGTTTTGTAATTTAATAAACTATATATTCTTTTCAGTAAAAAAATACTCAAATAAAAACCCAATCTATAAGTATGTCCAGGTATCTTTTTAGTACTTATTAGTGATTTGGGTATTTCTATACGTATATTAATTCATTTGAGACAAATCATTTAAAGATGTTACTGTACGTACCATTTTTATTATATACTGTTTGTGCACTGGTATCACTTAGAATCGCTGTACCAGTTTGAACTTCAGCATCTTTCAAATTTGGCGCCAATATAGTTTTGGTATTATTAGATACTCTGAATGAATCAAAGATGCTTGAGTGTAAAATTTACATATACGCAATTAAGTACCTACTTACATAATTATTGCATATTACCCTTTTTTGTCTCACACTATATCGATCGCACTCACGTTCTAGTTCTAGCGTCGGCCACCGTGAATGATCCTGGGTACCGAACGGTCCCCGAGACGGGTGAGGAGAGCGGAATTGGTACAGCGGGGCGTGTTCGTGAGTGAAACAACTTATACAGGGTGTCTGTGAAAGGTTGGGAAATCTCGGAGCTGGAGATACTGGTGACCAAAAAAAGTCGATTGAGTTAAATATGTATTATCCGAATGTTGCTAGTTTCAAAAATACAGGGCGTTCGATGCTAGAATTTTATTTTGAAATTTCTCAGTATCTTTGGCACAATTATGTTTATTGACACGGCAAATAAGAATTTTTAACTAATTTTGACGTCACTAGTAGAGGGCGCCACTTATGGCACATCACATTTCTTTTAAATTACACTTTTTTTATTCCAAACCGATTAACAACAAAATTGATTTCTTTGATCAAGTGGAAAATAATTAACAATGGAATTACTTTACTATGATTTATTGTAAATGGTCACCTTCAGCTAAAATACATGCTTCAGATTTTTCCTGAAATTGCAGCTTGAACAGTAACTCCAGGAGTATCTCTTTTATCACCTCACATCCAGCAATTTGTTGAGGTAAGTGCTCCTCAGATTCAATGTGAACCTTGTAAACTAATGTCTTGAGATGTCCCCAAACAAAAAAATCAATAGGGTTCATATCGGGTGATCTCAGTGGCCAAGTTGGCCTGGTTCTTGAGTGCCTCGTCCAATCACGTTATTACCGATTCTTTCATTTAAAAATTCACGAGCAGTCAAACTAAAATGTAGGGAGCTCCGTCAGCATAAACCACATTCTTTGTCTTAGCGCACAGGAAACATCGTCATGAAGTTGAGGTAAAACGTTTTCAAGAAAATGTATGAAATGTTATTTATTGGTAAAAAGTAAGGTCTGACAAGACAATTTCCAATAATACCCATTAAAGAAAACTGATGCTGAAATCGAGATTCCATTATGGCGTTAAGGTTTTCATCAGACCAAACGTGTTTATTGTGGAAGGTCGTTAGAACATGTCTGGAAAAATTAGCTTCGTCAATAAACAATATGCCAGAGGTAAAGTCAGAACTTTGTTAAATGTTTTGCAAAATCCAGTGGCAAAATTGTAGACGAGCGGGATAGTCTTCCGGCAGTAAGGCTTGAACCGTTTGTATGTGATTCAGGTATGACTGTTGATGCTTCAGAACGGACAAAACTAATTTATGATTCGCATCAAGATTTGCAGCAATCTTCCTAGTACTAGTATTTGGGTCTTCTTCAATTTCTTCCAACTCAGGCATTCTAACACTCAAATGTTTCCATGAATTGAACCTTTCTGAAATGAGCCTGACTCCTTTGAAAACGTTGAAAAACATTTAACATCCTTGGATTTGGAAATCCACCCATATAAATTCGCCTAGCCTCAGTATCATATCCATCTACAAGGCCATAAATGTAAACCATATTGGCATTTCAGCAATTGAATTTGCATAAGCCATTATTAAAACTTAATATTTTTTAAATATAAGCTCAATTTGACAATACACAATATTAAATAAGATGACGGCTTATTATTATTATTGTTTTGCATGTCCTTCCTAAGATATGTGTAAGTAATTTAAGTAACTGTGTAAAAATACCCTTGATCAAATAAATCAATTTTGTTAATAGGTTTGGAATACAAAAAGTGAACATAATATAATGCCGTATATGATGACCTATTTTATTTGTAATATTATATAGGTGATATATATTTTTTTAGCAAATAATGATCTATGATAACCAAACCTCCGCCATTGGTAAGCTTCTAAAGCTTGTAATTTGCTGTCATATTTACTGTTGTACTGAATATGCACACCAAATTTAGTTAAATAATGTCAAATGGTTTAGAAATTAAAAACTGTTCTTTTTTTAATTTTTGATACGCTGTAGCTCGATAATCGCTGTTCTAAGACATTTATATAATAAAGAACCCTTATTTTTGACCACAGAATACACCCTTGACCTCTACTTAAGAAACACGCTGTATAATACTATGAAGGTATTTATATTTTTAAGAATTACCTAGATACTAGTAGGCTTGTTGACTTATTTTTTCAATATGTTTAAAGAAAAATGATAGAAAACAGAAATCCCTTAACAGGGATCAATTTTTAGGTGAAAATTCTGCAATATGGGGAAATATTCACATCTGGCAACAATGATTTCGTAGTCTCCATTTCACTCCACTCCACAGGTGCATCTATCGCAGTGCGGGGTACCTGCTCATAATACGTTCATAATTGTTGATATTGCCCACGACTTTTCACGTTCGTAGACTGACTGATACCTGATAAGTTTTCAGATTTTAGTATTAGTTGAATTAAGGGGACGAGTGATTCAGTTGTAACATCAATTAACAAAATTTACATTCAAGCGACATAAAACCGAAGCATTCGGCTCTTTTTAAATGATTTACTTCCTAATGCATTCAGGCTATTCAGATGCCTCTTAAGAAAATCATTAAACTTGATATCTCTCAGCGCCCGACACCGGAAAGATAATTACCGAGGCGCGCTAACTTAAACACGTACTAAGTACTGCATATTTACGGGCCTACACCATCCCTAGATGTGCAACAATATTATCAATTTAAGTGCGGACGACGAGAGCCCGTGGATAATAAATGACGTTACTCGGGCATTTGTTTTGAATAACGGAGACGGTTTTAAAAGGCTTATTAATATCGCGATTAATATTAATAATAAAAACCAGCAATTCCATTAGAAAGGATTAGAAGCAGTGTATCAAGCAAGTGGCGAATATTTAATTGTTTGTTTAATTCATACAGCCTTTAAGAGAGTAGTGCTGTGAGGCGGTTGTATTTTTTTCTATTTACCATGAATGTGTACTATTTTGGAATTTTTACAAGCTGCTTCATAGCAATGGACCGTTAGAAGTTTTCATGGTAGTACTGATTATTTTTTCCTTATCGTAACTTCATTATTTTAAATGGAACCATATAATTTTTACATAATTTTACATATTGCATATTTACGTCGAAAGAATATTTAAATCATTATTTAAACCCCCTTTTCAAACTGCTACTGATCTCTCGAGGCCTCGGTTCATTCATAGCTCCCAATTCAACTCGGTGTCGGCCAGATGCAATGTTGTCAAATTTAAATATGTTCCTAGTACACGTTACAAAACTCCCATGTATCAAATAATAAACTATTTTCATTTCATCGTATAAATGGTGAAAAAAAAATACTTGAATGCATATACAGGGTGTTCCGCACAAGAACCAAATATATCTATATACAAAGTTGCACATAGGCCTTCAAAGTGGGGACTGCTGTAGTCAGTTTTATATGAATATTATATAAGTTTCAACATCTCAAAAACGGGGCAGTTTACCGAAATGAAACAAGTATACCTTTGTCGCTTAAAAACATACCTACAAAAAAGTTTAATCCGATTACACACACACACACTGTAAACAGCGCCCTTTATGTGGTATATTGAAAGCGAGCTTACAATATGATATGTCCCTCAAAAAATCCCTATACCGAATTTTAAAGAAAATTCTCTAAAACTTTTTGAAATATCGAGAAGAAATCAATTTGAAAATATTCGCTTCTACATCCTGTATCTTTTTTAATATTGACATTCAGAGTAAGACAATATGACTTACATGGTATATTTTAATACTAAAATCTACAGTTAGTCTATGGCGCATTTATTACTGACCACTCTGTATACACGGTGATTTAGTCATTAATTTTAACCACGTTTTCGGAAGTATAAAGATAGAAAATCGAATCAAAAATTAATTTTTACTTGACTTTTCGAAAGATCACCTTATAACAATCGGTAACACAACGCTCCTCGTACGCTACAAATTTTCTGATGACGCGTACGAGTATTGAAACTAATAGAAGTCCAGCAGCGTTGCCACTCAGGACCACATACATACAGGGTGGCCCATTCAAAACAGTCCAGCAAGGTTTACGGCTTTGTACGTAAAATTAAAAAAAAACCTCGGACACGTAAATTCTGTTTTCAGGGGGACACGTTTCACTATTAATTTCATTCCTGTAACCTTAAACCCCTAGCGGGGGGGCTACTGCTCTTATTTTTTCAAATAGGAAGGGGTATGTGCCAAACGAACAAATTTCACCAGATGTTCTTCACAATGTCCGACAACACTTTGAACAGTTGTTGTACTATTGTATGGAGGTGAGTGGTGGACATTTTCAATTTAATAAGATAGCATGTACTACTCAATAAAATTACGCAATTACTCGGCGTAGCTCAAATTTAAAAAACGAAGCGCCATTTTAAAGAGAATTTAATGCCATTTAAAAAAATGTATCACAACATACCCCTTCCCATTTGAGAAAATAAGGGCATTAGCCACCCCCGATAGGGGGTTGAGGTTACAGGGATGAAATTAATAGTGAAACGTGTCCCCCTGAAAACAAAAGTTTACGGGTCCGGGGGTTTTTTGAAATTTTTACGCACAAAGCCGTAAACCTTGCTCTACTCTTTTGGATGGGTCACCCTGTATAATAACAACATGTTCGGTACTGAAGTAATAGATTTTTTTCTAATGACAAACTTCTTGTTTGCAATCTAAAATGTATGCATTTTGTATATTCTTTGAGGTACCTTTAAAATTTGTTTCATTTTTAAACTATTCATCAAGCGTTTTGTCAAGTTCTGACGTAAAATTCATTCTACGCGCTGTCGTAATGCAAGTTCAAAAGCTCCGCAAAATTTTATATAGTAAATAAAGACATATCTATTTTTTGTCACCTTTTTGTTATCTTTTTGAAAGCAGAATCAAATTGAGCTTGTACATTGACATTCCTAAATAATGCAAATCGCATATGATTATAAATATGAATCAGAATCAGATTCATTACTTATGATCAGTAGGTACCGAATAACACATACGCACACGGAAAACACAGACGCAAATGTCTATTAAAATGTTTCCACGGCTCTGGTCAGTAGAAGACAACCGCGGTCTTACACTACTTCACTTTACCCAACTTAAATTGCATCTTTATTTAGGCACATAGGAAATTTTATTATTAATTATACACTACACTGGCGATACAAACACACAGAATTCACCAATGCCAGCGAAAATGAAGACTGATGGATGAAGAAGGTAGAGAAAATGGACCCGAACGATGTTCGACTTATTCCGCCTGTAAGTATTAAACTGGAATTTGAACAGATACGCCAACTTTTTAGCCGTACCGATTACAGCTTATCCGATGTCGGCGCTGAATACTGGGGTTGGCATTTATTATAAAATTCTAATGATTTCCTACTGATTACACCGGGTGTTTGCAAAAATGCAAATTTAATTATTGTTTGTTCCTGTTATTTAGTAGTTCTGCAGCTCTGCGGTAGATCAAGACTCGGATTGCCGGATTGTTTATCACTGAATATGTATGTCTCGGAAACTTTTTTGTTTATAGCACAAAGGTTTTTTTATTACTGTTTGTATTTAAATACAAAAAGTCTCTTTTGATAATTTAACTTAGTGAGTACTGTATTTTATTTCTGTATTTATGTAATGACATGTGAATGGTTTATTTTGATCTGTTGCAGTTTTTTTTGTAATTTCAATATTAAATATTTTTTATGTTGAAACTTAATATGCATATCTACTTTAAAAAAATAATTTATAGCATTAATTACATATTACAATAAGTAGATACTATAGGAAAATAATAAAATTTGGCAACGTCGCGTCAGGATGACACCGAGTTGAATTGCTGTCAGCGGTCAGTGACAGTCTGAAAAGGGGGGTTAAATAAATAATGGTTTGAAAGTATTTTTTTAAATCGTGTATTCGTTTATACTCATTTTTTTCCTGTCTTCCATTAAAATTACGTACGACGTACACCAAGTACTCACCGACATGTAACGCCGATATGGCGGCGTCCGAGGGCTTCCTACCCGAGCTGGGCGGGGGAATGGGGTCATCAAAGAGATCGCACATTCTCAGGTCGGTGGCGTGTTCCACCAAGAGATCGACGGTGTCGCCCGTGCGGTCCATGATGGAGCACACCTCCTCGAAGGAGCGGTCGATGAGGGACACGCCGCTCCATTCCAGCACCTTGTCGCCCTGCTGCAGGCCGCCCTTCTCGGCGGCACCGCCGGGTACCGTCCACACGATGTAGGCGAAGAGCCGGCCATCGGGGGCCGTCTTGCCGCCCACCACGCGCATCCCGAAGCCGCGTGCTGGAAAATTCGAGAGCGGAATTAAAAACGAAAGAAAATGCTTATTTGATGGTTGTAGATATTAGAACTATTATGCGATTAAAATGAAAAACGCAGTAACCCGAGAGTTTGTAGTTTCGAGGAAAACGACCTCAAAGTTTAAAGTGTGTGTTTTTTTTCTTTATTACACTATTCTACAGGACAAACCCAATTATAGAATAGGAAAACAACACTAACATCATAACCGAATATTCATAATTACTACAATACACTAAAAACCAAAAACATAAATATAAAAAATTATTTCAAATCCTAATGTAACATACAGGGTGTTTCATGAAGTTCTTCCGGCACGAATACAGGATGTTCCTTGGGTTATTTCTAGAAAAAAAGTTTATATAAACATGTGTCCGATTTGCTTTACTTTGTGAGCTACATGAATTTGAAATTTAAATGTAAAAAGTAATAATCAAATCTGCGGTCGAGGTGGGTCACACATTTGGCCGGCTAGGTCTCCAGACCTCAATCCGTTCGATTACAAGATGTGGGGTTGGATGAAGGATTTGCTTTATCAACAGAAAGTGGAAACACGCGAAACTCTAATCCAAAGAATTGTTAAGGCTGCAACGCAAATAAAAGAAAAGCACGCGAATATTAGAAATGCAAGGCGAGCAATTCACAGGCGTGTTGACAAATGCATTGAAGTAAAAGGCGAAATTTTCGAAGACCTTTAAATTAAGAATGTTACCGATGTTCTAAAAATAAAAATGAAAATGAATTTCCATTATTTTATTTTTAAATTTCTGTAGCTCAATAAGTAAAGCAAATCGGACACATGTTCATATGAACTTTTTTTCTAGATGCAACCCAAGGAACATCCTGTATTAGTGCCGAGAGAACTTCATGAAACACCCTGTATATTAGAATATATATCGAGGGCAAAAAACTATAAATAGTATTTTTAATGTCATTAATATTGCAGCTGAAGATGTCCACAAAATTATGAGTTTCATTGTACCAGTTACACATACTGTAAAGTGGAGAGAACAGTCTAAGATTTGTTCTACGTGTGGCAAGGTAAAACAGCTTTGATGGCGGTGTATTTGCATGAAAATTGAACAATTACAAAATTTGACTACAGTCAACTGTGTTATGCACTAGCTTGTGAAGAAAAACGAGGTAAAACACTTTTATCATTTAAAGACTTAATTGAAAATCGTGAAAGGAGTTCACTATGAGGGAAACTAATAGCAGGATTAAGCACCATCTGTTTTATAAGCAACGAATTTCAGAAAACGACGTTGAATCCGTTCAAGACTGTCGATAAGGATTCCATAGTGCGGGCACCAAATGATGGAAGCATATTCTAAATTAGAACGGACAAAAGCAAAATATAGTAACTTCACTGCATCATAATTCATCAAGCTCTTCGAATTTCGTATTATAAATCCAAATTTTTTATATGTTCTAGAAATTATGTAATTAATATGAGGTATGAAGGATAATTTTCTATCAAAGTAAACACCCAAATCACAAAACGTCCCCGGCCTAGTTAGAATAGAATCTTTGAGTTTATAATTGTAGGATAGTAAGTCACGTTTTGTGGATATTGATAACACGTTGCATTTTGCTATATTTAAATTCAATTTATTTTCCATACACCAATTATTGATAATATTATCCAAATTGTGTTGTAAAAATATACAATCTGATAGATTTAAAATAGTTGAGAATATTTTCAGATCATCAGCAACTTACAGTGAGATCATTTACTATGTCATTTATGAAAATATTAAACAGTAACGGGTCCAAGTTTTAACCCTGGGGAACACCTGACGTAGGCTTAACCGCAACAGAATTATGTCCACAGTATAACACATTTTGTGATAAGTTACTTAAATATGAAATAAAGTTCTCTACAGAGTCCAAAATTAACTAGTTTGGTCGGTAATTTGTTATATCGTCTTTTGCTTCTCTTTTGTGAATAGGTATAATCTTGGAGTGTTTCCACATGAACGGAAATCTAGATGACTTTAAGGACATATTAAATAATACTGTTAATGGTTTAGCAGGTACTGGATAGTCTCGTAAAATAAAATATGGACTATTATCGGGCCCACTTGTTAATTTAGGTTTTAATTTTTTGAGTGCGGTTACCTGCGCCTCCGAAAAACTATGGATGCTGAAGCAAGAATTACTGTTAAACCCCACACTCAAGATCGTCATACTCGTATGTACGGTCAATTACGTTGTACGTGTTTTGTGGCGAAATAAATATTTTTTTAACTATTATTGATGCTATTGCAAAATATGCTATATATCTTGCGGCATTATTAAACCAGTTTTAATGATTTTGATAATGTATTGATGAAAATGCGTTTTTGTTTAGTATCTCATTATTTGTTATCGAAGATTTGCTAAGAAAAAATGCAGTAATTCGCACATTTAGGTCTAGTTGGTTTTGCAACATGTTGATATAATAAATAATACACAAAAATTAACCCTATTCAAACGATTCGTCGAGATCAGTGGATTTCCCTTTAACGAAATCCAAAATGGTTTGGTTTTTTTTCTCATCAGAGAATATAGTTTCTTTTTTTTATTCATTTATGACCCTAGCTGGATTTCTAGGTGGTGGTAAAAGGATCCATTCTCTTTCAGCTTTAACTTAAAAAAATATCCCTATAGGATTAGCCATATTGTTCCTAGTGTAAGTTAAAGAGTATTTTCCCCGTTTTACAACGGCTGACGTCATTTCAGAAACATAGGGACGTGGTTCGGTTTTCTTTATTTTTAAAAAGAAATACATTTAAAGTATTCATTAATGTTCCTGTCACAAAGCCATAAAAAAATACAAAAAAATCGAAAAAAAATCGAAAAAAGCAGCCAGTGGTATTGTTGTTATTTTTTTCGCTGTTTTTGTGTTGTGTTTGTGATAATTGAATCGTGATCTTTAACAAGCTTTATTTTAGCGTTTTTTACGAATTTATATGAAACATTTTTGTATGTATTGTAGAGCCTGAGGATGGTGTTAAATTACACTGAAACGTTGGCAATGAATTAAATGTAGTATTTTCTTTATTTCTTGGTCTTAAAAATAAGAAAAAATGCCTTTTGTGCATTACAGCCAATCTATATCTCATTTAATTTTTGCTTTGCTCCTTCCCCCCTTATGAGAAAATAGAATGTTAAAGACGTCTTTTGTAGGAAATTTAATGTACTTTCACGTGGTATGTGTTTGTTGATAACACGTATATTCTTTGAGTTGTAGTGAGCGTTGTTGTAGAAGGGCCAAAAAGTCGCTGTGTTCAGCGCGCAGTAGCGCCAATATCGTTCATTAGGTAATCAATGTTGACTAGTGCATTTTGTAGTAAATTTTGTCTATTGTATATACATTTTATAGAAGGGAAAAAATATAGTTTTCGAGATATAAAGGAAAAACTTTAAAAAGTGCGAAAATTTTAAGGTTTTTTGCAGTTTTCGTTGTGAAGTCGATTCCCTACAAGGCAGCAAACTTGAAATTGGGATTCAGCACCCCAAAAAACATGGAACCGATGAGAAAAAAACTGCAATTTTGTTACGGGATAACCACCATTTGACTGGGCTACTTGGTGTTATTTCTCCTGTAAAAGTCTCATATATCTTATTTGTTTAAGAATAAAGTAAAATAAAAATTAAATAAAATAGCATTAAGTCAATGTTGTTAATTAATGAACATTAGGTACAATATTTACTAATCTTCTAATATTGTTTATACAGGGTGTTCGGAAAAGACGTGTACAACGGAAGACCACAGACTCCTGGGTTCAAAATAAGCCGATTTAGCCCAATTTACTTATTTCCAAAATTGCTTCGTTTAGCCACTGTTTGGTATCAGAAAGCAAACATATAACTTCATGGATAGGAATTGTAGGAGATTTGATTTATATTAGCTTAAAATACCTTTCTAATACAGTAAAAAATGTTACAAAAGAATAAAGAATATATGGCTAGATATTGTGGGTGTAATTCAACGCTGGTTGGTGCTTTAGTCCACACAGTTAGTTTCACACAATATTATTAATACCTAAAAATATACAGGCTGTATCCCATGTATCTCGCTTAATATGCGAGACACGTCAAAAATCTTTAATTGTTTTTTGTTGCATTTTTAAAGGCCTTTATGCTCGTAAAAACAAATTTGAGATCCATGGCCAACTTTATGAGTAAAAACAAAAAAACCTGTAAAGTGCCCAAACTTTAAGGCTGTCTAACTGTTTTATTTTAAGAGATAGAGAAAACTTATCGGTAATAAATTTTTATTGCAAAATTGATACCTTTCACCTGATATAAACAGATTTTTGAAATATTGTATGTAGTTTACTGCGCCCTCTAGGCGGACAAAAAAAATCTATAAAAGCAGGCTATAACCCCAAAAAATTACCTGACTTTGTCTGTCTTTCATCCAATATACTACGTGTCGCCCTTATCTTTTGTATTTATTAGTGTTTTCAGTTTTAGTATAAAAAATGTATACCTAAATATTTTCATGTTGCTCAAGATAATGTAGAAGCTGTTCTAAAGACGCCAACTGAACACAATTAATAAACAGAATGCACTTTTTTATGCAAAATACAGATTTTCTTATATATTGGTTTTCACATTAGAAGCAATTGAGTCTTTAAAATTGTTCTAACACAGACAATGTAGCTTAGGCTAAATGTTGCAAGCTGTGAAAATGAATGTATTACCTCAGTAAAATCACCATTTGTCAAATCGTTTGTTCTTGTCATAGTATTTATACTCGATAGTCATAATTTATACATCACCATTAGTTTGAAAATTGTTAAAGTTTATTGTGGTTCGAAAAACTTGAATGCGTGTTATCACTTGAGGGATAGGATTACACATTAATTAAAATTCTCTTAATTCTCGAAACATTAATTTAATCGATTCAGTGATTTAGTTGAGTAGGTACTAAAATATGCAGTACTGAATTAGAAACAATTTTTTTTAAAATTTAAACAGAAAAGGTAAGTAAGTTGAGATGCTCTTAATTCTCGAAACATTAATTTAATCGATTCAGTGATTTAGTTGAGTAGGTACTAAAATATGCAGTACTGAATTAGAAACAAATTTTTATTTGAATATAAACAGAAAAGGTAAGCTTAAAATTAGAAAATTCGAAAATATTAATAACATCAGCTAATACTAGCACCTTAAACTAATACAGACAAATAATAATGAATTAGGTGAGATGCTTAAATTGAAAACCTCGATTTCTGACGCATAGTCGGACCCTCCTTGGTACATAATTTATTACATTTTAAGGATTTCAAGAGGCACCAAAGCACAAGCTTCTCTTATTTTTAATTTTACATCCTCTACATTTTCTGGTACCGTCTGGAAAACTTTATCTTTTACATAACCCCAAAAGAAAAAATCAAGAGGTGACAAATCGGGTGAACGGGCTGGCCATTCAATGGCACCATGTGTACCCAACCAATTTTACTCAATAGGTTAATTGAGTTCCGAGTTTGAGAAAGAAATAAAAAACAAACCTTAACACCCTGTAACTTTTTTGCAACATTTTTTGTTTAAGCAAGTTTGGTTAAATCGACAATATTTGAATTGTAGATGTCCTTGAAGTAAGGTGACACGTATACCTGGCGCCTTCGCCAAAAAATGAAAAATAAGTACTCAATTTTCATTTATTTAAAAAATATATGTGTATTAAAATAACCTAAATCATCCCTAAATATATATCAAACATTATCGAAACATCAAGTAAGTGGAAAAGTGGGCCATTTTTCGTTTCGAACGCAAAGAATACCAAACCACCATTAGACAATGTTCAACTCATTTGCCAATTAAAGTCAGATAGTTAAGTGCATAGAGTTAGTAGTTACATCGTAAACTATCCAATCATCCTAAGAAACTTTAGCCAACATAACATCCTGGCTATTCAGTAAACAAACATTCCAAGCCCTAAACTTTTCCCACCCTTTTCGTGTAAAAAATGTTGGAAAATAATAATTTGTTACCTTAAATCTACCTTAAATAGTATAAAAAAGTTATGTTGTTTTTAACACATTAAATCCACCGCAACTGGCGCCCTCTATAAACTATAATCAAACTGTGAACAGATTTAAATTCTTTAATTCAAAGAAGCCGATATTAACGTTTATTAAGAAATAAAAAAAACTAAAATAACATTTTACATTTATCTGTATCTCTTTATCTATCAACTTTTGGACTAAATTAAGCTCGACTTAATCGCAGTATTTTACCTTAGGAATCTACCCATGAATTTTGGCCCATTACCTCAGGACTACCCATATATTTTTGTCAAATGTATTAGATGTGCAAGGCCAAGTAGACGTTATACAGGGTGTCCAGAAACTCTCCTGACAAACAAAGACCGGAGATTCCTCAGATAATTTTAAGACAATTTAACCCAATTCACCTAGTCCAAAAATGCTTCCTAAGGAACTAGAGCTCTTTGAAGATGGCGCCTTGTAAATAGTTTTGTTTAAATACCTCCAGAACGCTTCTACTTAGAAAAACAAAAACTGGTATACTTGTTTAGCCTTCGGAGATGAATCGATTCCATCAATTGCGAATTTCTAGCACCGGTCATAGGCGTCCGTTTTGGGTAGGTCAACGGTTATTTTAACGCATAACTTTTTGTCTTTAACTTTTAAGCATTTGTGACACTAGATTATTAAATTTTCAGGTATTCTAGTATTAAAAGGTACTCTTACCTTAAGTCATTAAGATACACCGTTTTCTAGAAAAATGAATTCGAAAATTTTTCGTTTTTTCGTCATTAAAGTTCAATTTATATTTTTTGCACTAGTTGGCTCTGAACTGCCAACAAAAGTAAAACATACGCACTTGATGGAGTCGATTCATCTCTGAAGGCTAAACAAGCATACCAGTTTTTGTTTTTCTATGTAGAATCGTTCTGGAGGTATTTAAACAAAACTATTTACAAGGCGCCATCTTCAAAGAGCTCTAGTTCCCTTAGGAAGCATTTTCGGACTAGGTGAATTGGGTTAAATTGTCTTAAAATTATCTGAGTAATCTCCGGTCTTCGTTTGTCAGGAGAGTTTCTGGACACCCTGTATATACAGATTTTTCAAAGGCATTTGACCGCATAGACCATAAAATATTGCTGTACAAATTATCTGCTTACGGGTTTACTGCTGATGCAGCACAGTTATTAAAATCTTATTTATCTGATCGTTACAATTATGTTACCTACAACGGCTTCAAATCTGGGGTTTATCCTATTACGTCAGGTGTCCCTCAAGGGTCTAATCTTGGGCCATTACTTTTTTCATTATTTGTCAATGATCTTAATGTCTCTGTTACTTGCAATAAGTTGATTTTTGCTGACGATCTGAAAATTTATTCGTCTATTAACAGCTTAGATGACTGTATGGCTCTTCAGAATGAGTTAAACAAGGTTTTACAGTGGTGCAATTCTAACAAGTTACAATTAAATATTTCGAAATGTAAAGTAATATCATACACACGTAAAACAAATCCCATTCTTTTTCACTACAATGTAGATACAGAAGATTTATTACGTACTGACACGACTAGAGATTTGGGTGTATGCTTCGACAGCAAATTGAGTTTCTCTGAACACATTCAGCAAACAGTTTCTGCTTCTCTAAAGCGTTTGGGATTCGTAGTAAGACAAGGTCGTGTATTTGAAGACAACGAAGTTCTAGTAAAACTGTTCTTCAGTTTCGTCCGATCGAAACTTGAATATTGTTGCCTTGTTTGGAATCCGTGCTACAATTGCTATATCAAATTAGTTGAATCAGTTCAGAAAAATTTTTAAAATTTCTAGCATTTCGTGTTGACGGCGTATATCCCAACAGAGGATGTGATTATAAGGAATTAATTACTCGATTCAATTTTAATTCTTTAGAGTTTAGGAGGAACTTTTGCAGTTTAAAGTTTTACACTCACTTCTCAGTAATAATATCGATTGTCCTCAAATCCTAAATTCCGTATATTTGTTAACAAATAGAGTAGCTAGTCGTACACCACAAACTTTTTACTGCCCAATTGCTAACACTAATGTTTTATTGAAGTCTCCTGTGTATTCAATGACATGCAATTATAATAAAATATGCACCTCATGTGACATTTTTCACTGTAATTTGAAAGAATTATATACCACCTTCAGTTATATAAGCAATACATAATTTTGTATGTACTCGTGTTAGTTTGTTTTGTATTAATTTCTTAATTATTCTCAATTTTTGGTTTATTTATTTATTTACTTTGTAAACTTTGTCCTGTAATTGGTTTGTGACTGTTGGACAAATAAAGTTATTATTATTATTATTATTATTATTATATTTTTAAGTTAACGGTGATAACTAGGGCACATCATACTACATAGTATAGGTGTTGATACCGTAAAATATATTTTTTAAATAACTATTGCAGACACTAGAAAAATAGCTTTATAAACTACACTATTGGACATCTAAATTCAGTCCGAAATATTTTATACGTCTTTTTCTGATATAAAATGGAATACAGGAAAATTATTACAGAAAAAATGTAAAAAATCTGATATGACCCTATTCAATTTGCGACGTCGCAAATTCGAGCTCCTTATAGATCCTATAAATCCTTAATATTAAGATGATATACCTAGGGGTGCCGAGAGCCGAGTAGCCGTTATTTTATTCAACAGGTCACGCTGAGCTCCTTATGCGGACTCTCCACCTAGTAATAACGGTTCTGCATCATATTTGCTGTCAACTTCAACAGGTTAATTACTGGTTATTACAGGTCCACAAATTAATCGCACTCGGCGGTTATCGTTTGGGAAATTTCGGCGACATCGAGCAAAACGTTGCGTAAAACCTTACAAATCGCCATTAGCGGGATTAGGATTCGTAAAGAGCACAAAAAATATTGGGATCCCAATAAATACTGTTGAATAGGGAGTGGGTCGGGGTTAATTTTAATTTGTCTAATGGTGGTTTGGTATTCTTTGCGTTCGAAACGAAAAATGGCCCACTTTTCCACTTACTTGATGTTTCGATAATGTTTGATATATATTTAGGGGTGATTTAGGTTATTTTAATACATATATATTTTTTTAAATAAATGAAAATTATTATGAGTATTTATTTTTCATTTTTTGGCGAAGGCGCCAGGTATAGGTGTTATCTTACTTCAAGGACATCTACAATTCAAATATTGTCGATTTAACCAAACTTGCTTAAACAAAAAATGTCGCAAAAAAGTTACAGGGTGTTAAAGATTCTTTTTTATTTCTTATTTTCTCATTAACTCGGAACCCAGTTAACCTATTGAGTAGAATTTGCTGGTGCTTAGTTTCTCTTCATGAAGTATGCAGTGATTATGTTCCTATTAGGACAAATCATAGAGGGCGTCCATTTTACTACAACCCTTTGTGAATATTCTTCTGTAACTTTTTTGTACGTCTAAATTTTTACACGCAACTGTCAGAAATAGGTAGAGAATTTTATTGTATACAAAAAATGTATACCTATAAGAGTCGAAATTATTCTTGGTTATGAAGATATTACAGAAAATAAATATTAACACATACTCCATATTTTTTGGAAATAACTGCGTATCCATAACAATTTTTATTGGAATTCCTTCGGCAAGAACTTCCTGGGGCTCTCAAAGAAGTACCCATTAATACTAGACTAATCTAACGGTTTTTGTTCTGTAACACCTAATACGGGAAAAAAACTTTGGGATAGAATACAAGACGCCGTAAAAACTGATCTTTTTTCACCAGTAGGTACTGTTTCTGTATGAGATACAACAAAGTGTTGTTATAAGAAAAGATGCTCGGAATGAAAAACTCGAGGAAAAACTGAGTGTATGTGCAAAACTTCAGTGTCCTAAGCAAGCTTTGATTTTTTCTTGATTTTTTATTTTTTTCGCAAATTTTGTTATAAACATTCCTATTATTTTATTTAAAGCAGGTTGCTTTAAATTTACTCCTGTTTATCTTTGTCTTATTTTTGTCGAACAATTAATAAGAAATGTCCCAAGACATTACCCAGTGCAACCACAGCAAAAATGCACTCTTATCCTCTAAATTCCATGGTCAGATCCGCTATAAATTTATGCCAAAAGCAATGATATTTATAATAGTCTTGGAAAATCAAGACAATATTAATTGTTTTGAGATTGTCATATGAGTCTTAAACCTGCTCAAACTTTACACTAAAAGTTTTTTGTGAATGAAACTACAGAACTACTTGACTAATGCAATATCAAGCATCAATAATAAACTGAGTTTTACAACAAAGATTTGTGACAGTAGACTATCCTTTAAAAACATATATATAATAATATCACTAATGTAATTTGATATATAAAACATTTTCAAAAACCTTAGTAAAATTGTAGAGTTTAGCAATGGGGGAAATTTGGATATATAATAATATAATAATAATATCTCTACCCTTCATTCTAATCACAGGGACTAGCCCAGAAGTCGGAGACTTGTGCGGGAGAGGGGGCGGCATATTATTATTAAGCAGGCCGCATTTGCGCCAGGAACGACTTACGTTGGTAGGCCCTAACCACTATTCAGTGCAGGAATGAGGAAAACCTGGAAAACCTCATTAATTAGGGGGGTAGTCAAATATCAACCGGCATCAATCTCTCACATTGACCCAAGCTAACATTATTCCACTATACCATACCCACAGAGAGGTGCCAATCCTCTCCACGAATATAGCTTATATACGGTCTACCGGTAGCTGGGCTCGAACTAACTCCGTCTAGTCACCTCGATTCAAGTACTAACGCCTTAAACCGCGCGACCACTGACCCATTATTCAAATTACCTTTATTTTCTGAAATCTTCCATGCATCCGCATCAGTTAGAAGTTTTAAAATATAGTTAAAAATTATACATATCGGCTTACACAGAGCACTGCTACAATTAAAAATACCGGAATGAGATCAGGGCCCATAATCATATCTGTCAATATTATGGGAATCATGAGTTTCATTCAAAATATGATTATTAATGCCATTATTATTATTGTAATTATTAACTTTTAGTGTAATTGTACTATTATAATGGAATTACCTTGTAATTGGGTTTCTATATGTAAAGTAAAGATAAATAAATATCCATGAGTCTACATGATGAATGTATTGTCAACATTTCTGAACAACACTTTGAAACTCATACGATTATATTATTAAAGATTTTTTAACTTTTAGTTAGTTACTTATTTTCAAATATTTTCTCTTGAAACTAAAAGTTATTCTGCAACTTTGTCATACCTATACAAAATATTGATACATTATTTACACTCATGCTTTATAAATAATAAATACTGTTAGTTCTGCAACTTCTTAGGTATACTTATATCCTCTGAGGTCTTGTGGATTAGTACGTGAATTTAATCCTCCAGCAGCGGAGGAGATTAAAATGATGGCAGAACTTGTTTCCGTGTAGATATCGGCGGGTTGCAAATTTCCTCTATGGCACTATAATTTCATTGGATTAATTCCTGCTTAATGAAAGTTTAAATTTTACCGGAACCGCTACTACCAGTTTATTTCGAATTGGGGTTTAGTAAATTGGACCGTAATATAAGGGCGTGACTAGAATAATTAGGTAAACTTTAATAGTGGATTTTCCAAAAACAAAGCAGTTGTGGATATACAGGGTGTCGGGAATATGAGTGCCGTAATTTTAAGGGCTTATGTATCTGACCAGAGCAATAAAAAACTCTTATGAAAAAAATGTATAAATCGAATAGTTTGTCTACAAATATATTTTGAAAAATAAAAATATAATTGCAATATTATGCAAAACTATGTTACGAAGTGACAAACTAAGGTACAATTAAGATTAAGTAAAAGCACCTGTAATGTAATTTGTTCGTAATTTGATTTTGGATTAGTATTAACGACTTTGAGGGATACTCTACCTATGTTTATATTTATAGTAAAGGATGGTTGTTGCTAAGGAGTGGTGCAAATTTGACAAAAGAACAACTATATGAATGTAAGTTTGATAACGATGGTGAAAATAAAAAAAGAGAAAATGACTTGTACTTTGTATTTTTGTTGGTTACCTACTAAATGTTTTTTTTTTCCAGTTTGTTTTAATATTGCTCTAGAACCATGAACCTTTACTATATTACCAATGCTTTTACAAATCTGGTCAGTTTGGCAGTGTATTTAGCCAAGTGTTCCTTTGAATTTTTGTACATTATAGTGCCAGGACGTGAAATTTCTGCATTTACCCGAGCAAGAATGACTGCTTTACATGATGCAGGACATTATAATCATCAGATATCGAACATGTTGGGCATTCCTAGATCATCTGTTTTACGAATAGTACACAGATATGAAGAATTTGATGCAGTGGGAGGATCGATATTTGGTGCAACATGCCCGTAGACACTGCACATCTTCAGCTCTCAGGGCCCCTTTCAAGGTACGTTTCGCCATGTTATGAGTATATCGACACCTACTATTCGAAGACGCCTCCATAACGTAAATTTACCTGCTATAAGACCATTACGGGTCCCTACTCTACTTCCAAATCATCGTGCTGCCCGTCTCCAGTGGGCGCGAGAGCATAGGGGTTGACTTTTACGCCAGTGGCCAACAGCGACTTCATTTTCCTCGTGCTCCGTATGAAGGGGGTACCGTAATGTTTTGGGGTGGAATAATGTTCGACCGCCGCACCCCATTAATTCGCATACCACAGAATATGACCAGTCAAATTTACATGGAACAAGTTATTACGCCCATTAGCTACCCCCTACGTAATGAATTAAGTGAAAGTTTTGTGTTTATGGACGACAACGCTCGACCACATCGAGCAAGAAGGGTTCAAGAGACACTCGAAGCAGAACAGATCAATAGATTAGATTGGCCAGTTAACTCTCCTGACATGAATTCCATTAAAAACATGTGGGATTTCGTTGCTAGAGCCATTTATAATCATATTCCTCCACCTCAGACTGCAGATGAGTTAGCCGTGGCGACAGAAGAGGAATGGAACAATATTCCGCAAGAGATCGTTAACCGCTTGATTATCTCAATGCACAGACGTGTCAATATGCTATTGGAACGTGGTGGAGGTCAAACCGACTATTAGTCAAGTAGAGAGCCTGTTTTGTTACTTCTTTTTGGTTTAATAAAGTTTGGTTTTTAATTTTCTAAGTACTCTCAGTTTATCGAACATATTATTTTCACAAAAAAAAGATTCAGAAAACAATATACTTTTATAAATGTATTTGATTTTTCTGACAAAAAGATTTCTTTAACAAGAATGAGGGGGAGTCCAAGACTTTTGGCGTTGTGTGTATTTGCTTGTAAAGGTTTCACTTTGTACCTTCTCAATAATTGTATTGCTTAAGCTAGTGAACACTATAGGTACAATCGTTTGCAATATTTATGACACACTTTAAAACGAATTTGGCTATTTATTTAGAACTGCTGAAATATTGATAATTAAATCTACTTTCAACATTAGTACTTAGTTGTTCCATTTATCAATAGAGATCCAATGAAATTTCTACTCAGAACTTCTAGTACTTGCACTGCACACAGTTGCTTATGTTTGTCTATTATTATTCTTGTATTTTTTATATAACATTCTTCTTATATCTGGAAAAGTATAGTACCTAATTTTGTCATTTACAATAAAATTTTCAAGAGAAATCTAAGAAAAAAATTATTGGATGTTTTTCAACCTAAATTATAAAAGTGTATCGGAACAGAAAAACCCGAATCTATTGTTATACATAATAAAAGTATTAAGAAATAAGACTTTAATCAATAATAGCAAGCCATTTCCTCTTTCAATTGTGAAATTATGTATATTACAATTAAACCTTCATTTCATTCTAAATAGTGTGAACGCATAAGAAATACGAAATCGAAAATGAGTTCATTCATGCCGTTGAATATAGAAGAGCCTTCAGCTTTATGAAGGTTCTTAGTAAGTAGATCAGGGCTTTCATAAAGATTGCGATGGAATGTCATATCTTGGGAATTCTCATTGGGCGACATTCTCTGGCGATATAGGGTGGACCTATTAAAATATTTTATTTCCCCTAAACCTGTTAGACAAAGACAGTAAATACAGCGTGTTTGAAAATGTCGTTCGTAGGTATATTGAGAGGAATGATTCTATACATCAAAGTGTGAAAAAAGTTGGTCTTATTAAGTTATATTATCGGAATTTACTTTCTAACTCTGACAATTTAACAAAAACTGCATGGAATATTGTAGGGCAGCTTACAAATAAGGCAAAAAGGAGCAATGGTGATATTCAAATAAAAAATGAAGGTAGGGTTATAAGTGACCCAAATAAAGTTGCTAAAATCTTCAACGATTTTTTCATTCAAGCCCCACTTGAGATTATTAAAAATATTCCATTAGTGAAGAACAACATTGATAAGAACTTTACATTAGTAGATATCAATTCTAAAATACTTAAACTTTGTCCATATACGGAAAATGAATTACACGCGCTTTTGAAAACTAAACTGAAAAACAAAAATTCTAGTGGCTTTGATGATATCCCAATGTCTTTTGTTAGAAATAATTTAAACTTTATTATATCTCCTTTTGTATATCTCGTTAATTTATCCTTTTGCACTGGTAAATTTCCTGACAACTTAAAAATAGGTAAAGTGATACCACTGCACAAAAAAAATGATGCAATGTCTATCGAAAATTATAGACCCGTCTCTATACCAAGTGTATTCTCTAAGATATTTGAATATGCTTTTTGAACAGAATGATTCCATTTCTATCCAGGAATAATATAATTTCTAACATTCAGCATGGATTTATTTCGAAATCAACCATGACAGCCACTCATGCATTTTATATGGAAGTTATTAACATCGAGGCAGGGGAGTGTCCTGTTGGGATATTTTGCGATCTCAGCAGGGCATTCGATTGTGTCGATCATGAAAGATTATTAAACAAGATCTACAATTATGGAATTAGGGGCACAAGTTTCGATTGGCTGAGATCATTTTTATGCAACAGGAAACAATTTACAACTATAAGTGGTATTATTGATCATTGTAAAGTAAATTCTAATTCTCAACTCAGTAACATCAGTTTGGGAGTACCGCAGGGGTCTATTCTGGGCCCTGTGCTCTTCTTACTCTACATTAATGATATACATACGACATCTCCAAACGCGCACTTTACTGTATGCAGACGATACCTCAATCGTAATTACTGACAAATCCGATAGTGTACTAGAGAGCAAATGCAATGAAACACTTAGTAGTTTAACTGCATGGTTTAATCGGAATTTGTTATATCTTAATGCTGACAAGACCTCTTATTTGAGGTTTCATAATCCTCAAAAGGAGTGTTTAAATTTAAATTTAAAAATCAACAACTCTCCGTTGTCACCGCCTGACAATAAAGTCAAATTTTTGGGTCTATTTATAGATAAACACGTTTCTTGGAAACAACACTGCGAGTACATTGTTTCAAAATTGAACTAACTTTATTATATGTTTAGGAATGTCCGTCACGTGTTGCATGATACGCAATTGCTTATGCTCTATTATGCTCAGGTGGAGAGTAGACTTAGATACGGTTTGTGTCTGTGGGGTCTGTCTACCGGTTGGCATGATGTCTTTATTACTCAGAAGCGTATTATACGTTGTATGGCAGGGGTAAGAAAGGTTTGTAGTTGTAAACCCTTATTTGGAAAATTTAAAATTTTGACTTTGCCTTCATTATTTTTGTTTGAACTAGCAGTGTATGTTTTTAATAACACCGATAAATTTTGTAGACACAGAGATGTTCATAATATGAATACGAGGCACAGAGATGATTTTTACATACCATATAGTAGAATAAACGCTACTTTTAAGTCTCCCAATATATATGGGTTAAAAATGTTTAACAAACTTCCACATCATATTAAGAACTCTGCCACTGTTGCATCTTTTAAGAATAGTTTGAAACTGTATTTACTTGAAAAATGCTTTTATTCTGTTGATGATTTGTTTTTGTGATATTTTTCTTTTTTTATCATTGTAGATGGTATTGTATTTTGTTTCTTCTCTTTTGTTATTTGTTATTTTACACTCTATATGACTGTACTTTACTCTTTATTAGTATAAGTATTACTCCTTATTTGTTTAATTGTACTTTTGTGACTTTTTCAATACGGTTACTGTGTACCGTCTCCTGAAATAAAATTATTATTATTATTATTATATATATTCTTTCGGGTCACCTCTAAAAATTGTATAATTCTGGATCCATGAATTCGATTTCTCTTAAACTAAATTACTGTACGTACAGTCTCTGACTGAACTGTATAACCTACAGGGTGATTAAAATATTAAACTTATCCTGAAGATAATAGTCGACCTAGAAGCATCTTTCAAATATCTTTGAAAAGTTCACATGCCCTGTTGCTAGTCTGTAATTTTTCAACTTACTAGGGTAACCCTGTAAAAATAGATATATTTTTTCCACTCTTCAAGAAGTTCGATGCGCACCCCACTCAAAGGACAGATTGATAAAATACGTATTACACAATCAATTACAAGCTTTGCTATAAACATTGGTATATCGTCTGACCCAGGTTTCATTATATTGCTTCTATTAATAAAAAATATGGGTATGTAAAAACAAGAAAAATAATAATTTTTCTTGTTTTTACTCAGATATTTCAGAAACAATTTATGCGGGACGTAGCGCCTTATGTTTACATACTGAACTTCATTACATTACTTCTACTAATAAAAAAGATATGTAGGTAAACATATGCTTACAATACGCCTCATCTGTAATTTCTTTTCATTATAATTTTAAATGCCATGCAACTTTGAAACTTTGTTTTATTAGTATGGGGAATACTTCATGCCTTGTGTATTACATGTTTGCTGTAATATCATTTTTATTAGCAAGAAACGTATTTTAATTCTAAAGATCGTAGTAAATAGTAAATAAATATTTCATAGGTACGAAAATGATGAAAATTTATTGTATCTGTTTTTTGTCCTAATAAAAAGTCACATGCATGTGATTTCGGTTGATTAATTAATATAGCAGATGCATGTAAAATATATCATTGTTTCCACGCAATATGTATAATACATCAAGGCAAATTAATTTTAATTTTATTTACAAATTAATTTAAAAATGTGCTTACATTTTCATTAAATATAAAATGAAATGTTTTTTGATATTTATTTAAATGTATTATAAATAACAACTCATACAAAACAGTAAATAATTATTTAAAGACCAAAATATTCCCAATCGTACCAACATAAAACTTATAATTTTGTAAAATCAGTTTTATCTGAAATATTCATTCATTTATTCAAGAACATTCAAATAAATTGACTCTCGTTTCCATCTACGACTGATAATTTTATGTAAAGTTCAACAAAAAATCCACCCATGATACTTTAATGTAGGGTGTAACAAAAAAGCAGGTCTTCCTATTACTGCCGATTTTTGACGACAAACTATGACGATTTAACCCTAGATACCTATATACAAAAATGCCTACTTTAAAATATATAAGATGTTGAACTTTTAAAATAGATCTTTCCGCAATAATTCCGTAAATTTTTCACGTAACAGTCAGAAATTTAATAGAAAGTCTTGTGATTGTTCAAATTCTTAAAGGTATTATTGTAAACGACGCCTAAAAACAAACGTAGAAACTGGGGATATTTTGTCGCATTCATCTTTTCTGACGTATGCTCATGCACAAGTTCATTCAATATTATAGTGTACAATTTTAATTAGAATATTTTATTACTATTGATAATTTTTCCTCAAAAACTCTTTTTTCCAGAAATAAATTCGATTTTTAAAAATAATGTAGTGTAAGAGATAGCCGCAGACACAATTTTAAATTTCAATTTCCAAGAGAACGTTCAAAGTGACAATTTGTAAATAATTTACCGAAGATTTAAATGTCGTAACTGATTTTATACAGAGCGTTTCTCGTGCTAACCAAATTTACAGATTTGCCATTTTTACACACACTTTTTTTTTAAATACGTAATTTCATTTACTAAGAAAAATGAAAACCGATTTATACAATAAAATTTAATTTAACATAGTAATATTTATATTTTAATTCACTAATCCTATATTTTAGTTTATTAAATACTTCAAATGTTCACCTGCCTAAGGAATATATTAAAGATACAGTATGCTTGAAATAGTGTTTTCTACAACTACAAATAATTTTAGATATATAAGAACTAAATAATATAGAGTTTACCAAATAACAGGAATGCTATCTCGTGCCACCTGCGCATATTTAAAGGTACCGAAGTAAAACGAATGTTTAACGACAGGAAACGATCTAACCAACAAATTTAAGTATTTTTTTAAATTTAACTGTAGATGTAAATATTGTTATAACATTATTCACTTTTGGTTATAAATATGTGAAAATACCTAATTATTAAAATGCGAGTTTTTTTTTTAAAGTTACTATTTTATTTGAGGAGAATTTAAATAGTAAAACAGGATAAACAAAACATCAAGAATTTTATTTTTGATATTACTTTTATTCTGTGCGTTGTATTTTTCAGGATTTATGTACTTTCCTAAAAACACCACAAACTTTATAATTTTACAGCGAGAAATATGGTGTTCTTAACGGGCTAATTACTAAAAATCTAATATTGACTTGCAATTTTTACCAAAACTATTCAGTTACATTTATCGCTCTTTTCAGTTGATACATATTCTCGTCTAAAGGCAGCTACAGACCTTCATGCATACTTGACAAATGTACTTGTGCAAGTATACTTGTACAAGTATACATGAGCGTGCATAGGTATATTCCGACTTGTGCAAGTTGCAGGAACTTGTACGAATTTTCCTCATGTACTAGTGACTTGCGCAATAGTACATGAACGTGCGAATGAAACTTGTGCAAGTCTATTCTTGTGCGTGCAGTATTTTTTCTACAAATACACTGTAAGATATATTAAAATGACCAGTGAACTTGAAAAAAGTAAGCACGTTGGAAGAGTTTATTAATATTTACAAAGATTCGTCGTGTTTATAGCAAGTAAAATCAAAGGATGATCATTAACAAACAAAGGAGAGACAGCGTCCAAAACTTTAATTATAAAATTGAAAGAATTGCAAAATAGTACGTGAATATGTTTTCTTCTTCAAAAGCCACTGTTTATAGTACAAATGACGTTTTTTGTTCGATTTTTCATTTTCTTTAAGTACTATATTGAACATCGTAAGAGCTAGCGCGTCGTCTTCGTCCATTGTTGAAAAAAAAGTATTCAAGTTTCGGCTTCAAGTACACTTGCAAACTTATACAAGTACACTTGCGCTTGTCATGTGTGCATGAACGTCTGTATAAGGACCTTTATATAAATCCACAAATTGAACTGAAATTCACTAGATTAAAATTAGGGGAGTGTGGTGGCCAATAGTTGCGTCTCTTCCACCTATTGATTTGGAAACATTATTTTTTAGTTAAATATTATTTGAACTAATGTTAAATAATTATTTAATCCTCTGAGTGGAAGTATTCAAATGATGTTGAAAAATGTTAGATTTTCTCAATTATTTTTTATCTAAAAGCCGTTTATACATTGCTCAAACAAACTATATGCGTATAGTTGCGGCAAGAATTCATACGACTAACGTCATACAAACAAATGAATAATTCATTATATTTTCATTAAAATATTTAGGAAACTGCAAATGAGAATAATAAAACTATATACTACACTAAATGTTGGCATTATACAGGGTGATTCAGTAATAACTGTAGTAGTCATAAACGATTTTGTAGAATTTTTTAATATGTTCTCACTTCTCAAGTATCTAAACTTTATGCCAAGTATGATTGGAACATACCAAACAGGGTTAGAGTAATGGGCAAAAATCATTTATTTTTTTTTAAATGAAACACCCTGTAACTCCGTAAGGTGCCATAATATTATCTAAGCGTTATGTGTGAAGTCTTCATAATTTCAGCTCGGGATTATCTAGTTAGCGTATGTACAATTATTAGTTCATCATCTCGTAAGTTGCATATATTCACATAGTTAAAAAATATTTATTTATATAAAAATGCTGCCTAAAAAAAGTAAACTACCCCTTTTCCTCTAGATTCTACGTTTGTTTACAATAATCCTCTTGAGAATTTGGTTCAGTCCAAGGAGTATCTATTAAATTTCAAATTTATATGTGAAAAATTGACAAGGTTATTGCGAGAAAATTATTTTAAAAGTTCAAACTTCAACACTCTGTATAATCTGTATATAGGTAAGTTAAATCGACATATTTTGCCGCCAAAAATATGTGGTTAACGGAATGACCTGATTTTTTATTACACCCTGTGTATTTCGGAGTTTTTTAATTCGTAGGAAATCGTAGAAAAATTGATTTTTATTAGGTAAAATACCTTTATAATACAGTAAAAAGTGGAAATATCGTTCCCATTATATCATTTGTATTTATTTAGACTTTATTTAGCTATTGAGAGCAAGAAAAGCCTCTTAAAAACAGTTACAGATCTCACAGAAACGTCATAAATAAAACTACTCCGAAAATATGTAGTAAGAACATCATCTGTACTGCGGCATTACGTAAATGGTCTACACTAAAAATTACTTCTAAAGTCTGACAAAATTTATCATGTTTACAAACTAGAGAACTTTCCCACTAAAAGATGAAAGAAGGAAAATATATATCGTCTTCTACGGAAGTTATTGAGTTTCTCAAAGTCAGTCTGCGGGCAACTGACATGTTTTAAATGAAATTTATTTATTTTCCGATGCGGATTCAATGACGTAAAATATCAAACTATAATAGGGTATTCCCTCGGGTATTCCTTAATGATGTGCGAATATTTAAAGGAGTGATTCTACGAGTACATCGAAAATTAATGATAGTGTATTTCCATTTGACGACGGGCGGATGTATAGGATCTTTGACCCGTGCTACTGCATTTATTGCAATGTTGCTAATAGCGGTTAATGTCGTAAAGTCTACTACCAGCCCCAACCTGGTTTTTCTGTATTAGACTTTTTCTTGACTACTAATATGGGTGAGTTATATGGACTAGTGGAATGTTTAATTGTGTAATTTCTCAATAATTTTTGTACTTGTCTCATTATTTCGTCTTTTTGTGATTGTGGTAATCTATAATTTTTTATATATACTGGATCATTATCTGTTACTATAATTTTTTGTTTGTAAAAATTGTTAGCAGAAAAATTATCACCTTTTAAGTAAAAAATGTCATTATATTCTTTACAAATATTTTTGATTGATTCCAAAGCATCAGTGTCTACGTTATTAAATTTCAGTTCCTCAAGTAACTGTGTTATTCTGTGACTAACCTGAGTGTCGTATTTATTTACAGCTGTTTTACAAATTTCGTAATCTGAGAGCGGTTGTGTTTGCAGTTTTAAATTGTCTATTACGACATCATTACAAGTCGTATTAATTAATCTAATATGAGGTATGCCAAATTTTGAAACTAATGGGTTAGCAATAAATATTCCTTTTTTATTTCTTGATTTAAAATTAAACTGTCTTCAGAAAAATATCTGTCTATAGGACATACAATTTCTGTCCTAGCAGGTATCTCAATTTTGTTAGTGTAAGGTAATTTTATTTTTAAAGGAATAACGTGTTCCTCGTGTTTAAAAAATATACTTAAAGTCCAAGTATTATAATCTATTTTACAGTTATATTTTGACAAAAAATCTCTACCTATTATACCATCTGTTACAATTGGAAAATCACCACTTACTAAATGAAATTCGTGTGTTAATTTATTTTGCTCATTAATATATATTAGTTCAATTTTTGATTTTGTGATGCCTCCTATATGACATTTATTTTGGGGGTTATATTTTTGATGATGATTAATGCAAGAGATTTTACAAAGACTAATATCTGATCCCGTATCAATTAGAAAAGTTGTCAATTTGCCTGTCATTTCACAAAATATCTCGATATAATTTGTTTCACCAGTAGTTAAAAATATTAATTTTCCGTTATCGTCTTCAACTCCCTCACAATAGTCTGCTTTATAAACAATGGCCAAAAAATGTTCCGTTACAAGAATAAGGGGTGTTAAAGATTTAAGAAAAAAAAAGGAAAATAATTAATATTTTTGAAGCCGCCATAAATATTTTCATGAAATTTGGTATGTGGTGTGTCTGGTGGCTAGGGAACGAGCACTGATTTTAATATTTTTAAAGAAAAAAATGGTACGCCATTGGTTTTCTCTTAGATAAAAATTATATTTAGATTCCCCGTTCAATTTGAAAAATAAGAGTCCTCTTGAGTTTTTGAACTGCAATGCGCCGTTTTTAAGAAAAAAATAAAAACCGTTGGACTGTCCGAGATAATTCATGTACGTAATTATTAAAAGATACAATTTTGATAGAAAACAACAACAATTAATTACTTAATATTCATGCTCCTTTGCATGTCATTGCGCACTTGTTCAAATATTCCCGAAGTATGTCGTATTCTATCACATGCTGCAACGATTATTTCTCTTAATTCCTTTTCAGTGTTAATGGGACTTGTGTATACGAGCGTCTTAAGGTGGCTCCACAAAAAAATCTAAACTATTGAGGTCGGGAGACCTTGGTCCCAATCCAAAGATTTGGATACGTTGTAAATAATTGCGTACTGTTATACTGAAATGTGCTGGTGCCTCATCATGCATGTACCACATTTGATTTCTTATTCCTAAAGGAACATTCTCAAGCAAAAAAGGCAACTGTTGTTCAAGGAAATTCAGGTAAGATTGTCCGTCAAGTAGTCCCGGCAGGAAGAATGGTCCAATAAAGTAACCACCAATGATACCTGCCCATACGTTAACCGAATTGTTGTTGGAAATGGGTTTCAGTTATAGCATCAGGAATTTCATCCGCCCAAATATGATTGTTATGGAAATTTTGAATCAAATTTCTTGAAAAATTAACTTCGTCAATGAACAGAATATGCGATCTAAATTGCGGTTTTTAGGCAACATTATGAAGATACCACTGAGAAAAGTCACACGCTTTGGAAAATCTGTGGGAAGTACCGCCTGCATTCTTAAAATAATATGATAAGGATATAGCAAAAATCCACTAAAACTCTCCAAACAATTTGGTGGCAAATATTCAAGTTTCTAGCGATCTTCTTCGTACTCGTTTCAGGATGTTCTGCGATAATGTACAACACCTCCTCCTCAATTTCGGGTGTTCTTACATTTCGAGGTCTACCTTCAGATGCAACTTTTCGGACACCACCAGTTTTAAGAAGACGACAATGATTATTAGAAAAAGTGCGACTATCTGCATGGTTGGTATATCTCTTGTATATATGTATATAAATACGTCTAGCTGGCACTGCATTACCGTCGGCTATACACGTAATACATTTCCACCATTTCCACATTTGAATAGTTTGCGAGTTTGTAAAAATAAGATATTCACAGCAAACAGATTTTAACTACAAAAAGTTTATTGAAATGTCAAATCACAAGGCAAGTGACATATTCCAGACCAACTAGATTTATTGCAAAATTGTATCCTTTAAATTACATGAATTCTCTCGGAAAATACAACGGTTTTTATTTTTTTTCTCAAAAACGACGCATTGCAGTCCAAAAACTCAAGAGGGCTCTTATTTTTCGAATTGAACGGGAAATTAAAAAATAATATTTATCTGGAAGAAAACCATTGGCATACCATTTTATCTTTAAAAATATTAAAGTCAGTGCTCGTGCTCACGCAACTGTTAGAGATATATATTATATATTTCGCATTTGGTCTCCAATATATATAACACACTGTAGTATATTCACGTCAGTGAGGTGTCCACAACGTTTTTAAAGAATTTTCCCTCTCTCCTCCGGCACATCTCCCAATTCCCCCCAGCTCACTCCCTGCCGGCTTCCCGCGCCTCATTATTCAACGTTGTGTGAAGGTGTCCGCAAGTCTACAGTTTTCAACCGATGCGAGTAAACAAAATGCCCAAGAGAAAGCGCGAAAAGGTTTCTAAACGGGTGAAAAAGCCTAAGAAGGACAAGAAATACAAATACAAAAAACTATTACATAAATTGATGCGGGAAATGTCATCATCCAGCTCCTCTGAAAGTAAGTAAAAATTTAGATATCATATTTTTAGGTTGAATAGTATTGGGATAACTTCATACAAACAATGCTGGATACGCAATAGCCTTGCTTTATGCAGGCTATGTAAGAAAACGTTCGTACTGCGACTATATGTGGCACAGAATGTTTCGTATCACAGCGCAGACAGGAAACCGAAGCTGGCTTGGCAGTGCACCTGGGCTGCCGCATCGCGCATCGCTATGATGACGGCCACGACCCACCGAGCCAGCAAAAAATTATTACATACAATCTCGAGCGTTATCGCTCAGAGGAATTTTATGGTTGTTTTTTATTAACATTCAACTAGAATATAATATATAGTTTATATGTATTATAAACTAGACAAATTATCAGGCTTCGATTTTTTCGACCTGACAATTTTATAGTAATATTACACAGGGAGCCAAAATAAATAAAAAACCTCTCCGCTTCCAGGTGAAACCGAACAGTCTACCAGCACCTCACAAGAGGACAGGTCAGATTCAGAACCAAGGGATATTTCGGTAGAACCCATGGAAATGAACACAAATTTAGACGACCTTTTAGGCTCTAACCCGGACGGGAGCGGAGCAGTGGGACCCCCATTAAATGAACAAATCTGGACACGTTGGTCTTCGTACATTACAAAAGGCCTAGATAAGGACCAGTTAAAAGAGTTACATCAAAAATATTTACTCCCGTCTAATGCCGACTTGTTACAAGCTCCGCAGGTCAATCCCGAAGTTCACATCTTGCTCTCCAACGAACAAAGGAACACTGATAACTTCTTATCTAAAATTCAAAACCACTTAGGGAAAAGCTTAGCCAGTCTAAGTCAGGTTTTAAATGAATTAATAGACAAACCGGAAAAATCGGATGAGACAAAAATCTTAGTAGACACAGCCAAACTAATGGCTGAAAGCATCCACGGCCTAAGCATCCACAGGAGATTCTTACTTTCTTCTAAACTCTCCTTGTCTGCCAAGAAAGTTGCCCAGGAGTGTCCATCCGGAAATCTGTTATTTGGAAATGATTTCCAAGAAAAGTGTAAAGCAGCGAAATAAGTAGAAAAAACCAGCAAGGAAATTAAGATATTCTCCCAAGCTATACCCTCCAATTCTTTAAACTTCAAGCAACGCAACTTCAAAACCAGGAAGAAAGAATCACAATCAACCAGCAACAGACCCGGTTGGAAAAGACGGCCCCAAACGATACAGCGAGAGCGTCGTCATCGAAAGGACTAGTGTGCACTGAGGTAGGTAGGCTGGCAGGGAGATTGCAACACTTTATCCCTGAATGGGAAAAAATTACTAACAGCACTTTTGTTTTAAATAACATTAGGGGCTACAAAATACCTTTTTGTGCCAGACCAAAGCCAAAGAGAACACACAACGCACGTTCATATTCTCTAACGGAGAAGGCTATATTAAACAAAATTATTCAAGATTTATTAAACAAGGGTGCCTTAAATTGTTGTAAACGAGAAAAGGGAAATTTTGTCCCCTTTTTCTTAGGCAAAAACCAAATGGAGACTTTAGATTCATCTTGAACTTAAAGCATCTTAATAAACATATAAATCCTCCACATTTTAAATTAGAGGATTATAGGATGGTTCAGAATTTGATTTACAAAATTGTTTCATGGCATCTTTAGACCTTAAAGACGCTTACTTTCTGATACCCATTGTTGCCTCTCATAGGAAATATTTAAGGTTCTATTTTGACAAAAATATACGAATTTACCTGTCTGTGTTTTGGCCTCAACATAGCCCCGTACATTTTACTAAAATTATGAAGCCAGTAATTCACTATTTAAGACTTCAAGGGATATTATTAGTAATATATCTAGATGATATTTTAATTTTTGGTAACACATTTCAGGAGTGCCATGACAATATTTTTAGAACAAGTAAAATTTTGGAAACTTTAGGCTTTGTCATCAATTTTGAAAAAAGCCAATTGATACCCTCACGACAGTGTAAATACTTAGGTTTCATTTTTAATTCTGTTGAAATGTCACTATCCTTACCTTTGGAAAAAACTCAACATTTACAGCAAATGTTACATTACTTTAAGAATAAAAAACACTGTAAAATTCGCGATTTAGCAAAGCTTATAGGAACTTTAGTTTCTGTATGTCCAGCTACACCTTATGGTCGTTTTCACATTAAACTGTTAGAAAGACACAAATATCACTTGTTAAAAAAGGAGGGGGGAGACTATGGTAGATTCATGCTTCTTCCTAAAGAATTAACTTGTGAATTTGACTGGTGGATACATACATTAAATAAAAATCCTAAACAATATTTCAAATCTAAGAATTTTGTTATCGAAATTTTTACGGACGCGTCTCCAACTGGCTGGGGGGCTTTTGCAAATGGCGAACGAGCCCACGGGTTTTGGTCTATTAAACAGTCTAGAAAACATATAAATTTTTTGGAGCTGGTAGCTGCTTACTATGGCTTAAAATGTTTCGCTAAAAATAAATTCAATTGCCAAATACTACTTCGTTTAGATAATACGACCGCCATCTCCAACATAAATCGTATGGGAAGTGTAAAGTATAAACATTTAAATTCCATCACTTCTAAAATTTGGAATTGGTGCGAAAAAAGGGGTATTTTTATATTTGCGTCGTACATTAACTCTTATGATAATGTAGAAGCAGATGAGGAATCACGATCTACAGCTATAGAAACAGAATACTCACTAAATACAACTGCTTTCAATGATATCAAAAAACAATTCGGCACACCAGAGGTGGACTTATTCGCTTCTCAATTAAACGCTAAATGCCACACATATTTTTCTTGGCGGCAAGACCCTGATTCCTCGGGGGTAGATGCTTTTACAATTTCATGGACAAATATATATTTCTACGCGTTCCCACCTTTTCCATTAATACCTCGGGTTTTAAACAAAATAATTTTAGAAAAAGCTACTGGTATATTAGTCGTTCCTTACTGGCCAACACAGGCGTGGTACCCTCTGTTTAAAAATTAGTAGCTTCAAATTTAATTTTCCTAAAACCATCAAAAACACTGTTGTTATCACCTTTCAGGGAACCTCATCCCATGCATGCAACCCTTACCCTGGCTGTAGGGAAGCTTTGCGGCAAGCTTTCCAGTTGAGAGATGCCCCCCAATCAACAATTTCAACATTGCTTGCATCTTTAAGTGAAAGCACGCAGAAGCAATACAGTTCCACTTATGCGAAATGGTGGAAATGGTGTAATGATAAGAACATCCTCCAATTTCACCCCTCCACAAAAAACGTAATGGAATTTTTACAACAAGAATTTGAGATCGGCGCTTCTTTTACAGTTCTAAACACCCACCGTTCGGCGTTAGCACTGTTATTTTCCTTTTCAGCAGACGAAAGTTACCTAATTAAAAGATTTTTAAAGGGCGCATTTCGAATTAAACCAATTTTTCCGAAATATAAATACATTTGGGATCCGAGTATTGTACTATCGTATATAGAGAAGCAAAACACTCAAAGCTTGACTTTACCTAATTTAACCCTAAAATTAGTTACTCTTTTAGCGCTCACAACTGCGCAAAGAGTGCAAACCTTAACAAAAATTAGCATAGATGACATACAAACACAGGGTGAAGAAAGAATAGATATCTTCATCTCTGAGATTATAAAAACCTCGGCGCCTACTAGGAGGCAACCAGTTCTTTCATTTCCTTTTTTCGTTGAAAAACCAGAGCTTTGTGTTGCAACTACCCTGCTTCGCTACCTAGAAGTGACAAAACCTTTCAGATCAGCAGATAAAAAACAACTACTTTTAACATCCAAAAAACCTTTTCACCCTGCCACTACTCAGACAGTAAGCAGGTGGATAAAAACTGTTTTAAATAAAAGTGGAATAGACACAGAGATTTTCAAGAGTCATTCGACGCGACACGCATCAACTTCAGCAGCGGCTCGGGCCGGTTTACCTATTGATACAATTAGGCAGGCGGCAGGGTGGACCGAAAAATCGCAGGTTTTTAATAAATTTTATAACAAGCCAGTTATTGACAGCTCAAGCTTTGCAAAATCTATTCTTCTTACTATGCCAATATAAGGTTTGCTAGGTTTAATGGTTTAAGTTTTGGAATATTTAATAATTCTGTAAAAAAAAAAATAGAACATGTATGAACTTTACTGTTTCATTTTCTGAACTTATTGAATAAAATTTATATTTTATTAATACAGACTTGGTCTTAGATCGTTAGTAACTTTAAACATCTACAGTGTGTTATATATATTGGAGACCAAATGCGAAATATAATTAACGGATTAAACGACTTACCTTAAGGAAGTTCAATCCGAATTATATGAGCTTTTGGTCTCCAATATATATAAACTCCCTCCCAACCCTTTATAAACCAAATAAATTAATAAATAAAATAGCCCACTTCTAACTGATCTAAGTACAACATTGAATAATGAGGCGCGGGAAGCCGGCAGGGAGTGAGCTGGGGGGAATTGGGAGATGTGCCGGAGGAGAGAGGGAAAATTCTTTAAAAACGTTGTGGACACCTCACTGACGTGAATATACTACAGTGTGTTATATATATTGGAGACCAAAAGCTCATATAATTCGGATTGAACTTCCTTAAGGTAAGTCGTTTAATCCGTTAATTATGTTTATATTGCAAAATATGCAGCTTTATTAATATAGTCACCACATACCAAATTTCATGAAAATATCTAAAGGGGATTCGAAAATATTAATTATTTTCCTTTTTTTTCCTAAAACTTTAACACCCCGTATTTTTGTAACAGAACATTTTTTGACCATATTTTATAAAGCAAACTATCATTAATATTCGATGTAGAATCACCCCCTTAATTATTCGCATATCATTAAGGAACACTCTGTATTATGCAAACATCCAAATTTATAAAGAAAGGCTCTTTAAAAACCTAACGACTTTTCTGGTCAGATATTTTATTTATACAGTTTATGCAAGGAAAGTATAAAGAGAATTATTTCGAGTTCTCAGAGATTTTTCCAGCGTACTTCAACCAACAATATAATGAATTCCTTTTTTATGCAAAGAGGAAGAAATTATATTGGGAAAAGAACTCGTCAACAATTTTGCAATTTAAATTAGAACAAAAGAAAAGTTTATCATGTTTTCTTAATAACTTGTGTTGTGAAAGACGTTAGTAGTAACTAAAAGAAATACAAAAGAAGTGAATTTGAACTTATAATAGTCTTGGTGTATTTCATTTGATAGTATTTGAATACATTTTAAAGTTGAAATAGAATATAATGGAATGGGATGGAAGAGAATAGAATCGAATCGAATCGATTGGAGTGGAATGGAATGGAATAGAATAGAATAGAACAGAACAGAACAGAACAGAACAGAACAGAACAGAACAGAACAGAACAGAACAGAACAGAACAGAACAGAACAGAACAGAACAGAACAGAACAGAACAGAACAGAACAGAACAGAACAGAACAGAACAGAACAGAACAGAACAGAACAGAACAGAACAGAACAGAACAGAACAGAACAGAACAGAACAGAACAGAACAGAACAGAACAGAACAGAACAGAACAGAACAGAACAGAACAGAACAGAGCAGAACAGAACAGAACAGAATATAATAGAAATGATTTATTGTGTAAAGATTTCAAAAGAGAAAATAATTACGCAAAAGGTAGGAGATTTGGCTTACGCCACTCTTTCACTAACCTATGATACATAAAATACAGAAAGCGTACGTCTAAAAATACGAGGAAAAAATGAAAATAAAAAAACACATATAAAGGTATATATAAAAAAATATATATGTAAAACTAATGCATAATACGTACAAAATGTAGAACAATAAATTAGTAAAATAAACTGTTTTGTTAACTAGACCCAAACAACAGGCCTTTCAATTCCCTTTCAAACAAGTTGAGTGGTAAATGTAATATATGAAGAGGAGCCATATATGAATATGACCCTCAAAATTTGATGTTACATGTTGAGGTATCGTATAAAGATCATTTCTGATGAAAACATTGTGTACATCAGATCACTTAATTAACAAATTATGCAAATATGAGGGAGTTTCATACTTGCATACTTTATATCAATCGTGGTTTATTTATTCTATTTAAATGTGGGTATATAATTTGGAAGAAAGTGAAAGTAAATTTGGCTGCAGTAATTAACGTGAGGATAAATTAGAGCTTTATTTCATTTTAATTTAGTGGATTCGTCAAGTTGATCACGTAAATGATACATTGATTTAAGTCAAAAGAAAGATCCTTTGGTTACCTTAATTTAGTTTGTAGGCTTCCGTGGCTGTCGTTAATGGTCTGGTGATTTCCGGGCTGGTTGCCACGTCGTCGGTTTAGAACTCTTGACGTTTCGAGAGACATATCGCTCTCTTCTTCAAAAGTTACTCTGAAACTGGAGATCTACTGGTCTTCGCACTATTTACATCAGGGGTGGTCACTGATCCATGATGTTCCGGTGGGGTGGTCACTGATCCATGATGTTCCGGTGGATTCCTTTCACGGATGAGTCGTTTCCAAATACCGGGCAGATCCACGCCACCGTCCCTGTTAAAATTGTTCGGATTTTTATAAATTTCTATAGCTTCTCTGTATAGTCGGGGCCAAAATGTTCTCTCTCTTACTAGCATGCTGGCTTCACTTAGCTCCACCGTGTGTCCCCGTGTCTGCTCTATGCTCTGCTACTGCTGATTTTTCCCAGTTGTTATTTTTGAGGTGACTCTTGTGTTTCTTTAACCTTGTGTTGTGTGACATATCTACCTTACGTGGAAGGCTGTACAGGTAAAAATCGGACGTCTTTTGAAGAAAGGAAATATCAACACAGTATTCGGCACTGTAAAAAAAAGGTGGCGGCAGTTTTTCCGAAGACCTGCAACAGCGACCATCTCCAGGGCCCCGGTGTGTACAGCATCCCCTGCTCCTGTGGAAGGGTTTATATAGGATAGACAGGAAAGCACATAAACACAAGGTTAAAGGAACACAAGAGTCACCTCAAAAATAACAACTGGGAAAAATCGGCAGTTGCAGAGCATAGAGCGGACACGGGACACACGGTGGAGCTAAGTGAAGCCAGCATGCTAGTAAGAGAGAGAAGATTTTGGCCCCGACTATACAGAGAAGTTATAGAAATTCCTTAAAATCCGAACAATTTCAACAGGCACGGTGGCGTGGATCTGCCCGGTATTTGGAAACGACTCATCCGTAAAAGCAATCCACCGGAATATCATGGATCAGTGACCACCCCACCGGAACATCATGGATCAGTGACCACCCCTGATATAAATAGTGCGACGACCAGTAGATCTCCAGTTTCAAAGTAACTTCTGAAGAAGAGAGCGATATGTCTCTCAAAATGTCAAGAGTTCTAAACCGACGACGTGGAAATCCGGAAATCACCAGACCTTTGGTTACCTGATTGACATGATCACTTAAATCCAAACAATCATCCACAATGTGATCGTGATTATTTGCAGATTTTACCCAATTAATGCATGTATTATTAACGATGATGTTATAGTTATCACATCTATATTTTCTTTTCTGTTTATTACCTTTACATAATGCTACTGTTTTATTGGGATTAACACTAAGACCATTATATCTGCACCAATTATTAAAACTTAAAAATATTTATTTGTTTGAGACATTACAACCCCAGCTTATTTCACCGTGACTGACTTATATAATTGGACGCCATTTGCATAAAGATGTAATTGACAGTAATTCATTGAAGAAGTTAAATCAAATGTGTATATGGAGAATAATATTGGCCCGAGAATACAACCCTGTGGTACCCCATTTAATGTTGGTCGTAATTCAGAAAATTGACAGCTACTTAATGCAACTCTTTGCCGACGTGCTACGAGGTAACTTCTGAACCAGGATAAGGCAGCATCCCCGAAGCCAATATATCTCAACTTACTAATTAATAACTCAAAGCTTCCTAGGTCGAAAGCTTTACTTTGACCTAATAATACTAAAATTGTGCATTGTGATTTGTCCATATTGTGAGCTATGTCGCCAATTACTTTTTATAGCGCTATTGCGGTACCATGCTTTTGTCTATAACCCGATTGAAACTTAGGTAAAATAATATTCATTTCTAAATACTCCTTAAATTGTGTGGACAATATGTATTCTAGAATTTTTGATATGCAGGGCAAAATACTGACAGGACGTAAATCATTGTAAGATTCAGGGACAGTAACTTTCGAAAGATGAATAACGTTAGCACATTTTCACATATCGAGGAATATTCCTTCCTTAATGGAAGAATTAAAAATATTTCTAATAATATCTGTGCAGCACGGAATTATTACAGTAATCATTTCAATACCATAAGCTTGGGAGTTTATATGCTTTAAGCCGGCATATATATCATTGTTAGTTACTTCTTTAAATTGAAAAATTAGTCAGTCAGTCTTGAATTAGAGTTTTTATTTGAATGGTTCAGTGAGATCAATTGGAGATTCAGAGCGATTTAGATAGTGATTAATTAAATAGTGTTTAGTTGAGTTGTAATTAGTATTCGGTAGTGTACAGGGTGTTAATAAATATCAGTAAAAATTAACTGTTTGTTTTTCTAGTAAAAGAAAAAGTTGGGTTGGGAAATCCATGAGAATACTAATACATTATTATTAACAACTGAATGTCCAGCAACATTCAGGCAAAAGTGATTAATTAATTAATTATGTAATTTCTAAGATCAAAATAATATTTTCTGGATGCTGCGGCTTTATTTCTTAAATATTTTTGATAGGCCATGTTTTTCAAGTTTATCATTTTTCTTATATTGAAAGTAATGTATGGCTTATATAACTGTTTAGTTTTTATTACACGAATAGGTGCATGTACAGGGCGCTAAAAAAAGAGTGTAAAATATTTCAGGAGGTAATAGAATGAACCAAAATAATTAGAAAAGTCTTAATAAACATGGGTCCGCAAAGTAACGGTTGCGGAGATATGGACCACTATTCGTTTTTCAAACATTTTATTTTATTAGGAATAAACCGACAAAGAAAGCTTTTAACAAACAAAAAACAAAGTTACAGAAGATGTTCAAAGTGCCCTCCGTCCATTTTCAAGCAGGCACGACATCTTCGTCTCAACGATATTCGAACTTTTTCGAAAACACCTTCCTTGGTTTGGATTTCTTGACACTTTTGATTAATCCGTAGCTGCAGCTCTTCCAGGCTATTTACAGGAGTACCATACACTAATGTCTTCAAATATCGCCAAACAAAGACATCTAGAGGGTTCAGATCAGGCGATCTTGGAGGCTATAAAACAGGTCCGGTAAATGTGGTTCCAGCATGCTGGTGCTCCAGCTCATTTTTCCATGGCCGTTAGAGAGCATTTACAGCAAATTTTGCCACATAGATGGGTACGACCTGTTTTATGGCCTCCAAGATCGCCTGATCTGAACCCTCTAGATTTCTTTGTTTGGGGATATTTGAAGACATTAATGTATGGTACTCCTGTAATAGCCTGGAAGAGCTGCAGCTACGGATTAATCAAAAGTGTCAAGAAATCCACACCAAGGAGGGTGTTTTCGAAAGAGTTCGAATATCGTTGAGGGGAAGATGTCGCGCCTGCTTGGAAATGGACGGAGGGCACTTTGAACATCTTCTGTAACTTTGATTTTTGTTTGTTAAAAGCTTCCTTTGTCGGTTTATTCCTAATAAAATAAAATGTTTGAAAAACGAATAGTGGTCCATATATCCGCAACCGTTACTTTGCGGACCCATGTTTATTAAGACTTTTCAGATTACTTTGGTTTATTTACCCCCTGAAACTCTTTTTACATTCTTTTTTTAACACCCTGTATATCAAAAAGGTTTATAATAGTCTAACAGGATTTGGATATGGTCGGACATTACGAACACACATTAAAAGTATAAAAACAAGCATTGTACATTTAAAATATCAACCAACAAATCACTAACAAAGGACCTCGGATATTAATCTATTGTGAAAAATTTGTGATGTAATTAAAAATGCATTAGGTTCTGGAATACAATCAACGATCATTATACACGTTACAGAAGTGACGCAAATGAATTTGCCAGTGGGAAAAGTTGTTTCAACTTAGTCTAAATTTTTATAGCGGTTTTTATTAAACCAGAGCATAATGAGCAAAACCGGCTGACACACTAACCTTGAGATCCCGAGGGATGTACTGCGTATTTTAAAATACGATTGGATGCAAGCAAATGAAATTTATGTACTTTTGAGAGTCAAATATAATGAAGAATCATTTTTGCATAAGTTTACATGAATGCACTAAATTCAGATAATGTCCTTAAAAAGAGGAATATTCAAAATTGCTTAATATGTGTTTGTATGTATATAGTATGTTCCTGTAATTCCTATATATTATAAAATTCAGTTAAAACGAGTACCTACTTATAAATTAATTAAAATTTCTGAAGTGAAGAACAATGTTGTTTTATGTAAGTCACAACAGAAAAACTGTGATATTTCAAATATAAATTATTTAATTTAAAATTAATTTATTTACTTAAACACTGTTGAGTCTACACAAAATAGTACTAAGGTGATCCACGCTATCTAATTTCTATTTTTTCTTGGTCAGTTTGCAGTTTTATAGAATTATTAAAAAATGAAGAATTTCAATTTTAAGGTCTATTTACATACATCAGTGTCGTGTGGGTTCCGTATAAGTGAAAAATAAATTTTTTTTGTAATTTTACTGACGAAATGACCATATTTTTCTATTGGTTAGAATGTATGAAAAACTTATCGAGCTGGTACCGAATTTTCATTAACTGTATGATGAATATATTTAGATCACTTTGTTTGATCGTCTATTAACTTTTTTACGGACTCCGAACGGATATGTATGAACTGGTATCAGTGATCGACCACAAATAACAGTAATAACACTGATACTGAACTGACGCTGAATTGATACGTCACTGACATGTGTAAATAGACCTTTAAAGCCGCGTACTCACTTGCCAACCTTGCCGCGAACCTCGTCGCGAACTCCGTCGCGTCACGTCACAACGAACCTCGATGCGTCACTTCACCACGAACAGGTCAAAGATGATTCATTGCGTTTTGAACAGCTGATGTTATTATATGCGTAATCCGATCAGTCGTACTTGGAAAAGTTATTAAAAAATACAATTTAAAATCATGGAGAATTGTAATAGTGTAAATTGCGGCTGCGGCATATATTTATATCCATTATTATGCAACAAAAAAAGATGGTGACAGATACGTTTGTATTTTAGAAGAATGAAGTACAGTTGATGTAACTTCCTGACTGATTTAAAATTTCCACCTATCAGTGGCCTTTACAAAAAAATTACAGGGCTGTCTTCAATTCATTTTGAGTTGCTGATTAGTTTGATTGGACCAAAACTTTCAAAAAGTATACATACATGAGAAAGTAATGCAATATGTTTATAATATTCCATGTTATTTTTACAGAAACTTTCTGGACTTTTTTAAATAAACTCATACCTCCTTGGCGGGAGGAAATTCATTGTTATCTATTTGTATACCCTCATCATTCATAATTTGGAAATCGTTATAACCTATATTATATACTCTACTTTTCTTCTGTAACATCAAATCTTGGACCGTATATATACTTCATTGATTTCATTTCGTTCATTAAATAATACTCTCGCAAGTATTTGCGGGGTAATTTGACATATTACAAAGTATGGGGTAAGAGCTCTCGGATCGTAATTACTTATGTTCAGATTTTGTTGTAAATCACTATTTGAATATTTAAGGGGCTAATTAATTTCTGATAATGATTCAGTAATCTCCACGCGAGCTTTATTATCATCGGGTAGAGCTCTCTTTTCTCCGTAGTCCGCATACCGCATAAATTTAAGCGATACTCGATTACCAGTCCCTTTGTAAAATGTTATTTTAGGTTGGTCAGTCTCATTTCCTTGTACTTGACGAAAATATGAGGACGATTTAGAAGTTTTTTTTATATTCACTGTGTTTAGAAATTTTTCCATATATTGAAAAGGATCGGATATAGGTCTAAATAATTTACTAGGTAATCATTTCTTGTTATTAGTCAGCTAAACCATATTTTATCAATTTATACTTTTTTTCTAACACTGTTAGAATGAATAATGTGACAAGCAAACGTTTTTTTAAGATTAAATTAAACATTTGATAGAGTTTTAATGCCAATATAACGTCAGATATGAACTTCAAAGCTTGTATATGAAAATTTTTATATTTGGTTTTATTAAGATTGAATGATTCCGTTTTAGTTTCTTGATATATTTTCCATCTCCTGTGTTATTAAACTTTCTCATTAATTCTCGAACACAATTTATTAAGACGTAAAGTTCTGCATATTTTTTATTGAGAAGTTGAATTGCATGTGAATACGATATTTCACCTATACCGTGGCATTTATCTAAATAAATTCGTTGCCGTAAAGTCAACACCCTGTATTTTTCTACGCCATTTTTACAGTTTCTATGTACATTTCAGGATAAACAAAACTGTCAAATACAAAAAATCACAGGTATAGTTAGGTTATAGAACACAACTGTCTGTTCTACACTGAAAGAGTATGAAAAGCTACACCCCATGATAAGACAAAACACAAAAAAAACTCAAATACCTCATATATAGTACATATACTTGATGCTACGCAGAAATATCTACAAGTGAAGCAAATGCTGCGAACCTCAATGCGAACATCCATGTTCGCTGTGAAGCAACGCGACGGGGTTACAGGGTCCCGTCCACAAGGTCGTTTTGAAGCCACGCGACGAGGTTCGCGGCGAAGTTCTGCTACAAGTGAGTACGCGGCTTAAGGTTTAGCAAGCAAATAAACCTGTTTGCCAATTTTCCTTGAATTAAATTAATTTTTGCAAAAGTTATTAGAGAAAAACGAAAACAACAATAATTTAACTTTAATTTTTGGAAAAGCATAAATTTATCCCAATTGTAATATTATTATTATTATATCTAGAGAATACGTCCTGTGTCCCATTTATTAAGGTTCATAATGTATACATGGTGATTCAGGAATACTATTAAACAAATTAAGTACAAAATCTACGTGAGATATTCTTTCACCCGTATTTGTTTATTTATCCAATTTTTAATTTTTGGGGGCCTTACGATCTCTTGAAATTCGGCCTATAACTTTATTTTTTGCGAATATCTTTAGAACTCCTAACCCGATTTTACTGGCATTTTTGTATGTGGTTATAGATAGTCTATCTGAACATTATTAAGAAAGTAGTTTTGTCTGGTACCACAGAGAGCGTTAGTTATGCGTAACGCCACTCAGTTTTTTTTAAAACTTTTGTTTCCAGAAAAAGTTGCTAAAGCTGTATAGTTATATGCAACCAGTGGCAAATGCAACTGAAAAATCCATAAACAAGATGTAGAGCGTATAATTGATATCACAAGACGAATATTTTTTTAAATGCTATAATAAATGTTTTCTTTATTTAAAAACATCTCAGGTTTGTGGTACTATCTTTAGCAAATAAACGGATAATTGAAAATTTTTAAAATTACGTAAATTTTTAAATTCCCCGAATAAAATAAAGTGACAAGAGTAATCACTAATCGACATCTGTCACTTAATCTGTTTGAATTATTTTCGCAACCACCGTTTTCATTTTATGCATAATTTTTCAAGTTTCTCAATGATAGTACTACAGCTTTAGCAACTTTTTCTGAAAAATTAAGTTTCAAATTAAAAAAGTAAAGAGTACTTTTTTGTGTAGAATCAAACGCTGCTTTTAATGTACTGGCAAAGAATTTCGAAAAAAAATAAAATAAAAGTCCTTGAAAAAAAATTAAGTAGCATTACACGTAACTAGCACCCTCTGTGATACTTGACAAAACTATTTTCTAAATAATATTTAGATACCTAGATTATCTACAACTCCATACCAAATTTCGTTAAAATCGGCTTAGGGGTTCTAGAGATATTTGCAAAAAAGAAACAACAAATTTTAGGCCTTATTTCAAGTGATTACAGAGCCCTCAAAAATTAGAATTCGGGAAAACAAAAAAATACGGGTCAAATAATTTATCATGCAGATTATACATCCAATTTTGTTCCTAGCCTTTGTGAATCAACCTGTATAGGCAAAGATAAATTAGTTTTTCTATAACAAATAAACTAAATTAGTAAGGAGGGCACTGTGAAAATAGGAAATAATCTAAGTGCGTGTGATACAGGGTGTTTGTAAATAAGTGCGAAATACTTTAGCGGGTGGTTTGCTGAAGTTATTTTGTGAAAAAAAGTTTATACAGTATGCGCCAAAAGTATGGAATAAATTCAATACAAACGAAACAATTATTTTTTGGGAAAAATCCTCGAACAGGTCGATTTTTATTTTAAAAAATACATATTTTAGTGTAAAATGCGATTTTCAAATGTCATTTGTTTTCGAATAATGACGTCATCGATTTTTTTTAAATGGCAATACCATATTTTTTTCCTTGATTCTGAAAGATCGTTTAATTCTCTATCAGACAGTACTAAAATTTTGCCCTCTTACATAGGAAAGTTTTCGAGTAAATGACGATTGAATGTTAGAAAACGTAAATTTTATCCATAAAAAAAAACAATTCTGAGGTATGTAAAATAAAATACAATTGATTAAATTTTATACTTAAGTTAAATGTTCGAATTGCCATCCACCAAAACATTGTGCACATTAATAAACCACGTAATTTAGAAGAACTTCAAAATCGCATTCGGGACGAAATACGCAGAGTTACCCCAGAAATCATTCATAATGTGCAAGAAGAATTTCTTCACAGACTTGCGCATTGTCAAGAAGTTGGTGGATGGCAATTCGAACATTTAATTTAAGTATAAAATTTAATCAATTGTATTTTATTTTACATACCTCAGAATTGTTAGTTTTTTATGGATAAAATTTACGTTTTCTAACATTCAATCGTCATTTACTCGAAAACTTTCCTATGTAAGAGGGCAAAATTTTAGTACTGTCTGATAGAGAATTAAACGATCTTTCCGAATCAAGGAAAAATATGGACAGAACTTGCAGTAAAATATGTTTTATTAGTTCCTCAAAAAAAAAAAAAAAAAACAAAAAAAAACGGTGCATTCTACGAAAAAAATAGGACGCCAATTTCTTTCAGAATTGATGGCAGATTTCTAAAAAAAATATCAAAACCGGAAAAAGGCAGTGGCGTACCATTTTTTTAAATTAAAAAAAGTCCATTCTCGCACAAACGTCACTGGTGCAAGTAGAAATATTCGGATTACCCTAAAAAATTCACATTTATTCCCCCAGAGTGTGTTTCAAATGTCGAGTTAATATCTTTAAAACTTTGGAATAATTAATAAAAATAAAGAAAACATTAAAATTTAAACGCTTTGTATCTCGGAAACAAAGCATATTTCGCCCTACGTTTATATGAACTCTACAAAATAACTTCGGCAACCACCCCCTAAAACATTTCGCACTTATTTACAAACGCCCTGTATAAATAATTTGAAAATGATCAAAAACGAGAAACAGCCCCATTCTATCTAAAACACAGTCGGCATAATGAAAGCATAAGAAACATCTGTAATAGCAGCGCTCTTCGTCCCATCCCCCGTCAAAGACAGGCAAACAGACCCGGTAGCGCTTTGACGTTCAAGACAAAGTTGTGCTCCTACTAGGCGAGTTCATCTGCAAACTCGAGCAAAGTACCGAATGAATTATCTATTAGTGGGGTCTTTTCATCCGGTTTAATTAATATGCAGACAATGCCGACTCACTTCTATGCGCCTTGTCAGATGGATCCCTCCTGAGGACGACACGTTTCTGCGCTGCAACCGCTGAGCCGGAATCAACGTCGTGAATGACGATCCGGATAGCTTCTGCGTCCACCGACGCCTGGCGTCTTGGGGCGGCCTCCAGGTCCTCCAGGGCTGGTGTGGGCCTTGGGGTCGCCATTGTGCGGATTCCGGCAATGTCCGGCCTGAAACATACGTTAAATTACTATTTCGTATTAGGTAGTCTTTCCAGTCAAATGGTTAAGTGTGATATAATGCATATAAAAGGATGTCTCGAAAGTAGCCTAAAATATTTACTAGTTTGTATGTACAGAGTGTCTCAAACTCGATGGTATCGGCCTACTGTGAGGATTTAAACAATTTTAATAAAATTTGGGACGCGTGGTGTTAAATGGGATACTGTAAACTCCATTTTCAAGCGAAAGTATTATCTTTGAGATTCGACAGAAACGACTACTATCGGAGTAAAAAGTCCAGACCCCTGGGTTTGAAAGCCGATATTGTCAAAACGTAGAAGCGAAAAAAATTTAAATTTGGACCATAGCCTCACTATTATTGTTATGCACAATCGAATCGGAATTTGTATTTGAATATTCGTTTTTTAGTTATTAGAAATAATGTACCAAAAACACGATTTTCGGGCGCGAAACGTAATCCTGTCACTTCAACTCGTCATAACTTTTTTATTTATAGGCTTTAAAATGTGCAATTTTAATTGGTAATACTTTAAACTGTACTCTTTGGAACTGTGTAAGTCTCTGTTCCTAGAATTTCTTTTTTTGTCTTGCGTAAAACAAAAGTTGATGGTATTTTAGTAAATACAGCTTCTTTTTTTAAAATACAAAAGCAGGCATAGACATATAAAATCTTTAACAAAGAAATGTAACAGTTTCGTGAATTAATGCACCTGTAAACAGTGTATGGGTAAATATTCTCAATTATTTCTTACGGGTTCCGTTCAATCGGAGTAAAGTGCGGCGTAGCGGGGTTTGCGCTGTGACCAGTGTTGGGTGCTTTTTTATTTCAGCTTTGGTCAAAATTTCAATTTTTTTCGTTCCTACATTTTGCCAATACCGGCTGTCAAACGCAGGGGTCTGGACTTTTTACTTCTATAGTAATGACATCATCAATTATGTTTTTTCCAGAATATCCATTTTGTTCCTGTTCAAGATCCCTTTTTTATAATAACCTTTTATTAGATACATTTTTTTGGATTATTTCCCGTTTAAAAGTTATAAACAATATCGTCCTAAAGAGTCTTAAAAGAAATGCCACCTATAAATCACATTAGCGGTGAAAGACCCAAGTAGTCGTTGGAAAATAATTGAATTTTCGTTGTTTAAAGTGTATAAATGTCACAAAATACTTGTCATTATTCAATTCATACGTCAAATGTATAACTTTTGTGTTTACAAAATGTTTTCTCATTCAGAAAAAATTGATATGTTGCTCATTTACGGCGAGTCACAAAAATGTTCAAGAAGAGCTGTAGAGTTATATCGAGAAAGCTATCCAGAGCGTCTCATTCTTTAATCATAGCACCTTTACAAGATTGAAGGAGACCTTGCGTCAAAATGAAGATGCATTTTCCGTTCGGAAGAATCAACTAATTGACTGACCTGTTACTAGTCATAGTACACCGATAAAAATGAAATTTACACCTTGGTCACATCATACATTAATGTAAAAAGTACCAAATCCATACTATGTTACAGGAATCTTCATGTGAATAACGTACATTTACATCTTTCATGTAAAATTACATGATTTTTTCTAAAAATTAATAGTAATATTGTAAAGTACATTTAATGCGTACAAAATCATGGTTTTACTTTGAAAAAAAGGACATTCATGTGTAGTCATTTTCCATTACAGTTGTAACATTACATTCTGTTGTGTTACTTCACATTATTGACCTAGGCAATAAATAACCGACAATCCACCGTGTAATATCAATAATAGTTTTTATTAGTATAGTAATGTGGATAGTGCGTTTCGTTTTTCTGTACCTAGTGCTTGCCTGATAATTTTGAGTAGATATACATAACATAAATGAAACAATTTACATTAACCATGACCAGCTGCATGACATGTTACTTTATGGCAAATCTGGGCAAAACCATCTGGCTATGAGACATTTGAACAGTACTGTACAGGCTTTTCGCAAAGAACATAAATCGTTTTAAACATTTGTAACTATTTCACATTTTATTTTGTGTTGCAGAAGGAACCATTCACAGTAAATATGTAAATATATGTGTGTAATAAGTTTGCCTAAACAAAAAATCTCACACTGAAAAAGCAGATTAGAAAAAAATAACAAGAATCACATAACTATCGATTTTTTGGTTAGGCAAACTTAATTTCAAAAGTAACCCTCAACTGATACTTTAGCGTAAGGGTTTATTCAATTAATCTTTATTGTTTCAGAACAATACAACAATTAGACTAAAGAAAAGCTAGAATTATGCCACAAATACATAGTTTCAGAGAATAATCTATTACTTAGGTGTAATTGAAACTTCACTATGTAAAATTTACAGGTAAAGTAAATATGCTAATTCAAATTATCTAGCTGCAAATTTTTACTAATTAAAATTCATGACTAAAAGTAAACATACAATAATTATATATGTAATAATACGGGTTATGAATGTAACAAAGTCTATTATTAAAAATTTTACAGTGTAGGTCTGCATAAACGAATCAGTCGCTATTTACATCTAATAAAGACAGCTTCTAACACGAATAATGCCCTTTACAAACAATTGCAGCTCCCCATCTGAATAGTTAGAGTCAAGTGGAAACCAAACCGTGACATATTTCCAACTCCGCTTATCCGTCAGAGTGCGAAACGCTGAGAAAACAGCTTTTCGCGAATTCAAACCTGGATGACAATAGTTATTATAATTCCAGTCTAATGTTGCTGAATTAAACGCCTTGTTAGGATATCTCGGCATTCAAGAGATTAAAGAAACAAATGTTCTGGAAGAGATACAGTTTAATAGCGTAGAGAAGCAGAACTTTTGATGTGACTTTTTGTAGTTGGCACGGATCTTAATAGTTTCTAGTTTCTAGGGAATATTCTGTAATATTTTATTTCGTGTACTGCTCTTGTGCACCGCTAACACTTCCATGTTAAGCTGATAAAAAATGCCTCGTATAAAAGTTGCGGAGTTCAACTAGAAGTTTTTTTTTTATTTTGCTCTCAGTGTGACGAATGAACATCGCATTTCAGAACAAAAGTCATAAAAAGCATCAGCTTGAAGTAATTTTCAAGAGCTGTAAAGTTATTTTAAGGTTATATACATGTCACTTTTCTTTCTTACGTGACAGAATTTTGACTAAAGGATTAATAGCCTTTAGTAAGTTGCCTTGGAAATTGTAAATTTGTGCTAAGTTGTCTGATGCAGTTTGTACTGTTTACAGAAAAAACGACATTTTATAGAGGAGCATTTTGACATAACTATTATTCACGTTCAGGAAGATTATTATACTGATGAAGATCGTTTAAACGTCGGTCATTGCGGGACGTGGCCAGCATGATGATTTTTAATCTTGTACCTACACGGTTACAATTATAATATTATAACATAAATACAAACTTTTGCCAATCAAAAAATTAATAGCCAATTAATGTCGAAAATTTGGAAATGTCAAGTGAATCATCAACAAAAATTGTACTATTTAACATTGAATACTCTTTTTTAATATATTTTCAGGTATTAACAATATTGTGTGAAACTAACTACTCAGTGGACAAAAGCCCCAACCTGCGTTGAATTACACCCACAATATCTACCCATATATTCCTTATTATTAGCTTTTGTAACATTTTTTTACTGTTTAAGAAAAGTATTTTAAGCTAATGTGTATCAAATCTTCTACAATTGCTATCAATGAAGTCATATCTCTGATACCAAACATCTAGGTATGCTAATGAACATCCACAGACAAAACTCTATTCAATAATTATCTAAAGAATTGAATATATTTATTAACCTCTGGAGTGGGAACTCGAAATTCAACCACAATAGATGAGATCTGACCTATTTCTGCGTTTTTAGGATTGCTTCTAAGATTATTATACCAATATTGTTAATACCTGAAAATATATGAAAAAACTATACATAAAAGGTAAATTTTTGTTATTAATTTTTATTTAATTTAGTAGGTCGTTATGATATTCATTGACAGTTAATCAGTTTGACGTTGTCGATATTTCATTTTGACATTCAATTTCAAATAATTTTAATTTATTGGTATAATAATCTTTATAGTTATATATTTGACTCAAGTTAAAGGAGGCCACCTGATGAAGCAATCCTAAAAATGCAGAAATAGGTCAGATCTCATCTATTGTGGTTGAATTTCGAGTTCCCACTCCAGAGGTTAGTAAATATATTAAATTCTTTAGATAATTATTGAATAGAGTTTTGTCTGTGGATGTTCATTAGCATACCTAGATGTTTGGTATCAGAGAACATACATATGACTTCATTGATAGGAATTGTAGGAGATTTGATACATATTAGCTTAAAATAGGAAGTACTTAAACAGTAAAAAAATGTTACAAAAGCTAATAATAAGGAATATATGGGTAGATATTGTGGGTGTAATTCAACGCAGGTTGGGGCTTTTGTCCACTGAGTAGTTAGTTTCACACAATATTGTTAATACCTGAAAATATATGAAAAAACTATACATAAAAGGTAAATTTTTGTTATTAATTTTTATTTATTTTAGTAGGTCGTTATGATATTCATTGACAGTTAATCAGTTTGACGTTGTCGATATTTCATTTTGACATTCAATTTCAAATAATTTTAATTTATTGGTATAATAATCTTTATAGTTAGATATTTGACTCGAGTTAAAGGAGGCCACCTGATGAAGCAATCCTAAAAATGCAGAAATAGGTCAGATCTCATCTATTGTGGTTGAATTTCGAGTTCCCACTCCAGAGGTTAGTAAATATATTCAATTCTTTAGATAATTATTGAATAGAGTTTTGTCTGTGGATGTTCATTAGCATACCTAGATGTTTGGTATCAGAGAACATACATATGACTTCATTGATAGGAATTGTAGGAGATTTGATACATATTAGCTTAAAATACCTTTCTTGAACAGTAAAAAAATTGAATACTCTGTCCATAAGCTTCCTGGAGTTTTTAATTTTTCGTTCCTTTAGACAAAGTACGCCACCATAACTTTCTCGGCAATATGTTGGTTCTTTGTTACACACCATTGCTTGAAAATCATGTGTGTATTTTCATATCGCTCCCTTGATTTCTCAGGAAATAAAAGTGGAACATCCAACACTCCACGCTTCTTCTAACTCTGCATCTGAAGACGAGTCGTTCATTTTACAAACACTTTGTTCTTTGACATTCTCGTAAATGCAACAACGCATCATAGAATTTGAGAACTACCAATTATCGATAAATAACACCATGGCTACCAGTTCCAGAATTGTCAATTTCGCCAATTAAGAAAGCTGCTACAACAATAAACAGCAATAGATATCATAAAAACCTGCTTCGCAATTTTATTTAAAAATGTAATTTTTGACATTACATAAAACTTTAAATACGTATATTTAAATATTTTCATTGCTATCTCAGTAACCTTTGATATTCGACCATATGTTTATTAGGCTCTTTTGCTCACTTTTCCCCCTAAACACCCCCTTTGATTATTGTGGGTTCCCCCCAATCAGCCTGTATATTGTTTGTCTAAGTCGCGTCTGAATTCTTGCCGCAACTTATAGTAATTATACAATATTAAATTAACTGACACTGCGATAACAGATCTATTGCGCCATCTATTGATATAAAAAATCTAGTTCACGAAAATAGTATTTTCACGTAGTGCAGGATAAAAAATAGTTGTTATCAAAACTGTTCTAATTTTCTTTAAATTTTACAGTTTGCTAACATGAACTAGTTCGTTTGTTCCCTTTCAATGGCGGGTGCGTAAGCTTCTTTACATTTTACTTTGGGCTTCTTTGTAGGCCTGTAAGGTTATTCTATCTTTTATTTCAAAATAACAAATGCCGTGTAATAATAGCAGCAAACAAATATGTGCGTGATTCACAGCAGTGAATGGCGTGGAGCTACAGTTGTTATTTATTACGTAATGGACAGTATCAGGTGATATATCCGACAGCGATCAAATGCTTACCATTTTTTGCAGAAACAAAGATAAACCTTACTGCACAGTAAACAAATGCGCAAATGAATTGCACCTGTCATTCAATTTTAAATATACATACAACATCCAATAACCATTATCATAATTGGTGGTTAGAGGTGGGTACTATTAGAGGAGATCCGTAGTAAGACCCAGTCATTCTCTAATTACCTTCCTGTGAAACATCTGTGATATATAGAATGATTGAGATGAATTTCAAAACTTCAAAGTAATATGTGCACTGAGCGAATTTTAGAGATCTATACTTACGTAATGTAAATATCGGTAATACGAGAAACTGTTGGATGCATTGCAGTTTATCTTTAAAGAGGCATCTTTATGTGTTTCCATTTGTATCATATTTACTAATCTGGGCTCCAATTTTATTAATATTGAATATTAAATAAAATAAATATTAAACATTTTGAAATGGCAGAATATTGGAGGTAGCTAAAATTAAAACCTACAACAGAATAAATTTACTGTTATTGCATGCTTTCTAGATTGTCATGAAAAAAAAAAAAAAACAAAAACAAACCTACTTAGTAAATATGTCAGTCATGTACCGCAAAAATTTAAGTTCTGCATAAATCGTAACAAACAGTTACATTTATTAGTCACATGTATTATTAATTAGATATCTTAAAAAGCTTACAATGTCTATTTTCTTTAAGTAGATGAAATGAAAAATTTGTGGATGTGAAATTGTTAAAAATATTGAAAAATTAAATAATTATTGTTTAAATAAGCATAGTTATTAACACTTATTTTTTAGGGAATACTTTACAAACTTCTAAGGCCAGTCCTCGGTCCCTTTTTTTTCAAAAAAGGTCATAAACAGTCGATTTGAACCTAAATGGAACTTCAACTTTGAGGTTCCGTTTAGGGTCAAATCGACTGTTTCTGACTTATACTTACTGGCAAAAAAAAAATTTTTTTTTTGAAAAAGATTTTTTAAATATTTTATTGATTATTTGAAATAACAAAAATGTGACATATTGCTCAATTCGTGATTAAAAATACACTACGGGACAAACCAGGGCAAATACCTATTAAGTATCAGTTTATTTTGATAATATTTTGTATGTTTAGTTCTCGGTGAAATTAAAGAATGATTAAATTTTCGGGTTTGCATAGATCGTACTTTGATAACGTAGCATTCTGTGTTAAAAATTTCTGCTCACATTTGTATTGCAAAGCTGGCTGCAAACGAAATTTGTTTACAACTGATTATGCCGTAGATTTGGGCAGATTTCTTAGCTTAATGACATTGAGAGGGGAGAGGAGTGGGAACTCGAAATTCAACCCACTCCATATATAGAGTATATCAGGTTAGTAAATAGAATACATTTTTTAGATAATTATTGAATAGAGTTTTGTCTGTGGGTGTTCTGGAATCTGGAATTAAGGGGGAGGGTAGCGAAACGGCTACAGCACTTAGGCCCCATTGGGCCCATTGTACCTCCTCCCATTAGGAGATCAGTCCACCTAAGCCGTCAGCCAACCTAATAAGGAGAAAAAGGTGGTGACGCTGCTCAGGGGGATCTCTCTAATGTAGGCCATAGAAGGCCATCGCTCTCCCAACACGGACTCTCTTATTGACGAGATGGCAGCGCACTCACAGAGTGCATGGAGCACTGTCTCGTCTTCCTGTTCGCAACCCCTACAAAGAGGTGTATCACACTTCCTCATGTTATAGAGGTGCTTTCTTAACCAGCAGTGTCCAGTTTGAATACCTGTCACTAGACGGAGGCTTGTCCTAGACATAGCCGGTACTTTTTGGCTGTATCCTTGCAGGGGTACCCTAGGGACTCCTTTGCCAAATTGCAGCCATTTGCTTCATCCCAACGTTTCTTAAACTCTTTGTGGGTGTATCCTTTGATAATTTCAATAAATGCTGACAACGGAAGCATACTGGAGGGACCGGGTCCGCAAATATTCAGACCCGATGCACTCCTAGCCAGTTCGTCAGCTACTTTATTGCCATTGCACCGGTCGTGTCCCTTACCCAGCGTACAGATACGCTGTTGTTAGCTGAGGCCACTACTAGTGCCTGATGGCATTCCCATGCTGATCTAGTTGTTATCTTATGATTACGTAAGATCAGTAGTGATTGTCTACTATCTGTGTAGATTCTGATGATTTTGCCCGTTGTGGGTGTTCATTAGCATACCTAGATGTTTGGTATCAGAGAGCATGCATATGACTTCGTTGATAGGAATTGTAGGAGATTTGATACATATTAGCTTAAAATACCTTTCTTAAACAGTAAAAAAATGTTACAAAAGCTAATAATAAGGAATATATGGGTAGATATTGTGGGTGTAATTCAACGCAGGTTGGGGCTTTTGTCCACTGAGTAGTTAGTTTCACACAATATTGTGAATACCTGAAAATATATGAAAAAAACCGCTTACATACTTTAGCAGGCCTTACCTATGAAGTTCAGATAGCATAGAATGAGATACCCCGAGAACTTATCGACAACCTTATTAGATCAGAACCCAGGCATATCAGTGAGTTTATAAGGATTCTCAACACACTATTGAACCAAATTTTGCAGTAGGTTCCTTAATCTTGCTGGAAATGGAACCATTCAATAAGTAAGTGGGCCTGAACGTGTGTACCAAAAATTATTAAAATCTAATAAAACATATTTTTAGGTGTTTACCTTTCACGTAGTATACTATCTAATGCAATTGTGAAATATACATAATATTTGTCAAAATGTGCCAATGTACTGATGAAATAAATCGAAATAATTTTTTCGAGAATAATATGCAGAACGCTCTTTCTCCAAAATATAAGATTGGATTGTGTTTCCGTTTGTATATATCCATTACGCAATTTTTGTTAAAGTCAAACATCTTAAAAGTAAATTGCAACAAGAAAATGTATTGAAATGAATCATTCCGCATATAATTCATAGAATAAAGTGCCTACATTTAAAAAAATCCAATTGGAAATAACAGAACTTGTCCTGCTCTATTCATGGTTAATATTAAAAAAGTAATTTCCTATTAAGATGTTTTGTAATAGACTTCTTGGGTAAAAATGGACAGTTTTAATTGGAATTCTCCAACTGTAAAGATTAAATACACTTAATTTCACACACTGGGACTGCAGCTTCAGTCGAGGCTTTACTGTTTGTGTATTCAGTAGTTAATATAGAGGGTCTCAGCTGCAATGCAGCACATCTATGAGCTGTGGTAATGACAGTATGGTGCAAAATTTCCAATAAACTGTTACGACTACCATATTTGCTATACTAACATATTTTTACTGTTTAAGAAAGGTATTTTAAGCTAATATGTATCAAATCTCCTACAATTCCTATCAATGAAGTCATATGTATGTTCTCTGATACCAAATATTGTGGGTGTAATTCAACGCAGGTTGGGGCTTTTGTCCACTGAGTAGTTAGTTTCACACAATATTGTTAATACCTGAAAATATATGAAAAAAAAAAAAAAAAACTAACATATTTGTTAGCTTAAGAGTGAGTTAAGGGGGATGTTAATTATTTCCAAATAATCGCGATAAATAATAGTAATTAGTAGGTATATATCAAATAAAAACTATGCTTACTTGTTTGTAATTTGCTCGTTTGCTTTGGTATTTGTTTATTTTTTAATCAAGTCAAATTTATATAAAAAAAAAACAGTGAAAAATATATATCACATTTTTAAGTCTTCTTTAACTTTCTGTTAGGTGTTTTAATTTTGAACGATTTCACTTTTAGATGTTTAAGGGCGCCGTATTCTTGAAATAGTGTTTGCTGCAACTAAAAATAATTTTAGACACTAAGAACCGAATAATATAGAACTAGCAAATAACAGCAATATTATCTCATGCCATCTGCGAATATTCAGAGTTACCGAAATAAAACGAATATATAACGACAGAAACCAATCTAATCAACAAATTTTTACGTACAAAAATCTGTACTTCTGCATATAAGATTATTCAATTTTGTTTATAACCATGTGTAAATAATTGTTAAAATATTGGGTTAGAATAGCAAAATAATGTGTGTCTTACAAACGCCTTTTAAAAGTTATTATTTTATTTGAGGCGAATTTAAATAGTAAAAGTGGATAAAATATTAATAATTTTATTTTTGTTATTACTTTTGTTCTACGTGTTTTTTTTTAGGTTTTTGTACCTAAAAACACCACAAATGTGAACATTTTGTGGCGAGAAATGCTGCCTTAAGAAAATAATTCGATATTTGTATTTTCTAAAACTAATGTCATATTTCTGTTTCAGTGTCTGTTAACTCTTCGTTTTAAAAAGTTGAATACATTGACTTTCGATCAATGGAAAGCTTTTCTTTCATCTTATTTATAATATACTCGCGTCAAGAATTCAGACGTCTTACGTCACGGCTGACGTTACACATTTGTTTTGATTGTCAACGTAATTTTCGATATTTGGTCGCGTTAAAAACAATAATTTTTTGCAATTTAATGCAATATATAATGCAAACTTTTATTGTAGTATATAGTTTTATTACTATCAGTTACAGTTTCTAAAATATTTTGATGAAAATATAATGAATTATTCATTTGTTCGTATGACGTAAGTCGTCTGATTTCTTGTCGCAAGTATACATATTTTTTTAAAATCTAAGCCAATTGGAAATTATTTTTATCATAATTTGGGTAGGAACGAACTGAATATTTGGTATTTGAAAAACTTGTAAAACTTGGTAAACCAGAAAAAAAATTTGCTTGTCATCCTAATGAAGGAACATATTGTCAACAATTTATATACACTGACACATAATAATTATTTTCGCCATTTAAAGAAAAATGAAAATTTCGTGATATAAGTCTACCTAAGGAATAATAATTAAATTGGAAAAAAATTCTATTTACAGTGGAGTCTCCCTACAGAGAATATAATTTTGGAAATTTAGTTTCGGTTTTCATGTGAAATGTAGCCACCGATATCCAGAAAAATAAAACGATTATTAAGGGTAATTCTAGGAGAGTTGGCGTGTCAGGTGAGATGACTCACTGACTGTTTTAAAGCTATTATCACTAATATTCAAATTTTGGCTTATACATATATTTCTGTTTCTATAGTCTAAAAGAGATTTGTATACATCATTCTAACCTAGTTTCTCGTTCCCACAAGTTTTAGCAAACTAGTAGTTAAGTGCGCCATCTTTCCTTGTAAGTTAAGATGAGTCGGCGCATGTTATCTCTAGGAGAGTTGGCGCGTGTGTTATATTTATATTACACTTTTCCATTGCTTAATATTAATTTACTAATGTTTTTACAGCTATGCCAACGGAATACTAACGCAAAGATAGTGTAAAAATGAGCGAATTGACAGTTATTCAACTAACCAATGCCATTAATGCTACCGATAATGGCAAATTGCGAGTAAATTATGCCAGTCGACAATATAGCATTCCTGGTGTCACTTTACGTCGACAAAGAAAAAACAGAGAAAAATGAGTATATGGAGGTTATACTAGATTTGTAAATTTTTGTCAGGAATGCTGATAAAGTAATCTGTAAAATAAAAAGTAATTCTAATATACCATAAAACATTATAAAATAATGGAAAAATTGTTCTTTTGTTATAAATATAAATAATATATAAGTAGACCATCTCACCTGACTTAGCAAGCCATCTGTCCTTTATGGTAAGGGAGAGATGACCTACTTACAGAAAAATATGTTTTTTATTTTTTGAATGTATTGTAACATATTATTTTAAAATAAAGTATGTATAGCATACAAGAGAGTCTCTTAGTTCTTGTGAGCCAATATTAGTTATTAAATCTTTTACCAAAAAAAAAAATATTTCACTTCCAAAATTTTCTGCGCCATCTCTCCTAGATTTACTCAATATGAATGTGATGACGAGAAGACTGTATATACTTAATTCAGTTTACTTTATAGTATACGTTCAGCTGAATTATGAAAATAAAAAAAAATAAATAATAATTTTCACCTTTAGAACAAAACATTTTTTTGAAGACAAATAAAGTTATTATACAGTGCGGAAGAAAAGTATGAAATAAATTCATTATTTCTAAAACAACGAAGTTTTATGAAATTTCCTCGGACCCGTCGATTTTGCTTTTTAAAAATACTCTTTTTTCTACACCAACGCATTTTCGACGTTCATTTGTTTTCGCCTGATGATGTCATCGGATATTATTTTAAATAGAACCCCTATATTTTTTCATCGGATTCTTGTAGAGCTTAACTTGCTGAATTCAAAATATATATAATTTCAACAGTTTGTTCCTTAAACTTTCCGAGAAAAAAAGTCTAATAAAACAAAATAATAAATTAGGGGGTCAAATACGATTGCGGCAACCAGAATTTAATTATTAATTAATTAATTACTTATTGTTAAATTGTTTTAAAAATGAAGAGTCCTTATTTTGTGAAACTGCCGATGAATTGACTATATCCATTTTACTCTCAATCAGCCCATCACAGACACAAATGGGAATATTCACATTTTTTTCAAGCTGATTTTATTGGATCGGTTATTTTTTTTTTCAGAATGTTGAAGGAATACAGTGTTGAAATTATACATTTTTGAATTCAGCAAGTTAAGCTCTACCTACAAGAATCCGATGAAAAAATATAGAGGTTCTATTTAAAAAAATATCCGATGACGTCATCACGCGAAAACAAATGAACGTCAGAAATGTGTTGCTATAGAAAAAAGAGTCATTTTAAAAAGCAAAATCGACGGGTCCGAGGAAATTTCATGAAACTTCGTTGTTTTAGAAATAATGAATTTATTCCATACTTTTCTTCAACACTGTATATTTTACATGAATATCGACTATATTTTTGTTTTTGCAAAATCTACAATATTTTCTCATATTCCTTGAAAGAGCAGTTTTAATTTCTTCAACAGGTGACATTCCGGGAAATTATTTACATTACTTTTAGATTTGTGTGATATAAAATTACCTATGTTTTCAGCACTCAGAAATCTTTCATAAACTAAGGTCAATTTCTTTAGAACCGATATTTTCGATAAAATTTCTGTACGATTTGAAAACTAAATCATGAAATTACCTGTTTTCAATACAAATAAACAACAATTAGTGCAAATTGGACACTAATCATTCTAATTAACTAGAGGCTTGTAGGTATTTTATTCCATAACCATGGTAATTTAAAAAATCCGAAAATTTGTATTCTCCTTGGAGTGATTTCACTACATTGGAAACATTTTGATATTTATGAATAGACTGACATTTTGTTTCACGGAACTTCAATACATAAACTATTTTTGTTCACTACTACCCTATAAAGTGTTCATTATACATGTGTTTCGCCAATAATAATATCCATTATTCACTAATCGATAATGAAATTATTCTTTACTTTAGAATCGGGAATGAACGAAATAAAAATGCTTCAGATATTTGAACCTAAAGCTCCTGTGTTAAAGCCAAACGCTACCAGTCACGGTACGGCAATATTACCATTTTTCTGAATGATAGTAGAAGTTTACTAATTAAAATTGTATTTTATTTTTTAAATGTATGTGAATGAGAAATATCAATGACAGTTTTGAATTGTACGTTATGTCAAAATATCGTAACCTTCACCCTCGTCATTACAGCCATCATTATATGCTCGTGAAATAATATACTATTATCCACGACTATATTATAATATAAACATTATTCGTTTGTTCTTTCAAGTAAAATGATGTACATAATGAATGCACTATAGGAGTGATTAATCATTATTCACTTGTGATTAATGATTCTGTCACCCAATTTAAGTTTTTCAATATGACAGTATCGGGAATGGACCAACAAAACAAAAATTTTCCGGAGTTAGCAATTGAACCCGAATCTCCTGTGTGAAAGCCAAACACTTTAGCCACTATTACAGTTACGGCACGGAAATATTAACATTTTTCCGAATGATAGTAGAAGTTTACTAATTAAATTTTTATTTTTTAAATTTATCATGTGAACAACGAATGTCATATCTGAAATAAGAACAGGGTAAATTAAGTGTCATGTTATGAATGTCAAGATATTGTTAAATTTTTTCAGTAATATATTCAAGATCAAATATTGTTCACAGTTGTGGACAAAGGAAAGTATATTCTACTTGCATATAATGGCTGTAATTTACTTGGGTGATTTACAAAATTCTCCTTCAGCTCGTGCCATAACCTTTATCCTCGTGAATTACAACATCCTTATATACTATTTCTATAGTCTATATATAAATTTAAACAAACAGATACAGTAACTTGTTATTATTTATTATTTTCTATATGTAATTATTTTCAAAGCATTATTATCGCACTATACTAACATAAGGTATACTGGGTATAATAATTGTTCAAAAAATAATAATAATAACTAAATAAATATAAACTGCAACCATAAATTTAATAACAATTGTATAGGCTTCTCAGACACAACGTATTCACTGAAGCATTAAGGGAGTACACTATTCTCTTGATCTAAATGACATGAAGCAAATCCACCTACGTACATTTTCTACCGCTATTACATAATACAGATTTGTTGGAAATTCTAATGAAATTTCTCATTTGGTGCATTTGTATAAATTCTGTTAATTGAGTGACTGAAAAAGGCTAAAAGCTGAAATCCTCTTACAAAGGATGAACGTGATTTACGACGAAATAATAGTGAAAGATAGCGTAACACGCGATGGCATGTTAATGTGAGCAAAAGTGAGTAATTCATTAGTTTAAAATATAAAGCATATCTATTTGTTGTTAACATCGCTGTTACGGAATTTCAAATTTTGACAATATTTAATATTAATTTTAAAAGAAACTAAATGTCAAGCGGAAAATTACAGGGTGTACATTAAGGAATGGGCCATACTTCTTTGGCTAGCTAAGGCTAGCTTCTTTGTACAAAAATAATATGAATTAAATTAACTTACCTTGTACAATTAAGCTTCCTTATGAAGTTATAGGCCCGAGAAAATTCTTTTTATATTTTTCTTATTAGTTGGATAATTGTACTCAAAATTTGCAAAAAAAGGTTTTTAACATCTAATTGATTATTGAGTTAAATGTACAGGGCGTTCTGATGGTGTATTTTGCCGACATGAAAGAAGTATACTTGTTTTAAAACTAATCGAAGGCTTTTTCAGAATAACTAATCATTTTCTGAAAATCTCTATCCTAAAAAACATCTGATAGAAATAATATAGTGATACAAGCGCTTAGAACGCTCTGTATATTCAACTAAAAAATCAATCAGATATTTGTGTTTATCTCACAAAAAATCTTCTTTTCCAAAATTTCAGTACAATTACCCAACTGATAAGAACATTATCGTAAAAAAATAAATAAACAAAGTACCTTTTCATGTCTATAACTTCTTAAGAAATAAAATTGTACTACCGTGATTTAATTCACATTATTCGTTACAAGGAAGGTAGCCTTAAAGTATGGCTCATTCTTTACTGAGCACCCTTCCACAGCATTAAACAACAAGTGGTTCAAACTGAAACATCATTTTATTTATTATTTGGTCAGTTATAAAACTGGTTCAATATTTTCCGTTTTACAAAATGTGTCAAACTTTTTTCATACTTACATTATTACATTAAATTTAAGTAAATAACGATTAAAGAAACGATTAACATCACATCGAGATTTCTAATGGAATATTTATGTTAATAAAAACAAACGTAAAATCATTTGTCTCGAATTTTTGCTGAATGCGTCAATCATTATGAAAATTATGTCCGTTAATTATCAGAGCAGCGGAAAATTTATATTTAGTGCCTCACGTAATTGAACACTGTTGAATTAGGGAATGTAACACGCAAACTTGTTGGAGTTTATTAATTTTTCATTCATAATCCATGCATTATTATCATATTGTATTGTTTTTAGAAACATTGTGAGACTAATGAATGTTCATTTTATGTATACTTACGTAAACCATTAGTGTTTTATAAAGTCTTATAGGAGAAAATAACGAAAAAGTTATTTAATTTTTGCAGTAAGATAAATAAATTGTTTTCCATATTTTCTTTCTCTTGATATGGACAGACAAATAGGTGGTCTTGAGTCTTCATTGTTCTTGAACCCTTTTACTTTATTGTAAAAATACTAAGATAATTGAAATCAGTTTGCCTACAGTTCATATCAATGAACTTTGTACGTTGTTTGATAGCAAATAACAATTATTTCTTCAGTGTACCTAGAATTTGCTGTCAAAAAGCATACATGATTTCATTGATAGGAATTATATTAAAATATATTTGAATTAGTTTACTACTTTTACAATAATGTAAAAAATTGTAAAGCTAATAATAAAAAATATATGGATATCATATTATAGATGTAATTCAATACTTGACTCACTCACTTTCAACATTATCTTCAACATGGAATAATTTCATTCACAATGATGATGTGGTAAATCTTTTGTTTATTAAATAACATTAAAGAAATATACTTAATATTCTAAAGCCGGGTCCAGATCAAATGCGTAACTCTGCGTTGCACCATTTCTTGGCAAAATTGCTTCCAGAATTTCGTAAAAACTAAATAAAAAATAAATTCGATTTGATAAACTTTCGCTGAAAATAGAATTGACGGGTTGTAGGGCTGTAACAAAACCCCTTTAATAAATTAATTGAAGCACAGTGGCGTGCAGAAGTTGAGGGGTACAAGAAGCAATAATATATTATTTAAGATAGGTATTTACACACAAATACAAGATGTAACTAGATGAATGATGAATTTATTGAAATCAATAAATTGTAGGCAATTTCTATTTCTCACTACTTAAACTTAGAGTCAACATTGTTTAATAAATTGTTGGGTCTTAAACAGCTATAAGCATGAGTTGATATGAAAAATTGTATTCAGCTGAAAAGTCACTATGAATGCTTGTATTCAAATAAAGGAAAGGGCTGTTCTGGGCTAACAAAATATGTATAACTAATCATTTTGAGACTAAATATATGAGTTTCCTATCTATATTAAAACATTTAGAATACACAACTAAAGTGTATAGGTATTCTGCAAGAGTTGTTAGCGTAAAAATTAGCTATTTACAGCACAAGGAAAGGAAGTCATTTTTCTTCTTGCGAATTGTTCTCTGCTACACGTCGGGCATCAAAAATCCAAGGGAAGAGAAGCCGCCTTGCTATACATTATTCCAAAAATATTTTTTTTGTTTAACTTCCAGTATTTGTTATATTAATAACGTATTAATAAACGTGCAGTTATGAGCACCAATATGGACACTATGAATAGAAGAAGGTGAAGTAATTGCAGCTTCAGTATGAAGTATCGTCGCTACCTATATTATTCCGATTACAACTTTTATTAACAGACTCTGTGTCATTTCCCATAATTTGATTGGCAATTTTTTTGCCAACTACTTGATTTACACATATTGCTACTTCAAAGTACAAAAAGAAACCCTTCTGGTTAGTTTTTGGCTGAAGACACGCATATTTTCTGTAAGTACCTTAAAAAACATCGTCGGATGCTTCATATCTTGCAATTGTAGTATTGTGCGTAATATTGAATACTTGGACCAAAGTGTTGAAGCTTTTAATGACATCCTTTTTATCGAAAAGTAAAAGTAAAACATTCTCTGAATGATTTTTTACTTTCTTGTTTTGGGTCCGTTCTTTGTATTGGATGCACTCTTTTTCATAATCTATCTTTAGATTCTTGCGGAAGTAAGTTTAATGCCGCCATGTTGGCTTCTTCAGAAACACTAGAATCGCTTTCCATTTTTCAAAACTAATTTTAACACAATAACGAACGTTGTTTAACGAATAGATCACGGTATTGTGCTTTACAATGTGTAAATGTTGTGAGTCTTTATTTATTGAATATACAGAGTATTTCATAGGATACGAAAATTTTAAATTAGTAAAAGGTGCTAATACATAAATGTGATGTACTCTAATTTGTATATGCGTAAGCGCAACTCCCACCAATGTCTTCTTAAGTGGTCGAGCTCAAGAGCTCCTTGCTAGATATTTTAAAAATCAGAAATTGTATTGTACGCTAACTATTAGCATGTGCCTAATAAAATACCATACGCATAGTAAATTACTATTTTGATTATATGAGCACAAGTAATACAACAATAAGTTTTCATTGTCTACTGTGCTACGCACTCTTGCAAATATAATTTTGTAAAAATGCAATCAAAAAGAGCAGTTAAAAATTATTTAAAAATACTACGGACAAAAAATTGAAAGAAATTTCCAAGGAAAGAAATAAATTACATTTTACAACACCTATTTTTATACATCAAATTCAACTGCTTTTGCCGCTACTATTAGTAATTATTTATAGAATTAATTTTTTAAAGTCAGGAGATCGTGGCGGCCATGGTATCGGTCCTCCTCATCCAATCCCCTGGTACTAATGCTTGGTCACGCTATACATGGTACGCATATAATTGAGCCTCCTGTATAATACGCCATACTGCTGTAATACGTCGTAGATGCTCTGGACTTCCATCTCTTCCACGATTCGGTTGCAAATTCACCATAAATTAAAACGATATCTATCAACTGCGAGTTGCTATAGACGTAAGCCATTTTTGATATCTGAAAAACTAATGTAAATACTTGCATCACAAAAAGTTAATACTCTAAGTAATCGGATATTTGAAATCACTTGGCTAGAGATTACAGTAGCCCAGCGAAGTAAAACTTGAAATTACTAAGACTTGTTTTTCTCGGAAATTATAAGGAATTACACAATTTGTATTTACGATATTGACTCGATTTTTCATAACGCATCTATTTCCAATTTTTTTTAGATAAGTTCTGACCCGCAAATGATGGAGGAAAGTGTATAGTTTCCATGTAGGTAGTAGAAAAACGTTTTTGTTATATTTATCAAGTGATTCGTGTGACTAATAGGCAATTTGCATGAAATTTTTAAATGCTTAAAAATATTGTTATTTTATTATATATTAAGTACTTAACAAGAATATCTTGCTAATTCTGTAAAATTGTTCTTATATTTTTCATAATTAATTATTTTATATAGCAATTTATTCAAATATAGTCACGGGTTCGGAAACAACATTCTGATTGGTCCACGTCACAGTATATGGAAACGTCCATGGTGACACATGTCAAATCGACGTAGTTTAGTTAAGTCGGTTAGCGAACTCGTTCCGTAACTTCCATAATCTGTGTTTGTGTCCAGCATTGATTATAACATAAGTTTTGGATTGCCGAAGGGGATGGAACCGATAAAACACAAATTGTATAAGTATTGTGTGGTACCAAAGTGCAAAAACACTACGGTAACCACCCCGGAAAAATATTCTTCTCAGTTCCTAAACATGAGAAAATGCATAAGAAATGGTTCATTTCAATGAATAGAGACGAAAAAGAGAATGCAACATTATCGAACACAACGGCGTTATATTGTTGCGAGGATCATTTCACCGTAAGTCATTTCTCACTTTATTCAGAGATTATAAAGATCATGTGTGTTTTAAAATTAGGTAATAGTTGGAAGAAGATATGGAGAATTATTGGCAGCACAAATTAAACGGGAATGTACCTACAAAGACTACAACTAAAAAAAGTGTAATACCTACCCCATAATTTTAACTGTCATGGGAAAATGGTACCTGAGCAACAAAGTAATACAAAACGCAGACATTTTGAAATTATTCACCATATAAGTTGGAATTTCTTCCAGAAACCAAAACATTGACAATGAGTAAATTTTGGGCAAATTATCTGATTGTCTTTTGACAAATCTACTCTCTGTTGCCATTATTTACTATAATTATATGGATATTATCATAGACCTTATAAATCATGGACGTGCCCAAAACTGTTTTCTGCCTATGCAAATCGTTGATGCTCAGATATGTGCGACAGAGATAGAGCTACTCCGGGCAAAAACCCACAGATCATTGGCCGAAAAAAACAAAAACCGTAAATGACAGACGTATGACATTTACGGTGACAGACCGACTCCACCATGGTTTATGAATTTTTAAAAACTATTGCTAATAAACACAACTAAATCACAAAAGGGACACAAATCATTAACAATATTAACAGGAAAGGTTTTGTCAGGTTATGTTTATATATTTTTCTGTCATAGAACATCTGTTTTTTCCCGGACTAGCTTCATCCCTCTTGTACACATCAGGACACCGGACCTCTCTTTCTAGGGCCGGTCCATGATTTATAAGGTCTATGGATATTATACACAATGCACAGCAACAAAACAAATAATAATTTGACTTTGACAGTTCGATTTTGACATTTATGTCACGCATATAAAACAACATGACATGTTCATATACTGTGACGTCACATAACCGCCATTTGTATTTCTCGCGTTTTTGTGGTTGGAAAAGACGTAATGAATTTATTAATTTATTACCGCTTTATTTTTGCAGAGAATGACATAAAACTAACACAGTACACATAAAATGAACTGAATAATATTTTGGTAATAAAATAAAAAAATATGCAAATTGCCTATTCGTTATACTGTAACCACCACCACCTTTTATGGGTCTGTTTGTTCGTGTGGATATAGATGCCTAGCACGAAGTGGCTAGCACTGTAGCCGTAGCCTTATAAGCTGGGTTCGGTAATTTCCTCTCTACGGAATATATAAAAACTTTTTCGGCATATTAAACTTGAACTTAAATGGTAAAATATGTTTGAAATGGACTGGAAAATGGCACAAATATTTACATAGTGCTGCGAAGGAATAATTACGTACAACGTCTGCAGGGAAGTTATGAATAATTTATTGAAATTTTAAAATAATTCTAATAAGGAGGCAGAACAAGGTTTTAATATTAGTTTGTACAGTACTTCGCGTTTTAATAACAGCTCAAGGCTAAATATGAGAATATTAATGACATTGAAGAGAAAGCTGTGTGTATAATATTTCGCTTGGGAAATCTAGAGATTATAAAGAAAACTAGGGAACCATTAAAAATATAATGCCAGCTGCGTACTAACTTCCACATACGAAATTACATCACAGGGATAATCTGCTTTTTCGTTTGGCGGTCTAGAACACAGGGAACGTTGCGGAAAATAAATGGAAGTTTGCAAAATTGTTATACCTACAGTAGTGTAATAAATCTTTTACGCTGTGCTTGTGTGTGTAGATTGCATGAAGTGCAAATATTAAAAAAAGTGAATGAAATATTTTGAAGTTTTCGTGTGGAAAAACAGTGGTTACATATTACTCATAGTATTTTTATTAAATAAAACAGGACTCTGCATTTGTCTTAATTATACAGGATGTTCCGAGAGTATGTATGTAATATTTGGTCATTGGCTCTTGGGGTTCAAAATAGATCGATTTAAATCAATTTTGTTGAAAATCTTTGAAGCCTCTAGCGGATAAATGAAGCAATTCCAGATGTGTATGGTCCTCAAATTCACACCGCTGTAAAATTGTAGTGGGTAGTGCAAATTTGATGATATATATTTTTTAAACTAAAGACCCTTCAAATGAAGCTTTGTAATCTACACGACGTCCAGAAGGTGTTGAAAATAAAAGGAAACTTGGCAACGTTGGCAGATTTTTCATAAAAAATTCGCTAATATGAATTTCCAAAAATGACGCGAAAAAAAATCACAGTAGGGCACGGAGTGGTAAACAAGCTGTTGTAGTAGGTTGTAGGGCTTTACCTGAAGAGTCTTTACAAAAAAATAATCATCAAAATCGCACTATATACTCATTATAATTTTACAGGGGTGTGAAGGTGAGAAGTGCAAGACACTGTACATATTTTGAATCCAGGAGTCTGAGGCCAAGTGTTGTCCACGTATTTCTTGGGGCACCCTGTATATGTAAAGCCTGTATATGTAAATTCCCATAGGTCTTCTTTGTCAAGTTATTAAGGCTGGCGTTCAAGTACACAGAATCGAATCTAAAGAACCTAAAAAATCCACCCAGTAGGTGAACGTTATTAGCTACAAATATAAGTGCTAAAATATAATGCTGAAATCGAATCGTTTCCTTTAACTTTTGGGAAGAAAATGCGCTAGAGAATATGAAAGACCGAGAATTGTACCTGATCACTGTGTACAATACGCCGTGAAAAATACTTAACAATTTTAATTCAAGCTTTACTATTGACATCGTTTATTTATACTTGAAATATTCATTTTGATTACCTTATGAAATTATTAAAATTGAACTTATTAATAATGAAATTTATTAGTAGTAAATATGAAATTACTTTGAACAGGTTTGCGTGCTACAAAAAAATTGGCATAGTCCCTAATTTAACAATATTTAATCACATAAAACAGTACTTATGGATATAATAATGATAATTTGATATTGATAATTAACAACTGTATAGATACAGATGATACCGTGCACTCACGATGACTGGCGCATTCGCCAAAAGTTCGAATAACGGATATATTTCACGGTTTATAAAAAAAAGTTTGTAATACTGTTTTGCAATGTTCGTAATAGTTTTCATTTACTTTTAAACTTCTTAAATATTACATGAATGTGTTGACTATGTTTTGTAAATATAACATCACTGTTTATACGTTTCCGATTAGGTATCAATAACAACCATTTACTCTGATAGCTTTTGCAGATTTAGAAACCTAATTATCCTGAATCTATTATTTTGCAGATATTATCTTCCATGTTAGGAGGGCAGTAAATATGTAGAAAACATAATTTCATACATATAATAATATAATAATAATAACATCTCTACCCCTCATTCTAATCACAGGGATTAGCTCACATGTCGGAGACTTGCGCGGGAAAGGAGGCGGCATATTATTATTAAGCAGGTCGTATTTGCGCCCAGGAACGACTTACGTTGGTAGGCCCTAACCACTATTCAGTGCAGGAATGAGGGAAACCTGGAAAACCTCATTAATTAGCGGGGTAGTCAAATGTCAACCGGTATCAATCTCTCACATTGACCCAAGCCAACATTTTTCCACCCTACCATACCCGCAGAGAGGGTGCCAATCTCTCCACGAATATAGCTTATATACGGTCTACCGGCTGCGGGGGTCGAACCCACAGCGATCCAGTCACCTCGATTCAAGTACTGACGCCTTAAACCGCGCGACCACTGACCGATCCGATATAGTTATGGATTCTAAAAATATTAAGCCGGTTAAATATTGCTAACGAAAAAAACATACACGGCATAATGAAACAATTTTCAAAATTTAAATTTGCTTTTGGCCATATACCAAATCAAGTGGAATTCTGAAAATCATTTGATAATGTAATGAATTAACTTAAACACCTTTACGATGATGTGCGTATGTGATTCGCATTGAATAAAAACAGAACTAATATATGGGATTCACAAATTTATCTAATAAAAAGTATAAATACGTAAAACTCATAATCGTCAGGTTGTTTTCATATCGTACTGGCATCTCTAAAGCTACGTAACTAATCTTGATGTTATATTTACAACACATAGTTAAAATATGTTGCAATATTTAGGTTAAAACATAAATGAAAACCATTACTAACATTGCAAAACAGTATTACACATTTATTTTTTATAAACGGTGAAATATTTCCCTTAGTTTCGAACTTTTAGCGAATGCGCCAGTCATCATTAATGTGAATACAAGTTGCCATCTGTACCTATGTTAAAGTTTACTTAATAAATACATAAGTTGTTTCACTCTCGAACACGCCACGACGTCCTACCAATTCTGCTCTCCTCACCCGTCTCGGGGACCGTTCGGTATCCAGAATGCTACACCGTGGCCGACGCTAGAACTGTAACGTGTTGAGTGCGATCGATATAGTGTGGCAAAAAACTTTGAATAACTGTTAGTGTTTATTTTATTTTTCTTCTAAAAATGCCCGTGATATGCCAATGCTATAAAAAAATTAGAATTTGGAGTAAACATTTTTCAAATGAAACATTAAACATTGTTTTTGTATGAACCAACAAGTAAGTTATTTGTACTGATATTTATTAAAAAAAAGTGTAATATGCAATAATTTTGTAAGTAGGTACCTACTTAATTGTGTCATGTAAATTTGACACTCAAGCATTTTTGGTTCATGCGGAGTTTCCGATACGTAATACCAAAACTATTTTGGCGCCAAAATTTCAAGATACTGTTCAAGTTCAAACTGGTACACCGACTAAGTGATACCTGTGCACAAACAGTATACAGTGCTTTCGAAAAGTAACGAATAAATTCATTATTCTTAAAATTGAGAAGTTTTCGAAAAAATCCTCTGGCACGTCGATTTTGTTTCACATTTGTGACGTCATCGTTGTTCGATATATGACGTCATCGACAATTTTTTTAAATAGCAACCCCCAATTTTGACCATGCCATTTGAAAGAGCGTGTCATTCTACATACATACATCATGAAAAATTATGGTGTTACATAACAAAAATTTCAAGAAAATAATTTTTGAAGATTTTAAAATTTAACTTTCACAATACTGAAAATGATAATGATTATGTAAAAAATCGACTAAATTAAATGTTCAAATTGTGCACCGTTGGCTGCCTGACAGTAACCAAGACAATTAAAAACTTCTCAATTTAAAAAATAATGAATTTATTCGTTACTTTTCGAAAGCACTGTGTTTGTGCTGTGTGACGAGATGTCCAGGTCATAAATTATTTTACCTATCCTAAGAGAACTAGCAGAGCATCAAAACCCCAACACACTGTATAATAAAGAGGTAGGTATGTAAGTAATATCTTCAAATAAATTAAAATAATTTGTTTCAATTTAATAAATATACGTATAGAAATATCCAAATCACTAAAATAATAAAACTGGTACGCTTTTTAGCCGTCAGAGATGAATCGATTCCATCAATTGCGAATTTCTACCGGTCATGTTTTAGTCAACGGTTATTTTAACGCATAACTTTTTTGTCTTTAACTTTTAAGCATTTGTGAGACTAGATTATTAAATTTTGAGGTATTCTAATACTAAAAGGTACTCTTACTTAAGTCATTAGGATACATCGTTTTCTAGAAAAATGGATTTGAAAATTTTTCGTTAATAATCTAGTGTCACAAATGCTTAAAAGTTAAAGACAAAAAGTTATGCGTTAAAATAACCGTTGACCTACCCAAAACGGACGCCTATGACCGGTACTAAAATTCGCAATTGATGGAATCGATTCATCTCTGAAGGCTAAACAAGCATACCAGTTTTTGTTTTTCTAAGTAGAAGCATTATGCAGAGCATTTAAACAAAACTATTTACAAGTAGCGCCATCTTCAAAGAGCTTTAAATAAATTAAAATAATTTTCAATTTAATAAATATGGGTTAAATTGTCTTAAAATAATATTAAGTACTAAAAAATGACCTGGAATCTAATCTTGGGTTTGTCATTTGAGTATTTTTACAGACACCCTGTATAGTTTATTAAATTACAAATCAAGAAGCAATTTTATTATATTTCAGTGCAAGACTGCCAAACGTCACAAACACTTTTGTGTAGGAGTCCAAGAAAAGCTGCATTAAAAGAGCAAGTAAAAATATATACCGCAGTACTTGTAACTTGTAAACAATATAGTTTATATTATTTTCTATTTTAGTTTTAAAATAATGTATATTTACATAAACATTGTATTGCTCATTTCCTCATGGCTACATTATTTTTCCTATAGTAGAGGACGTATATATTTTATTTTAAAATTTACAATATAATATACGACTTCCAAGATTAACTAACAAAACTTTATAAATTTACCTATACCTAACCGTTTTATAATATCTATATTTATTACATTACAAATATTTTATTTATACAATAAGCAGCCTTACATCACACTTTTGGAATATTCCTCGTATATAAATATTTCCCAATTGGAAAGAAACTACTTTGTTAAGTCCCTCGTACTTGGCCATGTTTTGCGACAGTATTTACATCTCAAAACATCAAAATGCCGACAGAGAGTGGAATAACTTATATTTATTCAGTAAACTTTGCCTACATAGTCGTTAACTACCAGTATGAAATTATTATTATTAGAATTATATTAACTATTTTATGTGATTAAATATTTTTTCTAACATGCAAAATAACTTCATCGGTATTTGCTTTCTGTAATTACTAATGACTTTCGTTATTAATAAGTTCAATTCTAATAATTTTATAAGGTACTTAAAAGATAAAGTAATAGTTATTTATGCAACAAGTACAAAAAGTAAGTGTTTATTGCACGCGACGCGAAATTGTCCAACGAGACCGTCAGGCCGAGTAGGACAACACGTCGAGTGCAACAAGCACTTTTTGTACGAGTTGCATACAATATTTTTTCTACGTTCATGCAAAAACCAAAAAATGTTATTTAGATGACACTAAGTCTAGGAAAATGTGACGTCGATTTGAACGTTTATGTTTGTCATTATGACAATGACAAAACTAATATTCTTAAATATTCTCCTCTTTTTGTAATCTGTAACAATTGTAATGTCAACAAAGGGCTGACGGTTCAGCCGAGCGGTCAAGGCACGGTGAAGTCTAGGAAAATGTGACGTCGATTTGAACGTTTATGTTTGTCATTATGACAATGTCAAAACTAATATTCTTAAATATTCTCCTCTTTTTGTAATCTGTAACAATTGTAATGTCAACAATATAGATATTTTTAATTGCAGCCTTAATGACATAAAATCTTTTTACCTAAAATGATTAAGTTGATTCTAATTTTAGTGTTTGTTTGTATATGATTATTTTATATTTTTTAACAATTACTTTTTTATATATGCATATTGTTCTGTGTTTTCCTGTTCTGTAACTGGGTCTCTTGTACCTGTTGAACAGTGTAATGTAAATAAATAAACAAATAAATAAATAAAAACGCTGTAGTAGAATGCCAGATGAAGGCAATAAACATTTTATATAATTATATTATTTACATACATTTCATATACATTATTTAAAAAATAATTATTTCTAACTAAACTATGCAGAATTCGGAAAAAGTAGAGACATATTTCTTTAAAAAAGTCTAAGTCATTAAAAAATAATATTATTTGCTTGATAATTCAAAGAAATAAGAAACAAATTCTGTTAAGGGTAGTTAGAAGTTTACCCTTGTTTATAACTAATTTTAATTAAACTTATGATGTTAAAGACCCTTATGGTATGATTATTACCTACAATTTTCATTTCATTATATTAAGCAGAAATAAAGTTATTTTAAAAAATATTCAAATGATAAGACCCCTTTGGAAGGTCAGTAAAGATGATCCGGAGGAACAATATTTATAGGAACCTTTTTTTTAACTCTTTTGGCTTTATTTTTACCGCCTTAAGTTTTATACCAATTTTCCCAAATACCCTGTAAAATGACAATTTTTGCTATGAAACGAAGAAAACAAAATCCCTTCCATAAAATGGTGGCAGCAACCTAGAATTATCAAATACTATGAAATCTACTAAATTAGTTTCCAGTTATCTACAGTTTCCTTTGTAACTTTTCGAAGCATTAATAAATCTCCAACTAATTGCTGTTTTCAGCTGATACGTATTTTCTTCCGCATAACCTTTTTATTCCTCCCTTATCGTTTTAATGTATGGAACGATTTCCCCCCGATATGCTAACTGAATCCGATCCTCCACGGTGCGGCTACGCGCGACCTATTTATCAGGGCCCCGCCGCCGCCTCCTAGTGATCAAGTCCTCCGTGCCTCATCCCTCATTGTTACGTACGCCCTGGGAGCTATTTTCCATAACAGACTTCTGCTGCGTCTCCTTGTCATCGACGCTAACCGCCGGATAAATATTCTATGGGCGATAAAGTTATTGTCCGATCGATAGATCGGATAATAATTACATTTTCTACGATTCGATTCGACGGAAGGCTCATTAGAGCATACATTTAGTTTTAATTTGGCTAGAATTAAGTAAGTATACTTTCTCTCATCGACCGTAAGTAGTGGGATAGAGTGGTGCAATATAATTTCAAACAAGTGACATGCATTATAATAGAATCGTTTTCAGAAGACGAAGTAGGCAATAAAACGTTGGTGAAACCTGACATACAGGGTAAAATATTTTAAGAGGGGATAGAAAAAAATAAGAATTAACGGAATTTCCTTTCAAAATTTTGTTTTTATTCACTCTTGAGTTAATTGCTATGAAATACTTGTGCTAATAGTATCGTTTTTATACGTTTGTAAATACTTAAAATTCAATATTCTTTACCAAACTACAGGCGATAAATAAATTTTCGAAAAACAATTGTTCTACCTCTCTTTTCAAAAATGTGTAAAAATGGCTTATGTTTAAAAAGCCGTTTCGTAAGTAGTAACTAAACTAGAAAATACCATTTATTCTGTTTCCTTCATTTCAACTATACGAGTAATAAACTGTACTCGAAATAAACATATACTGGTTGCTTCATAATTGAATGTCAATATTGAAGGAGGTTAATCTACGCATGATTTTAAGACAAAAGTTTCATATAAACATTGGTCCGTTTCCGCTTTATTTTTTTTTACAGGGTGATAAAGATTTTTAATTTTTTTGTTAAATAACTCCTAAACTGCATTAGATATATTTATGGAACTTGGTGGGTGTAAACTAGACGCGAAGACACATTTTTTTGTTAAAGAAATGAATTATGAGTTTTAACCAGCGGCGTCGCTATTAATTTCACTTTCACTATTTTCAATGAAAAAAAAAATGATACGCCACTCCATTTTTCAAAAATAAAAAATATTTTCTGAAAGGCCCATCATTATGCAATAAAAAAGTTTTCTTGACATTTTTTCGTATCTTGAACGGTTTTGCAGTAAAAAACTAAAGAACAATAATAATTTCTAGGCCCCTGTGTGTACTAAAAGCAGAATAGTAATAGTGACATTCATTACATGTATATATGGTTTGGCAGATGGCAGCGCACCACAGGCTAGACAATTGTATCAAGAGCGCTTTCGGGATAGAGTCACACCAGATAGACGAACATTTTCAAACGTATACAGGAGGTTGAATGAAACAGGTACTTTTAAGCCAAACAATCAATTAAAAGATGCCCATGCTACTGCAGAAGCAGTTTTAAATTCTATTGAGGAAAATCCGGAAAACTTAGTACTAGGAGAATTGGATACAACTTGAATATCTCGCACATTCTACTTTGGATAATTCTTCACAAGTTTCTGTTATATCCATATCATATTCAACGAGTCCAGGCTCTACTTGCCCCAGACTTCCCTTTGCGGATAAACTTTTGTCAATGGTTTTTGGAGAATATTGCACAAAATCCCGTGTTTGACTGTGAAATAATATTTACAGACGAAGCTAACTTTTCAAGAACCGCTATGATAAATTTCCACAATGTCCATATTTGGGACGAAGTAAACCCCCATGCAGTTGTGGAATCTAACCGTCAGGAGCAATTTTCGGTAAATGTCTGAATTGTTGAAAATTACTTAATTGGATCCTTTTTCTGCCGGAAAGGCTAAATGGTTATATTTACCGACAATTTCTAGAATATGATTTATCTATATTACTTGAGGATGTGCCACTCTTGAATAGAAACAGAATGTTGTATGCATGACGGTGCACTAGCTCATTTTAGTTTAGAAGTACGAGAATATTTAAATCGAACGTTCCATAACCGTTGAGTAGGTCGTGGCGGACCCCTCCCATGGCCTCCGCGATTCCCAGATCAAAATAGTTTGAACTTTTGCTTATGGGAACATCTAAAAACTCGTATACAGCGCTCCAGTTAACACTTCAGAAGAATTGAAGAATCGTATAAGAGCTTCCTGTGACATAATAAGGAATGCGGAAAGCATTCTTCAAAAAGTACGTACTGATATGGGAAGATCGAAGAGCTGAATCATGTATTCTTGCAGGTGGAGGACACTTAAAACACCTTATCTATTTTTTTTTAAATATTGGTATTAATTATTTAGTTGTGAAGAATTTTTCAATAAAATGTGTACAGTGCCTATGTTAAACTGAAAAAAGATGTAGTGTTTTCCGTTGCAAATAAATTGTTCTTTATTTTGTTACTGCAAAACCGTTCAAAATACGAAAAAATGTCAAGAGATCTTTTTTATGGCAATATGATGAGCCTTTTAGAACATATTTTTTATTTTTGAAAAAGGCAGTGACGTATAATTTTTTTCATTGAAAATAGTGAAAGTGAAATTAATAGCTGGTTAAAACAAAAATTCATTTTTAACAAAACATGTGTCTTTGCGTCTAGTTTACTCCCACCAAGTTCCACAAAAATATCTAATGCAGTTTAGGAGTTATTTAAAAAAAATATATTAAAATCTTTATCACCCTGTAAATCAAAAATAAAGCGGAAACGGATCTATGTTTATATGATACTTTTGTCTTGAAATCATGCGTAGATTAAGGTCCTGCAATATTGACATTCAATTATGAAACACCGATACTATAATTTTTGTTTAATTCTAGAAAATTGTACAAGCGAATTTTTATTTATAACAGATTTTGCATGGCAGAATTCATAAAATAGTTCATAGTTTTCACAGGCTGTGGATGTTTCCCCACATGCCAGTGGGGCACTTCACTCTTTATGAACCCATGACCTGATGATATAAATCATTAACATAGAATATTAATAGATATTGTAATAATTATAAATAATGTAATATAGAACATCTGAGCAATAATGAACGTGAAAAATATTGGTTTTAGTGGTTTTAGGCTTTCACGGCCAGTGTTGTAATTTGATACATGGTGATTTTCCGGGTTGTTATGCCGTGACCTCGGTAACTGGTAGCTGCCAGAAACAGAGTTAAAATGCACATCCCTAGCATTGAATATGAAATGATATATGATATGAAAAATATTGTCATTCTTGTACAAGGTATCCTCAAATAGGGCACCGCATTGTACATTTCTTATTATCGACTTCAATAATACGTAATTTTTGATAAGCAATCAAAATTATATTGGGATGTTGTCAACTGTAGCCAATTTGCCATAAATTATGTATACAGGGTGATTCTTTAATATTGCGAAAAATTTCAGGGACCGGTTCTTTAGATAAAAATAAGAAAAAAAGTTCCCATTAGCATGTGTCCGGAAACGCTTCGTTTCCGAGATACAGGGCGTTCATTTTTTTTGTAATCTACTTTTAATACTTGTTATTTCATTTTGTATTATGTTATTTTGCATTTTGTATTATGTTATTAATGATACAAAAAATGGAATAAATAAGTGCAGAGCAAAAGTTATTTTGTAACATTTTGTATTGTTATTTTGCATTTTGTATTATGTTATTAATGATACAAAAAATGGCTCCTATTATTAAACATAAACCAGTCAATTTTCAAATAAATCGGTTAAAGGACTTTTGAAATAACAAGTATTAAAAGTAGATTACAAAAAAAATGAACGCCCTGTATCTCGGAAACGAAGCGTTTCCGGGCACATGCTAATAGGAACTTTTATTCTTATTTTTATCTAAAGAACCTGTCCCTGATTTTTCCCAATATTAAAGAATCACCCTGTATACAAGGTTTCCGAAAAAATTTCCAACGCGAAGTATGTATGAACAAATTTTGTTAAGGAACTAGAGATAATTAAATATTGGTTTATTTTTCAGTATCACTTTTCAGTAAAAATAAGCAACACATTTTTGCAACTTTTGCATTGACGAAAATATATTATACAGGATGATTCACAACTTATCCAAAAAACCACAATTTTTGAATGTACAGGGGACTCTTACAAATAGAATTTTGTAAAAAAAATCAACTGCACTGTAAATTGGTGCACTGTAAAACCTGTCCTTGCGCAAGGCAAAGCAATCAGTCGGCGACAAAGTGTAATAAAAAATGAATGGAGAAAACATTTAAAGCACTTTTCAAGGACAAAATTAATAAAAATTTTATGACACCTATTTTATATCAGCAAATTCAACTGATTTTGCCGCTATTGTTATTATTAAAGATAAAATTACCCAGTTTTTAGGAATTAATACACATGCTTCTGGTTCTTCTCCGTTTTGAACTCGTTATTGGCTCAATTGAGTCTATTGATTGGGAAAATCTTTGTACGCCCCCGTCGCACTACCGCAGTAAAAGTAGCTGTATTTGGCACATATCTAGGTACAGGGAAATTGTACTGCGTACAAACGAGAAGCTGCTAAAGCAATTTGTCTTGCTTCACCATAAGAGTTGCTATACACGTAAGCCACTTTTGACACTAGAAAAACTAATTTAAACGCAATTTTTATAAGATGCTTTAGAAAATGCAGTACTTGGAGAAAAAGTGTCTGGAGATATTTAGTGGTTGAAATTTTGTACAGTCTCTCATATTACCGATATTGACCCCAACAACTATGATTCAAGGTATTATATTTTAAGTCAAATAATTAAAATTTCATTTAATTTAAAAAAAAATATGTAGGGGTTAGATTTCAAGAGATGCGACATATTTAAATCTGTGATACATCCTTAAAAAATGTGTTGTTTTCATTTGTTTAAATATTTCTTGGTTGTAATTTTAACAATTTTGTGGGATAACTTTAATTAGGAAACGTCAAAATAGCGGAAAAAATATTATTAGAGAATTTTTGCAAGAGAATATACAGATTAAAATTTTTATATTTGTACCAAAAAAATCCTTTTTATCATTGGTGTAGAAATTTAAAGAGTTCAAAAGTTAGCTAAACTCCATTATTACACTTTAGCAGAAAAAAATTATCTACGATAAAATATTAACTTTTTCTTGCCAAAAACTATTTATTTGTTCATTAAATAATAAAGAAGATAAAATATATTTTTTAAATGCTTTGTAAGACGAAAATGGTGCATCATAGAGGAAAAGCTCAGAATGAAAATGGACACCCTGTTTATTAATGTGGACAAAAAAGTAGACAACTGTAGCAATAATAGCAATAAACTGTAACAACGATTACCATAACTATTGTCAGTGTTTTGCTAGTGTCTAAGCATACAGTATTTCAACCTTTAGCTCTAAATTTAATAACAACTTTTAATAATATGTTATTAGGTATTTCCTCGGGTCTTAGAAAAGTTAAATAAAGTCCTCCAGAAAAATAAGGACAACTTTGCTGTCAAATCACTTTAAAAATGGCGGCTGTAGGACTAATAACTCGACGTATGACAAGCAGAAATTTGTACTTTTATGTAGAACTGTGCGTTTTATACCTACTTCGGGTTTTATAATGGTCATAATCATAATGGTTTTGTTTTGTTGTGTTATGAATTGTGATAGTAGAGGACAGCGAGATCAAGTTAGATTTTTTAAGATTCCTGGTGCATTGAATTATATAGACATAGAACTGATCTCTATGAACTCTCTCATATAAGACGGCAAAAGTGGCTTACTGCAATAAAACAGCAAGACCTAACTCAAGAAAAATTTAAATAAAGCGTTGTTCGATCAAAACATTTTGTATCGGGTTAGTTAATAAAAAGTTATATAAGCAGATATTTCAGGTAAACCGGCTACTTTAACATATAACTTACATCTTGACTGGATTCCTACATTGCATTTGGGTTATCAAATTACCAGTGTAACGTTGTCAGAGAGGTCTTGCCGTTTTCTTGCACTAAGCCATTTTTGCTGTCTTATATGAGAGAGTTTATTGAGATCAGTTCTATGTCTATAATTCAGTGCAGCAGGAATCCTAAAAAATCTAACTTGATCTCGCTGTCCTCTACTTCCACAATTCATAACACAACAAAACAAAACCATTATGAGCCTGAATTATCCTTCGTATTCCGAAATAGGAATACAACACACAGTTCTACACAAAAGCACAAATTTCTGCTTGTCATACGTCGAGTTGTCTGTCCTACAACCGCCATTTTAAAAATGATTTGACAGCAAGGTGACGGTTTGTTGGATGGCCCTATAGATGTACATAATTTAAAAGCTCTGTAAAGTCTTATCAATTAGTAAGCTGCTTCTAATGTGAACAAATAAAATACATAGACAAATGTTTCAAATGAAGTGAAACATTAGTAATTTCTAGTAGAATGCAATAGTTGCAATTTTTATTAGGTGCTCTAGAAAATGCAGTTCTCGCGAGATGATTTCCAGTCGTTAAAAATTCATCGTCCCCCCACGAGATGCATAATTAACGTCCAGTTTAACCTTTTACCTCACATCCGATGCGCCGCCGGCCGTAACGATTTTTGACTTAGGAGGCCAATCGACTGCCGCCTCCACTCACACCTCCGGTCCTGGGTAAATATACATGGTTTATCCCAGGATGCCCCGGAAGGTTACCTTCGTGCTTTATTCCGTCAAAAATTGAAAAAATCCTATCGGAATTAACGTTTTAATACTATCAACCTTCGGCTTTAACGTCAGTGTCCGTATTAAATGTTTAAACTTAGGCCTAAAGGTTGAAATGCTGTATTTTTTTGGTCAAAAGTGGTGTCCCACGTATTCTATGCTTAGACACTAGCAAAACACACAACAATTCTGGTAATCGTTGTAACAGTTCATTGTTATTATTGCTACAGTTATAATTTTTGTTTGTTTACATTAACAAACAGGGTGTACATTTTCGTTCTTCACTTAAGGTTTTTCTCATTTACGTCACATAAAGCGTTTAAAAAATATATTTTATCCACAATCACCTTATAATTAGACTTTTTTCCACGCATATGAACCGTCTAAAGTGATGCTTTATCCACTAGTGGAATTAAGTAACTTTCTATAATTCATCCATTAGTATAAAATCTGTGACAATTATTTTGAAAACAAACAACAGAGAGCTAATCACAAATTTTTCAACACGTTATTGGAATGTGGATCACATATTTAAATATCTTACATCTTGAAAACCCTTACTCTAAGTAAGGAGGTAAAATACTTGGGTGTAACATTGGACAGTAAGTTGTTTGGGGGCCACAGATTGAACGGGTTACCCGGAAATTGATGGCAACCTTTTGGCAATTAAGGAAAGTAGTAGGCAAAAACTGGGGACTCAACCCAAGGGTACTTCACTGTGGGATGCAGGCTGCTGGAAGGCAGAAGGTCGTGTGGAGGGTCACGCTTCTATAGCCTTAAGGGCGGAGAATGAAATTCCAGTATCCTGAGGGTTATTGAAGCAAAGGATAAACTAAGGTTGGGAAGGAGGTATACCACTGTTTTCCCTTCGAGAGAGCAGCGGGAGAGGGCAGAAAACATGTTTCCCCCGGGATCTCTGATATGCTATACAGATGGATCCCGGGTAGGGGATGAGTTTTCTGGAGCAGGAATTTATCTGGAAAATCTGGACATCCGGCAGAGCTTTTCGCTGGGCACACACTCCACGGTTTTCCAGGCGGAGGTTTTTGCTATTTTGATGGTAGCAGGCAAGGAAGAAGTAAGGAATTGTGTGGAGGAGAAAATCTTCATCTGCTCGGACAGCCAGGCTGCACTCAGGGCTCTTAGCTCTACGGTGACTAGATCTAGTCTTGTCCAGGAGTGTGGAGATGCCCTGGAGTCCCTGGCCAGACAAAGGGAGGTGAAGTTGGTCTGGGTTCCTGGCCATAAAAGAATCCCCGGTAATGAGACGGCTGACTTGCTAGCTCGTCTTGGATCTGGGGCACCGTGCCAGGGACCCGAACCCTTTTTGGGAATTACGCGAGGTAGTATGAATAGTGCCCTTAATAAATGGGCCTATCAAATACTAGGAGGGAATTGGAGAAGAAACGGGGGATGTAGACAGGCCCATGACTGTTCAATGAACCTAATAAATATAGGACGAAGTGGCTGCTGAGCCTTAGTCGAAGGTCCCTGAACCAAATGGTGGGGGTCCTGACAGGCCACTGCAGACTCAGGAGGCATTTGAATTTGATAGGCATAGAGGATAGTCTCTTATGTCCGGAATGCGGAGAGGGGGAGGAGACCCCTATTCATTTTCTAGGATACTGTGCGGCTCTTGGAAGACTAAGATATAGAATCTTTGGCACCGAGGAGCTGCAAAGGGAAGAGATGAGGGGCCTACCATGGACCAGGATCCTGGCGTTCATTAGGGCGTCGGGTAGGTACGAGGAAGGCCGAGGACGAATAGTGGAGGGGTGATGGGATGCCAGGGTAGGCAAAAAGGGCCCACATGTGGCCTAATTGCCAGGCTAAGTCCGCCCGCACTTACTACTACTACAGCTCTTGAAAATTAAGCCCTACATTTTTTTTTTTGTAAAAATAAACATGTTTTAATTATTTCACTTAAATATAATTCCTCAAACCATAGCTGTTGTGTCAATGTCGGTATGAGATACCAGCCTGTACACAATTTCAACTACTGAATATATTAAGATACTTTTTTTTCTTTGCCCTTGATACTCCATGTTTTGAAAAAGAGAAGAGACAAAAATGGTGTAAGAAAAGTTTCACATAAAAGGAGTTTTGATTAGCGGCGGCATTTACTTGTTTGTAACACTCTGTACAACAAAATCCATTACTTTGCAGCATAGATATAGTAAATTTTTAAGTTAAATCATTTAAAAATTAGGAATATGTTTATTAAATTTATTAAATAAACAGTTACACTATTGATTGCATCTATACATTAGTGAATTTAAGTTATCAAGTACTGGGTTTAAATATAGCATTATATTTATCCTTTGTTACCCTTGTTCACGATTTCCATTGCTACTTTTAATAAAATATTAGCGACTTTTACTTAGATGCTACAATTGAAATACAACCACACAGGAACGTGTCATGAATTTTTACCTCCGTATTAAACCTGCATATAGAAAGAAACAACTGAAAATGGTTTCTCTATTTATTTTAAAGCAAAATTGGAAAGAATTTATTATTTAATTTATCCAAAATGTTTCCAGATTCCATGATCATAAGGGATGGAATTTATTTTGATGGTTCAACAGAACTTTCAATATCTGTCAGTAAGTCGTAAATGCTGCACAATATGTCGAGAATTTGCAGGTTGCCATGTTGGTAAAATTGGTAGTAATTTCATATATGTTGAAGGCAATACAACATCTCATTAGAATTAATCTTATGGATTATAGAGCATATATGGCATGTACGTAAATGTTTTTATTAATATCATTGCTGCAATTTCTCAGGAATTGACCAAAATACATTGCTATGCTTTATTTTGTATACATATTTCAAAGAACTGGAGAATCAGAAGCGTTCCTTTAAACTCTAGGGCGATAGTTTGCAATGGCAATTGATTAATTTACTTAAGAGTTACAAAAGGTACAAACCGTCCGTGATATTCGACACATCTATATGATTAGATGTAAACACTTATTCCGAATCGCTTGACAGAAATGAAGCCGGGGACAGATTGTTTTGATGCCACGCCACCCGACGTGACATATATGTATTCTGTGTGTACACTGTTACCACGCTATGCAATGCCTCGTTACGTTACATTTTATCACTGGCACTAGTTAATGCATAATACAATTTCTGTGTTTCAAAAAGGCAGTGATCAAAATTTTGGACAGCAGCACAGCAGCGCCACCAGCAAGATAATCTCTTGTAAATATCGAAGTGTGTGCAAGGACAATTACGGCTGTCGTAAGCTTGGGCTGAGCTGTTCAATTACTTTTACCACTTGCGAAGGTCGATCTTGAAACATTGATGAACCTATTGACATTGATTTAAAGAATTTCCGGACAGTTGAACTATCGGATGAAGAGAATTAAGAAGCAGAGAAAACTGGAGACACTGAGGAAACTGAAGAAAATAAATAAAGAAAGTAGAGACTGCGAGCCACCAACGCCACATCACCTTGATGAGCACTTCAAATGTAAAAACCGGAGAATTGAATAAAGTAAACAGTTCATGAAATATAAATTTGAATAAACAATGATTTAAATATTCCACTTGATTTTGTACAGTTATAATTTCATAATCTATTCTATGGCATATCCACTTTATATACCTATTCAAATGGTACAATATATTCCTTACTTTATTGTAAAACAAGTCATTCGTTCGATGTTGAAACACGAAAATAAAGATTTCTCCATCTAATATTAACAAAATTTCATCAATTTTGTCTGTCATTTTATGTGTTTGACATAAAATTCAGGTGCACACTGTTACCACGCGACATGATAAAAATCAAGTCGGGATTCGCAACACATCGCATGGCGTAGCATGGCGTGGCGTGGTGTAACGTCAGAGCAATGTGCACACAATATATAAAAACTAGAAAGGTGGCAAGTCGGCTATCGTCGATTTGACCTTTCTTCGGGATAAAGCCCTCTGGCCGCGTTGCGCACGTCATGACCACAGCTGTATAGTGCCTTTTACTTAATTTCCATTACTGCGCGCGGCTCTACGCCTGTGCATAATAAAATGTAAACGTGGCTTTGGCTGAACTCTCTATGGTGGGGAAAATCCGGCGCTCTATAATTTAGAGTGTTTGACACATATAACGGGACACAAGTGTCAAATGCAAACGTACCCTTAAGAAATTAGGACTCCTGAAAATCCCTATGTGTGAATTTTTAATAAAAACTATACATTAATGTTTTCATTTGTATACAGCTCCGTAAAAATGTATTCTTCAAGATAATCCAACAAATATTATTTTGTTTTAAATATCTATATCTATACTTTAAGTTGAGCAAAATATTGAATTTGAACGGTACTAAACCAGATTTAATTTTGAGATCTATAGTTTTTTATCTTCAGAAATTTTTTTTCACAAAATGTTCAATATAAACCAATGCATTTTGTCAGGAACATTTACTTACATTAGGTACAATTTCCATCCGACATGAATATCAAGCAATTAATGTCAGACATAAACGTACCCTTAGACCTCAAAATTCTTGCAGTTGAAATTTACAGAATCGTTTCTTATCGACATCAATAAAAACTGACTTCCTTCAAATAAGATTCTTAGTTCTTTATGAGATTCCTTGGAAGTTGTTAAGCCAAGAGATTAGGTCACCAAACTGTCGCGGCTTAATTTCTGGAGATTGGCAATTTTGCTGGGTCGTCTTAAATCGTGATCTCTGAATTATTTATCATATACACCGTAGGTCTTTGCGGTTTTATGGGAACTTATTTGGCCATTGGTGGATTTAAAGTGAGCCAATCTAGATTCCCCCGTTTTTATCTCTTTTCGTATATCTTAATATGTATGTGGATCCAATAATGGTAGATTTATTCAAATGGTAGATGTTGGATCTTAAAATTCAGCCCCTAGAAAGCACTGTGTAGAAATAACCATAGATAAGATTTATTTTTTAATTCTATACAAGTGTCCCAATATTCATATTTAATCTACTACTATATTATTTTATGTTGGGATGCAAAATATTTAATGTTAATTTAAACATACAAGAGCTTAAAGAATATCCTATAGGAAACTGGCCAAGAAAAACAGCTGCAAATATCAACAATTGAAATTGAAACTGCCGTTTAATGATTAACCTTCACCTGGCATGCTCATCCTGAGTAATATACCTGGACTCGTGGGGTACGTACGAACCCCAGTGATAAATATCTTTGTAAAAATTGAAATATTGATTATTTTGTCTTAAAAAAAATCAAAGATCATCTTTAGATATCACTTTAAACTGTAGAATAGTCCGAGTTGAAAAAAATAAATATCAGAATTCATAAAAAACCCGGAAACTTGGAAAACTTGAAAAAAAATTCGTTTTTTACAAAAAATTCATAACTTGACTACCGATAGATGTCGTTACGAGTTTCGAAGACTTAGATATCGAAAATCAACGAAAAAGAGCGTGGGGTATGTACCTACGTACCCCACGAGGCCAGGTGAAGGTTAATGAAGTTTGTGGTTTTTGTTGTTTTTTTGGTTCACTTGCCAAATTAAAGGCAATAGTAATAATATAATAAAATTAAAAAAACTGCACATATTTCAAATCAAATGCTTCTTTCATTGTCCTATTGGGTGATATCTCTTAAATTATATATATCAAATTGAATCTTTCACATTTCTCTTGTTTCAGTCTAATTTTCAATTATTATGATATAACAATTATGTAAGTCCATTTAAAATTTCGGAGGAAAATTGAAAAAATAATTATTTTACGGTTATTATATAATTTTAATCAAAAAACCTTCTGTTCTTAAACGATATCGGATTTGTCAAGTATAATAAATAAAACTATACTATACTAAATGTTTGCACTATACAGGGTATGGTATGGACAGATTGTTTTGAAAATTTGTTGTCTTATATTTTTTGAGGAGGCAATTATGAATATGCAAACAGTGTTTCAGTGTTTTTTTGTATTTTACACTTTAAAATTTTTTAATAAGAAACTATTGAACTACCTTCAATTTCAAAATGGAAAAGGTATACCTGTTACAAATCAATAAACTCAACCATTTTCGAGAAACAGACGATTTAACTTTTTGAGATACGCCGGAATTAAATTAGAAAATTAAAATATGACGAACACTACAACAACTGAAAATTGTATTATACATATCCTATAAGTTATTAATCATAAAAGATTCTCGAAGTGACCACTAGCGACTTCAATGCACTTTCTTAGCCTCTTATTTAAATTGGCGTTAAATAAAGTTCTATGTTGCTTGATGATATTAACCGATCCTTGAATCTTTTCCCGCAGTTGTTCTAAGTAAAAATCCATCGGATTTAAATCGGGGCTACGTGCAGGCCAAGGAACTTTGCTGCCGCGTCCAATACAACGGTGCGGAAAATTTCTATTAAGATATTCTCTTACTCGTCGGCAGGGCGCAGGGCCGCGCCAAGGGTAGCTGCCGCCGGGGTGCGGAACCTTTGCTGCCGCCCTAGCATCTTTCTAGGTTAATCACCAAATAATGGAGAAATAAAATAAATATGGACATATACATTAATAATAATAAAAATAAATGTATTTTTCTTCAATAATTAACAGAAAACAAACAATATTAAAAAAAAACAAGAGCTGAGAATAGGAACTTAAGGTCGCCGTATTTCTCGCCGTAAAATGAACAAATTTGTGGTGTCTTTCAGGTACCTGACTGAAATCTCGAAAAATAAAACACGTAGAAAAGTAATATTAAAAATAAAATTGCTGATGTTTTGTTTATCCACTTTTACTATTTAAACTCTCCTCAAATAATATGATAAGTTTTAAAATGCATTTGTCTGACACACACTATTTCGCTATTCTAACCCCACATTTTAACAATTATTTTCACATACTTATAAACAAAAGTGAACAATCATATATGCAGAACTATGTAAGTTCTTGTTATAACAATGTTTACATCTACAATAGTTGAATTAAAAAAATACGTATTTTGAAAGATTTCAGTACCTAAAAATTTGCTGATCTATCCAGCTTTCTGGATATATTGATTTTACTTCGGTACCTTTGAATATTAGCAGGTGGCATGAGATAACATTCTTGTTATTTGCTAAACTCTATATTATTCAGTTCTTAAATGTTTAAAATTACTTGTTTGTAGAAAACACTATTTCAAGAAAACGGTGCCCTTAAATAGTCTTCATAAGTAATACAGTAAATATATTTATAATATAATATACATGTGTAAAAATAACAAGAACACGTAAAATGATGCTCACATATTATCAGTATTACTGACTTTTCACTTAAATAGTACGTATCATGTCCTTCAAAAAATAATTTTTTGGGCGATTCTTTTTGCAAATTTCTCAACGGGCAAAGCATGTAAGGAGTAAAAATGCATAGGCGGTATACATCCCATTATTTGTAGTAGTAGTGATATAACAACTTTTGCCAATTTCGAGACATTAGGTTATAAAAATGGTGTTATTTCCCAAATTTAAAGTTTTTATCTTGTCTGCCCTTAAGTTATGTACCATTATTAATTACTTACCCTGTATAGTGCAAACGTATAGTATAGTTTTATTTATTATACTTGACAAATCCGGTATCGTTTAAGAACAGAAGGTTTTTTGATTAAAATTATATAATAACCGTGCCATAATAATTTTCATAAATCTAGCTAAAATGCATTATTTAAAAAATAATTATTTTTTTCAATTTTCCTCCGAAATTTTAAATGGACTTACATAATTGTTATATCATAATAATTGAAAATTAGACTGAAACAAGAAAAATGTGAAAGATTCAATTTGATATGTATAATTTAAGAGATATCGCCAAAAGGACAATGAAAGAAATATAAAATATAGCAAAAAATCGAAAATATTTTTTTAACTTTAACACCCTGTAGAATGAAAAGGAGCAACAATTGATTAAAGCATGTTGGGCTCAATCGCTTTATTTTGACGTTAATAATCTGCCCTTAAGGCTTAAGCCGTACCGTACCATTATTAACGACTCAGCCTGTATAGTACACTAAATTACAAGAAAATATTGTTTTTAACGTGACAAGCTATCGAAAATTATGTTGACAATAAAAACAATTGCGTAACGTCAGCCGTGACATAAGTCGTCTGAATTCTTGGGGAAACTATATATATCAGAAATCGAAATATATATATATCAATAATCATACTGTCACGGAATCAATATGAATGTTATTTGATGTTGAAAATAAAAATTAATTCACGAAATGTTACAGAACAATTAATCATCCTGTTACTTTTGGGTTGCTCTAATATTTCTATTTTGGAGCTTGTCGCTGTGACGAGCCGGCTAAAATGATGATTGATGACATAAAAGACAATGAGTCAATAATAACAGTGGAATTGCTCAATACCAACTGTGGAATTCAGCGCACATTCATTGTATCCAAAGGCGAAAGCTTAGTTTTTTATTCTGTTCTGGAAGCCAACATGTACCAGGGTAACTTTTAGCAACATAGTGAATTGTACTGTGAATTTTTCTGTTTCTTAGTTCAATTTTGTACATAAAACCGTAATATTTTGGGGTCTTTCGTTACCATAAAGGTTTCTTATTTTGAAACTGTATTTGGTTGCAAAAGGCAAGGTTTTTAGAATTGCATTATTCAGGGTATCCAGAAATAACAACATAGAGCAAAAGTAGATCTCTGATGACAAAATAATGCGATATTGCCAAACTTACCTTAGTCCAAAGGTGATGGTTAAAAAGATACAGAGTGTCACAGTTAAAATTTTATTTTCGATATGTAGTGATGAGAAAAAAGTAACTACTCGTTATAAAGTAAGCATTGATTTGTTACGGTTATTTTCGGCATTAACAGTAAATATAACATTTCTATTACTAATTATAATATTTAAAGCTATAAATTATTTCATCCTTGTTTTGGCTCACATGAATGAATAAATACGATTTTTCTAATTGGTTGAGCGTTAGCTGCGCAGGTGAAATAGAATAGGTACAAGGGAGTGAGCGGATCGAGAGAGAAAAATGGTCGACTGTGCGGTGCTCGAGTAATTTTTCATGGTTTTTGTAAACATCCTTAATTGGGTTCTAAATTCAAGTCTTCCTATCTATATATTTGGAAAAGTTAGTGCTGGTGATGGCAATATTGTGATAGTTATCCAAATATTAATCCTTAATTGGGATTCAACGAGCACGTGGTGGAATATATAATAATCTTACCCTGGATACATTTTTGAAGTTATACAAATCATACATTCGCCCCCATTTGGAGTTCTCGGTGGCCATATGGTCTCCACTATTAAAGCAAGATATCGCAAGACTAGAGGGAGTTCAGAGGCGAGCCACCAAACTTCCAATTTGTCTTAAATTTTTTTCGTATGAAGAACGTCTTCGGCGTCTTCGTCTTCAATCTCTAGAAAATAGGCGTATTCGAGGTGACCTTATTACAACTTATCGGATCCTGCATGGCGAACTGTACTGTCCACACGTGATGTTTGACTTAAACCCTGACCCCCGTCTTAGAGGCAATTCATTCAAACTTAAAAAGGAAAGCTTTCGTACACGGAACAGACAACATTTTCTACCCAACAGGATATTCGATCTATGGAACGATTTACCAGATAATGTCGTTACAGCACCGTCTCTAAATTCTTTTAAGAATAGACTTGACCATGACTTTAATAAACATCCAATGTGATTGATCTCTTATTAATTTCTAATATTTATAGTATTCATATATATTGTACTTTGATTTCTTCTGTTTTTTTTTGTATTATTGTTTTTACTATGTTATCAGCCATTTATAGGATGAATTTATCTTTTGTTCTTAGAGCACAACAAGCTTTTAGCTTCAGCTCTAATTATTTGTTAATAATAATAATAATAATAATAATAATAATAATAATAATAATTAAGTAGACTGTTGTTTAGTTTATACATTTTATTATTCAAATTTCTTGCGCCTGGTAATAAATATTAAAAATAAAAGTGAACTATAACTTAGACAACGTAAAAGATTGTGCTGGTGGTGAATTCTGGATAAGAGAGAGAGAGAGACAGTAATGTAGGTAAAAGTGAACTATAACTTAGACAACGCAAAAGATTGTGTTGGTGGTGAATTCTGGATGAGAGAGAGAGATACAGTAATGTCAGTAGCTTTATAATAATTTTGTTGTTTGTTTTATTTTGGTTTATTAGGACGCTTTGTAAAACCAAAAATTAACCAATCTATAAACTTGATATTAAAAATTCTAATAAATGTACCTACTTAATACGTATAAGTACGTTGTTTAGTTTTAAAGGTATGAAATTTTACATATATTTATTTGTTTTAGATTCAAGAAATATATCGCGCAGGGTAAACTAATAATTTGTCTGGGCATTCTATCATATATAGTACTGGGACATTTGAAAAGAAACTGCGATCCTAACGAGACCGACGGCTTCCCTACGCTTGGTATTCTAAATGCAAGTAAACGGTAGCAAGCGCAACCCGACATAATATAGGAGACAGTGACGTCACACAGCGTCTTTATGCGAGTCCATGTTAGGAAATTATTTTAGAGGCGTCAGAAAATTAGATATTTTATTTAGATCACAGTAAAATTACAAAATCATTCAGAAAATTCAATAAAAAAATGTTAAATGACCCCATTAGAGTAAACTGTTGGATATTGTAATTTTAAAAGTAAAAGTAAATTATGATTGCAATTTCTACGAATTTCACTTTTTTCTCCACATCTAATAATTTTAAGCAGAGTAAAAACTTAAGATTATTAAATTAATAATCTTGGTAAATACCGTTATCATTTCTATCTATCTATACTTTCACCATTTCAAGGGTTGCCTGCAAAAAGTGTCACAATTATCTCGCAGCATACGGTGTTACGTCGAGTCCTTTCTATTTCTTTCTCTAATGTGGACATAAGCCGCAAGCCAGCCAGGCAAAGTCGTAAAAAGGACTAAAATCACACGACGGGAAAGAGGTCCTGCGGTTAGAAACGAGGCGACGCGACGTGTTGGAAGTGAAGACAAATCATTATGAGATTTCGAAGCTTAATGAACGTGTCGTGAAATGGACGCAGGAAAATTAATACGGGAAATTTGTTTGGGACCGCATATGGGACCACCGAATTAATTGTAAGACAATTGTTATTCGATCTGTATTAAAACGAACAGGGTAGTCGAGACCAACTGCGATTTGTGCCTGGTAATGAATAATATTAAAAATAAAAGTGAACTATAACCTAGACAACGCAAAATATTGTGTTGGTGGTGAATTCTGGATGAGAGAGAGAGAGAGTCATGGATGTATAAAATGGAAAAGAAAATCAAAGAACGAAAACTGGTTTCCGAGTTGTAACCGTAACCTAGGTAACAAAATACTGAAAAACTTATTTTTCCATTTTAGACGAAAAGTTGTTCTTGATGAAAAATTTCACACCTTAAAATAAATATAATTATCTTTTGCCATGTCCTATTTCATAATGTAGTATACAATAATACATCAGAGCGGTCCAAGTTTTTTAAAGTGACAGACAAAAACGAATCAGCATGCGTTACTTAACATATACTGGGCCATGTCATTACAATTTTGTATCTCTAGCGGAAGTAGTGTAATGTGTGCTTCGTAAGAATAGTATGTAGAAACAAGTGACAGTGAGAGTGATATACTCCGTACATATTATAGAAGACAGAATTTCAATGAAGTATTAGAAGATTCCTGATCATCCAAGAGAACAATGTACAGTGCTTTCGAAAAGTAACGAATAAATTCATTATTTTTGAAATTGAGTTTTCGAAAAAATCCGCTGGCACGTCGATTTTGTTTTTAAAAAAGGCACTTTTTGACATACGACCCACATTTGTAACCTTATTGTTGTTGGAGATATGACGTCGTCAACATGTTTTTTAAATAGCAACCCCCATGACCATGCCATTTCAAAGAGCGTGTCATTCTACATACATACATCATGAACAATTATGGTGTTACATAACAAAAATGTCAAGAAAATGATGTTCGAAGATTTTAAAATTTAATTTTCGCAATACTGAAAATGATAATAATTATGTAAAAAATCGACTAAATTAAATGTTCCAATTGTGCACCGTTGGCTGCCTGACAGTAGCCAAGACGATTAATAAATTCTTTTTGGACATTATACTTTGCTTTTTAAGTATCCCGACAAGAAATAATCTCATGTAAATAAGCACGGACAGGTGTTGCATAATGGGGAGGTGCACAGTATTGTGAAAATGTTAAAATCTTCAAACATTATTTTCTGGAAATTTTTGTTATGTAACACCATAATTTTTCATGATGTATGTAGAATGACACGCTCTTTCAAATGGCATGGTCAAAATTGGGGGTTGCTATTTAAAAAAATTGTCGATGACGTCATATCTTGAACAAGAATGGGTCGTATGTCAAAGAGTGCCTTTTTTAAAAACAAAATTGACGTGCCAGGGTTTTTTTTAAACTTCTCAATTTAAAAAATCCAAAATTTGCGAACACGCTTGGGAAAACGGTCATTTGATTCAATGGGGTTCGGCAAAAAATTTAGAAAAGGAAGATAACGCAACAAAAAGAAAATTAAAAGAGACTGCGATTATTTTGTTGAACGGAGATAAGTGTGTGTCTAACTGTTCAGTTAACATCGATCATTGTTGGCTACAGTTGTATCAAGAAGAAGTAAGTAACAATAAAATAAAAATCATTTAACATCTCTATGGAAGCAGGTAAACAAATTTTAAACTGTCAAACTTGACATACGTTTAAAAATTTTTACTACGATTTTGAGAACGAAAACAGAGAGTTTTTCGAAACGTCAATAACATAGTCTAAGATCTAGTGGCCGGCTACCTATAAGTAAATGATTATACCTGAAGTTTTGCACAGGGAGTCTCTTATACCTATCATTCATGAGGTGATGACTCGCTAAGCGGCGAGGCCGACCCAACTGTTACTCAGGTGCGAGAGGTATGAAAATTTAACCAACTTCGTTATTAAATTAACAAAGCTGTTGTTTGAAAATTTTAAAATTTCAGATCTGACAAATTAGGCATTTATTTTTATTATTTATTATATTTAGCAGCTTTTTATATTAAAATAATATAAGTAACAAATAACCTCTATTTCTGGCACAGGTTCTGAGATTTGGTGGTGTCGATTACAATGCTTGACATTTCTGACAGTTCTTTAACGTCAAAAATCAGATTTAATCAAATATTTTTGAAAATTATAATTTTTGCCAATTACACAAGTGTCTGCCATGATATTAGAAGCACGGCAATCGTCTGCCTTTTATTTTTATATAATAATAATTGTATATTTTAAAATTTTCAAACGGCAGCTTTGTTAATTTAATAACGAAGTTGATTACATTTTCATACTTCTCGCACCTGAGTAATTCTTGAGTCGGCCTCGCCGGGCTTAGCGAGTCCCCACATCATGAGTGATAGGTATAAGAGACTCACTGTGCAAAATTTCAGGTATAATCATTTACTTATAGGTTGCCGGCCACTGGCTCTTAGACTAACTTATCTGCTTTTTTCAGTGTGAGATTTTTTGGTTAGGCAAACTTAGTTTCGAAAATAACCCTTGACTGTTGCGTTTGGCGCAAGGGCTTATTTAATTAATCTTTATTATTTTTTTCAGAAGTGTGGCAAAAACCCAACAAAACTAAAGAATAACTTTTTTTGTCTAGATACATAAATAAATTTTCCTTAAATATTGTTTTATTTGTTAATAATAACAAATTTAGATAATAAATAAACGTTTTTGAATGTTAGGTTATTACAGTTTATTAATTTTGATATTACGTTTTCACTACGTTTTACAACTGAATATGAATCTTTAGTAGTACTCGTCAGTACAATTAATTATTCAGTTTGAAATTACGTACATCTAGCTTAGAAATTTATTGTTTTAAGTAGTATGGTACTAATCTGCTTAAAATGCCAGTTCGAGTAAAGTTGCACTCAACCGTCCATAGTACTTTATTAATAAAATTAGAGTCAGACAATTGAAAAATTCAAGACGGCAGGTTCTAAAGCTAGAACTTTCTGAAAATGATACGGGTTCAGTGAATTTTCTCGTAATATTCTACAGACTTTGTTTTGGGATATTTCTAGTTGCCTTGAAATAGTTCTTATAGAAATAGTAGGCTGCTCCTCAACTAAATTTAAAAAAGGTTCTATCACATCTAAGTCATTTTGCTGATGTTCCGTAAGTATCCGACGCGGTTTCACAGAACCCGTATCGCGAAGGTGCTGAGCACTTGCACAAAGGTTCGCGCACTTGGAAAATGTTGTCTCTTAGGTAAACGTCTTCGATATTTCGCAGCAACGGCCGTATAAAACTACCATTTCCGCATGTTCGATATTTGTAAAATTAGGCATTCTGAATTTACGACCAATACACGAGACCGAAATAAATAAACTACTGCTTGTATTCTCTCCATCCCCCTCCAAATATGTGGTGTGAACTCCAAATTTGGGGAGAAAGAAATGCGGGAAATACAGAAAGTGGTACTAAATGGTGGTAAATTTGAATAACACGCTGAACTGTTAGACGATAATATGTATGTAAACATGATGTGGCAACGATGTTTTCTTCTACATTCGACTGTCATATGGCTGCGTCATCAAAAAGTTTGTAGCGTACCAGGAGCGTCGTGTTACCTATTTTTATAGGGAGATTTGTTTATTTTTAAAGTCGAGAAAATTTTTTTTTCGATTTTCTGCCTTTATTAGGCCTTCCGAATACGTGGTTAAAATTAATGACATTATGACTGACTCACCCTGTATAAATTAATACAGTTTTATGTTTTTAATTAAGAAAATTATTATTAAGATTTAAAAATTATTTGAACTCGTTATTGATTTCCTGATCACTCTGTACACGAAAGATTAAAGTTCTCCGTGCTAACCGTATTTTGACAAGAGAATAATTTTCCATCAAGAATTCATTTTTCTCGTAAAACGAAATAATGTTTCCATTCTAATCGTAACCGTGGACATACCGTGGAGAGACTGTTTCGCAAACTTTTAGTGCCATATATATAAATTAAAGAATTTATTAAGGTAAAGAAACTTTGAACATTGAGTTCTTCAAGTTTAATAAAATAATTAAAACAAATGCGAATCATTTATTATCCACCTAGCATTAATTCCCCAAAATTGTGAATATATTTCCCAAGTTGTTCCCACACTGTACATTTACGAAGAGCCGCATAGGCTCGAGGCGGAAGCTGTAACTCGAGGACCATAACTTAGAATAAACAGCTTCTTTCAGAATTTTCTCGCTAAAAGCGTTAACGTGCATCATAGACACATTCTGTTGACTTTGCTATTTATCTTTTCCTAAAAGCATACTTCCAGCACCATATTTACATCTAATTTTCATTGCACTGTTTACTAAAAGCCTTCCAAACTGTCACGTAATATTTCATATAAAAAATCGGTAAATCGATGTTTCCTATTTCCCTTTATGGCGGGGTTGCCTTTCTGAACAAATATTTATCCGATATAGGATCTTGGGATCGACCTATGCATGGTTTTTTTATCCTTTGTTTTTATTTAAATGAGTTTTAAGTCATTTTTTTAAATTATTATTTTTACAATGGGGAAGTTGCATAAATTTTATATTGGACTGAAATGTAATACAGGGAAATTTTTCAAACATATTGAAAGGTCTGGAGGCAATTATCACATAATAATTAAAATATTAACATGAATAAATTGCCATATAAACAAATCTACGTGGTCAAAAACGCGATATCATTGGTTTGATGTTACACGCCGTTCACCACGGTTTCCGTGAACACAGGTGCAGGTTACGGGGATGGTGATGTGAACAAGCGCCTGTTTCTTGTGTTTTTGTGGCATGTGGTTCAATGCCATAATTATTAGTGGTGAACTTACGATATTGTTAAAAGTAACTTATGCCTTTGCTCTTATTGCTTGTGATAATTACGGCGACAATGCTGTTGGGTAAGTACCAGATAGATGGTTTTACTTGAGGTATTTATAAAATTATTTCACCTGATTTCACATTAAACTACTTGTTTTATAATGAATAATGATATTTAACGTTTATTAATTTTTTTAAATTAATTTAATACATTTTTATTGCTATTTACTGCTGATTTCATTTCTCGTTCTACATTTAAAAAAATCCTTATTTATTACTTACAGTAATTACAGTAATTTAATGCAGTGAAGTCACAGGGCAAAATTTGTTTGTTTGGTACGTCAGTTATTACTATTTACGTAACTTTCTCGATTTTTATCATAACTTCTTCAAATCTGAACCAATTTCAAAAAGCGACACATCGTTGTATTCGCAATGACAAGCGTTTCAAAATGATGTATCATAAGTGGACCAGTTCCATTTAAAATTTTCAAGTTGGGATTGCTGGGGGCTAAGGGGATCAGATCAAGAGGGCAGTATTGCCAAAAATGTTCCCACTTCAAATAAAAATCGACTGTCAGTAAATTTTATTATTTTTACGCTTTCCAAATTATTGGAGGTGGTAAATTTTCAAATGCACACCGGTGGATGGACAAATGAACGCACTTTACTTTTAATTCGATGAACTTTAGGTTTTATTTTATTACTCTACGTCAAAGCATAAAGATATGCTTTTGAAAATATTTTTGGGGTCTTGTTAGGGAAATAGGGTGAACTGACTAGTCATTCCATTTGAAATCGTCTAATTGGCAAAGTCCCATTTTAGATTTTGGTGTAACTTTGAAAATCTTCTCTAGGGTCCCAAACAATAAAATTTACACGAGTTTGATTTTTACAAGCGCTTGTTTCTGTCTATTTAGATAAAGACTCTTAAAAATTGCTATTTTTAAGGTTTATTAATTTTTGCTGTCAAATTTTTCTGTTTGAAGATATTTGAATGATCAAGACGGAATTCAGAGTGGGAAAGATAATAGTTTCAGTGTAAATGAAGATAATTGGCTCGGACGATCCCTTTGAATAATAGCAGCGTGCTGAAAATGAGTGTTTTTTAGTCATTTTTCCTGAATTTCAATCGACTCTAGCGTCTTAACTGTTGAGAGTTAAAAATTTATGCTCCGCGGGAATTAAGTATACATATCATAGACAAAATTCAGCCACAAGTTGACCTGAGTAGCCCACTCTTTATAGAAGAAAACTTTGCTTGAGGTTTTGAAATTTTTAAAAATCCCAATATTAGGTTATGAAACGAGCGTGTTGCCTGCGAGATAAAAATCTGATACTCACAGAATCTACTGTTCTTACCTTCAACTTTAAATGACTATATCACTTGTTTTGTTATTTTCATGTTTAGTGCATGTACATAATTTTCTCGTTGAAAAATTGTTTACAGTTACTGTCATTTTCGATGACAATTACTTCCAGAAACAATTTTACACCCTAAATATCCATAACTTTATTAAAACTTGAAATATTTTTCATATTTAAAATTTATAATTTTGATGGTAAGTAATTTTAATTAATTAGTAAAAACGTCCAGATTTTTGCTGTAAAAAAAACGGCTCGTACATGCACTAAACATGAAAATAACGAAACAAGTGATATAATCATTTAAAGTTGAAGGTATACTCGGGACAAGAATTCAAACGACTTACGTCATACGAACAAATGAGCAATTCATTATATTTTCACTAAAAATAAAACTATATACTACAGTAAAAGTTTGCATCATATATTGCACTAAATTGCAATAAAACGTTGTTTTTAACGCGACCAAATATCGAAAATTACGTTGACAATAACAAATGTGTAACGTCAGCCGTGACGTAAGACGTCTGAATTCTTGATTCGAGTATAAGAACAGTAGATTCTGTGAGTATCAGATTTTTATCTCTCAGTCAACACGCTCGTTTCATAACCTGAATATTGGGATTTTTTAAAATTTCAAAACTTCAAGCAAAGTTTTCTTCTATAAAGAGTGGGCTACTCAGGTCAACTTGTGGCTGAATTTTGTCTATGATTGTATACTTAATTCCCGCGGAGCATGAATTTTTAACTCTCAACAGTTAAGACGCTAGAGTCGATTGAAATTCAGGAAAAATGACTAAAAAAACACTCATTTTCAGCACGCTGCTATTATTCAAAGGGATCGTCCAAGCCAATTATCTCCATTTACACTGAAACTATTATCTTTCCCACTCTGAATTCCGTCTTGATCATTCAAATATCTTCAAACAGAAAAAATTGACAGCAAAAATTAATAAAGCTTAAAAATAGCAATTTTTAAGTCTTTATTTAAATAGGCGGAAACAAGCGCTTGTAAAAATCAAACTCGTGTAAATTTTGTTGTTTGGGACCCTAGAGTAGAGTTTTTCAAAGTTACACCAAAATCTAAAATGGGTCGGCAACAATTTTTATTATTTTCAGACTATTTTATATGGAATGCCTCTAAACAATATTGATAACTTTGATGTATGTCTGTTTGGAAATTCGAGAAAAGAACAGCCGAATATTGATTCTATTGTGTACGTTACTCGATTTAGTATACCCAAAACGGGTATTTACAAAATACTACCACACCCAGTCTGGCACTGTAATCAGCAAAGTGACATCACACGTTCTATCCGTCATTTCCGTGGCGTGACATATTCGTAGAAATGATCCAATGTTTACACTTTAATTCAAAAAAGATCTGATACTGTTTGTTGAAAAGTAATTACTGTGCTCTAAATATGTACTCATATATTCCAATACTTTTATGTGACAAAATATTCTATTTTCTAAATGTATCATGGATAAATGCATAAGAAAGAAAACTATTATACAGGTGGCTCAGAATATATTTTTCTACAAACGTCAGTAAAAGCATAATTTTTAACGCAAGTTGTCAGTGTCTAAAATATCATTTGAAGACACTGATCTTAATAGTTATTTATGCAACAAGTGCAAAAAATGAATATGTTTATTGAACGTGACGAGAAATTGTCCAATGAGGCCGTCAGACCGAGTTGGACAGTACGTCAAGAACACTTTTTGTACGAGTTGCATACAATATTTTTTCTAGGTTCATGTAAAAACCCAAAAATATTTTATAATTCAGTTATTTTTCCAAGAAAACTAATTTTATTTTTAATAAATTACATAATTACGTAATCCAGTATATAATAAATATGATTAAAAATAATATAAAACATGCATTTCAGGGGGGATCTTCATATTAAATTTTTCAATTTGGAGTCTCAAAATGGTGGAAAAAATAGTTTTTTTTCCTTAAAAACGGTTACACTTAGAAATTTCAATTTTGGTACACATTATCAGCTCTTCAAAAGCTATTTTGTGGTGGTGTCTATTCCTTAGCTCGTGTTTCTGGGGAACGCTATAAAGGTCGACACTTTTCAATGATGTATACTTATACTTCATGTAGAATGCTTTGTGACTATGGCTTTTCAGTCCGACATGGAGTAGCGAATCGCCGATAGATGTAGCTTGTTCCACACCGCGTAATATTTTGAAGGTTGTTTTTTATCCAAAAATGATATCTTAAAGAAAAGAACCACACTTTACATTCAGATATCGCGAATCCTTGAAAATAAAAGGGGCAAGCAAAGTAGTAACATTGAATAAAAAAATATGCTTTAGAACTTTTATTACTGTTGGTGTGAAACAAGCAATTACCTTTTTACTGCTTACATCGCGCAGTAATTTTATTGTCGGAATAGTAAATTTTCGTTGGGAGAGAACAGGTTTTCTTATATGACTCTATATATAGGGTTTTCTACAAGTTCTATGGTTTTGGTTTAGAAATTAAAAGCATTTTAACCAAATATATTTAATTACATATTTTAATCAAAGATAAATAAATGTTTATAAAGTTCAAACATTAGGTAACCTTTATTTACCAAATTAACAAATCTTAAGACTATAAAAATTATTCAAAATGTCCATCCTCGGCTCGAATGCAAGTCTCACATTGGCTAACTAAAGATTCTTCACTCGACGGAGGAGATTTGGATGATTTCTTTTCTGTTTAGCTTCATCTTGAATTCTTTCAAGTAACTGCTGACGGATAGTGATGGTAGGCAAGCTGCTTCATTATGTCCTCATAAATAAAAGTCCAAAAGATTTAGTTCTAGGAAACGCGGTGGCCTTGCTACTGGATCTTGTTGACCTATCTATTTATTCGGGAATTTAACCAAGCTGTGCTGCTGATACCACATAATTTAATCAATATTAAGATCTATGTCATCAATAAAATCAAAAAGGTTGTTTCCAAGAAAGTTCTTCATTTTATACAGTCACTTCAGTAAGACGAATGACCCTTTTTGGAGCGGGGTTACCTTCTGCTCGACATCTACAATGCACAAGACAGTGTGGACAGGTTGATGTCTATTTGGGTATCTTCGTTGGTATTTCAGACTGATTATCTGGCATTCCGTTTGGAATACCCATATACAAAGACAATACCAGCATACTCTTCAGTTGTAAATAAATGGATTTTTTATTTAGAACTGTTCGAGAGCCGGCAGTTTGTTTGCTTGTACTGTTACAGATCTGCTTTATGTAAATAAATGAAGCACTAATTATGGCATTAATTTTAAACTAAGTTTTAATACACACTAGCACATACATTTCATTTGATTAATAACAGTACTACAAGATATTATGAAAAATAGCTACAGCGTTATGTCTTGTTAGCGGACATCTTTTACACTGGCAAGTAGCTACATATAACATTAAATGAATGTATACAGAAAATAATAGAATACTCTATGCGAAACATTAACAATTTAACGCAAAGTGTTAAATGAATAAACAAAAAGACATATAATATAACTATTGTTATAGCAACCATAATTTGTATCAGGCTACTTTGATTGAAATATTTTTTAAACTGCTTGTAACTTCTAAATAAAAATGAATCGGACCTATGTTCGTCTAAGGAAAAATATTTGAAATTAATTCAGCTATCATCTGCCAAAGTTTGTCAAATAGCTTGTAGGACACTCTGTACAACATTACAAACTTCAAAAAGTAAGGCAAATTATTATTTTTTAGCTTCTCCACACATCTAATTTCTGACTTGAGATTATGTGTGAGTTACTGCATATTATAAACCGTAACAGTTTTTTATTGTAGGCAATCCTGCAAAAAATTCAGACGATGTAAAATCTGTTCATCTTGAGGGCCATATATATCCTAATCTGGAATGGCCACCTGAAAAATATATCCAAAGAATTCAATATTTTCGTGACATGGGTTCGACAGGTTGGCGACTGTAGCTTACAAATCTCTTGAAATAGCAACCTTTGGATACCTTTTTCCAGATCGTCTTATTTCCAGCTTGTGATATATAGTGGTCCGCGTGATCATCTCATTTTAGAGGATCCCACTATTTTTGCAGTTATCTGAAGGAGCGGTTTTACGTTAATAAAATATGAAGAATTCACTTAATATTTCAAGTGAAGGGACAGTAAGTGCTTCAAGGGCGGTTTAAAATTTTAAAACGGACCCCAGTTGCGAGTATCAAATTGAAAATTAGACGATAAATTTTTATTTATTTATAAGTTTATGGTTAAAGTAATAATATGATACTCATACACTCATTTATTATAGAAACCATTGATTTTGTAAAATAAAGTACTATTTAATTTATTAACTGAAATGTCAAGTCTGCAATAATATTCCTCGAATAGACTTCAACAATGTTAACTAGAATTTTCAGACATGTCAAAGAATCACTGAAATATGTTAATTTATGAACATATTAACTGCCATCTCCTCCCCTTTCCTAATCCTATACATCACCAATAAATTGAAAAATAGCATGCTTGGTAAAATAGAGCAATGGTCAAATTTGTATAATAAATGTATAGGTTATTCACGCCAAAATGAGGTGCTTCGAAAATTGCCTCCGCCCCCCCCTTTTCTTCCCTGTAATTGTTCGAAATATGAAAACCGATTTTCTTCTTAGATATTAACAATACTGAGTGAAACTAATTGCTATATCTACATATACAGGGTTAACTATGACTTAGTACAAATATTTTAAGAGGGGATAGGAAAAAATCAGAATTAACGGTATCACCCTTCAAAAAAATTCCAAACTTATTTATAAAGCGAAAAAAAATTTTTTTCAAAACCTTATTAACCCCTAATTTCTCGGCGACTATGCCGCCTGTCAGCTTCGAGGTTAGGTATGTTCTGCCAAAGTGAAAGTTGTCAAAGGTAGTGACAGAGCACCGCGTTGCCACGTGTAACGATTTACGGCGCTTTTAAAGAAAGTTTTATTTACAAAATACTAGATTATTTAATGAGAAACACGATATGGTACCTAGCACTGAGAGTAAAACCTACCTTACTGATACTTCCAGGACTGATATTTGGAGATTTCAAGAAAGTTTAATTATTTTCTGTTTTCTAACTTGTTTACATTATAACTTGTCGTTGTAAAAATTGTTATACTTGCTGGGGACGTCTTGGTTTCCCTCGACCATTTCATAAATAAAAAAATACTTTTTTTCTGTAGGTATATCTATTGTAGTTTAAAAATGCTTTATTTTTATGTCACTAAGTAAAAAAGAAGTTTCATAGAATTTTAAAAACTATGAAATTCGTTCCTTTTTATTTTCAAGTTAGGTACATACGTATTTAAAACTCCAGCACGTGTAAAACAACATTCGTGGACGTTGTACAATTCGTACAAATGTACGAGGATTTGGCATATTCTGTCTATTTGGAAAACGTCTTTGATATTCTGCTGCTGCACGATATGCACTTTCGTCGTACTTCCCATAAATTAGTACCATATCCGTAATTTCCGCAATTACACGAATTTGAATGTGCGAAAAGCAAATACTGAAAACTAATAATAGTAACGATATTAACAATGGTTAGGGTAATATTTTCTTTGTTAATTAAATAAATAACCAAAAACGTTTTAATACATTATTTATTTCGCACTTACTATCTTTACGACAACAACTCAACTCTGACACACCTCTTCTTCTTCTTACATTCTTTCTGATCTACATTTTACAAAACATATATTTATGCCTACTTACTAAGAAATTTTTATTAACAAAATAATTGTCCACACAATAATCGACCATATTTGCATCTAATAATATTGTAGTATTATTATTTTAAATTTCCGAGGCGTTCACAGTGCTCTGTAATATTACTTTTCTGACCATTATTGCTGTTTGACATTTGTAGAGTATTAGAAACAATGCAACCAACAACACAGCATAGGTTTATATCGACTGACAAGTGTAACCCCATGTCACGGAGGAAGTGTCAAAACAATACTAGAATGAAGAAACCCACGATCGTACATAAAAGAAGATAATATTGATTATATTGATTGCCATAAGAATATTTATCTGAAGAATATTAAGTTCTCGGTGTAGGCGGACTGAACGGTGGCGTTGACAATGTAATTTTAGTTTTCCGTTTTTAGTGACAGTTTCAGTTTTAAACGTTTTATTCATTAAGTAATGGATGGTTGCGATATATTGGGACATGTGTAGTTTTCCACAATTTTCTTTAAACGTACGTGGAGATATTTCCTAGAGTTGAGAGCAATGCAGTGGAGTGACCGTTATCGGACAAAATTTTATAAATTAAAAACTGTCACGGGTGTATTCGAAGTTTTCTGTTAGTATTTCTTTCACAATCAATTTTCTTAAAATAAATGGGCAATTTTATTAACTGCATCTACGCGAAGTGTGTATTTTGTGGCGAGTAATTCTGACGGACCTGTAATGAGTGAAAATGAAGTTTAGGCAGTTTGGAACGAAGGAACGAAAACGAAAAACGAATACAAAATACTACAGCTAACCGGATTAACTGTTATCTATCGGGTACTTAGGTATTATTATTAATAAAAATGTTTACTTGCGTTTTTTCTACATTCGTTAACGTTGGAACGTTGTGAGAAACGACCGCATGGTACCTAGTTGCACATAACATATACCTAGTTGCCATATGTAACCATCTTGGACGATGACTGATGACATAGGCGCCGACTTTCCGTAGGAACAGAGGGTTTTGCCCATTTTTTTAAACATCGAGCTAGAATTCCGAAATACATTTTTTATTGTCTTTTAGACCTCCCTGAGCACGTGGTTAAAATTTTTGTACTTAGCTATAGTTAACCCTGTATATTCTTTATTATCGCTTTTGTAGATTTTTTACTGTACTGTAAAGATATTTAAGGTAATATAAGTTAATTTTCCTACAGTTCCTAACAATGAAGTCATGTTCTCTGATACCAAATATCTAGGTATGCTTCCATACACAAAGCTGTATTCAATAAGTATCTAAAATAAACATTAACCTAGCTAAATTTACTACAGAAAAGCCATATCTGGTTTAGTGAAAAGATTTTATAAGATTCCATAAAGCCGAGGATCACTTAAGTTCACTTTTGATACTGTGGGAATTCAAAAATTCAGTTACAATAGAAGCAATTCTAGAAATCCAGAAATAGGTCAGATCTCATCTATTGCGGCTGAATTTTCTAGTTCCCATAGTTTCAAAAGTAAACCTAAGTACTTCATGTTATATAATGTTTTCATTAAACCAGCTATGACATTTTTATAGTAAATTTAGCTAGATTAATTTTTATCTTAGATAATTTTATGTGCCATTCTACTGAATAACATGACTGTTCTTATACTCGTATATACAAATTTTAGACTTTTCAAATTTATGAAACCAACCCTTTGACTGATCTATCAGACGCAAGAGGTTATTTGTTAATATTTTGAGATTTTAGGAATAACCAATTAACTAAAGCAAAGTAACAAAATATGCTACAATTACAGACAATATTCATTCATGTTCCCAAAATTTGATCATACTGTAGGCTGCATCTCATATGACTTTAATTTACTTTTATTTGAAGAAACTTCCACTACTACCGATAATTCATCACAAAAAAGAGTTTTTGAAAAATCGCTTCAATTTTTGAAAAAAATAAATAAAAAGTAAAATTCAAAAATCACGTTTTTATTATCTTCAAAAATTCATAAGTCAAACTTCTCTTGGGTATGTTAATCGTCGTGGAATTCTCCAATTTTATCCAAATTTAATCAGCCCGTTACGATTGCGAACGTTACAAAGCTCCCCATGCTGCGGCTCGTAAACAGACATCTGGTATAGTATACGAGTAGGGCTTGTTAGATATTTTGTTCAAATGTTTTGTTCAGTCAATTAAATACTATCGTATTAGGGAGTATCTCACTTTCAAAACTATGTGAATACAGGATGAGTTAAAAACCGTTGACAGACTTCTAGTAGCAGGCAGAGAGTTATTAATTTTGAGGAGAAGGTTATGACGGATGTCTCAGTAAGAGTGCACTTTTTAATTTTTGTGCCATTTTGTTTTCGTGCGAGTGGCATCTCTGAAATTTGACAGCTGCCACCTGTGATTATTCCGATAATTAAAAATGTAGCGCTACACGAAAGAAGAACGCGTTATCATTGTGAATACCCATTACAAAAATGGGGAAAGTTACGCTGAGACCGCGCGCAAACTTCGCAGAATTTTCGGTCGAGAAAGTGTGCCTAATGTGTCAACAATTCGAAGAGTGGTCAAAAAATTTTAAGAAACTGGGTCGATTAGGGACAGCAAGTCTCCCTTGTGTCGACGTGCCAGTCGGTCTCTTGAAAATATTGCTGTTGTAAACGAGAGTGTCGTCGAAAACCCGAAAACATCAATTCGGCATCGTTCTCAACAACTTCAAATTTCACGAAGCACTACGCAGCGAATATTGACGAAAGACCTCCACCTTCACCCGTACAAGATTCAGCTTACTCAGGAGCTCAAACCAGCAGACCATGCAAAGCGCCGACACTTCGTTCAATGGGTAATGGAGCAAAAAGCGAAGTAAATGCCGATTTTTTGAAAAAAGTCATCTTTAGCGATGAGGCGCATTTCCGTCTGAATGGATTTGTGAATAAACAAAATTGTCGAATTTGGGGCTTAGAAAATACTCCAATCCATGAGAAACAAATGCATCCACAACGAGTAACTCTCTGGTGCGGATTTTGGTCAGGCGGCGTGATTGGGCCGTACTTTTTTGAAGGCCGGAATTGCAGTGACTGTGGAATGGCATTCGTTACAGGAACATGATAACGGAGTTCTTGTGGCCTCAACTGGATGGCATGGATCTGGACGACAAGTGGTTTCAGCAGGACGGCGCCACCTGCCACACCACGCATGTAACAATAGATTCATTGAAACAACGATTTCCAGACCAAATTGTCTCACGAAATTCTAATGTCAACTGGTCACCAAGATCATGCGATTTAACGCCGTGCGATTTTTTTCTTTGGGGTTTTGTGAAATCTCGGGTTTATGCGAATAAACCAGAAACAATTCCTGAGCTTCAGACAGATCCAGCTTGTCATCGGTGATATACAGCCACATCTTTGTGAAAAAGTCAGCGAAAATTTCATGTAAATGACAATGGCCTGTCATAGAAGCCGCGAGAGCCATTTGACGGATATTTTATTCCGTACTTAATCGGAACATGTCTACTTTAAAATGCAATTAAAATATTACAAATCCCTCAAAAAATACGTGTTTTTATTCATAAATGAAATAGTGCACTCTAATTGAGACACCTTCTAGAGTCTATTAAAAACGACATATTTGAGCTTTATTTGTTTTTCACTTTACTCAAATAAATCTATAATTCAGGACACCCCATATGTACCTAGCTATAAATTACATAATACACTTATATAATATAAAGCGGCACTTATATTATATGACATTCGGAAATACGAGTATACCTAAACGTTTATTTGGAGACATTCGATGAATATGTTTACATTTTCGAGTTTTCATCAAAGTAGGTACGCAACTTGGATCCGAACACACGTATAATGTAAATGCCGCTTTACTTATTAAAATTTGCTATTATCATGAAAATTTTACTATGTGCAATGCATAGCTAATGTTTTTATTAAACTACCAACTATCAAAACTTTACAAATTAAAATTCATGACAAAAGTAAATATGCTAATTAAAATTACCTAGCTTTAAAATTTTACTTAAGAAAATTCAGGACAAAAGTAAATTTACCATCAATAAGTAATAATACAGACGGATAATTGGTGTAATAAAATTGCCCATTAACCGTACAGGAATTACTTTTTATAGTGTAGAAAAATAGAACAAAGCGTTTATTTGGGACGATATCAGTTTAGTATAACAACACCCAGAATATAATTATACGCTATATCAAGAAGATATGAATAATTTTAATGTACTTTCTGCTCTACAAATGTCAGCGCTTTTTTTAATCATCCTGTATATGAAAAACTGTGGACGGAACTTTTTTGTGGCAGTGAAATAATGTTACCTATACCTCTAGGAGTTTGTGGGCTAGGTATTGCCTACTCATTACTCTACATCTTTATCATTCCTAATCCAAAGAAAAAATATAGTAAGGACTTACAGATGCGACCCCCTCCTCCTGGTCCTTCGATCCTCTTCGGGGGCAACCAGAGTGGGCGGCCCCGCGTCTGGGCTGGGGGGACTGGCCGGCTCTGGCGGGGGAGCCCTGAAAGAGGGCCTCCTGCCCATGCCGCCCGTAGGCGCTGTAACTGTGCTGAGGCCGGGCACGGAGAAGACGTCGTAGGCCGACGCCCGTCTGGGCATGGGAGCCGGCAAGCCAAGGCCGCCTTCCGGCGCGCCCGACGGGGCCAGGGCGTTCTTCACCTCATCGTCGTAGCTGTGTTGGCGCGCCACTCTGGAGGCCCTTCGGGAGCGCGACGCCTGTGCCGGCGCCACAGGGCTCTCCCGCGGCGGGCTGTTCTGTCTGCTGCAGGCGGTGCTGCGGCCTCCTCGACCGCGCGACCAGTCAGGATCAGGGGTTTTGTTGCCACCGGCCTTTAACTGGAAGGCAAGAACATTATTTTATATTAGTTTGTTTATCGGTGACAAAATATACGAAGTATACAGTATGCGCCAAAAGTATGGAATAAATTCAATAAAAACGAAACAATTATTTTTTGGGAAAAATCCTCGAACAGGTCGATTTTTAATTTAAAAAATACATATTTTAGCGTAAAATGCGATTTTCAAATGTCATTTGTTTTCGAGTAATGACGTCATCGATTTTTTTAAATGGCAACACCATATTTTTTTTTGCTTGATTCTGAAAGATCGTTTAATTCTCTATCAGACAGTACTAAAATTTTGCCCTCTTACATAGGAAAGTTTTCGAGTAAATGACGATTGAATGTTAGAAAACGTAAATCAATTAAAATAAAGCAAAACGTTATCAAGTTTAGTTTTTCGAATTACCATAGTTCTTTTATGGATCACGTAGCTGAAAATCTTTGCAAAGTGTCATTGTCACACCGACTTTCCAATAAGTATTGTAAACGACATAGAAATTATTATTCAATTTAAAGTATTATGGCACATTTAACTGTTACTCAAAGAATTGAAATTTTAATTTTATCGGATGCGGAATTTGACTAGAACTCAGCAGGAAGTTTGCGAATTTATTTAATGAAAATATCCAGATCGCCCTATGAGCCAATCAACAGTCAGTAAGGTAGAGTCTAAATTTAGAGAAACTGGCAATGTTGTAAATATTCCAAAACCCAACGTCCAAGCATTAATGAAAATCAGAAGCAGAACATTTTGATAAGTATGGTAGATAATCCTCATAATTCTTCACGATTGGTTGCATTAAACAATGACACTAATCAGAGCACAGTGCTACGTATCTTGAGAAAGGAAAAATATCATCCCTACAAAATTCAACTTGTGCAGGAACTCAATGAAGATGATCCCGATCGCCGCTTACACTTTTGCGAAATTTTAATGGATTTATGTCAAGGAAATAGAAATTTACACCGGCAAATACTTTTTTCAGATGAGGCCACATTTTGTCTGAATGGTACAGTAAACCGTCAAACTTGCAGATATTGGAGTCGGGAAAATCCTCATTGGATGGCAGAGGCACATACCCAACACCCTCAGAAATTAAATGTGTGGGCTGGAATAGTTGACGACAGAATAGTAGGGTCTTTCTTCTTTGAAGGAACCCTTACAGGACAAAGATAAAATGACCTTGTTCCAGCCCTTGCAGTAATTTTTCCTAACGATAATGACCCTGACATACCTGACGATACCATATGTTTACAGCAAGACGGTGCACCTCAGCACTATGCGTGCCCTGTACGAGATTTTTTAGACAACTGTTTTCCTATGAGGTGGATTGGAAGACGCGGACAGATAGAATGGCCTTCAAGATCACCATATCTTACACCTCTTTAATATTTTTTATGGGGATACTTGAAGTCAAAAGTGTACATTAATAAACCACGTAATTTAGAAGAACTTCAAAATCGTATTCGGGACGAAATACGCAGAGTTACCCCAGAATTCATTCATAATGTGCAAGAAGAATTTCTTCACAGACTTGCGCATTGTCAAGAAGTTGGTGGATGGCAATTCGAACATTTAATTTAAGTATAAAATTTAATCAATTGTATTTTATTTTACATACCTCAGAATTGTTTTTTTTATGGATAAAATTTACGTTTTCTAACATTCAATCGTCATTTACTCGAAAACTTTCCTATGTAAGAGGGCAAAATTTTAATACTGTCTGATAGAGAATTAAACGATCTTTCAGAATCAAGAAAAAATATGGTGTTGCCATTTAAAAAAAATCGATGACGTCATTACTCGAAAACAAATGACATTTGAAAATCACATTTTACGCTAAAATATGTATTTTTTAAATTAAAAATCGACCTGTTCGAGGATTTTTCCCAAAAAATAATTGTTTCATTTTTATTGAATTTATTCCATACTTTTGGCGCATACTGTATACACAACGTCAGAAAGGACAATACACGTGTTTACCGGGAAATCGTTCTGCTGAAGCATTCTCACAGCGTTAGAAATTAAAACGATATTCATCAACTCCGAATTGTTACTATACACATAAGACATTTTTGACACTTGAAAATCTAATGTAAACACTGACGTCACAAAAACTTAGTATCTACAAAAAGTTATCGGTTTTTAATGTTCGGAATCGCCTGTCTACAGTGGCCCAGGAATGTAAAGGTTGAAAATACTAGAAATTCAATAATGTTTTACTCGGAAATTATAAGGATTTTATAAAAAACTTTAAGATATCGACTCCATTTTTCATGACGCATCTATTCCCAAATTTTTTTTTAGATAAGTTCTGAATCAACCTGTATAACATTAAATATCTTTATTCATTACTTTCATTTGTTATTTTTCAAATTAAAACAAGTCTTTTAATGTGAAATTAGATGGCATAATTCTATAAGTACCTCAGGAGTGAATCTAAATTGTAATCAAATAAATGAGTTACGTTTAATAATACAGTAAGTTCAGCACATCACTACTAATAATTATGGTAATATTAAAAACGGAAAATAGACACCTGCTTGCCTTGACCTCGCATATTTCTGCACTAATGAAGTTGTAATTTGCACCAATGGAGTTCATAAGCATAAAGTTAAATGAATTCATTTGTGGTAAATTGTCTGATAGTGCTTGCACAAATCCCGCTTCCATCATCTCGAAATTTGCACAGCATTACCTATAGTACTTATACTATCTGTAACCCAAAAATGCCACAAAATGCAACAACATAAAAAAACGCCTGTTTATATCATCAACACCGTAACGCTGCATCTATCACCTGAATATACGGAAACATAAACCGTGCTTAACGTCGTGTGACGTCAAACCGATGCTATTCCGTTTTCAGTCACGTGGTTTTGATTATATTCCATGGCAATTTATTAGAGTTAATATTTTATCTATTATGTGACTATTGCCGCCAGACCTTTCAATATGTTTGAAAGATCCTGAATACATTTCAAACTGCAGCAGAAGCAGAAGTGAATTGATCCTAAAAATTAGCTGTGCTAATTTATCTGTGATATTGTTAAAATTTGTCTTAAACATTTTTTTCAGTTTTTGAAAATTAATTATACAATAAATGCTTATGCATGTGAAGAAAATAACAAATTGTTATTTGCCAGACAACAGATGTTTCCAAATTAAAAAAAAACTATCATCATATCTTTAGATGCAACAGTTTTCAAGAATTTATGTGAAAACATTTATTGAATAGTTTTTATGCACTCATTTTATTACCTTAAATATGTTCTAACTGTTTTACTGTCCTATAATAGTGAAATTATTCGGAAAATATATACATATTTTATTTATTTATTTATTTATTAATTATTATATACACTGTTCTACAGGTTTGCATCCAATTACAGAACAGGTGGGTACAGCATGTGAGAAAATATAAACAATAATAGTTGTAGCGGTTGTAACAAGATAAAAAAGAAACAAAAAACTATTTCACATAAATTATTGAAATCTATTTAAATATGACTTCAGATTATTAAGGCTGGTGTTAAAAATGTCAACATTACTGCAGTTCCTATTATGGATTCTACACATAAAATGCAGTGGTGAATTTTGTAGCAAATTTGTCCGTGCAACCTCTAGGTGAAAGGTTCTAGTTCGTCTAGAATTCAGTCGTGGGACTGATAGATTCAATTTAGTCAGAATAGGTGGGCAATCTAGGTTATTATGTATAATTTTATAAAGAAAAATGCTGAAAAGTATTCACGTCTAGCATTGAGTGACAAAAATTCAAATTCATTGAGTAAATTGCAATATTTGTGAATACCCCACAGGTGGATAAGCACCATGAGACCTAAAATACAAAAGTTTCAAAAATCTTCTTTGTATATATTCTAACGTATTTATATGAATATTATAATTGGGACACCAAACAAGCGACGCATATTCAAGTTTACTTCTAACAAAGGAGCAGTAAAGAATTTTTAGAGTATTTACACTAACAAAATCCAGACTGTTACGTATAATGAATCCCAGTGTTCGAAGGGCTTCTCCAGCAATAGTTTGAATATGGGATGAAAACGTTAATTTTGGATCAAAGACTATTACTGAGATCTCGGAACGTGGCTGGTCTCTCTAATTTTATACCATCTATATCGTAATCAAAAGTAACACAAGACAAATTTCTTGTAAATGACATGTTAGTGGTATAATCTGTAATAGTGACGGAGATAATAATTAGCAAATGTATGTGTCACGGCAGTGGACAGATGTAGCCTGACAATTGACATTAATACACTGTCAATATATCACAAGAACCGGCAAGATGTAGAGTGCATGTAGGGGGTCCCAAAATATTACATTTTAACCAAACATATACAAGTTGCACACAGGCGGAGAATTGAGGATGAGTCAAAGGTAAAATTATACCAAACTTTTTTCTATTGATCGAATTTAAAAAGAATGATATTATCCCGCGCAGAATTTAATATAAAACACTTTTTTGCTCTTGCTAAAAAAACTTTAAGGTTTTCAAGAAAAAAATAAAATACGATTTTAACAGCGTATGTGGAATACCCTGTATAAAACCACAAGTTTCTCATACCTGCATTGTCCTTTTAGCGTGGAATGTTAATTTATTTCGTTTTTTAAAATCCGTTACGGCTTTATAAATTAAATACTTTTGACATACTGCAGAAAGTCTGTTAAATTAAAAAAAAAACTAAAGAATTAATGGGACCTATTTAAATTAAATGTTTAAAATGACGTCCAACTTAACAGTGTCCAAGTGTACCTAAAAATTGGATTTACAAAGGCGTAACGGATTTTTAAAAGCAAAACAAAGTAATTAATATGTATGTATGTAAAACATACAGGGTGTTACATTTAAAAGTAAAATGTACATAAAATAGTGTTGAAGATTTTGCATTGCCAGAACACGTTCTATTGCTGATTATCTTCATTATTAGAGATTATGCCAATAAACCCTATGCCAATGTTACGTATAAGAATACACAGAGTGTTCAACTAAAAATAGTGGTAAGAAAAACTGTTGAATTTGGCAACGTTAGCGATGTTACATATTGTTAAATCGGGCGTTATTAGTACACCTTGGATAGGATATAAAATTTCGTAATTCTAGCGGTTTTACAATTATTTGACTTCAACTGTTCGAAAAAAAAAATAATTTATCAGTCAAGCAAGAGTAAGTAGGTACCTATTTAATATTATTAAATTTTTCAAAAATAAAAATGTAAAATTAAATAAAAATAAAAAGGACGCAACTGTCACAAATATCTTAATTATACATAGTCTCTCAAACTCGATAGTATGTGCCTACCACCTAAAAATCATATTAGTGATAATTTTTGCTAATTAGCAATTATGAAAGCTATGTACAATAAAGTCAACTATATTCGTCCATGAAAGACCAATTAGAAAAATCGTATCTGTCGCACGTAGTTTATGGTATTCAATGTAATGAGTGTTTAGGCATGTATATTGGACAGACAAAACCAAATATTAAACATAGAATGAGCTCGCATAAATCGTCATGTAACCCTAAATATATTAACAAAAAAGAACAGACAGCATTGGCTCTTCATCATTTCAAATATAACCATAATTTTAATAATGATTCAATAAAGATTTTTGACAAGGAATATAATTACCAAAAAAGGCTTATTAGCGAGATGGTGTGTATACAATCTCATAATAATGCCATTAACAAGAAGTCTGATACTGAACATTTAAGCGTAATCTATAATAGTATTAAGAAATTTATGAAATGAAAATACCTATAATATGAATATTCAGTACATCATTTCTTTCTTTTGTTGTCAATGTCTTATTTTAATTGCTTTTTCTTACTGAGTTTTTTACTTTTCATTAATTAGTATCTCGATGTCTGATATTTATATTTAATTTGGAAGACTATTCGAAACAGTTACAGTTTACCACTATATATTTATATAGTTTAGTAAATACATTTCCTATTGACCTGTTCATTATATGATGAATAATAATTTTATCGTTTTTGACTCTGGTTTTGTCTCACTAGGTAAGGTTGCTACTAATTTTTTAATTTTTTAAAGAAATTTTTTAAAGAAATTGTTAAAATTTTTAAATTAATGTTTTAATCTAATGTTTTGTTGTTTAATTAATAGTATTCTAATAATGTTTTTTAAATTATTCATATTTATGTATAACTATTTTCGTTTGTTTTGTTTTAAATTTTAAATTGTCAATATTGTTTTATAATTTTTATCTATTGCTTCCATTGTAGTCCTGAAGAAGATTTAAAATAAATCGAAACGTTGGCTTAATTAGAAAATCTAGACCATCAACTATATTGTCCTGTGTTCCGATTATTCCTTCCTAAATACAAGTTTAAGGATATTAACAATATATCATAGATATTTCTTATCAATTTTCGGGGAAACTATATCAAAAGGTATTCTTATTGTTTGATGTACCTACTATCCGCCTGAAAATATGGGAAGATAATTTTGGATCGCTAACAATCAAAAAGTATTATTTTAAGGATGAAGGATTCTTGAAATAGACGTAGAATACAAAGACAATCAGAATTCTGATTATTTTGCGGTGACAAATACGGTTAACAATTTACCTAGAACAATGCAAGTTTATATTTATTAATTAATTGATAAAGAATATTTTAAAATTGTTCTATTACACTATAATGGCAAAGAAAAAGTTATTTTTATTCGCAAATTATACGCTGTGAAGAAAAATGACAGCTAATCTTGATTTTCCTATTTAGGTGCGTCAATACTAATTGCGGTGTTGAGATCTATAGAACAGTTTGGAGCAGTTTCTCACGTAATTCAGCTATTAAGTAAAATTTGCATCTCGAGCATAGGTGTTCAGAGTTGGAGCACAACTGAGTTAACTTTTGATTAGGCAAACACCGGCAGAGTTGTGGTTGTTGATCGATAAAGTAGTTGCAGTTGATGAAGTGTTTGCGGATTAATCAAAATGTTATATCGCATATGGTATTTATTACATATAATGAAGTAGCAGTAACAGTATATGATATTTACTGACCTGTTTTATTATATTTTGTTGATCTTCTTGTTGGAATTTGGTTATACTATAGAACATGTATCATTAGTTCTATATGAGACAAATTTATCGACCTTTTCATAGATAAACATTAAAATCGAGATTAACCACAGAGTGTCCCTAAAATGTCTGTATAAAACTTCAGCACAAATTCCTGTGGCTAAAATATGAGGATCTAGCCTAATTTACCTTATCCCAAAAGCTGATAGTTTCCGAAATAGCATGAATCTCACGAAATTTGGTAGTTAGGGTATTTGGGATGAGAAATCGAGATCTGATCACAGTTTCGATATACATTGCAGAGGGCGCCACTAACATTACTTCGCTTACATCGAAAGCTTCACAACTTTTTTAATAATAATAATACTATTTAATAGTCGAACAGGAACAAAAAGCCCAATTACAGGACCATAATAGAAATTGTTCATTACATAAAAGTTTCTAAAATAACATTAAAACAACCAAAATAATCTAATACAAAAAAAAATAAATGGATAGGTAAAATAGATAAGTAAAAAATATAAAAGTATGAAAAAGTACTGATCTACCAATAAAAAAATACACAACATGAAGTAAGTGCCAAAAATATTAAAAATAAATACGTAACTAAATAATTATGAGAAAAAATTATAACTGCACGTCATGGGCAATCCTTAGCAGCTGCTTTAGACTGATATTATTAATATCACACATATCACATAATAAATTGAAGTGGATGTCATATAGTATACAGGAGATTTTAACATGAGATTAGTTCTAGCAGATTGACAGTAAAATGTCATATGTGATCTAATCGAAGAATGTGGCACCAATAAATTAAGTTGGGATGAAATATATAGGGAGTCAATTGAAATGTGAAAAGAGATTGTGTAGAAATATGATGGAGTATATAAATCTAGATATTAATAAGTTTTTGTCAACGCCGTGTACCAGATAAATCCCATCAGATTTAAATGAAAGATATTTAAGAAACTTTCTCTGAACAGATTCAATTCTATTGGTACAGCAGGTGCAATAAGGATTCCAAATTAAAGAACAGCTTGGATCTTACGAAAGCATAATATAATAATTTTAATGTATTCGGATTTTTAAAATTGTTTACTGTTTCTAATAATAAATCCTTAGGCTCCTTTAACAATGTATATTCAATATGATGCCAGAAGCTTAGAGTAGGTACTATCAAATATAATACCCCAATCTTTTGTAGAGTATCGACTAAGTAATTGCGAATTAATATTGTAATCATTTACAACAGGATTGGATTTACAAGTGTAGGTGATAATTTTGCACATTTAGGCTAAGTTTGTTGTTAACAGACCAAGCTACAAGTTTATTTAACTCTACCTGAAGGTTATGGGCCTGCTTTATTGAAGAAATGCAAGTAAAAATTTTAACGTCATCAGCATACAAAAGCTCCCCACAATTCAATACACCGTCAAGGTCATTTATGAATAGTAGCAACAGTAGCGGATCTAAATTCAAATCCTGAGGAAGTCCTGATGCAGAGACATAGGTCTTAAATTTGAAACCATTCAATGTAACATATTGCATCCTACTGTGAAGGTAGGATTGAAAAAATATAAGCAACTCATCACTAAAACCAAATGTGTTGAGTTTTTGCAGTAAAACTGAGTAATGTATCCTGTCGAAAGCCTTAGAAAAGTCAGTGTACACTACATCAACTTGACCATGTGCCTCGGTATATTAAGTTTCTAATTAAAAATTGTTGTACCTTAACATCTTTTATCACGATGTTAAAGGGTAAGGTATTTATTAAAAGAAATCAAATTGTGCAAAATAAACATTTCAATTATTAAATTCGTTGATAAAAGGACCAAAAAGATTTTTTTCGAAACATTTGAAGGTAGGACTTTAAGCAGGCTATGCGTTATTATTAAATTTCGAGCATTCAATAGGTAATATTTGAAACACTCAAAATAAAAGTAATCATTTAATTATTTATTTGTTATCATCATCGTCATGACACATGTCCATTTTTGCTTAGAATCAGGTTATTGCAGTCCACATAGGTCATTGAATTGCATACTATGAACAAATAGCATATGTCTCCTATTTACTTTAGCTGCAAACGACGAGCTGTTTAATAATCAGAAAAAAATCCTGGAAATATGCTGTTCTTACGCAATATTAAATATAATCATGGATCTGTTCTGAAAATCAACAGTTTGATGTGGTGAACCCACTAATGCACTCTTGGTTTGTATAAAGAATTCGGATTCTGATTGGTTAAATGGAATTCTCTACACCAAGCTGCTGAATTTAAAAACACGCCCCATTGTGTGCATTCGCGCCTTCTAAACGGATTATTAAATTGGTGGAATATTTGCTATTTTGGTGAACTCGTTCTAATGTGTTTCATTTAAATATTGTTCTATGTGATAGTTTGTGTGATTGGTGCAAAATGGTGCAAGGAAAGAGGCAGTTCCCGAGAATTACACACATGAGCAAATGCCATACTACTACCATCAAATACCTACAAACTTGTTAAAAATATATTATTACACTTTCACTTTAGACTGAGAAGAAAAGTCATAGACTCATCATTTAAAAATATTGTAGAATACGTATATAATTTTTTATTTTTAATATAAAAACAAATGCACCAATTCATACATGTTCGTTTATCATGCGATGAGTATCGAATTAATATTTGCAAAACTAAACGCCAAACACAGCAACGAAGTTCAATTTTAATTCTGTTGACAGGACTTACAGACAGACAGACAAGTTGAAAATAGAAAATAGGTTGTATTTATTTTCTTACAATTTTGCAGTTTTTGATACTAAAAACGTTGGCTGCAGTTACTATAGGAGGTGACATTACAGTACTAGTTGTTTACGAGTACTGTAATAAGACCTAACGGACGTGTATCATGTAATATTTTATTTCATACTGTCCTTATAATCGTTTAAAAGTAAATAAAAATTTCTGATTATTAAAATTTAAAAAATATTAGTTAGTAATCTGTTGGGGTTTGTGTGAGTTCAGAGCTTATTTCTTTTACTTCTTTTTTAATGGGCTGTCGTTTGGTTTAACGGAATCCCGGGGAATAATAACACTTGGGTATTATTTAACTTTATTTTTTTACTTCACTCTTATTGATTGATATGTAGTAATAGTGCAAGTAAGAATGTACAACGATAAAATAACTAATCAGAGGAGAACATGTGATTTATAATATATTGACATATACATAGCTCGATCGATGATTTGGTACTAAATCTAGATCGGCTGGACCGCAAAGAGGCGGAGGGCTCGCCCTACCGGTACGATAGTTAACTTAGAAAAGCGAACTAATTTAAATTCACAACACAATGTTTTGCTGGTCGCTGTCAAATAAATTAATATCATTTTTGCATTGTTTTGAATTATGGAGATTTTGAAAGATATTTTAAATAAATCAAGCAACTTGACGATCCAGAAAAAAAATCATTTTACAGATAGAGGTAGGTGCATGCATTTCTATAAAGTATTACGATAATCCCAATCCAACTTAAATAAAATAAGTAAAATAGTGTTGCTAGGCAACACACATTAGAGTGTCCCTCAAATGACATCAGGAAATTCAGGTTATTTACACAAAGTATACTTTGTGGTTATTTAACGGACATTATGAAATAATAGTTATTTACAATATAAGTGTTGTAAAGATTCATATTACATAAAACATCGAGTGTAGTAATATTACAATAAGAATATTGTACAACATTTATCTACTTTCATTTAAGGCCGGGACTTTGCAGAAAAGGAATTGCACAGCCTGAGTGAGCGAAACGACGAATCAATCAGACCTATAAGACAGTATACAACTCGTATAGGCCCGAACTGCACGGTTCTCTGAAGTTTATCGTGCACTTTGACGTACATAAAAATAGCAGCCGTGATATATGTTATGATTTTACTCGAGGACACAAAATGTAAAATTACCAATAAATATTAATCTGAAAGTGAAACACAAGTTGTCCTATATGTCCTGGCTAGTGAGTGAAGTAATTTGGTGGCTGTGGCTGTGATAATTTTGCCGTAATTGTGACATATTGCCGTAGTAACTGTGTGGCTAAAATTGAGGTATTTTAACATTTATTTTAATATCTTGTGATTTTATGAGCATTGAAAATTATCTCACGCACTAGCGGGATCCTTTGTGAATACGTTGATATATAATAATAAACAATTATTTCAATTTTCTTGGAGTTCTGTGTCCTCGCTTGAAGCCCTGTTAGACGGTAAAAATATGTATACAAAATCCCAGCCTTAATAACACGTAAAGGAATGTATTTGGCAAAAAGTGTCAAATGACGCGACAAGAAGCTGGTGTAATTTCTATGAAGTTTTCTTATGTTACCTTTCGCATGATTATTGCCAAATCAATCCAAATGAGTGATTATGATATAAGTTTAGCCTCTGATATAGAAGCAATGGCAAACGGGGCGATTTTAAGTGTAGTTCCGACAAAATCTAAGACACGGTATGAGTTGCAATACCAAAAGTTTGAAAATTGGTACTCCACTAACTTACACTAACAAGATAAAGGGAGTGTCTGAGTTTGGCTTGTTTTTGGAAAGCAACACTCCCAGAAACCATCTAGGATATGAACTCATTACTCAATGTTGAGAACTATGATTTCAGTTCAGAAAATCAAGATATAAACAGAGTTTCTCAACTAATAGCATTTTTGAAAAAAAGTTCAGAGGGTTACAAGACCAAAAAGTTCAGTATTTTTATAAAGAAAGAAGTATATAAGTTTCTAAGTACTACAGATGATGAAACACATTTACTCATGAAGGTATGATAATCGACATTTTTGGGGCCTGTCGTCCCGAAGAATTAACTAAGCTAATGTTGGATCATATTCAATACAATGACCTCTAGTGATATGAAAATTGTGACTCCATGCACGAAAACAAAAATTGTCAGAGAATTTGTTATAACAGAAGAAAATGTTCAATATTTTTCGAATATATGTTGTACTTTACACCAAATGCAACTCACAGGCGGTTTTTTGGTATTCTACAGACACAGAAAGTGTACCTCAGCCTGTCAGAGTAATACTTTTGGAAGCATTCCAAAAATAATTGCAACTAAGCTTGGATTGAAGAATTCCAAAGAAAGAATACAGTGGATATCGTTTTACAAGATCTTCAACCACCGTTCTGGTTGATGGCGGTGCAGATCTGCAGATGTTAAACCACCATGGGGGTTGAAAATCTTCTTCTTCTAATAATAATAATAATAATAACAATAATAATAATAATAATAATAATAATAATAATAATAATAATAATAATAATAATAATAATAATAATAATAATAATAATAATAATAATAATAATAATAATAATAATAATAATAATAATAATAATAATAATAATAATAATAATAATAATAATAATAATAATAATAATAATAATAATAATAATAATAATAATAATAATAATAATAATAATAATAATAATAATAATAATAATAATAATAATAATAATAATAATAATAATAATAATAATAATAATAATAATAATAATAATAATAATAATAATAATAATAATAATAATAATAATAATAATAATAATAATAATAATAATAATAATAATAATAATAATAATAATAATAATAATAATAATAATAATAATAATAATAATAATAATAATAATAATAATAATAATAATAATAATAATAATAATAATAATAATAATAATAATAATAATAATAATAATAATAATAATAATAATAATAATAATAATAATAATAATAATAATAATAATAATAATAATAATAATAATAATAATAATAATAATAATAATAATAATAATAATAATAATAATAATAATAATAATAATAATAATAATAATAATAATAATAATAATAATAATAATAATAATAATAATAATAATAATAATAATAATAATAATAATAATAATAATAATAATAATAATAATAATAATAATAATAATAATAATAATAATAATAATAATAATAATAATAATAATAATAATAATAATAATAATAATAATAATAATAATAATAATAATAATAATAATAATAATAATAATAATAATAATAATAATAATAATAATAATAATAATAATAATAATAATAATAATAATAATAATAATAATAATAATAATAATAATAATAATAATAATAATAATAATAATAATAATAATAATAATAATAATAATAATAATAATAATAATAATAATAATAATAATAATAATAATAATAATAATAATAATAATAATAATAATAATAATAATAATAATAATAATAATAATAATAATAATAATAATAATAATAATAATAATAATAATAATAATAATAATAATAATAATAATAATAATAATAATAATAATAATAATAATAATAATAATAATAATAATAATAATAATAATAATAATAATAATAATAATAATAATAATAATAATAATAATAATAATAATAATAATAATAATAATAATAATAATAATAATAATAATAATAATAATAATAATAATAATAATAATAATAATAATAATAATAATAATAATAATAATAATAATAATAATAATAATAATAATAATAATAATAATAATAATAATAATAATAATAATAATAATAATAATAATAATAATAATAATAATAATAATAATAATAATAATAATAATAATAATAATAATAATAATAATAATAATAATAATAATAATAATAATAATAATAATAATAATAATAATAATAATAATAATAATAATAATAATAATAATAATAATAATAATAATAATAATAATAATAATAATAATAATAATAATAATAATAATAATAATAATAATAATAATAATAATAATAATAATAATAATAATAATAATAATAATAATAATAATAATAATAATAATAATAATAATAATAATAATAATAATAATAATGATTTCTAATCATTTATTAGCCCAACAGAGGAATTACAAATTTTGAGCAAATTACAAGTTTATAAATCTATTTCCAACTAAATTGTAAAAAAATCACTGACTGGTATTGTCTGCGGGTTTCTAATGCCTCAACGTCAAACATGTTCAATAGAGTTCTGTCATTAAAACCTGAATATGATGAAGTGCAAAATACAAATTGTAAACAAAATATTTTAGAAACCTTCTTTGTACTCCGTCGAGATGAGTGAGTTTGATAATGTAAATGAAAATGGTTCCAGACCGACTAACGCTGTAACAAATCGTTTAATCTTATGTTTGACGACAATGAAACAGGCAATCCCTGAAATGACGTAAAATTTCAGTCGAATCTATAAGGAATATTCATTCCATTACAGTTTGCCGGCATTACAGCCAATGACGTTTCCGTGAAATGACGAATTATCAATGACTCATATGATACAATCAATAATAACTTAATCAAAAATAACTCTTTAGAACGTCTTTAATTTTTTCTTCATATTGCAAACTTTCGTCACTTATTTTATACTCATACTTTACATAATGCAGTATTCAATATAGTTAATTGTTAACATTTACTAACACATTTAAATGCAATCGATTTTCTAGAGGACAATCATATATACAATACAGATTATTAAGATCATCCTACAAATTAGAACAAATTAGTCCGTACACTTCCTTGAAGTAAAAAGTAACATGATCGTCACTGCAAAAATTAAATGTTCAAAATTTAACAATCTATTCTATTTCCAACTAAATTGTAATTCACTGACTGGTATTGTCTGCTTAATAAATGGGCCTATCAAACACTAGGAGGGAATTGGAGAAGGAATGGGGATGTAGACAGGCCCATGACTTCTTCAATGAACCTAATAAATCTAGGACGAAGTGGCTGCTGAGCCTTAGTCGAACCAAATGGTGGGGTCCTGACAGGCCACTGCAAACTCAGCAGGCATTTGAAAGAATAATGTTTTAGAGCTTGAATATTAGTGAATGGAATTGCAAGAAAAGACCCCTATCCATTTTCTAGGATACTGTGCGGCTCTTGGAAGACTAAGATATAGAATCTTTGGCACCGAACGTCTTTATTTTTTCTTCATATTGCAAAGGGAAGAGATGAGGGGCCTACCATGGACCAGGATCCACGTTCATTAGGACGTCGGGTAGGTTCGAGGAAGGCCGAGGGCGAATAGTGGAGGGGTAATGGGATGCCAGGGTAGGCAAAAGGGCCCACGTGTGGCCGTACTTGCCAGGCTTAAGGCCGCCGCAAAAATTAAATTTACTACTAACTAAGACAGAGCAGATGTCATTAATAAACAGTAAGAATAACAGCGATCCCAGATTGGATCCCTGAGGGACTCATGAACTTGCAAAATGCGGTTGAGATTTAAATCCATTGAATGCAACGAAGTAGGTTCTGTTATTTATATAGGAGGAAAATAGCGTCATTAAAAGAGGACCAAAGCCAAACGCTTCCAACTTTTTCAACAAAATGCAATGGTTAATGCGGTCGAAGGCCTTTGATATATCTGTGTATATGACATATACTCTGCCATGCAAATCCAAAATATTAGAAACATATCGAGTGCAGAGTTCTGCTACGGCAGAAGACTATTTTAAGAATTCTTTAAAGAATAAGAAATAGATAGCAAAAAAATCACGGGGTCAAACACGGATTTAACCATTGCATAATTATGCAAACTTAAACACTCCCTCCATCACATCTATTTCTGGTATACAATTTTCTGATTGTAAAAAGTGTATTATTAATTTATATAATAAACCTTAGGTTTCATAATTTTTTTAATAATAAATACATAATTCTTCTAAACAGCGGGTTTTTTAAACAAAAAAATGTCATTAAAAACACTTTTTGTTTCATTATAGCACTAGTAATAGATGCCTTTACGAAACTATTTATAGAACTATAAAATTGATGTTACGGAATGAAAGAAGATAAAATAACATGACATACATTGAGGTCGAAATCAATAATTCAAAAATTGTTTTACAAAAAGTGTATTTCCTATTTAAATTCTACGGTTATGCAATAATAATTGTTTATATCAAACATTTTTAGAAAAAACTACATATTATTATTTAATTTTGAGAAATTGTACGCTGGCTCATTGTGAGATATATTATTTTATTTTATCTGATATATCCCGTGACAATAGTTTTTTTTATAATTTCTCCCCTTACTTTGAGCTCAACGTCTGGAATCTTGTGTTGGATGTAGATTTTTATATATTTCAGCCTACGCGTGTGTTACTCTCTCTTCTACTGTATCAGTGGGTTTGACCGCGTGTCATATGAAAATACACATCGGTGTGCGGCATTGTAATGCTGAACTCAGTAACTCACCTTTTCCAGTTCCTTCAATGATGCGGGGGACACATCCGAGTGCCTGCGAAGTTCCGGACTCCTAGGGGGCGCGAGGCCGCTCCCCACACCGCCTACCGTCAGCCCCCCGCCTGATCCCAGCCTGGCCTCGGAGTGCCGCCTCTGCAGTTCCTGTATAGGAATTTCTAATAAACTTTCGTTCGAGTCTTGAGCCAAGGCGGCCCGCGACTGGAGTTTCCTAAAAAAAAGTATTATTAAAAGAGGGAAGTAAGTTGGTAAATAAATAAGTAGAATTTTACGCGATTTTTTGTGCAATTAAATTTAATTTGCATATTACAAATTCCCAGCAAGTCAACTTGAAAATGTGAGATAGAAAAAATAAAACTTAAACAATTAAGAAACAGTTGCTGTTGGCTATATTAATATACTTTAAAGTTTGTTGAGCGTAATCAGTAATTAAATTTTGATAGAATAAAGACAAAAGATATGCATCTTAGGGCTGGTATTTTCTCCTTCCAATAAAATTGCTGATAACTATCTTGAAGATAAAATTGTCCGGAGGTTTTAACAATAAAATAACTGTATATTCATTTTATGTTATGGTTCAAGTAGATAACCGAAGGTTAAGATACTTAAACTGGTTTTAATATACTTGTATCAAACTTCACTCAAGTGAAGAAGTAACTAGCTGAGGATCGTTTGAAGAACGATGAGTATGCAGATTAAACAGTTTTAATCTATTCTCAGGGCATTTAATTGAAAAAGGAAAAAAATATGAAATTTCATACTTATATTTATTTATCTTTGAGTTCTATTCTCTGTAGCATCTATACCTAATTATTGATGAAATTAGTTCCCTACAATTTGTTTGAATGTATGAAATATTATAATAACTCTACTTCGTTCCAAAATTTGGTGTAAGTGTGGTTTTTCATTAACAAAATATCCAGTATATCATTATATAAATTGTCCAGTTCCTCAAAATGATCTGTTTTTATATTTATTGTACGTATAACAATTAAAAAACCATACAAATTTGAACATTTTGTCCACTAATTAATTATTATTACATGTCACCGACGAGATATGTCAACTTTTATTCAAATTCAGTATGCTGATAGAAAAAGACGAAATAGTACTATGGAGAAGAAACTATTTAAGGTAAATATTAGAAGATTGAAGTCTGAATCGAAAAATATGTTTTGTGCACTAGTAAGGACCTCTTAAAATAGTGTCCTTGAAATATATTTAATTCTTTTAGTTTACCAGGGACGGGCTAAGCTTTACAACTTAATGCCTAAAATTTGAACATCCTGTATGATAAAGACTTTAAAATAATAAATCTGGGTAGCCTTCAACTTTAGACTAAAAAAGCTACTCTTATTTATTGTCGATAAACTGAACCGTCTACGAGAAAAAATTCCACTTATGTTTGCAGAAAAATGTGCGTTTTAGTAATTTATCAGCACCAAGAAATCGTATTGTATTTGATAACGTTACTATGGTACGAAATAAATGAAATATCCTGCATTTTAGAACTTGTCATCTTTCACATCGCTGACACATTGATCCTTTCCCTCGTTATTAATTAATCAATTTTTTCGTGGTGAAGTTAATCGTGAATTAATTTGAAATATGGAATACACGTTTATTGAGTATGCAAATATGCATCTGATGTATGATCTTGCATATTGCAATGCTTTACAAGACAGAAGGTTATGCCACGACAAATTTCCTAATTGTGCTCTGCCAAACCAGAAGACATTTCAACGAATTGGCTAACGTCTAAGGAAGAATGGTGGGCGATTCCACTTAATAAAGTAATATATATTAGACTTTCTTCATATTTGTAGAAAAATTTGGAAAGCATAGTACTGATGCTGGTCTGCGAAGAACCGTATGTAGGCCGAAGTAAGAGGAACATATTTTAATTGCTGTAGAAAACACTTCATCAACGAGCACTGGAAAATTATCAGCACGGTTCAATACATCAAAAACAATAGTACATAAAGTTTGTAAACTGGCTATTGGATCATCAACGAAATAATATAAACTTTATGGGCACTATTCTTTTCACAGATGATGCAAGGTTTACCAAAAATGGTATCACCAATTTGCACAACACATGTATATGCTGATACATCCTCATGCCACTATTGTTTCGCATCATCAATATCTGGGCAGGAGTCATTGCAAATTTTTTTATTGAACCATTCATATTGCCGGAACGGACAACTTTAAATGGACTTCCTTCAGAATGCTTTTCAATATTTAATAGAGCATTTACTACTTGAAACCCGCCGAAACGTGTACTTCATGCACGATGGGGCACCACCTCATTTCAGCATTGGTGTGCGGGAGCATCTGAATAACGTCCATCAAAACCGTTGGATAGGTAGAGGAGGATCTATTGCCTGGCCTCCTCGATCTCCCGACCTAACGCCGTTGGATTTTTACCTGTGTGGACACCTCAAATAGTTATTGATGAATTCCACTCCGGTCGACACTAGGGAGGAACTTCTACAGAGAATCACGTTTCATTATGATACGATAAGGAACAATGCTGAGTTATTCTGGCGGGTACAGAAGTCCTCAATTCATCGTTCCCGTGAGTGTATCAGACTTCACGGAACCCATGTTGAACCTTGTTAAGTTTTTCAATAATTTCGTTAAGGTACCTCCGCCATTTTCGGACTACAGCTTAAAAGGAAACTTTCCTGTTGTTTGAATGACTTTCGTATCGCACTTTGTTGGCGTGAAAAATATATATCTATGTAAATTCCCCTTTTTATTAAAAATAAAACGTGAATTTTCCTACAAATATGAAGAAAGTCAATAATGTATGTATTACCTCTGTTGTGATACAGTCTTCTGGCTTGTAAAGCATTGCAAGACGTAAGGCATAGTTCGAATTAATATACAATTAAATTCACGACCCAATCCAAAAATCGGTAAATTAATAACGAAGTAAAAGCGAATGTGTCAGCGATGTGAAAGATGACAAGTTCTAAAATGCAGGATATTTCATTTATTTCGTATCATAGTAACATTAGCAAAAACAATACGTTTTCTTGACGGTGATAAATTGAACTTTTTCTGGTAAACGGTTCATTTTATTGACAATAAACAACAGTACCTTTTTTAGTGTAAGGTTAAAGCTACCCAGATTTATTATTTTAAAGTCCATAACATAACGGGTGCTGAAAATTTAGGCATTTAGTTGCAAAACTTTGCCCGCCCCTGGTAAACTAAAAAAGCTAAATATGTATCAAGAACGTTATTTTAAGAGGTCCTTACTAGTGTTTATCGCATTCGATTTTTATTAAATTTTATTAAGTAAGTACTTTAAAAGTTATTCAAGAAATACCGATTTCCAGTGGTGTTCTATTTCCGTAGGGAGAGCCTGTGAAAAAAAATTATAAGAAATTGTCATCTTATTTTTTCATGTTATATCTGCATCCTAGAGATTTCCCACATTTTTCCGGACACCCTGTATATTTTTCGTAAAAATCGGTTTCTGGGGTGCTTTGAACAAACTTATTGTGACTAAAATTTAACTACATTTAGTTACTACCTTTTGTCATAATTCTTTGGACTTTGCACCCACCTGCGACATACGCTGCACGTCCAATTCGCGGGGTCCTCATCCTCGGCCAGTTTGCTGTAGCTGGCACAGTCCTCGCAGACCCGCTGCGTGCATTCTGCACAGGTCCGGCTGAAGTCGTCTGGCTTGAAGGCCTTCAGGCAGACGCGACAGGCACCCGCTCTACTAGGTGGTTTTCCGGGTTCCGGCTTGGCGGTGACGGGCGGGGTGGACGGCGCCACCGTGGCCCCTAACTTCTCCTCGATGGGGGGCGTCGCTTCCGTGTCAGGTATGAGCGAAGGCCGCGGAGACATCTTGGTCACTGCGAGGAAGGGCAATTAGTCAGCGATTACGTGGATGCAGGCAGTTGTGATTTAAACTAATTTGCATAAACAATTTGAGAAACTGTATACAGTTTCTGATGCACACAAATATCAATGGAACATTGCTAGGCAAACATTTACAAATTATAACAAGTTGTATCTCATACTCTGTTGGCATTTTTTTATGTAGGAATCAAAGACCGCCCTCTAACGTATATTTTGTCTGCCAAAACCTACCATTACTAGGGGTTTTAGAATGATTATAAATAACTGATTATTTAATAAAAACTTATCCAAAGATGATCAAGTTAGGAAAGGAACGGGCGACCCTTCAGACACAAAAACAGCTAATCGTATGTCTTTACCAGAGTTGGCGCTTAAAGTAAGCCTTCACTCTGTCTTTACACTTAGCTTTCAAGAGAACCTCATAATATTTTTTCCAAAATTAACCTATAATATCAATATTGAAAAAATATCATGAAAAATTGAGCAGCAGATTAAATGCAATGGTCAGAAGAGCAGGAGGTAAACGTAAACTGATTTTTAGGTTAATTAATACTTTAAATAACATATCTCTTGTAACACATATTTCTTTTAGTTCACTCTAAAAAGGACGCGGAAGGGTGGAAAAAGTCCATATAAAGAGTGTCCAACTTTTGTATTGAAATAAAACGAGGTAGGTATGTAAATGACCTGTATTTATTTTTTAATTAATTGCAGTGTAAGTACAATATATATCACTATGTATGAATGTTGGGCAAATAACTGTCACAGCATATCCAGTTCCCGATAACATTCTTTCATAAAAAAATCACCAAAAATTCTTCTAATATTGTCCATTAAGTCTACAGTTATTTGAGATGCATTATCTTTCAGATAATAATAAAAGAAAAAAGCTAAGGCTGTTATATTGCAGCAGCTTTGCCTGACTACCTAACATCATCACCATGCGAAATTATCAAAATGTAATTGAAACAAAAAGACTGGGGCACGAAAATTGGGTTATCATTATCGCCATTAACAGTTAGAGCATTTTCATAATACATTTTAACAATTTGTATGTACTATTGAATCGTGTAATTCTCTATTAAAAGTTTCATAAAATCAATTGTAAACATGTGTACACTACAACTATGGTCACTGAACGTAGACGAAAAGGCTCTTTATATACGTAATAAGAAGAAATGTTGAATGTTTACCAAAAATTTTAAATCTAATGCTTTATAATTTATCACAAGTACTAATAATCTTTAATTAATCTAATAGTATTGACTTCTTTTATGGAAATCTGGAAACTGATTAATTGATTCAGATCATAAAGAAATCTTCTTTAAAGCTTTATAGACATTTTGAAGAAATTACATACAATATGGTTTTAGTTCGTCCAATTCATTCATTTTTAGAGACTACTCCCGTGCTACCTTCATATATTTCTACTACAATAGAGTTTTGTTCCTATTTGACTTATAAATAAAACAAAATTATCGACCTCTTTACCAATTATTGTAGACCTTGGAAATTTATTTATCTGTACTTGTACATATACTGTATTTTAGATATTGCCAATTTTTGCATCGTTGCTTTGAAATTCCAGTTTTACTAAAATTTTGTATGTTATCCTATTTAATTTAAAACTTGTTAATATTCAGATATTTATATGTATAAAAATAGTATACCGGACTTTAGAAGCTAATGGTACCGATCAAAACAAGAAAAGAAGTTCTCTTAAATAGATATATGCCCTAAATTGCTTCTTGAGGGAATTGCACTCCTTTATTAAAGACTGTTTCTTTGTGTTAAAAAAACGCAAATTTTGTACACTTTTTAAAGGGCTCCACCCAAGAGCTAGAAATATTTAAGGGCATAAGAAGTTTTCTTATTTTGATCAGTAGTAGGTATAACTTTCTGAAGTTTGGCACACCATTTTTCTACATTCTATAATTAAGTACATTTTCAAATGGAGGCAACTTAAACAATCAACTCTAAATTTTAAAATAACTTGGGCTGACGTTAGTCTAAAGTGATAATTATTAACAACAACAAAAGAAAATGATAATTTGTTTAAAGAATTATTTTTTTCTACAAACGTTAGTATAAGTATAATTTTTAACGCATGCTGTCTGTATTTAAAATGTAATTTTAAGACACTGTAAAAGTAATTTACTTTTAGCACTACTGAATGCTAAAGTGAATGGTACAGTGTTAAATCAAAGAAATAGTTATTTATTTATTTAATTAGGTGTACAGTTAGAGAAATCACAATTAGAATAAGTAATGGCCAATTTTATTAGTAGTTGCAGTGGTAATTATTTCTGAAAACATGTACCCAGGGTAGGGAGTAATGTTAGCTGTTGAAGTTTTAGACAAAATTTGGCCTGCGATGCTCTTCTTGTTTTGTAACGAGTTGTCTATATAACAACTCTCCGTTAGTGTACTGGACTTCCATCCACCGTGGCTCTTAATTGTAGTAAGATTAGCACCAAAGTCTGTCAAAAAACTAACCAAAGATCGTCGCGACGGAATGTCCAATAAAAAGATGAGAATCAGGCAAACTTAGAAATTCTGCAATATTGGTAGCAATCCTACCAAATGTTTTGAGTAACCTTAATGTATTTAATGAAAATACGTTGCACATTAGTTTTTGTGTATGATGTATGTAGTAAGATTAGCACCAAAGTCTGCCAACAAACTAACCAAAGATCGTCGCGACGGAATGTCCAATAAAAAGATAAGAATCAGGCAAACTTAGAAATTCTGCAATATTGGCAGGAATCCTATCAAATGTGTACTGTTCTTAATGTATTTAATGAAAATACGTTGCACATTAGTTTTTGTGTATGATGTATGCACAACTAGTGAAGTTCCCAAATCTTCGATATTGCATAATAATTCTTCTCGATGACATGCTCCAAATATACGGAAAATTATAGCAACCTTCTGCATGAGTTGTTTCATCCTGCGATAAATTTGTCGATTTGTTCCCTGGTCAATACTTTCGACTTTTTCTGTCGATATCTTTCGCCGTTTTGCTTAACTAGCTTGTAATATTTGCTTATGTATTGATACTTTGTGTTCATTCATCCTTCAACCTGGAGAATTTGACCAAAGCGTTGATGATTTCCATATTTTGGACTTTTCTTCAAAGTATACCAAAAGCAGTATTTCACTGATCTTGCCAGTAACATTTTTTGCTTTGACTTACTAGGCAATAACTCGAAAGTGGCTTTGGCCACATCTTCCTCGATTTTCACCGGAAGAAATTCATTTTCTCGATCAGTTTCTATGTCACGAGATTTGAAGTTACTTGTCAACAAGCAATCAAACATTCATTAGCAACGATAAACTTCATAGAAAATTTAAGACAGTGCAAAAAGTGGTTAAGTCACATGAGTTATAACTGTTTAAAATTTCTACAGAGAACAAAATTTGGACTTAGCTACTTTTTGTGAAAAAAAATGGGTTCATCGTATAAAAATGAGAAACTTTTGCTTTATTTCCCTCTCCTTCATATTGGTAAAAAAATAAAAAACCGGAATTATGAAAATATATTTCCCAAAAATTGAAAGTATTCAATATCTTGTTCGCAGTGTCAATCTCACAAAAATATGGACTTAGCTTCTTTTTGCACTCACCCCTTCATTTAGATTTCAAAATGATATTTTATAAATTTAATAACGTGAGAAATGCGTATATTTGAACCTTTAATGGGGTTTGTAGAAAGAACAGTGTATTACATACAGGATGAGTCAGTCATAATGTCATTAATTTTAAGAGGAGATAGGGAATAATGAGTATAATGCGAATACGCGATTAAAAAAATCTAAATGCATATTTACGCCAAAAAAAAATATTTTCAAATCATTACTTAAACCCCCTTTTCAGACTGTCACTGACCGTTCACAGCCTTGGTCGTTTAGAGCTCACAGTTCAACTCGATGTCGACCTGATGCAATGTTGCCAAGTTGAAATATTTTTCTAGTACCTACCTACCTAGGCATTATACATCACAAATAAACGATTGTACTGACTATTTTAGAATCTCATATTATTTCTTGCTCAGTTCAGCCAATAATAATTTAAAATGTTAATGTTCAATGAACGCTATAAATTATTTTTTAGAAGTAAGCAATTAACATATTAAATTCCTATTGTTGTGGATTTTCGTCCGATCAAATGTGACTGCAAAAAAATTAGCTTGGTTTGTTTGAAAAATATTTAATATTGAAATTACAAAACTCCAACGTATCTAATAATAAACTGAGTAATAAACCATTTAGGTACATTACATAAAAAACGTATACCCCATGGGTAAATTATTAAGAGAAGCTGAAAAGTGTCCCGTGTTTAAATACTAAATAATAAAAAACCCTTGTGTTGTCGACAAAACACTGTCCAAGACCGAAAGAGCACGCCTCTGATCTGATGCTCATAAAAAATTATCGAGAGTAAATCTGACCTACCGTATTATTAGGTCAATAACCTAGTTACCTAGTTTTTGTACTGTTATTTAACGACAAGGAGTAAAACTAACTTTTTTTTATCTAAATACATGAATGAATTCTCCTTAAATATTGATTTATTTGTTAATAAAAACAAATGGAATAAAATAAATAAATGTTTTCGAATGTTGGGTTAAGTTGTGCTAAAGTATGTATGTATATATTTTTTTACATCAATTTTAGGTTCGTTTAACAACTGTTACAAAATCGCAAGTAAATTTGTCTCTAATCATTTCATACGACTTCTCCTCACCCTTATTTTTCCCGTTCCTCTCGTCCGCTTTCAGCTACACAAAGAAAAGCAAAGTTTCGCTTACAGAACTTCAACTCCTCCTATCGTCGTTTTTTGTTTACCGCGCTATTTAATAACTGTAACAACCTCGCTCCACTCTTTATGTAAAATAGAAATTGTTTGCAAGTGGTATATATAGAGAAACTGAAATATTCTGTACCGCCTCGACAGAAACATGTGCCAGCAATTCAGCCTTCAGTATTACTCGACGCAGTTGGTTTTGTTAGACAAGTACCGAAACTTGTTTGTCTATTCTAACTGTATTATGCTCTGTAATATTAAGTTTTGGTGAATAGAACCAACGAATTCTCATTTAATGGCATCTCTGGCCGTCTACTTTGGCAAATCAATCAACAGCGGAACATTAACGTTTAATACAAAATCTAGTTACATTGGAATACGACGATAATATACAAAAATAAATAATGGTTTAGATATTAACATTGATAAGATAAAAGAGCAAGTTATTTTTAATTAAAAGTTTCATAAACATAGGGAAACGCTTCATTTTCGAAATACATTGTGTTTGCCATATACAGATTCGGAAATTGCGGATCTTTACAGAGAAAGTAGAAATTGCCGCTTCATTCCAGGGAAGGTACGAACTTTAAGAGGGGCGGCGACGTGCATTGGTCTAGCATTCCCCACTACTACGGTAATCGGTTCCGTATCGCCATTGAAAATCTAACTGTCAGATCAACTGATGCCAGTGTTGTCAGATCTCATGCATTCCGAGGAAATCTCATGCTTTCATATTTTGATTACAAAATATCATGCTTTTTAATAGACACAAAAAGAAATAATAAAATTATTAAAATTACTCTTTGAAATCTACCAAAACAAAAACCTAACGAGAAATAAAGGCAAAATCGAGGGCAAAATTGAATAGATAGAGGTAGGTATCTACAATATTTGGGTACTTTAAATATCCTTTACTGTATGTAGACTGCTCTCTTAATAATTAGCAATGAATACATACAGTGCCGGTTTTAACACTACCAGCGCCCTGGGCGAGATTTCTACGGCGCCCCCCAACAGCAATTCAAACCCATACGAAAAAAGGATATAATGAAATAACCATTTATTAAAAGAAATAGTTATTTATTATAGAAAATAACCGTTTATTATAAAGAAACTATTAAAATTTTACTTTTCTGGCCTTTCTATCAGCGAACTCATTTATAAGGTTATTAAAGTCGATGTTTTCAGCAATTTTGTTTTCAAATGACAAAGTGACGAAGTTTGTCAATCTAGGGAATTTACGAGTAGACCTCGAACTATGAGCGATGGGCAACAAAAGGGCGCCTGCGGCGCCCCTTTTGTCCGGCGCCCTGGGCGATCGCCCAACCGCGCCCTACCCTAACACCGCTACTGAATACATAAACGGGTATGACAGTCTACGGATATGAGGTGTGTGTGCTATATTCTCGCTGTATTGCAGTGATTCTTAACTCTATTCCGTAAGGGTACCTACATTTTCTGGAAACAACAGATTTTACGACCCGTGAGTCACCCTGCGTCACGTCAACTGCGCCTCAACGTTCGCCCGGCCTAACAATAAAATAAATTGGAAAGGTTACGTGGTTAATAACTTTTAAGTAAGTACCTGTAACTACCTACTTACAATGTAATATTATGATAAAATAGCAGAACATAATGATTTTTAATGAAATAAAAATGGCATTACAAAAGTAATCAAAAATTACTTGCTTCTTTGAAATTATTCTCAGGCACTGAATTTTTCCCACCTGGCAACACTGCTTGATGCAAACACGCTGTGGTCGAAGTATGCGTGTAGCATGACACAAATACACGCAAGCGGCAAAATACAATTCACCATCAAGATCCTCACTTTCCAAATCTGTATACAGGGTGTCTCAGGTATTTTTATTTACTTGGAAATCCTTGATAAAACAGCAATAGTTCTAGGTTGTAATGATATATATTTAGTCTAAAAATTCATAAGTTTAAATATCCCCATTATCACCAGTGGCGTAGAAACCATGTGGCCCTTTTCTTTTAAGTAAGATAAAATAAGTAAGATACTTTAAATTTTCATTATTTTAAACTAATAATTATTCTTTAAAATGCCTTGTATTTAGGTAATTGTTCTTTAAAAATATCTCTGCATTTCGTAGTTTGTGCGTGGTGAGACCTATTATGCTTCAGTAATACAGGTTGTCGTGAAATTCATGCACAATAGAGCAAGACTAGATTTTTAACGACAAAAGAATGCGATATAGCTAAACTTACTTGAGTCAAAAGTTGATAGTTAAAAAGATATAGGGTGTCAAAGTAAAAATTTTATTTTCGATATTAGTATAAGTATAATTTAAAAACAAATCCAAATATTTAGATGTCATAAATGTTAAAATTAGGCAAATAATGTAATTTAAAGTTTGATCAAATTACCCTACTCTTGGTGTTTTTGGAGTTTGTCGTAGAGAGAAATCATTTGAAATATGAAATATTATTTATCTTTAAACTCAATTTACTCGAACACTTTTGCCAATATCGTAAACAAAGATGGCTTTTTACGTAAAAATGTTAAAAACTTATTAATTTCTTGAAAAAATTGTAAAAAAACTAGATTAAAAAAATCTACGGGTCTAACCTCCTTTTCACCCCCTAAATGGGACGCCAATGATTTCAATAATATAAAATGGAATAGCAAATGTTATCCGACATATTTCATGTACTCATATTTTTCGCTAATTGTATCTATTTATTTCCGACAATTTTCTCAAAACAGAAAGAACAAGTTTGATTTAAGGGCAAATGGTGCATTTTAAACCACATATTAATAGAGACTTTTAGGTTTATTTTAACGACTTCTATACGCAATAAAAGTTTGGAACCCTACATTAGAAACACCTTTTATAATTAATGTGGTAATGGCATAGTGTACAACTATGTGAAATGAAGACGAATCACAGCTAAGGAAAGGGTGTCAGGTGGTGTAATAAGTTTTAAAGGAAAGAATGTATTTATCTAGATAGGAAAGTGCACATTTACTGATTTGGCAATTTTAATTTAGGAGATTGTAACGGATCGTAGGACTCCACAGCTGGCTCTAACTTGTAGATTTCCTATCTTTTCGAGATTGAGTTCACAGCCCGTCTGTAGTATCATGGAAGTTGTAAAAGAAATCGATAGGTTTTTTATTTGAGCGTATTTTTCAGCACTTGAATTTAAAGAAACTGATCTGAAATTCAGTATGAGACTTGCTTTTTGTATCTTTTATTTGTGTCTTCACTTTATAATGTATCAGATACTGCATTCTTATAAACTTACAGTTTAAAAATTTCAAAATGTAAAAACTTTCTTTAAGCAAAGTGCCTTCAAGTTGTTCGAAAAATCAATAAATACTAAATAAAGGGTTTAGTCAAGGACAATATTTTTCAAATGAATAGACTCCGCTATTTAATCTTACTTTAAGTAAACACAAATTATATAAAAAAAAATATTTTAGATTGCCATTTTTAGATTAAGGCTGACGTTTCAAAGACAAATAATCGTATCTAAGGATGCACAAAAAAATACACCCAGTGGGTGGAGGTTCTTATTGGCGTAGTACTAAAATATAATGCTGAAATTGAATAAGTAATTTCATTTAACTTTTAAAGGGAAAATGTGCTAGGGCACATGAAAAAGCGTGAATTTGTACCTAATCACTGTGTTCTATACACCGTGAAAAATACTTGATAATTTTAAATTCAAGTATTACTAGTTTTTTAAAAGAATTCTGCGGGATGTGATAATGTTTATAATGTAAACAATTTTCTCGATGTGCAATTGACTTGTAAAATTCATGAGAATTTGTGATAAAACAGAATAGTTGAAAATAATGCTCTTTTTTCTTAATCTAAATGGCTTGTCTGCCTGGAAATTGTTTTATATCCTGGAGTAAACTTGTATAATTGACATAGTTAAGAGATATTCTTTCTAAGATTTTTTTTTACTGTCTCAACAAACAGCTATGAAATTTGTTGAAAAGCTGCATATAAACACGGCGCCCTTAATAATATTGTGCAATTATACCATTCTTGTGTTGAGAGAGAGCAAAGTCAGAAATTTTAAATATTTAAAAGCTGGGCAGTTGTTGCTTACTACACAACACAGATGACACCTCGCAGTTTTCAAGCGCAACGGATAAACAAAATGAATTCATGTTGAAATAATGTGACATTTTTTAAATCTCGTTTGGCAGTCACCTTCAGTCAATGTAAATATAACAAAATAAAATTAAATATGTAGTCCTAGAACTATATCCGTATTTCAACACTATAAGGCTACATGGTGGTTCAAAGTTTAGGAGATAGTTGGGTGGAAAATAAGCCCATTTAAACTGATAATGGAAAATTCTTCGTTTTAGAATGTGTAAGGTGCGTTAAGGACCGAAAGACAGGTAAAGGGCGTCGTTTTTATATGCAATTTTCAACGATAGTCGTTTTTAGATTCTAAAAAAATCTAATTAAGTTAGAACAAATATCTCTTCACTGCGCCAATTATACAAGTTCTCTCCAGTAATTTAAAATATATATATTTTTACCTGTTACGTTTCATAATAAACGTTTCTAAACATTACATGCCAGCTGCACACTGAGAAAACTGTTTACGGCATTATGAGCATCACAGAATTCTTTCATTATTTAAACAAGGGTAAAAATTGTATGTATTGTATGTAAAAATTCACAATAATTTTAAACAATACTATTATTTTACTTAATAGATGAAATAGAGCAACGTTATAAGAGGAAAGAAATACGTAACTTCTACAGAGAGATAAAAAAGGGAAAAAAGATAAAGAAGGAAGTAATATATGTGAGAGATGAAAGTGGCAATCTAATTGGAGAGGAAACAGGAGATGATACCGGGAAGAGAAGAGGAAGTGGAAGTAGAAGAACCTACAAAAAAGGAAATAGATATAATTATAGAAGCTTTAAAGAATAACAAAAGTCCAGGAAAAAACGGAATAACAGCAGAGAACATTAAGTACGCAGGAAAGGATTTAAGACAAAGAATATACGAAATGATACGAATGATCTGGAGAAGAGAATGTATGCCTGAAGATTGGAGAGATGCTATGATTATACCAATTATAAAAAAGGGAGATGCAACAGACTGCAGAAACTATAGGGGTATATCATTGTTAGATATAGGGTATGGCAACGTTAATAAAGCAGAGAATAGAACCTATAGCAGAACTACAAATAGAGGAGTATCAAGCAAGTTTTAGAAAGGGGAGGTCAACAACGGACCAAATCTTCATGGTGAAGGAAATGCTGACTACATGCTATGAGTATGGGATCAAAGCAATGGTTTTATTTGTGGACTTCAGGAAAGCATATGATTCGATCAAAAGGAATAAACTAAGTAAAATTCTGGAACAATTTGGGATACCAACTAAACTGATTAGGTTATTGAAAATGACCTACGTACCGTTAGTACGAATAAAAGGTGAGTGTTCAGAAGGTTTTACTATTGATACAGTAGTGAGACAAGGAGACCCAATCTCAACGATTCTTTTTAATTTAGTAGGTACTAGAAAAGGTCATAAGAGATAGTGAGTTGAACAGAGAAGGACACATATTGTTTAAAAGTCACCAAATAGTAAGTTATGCAGATGACGTGGCCATTATTGCTAGAGATAGTAGGGAATTAGAAGAAGTAACGAGAAAACTTGTGGAGGAAGCAAGTAAAGTGGGATTGCAGATAAATCAAGAGAAAAGTAAGCTTCTGAGAATAGGAGAACAAAAAAAGGATACAAATTTTAAATTGAGAACAGAGCATGGAGAGATGGAGTTTGAAGAAGTTCAAGAATATGTGTATTTGAGGGCGCTAATAACAGCTAACTGTGATGAGGAACAAGAAATAAATAGGAGAATAATAAAAGCAAACAGAAGTTCGGCAGCAGTCAACCACTTATTGAAATAAAAAATTTGTCCACACCAGTAAAATTTAGAATGTTTAAAACAATTTTGAGACCGACAGCGCTGTAGTGAAACCTGGGTTCTCAATAAGAAGTCAAGAGAAAACCTTTTAAGGTGGGAAAGGAAGATCTTAAGAAGAATTCTAGGGGGTAAGAGGACAGAGGAAGGCTATATAAGGAGAAATAATGAGGAAATATATGCAATGTACCAGGCACCAACAATAGACGAATTTGTAAAAGCTAGGAGAGTGCATCTAGAACGTATGGAGGATGAAAGGGCAGTTAAGAAAATAGTAGGGAGTAAATCTAACAACAAGAAAAAGAGGTAGACCGAGGAAGCGATGGAGAGAGGCAGTGGCAATAGATCTAAGGGAGAAAAATGTAACGGATTGGAAAAGAAAGGCGAAGGACAGAATGGAGTGGAGGAGAATAACACAGCTCTGGGCCTAAAAGGCCTGTAAACAGCTTTATATATATTATTTTACTTATGAGATATAAAAGATATAAAACTACTGTTTATATTCTACACTGATAAACATGATAGTAAATTTACACGCAGTACTCCAAGTAAATATAGAAACTCCAGGTAAATACAGTACAATTACATCTTCTATGGCAAAAATTTTTTTTTAAAATACGAAACGATGTTGTAAAATGCATTTCATTCGCACTAAAATGCTACTATACTTATAAATATATTTGCGGCAAGAATTCATACGAACAAATGAATAATTCATTATATTCTCATGAAAATATTAAAAAAACTGCAAATGAGAATAATAAAACTCTATACTACACTAAAAGTTTGCTTTATATATTGTACTAATTTACAAAAACAAAAAAATTAACACGACAAACTATCGAAAATTGTGTTGACAACAAAAACAATTGCGTAATATCAACCATGACATAATTTGTCTGAATTGTAGCTGCAACTATATTTACAATTTCAATATTGATATTATTAACGTATTGTGAATTTGCAAATAAAATGTAACAGCGTCCAATAAAATTGTTTGCACTTTATCACTTGTCAACCCGAAAATGACGTGAGCATTATAGTTTCGTATATGTTATTCTCAGGAAAGCATACTTGTGATCTCTTTTCGTGCTGTTGTGTTGTATTTTACAGACTATGTACTATGTAGAAATGGCCTAACATATACTATTTTATATACTTACTTATTGATTGATCTTGATCTTTAAGAAAATCACAATTTTTAGAAATACATAACAAACAAACAACGTCGCAGAATGTAATAGTGTCACAGAAAGGTAGAAGCATAGGTTTGATTTTATTTTACATTGAATTTAAAATGTCTAAATGAGGTAGCAGTAACATTGGAAATACTACAACTTTCCATTCAAAATCCATATAGAAATTACTGCATTATGATATATAGTTGAAGGTTATGTTACGTTAGTTTAAGCAAAATAAAGAATATATACTTCTGTTTTCTGTAAATATTGCTTAAATTTTACTAATAATAATAATTAATGTTCAAAATTAAATACTAAGTGAATTTCTTATGTTTCTTGCAAAAATAATGCCTAAAAACATTTGTACGAATGCAAAGCTACTATTTTTATTGCTAATATAATGAATAAACTTCTTAATTAAATTAATTTGACATCCTCATTACCAGGCATTGAATTGAAAAACATTACAGATTAATAATACAATGAAATAAGAAAAATAAATATACATGAAAATTACATGGTAAAGTTAGTAAAACCGAGAGTAATAATACAAAGGAAATGGGAAAGTTACATAACATGAATTTTACATAGAATTGGAAACCACTTTACATTTCAAATAGTAATAGTTTGTTAGAGTTGTAATATTGCATTCTAGTGTGTTATTTCATATTGATCTAAACAATAAATAACCAACAATACTCATACTCATACTCATACTCATTTATTGACCATTTATACGATGTAGTACATCGGTCACTTATATTTATTAAACAGTAGATTCATAATATCAACGTAAAATAAAACAAAAGTTACAATAGTAGTTGTTAGTAGGTAGTTAAAAAACTATTGGTTAGTAGTTAAAATAGTAATAATAGTCAAAAGTGATTGTAAAAATAGTAGGTGCTACATAATTAACTAGGGCTTGTGAATTTCATAAATTCATTGACACTGTAAAAACATTTTTCAGTTAAAAACTTTTTAGCTAAATAATTAAACTCCATGAAGCTCATTTGCATTACCTTTTTTGCTGCATGGTAATTAACAAAATTGTTATAAATTTGTACTTGAGGTTTATTCATCTTCTTCATCCTAATTCTGGAAAACTGCGGTAACAATCTATCTGCATTTCTTGTATTGTAATTTGTGAAAATCACCATGCAAGGGGTAATTATTCACATTCTGATGAAAGTTACTTAAACTCTCAAGTATATAGATAAATGGGGGGTGTAAAATTTGCAACTTTTTAAACATTGGCAGACAATGTATAATAATAAGTAATATTACAAATAATTGTTCTAAATATGCACCTGTATGTTTAATACATAAATCTTGATATCTTATCGTATAAGATTTCCTTTAAATGAAAAAAAATATGTCTATTAAAAGAACTTTTCAATCTAATCAACATCAGAAACAACCGCTCGTTTCAGCTTCCTAAGGCGGCTGCTATAACTGCTGATGAGTTTTTACTGATACTTTTCCGTGTCAATAGATTGCTTCCTTTAATTATCTAATTCTCCATTTTCTTTTATGGCATACCTCTCCATCTGCCTTGATTACAACTACAGTTTTTCCAGGGATCGACGCTCTCAGTATGGGCGTATTATTATGAATGACGATCAGCTTTGACTTCAATCTATCATACTTACGAGTGTAACTTGACAGTAGAAATTTAACATTTTCGCTAAATATCGGCCCGCGACGGTGTATAAAGCGTAAAAGGGATTAAAATATTGATTGATCAATGAGCCAGCTTTTTGATAGGCGTTAACATTTTGCTAACATTAAAATTGAATGCACCGATACACAGTGCCCGGAAATTTTATTTCCGAAATTATAGAATAGTTTCTGAACATGAAAAAAAAGATAGATTTATATACAGTGTGGCAAATTGAAGATGGAAATTTTCATTGCCTATAATCAACGCCTACTTTGGTTTTTTCGACTTCAAAATTGACAAAAACTACTGGATTCAGCAACCCTTAAAATGGGTATGTACCGAATTTCATAAAATAATATTTATTATTAACGGTAAAACTGATATGCTTGTTTTTAACTTACCCTGAAACACATGGCTTATAATATGAAATTCCATTGTCAACAATCATGGTTATTGGTTATTTCGATGTAAAATTTAACAAATAATCAATAATAATTTTAACATCCACAAAACCAAAGTAAGCCTTCATTATAAACAATATAATTTCATATTGTGAGCCATGTGTTTCAAGGTAAACAGTTAAAAACATGAATTTCAATTTTACCGGCAATAAAAAAAGTGTTTTATGAAATTTGGTACATATGCAATTTAGGGTTTGCTCAAACATCGAAAATAACAAAGTAGGCCTTGATTATTTATAGACAATTGAATGTCATATTATGAGCTAAAATAGAGTTTAAAATTATCTACCTTAAAAAAAAAACTCGAAACAAATCGGATAATAAATACAATTGTTGCAGAGGCGTTTCCATCTTAAATGGGCCACACTGTATTTATGAATTTAGTTTGAATTACCTTTGGTAGAGTTAATTTTTTGAAGTTAAAAGTTATTTTCAGTTTTAATATGAATGTATCGACAAGAACACAGCAGAATTATTCTCTTGAAGAGGGTGTGGCGTTTTCAATGCAAAATATCAAAAACCTAGGTTTCTGATAGCAAATGCAGTAAAATAATATAAATCATCATATGTCGATTATGAGATTTGAATATTATGATTATTTAATAAAAAATTACAAAAGGTGACAATAAGTTAACGCCGTTCCTGGCCGTATTATGAGCACGTGTCAATCTTGTATCTCGCACTGCGATTGATGAAGTTTTTGTTTTGTGAAGAAATATTCAAATTGTCAACTCAAGTTCCGTGAAGAAGATCGGAGTATGAGCGTTGCTGCCAGATCTACTTCAGCGCTAATGACATTTTCTATAAAAGCGGTAAATTTGCACAAGTTTGTTCATATAAATCTAATCATCACATCATCTGTTACAATAATAGTAGTATTTTCGGCAAAACTCTGTACTTTGTTTCTAAAAACGTTTTATCTCGAATCACACATTATCGTTTACAAAGGAGTCACCAATTCACTATTACAGTTTGTTTCTCTTTATTAAAACGAGGATTAATGAATGTCCACACTTATACTTATTTTGAATTGCATTTCTTACGAGAATTTAGGCTTGTTGAAAAAAAACATTTTTTAAACTTGCCGACCTTTCCCAATTAAATTTATTGATTTCAGCCTAACCCTGAAAAAACAATAAAAATAATTGTAAATGTCGGTAAGGTTATACCAAGTTTCTTTAATAACTAGTCTAAAATTTCGTAAAAAATCCAGTTCAAATTTATTAGTGTATGAAAACCCTTTATCCCTTTCTTTGTTCACTTTACAAATTTTCGAAAAATTATATCAAGACCGACTCGACCTTTGGATAGTATGATTTCACAGTTGTCAAACAGTAAGGGTCAGGGCTTTTTGATATAAGACTTATTTATTTTAAACCGAATATTCCCAGGAATCTGTATATTATTTTTCCTGCATTAAATATGCAATATCTTGTTATGGATTAATATTAAACATGTTATGTTACAAATGATCTGAAATTTAGATTAAGCGGTGTTTCTTTTATAAAAAGGTATCTTTCTGAAAAATCACTAACTGATAGCTTTCCGGAAAGAAAATTTAAATGAAATCGTGAACAATTTTGTATTGCGTTGAGACAAAGAGTACCAAAGCAACCTTAAATTTAAGGAATTTAAATATTTCTCGCTTCAACTATATTTTCTTGCAAAAAAAAAACAAAAAAATGTGTATTCAAGGCATGAAAGAACACACAAATGTATATTGGTAATAAAATCGTTCACGTTTATATTAGAATTTATCCACTTTCTGTTACGTGTTCCGTGTTTTTGAGATAGCATTTTCTACAAATGGAAAAGATTTTAAACAATTAATAATTGAACTATACATATAAGGTTTAACAAAGATCGGGATTGTTATCTGACGCGACTTGGAACAATTTTTTAGGGACAGTAAATCTATGAAAGTATGTATCTTTTAAATTTAAATATATACCTAGTTAGTAATAGATATAAAACTGTTTATAGGTATGTGAAAATAATTGCTATAATGTGGAAATAGTATGGAATAAAAAAATCTTTCTAAAAAATTCAAATCATTACAGGAGTTCCTTAAGGTTCCCATTTCGGACCCATTTTATTCTTATTGTTCACCAACGACTTAAAAAGAATGGCAAATTTCGGGGTTATTTTACGCTGACGGTTTAAAATTATTTAGAACTGTCCGCACAATAAATGACTAAACAGATTCAGGATGATGTGACAAACATACCTTGTTAGTGTCAGAATAGCTGTTTAAATAGTAGAAAATGTTAATTTAATTATACCATTAACAACAATTTGCTGGGAAAAGTATCTAGTTTCTCAGATTTGGGAGTCCAGTTAGATAACGAAATATTTGTCCCACACGTCCGTTTAGTTGTTAGTAAAGTACCTGAGTAATACGGGTTTGAATTTTCTGTATTTTAGGTGTAATGCTTAAATTCTGTATTTTAATTTTGAAACTTTAACTCCATACAAGGTTAACTATGACTAAGTACAAATATTTTAAGAGAGAATAGAGAAAAATAAGAATCAATGAAATCGTGCATCCAAACAATTCCAAACTTATTTATAAAGCTATAACATTGTTTTTCAAAACCGTATAACCCCTTTTTATTGATGACATTGGCCGCTCGTCAGCCGCGAGGTTATATTCCACATAAGTCAAAGGGCACCGCGTTGTCACGTTTAACGATTTACGAGGCTTGTAAAGAAAAAAGTTAATATAGATGATTATTTAAAGATTTAATAAGAACACGAAATGGGAGCACAGGGAGGTAGCACCTACCTTACTGATATTCATTTCCAGGATTGATACTTCGAGAAATTTCAAGAATGTCCTTATTTTTTGATTTCTTACTTGTTTACATTAATACTTGTCGTACGTGATGTGCACTTGCTGGGAACATCTCCTTCCTCCGACCGTTCTTATTGTTTAAAGCAAGGGACTTGGTCCGACAACCAGGACCAGGTGGATTCCCTCCATCGGGAATACCACAAACGGTAATAGAAAAACAGACAGATGTTACTACAGCAGTTGTGGTTCAAAGAGGATTCAACATAATATTTTGTCTATTTGGAAAACGCCTTTGGTATACGCTGCCACATGATAATAAGCACTTGTTGTCCATAAATTAATTTGTTGTCATAGTTGAAATCCTGTGCATTTACGTTGTGGTTTGTTTTTAGTAACTAAATTTCCCTATAATATGGTTCGCCCTATACTATGTGCTGTTTGTTTTTCTAGAGTCGAGGCCAAATCCGAGGGAGCTACGGTAATTGTACAAGATGTTATAATCAAAGACTGAAGTGGGTGTATTCTGAGTTATTTCTTACATTAAATTTCGATTTTCTTAGAATAAATGGGTATTTTATTTATATGTACGTAAACTGTGTATCCTGATAGTGGGTAATTCTGATGGATCCGTAATGAGTGAAAACGTTGTTTTGACAATTTGCAACAAAGGAATGAATAACGAATGCAAAATCCTCCAGCTAACCGATTAGTGGATTAACTGTTATTAATAATGAAAATAATTATTTTCGTCATTCCTACATTTAGCAACGCTGTAAAAAACGACGGCAAGGTAGTTGGTAGATCTCGGGCGATGGTTATCATAGACGCCGATTTTCTGGGGAAAAGAGTGTTTTGTCTCATTTTTTAAACATCGAGTTAGAATTTCGAAATACATTTTTTATTGTCTTTTAGGTCTTCCCGAGCACGTGGTCAACATGTTTTTAGTTAGTTATAGCTCTGTAGAATTCATATATTTCGCCTGTTTTACTATTTATTACTATTTGGGTCTTTTACCTGTCATGTGCTACCGAAATGAATAAATAAATGCTTCAATACATAGAAACATAGATACAGGGATACATATATACATAGATATAAAGATATATAGATATATAAATGAAAACATCTGGCTTAGACATAATTTATGGTAATCGTTATCTCTCCTCTATATGTAAAGGACATATGGTTATTAACAAGAAAGTGATAGCAATGACGCACCAAAATAATTATCCAATTATCGTTATTTCTTTAGCCTATCTAGATATTTGGTGTCAAAGAACTTCATTTGACAAAAATTTTCTAATAATTTTAAATTAAATTTTTATTAGCTTTAGTAAATTATCTATTTCAAATTTATATTCCATAAATCTAATTAGAACTGATTTAGTTTCAGCCAGGTTAAATTTTGATTCTAATTTGTATACAGGGTGATTCAAAAGTAAGCTGCATCCTTTCAGGAGCATAATCCTTACATAAAAATAAGACAAAAGTTCCTATTAACATGGGTCCGAAAATGCTTCCTAAGGGAGCTACGACCCTTGAATATGACACCTTATAGACGATTTTCTCCATAACTTTAAAATCCTTTACAATTAAATTTTGAAAATTGGTGTACTGTATAAACTTTTGATGCTAAATAAGATACTAAATTCGAAATTTTAAAATTTTATTCAATGGCGTCACATACGAGGGTGGTAAGGGTTAAAAGATCCTATTTCTTTTACTCTTTAGGTTATTGCGATTTTATTAATAAATTATAAAATTTTAGAGTTTTTTACGTAAAAAAGGTGCTCTTAGTTCAATTCGATAGAGCGTACCGTTTACGAGAAAATGGACGTTGACAATTTTCTGATTTGCTTAATGTTTATTGATGAAAATTAATCTGCATTACCATAGAAAAAACAACACATTTTATTTAACAATTTAGAGAAAGTGTTCAAAATTATTACCATTAGCTTCACGACAAGCTGCTAATCTTTTTATTAGATTACGATGCACACGTGGTAGGATACTTGCGTTGTTTTTATTGTCTGAAATCCTTCCTCTATCCTTTGTCTGAGAACATCAATATTAGGTATTGGGCGGAAATAAACTAGCTGCTTTATGTGTCCACATAAATAAAAATCAAGGGGTTTAGGTCAGGAGACCGTGGTGGCCATGACACTGGATCCCCACGACCTATCCAACGATTTCGGTAGGCATTATTTAAATGGTCCTTAGCGATAATGCTAAAATGTGGGGGAGCACCGTCGTGCATAAACCACATTTGTGCTCGCAATAGAAGTGGCAGATTATCTAACATTTGTGGTAATTCATTTTGTAGAAAATTTGTGTAAATTTGTCCATTTAGTCGTTGCGGTAAAAATACGGGTCCTATTAAATGCCCATCGATAATTCCCGCCCACACATTTAAACTAAACTGCTGCTGATGTGCTCTCTGTACCGTAGCATGGGGATTCTCATCCGCCCATACGTGGTTGTTGTGGAAATTGAAAATTCCATTTCTTGTAAAGCCGGCCTCGTCGGTAAATGAAATTTTCTTCTCGAAATTTTCAACAGCAACGCGTTGTTCCTCGAGACAATTACAAAATTTTACACGTAGAGTAAAATCTCGAACTTCCATTGCCTGATTCCGTTGAACATGATAAGGGTAAAGTAACATTTCGTGCAAAATTCTCCATACAGTTGACTGAGAGGACCTTTCTTGATTTGCGATAATGCGGGTACTTAAAGATGGATCGTCTTCAATACGATCTAGCACTCGTTCTTCTAATGCTAGGGTTCTGGCAACCCTTGGTCGCCCAACAACTTCCTGTCTTTGAAAAGTTCCTAAAGTAGAATGCAAGTAGGTATTATGCGACAACTTTTACTAAATTTTTAGAATTTACCTGTTTCCCTTAAAGTACGATCTACTCTTGCGAAAACCGTACGGCATGGAACTCGTCGATTAGAAATGCCTCTTCATACAACCGTTTTGCTTCCATACAATTACCAAAAGCCCTTCCAAACATAATGTGAATATCAGCTTGTTCTTGATAATTAAAAACCATTTTTGCTTTATAAACTTAGACACACAAAGTACTTTAATTTGACTTTGACAAGGTAAATCTTATTTTACAATGACTATCAGTCATTTAAAAAATTAATCGCCAAAAATTGTCTACAGTATTTAATTCTTTCTTTGGCTCATAATAAGAAAAGCAGTTTCTTTGGGAGGGATATACGATTTTAAATTAGGCCCTGAACTTCGTTTTGAATGCGTAGTAATTTTAATATGAATAAACGAATACCAGAAAATTTTCAACGTCCATTTTCTCGTAAACGGTACGCTCTATCGAATTGAACTAAGAGCACCTTTTTTACGTAAAAACTCTAAAATTTTATAATTTATGAATAAAATCGCAATAACCTAAAGAGTAAAACAAATAGGGATCTTTTAACCCTTACCACCCTCGTATGTGACGCCACTGAATAAAATTTTAAAATTTCGAATTTAGTATCTTATTTAGCATCAAAAGTTTATACAGTACACCAATTTTCAAAATTTAATTGTAAAGGATTTTAAAGTTATAGAGAAAAATCGTCTATAAGGTGTCATATTCAAAGGGTCGTAGCTCCCTTTAGGAAGCATTTTCGACCCATGTTAATAGGAACTTTTGTCTTATTTTTATGCAAGGATTATGCTCCTGAAAGGATGCAGCTTACTTTTGAATCACCCTGTATAATTCGATACCTCCTTTATTAATAGATGTCTGTATTTCCACGTAGTGTAGAGAATGTTACGTATTTAATAGCGTACTATTTTCAATATTACTATCGACTTCCGATAACGGACTGCAAGTAAACTGTTGGTCTCGGTTCATTTTGAAACGAAATTGAATTGAAAAGCTTTACGTTGGTTTGTTTATTGACTACTCTATTAAAGCACGACTTTCACGGCGGCGGCAATTTAACTTTAAGTACCTACCTAAATACCTCAACGTATCAAAAACTATTGAAACATTCTATCCTTGACTTATTTATTTCAATAAAATTGTCTGAAATGCAGATGATAACTTTACAAAGGAATGAAAGAGGTATGTGTTTAAAGAAAACAGGGGAATATCCTACTTTTATAGAGGTTTTCTGTACTTTACTGCAGTTTAGTAACAAAAGGTTATCTTATTTATACAGGGTGTAAAATATTTAAGGAGGTAATAGTATGAACCAAAATAAGCAGAAAAGTCTCAATAAACATGGGTCCGCAAAGAAACGGTTGCGGAGATATGGAATGTTTTGTTTTTTTATTTTGCAAAAACGTTGTGTATTTTCTTATAATAGTTGGTTGATGTTTACTCTAAGGCAGAATTAACAGACATGCATTTCATGTATGGTCGTGCTAATGGGAACGCCACCGAAGCGCGACGTCTTTATGTTGGCGTTTATCCAAATCGCCAGATTCCTTCACAACGCATGTTTGGAAGAATTCACCAAAGATTGCGTGATAGCGGTTCCTTGAGCAAACAGTGCCATTTATCCGGAAGACCAAGGTCGGTATCCACTCCTAGAGCAGAAGAAGAAATTCTAGCACTGGTAGAGCATAATCCAGGTACGACTGTGCGGAGAACATCAGTCGAGGTAGGAATTAGTGGTCCTCTTGTTTGGAGAATCCATCACGAACAACTGCTTTATCCATATCATGTGCAACAAGTACAGGCCTTAAATCGAATAAATGATCATCAAGCACGTTTGGTTTTTTGCCGCTGGTTTCTACGTCATGATGCTGACGACCATCGTTTTCTTGCAAACATTCTTTTTACTGATGAGGCCGGGTTCACAAGAAATGGAGTGTTTAATTTTCACAATACACATATTTGGACCGACGAAAATCCTCATGCTCTAATAGAATCTGGACATCAGGCACGTTTTTTATTAAACATTTGGATGGGTATTGTAGGTGATAGGTTTCTAGGTCCTGTTGTTTACCAAACCGATTAACAAACGCTGCTTTCCTCAACTTTCTGCAGAACACACTGTATGAGGTTTTGGAAGACATTTCTTTGAATCAGAGGCAACAAATCTGGTTCCAGCATGATGGTGCTCCAGCTCATCCATCCATGGCCATTAGAGAGCATTTACACACACACGCTTTTCGACATAGATGGGTAGGAAGGGCCGGACCTGTTTTATGGCCTCCAAGGTCGCCTGATCTGAACCCTGTAGATTTCTTAGTTTGGGGATATTTGAAGACATTAGAGTGTATGGTACTCTTGCAAATAGCCTGGAAGAGCTGCATTTACGGATTAATCAAAAGTGTCAAGAAATCCAAACCAATGAGGGTGTTTTCGAAAGAGTTCGAATATCATTGAGATGAAGATGTCGTGCCTGCTTGGAAATGGACGGAGGGCACTTTGAACATCTTCTGTAACTTTGTTTTTTGTTTGTTAAAAGCTTCCTTTGTCGGTTTATTCCTAATAAAATAAAATGTTTGAAAAACGAATATTTGTCCATATCTCCGCAACCGTTACTTTGCGGACCCATGTTTATTAAGACTTTTCTGCTTATTTTGGTTCATACTGATACCTACTGAAATATTTTACACTCTTTTTTTAACACTTTGTATATATTTAGTTAAACTACGCTTCCGTACATTTTATCATAAGATGAAGGAACTTGCTCTTTATTTTATTACTATTGTACACAATCTTAGAAAGAAAGACCCTTACATCTTCAAGGTTAATAGGTGTGAGAGGAGTCTGTACTTTTGGGGACACGTGATAGTAGTAACTTTCTTTTATTTCTCACAAGAGAATTGGACCTGGATCATCTGTCGCGCGGTACACTGAGTATTAAACTAGGTTCTTTTCTATGGAAATCATTATTGGTAGTATGTTTTTCTTCTTAATTTTTCTAAAACGTACGTCTACTATTTTAATGCATCATTTCATATTATGAAACATTTAAAACACAAAAAAATTAAAAACTTACAGTAACTTGAATATAAATATAAGTATTACAATTTCGAAAACACAACAAATACATTTAAAAATTTCAATTCACTATCGCGCACTTCCGTGTTATCGAGTTTTTCGAAACGTCAATAACACGGAAGTGTGCGATAGTGATGTGATTTTTGTTATTTTTACTTATCTGCTTTTTTCAGTGTGAGATTTTTTGGTTAGGCAAACTTAGTTTCGAAAATAACCCTTGACTGTTCCGTTTGGCGCAAGGGCTTATTTAATTAATCTTTATTATTTTTTCAGAAGTGTGGCAAAATCCCAACAAAACTAAAGAAAAATTATTCCTGAAATTCCGCTTTTATGAATCTTATATCCATTTTAAAATTTCATAAAGCTAAGAAATATTTAATTTTCAATATATTAATTCAGAAAAGAGATGGTATTACATTTTTTTTCATATCCCGGAAACTTAACGTATTAAGCAAAGCATACAGCGTGAACCATATTTTATCGATCGGGCTGCGATAAATTCCTGAATTTCAGCTCGATCGGACACGATTACATGCCAAGGTGGCTTATAACTTGATTATATTTAGAAGTGGGCTGTGGGAGTTTGTAAGAAAAAACATCCTCCTACGTGTCACATAATTTATCCACATCAGAAAATTTCATAAATTACGTCAGAGCCGTGGAGCTTTGCCCGAACCATTAATATCGGTATTAGCGCAATTAAATCTGAATCTAAATGAAAATAATTCAAACGCATTTAAATGAACTGAATCGTTCCGTGGTTACCTCCGGAATTAAGTTCTGCAAACAATATGGTGCACTAATTGGTACTGGCTCGGATTCCACTCTGGCGGTGGTTAGTGATTAATTTTTGTGAATGCCAACAACAGGTAGATGTCGGTTGAAGATTTATCTAGCATTTAATGAAACTAAGATTTCAATAATTCAGCACAGATTCACAAGATTTTGTTTGCTTTCTTTGAAATTTTTAATGTAAAAATAATTTAAATATTGGGATTAGGTGGAAAATTCTATTGCAGTTTTAACGTTTTCCAGTGAAACATAATATTCTGAGGTGATCTTTCAACTGACGGAAAATGTTCTTGTGCCATATCTGCTGAAGGTCGCCGTATTTCTCGTCGTAAACTGCTCGAATTTGTGGTGTTTTTAGGTACAGAAATATAAAACACGTAGGACAAAATATCTAAAATAAATTCTTGATGCTTTGTTTATTTACATTTACTATTTAAATTCTCCTTAAATAAAATAATAAATTTTAAAAAGCGTTTGTAAGACACACATTATATTGCTATTCTAACCCCACATTTAAACAATTATTTTCATATGCTTACAAACAAAAGTGAACAATATTTACATCTACAGTGAAATTTAAAAAAATATGTATTTTGAAATATTTCTGTACCTAAAAATTTATTGGTTAGAACGCTATCTGTCATTATATTCATTTTACTTCGGTACCTTTGAATATGCGCAGGTGGTATGAGATAACATTCATGTTATTTGCTAAATTCTATATTATTCAGTTCTGAAATGTCCAAAATTATTTGTATCTGTAGAAAACACTATTTCAAGAATACGGCGTCTTTAAGACAATAATCTACATTCTAGAATCCCCGTACAACTTTGTCTCCGTGTCTGAAAAATATTAGACCAATTACACAGATCTACAACGAATTTAACACCCTGAATCGAAATTTAGGCTCAGAGTCATCATGTCAGTATTTTGAGATATTCCAATCTAAAAGAGTAAAAACTGTTGTTTTATTGTAATTTTGAAATCTACTGCTGATTTTACAAACTGCTGTAAAGTACCATTTCATATTGAAATGTCCAAATACGATATTTTTTCACCAAAATTAAGTAAATTGAAATTTCTACTGCATACAGAATAAAGTAAATAAAGTGATGATATACAGGTTGTTAGCTGTTTGAATACCATAAATTTAACAGGCGATAGTATACATCAAAATTAACAAAACCAATTGTGTGACGTGGATTCTAAACCGAACCACTTTCAAGAAAAAAATTAATAAATTTCCAATTTCATGGTGTAAAAATTCGGTTAATTAAAGGTTCTCACAGTAATTTTCTGCATTCAATGCCTATAAAATGCAATGTTTAACCCTTCAATTTATTTATGTTTAGTTTTAATAAAAACAATTTTTTCGTTAATCAATAAAATCCTACAAAGTGGCAACAGTGCAAGAAGTACAGCGGCTACATATCAGTTGGTATCTGAACTGCGAAGTGTCTGTCGCTTTTCGGAAATTCTTTTACGTACCACTATTTCTTTAATATTTCTTTGTTTGTTGAAATGTTTAGCATACGTGAGTATCACGATATGATATTAATTTATGGAGAAGCTGGCCGTAATTATGCAAGAACACAAAGTACATTTTTAGATCGGGTCACCCAACGGCGGCTGTCTAATAAAATCCTACAAAGTGGCAACAGCGCGAGAAGTACAGCGGCTACATATTAGTTGGTATCTGAACTGCGAAGTGTCTTTCGCTTTTCGGAAATTCTTTTACGTACCACTATTTCTTTAATATTTCTTTGTTTGTTGAAATGTTTAGTATACGTGAGTATCACGATATGATATTAATTCATGGAGAAGCTGGCCGCAATTCTGCAAGAACACGACGTATTTATTTAGATCGGTTAACCTAACGGCGGCTGTCTAATAGGGGCATTTATTGAAGTACTCGTATCTTAACGTCTTCTTGATATTGGTATTGGTCCATTATCCAAGTTTCCATTTTATAATTATAAAATGAGTGTCGTGCATGGGTGGAAAATAACAGTTGACGTTTTGAACATATGTAATTATGTTGGTTGGTTAGGGTAAAAACGACAATATATTTTAATTTTCGATAAGTACTTTAATTATTTTTTTTTGTACTTGAATGATAATTATTTCTGCGAGGTGAGTCTTCTTAGAAGTTTTTACTACTTATGTTTAAACTTCCTATTTAACTTCAATTATGTTACTCTTTTAAACATTTTACAATCACCAAAATTTAACATTTGATATAAAAACAATATTAATTCTACCATTCTCTATTAAAAAATAAAATTGCAAAACAGTTGTCTAAACAAAATTAATGTTCACAATAGTTGTTTATCTTTGAATTTTTGTCATCACGTGGTAGGCAACCTACAAACCGCTCGCCTGGTACAACGTGTATTCGTACTGTTGTCACGTTGTGATATCCTTGATATAATAACAAATAAGATATGGCAGACCTCTAACACCCTGTATGTATTTTAGCGGAGACAAATCCGAAAACATTCTGAATATAAACTGAATTTGTCAGAAATTTTATCAATGTGTAAGCGCGTCTTTGAGTTAGTTTCAGATATTTCAACTCACACAAGGCGGACACACCTATGAACGTTTTTGTTTCGTTTCCTTTTGTGAAAAAATTAAGTTAAAGTTTTATGCTTCTGTATTTTTTGATACATCAGAGGCGCTTTCTATATTGCATCATTTAAAAGTATTTAAACTTACGTAACGTAAATATATTTTCGAACATTTGAATTATTATACAGACAATTTTATAACATACCTACTTATTATTATTCTGTCTTCCCCAGCTCTTTCATTCCAACTTTCTGAAATTTGAAATAATTACATTTTTAGTCTATAAGGTTAGGTTAGGAATCCTTCTGAATTAGGTATATCTGCTGCGATACGAGAATCTATCTAACGTGTTACGAACGGGTTTAAAGGTAAACAGATGATATTCCATCGCGAACGGCCAAACTTAAAGTGAGCATGTTATATTCTCCCCCGGGTTCCGGATCAACTCCACAAAAATAGTTATTATAGATTCACTTGTAACACCATAACCCTCTTAGTTTTAACCTCTAACATGGCTGTATTTTTTCTATTTTTACTTTTTTTTTAAATTGATGTTTGTCGCACTGAATTCACCATTTTAAAATTTGAAAATCTGACCTTAGATTCGTGATGACCTATTTTCCGGATCCTTTGCGCTACAAACTTTCGATTTCCAGAATAGCTCAAACTCAAATCGGTTAAGGTGTTTCTAGTAAATCTCCATAATTGCTTTATTTGATTTTATGATCGCCGGTCGCCAGTTACATCGGTCGGTAGCCGAGAGGTTTAAGGTGTCAGTACTTGAATCGAGGTGGCCACTCTGCCGGCAAGTTCGAATTCTGCGGCAGGTAGACCATAGACCAGCTCGATTTGCGGAGAGGATTGGCAACCTCTCTGTGGGTATGATATATTGCAAGAATGATGGCTTGTGTCAATGTGAGAGATTGATACCGGTCGACATTTGACCACACCCTTATTAATGAGGTTACCAACGTAAGTCGTTCCTGGGTGTAAATACGGCCTGCATAATAATAATAATCCACCCTCTTTTCAGCACAAATCTCCTACTTCTGGGCTTAATTAGACTGAGGGTAGAAATATTATTATTATTATCGCAGAGCAAGCATCAATCAACCGTATCACGGTGTAGAAAATCTTATTTAAACGATTCAAAATTAGATATTGAAAGGCATGAATCGTATTTTACCGTAGTTCATTAATTTTATTCAATAAAATCTTAGCAGTGAACTCCAAGATACTTGTACACTTTTATGTTATAGTATCTCAAAATCATGACGTGATGGTACTATTTTGCATTCATATTTGGATTCAGCGGATTTCTTTGGTTAACCCGTTTATTTATTTTATGGTAAAAACGTTGTAGACCTGTGTTATGAGTTGATAAACGTGTTTATTAGATATTGGACACTCCTGATTACCGAAGGTTATTTAAACCATAATTAGATGAAAAACAACATTTCCAAACGGTTCATTGCAGAAAAGAGAAAAACTAAATCTACATAAATTGCACGAAATTTTGTCTTCTATTATCCAATAAGAAATAAGCGGTTCACGAAATACACCCTACTGTCAGTTTTCTCAAAATGGCGGGTTTCGGCAAAACATTTGAAGCGGAATAGTCGAAATTTTATAAAATCACTTCAAACATCATGAGATTCCTATATCCTATAAAACATTTTGCCTAATACCGTCTATATGCAGTAAAAATTAAGAATTAATAATAAATTACGTAAAGTTAAAAATTTAGTTCACTAAACATTGCCCTCGTTTTCTCGTTGGATGTTTACTTTATTAAACAATATTTGGTTTTAAGAAACTTGGCACACAACATGATTTGCAAGGAATGGGCCATACTTCCTTGAGTGGCAATAAAACGATTTAATCAAATTATCTTAGTACTATTTCGTTTTATTAAAAAGTGAAGGAATTAAAATATATACAAATTTTTGAAATTTGGTATAGGAAATTTTTGCTGCAGGTAAATATGAATCTGTTATTTTTTGCCTGAACCATAGAAGGCACTAGGAACCAACAGAATAAATTCTTTGAAAACAATATTATATTACTAATAATGTAACGTCTACGTTGACTTAACCTCAAAATGCGTCACGTAGAAAAACAAACTTTATAGCCACTACTTAATTACACAACAAATATAGTTCAAATAATTCCCAACTGTCAAATCTTTAATTTGACGTTTACGGTCGGCCTCTCAACACAAACTGAAACTGTGGAGGCGAAACCGATATATATTTTTATGGTTCATTAATTTACCTAGTCCCTCAAGAACGCGTCTAGAACCAAATCGAATATAACCTGAAATGTCAATATAAAGGCATAAAAAAATATATAAATTTGAAAACAAACAATTAACAAACAAAACAGGTATAGGTGAGCTTTCGTAACAATAATAATAATAAGACGAAGAACGAACTTTTATTTCCTTTTGGATATTTACAATAACTGTATTGAAATAGTCAGCAATAGAGGAGTATTAAGCATACAATTAATATTATAATAGGATTTATTTTTTAATATATTTTAAATGGTTTATGTGTAAAATTGTCTTTAAATAAGAATCTTTATTGAGTTTTGGCAATTTAGCAACAACTATACGCCCTTTTATTTAATTCTTTATATGCCAGAACGATATGATAAATAAAAATTTAACTTTCTTTTAATTTAAATTCAGGAAATATTAAGCACGAAATAAATACTATTCAATACTCTTAATTGATTACTAATTTAATTAGTACACGATGGGGGTTTAGAACTCTTCACTGTCCTCTAGCTACGTCCATCAAATTAAGATAATGTAAATTTTAAAAATTAACCGTAGCGGCAAAGAAACAATTACAGCTGGAAGTCCGGACCATTTGTCTGTGTAAAAAATGGCGGTTGTCAATTGAGAGCGAGTTGATAAATGGGCTTTACGGGTTTAAATATAAATATGGCATTAGTGGAGTTTATTGCAACCCGGGAACTCGGGCCCGACTTGTATAATGGATTATAATTTTACAAAGCGGTCGACCGGGAGTTATCGATTACCCACCCCGCAGTGACGTCTCCTTAGGGGAGGCAGGGGAAAAAACACCTCTCCAAAAAACTGAAAAAATAGATATATAGAATTGTATTTATTTTGCTAGCTTTTGTGATATATGTTTTTATAATAGAAAAGGTATACACATTTGGAAAGTGAGGATCTTGATGGTGAATTGTGTTTTGCCGCTTGCGTGTATTTGTGTCATGCTACACGCATACTTCCACCACAGCGTGCTTCCACTGTTCGCATAAGGCAGTGTTGCCAGGTGGGAAAAATTCAGAGCATGAGAATAATTTCAAAATAGTATGAGGTTTGGAGAAAAAAGCATGATATGGCTTAATTTATTAAAAAACACCTCTTGACACAGCTTAATTTTTAATTACTTTTGTAATGCCATTTTTATTTCATTAAAAAGCATTATGTTATGCTATTTTATCATAATATTACATTGTAAGTAAGCACTTACAGGTACTTACTTAAAAGTTATTAACGTAACCTTTCTAATTTATTTTATTGTTAGGTCGGGCGAACGTTGAGGCGCAGTTGACGTGACGCAGGGTGACTCACGGGTCGTAAAATCTGTTGTTTCCAGAAAATGTAGGTACCCTTACGGAATAGAGTTAAGAATCACTGCAATACAGCGTGAATACAGCACACACACCGCATATCCGTCGACTGTCATACCCGTTTATGTATTTATTGCTAATTATTAGAGAGCAGTCTACAATAAAGGACATTTCGAGTACCCAATTATTGTAGATACCTACCTCTATCTATTCAATTTTGCCCTCGATTTTGCCTTTATTTCTCGTTAGGTCTTTGTTTTGGTAGATTTCAAAGAGTAATTTTAATAATTTTATTATTTTTTTTTTGTGTCTATTAAAAAGCATGAAATTTTGTAATCAAAATATGAGATTTCCTCGGAATGCATGAGAACTCCTGCAAAAGCATGAGACCTGTCAACACTGACATCAGGCGACCGGATTGAGGTCGGTAATCTGTGAGGATACCGTTTTTGTTGTGCGGCTCTCGTTAGCTCTCGCCTACCATCGACCGTTATCGATTGTAGACGCGCTAAATGGACATTCAAAATTTAAAGATCTTAAATTAATACACGTCAGCATTTTAGATGCAATAAAAGGACTTTGAGAAAAATAGGGCAGATATACAAATACAATTTAGTTTTCTATTATACTACCGGCCGCTTATACTTCGTACCTTCCCTGGGATGAAGCGGCAATTTCTACTTTCTCTTTAAAGATCCGCAATTTCCGATTCTGTATAAAAAGATGGAATGAACTTATGTTCTGTTCTGATGTACATATGATAATAACTTATAAAGAATTCACCGCCGTAAAGTGAATTTAAATTGGCGCAGTCATCGTGGGTTTCATAATAAACTCAAGTTTTAAATAAACTGAAAATGTTCGTGAGATTTGGGTGTGTCTGAACAATTAAAAGTGTCTACTGAAAACGACGGTTAGAAAACTACTTTGTTGCAAATAATATCGCCGATAAAGCACGAAAAAGGGCTAACATTCTGAATTTTTTAAATAAAGATGCTTATCAATTAGTATATACTTTGTGCTTGCCGATGGCTCCAGAAAGTAAAAGTTTTAACGAGATGATAAAATTAATCAGCGAATATTTTAAACCAACCGTTTCAATTTTTGCAAGCTGATATGTTTTGTGATGCAAAGAAGGCTTCCAATGAATCGCCAAAGGAAGATTAAGAGTTAGGTTAAGAAATTTAGCCCTAAACTGCGATTTTACGCAAGATCAGTTAGAATTAGTGTTACGTGACAAGTTCATCGTTGCGTATGAGGCAGGTAGTGTCCAAGATCGCTTGTTGGAAGAAAACAAAATCTAGCATTCCAAGAGATCATTGAACTGGCTAGCAAATCAACCCCGTTGACGTCGGCGCATATGAGAAGGGACCTGGAAATCCGGTATAAGGGAATCAGCTAATCAGGAGTCAGGAAGCAAACTCCAAGTACGATAGGCGCGCGCACTACCCAGCAGCAGAGCGAGAGAGGCCGAGGAGTTCTCAACCCAACTAGCGAGTTCCACTTCCTCAACGCCAAAATGTATGGTGTGTGGTCGACGCAATCACTTGACAACTCAGTGTTCCTTTAGATAATGTTATTGCCACATTTGCAATATTAAAGGACACCTTGCTCCAATAAGTACGAAAAGGTTAGCTGTTTGAGACGCAATTACGCATCTTAATTTTGTTACAAGAGTGTACGTGGCTTAATAGTCTAAGCAACGAAGGGGTTGCAGCTTCCATTGAAGGGGGAAAAATATTTCTCTGCGGGAATGTGTTTGGAATAGTTAGGACGTAAAAATATTAAAAGTGCCCGCCCCTAGCCCATCCGCTTCAGGGAGGGAAGGGGGTGCAAATGTCTCCTTTTTTTGGTTTTTCTCTTATAACTTGAAAACGGTGCGCTGCAGCGAAAAAAGTGAAAAAATAAACGTTTGACAGAAAAGCACTCGCTAATTTCCTCTATCAGTTCATCTATCAAGCTCCGCGATGAAAACGTTGCAGTAGATTCTTTCCTGCTTTTCCAACAAATTTGCATCAGTAAAAAAGTGATGTCGAATTGAAGGATTATTTGCAGTAAGAATTGGATCCATTTCCCTTGGCCTTATTCAATGAGGGTGGTCTGAGGAAAACAAAAAAAATCCATACTTTACAAGCTGTTTAAACCAACCAGCGAAAGGCGATTGATGGAGGCTTCCTTTTACATAAGCTCATCTGGCTAGGAGGATCTTCAGTTTCCACTACTAACATATATAGAAACATAATGCAGAATATGTACCATTGTTTAGACCAGGAAATATGCTATCGGATGAAAAAGTGTGTCGACATCAACTTCAATCTGGAAACCGAAATTTCAGTGACTCAAGAATTATTCCTCTCCAACCACCAGAACAAAGATAGGCTGATCAACCTATTGAGCTCTAAACTCTTATAAAACGACACGATAACGTATAAAGCATCACATAATACTGATGTATTGATTTTAGGCACCGCTGTTGTCTAGTCTGTAAGTAAAACAACCGATGTGTTATATGAGAAGACTTCGACCTCATTGTGCAACTTCACTACTACTACAGCAAAAACGTCACCTGACCGTAACATCCTATTCATAAAACCTGACAAAGGAAAAGTACAAACCAACGTTTACTCCACCCTTCAAACAGCTAGGATTCAAAATTATTTAATTCTTATACTCATTCACTGGCTGCGATTTCTACTAGGGCAACATTTCGGAAGAGTAAACTTGATTTTGTAAAAATATAAAACATCGTCATAAAAAGAGCAATTGAATAGTTCCACAACTCTTCTTCCTCGCATGCCGATGTTGAGAAAGCTGGGCGAATATGCATGCTGAAAAGGTATGTTGCCCCTGCTAAGATAAGTTCACTGAATACTTAGTTACGATTCACTTTTGAAATAGACATCGAATATAAAATAAGGGCTTGTATCACTTTCATCGATCGAGGGGACAACGAAAGAGCACATTCGATTAAATGCAGCTCTGACTAAGAAACCAACTATCTCCAGATCTGTGAGGTTGGGAACGCAAAAGCAATATCTTGGCTCCTGTCATGAAATAAAAAACGTAGCAGCACACAGAGAAATTTTGGATTTTATATTTTGTAGATGTACGAAAGGTTGCAGCAGTGGAAGTTATAGCTGCAAAATGGCAGCGATGAGTTACTTTCGATTATGCCAAAACTGTCAGGGTCACTATTTAAACAGCATCCCCATTTTAAACAAAAATGACGAAGAAGACTTAGAGCTCACCTGCGCCTCCTGCGGAAACTGAGAATATATGAGACATGAAAAAAATATTTTTTTATTAATAAAATATAAAATTTATCAATGGTTTCTTTTTTTCATCTACGCCACTGGTAATTGAAATGCTATATTTCGTTACCTAGCAAATGTGAATCCAGGAATTATTACTTGGGTATCTATGTAATTTATAGAATTAAATAAATGGATGACAAAATTAAAATAAATGCAGTATTCACAGTGCTGTTTCATATATAATTTAGGTCTGCCTCCTCAAAGGAAGCAACCGAACGCCGCCACTGGCAGCGCGACTGTGTAAATAGGAAATCGGGCACACTCATTGAGCGCGGCCGTGCCGGGTAAGGAAGCGATCTCCAAGAAAACTGACTCCCGCGTTTTTCCCTCACTAACCCTAGATGAGAAATTTAGATTCCGCTTTACTACCTGCCAAAGAACATTCATTTGGAAGATGCGCCCAAACCTAAAACAGAAGTGATTTTCTATGGCTGAACATCTGACCCAAAAAGCCCTAAAATGAAGCATCAACTTCCTACCTCATTTTAGAGCCGAATACTTACACTGGTGGCAGCATTACGCCGTAATTTATGGAAAGTGGCTGCAGCATTGTGCGCATTATGTGTAGAAAATTGCGTTATATGACATGGCACTAAAAGAGGCGCCTCAGGACACCCTTTTAAATTAAATATCACTTCGGATTTAATATTCTCGTACAAAAAAAGTGCGCCCCTCACATTCTTCTAATTTCGTACCAAAAAAAGTCTACGACGCAGTAAATAAAGAAATATTCCAGTAAGAATTCGGAGGCGAAGCTTAAATATAATTTTTTAATACTGTTGTGTACTACATATTGTTTGTTTTGACTCGACGTTGTTTGAAAGCGTGAGCTTAAAATTTAAGCCCAAGTAAAATGCAAAAACTAAGGAATATGATATACTAAAGTCTAAAAAGTCGTTCAAAATAAACCTCGAAGTTTAAATTAATACCAATATTTAATGTTTAATGGTATAAAACTTATTTTATTTTAGTTTCAACAAGTTAACCCTCTTTACTCAAAATGGATCATTTTTGGTCTAAATAAAAAAAGGTTAAACTTATTTGGTCCACCAGTAAGGCATGCTACAGACTATGCGTGTATTCGTGATTCGTTATGCGCTATTCATAATATGCGAGAACTTTGTGAATAGTGTGTAGGGTCTTGCTCGTTAAAAATCCATTCATAAAAACCCTACACAGTATGCACGAATTTCTTACAAATCACGCATCGCGCATCACGAATTCATGCATAGTCTGTAGCAAGCATAAGGCGTACAACTACAATTTATCCGACAATTTTTTAACATATATAGAATTTTTTATAAAAAATAATAAAATTAACACCCTTTGTAATGAAGTGATTTTTTACCGCCCCGTATGAGACGTTGAGAGCCGGCCGACGATCGAACTCCAGCCAGCGCGAGGGAAACCGCGAGAACTGAACGCGCATCGAACCGCGCACCAGAGACTCTACCACTGCGGAGATATGACGTAGGATGCGCGCTCGATCCAGCGCGTCCGATTCTAAGTCAACAGCAATTTTTGAAACTTCAGTACACAGATTACAATTCTGTGCTTCAGTACCTGTCCTGGCCCGCATCGAGTAGCTGCGTCGTATCCAGTAATCCGCCCAGCAGTTATGCGAAGAACCGTACTTAGTCCAGCCCACTACACCAGAATTAGTACCTGCCAAGCCGTCAGACTAAGCAGTCGTGTCTCCAGTGTTTTTGAGTAACTCCTTATTTCTATTCAAGCTTTCGAAGCTTTTATTGCTTCTTCATCAGGAAATTACAAAAACGTACAATAATAATAATAATAATTAAAATGTAAAAGGAAAAATAAATTAAAGGGACTTACGAAAAATATTGAGAATAAAAATGCAATGACACCATCCATCAAAAACAGAAAAATTCAAAAAACCATTGACACAATGTCACAACTTCTTGTAATAAAACAATTATTAAAAAACTGGCATATAAGCCAGGATGAACACAGATTATTTAAACATTATTACAAAATTTGGGAAAAAACTACTTTGAGCCTAATAGATGGTCAAGGAAGTAAAGTTAAGTTAGAACAAACAAAAACTTTTAAACCAATGAAAAGAGTCGAATCAGCTGCAGGCTGACCAACTCTAAAATACAATAATGGATAAATATATTAATACTAACCTAACAAATTTGTTGGCAATACAACTAAAAATTGAATAAGAAAAGAAACAAGGAGACCGTCCAAAAACCAATAACATTGTAAGAAAATACAAAATAGGCTACCGGAAAAATATAAAATCCTGCTGGGTGCCGGCAAACCAATGCCAACGTCACTATTATTGTTAAGATCTTTTCTGGATTTAATAGAATTATTGTAGGTAAAAATATGAACCATCTCTAAAAAAAGTAAGCACAAGCTCACATTTGGCAAAGTAGGCTCTCCACTGGCCAACATCCAGAGAGCGTAACGCCAGATCCTAAAACGTTTCCACAATTGGAATCAATTTTACGAAATAATGAAGATGCTTCTTCTTCAAGAAAATATAAAAACATAAAAAGGAATATAGCAAGTGATGAGAATGTTGTCAATATTCTTGGTTGTTTTGAGGAAAATCCACAAAATTCAATTTGATGGTAACTGCTGAGGATGAAAACAACTTCAGTAGTCATATCCTATCGACCGACGGAAGTAAATTATTAATTAATGATATATCCAATCATCGAAATACGCATTACTGGTCTGATGAAAATCCGCATAGATTAAATGATGTCCAAAGATATTTTGGAAAAAATGTGTGGTATGTCGCACCACAATTGGATAGCTTTTAGTAGGTATTTATTGTTTTGAACAAACTCTCATAGGTAAAATGTTTTAAAAAACAGTTTTGTACTTTTATATTGTAGAGTCCTGAAGATGGTGTAAAAATAACACCGAAACGTCAGCAAGGAAATAAATATAGTGTTCTTTTATTTTTGGTCTTTATCCCACTAAAAAAAACCACTTATTATTTTATTCACAAGTGTGTTATCAAACTCTGTATAGGCGAATATTATAATTTAGATATGAGTCAACCTAAACGGCTTTAAAATTTTAAAAAATGTTCTTTTAAATTCTACATGAATAATACAATAGATTAAAACAAACGTTATTTTGCTTTATAAAATTTCTAGTACTACAAACCTATTTCAGTAATTTCTCGTATTAAATAAAAAACACGAAATTCTTAACAGTAGGTCCATTGCACAAATAGCAAATTTTAGGTTAATTCAATGACAATATGACAAATGCGATGTTTCCAAATGTGGCCGCCTTTGCAAAATTACAAATTCTAAACAATATTGTTATTATTGTAACTTTCAACAATACTTGTTATAAAGCATTAATCAGAATGGGTATGGATTTAGTAAGCCATTTTGTTATAATTTACATTCTTAAAATATGGTTTATAAAATAAACGAACAGAATCGACATGATTGACTGGAGCAGGACAATAGGTTTTTAAGGTAAATTGTATTGATGTTGAGTACCTTCTTTTTAATTTCAGATAAAAAAAGAGTGGACAATAGAAAGTGCGGCAATAAGGTTTACGGAAAATTAAATATTAATTGAGACAGAAAGTGTACGTATATACTTAGAAAAATAAACTTCGAACGTTAGATAAGTTTTAACACAAGGATATTTGAAGAAGCAAATACTCTGAATGAAACCAGAAAACGTGCTTACTTTTTCTTGCAGTTCTTTTACTAATGTGACCTCTTTGGACCATTAAAAGGAGCACTACTAAAGACAGAGCTTGACGACAATGCGCAAGATGAAAAGGCAAGGGGAAGAAAAAGAGCAGTTAATTAAAATGAAGGATTGGAATTTTACTCAACAAGAAACATTTTCACTTTTGTCCCTAGATGAGCAATTCGATTTCTTTTTTGATTGTCGTACTTGTTTAATTAAAAATTGTTTTTTTTTTATTGGATCCTATTTCTATTTATTTTGTGTTTTTCATTAAATTTGAAATCTGGTATGTAGATCTATTATAATCAATCTTAATTGAATTAGGTACGTTCATTTTGCGAAGTATGTAAAATTTTAAATATTAAAGAATCTTGATTGCAAATACAAAATTGTTTTGTAGCTATGAAACAATTTTAAAGTGCGTTAGAAATTCATTAAGTAAAAGCAGGATGGAGATTTATTTTTTTCAGGTAAGAAAAATGATCAGCTTGCTACCAGACAGTGAATCTTAATTTATTATCCTGTTTGTTCCAGGAGGTAATTTTTTTTAGAAAGAATTTAATCGTGACGAGGAATGAAAACAGCTAGATACAAAAAATAAGTCTTTGTACAACATGGTTCATCAAGAAACACATTTTTAATTTTGTAAGGACCAAAAGGCGAGTGAAAGCTTTTTCTTGAAAAAAAAACTTTATTTACTGTGAAAATTGAAAAAAAAGAATATAGATAAGAATTATGTGTTATTTATTAACTACTTGACTTGAAACTAAACAAGTATTTATAAGTATTTTAAAAGTATATAATTTGATATTTCAATCCATGTTCTGATAAATAAATATGTGCTTGCCGTAACAATAATTATTATTTGTGTTTAAAAATTAATTAACCATTATTAACAAATCTTAAGACTATAAAAATTGTACACCCTCGGTTCGAATGCAAGCCACAAGACAAGCGAAATAAATGTATTTTGATTTCATTTCAAGTATTTACAGGGTATCCCAACGAAAATTTGACCCCCCTATAATTGGAAAACTGAATAATATTTCAAAATTCGCCGAGACCCGTCGATTTTTGTTCTTGGGGGCAGCTTTTTTGACAGTCAAGCCAACTCGATATGTTCATCCCCCTAATGCCTAGCAACCTCAACTTAAAAATTTCAAATGCAACTACCCCACTTGTGGCACATCATTTTAAAGCCCTTTTCATTGCGAATACAGTAACGTACCGTTTTTAGAAATCGGTTGAGATTTGACAGAATTATTGGTTACAAACGAAAAGATGACAAACCAACTTACGCGTAGTAATTTCTACACAAATGCCCACCACTAATAAGTTTTTCATCTACTACACATGATCGCATTACCTAATTGTTATTGATGTGTCTATCAGTTTACAAAAAAGTCAGAAATGAAATAAAAAAGCTGAAGCAAATAATAAATCAGATTTATTTGATGAATTGCTCAAAATGATCCCCGTTAACTTCCAAACAATAATACAGTCTGTTTTCAAATTCTGTTCGAACATTATTAAAGACATCCGCAGTTATTAATCGGTATTCTTCTACAATTCTCTGACGTAGCACCTGCAATGTTTCCGGCTGAGTGGCGTACACTCGTGATTTTAAATGACCCCACAGAAAAAAGTCCAAAGGGGACAGATCCGGAGATCTTGGTGGCCATTCGACGGGACCTCTTCTGCCAATCCAATGCCCCGGGAAATGGTCATCCAAAAATTGTCGCACAGCAGCAGCATAGTTGGGGCGCACCATCTTGTTGGAAGGTTATTTCATTTTCTAGTAAATTGTCGTCACTTTCTAAAATCTCTGTTATCCTAGGATCAATTGTACTTTCCAATAATTCTAGATAGGTGTTTCCATCGAGATTACCTTGGATGAAAAATGGTCCAACAAGATGGTCGCCCAAAATGCCTGCCCAAACATTCAATTTTTGAGGTGTCTGAGTATGAAATTACCTGATTAAATGCGGATTAGTATCACTCCAATAACGACAATTGTGTCTATTCACTTCGCCATTCAACATAAATGTGCATTCGTCGGAGAAACATGTATTGTAGAGAAGATTTGGATTCAGTAGAAGTTGTTCACTAAAGTATTCGCAAAATTGGTTACGTCATCTTCATGTAACTCTTGAACCAGCGTCATCTTAAATGGATGAAACTTGTGTTTTTTCAAAATTCGATGAACACTGGAACGGGATACGCCAGAAGCTTGAGACACAGTTGTAATCGATTGCTTATTATCCATCTGTACATGACCCAAAACTGCCACTTCAACTGCTTCATTTCGAACTGGCCCAATTACTTCACGTTTCTTGTTTAAAAGCGAACCTGTTGCAACAAATTTGTCAATCAGGTGTTTAACGTACTGGTGGTTTACATTTGTTTCAGGATGATTGGGATTAAAAAATTCGTGCTGTAGCTTTGGCGCAATCGTGATTTCGATAATAAATTGCAACAATTTCTACTCTTTCCGCGATAGAATAAACCATTTCGAACACACGTTAATACTTTCAATAACGGCTGAAACTATCGATTTCTTGGTCACAAGCAAAAACACCGACTTTTTTGTAGTACTGAATTTTTGTTATTTTGAAAAGGTCTGAATTCCTATAAACTTAAGTATCTTCTACTAATAACTATTTTAGTATCTAGTTTTATTTGCTTCAGCTTTTTTATTTCATTTCTGACTTTTTGTAAACTGATAGACACATCAATAACAATTAGGTAATGCGGTCATGTGTAGTAGATGAAAAACTTATTAGTGGTGGGTATTTGTGTAGAAATTACTACGCGTAAGTTGGTTTGTCATCTCTTCGTTTGTAACCAATAATTCTGTCAAATCTCAACCGATTTCTAAAAACGGTACGTCACTGTATTCGCAATGAAAAGGGCTTTAAAATGATGTGCCACAAGTGGGGTAGTTGCATTTGAAATTTTTAAGTTGGGGTTGCTAGGCATTAGGGGGATGAACATATCGAGTTGGCTTGACTGTCAAAAACGCTCCCCCCAAGAACAAAAATCGACGGGCCTCGGCGAATTTTGAAATATTATTCGGTTTCCCAATTATAGGGGGGGTCAAATTTTCGTTGGGATACCCTGTATTCATTTTGCGATTTTGTTGGACTTTGGGACTTTGAATATAAACGGTTAAAGGTGTCAGCGTACTGTGCTTCCTTTTCAACATTCATGCGGTCTACTAGTTTTGAATAACTCTTATAGCAACCATCGTTTTTACTTATCAGACTACTTTGATTGAAACTATATTTTTAAAAATGCTTGTAACTTTTAAACACAAACGAACAAGGCCAAAGTTTGTCGCAGAGCTTGTAGAACACCCTGTGTACCTATTTATTGAGAATAACCACATTCATCAATTAAATTCGATGTTCTTTTAACCAAATCCTAATCAATCAATGAAGAAATAATTTTTGAAATTTCAGATCGAGTTTCAAATATGCCAAACTCGTTTCATTTTAGTTCGACCATCTGTAATGTTTTATTCAGTCATAAAGTGTTGTGCTGTGATAGTTTATAAAATGTTTATAATGCCTTATAACTTTAATAATACGTAAATATACAATTTGAAAGAGTCAGCAATGAAAATATAGTATAGGCTTTGTCGGAGAGCATATATTTGCTAAACTAACCACTGCATGGGCTCATAGGCGTATGCGACTATGTGCTGCGCATTTCAATTATGAATCATTCACTTTGTCAGGGAAACGTTTGATCTACGATCCCTATAAAATTATTACCAGAATTGAATGATAAGGTATTATTACACTAATAATATGTAATATATTAATTTAAGTGTAAAATTTAAGAATACTATGCTATTTAGTGGCTTAATAATGAACAATTTTACAGACTATTTCATATGTCTAGAAAATAGTTTTATATCTATTTTTAATAATTTTTGTATTTGCCATGGCGTTGACCACATTGTGTTAACATAATTTTCAGACTTTGAATAACAATGCCTAAATTTCTAATATAAATATTTACTTTACATATAATTTATTTATATACAAAGAATTTATTAGAAGCATATAAATTTGCAAATAGGAAAATAACATCTAAGAATTGTATATAATAATGTATATCTAACAATAGTATTTAAAATATGCAAATCTTTATAAATTAATATACGTATCAAGCTATTTTAATGTATTTATTATCACAGCGTTAAAATTTTTATTAATAGAAATCTCAATATCCAGCAGAACAATATTATAAATAACCCTCGTATATGCTGTACCGTAGCTGTGATGTGATGTAGAACTTGTTGATATCCCTCGTAACGCACATGTCAAGTTGATTTATAACTTGAGACAATAAACCGGCTCTGATCACATAAAAGGAGTGGTCTAATTGTTTATATTTAAACTGCGCCAATAGTGAATGCTGTGTATTCGATGTTCCGCTACTGTTGACTTTCCACTGTTGATATTGTTCAGGTGGCATTTGTGCTTTTTAAATTAAAATATAGGAGAGCACCTGAGGAAGTAATGTTAGAAATGCAGAAATAGGTTATACCTTATTTATTGTTCAAAAATAAATTTGAGTTTTGAAAATCATTTTATTGCCAGGTATGTCTTTTTTATATAGTAAATTTAGCTAGATTAACTTTTTTAGATATTTATTGAACCCAATTTTGTTATATTTTTTAATTGTCAGTTAAATAATAATTTTATACAAAAATAATAAAATAATAAGAACAATACAGTATTTGCACCTTTTTTATTTACGACAATGTGAAAAGACGTCATACCCCCAATATATTGTAGTAATGCTGGAGAAAGTCACCATATTTTAATTTATGTGGTACGAAAACAAAGAACCCCGCACTTTTTATATGGAAAAGTGATTTCAGTCGGGACGTCTAATTTTTGGTCGAAAAGGTAGTTGGCAACATCCTGAACAAAAAAGATAATGGACACAAAAAATCTACCATTAGAATTTTGCGCCACGGCGCATACAAGGTCGGCACCTGGGTTTTCAGGAGCCGGGTTATTCTTATCAAAAAAGAGCGTGTTCAGTGACCGATTATGGAGACATGCATGCGTGGAGGTGTGTTGGAGTGAAAAAGTACTATATATATTACCCTTTTCTGTGTTCAAAACGAGATTCAAAAATGAGGATTCCGGTCTTCCACACCACCCAATAAGGTTCCGAATGAGGCGCAATAGCTTTTTTCGAGTGGCTCTTCGCCAATAGTTCTATACTCCACTGATGTTCCACAAACTATTCCATCTCAACTACTTCGATTTCAACGTGATTACTGACATTTGCTCTGGCATCGCGGACGCGATCTAATCCTCATGTTTGAATCTCGTTTTGAACACAAAAAAGGGGGATATATACTTCCACGCATGCATGTCTCCATAATCGGTCACTGAACAAGCTCTTTTTTGATAAAAATAACCCGACTCACTCCTGAAAATCCAGGTACCGACCTTGTATGCGTCGTAGCGCAAAATCCTAACGGTAGATTTTTTGTGTCCATTAGCTTTTTTATTAAGGATGTTGAGAACTACCTTTTCCACCAAAAATTAGGCCTCCCGACTGAAACCACTTTTCCATATAAAAAGTGCGGGGTCCTTTCTGGTCCAAATGTTCTAAAATTAAATCTGCCCTTTTTTAAACGCAATACTTAATTGTTATTTGCTTTACTAAGTTTTCGTGAAATTTATTGGAACGTAAAATATTTAGAAAACCCCAAGAAAATGTGGAAATAACTGTTGCCAGACTCTATTAAGTTAACTTCCGCTTATTTTTTAATATTGCATTCCAGGCCAAAGAGAGCACCGGGGAAGGTTATTTACGGCCTGTTATATCCGCCGTTATGACTTATCACCGAGGCAAGAATAGCCTCATCACTTCTTATGTAAGCAGTGGTTTCTCCAAGTGGAGTTTTTACCAAATCCCCAATTTGTTTTGCGGCGAGAATCCTTTAACAGTGTTCATCAGAGCTACAATTATATGTCGTTTCCGTGGAGATAGGCCGAGCCTGTTGAATAAACCATTCATCAACTCGCGACGAGGGCGAAAAAAATTGCCTAAGAATCAGGTCCGGGAAGAACCACTTTACATTATTCTCCACTTCATATATCTCTCTGTTTTTTTTTAAACTGTTTATATATTTTCTTGATGAAATATATTTTCAGACGATTTGTTGAAGCAATAAGTACTTGTACAGGGTGTTCCCGGGGTTAATGCAAACATTAATTTAAATCCTTCATATAACTTTTTCCCTACGGAAAGATTACTCAACAGAAATGTATTTCACCTTCAACATGCACAAAATTATAGATTTATTTCTCTTGTCATATGGTTTGATGAAGCATGTTTTACTAGAGACGGCATAAATAATAATCATAATGCACATATCTAGGCATTATTATATCTGAATGCAATTAGATCAAGACGATTTCAGTGTCAACGTTAAATGCAGATCTGTATAGAACTTTCTTGGAAAACAATCATTTTGATTTCATTGATGAAGTAGGGCTCAATATTTTATAGTCTTAAGATTTGTTATAGTAACCACCATTATTATTTATCAGGCTGCTTTGTTTGAAATATATTTTTTAAAATGCTTGTAACTTCTAAACAAAAATGAATTGACCTATGCTCATATAAAAACAAATGTTTGATATTAACCCAGATTTACCAAAGTTTGTCATAGATCTTGTAGAACACCCTGTATATGCGTATAACAACTAGGTATAGGTCATGCTAAATATCAAATTGATTGATTATATTCTTGGGCTAATTTCATCAAATGAAATCGCAAAAGTTTTCAAAAACTTTATAAAATTTTAACTCTGTTTTGAGTATTTTATATCTTTCCAACAAACAATCTTGGTCTCAAAGAGTAGAGAGAAAAATATATCTCAATCACACTTTGTGCCGCTTACGCTAGGTCCGTAATTTTCGCAGGAAAAAAAAATAATATTAAAATTGAATATCTACGCTATACAAATGTAGAATGTTTTTATTATTGATTTCTTGAAAAAAGTAAATATGTAATTATATTACCATAAATAAACTTAGATTTTGATATACAGGGCGAACCTTAAATAAGAACAAATATTTTAACCAGCAGTACAGTTTACTGTGTAGAACACATAATTAATAGATTTTTTACAAAATAAAAAAGTCCAATTTTAAATAAATTTCTTAATTTTTCCATCGAAAACTTGTTGAAGACGGTGATCCGACTACCATACTAATATTTTAAAGGGCCAAAGTGTATGAGAATTCAACAGCGTTGCCAGTGTTACACTAATGTCTTCGAATAGGCTTCAACAATATTAACCAGAATTTTTTGACATGTCAAATAATGATTTAAATATGTTAATTTACGAAAATATTCGCTGCCATCTCCTCCTCTTTGCCATTCCTATACTTCACCAATAAATTGAAAATATAAACCAGATTCTTTACTCACAGTCATAGTTCAATTTAGATTTGGTTATTGTCCATTTCTACTACACTCCAACTAATTTATCACAATACGTTATCGTTATCACTATAGACCGTTTTTCGTTCGCACATGACGTCATTATCAGGGGCACACTTAGGACGCTAACGTTAATGTTTGTGGAAGTCAAGTAAATACGTACATTTATTGTCAAATACAGTAAATATTTGTATATACAGGGTGTCCAGAAACTCTCCTGACAAACGAAGACCGGAGATTCCTCAGATAATTTTAAGACAATTTAACCCAATTCACCTAGTCCGAAAATGCTTCCTAAGGGAACTAGAGCTCTTTGAAGATGGCGCCTTGTAAATAGTTTTGTTTAAATACCTCCAGAATGCTTCTACTTAGAAAAACAAAAACTGGTACGCTTGTTTAGCCTTCAGAGATGAATCGATTCCATCAATTGCGAATTTCTAGTACCGGTCATAGGCGTCCGTTTTGGGTAGGTCAACGGTTATTTTAACGCATAACTTCTTTGTATTTAACTTTTAAGCATTTGCCACACTAGATTATTAAATTTTCACGTATTCTAGTACTAAAAGGTACTCTCACTTTAAGTCATTAGGATACACGGTTTTCTAGAAAATGGATTTGAAAATTTTTCGTTTTTTCGTCATTAAAGTTTAAAAATTTTAGTTAAAGATTTTTAAAAACAAAGTATTTATTACAATGGAATTAAAGTAACAAAAAAAAGTATCAAAGGTAGATAGTTACAAAAGATGTTCAATGTGATGACCATTAGTCTCTATGCATAAATTTACCCTTTTGCTTAGAGAACGCCGAATTCTTGCAAAAATTCCAAAGTTATTTCTAAATTCGTTGCAAGCATCTTGTATCCTTCGCCAGAGTTGTGCACGATTTTGTATCGGAACGGAATAAACAAATGCTTTTATGTATCCCCAAACACAATAATCGCAAGGATTCAAATCCGGCGACCTTGCTGGCCAAGCAACTGGACCTCCTCTTCCAATCCAATGGTCTTCGTAGTTATTATCTAGAAAGTCTCGTACATTCCTGCTAAAGTGGGCCGGACAGCCGTCGTGTAGAAACCATAAGTTTTGCCGAATATTTAAACCTCATGTAACAAATCAGGTTAAATATTTTGCAGGAAATGTAAATAATCAGCACCATTTAAACGAGCAGGTAATTCCATAGGTCCAAGTAGATAATCGTCAACTACTCCTATCCAGACGTTTATCTTAAACCTGATGCTGATGCTTAAATTGTTGAACAACGTGAGGATTGTCACCAACGTACGAATAATAATGTGCAGTATGTACATTAAAAATCCCATTTTTTGTGAATGTACCTTCGTCACCAAACAAAATGTATCTGAAAAAATCTTCATCTTGATTTTTCTGGTTTTGTAACCATCTAGTGAATTCTACACGAGCAGGAAAATCTCCTTCTAGCAGTGCTTGCACCTTTGTAAAATGAAAAGGATATAAATTTTCTTTGTGTAAGATATTTCCTACGGAAGATTTTGAAATTGTGGGGTACATGGCAGATAGTCTTCGAACGCTAATTTCTGGATTTTCATCAACTTCCATTAAAATAACATCTTCATGTTCTGTTGTTATATCATTATGTCTCCCTGTTTCATAATTTTTTGGGACCACTGAACCTGTTTCTCTTATTCGTTGATGAAGAGCTGTAAATGTTGAGTGAGTGGGATGCTCACGATTGGGAAATTTTTCAGCGTATCTACGTTGCGCTGCTCGAGCGTTACACCTCATTTCGCCATAAACAAATATTTAAGGTATAAGTATACAGAATTTAACTTAAGTTATTGAAGGTTGACAAAAAAATGTTAAATTATAAATTTGCTTGTATTTAAAAAATACTAATACATTTCAAATTTGATCCTCATATTAATAATTTTATTTTTAAATGAGATGAAAAATAATAGATTCAACATAATAATTTTGTACCTCTTCTAGTAAATTGTTTTCAATACTGTACCAAATTTTCTTTTTCAATAATTTCATTACCATTAATTTGGAAAATGAAAATTATTTAATTTGGGAGAACTAAGTAAATTTTGGGGGTGTTTAGTGCCCCTAACCCCCCTCTATGTTCACCGTAAAACTTTTACAGCAATGGCGCTTCGGGTTAGTAGAACATACTATAAGTAATTAGACACAAGTTAAAGTGAAACGCTTAGCTCTTTGATGCGATGTCCAAAGTTTATGGCTAAATCTACTGAATTTTTAAAGAAAATTCGTATTGATTGAAAAACTTTTACAGTTCAAATTGCCGGAATGTTACGTCGCAATAAATTAAATGAATTAGATATAAGGGTAACTGTGATCCACGATAACCATGTTCTCTTCTGCACTATCACACAAATTAGTTAATAAAAAAATTAAATGTGCGCATAAGGAATATGGTATTGACGCATAAGTAACAATTTGAAATAAAAAAAATGTGAAATTTAATTTGTCCATAGGCATTACTTACCTATACAGAGTGATTTAGAACTTATATAAATAAAATAAATTAAATGTATCTACAGAGGACTCTTACAACTATAATTACAATTTTTTTTTATAAAAATCATAAATGTCAGTTCCAAAATCATTAAAAATACACTTCTGCAAGGCACTGGAAACTAAACCACTGTAAAACCTGACCTTGCGCAAAGCGAAGCACAAACAAAAAATTGAAAGAATTTCCGAAGGAAAGAAATAAATAAAATTTTAAAACACCTATTTTATATCAGCAAATTCAATTGTTTTTGCTGCTATTGTTATTATTAATTAATAAAATAATTTGATATACCTGATGTTACAACTGTTCAAAATTTTGTCCATCGACAAACACATTTGGGCCCGTTTAACGCAGTATCTACGAACTAACACAAATGTTTCTAGTTCTTGTTCGTTTTGAACTCGTAAGTAATTGGCAGCAGCTATGAACGTTTGCGTAAATCATCAATAGTGTCCACTGCGGTGTGATACACAAAAAGAAATCCAAAGGATTTATGTCGGGAGATCGTGACGGCCATGGAACCCGTCCTCCTCGTCCATTCTATCGTATCCTTTGGTATCTTCATTAAGGCACTCCCCAACATTTTGTCGAAGTGGGACGGCTAAAGGCACATCTTCCAGAACTCCAGGCAGATCATTTCGAAGGAATTCGAGATACTAACCCCTGGACCCCATCCTTTAGATTTGTCATTGCCCTTGCGTGTAAAAATAGCTTCATTTGTAACTAACACGTCAGCTTTAAATTGGGAATTTTGAGCATTTTGTTGAGGCAACCATTCACAAAATCTAATTTGTGAGGGATAATCCCTTTGTATTAATGCTTGGCGCTGTACATGGTACGAAGCCTCGTGTGTAATACGCTACACCGTTGATTGAGACATCCCTTGAGCAATTTATTCGAAGATTCTCTTCAACAATGTCTAAAATGTGTTCCTCAGCTGCTGCAATACGCCCTGGACCTCCATCTATTCCACGATTCGTTTACATATTTCTAGTGTCACGCCCGCGTTGCACTACAGCGGTAAGAATAACATCATTTGGCACATGCTTACCGGGAAATCGATCTAGGTATATGCTAAAGCATTTTGTCTTGCTTTACCATAAATTAAAACGATATCCATCAACTCCAAGCTGCTATACACGTAAACCATATTACTCATTTGGGAAACTAATGTAAACACTATCGCAAAAACGTTAATACTAAAATTTCAGTATTCAGATAATATGTCAGATATGTATTGTTTCATTACTGTACTATTTACTTTTCTATATACCATCTATGCATTTATATCTAGTATTTTTCAGGTCATGTTTATTTATCATTGGAATGGTGCGTGGTATGGGGATGGTGAACATTTGGCGTGGCTTTTGGAATAGCGGCGAAGTGGTATGAAAGTGATTTAATGCACAGAGCAGTGGCAAACAACGTATGTTGTTACCAATTTGTCAGTTAAAATGTTGTCCTCAGAAGATGAAGATGCTCTTTTATTGCAACAACTTGCTAACCTAAATGTTAAAAAATGTGGTCGTCTCGCATGTTTTTACTTTTAAAATTCACAAGAAAAATGCAGTTGCAATGCCACGTCGTCACTGGCCGCTTGCCACTCAAAAATTAAACTTGTTCGAGATTAGTGGCACCAGACTGGCATCACACCACCTGCAAAATACCACGCCACCGCTACTCCGTTTTGATACGCGCGTCTTCATATGTTTACATAGGCTTTAATGATTCCACTTGCCACTTTATCACCACGTCACTTCCACGTCACATGCTGACCACTTCAGTGCACCCCTTGCCTAACTTGTACTTTACCTACTGATTTCTTAAAGTAAATTGGAACGCCAATTGCTTACATATTTTTTGTCCACATTTAAAGGGATCCCATACTGTGCCAAAATTCTGTTGCTTAGTTTCTCTCCAATAATACAGGGTAGATGTATGTAATTACAAACTGAATAATTAATTATTATACTTACGACTAATACTACAAATTCATATTCAATTGTAAAACGTAGTGAAAACGTAATATCAAAATTATTAAAACTAAATAACCTAACATTCGAAAACATTTATTTATTATCTACATTTGTTTTTATTAAGAAATAAATCAATATTTAAGGAAAATTCATTCATGTATCTAGATAAAAAAAGTTAGTTTTACTCCTTGTCGTTAAATAACAGTACAAAAATTAGGTAACTAGGTTATTGACCTAATAATACGGTAGGTCAGATTTACTCTCGATAATTTTTTATGAGCATCAGATCAGAGGCGTGCTCTTTCGGTCTTGGACAGTATTTTGTCGACAACACAAGGGTTTTTTTATTACTTTGTATTTAAACACGGGACACTTTTCAGCTTCTCTTAATAATTTACCTACCCATTGGGTATACGTTTTTTATGTATATAATGTACCTAAATGGTTTATTACTCAGTTTATTATTAGATACGTTGGAGTATTGTAATTTGAATATTAAATATTTTTTAAACATTGATTATCAATTAACATTTTAAATTATTATTGGCTGAACTGAGCAAGAAATAATATGAGATTCTTAAATAGTCAGTACAATCGTTTATTTATGATGTCTAATGCCTAGGTAGGTAGGTACTAGAAAAATATTTCAACTTGGCAACATTGCATCAGGTCGACATCGGGTAAACTGTGAGCTGTAACCGACCAAGGCTGTGAACGGTCAGTGACAGTCTGAAAAGGGGGTTTAAATAATGATTTGAAAATATTTTTTTCGGCCTAAATATGCATTTACATTTTTTTTAATCGCGTATTCGCATTATACTCAATCCCTATCTCCTCTTAAAATTAATGACATTATGACTGACTCACCCCGTATACGAGTAGGTGTAAATGTGTTTTATCTACGCAAAGTACCTACTAATCACTACCATTATTAGTCACATAGAAACATTGTGTGCATAGGGTCTTCTAATATGGATATAATTTATTTTTACACGATTCCATAGCGCACATAAATTGTTAAAGTGTATTATGAAAATGCTGTTTATAGCAAAAGATGTCGGACAATCATAAATTATCTTATCCTAGATTGAATGATATGAACCTGATATACTTTTGGTCTCAATAAAACGGTGCTATGTGCCAGATTGCGCATGGAACTACTTTTTTAAGGAAAAGATTTGAAAGTTTTGTGATTGCCATGTTAGTGTTAGCTACGATTTATTGGTCTTATATTTTTATTATGGGAATATCTTAAAGTTAGGCTTTATGTCAATCTACCTCAAATAACTGCAGATTTAATAAATAATATTGGAAGAATTTCTGAGTATTATAGAGAAATGGGCATCTCCACTTGACGTTATTTATTATTCTAAATGAAAAATTAATTCCACAGTGGCTCTCTAATTACGTGCTATCCAGATTTATAAAATGGTTCAAACAAAAAAGTTCATTATTCTAAGGCCAATGACAGTTTAGGCTCTTTGGCATTGAAGGATGAATGTGAATACAAAAGGACACTAGTGAGAGTGTGCAAATTTTTTAGAAAATTGGTACAACCCCAAAAAAAAAACTTTTGCGTCCTGTTAATTTTGAATTTTCGAATAAATGTTATAGGATCTCGTGGCATTAATTTTTCGTGAAGAATGACTTTCCAGACTATTGACGCACCAGTTTCGTTTATACTGGCTAGATCTTAAGTAGAACTTTCATTTTTAACATGACATACACCTCAAAATACTAAGAGTAACGTTTCAAGTTATGTTTTTTTCGAATACTATGGGTGTATAAAATTAACAAAAAATTACACACATTCCTGTATAAAACTTAACTTCATAAATTTAATATAAAAAGAAATATTAAGTATCAAAAAAAAATATCAGCACTGAAAAAACACCAAAACATTTAATGTTTTTGATTTTTTATGTTGTGCTGTTGTTTGTCATATTTTCAGTTTACGCACGAGGATTTAAAGCAGTCAGGATTTTTTATTTAACGCGTATTTTGACTTATGGTTAGATACTTGACAATTACCCATAATTACTCTAATAACGAATTGATTGATAAGTTGTTGGGATACGAGGAGTAGACGCCATCGTAGCTTCGTGATTATACGCCAAGCGTTTTCCGTTACGAGTTTAATCTGCAGCTCATAGGTTTGTTGGAAGGGCTCAAGAGACCGAAAATCTAAAAGTAGATAATGCTTGAAGACCTAGGCTACTTAGAATGGCACAACCCAGTACCAGAAATATCTCTGAGCAAGTTGCTGTACCTTAAATGACAGAATTTTACAAGAAAATCAACTTCATTCATCCGTAAAGAGTATACTTTTGCGAGTAGCTTAGACAAGAAAACGCTTGTAACGAAAATTTTACTAAATTTATTGAAGTTACGGATGAATTAATTTTTACTCATAACAGGATAAATATGTTTATTGGACCTTTTTGTCTCTAGACCGAACGACTAGCTTAAAGTATTTCATTTGTTTGAATATAGTTTAGCCCAAGTACTTCGGAATGTTGAGGAATTGTTATTTTATATACGAATAATATACCTCAAGAATACTGACATGCTTCCCGACTCAGTAATCACATAACTTCAAGCCTCTCATCCCCGAAAACTGTATATCTGGGGGAATGGAAAATATAAAGGACTCAGCAGTTTGAGATGATAAAGTGTGAATATGAACCATGAACCTAAACACCAAAATACCGTCAACCCGTAACCTCTCAACCCCATAACCCCAAACCTCTTAACTCTAATACTGATGATAAGGTTGTAGTGTAATGTGAATATGACTCTAATCGCTAGGATCCTCCAATCCTATAAGTGCATAACCTAAAATTGTTTAACCATCATGCGACCAAATGTAATTCAACAGTACTAATAAGCCCTGAGACAACTGCTGTGCCTCATAATCGTCAACACAAGAACTCAGTTACTCAGAAACTCAAGCATTTGCATGTAGAAACTGGAAACAATGAAGTACAAGTTCCATGATATTAGATAAGGTTTTTTCACCATGAATAAACAACCAATATTCCGGTGGACTTAAATGAGTTAAATGTTGGACTATGCAGCCATATATCATGAATAATGAACAGCAAATTGACAGAGGCTAACAAACGTGTAACCCAGAAAAGTACTGTCAGAGATCAGGCTGTAATAATGCAGGTACCATATCCATATTAACCGGAGAGCTTTCATATGTAGACAAGTTTTTGATCCATAAATCCAAAACCCCTGACAGGTCAAAGTTGAAAATATCTCAGGCACTCCTGATAGCAGATGAGCAGTGCGTAGTAACCACGTAATCCTGGAGACATTTGAGTCTGACAGATTCAGATACCCAAGAAATTTTAGGAAACTTTCAGTAAATAAGATGTACGCTATATGTATGATATGATGTAGATTTCTACTTTAGTTTTCAGTGATCCAGACATTATTCGTGTAGCCGGTGCAGTAGTAATACTAAATTCATGTTACAAACTGACAAATCCTGCTGCCTTGACAGATGCGATGACAACTACCCGAAAGGGATATGTAGAATGACTTGGTACTGTCCTACAGGAAAACATTAGAATGTGAGAATGTTGCTGTACACCACAGTCTGACTAGTTGAGGTTGTCTTCGTTCAGAAAACCCACCCTCATAATTAGAACTAGAGAGGTATGAATGTTATCATCTCTAGAACAGCGGATCCGCTTGCTGTCACGCCAAGATCTTTAACGCGCGGGTTGTTTTGAACTATTTATGGCACCTCAAACAAAAAGAAATCAAAATCTTCTCATACATGCAACAAAAGCTCCCTGACAAAAGTAGTTCAATCTTCTCAACATCTTTGCAGTAAAAACCTAGATCTTTTTTGTTATATTGACAGCGAATTTATCATATCCAAACACCATAGACAGATTTTGGAAAAAGTTTTGAGATGTTTGACGTTTGAGGTTATGTGATTACCGGGACGAGAGGCTTGTCAGTTATCTCAGGTTATATTTATGGAATATAAAATAACATGTTTATCCCTCTGTTTCATATTATAATCTTTAAGCAATTCAAAATTTACGATTTTAGGCCTTTTTGAGGTTACGAACAAACACTGACGTGATGGGATCAAGTCGACTGCGGATTCAGATTCAGCGACCCAAAAAACATATGGATATCGCACATTATACTTTCTTTTTTCGTGTGCAGATGTAGTTAAAGTTTTTTTTTATAAATACCTTTATAAGCGCATATTTCAAGTGCTTTTGAGATTTCGAAAAAATGTTGCCAGAAGAATTTGTTTAGATTCTAGATATCTATGCCATGTTAATATGGTACCTACTTAAGATTCATCCTGTATACATATATATGTAAAACTTATGTAAAAACTAATACAATCAAACTACTCAAATGTATGCCTATCACATTTCAATACGCTGCATTTGTTCACCACCTGCAACACGGTTGGTTTCAGTTTAATTAACTATCACTTTTCACAACGAAAATGCTTTAACCGACTTTTATGAGCAAAAAACAATTTGATTCTTCCCGTAACTTTTAATTTTTTTTTTATAATTTCTCATAAAGAGTGAGCTTCAGCACTCGTCAAATTACGTCTCCTTCATAAATCCGAAGGAATTTAAAACCACAACTGTAAATAAGTCTGTTTCGCATGCAGCAAAGCAAAGCTTCGAACAAAACGCATTCATTGTAATCCGTTACCTTTGTCCTGGGCCGTAAGTAGAGAGGAAGAAAGTGTTTGCCTTAATTTTCCGAAAGTCGTTCCCCCTTCGGCTGCTTCTGCGGCAGTATTTCCAGCTCCGGGCTCCGTCGCCACCATCTGCAAATAAAAAGGAATTTTCTCTATACATTGTCCTATTCAAAGCAAAGGAAAAATTTAAAAAGGGTTCGGATAAGTGTGGCAGCTTTATTTCCTTAAAAGTGCAGTACCGGACCCCTTAAGTGACCACTCTGGTAGCTCATAATATTGTTCAATAAAATAAGGCGAATAAACGTGTGGCAGTGGTAATATCGTGAGCGTTTTGATATCTTGACATTTCTGAAATAAAAAACAAGTAACATGCTTACAAATAATCAGCGTTTACAGTTTGGTTTGAAATGGTGTAAATTATTGAATCATTATTCAATCATGATAATTTCTCTAATAAGTGTGACGTTTCTAGATAATTTAACGAAAACTTTTAAGTATTACTAAAGGACTTCCAAATTCTTGTTGTCACTACTTGATTACATAACAAATATAGCTGTCACTCGCGGTCGACTTCTGAATATAAACTAAACTGTGGAGGCGAAACGATCCACTTATATATGTTTGTAGGGTTCTCGAAGTTTCATAAGTCCTCGAGAATGCATCTAAAACCAAATCTAATATAGATTGAAATGTCTTGGAAACGTCAAAATAAAGGTATTACAAAAATTATAAATTTGAAATCAAACAGGAACATAATGAACAAACTGAAAGGGTAGGCGAGGGTCCATAACATAATCCCCCTGATTGTCCCGATCAGATTACTCCGTTATCCGCATGTCCTTCTTGATCGATGTGGACAATCTTTATTTCTGCTTGGGTATTCTTCTGGATCCTATACACGTCATCTTGATACGATGGTATAAGGATCTTCCCACGATTTCTGCAGTTTCGGAGATTCACCCTTGGTTCTTTTTGGGTTATATAACCACACTTTTTGATTCTTTTGTAACCCGCTAGTGTTGGCCCGCAAGTCGTATTTGGTCTTCATTTCCTCTTGATTATTTTTCATTTCCTCTTTCAAATTTTCCACCACTTCATCATGCTCTATAATATTAGAGAACATTTTGACCATTGTTTCTACAATGACATATAGTAGGTGGTGGACATCTTCAGAATCTCATATTGGATTAAAAACTATACATACACGAGTATTTGTTGAATTTACAAATATTTAGGACATAAATGTGAATAGGTACATACTAAGCAACGTAAACACTGCAGCGATGATACTATTAATTTTGCGTGTTTTGTCTTTTTTTATTTGTTTTTCTTTTATGTTTATGTTTAGGATTAAACAAAATAAGATTAATAGGAACCAGCATTTGATTGATACAAATAATTTAGATAAATATTTACTTTTCAGAAAATTATTAAAATAGTTTTATCTTCAGGTCGCTTTACTTTGTAATTCAATTTAATTTGATTAAAAGAAAAAAGGATATTTGACCTTTATTTGTTCTGAAAATTATGAAATACGCATTGTTAATTTAAAAAATTGCAACTATATGAATGTAGAAGAGAATAATAACTAATTGCAATTTATTGTAACATTTTTAATTTTGTATGAAATCTAGTTAATTAACATTTATTGTTCAAATTATAGCTCAGATTTCACTAAATTAATTGAAATAGAAAACAAATGGGTAGCACATTCGAATTAAAATGAGTATAAACATTTTATTCATATTTCAGTATTTCAATTAGTTGTAATAGAAATGTACAATCAATTTGTAAAAATAATAGCACAAAGAAAAATGATTTCTTTATCGTCATGGAAACTTACATCTACTCATTGGCTGGAAATCATCTGTTCCACTATGAATAACTGAGAGAAGAAAAATACTATAAATTTTTTAACGTCACATTTGTTTATAGCACCTGTAAGCCTACCTTTTTCAAATAATATCAAAATGTTGTGCATAGATCTACTGTAATACGTGTATGTCCGACAATTACGTAAAATGCTACTAAAACCGAACCAATTTTATTGTGTAACTTGACCATCTCATGGTTGTTTCTGCGTAAAATGATGTCGTTGCTGGCTCTCGGGAACCTAATTTAAAGTGGGAAACACGTCCGGCATTTTTCGGAATCACTCATCCCTTTCGGAGGGAATCCTTTTAGAATAGATTGATGCAAACCCATTTCTCACGAACACGTCGGTGTAAAAAATGTGGACGGGCGTTGTCGAGAGAAGCTTCACGTGTTACTTAACCTCTTGTCATATATATGTTGAAATATGGGATCCCTGTGCAGTAAACGTGCGACTAATAATGCCGGATAGGCCTTCGGCAAAGCCGCGCGATTTTCCTGCATGCGAAAGCAGCCCCCGTTATCCACGAAAACAACGGCCTTATTTATTGCCGGGATTTCATCTTATTATTTTTTATGCCCGGTTATCCTTTCGCTACATGAGACATTTCGACCTGTTTACGAACCTATATCTATTCATGTCAATGTAATGCTAGATAGTGTCGGTCGACGATCCAGAAAACTTAGGGCTACAGCCATAACTTTTGGTGCCGACTGAACTAATAAGTTGAACTACAATGTTTACAAGTTGAACAAAAAATATGTTCCGCTCATTTCAGATACCGTTATACACTATATTCCCTTAAATTTATTTATTTATTCATATAGGCAAGTCCACTTATACAGGGTGATTTAGAACTTATCTAAAATAATTTGGGAATAGATGCGTCATGCAAAATGGAGTCAATGTCGTAAAATTTGTTTGTAAAGTCCTTATAGTTTCCGAGTAAAAAATTATCGAAGTTGTAGTATTTTCAACCTTTACATCGCTGAGCTACTGTAGTTTCTAGCCAGGCAATTCCGAATATTGAAATCCGATTACTTTTGTAGGTATTAAAATTTTTGTGATGCACGTCTTTACATTAGTTTTTCAAGTATTAGAAATGGCTTACGTGTGCAGCAACTCGGAGTTGATGGATATCGTTTATAGTTTAATGCTTTAGCAGAACAACTTTCCTGTAAACATGTGCCAAATGCAGCTACTTTTACCGCAGTGTACAGTTAATTCAAGTATAGTGCAGCGCGAGGGATACTTGAAACCGAATCGTGGAAGAGATGGAGGATCCAGGACTTTCACGGCCTATTGCAGCAGTCATACACGAGATTCAATTATATCAGTACCATATACGCATTAACACCAAGGTATTTGACGAGGATGACAGGTACTATGGCCGCCACGATCTTCTGAACACCACAGTCACATAACCACAAATTAATTCTATTAATATTTAATAACAATAGCAGCAAAAGCAGTTAAATTTGCTGAATAAAATAGGGATTATAAATTATTATTTATTTCTTTCCTTGAGAATTTTTTTCCATTTCTTGTCCGATCGCTGATTGCATACTTTGCCGCCTTATCAGGTTTTATAGTGTATTTGTAAATCATTTTAGAACTGCGCTTTTTAATTTTTTCCCCTGTCCCCTGTACATTTAAAAATTTGTTTAGACAAGTTCTGAATAACCCTGTATATAGCAATAAAAATATATGAATAATGAAACGCATACGAAGTAAACAATATAAATATGAGCATACAAATTATATACATATGCTATAAAAATATCTGACCTAAACCACTAACAAAATTAAAAAATAAATAAATAAAACAAAGCAGATATAGTTATGAAAAATTTCACATATCACTGAGTGATTGGATTGTTTAATACGAAGACGGCGTTTCGGCACATTTTCATTTATACAGCAATTTGAAGATTTACGTTAGTCTCTGGTACATGATAATACATTTGTTGTAATTATAATTTTAATTCAATTAGGTATATTAAGGTTCTATATGATTTATGAAATATATTTATTTTATTTCTTTGTCATTCCATACTAACAAACTATAGAGGAAATAATGGCAATGTTGCTCATATTTCTACGCATGTGTTGTTGTTAGTCGGAATTTGTGTTTTTTCTGTTTCTTGTGGTTTTTCTGTATTTTTTAATAAAATTTTATTCAAGTTGTTAAGAATATGATGCATCAGTGTCAAGTGTGTGAAAAATTGACTATTTTCATCATGAATTGTCTTTTCATAGGTAAATTTAATCAATTGTGGTCATTTAGCATTTTTTTATTAAATACTTTCAATGACTGAATAATTTTAATGCAAACTGAAAAAAAATCTGACGTCTTTAAAATAATTTGAGAACATATGGACTCGTAAACCGCTGTGTGACGTCATTGCCTCTTGTAGCATTCCAGGTTGCGTTGCTACCGTTTCCTTACTTTTACAATACGATAAAATTAATAAAATATAATAAACAATATTTATGATCATTAATGCTATTTGCATTACTATTGAAAATATATGATACTACTGGGCTCTTCTTCCCTTTCTAATTTGATTGAATATTAAATTGATAAAATATCTGTTTTTATGCTCGTTTTACGAATTTATGTGAAAATATGTATAATAAAGTAATGATGGTAAGAATTTTATCTTAAGAATGCTTTTGTATGGTTTTCGGAATTCATTTCCATTTGTAATAATGGTTTTAAAAGATAATTGTATTTGTATTCAAACATAAGGGTTTGTACCTACATAAATTCATTCTGACTTATTATAGTCCAAAATAATACAGAGTGATTCATGTTATAAATATATGCAGTGTCTATGTTTATAGTATAAAATTTAAGCGTGCTTCTGCTCCAATAAATACGCATGCGCTAGAGATTGCTATTGGTCATCATGCCATGACAGACACCACCACGCGCACCTCAGGTACCATGGGCGTGTGCGTGGGAAAATTTCTTTAACTGTGAGTGTAATTAATTTCTTAGTACGTTTCTGTTTGTATTGTTTTTGTTTGTAGAAAGGAGAATAATTCACTTTATCGTAAACGCCCTAATCTAATAAGTGAGCAATATCGGATGATGACGTGTTTGAAAGGATTAGGGCGCGAGACCAAAGTAAGTAATGCGGTTGAAATGTGTAGTTTATTATCAAGAATGTCTGTGAGTAGTGGATATAGTGGAAACTCGCGGAAATAGAGCCTAGTACACCAGAATCAGTTTCCAACTGTGAGAAGAATCCGCACTGCATCTAAAACAAAGCATTATTTTCAATCTTATGTGGGCAGTATAAACGCAATGCGCATGCCTCTGACGGCTGGAAACTGTTCTACGAACAAGCCTAATAGCCAACGTAAGTGATATGCTAATAACCAGTACTGTATAGTGTCAATGTAGATAGTGCAGTGTATTTTGTGTTAAAGGTGTGATATCCGCAGAGTGCCGTCTAAGAGGAAGGTATTCTACTCCTTTTAAATTAAACTATAAAAGCATTTTTGGTAATTTTGTATCCTTTGAACCTTTCTCAAGTGGCGCGCCTATGGAATCTTATCCCTGCAACATTCACCTTCCCTGCTCATCTCAGTGCTGTAAATTAATCACAGTCTATTATCTCGGGCCTCGACTATACTATGTTTTATGAAGGTATTCTTTCGGTACATGAGACTCGACGTATTTACGAACCTATATCTATTCATGTTGATGTAAATATGCGGCAATGTCGGCCGACACATATAAACGGCCCAGAATACTTAGCAATAATGCTAATACACTGTGTTACACCTTACAGAAACGGTCGCTTTATGTTTACTACCGAATGTTACATGAAAAGAGGCCAGCTAGAGGCCATTCTGGTGCTGCGAGGAGGAAATTTTAACCCTGCAAGAATTATCTTTCTTCCTGTTGAATGTCTAAGCGTGAGAGGACTTGCATATTTGAATTTTTAGTAAGCGGTTAAATTTTATTAAAAATATTCAACAAGAGTTGTGCTGCTTTTGTTAAACATATGTTGTTCAAAATGCAGTTTTTAGTATTATAATAGCTGTATAGAATGCAAGTATTCATTTATATAAGTATAAATATATAAGTTTTGCCAAGTATAAAATAGTAATAGAAGGAATTAAAATATTAATTTAAACACAGAATGTTGCAGAAAAACGATATATCGATCCGAATTCATTTGAACTTTTGAATCGATCCATCGAAAAATTCAAATCTAATGGCAAAATTCGAATCGAGGTAAATTGAATCGGAACATCTAAGTGTTGAGCTAGTTTATTTCAATCGACAGTTAAATGAAACATCCTCTAGTTTTCAATTTTCTTTTATTGTGTATCATATTCTAAACGCAGCCATGTGCCACTTGTCACTTTTTACATGTCCTGTAAATAATAAACATTAGTCTTGTAATCACTGGACATGATTTAATGAACCTGAACATCACAGAGAAATATTTGACCACTGTATAGTAAATTAAAAGTCGAGCAATTTAAAGCTCCGTGTATTTGTGTTACCACAGCGTGCTTCCACTGTTTGCATAAGGCAGTGTTGCCAGGTGCGAAAAATTCAGTGCATGAGAATAATTTCAAAATAGCATGAGGTTTGGAGAAAAAAGCATGAGATGGCTTAATTTATCAAAAAACACCTCTTGACACAGCTTAATTTTTAATTACTTTTGTAATGCCATTTTTATTTCATTAAAAAGCATGTTATGGTATTTTATCATAATATTACATTGTAAGTAGGTGCTTACAGGTACTTACTTAAAAGTTATTAACCACGTAACCTTTCTAATTTATTTTATTGTTAGGTCGGGCGAACGTTGAGACGCAGTTGACGTGACACAGGGTGACTCAAGGGTCGTAAAATCTGTTGTTTCCAGAAAATGTAGGTACCCTTACGGAATAGAGTTAAGAATCACTGCAATACAGCGTGAACACAGCACACACACCGCATATCCGTCGACTGTCATACCCGTTTATGTATTCATTGCTAATTATTAAGAGAGCAGTCTACAATAAAGGACATTTCAAGTACCCAAATATTGTAGATACCTCGATTTTGCCTTTATTTCTCGTTAGGTCTTTGTTTTGCTAGATTTCAAAGAGTAATTTTATTATTTCTTTTCGTGTCTATTAAAAAGCATGAGATTTTGTAATCAAAATATGAGAGCATGAGATTTCCTCGGAATGCACCAACGTAAGTCTTTCGTGGGCGCAAATGTGGCCTGATTAATAATAATATGCCGCTCCCTCTCCCGTACAAGTATCCCAACTTCTGGGCCAATCGTCGTGATTAGAATGAGGTAGAGATATTATTATGTTAATTAAGTTACAAATAGTGAACGTGTGTTTTCTGAAATAGTGTGGCTATCATTTATCATTGATGTTGACCTGAAAGAAACATCTAAAAGAAAAAAAATGGTTGTATGTAAAACATATTCAGTTACAGGCTAATTTGCTATCTGAAAAAGTGGCATGTGGAATAACTTCATTCCTTTCATGTAATAAATGCTCTAAAAATGATCGAATTGGACATCAATTCACCAATCATCTCTGTAATGGAACTTTATGGCAGCGGTGCATTTTTACTTGAATTTGAAGTTCGTGTTTTTACGATTTTATGGGTTGAGCTGGCCAGTCGCCAGGCATGATAAGCCGTTTAGATGACCTACTTCTACTTGCTGGATGAGACCACCTGAAAAGTTTCTCAAATTGTCAAGCGGGGAATGAAATTGCGTTACTAACTGTAGCAGAGATCGTTCATAATCTGCACTTTTACAGTCCGGCAAATCTAATTCTGCTATGATATCAGATTTATAAAGCAAACATAGTAAAGTAATCATACGTACGACTTTTGAGTGAAATACATAAATGCTACAAATGGACATCATTTTCAAAGATTATTAGAAGGCATACAGAGAGGGGCATCTGTAATGCAGAAAAAATACAATACCGATTTCAACAAATATTCCGAATAGTTCTATATTCACTGAAATTGTTTTCATACACTAACTAATTGTAAACTGTTTTTTTTTACATACATTTAAGCTAGTTGTTACTAACAACCCGGTATAACCTTACCCACAAATGCTTTTACTGTTTCTTCAGGGCTAGACTAGAATCAATAAAAATAAAATCTTTTCAATAAGCCTAAATTTCAGTGACAAATGCAGTTCAAAATCAGTGTAAATGTGGACATTAATTAATAATTTTAGGCAAAAAATAATAATAAGGAATATATGGGTAGATATTGTGGGTGTAATTCAACGCTGGGTGGGGCTTTTGTCCATAGAGTAGTTAGTTTCACACAATATTATTAATACCTAAAAACATATAAAAACGTTTACATAAAGGGTAAACATTATTCAAGTAGGTATTGTCATGTTTAATTCATTGACAGGCGAATGTCACTTTTGTTATTGTCGATATTTAACTTCAAATAATTTTAATTGATATAACAATTTTTATAGTCAGATATTTGTCTCAACTTAAAGGAGGCCACCTGAAGAAGCAATCCTAAAAATGCAGAAACAGGTCAGATCTCATCTATTGTTGTTGACTTTTTGAGTTCACACTGCCAAAAGTGAAGTTAGATATTTATAGAGTGTTTTCATTAAAGTAGGTTAGTAAAATTAGATAGATTAATTTCTTATTAAGATAATTATTGAATAGAACTTTGTCTGTGGAATTGTTCATTAGCATACCTAGATGTTTGGTATCAGAGAACATATATATGACTTCATTGATATGAATTGTAGGAGATTTGATTTATATTAGCTTAAAATACCTTTCTAATACAGTAAAACATGTTACATAAGCTAATAATAAGGAATATACAGATAGATATTGTGGGTGTAATTCAACGTTGGTTAGGGCTTTTGTCCACAGAGTAGTTAATTTCACACAATATTATTAATACCTAAAAATATATAATATGTTTGTAGAAACAAAATATAGGATATTACAGAAAAAATTACTATTATTTTAGCAGGTGAGAGTTTAGATTTCTACAAATAAAATTAGGTGCATAGCTTTTATAAAAAATTAATTTATAGTGATGTTATTACACCGTTGATTGTGTTAAGTTACAGCATTCCCTAAACCGTATTCGTGATTGGTGTATCATTAACAATATTTCTCTAAATGCTAGCAAGTTCACTGTGATGACACTCTCTAGGATACTATATGATTATAATATGAATGATGCTATTCTAAACCGCCCTGAATCTGTAAAAGATCTAGGTGTATATTTTGACAATGAATTAAGTTTCAATATTCATATTGACAAAATTATTCAGAGCTTATAAAAGTCTAGGATTTCTAACTAGAACGTTCTATTCCGATATATAAATATATATGACACTTTTCAATGCTCCTGTTAGATCTAAACTCGAGTACGCTAGTATTGTGTGGGCTCCTGGTTATAAGGTGTTTCAATCTGAAATTGCAGATGTTCATAGGCGATTTTAAAATTTTTACTTTCATATCTCCAGGATGGAATTTATTTTCAGATAGGTATTCCTCATGACATTTTACTTGATAGATTTAAAGTGGGTAGTCTGGAACAATGTAGCAATATGCATTTGGTCACGTTTATTTATAAAATTTTACATAATGTGTGTGATTATCCAGAGTTTTTGTCATTAATCCATTTTCAAATACCCAATCAGGCAACATGTAGTAGCCGTTTGTTTTACTTGCCGAGGGCCAAAACGAATTTATTAAAATTTTCAGTTTTATTTAAAATGTGTTTAACTTGCAACGATCTATTAAATAGAACTGATATATTTACCTATAGCATTCATACAATTAAGAATATTTTCGGTTTTTTTATCTTTTGTATCTTTGTTTATTATTCATATGTCATAGTTTAAGTTTTGTAATTCATTTTTCCCTTTTTTTGTAGTGGTCACTTTTCGTTTGTTTGTTGTTTTACACACCCTATAACTGGATCTTCTGTTGAGTAATGTATTAAATATAAATAAAATAAAATGATATTAGTGCGAAGGCAAATCTGGCAGCAACGCATCCAATTTAGTCAAACAATTAGCAGCTTATTTTTTCTTATTTTTTACTTAATGTATTTACAATAACACTATTATACATTGGTCTATTACTCGAATCAAAACAAACACAACAAAATGCAAATTCATAAATATAATAAAGTAATGCACCGATATTTCTCACAGAAGTTGTCAATTTAAATATTCCACATAACAAAAACTTTGAGCGATTTTCAAACAAAGCAGCTTTTATACAAATGCTCATAAATTGAGTAGATATTATACAAAGGCCTATTGTTCAATATATTGTTAAAAGTCATGAACAATCACAAATCGAACGTCGGCTCTGCACTAATTAGTTCTAATAACAATTTACTACGTAGTACGAGGTTCGATGGAGGCGCGCTAATAGTACATATAGCTAGGACCGTCGCGTCGTTAACTTTTTGTAACTTTTTATAATTTTTTATTAAATATTTTTAATATTCAAATCTCATAATCCACCTATAATCATCTATACAGATTTGGAAAGTGAGGATCTTGATGGTGAATTGTGTTTTGCCGCTTGCGTGTATTTGTGTCATGCTACACGCATACTTCCACCACCGCGTGCTCCCACTCTTCGATAAGGCAGTGTTGCCAGGTGGAAAAAATTTAGTGCATGAGAATAATTTCAAAATAGCATGAGGTTTGGAGAAAAAAGCATGAGAAGGCTTAATTTATCAAAAAACACCTCTTGACACAGCTTAATTTTTAATTACTTTTGTAATGCCATTTTTATTTCATTAAAAAGCATTATGTTATGCTATTTTATCATAATATTACATTGTATGTAGGTACTATCTATTCAATTTTGCCCTCGATTTTGCCTTTATTTCTCGTTAGGTCTTTGTTTTGGTAGATTTCAAAGAGTAATTTTAATAATTTTATTATTTTTTTTGTGTCTCTTAAAAAGCATGAGATTTTGTAATCAAAATATGAGAGCATGAGATCTCATGCAAAAGCATGAGACCTGGCAACACTGGCATCAAGTGACCGGCTTCATGTCTGTAATCTGTGGCCCATGGCTTATAGCTTGCAGTTGGCGTTGGCGATACGGAACCGATTACCGTAGTAGTGGGGGGGAATGCTAGACCAATGCACGGCGCCGCGCCAATTATACGTCGTACCCTCCGTGGAATGAAGCGGCAGTTTCTACTTTCTCTGTAAAGATCCGCAGTTTCCGAATCTGTATAATGTTACTTCATTCACTGTCAGGAATCTAGGTTTTTAATATTCTGTCGTTTTATTTTAAATTTAATCATAGGGCGTACTGCCATATTATATAAAAATAATATTTATGAACTATCCATTTTTAAATTGTTTAAATTTTTGTTTGATTTCCATTAAATGTTTACAGAGAACACTGTAATTAAAATATTTACATTTTTTATTTTCGATTTCTTTTATTGACATTGAAATGTTCGTTTATTTTAAATCATGTAACAAATCATCAATACATTATGTTTTTTTTGCAATAAACGGTATACGTCGTTAGCTTTGAGGATCAGTAGGTAGGTGACTTGACTTTCGATATTTATGTTATCCACGGTGCATCCACCAAATTATAGAAATAATTCGAACACTAAGAACTATGGAATTTTCAGCCCCATCTATAGACTGAATATTAAGTTGCCTTTTATTGGCGAGAGCTCAAGGCTCATGTCAATTTTGACAGATGGTAAACTATACGTTTAATACACATTTTAATTAATTTTAGAGGCGAAGGTAAATCATATTTCATACTAATTCATATTAGTTAATCAAAAATCGAGAGGCGTACTCTGTGGCCAATAATACCAAGGTCTGTTTCTACAGATTTTCATATTATTTAGTAGGAAGAAACTGTTTTGTTAAAATTGTATGTATAGTAACTTTATTTTTACCTATTCCTGCGTCACCAGCAAGTTACCTAACTCTGAGCAAACGGCTGGCAAAATGTCTGGACGGGAATAATTAATTTGTCAATTTCCTAATGTAAATACGCATGAAAAAATTAATTGATGTGAGCAGCATTCGAATTTGATCGTTTTTAGTGACATAATTAAACTGACAGGGAAATAAATTATTTTATGAATTGTTTCTCTTCCTCCACGATAAAATTTGCAGTGTACATTTGCCCTAAAATGATTTATGATGGCTGCGAAACGACATTAAATATTTAGCACTGTCCAACATGTGGTGAGACATCGTAAATAATGGAAGGGTATGTATATTTAAGTAGAGAATTTTTTCCTAAATTGCTTGGCTGTCTCAAGTTCACTTAAAAGGACGATATATTGGGATATTTACAATATATTAACACTTTCATAACGTAATCGATTAGTAATAAACTAACTATACATCAGAGCTGGGTATGAATACAGGAGCAGTAGGTATTCAAACCATGAATACTGGGTACCCTATTAAAAAAATTTTCATGATTATTTAAATCGTGAATACAACATTCAAAGAGTACTTGTATTCAAATATTTATACTGTTTAATATTCTCAATATGTAGGTCAATATCATACATTTAGGAAGAGGGAGATAAGTCAAAGACTATTGCGCATCCTGCCAATTTACCATTCCTCTCACCCACCAATCACAGGCATCAATTAGAATAATGCTATATTCCCTCTTGTTTGATCGTTTAATAACATTGTCGGTTGGTGTAGTTTGAGATTTCACAACACGTATCCGTACCAGAGCCGTATTTAATATAATGTTATTTACCACTACTTTTGGTACAAATAAAGAGTGCCTAATAATAATTAGTTTCTGAGTAAGAAAATAATGTAACTGCTGCTTACTTGCTGAAGTATTACTTAGAATTGTAATTTTGGATTTCCTAAAGATGAAAAAGGAAAGGACTTGGATAACTGCACTAAATTCAAGGAAAGAGGATATTTTTCAGTATTGTGTGCCACCTTAATGTAGAGCAAATAAACATTAAAATATTAAAGACAATCCTTAATCAAATCTTAAATATTTATTTTAAAGAACAAATTTATTTACTTGTCACTATTTAAATCTAATTATGCTAATTTCATCTATGATAGTTATACAGTGCTTTCGAAAAGTAACGAATAAATTCATTACTTTTGAAATTAAGAAGTTTTCGAAAATATCCTCTGGCATGTCGATTTTGTTTTTCAAAAAGACACTTTTTGACATACGACCCATATTTGTGACGTCATCGTTGTTCGAGATATGACGCCATCGACGACAATTTTTTTAAATAGCAACCCCCAATTTTGTCCATGCCATTTGAAAGAGCGTGTCATTCTACATACATACATCATGAAAAATTATGGTGTTACATTGTAACATTCCTTTTATTATAAAGTTAAGAATGTCACAATTTAAATATGAAACGTCTAGTAACAAAGTATTTTTGCGCATCCTGTAAATGTTGGTAGATTAAGTAAGTGTAAACCATATCCAGTGTACCATGTAACTTCAAGATTTCTTCAAGTAAGCCTAAAATGTAAACACTTTGTACGATAAATATTTTATTACTTATCTATTTACCGTTACTGTGTACCAGTTACATCAATGTATATCGTTTTGTAATTTTTTTCTACTCTGTATAACATCCTGGAGTAATTTGTTAACAGTTTATTATTTAATTATTGTCACTTATTGTAATAAGCTTTGTTTTGGCAAAAAGCAAGGTTAAGGTAACTGAAATAAAAATCAATAATTCGATTCGGGCTAAATCATGTGCTTAGATTCCGAATGAGAATTAGCTCGAAAGTTCATAGAAACCGAACCAATCAGATTTCAGTGAGTTTAGATCTTTGTAGGATATAAAACCTACAGGAACCTGTCTAGTCCCTTTTCGTTCTGATTTTGGTCGATTGAATGCATTTCCATATTACAGATTTAGTTATAGTGCATAGTCACATTTTGAAATTTAAATCTGAATTTATTGAAGTCATCAATAAGGATGGAGGTAATATATTTGAATAATTAAGATTATTATCGATAGTAGATTTCATTTTAAACAATTTTGTATGTTATTTTTTGTAACTAAAAATATAAAAATGCCTAACCTAACCTTGATCTTTGCTAAAGCTAATTATTTTTTCTTTTCTCTTGTTATTTTCTTAACTTTAGAGGCCAATTAAATAATTAATTAATTGAAAGATCAATAATTAAATAATTGAATAATCAGTTAACTAATCAATTGAATAATCAATTAATATATAATTGGTAATTATATAATAAATGTATGTTATGGAATTTGAACCATGATTAAAAGGTATAACTTTTATAGGTGTTACGTCGAGTAACGTACATTTTGAGAATCCTTCCATTTCCCAAGTAGGAATTTTGTTCAACTTTTGCTGGATAAATTTTATTCATTCAAGAATTAAAATTGAATTAAGAAGGTCATTCTAAAGCTTTGAAAATCTAGATTGTAAGCGGCACTAGTCCAAGTACGACGGGAAAGCTGCTCTTCTCGAAGCACTGCTTTGAAAATCAAGATTGTAAGCGGCACTAGTCCAAGTACGACAGGAAAGCTGCCCTTCTCGGAGTCATCTCCAACGTTTATCAACGGATGAACTTCTCAACTTCTTCAATTCCACTTCTGTAGATCAACCGGTGGGCAAGTTAATAAACTGTGTTTATTTTTTATATATTTATTTTATTTCACCCATTTTGACCCCCTATGGGGGTAGAAAGGCAAACCGAACAGATTACTCTGTAGGTGGCGCCCAAATATAACATTTTAAATAGTTTGCTATTCAAGAACCCACGACATAAAAAAGTGCCCCGACTAATAGAGCAGTCGTTCGCAGAATTGTATATTTATCGTTTGTAGCAATCGATAGGTAACAACAAAAATTTCAAGAAAATAATGTTTGAAGATTTTAAAATTTAATTTTCACAATGCACCTCCCCATTATGCGACACCTGTCCGTGCTTATTTAGATGAGCTGTTCCCGAATCGTTGGATAGGGAGAAGGGGCCAATTGAGTGCCCAACCAGACCGCCTGATTTGACACCCCTAGATTATTTCTTATGGGGCTACTTAACAAGCAAAGTATTACTAGACCGGTTAATTTAGAAGATTTAAAAGCAAGATTCGCTGAACTGAGCAAGACAAAATATGAGATTCTAAAATAGTCAGTACAACCATTTATTTATGATGTCTAATACCTACGTAGGTACTAGGAAAATATTTCAATTTGGCAACGTCGCATCAGGTCGATATCGAGTTGAACTGTGAGCTGTAAACGACAGTGGTGTGAGAGGTCAGTGGCAGTCTGAAAAGGGGGTTTAAAAAATGATTTGAAAATATTTTTTTTTGGTGTAAATATGCATTATTCCCTATCTTCTCTTAAAATTAATGACATTATGACTGACTCACCCTGTATAAGAGAAAATATGTATATATTTCACATTTGTCATGTCGATCAGTCTTAAGTAAAAATAAAATATATGCAATATATAATTTAATATAAATTAACACAAATCAGTAATTATAATCGTTGAGATTTTGATTTGCTTTAATAATTCCCAAAAATTCAAGGCTCATATTACAATTTTCTATTTTTGTTTTTAGTATAACTTTATAAAAATTTACATATTAATAAAAAAACTGCCGAGTTTTGTATCCGTGACATAACATATAAAAAGCATTTGTTATAATCAAAAAAAGTTATATCATTAAATACGTACTTATGCCTGTTTTAAATAATTAATTATTCATGAAAATGGGTAATCATTGATCATTAAAATTTTTAGATACAACCCTGATGTTTCCCCTCCTAAGTTGGGTGACTTAGGTGGGGAAACATCTCCGGAAAACAGGCACCCTTTTTGCAAGTAAAATTTACTCTTTGTTACCTCTATCCCATCCAACCTCTTTGGTTAATATTTAAATTTAATTAAATACATTTCGAACTAAAATATAGACTAGTAATAAATTTAACTATTGATTTTAGATTGCTTTATTTTAAATCCAATACATACGAGAAATTTAACAAAGACTTAGCTGATAAGAAACAGTGGTTACTTATTTATACGCATAGAAGAAATTTTCATATTTAAAAAATAATAGGTAATAATAATTTTAAATTTAGTTTGTTATCTAGATAAGTACATAGCTTAACCCTATGAAATACATTAAAAAGGAAATGTTAAATTTATAAAGTGAGGTAAATTTAACTCAAGGTGCAGTGGGGTCGCGCATATTAACTACGCCTTTTGGGCTCTGTTTAGTCCGCCCGTGCCCGTAATCAAAAAGTAGATTGTGTGTGTATAAAATAAATGTCATTTTTTTATTATATCTTACTCAACGTATTTGTTTACTTGTGGTGTAAGATTTTGTAATCTTCGTATTATTTTGTGTGTTTTTATATTGTAAAGGTTTAAGTTAGATAACTATGAAAGGGCATGCAATTAAATACCTGATAGTTAGCAATTTGAGTAAATATTTGAATATAGTACAAGAGCAACCACAATCGTCATGATTCATGAATGTTCCAGTAACCATGAATCCTCAGTATGTACAAGTAGGTACTTGAGTATTCATGGATACCCTAAATATAATATAATAATATCTCTACCCCTCATTCTAATCAGAATTAGCTCAGAAGTCGAAGAATGTGCGGGAGAGGGGGCGGCATGACGGGACGGCATATTATTATTAAGCTGGCCGCATTTGCACCTACCTTGGTAGGTCCTAACCACCGTTCAGTGCAGGAATGGGGAAACCTGAGAAATCTCATTAATTAGGGGGGTAGTCATATGTCGACCGGCATCAATCTCTCACATTGACCTAAGCCAAAATTCTTCCACCCTGCCATCCTCTCCACGAATATAGCTGACGTATGGTCTACCAGCTATACGGGGCTCGAACCCACACCGTTCTAGCCACATCGATTAAAGTACTAACGCCTTAAATCGCGCGACCACTGACCGGCTTTCACTACTCATGAATGGTATTTTCGAGTACTGAATCCTGAATACTTATCTAAATGTGATGAATACGAATACTGGATATAGTCAGATAAAAGTATTTAATACGTGAATACTGGTTACACAGATATTGTATATATAAATACTACTTATGAAGGCAATGTATTCGAGTAGTACCCAGCTCTGCACTTTTGATAGAAGATAAATACATAAATCAAAATAAAGTGCATATATAATATTTGTAAATTTTTTATATTACTTTTTTCTAGTTTCCAGCTAATAACAAAATAATCGGCGTCTGTTGCTGTTCATATAGAAAATTAGTATATAGGAAACATTAGCTTAGGGAACGTTATTGAAATTTAGTTTATGATAGATTAGGTTATTTATAATTATATAACAGTAGTAAACATACCGATACTGAAACTACTGCTATTGCATTTTTAGAAAACTGTATGTATGCAAATAACAATCTAATTTGAGATATAATCATTTATGAATAATATTAATAATTGAAACCTAAAGTTTTGCTTTGGAGCAAAATGCAAATAATTTAAGAAATGTCTCGTCAAAATTAATCTGCTAATGTTAGAGGCAAGTTGGAAGAGAAATTAATTTATCATGGAAAAGTTAAGAGAGATAAGACTTTGGAAACTATAAGTAATTGTGTTTCATTTGGCTAAATGAATATATATTACACTAGCTAGATATATAAGTGTATGGCATTACTGAGAGGTAGTTTCATGGAGCTTGAATATGTTTGTTTTTTGAATCTATTAAATATTAATTATTCTTAATTATACACCAGTGCCAAAGCTGTATATGCAGTGTGACGAAATAGGAGGATAGAAAATTAGGAAATTTCTGGAATGTGTTCATACAATATACTATTTTGGAACTATTTACTTGTACTGATATTTAAAGATTATTTCATGCGTAAGGGCGCATCAATCTAATTTTTAATCTAATACGCTTTAATTGTGTTAAGGTGTGGTAGACAGACATGTACGGTTCATTAAGATTTTTGCATCAAAACAGCGCCATTACCTGTGTCTCTTAACTATACAACAACATTGATTACAAACAACATATTTATCTTTGTGACAGTAAAAATAGCAATAGATGTTAACATTAGTTATAGTTACGTTAATTGTAAATTTACTGTAATTAAAAATCGAGCTAAAATATTTGTTTTCACACAGACATACATCTATAAATATTTGCAAAGACCAAGGAATATACATATATTAATATTTCAAGAATAATATGTTATATTCAACAAAAACATTTCAACACATTTTCTACTGAGTGATGAAGAATATACTTTTAGAGAAAGGTATGGATAATTCACATTTAGAGGATAGATGGACAAATTCAACTAAAGAAATTTTCCTACATATTTTAAAAATTTTGTACACACTGATTTCAGTCATATATGTCAAATAGTGTTAGTTTTATATGTATTTTCTCCATGTATATTTTTCAGTTATAGTTATAAAGGTAAGTATACATAAAATTTAAATTACTGGTCGAGATAATAAATCCTTTTCGATCTACGACACTCTATTTTCTATTAGCAGGTAATTTTAAATAATTTCTCAGGTATATCAGAACTTCCTGATGTTTGCGAGAAAAGCCATGAAATTATCAACCATGTGGTCGATCTTTTCCATGATAACATTATCTGGTAGCAAAAAACAATACAAAGAAGTGATTATTCCAATGTGAAAGCATAGCTGACTATAAACCGCATATTATTTTTGTTGCTTAATGCTGTAGATGAAAACTATTAATAGAAAGTAATTATGATTATGAGGTTATCAGGCTCCTGCCTCTAGGTTTTTAAAATGGCAATACATTATGTTAAGGATCTTATATAATTGTTAACGTTACTAATTCTAAAATGTACCAAATAGCAATGAAGACAAATCTAATCCAGCCAAAATTTGTAATATAAGTACCTTCATGAAAATCCAAGAATTTTTCTTCAGTATAGGAATGAAAAATGTACAGTTCAGGTAATCGGAGTAAATATTTTTGCAATAATTTCGAGTCTAATTGCATTCTTCCTCTTGAATGGTCTTGGCAATTTTAATTTTGTTTGTAAGTGAATAATTGTCTATACAGGGTGATTCATTAATAATGGGACAGAGCTTAAGGGCATGTTGTTGACCTCAAAATAGAGCGATTAAGCCAAATATGCCTTATCCGAATGTTGCTCCTTTTCGATTTACAGGGTGTTAACTTTGAAAATATAAATCACATTTTCTTTATTATTTTTCGATCGCATTGACTGTATTTTATGAAATTTGGTATAGGGGGGTTTCTTGGTACTAGAAATCCGAATATGTCAACGATTTTGGTGTATCAGCTAGAGGGGCCACCAACGATGGTTTGAACCTCTTTAAATCGCTACGATTTTTTTGTGCTAAACTGTATCTCATTTTGGACTGCAATAGTTTTCTTCCCTATCTTTTCTAGTTAAAAAGGGTACGCCTTGTTCATGTCACTAGAAGCAATGGTTTCTGAGAAAACCGCATCAAGATCTCATGATGCATGCAATTTATCTCAAAGTAAAGTCAAATTGTTGCTTAAGTAATGGGCTATAATGTAACTCCATTGAATCAAATGACCGTTTTCCCAAGCGTGTTCGCAAATTTTGGATTTTTCAAATTCTCGTCTTTTCATATAATTTTTTTTCCTCAACTCTAACATTCATAGGCCGAGACGTTTCTCCGACAATGTTTATTGCATTCACAAGGTTTGCTATAGGTGCATTTGTTTGAATTTTGTATATAATTTCTTGGACGCGTTTTAGACAAAAATTATCGTAAAGTGTTAGTTGTCTGAAAAACTGTTCGAATATTAAATTTATTACCGATTCTTCTTAACCTTTCTGATAATATAGGAATTTATGGGATTTTTATTGTATCATTAGTTTCTTTAATTTGTCTTAAAGTGTTCGTTTTACCTATAATATTTTTGAATGTTCTATCGACCAAATTTGGAGAGTATTCAATATTTATTAAAACATTTTTAATAAATTTTAGATCGTTTTTAAAAATATCATTGTTTGATTCTTTATTTATTAAATTAAATGAATTTTTAAATGATATTAACAATGGAAAATAATAATATGCTACCATTTTTAGATGTTTTAATTAAAAAACATGAAAATTCTGTAGAAACAAGTGTTTATAGAAAACAAACTCATAACTAAAACTAAATAGATATTTAAATTTTAGATCTAACTACCACATTGATATTAAGAAAGGTGTTGTTAAATGTTTATATCATTGAGCAAAATTAATTTCATCAAACAATGATATTTTTAATAACGAACTAAAATTTATTAAAAATGTTTTAATAAATAATGAATACCCTCCAAATTTTTTTGATAGAACATTCAAAAATATTACAGATAAAACGAACACATTAAGACAAATAAAAAAACTAATCATACAATAAAAATTCCATACATTCCTATATTATCAGGAAGGTTAAGAAGAATTCGTAATAAATTTAGTATTTGAACAGTTTCTCAGACAACTAATACTTTACGATCATTTTTGTCTAGAACGCGTCCAAAAAATTAAAAAAATTGCATCTACAGTAAGTACACCTTGTGAATGCAATAAACATTATGTTGGAGAAACATCTCGGCCTATGAACGTTAGAGTTGAGGAACATAAAAATTATATAAAAAGACAGAAATTTAAAAAATCCAAAATTTGCGAACACGCTTGGGAAAACGGTCATTTGGTTCAATGGGGTTCCGCAAAAATTTTAGAGAAGAAATGTAACGTAACAAAATGAAAATTAAAAGAGACCACGATTATTTTGTTGAACGGAGATAGTGTGTCAAACTGTTCAGTAAACATTTATCATTGTTGGCTACAGTTGTATCAAGAAGAAGTAAGTAACAATAAAATAAGAAATATTTAACATCTCTATGGAAGCAGATAAACAAATTTTAAACTGTCAAACTTGACATACGTTTAATATTTTTATTACTATTTTGAAAACGAAAACGGAGAGATTTTCGAAACGTCAAAAATACGGAAGTGCGCTATAGTGATGTGTTTTTTGTTATTTTTTACTTATCTGCTTTTTGCAGTGTGAGATTTTTTGGTTAGGCAAACTTAGTTTCAAAAATAACCCTTGACTGATTCGTTTGGCGCAAGGGCTTATTTAATTAATTTTTATATTTTTCAGAAGTGTGGCAAAAACCCATTAAAACTAAAGAAAAACTAAAATTATGCCACAAATAAATAGCTTCAGGCAATATCTTATTTTTTCGTCATAACTTTTGGTTGTATCAGCTTTATAACGTAACTTTGCTACTGTATACCGATTTAACTTTCTATATTCGTGGACAACTGAAAAAAACTACTATATTATGGAGTACATAACGAGTATTGTTCCGTTGTCATCTAAATAATACGTCACTCACCACATTAACACATGTTACATTATGTGACATTTCATTTCATTACGTCTATTGATAAGGAAGGTTTGTTTGAGTAGAATACAAAGAACACGTAATCGTGACTGAAAGCCGAATGCTAAAGAGGTGTGCCTACATTGTATTTATGAAGTAATATTGAATTAGCTTTCAATAAAAACGTCTATCATTCTGACGTTCAACTGACTTGATATATCACGAGCACCTCATTTTTTGAATTCGCGTGGAAAATTTATCTTCTAACTCTGATGCTGGTTCATAAATATGAATCAATTTTATAAATAAGGAATTGGGGATTGTCGAACTATAGACACTACCAAATACTCAATTGTGCCTGAATTTATGTTCTTGTAAAAAGAAGGGCTTAACCTTGTCTATGCTGTGCCCGTAATATTTCACGACCTGTGATCTTGTGCCGTAACAGTGGAAGATCTCTCTTGTTGAACGCAACTTTTAGAAAAGATTAAGTGTCTGGGATTGCCGACAATATAGAATCTCGATAAGGGCTAGAAAAAGAGCACGACTGGATTTCTTGAGGAGATTTGTCGCACTAGTTTTTATATTTATGCAAGTGTTCAGATATTTCTTATTGTAACTTGCCCATTTAGATACAAGGTGATTCAGAACATATCTAAAACAAATTTTCAGTGTACAGGGAACTTTTACAAATACAATTTTGTAAAAAACATAAAAAAGGCAGATCGAAAATGATTTAAAAATACACTTCTGCTAGAAACTGGTCCACTGTAAAACCTGATAAGGCGGCAATCTGCGACTGGACAAAAAATGGAAAGAAATGCTTAAGCAAAGAAATAATAAATAACATTTTATAACACCGATTTTATACAGAAAATTTAACTGCTTTTGCCGCTATTGTTATAATTATATTATTGATAGATTTAATTTGTGGTTTTAATTAATAAAACAATTTGACATACTTCATGTTACAACAACATTTTAGGCCCGTTTTACCCAGTTCCTACAAACTAACACAAATGTTTCTGCTTCTTGTCAGTTTTGAACTCAGAAGTTATTGGCAGCAACTATAGGGCATCTGCACGTGACGTCACAATTTTCAAGGTCGTTGTTTGGAGGATAAACAAAAGTATAACCTTATATTTATTCCAATTTATTATTAAATATTTGAGTGTTATTTGTATTATAAAATGCCTAATTATTGTATGGTAGTAAACTGTGGCAGTAATTCTGCAAGGGACAATGTTAGTTTCTTCAGAATTCATTCTGAATTCGACAGACATAAACAATTTAACCAGTTAGCATCTGAGAGGCGAAAGGCTTGGATGAAGTTTAAAGAGCTGACCTTACAGAGTCCAAAATTAAATTTGGAAGAAAATATTCAAAACATAAAAGAGCAAAAATTAGGTATACATTTATTATACTATAGGAAACTTGCAAATTTGCACGAGCAAAAGATTCCGGATTGGATCCCCACTGTGAATATGAGTTATACATCTGGTACTTCATCAAAAGAATCAAGAAGAGATAGATATGAGGCGAAAAATATTAAATGAAGAAAAGAGGTTTGAACAAATAAATCATATCCATTTTTCGTGGCTGTGCAAACGCCACAGCAGCATATGTATTGATTGTATTTAGTGGCAACCTATTTCAGGACTAAATTTTTATTTATTCTTATTCTGTGGATACCTACTTTTGGAAAACTTTGTTTAAAACTGGCACATATTTCTGCTATTTACAAATTCAAATGTTTTCAGTAATATTTTTTTTGTGAAAAGTTAATAGTTTATATAAAATCTTGTAGAATGAATACCATATCGGAGTACCATTTTTCAGTTATAAATAAATATTTCTTTTGTAGGTAATTTAGATTATTTGAAATGAAACTGTTTCAGCATGTTGTATATGCATATCTATATACATAATATGCATACATTTTCGGTGAGAAAATTACTTATTTTCTAAGCCTTTAATATGCTTTAAGGGCGCCGTATTCTTGAAATAGTGTTTACAAATACAAGTAATTTATTTAAGAACTGAATAATATAGAATTTAGCAAATAACAAGAATGTTATCTCATGCCACCTGCGAATATTTAAATGTACCGAAGTAAAATCAATACATAACGTCAGCAAACGATCTATCCAGCAAATTTTTAGGTACCTACTGAAATCTTTCAAAACACGTATTTTTAAAAATAAATGTAAGTAACATAAACTTACATAGTTCTGCATATAAGATTGTTCACGTTTGTTGATAAGTATCTGAAAATAATTGTTAAAATGTGGGGTTAGAATAGCGAAATAATGTGTATCATACAAATGCTTTTAAAAGTTATTATATTATTTGAAGACAGTTTAAACAGTAAATGTGGATAAACAAAACATCAGTAATTTTATTTTGATATTACTTTTGCTCTACTTGTTTTATTTCTTGAGATTTCAGTACCTAAAAACACCACAAAGATGTATGTGTATAAGCACTTTTATTATATAACAAATAATTTACAGTATTTGGATATAAAGTTTTAGGAAAATCTTCTTCATTATCAGATTGAATGTGTATGGATCTATTCCAATTTCACTTATTTTATGTCTATATCCATCAGCACTTTCAGCATCTATGACTTTCAGTGTATAATAATATTCACTATACATGATTATATATTGTAGCCACAAAAAAAACGAAAAATAATAACAACAATAAACTATAACCAGAACACAACCACTTAAGGTAACGTGAAAACATATAATAAATAAGTAGTAATAAATACGTTTGAGGTTATGATCGCTGTTTGTTTATCCTCCAAGCCAGTAGCCACGCCTATTTTGATCACGTGCCGCAGATGCTCTATGGTACGTTTCCGTAAATTTTCAATAGTAGGTATCCACGTCGGTGCGATGCACTTAATTTTTTAAATATCTCCACAAAAAGAGGTCCAAGTGATTTAAAGTCAGGAGATCGTGGCGGCAATGATACCGGTCCTTTTCATCCAATCCCTTGGTATTAATGCGGACACGCTGTACATGGTACGGATATAATTGAGTCTCATATATGATAAGCTACACTGCTGCAATATGCATTGGATGCCCTGGACCTTCATCTCTTCCACGATTCAGTTTTGAATATCCCTTGCGTTGCCTACACTTGCACTCACTGTACACCGCGGTAAAAGTAGCTGCATTTGGCACATGTTTATCGAAAAATCGTTCTGCTAAAGTATTTTCACATCGCCATAAATTACAACGATATCAATCAACCCCGAGTAAGCCATTTTTGACACTTAAAAAACTAATGTAAAGACTGGCGTCACAAAAACTTTAGTGCCTTCAAAATGTAATCGGATTTCAATATTTGGAAACGCTTGTCTAGAGACTACAGTGGCCCAGCGATGTAAAGGTCGATAATACTATAACTTCAATAATGTTTTACTCCGAAACTATAACATACGGATTCATCAACAAGGCATAACGTTAGTCAGACTAGCGGAGGTTACGCGAAAAATTTACGCTTCTGTTACACCAATTTAAATAATAGCCATACTCCTATTCACTACTATGTATAATACTTACTTTATGATATGTTAACTAATCCGTAGCACTGAAAAGTACTGTTTTTGAATATAAATACTAAATATACAATGGGAAGCGCAAGGAACTAGAGGCCGAAGTTACGCGATTTTTAGACAGGCACAATACTGGGTCTAACTTTTGGCGCAAATATGGACGTAAATAAACAGCCTACCTAGCAACGCGTGTTTCGCCACCTAGCAACGCATGTTTCGTGAATGAGCGCAAAGCTGGTTAGTCCGACTAACGCGCTTTACACGGTCCTAAACTGGTTAGTCCGGCTAACGCTACGCCCGTTTCATGAATCCGGGGGTAAGGGTTTAACAAAAATACGATATGAGTTCACAATTACCCTGTATATGGAAATAATTATATTTTGTTTTCATTACCCTTATTTCATTATATGAATACATTATTTTATACTATCAGCATAATTTGTGTGTACAGGGATAAAATCTAATATGTATTTAAAAATATTAAACTTAGCTAAACTTCGTTCAAGTGTATATGCATTAATTCAGTAATAAAGTATACAGGGTGAGTCAGTCATAATGTCATTAATTTTAAGAGGAGATAGGGAATAATGAGTATAATGCGAATACGCGATTAAAAAAAATCTAAATGCATATTTACGCCGAAAAAAATATTTTCAAATCATTATTTAAACCCCCTTTTCAGACTGTCACTGACCGTTCACAGCCTTGGTCGGTTCTCACAGTTCAACTCGTTGTCGACCTGATGCAATGTTGCCAAGTTGAAATATTTTTCTAGTACCTACCTACCTGGGCATTAGACATCATAAATAATCGATTGTACTGCCTATTTTAGAATCTCATATTATTTCTTGCTCAGTTCAGCCAATAATAATTTAAAATGTTAATGTTCAATGTTTAAAAAATATTTAATATTGAAATTACAAAACTCCAACGTATCTAATAATAAACTGAGTAATAAACCATTTAGGTACATTACATAAAAAACGTATACCCAATGGGTAGGTAAATTATTAAGAGAAGCTGAAAAGTGCCCCGTGTTTAAATACAAAGTAATAAAAAACCCTTGTGTTGTCGACAAAACCATTTAGGTACATTACATAAAAAACGTATACCCAATGGGTAGGTAAATTATTAAGAGAAGCTGAAAAGTGTCCCGTGTTTAAATACAAAGTAATAAAAAACCCTTGTGTTGTCGACAAAACACTGTCCAAGACCGAAAGAGCACGCCTCTGATCTGATGCTCATAAAAAATTATAAATCTGACCTACCGTATTATTAGGACAATAACCTAGTTACCTAGTTTTTGTACTGTCATTTAACAAGGAGTAAAACTAACTTTTTTATCTAATAAAAATGTTAATAAAAACAAATGCAGATAATAAATAAATGTTTTCGAATGTTAGGTTATTTAGTTGTAATACTTTTGATATTACGTTTTCACTACGTTTTACAATTGAATATGAATTTGTAGTATTAGTCGTAAGTATAATAATTAACTATTCAGTTTGTAATTACATACATCTAGCCTAGAAATGTATTGCTTTTTAAGTAATATGGTACTAACCTATTTAAAATTCCACTTCGAGTAAAGCTACACTCATCCGTCCATAGCACTTTATTAATAAAATTTGGGTCAGCAGCAATTCGATTTTATAACCAATTGCAAAATGCAAGACAACTGGGTAAATCAGTAGGTTCTAAAGATTGAATTTTCTGAAAATGATACGGGTGCAGGAGTTTTCTCGTAATATTCTGCAGACCTTGCTTTGGGATATCTCCAATCGCCTTGAAATGATTCTTGTAGAAATTGTAGGTTGCTCCTCAACTAAATTTAAAACAGCTTCTATTACATTTAAGTCATTTTGAGGATGCCCAGCAAGTTCTCGGCGCGGTTTCACACATCCCGTATTGCGAACACGTTGAAACACTTGGACAAAAGTTCGCGCACTTAGATGAAGCCTATTCTCCGGTATTCGGCAGCAGCGGCATTTGCATTTTCGTAAACGTAAAACTAGCATTTCCGCATATTCTAAATTAGTAAAATTAGGCATTGTGATGTGAATTTACGACCAATACACGACCGAAATAAACAAACTACTGCTCGTATTCTCTCCATCCCCCCTCCAAATATGTGGTGTGATCTCTAAATTTGGGGGGAAAAGAAATGCGGGAAATGCGGAGTGGCAAATTTGAATAACACGCACGCTGAAGTGTTAGACGACATTATGTATGTAAACATGATGTGGCAACGATGTTTTTCCATCGACATTAGATTATCATATGGCTGCGACATCAGAAAGTTTGTAGCATACCAGGAGCGTCGTGTTACCGATTTTTATAGAGTGATTTGTTTATTTTTTTAAAGGTCGAGTAAAACATTTTTTTTCGATTTTCTGCCTTTGTTAGGCCTTCCGAATACGTGGTTAAAATTAATGACATTATGACTGACTCACCCTGTATTTTATATAAATATTTACATATTCTTGCATCCAAGCATTCTTATACTTAATTGAACAATTTTCTTTCTTAAAATGACACTAAATTTAAGATTTACTTAATGAATAATATTTTGTTAAAATATTATTAATTATAAAATAGGTTATTCTTAATTAAATTATAGGTTTATATTTTGTAATAAATGTAAAATTTAAAATGCGGCTATAGTGTAAAATATTAATATTTATGGTGCAACATATTAATACGAGTATATTTATAGATGATATTAATACAACACTTGTGGTGATCATTCACAACGTAATATTTGTTTTCTACAAGTGACTTGAAAGAATCACTGCGAATATTTAAAACAATATTAAATAATTTTGAACAAAGGAAAGTAATAACATTGCATCAAGAAAAAAAAAAATAAAACTGCTGTACACAATTAATTAGTATTTTTGCTTTAAATGTACAGTGTTGCGAAATGTTGTTCAGAGAATTCTAGAGCAGAGTGTACATAAAAAATCCGAAAAAAGTTTCTATAAACCTATAAATTTAAACGATTTTTAATGAAAAATGTTGAAATTATCAAAAAACATATTTTATTTTGATAGCCTTTATTCAGAAAACGAAGCATTTGCAAACTTAGGTTTATAAGAACTTTTTTGGCATTTTTGGATATAGCATCTGCTCTAGAATTATCTGAACAACATTTTGCAACACCGTGAATATTGTATTCCTATCTAGAATAGTGGTTAATTATTTATATAAGATGGGTCATAGACACAGAACACAGATGTATATAAAAAAATATGTGTAAACATTTGAAAGACTTATAGCAATTTGCCAAAGTTATTCATTAGCGGTACACCAGATACAAATTTCGAGATTGTTAGCATCTTCAGTATACCATAGATGAGGTAGCAGACGACTTATCCGACAGAAGGTAACTCTGGTTATCTGAGAAGCACCTTTCTTAATTTTTGCATGCGACCACCTCCACACATTACTTTAATGCAATTTGGTAAATAATACTACAATTGTGTTTAGTTTTGGTAATAATCACCGCAAGCGGAGAATAATAAAAGCAAGCAGAAGTTCGGCAGTCATCCAGTTGATGAAATCAAAAATTTTTTTCCAGAGGAGTAAAATTTAGAATGTATAAAACAATTTTGAGACCGACAACGCTGTATGGTAGTGAAACCTGGATCCTCAATAAGAAAATCTATTAAGGTGGGAAAGGAAGATCTTAAGAAGAATTTTAGGAGGAAAGAAGATGGAGGAAGGCTATGTAAAGAGAAATAATAAAGGAAATATATGAAATGTACCAGGCACCAAAAATAGATGAAGCTGTAAAAGCCAGAAGGGTGCAGTGCCTAAGGCATCTAGAACATATGGAAGATGAAAGGACAGTTAAGAGAATTGTAGGAAGTAAACTAAACTACAAGAAAAAAAGAGGGAGACTGAGGAAGCGATGGAGAGAGGCAGTGGCAATATAACTAAGGAAAAAAATGTAAAGGATTGGAAACGAAAGGCGAAGAACAGAATGGAGTGCAGAAGAATAACGCAGCTCTGGGCCTAAAAGGCCAATAAACATGTAATTTAACGAATAATAATCTATTTTATACTTAATAAATATTTTATTCATGTTTCAACAAATTATTCTGGAAATCTTAAATTTAGTATTATAAGAAAAAAGGTGTTGATTTAAGTATAAGAATCCTTGGATGTCAAGAATATGTAAATATTTTTAATACACTTGAATGAAGTTTGAAATATTATTATACCTCGATACAGATTACATTTTTCCGTGTATGAGAACACAATTTTCTCGAAAGTGCGGATAATATAAAATAAATAAATTAAATAAATAGATTTTATTTATTTCCTTGTGTGTGGTTAGATTTTGATAAAAAATACGTAACTAAATATTAAATTCTTTAGATAATTATTGAATAGAGTTTTGTCTGTGGATGTTCATTAGCATACCTAGATGTTTGGTATCAGAGAACATACATATGACTTCATTGATATGAATTGTAGGAGATTTGATACATATTAGCTTAAAATACCTTTCTTAAACAGTAAAAAATGTTACAAAAGCTAATAATAAGGAATATATGGGTAGATATTGTGGGTGTAATTCAACGCAGGTTGGGGCTTTTGTCCACTGAGTAGTTAGTTTCACACAATATTGTTAATACCTGAAAATATATGAAAAAATGTATTTAAATATAGTATTTATATATATTATAGTATTTGCATATAGTTATAATTTCCTAATGCGTAACTATTTGAAAGTATACAATAACAGTAACACTAAAAAGATATTTATACGACCTAGTATAACTGTGACAAAATCAAAATTCATCCTATAATTTTTCTAATTAATTTATTTAACCGTTTCTCATTTTTGTCGAACATTTTATGAAATTTAGAGTATAATCATGGTCTCATATTAATTTAGACATATGCATTATTAATGATTTTCCAATATTTAAAAAGGGCCCAAGAAAAATATGTACTCATTTATTTTAATTTTCCTGTCACATCAGGTTATTTCACACATATTAAATTATCACAGACTTCCATTTAGCCATTCCACATCGATCACTTACCCTTCTTTGGAAGGTTGACGCCATATTATAAATGTTTAGAGGAAACTCGCAACACGACGAGAATATAGCCTTACTATTCATCTCGTATCGGTCAGTTAGATCGTCCAGAAAAAAACTCGGTAGAAGGGAAAATCTAAAATAGAAGTACGGTTTTGAGAATTCTATACGCACTGTAGAATTGGTGCAGCAAAATGAATATTAGCTTCTGAAATAAAATAAGGAATAATTTATGAATTTATATTTATGTATTTTTGTCTAATTTGCTAAGCAAAAATCTTTCGTTCCAAGGTGTTTGTTAACAAATAGAGAATATAAATTAGTTGCATATTAATAATAATTATATACATCTATATTGAAATTGCAATGGTGTAGTGCAGAAAAGTGGTTTAAGTTTCACAAAAATTGTATGTTTTTGGAAAATAAATATATGTAATGCATTAAAATTGCAAAATTTTTTTTCAAGAAGCCCATTATCCTTTTCTGTTTGCAATATAAGATTACACTTTATGTGCCTATACAATTTTATAAAATGTGACGTGTTTTAATAATTTCCATCTTTATGGAAAAAAGTTTTTCTTATTCCAATACACAATAATACCGGAAATAGAAATTGTGTGAAGAATTACGGAGGTATTAGTAAATTGTCTATATTCAGTAAGGTACTATAGACCCTAATTTACGACACTCTGTTTGAGTCTCTTAAGAATATTTTAATTGTCGAACAACATGGATTTTTTTCTAAACGTTCCATTGATACTAACCTCTTAAGTTATAGCGATTATATCCGCAATGCCATGGACAAGCGAATTTAGGTGGACTCCGTGTATACCGATTTCAGTAAAGCTTTTGACAAAATTGATTATAATATATTAATTATTAAGTTGGCTTGGCTGGAATCGGTGTGCACGGCGAATTTTTACGTTGGTTTGCATCTTATCTATATAGATGGTAGCAATAAATGGTAATTTTTCTAATTCAGTACACATTACATCTGGTGTTCCTCAGGGATCCCATCTTGGAGCACTCTTATTTCTGATTTATATAAACGATATAGCTGATTATATCAAATATTCTAAGTTTCTCCTTTATCCAGACGATCTGAAAATTTTTCGTACGGTTTCATCTCTAAATGACTGTGAGGGTATTCAGCAGGACGTCAACCGTACTAAACAGTATTGCAGTAAATTTAAATTATTTTTAAACATCAATAAATGCCATTCAATCACCTTTACCAAAAATATTAGTCCTTACATCTTAAATTATCCGATCAACAATGAGGAGATTGAGCGCGTCTCGGAAATAAAAGATTTAGGTTGAGTATTGGCCATTATATTGATTATGTTTGCAGAAAGTGTAATGGAATGTTGGGTGTTACATTTAGGACTTGCAGGGACTTTAGAAATGAAGTCTCTTAAATCTTTATATTATGCATACATTTATAGCAGACTCAACTTTGCCTGTGTCATTTGGAATCCTAATTATAACATCTACAAATTAAGACTGGAGATAATTCAGATTTGTTCGTTATCTTAACCTCAGAGTCAATAGTGCTTATAATGCTGATGACATTTCCATCGCAAAACAACAATTTAATATCATTCCATTAGAACATAAAAGGATTTACGCAGATTTTATGATTTTGTTTAAGTTATTAAATCGTCTATTAGATTGCCCCTACTTAATTTCTTTGTTAAATATTCATGTACTTTCTAGAATGGCTTATTTATTTAATATATCAGCCCAACATACCAATCTCGGTTTAAATAATCTATTGTATATAATGATTAATTATTATAATTGTTCCATTGCCGACTACCGATTTAAATATTAATATTTTCAATACTACTATTAGTAATTTTAAAAGATTTATTAGAAATATCCAATTTACATAATTAATTTTTGACATCTATGCATATTTTTTCACTGATTCACTGATATTGTTAACTTCTCATCTTTTATATTATGTTCACGATGTATAGTGGATGCAGTTTTGGGCTGCTAGCCTGTTTGCATTCCGAACTTGATAAATAAATAAATAAATATGCCTATAAAAATTCAAATATTGAACAGTTATATTGAACTTGTATGGGTATATTTTGAAATGAATAACAGTAATAACAGTATGGGAAAAAAATCAATAATTTGATTTAGAACAGTTTACATAATTGTTTATGGAGGAAGTAAAGCTCCTTTGTGTTTGACCTAGCCTGGTTCACAGTTTTCATATTTATGTAGTTTCTGTTTTGTTTTGTAAAATATAAAACGTACAATAATAAATAAAGTCCCATTTGTCTGTTTTCAATATGTTGAAAAACCATTTTCAGGAATTTTAACTATACCACGCTGTAACTCTGGAACTGAGCGTTTCTCTATATAGATTCTTTTTCGTACATTTTTTTGTAGTTATTTTACCAGTTGAAGTTTGACTTATACAATTTTTCTAAACATCCTGTATTAATTAATTTCCTAAATTTTAATACCGTTACTTCATTTGTATTACTGTAGATAAGGTCCTAGACTTTCATGATTTGATTTAATTTACACAATTTATTCGACAACTTTACCCATAAATCGGAAAACGTTGGTTGAAAAAGTTACAATAACTGAAAATAATAAATGAAACATTGTTATATCTGACAAAAAGAAGGGTCAATAATCGTTTTTTAATACTCTCTGCATTTTAATAACTGTTAAAAGAGCACGCCTTGGCTAACGCTGAATTTATGTGAATAAAGTTTAAAAACACCTTAAGTGTTATTTAACTAATTAGGTTTTAGTAAAAATGGCACATGTGCACAGTAACGAGAAGTTAATTAACAATATTGTAGCGTACTGAGAAGCAAAACAAAACTCGCTAGCAGCTTCTACAGGGCGACGTGCTAATGGAGTCCAAGACATGGACAACACGGGTATTGGGTTTGCAAAAAAGGATTTTGAATGCTGAACTAGAAATTTTCGACTTTATGGAAGATAATCCGACGAATAAGCAGAGAGTATCCCGGCAGATCCAGAATTGTTATATTTAACAGCGTGGCGCGTATTCTAAAAGGCTGTACCCGAGGCTACATCCTCATCACATCTAGAGGGTCCCAGTATTGCTGTATATCCTTTATAGGAAGATTTTATGAATAAATCTGGCCAAAAATGCTTAAAATATGCGTTTTTCAGTAAACATATTGGCTATTTTTACGCGCACTGGCATCCTCATAATACGCATGTTTGGGCATTTGAGAATCCTTAAGCAATAGTTCGGCATCACTTCTTTATGGTTATCAATATTAAGAGTTTCTTCGTAATAATCTTATTTTTCTTGAAGATACGTCCTTAGAGGTAGGATTGCGGATGTGGTTTCTACACGATGGGACAGTCCCACAGTTCCATTTAGTAGCCTGGGAGTTTTTGGATCAAGTAAACGGGTTACTGTGGATCGGACGGTTGGTACCTTAGCCAACTTAGCTTAGCAACATTCGAACTACTGCGATAAAATTAGACTTAACGAGCCGAAACTTGTATGCAAGTGGATGGAGATACCTTTACAATATACCTTATGAAATCTATATTTTATTTTTTTCTTCGTCGTCACATCCTGTATTTATACAAGTATAAATATGTTCTGTCGCAAGGCAACTTGATTTATATTCTTAACATTTTAAGACGTTTTTGAGATCTTCAGATAAACTGCGCCACACGCATTCTGAATATTACATTACGATAACTAATTACCATTTATGTGTTATAATTTATACAAATTGCTCTACCTTATCGACGAAAACATGAAAAGTAGGTATGATTTTTATCAGAATTAGTCTTTTAACACACGAATTACTTTTGCGAACCTTTTTGTTGCCATATTTACCTCAGCGGATGGTAGTTTTACTTAGGGAGTATTTGGGCGAAAATGTCATAAATATTACAGTAGGAGCAACCGTAGACGGATAAACTATGAGAAATTTTATTCAGTGCCTTCCATAGTAAATAAAGTACAACGTATAATTTTTCACATTGACAGGATCGCGTTACATCTTTGGCGTAGCTCTTGAATTTGAATTTTTACATTTTTACTATTGTATACAGGGTGATTCAGTACTTATCTAAAAACATTTGGGAATATATGCGTCATGAAAAATGTCAGTATCGTAGAATTTTTTTTTGCAAAATCCTTATAGTTTCTGTTCTAGCAGTTTCAACCTTTACATCGCTGGGCTACTGTAGTTTCTAGCAAACGATTTCAAATATCCAATTACGTTCGCAGTTGATGGGTGTCGTTTTAATTTATGGTGAAGTGAAAATACTTTAGCAGAACGATTTCCCGGTAAGCATGTGCCAAATGCAGCTACTTTTACAACTGTGTGCAGTGACTGCAAGTGTAGTGCAAACGCGGCCTGACGCGGGAAATTTACAACCGAGTCGTGGAAAAGATGGACGTCCACGCCGTATTGCAGCAGTGTGGCGTATCATAGCAATGTGGCGTATCTTACACGAGGCTCAGTTATATCCGTACCATGTACAGCGTGTCCGAGCATTAATACCAGGGGATTGAACGAGGAGGGACCGTACCATGGCCGCCATGATCTTCTGACTTTAAATCATTTAGACTTATTTTTGTCAGGATTTTTAAAAAATTAACTAATGATGATTAGTAGCCTTATTTTTGTTCAATTTGTTATCAATAGTGGGAAATTATAGGCCAAATTTCAAAGAAAACACCAAATTTTCTTAATTATCAACGTTTCGTCACTTTTTTTTCATATATTTTCAGGTATTAACAATATTGTGTGAAACTAACTACTCAGTGGACAAAAGCCCCAACCTCCAATTAAAATGCAGAAATAGATCAGATCTCATCTATTGTGGTTGAATTTCGAGTTCCCACTCCATATATAGGGTATATCAGGTTAGTAAATAGAATACATTTTTTAGATAATTATTGAATAGAGTTTTGTCTGTGGGTGTTCATTAGCATACCTAGATGTTTGGTATCAGAGAGCATGCATATGACTTCATTGATAGGAATTGTAGGAGATTTGATACATATTAGCTTAAAATACCTTTCTTAAACAGTAAAAAAATGTTTCGTCACTTATCGTGACATCCTCAGGATAAAATTTAAAGTTTAAAGTATTTTCATTTTTGGGTACTACCTTGATATTTTCTTCATTTCTAAAAACTTTTGCCAAATTCTCTGTGAGACCTTCTACATAAGGGATTTGGAAAAACTTTTATCAATGTGCCAGGGACACCTTAAAAAATATGTATATACAAATCTTAAAACAAAAACACCAGTCGAACTTCAATCAAATGTTGTTTATAAGATACCTTGCAAAGATTGTGATAGGATTTATATAGGGCAAACTGGTAGATATTTAGGAACTCGTATTCAAGAACATAGGAGAGACTGTATGAATATATTAAATCCAACAAAGACAGAAAAAAATAACAATACTGCACTTGCCGAACACTGTTATAGTAGTTTACATAATTTTGATTATGATTCAACTACAACAAAATAATAGAAAAAAAAACGGTTATTAGATGAAATGATTTGCATAAAAAAAGAAAAACACTCGATATTGAAACCCTCAGTAGATCATATTTTAACCTTATAGGAGATATAAAAAGGTAATGTTTGTAAACTATTTGTATGGTTTTTGTTCACCCTTAGTTTCGTACGACAAGATAACTTTAATTTCATTTATATTTTAATACATGTTCTTCATATATGTGTACGTTATTTTCTACTTATCTATACTGTCCAAGATTGTTATATGACATACTATGTACGAGACAATATACGTAGATTTAATTTTTAATATATTGTTACGAAAGCTCACCTACCTTTTTAGTTGGTTAATTATGTTCCTGTTTTCGTTAGAATTTATAATTGAAGCTCACCTACCTCATTAGTTTGCAAATTACGTTTCTGTTTATGTTAGAATTTACAATTTTTGTGATGCCTTTATTTTGACGTTTTCCGGAATATTCCAGGCTATATTCTATTTGTTTCTCGACACGTTCTCGAAATCTCAGAAACTTCGAGAACTGTAAAACCTATATAAGCAGATCATTCTCGGCCGCTAGTTCAGTTTGTATTGAGCAGCCAAACGCGAGTAACAAACGTCAAAGTAAAGCGTTGACAGTTGCGAAATTTGTTGAAGAATATTTCTTGTATTATCAAGAGTGATAATAAAGATTGTTTGTCTACGTGACGTGTTTCAACTATAACCTAGTTTAGAGGTTACAATATTTTTTTGCATGTTATACACAGGTTGTTGTTTGTTAAATTTTTCGTTCTTTCGCCATATTTTATTATTTTAATATTCATTATATAAAGACATTTTATTTATATAATTTTAATACTTTTGTTTTTAAATTTGTGACATATAATAATTGTTAGTGTGTGTGTAATTGTGGTTTCTTGTTTCATGTTTATATAGATATTGTTGTAGCCATTTTAAGTTGGTCATTTATAAATTGCGTTGTAATTTTGAATTTATTAAATTTTATAGTGTCCTGAGGATGTCACGATAAGTGACGAAACGTCGACAATTAAGAAAATTTGGTGTTTTCTTCGAAATTTGGCCTCTAATTTCCCACTATTTATGATGTATGCAAACGTATCATAGCTGCTGCCAGTAGCTTATAAATTCAAAATGAAGAAGTAGAAACATTTGTGTTAGTTTGTAGAAACTGAGTAAGACGGGTCGAAAATTTTGTTATAACATCAGGTATGTCAAACTATTTTACTAATTAAAACTACAAATTTATTCTGTTAATAATTAATAACAATAACGACAAAAATAGTTGAATTAGCTGCATTCAAATAGGTGTTTTAAAATGTAATTTATTTCTTTCCTTGATAATTTCTTTCGTTACAGTGTATTTTTTAATCATTTTTGAACTGCTCTTTTTGATTTTATTTTTACAAAACTGCATTTGTAAGAGTCTCCTGTACATTCAAATATTTTTTTACATAAATTCTGAATCACTGTATATAGGTATAATAGGACGCACATAATAGGTTGCACTTACTTGGCAACATCAGGAGTGCCACAGAGCTCGAATTTAGGTCCTTTGCTATTAATCATATTTATTAACGATTTATGTTTAGTTATTGATTAATGTTACAGGGGTACATTTGCAATATTGAAAAGTGGTATAAAGCTAATAAACTAGAAATGAACATTGACAAATATTCACTTATTTACGAATATCCCCTCCAATAGACTTTTCATATATTTTTAACAACACTGAGCTACTGTAATTAAATATTTCGGCGTTATTTTTGACAGTATATAGGCTTGATTATGTAAAACTTTATTGTAAACGTTAACGAACTTCTCTAACTATTATGTTTTATTATTAGAAATTGCAAGAGTTCTAACAGTATTGATTATAGTAAAAAAGTACAATTTTAATTATAGAATTATTTATTCATCAATATCTCGCAAACAGTAAAAGATAACACAGTACATATTTATATCAATGCAATCAGAAAAAATAAAAAATCCAAAAACGTAATAATATAAGTACAGGGTGTTTCATAAGTAAATACCAAATTGGTAGCAATATCTCTGTAGTACGATCCTCAATTGTTTTTTGGTAACAAAATTGAAATCTTTGTGAAAAATTAGTCAATGAATGCAGGTTTCAATTTTTCGATATCTTCTAAAACAACAAAGTTACAATCGAATCTAACGTCTACGCGTGATCAATCTGTACGTTTGCATATCAAGAATGAATAATATTTTATTGATTATTTTAAATAATGATTAACAAAATAGGCCAACTATAGCAGTCGTCGGTTCCTGCAATATTGCTACTGTTAAATAAAACCTCTAGATATTTTCTGATCGACTTAGCGCAAAATCGTTAATGGATTAAAATGTATTAGAGTTCGCTAAACTTTACTTCAGTCTGCTTTTTTTTATCGAGAATAAGGCGGCCGAAATATTAGGTAGAGATTTGCTAAATAAAAAAGCCTAAAAATGAAAAGGCGAATTAACGAGCTTAGCCTAATTACTAATTACGAGTATTACTAGCGCAACTCTTGTAAAATTTTAATTCCATGTAGAAACTAAAGGCAAATCATAGAATTTTGTAACACAGTGTCCCCCGCCTACAAGCTTACAAAATTAATAATTTTCCGATTATGGAAAATACATAACTTCAAAGTATTTTTTTAATTAATATATTTTTTCATCTTCTTTCAGTTAAGGCTGGCGTTCAATGACAAAGAATCGTATTCATGCACAAAAATTCTACCCAGTAGGTGGATGTTCTTATTAGTCTAGTATTAAGATAATGTTGACATTGAATAATTTCCTTTAACTTGGAGGGAAAATGCGCTGGAGAATATGAAAAACTGTGAAATATCACGGTGTTCCATACACCGAGAAAATACTTAATACGTAATTTACATCAGTTCAAGTGTTACCAGTTTTGTTAAAGAATTCTATGGGATGTTATAATGTTTATAATGTATACAATTATCTCAATGTACACCTGTAAAATTCAGGAGATGTTATGATGAACATATGAACATAACAGGTAAAAATGATGCTTTTTTTCTTAATCCAAATGACTTGTCAGTCTGAAAACTGTTATACAACCTAGAAAAAACTTATATAAAAACTATAATTGGCACAGTGAAGAGATATTCTTTCTAACTTACTCAGATTTTTTAGACTGTCTATATTAAACAGCTATGAAATTCGTTGAAAATTTGCGTATAAAAACGGCGCCCTTAAGCAATTGTTATAAACTTTCTATTAACTTTTCCATTTGTATTGTTTTAGTCGAAATAGCATAACAGTCATCAAACAGTTATTCAAAAAAATTTGTTCTAAGTCAATAACGCTGACCGTTGCTAAAGAAATGCTTTCTTGAATACAACTAAAATTTATTTATTTTCGTTTCGTAATTTAGGCTAGATTTGCAATTACATTACAATTTTATATTAATGAAGAATATAAAACATAAGTGTATTAAACTAGCATCAAAAAGGATATTTATGTGAACATAATAATAACAATATTTGAGAGAAATCCTCATTGTAGTGATGATATGTTTATTCATGTAATGTATATTTCTTGGTCGAATCCTAGCAACAATATAAATTGTAATCACTTCATCAATGATATCTTCATATACTCGAGTCAAGAATTCAGACGTTTTAAGTCACGGCTGACGTTACACATTTGTTTTTATTGTCAATGTAACTTTCGATATTTGGTCGCGTTAAAAACAATAATTGTTTGCAATTTAGTGCAACATATAATGCAAACTTTTAGTGTAGTATATAGTTTTATTACTATCAGTTGCAGTTTCTTAAATATTTTGATGAAAATATAATAAATTATTCATTTGTTCGTATGACGTAAGTCGTCTGAATTCTTGTCGCGAGTATAGTTTCTGAACACCCTGTGTAAATACAAGAGAGATAAACTCAAAAGGAGGTATTTGTTGTTTTGCCTTGTATTTGTTCGTTGAAACTCATCAACAAATATTACTAACTGATATTTATTCTTGTTTTCTATTACTGTTGATTTTTGTTATTATATACTTACTATCAAATACTTTGTGTCCACCCTATATTCCATAACTGATACTGACTTTTCACTGTTATTATTCTTTAGATGACCCTTGTGTTACTCTTGCAGTTGGTCTTACTAAAGGCTGGTCCTATCTTTGTTGAGGTGTTATGGATGGTATTAATATGTTATTTCATATGCGGCCTATCTTATCGGTACATTCTCGTATATAGATAGGGTAGATGCTCTCCTTTTCCTTGGTCTTAGATGTCCACCTGAAGGCTTGTTTAATATTCCTGTTGGTGTATCCATTTATTACCTATCGTAATATCATAAATGATTTATGCTCGATTCACAAGGTACTTGAATACCTCTCACTTCTTTGTGTCCTAATGTACTAACAAGTTTTTTTTATCATAAGTTCATCTAGAAATGAAAAACAACTCTTCCATCCATAGTGAAGCTGATGTCTCTGTCTGTCTCCATAATGTGGCCATCTTTGTACACTGTTATATCCTTTAGGTCATATAATAATATATTGTTGGATCTGTCGGTGATCGAGCGGTATAAGGTGTCAGTATTTAAATCGTGTTGGCCACCCACTGCAGGTTCGCATCCTGCAGCCGGTAGACCGTAGATCAACTATATTTGTAGGGAGGATTTACATCATCTCTGCTAATATAGTAGAGTGGAAAAATGTTGACTTGAATCAATGTGAGAGATTGATTTCGGTTGGCGTTTGACAATCCATCTAATTAATTTCCCTCATTCCTGCACTGGATATTTTAATTACCATATGGACGATTTTTTATAAAGTAAAAAGTAAAATTGTAAAATTCTTTATTTTCTAGAAAAATTCAATTTCTAAGCATGTAACGTTAGGGATAGTCGCAGCAAAATGAGTTGCACTTAATAACAATTTAATTGAAATTTTAAATTGTTATTAAGTTATTATTGTTATTACAAAGGAACAATATATAATGTTTGCTCTAAAGTTCTAACTTATTTTATACAGTTTGTCTGAACATAGGGCTAGCGAGATGTATCATTTTAACACGAATACCTAAATGTTTTTTATCAATGTAAATTTGTTTGTTAAAGCGACACGTTATAAAAAACCGTCCATAGGCGTACGTCAGATAACAGAAGGGGGATAAAATAACCTCTTCTCCAATTTCTACGATTATTTTTAAGGCGTTGTTTAGAATAATACCTAGCGGATATGTTTAATAACACGAAGTATCTCTGTTATGGAGAAAAAATAATTTTAAAAGTTCCATTTTAACACCCTCTTTTAAGGGAGGCATTTTTGTTTATAAATAAGTAGGATTAAATTGTCATAATTTGCCGCCAAAAATACACAGTAAACGGGATAACGTGCTTTTTTGCTCCCCCCCTTAAAATATGTGTATTGTGTTTTGGAAAATAATACAAATAACACCTTATCAGGTCCCGTTTTGGTCCCTATTTGGTCCTTTTTTTAATCCAGGTCCCAAAGTCTCTAATTTGAGAGGCAATAGCCAAACGGAGCCCTGCAAGGACACCAATCCATGATCTTAAAGAAACTCATTTTTTAACTTCACCTATTTACTATCACTTCTACTGCATCTGAGAGGCAAAGTGCTTCAGAAACAGTAAAATAAGTTCGTGATATAGGTCGGCATGAAACATTTGAATTTTCCTAACCTTTTTATCCCTTTTTGTTTGCGTGGGGAATTATATTTGAGTGTCCGCGAAAATAAAACACATTCTGGCGCTGTTTAATGCCTCTAAAATAGAATTATTCTTAAAGTCGACAACGGGACTAAACGCGACGTAAACTGTGTCTGCTACAAAAACCCAAGTTAGATGTAAATCTGGAATTCTCGAGTTGAAAATAAGCTTAGTAGGCGAGAGTCGGACCGTGCAGGAATAAATGGCAGAAGCGAAGGGGAACGAAATTAATGCCCGCCTCTTTATTTAACGAATAAAATATTGACTGGTCTCTTCAATGCACCTCTGGTGTATCACTCCGAGGACTTCCTATCGTTCTCGTTTTCGTATTTTTATTGTTTATTATTCAGGAGATATTTGCGTTCCGCTTTATACGAAATTGCTCCCTTTGAGGTTTTTACCTTTCACATGAGATAAAGTAAAGCAGAATGATATGCGAACATTTTTGTGTGTACAGAACAGCAAATATTAACCTTTTCGTCAACATACCTGTTTTATTTGATGGTAATTTTTGTAGTGAGTGAGGAAATATCTGAACAAAATTTCTGCCTGCAGTACATCGCTTCCCTGACACGTTTTAAAACGTTTGGTATATACAGTATGCGCCAAAAGTATGGAATAAATTCAATAAAAACGAAACAATTATTTTTTGGGAAAAATCCTCGAACAGGTCGATTTTTAATTTAAAAAATACATATTTTAGCGTAAAATGCGATTTTCAAATGTCATTTGTTTTCGAGTAATGACGTCATCGTTTTTTTTTAAATGGCAACACCATATTTTTTTCCTTGATTCTGAAAGATCGTTTAATTCTCTATCAGACAGTACTAAAATTTTGCCCTCTTACATAGGAAAGTTTTCGAGTAAATGACGGTCCTGTTGTTTTTGGAAGACATTCCTTTGAATCAGAGGCAACAAATGTGGTTCCAGCATGATGGTGCTCCAGTTCATTTTTCCATGGCCGTTAGAGAGCATTTACACCAAACTTTTCCACATAGATGGGTAGGAAGGGCCGGACCTGTTTTATGGCCTCCAAGATCGCCTGATCTGAACCCTCTAGATTTATTTATTTGGGGATATTTGAATACATTAGAGTATGGTACTCCTGTAAATAGCCTGGAAGAGCTGCAGCTACGGATTAATCAAAAGTGTCAAGAAATCCAAACCAAGGAGGGTGTTTTCGGAAGATTTCGAATATGGCGGCATGGGTGTGTGCGTGGTCAGGTCTCTTACGGCATAATAACTAATAGAAATCGAGCATTCCGATATGGCTGATGCGTATTTGCTGCAGGAGAAGCTGTGTAATCGGGTATGGTTCCAAAGGTATGCGGCACTTAAATTTTTTACAATAAATATAGCGGTTGCATGTATTTTATTCTTGTGTGTTTTAATTGGTAAACGTGTAAAATTTAATACAAATTTTCAGATTTTTTTTTTTAAACAAAATAATTGTCGATCGTACCAAAACTTCAGACTAAACAGCTGATATGGTTAATAATGTATACACTTTTTAGATCTGTTTACTAACACAACAACGAAAATATCGGGCGAATTGGACTCATGCAACCCGAGATATAATAAAATTCCCGCTACTTTTTAATCACAATTTCTATTTGCAATTCATGTATTATATGCTAATTCCAGAACTAAATACATTTGTATTGCAATAAAAATAGTCTGTACCGGTTTTAGCAAGATTGTGCACGTCCTGGTCATCCATGAATATTATTTTTTTTAGTAAATGAATAGGTGGCTATATTACTTTCTAGACCCAATTTCACTAGACAAATTGACTGAATAGTCATAGAATGGAACAGAATAGAGTGTGTTTTATGTTTTGTCCACTATCAATATTAAATAAGCAGCAATTTGCAGGACATTTTATTAAAATTTAATATAAATAAATATGATGCTTTGAAACTTCTGTTGCATTTATCCCGATTGTTTGTTTGATGTAATCTAATAATAATTTTGTACTGCGACATTAAATATAATGCTTTTTATCTATGTATAGGAGTAGTATTATTTTAATGCTCAAGGCTGTATTATATCATTTAACTATTTCAGAAGATGGAAAATTTAATTTAAATATCGGCTTGGTTGGACATTCATCCAAAATTACCGTTTCAGGAGATATAAGATGTTCCGTAGTATTTATACCTACGTACCTATATAAAACATTTTTGGTTTAGTTTACTAAATGGATAACTAATAGTAACACATAATTCAATGATTTACGATTAAATTTAACTATTTCAGTAAGTCGAGTGATATGTTTATTATTAAAATTAAGGTTGTGGTAGAATTTTAATAATAATGATTTTCAGAATACAAGGTGTGGCAATTTAGTTCCGATAATTTAGTATATATATATACTCGGAAACTGGCAACACTGCATCGTTCGTCAACATTTTTCTAGAGAGGGGGGACCTTCCCTTTAGTTTCAGTCCCAGGTTGAAGTCAATAGCACGTTTGGTTTGTGTTTTTTGTATGTTTTTTGGAAGTAACTTTTTTAGTGGAGTCGTGAAAATGAGTGACTTAAATTACAAGCAACGTGTTGTGATTCAATTTTTAGTGAAATCTGGCGAAAAACCCTCAGAAATTCTTCGAAAGTTGGAGGTGGTGTATGGAAACGAGTGCATGTCGAAAACAAGCGTGTTTGAATGGGCAAAACGGTTCAAGGAGGGGCGTGAATCGGTAGAAGACGATCCACGTGAAGGAGCTCCCGTCACCTTTCGTACTGACGCGAATGTTGACGGATTGCGTGCACTGATCACGTCTGACCGACACCTAAGCATTCGTGCGTTGCATGACGAGTTAACGTCAACAAAGAAACCGTTTGCAAGATGTTACACGAAAATTTGAATATGAGAAAGATTTGCGCCAAGATGGTGCCAAAAGTCCTCACCCGTGAACAGAAAGACATGCGAAATTCGATCTGCGAGAATTTGTTGTTCCGCATTCGGACCGACGATAGAGACTGAATGAGTCGGGTAGTCACTGGAGATGAGATCTGGATATTTGAGTATGACCCCGAGACCTGTAAAAAAGTCTGCAGTGAGTGCAAAAGGGTGGAGAGCGGCCAACGGAAGCGATGATGTCCAACTCGCGACTGAAGGCAATGTTGATCGTTTTTTTCGATATCCACGGCATCATTCATTGTGAATATGTTCCTGCCGGCCAGACAGTGACTGAACAGTTGTATGTTGGCGTCCTGGAACGGCTGCGGGCCCGCGTTTTCCGTGTGCGATGCGAACTCGCCGAAAACGGCTGGATCTTGCACCACGACAACGCGCCAGCCCATTCCTCGTTCATTGTGCAAGTGTTTTTGGCAAAAAAACATTCCAACGTTGCCGAACCTACCCTACAGCCCCGATATTGCCCTCTGCGATTTTTTTTATTCCCCAAGGGATTTTTATTTCTCAAGGGAACTCATCATAGCGGCGTACAGGAGGTCAAAGAAGATGTAACCGTGATGCTGAATGGGTTATCTGCGGAGGATTACCAAGGGTCCTTCCAATTGTGGAAGCAACGTTGGAATCATTGAGTAGAGTTAGAGGGAGGTCGATAATAAAATTTTGGCGAAATGTAACTTGCTTGTTTTTTCATTGACAAATTCCCGGAACTTAATTGCCAGACCTTGTATTTTTAATCAACCAGTAATTTTTTTTGTATCTCTAAATGAATCTGAAATATAATTGGAACAAAGAACATTTAGCGGGATTACATTACAAAAACGTAAATAGAATTGCGCTCTTCGTTACGGCTAAGTTTTATCTGACTGTAAATTGTCAGTAACAATGTGTCCTTAACTGATTTTTATCGCGAAGGCGGCTTTGCCCATGTACCCTGAGACCTCAGAGCCAGCCCTCTAGGCCATTTATTGTGTAATCTGGAGCTCCAAGATCTACAAATTGAGTTTAATTGTGAAAGTCTCTGACCTAAATCTTTCAGTTTTCGGATCGCAATTCCTGATTACTGGAGAAGTTTATATTGGATTCCACTTTTGCCTCGGTGACATTTATATTATTCTATCTGAATTTGCTGTCATCAACGTGACGGTAATTTTTTTTATTATTTTACGCACATCAGTTTTTTTATCACCAATATACAGGGCGTCTGTAAAAGGTCTATATACTTTCTGTCACGTTCTATGAATCCGAATAAATCGGTTTAAATATTAAAATATTTGTTGAAATATTAAAATATTCCACGTTTATTATCGCCTCTTGATTCATAACAAATATACTTCACTGTAAGATTTTGACTTTGACGTTTAATATTCATGTTCGTCTTTCGAAAATAAACTCAAAGTGAAAATAAATCGATTTAACCTAACATACCTATATCCCAAGTCACATAATAAAACAGATACAGGGTGTCAAAGTAAAATTTTTATTTTTGATATTTGTAAATAACTTCTTAAGAATTCCAAATATTTACATAAAATTTGTAAATCGAGGATTTTTGTGAGCGAGAAATTCAAATTTGTTTCTAATTTTGACGTCACTAGAAGAGGGCGACACTTGTGGCACATCATGTTTCTTTTAAATGGCAGACTTTTTTTGCAGCTTACTGTATTCATCTGACTATTGAAACAATCGATTCTCCTACCTATTTTATTTGAAAAAGGTATACCTTGTTTTGAATAGGAGTAACCATTTTTGAAGTAATCCTATTTGAAATGCTCAGTGCACCGAGTAAAAACTGTTTTGGTTTCAGGTAAAGTGCACTTTCTGCTGAAAACCCCATTTTCACAGCAGACTTGTCGAGAGTTCCTTTAAATTGTAAACTAAATATGTACGCCGATGATATATGTACAACTTCTTTATAGTTTCAAGTCTTCTAATTTAAATATTGCCACAGAAGTTATTTATAATGATTTAAAACTTATTTATGACTGGACCATAGAAAATACTTTATTAGTTAATCGTAATAAAAGTCAAAACATTCTACCTATTTGGAACATCAACTCAATTGCAAGGTTTCGATAATTTTTCCGTCTTAATTAACATTAACAACAATTAACTAATGTTGTCTGAGAGGAGACATATTCACTTTGTCAGTTTTCTACTTAATATTTTAAAGAATAACAAACCTACTTACTTATGTGATAAAATAAAACAGAGATCTGAATCTCACACTAAAAATTTGAGATTACCGAGTAGCAAAGCGTGTATCCCTTTCCATAAAACTGAAAAATTTAAAAATTCATTTTCATATTTGGTTTCTTACGTTATTAATAATTTACCAGTCCAGTATCACAATTTGTCAGGGTCAGCAGTTAAACATATGATAAAAAATAATATACTTTCCTCTGATTTGGTATTGTTTGATGTATGTAGTTTTATTTGTTTCTCTTTTCCGTTTACATTTTGTCTCACTGTTTACTGTATTTATTTGTTTTTATTCTACTCTTTTTACCTCGGGAGGTGTTGTAAATCAACTTTGTTGATACACTATATCCTTTTGTAAAAAAATCGTTTGTATAATTTTTTGCAATAAATGTATTATTATTATATTTGACATTTTATGTGTTGTGCATATTGATTTTCAGCAAACACTTGCCACCGCGACTAAAGGGGCTTACAAGGTCCATTTAACGTATTTCGTTTAGTTTTGCACCCCCTTGGTTGAGTAAGCACAGATGCCAATAACAGTTCAGCCTTCCCTTCGAAATAAAGTTGCTCCCCGTTTGACGCCCTATAGCCTGAAATGCAAGTGTTTCAGGTGTGCGGGATTATATCAGTTTTGTTAAAGGAAATAGTATTTTACTGTCAGATTATCGAAATTACCTCACTTTGTTTCAGTCAAACCGAACCGGATATTTGCTACAGCTTCGAATATTTTAGACTGAGAGAATTGGTTAATTGTGTATTGGGAACTGATGTTTTGATCGGTCGGTTTGCCCCAAATATTTGTTGTACCGGAAGTAGATATTCTTGTTTTATCCGAGGTACTCCTAACGTTACTATACTTTTAAATTGTTTGAATTTTAAATTACTGGGCTTATTTAAATGATTTCTGAGAATAAAATTTGCAAATAACGATATCAACATGTGAAACGAACGTGTGAATTTTTGGATTATCGATTGCAATAATCAAGTTTCTTCGTTGTTCACAGTGCTGGACATACAGTGACAGATGCTTAAAGGGCGCCGTGTTTTTGAAATAGTGTTTTTTACAAGTACATGTAGTTTTAGTCATTTAAGAACTGCATAATATAGAATTTAGCAAATAATAGGAATGCTATCTCATGCCACCTGCGAATATTCAAAGGTACCAAAGTAAAACGAATATATAACGACTGAAAGCAGTTTAACCAACAAATTTTTAGGTAAAGAAATCTTTTAAAATACCTAGGTTTTTAAATTCAACGGTAAATATAAATAGTATAACATAAACTTACATTGTTCTTCATATAAGATTGTTTACTTTTATTTATAAGTATTTGAAATTAAATGTTATAATGTGGGGTTAGAATAGCAAAATAATGTGTGTAATACAAATGAATTTTAAAAGTTATTATATTATTTCAGAAGAATTTTAATAAACAAAATATCAATAATTTTACTTTTGACATTACTTTTGTTCTACGTGTTTTATTAATCAAGATTTCGGTACATACAAATTTTATCATTTTACGGCGAAAAATACGGCAACCTTAAATAAAAAAATGGTTGTAATGACAGTTTCGATAATATAACACATTTTTCTAAAAGATAATCTTAGAAGACACAAAAAGGTACTGTTTGATATCGGTATAATGTGTCGACAATAAATTAATATTTTATACCAATCAAACTATACAAACAGTTTTAGAACACATTCTCTTTGGTTTCTAAATTTCAAGGGGCTTAATTGTGGTATTAAATGATTTTGCCACTAATTTCTTGTAAATTTATTACTTAGAAAGTATAATGTGCCAGAATTTTTTTAACTCAAAGTGATTTAATGTATGCCTTCAATTTTCTTAAAAATTGTTTATTTCTGGTTTCAATTTGGCGTGATATTTTGGAAATACGCTTATTAAAAATACTAAATGTGTTTGACAGTTTTGCTAATTTGATTTATTTTAGACTACAACAACCTCTAGTACACTGTACAGGCGGACATCAGTATAAAAAGTCACATTATATAAGACAAACACACACCAAAACAATTTTAAAAATGCAAAAACGACAAAATACAAATAATTAGCATAAAAAACATGAAAAGTGGGTTAAGTTAGCTTATATTAGCCATTGTTGAGTTAAAGAGGTAATTTGTATAATGTTATATTTTGTTATACATTGTTAAGGTTTTTTACTGTATAAGAAAGATATTTTAAGCTAATATAAATCAAATCTCCTACAATTCCTATCAATGAAGTCATGTATGTTCTTTGATACCAACCATCTAGGTATGCTAATGAACAATTCCACAGACAAAGCTCTATTCAATAATTATCTAAAAAAAAATAATAATCTAGCTAAATTTACTAACCTGGTTTAATCAATAAAACTCTATAAATATCTAAGTTCACTTTTATAGAGTGTTTTCACTAAACCAAGTTAGTAAATCTAGCTAGATTATTTTTTTAGATAAATGAATACAAACCTTTCCTAAGTTCATCTTTTATGTGTATTTTGCTGTAGTCAAATAAAGTGTTAACTGTTATGTAGAAGAGAAAGGTAAACTTAAAATGATCTATGTCGATTTACACGTTGTTTTGATCTAAAGATAGCGAAATCATGTAATATCCAATTATCAGTATTTTTTGAGCTACAAATACATAGTTTAGCTATTACTAAATAGTAATATGCCATCATCTGTCAAGGGTTTAAAATCCTACTGTCTTGTAGTCTATACCCTGCTACTACACAACTTATTTATCAACTTATAAAGGAAGATTTGGGAGCATATTACCAACCTATTTTCAAAACTTTGTACGCCATGTCGCCTTAGTAACATATTGTCATCAGTCCCAATTTGCAGCTGAAAACCATCGAGTTTAAAAAACATACACTTTAGAAATGTTTTCTGGACATTCTCCAGGTTATTAATACCATTTGAATAATACGGACTCCAAGCTGTTCTAGGGTATTCCAATTTGGAAAGAACAAAGGCGTAATATAAGTTAAGTAACCCACGGCCATCGGTAAAAGAATAAATCTCAAGCTTTTGGAACATTCAGCTATTAATTTGTTAACAGGTTCTTCAAAGCTCTCACGCCTCAGTAACTCTAGTTGAAGGGGAGCCAGCAATGGACTAATTATTAACATTAATTTTCCGAATAAATGTCATAACAGTTACTAATATTAAGGAGAAGATTGTGGTTTATAAACCAAGTTATCTAGCGAAATCGTAAATTCAAGGACATCGCAATGTGAATAAATTTTAGTGAATAGCTTCAAATCATCAGCGTACATAAGACAGTTAATATCAAGAAAGTGAAATATATTGTTGATGAAAGTAATACAGAGCAAGAGTCCTAAACAAGATCCTTGAAGAACTTCTATCGATGACAACAATTTTGGAAATTTGAGAGTGCGAGTTTTCACAAACTGCGTGCGCGATGAAAGATATGATTTAAGTGAATTAAATAAATTATTTGGAAATCCCATAGTGTCCAGTTTATTGATGAAGATTTTGTGATCAGGTCTATCGAATCCTTTACTGAAGTCCGTATACATAAAGTTTACCTGAAAACCCATATCCAGAATCTCGCTAAGGTATTATCTATTGTTAGATGGATATAGTAGATATATATCAACAATATCTAAATAATCAACAATTAACTAATTATAAATTGACAAGCAACGTGTGAAGGTTCAGAAAATTCACTACTGCCACTCATTTTCCTCAAAATGTTTCTATACAAATATTACTTCTTTTTTATATAATATTCCACTACATACCTCGTCCCAGAAATCAACGTTAAGCCGGAAACGGGCGATAGGCCAAGTCGTGACAGTTATTAGAAAAATATAAAAAAAATCTTTGTCATGTACTTTTCAAATTATAAGTATCAAAAAATAAATTGGAAAAACTGACATCCTGTGATGATCTATCAAGTCCTGTGACTACAAATATTAATGTTTCGTCAAACAAAATTGGCCTGAAATCCGGTTCCACTAAAAAAATTTTTTTTTCCTAAACAAAGAAGTAATCTAGCAAGTATCATACCATTTTAGATCCGGACTAAATGCGCCATCTTTTAAAATTATTTGCCAAAATAGTGTAGTACATTTTTTACAGTACAGTCGGTTAAAGTCAGGTGATGTAATTATTTTGAATTTAATGTTGGGCAAAAATCCAACATTTTATTTGTAACTGAGGCAGTTATGTTTTAATTTTAAACTGTAATTTATAGAAGGGTTATTCATGATTACATTACAGAAAAAAGATTGACGAAACATTAATATTTGTAGTCACAGGACTTGATAGATCATCACAGGATGTCAGTTTTTCCAATTTATTTTTTGATACTTGATATAATTTGAAAAGTACATGACAATTTTTTTTTATATTTTTCTAATAACTGTCACGACTTGGCCTATCGCCCGTTTCCGGCTTAACGTTGATTTCTGGGACACCCTGTATATACTAATTATTTTTTAATAAATTGTTCTCAATATATTATTAAATTCATTTAAAAATAGTGTGTAGTATTAGATATTATTTTGAACTTCATATGTGAGGAAATGGTGCTTTAAAGTCTAATCTAATATTCAATGCTATCAATGCAAAATACTATTTGCAGTACTGCTAAATTAAATGTAAATACGACTGTATTTCTGATTTAACTAAAAGAAATGTCATATTTATGTTATTTTTTCGGAACATTCCATTTCTTAATAATTTTCTATTATTGCGTTATCTTGTCAATTTACTTCGATTTTCTTGTGAGTAGAAGAAAACTGTCCTTAATCATTAACCAAACAAATTGTAATTTTTGGAAAAATTACGTTTCTGCTTGATTTGACACTTCCGCTAATCGTTACACCAGTGATGGATCACCTCAAGCCAACTGCAGATATTTGTTGATTCTGCAGATGTTCGAGAGTTCCATTCCATTTGAGTTTTTCTCTCCCTTGTTTCGATAACTCACGCTTCTAAAGAAAATGTTCCGTTTGGTCTTTATTGTCTTTTAGATTTTCTCCTAACAACATAGTTATTGCACTTTTTATTTTAAGCTGAATACTTTAGTTCAAATAATCATATAATGAAGCGGAATGCCCCGGAATATTGTCTAACGGTGTATTATTAATGGGTAATATCTATTTATTTTTTTATTTAATAGATTTATTCCTGCAACAATTAAAAACGATTTGAAACTGTTAGAAATATTTGACCAGTTAAGTTGAGAACCAGTGAATTTAACGTTAAGTAGTTGGAGGGACAGTTTTGACGGTTCCATACGTTTCCAATTGCTGTAAAAACAAATTTAATATGTACACATGTAGATACACTATTAACTAACCGAAATCATTAATCACCAAAATAAAAGTAATAATGAAAAACCTCCTTTTCACTTTAATTTTAACATATTTTCCAATTCTCTGAAAATAAATAAAGCTGCACCTTTTAATATTGGCACTCACTCTTGACACCCTGTAATCTATCTAATTTAATTTAATGCAATGTTCATTTTACACTATTTAATATGTTTCCTCCCTGTTTTGACGAGTGTTAATAATTTGGTGTAGTAACATGGTAAATAATAAATATATTAAAAATGAAGAACTTTATTTAAAATTCAATGCCATAAGAGATTTGTAAATGAAATCTAGGCCACCATGCGCAATTATAAAACAAAAACAAGTAATTTGCTCATGAATGGACGCATATCAACTGTGAACGAGAAGGTAAAACAAGACACGCAAAATGTTTCACACGATTTAAACACAACGTGAGAAAGCCAGTATGTTACATATGCATACAAACATCATTTTGTGCGGAAAATTACTTGCTACGTGAATTTAATAACGCTAAAAATAACTTAATATATAAATTTGTTCTATATTTCGTATTGACTTAATGTACTTTTTTCGCAATTTGTATTACGATTTCTTTGATTAGATCGTGATCCTGGCACACAACTATACAGAATTTCCATTATGCTAATGTAAAGCATGATTATAATGTCATAACTACTACCATTACTGTCACTTTATGATATATTCAGAAAACAGCTCTATAAATCAAATTTATTTAATAAGTGATATTCAAGCTAGCTATTTACCTCTGTTTAATTTTCTGGAAAAAGTTTTATGATGTGCGATGTGCGGTTACATAAAATTACCATTAGAAATGTATGGAACTGATGGTTTATGCCACAACTTTTTTAACTTGCTGTTATTTTTTTATTCATGTTTCATTTTATGTAGGTATGAAATTATTGTTTATTCTAAAGAAATATATGTATCAAGAATATTATATACAGGGTGTTTTTGTTATATAAATGTGGGGTTTTAGCTACAATTGATTTATTTGAGTGCATTTTTACGATAATCATTACAGTACCTACTTAAAATAATAACAAATTAATTAATTAACAATGGAATTGCTATATTACGATTTATTATAATAAATGTTGGAAATAGCCACCATCAGCCAAAATACATGATTCAGATTTTGAAATTGCAAAAATTCCAGGAGTAGCACAAAACCATATTGTTTGTCTTAGCGCATAGGGAACATCAAGTAGTTCACGTAAAACGTTTTCAAAAAAGTCTCTAGCGGTAAAGTCAACACTCTTTTCAATTTATTGCAAAATCCAGTGGCAAAATTATAGGCGAGGATAGTCTTACGGCATTAAGGTTAGAACCCTTTGTATGTGATCTGTTGATGCTTGAGAATGTACCAAACTAATTTATGATTCAGATTAAGTCTTGTTAAGTTGGGTCTTCAATTTCCTGTAGAATAGCTTCTTTCAACTCGGGCGTTCGAACACCCAAAGATTTTCCAGTAATTGGACCATTTTGACTTCAAAAGATGTTGAAAAACATTTCTGAACATTCTTGGATTTGGAATTGGAGGATTTGGAAATCTTTCCATTTTAATTCGCCCAGCCTCAGTACCATTTTCATCTGCAAGGTCGTAAATGTAAACCATATTGGCATATTTCAGCATGAATATGCATAAACCATTATTAAAACTTAATTTTTTTTAAAATAAGCTTAATTTGAACAATATTCAATATTGTTATTGTTTCGCATGGCCTCCCTAAGGTATATTTAAGTAATTTAAGTATCTGTGTAAAAATGCACTTGATCAAATAGATCATGAGCATCTATTTTATTTGTAATATTATACAGATTGATATATGCTTTTTTGGCAATAATTAATGATCGACGATACCCACACCTCCGCCACTGGTAAGTTTCTAAAGCTGGTATTTTTTTGTCTCATACCTGCTCTCATAATAAATATGCACACCGAATTTGGTTAAATTATATTAAGAGGGTTAGAAATTAAAACCCAATTTTTAAATATTTGACATGCTGTAGCTGGACAGTGGCTGTTGTAATACCCCACATTTATATAACAAAAAACCCCTTTTTTTTGGCCACAGTATACGCCCCTGGATTTTTGACCTCAACTTAAGAAACGCCTTATATATGACTATTATTAATAATCATATTGTATAGTTAATTCATGATATTAATGGTTTTCAATACTCTTTTATTTCCTCTTGAACTACCACACAGACTAAATGGCGAAGCATATTTGGTGTATTTACAAAATGATTTACCTCATTTACTAGAACACATTCCACTAAATATAAGGTAAACTATGTGGTACATGTAGGTTGGAACTCTTTGTGGAATTTTAACGAACGCAGCACAGGATGGGTCGCAGGAGTTCTTCTTCCATAATGTTGACCTTACAGTAACGAATTTATTTAGATAAATGCCACGGTATAGGTGAAATATCCTAACGACATGTATTTCAACTTCTCAATAAAAAAAATATGCAGAACTGATGAGAGTAATTGTATAAAATTGTTTTATACTAGTTTTTACAAGATGTTTTATAGAACAAATAATTTTCAGTTTTTAAAATTTTTATAAAAGTATTATAATGCGTTATACAACATTTAATATATATATTAGGATTGTAAACATATTGGGTAAGAGCCGTATACTTGAGCAAATGACTTTTAATTATAACCTTATAAAATAGTTGTATTATAAAATAATTTGTTTTATTAAGGATATATAAGGAAATTAATAAAATTATTTTTTAGCCTCGAAATGCGCTTATACATATAACATAGTTTTATAGTTGTGTTTAATCTATAAAAATATTCCCCGTGTTATAAATATGTTGTAGAACGAAATTGTGGCTTCAGAAAAAAAATGTATAAAAGAATTTTATCGTTCTAATTTGCACTAAAATATTTTTTATGTTTTTATGTGGAATAAAATTGTATTATAAGTGGCCAAGTTTAAATGAATATTTGTTGGATCAGCGACTGCCCGCCAGTATGAAAATTAGTTGAAAACCTTATTAAAATTATATCTAAAACATGATTTTACTATTTTTGGAATATAATTTTATAACAAGATGATTAAATATAATTATACAATGATAGTATAAATCAGAGAAAACATAATTATAATATTTTTTAAATTTATTTTTTGTAATTTTAAATCCAATGTGGCCTAAACTAAAGCGCATAATTTTTTGTCACAAACATATTTATAGTTTATCAATAAAATTTGCGGCGCAATAAAATTTCCGTTGTTGAAACACGAGATTGTTGAAATGATAATATTGTAAGTATTACCTATCTACCATTTACACAAATGATCACCATTGAGTTTAGGCTACCCCATTTTTAAATATAAGTACAAATAATTATGAATCTATGTTATACCCCAACCTTAAAATGATTTGGTTCTAATATTCTTCACTAAAAATATGTTTCTTTAAATAATACCAAAATACAGACTGCAAAACGTTTTTATAGTTGCTGTATAAAATTGTTTTAAAAGTACTGCATACATTTTTTATAGAACTGTTGCATTACCAAAGTGTTTTATAAAAATGGGCCCTTTTCGGTTCTATCGTATAAAGGCATTTAACCATGTTATATGAATTTGAAGCTCATATAAAATTTGATTATAGCAATTTGTACAATCTTTATAAAATTTATTTTACTAGGGATGTGATGCATAATAAGTTTTTTCTAAATTTAGATTAACTATGTAATTAAATTTCTTACTAAGCCGTTGGGGAATGCTAACTTCCTGAAAATTATCAAAATAAACAGCCAGGTAAGTTCGTACAACTCCAAAATTCACGGAAATTATAAACTTCAATGTGGCGTCTAATAATTAGAAATATGAGAAACCTGCAAACAAATCTCGGCTTCGAACTTACGTCTTGACGTGCTCCTAATTTCCAAGTTATAAGGTTGCAGCATCCATTATTTCTTTATTATTTCAAGTATATTACTCTATACGAATAGAATAGTGGGATATGGAAACTTCCAGCAGGGTGTGGCGCACCTGTCTTTCGGTAATCGGGCTAACCCGTTGAGCCCTCCCGACTACCATGTTAATCAAGCCGGATATAAATTTAATTTTCAATAATTTACGAGGTACGTAGAAGGTGGCAGTAGGATAAATAATCCGGTTAGCTGAAATCATGAAGAAATTAAATTGAAAGGGGCCCAATCCTAAGCCAGCAACTTATGCGGATAGGATCTTGTAACTGGAATACTAAATAAAATATTATATAAATTTCTTCTATAAAAAGTGCTAAAAACAGTATACTGATTTTATTGGAACATAATTTTGTTTTTCAAGGGCTATCTAAACCATCGGCAATTCCTTATGGGAATTCGAGGTGAGCCGAATTGAAGTATGTGCTCAATAATAAATCATTATCTGGTTGTGTTGGATCTGTTCCATTTTCTTCCCACCAAGTACAATCTGGTATTCCTCAAGCTTCTGTTCTTGGACCACTTTTGTTTCTTTTATGGTCGGATATTGATTACATAACTATTCCTCATAATGTTAATTCTGACGAGACAAAAATATATGGAAATTCTCTAGAATAGCACAATACCATTCAAAGTAATCTGACAGCGATTGATAGCTGGTGCAAAACTTGGTTAATTCCACTGAACTCGAATAAATACACATATATTCTCAATTTCCATGACATAAACTCTCTGGATGGAAAATTAAACTGTCTAACTCTCAATACGATTTCACTACTCACAGGAATTTCTCAGATGCGCTGCAAAAACAAATTGAGTTGTCAGAACCAGAAAATTTGAATGTGCTAAAGTTTTAGCCACTAATTTTCAAAAAGTATTTACTGAGGAACCTCTGGGTCATATTTCTGAATTTTCAAGTTTTAGGTAGGAGTCTATAACATTTGATGATACACCATCTCAAAATCTCCGTGTGGATTTGGCGCCGGCACCCGATAGTCTTTCAGTTTCAGTACTCAAACGCTGTGCTTCTTCTTTAGCAGACTCTTTATATATAATATTTAAATCTCCCATCTGATTGGTTAATAGCTACTTCAATTGCTATATTAAAAAAGGTGATAAAACAGATCCTGATAATTACCGACAAGTAAGTTTAATGTCTATTTGTCTTCAGGTCCTACGAATGTCCTAACTCATTTTATACAGCGTCTTTGAGCATGGAGGTGTAAACTTCTTTTTTTTTTGTACATAACTCTCAAAAATACAAAAATTGGAAATATATATTGAATCTGTTACAATTAAAAATATAGAAAACTATGGGTTATAATATTACTCGTAGTACAATAAAATTGCGACGATTTTCTGACCTCCAAACTATTTTATAATTCTCTTTTTTGCACTAAAATCGATAATCATCTCATTCGTGTTAATTTATTAACTTTAATTAGCGTTCTTCTTCTGCTAGGAAACAAAAGAACTTCGAACCCTTTGAATCCTTATTGCTGTTGCTTGAGTTGACTATGAAAGCCGCTCAAAATACGAACAGGCTTCGAGCTCTCTAATGAATTTAATCGTCCGTTCCAGAACGAGCTCCTGGGAATCAAGAAATCAACTATACCAAAGTATAATACTTACTTTTCCCACTCTCTTCGGCTGTGGGAATTTGGGAACTAAAATATGAGAAAGTAAATGAGCGGATTCTGGTTAGTTTCTGTGATAGGTTACTTTGTTTAATCAGAAATATATTATCAATATTTACCGCTTCAGGAACAGTACATAATATTTATACAATAAATAAATAATAAAATAAAAGTTATTGATCTAATAATACGGTAGATCAAGATTCATTGTTACCGGATTGTGTATCACTGAATGTGTCTCGAACTGTTTTTTGTCGACAACACGAAGGTAACTTTTCAGTTTCTTCTAATAATTTACCTAGTGAGTATTGGTTTTTCTCACTATTTGTGTATTAAAATGTACATAATGTAACATAATAATATCTCTTCCCCTAACTCTAATCACGGGGATTAGCCCAGAAGTCGAAGACTTGTGCGGGAGAGGATGTGGCATATTTTTATTAAGCAGGCCGCATTTGCGCCCAGGAACAACTTACGTTGGTAGGCCCTAACCACTATTCAGTGAAGGAATGAGGGAAACCTGCGAAACCTCATTAATTAGAAAGGTGGTCAAATGTCAACCGGTATCAATCTCTCACATTGACCCAAGCTAACATTCTTCCACAATACCATACCCGCAGAGAGGGTGCCAATCCTCTCGACGAATGTAGCTGATATACGGTCTACCGGCTGCGGGGCTCTTATCCATACCGATCTTGTCACACCGATTCAAGTACTGACGCCTTAAAGTGCGCGACCACTGACCGACCGACATGGTTTATTATTTGATTCGTTGTAGTTTTGTAACTTAAATATTAAATATTTTTTAAACTGAAACTTAATATAACTTAATTGCATACTTGCATACCTGCTAAGAAAATATTTAAATTTGGCAATGTCGCGTCAGGCCGACATAGAGTTGAACTGGGAGCTGTGAATGAATCGAAGCCGCGAACGTTCAGTGATAGTCTGAAAAAGGGGTTTAAATAATTATTTGAAAACATTTTTTTCAGTCTTAATAAGCATTTATAAATTTTTTAATCTCATATTCGTATATACTCATTTTTCCATATTTTTTCTTAAAATTAATAAGACTATGACTGAATAACCCTATATATCTAGCATGAGGATATTCTCTCTTTTCCTTATATTCTTGGATGCATAAGTTGTATTGAAATAACCGTGCACTTATATTTATTTTGTTAAAAGGTGCTATAGGTATCAATGAATAATTATCAAATAACACTTAGACACAAGGAAAATACTCGAAATATATTTCAAAATTACTAAAAAATTGCACATAATTATAATGAACAATCTACAAGTGTGGACAGCGTTGGATAACATTTCTGCCATTGACTATCTAACCTTGAAAAAACAGTTGATTGCGAAAGCGCGCAAAAATTAATTTTATAATCTATTTTACCTAATTAGATTCCTGACGTTTCGATTGTGGCTATTTAAGCAGCATTGGATTCAGTGTCAGTTTACCTGAGATATAAGATTCCGATTTGTTGGCTGTATTTTGTATATTAAATGTATGGTTGATTAATAGGGATACCCAAATATGCAAGTGGAAATATTAAAAATATGCGTATAAATATGCACAGAATTTAGTCAAAATATGCACAAAATATTGAAAATACCAGAATCAGGTTTCTAATTGTCAGGTGGATGCGCATTCCAACTAAAACAATGTATTTTCAACATTATGTAGGCATTAAAAATACACTGCGCATGCATCTGGATTTTCCAACTGTTCTGCGAACTGTTACCTTCCTGTTATGGAAGCACAAGTTTTTTTTTATTATTATTATTTTAGGGTCGTGGTTAAGTTATTAGTGGGTCTCAAATATATACCATATGTATATTTTTTTATTGACAAAGTTGTTGTCTTGTAAGCCAATGGGCGCCAGTCGATATAATCGACGAGGAGGGGAGTCAAGATAAGCAATATTGTAATAATAATATTAACTAGAAATTTAATTAAATAAATGGTAAAATGTACAATTATCACACTTAAATTTAATATAAAGTTACCAAAATGTGTTAAATTATTAGGTATAAAATTACCTAATATGAATTTAATAAAAAATATTAGTATCTAGATTTTTACTTGTTTCAGTAATTATAGCATATTTTAATTTAATTATATTAAATAAATTATGTATAAAAATTTATAGAAAAAGCAATGCTTAGGTAAGTATTAGTTTTATACTAATTATTATTTTGTTTATACCAATTAACAGCTGTTATCTGGTTCACATTAATAACTATATTAAAAATGTCGACGTAAGTAATGAAAATAATTAAACAAATTAGTAAAATATTAACTCTACACTTTTTTTTTACTGTTTAAGAAAGGTATTTTAAGCTAATATGTATCAAATCTCCTACAATTCCTATCAATGAAGTCATATGCATGCTCTCTGATACCAAACATCTAGGTATGCTAATGAACACCCACAGACAAAATTCTATTCAATAATTATCTAAAAAATGTATGTATATTGTGGGTGTAATTCAACGCAGGTTGGGGTGATTGGTACTTAGAAACAGAAGCCATAGAGTTGATAACAGCAAAAAAACACGAAGCCACAGCTTACATCATGGAACTCTCTCCATATATGGAAATTCAGTTGCTCAGTTATTGACTAGCATATAATGAGAATTGTGGAAAGAATATTATAGCTTATACCATTATCATTACATATACAGCATGGCAGATGCAGTGGGCATTTGTTTGTGCGTGAATAAGTGTCTTTCTGTGTGCAATAAAAAAAGGACCTACAATATAATTTTAATATTTAGAATCAAATAATGAGGCAAAAGTTTAATTTTTTAACGAATAATTTATGCTTGCAAGATTATTATTGTTATTACCTTAGTTGTTATAAGGTCCTCACTCATACGCACTTCAAACAAATTTTCACTGCCTACTCGCCGTGTCTTTATCTTTTTGAACCTTGCGTTTTTGCCTGTTAAAAACTTATCGCTAATACTCTGCCTCTTCATTACAGAAATATACAGCGTGATACATTCTAAAGTGTTACAAAGGCTATATCAGACAACAATCCCTGACACTTGAACACAATTTGAAGAATGAAAATGTCATTGTCTGCCACCAAACATCCATATAATTCTAAATACTTTCAATTCGATAGATTTTATATGTGCTGTTTTTTAAGAATATGATGCAAATATTTCAAAAAATGCATATAACATGCATAATATGCAAAATATACGCTTTACGGATTACTCTAGTGAATAATAAAACCCCTAAAAGTTAATTGGTAGTTATTTTTGTGCGAGTAGGAAAAGTATTTGAAGGAAATCCGTTGCACTATTTTCATTAGAACAAATCATCAAGTCTTATATTTTACGATTGCCATATAGACTTTGTATGTGATTAAATGAAAAAAATAATAATTTCGAAATATCGTATGACAGACAGTACGATGTCGTATTAAATTACATGAAATAGTAAAAATATTTATAACTGAAAATTATACTGCACCTATTTTTATCTAATGTATTTAGTTTTTAATGTTTACCAATAGTATCCAAATGTATCTTCCTTGCACAGTCTTATAGTGGATTTAATTGTAAATTTGTTTTAGGTGAATGGATCACGAAACACAAGTTTTATATAGATGTCATTCATTCTATATATATATTATATTTTAATTACTATTTGTTCTTTGAATCTGAATTAGTTAAAAGTCAAGTACGCAAGAAAAATCGTACATCTTAAAATAAACAAAAAAAAAAAATGATTAACCAGACAACCAAATTATTAAATAATAAAAATAACCACACTGTAGACAAAAAATTAATTAATATAAATAATGTGTGTAAAATTAAGTTTCTTATTCTAAAACTGAACGGAATGTGCCTATTATCTAAATCAGTAAATTCATCGTTCTTTATATTTACATTATATGTCTATTGTCTAGGAAATAAATTGTTCATTGTGGTATTACCTTTGAGTGTTTTGGCTTTAATGTGAATGTATTGATTTTGCTATCTTCATCTATTTCCATTATTACATGTATTTTACGCTAGAACTGAACTTCCTCTTCCGGTATTTATATTAAATTCCATTCCTATCGGCAGCCGGGACCGCTGAATAATTTAATATATATTTATCGATAAATTTTTAGAAAATTTTAACAAGAATGTACAGGAATAATTATATCGATGTTATATGAAACCAGAACATTGAGAACTTTGATTGCTATTTATTTTGTAAAAATACACACTGTTGTAGGATGATATTAATGGTGTTGTTAATTAGTAACAAACTTGATTTTAATATTAAAAAATATTCTATAATGTCTTTTGCAAGGAATATTACTCCAATTAATTTTTCTTACTTAATGAATCCAACCGAACTGAGGAGTAACTTTCGTGAAAGATCTTGGAATAACTGTGTAACATAATGTTATCATATAGAGAACATATAGATAACATTGTTAAGTCTGGCTTTAAATCATTAGGATTTATAATGAGAGTTTCCCAACATATAAATAATATAAAATGCCTTATTTTGTTATATAACACATTGGTCAGATCTAAACTTGAGTACTGTTTTGTTTTATGGCATTCACAATCTAAAAAACATTTGGATAAATGTGAAAGAGTTCAGAAAAAGTTTCTGCGTTTTTTGTATTTCAAAAACTACAATAGGCCTCCAGATTACAACTTCACCAGAACAATACATTTGTGTCAAGAGTTTCAATTGAATACACTTTTTAATCGAAGAAGTATTACATCGTTAGTGTTTGTGTATAAACTACTAAATTTTGTAAATGACTCGTATATTCTATCATTATTTAAATTTTATATTTCGCCCATATCAGCCATGCATTATCAATTATTATACATATACAGGGTGAACCTTAAATAAGTACAACTATTTTAACCAGCACTATAGTTCACTGTGTAGAACACATAATTAATAGTTTTTTAACAAAAAAATCGGAAATAAAAAAGTGAAATTTTAAATGAATTTTGTAATTTTTCTGTAGAAAACTTGTTGAGGACCGCTGACTTTCATACATTTATGAGTCATAGCGCTTCAGATTGAACGTGTAGTTTACAGTGTTGCCAGTGTTACACAAATGTCTTTGCTTGAAGAAACTTGTAAATTTAATATGTGAAAATCATAGTTTTTCGTTATTATTCATAAAATTACTTAAGAGGGGCGTTCAAAGTGTCGGACAGTGTAGACCTAATTTCAAGCATAATTTTCGTCGTTCGGATAACTTTTACAGTCATAAAACTGACTTGTGCTATTAGATAAAAGATCAGAATAGGTAATGAAGAAATTTCAAATCAAATTATTCTTTAGAAAATAAAATACAAGTATTTCTATACGGTAAACATTGCCAGATTTTTGTCACAGATCGCGATGAAAAGTTCTCATTACCTAAGTTACGGACAAGAAACAAATTCTGAAAATATTGTTGCTTTAAATCAAGCCATATGTGTAAAAATTAAGCGCAAAATTTTTATTTGACAATTATATCAACATGTCTGCCGGTTTCGAATATTTCTAGCGATGTTTATTACCAAATCGTAGAAAACTGAAGTTTGGCATGTACCTCAAAGATGGCGCCGCTGCTTAATGTACTTTTAAAAGTTTTAGTTACAGATAACTGTAAAATGATAAATACTATTTTATACATAGTGGCCTGAAAAAGGTTTTTAATTTACATGATTTTAATATTTCAGCACAATTATACTGTGACTTCAGTTTTTAATAGTAACATTTATTATAAGATATTTCTATACATATATGGTCTATTTTAAACAAATGATTTACATACAACTGAAAAAAATATATCTGGTGCTAATTAAAATACTTGTACGTAACTACCTATTTATTATGTTTATGTAGGTATGTGTGTCTGTGTGTGTTTGTCACACATTATTGAATCATTTTTATTATTTATATTTGCCAATACAGGGCAAGTCAGAGAAACGTCGAACCCTTTTCATGAAAACGTGACATGTTTATTTCCCAAATTAATGAAAATATTTAAACTATATTTCATACATACGTATACGTATTGTAATTTTACATTATTTCCATAAAAAAATTAAGGAAGCAAGGTACATAATTAGTTCGTTGTAGAAATACCTATATTCATTATAATTTAGTTTTACTAGATAGGTAGGTATTACCTTTATGGTTTCTACTTATTGCCCTGTCAATTGTCAAAACAATTATCCTGTCTACAAAAATTACTAGTTCATGTATATTATACAATCACTTTTATGTTGTTTTCTGGCGTCATGCGTCACGTTGATATAAGAAACCGTAAACGGTGCGAGCTAAAGTGATGGTGATAATAATGTGTATGACTGTCTAGCTACGTAGGTAGGTATGTTTACGCATACCTCGATACAGCTAGTTTTTTATATTTGATTTTTACCTACGATGTTTTTATGACCAGCGTATTTTTGATGTAGGTCAAATTGTGGGGCAATCGGGAGCAGACACGTACTATCATTTGCAATAATAATGACACTCTATTAAACGAGTTTTTGAACTTGGAAGTTCCGAGTAGAAATTTCATTAAATGTTTATCGATGAGAGAAACAACTAATAACTAATATTAATAATTTGAAGTATATTTTATTACAAATACATCAGAAGTTCTAAAGAAATCGCAAAATTCATTTTAAAGAGTGCCATTATTGTTGTAAACGGTTGTACACATAAAATTGTTTTTTTTTTAATTTCGGTCTCAGTATTTCAAAGAGAGTGAGTGAGCTTTTTTGGAAGAATATTTATAACAAATCACCTACTTATTTTTAAAAGTACTATCTCATAGTCTCAAGTCCGACTCTAACTGCAATTAATTTTTACGGAGAGATATCTAATAATATGTACATAACTTTTCGCATGAATAGAGTTGCCGCAATTTTTTTTTTCGGTTTTTGTCACTAAATTATTTTAACCAGAAAAGAAGAGAAATAAAAACACTTAGCGAATTGATACTTATTTCGTTATTTATTATTACCAATTAACGGTGTGAAATAACAAAGAGATTTTTCTAAATTTATGAAAATACAACATACATAAATATGTGGTACAATACTTAATATAACTGAAATTATTTACCTAACCTTGTAAATATTACTCCAAACTTTCTGATATCAGGTTAAAAAAGTTAGACTTGACTGCCTTGCATCTCAAGAAGTAAAATAATATAGGTATTTTTTGGGATTCCGGTAGGTATTTCTTGTTAGTATCTACATAGTTTTGTTGTTTTATGTTGTTGCCTCATAATATGAAACTAAAATATATTTTTGTAATAATCCAAAGTAGAACTTACAATCAATTATGAAAATGTATGAAATCTTTAAAAATACGTATTTTTTTAAATTCAACTATAAATGTAAACACTGTCATAACATAAACTTACATAGTTCTGCATATAAGATTGTTCACTTTTGTTTATAAGTATGTGAAAATAATTGTTAAAATGTGGGGTTAGAATAGCGAAATAATGTGCGTCATACAAATGCATTTTAAAATTAAAAGTTATTATATTATTTGAGGAGAGTTTTAATAGTAAAAGTAGATAATTATTATCGTAGATCAGTAATTTTATTTTTGATATTACTTTTGCTCTACGTGTTTTATTTTTCGAGATTTTAGTACCTAAAAACACCACAATCTTGATCATTTTAGGCGAGAAATACAGTATTGACAGTATTAACAATTATTGTATAACGTCAGCCATGACAAGTCCCCTGAATGGTTATCGCAACTATAAGAAAACTATTTGAGACTGCAAAAATATCAAGGCCGTAAAATTCGTCAAGAAAAAACTTTTAATATGAGTTAGCTATCGCTTCCCCTGATGCTATATCAAAACAAATGTCACATGATTTTAACGGCCTTGAAGTAATGTATACGTACTCGTATACCTCAGCCAAAAATTTGTACATCAAAATAAGCTATTTATTTAAAAATAAAAAAAAACGCTGTGGTAATGTAATGAAACTCTCTTAATTGAACAGGGTGTTCGATAGAAGCAAAGTTTACGGAATATTTATTCCGTCAATGTTGGTAGAACACTTGACTATGTAGAACTCAAGACATAATGATTTACGATTTATCAAAGCTCTAAATTGATCTGCAATTTTATGCAATTGCAGGTGTTTTAGTAAATATAGTTATGTTATTGGTAATAACTAAACACATATCTAGAACAATTTAAATTGTCATTACCTCTAGTCTGTGTTTTATATAATTGTGATAAATATTTGTTCATAATAGTACATTGCTATGTATTAATTATTTAATGCAATTATTATAATAGCACAAACATACATCGTAATCCAGGTTTTATTTAAACAACAATGCTTTTACTATATTTGGGCCACCCGGTTCATTTAAATGACAATATGTGTAGCAGCGCTACCGCCACCTACCTGTAAGTAGAACTATTTCCGAACAAGTCAGTATTTCTGAGCTGTAGAAAAATCTACATTAACTGCTCTGACACTAGACCCTCATGCGGTCGTTTGTGTCGAGAGATCTTCGAACGGCGGTCTTAAGGAAATTATGTCTTGCGTTTCTTTCTAACAGTGTACAATGGCATTTAACTTGTGAAATGTGGATTACTGATTAAATAGTTAGTTTTTTAACAAACAGGCAAGCTTGTGTGCACGTTTATGTATAATTTTTGAACATTGGACATAGTAATATCACCTAATATCTTCCTAAATACTTTACGGTAGTATTTAACTCACGGAAATTCATTGTTAATCGTTTATAGTAAGGTCAGTTAAGCAGTTAAAATGTATGTTAATATTGCTGCGTATCATACTACATACCCAACTTTACTGTACTTATACTTCAAACAAGTATTTTTAAAATGGAATTAACCGTATTACTTTACTACGGCAAGATATGGCAACCTCGCAACAAATCATATGGTTCATTAGCTTGGTTAAGCAGCGGTCCTCAAAATGTGGGTATGTTTTTAAAAAATTAATATCTCCGTAAATATTAGAAATTTTTAAAAATGGCTTTCACTAGACTGATCTGTATGACGAACTACACCAGCAGTTAAAATATTTGTACTTATTTAAGGTTCACCCTGTATACCTATTGTTAAGACTATTTACAATTCACCTCTTTCAGTCATGTCTCGATTGGCAAATCATGTCTCACTAACACATAATATCGATTTTTTTCAACTATCCCTTTATACATTTTATAACACTCTTCGAAGCTTATTAAATTATGGCATTGAGTAATATTATTCAATGATTATAGTTATGTACACTGAATTGGGCCCTGCATTGTTTTGCTGATCTTGTATACTAATTGTTATATTTTCCTTTCTTTAAAATTGTATGTACCTACAAGCTATGTTTTATTATTACTGTTTTCACATTCACTTAATTTCTTAAATTGTTGAAAAGGGACATGGATGTTACAAAAATGTTGTGTGTTCACATATTGAATTAGTAATCGAAAACATAGTATCAAATAGTTCAGCCACTGCCAATACAAAAATGAGATCTATTTTTATATTTTTTAATTGAATACTTCATCCAATTTATTCTGTCACGGGGGTTATCAATTCTGTTGATTTGACTACGAGCAACAGGTGGATATCCAATTTGTTTTCTGAGCTTCTCGTTCTTTTAGTGGTAGATATTTATTTGAAATTACTATATAATTTTTTTCAGTTATGCTGAAAAAATAATGCAAGACTGAAACTATTTTGAGGCGATTCCGAACCAATTTTTGCTTCTGTAAATAATTTTATTGTTGTCAAGTCACAAACATATAACGGGTGGTGATAATAGTGGTTTTTAGGCTTTCACGGCCAGTGCTGTAATTTGATACATGGTGATTTTCCGGGTTGTTATGCCGTGACCTCGGTAACTGGTAGCTGCCAGAAATAGAGTTAAAATGCACATCCCTAGCATTAGCTGGGATTCTTTTACCTGCCCTGGTTGTTCTCGGGCTAGGCTCTGTGGGGACAGACCCGCTATCGGTGTCTCTGGGCCTGTCCATATATTGATTTCGGTTACCGAGGTCACGGCATAACAATCCGGTGGTGATAATGTTTTGCACAATTAATGTTGGCATCTTGTCTTGCCTTTTCTTGATATTTAGAAGATGCGTAATTTATAATTATAATCTATCTTTACCATGCCATGCGATGCCATGTTACGTTACATTCTACAATTCCATAAATTTAAGGAATATTTCATATCAGAAGAAGGTCAAACTCAAATTGTGAATCGAGGATGAATACATTTAAGTACCCTAATCCATTTAGCTATTCGTTAAAATGTACGTTGTTTGATTAACAATGTACTGTGAGAAACATTTCCTGTGTAATTTGTTTTTAAGCTTCTCCTCTCATAATTTGTTCTCTATAGCGCTTACGTTTTATACTATAGATACATTCATGCTCGCAAATCTTTGAAATAAAATGTTGTCCATATTTTCCATCATTTTATGCATGTGACATTATATTCACAGGCACACTGCTACCACGCGACACCACGTTACACCACCCGATTAGATGAAAGTCTATACGCATGGCCTGGCGTGGCGTGGCGTGTTATAGCGCCAGAGCAGTGTTCACACAATACAGGGTATTCCAACGAAAATTTGACCCCTATAATTGGAAAACCGAATAATATTTCAAAATTCGCCGAGACCCGTCGATTTTTGTTCTTGGGGGGAGCTTTTTTGACAGTCAAGCCAACTCGATATGTTCATCCCCCTAATGCCTAGCAACCCCAACTTAAAAATTTCAAATGCAACTACCCCACTTGTGGCACATCATTTTAATGCCCTTTTCATTGCGAACACAGTGACGTACCGTTTTTAGAAATCGGTTGAGATTTGACAGAATTATTGGTTACAAACGAAAAGATGACAAACCAACTTACGCGTAGTAATTTCTACACAAATGCCCACCACTAATAAGTCTTTCATCTACTACACATGACCGCATTACCTAATTGTTATTGATGTGTCTATCAGTTTACAAAAAAGTCAGAAATGAAATAAAAAAGCTGAAGCAAATAAAACTAGATACTAAAATAGTTATTATTAGAAGACACTTAAGTTTATAGGAATTCAAACCTTTTCAAAATAACAAAAATCAGTACAAAAAAAGTCGGTGTTTTTTGTTTGTGACCAAGAAATCGTTAGTTTCATCCGTTATTGAAAGAATTAACGTGTTCGAAATGGTTTATTCTATCGCGAAAGAGTAGAAATTGTTGCAATTTATTATCGAAATCACGATTGCGCTAAAGCTACAGCACGAATTTTTAATGCCAATCATCCTGAAAAAAATGTAAACCACCAGTACGTTAAACACCTGATTGACAAATTTGTTGCAACAGGTTCGCTTTTAAACAAGAAACGTGAAGTAATTGGGCCAGTTCGAAATGAAGCAGTTGAAGTGGCAGTTTTGGGTCATGTACAGATGGATAATAAGCAATCGATTACAACTGTGTCTCAAGCTTCTGGCGTATCCCGTTCCAGTGTTCATCGAATTTTGAAAAACACAAGTTTCATCCATTTAAGATGACGCTGGTTCAAGAGTTACATGAAGATGACTTTGATCGCCGTAACCAATTTTGCGAATACTTTAGTGAACAACTTCTACTGAATCCAAATCTTCTCTATAATACATGTTTTTCCGACGAATGCACATTTATGTTGAATGGCGAAGTGAATAGACACAATTGTCGTTATTGGAGTGATACTAATCCGCATTTAATCAGGGAATTTCATACTCAGACACCTCAAAAATTGAATGTTTGGGCAGGCATTTTGGGCGACCATCTTGTTGGACCATTTTTCATCCAAGGTAATCTCGATGGAAACACCTATCTAGAATTATTGGAAAGTACAATTGATCCTAGGATAACAGAGATTTTAGAAAGTGACGACAATTTACTAGAAAATGAAATAACCTTCCAACAAGATGGTGCGCCCCTGCACTATGCTGCTGCTGTGCGACAATTCATTGGATTGGCAGAAGAGGTCCCGTCGAATGGCCACCAAGATCTCCGGACTTTTTTCTGTGGGGTCATTTAAAATCACGAGTGTACGCCACTCAGCCGGAAACATTGCAAGTGCTACGTCAGAGAATTGTAGAAGAATGCCGATTAATAACTGCGGATGTCTTTAATAATGTTCGAACAGAATTTGAAAACAGACTGTATTATTGTTTGGAAGTTAACGGGGTCATTTTGAGCAATTCTTCAAATAAATCTGATTTATTATTTGCTTCAGCTTTTTTATTTCATTTCTGACTTTTTTGCAAACTGATAGACACATCAATAGAAATTACTACGCGTAAGTTGGTTTGTCATCTTTTCGTTTGTAACCAATAATTCTGTCAAATCTCAACCGATTTCTAAAAACGGTACGTCACTATATTCGCAATAAAAAGGGCTTTAAATGATGTGCCACAAGTGGGGTCGATGCATTTGAAATTTTTAAGTTGGGGTTGCTAGGCATTAGAGGAATGACCATATCGAGTTGGCTTGACTGTCAAAAAGCTCCCCAAGAACAAAAATCGACGGGTCTCGGCAAATTTTGAAATATTATTTGGTTTTCCAATTATAGGGATATCAAATTTTCGTTGGGATACCCTGTATATAAAAATACATAAGAATACACGGTGTCAGATCCTTCTGACGTTGTATCATGTGGCATTAGAGCAATGTGCACCCGGCTTAAGTCTTTATAATACTTATGTCTATTTAAATAGGCACACCTGCATTAAAGCTATGCTAAACATTTTTGTAGAGTTTAAACAATTATTATGCATGTTTTTATTCAGTTTATGATAAAAAACTTATTATTTTTTCAATGTCACCGGTTTAACATCTTTCAAAAATTACGTCACGCCAACAGTCAAACCAAGTTTTTGTCATAATACCCAATTATATTAGTTAATTCGGCTGCCATACATTTGACAAACGGCTCTCATACTTTTAACAGTACGGTACCATAACAAAGAATAATTTATGTGCAATAAAAGAAAATGAAATAACATGACAATAAATTCTTCTGCCGAAGAAGTGCTAGAGGCAATATTAGAATAAATTAAATTGGATTTGTTACCCTATAAATCAAAGGAAAGATACGAAAATCAGTATGCACATTTAAGCTGTTGTAAAGAAAAAGGAGTGAAAAGTTTCAAAGTATTTCTAACCTATTTATTTTACCGACATTCTTAAAGCCAATACCCTATGGTATCGTTACTACATGACAAAAAGTGTAATAAAAATAAAGCAAAATATTGACATAGGTAAATTCTATAAAGTGATGATTTTCTTAAACAAGATAAATATTGGATTTTGGCCATAAAAAGCTGGAAGTATTTACAAAAGAAGATATACCCGTCCAAAATTATCACCACCAGATGAAACGTATCTCATGATCAAAGTGGCTACCATTTTTGATTTGGCCGGAGCTTGTTATCGGATGGAACTTAATCAAATAACTATTGATAAAACTGAAGACACAAGAAACCTCATATTAGTTAAAATAACGGAAAAATCATTCTACAAGATCGCTTAACTTGTACAATCAAATTCTTAGCGCCCCTTCAACTTCATCATCTTTAGTAAAACCTTGCAAAGCAGTCAGTTGCAACAGCAGTTCAGTTATAAATTTGCAAAATGTTGTAAATTGTTCGTTCGTCTTTAATATTAACAATAATAAAACAAATTAAGAGTTTGTTTTTATTAGTTGCAAGGTACATTATTCACATTGGTTATTTTAAATGCAACTTCATTATTCTTATTTGTTTGTAGAAAAAATGTTGTTCCTAACTCGTGCGGAAAGTGTCTTTCCCGCATTTAACAGCATCAGTGTGCGGAAATGTATCACTTTCACAGAATAGCTTGCGCACAAGCCACAGGCGAGGGCAACATCGTGAAAAATGATTTTCGCACGCGTTTTACAGTTAGGTGATTTTCCTAGGTACGGTTGCATTTAGTTCACTATTGTACTCTTGTTTTTAAATGGTAGCGCGTTTGATGACGTGTCACGGTCTATTTATTTTCTAGTTAATAAGAGCTTGTCAAGCCAAAATAATACCATTAGACAAAATGTAGGGTGCGTAAAATACCATTTTCTGCAGTAGGTAATTATTAGTGTTTTTATTAAGTTTTCTTTAATTGGCGGTCTTGCTTAGTTATTCAAGTGTTTTTTTCTTAGTGGGATAAAGACCAAATTAGAAGGACATTACATTTATTTCATTGCCAACGTTTCGGTGTTAGTTTTTACACCATCTTCAGGGCTCTACAATATAAAAGTACAAAAATGTTTTTCAAAAATAAATTAATTAAACAGTTAAAATATAAAATAAAAGTTTTGTCAATAAACACAAATCAATTTTTAAACATTTCAAAACAAATACATATAAAATATTCAGTCCTGATCCTGTCACAATTACAATAATAATAATAAAACAGATTAAACGACAAAGAAAAATTATAAAAACAAAACCTGCAACCACCAAGTGGCAGCAAAATGTTTAATTATATGTCATATAAAAAACTTTAATTCATTTATTTATTTTTCCTCACTCACCGAAATTTAAAATGTCCTTTGTCTAAAAATGTAGTGTCAAAACAAGAAGAAGATAACATCTAGATACTTATTATTATTTGTAAATCTTCATCCTGCTAAATAACAACGAATTTTATTAACAACAACCTTACTGTGTGTGAAAAGGGAAATCGTTTGTTTTATGAATCATAAGTTGTATCTATAAGTATCTAGATGTTATCTTCTTCTTGTTTTGACACTACATTTTTAGACAAAGGACATTTTAAATTTCGGTGAGTGAGGAAAAATAAATAAATGAATTAAAGTTTTTTATATGACATATAATTAAACATTTTGCTGCCACTTGGTGGTTGCAGGTTTTGTTTTTATAATTTTTCTTTGTCGTTTAATCTGTTTTATTATTATTATTGTAATTGTGACAGGATCAGGACTGAATATTTTATATGTATTTGTTTTGAAATGTTTAAAAATTGATTTGTGTTTATTGACAAAACTTTTATTTTATATTTTAACTGTTTAATTAATTTATTTTTGAAAAACATTTTTGTACTTTTATATTGTAGAGCCCTGAAGATGGTGTAAAAACTAACACCGAAACGTTGGCAATGAAATAAATGTAATGTCCTTCTATTTTGGTCTTTATCCCACTAAGAAAAAAACACTTGAATTAGTGTTTTTGTTCATTTTTAAGCAACCGTAGGAAAAATACATTTGTTACGTCAAGTAGACCCTTGAGTAGAAAAATGAGTTGATGCATTTCATAATTTAAAAAAAGTCTAAGGAAATTATAAATATTGTAGATATGGAAATTTATCACAACCGGTACATACATTGTATATGTGTTAAGTTTTGGTTGTATACTGAAATATGTGGATACGATTTATTCTATAATTTAGCTATATAATGAAATGTTTGTCAAATTTTCATATACATTTCTCTATACAATTTTTAGCTGCTATGATAAAGCTTTTAAATTTAATTGAAAGCATTTTCCATTTTTATCAGTATGTCATTTGGAAAATTAAATTAAAATGTTTGAAGAAGGTAATAGAGGTAATAACTAAATAATTAAATTTAAATAATTAAATGAGGTTTTTTCATGCGGATTGTACATTATGCAGGCTTGCTACAGGTGGTAAAATTGCCGATTATCAGAAATGATGATAAACGTAGGTACATCATTTTAAACATATTTTTTTAATAGTGTTTTGAAAAGTTGTACAGTCAGTTATACCTAATTTGAGTTAGGGAAAGTTCGATTTTTACTAACTAGTGCGGGAAAAATACATCATAATTCTTGAACTAACTATTCATTTATTGTCAACTTAAATCATTTCTTATCATTATTATAAATTTTAACTTTTTTACAATTGATTATGGAAAACCCTGCGTATATATTTGATGAAGTAGAGGCCGAATTTGTATTTATATTGATCTCTCTTTGAGGTTAATTGAAGTTTTTGTTGAACGGAATCCTCTATATCCTTCTGCCACGTTCGTTGCTTTTTATCCAACATGTCTTTTAAGAGTGGTGATGACAGTTCCTGCATTAGCCAGTATTGTAGAAGAATCTTGAATGCTCGGTTGGTGACGGATGAAGAGAGGAATATTTTCGACAAGGCTGACTCTTTCGATGTTTCTGTTAGAAATAGTAAACTCTTTTCTTACATTCATCTTTGCGGTCGGAATCTTTATCAGTATATATTCTCCCATGGCTTATATGTTGCAGCCCATGAAATGTTAGTTTTTATACCCATAATAAGAGACGACAATTTCTGTATTTGGTGAAGTGTGAAAATTTACCTTCATCATCAAGTAGATTTTATAATTTGCTTCTTTAAAAAAATTCTCAACTTCTGATTTTCTTAAGACACTAGATTTCCTGAATCTATGTCCAACCGATTTATGTTTAAGAAAAGCAATTAAACTTGAAAGTTTTCTCTATGTCAATATTCTTTTCACTGACAATGTTGTTCTTATCACTGTGTAAAGACTCAGAATAGAATACTTGAATATGTATTCTGAATTTTTGTTCAAAATAGGCTAGTAGTACTGCCTTTTGATGATTACAATCTGTAAATACACGATACGCTGTTTCATATTTATCTTTGGAGTTTGTCGGCAATAATGATTGAATGGCGATGATTCTTCTGTATCATCTGTATTATCGTTGTAAGTAGAAGATTCCGTCATTTTTTATAAATCACTGACACATGTAAAAAATAAACTCAACATCAACATTCCTTTAGGATTCTTGATATACATTTTTGAAATTTTTGATAACTATAGTAATTAGAGCTATTTTCAAAACACTATTAAAAAAATCCTGTGTGCAACTCGTATGAAAAGTGTAAACCTACGCCTGATGTGGACAAAAGTCACTAGTTCTAATTTATTGCACAAATAGCTATTATTTTCACATTAGCTCTCTAGCGATAATGTATTTAAGCATTATTTAAAGTAACAGAATATACTGTTATTTAAAACTATTAAATCATTTTGTTTCTTTACATTTTATTGGTACATTTCAGTTCACTTCTTACATTGCTAACTGCAGGGTGCATTTTTAAGTAAAAAAAGAACACTACGACTTACCTTTTTCATAAATGACATCACATTCGTAGGCAACATGGCGTCGTATTGTCAAACCCCAGTTAAACTAAGTAAAGCGTATGTACATTTTGATATTTTTTCTTCGTAGTTTTGGGCATATTTATTCCCTATCTGTAACAAGAAAACGAAGAATTAGAAAGAATACTACACAAGTATAATAATAATGTACAGGGTGCCTCAAACTCGATAATTTGGGTCTATTGTGAGGATACAAAAAAATTTAAATGAGATGAGGTAAGCTCAATTTTCAATCGAAAGTATCTTATCTTTGGGATTTGGTTGTAACGAATAATGACGTTATCAATTATATTTTTTCCAAAAACATACCCAAATTTCCCTGTTAAAAAGCTCTCCTTTTTATAATAAACTTTTATTAGAGTATTTTTTCTATATTACTTCCTGTTTAAAAGTTATAAGCAACATCGTCCTAAAAAGTCTCAAAAGAAATAACACTTACAAATCGCATTAGCGGTGGAAGGATCAAGTAGTCGTTGAAAAATAATTGAATATTCGTTGATTATGCATAAATGTCATTGAGAATAAATAAAAGGATTAAACTCGATAACTAAACTTAAAAAATAAGACAAAGGCTCTCATACTACATACATGTTACAATATCTATTCTCTATATGACCTCCTCTCATTTCAAGACACCCAATCCAATTTTCGCCTGAATTCTTTGTGGGCTGTGAATTTCGCCGTTTAACTCATTACAAACGTTCAAATGATTAATATTTCGCGAAGGTGTTTTGTAAACCTTATTTTTTAAAACCCCCCATAAAAAATTCGAGGGGTATTAGATCTGGTGACTTACAGGGCCACTGAATAGGTAATCTCAATCCATTTTTCTGGGAAAGTGTTATCTATATTCCTGCACAATCCTTGCTTTGTAGAGTGGAGCTTTGTCGTCCTGACAAACCGACTTTCGTCCGTCTAAACAGAGATTATAAATACACTAGATGATCACCGTAAATGTAGTTACTGGACGCGGTAAAAATAGTTTCATAGGTTCCATGTAGAGGTCGGTGGCATGCCGAATTTAGAAATTTATATAATTCTTTAAACCAGACTTGTAGTGCGGTCAAGCGGGACCTTCGCCTGAGATGACAGGGCACTGAGATTATAAATACACAATCTCTGGTGCAGGTAGAAAAGGGTCGTCCGGGAAATCCGAATAGGCCCGTAATCGCTGGCAGATGTAACAACAAAAAACCGAATGAGATACACCAGCGCTAGGAGAGCATTGGTGGCCTGCTTCCACACTAATCAATTTCTGCATCCATTTTTACCGCGTCCAGTAACTACATGGACGGTGATTATCTAGTGTATTTATAATCTCTGGTCTAAAGAACGTCAAGTTTACCGTTGTGTTGCTGGTTGTCTACTGTGACTCTGTAAAAGTCAAACGTGTGGGTGACGGGCGGCATAGTCGGCTTTAAATAAGGGTCTAATATATATATAAAAAAATTCGCGTTATAAATAAGTTTGGAATTTTTTTGAAAAGTGATTCCGTTAACTCTTAATTTTCTCTATTTCCTCTTAAAATATTTGTGTCCTAGTCATAGTTAACCTTGCATATCCCAACCAAAACCAATATTCTAAAATTACCAAGCCTATGGTAAACTTAACGAAGATACCTACAACTTGAGGAAGGAATCGTCTAAATCAATGCAGAAATAAAATAACTAAGTGCGTTGCTCATTTTTTTATGCTTGTCAGTGTATTAATAATACCATGCATGTAAATTTGTTAGAAATAATAATAATGAATTCGTACAAAAGTACATACTGTGTTTGGATAATGCAACTTTTAGCTTTTCCATTATTGAGACATTTGGCTGAAATATCTACAAGAAATGAACAATTATTGATAATAGCTAATGGCTAAAATATTGAGTCCTGAAACGGAAACAAATTTCACAGACATGCACAGTTGAGTACTTTTATTAATAAGCCTTAGATGGCAGTTTGTCTCAACTTTGTTTGAGAGGCCTTAATGGTATCGATCCCGTGATTACACAACGCCTAAATTCCCCCTCGCCATTCTAAACTTCGAATTGAGAAGTTGTGCTTAAATTTACTTGATAAGGATAAGTAAAGCTGTAGGGGCAGGGATTATTTTATAAATGTTTGTAACAGATCGTAGTATTGTTCGAAACTGCATTGTATAATCCTTGTTGATCGCGGTATCTGCAAAGTAATTGTTGCCCACAAATTATCAGTAATCATATATACGCGGGCCATCCGGAAAGTGGTACTCGTTTGTGCAATAAAGACACAGGAGTAAATATTAACAAATATAAACATTTTTATTGGAAAGAGCATACTTTACACTACTTCTCCACATAATCTCCAAGCAAATTTAGGCATTTGTCATAAGAGTTTTTGTATTCCAGCGTCATAGGCCTCCGCCGCCAGCGTATTGAGATACGTAGTCACGCCTCGTTTAAATTCTTCATCGCTATCAAATCTTTTTCCCGCCAGAAAGAGTGAACTTAGATATTTATAGAGTGTTTTCATTAAACCAGGTTTGTAAATTTAGCTAGATTAATTCTTTTAGATAATTATTGAATAGAGCTTTGTCTGTACAATTGTTCATTAGCATACCTAGATGTTTGGTATCAGAGAGCATACATATGACTTCATTGATAGGAATTGTAGGAGATTTGATATATATTAGCTTAAAATACCTTTCTAATACAGTAAAAATGTGTTGTCTTGTTTTAATGTTGTCTTGACTTGCAATTCGAGCTCTTAAGCCTTGTCTTGTCTTGCGGGACCAATACCAGATTAAGAAAAAGCAAGACAAGATGCCAACACTAATAAATATTAAAATTTAAAAACTATTTTCTGAAAATGGCTTCGATACAATTTAAGAGTTTATTTTATGAATTTTTAAACATTACAATTAATTTGTTAAACAAATGAAAACAGTTTGTGAACAATTCAATTAATATTATATGCAGATTGAAACCCATCTTAAATGTAACGATAACATATATTATTCAGTGAGCATGCTATTCGAATTGTCAGTTATTATTACTTCATTACAAACTCGAATGCATAGATTTGTTAGTAAAGGAGGATGTAATTGTTTCCATTTTGAAGCAATCGGATATCTTCATTCTACTTATTAATCTGGTCGACTCGACTGGTTTTATACGGGACTGCTTTTCAGCAGTTGTCATATTTTCATTTATACAGCAAATTGCAAATTTGCATTAGTGTAAACATTACATTTTAAACCATAAATACATTAGGGTAATATATTCTTATTTTATTTTAAATACAATTATGCCAACACTTCTTTACACCTAGGTAATATATGACTTATTAAATATATTTACTTTTTCGGCATTCCATACCAACAAAATGTTGAGAACGTGTAACAATATTGCTTGCATTTTTACACACGTGTTCATTGACATACATACATACATACATACTAAACCGCGGTGTGCAGTGTTGCTGTTAGTCGGAATCACACTTTGTGGTGAGAATCTGCTTTTTGTGGTCTCTTGGTATTTTTTTATAAAGCAATTATTCTAATTGTTAACAAAACGATGCCCCAGTAGCAAATGTGTGAAAAATTAAGTTCTTTTCCTGAATTGTGTTTTCATAGATAAGTTTTATCAATTAGAATTGTCAACACGGGGAAAATTTGCGGCAAATATCTTTTATTGTTCGGAGTCGAAATTTTCACGTTATTCTCTCTCAGCTTTTTTTGTCGTACACCTCAATACCCAATGTTTGATAAAATCGAAATGACAATTTAAGAATGACCAGTTCGGTCTCCCTTTGCTTATAAGTCTATACTCGAATGCGATATAATAGTTTCTCTGTTATTCACTGGAGTTGAATGTAGTTTTTTATTTAAGAAGATGCGAGAAAAATTGGCATATGGAGATCGGCTGATCGAGCAGGCCAACCAACTGCATCACCTCGACTAAGCCATCTCTTCCTGTGGATCGTATCTAACTAATCTCGAACTTGACATTTTTAATGTGCAAGAGGGCTATCCAATTGTATCCCTGAACCCATAAAAATAAACATCCATTTCTAAACATTTTGTCCCTATTACAGAAAATTCGATACCTATTGACGGAGTTATTTTTATAATTACCTAATATTTTCAGTCAAGCGATAGCGGTTTTCTTTTGAAATTTGGTATTACTACTGATAATTGTACTGTACCTAAGAAAAAACAAATTTTAACTACAAAAAACTTTTAGTAAAATATTATTTTACATATTTAATTCTTCGGTATGTAACCCAGCTTCAGAAAAAATGCAACTTAGACTTCCTTGAAAGAAACTTATATCACTGTTTTTTAATAGAACCGCCACCTAAATTGCTTATTAAGTTCGGACACTCTGTATATATGGGTGTCTCTAAAAGGTCTGTACAAAACACTAGCACAAATTTCTGAGGCGAAAATATAAAGATCTAGCCTAATTTACCTTAGGCCAAAAGTTTCCGATATACAGGATGTCAAAGTAATTATTGGTGGCGCCCTCTACAATATACACCAACACTGTGATTAGATTTAGATCATGCTATTATTAATATAAATATTTACAAAAAAGTAAAAATAAATAAATAAAAAATTTTAACTTTATTTCGGAAACTATCAACTTTTGGACTAAGGTATATTGGGGTAGATCCCCATATTTTAGCCTCGGTAATTTGAGCTAGTGTTTTGTACGGACCTTTTAGAGACGCCCTGTATAAGGTGTCTTAAAAATAAGAAAAGATAGTAAGTGGCTATACTATATTAGCGTTGATGGTAAAAGATTATGCAAGAGATGAGAACCATTTTTTAAGGAATTCATGATCCGGATAACATAAACGGGCAATTTCGTATAAATGAGCTTTAAATCGATCAAATACATATTGAATAGGTCTCGGATTAAGTGGAGCAGAAAATATATTTTTTGTGTAAGCCTTAAAGAATTATGGAAGTGGGTCCTAAATTTACGTAATTCGTTATTGTAAGAAATCCCTAAGAAATATTAAATCAGAAACGTAATAAATGGTTGTTTAAGCCAAGCATGAAAACCTAATTTAATCATGTTTCAAATAATATTAGTTTTGATATAAGAAATAGTTAATACAACAAATTTCACAACTATGCATATGTTTGGACTTTCAATTACTCGAACTAAAGATTTTTTTACAAAATTAGAACAGTGTTACCAATTTTTATAATACTAGGTAATACTATATAAGTATATATTATATGAGACATAGTAGAGAAGGTTAAGAAATGAAAATATAAAAGAAGATCATTAAATGTACTGTTTTGGAACCAGAGCCTTATACAGGGTGATCCATAATGAATGCCGCACCAATGAAAAATTTCCCTAAATGAGGATTTTCTTGTTCCCAAGTGTGGTTATTTCTCCAGTTGACTACTTCACTTCTCGTAAAAATGATCTGGTCCGTAAACAACATCTTGTTTAGACATGCAGGTTGGTCACTTTATTTTTGTAACAAAATAAATAAAAGTTGCAAACTTTTATTCTTGCAGGTCAAGGGGTAAAAACATAGTTTTTGACAATTTCTGACGTTTGCTGCCATGTAAAGGCACAATATTTCATTTCGCAATAGCAATAAATTTTCAATTGAAAGCATATTTGAGTTAGTTTTAATGAATATTGTTGAGTGTTATCATAAAGTCATCAATGTCATTGAAACGTGCATAATAATAATAATAATATCTCTACCCCTCATTCTAATCATAGCCCAGAAGTGGAAGACTTGTGCGGGAGAGGGGGCGGCATATTATTATTAAGCAGGCCGCATTTGCGCCCAGGAACGACTTACGTTGGTAAGCCCTAACCACCATTCAGTGCAGGAATGAGGGAAACCTGAAAAACCTCATTAATTAGGGGGGTAGTCAAATGTCAACCGGTATCAATCTCTCACATTGACCCATGCCAACATTCTTCCACTCATTGAAAGATTTAATTGGAATATTTCGAAAACATGGCGGATTATTGAAATGAAACAAGTATATCTAACTTTTTGCTTAAAAATGATTAGGGATTCATCTGTGTTATAATAAAATGCAATAAACATACTTACAAAAAAGTTTAAACCGATTATCAGCTGTATTCTGTATCTTATAGGTTAAAAATAACCATCCGGTTAAAATATTAATGTTAACCCTACCGCTAAAAATAATAACTCCAATTGGTATTCTGTATAGGTTTTTTAACCGTCCAGTTATGTTAATATTTCAGTGTTAGTGAAGTTCTATGGGTAAAAGATGTCGAATTGTGATAACATAAGCTGGATTACTAGATTAGTACAAATTTATTTGTGTTTTAGTAACCAATTTACAAGACTCTTGTGATTTACCCGAGTATGGGGGATGAAAAAAAAAAACGTTCCCCACGCAAGATAAAAAAACAGAACCAGTTAATTGTTGACTTTTTGAAAGTCAACAATATTTTTCTAAACAAAAATTGCAGCCACATGAAATTATGATTGATTAAATAAATGATAGTTTGTTTTGAAAGTTTAGAGTTACTTAAAAGTACAATCATTTAATTCAAACGGATTGCTTTGATCCCTCAAACTTTTATGAAAGTCTAAAATGTAGTTGAAAGTAAATAAGAGGTAAGTATGAAACTATCAATCAACCAATACATAATAATACACTTTATTTACGCCTATTCCAATTTGTCAGCTTCAACCAATAAAATATAATTCATTTGAAGTGCCATTATAACATTTATAACCGACCAATACGGCCCTGTAGAGCAAAAACGGTGAGACATAGAACCTTGGTTTATAAGGCAATTCTTAATTACTTATCGAGTTCTATCTGTGGTTAAAATTTGATTCACTCGAACTGAAACACCCTGTATAAGACTTCTTTATTTACTCCTCTTAGTTTAAAAGTAGAGTATAGAAGATAGAATTCAAGGAGTATGCTCAATGTAAACTTTGGACGTACTGTGTTCAAAATGAACAGCAGGTAAAATCTTGGTAACAAGTGGTAGTGGGAACTTTGTACAGACAATCAGGTTACAACTTTACTGCTACTTCAAAGTAACGATACACCCTCGCTCATTACTTTGTAGTAAATATTACTTGAATGTTACATATTGGCAGGTCTCGTTACGGATGTTATTTTCAAGTTGCGTTTCTTAGAACAAACGACTTCAAAATAATATTTGCGAAATCCGCCATTTTGATAAGCAAGACATAGGTTGCTATTATTGAAAAATATTAGCTTTAACTTTACAAATAAAGCTTTTGTCGTTATTGTTGCATCAAATTGAATACACCGATAGCGGGTTTGTCCCCACTGAGCCTAGCCCGAGAACAACCAGGGCAGGTAAAAGAATCCCGGCTAATGCTAGGGACGTGCATTTTAACTCTGGCAGCTTCCAGTTACCGAGGTCACGGCACAACAACCCGGAAAATTATTATGTATCAAATTGAATACATTTATGGATAAAAATTAATGTCATTTCCAACGAACAAAAAATAGAGTATCACCTGCACACATATGATATTTTAGACAACTTTGCTATTAAAACATATACATTTTAAAAGAGCGTGTTGGATTTGGAACTTTTATCACTATGTTTGACAATAAAATTGCATTCATTTTAATTTTAGGGTTCAGACTATCACACATTAATATTTATTTCAAAGCACTTACATGTTTCACTTGCTTAATTAATAGGTACTGCATTTATAAATATCTGCCTAATACCTATTTGATTCAGAGATAAGGAAATTGAGATGGAATAGGTAGAAAGAAATTAAATATAACAATTTTGCCACATACGGAAAGCAACATACTAATATGAAAGAGTGGTGGGGGAGTGTTGAAGTTCCTTAAAAGTTGTGATTTCCATGCCGCGACGTCCAAGTACAACATCGCTGGAACGTGGCCGTGCAAGTTCCAGAAACGTCGCCAGAACGTAGCAGGCATCAAAAACTTATTCTCCATTTTAATCGCAAACACATAATGGGAACGTTTATATTACGTGCCCACGGCTTGTAGCAAAACAATTTAAAGTACCTACAATAGTCGTAGCAACGTTCCAACGACTAATTGTGCTAGTTGGGTAGTAAGACATTTTAAGGTATTGAGAATAAAAATATTTTTGCACTTTTAAGGCGCGGACGGTCCTATCTTATCTTTGTATGCATTAACCTCCTCTTCTGCATCCCAAAGCTTATAACCTTTTTTAAAACAACGTATATATTTACCGAGTTTAAAAAAAGGAATTAACGATAAAACAAAGTATTTAATTATCAATTTTGTCAGCAAATAAGCATTTGGCGAATCCCTGCAAATTGAATATAAAATTTTTGGCTGTAATTTGTTGAAAAACTTTTCAAGTGTCACTTAAAAACTCGGTAGTCGTTAAACAAGAATCATAAATTCTTTTATGTTTGGAAACAGATGCTGCCCGGCGCATGTTTGCAGCTGTAACTACACATCTCCGTTCCTTCGCTTATTCTATTTCTTTGTTGAACGGAGATTTTAGTATTATATTCCATTGTTCTTGGATAACAGACTTGAAAGTAATAGTTTTCCAAATTACCACATAACCAAAATAAACGTTTTAAAACAGAATTGCTGTGCAAGGAGCAGCCGAGAACAATACTTAGTTAATCTAGATTAATAGTTATTTATGATATGTGCTAAAAGTGACATTTTATATTGTAAGAAGGAAAGTTTGCCTGAGGCGTCATGTCTCTTCCCTTCGAACAGAATAAAACCACTTTTAGCTCATGTATCTTGTACTATTTCTTCTACAAACTCCATTAATAGTACAAATCGACGCATTTCTTACGTTATTAAATTTATAAAATATCTATTTGAAATACGATTATCCATGAAACTTATTGGTGTTAAGACAATGAAAGTTCGATCATTTGATGAAGTAACTCATGACATGGAAAGTGATCAAGAAAATGAATTTCTCCCGGTGAAAATTAAAGAAGCTGCTAATAAACCATTTTCGAGTCATTGCCTAGTAAGTAAAAGCAACATTAGGAACAAGTTTTCATACAATCGTCTCTTGAGAGAGTTTAGTGAAAAACTGCTTTTTTAACATACTTTGAAGAAAAGTCCAAAAAATGTAAATCATCAACGTTGTGGTGAAATTACTCCAATAAGGATCGGAACATAAGCAAATATCACAATCTCGTTACTTTTTTAAAGCAAAAGGATGAAGGAAATCGACCGAAAAAGTCGAAAGGATTGACTAGGGAACAGGTTGGCAAATTTCTTGCAGAAGCGTATGATGAAACATATCTTATGCAAAACGTTGCCGTAACTATCAGTGTATTTGAAGCTTGTCATCGCGAAGAACTGTGTAACTTGGCATGCAATAATATTGAAGATTTGGAAACTTTATTAGTTGCGTATATACCAAATACAAAAATTAATATGCAACAAACTTTCGTTATTACTGGTACCTACATTAGATATATTTCAACTATTATAAAAAGTGTATAGCCCTCTGTTCAGCGAACACTAATCATTCAAGAATTTTCATAACATACATTCAGAATAAATGTTCCATGACTCCTGTTGAAATCACCACCTTTAGCAAGATGCCTGCCAATATTGCTGAATTTCTAAATTTGCCTCTCAACTTTATACTGGACATTCTTCCGACGATCTTGGAAAAGTTTGTTCGCAGACTTGGTGCTATACTTACTACAATAAGAGACACGGTGGATTGAATAAAGTCCAGTACAGTAGCGGAAGGTTATATAGAAGACTCGTTACAAAACAAAGACCATTGCAGGCTGCATTTTGTACAAAACTTTGGCAGATAACATTGCTCCCTACCCTGGTACAAGTTTCACATAAATAATTTCTCTAACTGTACAATTAACTAAGTTAGTATTTCGTTGATTTAAAATTTCTTAATTATTTTCTATTTTCGCATTAGTGTTAAAAGTAAATTAGTTGTACACAATGAAAAATTCAATCTTTGAAGTATTTTAATGTTAATTAGCTACCACATTATGAAAAAAAAAACAACAAAATATGAACCCCGGTTCTGTGTTTATTTATCAAACATGGAGGGAACGACCATTATTACGGCGTTCAGCATTTTTAGCATAAAAATAAATCACTCTAGAACTCGGCATCATAGGCCACCTATGCGGTGCAGTCACCGTCCGACGTTCCAAAGTTTTTTATGCTTTTTGTTTAGGTTATTCGAACTTATATTATTATAGGTAATATGTAAATACAAATATCACATGGTTTTGCATTTATTGTTAGTCCTGTTCAGTATCCACTAAAGAATCAAAGATAGAGCATTGATATAGATAGAGCAAAACAAAAGTTTATGAATTAGTAATATTTAGTATCCGTCCGTAAAATAAAAAATAAGAATTAGTTGTCGATTACCTATGTTTAAAATTGTTGTTTCTATTTATTACTTTACAAAATATTTGGTTTATGCACAAATGAAAGGAGAAACAAATTTTGGATGCGACATTTTGTGCCTCGTTATTTTGGTTTTAGGTGTGGAGTTACAGTTAACTATTATTTTGTATCGACTGATTACAAAGGACTTACTACAGAGTTTAATATACCTAATTGGCTACCGTTTATGCAGTCCACCAATCAGGACAAGCATGAAAGTGCTTATAATCGATAACTACAGGCGATATTGAAGACAATTTTTGTTGCAAAAATTGAAATTTAATTTACATAAATGCTGCCTGCGTTATCATCAAAACAAAATGTAACGTTATCTAATTTTCTTTCTAAAAAAAAAGGATTCATGAACTATTATTAATAGTTATTTAAATTATTTAAAATGTACCCTACAGTGTTATAAAAACATTTACGTTTTAAAATGTTTAAAAACGGTGCACTAAGTATAAGTGCAATAATTTTTGAAAATTTGATGATTTTATAAAGTTATGAAAGCTATACAGGGTAACAAAAAATTGTGTAACAAACTTGGTGAAATAAAATTCAACATTTTAATTTGCCTTTAAGGGTTGTGTACACGTTTTAGGGTCTTATTTTCATTTCTTGACGAGTAAAATTGTTTCTTTCTTTCGACATCCTGTATACAAATATGAAATAAAAGAATACGAGAAGGAAGTGTTTATGATTATGAGTCAACTGAGCTTTTATATTTTATATTGATGCGTCTCTGGTGGATACTAACCATTGGTAGAATTTTATTTAATAAATCACAAAATATTGATGCAGTTTTTTAAACATGGTCGTTTTGTTTAGCTGGACTTCCCGGTGTTGCCTTGTGTTATAATTTCTCTTGATTCCCTTGGTTTTCTAGTATCACTTTTTTAAAATGAATATTCTTTTGGGACCAGGAAAAATGATGGGACAACGATCCAAGAAGTCAGATGATATTGGTGTTTGCTAAAATTAATGGTTAACATCTTGAACGTTTATATTTTTGTTATAAATTACTTTATAGTAAAAATATACAAAAAATATTTAATATATGCTGCAGTAACTATACAGGGTGGTCAAAATAAAGTGGTCATAAATGATAGGACATATAAGGCGAGTCAAAATACGTAATGTCGGTACTTTATATACATTTTTGTCCTACCTCCTTGGTTATGGATATACAGAGTGTCTAAGTAAGAAATTAAATATTGAATTACAGTCATACTTTTCTAAATTGTTACCTTGGCAACCTCTAAATTGGTGTTACATTACTAGTTCATAGTAATTAACACAACTTTTATGATTTTAATTGGAATTGTACATGCTTCATTATACAACTACGGTTAAAATTAAGTGAGTATTTAGGTACACAATTTTAACAGTCTTGCCAAATTTTACATTTTCGATTTCCCTATAAATTTGCTACAAAAAAGCTATACATATCTTGTTTTATTCAATATATTTTACAACTTTCGAGATAAACGCATATTTAATAATGTATGTAATAATAATTTTTTAATAATGAAGTTAATATTTTCAGGCAAAAAAATGGCCCCAATATATTGTTTCGTGTGCAAAGTGTTTAGACAATTTTTGAAAATGTATAGAAACTTGAGGTGCTCAAATTGAAAATGTTCCTTAATATTTGTTAATCTTGATTTAATTTTTTTTTGCTTGGAAATACTAACTTCATTATTAATAAATTATTATTACATACATTATTAAATATGCGTCTCTAAAACGATGAATAAAACATTACATAGTATAACTATTTTGTAGCAAATTAATAGGGGAACCGATTTGCGAATGCAAAATATCAAATTTAGCAACATCGTCACAATTGTTATCATTACAGTTTGGTATAGAGCAGAGATTTTTAAAAACCTATTATGCCCAAAAAGGGAATTAAAGTATATCAAATTAAGCAATGACGTACAACATTTATTATAAAAATACATTGTGTTTGCACATGATTAAAATTGAACATAAAATATAGATAAAGCTTTAATTGGAAAATATATAAACTTCTAATCTGTTTTTAAAAATGTTCACAGAGATGGTGCAGTAACGGTCGATATTGGTGGTCGTTCCAGACGGTGAATATTCTGTTTGTTATGAAAAAACTGTCCTGGCTTTGAAATTTTCTTTTTTTGATTTCAATGTATGACCTAATCCTAATCGATAATCTGTGTTGAGTGTATACAGTAGAGTCAGATTACCAAAATTGTGTCTTCAAATCTTAAAAGTTAGAATTAAATTACCACGAAAACAATGCTATTGAAAATCGGCGACTTTGGCCATTGACAAACTTTTAGTATATGAGGGTCTCAACATTCTCTAATAAATTTTGATCACGAATGAGATCGGGCACCACACCGGACCGGCGTATTCAAGAATTGATCGTACATAATTAGTATATAATTTAGAAGTGGTTTCAAAAGATATATGGGAAAACATTTTACGAAATAAACATAGTCTAGTATTAGCGCGTTTACATATTGAGTTTTGTTTCCGATGAGATATTGGATGTCACTAGAGTAAATGAGGAAAAGCAGCAGACCTAGTACAGAACTTTGCGGGGCACCACTCGTAACCAGTCTTCAGAATATACATCGCCTACTCTTGAAAAATCTGCCAGATTAGAAGTTTTCAATCCATCGGTTCAAGTCCCCTCGAATTTATAGGTGTTCAAGTTTGTGTAAGAGTCTTCTTACTTGTACCCTTGTCAAATGCTTTCGAGAAGTCCAGAAAACTGTATTGTCCAGATATATTGTATTGTAATAATTGCATAAATTCTAAAACAAAATTTTGACCGTACCTGTATAATGAAGGATGTCTAGTTCGAACTGAAATAGTGAAACTTGTATTACCATGAGTTACTACCATTATCCAAATTGCGAGGTTGCCAAGGTAACGGTTTAGAGATTTTGACTGAAATTCAATATTTAACTTCTTACTTGAAAACCCTGTAGATCAGTAATGAAACCAGCTATGGCAAAAATGTGTATGAAGTATACTGACGCTATTTGACTCTCTCTGTATGGTATATCATTTTCTAACGCTAGTTTCTGGACACCCTGTATACTCGTTTAATTTAAATGTCTGAAACTGGTTGGTTTTCCGACAAACGTTTTCACAGAAAATTATATTAAGTACATAATTTCTAACATTTAAATATCCATCCATTTAATGATATATTTACTTAACGAAGTGTTTCCCGACAGATATGAATGATTGTTATACACATGACCATGCAACAGGGCAGGTTATCATACAAATTTAATTATACAAAATTAACACATCCTGGAATACCGAACATTTCAAATGGGCATGCGATCATATTCTGAATTTGAACTAATCCGCGTACGTTTCACAAACGTATCCTGTATTGAATTTAGTTTCTTTATGCAGAAATTACCCTTTGAACAGTGTTTTTTAAATAAAATACATTTTGCAAATGTCGGTAAGCATGATCATTGGATATGTATAAACTTCGCTATCTGTATCGAATGGTCACGACTGAAGATGAGATATTATGTTAGTTATTTTATGCATCTAGGTCGTAATGGCGGCGTTTAAAGCCCGCTACGAAGCTTATACAATAGAGTCTCTAGTATCGAGGTTGTACAAAAGTTACAGCACTCCAAGTGGATGGACCGTAAACTATTTTTTATATATTATATGGGCGGGCCCAGAGACACCGATAGCGGGTCTGTTTCCACAGAGCCTAGCCCGAGAACAACCAGGGCAGGTAAAAGAATTTCGGCTAATGCTAGGGATGTGTATTTTAACTCTGTTTCTGGCAGCGACCAGTAACCAAGGTCACGTCATAACAACCCCGAAAATCAGTATCTATCAAATTAATCAATAATAGTTTATACCTACTATGTGACGAGGCTTTTACACGCTACACGCTGTTTATGAATGAGATGAATGCAATATTTTATACACGGTCATGGGTTTATACAATTGAAACTTTGACAGGCCATCTAATGCTAATAGTTATTTACACACTAAATGGGATATACAGATTCGGAAATTGCGGATCTTTACAGAGAAAGTAGAAATTGCCGCTTCATTCCAGGGAAGGTACGAACTTTAAGAGGGCGGCGACGTGCATTGGTCTAGCATTCCCACTACTACGGTAATCGGTTCCGTATCGCCATTGAAAATCTAACTGTCAGATCAACTGATGCCAGTGTTGTCAGATCTCATGCATTCCGAGGAAATCTCATGCTTTCATATTTTGATTACAAAATCTCATGCTTTTTAATAGACACAAAAAGAAATAATAAAATTATTAAAATTACTCTTTGAAATCTACCAAAACAAAAACCTAACGAGAAAAATCGAGGGCAAAATTGAATAGATAGAGGTAGGTATCTACAATATTTGGGTACTTGAAATATCCTTTATTGTAGACTGCTCTCTTAATAATTAGCAATGAATACACAAACGGGTATGACAGTCTACGGATATGAGGTGTGTGCTATATTCTCGCTGTATTGCAGTGATTCTTAACTCTATTCCGTAAGGGTACCTACATTTTCTGGAAACAACAGATTTTACGACCCGTGAGTCAACCTGCGTCACGTCAACTGCGCCTCAACGTTCGCCCGGCCTAACAATAAAATAAATTAGAAAGGTTACGTGGTTAATAACTTTTAAGTAAGTACCTGTAACTACCTACTTACAATGTAATATTATGATAAAATAGCAGAACATAATGATTTTTAATGAAATAAAAATGGCATTACAAAAGTAATTAAAAATTACTTGCTTCTTTGAAATTATTCTCATGCACTGAATTTTTCCCACCTGGCAACACTGCTTGATGCAAACACGCTGTGGTCGAAGTATGCGTGTAGCATGACACAAATACACGCAAGTGGCAAAATACAATTCACCATCAAGATCCTCACTTTCCAAATCTGTATACGTACGCATACGAAGTTTGTATAAGTGCAATTTTGGTACATTCCTTATACTGTCACACTGAACAATTTAAATTTGGTGACAGAAGTGTGGATAAAATCATTAATCACGAGTGAATAATGATTATATACTGCTATAGTGCATTATGTATATTACTACTATTTAAAGGCCTGTAACTCCGCCTGTGTGCAACTTTGTATATAGGTATATGTTTGGCTAAATTGCAATATTTTGACACCCTCGACATGCACCTGCTCTGTGTCGGTTCCTATGCGGAACTCTGAAAAGCGTTTCTTAGACAGCGACATTTAATTGATTTATGGATTTATGAATTATGTTCTAACCTCATTTGCCAAGATCAGCACGATGGAGGTTGGAAAGTGCAAATTTCTTGTTTTATTTTAATACCAATATTAGCCCATAGGCAAATATTTTTTGGAATTCCGATTCCAACCATTCTTTAATATACCAGGGGACTTAACATAATCAATCAACGTTGTCTATATGAATGCTTTATAGGAGATATGAGCTACAGTTACCAAATTAGGATGTAAAGAATTTAATAGCAAGAATATCTCTACTCCTCATTATAATCCCGAGGGTTAGCCCAGAAGTCTGAGACTTGTACGACAGAAGGGTCGGCATATTACTATTATGCAGACCGCATTTGCGCATAGGAACGACTTACGCTGGTAGGGCCTTACCATCATTCAGTGCAGGAAAGAGGGAAACCTGGAAAACCTCATTAATTAGGGCGGTGGTCAAATGTTGACCGATATCAATCTCTCACATTGACCCAAGCCAACATTCTTGCAGCCTACCATACCCACAATTGTCTCCGTAAATATAGCTGGTCTACCTGCCGCAGGATTTGTCTAGTTACTCTAGTTTTTATAAATGGGTACACACTTATATAATATATAATATTTCCTCAAATGCGTACTTCCTCCCAACTTCCTGAATTAGTATCAAAACATTTGGGTTTTATTTTTGCCATTTCAATTCAGTTAGGCGTTTAAGTCATAAATGTCGTTTAATAAACGAGCAAATAACATCCAGCAAAGTGAACTGAGTACTTACAAGTACATAAAAAAAAGTTTTTCTCATCTCGTAGAATGTGCAAAAAACTACATCAAAAACGCGTATATACCTCTATATCTTCTTTTTATTATCAAGCACTAACGGTTATAGCTATATCAAAGTTTATTGATCGGAGCCTTGCCTGAGGTAGTGCCGAAGATACTTGAAATATCTGTTTCATAAAATTGTTTTGATTTTTTGTTCTCTTTCGTGATCATTTCTCATCCATCTTTCGCACTATCAAATTGTAATGTTCTTTATCTTGCTGGGAACAAATAAATATTAACTGAAAACGAAATCGTTTTAATGTCGCATGTTATTATTATGAATATTTATTATCTCCTTTAAACTGAAAGCAGACAATCAATTATAGGAAATGATATTTTCTTACAGAAATAATTTATAAATTTATTGAAAGATTTATTTCAAATTCGCAGAACCTACATATGTTTTAGAAACGGGTTAACTTAATAGTATGATAACATTGCAAGTAGCTATTTCATTTTCTAAAGCATTCATGTTTATTTGATATAGTTCTCTAAAAATATGAAAGAGGAAAATTTACGGTTATTATTTTAAGCTGGATATTCGGTAAGAAAATTTGACTTTGTAATTTAAAATAATTATAAGTACAATATAATAATAACTTATTGTTTTTGTTTGTTTTAATTTGTATACAGAGTGGTATGTTCTTCATTGCCATCTTGGCACAGTAAATTATACAGGGTGGCGAGAATTAGAAAAAAATGTGTCTTTTTATGGTCATTAAGATAAATCAAAAACCTATAACATGCCGTAATCTCAGGGTTGTTAACAAACAAAGAAAATTTAGTTACCAATAAATACTATATGATATTATGTGGCACGTCATATGCCCTGGCTAACTATTTCTAGTTTTATTAATTAAATAATAACAATATACAAACAAAATTAAGAGGGCAATGCCTTTTTAAAATTTTAAGAAGATTTTGTGAAACACGGCGCCATGTGGTTTGGTTAACAATATACAACTTCAAGAGAGAGGATCGGTACATTAAGTTAAATATTTGCAAATAAGTTTATGTTAGTTATGTTTCTATGTTATGTTATGGTACTGTTATGTTACTATTTACTAGTAGATACACATCTAACAAAAGCTAAAAATATTAGATATATATATATGTTTTTAATTTTAATGATGTTAGTATTTTAGATAGAGAAATAAATTATAACAAAAGGGTCATTAGCGAAATGGTGTGCCTTCGGGCACATAGTCATATAACGGTAAATAAAAAAACTGATACGGATAATTTAAGTATTGTTTACAGCAATATTATAAGAAACTATATTAATAAGTAAGAAAGGGTAGTAAAAAGTAAATAGATACATTAATCTGATAAAATTTATTTTTCCTCGCGACATTAGTTTTTGGTGTAGTTTTAAACAGAAAATTCATTTGTACGTTAGACTGTTGCTCCATTAGATTTATATTATTAATAGCTTGGTTTGAAAATATGTTTTTTCACATATCAACGTTACCTATTTATATGAAACTTGGACAATGAACTTATGTTTGTTTTTTGGATACATAAAATTAGGTAAGGATGCTCTGGAATAAGTGTACTTAATAAGATATAGGTTTTATTGTTGGTAGTTATATATATATGTTGGTTATGATGTTTTGTGATTGTATTTTAAATATTATTATGTGGTGGATTATTGTATTTTCATATGATTGTTTTAAGCGATGATTTGATATGTATTATTGTTTTTTAGTCCTGAAGAAGTTTTTAAATAAAAACGAAACGTCGACTTTATTTTAAAATCCTATATTATTTAATTATCCTATACTGACAAATTGTACAGAATTATAGAAAATTAAGGATATTAGAAGCTCGGTAAGAAACAATGTTAATACAGTTGATACAGACTGTTACATTATTTCGAACAAAATCCACGAAATTCTATACGGCATGCTAGCCGGGAATGAAATTTGGATAAATCAACCGTTCAACGAATTTTAAAGGCCAATGGGTATCATGACTACAAAATTCACAATTTGGAGTATATTCCTGGGCAACGTATTGAAAACAGACTTAATTTTATAGCTGAAATTGTAGTAAATGTAGAAACTGTTGACCAGAACCTTTTTCGGCACGTTCTTTGGACGGACGAAAGTCGGTTTGTCAGTAATGGTTTGCCAAACAGGCGCAACGAACACAACTGATCCATTGAAAATCCCCACATTGTAAATCCAAAACCAAGGTCATTTTGGAGTAAATGTATGGTGCGGCATCATCGGTCGGCATTTAATTGGACCTTATTTTTATGAACATACATTGATCAATGTGAGTTACCTAAATGTCCTACAAGAAAAAGTTCCTGCACTTCTGGAGAATGTGCCTTTGCAGCTAAGGAGAAACCTGTGGTTTCAGCACGACGGAACTCCACCCCACAAGGTCAGGATTGCGCAGCAATATTTAGATAACACTTCTCCAGAAAAATGGATTAGGTTTAATGAACCTATTCAGTGGCCCGGCATATCACCAGATCTAGCACCCCTCTTTTTTGCATGAAGGATTTAAAAAAAAATAGATTTACAAACCACCTTAGCGAGATATTAATCATTTGAAAGAAAAATATCACAAACGCCGAACAGCGAATTTGTCTTCGTTGAAAAAGGGCGTTTTTTTTTAAACGGCTGTAAGGATTACGGTGGATTTTTCTCTGGCCTTCTTATGACTCTAGGAATCGAATGCTGAAAGAAAATCGGTGATGCTAAAACTTCGCATTTAAGTCATGTTCAAGCCCACCGTGAGTGGATAATGCATTAATAAATCATTAATTAAATTACGAGTATTTTAGAAATGGTTCAGCAAAATGGCGCAGGGCCACATAATTCTGCAATGGTGTTACAATATTTAAATCGACGCTCTATATATTTACCTGGGGGCCTGTTACGTGGCCCCCACAGTATCCATATTTCAAGCCATAAAATGTTTTTCTTTGATATAGTCCGGAAGATAAATTTTATTACAATCCCTGTGAAAATATAGAAGACTTATTTACCTGCTTACCACAGTATTTCCAAATGTACCTAACAGATGCTGGATTCTGTTATATAGTTTTGACGATCGTAAAACTCGGGGAAATCTTATTGTGACTATCGTTTGCTGCATGGAATGGTCTCATCCCCTTGAGGGACATGGTCTTCGAGCACATCAGTATAAATTAAAAAAAGAACACTTTAGAACATCTGTGGGTCAGCATTTTTTTCGAACGGAGTATTTAGTAAGTATATGGAATAAGAAAATATAGTGAGTGCTCTATCTCTACAGAATTTCAAAAGGACACTTGCTAGCTGTTTCAAAGAGAATTAATACATGTTTCTTTTTTTCGTTCTTTATTGTTCTTGTTCTGCCAAACTGTATAGGGTTAGTTATTCTCATTCACTATTTTCTTATATTTAACACTAGTCATAGTATATTGATGTGTATTAATTTTCTTATCTTTTGATATGAGCTAACAGGATTTTCCTCTGCCCATTTTGCTTTGTAATAATAGCAATAATAAATTACTTCTTGTGAAACAGCACTTTATTGTGTTTAACTAAATTTAAATATAGTATTGATAATAACAATTATGTTGTAGCTGTATTTTTAGATTTAAAAATAGTTTTTTGAAACTCTTGATCGTGTTATCTTAATAGAAAAGTTAAAATGATATGGTGTTGGTGGTAGAGTATTTACAGTGGATGGAAGATTACTTAATTGACAGAATGCAAAGAGTTCGAATTGGGGAATGGAACGTATATCAGATAATATTGTCAATAACTTTGGTGTGCCACAGGGGAATGTTTTCGGACCTCTCTTATTTCTTATCTATATCAATGATATGTCATTATTTGTTAATTGTGAAAATGTATTTGCAGATAATACCTTATTGGCTTGTAGTGGTCCAAATCTGAATGAATGCATAGATTTAATGAATACAACATTGAACAACGTCAATCAATATTGTCACGGATTTCCCAATCCGTCTTTTCTTTCACTTCCAGAAAAACAATCCGTTAATTAATTACTTCTTTATTAACTACTGCACACTACTAATTACAGGTCAACTAAACACTTAGTTAATTAATCGCTATCTAAATCACTTTGATATCTCCAACTAAACACTTTACTTCAACTCTATACAAGACTTATTACAAGACTAATACAAGACTAACTAACTCGGCCGTTTATTCTTGTTTTATAGACCCAACGAATATTCCAGGTATATTCCAGTATCTCTAGATCCATTTTCTAGTACGACTGGAATGCTTCTCGGCAATTCTCGATTTTTCCAGGCCCATCTCGATCAGCGGCATTCTGTTTGTTTAACAGAATCGTAGGGGCGATCGGGGCAATCTTAGGCAATTCGCGGTGCCACAGTCGTCGGTTTGGGAGTGAGTGGGGCAAATTCCGTGACACTGCCCCTCCTTAGGACCGATCGTCCCGATCGGCTATACACCTCTATACGGGGACAGACGCTCCAGATGGACGACCTTCATCTTACTCCTGGGAGTCCTCTGTATCCGGTAGACGACATCATTGATTCTTTTAATGACGGTGTAGGGGCCCTCCCAACGGTTCTGTAGTTTAGGCGATCTTCCTTTCTTCCGCGTGGGGTTGTACAGCCACACCAGGTCACCTTGTTGGAATCCGACTGTATTGGCCCGGACGTCGTATCGAGTCTTCATGCGATCGCTCTCTAGTCGCATTCGAGATCTGACTTGATCGTGTACGGCTGCTAGTCTTCGTTCTAGGTCATGGGTATAAGTGTCTGGCTCTGTGGGCTGTTCCGCAGGACGACCAAATACCAAATCTGCTGGAAGGCGAAGCTCTCTTCCAAAGATGATCCTTGCGGGAGTCTTCCCAGTCGTTTCATGGACAGCTGAGCGGTAAGCTAACAGGAAGAGTGGAATGAGCTTGTCCCAGTCTGTCTGGTTCTCGTTCACAAACATCCTCAGATTGGTTTCTAGTGTGGCGTTGAAGCGTTCCACCATACCATCTGACTGGGGATGCAGTGGGGTGGTCCTGGTTTTCCGGATTCCCATAAGCTCGCAGACCTTTCGGAACACACCTGATTCGAAATTTCTGCCCTGATCTGAATGTAGTTCCATGGGCACACCAAATCTGCAGAACAGGTTGTTGACTAGCGCTTCTGCTACGGTTGTGGTCTCTTGATTGGGAAGGGGGTATACTTCCGGCCATTTACTGAAGTAGTCCATGGCTACTAGCAGATATCGGTTTCCCACTTTGGGTTTTCGGAAATGGGCCAGCGATATCAATGGCAATCCTCTCGAACGGTGCTCCTACGATGTACTGGTGCATTTTGCCTCTGAACGGGTCTTCGGTCCCTTGCTGGCTGCACATACGTCACATTTTCGGCACCAATCTTCTACATCCGTCCTACAGCTCAACCAGTAGAAACGCTCCTTAATCTTCTGTAGAGTCCTATTGATACCGAAATGTCCACCCCCAGTACCTCCATGTACTTCCTGCAGCACTTCCTTGACCCGGGACCTCGGGAGTAGTACTTGTTTCTTGACCTCCGTTCCGTCATTGTTCTCCCATGCTCTTTTTAGGACACCGTCTTCCAACACCAAGGAATTCCATTGAGCCCAATAGCTCTTTAATGTTGGGCTTTACTGCTGACTTCAGCCCATGAGGGTCGGTTGTTGGCTTCTTTCCAGTCTAGTAAGGGCTTGATGTCACAGTCAGCTTGCTGGTCTTCCTGAATCGCCGCTGAACTCCATCTGTCTTCAGGTTGGGCTGCTACCACCTTACAAGGAACTGATGAGATGTCCTCTTTCTTTCAAGACTACTACAGTGTTTGCAGTTGACAGGACAGGGTCTCCTAGAAAGGGCATCTGCATTTCCATGTTTCCTGCCGGCTCGATGTTCAACAACAAAGTGATATTCTTGCAGCCGTTCCAGCCACCTGGCCATCTGTCCTTCCGGGTTCTTAAACTGCAACAGCCATTTAAGGGAAGCGTGATCCGTTCTTAGAAGGAATTCTTGGCCATACAGGTATTTATGAAAGTGTTCTAGGCTCTTGACGATGGCAAGTAATTCTTTCCGAGGCACACAATAGTTCTTTTCGGCTTTTGACAGGACTTTGCTGAAGTAGCCTACTACTCGCTCTTGGCCATCTTGTACTTGGGAAAGAACTCCGCCAACTCCAATGTTGCTTGCGTCCGTGTCCACTATAAATGGTTGTCCAGGTATTGGGTATGTCAAAATCGGGGTAGTGCAGAGAGCCTCTTTCAGCGTATCAAAGGCTTGCTGGCATCTCGGAGTCCATTCGAACGGGATGTTGTCTTCGTCTGGTGCCCTTGTTCTTCAAATTTTTCTTGCATTGTTTTTGTCTGGTCTTCCATTTTATTTTGCATCGTTTGCATCATTTCTAACAGTTTTGCCAATTGTGCATCCATGTTGACTTGGCTTCTAGTTACAGGCATCCACTCTATTTGAAATGTTCTAGAATGTCCAGTAATATGTTTGTAAATGTCACCGTTGACTTCCTTACAATGAAACGAGTGCAGTGATATGCCACACTTGGGTATTTGTCTCACTCCGGTATAAAGTTCTAGAATGTTCGAGAATGCCCTTCGCAAATAACACCGTTCACTTTCTTAAGTCACGACGAGTGCGGTGATATGTCACACTTGGGTCTTTGTCTTACTTCGGTACAAAGTTCTAGAATGTTCGAGAATGTCCTTCGTAAATACCACCGTTCACTTCCTTGAGTCACGACGAGTGCGGTGATATGCCACACTTGGGTCTTTGTCTCACTCCCGTACAAAGTTCTAGAATGTTCGAGAATGTCCTTCGCAAATACCACCGTTCACTTCCTTGAGTCACGACGATTGCGGTGATATGCCACACTTGGGTCTTTGTCTCACTCCCGTACAAAGTTCTAGAATGTTCGAGAATGTCCTTCGCAAATACCACCGTTCACTTCCTTGAGTCACGACGAGTGCGGTGATATGCCACACTTGGGTCTTTGTCTCACTCCCGTACAAAGTTCTAGAATGTTCGAGAATGTCCTTCGCAAATACCACCGTTCACTTCCTTGAGTCACGACGAGTGCGGTGATATGCCACACTTGGGTCTTTGTCTCACTCCCGTACAAAGTTCTAGAATGTTCGAGAATGTCCTTCGCAAATACCACCGTTCACTTCCTTGAGTCACGACGAGTGCGGTGATATGCCACACTTGGGTCTTTGTCTCACTCCCGTACAAAGTTCTAGAATGTTCGAGAATGTATTTCGCAAATACCACCGTTCACTTCCTTTCGACAAGACGAGTGCGGTGATATATCACACTTGGGTCTTTATTCCACCCACGCACAGGGTTCCAGAAAGTTCTTCCAACTTCCACTTAAATCCACTCACGCACAGGGTTCCAGAAATCTCCTCAAACTTCCACTTAAATCCCACTTTGTGAACAGGGTTCCAGAAAGCTCTTGAAACTTCCAGTTAAATCCACTTCCGACACCAAATTGTCACGGATTTCCCAATCCGTCTTTTCTTTCACTTCCAGAAAAACAATCCGTTAATTAATTACTTCTTTATTAACTACTGCATACTACTAATTACAGGTCAACTAAACACTTATTTCATTAATCGCTATCTAAATCACTTTGATATCTCCAACTAAACACTTTAATTCAGACTGTAATACAAGACTTATTACAAGACTTATACAAGACTAACTAACTCGGCCGTTTATTCTTCTTTTATAGACCCAACGAATATTCCAGGTATATTCCAGTATCTCTAGATCCATTTTCTCGTACGACTGGAACGCTTCTCGGCGATTCTCGATTTTCCAGGCCCATCTCGATCAGCGGCATTCTGTTTGTTTAACAGAATCGTGTAGGGCGATCGGGGCAATCTTAGGCAATTCGCGGTGCCACAGTCGTCGGTTTGGGAGTGAGTGGGGCAAATTCCGTGACACTATTTTAAAGATAATAGATTGAAACTCAATGTTAATAAAACAAAGGCTATTATATTTACAACTAAATATAAATCTATTAATATTGATGTTAATAATATCAATTTAATCATTGATAATGAAAATATTGACGTTGTAACTGAACTAACTTAAATATCTTGGTCTGTTACTTGATAATACTCTCTCATTTAATAATCATGTTAAGTATATTCATAATAAAATATTCTTTTTTTCACGAGTTGCGAGTAATTTATCTATGCATTGTAGACTTACGGTTTACAATAGTACCATTCGACAGAGAGATGAGAATAATAATAATATTAAACATAATATATAATATTCATATATTATGTTTAATTATAACACTCATTTACATTTTACCAGAAGTATAAATTGTATACATATTGCGAGGGTTAATTACAGTGGCACAAAGAATGTTTTATTCTACAAGGGTGTAGATAGTTGTAATAAGTTACCGATTGATGTTAAATCCTCTCAGTCCTTATCTGTATTTAAGAAGAATCTCCTTAATTATGTTATTAGTAATTTTGGTTAATTAATCAATGTTTTTCTTTATTGTTGTTATTTTTTTTATGTCATTCTAGACTATATTGTAATATTAGGATGATCCTATTTCCAATAAAGTTATTATTATTATTATTATAATAACTAAAGTCTGCACTATCGGGGGCGCATTTAGGACGCTAAGTTAATGTTTTTAGAAACGGTGGTGCAAACATATACCTACAAAAAGTTAAAATCAACATCTTACCTTATACTGGTAATTTATAATATCCAACACTATTTATATTAAGTTTTTCAGCTTACAAGACACTCTACATAAATATTCACTTTTAGTACTGGAATAAAATTGAATAACTAGCACCTGCTGCAAATGTTTAGGTGTTAATCATTCATTTCGATTTCGAAAACGTATGTTTAACGTCCACAGAGGTCACTGGGGATATTTAACGTATATATAATTTTTCATGGATCACATTTAGGGCTGGTTCAGAAAAAAAATATTTTCTCCTATTAAAAGAAATTCCGGATTGTTCTGCAAAACGGTACCATTTTTTTTTCTTTACGCGTTTAGTACTAGGTTATAACTGGGAAATAAACTGTCGCAAATAAAAAACATTATACATTACGTTATACAGGGTGCCGAAAATTAGTAGGTCAATCCGTTAACCACAGATAGCTGATATGAAAATAATGGGACTTTCATTATGCCACTTTTCATTTAGGAGCCCCATTTTTGAAAAATAGGGTGTCAAAATGTAAATGTCAAAAAGAAAATTTGTCGATAACTCCGGTAGAATTAGAGATATTTGTTTGAAATTTTGCTAATATTTTTTTCTTGTAGAGACCCCCTTTCAGTGTACTTTTGGTAAAGAAAATCAAAGCACGAGCGGAGGTGAGGGGGTTAAAGTGCATTATGACCCCCTCAACTTTTTCATACGCACGCCTATGGTAAAAAAATATACGGGCCTAAAAGAAAAATATCAATTATTCCTGCCCATACGTTTACTTTAAAACTTACTTGATGATGTGCGTCTACAATAAATTTCGGATTTTCAGCAGCCCATGTATGAGTATTATGAATATTCGTTACTCCGTTACGAGTAAACGTGGCCTCATCGGAAAATAAAATAAATTTACTAAAATTAATATTATCATTATTTTCTTGGCATATCCAATTACAGAAAGTGACTCTTGCTTCTGAATCTAAAGATAGAAATGCCTGCACTTTTTGTACATGATATGGGTACAGTATCAGTATCATCTGACTTAATATTATTGTTGCCACCATTATTAATTTGATTAGCTAGTATCCTCGTACTTATACTCGGAGTTTCTTCGACAATTTGCAAGATTTGCTTCTCTTCGTTAGGACGTAATTTGAGTTGCCATCCACATTGGCCCACCCTCCTATGTTTAAAGTTGCCAGATTATCTCAGACGGTTGACTAAGCTTAAGAAAAATCTCCTTTTGTCCGCATAACGCCTAGCAGCTAAACTAGCATTAGAGTTACATTTTCCTAAAAGCAAGAGAAATTAAATTGTTTAGGTCCTATTCCTTTTAATAAGTACTTACTTACCCATTATTAAAATCATATCGGTCATTTCAGAAAATGATAGCAAACCTTCTCTGTTCGCCATTTCTTATTGAATACTTCAATTAAAAAATGTCTAAACAACGTTTTTTCTATTTAACTTATAAATTATTTTTACAACCAAATGTACCTACATATCTGACTTTGTTTGCAAAGCCTACATAGAACTTATTACTTGAAACACTAGTTACCAAATCCATACTATCCGTCCAAATAAGTTACAATATCTGGCAACCCAAGCTACAAATCAAAATCTTGCAGGAATAAGAAAAGTTAGAATAAAAGCCGCTTTATTTAAGAAAATATATTGTTTTACCATAGGCGTTCGTATGAAAAAGTTGAGGGGGTCATAATGCACTTTAACCCCTCACCTCCGCTTGTGCTTTGATTTTTTTACCAAAAGTATACTGAAAGTGTGTCTCTACAAGAAAAAAATATTAGCGAAATTTCAAACAAATATCTCTAATTCTACCGGAGTTATCGACAACTTTCCTTTTTGACATTTACATTTTGACAACCTGTATTTCAAAAATGGGGCTTCTAAATGAAAAGTGGCATAATGAAAGTCCCATTATTATCATATCAGCTATCTATGGTTAACGGATTGACCTACTAATTTTCGGCACCCTGTATATTGAATATTCTGAAGCTATCATAGTTGCTTCAAGACGGTGAATAACTGAAGGTATCCGAGAGTAATTAAGCTAGGGACACATTGCTCTGATGCCACGCTACGCCACGCCATGACACGTGACGTGGTGTGGTACGTACTCTGCGTGTACACTGTTACCACGCCATGCGATGCCACGTTACGTTACATTCGACAATTCCATCAATTTAAGGAATAGTTCATATCAGAAGAGGGTCAAACTCAAATTGTGAGTTGAGGATGAATACATTTAAGTACACTAATTCTTTTAGCTACAGTCGTTAAAATTTATGTTGTTTCATTAACAATGTGGTGTGAGAAACATTTCCAAAAATCGGACTTTTATCTGCCAATTAACAACACTGGACTGCACACAATACTCGTATATAAAAATACATAAGAATACACGGTGTCAGATCCTTCTGACGTTGTATCCCATGGCGTGGTGTGGTGTGTCCCCGGCTTTAAAATGTATGTATGCTAAATCTTTACGAATTCTAGGATCGTTAAATATCCGTTGAGCATATAAAATGGATCACTTCAGTGTAGTCGCTGCAGAATACTTTTAATGCCGTCAAAATTAACGTAGTAATATGACGTTGCTTCTAACTACGTATCACAACGTACGGTTTCATTGCAACTGTCTTATTTTACGAATAGTAACCTGCTTAAGTCTAAATATGTCTAAATAAAAATAACACACCTAGGCCTCGATTCTCGAATCCAATAAATTCAAGTGGGAATTAATTCCACTTAAAAAATCCTGACTATATCTACGTGTATATTTACAGATCTTGAAGCTTTATATTCCTTTAGCAAAAACTATGTGTTTCCAATTTTTTATGGGAAATAACTACAATGAGAATGGTTTTCTGAATGAATGTGGTCCACTAAACTCGCAAATCGAGCCCCTGTTGGTAAATAAATGGGTTGTTTCCGTCGATTAGCTGGCATGGATAAGATTAAATGTTTTTAATATAAATAAAGTAGACTTCAATATTAAGGTCGTAGCCAAGTCCGGACCTGCGATCTGCGAACGAAGTGCGGGCTTTAATAATAACTTTCTTTGAATCACTGTCTCAATTTCACAGATTAGGATTGGGAGGGATACCTTGTATATATTTACATTCTCTGAAGTTTTTGCGACTCCGTATTTCAGAGCAGGTCCCTATTATATGTTTTTATTCAAGAAATACACCTTTATCCTGAGAAATGTTGCAAGGGTCGCAACCCAAGGGACTTATGATCTGGGGCTGGGTTTATTACGCGAGTAGTTTTTATGTCCAGTTATCAACCGTAATTTCCGGTTTAAAAAACCTTTTCAGGAGGTTAGCTTTCAAGTAATAACTCAGTTTTCGCAAAGTCATCCCCTCGCTTCGGATAGCATCGGAAAAGGGAGAAAACTATTCTCTCTCCGAGTTTATTCAGTGCCTCGCAGCAATAAAATGCATGCGCTTCTAAATAGGAGAGATTTGTAGTCTTTCCGGAATTGTATTTTAAGGCAAAACACGATAATTTTTACTCTCTTGGGGGAAACTTTTATTTTACCCGCTCGTAAGATTAATCGGATTTGATATTTTACCCCAAAGTTCACTAAAGTTAATTTAATACATTCTGTTATAAAGAGATAATTTGTATTAGAAATTATTTAAAAACCGGTTATCATTAGTTTTAAAATTAAAGATTAGATTATATGAGGGAATTAACAAGCCTTTAATCTACGGGAAAAAATGGGCATTACATTTTTTTCGAGATAATGTAATTCAACGGATAAAAATCCACGACCACGGCCAAAACCGGCCAATTAGGAGAGTGAAAGTCGTATGAGAGCAAGTGAAAAATAATGGTATCGAAAAATGTCATATTTGACAAATTTATTTTAATCAAGAATATTGATTGTCAGCTGAATACTAAAAAGTCTTGGAATTGTTTTTATGACATGCGTTTGTTTATTTGTTAACAAGAGTGAAAAAAATTGCAAAATCGACACGAATAATGATAGAGAATGCTAAATATTTCTTCATTCCGGCTGAAATCCAGGAAGAAGCCCACGAAGCAACATTACGTCTGTTACCAGCGAAAATCAAAAGTGTGTACGAGAAAAAATTGGTGGAATTCGATAGCTGGCGTAAAAAGTGGCATAGGAGAAGAGGCAATTACAGACGAGGTGCTACTATCCTATTTTTCAATATGGAGAAACGGTCTACTGCCTCTTCGATGTGAACAAAATATTCCATGCTAAAATCAATGTTGAAAGTGCACAGTATTGATATTTCGAAGTATGGTAAACTTACCTCATATTAGAAAGTAGAATCAAGAAATTATAAACCTAAGAAGGCAAAGATACTGAAGATTAACCAAATTGAATGTGTTGAAAATATATCAATCTGCGACCTAAAAATGCCAATGGGAGATATTTCTTGCGATATGTGCCTGGAAAATGTACTACATAACATGTAGACATCTGGAATCTGTAATTCAGGGGAGGCTAGCAAAAAGGCTACAGCACTTAGGCCCCATTGGGCCCCTTATACCTCCTCCCATTAGAAGATCAGTCCCCCTGAGCCGGCAGCCAGCCTAATAAGGAGAAAAAGGTGGTGACGTTGCTCAGGGGGATCTCTCTATTGTAGGCCATAGAAGGCCATCGCTCTCCCAACATGGATTCTTTTATTGACGAGATGGCAGTGCATGAAGTATTGTCTTGTCTTCCTGTTCGCAACCCCTACAAAAAGGTGTTTCACAGTTCCTCATATAATAAAGTTGCTTCCTTAGCCAGCAATGTCCAGTTTGAATACCTGTCACCAGACAAAGATTTGTCCTAGACATAGCCAGGTACTTTTTGGCTGTAGCCTTGCAGGGGTACTCTAGGAACTCCCTAGCAAATTGACAGCCATTTGTTTCATCCCAACGTTTCAGAAACTTATTGTGGGTGTCTCCTTTGAACATGTAGGCATCAAATGTAGGCATCAACACAATTTTGAAAACGTTTTTAAAAGTTGCTGCATTTCTTGGGTTCCCTGATCCAGAAGGTTTTATCGGACATGGAATGAGGAGTTTTTGAGCAACATTACTGGCTAATGCTGGGGGTGATATTACTGTGAAACGTCATGGTGGTTGTAAATCGAACGGTAGCGGAAAGTTATATTGAGGATTCACTGTCCAGCAGTTGCTGAAAAAATTCAAGTAATACCTGACGAAGTTGTGGGCTCCACGAGTCCTTCAGAAACTCCTTATCGACTGAATTTAAATAATCCCGGTCAAAATGATGATAGCAACCTTCGTCATAGTAATAACAATATGATTACTTTCAAAACTATTATATTATTGTTTTATGCTTTCCAGCTATTTGTAATGAGTTCATTTGTCATTTGTCAGTATTTGTAAAATGTACAAGAGTAGTTTTTTATCTACACATTGCTTAGTGGTGAATTCTAAAAATTCTGTTATCTAAATAGATTCTACGAATATTTGCTAGCACCTGTAGTATGTTAAACACATCTAGCTAATATTGTTTTAAATTGCCGCTAAGCAAATACTTGGTGTTGAGTAAAATTAAGGCACTGGCGTAAAGTGTATATATGACGAAGGATAATAACGGGATAATAACAGAGATAATGTAGTTCAGAATTAGGGTATAAAACCTAGGGGATTGAGGGAAATACCAAATTTTACGCTATTTATGTGTACTGTAGAAATTACTTGATGCATATTTTATAAATCTGTGGAAGTATTCCTCGCTCATGTTGAAAGCGATAATTAATTAAAAGACAACTTTATCCTTCTTGGATTATCAGATTGGTGTAAGTTTCTCGTTTTCAGACCTATCTCCCAGCGAAATGTTTGTAAATACAAGTATTAAGTTCTTGAGCTAGATTACATTAATTTGCTCAAATTCTACATTCGCTGCACCTCTTCTGTTAGACTTGGGCACATATCCACTTTAAAATAAACACAATTTGGGTGAAAATTTGACACCAGTAATTAAAAAAAGTTTATGTATAGATTGACATTTTCTTTGACAGTACCTACTTGATATTTTAATTATTTTTTATTCTTCAGTTCTTAGTATTCTATATGTAAATTAAAACAAACAAGGACAATACGTTATTATATTCTGCGCCTGCCGCCTGTTTTAGATACTATATTACGATATTCTTTGTGATTTCTTTGTGGAATACCTGACGTTCTAACGTAAGTAAATTCATGGATTTTACGTTTTTATTTGGAGACCATCTGGACATTATTTACCTGGATTTCAGTAAAGCATTTGCCAAAGTGCCTTGCTCAAAACTTTATAACTTAAGGTCGCTGTATTTCTTGCCACGAAATTTCTGGTGTACTTACACACCAAGAAATATAGCACTCCAAATTGAATCTAAAAACGTGACAGAAGTGCATACTGTAGCTTGAACTCTGTCTATCTTACATAATATAAAAAGCATATTCTTTCTATTTTATTGTATTTGAAGAACAATAGTTTATATATATTTGAACAATAATTTCTGGAAGATCAGCATGATTTAAATTATACAGGGTGTTCTAGAATGAGGTCCAGGTCAAATATTTTACCAGTGTATTCCACAAACCATTTCAGGGGGGGATCTTCATATGAAATTATTCAATTTGGGTCCTTCCTGTTGATATATTCGAGTCACAAAATGGCAGGAAAAAATAGATTTTTAATTTTTCCTTAAAAACTGTTACAGTTAGAAATTTTAATTTTGGTACACATTATCAGCTAGTCAAAAGCTATTTTGTGGTGGTGTTTATTCCTTGGCTCATGTTTCTGGAGGGCGGGAATAAGCAACCCCTAGATTTATTTCTTTCAGTACTTTTTCTTGCAATAACCGATTTCAACAAAACTCTTTTTTTAAATGCTACATCTAATTTTACTGCCTTCCCCCTTGTAATTTTTTCATACAATCTACAGTTTGCGAGGAAAAAAATAAAAATAGTTTTCCTGACTTTTCGTCACCGGTTACTGATAACCGCATAGACATATTTCTAAACAAAGGTATTCCTATAACTGATGCCAATCCTGCCATATTCCGTCAATTTATTTGCTAATATTTGTACGGAATAGTCAGTTGTTTACAAATATTTGCAGAAACTGTCAAGACTGATTTGTTTGACAAAATTGCATAACATTTGTTATAATGTAGGTAGGCTAATAGACAAAAATAATAAGAAAATATTGTTGAAGCTGTTAAAACAGCAAGTGTAATCGACAATATTAGAAACCATACCTACGACTTTATTAAACTGCCAAAAAGTAAAATATATTTGTACCACTTACTTTTTAACCTAAAAAAAATAAACAAAATACACACATTTCATGTCCAAGTTTAACGCAGTATATTACCTACTGAAGATAATACAGATGTAATTGCTAATTAACTGTCGATGTACAAAATGGTCATTTATATAATCGGTTACAAAAAGTGCAATTTTTCACACAAGTTGCACAACATTTTTTACTTATAAATTTAAAAAGGATTATTCTGCATATTTTAAGGTATGGATCGGTCAGTGGTCGCGCGGTTTAAGGCGTTAGTACTTGAATCGAAGTGACTGGATCGCTGTGGGTTCGACCCCTGCAGCCGGTAGACCGTATATAAGCTATATTCGTGGAGGGATTGGCGCCCTCTCTGCGGGTATGGTAGGGTGGAAGAATGTTGGCTTGGGTCAATGTGAGAGATTGATACCGGTTGACATTTGACTACCCCCTAATTAATGAGGTTTTCCAGGTTTCCCTCATTCCTGCCAACATAAGTCGTTGCTGGGCGCAAATGCGGCCTGCTTAATAATAATATGCCACCCCGTCTCCCGCACAAGTCTTCGACTTCTGGGCTAATCCTCGTGATTAGAATTAAGGGTAGAGATATTATTATTATTATTATTATTATATCGGAACTATAATAGAAATAAGTATTATTTTCAATCTAAATGAGTCATGAACTCATGAATACCGAACGATAAAGTATTTCATTTCACTTTGATAAAAATATAGAAAGCATTTATCTAAACATCCCGTTTAATGAATTGAATGTTTAAATGAACGAGTATTTTGTTTCGAAAATGTTTCACCTCACTGGGGTTATCTTATCAAAAATTCAGTATTACTATTAAGGGTGTTTTTTAATATTAAAAGCAATTTGTATTTGTATTATGTAGGTTACTTAATATTAGTACATTTTACATTTGAAATAAGAACCTGATGCAGTGCTCCTATTGGGAAACCTATGGAAAAGGCTGACATGTTACTTAAGGTAAGGTAACATTTGTTAATTGCTTACGATATTACTATTTGTCTTCATGTAGTCATATCCATCTATAAAAAGAGAATTACTATACAAAAAACATATTAGATATCTATGTCAAAACACTGTTAGTAAATTGTTATAAACAAGATGCCTTTAAAGCAACTTTCTTAAAATTGAATGTACGAGCAGATGTTTAACTTTCTTAAAATTGAATGTACGAGCACTTTTAGGATGTTTCTTTTACGTATTCTCCGAAAACATAGAAAAAACAATAGTCCAAATGTCATGGAAATAGTTTTTGGGAAAAGTTGAATCGCAGAAATTACATATCGATATCTTGATTCGTTTTGATACAGAACATTTTTATTATTTTAGGTCTTTTCTAGAATGAGATTATTATATTCAGTTGTTTGTGCGGAATCTAGTGATTTAAGCACCTTGTAAAAAAATTGAATTTTTGTTGGCTATATATCAACATATATTAAAAATAAGAAAGCATATTGTAACCTCCAAGTTGGGTTAGCGTGGGAACATGTCACGTAGACAAACAAACTTGTCACTCTTTATTACACAAGAAACAATCTTCAAATCAATTTCACAGCTGTCAACGCTTTACTTTGACGTTTCTGTCACTCGCGTTTGGCTGCTCAATATAAACTGACTGTCAGCGAAACCGATCCGCTTATATAGATTTTAAAGATTCTCGAAGTTTCCGCGGTATTGAGAACGTGTCGAGAATAAAATGGAATATAGCCTGGACTATTCTAGATGACGTCAAAATAAAGGTATTATAATTTCTAGGCAAATTATAATTTCTATCACAAACAGAAACCTAATTAACAAACTAAAAAGGTAGGTAAGGTTCCGTAACAATATTTTAGTAATTCATTAATATTAGAATTAGCTCGATTAAGTCAACAACAAGTATTTTTTCTACAGACAATACATTGCAATTTATTTTTTGAGAAACTACACGAAAATTATGTGAATAATACACTTCAAACTTAAAATGAACACAATGTGAATGCATCCATTATGAGCAATATTTAATTTAATCAACATTGCAACAGGATGAATTGGAAATTTGCATATAAATTATTCCTGAAATATTTCGTTTTATGAACCTTTTGTTTGGAATATTGGTTTGCTAGTATGACATTAATTAAATGTTATCAGCAATTCATTGAAAATAGAAATGGAATTAATATTCTTAAAAATAGGAATCAAAAGAGAAATGTTTGTAGCATGCAAACAATATGTAACAGATAATAAAATGTTATTTATATGGTGATAACAAACGCAAGCGGATTGTGTCGTCTCGGCAACCGAATCGGCAAAATTTATGGAACATGGCATACAACGGTTTTTACAGCTAGCAGCGTATGGTTCACATCACTGGAAGAACCGTTTTCAAAAAACGAGACAAGCAAAAGCAGCGGTGGTGTGTGTTTGGGTCTATCTAGCGCTTAGTAAACAATAGCTGACTCGGTTGTCAAGAAGGCAAGAACGCTGTATTCGACGACTTCGAATAATCATCACATTTTCATCAAAATATTTAAGAAACCACAATTGGGAATAATAAAACTATATACTACACTAAATGTTGCACTAAATTACAAACAAATGAATATTTTTAATACGACAAACTATCGAAAATTATGTTAACAGTAAAAACAATTGCGTAATGTCAACCGCGACATAAATCGTCTGAATTTTTGCCTCAACTATATCATGCCTTAGTGGTATTAAGGTACAAATAAAATTTAAAGCATTTTTTTTTAAATAAGCAGAAGTAGGAAATAAAAAATATTCTATTCAAATTTGTTTATAATAATATCTCTACCTCTCATTCTAACCGCAAATGCTACCCCAGAAGTCAGAAATCCTCAGAGAAACTAACTTCTGTCCTATAACTTTTCCGTGAATAAAAAGTCAATAATGTACAGTGATAATTTTTGAAGGATATCGTTATTGGTAAAGAACAAAAATAGTATTAAAATGACAACTTAAAAGACTCTTCTTGGCTTATAAAATTATTGAAATTAAAAAATTATTATCTACTCAAAAATGTTAAAAGAAACATTCCCAATAGATACATTTATTTTGTAATATTTGTAATTTATTTGTTTTTCAAATTTCTAATAAAATATAACTTTCTGTAAATGGTCGACAATATTTATCTTCAAATGATTTCTTAAAATTTCTAAACTGTAGCACTACTTCTTGCATTTAATCTGCACGGTCTAATACTTTAGCTACCCATGTGATTAATTAATTAATATGTAATAAAAAAACTTATAGGAGTTGGTTGCTCAGCACTATTTGGGCTCAACAAGAAACTATTTGCCTAAAGCTTTGGGAAATTAATTGTGAATTCTGGGTTAATATCAAAGCCGACATTAATGAAGAGGCGGACATAGCTGTTCTCGTCTTGATTAACCGCCTTTGGTCTATTAAGGAACTAATTTATCGTATTTTCGAACCACTGTGGTAAAAAAATTAACGTCAACTTTATAAACAAGGAAAAGCTCATCAGGTTCATTTTTTCAACGTTCCTTCTTATAATTAGCCACAGCTAGTGTAAAAATTTGGTATCACTTACAATCTAGATACATAAATAACTATTTTCTACGTTCATGCAAAAAATAAAACTTTGTTGAACTTTATTTAGTGGAAAAAGTGGTTCCTTATTGCATTAGTGCAATAAAATGTATATTGCATTCATCTGTCATTCTACTACAGCGTTTTGTCATCATGACAAACATAAACGTTCAAATCGATGTCACATTTTCCTAGACTTAGTGTCATCTAAAGAACATTTTTTGGTTTTTGCATGAACATAGAAAAAATATTGTATGCAACTCGTACAAAAAGTGCTTATTGCACTCGACGTGTTGTCCTACTCGGCCTGACGGCTTACTTTTTGTACTTATTGCATAAATAACTATTAAGGTCACCGTATGTCTTAATGTAAAATGATTAAATTTAATTTAAAAAGATACGTATTTTGAACAATTTCTGTACCTCAAAATTTGTTGGTTAGACCGATTTCGGTCGTTATATATTCGTTCTACTTCGGTACCTTTGAATTCAAATAATCGGTTCAAATATTATCTTTTTTTAACTTGTAATAAGAGGGAAAAGTTTTACTTTTAATGTCGTGGAAAAAAGTTGTATAATATGCTGGATGTCTCTTACTACCAAATTATTAGAAATACAATTTACTAAAATTTAATAACAAATACACTATGCATGTATTTCTAAAAACCTTGTCATGAGCAGAAATAACTTATGCGTAGAGACTTTTTAGTGGAATTTGTTCATTCATCTGATAAATGTGAATTATCTCTCCTTCTATCTAAATGTGCATTGTCCATTATTTAAAAATGTATTGCAATGTATTTCATTCTCATTAGAAAATATGTTGAAATGTTTTCGCTGAAAATGATATATTATTCATGAAATGTTAATATATCTATATTCTTTGGTTTTTGCAAATATTTGTCGATCTACGTTACCTGTGTGAAAATACATATTATTATCTCGAATTTTAGTTTATATTGAATTTACAATTAACGTAACTACCACTAATGTTAATATCTCTTGTAGGTAAACAAAGATAGATAGGTAGTTTGAAATTAATGTGTATGGGTTAGAGACAGCATTTAAATTGGAATAAGCTGATGCACACGTAACAAAGTACAATATTAAAGTTACTCTTTTATAAACTATATACAGGGTGTCCCGAAATAGAAGGCCATTACCCACATATTCTTTGGGCAAAAATAAGGCGACTTTCCTTTTCCCATTTTTTTAGTTGGACGTCCCTGTTTCAATATACAGGGTGTTAAAGTTGCATTTCAAAAAACTATTTTTGTTAATAATTCCATTGTTTTGTAAGATACACACTTGAAATTTTGCACGTACCTTTATCTTATTCCGGCTTACTTATCATGTAATTTTGGTGATAAAAATCGAAGGGCGAATGGAGGTAACTGAGTGATGCAGTACTCTTTATTCCCTCCAATTATTTCTAAGTACCCCTTTTGCAGCTTTTTCTTGAAATAGTATCAAACGTAGAATTTTCATTTTATCTTCTTTGTATTTTTTTGTTTAAATGCTCCGTTCTGGAGAAAAACGGCAATTTGTAGTGCCCATAAATCTATAGTTCACTATCATTTTCAAGTGAAACTGAAATTTTGTGAATATACCTATCATTACAATACCTTGGCAACTTAGCAAATCGTAATACTTACTGAATGAATATTTGCTATTTAAAACAAAATGGGTAATTCTAAATGTTATGAAATTGGGAATACTTATGAATTGAAAAAATAATATGGCATTAAATTCTCTTATCAACCAAAAAATAATAGTCCCATTTAGTAATAGTAATAATGAACGATCAACATAATAACTTTTTACCTAAATAACATTAAATAAAATAATTAATTAATTACTACTAATTTAACAAACGTTCTACTTGCCCACCCTCCTCATTAACACATGTACGTACCCTTTTAAGTAGTGAAAACCTTATCTTTTGAAAGATATTCTCCTTTTGCGTAAGTTCATCAGCTGCCAATACTATTCTCTCTCTGAGATGGTTAATGTCGTTTATTTCTGCAGCATGAACTATATCTTTCATATAACCCCAGAAAAAAAAACAATTGATTAATGTCAGGTGTTCGTGGTGGCCATTGAATAAGTGCGTCTTGTCCTCGCTAATCCAAAGATTGGGAAATAAATGGGTATTTAAATACTGCCGGACTTTTCTACCATAATGGAGTGGAGCACCGTCAATCTGCATCCACATATCATCACATACGATAACAGGTAAATCATGTAAAACATTTCGGAATTCATTTTGCAGAAAATTTAAAAATGATGCTGATTTTAAATTATTTGGTATGAAAAGGGGACCCAACAGAATATTATCCACTACTCCCGTGCAGACATTAACCCTGAATGTAAATTGATGGTGTGCTACAATGGTTGCATGGGGATTCAAATCCGTCCATACGTGGCTGTTATGCATGTTTGTCAATCCATTTCTGGTAAAGCTTGCCTCATCCGTGAATAGAATTTTTCGTACGAAGTCCCTATCTGCATCATTCTGTGTTAAAAACCAACGACTAAATTGCATCCTAGAAGCAAAATCTTGGGGAAGAATATTTTGTATTGGGTTTATAAAGTCCGATGAAGATCCATTTTTGTGCAATTTTGTGTCAAGAAACAATATTTGTACTTGTGCTTGGTTCTTCTTCTACCAGTGCTAAGATTTGTTCCTTTTGTTAAGGGCTTAATTTTCTATGTAGGCGGCAAATTCCGAACTTCTGATTCATAAACTTTCCGATTTCACGAACGTGTGTATCCAAATTTAAGAAAACCTTCCTTTTCGGATGTGATCTGTTGGGATAAGGGAGTTCACTATTTTTTCCTGACATTCATCTGCCGCTAAGATATTTGTAACCCATCAATACATGCCGTTTTTCTCCAAAACGGAGCAGTACAACAAAAAATTACAAAAAAATTGATATTTCAAGAAAAAGCTGCATACATGTACTTAGAAATAAATGCAGGGGATAAAGGGTACCGCATCCCTCAGTTACCACCATTCGCCCTTTGATTTTTTTCACCAAAATTACATGATAAGTATGCCGAAAAAAGATAAAAGTACGTGCAAAATTTGAAGTGTGTATCTTACAAAACAATGGAATTATTAACAAACATAGTTTTTTTAAAATATAACTTTAACACCTTGTATATTGAAACAGGGACGCCCAAATAAAAAATGCCATAAGAAAAGTCGCATTATTTTTGTCCAAAGAATATGTGGTTAATGGTATGGCCTTCTATTTTGAGACACCCTGTATATTCAAGGAAAAATTTTCCCATTTAAAAAAGTTTGTGTGACTTTTTTCGAGTAAAATAGGAAAGTGAAATCATTTTTTGGTTAAGTATTATTTTTGTCATTTATATAATAATTATCTAATGATAGTAACCGCTAAAATACAAGAAACAAACACGTGTTTACATCATCAACACCGGAACACTACACCTATCACCTATATCTACGGAAACATAAACCGAGCTGAACGTTGTGTGACGTCACACCAATGATATTACGTATTCGGCCACGTGTTTTGTTTACATTCCATGTCAATTCATTAATGTTAGTATTTTAATTATTATGCGATTGTTGTCGTCAGGCACATGTTGACCCTTCAATATGTTTGAATTATCCTGTAACACATTTCAAACGAATATAATATTTATACAACTTCCCCATTGTAGCTATAGAGATGAATGTCATTACTTTTCCAAATTGTTCCCTTGTCTACCTGCGTATCTAATAAGAGGAATATGATATTATATTTTCATGTTATCTCCACTTGTTGCTTGCGCCTCTTCATCCAGTTTCGAGCTGGACAAGGTTTGAAACATAAAATTTATGCAATATTTAAGGACGGTTAAACAAATGTTCATTCTAAAGAAAGAACAGTTTAATTCACATGGAGTTACAAAAAGTTATGTTAAACCTACTAGCTGCTTTGAAATAATGGATTTGATTATTTTAATTTAAATAAGATTTTAGCATATAAATAGTAATATATAAAAATGGACCAGATTATATTTTTTAAATTTATGTGAAATTAGTAGTAGTATGATTATTATTTATTATTTATTTTAAGAATAAAATTTAGGAACAATAATAATATGTTTTTGGCTTCTACAGAAGTCTCTAGTATTTTCTTATAAGCTGTTTCAACTAATGTTTCAGACACGTACTTTTAAAATATAGCTACTATATCAATGTGTTCGATTTTTTTTTAACTTGATATGTTTATTGATAAATAAGATCACTTTCTTTGTTATAATTACTTAATTAAGATCTTGAAGGAGATGACACACACACAGCGACTTGGATCAATGTATCTCTATTTTGATGTTTTGTATTGCAATAGATACCTAATATACTTTTTCCTAATACTGTATTATACAGAGTGTCGCGTAATCAGTGGATCACAGAGAACTGTAAATTGTAGACGTGAAAATAATAAGATACAAACATGATTTAGTAAAATTTAACTCGTTTAGTGTAAGAATTTATTTTTGAAAAAGTATAATAATTTGATAGTGGAACTTATTGAAGCTAAAATTGGTACCATTATGTTTTTAGGACCACAAATCTACCTCAGACTCCTCATTAAAGACACCAGTTACAAACAGATGGATGAATACACTCACCCTGTAGTTTTTTATTTCGATATAATAATAAATTGTCAAAGAAGAGACTCTTCTAAGTAGAAAGGTATATTTCATTTATCTCATTGTCGATATACATGGTGAAACTTAAATAAATACAAATATTTTAACCAGCGGTACAGTTCACTGTGTAGAACACATAATGAATAGATTTTTTACAAAATCAGGAATAAAAAAGTCAAATTTTTCAATCGAAAACTTGTTAAGGACCGCTGACTCTGAACTAATATTTTTAAGAATCATGGTGAATGAGAGCGTTGCCAGTGTTACACTAATGTCTTCGAATAGGCTTCAACGATGTTAAGTAGAATTTTTAGACATGTCAAAGAATCATTGAAATACGTTTATTTATGAAAATATTAATGGCCACCTCCTCCCCTTTGCCATTCCTATAAATCATATAAATCAAAATATAAACCAGATTCTCTACTCACAATCATAGTTCAATCTAGAATTTGGTTATTATCTATTTTTACTACACTCCATCTGATTTATCACAATACTTTACCGTTATCACTATCACTGTTTGAATAATGCGCCATATTTTATATAATCACACTGTATTCCACGAAAGATAATAATTAAATGCACAAGACACTTAAGAGAAAAACACTGCCCTCTTAAAGCGTCAAGTAGTGCATTGCTTAAAGTAACCATTAGCTTCGTCACCTGTTATCTGTGCCTACCACATCAGTTTCTTTTTTGCATGCGATTCACTCTGCTTTTAAATATTTTACTTTGCCTTTATCTTAATATTGAACGCATACATCAAGTTAGTTATTTTATATTGAGCAGTCGACGGCGATTGACAAACGTCAAACTAAAGTGTTGACCGTTGTGAAATTAGTTTGAGGGATATTTCTTGTATAATCAAGAGTGACAATAAAGTTTGTTTGCCTACGTGATGTGTTTCAACGCTAACCCAACATAGAGGTTACAGTATTAACTTGTTAACATTTTATTGGTCTAAGTCCCCCCTCTATAACCTTTTTCAGAAACTATCTCATAGGTAGAACTCAAGGGGTAATATATAAAGGTGTAACGTCATCCATACAGCAAATTGGACGAGGTGTAGCCCAAGGCTCAATTCTTGGGCCCCTATTTTATACTATTTATACAAGCAATTTCTTCTCAGTACTGCAACATTGTAACGCACATATGTATGCTGACGATACGCAGTTTTTAAACAAAATATGAGTTGACATCAATACAGGAAATAAATACTGACCTGGATACCTTGCTAAAAATTTCTTCTGATCATAATTTAATAATTAATCCAGACAAGTCATCTGTTATGTTACTTGGTTCAACACAGTTGAACAATATTCCTATTCAACTTAACAATATTTTATTACAACCGACACAGAAATCTAAAAATTTGGGTGTTGTACTCGACAGTAAATTAAAGTTCACTGACCACGTTTCACTCATTTTGCAAAAATCTTATTTAAAACTAAAAACATTATATCAATGTAGACATTTATTTGATGTGAAATTAAAAATACTACTCTGTGATTCTCTTGTTTTAAGTTATGCAAATTACTGTGACTATGTCTATGGTCCCTGTCTGTCTGTTTATGACTCTAACCGGCTGCAAAAATTACAAAACTCGTGTTTACGCCTTATATATGGGATACGAAAATTTGATAGAATTTCGTACACATTAGAAAAAGCTAAATGGCTGAATATGTCAAACCGAAGAAAATTACATGCGTTAACTTTATTTCACAAAATTATAATAGAAAGAATAGGGGGCTTCTTACCTTTGGAATAAAATTATTTATCGTAGAAACATTCACAGTACAAATACTCGTCAAAAAACTGCTATTGACATTCCGAAACACAAAACTCAGCTTTTTAAAAAATCTTACTCATACCAGATATCAAATAAATATAACAATATTCCTGTCTCACTAAAAGTTATGTCTTCAGCCTCGTTTAAAAACAAACTATTTCATATCATATTTAATGACCAGTGCACAAAGCTAGATTTATAAAGTTAGATTATTTGTTTATGTTACAATTGTTAGGTTAAATTATTGTTCTTTTGGATATGTCTGTGACATTGTAGGTGCATGCATATGTGGGATACAAAGAATGTAAATTAAATTTCTCTTAGGTCTTTGAGGAAGAACAGCTCTAGCTGATCAACTGACCTTTTGACCACACCTTTATTTATTTTTATCGTTTTCTCTTGAGACATGTTATTTTGAATTTGGTCAATAAATACTATTATTATTATTATTATTATTAAATATGGATAACTATTTAATTAGTTGGTTTTTCAGTAAGTAGGTGAGCTTTTATTCACGTTTATGGATATTTTTGGAATCATTGAGCAAAGTAACTTCCTTTAATTGATAGTATCGCACCTGCAGAGATTCATATTTTAATTGTTTATGATAATTTTGCTTTACTTATTGCTAAAAACAAGTGCTTTTAAATTAGAAACAATGGTAAAAATTGAACTTCCGTTAAAAAATATTTATCTTACAGGTGATATGGCGACCTTGCCTTCAGTAAATCATATGGTTTATTTTATTAGGTGACGTCAGTGGTCTATCTGGTCAGCGGTCTTCAAAATGAAGGTAATAAAAAATAATAATATCTCCGTAAATATTTGAAATTTGTAAAAATAACTTTCACTAGACTTATCTATATGACAAAATACACCTACAGTTAAAATATTTGTACTTATTTAAGGTTCACCCTGTTATATGCATTTGAATTTTGTATTTAATGAACATTAAATAGATTACCTATCACTGAAACATCAAATTAAAACAACAACAAATTACCTTTTATTAAAAATTAATTAAAAAATAGGGGACAAAACCATATAGCTATATTGAATTGCGTCATTTTACCCGTTGATTTTTCAAAATTAATATAGTTTCCAATATAAATAGATTTAGCAGTTGCGTAAGAGGAATTTTTTAATAACATTTCAATGAACAAAATTGAACTTTGAGTTGAATTCTACATTCAGTACCGATTCGTGAAATTAAATTCACTGCTAAACGAATTTTCTTCGAAATATTCAAACTCATGATATTTTCGTTATGCTTTTATTAAATCGAAATTGAATTGGTTAATATGAATCCACGTATGTAACTGAAATACGGATTATTTCCTATGTTGTGGGTTGTATACAATTTGACTACATATGAATGAGCATAGTTTCCACAATTTCCACACATGGAAAAATAAAATAAAATATATGTGTAGGGTGATTTAAACCTTTTCACGAATCTCAAAATTAAAGTATAAGGAGATTCTCGTGGGCCTTAAATAGAATTAGATAAAACTGAACATAGAAGCATAGATCCGTTGTTTTTTTTAAGTTATAAGATGGCGCACAAAATCTGCTCATAAAAGTACCCATGTTATTTGATGGAGATTATTACACTAGAACAGCACCAGCACGTACCGTCACCTGCAACGATCATCGCAACAGGCCGTGTCGGTGATCTATAAGGTCTATGCCTGGCGGCGCTAGTCCGACGTAAGCTATGTTCCCACAAATATCAAGGATTGGTTTCAAACTATTAGAAATATTCGACCAGTTAAATTGTGGATGTGCCGCATCCACGCTTATCAACAACCTTTATTTACTTACCTTAAAGAAACTGCAATTCTTTCGTCACATGGCACTGTTCTGTGAAATCTTATTTGGTGCTGAAGGAAACGACTATCCAAGAGCTCGATTTTTGTTTTGTTTTTGTACACGGTATTTTTACGGGCTCATTTGAGTCCTTAAAATGAGTCTAAAAATTTGCTTTGATTACTTACATAAGCAGAGGTTTGAATGTTTTTTCTTTTTTGCAAGCTTTAATCTGCTAAGCATTCCAGCTCTTTTTGTATAAAATAATTTCATTCTTGTAGCACTTTCGGATATACCGGGAGTTGCCATCTACTTGCTTATTTTACATGAAACATCCTGCATATTTTTGCTTATTTGGATTCGACACGTATTTTTAGGGGGATTTTTATTAAACTTCGAAATTTTTCAAAATCAAAACAACTTTTTTTAGATATATAGATATAAGGAAGCTTGACAAAAGTCTCTTAAAATTACGCGTGGAATCCAAATATGCAAAAATATACACGTATTCCATTTAAAATAAGCAAGTAGATGGTGACTTTCGGAAACCATGAGTGCTACAATAATGGCATTTTATCAGTCGAACACCCCTCAAAACCCCAAAATCTAAATTTTCAAAATTGAAATCGAAGTAGTCTCTGAAATATTCTAATGGGCTGTTACTGTCAAACAGCCTGTATGCTTTAAAGATGCTATTTAGTAGTATTTATTAGGTCAAACTGTTTATATAAAACAGATGTTCGAAATATACTGAATAAAATAAGTTTACTTGCCAACACAAATTCTTTAAAAAACTTCCAAGCGTCACTATGACATTTTTTGACTGTCAAAGGTTGACATTTTCCATATTGACAAAAAAATGGTATCTTAACAATAAAAGTTATGCAGATGACGTGGCTATTGCTAGAAATAGTAGGGAATTAAAAGAAGTAACGAGAAAACTTGTGGAGGAAGCAAGTAAAGTGGGATTGCGGATAAATCAAGAGAAAAGTAAGCTTTTGAGAATAGGAGAACAAAAAAAGGATACCTATTTTAAATTGAGAACAGAGCATGGAGAGATGGAGTTTGAGGAAGTTCAAGAGTATGTATATTTGGGGGCGCTAATAACAGCTAACTGTGATGAGGAACAAGAAATAAATAGGAGAATAATAAAAGCAAAGAGAAGTTCGGCAGCAGTCAACCACTTATTGAAAATCAAAAATTTGCCAGAGGAGTAAAATTTAGAATGTATAAAACAATTTTGAGACCTACAGCGCTGTATGGTAGTGAAAGCTTGTTTGTCAATAAGTAGTCAAGAGAAAAACTTTTAAGGTGGAAAGGAAAATGTTGAGGAGAATTCTATGGGGTAAGAAGACGGAGGAAGACTATGTAAAGAGAAATAATGAGGAAATATATGCAATGTACCAGGCATTTTGTCTATAAATATAGACAAAATTGTAAAAGCCAGAAGAGTGCAGTGGCTAGGGCATCTAGAACGTATGGAAGAAGAAAGGGCAGTTAAGAAAATAGTAGGGAGTAAACCTAACTACAAGAAAAAAAAGAGGTAGACCGAGGAAGCGATGGAGAGAAGCAGTGGCAATAGATCTAAGGGAGAAAAATGTAACGGATTGGAAAAGAAAGGCGAAGAACAGAATGGAATGGAGGAGAATAACACAGCTCTGGGCCTAAAAGGCCTGTAAACAGCTTTATATATATAACAATAAAAGTATTCACTTTTAATTCTAGGAGCCAAAATTGACACTTGGCTGACCGCAACGTTGAATATTGTGACCAAAGCGTTAAGGGCTTCATTTTATTTGATAATTTTGAGAAATACACCATCAATACATGTTCTGAATACAACTTAATGTTTTTTTTTGCACTAATCAATAAAATGTTGGTAGACACATTCATAAATGTCTCGAGATTTCTTTGGGAGAAGATTCAAAGAAATCTCTTTCGCACACTCCAGTATGTACTCAGGTACACCTAAATCTTCATTTCCATGTTAACAAACTTTTCAGCAAATTGAACCACAAACAATCACGGATGAACTCAATTAACAATATGGCGACTAATGCTTGACACAGTATCCATGAACTACATCGATATATCGTACTTACATACTTTGCTTTATTATTCAAATTTGGTTTGAATAATTTCAAAGCACAAATTAATAATTAAATGGGAGATTTTTGTTTGAGAGAAAATAGCGTGTTTTATTCGAATTAAAAATGCCTAATATAATAATATGTTATTTTTGTTGTTTAACTGTGAACTACACTTTTCTGTGGCATGTCAAGTACTACTTGATGTTTCCAGTGTTATACTTATAACGTGTATCTCTAGAAAATAAAGTTTTGGATATTTCTCTATACAACAGTTACCCGTCAGGAAGAAAAAAACTCTTGTAATAAACGCTGATTTATCGTCTCTTCAAAGTGAACCATTACTGGAAAAATAAATCGCCTACTCAGGCGAATTTCCATTGAAAATTGGATCATCGAATCTATCTAGCAAACATTCTTGTTGGGCGCATTTCGCATCGAAGCGTTTCATAGACTCAGGTAGATAAATGTGAGGTAAAGCTTATATGTTGCAAAGAAAATTGTAACTGCAGAAAATTTCGTCATTGTGAATATTCAGCGCAGGAAACCGATGCCGATACGTGTTAGTTGTTTTAGTTTTATTTCTTTATATTCAGATAAATTGCGTAGAAATACAAATTATATTAGTAAATAATATTCACCCTCAAAGTAAAATTTACGGTGGATTGTTAGTTTTTTATTGCCTAAGTCAATAGTGTGAAATAACACATCAGAATGTAATATTACAACAATGAGAAGTTACTATTTGAAACGTAAAGAACTGTTACCAGTTCTATGTAAAATTCATAGTCCATTTCTTTTGTATTATTATTCTAGGTTATATTAACTACTAACTATGTAATTTTCTTGTAAGATTTATATTTATTTTTCCAATTTGTCGTGTAATGTAGAAGTGGAATTAATATCAAAGAGAAGTTTATGATTATACAGGATTAACTATACCTAAGTACAAATATTTTAAGAGGGGATAGAGAAAATAAAGAATTAAAGGAATCACCCTTATAAAGCCAAAACAAATTATTTTCGAAATTATATTAAATCCTTATCTAACGCCGCCTATGCGACTTGTCCGCCACACGTTTACAGAATCAGAGTAGGCAACATAGGCAACTAGCAACACGGCGGTAAAATTTCCCGTCATGTCATAATTTAATTCCTGTGTTTATGATGTGTTTACATTTTGATTTAGGTTGTAGTTTTGTGTTCTTCTTCAGTTTTTAGTGCCTTTTTTAATTTTTAAACGTTTTATAGCTATTAAATAAAGAAATTTGTGTCGGGTGCACATACCTTCCCACAATATAATTTGGTTTTATAGGTTATGGGACAAGACTGCCGTCATTCGATTTTGTTATAATAAATAGGCATTTTTATCTAACTATACCTACGGGAAGTGTGTTTTATCGGTAGTGAGTGGTTATAATGAATCAAAATGTTGTAGTTTTGCCAGTTTGTAACGAAATAATGAAAGACGAATGCAAAATAGTGTAGCTAACTGGATTAACTGTGACCTAACTATCTATCAGGTATTATTACTAATAACAATGTTAATTTTTGTCGTTTTTGAATTTAGAAATGCTGCAAAAAAAACGACCGCATGGTAGTAGATATTGTTGATAGATATAAGCTTTATCTATGAATCTAAAGCCATCTCAGTCGATGCTTATCATAGGGGCCGACTTTCCGTAGGAAAAGAGGGTTTTGTCCCATTTTTTAAATATTGAGTTAAAATTCTGGAACAATTTTTTTATTGTCTTTTAGGCGTTCCTGAGCACGTGGTTAAAATTGTTGTACTTACTTATAGTTAACCCTGTATCACCAACAATAATGGTATAAAGCTTTACAGCCGTACAAAATATTTAATTGCACGCTGCTGGAATCTGATTTACTGTAATGGAGTGACAATGTAAATTGGCGGTGTCACATATCGCACGAAAAAAACCTCCAAAGTTCTGTGATTAAACCGACACCTGCCTAAAAAAATTTACAGCGTTTTTACTTTAAGATAAACTTAAATATATATTGATCTGACTAAAGTGACATCTTTAAAATGAATAAAATTTTATTACATTAATTTTGAAAAAGAATAGAGGTACTTGATCTTGATCACTATTAGAAACATGACCTTATTACAAAAACTGTTAGAAATTTTGTCCCTCGACTTGTACACACATTTGGATACGCCTTATTCAATTTTGCCGTACTAAAGCAAATGTTTCTCTTGGTTGCTGTTCTTGTAGACGCAAATTATTCGCGGCAGCTGCAATACGGTCACGCAAATCCTCGACGGTTTCTACTTCGATACGGTACACCTTATTTTTTAAATGACCCAACAAAAAGAAGCCAAGAAGGTTTAAATGGGGAGACCGTGGGGGTCATGCTATCGGTTAACTTCGACCAGTTCACCGTACTTCGTGTACTTGATGGAGATAATCTCGAATATCTAGCTGAAAGAGAGGAGGTGCCTAATCATGAAAAAGCTACATGTGTTGTCGGACAGCTAGAGGTACGTTTTCAAGAAAGGCAGGAAGGTTATTGTGAAAAAATTCAAGATATTATAAACCATCCACACGATTGGGCAACATGAACAGTCAAATTAAGCGCTCTTCAACAACTCATGCTCAAACATTCAGTGAAAAACGGGATTGGTCCCGTTCAATTGTGTGCGGATTTTCGAGTTTCCACACGTGTGTATTGTGAACGTTTTATATTCCATTGGGAGCAAATAAATCTTCATCTGTAACTCGTAAATTGGGGATTTTCAGCATTTTGCTACACAACAATTTATAAAATCTTACTCGTAATTGATAATACGCTGGTAAAAGTACTTGAACACGCTGGATATGATATAGAGAATAACTGAGCTTCGTGTAGTTAGCGCCAGCTGGTGATTGACGTTAGACACCGTACTGTCTAGCAATCTGCCTTGTACTTGTTTGAGGATTTTCACGGACCACATTCAACACTTGTTCTTCACGTGCTAAAATACGTTGTGGTCGATTGAAAATTTTAAAGATTGACATTCCTACGATAAATGAAACAACATTACTGACCTCGTTCGTTTACCACCAAGAGAGCATATCCCTACCTCAACACTATTCGCCAGATAAGCGACACGTGCTCCTGGCGCAAAAACTTGTTTACTGTTTTGTATATCAGATGCCGTTGAAGTACAGTTGCTCAACTACGTACTCCTTTATAATGTTAGAACTTTAAACATTTTTAATGCCAAATCTATTAGACTTTTATTATAATTTGTTTGCTGATATCGACTTTATTATTTAAGGATGCACATATCTTCAAAGTCTTATTTTGATCCCAGGAGACCCTGGCCGAAGTTATTTTAATTCTTTGGAGACATCCTGTAGACTCATACAGGGCGATTCAGTCATAATGTCATTAATTTTAAGACAAGATAGAGAAAAATGAGTATAATGCGAATACGCTATTTAAAAAAAAATGAATACATATTTACGCCAGAAAAAAATATTTCAATAACCTTGTTTTAACTCAATGACAAGCACTGAAGAACCGTTAAATAATAACAGAAACAAACAATAATTAAATTTGCATTTTTATAAACACCGGGTGTAGTCATTTGAAATTATGAGAATTTTATAATAAATGCCAACGGCAGTAATCAGCACAGTCGGCACAGCTAAAAAGTTCAAATTCCCATTTAATACGTTGCCGGCGGAATAAGTCGAGCACCGTTCGGGTTTGTTTTCCTATGCAGACGAGCCCGACTTCGATATGGAACAGATGCACGCTGTTCCTCACCTTTCTTCATCCATCATTATTTTTGCGTGGTAGAGGTTAGCGAATTTCGTATGTTTGTGTCGCCAGTGTAGTTTATAATTATTTATAAAATTTGATATTTGTCTAAAAATACAATTCAAGTAGGGTAAAGTACGGTTGTCCTCTGCTGAACAGAGCCGTGAAAAAAATAAATAAAACACTTTTTAATAGACATTTGCCTCTATGTCTTCCGTGTGCGTATGTGTTATTCGGTACCTACTCACTGATTTTGATTCATATTCATAATCAAATGCGATTTGCAATATTTGGGAATATTAACGTACGAGCTCAATTTGATTCAGCTTTCATGAACATAACGAAAAGGTGACAAAAAGGTATGTTTTTCATGTTTTATGCTAAATTATGGGACTATTACTATATAAAATTTTGTGGAACATTTGAACTTACATTACGAGGACATGATGAATGATTTTTACGTCACAACTTGACAAAACGCTTAAACGAATACCTTAAAAATGCAACAATTATTAAAGATACCTCCAAGAATATACAAAATACATACATTTTAGATTCCAGACAAGAAGTTTGTAATTAGAAAAAAAATCTGTCCCTTCAGCACAGATGCAGACATGCTGTTATTATACGCATGTGGTTCTGGCAACACAGCTGGACTTTTATATAGCTTCAATACTCGTACGCGTCATCAAAAAATTTGTAGCGTACCAGGAGAGTCGTGTTGCCGATTGTTATAAGGGATTTGTTTATGTTTTGAAAAGTCGAGTATTTTTTTTTTCGATTTTGTCTTTATTAGGCCTTCCGAATACGTGGTTAAATTTAATGACATTATGACTAAATCACCCTGTAGAACTAAAATCAACCATTTTGTGACAACAGCAATTTATTCATGTCAAAATATAATAGCTGAAAATAGAAATATATTGTCTGTTTTATCCAACAACATCTGAGACAACACTGCAGGTGGCAAACTTTTCCGACATTCCATCACTTTAAAAAAGAACGTGGTTAAAGTTAAGTCATCTATAATGGAACCCTTCCGTACCTAATAACCTCTTTAGCAAAATTAGTATTGTAAAAGAAATCTTTGGGTTAAGTGTACTTGGGGCACTTTATTATTTATGTGACAGTTTCCAGGAGCTTGATGAATGTGTTTCCCTTTTATCTGGGGCAAACATTTTTTTATAAAGAGCCATTTTGTCGTAACGACGGCGGATTAATAAAAGGGGAGATTTGGAACTTTGTGACTGCAACTTTTTCAATTCTTATGATTCCACTTTGACAAATATTAATTGGCGTACGCTTGTACTTAATTGGACATTTTGTCACTATTGAGAAATGAATGAACATTTCGCGTAGATTAAGAAAAATTAGATTTATATTAAAAAAGTTAGGTTTAATGATTCTGTCGTAGTATCAAAATTCATTTGGAAATGTTTTTCCTTAACCCAAACAATATTCACGGGTATTATATTTCTAGATATCTTGTAATTAATAAAGAAAAATATTTTGTGAAACATGATTATCTTCAAACGTGTGTTTCAAAATTTTAATAAAAGTTTGCAGGAGATAGAAAATGGTATTTTCATTTTATAATTACTATAAAATCTAATTGATAGATGTACAAGAATATTTATTGAATAGATGATTCCTAAGTTTGGATAGATAATTTTTATAAGACCTAATTAATAAATATACGGACAGAAAATTCAGAAATGTCTGTTATATAAATTAAATTTGTTATACAGTGTTTATTTATTTATTTAACTATTTCTTATTTTCATGCTAATACACCGAAGTGTTTGCACACGTCAACAAAGTAATGTAAAAGTTCAATGGCATACAAAGCAATAATACACTACACAAACTAATAAAAAATATAAAAAATGTAAGACATACAAAAACACAAAATTATATAGTTACAGATTAAAATTATACAGTAAAATATTTACCAACTACTCACACGAATTGTTTAAAATTATTATTAAAATACTCACAGAAAGTATAAAAAGTCACGGTCCGCCGAGGTCACGGCATAACAACCCGGAAAATCACCATGTATCAAATTACAACACTGGCCGTGAAAGCCTAAAAACCTTGTTAAGTAAGTATGTTTTTACTTTTCGTTTAAATGCTACTAGCGGCAGTACCTTGAGGTTATTTGGGAGAGCGTTAAAAAACTGATAGACCAAGTAGCCCATACCATTTCTGGTCTTGTTAAGTCTCCGGAATTCAATGTTTAACTCATTTTTATTTCTGGTGTTGTACATATGAATGCAACTTCTGCTTCCAAGTTGGTGCAAATTGGTTTTAACATATGAAAGACATTGATAAATATAAATACACGGAACAGTTAGAATGTTAAACTTAATATAGTATAATTTACAATCGTCCCGAAACTCCAGACCTGCCATAATCCTTATTGCTTTCCGTTGTTGCGAGAATACCCTTGATAACCCGGTTGCATGACCCCAAGTTAATATGCCATATGATATAATTGACTGTATGAGTCCATGAAAAGCGGTTTTTAATGTTGGTACCGATAAAATTTTACTTAGACTTCTAAGAAGAAATAGATATTTAGATAATTTATTATATAAATAATCAATATGACAGTTCCAAGTTAACCTGGGATCAATTTGCACTCCGAGAAATGCAATACTTTCAGGGTTGCCACAATTTTATAGGCTACGAAGAGAGAAAACCATCCTCTGTGTTTTAGCAACATTGACTGTTAACCCGTTGCTGATAAATTAATTCTTGGCATCGTCCTGGATCAGATGCATATCATTAAGAAGATACATTTAAATTAGTGGTTGATATATTTGTATCATCAGCAAATAGAATGTTCAAAGTATTACTTTTAAATATTGTTGGTAAATCATTTATGTAAATTAAAAACAGCAACGGACCCAGGACGGAACCTCGAGGCACTCCAAAATTCAGCCGAAGAACACCTGATTCATTCCCATTATAAGTGACAAATTGATGCCTATTTGAGAAATAGGAAGATATTTGTATTATTGAATCAGATGAAAATCCGTAGAATGACAGTTTCCTCAGCAAAATATCATGAGCCACGCAATCAAATGCTTTGCTTAGGTCCAGGAATTGGAACCAACATATTTTCCTTCCTCAAATCCGGAATTAATGAAAGTTGTTAAGTTGTCAATTGCTAGCCTTCTTGATAGACCTGCACGAAAACCAAATTATTGTTTGCTGAATAAGTTGTGTATTTCAAAGTATTCTGTTACTTGAATTTTCAAAATATTTTTGAATACTTTTGCAAAGTACGGTATTATTGCAATCGGTCTATAGTTAGACGGATCATTAGCATCATCTTTTTTATATATAGGGACAACTTTAGACAACTTGAAACAATCCGGAAATTACTTTTTTTTATTGAGTTGTTAATTATATATGTAAAAGGTAGAAGTATACTGTTCAAAATAGATTTTAATATGGTGATATTTATATTATATGCATCTATACTTTGCTTATCCTTGAAATTTATTATTATGTTCGCTATTATTTCCCAGGGTGATACCTCAGAGAATGTAAAACTGTTCGTAGACATCGTATTTGTTAGGTAATCTTCAAACTGATTATCACATACAGGTAGATTATTGAACAAATCAACAGCAACGCCTGTGTCTGCGTATATATTCGTCATTTAATTTTATTTTAGATTTTTTTATTTCTTGTCAATATAAGGACCTATAAGATACATAAGCGGATTTGTTTCCAGCTGATGGATAATTTATGTAACAATCATGAAGAAAGTGCATGTGTTCTCGCATGCGTCGTAGGCTGTCATTGAACCATCCTATCGGAGACTTCTTGCGATTTGTCATAACCATAGTTTTAAACGGTATTAATTTATCTACCGTGTCAGATATAATTTTTATAAAGTACTCGGCTTGAGAATTAATATTTAGATTGTTATTGTACAAGAAGTCCCAATTAATTTTTTCTAAGATACAATTTACTTTCTTTAAGGCGGGTGCTGAAACAGTGCGATACATAACACTGCGACTTTCTTCCTTTGGAAGTTGGATGTTGGCTTTCAAATATATACCCAGATGATCGGAAAGTTTGGAATCAATTGAACTGGCCTAAATATTATTCAAATTTAAGTTGGTGAATATAGTATCTAATCCGCTATTGCTTCTTGTAGGTCCGTCAAAACACTTACCAAACCCATAAGACACAAATGTATTTGTTATCTCACGGGTTTTAGAGTCATTTGCCTCCAGAAAAGGCACATTGAAATCACCTGAGACAAATGCGATCTTGTCAGTTGTGTTCAGCAAGCTTAGAATAATATTTAATTTTTCTATAAATAGAGAAAAATTGCCACCTGGAGGTCTATAAATAGATACGATTTTGATATCATTAAAATTAATCGACGTTGCTTCACAATGACTCTCGACAGAAATATCATTTATACCCTCTACTCTAGAACAAGCATGTTTTTTTATGCATATATGGCAACCCCTTCCATAGGAAGTATTACGACAGAAACTGGACACGAGAGAGAAATTAGTAAAACTTACATAATCAATTTCGTATGTGTGGCACCAATACCCATCTATAGGCAGAAAATCCAAGTCATATGCGTCCAGAAATAATTCTAACTCACTAACTTTGCTCTTTATACTCTGTACATTAAGATGGTACATTTTGAAATTATAAATATCATCATGTTTATCAAAATCAGCAACATTGAAGAACTTATCTCTCTAAAAAAGCACCAGTGTTAACAGTGACTTAGTGCACAGTCTTGGTCTTATTTTTTGCTATAGCATCACCCCCTGAATTATTTGCTTACAATATCCGGACATCTTGCAACTAGCATTATATAGTTCTTTTTTTCATTCTGGTTAATCTGAATGTTTAATTTTAGTAATATAATATGATTTGACATGATAGTTTCTTCTACTTCAACTCAAAAAGTGATCGAAATGTGAATTCCCCTCATCCCTCGAGTACATATATATTCTACAGCCATTTAAATAAAATCAGTTTGCTATAACCAAACTCTTTTTAAAATTGACTTGCTTGGCAAAAGTGGAAGATATACAATGTGGAAGAAAGGTATGAAATAAATTCATTATTTCTAAAACTACGAAGTTTCATGAAATTTCCTCGGACAGGTCGATTTTGCTTTTTAAAAATACTCTTTTTTCTATACCAACGCATTTCCGACGTTCATTTGTTTTCGCGTGATGACGTCATTGGATATTTTTTTTAAATAGAACCCCTATATTTTTTCATCGGATTCTTGTAGAGCTTAACTTGCTGAATTCAAAAATGTATAATTTCAACACTTTACTCCTTCAACTTAGCAATAGTGCAGCTATTCAAAACTGTTATCGTTTCAGGTAAAGTACTTTTTCTACTGAAAATACAGCAAAATGTTACTTGACAAAGTTGTTCAGAACGGTAAATTATGAGGACGTGCAAAATTTTAAGAATCGGCGAGGTTTGATTTTCAAACCATTTTTCAACAAAGCACAAAGATTTTATCAAGTAGTAATATGAATTTGCAACAAGAATATTGTACGAAAAAAAATATTTTACAAAGTCTCAAGTGACGCGAAATGAAAGTAGTGCATTTTCCATGTACAGAGACAAGTACGTTTACGGGTCAAGTCTCCTTATGTTACCTTTCGCATAGTTACTATCAAAGCTTTCAATCCATAAATATAAAAGCGCTTTATAAGATGAATGATTCTGATGGAATTTTCCCTCTGATATAGAATCAGCGGCAAACGAAGCGATCTCAAGTCTAGTTCCGACAAAATCCAAGGTGCGGTATGAGTTGGACTATCAAATGTTTGACAATTGATGCAAAACTGACAAGGTAAAGGAGGTATTTGACACAATCCTTTTGGCTTATTTTTTGGGAAAGCAGCGCTGTCAGAAACCATCTACACTATGGATTCAGTACTCAATGTTGAGAGTTGTGATATGTTAAGAAAAATGAAGCAGATTTACTAAACTAATCGCATTTTTGAAAAGCTTAGAGAGTTACAAGGCCAAAAATTCCAGAATTGTGTACAAAGGAAGATGTATATAAGTTTCTAAGTATTGCAGAATTATATTTACTCATGAAAGTTGCTATGATAATGGGCATTTTGGGGACTATCGGCGTGAGGAATTAAGCTAATGATTGATCATGTTCAATACAATGACTATATAAAAATTGTGCTCCATGCACAAAAACAAAAATTGTCCGAGATTTTGTTATAACAGAAGGAAATGTGGCAGGTATCAACCGTATTTTTTAATATGCTGAACTTCGTTCTCCTAATGCAACTCAGAGGCGATTTTTTGTATTCTACAGACATGGAAAATGTACCTCTCAGCCTGTCGAAGCTAATACTTTTGAAATAATTGCAACAAATCTTAGATTGAAGAATCCCGAGGAATACGCTGGACATTGTTTTAGAAGATCCTCATCCACCATTCTGGTTGATGGCGGTGCAGATATGAAGATGTTAAAGCGTCGTGGACCAGGATATCTTCTTCTACTTTTGGTATACAAATTGTAAAAGTCTATTATTAATGTTGATAACAAGCTTTAGGCTTTAGAATATTTTTTTAATAATAAATCATTCTTCTAAAAAGCGGGAGTTTCATTTAACAGACAAATTTTAATAAAAACAGGTTTTTCTTCATTACAGCACTAATATGGAACTATTTAGAACTGTAAAATTCATATTACTGAATGAATGTAGATAAAGTACCTTTGAAATAATTATGTCCATTAATTTTCTCAACTATAAGGAAAGATATTGTTAGATAACGTTAACGTCAACTTTCAATGGAAAAAATGTTTTGTTCTTTTGCATCGCTCTCCTACCACTCAACTAATTGCAACTAATTTTATCAGATAAGTCACATCACCTTAATCATATAAGTTACATCATTTCAATCAGAACGAAAGAAAGCTAGAATTATCGCAAAATATCCAATCGTAAACCGAGAAAAGTAGCAAATCATTTGAATATTTCCATATTTTTGAAGTGTCAACGTTTCTCATTTTTTACTTGTGTCAGATTTCGAATCTGACACATTCTTTGAATTCCCTGCCCTTACTACATTCTTCTGATCGCAATTCCTGCGCATATCTTGCAAATGCCCGACTATTCGCTCATCGCCATTGTGTCCCTGGGGTCCCCCAACAGCTGTTGCAATTTATTTCCGGATTTGTAAACTAATTTCAGGTTAACATCTCCGAATACGTTTCCAGGGCGTCGGTTAACTCGAGGTCCGTTGGGAATTGATACAAATTCTGAATTTTAATGTTCGGCGTGAGGGGTGATAGCTTCTTGAAGGGTTCTCTTAAATCTACGTTCCTAATTAACTTATCAACTACATAAGGACCATTAATTCTGGCCACATCCTTAATAAATTATCTCTCCTGTTCAAACCTCCGCCAGGGGGAAAACTTCGTAGGATTTTGATTAAAGATATGTGGAACTAAAGTCAAAGAGCACAAAGTTAACTTAACACAGGGTGTTACAAACTAACTTACTTCTGCCCATAGTTCCCTCGTTTAGGCTTTAGAGGGAGCCAGAGTTGGCAAGACATACATATAAGTATTGTCCAATTAACTTAAAAATAATTTTACCGATTTAAATAACTTTTTATAGTTATTAATGATTTTAGTTGGATATGAACACTATAATGAAACACGTGTGACGTTAGTTACTCAAGTTTCATTAACAAAGTTAATGTTAAGTTAAGTGTAATCTACGACTCAAATAGATTTTATTTGCAGATTCGATTTATCTTAAAATATCAAGCGTTATCATAAATTCAAAATTATTAGGTGCTCTTATTTGACGATGTCATGGTAACCACAGTTATTGATTGTTTTAAATTTGACTTTGACAACTTCATTATTGACGTCCGATTTTGTGTTATACGTTCAGTGAAGTTAAAAATAATATGAATATCGGTGATTCTGATTCCGAGAGTGCGCCTTCGGATATCGAAGACATTGCGCAAGGCGTTGTCAATTTCCTACTTCCCGAAAAATCAAGACAGACGTACGAGGAAAGTTATGCTAAACTTGAAGATTGGTATAAAGAGAATAAAATCAAGAATAGAAGCAATGAAAAGTTTTTTCTGACATATTTCGAATATCTTTCAAAACATAGCAAGCCTTCGTTGCTTTGGATATATTATTCTAGGCTACGTTCAGTTATATCAATGAAGAAAAATACGGATATTAGTAGATAGGTTCATTTTCTAAAAAGAAAATCGGATGGACATCGGTTAAAAAGATCTGATTTTAACAAAAGAAAATATACACAAACCTACAAGCCAGCGATAGCACACACTTTATGATAAAAATCGCAATGATAGTGAGGCTTGCAGGTGCCTGTGTCGTACTGAATTTACAATTCTGCACCAACCAGTTGGCATTAATACTTTTGGGAAAATAACATGTAATAACAAGTAAAAGGTGACTAACTTTGTTTTTGTTTATTTTTTACTTTAAAATTTGCGTGTTATTATGAATTCATAATGGCACTGAGTGGTATTATGAAGGAAATAAGGGCATCCAAATGAAGATGCTAAATGTGTCATAATGATACTATCGTAGATTAATATATTAATCAAATGGCAAATATATCTCTCCCTAAGCAAATATTTTTAATAAATTCATTCCCTATATTCAGGCTTACGTCAAAGATAGTGACGCAGTGCTGTATATCAATTTACCGCACATTTAAAACTTATTTATAAAATGTAGATGATTATTTAATATTAGATAAGAAACATGCAGAACGTAGTTTACAAGAGACTTACACTTCTGTTAATAAATTGCTGTAATCAGAAATTTGTACTGTTTACATTGGCTTAATATTTTTAATTTCTTTGTTCTATAAGAAATTCACTTCAAAACACTCAGTCTGATATAATGACAAGCTTATGCTTATGCAACCATCAAAACAACAATTTCATATGTCTTGCCAGCTGTAGTAATAAACTATTTTTATTTTTCATGGTGTCAAAAATGGTCACACCATCGGTAGAAATGCATCCATATAATGCATACATTATTATGGTTCTTGACAAACACATTTTAATGTTACGATATAATATAATTTTTAGATATTTTCCTAGAACGATGTTATGGTATTAATTTCAAATAGATATTTTCTGTGGTAATGCACCCATATTTATTTTTAATATACTTAGTTTTACTTCAATAAAATTAATTATTGTAGATTTTGAAAGCGTTTTTTAACCCATATTTTTTTCCCATTTTTTAAACATCGAACTAAAATTTCAAAATATTTTTTTGTTTGTTATTTTTTAAGTTTCCCTGACCATGTAGTCAAAATATTTTTTATTTAGTGATAGTAGTTAAGCCTGTACATCTGATTTGACAAAAAAAAATTGAAATATTTTTATATTTCACTTCCTTATAATTTAGTTATAATACCTAGGATACGAGATATATAAATATACCCGTATTATCACTAACATTCATAATGCGCGGGCAAAATGGAACTTGTCACGTCCGCTGCCAAGTGAACCCGAAAATCATTGCTTGAGTTGTTCTGAATATGTTTGAAATATCTAGTATTAGTTTTAACCGCAAATCAAGAAACGTACTATGACTTTTTATAGCTTTTATTACGTATAAAGTGAAAAATAAAACGTTGCATGCACCACGGCAGATAGTAGGATGATTATGCCCTTAGGCGACTTGCTTTCCTCAAACCTAAACGGCTGTCGAAAGTAACCTGTTGCCTGCGGGCAGAATCATCCCTGTATCTCCCTTGGTACATAAATAACTATTACATAAAGGAATATTATTATTTCTTCTTTCGACCTTACACTATGTTTTAGTAACTGAGGTTTTCGCGGAAAGAGCTGTTATTTGATCCACGATGGTTGTGCCGTGTTCTAGATAACTGGTCATTGCCAGTAACATAATTGGTATGCCTTAACTGGAAATATTTGACCTGCCTTTGTTGTTGCAGTCTAGGCTCTGTGGGTGGACACCTGCTCACTATTATCTAAGAAGGGCTACATATGCTTTATGTCTTATACGTATATATGAATCCATTTTTTTAAGAAACAGTGAATCTCATATTTAAGCCAGTTCAACAAATTCCTTCTAGACTAATGGAGGATTGAATTTATCGTTTTTCAAAAATTTTATTTATTAGGAATAAACCGACAAAAGAAGCTTTTAACAAATAAAAAACAAAGTTACAGAAGATGTTCAAAATGCCCTCCGTCCACTTCCAAAAGCACGACATCTTCGTCTCAACGATATTCGAACTCTTTCGAAAACACCCTCCTTGGTTTGGATTTCTTGAAACTTTTGATGCATCCGTAGCTGCAGCTCTTCCAGGCTATTTACAGGAGTACCATACACTAATGTCTTCAAATATCCCCAAACAAAGAAATCTAGAGGGTTCAGATCAGGCGATCTTGGAGGCCATAAAACAGGTCCGGCCCTTCCTACCCATCTATGTACAAAAGTTTGGTGTAAATGCTCTCTAACGGCCATGGAAAAATGAGCTGGAGCACCATCATGCTGGAACCACATTTGTTGCCTCTGATTCAAAGAAATGTCTTCCAAAAACTCATACAGTGTGTTCTGCAGAAAGTTGAGATAAGCAGCGCCTGCTAATCGGTTTGGTAAAACAACAGGACCTAGAAACCTGTCACCTACAATACCCATCCAAATGTTTATTGAAAAACGTGCCTGATGCCCAGATTCTATTAGAGATGAGGATTTTCGTCGGCCCAAATATGCGTATTGTGAAAAATAAACACTCCATTTCTCGGGAACCCGGCCCCATCAGTAAAAAGAATGTTTGCAAGAAAGCGGTCTTCAGCATCATGACATAGAAACCAGCGGCAAAAAACCAAACGTGCTTGATGATCATTTATTGGATTTAAAGCAGTTACTCGTGAAGGATTCTCCAAACAAGAGGACCACTAATTCCTACCTCGGCTGATATTCTCCGCCCACTCGTACCTGGATTCTGCTCTACCAGTGCTAGAATATCTTCTTCTGGTCTAGGAGTGGATACCGACCTTGGTCTTCCGGATAAATGGCACTGTTTGCTCAAGGAACCGGTATCACGCAATCTTTGGTGAATTCGTCCAAACATGCGTTGTGAAGGAATCTGGCGATTTGGATAAGCGTCAACATAAAGACGTCGCGCTTCGGTGGCGTTCCCATTAGCACGATCATACATGAAATGCATGTCTGTTAATTCTGCGTTAGAGTAACCAGCCATAGCGAAAGAAAACTTGTGCACTGAGAACAACTGTCAAATACGTACTGTTTATTTCATTAAACATCAACCAACTATTATAAGAAAATACACAACGTTTTTGCAAAATAAAAAAGGGGCTAAAAAACATAAAACATTCCATATCTCCGCAACCGTTACTTTGCGGACCCATGTTTATTGAGACTTTTCTGCTTATTTTGGTTCATACTATTACCTCCTTAAATATTTTACACTCTTTTTTTATCACCCTGTATATAATGATAGTAGCTTCTTCTTTGTACCTAAAAAAAAAACTAGGGAAGGTGGACTGACCAGTAATTCTGCATCAGATTATGTTGACTGACTGACGATACTGATATATCTAGGGAAGAAGTATTTTGAGGCGATTTACTACAATTTATACACAAACTTGTATCTAAAATTCTAAGTAGATCAAGTAAGATGACTCGCTGGCATTTTATTGGTTAGAAAAAATACACAGTTTTCATACACACTAACTTTCCTGTACCATTTAAATTTTCAATTCGTCTTTGTGATATCCTAGATAGCAATTCAAATAACATTATTCCGTTGAATGCCTCTAATAGCTGTGTATATGAAAGTTATAGACTTGGCAGCTGTTCAATGTCCATATTCAGAAGTCATTATTGGGACGTGCCAGCCCCTGTAACACATATTTCAAGATGGGAACAAAACATACGAATATATTTACATAAAATACCGCAACATATCACGCAAACATGTTTATGACCGACAAATACAATTATGTACATTTTAACGTAATGCATTTGCTGCTGTAATGAAATTTTGTAAACGAAAATATATATCATGGGTGACTGAATTAGTTCATTTTAATCATGCGAAATGCATGTTCTCTATATACAGTGTGTTTTCTGGAATTTATTACTCTCAGCTAGAGACAAAGAGAATAAAATTCCAAGTATATACTTAGAATCACTTATTATATTTGATGTAGATTTTCAAATTATGTGTAAACGTTAAAAATTACACCGTCTGGTGTTTATTCGATAAAAGTATGTTTGGTGCTTACTATCCTATTGAATTAACATACTATCCTAATTCAAAAGAATATTTATAGGAATATATTAGGACCGTTAAATCAATGACATTAAAATCACTGTTAGGTTTTATTGGTCGAAGTGACTACTAAAAGCATTTTGTAATAAAAACGTTTATTAAAAGAATGTCAGGAATTTCCTGTAAATTAAGGGTAGTTTCTTATACATTGTTAGTATAAATAAATTAATTTTTCTATAAAGATTTATTTTAGATATTTAATCTAACTAGTATTTTCGAAACTGCATCATTAGGTCAGTCTGTTAACGACAACACTACGCAGGTTATGCATGTTTAATACATATGTGGGTGTAAATGTGGACTCTTAGGACAGCCGTTGTCCAGCTAGTCAAAAAAATGAGAGTTTAATTTCTAAACTGCTTGGGATAAAGTAACCAATTCGGTGTGCATATTTAGTATGACAGTTCTACAAATAAAATAGGTCATCATATGCATCATTGTATTATCTTCACTTTTCGTTTCTTTACATTTGTTTGTATTCCAATCCGATTAACAACAAAATTGATTTATTTGATCAAGTGCATTTTTACGATACTCGGTGCATTACTTAAAATAATAGCAAAATAATTAATTATCAATGGAATTACTTTACTATGATGTATTAAAACAAATAGCTACCTTCAAAATACATGCTTCAGACCTTCTTGAAATTGCAGCTCATACAAGTGCAAAAATTCCAGCTCTTATCACGTCATAACCAGCTATAATTTGTAGAGGTAAGTGCTCCTCAGATTTAATGTGAACCTTGTAACTAGTGTCTTAAGATGTGAAAAAATCAATAGGGTACATATCGGGAGTTCTGGGTGGCCTAGGTTGACTTGGTTCTTGAGTGGAGATCATTCAATTACGTTATTACTGAATCTTTCATTTAAATATTCACAAGCAGTCAAACTAAAATGTGGACACTCTGTCGTGCATAAACAACATTTTTTATCGGTTCCTCGTATCAAAAATTACCAAGAGACATTTTTTGTAATTTTAATTGGTTCAATCGACAGAGCTTTCGAATTTGGAAAAAATCATTGGAGTGCCATTTTTTTATTAGCTCATAGCTAAATTAATACCCGCAAAATGTAGTCTCTAAATACCTATTAGGGTGTGCCAAGTTTCACTTCTTACTACTCAGAAAATAGATCCAAAAATTTAATTTTTTTTCAAACTTTAACACCCTGTATCTGTAAAACCAAGCCGTTGTGGACCCATGTTTATATGAACTATTTGTCTTAAAATCAATCATAGATTAACCCCTTAAAGTTTGTGCACACCCTGTATAAGAAAAACCCTTATTTTAGGCCACAGAATACACCCCTGGATTTTTAACCTCTACTGAAAAAACACCCTGTACTTGGAAATATAATAGGGTTTACCCGCTCTTGTTGAAAATGTAAACTCCATTACTTATGTTATTAAGATTTAGCTTTTAAGATTTTGCTAATTATTTTAACACTTTCAACATTTTTACGGATAAAACGTATACAATTTTACACGACATAAGTTCACTACTTCCAAAATAGAAGCATGTAAAGTCGATTTCTTGTTGTGTACTCAGAAATTAATAGAAACGAATTACGTACTTGTCGGCAATGAATAAACGTTGGACAAATAGTTTTATTGCGGATAATCCTGTATCGTCCACGAAGCATCGAAATAAGCAAAAACCTCATTCATCATACGTGCATTACACCAGTAGGCGTATAAGCCCTGTCGTGTTTCATCTTTTTGTCGAGCAACGCGCCACCCATCACTCGTTAGACACAGGAGTTCGCGTCATCCCTCACAGTTAATTAATTTGGGTACGTTCAGTAATTATTCCCCATCTATAATAAAACGTAGGCATGATGTGAGAGTGTTTTCCATTAACAAATGCTTCTGCCGTCAATGGAATTTCTTCTAGGTTGCGCTCGCATTACTATAATATCAAGCTTTGAGTTGCATGCATTTTCAGTGCCTTATGATACTAAATATCCAGAATGATATAAAATCTTAATATTGAACAAAAAATAGGCACCTTAAAATTTTGACAAAATTTGTATAACTTTTTTATTTTTTGCCCGTTTTTGATGATTTTCTCGATAGTTAGAAGCAAAATTAATAAACCGCATTCAGTTTCTTCAATAACGTCGAAATTATATGCATTATACAGGGAAGCACTAAAGTATGTTTGCCTTGTCTATTTTCAAAACACCCTGTGGTGAAATTGAGCTTCTTGATGTGGCTCAAAATCGGCCCATCCCCAAAATTAGTTTATTTCCTGTACATTATTATTTTGAACACTTGGATATTTTTTCTGCTTTCAAAGTTATGAATTATTGAAAAAACCGTTGAATTTTCCATGTTTTAACTTATACCCAACCGCCAGAAATCTAGAGAGTGACTCATCGCTAGCTTGTAGCAACATCACGGCGATGGCCCACCACCCACTTACCTGATGCGCACTCCGCGGATATCACATGTAGGTCTTGTCCTCATGGACGCGAAATTCACGGGTTTTTGCACACATTTTACGAAACACTAAAACAGTACAAATATTATTGCAACATTCATTATTATGTGGTGTTAATAAGTTTGTTTTGAACTTCTATCTACCATGAGAGTTTCATGATGAAATTGAGATCACTATTTCGTCTTTTTCTATCAGTATACTCTTTTCGATTTAATTTATATGGAAATTCACATACCATAATTCATTTGTCACGCATAATTCACAAAAGCCCCAACTTTTTTGCCGAAAACTCATATTTAAAATACTATATTTCCTTACCACTCTTATTTTGCACTATACTTATATACTACTCACATACATTCTTGTTAATGAACTTCATATTTTAACATCACTTACACTCAAATTTTGATCTCGTGCCCTAAACCCTTCATACATGTCAACAGATATTCCTCACTTGTTAAATTAGGGCGTTTACGATTTTGAGAGTACGCTGTAGAGCTTGAATTATGATCCATTCTTAAGAACCCACACACTTATGCTCTCAGAGATATGCGACACATAATTTTATAGGATTTTTATACATATATGGGCTGCATCTATGTTTCTTTGTGTCGACTGCTATAAATTGTGAGTGGGTTTATAACATGGATCTCTCTAGATTTTTGGCGGTTGGGTATAATACAAAAATTATTAATTACACAACCAACAACTGAACAACAGACATAACAGCAAAAACATAGTGTGTTTTGTTAATACTGGGAGTTTTCTCTTCTAGCTTGAACAAAGGTTTCCATTCTTCGAGACATATCATAGATTAGGGTTTGAATATATTCCTGAGGAATGTTATTGCACTGTTTAATAAATTCGTCCCGAAATATTCTTTGTTAGTAGGTGGAATTTCACATGTCTGCTTAGATAGTCCCAGACATGCTCAATAGGTTTTCCATTTAGCGAGCGAGCTGGCCAATTTAACTTTTCAATTCCAACTTCCATCATTATTTAAACCCATTTTATAAACCAGTTTTTTCTGAGATAGAAAATGTGACAAGCATAATAAATGTCATACAATAAACAGAAAAGTACACTTTGTCTCAATTTTATTTTTAAATGACTGCTCTATATAGCCTTCCGTAACCGAATCAAATCACCATCTACCATGTATCTTTGAAAACTGTGCCCAGTATATTCACGTGCGTTTTCAATTCCAAGAAACTCTACTATCTTTTGTATCATCTTAGAAAAAGTATTCAAAGCTAGAGGTTGCACTATGTATTTTTGATTTTTATAGGTTAAAAGAATCGTCGATGTTTCTTGTTTCAGTTTCTGGCCTCAGTTCCACATATTTTCGCAATACGTCAATTGCATGGATCATTACTTCCATTGACAACAGTTAATATTCTTTGTTTATAAGTCTTAGTATATGGCATTGAGACAACCAATAATGTAGGTACTTCATCTGTCTTGAGTATCATCGATAGACACAGCTACCCAATTCTACAACTTCCAGAAACTATAATTAGGACTAGAGATGAGTCGAATCCGTATGATTCGTTTAAATTATTCGAATCAAGACACTGATTCGTATGATACGAATCCTCTATACTAAAATGATTCGTACCAGTCGTACCACATAACTGGACTTCCGATAGAAAACCGACACCAAATTTTATCTGAACGGAACCGTACCTACGTGACGCGACTGTTGATTCACATTCACATAACAAATAATTATACAGTTCACAGTTCGGTTCGAAATACGAGCACGGACCGGGCTATTTGTTAGTACTTGCCGTATGACACGGTAGAAAATTATATATAAACTTTTGCACAGAATTATATAAGCATTTTTATATACTTAGTACTAATAATAATTATTATTATTATAACCAATAACCAAAAATTAAGCAAACATAGGAAAGATATGGGAAAGATGCACTGGATGTTATATTATTGTTCACATAAAAATGTATTTTGAATTTTATATAAATAGAACATGTTTTAATTTTCAGTTTTATATATATAGAAAACTGTACATTTTGCTTGTATCACGGGACGAACCACTTTAATTATAATATCAAATAAAAGCTATGTGAAATTAATATTTCACCATGTCATACGGCCTTTACTTTACATTCAGTTATATTTTATCTAGGATTCAATTTGTGTTATGATGATACGAATCTTTGGTACGAATCTTATGGTACGAATCATTATGTAAAATTATTCGAAAGAGACGGATCTAGAAAAAGATTCGAATAGCCCATCTATAATTAGGACTATCTTTAGCAATAAATAATTGATATCAGGGGTCGTATGTAAGAATTTTTCCAGGTTTTCTCTGGTAAACATACGTGACTTTTTGGCTTATAACCCATTGATTTATGGTTTAAATAATCTTCGCCTTGTTAAAAAGTAGAACTATATCTAAGTACCGAAACCATGAAAATATATTTATATCCACATTGCCTTTAACAGACAACATTTTATTAACCTTTATCATAAAGTAACTTGGACTTCTCCGGAATTACTTTCCATAAAGCCGCTTGTGCTAATAAAAACATCGTCTGGTACACAATCTGATAATATCGGACGTTGTTCCATTACTTCCAGATAATTTTATTTTAAAACAACTAAAGACGAAAATACAAAATATCGACATAAATTACAGCTGAATTCAACTAATAAACAATTAGTTATTATAGTGTATCCAAGCAACATCTAATATAATCTAACAGTTCACTCAGTTAGCTCATTCGTTCTAAATTTGTTCGTGAATATAAAATTACGTTAAATATCAATGATCTGTCACAATTGGATAAAATATTGTATACGCTACGTGAATTAAATGAATTTATTCACTAGAAGAAATTAGTCTCGAAATATTATTCTCGTGAATAAATATTGTCACAGAATTTGCCCCGCCCGCACCCAATTCGACGACTGTGGTATCTCGAAACGCTAAATTGCCTAGGTCGCCCCTACGCGATTCTGGTAAACAAACAAAATAATGCCGTGTATCGAGGCGCGACTGGAAAATTGAGAATTGACGAGAATTGTTCGGGAAATGGATCTAGAGATGCTGGAAAATACCTGGAATATTCGTTAGGTCTATAAAAGAAGAATAAATGGCCGAGTCAGTCAGCCTTGAATTAGAGTTTTCATTTGGATGGTTCAGTGAGATAAATGGAGATTCCGAGCGATTTAAATAGTGATTAATTAAATAGTGCTTAGTTGAGTTGTAATTAGTATTCAGTAGTTACAGAGTGTTAATAAATGTCAGTAAAAATTAACTATTGGTTTAAAAAATAAAAATTGTTTTTGCACCTTTTTTGCAATAAACTTTTATTGATATTATTATTTGCTCTCTTTCTTTACATCAAATGTATTGCAAATAGGTTTCCTTATTGATATCCACCAAATTCAATTTTATAAAACAAACGAGTGATTTTCAGATAACATTTAATACTAAAAATATACATCAAAACGTACACCCTTTGAACTGACGCATCAGCTATCAATTCAGCTCGTGAAAAAATTAGGTGGAACCAGATAACTGATGTATTTTTTAACGGATATCGATCGTGTAAACTTGCAGGTGCAGTGAAATCACATATGTGTATCATTTTGACAATTTGCTGTGAAAGTATGCTTTGTCGTAACACAACAAATACAACACATTTTTATGAAAGTGCATTGTAAATTGCAAAAACAAAGCGCCTATGCAATTCACCAGCAAAAAGGGACGTTATACTACTTAATTATCAACTTTAATATTTTTATACTGTCGTCCACATCGAACGGAATTTAATAAAGGCTAAAAGGGCGGTCCTAAATAAACTAATAAAGTAAATACGTGTAAGCCCTGGAGGCATGAGACAATAAATGATGTGTAAATTACGTAGTTTCTGTAATAATTGATATTTGTATATTCTATTACAATAATAATGGCACTCCCTCAAATCATTTTATGAACTACTTGAAGTTCCGAATAGAAATTTCACTAGATCTCTATTAATTAGTGGAACAACTAAGAACTAATGTTAAAAGTAAATTTCAACAGTTCTAAATAAATCACCAAATTATATTTAAAGAGTGTCATTATTTTTCAATGGATTGTACATTATCTAGATATACAGGGTGATTCAGAACTTATCTAAAAGAATTTGGGAATAGATGCGTCATGAAAAATGGAGTCGATATGGTAAATTTTTTCTTATAAAATCCTTATAGTTTCCAAGTAAAACATTATTGAAGTTCTTTCAACCTTTACATCGCTGGACCACTGTCAGTCTCTAGACAGGCAACTCCGAATATTGAAATCCGATTACTTTTTGTAGGCATTAAAGTTTTTGTGACGCCAGTGTTTACATTAGTTTTTCTAGTTTAAAAAATGGCTTATGTGTATAGTCGGACTCGGAGTTGATGGATATCGTTTTAATTTATTACGCTGTAAAAATGCTACTTTTACCGCTGTGTGCAGTGACTACAAATGTAGTGCAACGCGAGGGAAATTTGAAACCGAATACTGGAAGAGATGGAGGTCCAGGACTTCCACGGCCTATTGCAGCAGTGTGACGTATCATACACGAGGCTGAATTATATCCGTACCATGTACAGCATGTCCAAGCATTAACACCAAGGGATTGGACGAGGAGGACTGGTACCATGGCCGCCACGATCTCCTGACTTTATATCATCTGGACTTGTTTTTGTGGGGGATATTTAAAAAGTGTATCGTATCGAAGTGGATACATACTATTGACGTATTGCGAAAACGTATCATAGTTTCTGTCAATAATTTACGAGTTACGTACAAAATGTTGTTGTAACATCAGGTATGTCAAATTATATTAGTAATTAAAACCACAAATTAAATCTATTACTAATTAATAACAATAGCGACAAAAGCAGTTAAATGTGCTTAATCGGCGTTATAATATGTTATTTATTTCTTTCCTTGAGCATTTCTTTCCATTTTTTGTCCGGTCGCAGATTGCCGCCTTATCAGGTTTTACAGTGGACCAGTTTCCAGTGCCGCGCAGAAGTGTATTTTTAAATCATTTTCGATCTGCCTTTTTGATTTTTTTTACAAAACTGTATTTATAAGTTCCCTGTACACTCATATCACCCTGTATATAAGAATAATACGGTTTTATCAAATGACATGCATTTCTATACATTTTGACTTCAGATATGGCAAGGAGTTAACGTTTTAACGTCATTTATATCTTTCAAGTAAAACACCACAAGATCATTTATTTATCTTAAATATAGATTAAGTAAATTAAATATCCAACTGATTAGTTCTAATTCATATTGAACTAGACTGACCGAGTATACTTCATCTCATCGATATAACGGAATATAAACAATTTCAAAAGACGCCGAAACTAAGTAGTGGGATAGAGTGGTGCAATATAATTTCAAGCAAGTGACAGAAAAATCATTAGAATCATAATTCTATAGATAGATGATCCCTATTTTAGTCAACTTGATATTATTTTAAGCGCTCGAATATAAAAATTCATATCGCAATGACGGCTACAAGCCACTATTTAAATGCAACGTTGTAACCTCTCACAAAACAAGGTAACTGCTTTCTGTACATCACGGAAATAGGTTCTTGTCTTTATAAAATTTAGTCTTTTAAAAGATATTTCGATTATTAGCACTTTACAAATTCGTAATAACGTTTTTAAGAAGTAGTTTAATTTTATGAATCGTTGGCAACAAACTTGTCAACTATGCAGCCTCTCGTCTACCAACTCGCCGACATGCATCGTTCTTGAACACCGTAAGGAAGACAAAGATACCAGTTAACGATGCAATTTAGATTATTACTTGTTTACTCTGCTGACAGTGCAGGACAGTACTTTTCAGTCCTAGGAGATTTTTCAAACTCTAATGTGTTATAATTTCTGCTTTCCTGATATACTAGATCTTTTTAATTACTATCGTTGGCTCATTACAAATTTGTTTAAACAGTATTGTGAATAATACATTTGTGTGTGAGTACTCAATGTTGTGTTGTTGGTGTGAGTGTTTGTTTTAATTTATGTAGTACTTAGTGCTTCTATAATATCTAATCGTTTTTTCAACATATTGAGGTATTAGATAATGCATATCTAATAAGATACGGAGAGAATATTCAGACCTTGGGAGGATTTCTCGGAAGAACCTCAACCTGGTACAAGTAGAGATCAAATGAATAGTAATAGAGAAGATGCGGAGGTTAGAACGGATGGCGAAAAAGCTCAGTTAATTAGATAACATGTATATAAAAATATAAAACACAATGAAGAAGAACAGAGGGCATTAGAAAAAACGACTTATTTAATAATCGTATTAGTAAACACTCTTGAAGAAAGATGAGTTACTGCATACAGTCAATAATCTTTTAATCGCATTAAAAGGAAACATTTAAAGAAATAATACCTTTCCAAAATCTGACAAAACTGTAGATGTAATAGTAGGAAGGTGAATAAAATTGCAGCAGCTAATTGTAAAAAATGCATCGAATATTCCATAGAAAATCAGAGAGTCTATATAGAGTTGCGCCAATTGATACTAAATAAAAGTGGTTTCATCATAACTGTTGATGAAGAATCGTATATAAGTGATGTTAGTAGTGACTCTGACGAATGTTAGTGCTCATTATATTCCCAAAAAAGCTATGTGGCTGATTTAGATAACACAGCTTATAAAAGCGCATAATTAAAACGCACGGCGTTCAGTTGCTCACATACCGGACACGCACGTAACTTGTAATCTTGCTTTTACTAATAAAACAGTTTTGTTCATCCTGAATTCTTCATTTAATCTTCAAGAATATCACTACTGTGTTTTTCTTATTATAAGGTATAAGTAAATTTTTGCTGTGTTTTTATGATCATGATCCTTGCTGGAAAATAATAATTTAAAATTACATTATAACTTCCAAGATTTTTTTCATACAGTTATATTTTCATTCATTATTATATACTTTACATTTTATTTTAAATTATTGGCGTAATTGAGCCAATACTGTTATCTAACGTAAATACTATCCTGTCTACGTTATTTTTCGTTTTTGTTTTAGACCACGGAGATTGGTATAGATGGCTCCAACTGACAATGCAGGATTAAATAGCCATAGACCTAATGAAAAATTCGACAGTACTCGCCAAATTTGATCTTTAGTAAGTACTTTATTTGTTTTATACAGGATTATTTTATAATTTTTATCACAAACTAATTGTATTTTGTCGCGTGACAATATACACAATATAGAAATGCAGATTTCGTTTCTCATTATTCATGTATGTACAGTAGATTTAATGTCCGTTTGCACCGAAATTTTACTAAGAACAACTTAATAAAGTTGTTCTTAAAGTTAAGTTATGCTTATTTTTTTAGAGTATTGCACCGACGTATTATAAACCATACTTAACAAAGTACGGCTTTGTATTGGCAACAACGCACAAATCTAGTAACTTTCGTAACTTTATGTCAGGTATTTTAGTTCTTTTTGATTTTCTTCAGTTTGTTACATAAAAGTTAGGTTAGATTTCGGTCTAATGTCATGTCTGTGATGTTTGTTTTTGTTGTTGTCATTTGTAATATAGGCATGGTTGTTGTTGACGTTCATCAAGACTAGTTAATATCAGAGACAAACTAATAATAATAATAATTTTTTATTTTCTCTGTGGTTAGTATTACTGGCCAAATTATCTTCATTAAATTTATCCATTGCATGGAAATGATCAGATCTCGTATAATTTAATTTGAGAAATGCAAAATCTATAATTTCCAAAGTATCCAAATCATTAAATATAATCTAATATCCATTATAGGTATAGGTTTTTTACTAGTTTAATACTACACTCATTAGCATTGACCACTATATTTGCACTTTCCGCGTTTTTTAAATTTTTATGATTGTTTTTCGCACTTTCTAGCTCTGTTTGAATAAAATAATTTCATAAAGTCACTGTCAGGGGCTTAAATTTAAGTATTTGTTTTCATACTTAAGAAGATCTTAACGTATGGTGGAATAGGAAAAGCATACTTAAGCATGTCTTATTTTTAAGTAATGCTTATTAACTTCGGTGCAAACGGGCATAAGTGTCATTTCATATCAATATACTATTATTATCTTGAAAATAGAAGATATTTACTCTGAAAAACTCAATTCGTATTTCAGCATCTGCCTGCATAAATAGGTGATTAGTATCTTCTGTCAGGACCATATTTACCCCATCATTCCGAAATAAAATCTGCGAATTTTAAATCACGTTGGGTACAAACCGCCAAAATCGATGAAGGGCAAAACAACTTCGCTCACCTTTAACCTTAGAGAGCATTTTATCCTTATCGCCATCCAACTGTTTGGAACCAGAGTACAAATAATGAATGAATAATTTCAATTCTTTACTTTTGCAAGACGTGCATCGGAAAAGGCTTTACAATTCCGTTAATTGAAATTTATTATAGCTGTGAAAGCACTACTATAAGAACTAAACGTAACAGATTCTACTTTAACTGCGAATGTGGTTAAAAACGTTCTTTCATAATTTGTCTGTTATTACAATTATTATTTAAGTATTAATACTTACCGACTCTTTGTGTCTAGATCTCTTCATGGATTATTTTGTGTATGTAATATAATTGTAGAAAACTTTCAAAAACTGACGTGATAGTCTTTCAAGTACTGGTTTCAATAGTTCTTCTCCTTTTATATTTCTCTTCATAAAACCTATTTACATTTAACCAATTTTCACCCAGGAAATTGGTCAAATACATGTAGACGACATTTGTACAATTACCAATGTACACGTAATACAAAAATTGTGCTTATTAACCTAGTTTCAGTAAATTAGAAAAATTGCAGACTATTGAGAAAGGTTATTAGCTAAATTATAGTGACTGTTAATATTAATTCAAAAATGCCAAGCTTAGTTACATTCTACTACTAATGTTATCAGTGCTTTTTATTTTAAATATGTAGAGAATGGGTTGCATATGGACATTTATAATAAGACTTAATTACTTAAAGATATTTTTTGTGAAAGCGTTTCGAAATTAACAAAATTGATATTGATTAGAATTTCGAAATGACACTCTTTTAGGCACTAGTGCCTAAAAGTAAAAATAAAACATTAAAAACAATAAAAATATCTATTTATTATAAATTTTAAAGGTACAATTAAGTAACTGTTACAGTGAATATTAGAAGCATCCAGCTTCTCTTCTGTAACAGTAATGGAAGTACTAGTAATCGAAAAGAATACATTTCAGGTAGGGGCAATACTGCTAGTTTCTATTTCTGCGTGAACTTCTTTTATTTTTTTTTGGTGTATCTTTCGGACCGATGATTATTTTTGCAATTTCATTTTTCTATTCAATGGAATTTTCGATATAATCCTCGGCAACTGAACTTGATTGACAACTTCCGTGTTGCTTTAAAAGTTGCAGAGCTGCGCCGAAAGCAATGGCAAGTATATTCATTGGCGTTGGAGAGTCCAGGGAATTCCGCTATCTTTTTTGGCATACCTCCAATTGTATTGATTCAAATTGACAAGAACAGCATTTATTACTTCGATATGTCAAGAAAAATCGTTGAAGTGTCGTATTGAGTGGACGTGGTGTTCTTACGAAATATATCTAAAAAATTGATACCAGTAATCGTAAACATTCTTGGAACATGAATTTTTGTTTTCGGAATTTTGACATTAATAAGTGACAATTTTTTATAGCATCTACTGTCAAAAATGTGATTTCTTTCCTGCTACGTGCTCTAAATACTCCAACCATTAAAACAACTTTGACTAACAGGGTTTCTTTATCTTCTGCTTGTTTTATAAAGCGTTCTATTTCCAGCTTCGTAAATGTTTTGGAAAGCTTGCCTTCTTAAAATTGCTATTAGGTTTGTAAATTTGCTAATATCTATGTTTTTGTTCAGGTAAATCATGGTGTGGAGCATCGAATATTTACTCTAATGTTACTGGATATATTCAAGAAATATGCTAGCAATACTTTTTCTGTAAAATTTTCAATATGTTTATTTTTGGGCCAGTTTCAAAGTTGTAGGAGTTTTCGTATAAATTTTTCTGGCACTAACGTGGATAGCGTAGCTTGTTCGATATCTAAAGACTCGTCATTATCACACATTTTTAGCGATTTTTTTTTCAGAAAAACTTTGTAGGAAATCGGCTACATGCGACGTATGAACTTGACAGAACCTTGACATTAAACAATGCATAAATAATGCCTTAGAAGCAGATTGCCTGCCCACTTTTCAAAATGTTTTAAAATACAAATAAAAGCATAAAAATATAAAATTCTCAGGCAATCACAAAAAATGTATGAAATTTGTTGTAAAATTGTTGGGACTTGGGACACTGGGACTGGGACCCGTTGCCATATCATAGATATCCATATCAAGCAATAAAATAGTAATAATCACCAGTTTTGTTAAAAATTTGCTCATTTTTTACTGTATTATAAAGGTATTTTAAGCTAATATAAATCAAATCTCCTACAATTCCTATCAATGAAGTCATATGTATGTTCTCTGATACCAAACATCTAGGTATGCTAATGAGCAATTCCACAGACAAAGCTCTATTCAATAATTATCTAAAGAAATTAATCTATCTAAATTTACTAACCTGCTTTAATGAAACACTCTATAAATATCTAACTTCACTTTTTGGTAGTGGGAACACGACAATTCAACCACAATAGATGAGATCTGACCTATTTCTGCATTTTTAGGATTGCTTCTTCAGGTGGTCTCCTTTAAGTTGAATCAAATATCTAACTATAAAAATTATTATAAAAATTAAAATTATTTGAAGTTAAATATCGACAATGACAAAAAGTGACAGCCTGTCAATGAATTAAATATGACAATACCTACTTGAACAATGTTCACCTTTTTTTGTAAAATTTTTTATATATTTTTAGGCATTAATAATATTGTGTGAAACTAACTACTCAGTGGACAAAAGCCCCAACCTGCGTTGAATTACACCCACAATATCTACCCATATATTCCTTATTATTAGCTTTTGTAACATTTTTTACTGTATTAGAAAGGCAGTTTAAGCTAATATAAATAAAATCTCCTACAATTCCTATCAATGAAGTCATATCTATGCTCTCTGATACCCAACATCTAGGTATACTAATGAACAATTCCACAGAGAAAGCTCTATTCAAAATAAATTTACTAACCTGCTTTAATGAAACACTCTATAAATATCTAACTTCACTTTTTGGTAGTGGGAACACGACAATTCAACCACAATAAATGAGATCTGACCTATTTCTGCATTTTTAGGATTGCTTCTTCAGGTGGTCTCCTTTAAGTTGAATAAAATATCTAACTATATAAATTATTATAAAAATTAAAATTATTTGAAGTTAAATATCGAAAATGACAAAAAGTGACAACCTGTCAATGAATTAAATAGAACAATACCTACTTGAATAATGTTCACCTTTTTTGTAAAATTCAATAAATAAAAATAAAAATTCAACGCAGGTTGGGGCTTTTGTCCACTGAGTAGTTAGTTTCACACACTATTAGATATTAATACCTAAAAATATATAAAAAATTTGCTCATGTTGTAACAAGTAAATAAGAAAGTTCCGAGGGGCAGGTGCCCCTCTCACCTTCCCCCTTGGGCGCCGTTGAACATATACCTATGAAAGAAATATGACTCGCTTCATTGCTTTTTGTCACAATTTTCGGGTATTGAGATTCCGGGGAAGAACAAATAAAATAATTTATCTGGCCATTTTATCGTCGTATGGGGACATTTATTTGGATACAATACAATATCTAATTTCTTATTGTTTTCTTTTAGTGTTTCTAATAACACCTTCAGTATTTGAATTTTCCGTAATTGAAATAAAAATTGCAAATCTAAAGACCCGACGGCCCTCCTAAGCTTCGTATTCTAAATGCAAGTAAACGGTAGCGAGCGCAACCCGGCATGCTGTAGGAGACAGTGACGTCACACAGCGGTTTACGCGAGTCCATGTTCTCAAATTATTTTAAAGGCTTTAGAGGCGTCAGAAAATTATATTTTTTTCAGATCGCACTAAAATTACAAAATCATTCAGAAAATGTAATATAAAAATGCTGCTGACACCATTGTACTTAGTTTGACAATTCTGAACACAGTTTTGCATTTTATATCAGTTCTATTTTTATTCGACGTGTTGTTCTTCGAAATTTCTTTGCTAGTTTTTTAGTTTTATTCGAAAACTAAACATTTTGGAAAAATTATAAAGTAATCATAATTTGTGGAAACTTGGAAGACGAATTTGAAAATATCATGATTGATATCATAAAACAGTAGCGTACTATTTTATTTAGAAACATATGCCATCAATGCCTTGTATCTCTGCCACTGGAGCATCTAAAATTTAGAAAAAGGCTTCAGATTTTGAAACATATTTATATAAACCCATGTGCCCAATTTCAAATAATTTTACTCACTTGTTTTTAAAATATTTAAAAAAATCAATTCGCCAAAGCATACGAGGTTTAATTTTTGGTCATCGTTTGTGAATCACCCTGCACATGCAAGTTAAAACAGAACAGCTAAAAAGTAACAAGAAGTAGAATATAACAGGTGCATCCAAAAACATCCAAGAACAATGTTAAAAATTAGTGCCGATGTAGATACTTCTACTTTAAAACAATAGAAAATGATAAGATCATAACGTCTATGATAAAATGCTTACTGATACAAGTAAAGCTACTTTCTGAAATGCCTTACAACTTACAGACTAGACTTGACCCAAGAAAAATGTCCACTTTAATATTATCGGAATGGAAACTTATATGCTTGCACAGCTTTATACCAGAGTTAGAAGCGGTGCATTATGAAAACTAAAATATATAGTCGGTCCTGGAATATAATAGGAGGGTTAAAAGATTGCACTGAAGAAGTTTTATGGATCTTAAGAAACGGACAGAGTTTATTTCAGAAATTCTTTCAATTTATCTATTTTCATCGGGAGTTAACGTTTCTTCAATTTTTACAAAATTTAAATTATATTCTGTGATTAATTTTTTCTTAAATTTATTATTTCTGAAATCGTTCGGGAATGTGTACTTATTCTGCCAAATTGCAGACCCCAAAATAATTTTTTTGATCTAATCCGGAAAAGTAAATTTTACCGTATCGGTTTTTATGTATATTTTTTACAATAAATAGTCGTAAATACATGCAGGCAAACCAACACAAATCAAAAATGCATTATTTAGTAAATATAACATTCATTGAACATATTTCACTTCTTAAAAGCTTAAATTATAGTTATGTTGCAATTTGTACAACTTTAAATTTGGTTGAACTTTATTCGAAAAGGTGGCGACATTACTGTTAATTATTTTTTCTTCGGCAATATTATTACTACTAGCAAAGTTCATATATGAATTTCGCTATTGGCAAATTTATTTTTTTCTGTCCCTCCTCTAAGTATCCGCTATGTCTACTTTATTTGTAAAAAAATCCCCCTTATATCTTTTGACAACGTCTGAATATTTCTATCCTCCATATCTCTGTAATGCAATTAAATCTGATCCACCATTACCCAAAATGTATGGCACATGATCTGCGGAAACAATGTCCTGTGTATTTATCTGCATTTGGAAAATTTAAAAAATATGCGACAATTAGATACACTTTACTATACTGATGTATTCCCACTACTTGCCTGCAATGTTTCCCATTTTAAAACTTTCTGGGCAGCATGCAATATACTTTCTATACAGTGGCATATGTTTCGTTCAGAAATAATCTACGTGTTTTCGTTTTATTATTCTATACTTTATTCAAAAGCTTTGATCACCAACTGGCAACACCAACTAGTAAGGCAAGCTAAAAATGAAAAACTACTAATATTCAGATATTTTAATATTTTCATCTCTAAACGTACCTTATTAAGTCCTTGAGTAATACAAGTTTCAAGTTGTTCATTTGACAACATTTTTGACTCTGGTTTATAATTGTCACCTTGACGTTTCAAGAAAACACGTAATTTCAAGTATCTTGATATATAATATACAGGGCGCATTCAGGGAACTTCAGCGCTGCAGCGCTTTGACGCAGCGGTTACTTGAATAAACAAAACGCGGCCAGTTCGCTGTAGCGCTTTTTTAAAGCAGTAAAGCATATATTTTCATATGCTGGACCGCTGAAAGTTTTGACGTTATAAAAAAGCGATTAAACGTCAAATTTTAAGAAAGGTGGAATTCAGCATTTATATATATTTAATCTGTGGAATTCAGCCAAAAAAATGAATATTGGTGAAAATAATCTTGTTTGTGTCCGAATTTATAACGAGGACGTATATTTTGAAGTTGCTGAGAAATGAAATAGGAACTATATTTTAGATTAGAGCACGGTAAAATGAATTATTTTTACACCTTCTGCCCCAAACCATAAATGCAATATAAGAACAACAACTATTTAAGTCAAATGTCATCACTTTTACAATTGACATTTGGGTGTATTCAGGTAATTTGCAGCGATGCAGCGCTGCAGCGCTTTTCAGCTTGAATTAGCTGAATGACTTTCCGTTTGATTGACAAATGTCAATTGTAAAAGTGATGACATTTGACTTAAATAGTTGTTGTTCTTATATTGCATTTATGGTTTCAGGTGTAAAAATAATTCATTTTACCGTGCTCTAATCTAAAATAGTTCCTATTTCATTTCTCAGATATTAATATTAAACCCATTTTCATCATGAATAATATAATAAGGCAGGTCCTCGACGAAGATGACGAAATAGTTTTAAACATAGTTAACAATAACTTAAATGTTGTTGCTTATGCTGAATTCCACCTTTCTTAAAATTTGACGTTTAATCGCTTTTTTATAACGTCAAAACTTTCAGCGGTCCAGCATATGAAAATATATGCTTTACTGCTTTAAAAAAGCGCTACAGCGAACTGGCCGCGTTTTGTTTATTCAAGTAACCGCTGCGTCAAAGCGCTGCAGCGCTGAAGTTCCCTGAATGCGCCCATTGTCTTTCTTTGTAAGTGTTCCTTTCAACATGGAGCAAATTGATCATAACATAGATGCCTTCAACTCTGTGGATAAATCGAAAAAGCATGGAATCATAACGATTTAAGAGCAATCATAACAATTTCGAATCGGCACCTCGTATTTTTTTCAAGACAATAAGCCTTGAAACGTTTGTAAGCGAATTGGCACTTTTCCCTGGATTTATTTGATAATATTAAAGTCACATTTTTAGCAGCTGCTGCTAACTCTACTCACTATTCATTTTAAATATATGAAACTGACAGGTACATTATTATTAGAGTATGCCAACGTTTTTTTCTCTTCCAAATGATAAAATAAAATTACAGATGAATGTAAGGAATTTTTCTAAAAATCTGATAAGTAGGTATACTACACAAAAATATTATACCGAATTTGATTTTTATCACAACAATAAATAAACAGTAATTGTCGAGGAAACAATTTCATAAGCAGTTTGTTTTTGTGATTTACTATCTTGTCTGTCTAGTTAATCACCAACTAACCTACAACCACAAACTCCCCATGTCCTGTTACCATATTATTAATTCAATAGTATCCAACGCGTACGTGAATAGTTCAGAATGTTTTGGACTGAACACAGTTTGTTTCTGTCACTTACTACTGGGACCGCAAACTGTAATTTCTCTGTCATCGTATTCATAAACTCAAAATCTAAAGCGTGCATCAAAAATTGAGGACGTTCTGAACTTGGCAATTAAACACAGATTCTTACTCCCATTTACTATTATGAACACCAGATAATCCACTAACTCCTCTTATTATTCTTTTATCATATTTATAAATTCAATGGTATCACCAAGATCCAATGCGAACGTGAAAAGTAATATTTAAATCAATGACGCTAGTTACTTTTAGGTTTGGTTTTTCCACCTTTTAATAAATTTATTTGTCAATTTAACATATATCTGCCTCATACAACATATATGCATTAATAAGGAACAGACGGCATTGACGTTGACAAAAAAATATTTGGAACAATAAAACGTGTGATTGATATGCGTGTATTGTTTTAACGCAATGGACGCAGAGGAAAGAGGCAGTTTGTTCGAAACAGCTTAAAATATTAATATGCATGGTCATTTAGAAATAATTATATGAAACTGACAGGTACATTATTATTAGAGTATGCCAACGTTTTTTTCTCTTCCAAATGATAAAATAAAATTACAGATGAATGTGAGGAATTTTTCTAAAAATCTGATAAGTAGGTATACTACACAAAAATATTCTACTTGTTTTCGAGATCAATCTTACAGTGTTATTTCTAAGGGGTCTGTTTTAGCCCTATAGGCCCCCATAGGTAAAAAGGCTTCTCGTTATTATTTTTGACAAAAACAAACGCATTTGATTTTGATACATAGTGATTTTCCGGTTGTTATGCCGTGACCTCGGTAACTGGTCGCTGTCAGAAACAGAGATAAAATGCACATCTCTAGCATTAGCGGGGATCCTTTTACCTGCCCTGGTTGTTCTCAGGCTAGGCTGTCTAGGGACAGACCTGCTATCGGTGTCTCTGGGCCCGCCCATATATTGATTTAGTTTCCTATTGTTGGTATTATGAAGTTTTAAGTATTCTGCAACTCTTTGGGGAACTTGACAACTGGTTGCACTGTGCACTTATCGTTGTTATAGTAAATGAAAAATCTGTTATGTTTTATTTGTTTGGGTATCGATTGAGACCCAAACAAACAAATACTTATGGAAAATTTCATATCCGTTGCCGTCTGACACATTTCTTTTTGGTTTTGTTATCATGTAGGTAAAGTTGTAACCAAAGTTTCCCATGCATGTGGCTTCTATACCTTTTACAGTTAAACTGCACAATTCTGAATGCCCACCCACATGCCTCATTTGAACCAAATATTAGTATCCCTTTCATTAATAAAAATTTATCGTTTGGAGCTTCGTTTAAAAACAGTAACGTTTTTCATAGTCAACATTTTTATTTTATTTGCTTCGAATGTGTCATTTTGACGTTTTAAAAAGGCAAGTAGCTTTTTATATTGTGATATATCCATATTTTCGTTTATTTATATGGTACTTTTCAACATGAACTGTATAGACCATAAACTGGGTGCCTTAAGAGATTTTGCTTAAAATAACTGAAGACATTTTATCTCGAAAAATACGCTAGCATTACACTTTCATCAGTTCTTAGTGCGTTTTTTGTTATACTTCACTTACAAAATATTTTACATACCTTCTTGTATTTTTCCTTGAATTTAAAGGAAGTAAGCTCGAAGATGCTTCTCGATCGGCATTTAAAATGTTTTCAGAACAAAAATGAAAATAAACAAAGCCGTATCAGGTTACTAGGATACGGAAATCCTACAGAAGTACCTATCTACTATGCAATTTTTTGCATGCACTCAAAAAGCTATTTTGTTTTTCCAAACGTGTTGTCCTACTATTAATGGTTAAAGAAAATTAATTTTCAGTAATCATTTTTCTGATCAAGAATCTCAACCGACCACGATAACCTCGAAGTGAGAACCTCGCTTGCCCATAAATACAAAATTCGACGTACTTCAGTATACTTAATTTTCCAATTTCCAATACAGCCTGATCCATTGTATTCAAGTAAGTTGATATCACGTCCCTGACGAGTTATTGTATTCGCAAAAAAGAGACGGGCCGACGTCGAAGTTTATAAATAGATCAGAAATTGTCTGAAATAACTTTACATCAGGGTCCTTAAGTATGGCTAACAATATAGCGTACATAATTGGAATCTGTAATTGGGTAATAAATATGATACGTTGCCAAGTTTGTAAGAACCCGTCTACTCAGATTTCTAGATTTTAGGAGTTTTAGACATTGATATAGGGCGTCCACAAAGAATGGCAATAAATTAAGGGATTGATTCGATTCACAAAAATAATATTAGCTCCTGTGGCACTTAGTTGATAGTAAAGTAAACTGATACTATTTGTCACAATATATTAATGAAACTGAAGGAATTTGGATTCTCCATTCCTTTAGTAGAATGTTGCATACAATGGGTTTACGTCTCGGTCTTTCTTAACTGTATCGAGTATTCCGCAAGGATCAAATCTTGGACCCCTTTTGTTATTTATTGATGGACTCATGAATTCTGTTGACTGCCATAAACTTCTTTATACAGATGACCTTACATTTGAATTATAAATAGTATTGCGGATTATTTGTACTTGCAGTCTCAGATAGATGCAATTGTAATTTTGTGCAGGTTATTTTCATTTAAATAAAATATTAATAAGTGTAAGGTAATTAGTTTCTCCAGAAAGAAAAGTCCGATTATGTTTGATTATGCGCTGAATAATGTTATCCTGGAAAGGTGTATTGGAACTAAATACTTAGTAATATTCTTTTACTGTCAGTTGAATTTTTAACACTATAAAATTAGTTAGTAAAGTACTTGGTTTCATTATTAGAAACTGTGTTTCACAAATGAGGCAAAAAATATTGTATTTTTTATTGGTGCGTACTAAATTGGAGAATGGGTGGCTGATTTGGTATCCTATTTACAAGAATCAATCTTCCGGTTTGTATCGACCTTTGATATTCCTTCACTAAAGGCTAGGCGTATTATGTGTAGTATTATATTCTTATTTAAACTATTTAATAACAACATTGGTTGCTCTTTACTTTTGGAAAGTTTTAATTTGACAATATCAAATTTGGTTCTAGCCAGACTGACATGTTTTATTTGCCAACACAGGCAACCAATGTTCTTAAAAAAATCACCAGTATATACTATATCACTTAATCTAATATATAAAATTCTCGTGTCACAGTTTTAGACGTCATACTCCTCGGAAACAGCTTGACCGATTTTTATGAAATTTTATATGTATATTCGGTAGGTCTGAGAATCGGTCGTAATCTATTTTTCATACCCCTAAGTGATAAGGGTGGTCCACCCCAAACATTTTTTTTTATTTATTGGACAAAAGTTTTTATTTTTATTTTTTATGATGTGGCATTAAAAAGTACATACGACCCTTAATTTTCACCCTTCTATGACAAACCCCTATTTTTTAATAGCAATTTTAGTAATTTAATCATTTTTAACCTTATAACTGATCGATTATCACTAGATCAGTTATCCGCCAGGCGTCTACCAGTATCACTTCTCACCACAAACCTAGAAAAAATGTAGACAGCGTCGGTTCATGATATAGGTCACGTGACAGGTGCTTTGTTGGCGGTTGTGCAAATATGATGGCTGCATTACAATATGAAATTAACTAACTTGCTGTCATTTTAAATGTCATTAAAGAATGTGATATGAATGTGACCAATCACAGTAAACAAATGAGATTCACGCTACAGTGCAACCAACGTAAATTGGCATCAAAACCAAGTTTTAGTGATTCTGGATCTTTTAGAGCAGCCATGAATTACCGGTCCCCGGCAATATGACACTGGCACAGTCTATATTTTTTCTAGGTTTGTGCTTCTCAGCCAGTAAACAGCACGGAGTAGGGATAAAAACGAAGCCGACTACCAAAATAATTCATATGGCAAACAACGTTTGCCGGGTCACCTAGTTTTAATATAATATCTGGTCAATGTGACATTAATCACAGTGCTGGTATTCATTCATTAAAGTCAATTGTATCTATCAGCTTTCAATTCTAATTTATTTTTTGCTTTCTCTCTTTATCGTAATTTGTTTTTGCTTTATAATAACCATTTCTTTTTGTTTTTTGAAATAATTCTTCTATACAAAAATTGCTTTTCAATAGCTTAATTCAAAATTGCAAATTTTTTACATCGTGCAAGTTGAATTATTGATATTTAAAAGAAAGATAGAGGATGCCAATCATTTGTTACAGATTATTTTAATTTTAGACAGGATGATGAACATTTATTATTGTCGAATTTGATTAAACAAAACAACTAATAAGTTATCATTTACTTGGTTATTTTGTCATTAAGTTCGCTAACAGCTTCACAGCCATCCTCTCAAGAATTTGGATTATTTTAATTACCTACTTATCACAAAAACCGTCACTAACAGAAATATTAAAAGGGATAGGTATAGAGAAGTGTAATACGAAGATGGACAGTAAAATTGTATAACAGTATTTGATTAAATATATAGGGTGCTATTATACGTGTTACATTTATAAAATAAAAGGAAGCTTGATACGAGTTCCCTTAAAATTACGCATAGAATTTAAATATGTTAAAATATATAAGGTGTTGGATTTAAAATAAGCAAGTAGATGGCGACCTTCGATATAACCGGAAGTGCTAAAAAAATGGCATTATTTTATTTAAGAAGAGCATCCTGGAAAATCCCAAGGCCTAAATTTTCAACACTGAAATCGAAATTGTCTCTGAAATATAGGTCGTCACTGTAAGACAACCTGTATATCATTATTTCAGATTTTGAGAAAAAATATATGTTAACTAAAACAATATTTAAATAGTTATTACTAGAAGAAATAAAAAAGTCAGTAATAAAACTATTTTATTTCTGCTACTGTTTGTTATTGAAAATAGCTGGAAAATTTATATTCAGTGAACGAGGTGACATGTTACTTGTGCTAGGTTTCTGTGAAGGAAACTGTAGAAGAAGTGTGGAGAATATTGTAGGAGATTTCCATCGAGAGATTCCACATAGTAACTTTTTATAATATTCAAAGATGGGTTCAAGAGACAAGAATAAGGGTACAATGTGAAGTAAATATTTTGCAGTTGAAGTTGAACCACAAATAAGTACTAAACGTTTATCTCGAGAAACTGGATTGCTCTTTATCGGTTCTTATTAGGAACAACCTGCATTTTGGCCTTTAGCAAAGTGTGCACCATGTATCGTAGAGCCAATTATTTTGAAAACGTGCCGCAGCTTACGTTTTAATCACCGTAATGAAATTATAACGCGAAACTACCACCATAATATGTTACCTAAAACCTCGAGGATTACTTTCAAGACCAGCTGCCTCGTTTGCTACGACGAAGCTCGGTTCTGACACGGTATATTTTTACGGCTTCCATGCAAAATTTGGATAAAGTGCATCCGCATTTGCAAATTCGTCCGGCCATCTCTGGCGAATCCCCATTTCGCAATTTGAATTGTAAATAGGATTAGGAGGATATTGCGTATCACACGTTTAAAGTTAAGGTTGGGAGAAAGCAATTAAATCCTGGACAAGCAAAACTCAGTTTGCGGACATAATGCCGGGATTATAATAACTGACAGGGTGAGGGGCAAGATCGTCTGGTACGTTAATTCTGATACACAACGGAGAAGTTGAGGTTTGCGCTTTGCAAGATAAACCCTTACTCGAGACAAGTTTGCCGCTTAGAGCCGCCTATACTGCCTGTAGTGCTCCAGGTTGGAGAGGACCGCCCACACTCCTAGTCCAATTTCAATCTGCAATGGACAAGGAGGTATTATTGCGGGACGACTTTCTATAAAGGCTGTTTTTACCAGTCACTGCAAAATATTTTTCTTAATAGTAGGTACTTTGAAAAGTTGCCCATTTAGTAACTAATTTGAGTTAGGAAATGATCAATTTTTTATAGTGTATCATAATTCTTGAAATAACTATTAATTTATTGTCAACTTGAATTATTTCTTATCATTATTATAAATTTTAACTGAAACTTTTTACAATTGGTTATGGAAAGCATGCACATGCATTTGATGAAGTAGAGGTCCAGTTTTTATTTATATTGATCTCTCTTTGACCCAACATTTTTAGGCTACTTGAAGCTTTTGTTGAACAGAATCCTCTATATATATTCTTCTGCTACGCAATTGGTTATGGAAAGCATGCACATGCATTTGATGAAGTAGAGGTCCAGTTTTTATTTATATTGATCTCTCTTTGAGCCAACATTTTTAGACTACTTGAAGCTTTTGTTGAACACAATCCTCTATACTTATATATTCTTTCATTCATCATTCAATCATTCATTCATTCGTTCACTATGCCTTTTAATAGTGATGATGATGTAGAATTTATACCAACTGATTATCTTGTACATTTTCCATTTCTTTATCCTAGCAAGGATCTTGAATATTCAATTGCTGATGGACTAGGAGAGGAATATTTTCGAAATATTTCGACAAGATTGACTCCTTCGCTGTTTCCGTTAGATACATAAATTCTCTTCTCACGTTCGTCTTTGTATTGGAAATTTCTATCAATATGTTTGTTATATTTTATTTTTTTTTGTTGTATTGTCTTTTCTGTCTTTTAGTATGGTAATTTGTGTAGATCTTTAAAAATTTAAATTTCAATTTGAATTTTTTTTAAGTTAATACATTATATCTTTCCTTACCCTAGCTAACTTTTATCTGTGCCTTTCTGATGATTATTATCTATTATAAAATGTAATGGTTAGGTCTTATAGGTCCACTAATTTTAATTAATAATAAATTTGGAAATTCACTCTTATATGCTTTTATGACTCTTTATCTCAATGGTAGGTTAAAAACAGGATTAATATTGATTATTAAATAAACTTTACTAATAATTTTGATAACTTCAATTTATGAATGAGTGTTCAATTTTTAACTAATTTATTTTTATTTAAAATATTAAAATTTTAACAATTTGATTGATTGAATATTCCTACTCCACCTAAATCCTGCTCTATCTTATAGTCTAATCACAATAAATTTTACGAAATACAAAGTTTGTTACCGATTTTTCTTCTAGTCCCTATTCATTCAATTTAACCCCTCTCTCACTTCAATTTGTGCCATTCCTTTTTATGGATGTCCACTCCTTTTCTAATTCCTTATTCTGAAGTTCAGCTTCTAGTGACTGCTCCTCGTATCGTTCTTGTCAATCCGTCTGGTAACTGCTCCTCGTATCGTTCTTGTCAATCCGTCTAGTGACTGCTCCTCGTATCGTTCTTGTCAATCCGTCTGGTAACTGCTCCTCGTATCGTTCTTGTCAATCCCTCATCCGTGAATTAATTTTGTATAGTGATGTTCTTAGGATATGCTATGATCAGATCTAGAATTTGAATAACTTGCCTAATATTAATTGCTTAATGCCTTTTATCCTTTTATAGACGTTTTTATAATTTTTTCTCATACAAGCATCCCTCAAATCTCTATTTATTTTTTTCTGACTTCCTGTTATTCCGTTTCCTTGATTACCCTTTTTTTTATTTTTTTCAATGAACCCTTATTTCTACTTTACATATTTTTTCTACGTTCATGCAAAAAACAAAACTTTATTGAACTATATTTAGTGGAAAAAGTGGTTCTTTATTGCACTAGTGCAATAAAATGTTTATTGCATTCATCTGTCATTCTACTACAGCATTTTGTCATCATGACAAACATAAACGTTCAAATCGACGTCACATTTTCCTAGACTTAGTGTCATCTAAATAACATTTTTTGGTTTTTGCATGAACGTAGAAAAAATATTGTATGCAACTCGTACAAAAGTGCTTATTGCACTCGACATGTTGTCCTACTCGGCCTGACGGCCTCGTTGGACAATTTCACGTCGCGTGCAATAAACACTTACTTTTTGTACTTGTTGCATAAATAACTATTAATAAATATTACATTCCCTTCAATCAATCAAATTAATTTTTGACATTTTATAAAATTTACCTACCATCTACTTAAATATCTCAAAACAATTTTAATTTTCATATTCTATTTCCTTCCTTTTACCTTCCATTGAATATTCGTTTTAATTTAACAATAATTTAAAAAATTAGTCTATTTATACCTATTACAATATATTCTGCTACATCTTTTATGTGTTCAAACTGAAGAAATATTAGTTCTTCACAACGATAAGCTGCACTGATACCAATAATCAACACTATAAAATAAGAAACAATTTCAAGAGAAGTGTGAAAATTACGCTTTGTCTTCATCATCAAGTAGGTTTTATCATCTGCTTAAAACATTTTCATTCTTCCAATTTTCTTAAAACCCTAGACTTCCTGGATCTATGTCCTACTGATTTACGCTTAAAGAAATCAATTAAACTTGGAAAGATCTTTGTGTCAATATTTTTTTTTCACTGACATTAATCTTGTTCTTATCATTGAGTAAAGACTCCACAGCGTAGAACTCTGATATACTCTGGATTTTTTCAGCAATAATGATTGAATCGCGATTTTTGATGATTCTTCTATGAGGTCCGTCAGGACTACACTCCGCATACAAATAAATAAAATGTCCTTTTATTCCAAGAAAACCGAACAAAAGGAATACTTTTATTCATTAACTATGTATATAGTTTTTTGTGTAGCAAGAACTCCCTTAAAAATGTTATAATTTTCACAAGTATTATTTGCAGAAAATATAAAGCTATCATCTTTTTCTTCACATTACCTTTCTAAATATGTACAACAACGTCTTTGATTTTATGTGCGTATTTCCACTTACTTATACTAAACTTTTCACGTTGCCGTCAAAAAATTACTATAAACTGACACGAACCACTTTATTGAATTTTGCATTGATTGCACTGATTGGAAATAAATGTTTTTAATGCCATTTTACAGTCCAAAGAGTTTGGCTCAATTCGCAAGTTTCTTGTCTTAAACATGCGTAGTAAAGACAAAATTGAATGAAATTGCGATCAGTTGATTGCTTTCAAGTTCAAAAAACTCTTTAGTTCAGACCAGAGAGTTCCTTAAACAAGTCTGGTGAATTCAATAAAGCCGCACATATTTGTATGGGTAGGGAAAAACTATTCCCAGTTACTCAAACAATTCATTTTTATATTCATTAAAAACAATGTTTTTATCAAATTAAAGTATCCAATTGATTCCCTCCAACAACAGAAGGGCAGTAAATTGTTGCAGGATTTTTGTCTTTGAGTGACTAAACAGAAAAATATCGAAAGGAGAAATTTGTTGAATGTGCAAATCATGTAGTAAGTCTTTTCTTCCTAATCATTCTTAAAATGTTTAGGAGTCCCAAATTGTTGAAAAATTCAATTTTAGCGTGGTAACGAATGTCAGTTAGAGCAACAGTTCGAAATATATTTTCTGTTAAATTTCCAGTTAAAAAAATGAGCCAACCGTTCAATCCCCAAGAATGCTTGTCCAAACCTTGAATTTTTCTAAATGCTAGATGTGTATCTCATGAAATATTCTTAGGTTATTGCCGATCAATATCAGCAGTTATGACGATTAACTTCCCCATGTACAAAAAAGAGTAAGAGAGAAAATATACAATGCACTTTAAAATGATGTATTATATAATTCCACTTCCATTTAAGATTTCAGAGTGAAAGTCACCCTTTTAAGGGTATAAATTTGGAAATGAGTATGTACATCTATAAAATATGCCCCCCCTCAAAACAAAAGTTGACGTACTGTATTCTAAGACTAAATCGATTTAGAACTTTGATTTAAAACAATATTGTATGTGTCAAATTATTTGAAATACCAGTTGCGACTTTATACTTATCTTACCTGGAGCACCTGTAAGTCTTTACTTTAACAGGTCTTCTTGTATCTTTAGGTGGTAATAATCTAAGATTTTGTCCTAATAGAGTTTCTTCTGCCACTAATACAGTTCTGTGATAAATTTTGGCAGATAACAGCTGAATTAATTTCAACCGTTATTTTATACGAACATAATAGGTCCAATTTGTTTTTGTTTAGAAGTTACAATTTAAAAAATATAATTTTGTATTTCAATCCAAGCCTGATAAATAAAAACTGGTTGGTACAACCATAATTATTAATTGACATTTTGTTTATTCATTTGACACAACGTTAAGTGCTAAATTATAAAACACATTTATTTATAACTGAAGAGTATGCAGATATTGTCTTTATATATGGGTATTTCAATGGGAAAGGCACTCACGCAGCCTGAGAATACCGACGAAGATACCTAAATAGACATCAACCTGCCCACACATGCTTTAGTACATCATTTCGAGAAGTAACCCATCTTTCAAAAAGGCCATTTGTCCTAAACTACCTGTGCACTATGCACTACCTGTCAGCAGTTACTTTGAAAGAATTCAGAATGCAGCTAACCGGATAAAAAATATTAAAATCTTCGCCAATATGAGGCTTGCATTTGAGCCGAGGGTGGACATTTTGAATAATTTTTATAGTCTAAAGCTTTGTTAATTTGGTTAATACAGATTAACTAATGTTTAAACTTTAAACACAAATAATAATTATTGTTATAACAACCATCATTTTTATTTATCAGGCTACTTTGATCGGAATATATTTTTTTAAATGCTAATAACTTCTAAACAAAAACGAAACGGACCTATGTTCCTATAAGAAAAAATGTTCAACATTAAGCCAGCTATCATCTGTCATAGAGCTTGTAGAACACCCTGTACCTTTAGGCTGTTTTCATCTGTACCTATAGGAATAAGTTATTTTTCTGTATGCTCTTCCTCAAGCTTCTGAAAATCAAACTGTTCCGTATATTCCAACGTTACTGGCTGCAGCTCAAAAGCCCTTACGTGACTAATTTATATTTCTTTTATTGCGTTTTCAGTGGGAGCATACGAGGCAAAAGTGGATTTCGCCTCTATTGTTGCAGGAAAAGTGAATCGAATACATTTATTCATAAAGCGGGGCGGCAGTGTAGCTGCGACGCCGTCGATATAGTTTCACGGTTTAAGGGTTGATGTATCGAGCTTCACAGACAGCGAGGTAGGCATAAAATTCAATACTGGGTAAGCGGGACCTCACCTGAGTACGCGCTCTCCTCCGCGGTTCGAATACGGCGAAAAGAAGTGCCTAGGCAGCAGTTTGTTTTAATTATTCGTAATGCCTCTCTACAATATAGTACAAATTCCAAATTAAGGTCGTCCCGCACCCGCTGCAAAGAATTTTTGAAAATAATTTTTTTGGCAAACAAATATGTAAACAAATAAACCGCAAATAATAATAATAATAATAATATGACTATTCATTTCCAAAGAGTATAATAACAAGTTGATGCAAATAGTGGCGAGATCTAGCAAAGCTACGCATCTAACCACTCGGTAAAAATATAAGTAGAACAAAAAATATAATCAATAAATACAACGCATTTAAAGAGAAATAAAACAACAACAATGCGAACAGACATTATTACAGTACAAATATATAAATATATATGGACCCATAATCAAGTATCAAATTAACTGCCACTTCTACAATACTTCTTTAATTGTTTTTTAAAGCCAGTAAATTCTAAGCAAGATTTGATATCAGGTGCTAGAGAATTGAAGAGTTAGGACCATTATAACTAAATTATCTAGAAAATAATGCTGAGGAATGCCTAGGTACACTGTACAGACCCCGCTGTCGAGTATTCCTTACATGTATGTTTGACCTCTTGACCAGTTTATTACAGAGATACACAGGCTGTTGAAATTTATCAATTTTGTATGTAAGTGAACACAAATGCATGAAAAATCTTTGCTCTAACTTAAACCACCCCGCTTCCCGATAAAAAGACGACACATGATCATACTTTCTTAATCCAAAACAACTCTCTTTATCTTCTGTCAGTAAAGCAGGCCAATATACAACATCACAATACGCTATGACATACAGAATTAAAGAATCACACAGTTTTAATTTAGTATTATTAGAGAGCAGACGTTTAAACATATAAAGAGTACGAAGTTTACCGTAACATTTTTGTAAAACATTAGAAACATGCCCCCTAAATCTCATATCACTATCAAAAGTTACAAAGCAAATGGGTTGCTAATGAAATATGTTCATGGCCACCGGTAATTAAAAATATTGTAATTAATTTTATTTCATACATACATAATAAGAATAATAATGTTTATTTTACAATTCACAATTTGTACATATATAGAAAACTACAGAAACTACAAAAATAGACAGAAAATACACTGTTTTCAATTATAAATGTTTGTGGTGTGACAAAGAAGTGCTGTACACTGAAATAATTTAAATGCATATACATAAAATACAAATACATAGATACTATAGAGAAGAAAAAAACAGTAAAATGTTATAATGTAAAACAGGCATAGAAAATACACTGAAGTGGAAATGGTCCATTTGTACGTGTTTTCAATAATTAACAAATCAAATGACAAATCAGGTAAGTACGTACCTATATGAAATAAATAATTGTCTATTTAGATTGTTTACCTTTGGTTTACTAAATTGTTTATAACTTCGTGGCGTATTCAACAGCCAGGTTTTGATCCCAAAATATCGTTTAAAATTTGTTGTATTTTTCATTTCAGTAGGTATTAAATAAAATTATTTTGGTGCAAGGTACTTACTATTTCTGTGGCCAATTGGTTTTAAACAAAGAGGAAATTGAAATTTGGTTTCTCTGTTTCTAGTTTTATAATCATGTTCAATTTTTTTTAGTATGATTTTTCAGATAACAATCTTGAAGTCCCCTCATCCCCTAATTTCAAACAAATTTGCGTCTGTACCAAAGAATAGTACAGTATTTTAAGGTTTGCTACACTTCAAATATTTATTGAATATTGAACTTTAAAAACTAAACCCCTGATCTTATTAATAAGATTATTAATTTGTAGAATCCATCTGATATGCCTATCGATTATAATGCCTAGATATTTGACTGATTTGGCTCCAGGCATAGATGTTTCACTGTCAATATTTAGTGGTCCCATTTCAGGTAAGTTACTAGAGTAGAAAGTAAAAGGCATATATGCAGTTTTTTACAATTTAATGTTAGGGTATTGAAACCACTTCTTCATTTTTACGAACTCTATCGCAACCTTATTTTCAACCTCAACCTCAGTTCACTTCAGGAATCTGCTTCAAATAAAATTGCAGTATCATCTGCAAAACTTATTACTGTACCGTTAATATTTATTAATAAAAGACTATTAATGTATAATTAAAATAGCAATGGTCCCAGTACTGTCCCCTGAGGTATGAAATAAAAATGTTTATCTGTTGCCCTCTTAACATGATCCTTATGCTTTGTACTTTCGATTGGTATTATATTTGGTAAGCAAGTGAGTGCAATATAACAAAAAATTTAATTACAATCTTTTTTTAATTCAGGGTAGCCATGAATATTGTTCATAAAGCAACCCCTTTACGATATATTTGTTTACATGTTATGTTTGATAAAAAATACTTTTCATCCTGTAAGCAGGACGACCTTGTGGGCCAAATACACTTGCACTACATTTTGTATCGACCCACTTAGGAAGCGCAATCGTGGCGCCAGAACGGTTCGGCAAGCCGTTCTTTCCAAGAACGACCACCCAAACTGGGATTCTAGAAACATCCACCGTCAGGGTGGCGCCAAGGAGAAAATATAGATAGTAGTACGACGCAACACAGAACACACTCCAACAAAGCTTCACGTCGACAACATCTAGGCTGATACATCCTCTGTTTCTTTATTTAAAATAAATATATTATTTTTACGGTTGTGAGAGCGTTTCATTTTTGCTGCACGACACAAGAAACCCTCAACCTTAATTCAGATCTGAGACTAATAGATCTTACTCACAGAAGAACTGTCAAGTTTTGAAGACTGTGGAGAAGCAGCGCACAATGCTCTTATACAGTAGCGGTAAAACGAAATGAAGTAACAGTATGGAAACACGAGTAGATTAATAAACTTTTCCAATTAAATGCATACCATATGGAAGCGTAGTAGAGCCACGATGAAAAATAAAAACAATTATAATCCCTGCTTGCCTGTTGATATTAGAATATTTAAATACGATTAACAAAATTCCCCACCTGACTTAAAAATGGTTCATACAAATTTGAAAAAAATAAGGATAATTGCAGATGAGGCAGCTCAGGCTCTAATATTTCTAGCCTTTAAACTTTAGTGAGTCACATATGGTATTTCATTGACAAATGTACATACTTTAACAGTGAATACGAATCATCTAGGAGGCTTCAAAAAAACCTGTCGTTGAAGGGTCTAACCTCTGTCATAACCAAGATTAATTCTTATTTTATTCTTAAGACTATATACGACACTGTGTGTCTCACTGAAACTTAACTGGGTGCAGACGTTAGTGATAACGAGTTCATTCCTAATAATGATATTGTGTTTAGATGTGACATAAATTCGGTCTTAACTGATACGTCAAAAGGAGGTGGTATTCTGGTCGCTTTTAAAAACTGTTTAAATATTGATATAATAGATTTGTCGTCTATTAAGTCTACTACGTCCATTATTGATATAGTTGGGTGCAAAATCGTTAAGAATTACTTCGTTACCTATATACTTCTTGTTTATGTTCCGCCGAGCATATTATTTAATTTTGATCTATTTGTTGAAAATGTAGTATCATTGTGTGTACAATATGGAAAAAGTATTCTTATTACAGGTGACTTCAACGTACCGAGTTTTTGAGTATATACAAATTATACTAAATGTAAATTGTTGAGTGAAATGCTTAATTTACAACAATATAATTTCATTGCAAATAATCAGGGTCGCTTGCTTGATTTAGTTTTTTCTAATTTTTCTTGTAATGTGTCTAGAGACAATTTACCTATTATAAAATAAGATGCTTACCGTCCTGCCTTAGAGATTATATTTAAATGTGGCTTGGAATATTATGATCAGTTTAATAGTAATAACTCAAATTTAAATAAATAATATAATTTTAGAAAAGCAAATTATCCTCTAATGTATGATTTAAATGTGAATGCGGACTGGTCTGATGTGAATATTGCTTGTAAAGTATTTTATAATATACTAAATTGTATTTTTGATCAATCTGTTCCATTAAAAATTATTTCTAGTCGTCGTTTTCCACCATTGTTTACTAAAGAAATTATAACAGATATACGTGTTAAAGAGTCTGCATTTAGAAAGTATAAAAAGTTTAAACTTATTATTACTATAGTAAATTCACTAATTTAAGACGAAGAGTTAAAGCATGAATTGAGCAGACATATAAAGATTTTATGGATAACTCTGAACGTCTTATTTGTTCATCGAAATTTAAAGTTGTATCTAGCGTTCCGCAGGATTCGAAGTTAGGGCCCTTGTTGTTCCTTTTGTTTATTAACGATTTGCCTGATACTATATCCGATTCTTGTAGATGAGGTAACAATTTATACAAGTATTGAGGATGTCGAAGATTGTGTATATTTACAAACTCAGGCTAACAAGGTTAGCAAATGGTGTCAAACAAACCGTTTAACTTTAAACATCAACAAATGCTATACAGTACCATTTAGTAGAAAAAAAAGATACAGTTTTTATGACTATACAATTAGTGATATTACAGTTTCAAGAAGTGATTGTGTAAAGGATGTAGGCATCTTTTTTGAGTTAAATTTTACAGTTGTTGAGCATGTTAACAACTTAGTAATGCAAATAAGGCTTTAGGTTCTATGATAAGAAACTGTAAAAATTTGAAAAATGTCAATACTTTTAAAATGTTATATTATACATTAGTTAGGAGTAAGCTTGAGTACGGTTCAATTATTTGGTTTCCAATTTATCAATCCCACATTGACAATATAAAATCTGTTCAGAGGCGTTTTTTGAAATATAGTTCTTTGCCGGCAAGCCGGTATGATCTTTAAGTCAGAAAGTAACGTATGTCTCATTCCACCCAGGATGCCTAAAATTAGCACCACAATCTTAACAGAGTGGTCTGGATACAGCCTGCGGAGCTCGGAGAGAAGATCTCGATACTTCCTCCGTTTCTCCTCCTATTTTACGACGATGTTGTTCTCTGCGGGAGCCGAGAACTCAATCACAAACATCGTCCTAAGCTGGTGGTCGAGGAGGACTACATCAGGCTTATTGGCTTGAATTTGCCTGAGGGTGGGGAATGAATAGTTCCAATAAATTCGGCACTTCTCATTCCCCACAACGGATTCTATATCCCCCGGATTATTATTATTATTATCATTATCATTATCATTATCATTATCATTATCATTATCATTATCATTATCATTATCATTATCATTATCATTATCATTATCATTATAATTATCATTATCATTATCATTATCATTATCATTATCATTATCATTATCATTATCATTATCATTATCATTATCATTATCATTATCATTATCATTATCATTATCATTATCATTATCATTATCATTATCATTATCATTATCATTATCATTATCATTATCATTATCATTATCATTATCATTATCATTATCATTATCATTATCACTATCATTATCATTATCATTATCATTATCATTATCATTATCATTATCATTATCATTATCATTATCATTATCATTATCATTATCATTATCATTATCATTATCATTGTCATTATCATTATCATTATCATTATCATTATCACTATCATTATCATTATCATTATCATTATCATTATCATTATCATTATTATTATTATTATTTTTTTCAGTCACACTTTCCGAAGCTCCGACACTTTTGGAGGTGTTCTGAAGAGTGAAACAATGACCACTCTCAATTCCGTAGAGCCAGTTATAATTGAGCCCGTAAATCGTGTGTTCTGAGTAGACCTAGCGAACCAAGAACATTAATTTTTTCCGAAATATTTGGCCCCACTTTGAAGGTCTGTAACTCCGCCACTGTGCAACTTTGTATATAGGTATGTTTGATTAAATATTTTGGGACCCTCTACTGCACCTACTCTGTGTTGGTTCTTATGCTGAACACTCTGTATGTGGTATATTCAAACTATTAAATTAAATCTATTTATTAAATTAATTAAACTTTCACATAATGATGTAGATATTATTATTATTTCATTGATTACTGATGCTGTAATTAATTACACTTCCATTAACAACTAAAGCCAAATAATAATTTATTTACTACAAATTCAGTTTGATACCATACAATTTATATTTGGAAATAGTTATTGTTTTATGATGATTGGATACCATACAAGTTATATTTGAAAATAGTTATTGTTTTATGATGAAATTATATGGTTAACAGTTTTATGTAGCAGACTGGTGGGCTTCTCAGCTTTGATAACAATATTGACAGACTTCATTTGTGTATGTGGTGGATAGTTTATGAGTTGTTTATATTTACCCAGTAAATTTGGGTCGGTTTTGACTGACAACTGTTGGAAAATAATTACTTAATCGTTGCCCTAGTCCCTGTTCCAGTAAATTTAGGAGATTTATTAATTGCAGCCAAAAGTACATAAGATCCATATTAAACGTTAAACATGGGTATAGCTTTGTACCCAGAAAAAAAATCAGTGGCAGTGTGTGGATCTAATAATCGGTGAAGCGAATGGATAAATAATACTTTACGGTGCATTTGTTATTTTATATTATAAAAATATGTAACAAATCCATTTATTTTCAAAATAATTGTTATAAATTAATTACATTATTATTCATAAAAAGGTTAGTTTTTCGATCTTTTAAAAGTCTGGTTTCTGTCCTTGAATTATGCAGATAAGTTTTAACTCTTTACTCAAGAAACACTTTTTATTATATATTTTATTATTATATTATTATTATTTTATTGGTATTTTAATGATATTTCCAATATTACACAAAGGGGATCATAATAGTGAACCTTAAATAAGTAGGTACAAATATTTTAGTCAATAGTACTCCAGTTCACTGTGTAGTCATATAATTAATATTTTTTTTTACAAAAAAATCGTATTTTAAATAAATTTCATAATTTTTCAATTTAAAATTTGTTGAGGACCGCTGATCCGACTATTATTTTTAAGAGCCATGGTGAAGCGTTGCCAGTGTTATAATAATGTCTTGGAATAGGCTTCAACAAAGTTAACTAGAATTTTTATACATGTTAGAGAATGACTGAAATATGTTTATTTATGAAAATATTAATGGCTACCTCCTCCACTTTGCCATTCGTATACCTCACCAATAAATTGAAGATATAAATCAGATTCTCTACTCACAATCATAGTTATCCAGAATTTGGTCGTTATCCATTTTTACTACACTCCAACTGATTTATCATAATACATGCTGTCGTTATCACTATTACTGATTATTATCACTGCTTAACAAATGTGCTTTTAGCATGTCAACCTGTTCACTGGTTAAACAATGCGCGATATTTCACTTAATCGCACTGTATTTTACTAAAAATATTATTGAAATACACAAGACACTTAAGCGGAAAACACTATCCGTGAAAATAGTAAAACGTTAAATACGTTTCATACGTTAATGCCGCAACTCTTAAAACAGATGCATCACCAAGTGCATTACTTAAGGAAACCATTAGCTTAGTCAGATTTCAGAAGATGCAAAAGTATCTCCATACCAACTTTCAATTTACGTGTATTGAAAATATCAATCCCTTTCCACAAATATAACATGTTTTGTTTCCACTTGTATTTGGCCTTTGTCCCAGCTTATTCCTTTGGCTTGGACCAGTGCACCGGTATTAACATAACCTCTTCATCTACCTTGCTTACTGTGACTATCAATCCCAGAAGATAGGGCTGGTGATGGAAATTTTGCCTACTGCTTGTGGCACTTACGACAGCAGCTTCTTTTTGGCATGTGATTGATACTGCCTTTAAATAATATTTTACCGTGCCTTCTTTGATTTGAACGTATACAACAAGCTAGTTATTTTGTTATTACATGTTTTGTGTTTATTTTTAAAATCTGTTTCACCCACTACGAAACTACGAAGTACGAAATGGTTAGCACTGACACGTTGTTTGAGGTTAAGTGACGAAAATTACCTCTAAGGTGTTGTGTGAAAATCATAGTTTTTCTTTTAAATTAGTATCTCACTAAATATTTGAAATTTAAAAAAATTACTTTTTATTGACGCATCTACATGACGAACTACAACCTGCTGTTAAAATATGTGTACTTATTTAAGGTTCACCCTGTATAAACATTTTGTCTAATTCATAATAAATAAATATACAAAAAATAAATTACAAAATTTATATTAACGATGTCTTTAAGTATATTTTTCTACGTTCATGCAAAAAACATAATTTTATTGAACTATATTTAGTGGAAAAAGTGGTTCTTTATTGCACTAGTCCAATAAAATGTTTATTGCATTCATTTGTCATTCTACTACAGCGTTTTGTCATCATGACAAACATAGACGTTAGTAGACGTCACATTTTCCTAGACACAGTGTCATCTAAATAAGATTTTTTGGTTTTTGCATGAACGTAGAAAAAATATTGTATGCAACTCGTACAAAAATCGTTGGACAATTTCACGTCGCGTGCAATAAACACTTACTTTTTGTACGTGTTGCATAAATAACTATTAATATATACCTACTCCGAATTGCTAGTTTAAAAAAATTCATTTCTATAGGATTTTCAAATGTATATGGAGTGTTCCAAGAATTTGTAACAAACCGAACATAAATGGATTTCTCGGTATATTAGGCAGGAACTACATTTTTGAATTTTACGTTCAATTTGTAAATGAAAGCAGACAGGTCTAGGGAAGTATAACACAGTTTGATGCAGAATAAAAATCCTTATTATTTTCTAAATACAAATTTTTGGTGGTTTGAAATTAACTTAATTTAACACCACTTTGTATACAGGGTATTTTACTGGGAAATGTAAACACGTTAATAGTGAATACAGGGCATCTCAACAAATCTATTATTGACAGGTGGCACCATTGTCATTACCGAGATGCAGAGTATTTTACCGATTTTGGCTATTTCTTTAACTTGCCGTAAAAGGCGAACCATTCTGTATAATCAAGTGACACTCGGTAGGGGTATTCTACTGACTTCTCTCAATCCAATAAAGTCATAAGCAAAACAGAAATACTGGTCTGGTGGTATTTTTTTATGTTGTTTGTTCGCAAAAGCAACACTCTGTATGTAGTGTTTTAATAAATATATTCAGCCATTTGAGTATAGCAGAAATAGTAGTAGTTTTTCCCCAAATGGAAAGGTAGTCTTACGAATAAAAAAACAACAAAATCAAAATACGTATTTTTTAAATTCAACTGTATATGTAAATGTTGTTATAACATAAAGTTGTATAGTTCTGCATATAAGATTATTTATAACTATGTGTAAATAATTGTTAAAATGTAGAGTTAGAATAGCAAAATAATGTGTCTTACAAATGCATTTTAAAAGTTATTATATTTTTTGAGGAAAATTTAAATAGTAAAAGTGGATAAACAAAACATCAATAATTTTATTTTTGATATTACTTTTACTCTACGTGTTTTATATACCCAAAAAACACCACAAATATGATCATTTTACGGTGAAAAATACAGCGACCTTATACAGACACCCTGCAGATTCTGCTTTGTTTTAGTTTCGATATAAAAATTCATAGGTTTTTTAATGATTAATTAGCGAAGAAACAAATAAAATTAAATTAAACAAGTAAGAATTAAAGCGTCTGAAATGTTCTACGAGTATAGTGACATAAAGTTCAGATTGGACAGTGTTATTACGAAAAACAAGAATTATAAGGGAAAACGACAGTCAAAATATGCATTACCTGGATAAAAGGTCCCTATTACAGATTTATGGACTATAAATTTATACGTTTCTGCTTTATATGCAAAGGAAAGTGGGAAAGAATTTGCCGCCACCACACTTTTGCAAAAGTTATCTGAGATTTAAAACTTGTGAATCGTAAGCTGAACTTTCCTAAATATTTAAATAATTTTTATCTGGTTTTAAAGTATTAAATTATGTGTTTTCAATTCATGCATTTCTTTAAAATATAGGGAAAAATCTGTAAGTGATGTTATTATGATACTTCATCAAAAGGCGAAGGTTTCAAAATGTAATTAGTTTAGCCTCCTAGACATTATGTGACTGAATTCAGTTTAAATCGATAAACTTTGAATAATATGTACTTACTTTCCAAGAACCTTGACCTAAATTATTTTGATAAAAGAATGAAGCCGATGCATTGTTTTAATGTTTGATGTTTAATGGTACTTTAACGAGTCGTTTAATATGCATAGACATTCAGGTCCCTTGAATACATAAAGGTGACATTTGGTTAATATATAAGTATGTATAGGGGCCTTAAGTTCAAGAGATACCATTGGTATTTTCATACACTAAATAAAAGTGAACAATATTATATATATACAGGGTGCATAGTTATTTTGACAGGCATTATCTCGCAAACTGTTCGAGATAGAAAGACATGTTATACAGAAAAGTTATTGTGTTCAAATAGGCGCGTTTAACATTTTACTTTCAAACATACAGGGTGCCTCAAAAACACGATATGCCGCAGAACTTATTTTTTTTGTATATTTTTCAGTTTTTGGACTCTCCGTTTATTCCTAAACATATTTTATTATTTAAAGAGAAATTCTCAACAAATCAAAAAAATTACAAGGCTCGGGAATATTTATTGCTTTAGATTATTCCACAGAGGAGTATAACAATAGAAAAGTACTATTATCAAGTCAAAGAGAAGCTAGAAAAGTTAATTTAGATGCAAAAATCAGAAATAACAATTTGATAATAGAAGGTACGAAGTACTCAGTGGAAGATTTAAAAACTACGCCTAGATGTATTACTGATAGATTAGAGGGAAATGCAAGTGTGAAGGAAATACCGGAAACAGAAGTAGAGGTGGGTAACTATGTCGATGGAACGAAGAATAGATTAGAGGAGAGAACAGGGACAAAAAGGAAGCAAGAAACCACATCTGTTGGGAATAAAGTAAAGCGCTCTGCAAGAATTAATAGCAACAATAAGGCTTGATTTATCCTTAATTACATTTCCTTGTCTTACTTGTATTTTTTATTACATTTGTGAAGATGTGCTGATCTATGTTATTTTACTGTTTTGTACATGTTTGTTTATTTTGCTTTATAATATTTTATTCATTTTTTGAATGTGCTGTATAATGTGTTTAATATTGTGTGCGTAAATTTCGATCTAGAGGTATATCTATTTTTGTTTGCTTATCTGCGTACACATATAGTTTTTATTTTTATCTATATTTCTTTTATAATTACTATCTTTCTAGAATACAAAATAAAAGTATGAATCAATATATCCGTGATATTCAACACTCAGAATTCACAACAAAAGAAATGGATAATGTACAAGAGTTTTGCAATTTAGAACAACAGAATCTTATACGGAATATCTCAATTTTTCATTGTAATATAAGGAGTGTTAATAAGAATTTTAATGAAATGGTACTTCTTTTGCATCAATTCAAGTTTTGCTTTGATATAATTGTATTTTCGGAGACGTGGAAGGTAGAAGATGTGAATTTTTTTAATATTGAAGGTTTTCATGTTTTTTATAATAATGGAGATATTAACCAAAATGACGGAGTCCTGGTTTATGTAAGAGACATATACAATGAGGTCTGCCAAAATGAAATTAAAAATATAGGTGATATAAAGGTTGTTAGAATAAAAATTAAAGTAAATGGTCGGACTCTCATTGTAGATTCTCTATACAGGCCACATGATATAGGGTATGATGAATTTAATAATGACTTAGAGCAATATTTACAAGAACAAAAACTATTTAATAATATTATTTATTTCTTTATTGGTGATATAAATATCGATATAAAAGCTAATACAGAGCAATCACAAACTTATTTGAATAATTTACATGCAGTTGGATATAAATCGTTAATCAACACATTTACTAGAGTACAAGGAAATTCAAAAAGTTGTCTTGATCACATTTTTGTAAAATGTCCTCTAAATGAAAAACTTGCCGCATTCACGCTAAAAACGAAATTACCGATCACTACCCAGTCATTGCTTATATAGAAAGGAATGCAGGACGTTCACCTGAAACAAATAATAAAATTATTACATTGAATGAAAATAAATTGTTAGATATTATAAAAAGAGAAAATTGGCAGGAGGTATATCAAACAAATAATATTGACGAAGCAGTAAATATATTAATAACAAAAATAAAAAAAGCGGTGGATGCTTCTACGAAAACAGTAATAATAAAAAATAATATTAAAAAAAGGTGCCCATGGATCACTCCAAGTTTAATAAAGTCTTCACAAAGGAAGCAAAGTTTATATAAAGAACTACAAAAAAATCCAACAAATGTGCAACTTGCACAACAATATAAAAATTATAAAAAACAATTTCAGAAACTAATCCAAATAACAAAGAAAAACTACTATGCAACAGAAATTGAAAAATAAAGTTACCAGTAAGTCACTATGGACAATTTCTAAATAAAGAACGGCAAAATACAGATATCAAAGAAATAATTGTAGAACAACAAACTTTAAAAAGTAAACAAGAAATAGCAAACTGTTTTAATAATTACTATTCTGAACTAGGGAAAAATATGGCACTGAATATCAAAAAACCAAATACAGGTGTAGTAAAAAGAAACATCATAAACCATAATATTTTTTTCACAATACTGATTGCAATGAAGTAGCCTCCTTTTTAAACGAATTAAAATTAATAAAACCCCAGGATATGATCTCATAGCAACAAAGACAATTGCGAATTATATCAGAGTATATCAAACATCCTTTTTCTGAAATAATAAATAAAATTTTTCAGCAAGGATATTTTCCTAAATCATTTAAAATGGAAATTATTACACCCCTTTATAAGAAGGGAGACCGTAAATTAGTTTCTAATTATAGGCCAATATCTCTTGTCACAAACCTTAGTAAAATTGTCGAAAAATAATGAAAAAGAATTATTTCTTATTTAGAACGTTATAGAATAATTTCTGAAAAGCAATTTGGTTTTCGACAAGGCATATCAACTGAAAATGCAATTGCTTACCTTACCAATAATGTATATGAAGCTCTTGACAACAGTAAAGCAGTTGTTTGTATCTTTCTTGACCTAGCCAAGGCCTTCGACACGGTCAGCCATGAGAAGCTGCTCTTAGTGCTCGAGGACCTTGGTTTTAGGGGTGTAGCATTTAACCTGATGAAGTCCTACCTGCAAGAGAGGTTTCAAAAGGTTAAAATTGAAGATCATCTTAGTGATGCCAGAGAGGTAGAGTTTGGTGTTCCGCAAGGTACCGTTCTTGGGCCAGTCTTGTTCATTGTGTATATAAATGGCCTTCTTAAATTAAAATCCAAAGGCAATATATCCTCATTTGCAGATGACACTGTCATCCAGTACACAGCCGACACCTGGAAAGAAGCAAAAGAAATAGCAGAAAAAGACTTAGAATTAATCAAAACATGGTTTGATGAAATGACTTTATCAATAAACTTTGACAAAACAAGATACATACCTTTTAGCTGCAATAAAGTTACACAACCTGAATATAAAGAAATTAAATTCAAAGTTTCCGATGAATCTTTTTCAATTGTTGAAACAGACCATATAAAATATTTAGGGGTGGAACAAATATCTTAGATGGAACATACATGCAGATAATCTCGCTAAAAAACTGAGATCTCTTATTTTTTATTTTAAACAGCTAAAAGGCATATTAAGCATAAAATATTTAAAAATTGTTTACTATTCACTTGTCGAGTCATTGTTGCAGTATGGGATTGTAGGTTGGGGCGGACTGTATAAGACTCATATGAAGCAATTAGAGGTAATACAAAAAATAATTATAAAAATAATTTTTGGAAAAAGTAAATTATACCCAACTGATCTTTTGTTTAGTGAGTCTAAATTAATGGATCTCAGACAAATTTACTGCTATAGAATTCTTTTGCTGCAATATAAAATTAAAGATAAGTTAAGAGAAATTGAGCATACCTATAGTACTAGATACAGATTAGAAAAAGCATAGTAACAACAAGGGCAGCTAAGAGACTTGGACAACGATCATTTAATTTTGTAGCTCCAAGAATTTATTGTGGACTACCTGAAATTGCGAAATTTTAAAATACTGAACTGCTTTAGGAACCAAGTTAAATACTGGCTACTTATTAATGCATCTAGATATTTTATTAGTAGTATTATCGAACCACAATAATTCTAATATTAAATTAAATAGGTACTATATAACATCCTAAACTATATAAAGACTACTACTTACCTTGTACTCCTTTTATTTTCACTTTTACGGATATATTGGTTTTTACTTTCCACGCACTTGCCAATGTACATTATACTTAAAATGTTTAAAATATAGGTAGGATTATATAAAAAAAAGATGTTTGCTTTATGTAGGTATTATGTGTTTGTTTATATAGGTTCAAATTATATAGGATACGTTTATTTAGTTATTTACAGCTTTGTTAATTCTACCGCCGCATCCACGCACAAACCATGTATTCATGGTTTCAGTGGAGAGTGAGAGATAATGATGTCATATGTAAGCAGTTATTAATTATTGATTTTGTGATTTTCTTTTACTTAGTTTATTTAGTAATATTTATCTGTCCTCTATAGTTTAATATGCTTTGGTTATTATTCTGAATAAACTATTATTATTATTATTATTATTCCTAAACATATTTTATTAACCATGTCTTATATATATCATTAACCATTTTTGAGAAAATGTAAAATTTATTTTTAGAGTAACATTTTCAATTAAGTAATCTGAGGAATAATACAAAAAAAACAACAGAACTATTATAAAATATACTCAAATTATCGCCCATATTCCTCAAAGTTTTTGTGTACAATAACTTCTCATAAGCAGTTATTTAGCGGCAAGCACGAGTTATTTTACTTTGCAAATCTTCAATGTCAACTAGAGAGTCTAAAATTTAATTATTGCCAGTTAAACTGTCACACGGGTACATTGAGCATTTTTTGTTTTGATGTGTAATCAATGCCTATCTTATAAATTTAAGAATACCTATGGAAAATGGGGATTGAAATCGGGATTGAACTGTTGATATACAGGGTGTTTAAAAAAGAGTGTAAAATATTTCAGGAGGTAATAGTATGAAACAAAATAAGCAGAAAAGTCTTAATAAACATGGGTCCGCAAAGTAACGGTTGCAGAGATATGGACCACTATTCGTTTTTCAAACATTTTATTTTATTAGGAATAAACCGACAAAGGAAGTTCAACGATATTCGAACTCTTTCGAAGACACCCTTCTTGGTTTGGATTTCTTGACACTTTAATTAATCCGTATCTGCAGCTCAGGTTATTTACAGGAGATAATCCATATCCCCAAACAAAGAAATCAAGAGGGTTCAGATCAGGCGATCTTGGAGACCATAAAACAGGTCCGGCCCTTCCTACCCATCTATGTGGAGAAGTTTGGTGTAAATGCTCTCTAACGGCCATGGAAAATGAGCTGGAGCACCATCATGCTGGAACCACATTTGTTGCCTCTGATTCAAAGGAATGTCTTCTAAAAACTCATACAGTGTGTTCTGCAGAAAGTTGCGGTAAGCAGCGCCTGTTAATCGGTTTGGTAAAACAACAGGACCTTTCTAGGTCTCTACCTGTCACCTACAATATTCATCTAAACGTTTAATTAAAAACGTGCCTGATGTCCAGATTCTATTAAAGCATAAGGATTTTCGTCCGCCCAAATATGCGTATTGTGAAAATTAAACACTCCATTTCTTGTGAACCCGGCCTCATCAGTAAAAAGAATGTTTGCAAGAAAACGAGGGTCTTCAGCATCATGACGTAGAAACCAGCGGCAAAAAACCAAACGTGCTTTGATGATCATTTATTGGATTTAAGGCTTGTACTCGTTGCACATGGTATGGATAAAGCAGTTGCTCGTGAAGGATTCTCCAAACAAGAGGACCACTAATTCCTATATATGATAATATATGCTAAATGGCACTGTTTGCTCAAGGAACCGATATCACGCAGTCTTTGGTGAATTCTTCCAAATATGCGTTGTGAAGGAATCTGGCGATTTGGATAAGCGTCAACATAAAGAAATCGCGCTTCGGTGGCGTTCCCATTAGCACGACTATACATGAAATGCATGTTTGTTAATTCTGCGTTAGAGTAACCAGCCATAGCGAAAGAAAACTTGTGAACTGAGAACAACTGTCAAATACATACTGTTTATTGCAATAAACATCAACCAACTGTTATAAGAAAATACACAACGTTTTTGCAAAATAAAAAATTTGCTAAATACATAAAACATTCCATATCTCCGCAACCGTTACTTTGCGAACCCATGTTTATTAAGACTTTTCTGCTTATTTTGGTTCATACTATTACATCCTTAAATATTTTACACTATTTTTTTAACACCCTGTATACCGTTAATGATAGGTATCCAAAGGAAAATCCAAAAACTGAAAGACATACTTGGTCATTCATTAAAAAAATTAAAGCCCCTCAGCATACCTTGTGTTTGAGACACTCGAGTTACTGTTTATACTAATGCGACAAAAAAATCATTTATGTTGTCTATCTATATTCCTCCGAGGGATGAATACACTTTTGCTTGTTTTACACAAAATCTTTAAATTCTCAACAAGTTTGCAATGATGTTGTTTTAATTTGAGGAGATTTTAATATGTCAGGCGTAACATGGAATACTGAAGAAAATCTCTTTCTTTTAGTTCCCACAAGGATTATTGATAGAAATGCTTCCCTTGTTGATGCGTTTTCTTTTTGTAATTTAATTTGGTTTAATTTATTTATTAACAATAATAACCATTTATTGGATTTGGTTTTATGTAATGAGGACATCATAAAAAATCTTAACCACTTCCAGTTTCCACTCACTGATGAAGATGTCCACCACAAATCTGTTGAATTCATAATTTCGTTGAAATCTTTTACATTATTATCTGTAACAAATAATAATTTTTTAAGAAATTTTAAGAAAACTGATTATAATCTACTGGAAAATATTTGTTGGGACAATATATTTCAAAATAAATCTGTGGATCAATCAGTGGACACTTTTTATAATAAGATTATTGATAACCATGCTCCAAAATAGAAAATTAATGGTAAATATCCTCTTTACTTCACATTTGATACTATTAAATATATGTTAAAAATAAGGTACCTACATAAAGACAAGACAAAATATAAAAATCGGACTGATTATGATTTATTTTGCTTATTAAGAAAATAATGTAAGCAGCTTATTTACACTGATTTTAAGAACTATACACATTCTATAGAGAATAGTTTGCCCAGTAATTTTAAAAACAATTGGCATTTCATATCTGTAAAAAATCGTAGTAGCGGTATTCCTAATATCATGATGTATGACCACTTCACTGCTCAAGGTGGATGTGACGTAATTTATTCTCAAAATTTTTTCAAAATTCTTTTGAACCATACATTCAAACTATTTTCAATAATGTTACTAGCTTTTATGAGAATTGTATAGCTTATTTAATAATATGCTACTGCTGAATAGGTTTTAGAGATATTCATTTGGATGAAAATAAGGGTGCTGGTCCTGATGGCATACCGTCGTATTTTTGTTCAAATATTTGCTAACAGTTTATATGTCTCATTGACTATTATTTTTAATAAATCATTTGAGGAATGTGTTTTTCCTAGGTTATGGAAGCAGGATTATATAATTCCTCTGTTCAAAAATGGCAATAAAAATGATGTCACTAACTATATGCCTATTAGTAAAATAAATATATTCAGCAATGTCTTTGAAAAAATTGTGTATAATTTTCTCCTTAGTAAAGTAAAGCCTAGTGTCATTGAGCAACAACATGAATTTTTACCTAATAGATCCATAGAGTCTAACTTAATAAATTACTCTGAACACATTTTGTCTGCACTGGATTGTCAGATACAGGTGGACTTCGTGTACTCTGATTTCAGTAAAGCTTTTGATAAGTTAAATCATAATGTACTCATTACTAAATTAATGAACAACGGTTTGACAGCTCAAAAATTGTATCCTCAAATGGATTTCATTCAGCTTCTTATGTAACTACTTCTGGAGTGCCCCAAGGTTCACACTTGAGGCTACTGTTTTTTAATGATGTACATTTATGTTTTCATCATAGTAAGTTTTTAATGTACGCTGATGACATAAAGATATTTTCTGAAATAAATAGTTTATCTGATTGTTTACTTGTCCAAACTGATCTTGATAGATTTTTTGCATATTGTAATGTGAATAAACTTCTTAATATAGAAAAATGCTTGTTTATTAGTTTTGCTAGAAACATTAATAATAACTCATATAACTATAATTCTAATCTGAAACAAGTTTCTTCAACAAAAGATTTAGGTATGCTGTTTGATAGTAAAATGTTATTTAACACACACATTGATTATGTCGTTGCAAAAGGAAGTAGGATGTTGGGTTTTATTATAAGAAATAACAAATCTTTTAAATCACCTGAGGCATTGAAAACATATTTCGCATATGTACAACGTAAATTAAGTTTTGCTTCTGTAATTTGGTCCCCTCAGTATAACATTTACATTTCTAAAATTGAATCAGTTCAAAACTAGTTTCTTAAATTCTTGAATTATAAAGTCAATGGAGCATATAACATTAATCCTATAGCAGTCACCAAAAAGGAATTTAATATCATGTCTTTAAAGAATCGACGAGAATTGAGTGACGTGATGTATCTATACAAAGTAGTCCATAGCTATGTAGACTCGCCCTTACTTCTATATAATATTAATTTTATGTGCCTCTCTGTAATTTTAGAGTACGTCAACCTTTTTCAATAAATTTTTGTAAAACTCAATCTGGACAGAATTCTCCAATTAATAGAATGTGTAGTTTTTTATTACGAGCATTTCTAATATGGATGTATTTAATATTACTATATAGGTAATAGGTATTTTCAAAAAGCATATTATGAATATTTTTATTACAAATTTCTAAATTATTTCTTCTAATTAAAATATAGTTTTTTTCTCTCTCTTACTTGATAAATGTACTAGTGTTACATTTTTGTAGTGTTATTTTTTCCCTTTCCAACATTGTACAACAATTTCTTTAATTTTTTGTTATCTATTTTGTGGAACACTTTTTTAGGCTACTGTGCCTGTTGTGTATTTCTTTATTGATAAATAAATAAATATCATACGTACTTGTAATTACATTCCACGTTTTTCAAAATGTCTGAAATCCATCTCTGATATGTCCTTAAAGCGTCCGAATTCGAGTGAGAACATATTTACAATTATTGTACTCGTGTCTATAAAAAAGGATTTTATCGCTGAAAATGCCTAACCTCATGCAAATTTCGCATTCACGGCAAACGTTCTATTGAAGGACGAAAATACCCTTTATGTACACATCCTTCTGCACAAATTATGTCAAGAACAGGCTGCAACATGTACTACGGAAATTTGTCAATAAATTGTCGGTAAGATAGCGTTGGTTTTCATACACATCTGCGTCCCAGATTTTGTTTTACAGTTACAGGGATTTGTCGCTACGTGTCCAACATAACGTAACTATTATTGCTATTGTTACCACTAACTCAACAAAACTTTAATCATAATGTACACTCGAATAACAATGCGAACCAGTTCCATTTTTTGATGCAGTTTATTTTGTTCGGTGAAACATTGTTCCGCTTGAAATCGCAATTTAAATAAAGCGGAAGAAGAATGCATTTGCTGGATTTTTTATTTTGCTGTAACAACAATTTTTTTTATCAGAAACGAAATTAAGTATTATTTTGTGTGATTAACTTAGATTAATTAATTTGGAGACATAGTGAGGAAATAGTAAATTTGGAATGCAAATAAAGTACAGAACAACAGTAAGCTTAATTTTGGGGCAAGAGATTAAAGCTAAAGCTCAGATTGCATAACAATTACAAGCTGCAAGTTTATCTTAAGGTATTTCGAGCAGAAATTATGGGAGTAATGGCGTGTCTGATAGAGAATTTGCAGAGGAGATACACACGTAAATTCTTCTAGATATTATTTGCCTTACAATTATACAAAGGGTGTCTAAAACTTTTCACACCGGCAGGATTGTATATAAATATTACTTTAATTCATTTTTTTGTACGCATAACTTAAAAAGAATATTATATTGTTATATTAAAATTAAAGTGTTACGTTTGTGACGAGCAAGTTTTGTATTGGTGAAAAATTGCGAGACAAGAAAGACTTTTAATCCGAAGAAAACTTGCTATTTAATGTATGTATTTAATATCAACGTGATTAAACAAAATAAACCTTTTGCTTGAATCTGCTTAACAATTTTTAATGTAAATCGTTTTATACTACTTTTTATCTTTTGCAGAATAAGCGTCTATTTCTACAGAATAGTATTGCTATATATATAGACATTACATGTAAGCTTGAATATAATAGTCAATGACATACTAATATAATTTACTTTTAACTTTTTAGTATTTTTTAGGTAAATTAACATTAATTTTTAATTAAATCAATCATATCATATTAATGCTACCTCGTAGACAGAGACATTTTTGGATACAACAAAAATGTGTATGATATAAGCCATTTATTTATTATTATCTCTTTAAAGTTAGAAAAAGAAAAACGTTTATTTTTTTGATAGTATTGGCTACCGAAATGCATTAGGTGAGGTATAAAATGTATGAATAGGTCCACTCTTTATAATAAATCATTTTACAAAATGTCGCCTTCATAAATGTTTTTTAATAACCGAGACCACCGAGGTGAGATATAAGTGGTCTGCTCACTTCCTGCGCGGCCTAATCGGCTCGACTTACAGGAAGCGACCTACATTGCAGCAGGTATACTTAACGCAGACCTCTCGCCCTGGGCGACAAGCCATTAAATCTGTAAATGATACTGCAGGAAACAACTACTCCGCGGACTAATGCCCCGATTGGCCCCATTTACAGGTTTAATGGATCGTCGCCCAGGGCGAGAGGTTGCGTTAAGTACCTGCTGCGATGCAGATCGCTTCCTGTACGTCGAGCCGCTTAGGCCGAGCAGGAAGTAAGCAGACCACTTATATCTCACCTGCACTCAGTTAATATGTGAACATACATATGAAGGAACAGCCAGTTCAATTGTCGGTCATCTCACCTATGGCATACTGATAAGGGCTAACAAGCCTGAAACCGGTCTATGTCTGGTGGTGGACAAGGGTTCTTGGCTGTTCACACAGACACTGCAGGAGTAATTCAATGCCGGTCGGGGCATTAGTCCGCGGAGTAGTTTTTCCTGCAGTATCATTCACGAGGTCACCAAGTTTAAAGTTTTTGCAAAATTTAAAGCTGACTGACCTAATAAGTTAACGAACTACTTCACAATACGTCATCGATACATGTGAAGTTAGTAGCGCGCACAGTCCTAGATGAAGTCACGCTTAGTTTATAAATTTAAGCTTAAATAATAACGTAACACGTACGTAAACGAATCGTGTTTTTTGGGTATTTTCTAGTATGTGCGTAGGATTATTTTGTGTTACACGTAATTTGCTGGCACAGTGATATAACAATGGCTCAAGCGTATTGAAAATAATCACCAGTGGATATGTTAGTAACGTAACGGAGAGTGTAATCAAAATCGGCTGGCTCTGTTCCACGAAATATACAGAAAATTTGCTTATAAATTTCATCCCTGCACGACGATTTGTTTATTTAACACAACGAACCCGGGATACAGGCAAACGTGAAAGGCGTATATAATTTTCAATATTTACTGTGAGAGTACAGGACCTGCTTACATAATTTAAAAATGCGAAAATAGGTGAGTTATTAATAGAGCCCGCACTTCGTTCGCGTATGACGTCATTATCAGGGGCCTACTTAGGACGCTAAGTTAATGCTTGTATAAAGTGCAAACACATAGCTACAAAAAGTTAAAAATCATCTTACCTTGTACTGCTAATTTATAATATCCAACAATAGTCTATTAGTTTATAAAACATTCTACATAACCTACTTGTATTAATGGTATAAAATTGGATAACCAGCAACTTCTGTAAATGTTCAGGTGTTACATTGTGGCGTTTGTCGCTAATAATCCATTTCGGTTTCGAAAACATGTGTTCAGCGTCCACAGAGGTCACTGGGGCATATGTAAAGTATATATAATTTTTGAAGGGTGACACATTTAGGGTGAGTTAAAAAAATCTACTTCTTTGCTATCAAAAAGATCTACTATACAGCATAAAGCCAATAAATCCCGGATTGTTCTGCAAAACGGTATCAATTTTTTTCTTTACACATTCAGCACTAGGTCTTTATAACTGGGATATAAAGTGTCATAAATAAAAAACATTATTTACTGCTACATTTATTGAATATCCCGGTGCTGCCACAGTTGCTTCAAGATGACGAATAACTATAGTCTGTTTTGAAATGAAAGAGAGTAATAAAACCCCGAGATAAGAACCGGCCATGGGCGTGGTAATATTTCGTTTCAGGTAATTATCGGGTAACACTAATGCTAACAGGTAATGGGTGTACATTAGTATATTTTACTGAATACATCATAGGGCAGGAGCCAGTGTATTGTGACAGATCAATCCAGTCTTAGAGCTGAATATACGAAGACGTGCTAGTGCAGTAGAGTAAAATTCGACTTGTGTTTAGTGACTATTGTGCCAGTAGATATAATATTGTTTGGGTAAAATGTCGAGCTTATCAGATTACGTACCTGCTCAGAATAAGATTATTATATTAAATGTATCGACATCGTGGAAATGTGTTCCAAAATGACAGTGATTGGAAAATCGACTCTACAGACTTTTAAAGGAAACAAAAAAGGAACAAGATACTGTAAATCCCCCAAAATCATCTACAGGGAGGTCAAAAGTCGTTATAGATGATTTCTTCAAAAATTTAATTCGCAGAAAAGTACACCCATTTTATTTTAAAAAAGAAATACCAACGCTAAACAAAATTTTAAGTGAACTTTCAGAGGACAACGATTTGCCAAAAATCAGTAGAAGCAAATTATGGGCCGTCTTACGAGAGTTGAATTTTTGGCGGGAAAAGCAGAACAGGAAGTCAGTTCTTATCGATAAGGATGAAATTACTTGTTGGCGAAGATCCTACTTAAGATCAATTAGAAAATTCTGTGACGAAGGGATGAATATTTATTATCTAGACGAAACTTGGGTCAACCAGGGATATACTGTAACAAAAGTATGGCAAGATAAAAATATAAAAAGTTTTCGACAAGCATTTTTGGATGGACTTTCAACAGGGTTCAAGGCACCTTCAGGTAAAGGGCGAAGATTAATAGTGACACATATAGGTAGTGCCAGTGGTTTTGTAGATGGTGGTTTAATTTTATTTGAATCTAAAAATACAGGTGACTATCACGAATACATGAACGCAGATGTTTTCGAAGAGTATTTTAACAGATGTTGGATTATATTCCTCCAGGGTCTGTAATTGTCATGGATAATGCCAGTTACCATTCACGGCAGACCGAGCGGACGCCTACGACTGCTTGGAGGAAAGCCGATATAATTCAATGGTTATCCGGAAAAAACATTTCTTTTGAAACAAATATGGTGAAAAAGGAACTTTTGACACTTGTCAATCTTAATAAAGATCAGAAAAAATATGTTATCGATGAAATGGCAACAAACCGCCAAATAACGGTACTACGGTTACCACCTTATCACCGTGAACTTAACCCAATCGAATTAGTCTGGGCGCAGATAATAGGAGATGTAGCGCGAAATAATATGACGTTTAAATTAAGTGATGTGAAAATTTTGTTAAAAAATTCCTTGGAACGAGTAACTGCAGATAACTGGCAAAGATGTATACATCATGTACAAAAAGAAGAGGAGAAAATGTGGGAACTCGATAATTTAATTGACGTTACTGTGGAACTTATCGTTATCAATCTAGGAGACGAAGATAATTCATCATAATATTCAGAGGATGAATTCTAATATCCTACTTTTTTATTTTCCTTATTGTACATTTATACAACACTACATTTAGTCACCGTAATTTGAATTTTCAAAATACATATATTTTTGTGTGGAATAAAAGTCTATTCTTAAATTTAAATAAATATTTTGATAATAATATTGAATAGTTTTATTTGAATTACTAAAAACCCTCTTAACCCGGTTATGATATTAAAGTAGCTTCATGTTTTGAAATGCTGTTTTTATATTGTTTACTTATATGAGAAGTGGACCGAGAAATTGAAGCGGCATAGACAAAGACGGATTGTCGGGGATTAAATTTTAGCTACCCGCTACAATTTAGTCCGGTCCGATCACTCAAAGTTTTTTTTAAAGTACACCTCATCTATACCGATAATACGTAATATAAAAATAATGAATATAAGCACCAGTACTACATTTATTTACGATTTGCATACATAATAAGTTTTTATTACTCTCTTTCATTTCTAAACAGACTATAAAGGAATCCGTGAATAATTAAAATATATGTATGCTAAATTTTCGCGAATTCTAAGATCGTGAAATATCCGTTGAGCATAATACAGAAGTAACATCACTTGAGTGTAGTAGGAATTCATTCCACTTAACCATGTAAAATAGTTCCCCATTTTTTTTATGGGAAATAACTACAATAAGAATGGTCAAGAATACAGATATGCATTTTCTAATGAAAATTTACACCACTTTCTGAGGGAATGTGTTCCACTAAAGTCGAGTATCGGGTCCCTGACGGTAAATACATGGGATGTTTCTGTTGATTAACTGGCATGAATACGATTAAATTTATTTTAATATAAAGTATATTTAAATATTAAGATCGTCGCCAAGTCCGTACTTGAGTGATTTGTAATTTTTTTATATTAACATTTTATTGGGCTATTTTTGACACATCATTTGTTCTACGAATAAGTAAACGTATATTAAAATTACTACCCCACTTTCAAAGTCACCTTGTATGTTTTTAATGAATTAAAATTTATGGATTACGTTTATCAAGATGCAGCAATTTTTTATTAAATCAGAAAATATTTAACTGTAGTGGGGTACAGATATTTTAGGGTGATGGGAACTACGGTTTTAATACAAATTGTAGTTAGGATCCTCTACTTTCTGAGATAATATCAAAATATTCCTGCAAACTCTGCACTCGGCTGTATAATAGAAAACAGATTACCATAATTGGAGATTTAATGTCAAAGTAAAACAATCTAAACCTTCCTTTTATTCGCATTAAATTCTGGAAATAATTATGTCCTCTTCACTTAAACTTATCAGATCCAGATAAAATAATATCTGTGCTGTCCATCAACTCCAAGACTGAATCTTATCGCAGCTCGACTGACAGATTCAATTAAGAGGATGGTTTAGGGACGTTTTTACCATCGAAAACACGCCTTTACTGGAACAAAAAGTAAATCTTATTACATGAAATAAATTTGAACGGAGTTGAGGTGTTCACGTTTTAACGCGTTCTTTTTTCTGGCCGTAAAATAATTATATCTCCCTGCTCTTCGTTTTGACTTCTTTCAGCAGTAGTCCGTTTTAGTAGATTGACAGTAACTCCTCCTTTGTACTATACATAGTTGTCAGAGAAACTTTGCCAGATGAAACAAAAAATTATTTTAATAAAAAAGAACGTGATTCAAATTTGTATGTTTATGGTTAGTTGAATTTTACTAACATAGTTTAAATATACTAACAGTTGGACCTCTCTCCATCCCTCAGTGTTGGTTGTTCCTAAATACTTCTAAACCATCGTAAAAATAAACCAATTTGATGTGTTCATTTTTATGATTTACTCTTAGTGTCATTAATTTTAACCACGTATTCAGAAAACCTAATAAAGACAGAAAATCGAAAAAAAAATATTTACTTGACCTTTCGATAGATAAGCAAATCAACCCATAACAATCAGTAAGACAGGGCTACTGGTACGCTACAAATTGTTATGATGATGCGTGTTGTTGATGCGGAGCCACATTGCCATGTCGTCAGGATCACATACATTTCAAGAACATGTTCATTAAAGCTCAGTACTGAAGTGATTTTAATTTATCTGATGATAAACTTCTAGTATGCAATCTAAAATGTTATTTTGTATATTTTTTTTTTAGATACCTTTAAAAATTGTTGCATTTTTAATGTATTTATTAGGCGTTTTGTCAAGTTTTGACGTGAAATTCACTAATCCGCGAAAATACCTGGATTTTGAGAATTTTGGAACAATTGATGACACAAACAAACAACAACAAACATGAAATGCACCATCCTACGCGGACATGGTGACTGCTGGGAGAATTGAAAAATGGACTGACAGAAGAAAGAGGCCCCGCTGCTTGAGATGCGGTTCGACGGCTGGCATAGAAAAACAGACCCGAACGTTTTCGGTTCGTGAACGTATTAAACGAGAATTTGAACTGCCAACTTTTTAGCTGTGCCCATGTCAGCGATGATTACTGCGGTTGAGCATTTGTTATGCAACCAATGAATCTGTTAAATAGTAAATACTCATGATTTTATATACTTTACACCGGGTTTTTATACAGGGTGAATCCGTCATAATGTCATTAATTTTAACCACGTATTCGGGAGGCCTAATAAAGACAGCAAATCGAAAAAAAAATTGACTTGACCTTTAAAAAAATAAACAAATCACCCTATAAAAATCGGTAACACGACGCTCCTGGTGCGCTACGAACTTTCTGTTTCATACACAATATCGCCTAACACTTCAGCGTGTTATTCAAATTTACCCCCATTTAGCACTTTCTACATTTCCCGCATTTCTTTCCCCCCAAATTTGTAGATCACGCCACACATTTGGAGGGGGGATGGAGAGGATAAAAGTAAGCAGTAGTTTGTTTATTTCTGTCTCGCGTATTCGTCGTAAATTCACAATGCATAATTTTACAAACTCCGAATATGCGGAAATGGTAGTGTTATACGGAGAATGTTTACGAAATGCGAATGGCGCTGTTACTTTTTATTAATAAAGTGATATGGACGGATGAGTGCAGTTTTACTCAAACTGGCATTTTAAACAGGTTAGTAGGTACCATACTACTTAAAAAACAATACATTTTCTAGATGTACGTAACTACAAACGAATAATTAATTATACCTACGAGTAATACTAAAAATTCATATTTATTTGTAAAACGTAGTGAAAATGTAATATCAAAATTATTAAACTGTAATAACATTCGAAAACATTTATTTATTATCTACATTTGTTTTTATTAACAAATAAATCAATATTTAAGAAAAATTCATTCATGTATCTAGATTTAAAAAAAATTGTTCTACTCCTTGTCGTTAAATAACAGTACAAAAACTAGGTATTGACTCACTCTCAATAACTTATGACCATCAGATCAGAGAAGTGCCATTTCGGTCTTGGACAATTTTCTGTCGTCCACACGATGGTTTATTATTACTTAGTATTTAAACACGAAACACTTTTCAGCGTCTCTTAATAATGTACCCATTGGGTATAGGTTTTTTATGTATGTACGTAAATGGTTTATTACGCGGTTTATTATTAGATACGTTGGAGTTTTGTGATTTCAATGTAACTAAGCTAATTTCTTTGCAGTTATAACAGGGACATTTGCTCAGAGGAAAATCCACACGGTACTTGTAGGTTTAGCTTTCAGCGATTTGTTTTCAACGTATGGGCAGGTGTGTACGGGTATCGTTTGATTGGACAGTATTTTGTACCGGAAAACCTGAGTGGACCGCGTTACTTGCAATTTTTAATAGAATTATTTGATTATAATTATTTGATTTCATTGGATATTAACATTTTAATTTATTGTTGGCTGAACTTGAACTGAGCAAGAAAAAATGATATTCTAAAATAGTCAGTACATCCATTTATCTGTGATGCCTAAAACCTAGGTAGGTAGGTACTAGAAAAATATTTCAACATGGCAACATTGCATCAGGTCGACATCGAGTTGAACTGTGTCCTGTAAACGACCAAGGCTGTGAACGTTCAGTGACAGTCTGAAAAGGGGGTTTAAATAATGATTTGAAAATATTTTTTTCGGCGTAAATATGCATTTAGATTTTTCCCTATCTCCTCTTAAAATTAATGAAATTATGACTGACTCACCCTGTATAAATGCGATTTTAATTGTTTGTTTGTGTTATTATTTGGCGGTTCTGCAAGATTTGGATTACCGGACTGTTTATAACTCAGTATGTCTCGCACTGTTTTTTGTAGACAGCACGAGGGGTATTACTATCAGTATTTAAAAACGAAAAGCCTTCTATCTGTCTTAGTAATCTATCTAGTGGGTATTGTTTTCTATCTCACTATTTATATAATGAAATGTAAATTGCTTATTGTGTGATACGTTGGCGTTTTGTAACTTAAGTATTAAATACGAGTATTTTATAAATTGAAACTTAATGCTAATTGTATACTTTAAAAAAATAATTTATAGAATTTATTACATATTTTAACATTACAATAAGTAGGTATGAGGCAAATATTTAAATTTGACAAGTCGCGCCACGCTGAACAGAGATGAATAGGGAGTCAGTAACATTCTGAAAAGGGGGTTTAAATAATATTTGATGTTTTTCGGTGTGAATATGCTTTACATTTTTTTAAATCGTATTATACTCATTTTTCCCTATCTTCTCCTAAAATGAATGACTGAATCATCCTGTATAAATAGTACACAAGGGTCAGATTTGATGTGTACAATTTCAACTGTGACAATTTGTTATGGGTTACCTAAATATGTGACGTAATACATATTTGAGGTTTTTGAGCAAAGATTATACGAATCAGGTATTAAAATTCAGAGTACTTACACTTTCCTGTTGTTTTCCTTACTCCACAATAATTTTCTTTCATAAATCCCTGCTTTACGTGCTCTTTTCAAAATTCTGAATGAGTAAATTTATTTGCATTGTGGTTAAATTAAAAAATCATTTTCATATAAAAGACCGACATGAGCTGAATCTAAATGACAAAAAATATTTCCATAAATTTAATTTATCTGAAGCACTCTGCCGGATTCCCTTCAATTTAAAGAAGGTTTTGTGCTATTTTTTGTTCACAAGTGAAATTAAAAAATATATTCCAGCCCGTTTAGTAAAAAATTGGGCAATGACACCCACGGTTATCAATAGATAATATCCGCAGATTGGGCGCCTATACTCCTATATAAAGTCAATTGTGAGAAGGGAAGACGGAACAAAAAGAGATTCAATAAAATTTTTCTTGCTTCGGTTTTTTTATGAAATATTATATACTTACTTACACCATCATCAAGATCAAGATCTTACGGTATCATATCATAAATCATTTTTCAAATTTATATATTCTAGGGTCCTCTAATGACAAAAGGATTTCATTTAAATTTGTTTTCGCAAATAAAATTACACAAATTCAGCAACATTCCTAAACTTGCCAATAATAGTTATAGTACAAATAATAATGAAATAGTTTTAAGGGCGCCGTATTATTGAAATAGTGTTTTTTAAAATTACAATATAGAGTTTAGCAAATAACAGGAATTTTATTTCATACCACCTGTGAATATTTGAATGTATCGAAGTAAAACGAATATATAACGGCTGAAAGCAGTCTCACCAATAAATTTTTAGGTAGACAAATCTTTCAAAATACTGTAGATGTAAATATTGTTATAACATAAACTTACATAGTTATGCATATAAGATTGTTCGCATTTGTTTATATAAGTTTTCACATATTTATTTATTTATGTTTATATTTATTTTTAATTTACTTATTTATTATTTATCTGATAATAACTGTTAAAATGTGGGGTTAGAATAGCAAAATAATGTGTGTCATACAAATGCATATTAAAAGTTATTATTTTACTTGAGGATAATTTAATTAGTAAAAGTGGATAAACAAAACATGAATAATTTTATTGTTGATATAACTTTTACACTACGTGTTTTATTTTTCGAGATTTCTATACCTAAAAAACACTACAAATTTGATCATTTTACGACGAGAGATACGGCTACCTTAACAGTCATTTGAAAATCTAAAATGTTTTAATTTTATATAGATTGACATCCTAAAACTGCGAAAACATATTCGTTAGTTTATTGCTTACACAACGGTGTCAAGCCAACAGCGTGGGCATGGTGGACCCGTCATTCACGATCAATACAAAGCAAACAACAGCTTTTCGTACCGTTCACAGGTTTATAAGGTTATTACTAATAACCTATAAACTTACTATATTATTTCTTATCGTCAATGATGGTTTGTATATCTCTACGTATACTTGCATCAATAATAAACATTGAACATCATTGCAATATTTCGACTACCAACGGAAGGATCATTTGGTTTAGATATCGTTTTTTCTTGTGATAGAGTTGTTACAGCTCTAAGAACATCATCAATTGTTCCCTTTTGAATATTCTTACATCATTAACATCAATATCACCATTACGATTTTTACATAATAGTTGCCAAGGCTGGTCCTCTATAGTCAATTGTACTACAAAGAATGATAAACACCCATTAAATATCATTTTATGTAATAATAATAATTTTTTTGCATGTTTATTTCTCTCGGTGAAAGTAAAAAATGATTATATTTTCAGGTTTATCTGTTAATTTTTTTTGGAGTCTGAATAGGTCGTCCTTTGATAACGTAGCATTTTGTTTTAAAAATTTCTGCTCATATTTCTATTTCTAGTGTTCTGAAGCTTGTTGCCAACGACATTTTTGTACACATGATTATATCTAGAGTACGTAGATTTGGACAGATTTCCCCGCTTAGTGATTTTGAGTGGAGGCGGATTGTTGGGTTGGTCGAAGCAGGTTTGTCGGTGAGACAAATTTCTAGAAGAACTAACAGATCCTTACGTACCATAACGAGAGGCACCGGCCGTGGTAGATGAACCACGGAGGGTAAATATCGTCGATTTAACCTTCAGAGACCGTTTTAGCAGTACCGAACTATTACAAATCAGTGGTTTAAAGAACATGGGGCGATGGTTGGTATGCATACAGTATATCGCCGAATACAGCGGCGAATACGGTCACATTGGACGCTGCCTCTCATTCGTCAACACCGAGCAAACTGCTTACAACGATGTAGATGAAGGATTCAAGCATGGAATCAGGTGATCTTTAGTGACGAATCCCGTTTCTGCTTGGTAGAATTTTTCGATTAAAGACCTGGACCATCCTGTATATAAGATCTTCTCTCGGGTCTCCTTATTGTTCGACCAAGAGAATTTCTTGCATACAGACGATGACATAGTAACGATCTAAAAGTTATTATAATCTCCATAGAACCAAAGCCAAATTGTTCCAACTTTCAGGATATCACACTACTATACTATTAGTGATGCATGCAGTTGCGTATATAATAAAACCAGAACATCACTGAAAAACCATTATTTTTATTTGTTACATATAACTGTATATTAACTTCGTGCCTGTCATCTTTTGAAAGGAATAATCAGACGTGGTTATCTAAATGCAGACAAATTAGTAGCAAGCACATAATTGGATTTTGTAGAATTAGGGAGCATAGTCGGTCAGTGGTCGAGCAGTTTAAGGCATCAGTACTTAAATCGATGTGGCTACACCGGTGTGGGTTCAAGCCTCGCAGCCAGTGGACTGTATATCAGCTATATTCGTGGAGAGAATTGGCACACTCTCTGCAGGTATGGTAGAACGGAAGAATGTCAACTTAGGTCAATGTGAGAGATTGATACCGGCCGACATGTGACTACCAGCTTAATTAATAAGGTTTTCCCTCATTCCTGCACTGAATAATGGTTAGGGCGTACCAACGTAAGTCGTTCCTGGGCGCAAATGCGGCCTGCTTAATAATAATATGCCGCCCCCTCTTCCGCACAAGTCTTCGACTTCTGCGCTAATCCTCGTGATTAGAATGAGAGGTAGAGATATTATTATTACATATTATATAATATGATAAGATACATATCCATTTTTTATTACAATATAAACTGTTTGCAATTGTCGATTATCGATGTTAATGAGTAATTTTATATCAGTCAGTGGTCGCGCGGTTTAAGGCGTCAATACTTGAATCGAGGTGACTGGATCGCTGTGGGTTCGCCCCCGCAGCCGGTAGACCGTATATAAGCTATATTCGTGGAGAGATTGGCACCCTCTCTGCGGGTATGGTAGGGTGGAAGAATGTTGGCTTGGGTCAATGTGAGAGATTGATACCGGTTGACATTTGACTACCCCCCTAATTAATGAGGTTTTCCAGGTTTTCCTCATTCCTGCACTGAATGGTGGTTAGGGCCTACCAACGTAAGTCGTTCCTGGGCGCAAATGCGGCCTGCTTAATAATAATATGCCGCCCCCTCTCCCGCACTTGTAACTAAGCTAATCCTCGTGATTAGAATGAGGGGTAGAGATATTATATTATTATTGTATTGTAAAAATACAATTTGATTACTATTACTAGTACTCGTCATAATTATGAAGTGTAGCTCAATACAAATAATTAACTGTAGGGCAGATGTTTGTTCGTTTGAAACTGTAAACGATTTAAATCCGACTTTGCAGATTTTAACATATGTCCCAGGAATGTATGGCAGTAGGTATCCTCATGACAACAGATTTAATGCTGGGAACGGTTGTGATGTCTCTGAGGGTTTATTAACTTTTCTGCCGAGCTCAAAAATTATAGGCCTATCAGGGATTTAATTGTTATTGCGTTACAAGGGAAATGTTTGTTGTAGGGTTGTATACTGCCTGAAATTCCATTAAAAAATTTTGCTGCCAAGTATTCCACTGGTTGTCAATTAAAAATGTTTACTCGGTTTTGGATAACTGTGTACACCTTTTTTAAGTAGCGTTCTAGGAATAAAATGACATTATAAAGTAAGATATTGTTATACTCAATAATAAGATGTGTGTGACTTTGTCGTCATAATAATAATAATGATGTAATTTTTTGCAAACACGGAATTCCAGGAAACAACTACTCTGCGAATAATGCCCCGACCAACATTAAATTACTTACACCTGTAAAACCTATAGTAAACAGCTAGAGTCATTCGTCAGCACCCACCAGACATATACCGGTTTCGAGCTTATTAGCTCTCATCAGTATGCCATAGGTGAGGAATCTGATAGCTGTTTGCTAAAGGTTTTCCAGGTGTAATTCAGTGCTAGTCGGGACATTAGTCCGCAGAGTAGTTTTTTCTCGAAAACCGTGTTTGCAAAATATCGTTTCTCGCTGAACGCGATAGAGGTCGACAGCATTCAATGGTGTGTACTGCATGTAGAACGCCTCGTGTCTGTAGCTTTTCAGTCCGGCATAGAGTAGCGAATCGCCGCTAGATGTTGCTTGTCAACACCGCCCACATTATTCCTGCACGGGCCAGCACAACGCGGTGAAGGAACCTACACGACTTTGCTCATTTATCCAACAGCAGCAATTTTAAGTGAAGGTTATGTGTGGTTATGTGTGTCACAGATATTTTGCGTTTTTAAGAAGTAGAAGAAATTTTAACGATAATGTGTGTAGAAGAGGAAAATGGAGGCCAGGAAAACGAGAAGGTTTTGGGTTCACCCCATCAATTAAAAGAGCAGTATGATAAACATTAATTATTTGCTGAACTGGAATGAGATCATCGAGAATTTCTTCAACGCTTTCGAATGTTATAAATTTTATGAACTTTTGGATATCACCTACAGCACCAAAACATAAGATTTCATAGAGCACTGTCATCTAACGAAACCCTTTTGTATATTATGAGTCAATAGAGGTTGTTGATAAGCGAGGGTACCAGAGAGTTCAACGAAGCTGCACGAACAACTCCAGGTGGCAGTTTGCACATTAGAAGTCTGTTCCCACAAGAATCAGAGAGAACTTGTTGTCTGAGACTGTCAGAAATGTTAGTCCAACTACTTAAGTTTACCTACATACAGTGAAAACATATCCGCAACTTAACTGGTCGAATATTTATAACAGACTTAGAGTGGACTAGGGCGGTCAAGCAGAAAATAATATTTATTGTACCCCGACCGACACGACCCGCTCTGACGATCGTTGCAGGTGACGGTACGTGTTGGTGCTGGTCTACTGTGCTTTCCTCCAATAAATAATGTGGATACCTTCAAGAGCAGGCTTTTTTGGTCCGTGGAGGTATAATGAGCTTGGACTATAAATAATCAAAAACTGGACAAGTGTATGAACTGGTACTACATTATGTTGGAACCAAATGGGGTGACTAGGAGTATCTTGATCATCTGGATTTGGATAACTCAATGTCATAAAATAAATTTTATGAGCTTTTGGATATGGATTGGTACTCACCAGCTGCACCAAAACACAAAATTTCACAGAGCAGTGTCATCTGGTGAAATACTTGCAGTTTGTATAATACGAGTAAACAGAGGTTGTTGATAAGCGAGGGTACCAGAGAGTTCAGCGAAGCTGGACAAATAACTCCAGGGGCCGGTCTGCACATTTTAAGTCTGTTCCCACAAGAGATAGAGACGACTCGTAGTTTGAAGTTGTTAGAAATTTTCGTTCAACCACTACTTGAATTATATTTAGTGAAAACACAATCACAACTGGTCAAATATTTTTAACAGATTTTGGTTGAACTAGCGCGGTCAAGCACACAATCATAATTATTGTATTGACCGACACGACTTGCTCTGACGATCGTTGCGAGTACGGTACGTGTTGGTGCTAGTCTACTGTGCGTTATTCCATTAAATAACGTGGGTACCTTCACGACCAAGCTTTTTTGGTCCGTATAGGTATTATGAGCTGAGTCTTTAAATAGTCGAAAACTGGACAAATGTAAATTAACTGGTACTCCATTCTGTAGGAACCAGATGATCTGATTAGGAGTAATTTGATCATCTGGATAGGGATATACATTTTAACGATTTAAAACTAACAAGGTATTGATGCCTTCGAAATATCATGAAATTATGACTAGATTTTAAAAAACTTCCTATACAATATATTTTTTTGAAATGAACATTGTTCTTTTAAGTAGACACATTTTCTATTGATTTATTGTTTGTTAATAAATATATTACAACCTATTTATTAGATATATTATCCTTTACTTATAAAGAGCCTTTCATGAACTTTCCTTTATTACAGTTCTGGTGTAGTCAAAATTTTATTTCCAATTTTTATACACCTAGTAAGCTCCCAAGCAAGTACGAGATAAAGCTGTTAAATGTCGGCTATAAAAGTAAATCTGGTTTTATTTTAAAAATCCCAACGCGTTAGGCTTTTTGTTAAAAATTTTAGGGGAAATAAATTTCAATAATAACACTATTTAAGTATTTGAAAAAAGTATGACTGGTATTATTACCCGTTTGATTTAAAAACTTGCAACAAATTTACCTGATTTATTTTAAAATATGACAACAATGTAAAAACTGTGCATGTCTATTTCGTTTTCTTATGTTCAGACCACGGGCGTAGCCAAGATTTAGTTTTGGAGGGGGTTTGGTTTGAAGTAAATAAGACAACAAAAACATACTTAAATGAAATTTAATATCTATATATTCATCGGAAAAATTACGACAGAGGTATTTAAAACCCCCGTGGTTCAGACACTATACACTTTACCTCAAACCAAAATAGTTTTTACTCGGTGCACTCAGCATTTCAAACAGGATTATTTCAAAAATGGTAACTCCTAACGACTTTAGCAAGGTATACCTTTTTCAAAATAAAATAGGTAGGAGAATCAATTATTTCTATAGTCAGATGGATACACTAAGCAGCAAAAATGTTCTGCTATTTAAAAGAAACATGATGTGCCATAGGTGGCGCCCTACTAGTGACGTCAAAATTAGAAACAAATTTGAATTTTTCACCCGCAAAAACCCCTGGTTTACAAATTTTAAGTAAGTATTTGAATTTTTTAAGAAGTTATCTACAAATATCGAAAATAAAATTTTAACTTTGACACCCTGTATCTTTTTTATTACGCGACTTGGGATATAGGTATGTTAGGTTAAATCGGTTTATTTTCACCTAAGGAATATGTGGTCTCATTTTTGCTACTTTATTTAAAATCACCCTGTATATTTTCTATAGTAATCAGTACTTGATTGTATCTTACCAATATGATTTGTTGATTGGTGTAACTGCTACATGAAGGTTTTAGGAAATGTTCCTGGCAGATGGTGTTGTGCTTCTCTATTTAAATATAATAATTTTAAAAAATCTACAACAGGCCTACCAGATTTCCGATTCTGAATTTAAATTAAACGTAGGAGAATGGAGGTATAATATAATAGGGTGGAACACTATCTTGATGAACTGAAAGGCGGCTGTAAGGGTCTATTTTACTCGAGGTAACATAAATGAAAATTCAGAATGAAGTTCCGTCTAACGACCTCGATTTTCTACTGTCTCTACACAAAGTCGGCATGTGGAAAATTTGTGCCTCAGGTTCTAGCAACGATTGTAGAATTCCTTGCAGAAATAACGAACTTTCACTTTTCATAATTGTTATTATATTTAACAGATATTTCTACTTTAATAAAGAGTTGATAATAATTTACAATGGAAGAAAATAACATTAGTTTACAAGGTTGTTATTATGAAATGAAACATATATGTGTTTTTTTTAAGTTATCTCAAAAAAAATATTGAGGCTAGTCAAACTTTTAAGATATTTAATAAAAAATGTTTTACATAAAATAGTGTGCAAAATCAGTGTTTTTTTAATGGCGTGTGAGAATGTAATAATTAATGAGGTTTTCCAGGTTTTCCTCATTCCTGCACTGAATAGTGGTTAGGGCCTACCAACGTAAGTCGTTCCTGGGCGCAAATGCGGCCTGCTTAATAATAATATGCCGCCCCCTCTCCTGCAAAAGTCTCTGACTTCTGGGCTAATCCCTGTGATTAGAATGAGGGGTAGAGATATTATTATATTATTATTATAATGTGGATGTGAAATATTATTCGAGAGTGCCATAGAACGCTAATTTCGCGCAGGAAATATAATCTACTAGAAACAAATTTATTATAAGGTGTATTATCTATACAACCACGACAGCACCAGGTTCCATATGTGACAAACAGTGCCACACTTTTGTCATCATATGGCCTTTATTTTTCCATGTTACGTCAGTGTTTATATAATTTATAAGTAGTTATATCAGCATATCCTTTCTAGGTTCATTCTGTGAGATAGCAACGTATTTTTTTTGTCGGAAGCTCATTTTTAAAATACCCTTCATTGTTCGCGTAATTTCTATCATCAACCTCTACCTTCTACTTTTACGTGAGTTTGCGTTTTGCTGTTGTAGATGTTTCTTTGTGATTCCTTGTTACACTATATACATACACTACTCACAGACACTTTTGTTAATTGAACTACATATTTCAACCGCGTCACACTCATATTTTGGTAACGAGCTCTAATACAATTTGTTGTACAATGTTTCGCTTATTCTAATCCCACATTTTAACTACTGTTTTCACATACTTTACTTTCACATTTGCATTTATGGTTAAAATTGAAAAAATACATATTTTCTGTACCTAAAAATGTATTGTTTAGTCCGCTTTCTTTATTTATTCGTTTTATTTCGGTATCTGAATATTTGCAGGTGGCATGAGATTATTTGCTGTAAGAACATAAACACAAAATCACTAATAAATTAATTACAATAACAATTAAATTAGCGGAATGATATATCGAAATTTTTCCACGCGCACGTCCATGATATTGCCAATAGAAACTGACTAGTTATTCTAAGCTGCCGCATGCGTATTTGCTGCAGCAGAAACTGTGTAATCGGATACGCTGTGCAAGATATACGGCCCTTAAATTTTATACGATAAATATATGGGCTGCATGTATTTATCTTTATGTTGACTGCTTTAAATGATGAGCGAGTTTATAACATGAGTCACTCTCTATTATTTTCAGCCTCGACTATAGATGGTATTTGAATGTATATTTACTCTCATTTGCTACTCCACGAAGGAAGCTCCAAAAACCTGACGCATAAAAATCCACTTCCAGGTTCAAATTTTTGTCTTTTAAATTTTTCGATAATCAAGGTGTTCGATCAGCGTATCAGTGACCACTCGCACACCTTTCAGCAACTCGGCCATCTTACTATATGTATCTGATGTCCAAGTTAAAAAATAGCAACGAAACCAACTTGAGCAAAGTAAATTTCTACAAGTACATTTTACTCAAGCATATCTCAGTGTTGTTTTTTTTCTAATTGGGAAACTGTTTCTACTTGTAGCTCTCCCTGTTTCCACATTGAAACAGTTAGGTTATCTATGACAAAATGAGTAACTACACATCTTTGTAATCTACGACCACTATATTAATACGTCTGTTTTCCGTGGATTAAAGGCCTTTGAACAGTGGATTAGAATTCGTAATACCAGGCTTCGATTTTATAGCATTTTATTTAGAATTATTATTATTATTAACATTTATTTTAAGAAGTCTTGTCATTCTGACCAAGGTTATTTAAATTAACTCGATAAGGCGTATCTGAAGGAGTGAAGGAGTGGAAGAACCGAGAACTTTGTCAGGTAGGACCTGGATTTTTTCAGCAATTGCCATCTTGCCGGACAGTGAATCTTCAATATAATTTTCTGCTACCGTAGCCGATTTCCAACCACCATAACGCTTCACAGTGGTAATATCATCCACAGCATAGGCCAGTAATGTTGCTGAAGAACACATCATTCTATGACCCGTAAAATTTTCTGGATTAGGGAACCCAAGAAATGCAGCAACTTTGAAAACGTTTCGAAATTGTGTTGATCCCTACATGTTGTGTAGTACATTTTCCAACCACATATTGCAACGAAAATCTCCCATCGGCATTTTTAGGTCGCAGATTGATGTATTGTCGACATATTTCTACAGCACTGACCGAACAAGATTATTCCATGATCGTGCAACTTCTAGAAATATTTGTTTTCGTATTCGGAATGAGTACGTATGAGGTAACTTTGTCTTGGACTGTTTTGGGTGATATCCAAAAAGGTTAAATTCTTTGCATCAACCAGCACCTGCGACTACCATGATCGTTGCAATCTATAAAGAATTCAAAATAAAACACTCAATGTAGAAATTGAAATATTAAAATCGTGTATTTTCTACCATAACTTGTAAATATTCCTCATCTGGTGCTTTTTTCGAAAATTCTCCGATTTGGTTTCTCTCCAGTATCTTTGCCGTCTTTGGTTTATAATTTTTTGATTCTTCTTTCAAATATGAAGTAAGTTTATCAGCCTCCGAAATATCAATATCTTTATAGTGGTTTTTAGACTTTCACGGCCAGTGCTGTAATTTGATACATGGTGATTTTCCGGGTTGTTGTGCCGTGACCTCGGTAACTGGTAGCTGCCAGAAACAGACTTAAAAAGCACATCCCTAGCATTAGCCGGGATTCTTTTACCTTCCCTGGTTGTTCTCGGGCTAGGCTCTGTGGGGAGCCTCAGTCGCGGCAAAGCTTTTGCAGAGTCACCACTGAAGATGCTGACAGTGAAGAGCAGCGAAGCGTTTGGAAGCATAGGATGCGACCAGTTACAGCGGCGGCTACGGAACGCCTTGGAGGACCACCATTATCCGAGGAACGGTTCCGACCGTAGCAGTCGTAATACCAACAATAGGAACCGAAATTAATATTTTGACGGGCCCAGAGACACCGATAGCGGGTCTGTCCCCACAGAGCCTAGCCCGAGAACAACCAGGGCAGGTAAAAGAATCCCAGCTACTGCTAGGGATGTGCATTTTAACTCTGTTTCTGGCAGCTATCAGTTACCGAGGTCACGGCACACAGTAGGTATGCTAATGAACAATGCCACAGACAAAGATCTATTCAATAATTATCTAAAGAAATTAATCTACGTATCTAAATTTACTATCCTGCTTTAATGAAAACACTCTATAAATATCTAACTTCACTTTTGGCAGTGGGAACTCGAAAATTCAACTACAATAGATGACATCTGACCTATTTCTGCATTTTTAGGATTGCTTCTTCAGGTGGCCTCCTTTAAGTTGAGTCAAATATCTAACTATAAAAATTATTATATAAATTAAAATTATTTGAAATTAAATATCGACAATGACAAAAGTGACATTAGCTTGTCAATGAATTAAACATGACAACGTCTACTCGAACAACGTTCCCCCTTTATGTAAAAGTTTTTATATATTGCCAGATATTAATAATATTGTGTGAAACTAACTACTCTGTGGATAAAAGCACCAACCACCCACACCCACAATATCTACCCATATATCCCTCACTATTAGATTTTGTAACATTTTTTACTGTATTAGGAAGGTATATAGAGAACATACATATGACTTCATTAATAGGAACTGTAAGAGATTTGATTTATATTAGCTTAAAATACTTTTCTAATACAGTAAAATATTCGTTTCCGTGTTTGTAATATTTGTTAAATAGTTACTAAATTAACAAAATAAATTGACATTTAGGAGATTTATTATCTATTATTATTTTTCTATTAGAGAATATATGGTCAAATTTATGGACAAAGTTATGACGCCAAGTTATCGTAATAAAAAATGTATTAAAATTTTATTGTGTAATACGGTTGCTATGTCAATATCCATAAATTTATTGGTCATAGTCTGCATTAATAAATTGTCCTTTATTACTTCCCGTTTTCATACATAATAAATTTTATTATATACGTGTTTGTGTACAGTTCAGTAAATAATGGATTAATTTCGTCTTGAACGTATCGAAGTGATTTGCTCAACTGGTGGTGCATAAAAATAAATGTATAGAAATCAAATAAGATAAAAATAATACATATTTTATCACAGAAGTTTAATAAAAGAGATACATAAGTTAAATATAATAGTTATTAATTGTATTTATAGGAATTAACAAAAATCACATCCACGACAGCAACACAACAATCCACGAGAAAAAATGGACACCCGAGGCGCAGCCGAGAGGAACATTTTTTTCGAGAGGATTATAGACGTTTTATCTACGACTGCAGTCAAAACCAGTTGATTAGGAAAGTGAAATCCGTGTGAGAACAGGTGAAAAATTATGGTTTTGAAAAACTTCATATTTGACAAATTTATTTTAATTAAGAATATTGATTGTCAGCTGAATACTAAAAAGCATTGGAATCGTTTCTACGACATGCGTTTGTTTATTTGCCAACAAGAGTGAAAAAAATTGCAAAATCGACACAAAAAATTAATGAGAATGCTGAGAATCTCTTTATTCCGGTTGAAATCCAGCAAGAAGCCTAAGAAGCAGCATTACGTCTGTTACCAGCGAAAAGCAAAAGCGTGTATGCAAATAAATTGGTAGAATTCGATAACTGGCGAAGAAGAAGGGCCACAGAAGAAGGAGCAATTACAGAAGAGGTCCTACTGTGAAGAAAATATTCCATGCTAAAAACAATGTTGAAGGTGCACAAAGGTATTGCTATTTTTAAGTATGGTAAACTTACTTCATATTTGAAAGTAGAATCAAGAAATTATAAACCAAAGAAGGCAAATATACTGGAGAGAAACCAAATCGAATAATTTTTGAAAAGAGCACTAGATGAGGAATATTTACAAATTAAGGTTGAAAGTAACAGTATTTTAATATTTCAATATATACCTTGAGCCGAGGGGGTAACCACTCTACCAAAAAATGTACATGTATTGCGAAAATCGCATGATTTTGTGTGATTTCCGGTGATTTCGTGGAAATCACTGTGATTTTCAGTGATTTCCTCGCAATCGCTTACGATTTCCAATTAGTATAATTTTCAAATATCAGAGGTTTGATGATTGTTTGGTAACACATATTGAACATAAGGTCAATAATAACTATGATGAAAAAGATAAATTTTAAAATAATGTACCCTCGATTCCTTAAAATGTACCATTTTATTTTTCTATAAATAATTCTCTCACATGTACCAATTGGCTGCCCTTACTTTTTATCTTTTAAGAATTCTATGTACAGGTAATTCATTTCATGTGCCCAAATTCGATATTTCGGAAATGATGAAAAATATAAACAAATTAAAAGCGTGCTTAAGTGATCTCACCTAAGCGCCGTATCAAGGCCACTTACGACCCTTTATCATAACGAGGCTATGCGTCGCGGTGCGACGTGACCTTATATTTTTTGTCTAGTTAAATTTAATATTTCGATACCTACTTTACACTAAATAGTTTGTCTTCAATTGACAAGTGAGTGCCAATTGAATTGCCATTTTTAATTTTAGAGGACACTTCAAACACAAATACCGTAAATACCATAATAACAGTAATAATTGTATGCCAAAATATCTATTACCTAAGATATGAAATAATGAAACAAAAAATTATCCCTGTATGTTCCAATGTATACATTTTTGCATAAAAGTTTCAAGCACCTATATAGCTTACCTGAAAATATTTTAGGAATATTATCTAGATATGGGACATCTTATCATATAAAACTTTCTTTTGCAAAGTTGATAGTTTTTAATTGAGATATCTGATAATCCCAAATGTATGTTGATTTAAAAATTTGTCAAAACAGAAAAAATAAAATAAAATTTTATTCGCATACAGGTTGACTAGTAGGGAAAATGTAACACATTTTTTTCCGTCTTTGTAATTTAGAACTATGACAAAAAAAATTGAAGTTGAGTTTTTTGCATCAATATAGAAACAATACTGTACATATCGAATAAATACATTTAGTTACAGATTTAAGACAAAACAATGAGTACAAAAAATTTGAAATCTATATTTATTTTAAATAGGCGTAGATAATCAATATTATTATTTCAAAATGTCAGTGAATATAATATGCTGCTTTCAAAAGAAGTAGCACAAATGATACTAAAGTATGCTGTAATGTAAGAATAGCTCAAAAGTTAACAGTAACTGTTACAGAGTGTCAACAAACTTTTTATTTTTTTTTTTTGCTTAAAAACGGGCAAGAACCAAAAAGTTTCCAAACTGAACATTAAATCCTTTTTCTAAAAGAGACCAGAGGCTGGTCGAAAGAAAGTTTGAGGGACTGAAACTGATATTTAAACATACTGAATAATTGGACAAAGATATTCCATTATAACAAAGAATTCTCAGAAGAATTATTGTCATTTTATTACTTTTGTCACGAAAGATTGCGAAATTTTTGACACCCTAGGTATATTTGGGTAAATTTTATTTATTTTGACTGTATAATCAACCCTTAGAAGGATTCCCGTGATAACTGAGACACCACCCTGTATACGCTGACTCAAACATTTTTAATTTGTTTTGCGTTATTACATTTGATTGGCTGAAACTCGGTAACAACGCTGGTAAAAAAGAAAGAAAGAAAACCTTTATTAAATAGAACATCCTAATATACAATATTGAATACTATTAGTATTAAACTAAATAACAAACTGCATTATTGCAAAGATTTACCAAATTGGGAAAAACACACAAAAAAAATACTTTACATATATGTATACCAAAAAAAACATACAAAATATATAATATACTATGATTACTAATTAACTCATAACTAGAAAATTCAGCAAGATCATGTTCAAAACATAGAATAATATAATAACACCCATAGGAGCAGACAGGACGCTATCTGAAAGATATGCAAATACAAGTTAAGCATCTCTGATTTTAATGAATTTGAGTAGCCTTGATTTAAAATTACCAACTGTACAACATTCTTTAATCTCATCTGGCAGTTGATTAAACTGTATCAATCCTTTATGAAATGTGGAGTTCATCGTTTTTTTATACTTAGTGCGTACAACATGCAGATCAGCTCTACCCCTAGTATTATGTTGATGTATATCATAATTGAACACTAAGAACTGATTGAAATATCTAGACAATAATCTATTTACCACCTTAAAGATAAATAACATTGAGAAATAGTATAATCTAATTTTGACTGACTGCCAGTTCAACACACTCAACATAATACTAATTGGAGTATATCTATTACATTTTAAAAATTATTTTATTAAATTGTCAAATTTTATTAAATATTTAAATCCCTAATGTTAAACAACATCCGTATAGTACTGCATGTGCCTGTCGCACAACTCCCTACTCCGATTACGCGATTTCGGCGATTGCGATATTTCGGTGATTTTGGCGATTTCGGAGTTGATTGCGGCATTTCGGGCTTGATTTCCGGCGATTTCTGCGATTTCATGTCAAAGCTGCGCGATTTCGGGCGATTTCTACGTGATTGCGGCGACTGCGAGTGATTTCCAGTAAAAATGTACATGTATTGCGGAGAGTGGTTACCCCCTCGCCTTGAGCGTTTTATTTTGAACCCTTTACAGGTTGCAACGAATATGGGAGTCGCATGTACTTGTCGATGGAGTGAATTGACCCTTTTGGATATCACCCATGACCAAGACAAATGCAGTTACATATATGTACTCATTCCGGATACGAAAACAAATATTTCAAGAATTTTCACGATCATGGAAAAGTTTTTCAGTCAATGCTGTGAAATGTTTCTTGGATCCAAAAAGTTCTACCGTACATTGAATGAGACGTTCTTCGGCAACATTGCTAGCTAATGCTGGGAGTTATATTATCACTGTGAAGCGTCAAGGTGGTCGGAAATCGACTACGGTTGCTGAAAGTTATATTGAAGATTCACTGTCCAACAAGATGGGAATTGCTGAAAAAATCCAGACCATCCCGAACTCCTTATCGAGTTAATTTAAATAATCCTGGTCAAAATGACAAGATCGTTTTTGAGATAAATATTGATAATAATAATTCTAAATAAAATGCTATAAAATCGAGCCGTAGTATTATGAATTCTAATTTACCAGTGTGTTTAATAGTATATTATTTAACGAGCGGTAATGCAGGTCATAACTCACGCAGATGAAGTTTGCAGCACGAGCCGCAGGCGAGTGCTGTAATTCATCAAGTGAGTTATGACCATTACCGCAAGTTGAGTACTATACTTCATCTACGACTATTCGCTATCTAAATTCATCTTTTTTAGCAATATTATTAGAAATTGATTTGAAAACGTCAAAATTATTTTTTAAATATCAAATGACATTAGTCCCCTCAATGATAATAATTGACAGTTCCGTCTACTGGGAGGCGTTGGCAATTTAATAATTTTAAAATCTTTTAATTATTCATTCCTTTCCACTTGTTAAAAAATTGTTTCCATTTTACATCAATGGAACGTATTTATCGGTTTAAACATTTCCAAGAATTTACTGCGTACACTATTTACGTACCGAATTATCATTGTAGAAGCCCAGCGTGAGTTATAATAACTCACTATAAAAACTCACGCTATTTGTTTATTGATACTATTAATTGCTCAAACGCAGTTGAATAATTAATATATAAATTAATAGGAGTAGGTAAAGCCCTTTAATCCACGAAAAACAGACGTATTTTACCTTCTTAATATAGTGGTTGTGGATAAATGTTATTCATTTGTCAGTAACGATTTTCTACGATTTAATATCATTTCATGTCAAAGCTGCGCGATTTCGGGCGATTTCCACGTGATTGCGGCGACTGCGAGTAATTTCCAGTAAAAATGTACATGTATTGCGGAGAGTGGTTACCCCCTCGCCTTGAGCGTTTTATTTTGAACCCTTTACAGGTTGCAACGAATATGGGAGTCGCATGTACTTGTCGATGCAATGAATTAACTTTGTTGGATATCACCCATGTCCAAGAAAAAAGCAGTTACATATACGTACTCATTCCGGATACGAAAACAAATATTTCAAGTTTCACGATCATGGAAAAAGTTTTTTCAGTCAATGCTGTGAAATGTTTCTTGGATCCAAAAAGTTCTACCGTACATTGAATGAGACGTTCTTCGGCAACATTGCTAGCTAATGCTGGGAGTTATATTATCACTGTGAAGCGTCAAGGTGGTCGGAAATCGACTACGGTTGCTGAAAGTTATATTGAAGATTCACTGTCCAACAAGATGGGAATTGCTGAAAAAATCCAGACCATCCCGAACTCCTTATCGAGTTAATTTAAATAATCCTGGTCAAAATGACAAGATCGTTTTTGAGATAAATATTGATAATAATAATTCTAAATAAAATGCTATAAAATCGAGCAGCACGAGCCGCAGGCGAGTGCTGTAATTCATCAAGTGAGTTATGACCATTACGGCAAGTTGAATACTATACTTTATCTACGACTATTCATTTTTTTAGGACTATTATTAGAAATTGATTTGAAAACGTCAAAATTATTTTGTTAAAATATCAAATGACATTAGTCCCCTCAATGATAATAATTGACAGTTCCGTCTACTGAGAGGCGTTGGCAATTTAATAAATTTAAAATCTTTTAATTATTCATTCCCTTCCACTTGTTAAAAATTATTTCTATTTTACATCAATGGAACGTATTTATCGGGTTAAAAATATCCAAGAAACTGCGTACACTATTTACATACCAAATTATCATTGTAGAAGCACAGCGTGAGTTATAATAACTCACTATAAAAACTCACGCTATTTGTTTATTGATAGTATTAATTTCTGAAAAGCAGTTGAATAATTGATATATAAATTAATAGGAGTAGATAAAGACCTTTAATCCACGAAAAACAGACGTATTAAACCTTCTTAATATAGTGGTCGTGGATAAATGTTATTAATTTGTCAGTAACGATTTTCTACGATTTAATATCATTGTTTTGTAGAGCGCATTTACAAGTAAAATTTAGCAAAATCTGCTTTCATGAAAAGAAAATATATGAATTTTTAAATAAATATGTGCATTAATCTTTTGTGATTTATAATAAAGCTTTATGGAAAGGAATCACTTTGTAAAAATTTTCATATTCCTCAAGAAAAACCTTTCATATAAAGTAGGATATTTATTTTTCAAATTTAAATCATATATTTTCTCTTCGGAGACTCTTTCGAATATAAAGCTGAAAGGTTTTCCCTTGTTACCTCTTAACTCTATATTTCACTGCTCATTCGTAATTTTTCACTTGAACGCGTCTTCTAGGATTTTAGATATAAATGCAATAAAATTAAATATTTCTTTAATATTTCCGAAAATTTTCTTCGATTTCAAGTTTACAGCATAATAATTGATGTATGTATATAATACCTATTATTTCGGATATTACGCAATTTTTTTTCTGTGCTGCTTTTAATTTTAATATTTCAGAAATGTAATAGATATGAAAAAATAATTTTAAAACTTCAATATAACAGAATTAAAACAATAAAAAATTGTTTTATCTGAGAAATTAAAGAAGAGTAACTTTATACCTGTAAGGCTAAATATTTTATCTTCAACTTTGGCATCGCATAAAATACAGTGCTTTCGAAAAGTAACGAATAAATTCATTATTTTTAAAAATGAGAAGTTTTCGAAAAAATCCCCTGGCGCGTCGATTTTGTTTTTCAAAAAGACACTTTTTGACATACAACTCATATTTGTGACGTCAGCGTTGTTCGAGATATACGTCATCGACAATTTTTTTAAATAGCAACCCCCAATTTTGACCATGCCATTTGAAAGAGCGTGCCATTCTACATATATACATACATACATCATGAAAAATTATGGTGTTACATAACAAAAATTTCAAGAAAATAATGTTTGAAAATTTTAAAATTTTGCAGGATTGTCAGGAACTATGTTTGTAAATATTTCTTCCATATTTTCCTATGACCGTAGATGGTTTTTCTTTACCTAACTGAAATAAAAAAAAATTATAGTTATAGTGTGAGTATCTATGTGTCAATAATTTTTATCGTCGTTTAAGCATACTTATTAGTTCATAGAAATAATGTCGAGCAATTTTTGTTGAATTACCTAATATCAATTTATGGTGAGTTTATTTGTATTATTTTTTAATAAATTTCAATCCCAGCAATGTTTCAACACTTCCAACTTAAAAAAATTATTTAGTAGCTAATATTTCGATTGATCATTCCTAAAATAATTGTCGATATCAAAATTACATTAACGTTGGCGCAAAAATCTTTTAAAATTATTTTTTTTGTATACCTACTTTCCCAAAAATAGCTAATTTACAGATTTTGTGTCTCTAAAATGAGTCTTTTTCGGACTTAATCTTAAAAAGTTACCATAACTTTATATTCAATAGTTATTTTGTGTTTACATTTTTGAAAAATATTTGCTCTAATCACAATAACCATACATAATCTGAAGATCTGAACGTGTTTTTTGGGAACTTTAACAAACAAGTGTTGTTTGTAACATATACCTAACTAACCAATTTTTAGATACACCTAATAAAAATAACTATTTTCTAAAATCGTTCGGGAATGTGTACTTATACCTAATTTCAAACTCCAAAGTATTCTAGTATTTCAATTAGTTGCTAAGCAATCATCAGCAAATGGTACGGACAGGTAGTTATTTTTGTTACAAATATCTAAAATATAGTTTCATCGCACGAAAATGAATCCGATGATATTTGTTTAGGTACACGATACAAACAACTTCTATGTAAAACTCCCCAAAAACACATTGAAACTTATTATTATGTATAATTATTGTGATCAGAGCAAACATTTCTCAACTTTTTTTATTTTATTACGGATTTTAATTACCAAGCCATCATTGTAACTAGATTGTTTAATGTAAACACAAAATAACTACTGATATTTTTTTGTATAAAATAAAACAGTAATGACAACTTTTTAACAATTTAGAGCCTCAAATGATGTAAAACAGATATTTTTGGGAACGTATACAAAAAAGGTACTTTCCCATTTGAATATTTAAAAAAAAGCGGTAAGTTTTAAAACTTTCTAACCGGCATGCAAAATATTTTCTATACAGTGGCATATACGTATCGTTTATCACAAACGATTTCGGATTTTTCTTTTTATTACCTGTTATTTAAATCCAAAATTTTTATCCCAAATCATGTATATCATCCAAATTTAATTGATACAATTCATCACGGTGACATGCACCGACAACACCATGCAACCTAAAACTACTAATACTTAGACATTTTAAAATTTTTGCATCTAAAGGTACCGTGTTCACTTAGTATACAGTGTATATTTAATAAAAACAGTAAGTTCTGGCCATATTATGAGCGCGCACCAATCTCAGACCAAAATTTGACACCTGTGAAGAAAACATTTTTTTCAAATCACTAAAATGTGAAGAATTTTTGTTTTAAAGTTTTCTTTTCTCTTTATATTTATTATTCGATTATTTGGATATCACGCAATTTATTCCAATGTAATGTGCCATTGTAAATGTTATTAGGAGTATTTAGTGTAGACAGACGTTCGATTCGTGATCGTTAAATGACATTTAAAATTATTTTGAACAATAGGCTTTTGTAAACTATCTACTCAATTTGTGAGCATTTGCACTGCGTTTCATTAAGTATTCTAATAGTTTTTGCTTTTCAATTGACATTTTTGTTATGCGAAGGAGTGTCAAATGTGTCAATTCAAGTTCTGTAAAAAAGATCGGTGTATTATGTTATTGTATTTATGGATTTGCAATGTGTTGTGTTTGTTTTGCTGTTTTGATTTGAGTAATAGAAGAGTGGAGAATAGTATTACTGAAAATTATATTAAGTAAAAAATAAGAAACGTCAGATGCTATTTGTTCGCCTAAATTGGATACGTTGCTGCCAGGTCCGCCTCCACGCTAATCATCATTTTCAACATTTTATATAAAAGCGCACCTAATTTTGTTTATAAAAATCCAACCTGTTCAACTAATAGTAGTCTTTTCTGTAATACTCTGTATTTTGTTTTTACAAACATCTCGGATCATCCAATACCATTTATAGAGAAGTAACTAATTCACTTTTTTAGTGTATTGATCTTTATTAATATGAGGATTCTATTAAACTGCCTATAATTATTAATTGTTCACATTTATACTGATAAACTGCATTTCTTACCGGAATTTAGGCTTGTTGTCGAGAAACCTTGCCGACCTTTCACAATTAATTGTTATCGATTCTAATCTAACCCTGAACAAACAATAAAACTAATTGTAACATACCGGTAAGCTTATACCAGGTTTATATTAACAACTATTGTAAATTTCCGTAAAAATTCCAGTTCAAAATTAATTAGTGTATGAAAACCCTTTATCTTTTTATTTGTTCGTTTTATAAATTTCCTTAAAATTATATCACCTGGCAACACTGACTCAGCCTTTGTATAGGCAACTGCTAGGTTCATAGCTACCAAATGGTTACATTTTGGCCAAAGCCGTAGGATTTATTTATCCATTACAAAATTGAAGTTCAATTTTCTTGGCAAAATGTGTGCGTTTTATTCTCAATATTTCCAAGAATGTATTTTTTTCTGCATTAAAATCGCAACAACCTGTATATTATCTGGTGATTGAGTAATAAAGTTTTAAGTTATTCATTTGACAAACATTTGACATCTATGGTTTATGGTTGTCACTTTAACGTTTCAGGAAAACACGTAATTTCAAATCATTGAGTTTGTAGATAGCGTACAATGTTTCAAATATTTGGATAAATCAATGTCTTGCTTTGTATTAAGTGTTGCTCTCAACATAAAGTAATTTGATCATGATGTAGATGTCTTCTACTGTAGACAAATCGGAAAAGCATGCAGTCATAAAATTTTCATATAAGGAGGTCGTATTTTTTTCAAGGCAATAAGTCTTGAATCGTTTGTAAGGGAATTCGTACTCTTCCCTAGATCTATTTGCTAATAAATTTAAAGTCACATTTTTACAGCTCCAACATTCTCTATGTAATTTTTGTAGCTTTATGTTCCTAAAAGTAACCTCAAATAAATAAACACGCAAACTAACTATAAGATGTCCCTAGTCGAACTATTTGAAGGTTATGGAATATGATAAAATATTGTTACGTGGTGTTGAAAAGCCTGTATGGAAACGGTTGAGCTTTCGACATATGTACATACAACAAATCAATCAATTTATTTTCCTTTACCTCTGTCTATATCTTAAGTTAATAGCACAAAACCTATTACATCCGGATTCATGAGTTTTCAGCAGTTCCTATTATTTATTTTGTATTTGGCTGAAAATATAAATATCTACAGAATAGTGAAGCACTGCTAGAAAATAACTGCTCGAAAACGTATATTAAATCAGGAAGAGTGATAATTGTAGAATGATTACATACTAATTGCTAAATAAGGAGCAATGGATTAAAACTGCCCCTTGCAGAATTTAATTCAAATTTCCTGCGGTCAAATATCTACAATCTATTGCAATAATAATGATACTTTTCAAAACGAACTTGGCGATTTATTTCGAGATACTATAACTGACGTACCTATTTGTAATAAAATCTACTTTCAACTTTTAACATTAGTTTTTAGTTGTTCCACTTACCAATATAAATCTATTGAAATTTCTACTCCGAACTTCCAGTAGCTCAACAACTGATTGGAGGGATGGCCATTGCTATTGCAATACATTGTACGGCTATTGACATAAATTTCCAACATTTTATTAATTTTTTAATTGCATTACATATGATTTAAAACCAAATACCAGTAAGTCATTATACTTCTTTAAACAGAATGTATTTTATGCATACGTTTCGCTCGTTTGGTCCGGTATAGAAAAATCGAAAATTACTATTAGCCAAATTTATTCAATCTCTTTAAGCATTATATCAATTTCTTACTAATTAGCGCACATATACAGGGTGTACCAAAAGTAAGTCGCCATACGTTAATCGTGAATTTTACATCGAAAAATAATCCTAGGTTGTTATGTAAACTATAGTTCAAAAAGGTTTCTTTACGGATATACAGGATGTTCAAGTTTATTTGAAACACACGGACACTTACATTTTTTCTAAACAATTTAACGTGGTTAACTAGATAACTAGGCTTTCAGAAGCGAGGATCAGAAGCAATGGAGACAATTTCGAGCAAATTTTTTGGCAAGGTTCATTTTATTAATACTTATTAATTAAAAAATATTTATTTAACGATTTTTTCTTTTACATCTACCGTTACTTGCAAATACTTTTGTTTTCAAATAAAATATTTTCTCCTAGTTTATGAAACAAACCTTAGTTTGCTATTTTAACAAATAGTCCATACAATACTTCGTTATGGAAACACCTTATTGATAGTATTATAACACTTTTTATTTTTTTACTTGAACACGGTGCCCTGTACAATAAAATGTTAATTGGGCTATTTTCTATAGAGTTAAATAGATAATTTAAAAAAATATATATTTTAAGAGAAACCAGCAGCGCACCAATGTATTCAAATATATTCAGTGACGTTCCAATTCGCACGTCTCTGGTAAGAGTAAAACATTATTTTGTGTTGCAAAGTATACGCCTTCAGCAGTTATCGATACCTCTCGTATGTCTATGAGATATAATATTCAATAATTCAAACGGTTTTGAAGAAATTTAAGTTTTTGTGTTGTTTTCAATTTAACTTTAACACCCTGTATATCCGTAACGAAGCTTTTTTGAACTATAGTTTATATATCAAACTAGGGTTATTTTTTGATGTAGAATTCATGATTAACGTATATGGTGGTTTACTTTCGGGATACCCTGAATATCAGTAGGTCATTGGTTCTTCAGTAAAGCATAGTTTTTTTTAAATTTTAATGCTCATTAAATAGTTATTTTTTTATGCTTGTAGCAGTACAAGCCACTGTATAGTTACAATAAAAGTATGATGTATTCATTGATGAATATTAATTATTATACATTGTAAAATCTATTGCCATTTATTTACTATTGTTAAAATTTTTACTTTTAACGTGGCGATATAAGACAATGTAAGTTATTTCCAAAATGTGAAGTTTTATCTCTTTAGCATTTTTTTATTAATTTTTATTAGTATTGATGTCGACCTCGTCTGGATACTCAAGAAATCTTATTACCTGAAGAAGTTGACAAAATGAAAAATTAAATATCGGAAAAAGCCAACTGATCACGATATCAACCGAAAAGATCCATTTAATTTAAACATAATATGTTAATTTTATAAACCTGTATACTTCTTAAAATTTTAAGATTTAATGCTATGAGTTATCTATTAAATATACAGTAGAGCATTTAAGAAATGTAAATACATTAACATATTTTATTAGCATTAGAAAGCTATATGTCAAGAACTAGAATCAACTATTTCAAGCAATTATTGTACAAAAAAAGTTAAATTTAGTGTTCAAATCGACTATTCCAATGATACAGACTGTTGCTGCCATAAAATTTGAAATCAAAAACGCATTTTGTTTAAAGATGTTTAAATTCAGTTTTCAAATGAAAAACAACAAATATTTGGGACGACAGCTCCCTTTTTATGTACATCAACATGATTCCTGTAGCGAGTACAGTCTAAACAGGATTTCCTTTGCCCAACCCCAACATTCTTTTGTTCCTTCAGACGCGGCCCTCGGAAAACCCGAAACTACTGCCTCCCTTTTATTACATTATTTTTATTGCACCTTTTTCACCACTCCCCTTTCTATCTGCCTTCAGCGTTAAGAGCGCCCGTGAAACGTTGAGGCCGTTATTTATCGCTAAAATAAAGATAATGTACACCTGGGACGCGAAAGTACATGTACAAAAGCGAAATTGAGAGATCCTCGGGAAGCGACGGTTCTGCGTGGGATACGGTCGTTTTGGCGTCTCGAGGCAGTTGGGGGGCTTCCATCTCCATGTTTGTACATCTCTTAAAATAACGAAAGTGACAGTGACGGTACCTGATAAGATCATGACGACGTCGTCCAGATAAATCGGCTAGAGCGACGGCAACCTGTGGCGGCAGCTGCTGTAGTCGGACAAAGAACCACCGCACGGAACAATCACGCACATATCACTACTGGAGCCGAATAAAAGCGTTTTATGAGAGTTCCCGGAGCGAACCCGCCAACGGCCCGGAGCTGGCAGGCAAGACTCCGGTGTAACAAGTAGGTAGACGATGGCCGGGAAACCTGCGCGCGCACGTCTAATACATCGAACGCCGTTGTCAGCGAGACATGAATACACTTGTTGTACATATAATGCGATATTTGATTTGATGCCTCGTGTGAAACGCATTAATTCGGCGAAACACTTATATCTGCGAATTTATCAATGCCGCACATCGGCCAGTCCCCGTGTTGGCCGCTTTTGGGGTGGCCGAGCCGGTCGCCTCATTCCAGATTCCTGCTGTATCCGCGGCGATAGGCATTTATCACAACAAACACAACAGGATATTTTATCGCGCCTCGCTTTATTACAGTTATTTTAAGGTCACATCGGATGAAGTTTATGTTGCCGTTAGTTGGTTGAAATTAAATAAAATGCTCTCTTATCTATGTTTTAGAGTGTTTTGCTTCTCAACCATAAAAAGGATTTGTTTGAAATTCCACATTTCGCTTTTGATTGCACCAAAATATACAAGGTGTGGCGTCTTTAATCCAGAATATTAAATACCTAGATTCCTGGCAGCAAATGAAGTAAAATTATAATGTAGGTCATTATTTACTTACACTCATATTATGTAATATGATAAGAAGAAGTCTTTATTTATTAAATGTAATATTTAATACACTACAGTCATCATAAGTCGATTATAAGAATATGAGATAAGGAGTGAGATGCAGTTGAGACTACGAGATCAGTGTTGCCAGATCTGAATATTTTCTTCACATTAAAGAATTTTGCGTACAATTTGAAGAATTTTCTGATTTACTTAATTTTAAAGATTTCTGTTACAAATTAGATACAAATACAATACAAATATATTTTAATAATTAATGTAACCCGTTATACTATAAATGCAGTGCTGACTTAGGTAATCTTTATATATATACAGGGTGTCAATCATAATGTCATTAATTTTAACCACGTATTCGGAAGGCCTAATAAACACAGAAAATCGAAAAAAATTTTTAATCTGCTAAAGAAATAAACAAATCACTTTATAAAAATCGGTAACACGACGTTCCTGGTACGCTACAAACTTTCTGATGACGCAGACATATGTATGACGATTGAATGTCGAAGGAAACATTGTTATCATATCATGTTTACTTACATAATATCGTCTAACATTTCAGCGTGTTGTTCAAATTTATCACCATTTAGTTGCACTTTCTGCATTTCTTTCCCCCCAAATTTGGCGAACACACCACACATTTGGAGGGGGGCGGAAATAATTCAATATAAGCAGTAGTTTGTTTATATCGGCCTTGGCTGTAAATTCACAATGCCTAATTTTACAAATTTTGAATATGCGGAAGTGGTAGTTTTATACGGAGAATGATTACGAAATGTGAATGCTGCTACTGTGGAATATCGGAGACATTTCCCTAACAGACAACATTTAATTTAAGTATAAAATTTAATCAATTGTATTTTATTTTACATACCTCAGAATCGGAGATTATGGATAAAATTTACGTTTTTTAACATTCAATTGTCATTTGAGATTTGAGAAATCAATTGCATATGCAGGTATTAGGCTATATAATCATCTTCCAAAGTACATAAAAGATTTAAATACAATACACTTTAAATGCAGAGTTAAGGAACTGTTATTAACTAAATGTTATTATAGCATAGATGAATATTTTTTAGATAAAGATTTATTAACTGTGTAACTGTTGCACTGTTGTCCATTTTTAATTATTTGTTATTGTTACCTATAATTTGTGTGTGTGTGATACATATGTTTGTTTGTGCCCTACATTTGACTTATCCTATACATTGTGAAAATATGTCTGTGAGGATTAAATAAATATTATTATTATTATTATTTAAAAAGCAAATGATATCTTCAGATCACAATCAGTTAATCTTTGTAACCATCTATTAGTAGCATTGTTCTTTAATGTTTGTTGTTTATGATTTACTAAAACGTTATTTGTTTTCTATGCCCTTTATTTGAATATATTATGTAGTACTACTAGCTTTGTTAAATGTTTTATTAGAAAACTTGATTGTTGTTCATTTTAACTGAATTGTACATTTTTAATAAAATCATGAGAAGTAAAATATCTTTTATTTTAATATTACACATCATAATTCTGTAAGTAACATTATACTGTACAAAACAATTATTATGCTAATGTGCAAAATCTACACCTTTAATGATACAAATAACACTGAAATGTGTAAAAGTTATACATAATACTTATTATATTGACACAGTGGACTATGTTAAATTTTTAACACCCTGCTACATACAGAGAAATGTGTAAAAACCAACCCCGTGTATTGTTAAAATGTGTATTTTTTAATTTATCTCAACGCACTGAATCTGAATTTTTATGTATTGTTCTAACAATACAAAAAAAACACACTTGATCAAGGTCAGAAATTTTTTTTACGAATATATTGGCGCTCACTATCGTGATTTTTTGCACTATCTTTGCGAATTACTTAAAAAGTTCAAAAGCCTGAAAATGATAAATGTCTTTTATGTAGTTTTAAAAAGTACAGTAATTTTTAGTAATAAGTATTATATGACAATTTGAATTTCCCGCCCATTATAAATTTCTAAAAATTGCCATAAACCACAGGAACTTACGTAATTTATGTTAAAAACCTCACAACCTCTACAGCGTTTATAAAAAATAATTAGTTTCAAATTACATAAGATTCCAATCAAAATATAAAGTGTATGAAAAATATATTAAATAAGAGTGAAGTAACTTTTTTAAACTACATGCCTATCAAACAAATGTTATTTTTAATCCAAATAATCTTTTTTTTTTGTACAAGGTACAAGTTCTCGATTCAACACTGTAGGTAATTTATAACATGGTAAGTTCGTGTGACGTCTGTTTATCATTTTTAATTCAAATTTCTAAAAAAAAAAACATTAAAATAGGATACCATCTTTAGGTACTGCAAGTTTAAGAACTAGTAACTACATTTTTATTGACAATTCTGTTAAGCCTTATTATGCTGCTGAATTGGTAGTCCAACAATGGCCACTAATACCGGCTCACATAATATAACTATTCATATGAACAGCTTTTTGAAAAGTATTTGTACTGTCAATATTTTTACGGTAAATCATTTTATTCCAATGATAATCTTAATGATTGTAATTTTCTTTAGTTCAGCATTCAGCTTTTTTTTATGCGTATAAAATTCTATCAAATATATAAGGCGTAATTAGTCATACAGATACATAATGACCATAAATAAAGTCACAGTAATTTCCATAACTTAAAGCAAGAGAGCCACATAGCAGTATTTTTAATTTTACATCAAATAAATTTCTAAAAATCAAATTGGTATATTGTTTTTAGTTTTAAATAAGATTTTTGAAAAATGAGTGAAACGTGATCAGTAAATTTTAACTTGATGTCGAGTAAACACTCAAAATTTTAAACTTCTGTGTCGGTTGTAAAAAAATATTGTCATGTTGTATGTGAACAGACTTATCTCAATTAATTATGAAATTATGTTCAGTAGGAATGTTTAGCAAGGCATCCAAATCAGTATTAGTTTCCTGGACAATTCATCTTTTATTTTCAAGAAAAACCTATATAACTGTGTATCGTCAGCATACATGTCTGAGTTACAGTATTGTATAGATAGTATAAAATAGGGACCCAAGAATTGAGTCTTGAGCCACGCCTAGTCCAATTGCTGTTGGTGTATGGATGACAAGACCGTCCTATATATTACACTTTGAGTTCTATCTATGAGACAGTTCATGATTAATTATGTCAAATATCTTGTTATCGTGTAATAATATTAGCATACCATATTACATCATCTGTTATGTTTAAAAGTGCCGTTCCACAACTATACCCCGCTCTAAACAATGACTGTTTATGTGGAAAAATGTAATACTTCTTAATATGGTTGCTTTTCTACAATTCTTTCTAAAACTTGTGAACAGTGATGGGAAAAATTCATTTAGATTATCTGGAAGGCAACTCTTGGTATGGGGATAACTAGACCTTCCTTTCGCGCATTTGGAAAAACTAAATTTTTTTGGCAGAAACTTATGAGGTATGTCTTGTAGGGGATTAAATGAGAACAGATAAAAATTAGCGTAATATTGATTCCATCACTCCCGCAAGCTTTCATATTTCATTAGTTAGTTCAAATACATAAATTATCAACATTTTTTTAAAGGCTGTTACGGTAAAAGTTGAAAATTTCTACATGTGAGTTAACTATATCACCATTTAATTGTAAAAGTGTGTATTTACTTACATTAATATATACATCCGAAGTAAACTGAATATAATGCCTATTTTTAACCCTATGCACTTATTTATTATACCCTATCTTTGTTATTACTGATGTTGGAAAATTTGAGCTGAAAATATATATTTTGTTCCGGACGTATATTGTGTAACATAATTTCAACGCTTGAAAGAATCTTAGTAAGTTCTGTTATTACTTTAAGCTCGCAAAGACAGTTTGAAAAGGAAATAAATGTCACAGGACGTTGCACACGACAATACGAAACGATGCACTTCGAACACGACATCGCTTTATGAGCAGGATATTATGAATATGGTGCTGCGCGACATTAAGAACTTCAAGATAGAGTTGGTTCATAGTTCAACTTGCTCAGCGGTCACTGTCGAAATTGGAGGCTCAATCATCCCAAACAGACAGTAGATAAACGAGGTGAAAATTTGCATTAAGTACATCAACGTTTAACCAATCAAATAAAAAAGGAATCCCGTGTGAATTCAAACTAGATGAAGACACCTCAAGGGGTGGAATTTTTATTTATTTAACAAATACACTATCCTACAGTACAACCAATTACAGGTACACCAACCATTGCCAAGTACAGTTTACAATTAACAGAAAGCAGAACATCTATGGTAAACAAATTACGAGTACATACATATAAGTTAAACAGAAAAAAAGTAGTAAGAATTAATTTAACACTTAAATGTATCTATAATAGATACGCTACATCAAATTAATAAAAGCATCCAAATCTTCAGATTTTATTGAAGTGCAATTAAATATATCAAAGCAACTTTGCAATTTATTACAGTTTTCACAAATCTGGTAAATGGGTTAATATTTTGTTGTATTAATTCTAAGTGTATTGTACAACAATATATTAAACCCAGGTCTAGGTATTTATTTATTTATTTATTTATAATTTAGGAACACAACAGGTCAAAGACCCACAATAGTTTCCACTAATTCAGTAACAAAATGAAAATTCATGGTATATAAAATTACATCAACTATCAAATATATATATAAAAAAGGGATAAACTAAAACCTAGTAAAACAACGGGAAGAAGTACAGTACTAAACCTTAAGAAAAAAAAAACAAAAAGAAAACAACAAAAAAGGTACATTTTAAAATAAAAACTGACTCATAATTGCATGCGCTTAACAAAGTATTTAAAAGAGTTTAACGATAAGGAGGCTGAATGAGGCCTACCATCATCATTTGAAATATAATTAGTAGATCAATCGACTTACCTGTAAGGAAGTTTGATCATAATTATATGAGCAATTTCGTCGAAGAATTATAAATTTAACTACTTGTAGTTTGCACTTTTCAAACTCACCCGGTACGTACTTTAAAGACAAAAACCCTTATCTCTGTTACCACACATTCCCAACACGCTCTTACTATCATTGTATTTTCCTATCTAGATCGCCTAGGGTGGGAATTTTGGGCGGGAATTTATAATTCTTCGACGAAATTGCTCATATAATTATGATCAAACTTCCTTACAGGTAAGTCGATTGATCTACTAATTATATTTCGCAATTTCGTCTCGAATTATAAATTTAACTACTTGTAGATGTTGAAAGAATTATAGGCGATCTAGTGTGCAGACAGAAACTTTATATCCTGCATCTTACATATTGACCAGTTATCGTTCTTTTGATAATTAAAACATTTTTATACTGCTTTATATATGTATATACACAAATATACATACCTATATATTATATATCAGAAATATATTTAGCGTCTACCTGCATTTTTGGTTATATATTAATGCATTAATATATATATATATTGATTCCGTGTGACAGTAAATGCATCCACAATAATAGAATGAGGGATTTTATTTCTACGATATCTTTTTTATTTATTATTATTTATTTTATTTATTTTTTTATTATTATATTTTTTTTGTACATTGCAAACACGTCTATTTCAGGTTGTTTGAACATGTTACATAATATTTCGAATACCCGTTTGAACGTTCGGTTTCTATTCTTAAACACCGAAATACTGTTATGTATTTTATTATTTTATATTTATTTGTTTTTTCCGGGTACACTAAAGGAAATATGTTTTAGCCTTTAATAGACATTGTTTAATCCCAGCAAAATATCTGCATTAAATAGACTCAACTGGGACCCATTATTTTATTACAGTAGTTTTTGCAACTTTTGACACTAGCAAAAATGTATATTGCAGCTGACAGTCTTTCATCCTAGGTAACTTTAGTCAGTAACTGTATAGCTACTATTATGAATTCTAGTTCATTTACTTTGTCTCCAAATTTTCATTTTACTGTAAAGAAGTTACCATCATTGATTATATAAGTTATATATAACTCAATGGCATGGTATATGGAAGATACCTACAGTTTGAACAAACTCGACTACCACTCGCCCTTTTTTTTTAATAGCAAACAAAAATTCGTTAACGTTGATGGCTAATGAACACTGTCACATGCCCTATTCACACTCTCTCATGTATCATGTATATATTATTGCTTTTTATATAACTTACTTCGCATAATGTATACATATCACAAAATAAATATTGTTGGTTATATTACCTATATTGGTAATAATATATTTTTTAAGGTCTTGTCCATCCGTTCTTCCTGTTGTAATGTTGAGCATAAAATGGCTATGCATTCGCGCATTTGTAAAGATTAGCCACGAGATAGATATTACCTATATTGGTAATAATATATTTATTAAGGTCTTGTCCAGTCCGTTCTTCCTGTTGTAATGTTGAGCATAAAATGGCTATGCATTCGCGCATTTGTAAAGATTAGCCACGAGATAGATATTACCTATATTGGTAATAATATATTTATTAAGGTCTTGTCCAGTCCGTTCTTCCTGTTGTAATGTTAAGCATAAAATGGCTATGCATTCGTGCATATGTAAAGATTACCCACGACGCGCTAACCAAATATAGCTTTGTTACACATTTCACAGCTTGAAGCCTTTCAGCTACAGGTAAATTATTATTATTATTTATATATATGCATATACATATATATCTATATCCTACTACGCACCTACTTTAACCGTTAATAAGTAGTCATTTACCTACTCATTAAGTTATCTAGTTACCTTTAGTAAAAGTAGTGATAGAAAATACGTCTATTCAACCTGAGAGTCTATTGTTTTAGCAAAACTCCGACTGAATGTAATAAAATCGGGCAAATAAATAAATTATTCTTGGTACATGCATTGCAGTACTAACAGAATATTCCAACGATGATAAAGATTATATTAGCAAACTTTTTTATTGTTCGATATCTCTCAGTATATTGATGTAGAATGCATATATCCCTATTTTTCTTATTTCACACCATTCCCATATTTCTTTCCCTACGTTATTATTAAGCTTTATCTGTCTACACACAGTACACAGTCCCCATCAGGTTATTACAAGAAATAGCAATTGTGTTATCGATTTGCAATAACTAACATTTTTTGAAAATGATTTTTGAGCATTGAAAACTGTTAATAATTCTTAGGACAATATGTAAAGCCTATGTTGTCTTCACCTCCTGCTCTCCCCCTATAAGGGAGGCATCTAAATAGATTTCTAGAGTTGAATATAGGATTTTATCTTTTTTTTTTTTTTTGTCACCAAAAAAAGTTATTCGTTATATTTGAGATACCTACGTATATATTTATCGAAATATCCTCTATTATATATTTAAGAGCAAAATATTTTTCTCTTCGAAGGTCTTTGTATACCTTCCATCCAGAACATTACTGCAGAACGAGCTGCAACTAACGTTCCTCCAAAACCTAACCACTCTAATTTTACAGCAGGTGTGATTTCAAATTTTTTATTTTATTTATTCATTTTATTTTTTATATATTCTTTGAAATGTCCTCTCTTTCTGTCAAGGGAGTGTAAAGTTATTTGTATTATAAATAAAGCTTAGACCTTACAGTCCCGGTTAGGTACAAGCAAAGCTTGACTATTTTTATTAATATTTTTATCGTTATAAAATAAACATTCTGTTTGATATTTTCCATTTATTAAAATATCATTTAAATATTATGTGCAAGTAATTGTACCTAAGACCTTAAAGGTTATAATAAAGGTATTAAGCATGTCCGTAAACACATAAGGTGCCGTACAGAGGCGAAAAGTAGTGTTGGATGGGAGACAAAAATTGTTGCAAAAATTTGAAAAACCTTGTCTTGTCTTGCAGAAGAAAACAAAAGTTTCTATAAAGCCTTGTGCTTGCTTGATTTTTCAACATTATGTCTTTTATATTGTCTTGCGAAAGGTCTCGCAAATTTGCATGATTCTTGTGAGACTTTTGCATAGAAATCAGAAACATGAAACTTTATTACCAATCTAATAACAGTGGTAGTTACTTTCGGTCGGACATGGTGCCGCTCGGAACTTACTTAGCTCAGATATTGGTCGATTGGTAAACGTTATAAAATATAGAAACGGCTAGTTTTACATAATAAATAATAATAATAAGCAATGGACGAGATAGGCGTGCCAAATCGGAGCTCTTTCAGTCAACTGGCACTATAATTAGTTGTATTCAGCAGAGCTACACCTAAGCACCTTGAATTTTAATTTTATATGCTTAATTCTTTTAAATAAAGAATATGCCTACATTAGAAATGCAATGTGTGTTTATTTAGTCACTTATTTATTTATTTATTTCAACTAACGTTCATTTAAATTTCACCCCAGACCTTCTAGCAATATTTCTTGCCAAGTCTAGTCTTGTCTTGCGGGACCAAGACAAAATCAAGACCAAGATGTCACTGCTAGCCAAACAGTTACATTAATGTTTCTGTTTTATAGATGTTATATAACACTATGCGTTCTTGAGATCATTGCTTTAGGATTTATTTATAATATTGTATTTATTTTATTTTTAAGACCTCTGTATAAGTAAAATTCAATATAGAGTGATAACCCTCTAATCTGGGGTGGGGATTTAACGATTATAAACCTAAAAGTCCCACACTCTTTTTGATAGCAAATATGAAGAAATAAATTCACCTCCTGTCTCCAAAAGTTGGTTAATAACTTCTATCTAGCAGTTTCACTATTGTTTACCTGCTTCAGATTTACTTGGGTCCTCACTTTATTATTACCATTACATCAGCACTTAATCCAGGTGTGTCCCTACACCTCAGATTTTGCTTTGGAACTCCTCCATGTGGAAGTCGTCCTATGAGGTTGAATCTAATCGATATGTGTATAGAAAATATGAATATGTATTCATCTATAAACAACAGTAACAACAGTCCATTAGACGTTGTATCTAAATGTATGTATAACTCTATACATTTCATTATAAAGATATTGAAGGTTAATTAAAATTATGTGTGTTGTGTGTAATATTAGCTTTTATTATTAGCTATATGAGTCATATCTACTTTTCTTGATTCACCCTATATTATATGTTTATTAATAGTTTTAAAAACTTTTATGAGAATACTCCTATTTTATATTTTTATCGGTACAGTAATTATTAAAAACTGTTGGAGCAAAAAACTTGCGAACTTGACAATAACTGTCAGTTCTATTTACTTATTGCATTATTGATTCCTTCTATTTAACATTTGGGGATATTATAACTCATATATAATTTTACATTTACTCAGTAGATTAACCCTTTAATTATTTACTTACTTGCATGTCCGGATACATATGTACAGGGAGTTAGAAAGTATATGCAAGTCATGTGACTGCGAATTAAAGTTCACACATATGTGGAACGTACTTTCGTGTTATATGAGAGTTCATGTGAACCTCGAACACCAGAGAGGAATATATATATATCCTTCTATAAACTGCCCGGATCAGTATGTAGAGGGAGTTAGGAAGTATATGCAAGTCATGTGACTGCAAATTAAAGTTCTGTGGAACGTTCTTTCGTGTTATGTGAGAATTCATGTGAACCTCAAACACCAGAAAATAATACATCCTTCCATTGACTGATTTCTGAAAAAAAAAGGAAAACGGAAAATCTACATACTTGAAGAACTTGAGCATTTTTCTAAATTTCATCTTCAGATTTTCACTTTTATGCCCATTCATTTTTACAACAGTGTGTCATATAATAACGGTGGCAGAAGCGTTATATTGCAACTTCAACCATGTTTTCCTGCGAGATTTCCTATTTCGCACTATTTCCGACACCAATAAACACTTTTTCACTCTGTCTCTCTTATTTCACGTCGTAGCCGGGCCGGTACGAAAAATACAATGATAGTAAGAGCGTGTTGGGAATGTGTGGTAACAGAGATAAGGGTTTTTTGTCTTTAAAGTACGTACCGGGTGAGTTTGAAAAGTGCAAACTACAAGTAGTTAAATTTATAATTCGAGACGAAATTGCGAAATATAATTATTGTAGGACGAAGTCATTCGACAAATAGAGCTGTTCATGCCTAAATTGGTTCTGTAAAAATGTATGTTAAACATATAATTACTCCTAGTGTTAATAGGCGGAACGTGAAAGTTTAGTAAGGACAAAAGTTCTGGACAATCAATCATGTTATTTAACAATTTGAATAAAAATATAAGATCTGCATGAAATCTTCGGTTCTCTAATGTAATAATTTGAAAAGCTTGTTTAGTTGCTGCGATGTCTGGCACATTATATATATTATGCATTCTAAAATTCAAATAACGAGCAAATCTATTTTGCAGTCTTTCCAGTCTAGTTATATATACATTATAAATAGGATTCCAAATGATGCATGCAAAATTCAGCCTACTGTAAACATAAGTATAATACAAAGATTTCATTGATTTCACCTGTTTAAAAAATTTACATGTTCTTATTATAAAACCTAACATTTTGTTGCACTTATTGCAAATGTGATCTACATGAGGGCCAAAACTCATCTTAACATCAAAGAGCACTCCTAAATCTTTTACAATTGTAACCCTTTGTAACATTTGGTTATTTATATAATAATTAAAATCAAAAACGTTATGATTTTTAGTAAAACTAATACAGTGACACTTGGCTATATTTAAATTCAGTTTGTTATTAGTACAATAACAGATAATGCTATTCAAGTCAGTTTGGATTAATTCACAATCATGGAAAGAATTGACTGTTCGAAATAATTTTAAATCATCGGCATATAAAAGGAACTTACAATGATGAATAAAATTACCTATCTCATTGATATATATAAGAAACAGTAACGGACCCAAATGAGAGCCTTGCGGCACTCCAGAAGTATTAACTATTGGATTAGACCTAAAGCCATTGACAAATACCATTTGAGACCTGTTATATATGTAGGACGCAAACCAACGCAATAGGTCACCATGTATACCGATATCAGCTAATTTGGTAATCAAAATATTGTGATCAATTTTGTCAAAGGCTTTACTAAAGTCCGTATATAATGCATCTACTTGAATACGATGGTCCATAGCACTACGAATGTATTCACTATAACAAAGCAGATTCGTTTCAATAGATCTTTTAGAGAAAAAACCATGTTGTTCCATAATAATTGATGTTCTAAGGTTATCAAAAAGAAAATCGTATATGATTGATTCAAATAATTTACTAAAAATACATAACTTGCTAATACCTCTATAATTATTGACAGAAGTTTTGTCTCCTGAATTTTTATATATAGGGATTAAAAAAGCTTGTTTCCATAAAATTGGAAAAGACCCAATTTTAAGAGATTTGTTAAATATCAATGATAGAGGTACATATAAAACTGGGGCGCATTCTTTTACAAAAAATGCGGGTAAGCCATCAACTCCTGCCCCTTTATTCGGATCAATAGCATTTAATTTATTTAATACCACATTCTCTGTTATTTCTACTGAAGAAATGACATTTCCACTAATCGTATTTGTAGAATCAGGTAACTGGAGTGGTTTTTGCACATATAACTCATAAACACTTTGAAAGTAAGATGAGAAAAGGCTACAAATATCTGGACCATTATGAGCATATGTGTCATTATGATGCACTGAATTAGGTATACCAAAATCTTTTCTAGTATTTGAAACAAACTTCCAAATATTTTTCGGATAAGATTGAATATCATTTTCTATACCAGCAACATAGTTTCTAAAATCTCTGTGCATCAGCTGCTTACTCTGACGTCTAAAGTTCTGAAGTTAAATAAGAAGTATATGAGTACAATCTATTAAATTATGCAGTATTTTATACAGAAATATTTGTTGAGCCATTACACGGCGTACCACCAGGCTAGTGATACCAAATCTGTGCAGTAAACTCTCATGAGGATATCCAGTGTTTGGATAAACCCCGTCCTCCTTATAACAATCTATATGTATATTATAATAAGGGGATTATATTAAAGAACAATATTCAGTTTTCATCTGAAAATAGACTGATGCAATAGTTTTTAACGTGAGTGGAAGGAAAATCGTTCATATTACGAATTACAAGTCCAGTTTTTTTAATCTATCAGAAGCAATATTCCGAATATGAGGCGTAAAGGATATTTTATTATCAAATGTTATCACCAGGTCTCAAAAAGTAAGTGATCTGAAAACAATAACATCGTCAAATTTATAATGATATTCTATAGCGCTATTTTAAGTGTAAAAGTAAGAACACTGCATTTTTTCACATTTAATTCTAACTTGTTAACGGAGCACCATGTATTTAAATTGTTAAGAGAATTTTGCAAATCAATACAATCGTTAAAGCAGTCAATTTTATTATACATTTTCAGTATACAAAACGCACTTACCATTTACATCAGTAACTATGTCAAAAATGTTAAAAAGCAATGGTCCAAGGACCGGACACTATGGTACCCCTGATGGTGGTATAAACTGATGGGACTGTTGACCAGAGAATTCTACATGTTGTTGACGATTCTCCAGATTTTTAAAATGGTAACGTGCGAGTATTATGAGAAAAACCAATATTGTTTAATTTAGATAGTAATACTGTATGATTTAATATATGAAAAGCTTTGCTGACATTAGTGTAAATGACATCTACCAGCGATTTCTGGTCAAATGCATCAGCTATAAACTCTGTTAAACAGAATAAATTGGTCGATGTTGATCTGCCTTTGAAAAATCCGTGTTGGTATTCAGTTGTTCTTTACATATGCAAACATAGGTTCATGTAAAAGCAGTTCAAAAACTTTTGAAAAATTATTTATAATAGTAATTGGTCTATAATTTTCAAAAACACTATTAAACCCTTTTCATGGACTGGAATAATTTTCGACAGTTTTAATATGTTAGGAAATGTATTAGATGCAATTGACAAATTAAATAAATAAAATAATGGAGAAGCAAAAATACCAGCACAATCACGTAATAACAAAGTTGGAATTCTATCAGGTCTCATACATCTGTCTGTCTGGTACATTTCAACGTATGTACGTAATTTAATCTGAAATAATTCACTATTATTATCCACCGGGTAATACCTATCAAGAGCCTCAGGTGTTACGTACCGATCTCTAAAAAACTCAGCAAATGTAGTGATAATTTCCTTCATAAGAACTGTTTTTGTACGTTATTAAATGAGGTGAAGCTTTACTACTCCTTTTAAATTTAACAAATTGGCAAAAACTTGTTGGGATCAATTTTTATAACATTTTCAGCATTGAAGCAATAATTCTTATAAGCAATATCAATATTATTTTTTAAGACTGATCTTAACAGTATAAAATTTTCAATAAGATTGATTTCATACACTTTCGCTACAATGCACCGTTTCCGAGATATCTATTCTCAAATGTCGGTAATTAAAAAAATAGTAATAATAAACGTTTTACAGAGAGAGCACTCCCTAATTTCCTTTCAGTTCATCTATCAAGCTTCACGATGAAAATGTTGTAGTAGATCCTTTTCTGATTTCCCAACGGATTTGCAAGAGAAAAAAAGTGAGGATTTTTTGGAGTAAGAAATTGTTCCATTTCCCTTAGCCTTATTCAATGATGGTGGTATGAGGAAAACAAAATCATCTCATGTCATCATGGCAAAGAAGATTCTCAGTTTCCACAACTAACATATAGAAACATAAGGCAGAAGATGTACCACTGTCTTTGATGGATTCCCAACAGCATTACGTCGGTAGAACAAAAAAGGCGTCATTGTATGTAAAAATGTGTCGACATCAACTTCAATCTGGAAATTGAATTTCAGTGACTCCAGAATGATTTATTTTCAACCACCACAATAAAGAAAGCATAAACATACCATATCAAGCCTCACATAATACTGACGTGTTTATTGTAAGCACCAATCTGTAAGTGAAACAACCAATGTGGCTGTTACAGGGGAAGACTTCAACTACAAACCAACATCCACCCATCAAACGTAACAGCTGGAACTCAAGGAAATTATATTCTTATTCACTGGCTGCGATTCTACTAGCACGACATTCCAGAAGGGTAAACTATTTCGTAAAAATATTACTAAAAACATCATGACATAAAAAGAGCAGCTAAAGTATTCCACAACTCATCTTCCTCGCATGCTGATATTGAGAAAGCTGGGCGAATATGCATGCTGAAATGGTACAGTGTTCCTGCTAAGTTCTCTGAACACTTTCTGGTACGAATCATTTTTGAAATCGGCATTGAATATAAAACAAGATCTTGCATCACTCCCATCTAGCGAGGGGGTAACGAAAGATCACATATTACGCACATTCCACCAAGTGCAGTTCTGGCTGGGAAACCAACCTTCAGACCTGTGAAGTTGGGAACGTAAAGATAATATCTTAGCTCCTGCCATCACAAAAAATGAACCAATACCAAGAGAAATTGTGATCCTCATATTTTGTAGATGCACTGTAGCAGTGGAAGGTGCAGCTGCAAGAAAACTGCGATGAGTTACTCTCGATTATGTCAAAACTGTCAGGATCACTGTTTAAACAGTGTAGCCATTATAAACAAATATGACGAAGAAAACTTAGAGCGTATTCCCACATCTCCTGCGACGGCTGATGACGAATACACGGGGTGGTTGGTAATTTGTGCTGTTATGATGGTACTGCCAGAAGCAGGACCCTCCCAGCCCGAGAGAAATAGGCCCAGTTAATTTTGTTTCGTCAAGATTTTTTATTTGTTACTTATTAGTTTTTATAAAATAAAATTTGTATTTGTTACATATCTGCCTTCTTAGGTTTTCACTTTTTCGCAATTAACTTGAAAATCGGTCAGTGGTCGCGCGGTTTAAGGCGTCAGTACTTGAATCGAGGTGACTGGATCGCTGTGGGTTCGACCCCTGCAGCCGGTAGACCGTATATAAGCTATATTCGTGGAGAGATTGGCACCCTCTCTGCGGGTATGGTAGGGTGGAAGAATGTTGGCTTGGGTCAATGTGAGAGATTGATACCGGTTGACATTTGACTACCCCCCTAATTAATGAGGTTCTCCAGGTTTCCCTCATTCCTGCACTGAATGGTGGTTAGGGCCTACCAACGTAAGTCGTTCCTGGGCGCAAATGCGGCCTGCTTAACAATAATATGCCGCCCCCTCTCCCGCACAAGTCTTCGACTTCTGGGCTAATCCTCGTGATTAGAATGAGGGGTAGAGATATTATATTATATTATTGATAAATTTTTGCATATTTGTGTATGAATCTACAATAAATTCTGTACTCTGTAATAATGAATATAATGTTTTTTTATTTTAGGTAGTTCTCTTGAAAAATCAATATTTTTAACCAAACAATTCAAATTACTGTAACTTCTGCCCCATTGGAGATAAATTAGCATATTTGTATATGTATATCCTTGAATAAAATTAATTCCTCTATAACATTCTCTTATGGGACTTTTGTGTAAAACAAACAGGAGAGGAGATACCAGGAGAAATATGACAAAAAACATGTTATTTTTTTAATTACCTATTTTTGAGAGGCGATATATCTGAAACCGTACATCGTAGTGAAAAATTGTATGGAATTGATCTTATAGAAAATTTTATAGTCTTCTATTTTTGTGTTTTCGAGTGATAAGTGAAAAACCAAAAAAGAGTACCTTTCAACCCCCCTCTCCGCCTGAAGCGGTAGGACTAGGGGTGGGGACTTTTAATATGTTTGCGTCCTTACTACTCCCAACATATTCCTACACCGAAAATAAATTCACATTGACATATTCATTCATTGACTAGCCTATTTTGTTCACAATTGTCTAATTAATAGAAGCCGAATAATATCCTTTTTCTAAGATGGTAAAATGTCTCAATTGGATATTTTGCATTGCAAATTAACTCGAACTACGAAAATGGGCTAACAAGGTCAATTTGATAAACATTTGAATCTATGTATACTTACATAAATTTTAATGTGTCGTCTAAAAAATTCCATCAGCAAATATATTTTGTTTTAATAAATTGAATGTTAACTCGAAATATATTCACAGCCATTATTGCTGATTACCTGTCACATAATATGTAAAGCTTCATAATTAAATAAAGCTTAAATGTAAATTTCATATAATGCATTAAATTTACAAATCAGACTAAAAACAGTTATATTTGAATTGTTTATATTAAATTTTAATGTTATATTAAAATACATTTTTATGGAAACGAAAATATTACATAGAATGATAAAAATATAAGTACACAGTTTTTTGGAATCTACCGTTTTTTTCAGGTTAACACCTCTTGAAATGTAAGAAGGCTGTGGAATTTCGGCAAGCCAATATTTTTTCAATTAGTAACCTGAAGAGAGGTTATATTCTACTAACCATTTTATTGATGTGATAAAAGACTGGCCTACTACGTTTTTTTAAAAGGGACGTTTATCTAGACAGTGGTTTAGGCATTTTTTTATATAAAAGAATATTATTCTGCACCCATCAAAATACCCATGTACCAAATTTGATCGCCAAATGTATATTGAGTGCCAAACTTCGAAAAATCAGACAACTGATAATTATAATAAGCAGGTCAAAGATAACCATGAAAGTGAAAACAAATAGCAATCGGACAAAGAACACATACACTACAAGTTTAACACTTTAAATTATGACGGCAGTAAACTATTAACGTACAATAAAATGTAATGAGTTATGAATACTAAATTGTTATAAAAAATTACGAAAGGTTAATCCAAATTAAACTTTAGTTTTCTCCCCATACCTTCTTCCAGACAAACATATTTTTCCGATAGTCTTCTTAAATTTAAAAAGACTTTACATAGGTAACATTGTTTAACAACTTAATATTAATAATTCAATACATTTTTTATACGTTAATTGTTTTTCTGTAGCCGCATAAAATAATTTTAAATTTAAGAAGACTATTAGAAAAATGTGTTCGACTGAAAGGAGGCGTAATGGAGAAAACTAAAATTTAACTTAGATTTACGTTTTGTATCGAACTTTTGTTTCATAATTTAGTATTCACAATTCATTAAATTTTTTGTTCATTATTTTTACTGTGGTCGCAATTAAAAGTGTAAGCTTGTAGTGTATGTCTTTTTTCTTTGCCCGATTGGTATTTGTTTTCACTTTTATGGCAATTTTTGAACTTATTATAATTTTTAGTTGTTGGCATCCCATAAAAAATATACAATAGATATTTTTCGATTTGGTATATGTGTATTTTGATGGGTGCTGAATAGCCTGGTAATATTATCTTTTTGATAAAAAATGCCTAATACCATTTTCTAGAAAAATCAATAAAATGGTTAGTAGAATATAATCTCCCTTCAGGGTTAAATTTCTAGAGGTGTTAACTTTAAAAATGGGACACACTGTATACACAATTTATCTATTAAATATTGGAATCGAAATTCATAATTATTAGGTATATTTTGTGGCTGTTTTAAAAAGCATGTGTCGAAAACGCCTTAGTTTTTCAGATATGATATTTTTTCTTTATATCACATGAATTAAATGAGATACTTTTATAGAAAAATTATAGTTATATCTATTATATTATTATTATTATAGTCAAGAATATTATTTAGGATGCTATATTTTAATAGAGAAAAAATAAATAGTGCCACTATTATACAGTATGTTTCTAAATGTCAATACTGAATGATGTAATTCTCTGGCTCATTCTAGAACTAAAAGTTCGTATAGATATGTGTTCTAAGCGTTTGTTTCTATAATGTTTTTCGAGTGTATTAGTTTTTTTTGATATGACATTTAGGAACATGCTGTATTTCGGAAGGTATTTCAGAAAGCCTTTATTGTAGTTAATTTTCATTGAAACAGAGTAATTTTTAAAACAATAAATATCTCATCCAGACTGAACATCCAATAGCGCAAACATTCTTTAATATATCGACACCTCGTGGATCATAAAAGAGTACAAGCGAACAATCTTTTCACTAGTTTGAAGACTCTTCCACATCACATGAGCATTCGTAGAAAATTTGTTCTTGCTCTCATTCATTCCTGCTCCCTCATTTGGTCTGGAAGCATCTTAAGCCTAATAGAGAAGCAAAATCAGCGAATGATATTCGGCAAGAATTCTTAAATTTGCTAAAATCCAATACTTTTTATTGTTATACATTAAATAAAACGTTTTTAACAAAAAATTATAATAATAGTAAAGTATGCCTAATATACTGTTGTTGTTGTACAGTAGAAAATTTCCTCACTTGTAGTTGTTAATACCGTTCAAGTATTCAAGTTTAACTATCTATTTGAGTTATTGCTGCCATTTATATGTTAAAATATGTATGGCACATGTATTATGATTACATATTACAGCACACCAACGCGACAGCTTTACCCTAGAAGCCGTGCATAGGTACGACTGGAGTATAACATTAATGCGTCTTAATTCAGCCAATTGAATCGTTTTATATAGACTCTTTTAAAGTAATGAGGTGTACACAGTCCTATACATACACCAAAGTGACATGTACATTAACTGATTTATCGTTGGGCGGAAAGGAGGAGAATATCATGTCAAGAAGAAGAATATTGTGTGTCAAGGATAATAGCTTTTCGGGCTATATTTTCTTGAGGGATTATCGTAGGTGACGAAGTGGGTTACGGGATATAATGAAAGGTTTTTTTATCTTTCTTTTTAACGTAAAAAGTGTTACTAATTAAACTTTTTAAATGGAGAAAAATTAAATATTAACTTATAATAGAGTTCTTTTTAAGATAAAAAGCTACAACCTGTCCGAAATTGTTATTTGCCCATTGGAGTATCAATTTCCACCGGTCGTACAAAAATCGCACTGGGAGAGATTTTTTTATAAGGGTTGTTCTAAAAAAATGACAAATTAATAATTTGTGTTTTTTAAGACTATATCTACTATTTTCGCTACTGATTTTTACATCAGATGATCAGAAAATTTGTTAAACATACTATATAATATCTAATAAAGGAATATCATAAAGTTTTTAGTGAACATAATTTTAACGTATTTTCATCATATACATATAATCAAATTTAAAAATTAAATATGCCTTTGAATTAACAATTGATAAATGGGCGAATATAGTAAATAATAATAATTATAATATCTGTACCCCTAATTCTAATCGCGAGGATTAGCCCAGAAATCAAACAGTCGTGCAGAGGGGGGCGGCATATTATTATTAAAGTTTATATTATTTTTTGTAGCAAACGGAGGTGGTATCTTTTAAAAAATGTGAAACACGGTCTATACAATCACATGTAAACTGCATGCTTTTTAATTTACAAATATTACTGAAATTTTTTAGTTAAACATTACATTAATTCTCTTTACAATGTGAATTTAAAGCTCCCGATTCCTATTATTTGCAAAAATGGCATTTCGGGTAACAACTAATTTGCGGGTTAATGCCGATGTAATTCATGCTGGTCGGGGCATTAGCCTGCAGGATAATTGTCTGAAATTTGTGGTGATTTTACAGAAATCTCGAGAAATGGAACATGTAGAACAAAAGTAATATCAAAACTAAAATTCTTGATATTTATTTATTCATTGTTACTGCTGCAATTTTCCCCAAATAAAATAATACATTTTAAAAAATATTATACCATATTACAAAAACTATTCGAAATTTTGTCCCTCGACTTGTAAACGTATTTAGGCACACCTTATCCAATTTTGCCGTACTAAAACAAATGTTCTTCATGGTTGCTGTTCTTTAAACGCAAATTATTCGCAGCAGCTGCGATACCCTCGCGCAAAACCTCGACGGTATCCACTTGGTACACATCATTTTTTAAATGATCCCACAAAAAGAAGTCAAGAGGATTTAAATTGTGAGACCGCGGAGGCTATGCTACCAGTTTACCCCCTCCAATCCACCATACTTCGTGCACTTGATGAAGATAATCTCGAACAACTAGCCGAAACCAGAAGGTGTCCATGATGTAAAAACTACATGCATTGTCGGACAGCTAGGCATACAGTTTCAAGAAGGGCGCACGGGTCATTGTGAAAAAATCCGACATATTATAAACCATCCATACGATTGGGCAATATGCAATTAGGTGATTTATCAACAATTCCTGCTCAAACATTAAGTGAAGAACGGTGGAAGTGATCCTATTTATTGTGTGAGGATTTTTGAGTTTCCAAACGTATGTATTGTGAATGTTTTGTATTCCATTGCGAGTAAATACTGCTTCATCTGTAACTAGTAATCAGCAGTAAATTAGGAGTTTTCGGCATTTTGCTGCACAACCACTCACAAAACCTAACTCATAATGGATAATCCACTGGTAGCTGTTCTTGATAAGGCTTCGTGTAGTAATCGCCAACCGTTTATTGAGATACTCTAGACGCCTGTCTAGCAATCTGTCTTGTACTTATTTGTAGGCTTTCATGGACTACATTCAACACGTTCATCAGGTGGTAAAATACGTTGTGGTCATGCCAGAGACCACCATCTCGTCCACGATTTGCATGTAAAGGAGGGTCTCTAAGGCCGGTTTACGGTCCCTTTTTTTTTTTCCTAAAAAAAATTTTTTTCGCCAGTAAGTATTTGTCATAAACAGTCGATTTGAGCCTAAACGGAACCTCAAATACCCCCCCTCCCCTTATTCACTCCACAGTCCTATTCCCTCCACAGTCCCTATGATAAAATAATAGGGTAGCATAAACGCCTTGTAAGTGACTAACTATTAGCCAGACTACTATCCTTGAGCCCTTTTACATATTAATTCACTCATACCCTGCCCCTCCCCCAAACAGTACCTCCCCTCCGCTGATTTTTATTTATAAAGCACCTCAAAAGAAACAAATACCTACCACGTCCACGCCGTTGTTTCTGGGTAACGCTAAGAGTAGTTTCAATAAAATCAGCGTTGGAGGGGAGGGGTACTGTTTGGGGGGGGGGCAGAATATTAGTGAATTAATATGTAAAAGGGCTCAAGGGTAGTGGTCTTACAAGGCGTTTATGCTACCCTATTATTTTATCATAGGGACTGTGGAGTAAATAAGGGGGGTATTTGAGGTTCCGTTTAGGGTTAAATCGACGGTTTATTACATACTTACCGGCGAAAAAAATATATTTTTTTTACCAAAACAAAAGGGCCCGAAAACCGGCCTTAGAGGCCCTCCTCCTTTCCAATATCACGTCTACGTTGCATCACTACTGTAAAACTTTCATGATTTGACGTATGTCGATCGGAAAATCGATCCGCATACAAGCGCGAAGCTGCCAATATTGCCAATGCATTTTGTCTAATTTCACCATAAATAAGAATCTTGTCCATTAACCCAGCATTGCTGTACACATGAGCCTTTTGAAAATTTTAAAGATTGACACTCCCACTATAAATAAAACAATACTACCGACTTCGTTCGTTTACCAACTAGAGAGCATATCCCCACTGCAACCCTATTTGCCAGGCAGGTGTGTCGACATGCGCTTCAGGCGTAAAAACTTATTCACTTTTTTTGTGTATCAGATACCGTTGAGGTACAGTTGCTCAGCTACGTACTTCTTTATAATGTTAAAATGTTAAACATTTTTTACGCGAAATCTTATTAGTATAATTTTATTCGTGATATCGACTTCTTATTTAAGGATGCACAATCCTCAAACTTTTTCCGATAACATTTCGGTTATTTGTTAACCTCTATATTATTCAAGTACTAAATGCCTAAAATTATTTATATTTGGGCGCATCTTATCCTTTATAATACATTACATACAAATAAATGTGTAAAATATACACAGTCCCATGTGGACCTATATTAAGACAAGATTTTGTGTTAAAATGTGTGTTAAAGTGTAATTTGATATTTTATACTTCAAAAATATTACATTTTAGATTACAGATTGCACCATGATCATCCTGAATTACCCCTTTGATGGAAGGCACTTATTTCAGAAACACCCTGTATAATGATTATTTTGTTTGTTTATTTATGTGCATGTAATTAATATTATGTGTATAGAAGATATAGCTAGAAGCATCTTTAGCTTAACCAGGCGGTAGTAACGTTGCATTTAACATAAAACAAGTGCTTTAAAGTTCTCAACCTACCTACAGCTTCTCTTATAATGAAATTTTACTTTACAGGAAAATTTACGAAGAGTGTACGTAAATTAATTAACATTTCTCTGTTTGTAGTTACTTAGGAAATAAGATTAGAAAACTTTTTGGTAGAATTTCAAATAATAAGATTAAATACTTAGGAACTTAAATCTATCCAGATAAATCATTTTTAGAAAGTATAAACTTTTAAATTTTTTATTATTTCAGTGGTAATTAATGACCTAACCCAGTGCATTTCAATTTTGTAACACTAACAAATTATGCAATGACACCATAACTAGTTTATCGTCTCATAAATTCTACAAGTAAATAAAAATAATAAATAGCTTGGCCTATAATTACAAAATAAAGAGAGAATACTTATTCATTTCATTTTCTTGTAGTAATATACAAAATGTTAAAGGGATGCACAATTTTATTATTAATATGGATTGTTTGTTTAACAGAATATGTTAATTCAGTCCTGAAAGCCGGCATTTAGTAAAAAACAGAAAACCAACTAAGGATTTCTATTGATCCTTTTAATTGCCATATGAATCTTCAGTATTTTCAGATTTCGGTAGCAACATTTTTGGTTAGACAATCTTTTTGTGCTATTTGTTTCGTTTTTTTCGGTATCCTTGAAATTGCCCGGGTGGCACAACATACCCGTTATTTGTGTAAACATTCCATCTACTATATAGGTTTTATTAAATATAGGTACATATAACTATCAATTCCCGAAAGCACCTTCAACATTATATATACTTTGTGCATTATAATGTCCAAATGCTAAGTTATATCTGCCCCACATGGTAATCACCATCAGCCAACTAACTAAATCTAATATTAATAAACTGTTTATAAAATATTCCAAGGCACAGGCGGTATCAGCCACAAGTCTTGAGATTAGTGACACATTATTTTGCTCGGTCAGCAGCTATGGTGAACCTTCAAATTCGGCCATCCTGACTAGCTGATACTAGCCCTGAAACAAACAACAATTTTACCCTTATACGAAATTAAGGAAAATGTGGCCTCTACAGTTATTTCACACAGATACCACACGTCTTTATTATATTACGACATGAGCCTCGGCAGTCTTTCAGCACAGATGAGACACATCTTCCGACGGCAAAACGTGACCAAGTCCGGAGGACTTTACCTCACTATATCCCTGGTATTCATATTATTCTGATGTTGATGCTACCCACTTCTTAATATGCTCTGCAGCATACACTCCAGTATATTATATTTTAGATCTCTCTGAAGCAAGCCGCTGTACTTCGTACCGATCATTACTGAGAACCTGCGAGGTTTTGAAAGGTCCTTTCTATTTAGGAAATAACTTTCTACTGTGTCCGGTACTAACTACAGATGATATTTTAACCAACACTAGGTCGTCTACTAAATAAGTCATTGTGTTAGCTCGATGGGCATCCAAATTATCTTTTTAATGAGTCTTCACAGTTTTCATTTTGTTCTTAACTCTTGTTGGTAGAGCACTTACGTCAACCGTATCTTGATTAAATAGTTCTAACGAGACGGTTCTGTGCGAAGGAAATTTTCTATAATAAAAATTCACAATTAAAATATGTGGAGGATTTCGAGGTCAGAATTCATCTATGATAGCTGTCAATCAACTGTCAAATGTCATGGCCACGTCATGGCATTTTTAGAAAGAAACTGTCCGGGTTCTTTAGTTTATTGCACAGTATACTTACTGTGGTTTACTGGTACCCTGATCAGAACTATTACTCGTAATAATGTGTGGATTCCAGGGCAGCATTGATTTTTCAGATCATGCTACCTGTCAATTAACTGACAACATTCGTGACAGCGTTTGTAATCCGGGAAAAGGTGTAAATCCTCTAGCATTCGAGTAAACTGAGCAAAGCCACATTTGAATTCTCACGCCATGACAGCTGTCAACATTCTTGATAGTTCCGAAAGCGGACCAAGATGCGAATGCTTCTGGGTATACTGAGCACCAATACGATATACAAGGTGTGGCAATTAAGTTCCGGGAATTTGTCACAAAACAAGCAAATTAAATTTTGCCAAAATATCGACCTTCACAATAGTCTCCATCTAACTGTACACAACGATTCCAACGTAGCTGCCACGATTGGAAGCACCCTTGGTAATTCTCCGCAGTTAACCCGTTCAGCACCACGGTTACAGCTTCTTTGACCTCCTGTACGCCGCCATGATGAGTTCCCTTCAGTTTCGACTTCATCTTATAGGGTGGGTGCGGCGGAATGCCTTTTTCTGCCAAAAACTCTTGCACAATGAACGAGGAATGGACTGGCGCGTTGTCGTGGTGCAAGATCCCGCATGTCTTTCTGTTCACGGGTGAGAATTTTTGGCACCATCTTTGCGCAAATCTTTCGCATATTTAAATTTTCGTGTAATATCTTGCAAACGGTTTCTTTGTTGACGTTTAACTCATCAGACAACGCACGAATGCTTAGGCACCGGTTTTAATAATTTAAAACGCAACATCATTGGCAATTAAATGCTTCATAATTTTTAGGGACAATTTTAAGCAAATTGTTGATCACCTGTCATCCGACATCTTGAATTTTACAACGCCCGCCATCTAGTGGTTCTCGAATTTCGCCAATACAGGGCAATTCCAGTATAGGTGTTTTTTCGCTCTTTAATGTTTTAAGGAAACAGAATAAGAACAATCTAGTCGCAGAATGCAATAAATATTCGAACAATGACAATGATCCTTTCCCATTTACAGCAATGAAGTTCAAGGGATGATAATTTAAGTTCTATACGCAAAATAACAGAATAGTATATTCTACAACTAGTTGTATATGCCATTCTAAACGTGTTTTAGACTATACTTTCTCTAACAAGATTTTAGAAATCATGCAAAAAGTTGCTTATTTGTACATATTCCATCACAGTATGTTAGAATAACATTCCAACACAACGTGATAGAATGTCATTCTAACACAGTATGCTGGAATGACATGACATTACAATCTAATTTTTAGTTGTGGAACGTCTACTTTCTAAAATCGTGTTGGAGAAATTTGGCTTTTCAGCAGGACTGAAACCAGATCAAAGCTATAGCTGAGGTTAGTCCCGGCAGAAAGTTCCGAATTCGAGGAGGGCTTAGTAGTTTTTATTATTTGAGTTTTGGATGTCATCCAAACCGCGTTATAATTCTATAAAAGCGAGCAAAGTAGCTTCCAAGTATTTAATAAATGAAAAATAATTTCATTAATGGCGCCACTAACTTAGTAATTAAAAACTGTGCCTTGGTAATTACAGAATAACTCAGACGTCTAATTAAGGGAAACATTGTAAGTAGGGTAGATACTTATAATGCGACAATAATTGGTACATCTATTACATTGCTCATTTATTCAGAACAATACAGTAGAATATTTTTCTCATTTATTGTTTAAAAGTTCATTATTAACTATTTTCGCAAAACGCATCCAAGTTTTTCTACTGTCATCTGTAATGCTATATAAAACTAAAACTATAATCAGTGACTAATTCACAGAATTAGATGAATACGGCTTTACTGGGGACAAGATTCCATAGGCTTGCCGCTTGAGCAGGGTTCAAAGAGCACAAAATTATCATAAATAAGTCGAAGATGAATGAATGTTGCACTTTAATAGCTTACTTTACAAAGTTTATAACCTAATCTATCTCCGCAATTATTGTATGATGCCATTCCTTTAGACGGCAATAATCCACCACCATTTACTTACACCTACCTGTTGCGCTTTCTCCGGATTTCACATTTTAACACTTGCAATATAGTACACTACTGGTTACTTGTATTGTCACTAAAACGGTGACACATTAACAGTTATACTCTATATTACAATTATTATACACTGTACCATATACTACATTAATACTTGTACATTACTGGTCACTAGTTATTTGTATCACTATTACTGTCATCACTAGAACTCTCGTATTCATCATAAGCTGCTGTGCATATTTCGCCTGTGTAATACTCGTATATTTTTTAATTCAGATTTCAATCTCCTAACATTTGTCTTAAATAGTCTATTTGAAGTATATAGAAAATCTACTACAAGCGCCACAAAAAGAGATCAAAGGCACAGCTTAAAAAATACATAATAAACAAAAATCATACAAATATCAAACATATGAATGTATGTTAAAATATCATATTATTTGTCGTCATCAACACTATTTTGTAGTACATTTGGAGCGGTGTTAAAATACTTCATTTTTTCATTTTATATCCTTCAGATTTTCTCTTGAGAAATGCTACGAGCTGAATGATTTTACTGATGTGTACGTTTTTATTCATAGATATATTTGCGCGTATCATCGAATAATACGTCCAAAGACTTGAAGGCTTAGAGTTTGGACAAATTCTCTGTTTTGTGGTTATCGTCTGGTTTTACTAAGTTATCCTTAAAGTTGTCATTTGTAATGGGTTTGTATATGTAATAATATGATGAGGTGCTATACTTTATTCTTGAAAACTACATTTCCAATGTTACTTGGTGGAAAACTCTGTAAATTTGTTTAATTAGTTATTCATATTCTATTCAATTAGTTATTAATTGTATAAATACATAAAATGTTTAATGCAATTAATTATCTGCACTATAAAATGGTCCATCCATTTATCTAAGATTGTGACCGCCATATCCTTTCTTTAAAGTAAATTATATAATTTAATTTAGTTTTTCAATTGTCAAAAGTGCCGGATAATGGCACTATCTGTTATTATTCATTCGAATGAGTTCGCACAATAAGATGAATAAAAATGGCATTTGAAAGAACGAGAGATAATTTCTAAGACAGCCAAGCTCTGTCCCTTCAGACAATAGGTAATTTTAAATGTAAAGAGCGATTCATAATTACGTTTTGAAACGTTGTTGCTCCTATAATCTTTTATGTCGAATGGGATTACATAGAAATGATAACTATAAGTACACAGCAAAAAACGGGAAAATTTTTACTCAACATTTACACTATTTTTGGTCCAGCGTGTCATTCTACATACATACATCAAGAAAAATTATGGTGTTACATAACAAACATTTCAAGAAAATAATGTTTGAAGATTTTAAAATTACCGGCTTCCAAATGGCATGGTCAAAATTGGGGGTTCTATTTAAAAAAATTGTCGATGACGTCATATCTCGAACAACGATGACGTCAAAAAGTGCCTTTTTGAAAACAAAATAAAAAATAATGAATTCATTCGTTACTTTTCGGAAGTACTGTATATAAAGTGCCTTATGAACTTAATGTTAATTATTCAATGGAAGAATATATATTTTATTAAAAAATTTTTACTAGAATTATATTTCTTTATTTACTTAAATAAAAATAAGAAAGCATATACAATTTGTCATTCCCGTCATTAATAATTCTCAATTTCAAAAATAATGAATTTATTCGTTGCTTTTCCGAAGCACTGTACTACGAATGTTAAATCAGTTAAATTAAGATCAATGCTTGGTCTTAATTGGTACTGACTATTATAAACTTCTTATTTTAAAGTGTCCTATTTCTAGTATATAGCTACTAAAACTAAATTTAGTTTAGTTCATATAAGTAATGGACAGGCAAACTGAATGATCTCTGAATAATTTTATATAGGTATTATCATTTCATATTGAGAATAGTTACAAGAAAATTGTATAAATAATCTCAAAAATAAGGTAAGTGAATACCTGTATACCTGCAAACACTTAAACTTTATTAGAAATGTTATGTACTGACTGTCATTATTTGACATCACCGTTGAAATTCAAACCGTCTATGATGCATTTTGTGTATATTTTACTTTTACTCACAATTTTGTAAAAGTTACTACATATGTTTGTAAAAACAACGCTAGCCTGTAAATGTATCCCGTATTTAATCTATCTAAATAACATTAAAATTCATCAAATTTTTATTATGTAGGTATTTATAGAAGCACCCGTATATGTATCATATTGACTTGTACTGTTTAAGAAGGGTATTTTAAGCTAATATGTATCAAATCTCCTACAATTCCTAGTAGTTAGTTTCACACAATATTGTTAATACCTGAAAATATATGAAAAATGTATCATATTGACTTGTACAACTAAGTATTTTTATGTATTCTTCATAATCTATCAAAATTATATTATTATATTTTTTGTTGTGTTATAGGAGAAAAACAAAATTATAACTCAACCAATAGTATTATCATAATAAGGACATACTTACATGTACCTTTTTCTTCAGTGAAGTGCCTAAAGAAATGTAACAATTCGCAAAATCCTTTTTGGATCATTAGAGTACTGTATATACTATATATATATGACTCAATAAATTTTCCAGAGAGACAACCATTCGAAAGAAAAGTTAATCAATCGGCAAATCATTTAAGATTATTTTTACATATAATGCTATGTAGAGCTTCACTTACACAACAATATCCAATTAGGGGTGATATTACAAAGGGCAGAAAACAGAATAGAATTACATTTTATAATTTAACTTAATCCGGTTAGTGCCATTACCTCTCTCCCTCTCTCTTCCGTGGTGATGCCTTAATAAATTAATTATAAATTTCAGCAAAATATAAAAAAAGTCAAAAAGAAACACAACGCAATAATGGTACATCGAAGTGGTTTGGCTATTTGGGAGTTTAAAAAACTAATTAAAATGTAAAACAACAACTGATCATCGTATATGTGGCTGCAGATGTATGCTATATTTTCTAAATATTGTCCCATATTGTTTTATATTTTGAAGTTTGAATTGCAAACTATAAATTTGTTACAACGTTAAACTGTGGCAAAGTTGCGCAATTTGGTGTTTAATCAAATTAAAAAAAAATAATAAGAAATTCCGAATACCGAGATATTCGGAGAAAAATAAAATTTTGTTGTTTTTAAATACTTTGTTTGAAACTAACTACGCTTTCTCAATGTCACTTTTTCTTTTCTACAAAAAAAGACCAGTTTATGAGATCGACGTTTCTATTTTTAGGATACATTATCAACTTTAAATACGAATTTGGACAATTTATTTTAGATTTTGAGGGGTCAAACCCGCAGCGATCTAGTCACCTCGATTCAAGTACTGACGCCTTAAACCGCGCGACCACTGACCGATCATATACAGAATGTTCAGTAAATGTTAGCAACATTTAACAACATGGCTTAAATTCAGAGATACGGGGTGTTAAAGTATGCAGTAAAAACGGAAAATTTTGTATCTCTGAAAGTAGTTGAGATATGTTTAAAACTATGGAACAACGTTTCAATATAAACTTTTCAAATATAATTTTGAAGTAGAATATCTGAAATATAAAATGTAAATTAATTCTGTAAAATTATTTTTTTAACATACTTATTAGCTTGCTCTGTATTACCTTGTTCAATAATAAATCTGAAGGCATATTTCAACGCATTTTTCAATTGTAAAGAAACAATCTATCTCTAATAATTTTGGTATGCAGGACAAATTATATTTTTTTCTTTATATATCTATTCAATACTATATTTGTACTTGAAAACTTATAAACAAAAAAGCAATGATTTCGTAGAAATTGAAAAATTCATTGCTATCAAATTTATTATTGTACGCACTCATACAACTATCTTTGTCATATTTTTTATGATATTACTTACACATATTTTCCATTATTAGAAGTAGCATGATTGTTATAGTTAGTACAGTGCACTAAGTCTATTTACATATACATATTTCTTTTACTTGTCGGAATATAAAACTTTCGTTTTTTCCTAGATACTGTAACACCTTATTTCTAGGAAACCAAACTCTTGAGATCCCATGTCAAGGTAAAATATTTGTCGAACACCCTGTAGATATAATGGAAGATCTGACCGAAACTATGTTTGATACACCTGTATCCATATCTTCGTATCAATATTTACAGCAATTTATGTATGCTCTAGGTTTGTGAAGCCAGCCGTAATTTTCTAGGATTAGACTTTTTTACTTGCTTCGCTCCAAAATGTAACATCTCGTAATATTCCCAAATGCTCCTTTAAGAAGTAAATTCCCGTTTCCTTCGATAAGTGCAAATCGATACTGCATTCCGCGTTCGTTATATAGGTACAACCCTTGAGTAGTGTATATAGTCAAGGGTACAACTTATAATACCCCAAAGACTATTCAAACTTTCCGATTTCGTATCAGGATAACTGCGAAGATAACTGTAATATTTTGGAAATTGCAATTATCCGGTAGAGATAATAAGAATTATAGGTACGTCAATGCAATTACATATTGCGTTTTTAATTAAACAATTAAAAGGTAAGGCCGAAATTCACACATTTTTGTAATATATTTGAAACAGTAGTACGTTATAATTAATTGGATGCCACATAGAGGGCGTAGCGTCTTTAATGTAGAATATTAAATCCTAAATTCCTAACAGTAAATGAAATAATACTTATTTATTTAATCAGTGGGTTAACGGCATCATTAACATACGGATGCGACAGTTCGATCTGCTACTGATATACAACTGCTAAAAACGAAAACAATAATATATAAAATGGATCTTTCTTATTTCAATCGAAAGAGCATGGTTTCCGGCGTCATGGAAACGAGAAAAATTGTACATTAACAATTTTGCAAATTTCTAATTTGTACGTCAACAATTTTATAATTTCATTTTATTTTATCGTAATGTGTCTGAAACATCAGACGTGGAAGAAGCTGCAACAAACGTAGTTTTGTCACTTTTACCAGAAATATCAAGAATTAAGTATGAACAAGCCTATGCACGTTTATGCGAATGATACGATGGGAAGAAAATTAAGAGGGAATGAAAAGCTACTGTTAGCTTATGTTCTAACTAATGATGATTAGCAGCCTTATTTTTGTTCAGTTTGTTGTCGATAGTGGGAAATTAGATGCCAAATTTCAAGGAAAAAACCAATTGTCGACGTTTCGTCACTTATCGTGACATCCTCAGGACACTATCAAATTTAATAAATTCAAAATTACATCACAATTTATAAATAACAAACTTAACATTAAAGTATTAAAAAAGTGTGTCTAAAAATTACAATAAACTGTATACAGCATATAAGTATGAAAAAAGAAACCTCAATTACACACACACTAACAATTATTATATATCACAAATTTAAAAGCAAAAGTATTAAAATTATATAAACAAAATGTCTTTATAATTAAGTTATATTAAAATAATAAAATATGGTGAAAGAACGAAAAATGTAACAAACAACAACCTGTGTATAACATGCAATAAAAATAGTATTACACATTAAATCTACGTATATTGTTTATATGTTACTCACATTACAGATTTAAGTGCTTCACTGTGTTTTCCGAGTCTCGTTATACATAGTATGTCATATACTCGCGTCAAGAATTCAGACGTCTTACGTCACGGCTGACGTTACACGTTTGTTTTTATTGGCAACGTAATTTTTGATATTTGGTTCCACTAAAAACAATCAATTTTTGAAATTTAGTACAATATATAATGCAAACATTCAGTGTACTATATAGTTTATACGTACACATATATCAAGAACATGTATTGAAATATAATTCAAATTAAAGTTATCTTGTCGTACGAGACTACTTTTGGTACTCCAACTCATACCGCGCCTTAGACTTTGTCGGACCTAGACTTGATATTGCTCTCTTTACTGCTGCTTCTATAAGAGCGGGTAAACTTCCATCGCCATCAATCGTCTTCAAAACTGCTTTTTATATTTATGAATTTGTTTAACAAAGTTTTGACAGTAATCATGTGAAAGGTAACATAAGAAAATTTAATGTGTAAACTTAATAGCAGGTTCTGTTCATGGAAAATACACCAGCTTTTTGTCGTGTCATTTGACACTTTTTGCCACATGCATATTTTTTTCGTGTTGTTAAATGAAAGTAGATCAAATTATTAGATATTACTACACTTGATGTGTGATTTAACATATCCTGTTGTAATAGGAATCTTTGAAACACTTATATTATAAATAGGTAACATCAGAATGTAAAAGCCTTCAAAAATCAGTGAAATTATAGATTATCAGTTCACCAACGTATTTATTATTATCAACATATATAAAAATTTTAACTGTCACTATTAATCAATTTAATTAACAATCAATTTAACAGATAATCATTTGTTATATTAAAAGATATGCAATACACTGTATTTTTTTGCTTAAATTTTTTTGTAATATTTGAACTGTGTGAAAGTTTGCGAAAAAATATTGTTTAATACTCTATTACACAATATATTATAATTTTAATATCCTTATCCTAGTTTTTGAAAAATAGACAATGTATTCGTTATATCTAATAAAAAAACTATTATTTTAATTATGGAATTATTTAATTACCAATGTCTCACAACAACAGAAGTAAATAATCTATGACATACTTATATCAATGTAATCAGAAAAAATGAAGGATCCAAAAATTAAATAACATACACGGTGTTTCATAATGCGAAGCCATGTTAATATCAATATCTCTGTGTTGCGATGCTCGATAGCTTTTTATTGATAAAAAATGCATTCCTTGTTAAAAATTAATCAAAGAATGCATGTTTCAGTTTTCCGATAATCTAGGATAGCAAAATTACAGCTGAATCTAACGTTTTCGCGTGACCATCCTGTTACATTCAAAGAAAAATTGCAATAAAACGTATGATAATATTCTTTATTTTGCTGAAAAATAATTTCAAACGTCAGTTGTTGGTTGTTCATATCCTTGTCCCCTAGTTACTCGTAATATAATCGGTTATTATTTATTCTGACATGAGAAATAAAACAACAAGTAGTAGCTGTCCAGACATTTTACTTTGTCATGTTATTGGTGCAGCTTACATTTTGCTATATTTAAAAAATACGTGGAATTGGGCAATGCAGCATCATTTGTTACATGCATTGGTTCAAAGGAACTGTAAACGGTACTGCAAATCATCACAACACTAGAAAGAACATAACGTCAAACAGAAACAGTTCTTCATCGCTCTTCAAAACATTATTATGTTTTTAATATCAGTAAGCTTTATGTAGGTACTAAACGTTTGTAAAGAACACAATAGAGAAACAAAAAATTATTATTTTGAGACAATCTGCACTGACAAATATTATTTCTTTCAGTAATTCTTAGAACACAGGACGCTGGTTAATACGATATTCACATCTTTTCAAAAGTTTGAGTAAGTCATAATGTTTTACTAAAATACATACAACGTCAAAAGTCTTGGACCCCTGTGTATAACATGATTCGATTAAACCTAATCGTTTTTCTTAATGTATTAAAAAAGTACATGTACTTAGGGAACAAAAAAGGCAATAAAAAATTGCAGACCATGATACCTTGGAAAACAGGCCACGTAGTGGACGTCCTTGAGTATCTAATGAAAGAGAGGATCGGTATTTGGTGCAATATGCCCGTAGACACCGTGCATCTTCAGCTTCAGCTTTCAAGGTACGTTTCGCCGTGTTATATCAACACCTACTATTCGAAGACGACTCCACAACGCAAATTTACGTGCTAGAAGACCATTACGAGTCCCCACTCTACTTCCAAGGCATCGTTCTGCCCGTCTCCTGTGGACGCGAGAGCATAGGGGTTGGCTATTACGCCAGTGGCTGTGGGTCTTATTTACAGACGAAACCAGAATTGGGCTGGTTACTGATGACAATCTACAAAGAATCTGGAGAGAACCAGGTCGTCAACAGCCACTTCATTTTTCCCATGAAGTTGCTCCGTATGAAGGGGGTACCATAATGTTCTGGGGAGGAATAATGTTCAACCGCCGCACCCCATTAATTCGCATACCACAGAATATGACCAATCAAATTTACATTGAATAAATTATTACACTCATTAGCTACCCCCTACGTAATGAATTAGGTGAAAATTTTGTGTTTATGGACGACAACGCTCGACCACATCGCGCAAGAAGGGTTCAAGAGACACTCGAAGCAGGACATATCAATAGATTAGATTGGCCAGCCAACTTTCCTGACATTAATCCCATTGAAAACATGTGGGATTTTGTTGCAAGAGCCATTCATAATCATATTCCTCCACCTCAGACTGCAGATAAGTTAGTCGTGGCGGCAGAAGAGGTATGGAACCATATTCCGTAAGAGATCGTTAACCGCTTGATTATCTCAATGCACAGACGTGTCAATATGTTATTGGAACGTGGTGGAGGTCATACCGACTATTAGTCAAGTAGAGAACTTGCTTTGTTACTTCTTTTTAATGTAATATTTTCTCAAAAATGTCACACATTTGCTGGTTTTTAATTTTCTAAGTACTCAGTTCATCGAACATATTCTTTTCACAAAAAAAAAAACATTCAGAAAACAATATACTTTTATAAATGTATTTGGTTTTTCTGACTAAAAGGTTTCTTTAACAAGAATGAGAGGAGGGGGTTTAAGATTTTTGGCGTTGTGTGGTAATCATTACGGTATATCTAGGGATGCCCTAAAAATATTATATTACCGCTTATTCACTGAAAAATTTTATAGTTTATATCTTATGAATTTAATGTTTATAATGAAGTATTGCAAACTTCTAATATAGGACCATTCTATTAATGACGTGATATCGTGTTCAAACAGATTCCTGTTCTCTGATGATTAATGTTCTTTAATCAAATAAAGTATTTTTAATATCGAAAATTACTTTTCTCGAAAATTTGACTTTTACATGATGTTTATCAAGTGTCAAAACAACAGTTGTTTTTTTCTACAGAATGTGAAGTGTTTAATTTCAATCGGATATGTAATGTTGATATTTCAAACTTACAGTAAATTTGAAACATATTTCTGAGTTGGACATATATCCAGACAGAAAGTGACATTTACAAGGGTGGAAACTGATTACTTTCCACCCAGACAAATGTCACTTTCAACTCAGGTGTAAACGTTCAATGTGTAACCAAAATGTTTGTTTAAAAAAATATCTTATTGTACATTAAAATATTCTCAACATTCTAATCTATAATAATTCTAAACAATATAATGATACTGCAGGAAACAACTGCTCGGCGGAGTAATGCTCCGACCGGTATTGAATTACCCCTGCAGTATCTCTTTGAACAGCCAAGAACTTTGTCGGCCATCCCACCAGACATTGACCGGTTTCGGGCTTTTTGGCCCTCATCAGTATGCCATAGGTTCGACGAGGGGTTTGTTTGTAACTGGTGGGACCGGTTAAGTTTAATTTGTAATAAAATTAATTATTTTAATTAAGAAGGGGTTATATTTAAAGTTTATTATGGAATCATTATCAATTTAAGCCTAGTTCTTAAATGTAGCAATAAAATCAAATCCATTATAGTACCCAGACGTAATTGTATATTCGACTGAATTTTTTGCTTGTTGTGACTTACAATGCATATATTACACATTTCTTCTACATTCATAAATGTGGCTGTGTATTTGACCTCAATTTACAACTGACCATACGTCGGAATCGATTTTTGACGCAAGCGAGATAGAGGTCTACGCTGTGGCTAGCGTGTACGTATGAAATATCGGAGACATTAATTTGGGATGTGAATGTATGCCCACCTTTTCTCTGAACTTTGCAAATAAAATATGAGAGACTCATCACTTCGCCTAAAGTTATGAGATTGAGCGGGCTTGAAAATATGGACGCCGTGCACGAATGTATATGATGTGGTTTTTATTTTGAATAAATAATAAAAATATGTCCCCTTGTAAAGTATTATTTAAGTACTTGAATCAATAAAACATTAGGTATCCTATATTTTTCGTTTTTAACTTGGAAATGATAAAACATGGAAAAACAATAGTTATCTTTCCTATAACATTTTTCTCTACCTATGTCATTCCTTTTTCCTAATAAAGGGCTTTCAAGTTAAGAAAACTACTTAAATATTTATGGTATACGTGTTAAGAGCGCCGTATTTCTCGCCCTAAGATGATAAAATTTGTGATGTTTTTAAAATAATTAAATTTAAAATTTTTCTCAACTATTTACTAAACATCCTGTATAATACGTTTATGGTGTATTTGTATAAATGCAAATGATTATGACACATTTCATAATTTGCCTTTGAATAGTATAGTTCATAAAAATTTTTAGCTAAAACATTTTTTTTTGTCTAGAGAATTAAAGTACTATTTCGATCCTCTCTAATTTATTTCTAACACCTGTTCATGCAAATTATACACATTTTATTGATAACAGTTGTAAGTCAGTCCTTATTAATAATTATTATTGCGTCTAATGTATATTTTACTACTATTTTACCTACGAATAAAATAACGGGGATCAATACATCGAAGTCTGTAATTGTACTTCAATTGATACAAATATAGTTGAACCACATCATCTCTAACGATTATTGCGTGCAATAAAAAATGGAAAGCATCGATTTAACATTATTGTAGAATAAGTATATTTAAACATCAACATAATTTCTGATAAATATTTAAACCTAATGAGGAAATTATTTATACATTTATGCTTACATTAGAATAAGGAAATCGAAACCAAATATTGTCTTTACTTCAAATGGTATATACCTAATTGTTATTATTTGATTAAAACTTATGAAATAATATAAATAATTTTTCCAGTTTCTGTGAAAATTATGTTTTTGAACTGAGGAAAACATGAGAAAGAATTTTTTGGGCGATAAGTGTCACTTTAACGCCCAAGGAATTTATTGACGCCCTCTTTGGAAAACTCTGCGGAAGATCCATAGCACCTACTAGTTGAAGGCATATTAGTGCCGATTAGTTGCAGTTACGTTATTGAGCTAAAAATATTTATTTTCATATACGTATATCTACAAATATTTGCAAAAACCAACCTACCAACATATATATTGTTTTGGAATGCACCAGCATGCCTCCCAAAATCATGATAAAATTTACACGACAAACTACACGAAAACATAAATTTGATATTGACACCGATGAAAAATCTCACAAATATGAAATAATTTAAAGATTATCTAGACAGAAAGGTTTAAGAAAGTACAGCAGTGATTTTTTTTATTTACTTTTAGGTATCAAAAATATTGTGTGAAACTAACTACTCTGCGGACTAAAGCCCCGACCAGCGTTGAATTACACCCACAATATCTACCCATATATTATTTATTATTAGCTTTTGTTACATTTTTTAGTGTATTAGAAAGGTATCATTAAACCAGGTTAGTAAACTTAGCTCGATTAATTTGTTTAGATAATTATTGCATAGAGCTTTGTCTGTGGAATTGTTCATTAGCATACCTAGATGTTTGGTATCAGAAAGCTTACATACGACTTCATTGATAGGAATTGTAGAAGATTTGAGCTTAAAATACCTTTCTAATACGGTACAAAATGTTACATGAGCTAATAATATGGGTAGATATTGTGTGTGTAATTCAACGCTGGTCGGGGCTTTAGACCGCAGATTCACACAATATCGTTAATATCTAAAAATATATAAAAAGGATTACATAAAAGGTAATTTTTTTTTATTAATTAAGTAGGTAGTTATGATGTTTAATTTAAATTCATTGACGGATTAAAGTCACTTTTCACATTTTCGATATTTAATTTCAAATAGTTTTAATTTTTAATTGTTATAATAATTTTTAAAGTTAGATATTTGACTCAACTTAAAGAAGGTCATCTGAAGTGCAATCCTAAAAATGCAGAAATAGGTTAGAACTCATCTATTGTGGTTGAATTTTCGAGTTCCCACAGTTTCAAAAGTGAACTTAAAGATTTATAGAATGTTTTAATTAAACCAGGTTAGTAAATTTAGCTAGATTAATTTTTTTAGATAATTACTGAATAGAGCTTTGTCTGTGGAATTGTTCATTTGCATACCTATATGTTTGGTATCAGAGAGCATACATATGACTTCATTGATAGGAATTGTAGGAGATTTGATATACTCGTATACAGGCTGTATCACATAAGAGGGCCACTCCCATGTATCTCGCTTAATATGCGAGACACGTCAAAAATCGTTAATTGTTTTTTGTTGCATTTTTGGAGGCCTTTATGCTCGTTAAAACAAATTTGAGATCCATGGCCAACTTTATGAGTAATAACAAAAAAACCTGTAAAGGCTGTCTAACTTTGTTATTTTAAGAGATAGAGAAAACTTATTGGTAATAAATTTTTATTGCAAAATTGATACCTTCCACCTGATATAAACAGATTTCTGAAATATCGTATGTGGTTCGCTGCGCCCTCTAGGCGGATATTTTTTTTTATTGAAGCAAGCTATGACTACAAAAAATTGCCTGTTGTTTGGTCTTTCATGCAATATACTACATGTTGCCCTTATCTTTCGTATTTATTAAATTTTTTTCAATTTTAGTTAAAAGAAAATGTACCTAAATATTTTCGTATTGTTCAAGATAATGTAGAACCTGTCTTAAAGACGCCAATTGAAAAAAAAATAAACAGAATGTACTTTTTTATGCAAAATACAGATTTTCTTATAATATTATTTTATTGGTTTTCACATTAGAAGCAATTGGGTCTTTAAAATTATTTTGACACAGACAATGTATTTTTATCAGTTATCAATTATCGTAGGTGCAGTATGATCTCTCCTTTTATTTAGCACTTCTTAAAATTTGTGATTATAATATTATGAACGCTTGTATCTGTATAACTATGAATTATTGTAGGTGATAATGGCCGTTAGAGAGCATTTACAACAAACTTTTCCACGTATACAATTATACATAAACGTGCACACAAGCTTACCTGTTTGTTAAAAAATTAACTATTTAATCAGTAATCCACATTTTACAAGTTAAATGTCATTGTACACTGTTAGAAAGACACACAAGACACAATTTCCTTAAGTTATTTTATAACTTAAGTGTATAATATATACATATAACGAAAACTATGATTTTCATTTTTAACATATTAAATTTAGTTTGTTCAAGCAAAGACATTTGTGTAACACTGGCAACACTGTGAACGGCACATTCAATCTGAAGCGCTATGACTCATACATGTATGAAAGTCAGCGGTCCTCAACAAGTTTTCTACAGAAAAATTTCAAAATTTATTTAAAATTTCACTTTTTTATTTCTGATTTTTTTGTAAAACAACTATTAATTATGTGTTCTACACAGTGAACTATACTGCTGGGTAAAATATTTGTACTTATTTAAGGTTCACCCTGTATAGTCAACAATTTTGGGAAGTATTAAATACAAGAACAGATCATACTGTGACAACCACCCCCTAAAATATTTCGCAATTATTTACAAACACCCTATATATAGCAATTTCTCTCAACTACGAAACCAGTCTTAATTATACAAGGCGATTCTAAATGTAGTACCATAACTAACGCGTTTGGGAAATACTAATTAAAAGCCATCATCAGGAACTAAATTTTCTCACCCTGTATATCGAAAACTAAGCGTTTTAAGATACTTGATTATATAGTATTTTCGTTTTATTTTGGGGTCTAGAAAACGCAGTTAAATTTATGGTACTATCTTTAGAATCACCTTGTATTATAAAATGGCGGAGTCGCCAGGGTTTGGGTTTTGACAACCCAACTAGAAAAATGAATTTTATAAAAATTGTATAAATTGCGATAAAATAAATTATATCGGAGCCTCAAATTCCTATAACGTGGTTAAATGCCTATACCTATGCAATACTTATAAAATAAAAAAGGGCCTGCTTTTATAAACGACTGTGGTAATGTAACAGTTCTATAAAAAATGTATACAACACTTTTAAAATAATTTTATACAGCAGCTATATACACGTTTTGTAGCCTGTATTTTAGTATTATTTAGAGAAACATTATATTTTTCAATGAGGAATATGAGGGATTATCAAGAATAACTTTTTTTCATAAAATCAATAATAAAAAAGTTTCCCATATGGTGCCGACTTAATTGAACACACTGTATGTCCTTAATAAAACACGTTAATATAACTATAGGTATAACTCGTAAGTTATTGGCAGCAACTATGATACGTTTCCATAAATCAGCAATAGCCTATGTATCCGCTTCGGTGCGATATACTTCATTTTTTAAATATCCCCACAAAAAGAAGTCCAAATGATTTAAAGTCAGGAAATTGTGGCGGCCATGGTATCAGTCATCCTCGTCAAATCCGTTGGTGGTAATGCTTGGACATGCTGTATATGGTACGGATATAATTGAACCTCGTGTATAATACGTCACACTGCTGCAATAAGCCGTGAAGTCCTAGACCTCCATGTCTTCCACGATTACGATTAAGTTTCAAATTTCCCTCGCACTGCACTATACTTGCAATCACTGCACACCGCTGTAAAAATAGCTGCATTTGGCACATATTTACGGGAAAATAGTTCTGCTAAAGCATTTTCACATCGTAATAAATTAAAACGATATTCATCAACTCCGAGTTGTTACGTAAGCTATTTTTGACACTTGAAAAACTAATGTAAACACTGTCGTCACAAAAAAAAAACGGGAATTTGAAAAATCCAAAATTTGTGAACACGCTTGGGAAAACGGTCATTTGATTCAATGGGGTTCGGCAAAAATTTTAGAAAAGGAAGATAACGCAACAAAAAGAAAATTAAAAGAGACCGCGATTATTTTGTTGAACGGAGATAAGTGTGTGTCTAACTGTTCAGTTAACATCGATCATTGTTGGCTACAGTTGTATCAAGAAGAAGTAAGTAACAATAAAATAAAAATCATTTAACATCTCTATGGAAGCAGGTTAACAAATTTTAAACTGTCAAACTTGACATACGTTTAAAAATTTTTACTACGATTTTGAGAACGAAAACAGAGAGTTTTTCGAAACGTCAATAACACGGAAGTGCGCGATAGTGATGTGATTTTGGTTATTTTTACTTAGCTGCTTTTTTCAGTGTGAGATTTTTTGGTTAGGCAAACTTAGTTTCGAAAATAACCCTTGACTGTTCCGTTTGGCGCAAGGGCTTGTTTAATTAATCTTTATTATTTTTTCAGAAGTGTGGCAAAAACCCAACAAAACTAAAGAAAAACTTTAGTGCACTCGGAAACTATAAGGATTTTATAAAAAAAAAATTCACGATATAGACTCCGTTTTTTCATGACGCATCTACTCCCCAATTATTTTAGATAAGTTCTGAATCACTCTGTATATTTCTTAAATGTTGTATAACGCATTATAATCCCTTTATAAAAATTTTAAAGAACTGAAAATTATTTGTTCTATAAAACACTTTGTAAAAACTATTATAAAACAATTTTACGCAATTATATTTTTCAGTCGGGGGTAGTAAAATTCTTAAATAAATATAATGTGCTTAATCATAGACAATTTGGTTTCAGGAAAGGTAAGTCCACACAAGATGCTCTTGTTTATTTAACTTCAAAAATTCTTGATAAACTTAATCTAGGAAAACCAATTTTGGGTATCTTTGTGGACCTAGCCAAAGCTTTCGATACGGTGAGTCATTCTAAGCTGCTAGATACTTTAGAATTAGTAGGAATAAGAGGCAAGAGCTATGATCTTATAAAGTCTTATATCAGTAACCGCAAGCAATGTGTTAATATAGAGGGCGTTGTAAGTCGAATGGAAGTGATCGAGTACGGTGTTCCGCAAGGTACAGTATTAGGTCCAATTTTATTTAATATCTATATGAATAATTTGCTTGAAATTTCCGGAGATAATCTGTTTTGCTGACGATACTGTTATACTATTTTCCGAGGATTCTTGGCAAAAAACTTTTGATACTGCTGAAAAGGAATTTCAAAAAATAAAAGCGTGGTTTGATTCCCGCGTCTTAACACTAAATACATCTAAAACAAAGTATCTACCTATTGCAGTGAGTGAGTCGTCATTACCACTTTTGAACCCATTGCAAATTAATATGAACCATGCAAAATTTGAAATACCAGCTGAATCTCAAATTACATACTTAGGGGTCATTTTTGACCGATATTTAAAATGGAATTTGCACATAAAAAAACTTATAACTAAAATTCGAACTTTGTTATCAAAATTTAAACATTTTAGCCGATTTATGAATAAAACGAATTTAATGTCGATATACTTTGCTTTAGTAGAATCGCAACTTAGATACGGCATTGTAGTTTGGGATGGAACATATGACATTCACATAAGAAACTTAAAAATATTATAAAATTGGACACTAAAGATAATTTTGAAAAGAGCTCGGGACTATTCATCAAATTATCTTTACAAAGATGCAAATGTATTTGACATTCGGCAACTTTATAGTGTTGCAGTTATTACCTACCTTAAGTTAGATGATGGAAAAATCTTCAGAAGGCATATTTATTCAACTAGATACATCGGAAACACACCCTTAAGTGTCCCAAAACCCTATAAGTCAATAATGCAAAGATCTTTTCTTTTTATTGGACCTCATCTCTATAACAAATTACCTAATGATATTAAGAGAATTAGCGCTATACATAGGTATATTTAAAGCGAAAACAAAAAAGTGGTTATTTAACTTTTCCAGAACATATATACATCAAATAGTTAACAATGAAGTAATATAAAAATTACATTTATATACTTCTTGCCTGATTGCAAAAATATATGTATATAAAAAAGTTTAGGGAATATACATACACAGATGGAGCATGCTTAAACGCGGACAAGTTTTACTTCATCGTGTTTATTTACCTGAATATAATAATTGTTGTATTTGTCAATTGCAATAATTTTTTTATCTTTCTATATTAATTAATGTTAATTATTATTGTTCATTTTTACTTATAACAAATGGTAAATAAATATTATTATTATTATTAATACCATAAGAGCTCAGATTTAGCCGGATATTTTTTTATGTTTCTTTTCGAGTACTTACTGTCGTGGCAATTTAACGACAGCTGTTGCGACAAAATCACGAGAGCGTAGCTCGAGTGATTTTGTCGAACAACTGGAGTTAAATTACCTACGAAAGTAAGTACGCGAAAATAAACATAAAAAATATCAGGTTCAAAATCTGAGCTCGAATGATATTTGGTAAGACCATTCCATGAATAGAATAATGATAATTTAATCAAAATTTTATTTGAAAGTACAGAAACAACAGACAATGAGCGCGTATTAATAATAAAGAGATTATTTTTAAGTGAACAATTAATAGAAACACAATTATTGTAAATAATTTGCCCTGTTGACGTTGACTTTATTAATAGGCATGTTTTAGCAGCAGTTGAAACAGTTTAGAAACTGTCAGAAATATTCGACCAGTTAAGTTGAGAACGCGTTAGCATTGAATTTGACGCAATAAATAGTTGAACGGACGTTTCTGATAGTTTCCAAACAGTTTTCAACTGCTGCTAAAACAAACCTAATGATTCTCTTGTGGATGCTGATTGTATGGCTGTTCTCTCTGGATCTGTTGATATTGACTAGTTATTCGAAAGTTTATTTCGGAGATTTGTTACAAGATTTGAGTAATGATCGTTGTAGAGTTGTAAATAAGGTTTTATAGAAATTGCTGAAGAATATCCAGTTATTTTAATTAATTCTTGTTGATTAACACCTGCTTTAGATAATTTGATACTGCGCTGGAGCGATGTGAATGATTAGAAATTTTTTTATTCTTCGTGTCCAATCCAATTTTCTCAGCTGATATTTTAGTCCACTTAAGAACTTCATTGATTCCTGTGGGAATATTTTTGTACCAACCTTTTGACACATAATTTTTCCAAAAAGAATTGGGAATTAGAAAAAATCTGTCAGTTGAAATATAATCCGTTCTGTGTGATAAAATTTTATAAAATAGCATTACTGAACAGATATCAGGATTTTGTATATTTTTCGTTAACCACTTACTATTGCAACACTTTCTTGAACCACCTTGACATTTGATACATGGTGATTTTCCGGGTTGTTATGCCGTGACTTCGGTAACTGGTAGCTGTATACCAGTTACCGAGGTCAAGGCATAACAACCCGGAAAATCACCATGTATCAAATTACAGCACTGGCCGTGAAAGCCTAAAAACCACTACACCTTGACATGTTTTTGAAAATACTGTATTATATTCAATGCGGCCAATTAACTCTCCTGTATTATATTTTTCCTCGCCAAGCTAGTTCGTATGCAGTAATATGAAAAATTGTTTTCAAAAGACCTATGGGAGTATTTTCATCCCATATTAGCGCCATTTTAATAATCTCACTTTGTGAACAGAACTCTCTTTGCATTTTTCAAAATTTCTTTGCAACTTCTTTCGTCTAGAATAGCGCGCGTCACGGGCTTTCTTGAAAGCAGAATTGGTGAATGGGTTGAAAATAGTATTAAACTTTTCAAAATACATATTTTGCAGCATTTTTGCCGTGGTATTCCACATTGTTTCACAACGTACTCTTTATAGTCTTCGCCATTTCTTTTTCTCATGTTGAAACCCCAATCCATTAATATCCTGGCCACATCCTGAATAGACAGCTGTGTGTTCAAATCAAAATTTCTTTCTTTACAAAATATATTAAATTGCTTCCAAGTTGATGATTCGATTTTTTTAGTATTTTTAGGGATACAATTTTTGATTTCACTTACTATTTGTTTTTCACACGCTTTTTTTTGCGTTCGTCAATGGGATTTTTTATACATGAGTGGAATCGTCACAATTATTTGCTCTATAAAATCAAATTTTTCATTAAACAACGCTATTCGATAGTTATAAAATAATTCGCATCTTCTAAAATTCCATTTTGCTAGTTTTGCAAAGTTTTGCGGAAAATAATATGTATTATCTTTCTGAAAATAGTTAGAAAAAATATTTTAGGTCAAAATATTAAATTATGTAACATTCCTTTTATTATAAAATTAAGAATGTCACAATTTCAATATGAAAAGTCTAGTAACAAGGTATTTTTTGCACATCCTGTATAATGTTGTAGTTTAAGTAAGTGTAAACCATATCCAGTGTATCATGTAGTTTTAGATTTCTTCAAGTAAGCCTAAAATGTAAACACTTGATAAATATTTTATTAATTATTTACTTGCCATTGCTGTGAACCAGTTACGTCGATGTATATCGTAATGTTATTTTTTTCTACTCTGTATAACATCCTGGAGTAATTTGTTAACAGTTTATTATTTAATTATTATCACTTGTTGTATTAAGCTTTGTTTTGGCAAAAAATACTTTGTGGGTTAAGGTAACTGTAATTGTCATAAAAATTAATAATTCGATTCGGACCACAAACCACATACTATTCGGACTAAATTATGTGCTGAGATCCCGAACGAGCATTAGCCCGAAATTTTATAGAATCGGAACCAGTCAGATGTCAGTGAGTTTTTAGATCTTTGTAGGGTATAAAATCTACAGGAACCTAAATTCTAGTCCCTTTTCGTTCTGATTTTGGTCGATTGAAGTATTTCCATATTACAGATTTAGTTATAGTGCGAAGCCACATTTTGAAAATAAATCTGAATTTATTGAAGTCATCAATAAGGATGGAGGTAATATATTTGATTAATTAAGATTATTATCGATAGTAGATTTCATTTTAAACAATATTGTATGTTATTTTTTGAAACTAAGAATATAAAATACCTAACCTGACCTTGATCTTTGCTAAAGCACATGCTAATTATTTTTTCTTAACTTTAGAGGCCAATTAAATAATTGAACGATTAAATTATAAATAATCAAGCATTAATTAAATAATTGAACAATTCATTATTAATAATCAACAATTAAATAATCAATTGAAATTATTGGTGTTACGTCGAGTAACGTACATATTGAGAATCTTTCCATTTCCCAAGTTGGAATATTTTGTTCAACCTTTGCTGGTTAAAGTTTCTTTGAAGAATCAAAATTGAATTAAGAAGGCCATTCTAAAGCTTTGAAAATCTAGATTGTAAGCGGCACTATCCAAGTACGACAGCAAGGCTGCTCTTCTCGAAGCACTACCTTGAAAATCAAGATTGTAAGCGGCACTAGTCCAAGTACGACAGGAAAGCTGCCTTTCTGGGAGTCATCTCCAACGTTATCAACGGATGATCTTTTCAACTTCTACAATTCCACGTCTGTATATCAACTGGTGGGCAAGTCAATAAACTGTGTTTATATTTATTCTTCTTCTCCCATTTGACTTAAGCAAAATTTATTATCCTCCTACAGGGGTAAAAAGGCAAACCGAACAGATTATTCTGTAGGTGGCGCCCAAATATAACATCCTCTTAAACAGTTTGCTATACAAGAACTCACGACTTAAAAAAAGTGCCCCGACTAAAGAGCAGCCGTTCGCAACATTGTATATTTATCGTTTGTAACAAACGAAAGGTAACAATTAAAATGACTGAAATTGAAATTATGCCAAATATATTTATATATAAATATTTTACCAATCGATATTTAATCAAAAACTTTTAATTAAATTGGGGTAATTGACGTGAAATCGCAGTCATTCAATTAATTCTTACTCCTACTTCCCAAAGAAAATATCTTGAATCCATATAAGTTACACAACACCTTTATCCACTTTCCTCTCCTCAATTAGAGACTGGTCGTAGGCTGGGCTGTCTGTTTTCCAGAGTAATTGCATTGACGCCGATAAGTGCTACTATTTTCGTACAAAATGGCAACAGTATCCAAATATCAATTTCTCAATATCAACTTTATATTTTGTAAATGATAATCTACGTAATTTAAGTGTTTAAATATACAAATAAAATAAAAAATTCAGTTCTAAAAGCACACGAATTTTACTTTTCATTCAATAATAATACATTTTTTGAAAACTGCTATAAAAGTATTTAATAAAATAAAGCCTACATTAAAATTGTTATAAATCTCTCAATATTAAATATTTATTTATGAAACTTGGGCACAAAACCGTTTTACGGGATGCTAAATCCAGTGCCGTAGTTAGATTTGAAATAAAAAAATCGCTAAACAGTTTTTGTAAAATTTCACCGTGAAAAAAATTCGAAGTAGGCCTTGAAAACAAAAAACAAATTTTAATATTTTGTGCCAGAATACAGTTTATACTGCTACATCTTTTGTAAAGAAACCGAAATAAATCTGATAATAATTACCATTTTTACAGGCTTCTTTCCATTTGAAATGGGTCACACTGGATATACAGGGTGGTCCACTTTCGAAAGCGGAGGCAGATGGAGAACCACAAAATAATATCAGTTTGTATTATAGCCTATATTCGAAAAATGCTTTGTTACAAAGATACAGGGTGTCAACATTTTTATCAAATGTTCCAAATTTATTAATATTTATAAAACTGCGTTAGATATTTAAATGAAATTTGGAACCTTTGAAAAGGTAATATAGATACATATTTTTACGTAAAAAATATTATTTTTCTTCCACCAGTGACGTGCATACGGACAGATCTTCGGGAAATGTTAATAAAAAAAATGGTACGCCAATGAATTTTTAGAAAAAAAAAACTATTTCTAGAATCCTTGTTCAATTTACAACAGAAAAAGGCTCCTTACTTTTTTCGCTTGACACACCGTTTGCCAGTAAAAAATTAAAATTCTTTAAGCAACTAGAATTCAAACAAATTTTAATTTAATATAAGTAGACCATGAAACAAGAAAGACTACTACTGTCAGTGTTTTTGCATTTTATCATGACAGTTAATTGAATTGTGTCAGATAATTTAATTTCGAGTTATTGTTAACATTGTTATTAGAGTGTTGTGTAAGTATTAATCTGAAAAATGCTTTTTTCTACCAACGAATACGCAGATTATTATTATTATTATTATTTTTATTATTATTATTATTATTATTATTATTATTATTATTATTATTATTATTATTATTATTATTATTATTATTATTAATTTAATTAGAAGGACAGAGGCACAATGCCTATAATGTCCAGAAGGTAACAATCATAGCAACAATATTTTAAAAATACATGAAAAACATAGTAGACAGCAAATTAAACAAATATACAAAAAATAAAATAACAATAGACAAAAATGTTCTTACAATAAACATTCACTCGGTAAAGAAATATATATCGCGCACTTTCACTAACTCCCGTGATATCCATTCATTTTTGCTACGGATTTTGTGATGGAAATGCAGAATGCAGTTCGTGAATATCATAGACGCTATCCAAATAGAAGAGTTCCAGATGCTCGCGTTTTTATCAGAACACATCAGAATTTTCGTAACTTTGGCCTGCGTGTTAATAACGAACGGAACAGAAACCGTTGATATAATATTCAGAATAATCGTATACTAGGTACAGCTCAGCACCTTCACATTCCTAAATCTAAAATATTACGAACACTACACGACGACCACAGACATACATATCACCTATAGCCTGTTCAGGATGTTTACCCTGGTGATGCTAAAAAAAGAATAAGATTTTGTCAGTGGATTTCAAACTCGACGGAAGAAAATCCTGACTTTTTACATAAGATTCTTTGGACGGACGAGTCCTCTTTTACCAGACGTGGGGTAACAAATTAGCATAATATCCATATTTGGGCACATCAGAATCCTCGAGAAATTCGGCCAAAATCATTTCAATCATTTCCTACCCCAAGGTTGAACTCGAAACTATATGGAATTTCTTAACAATAATCTGCAGGACTACCTAGAGAATTTAGCCATTAATTTAAGGTATGAGAGTTGGATGGAGCTCCCCCGCATTTTGGAATAGCTGTAAGAGAATGGCTCAATACCAGTTATCCTCAACGATGGATTGGCCGGCTAGGGAGGAATGACATGAATAATGACGTAGTTAATGGTATTGGACCAGTGGCCTAGCCACCCAGGTCACTGGATCTTAATCCGCTAGACTTTTACATTTGGGCACTATTAAAGATAAAGTCTACGCTAATCCCGTATTAACAAGGGAAGATTTAATTTTAAGAATTCAGCAAGCCTGCAACGATATGCGGCGAAATCCGCATGAAGTATATGTTGCAATAAATGCGTTAGTGAGAAGATGTCGAAAATGTATTGAGGTAGATTTTCAGAAATCATTAGGTAATTTAATTTTTTACTGGCAAACGGCGTGTCTAACGAAAAAAAGTAAGGAGCCTTTTTCTGTTGTAAGTTGAACAAGGATTCTAGAAATAGTTTTTGTTTCTAAAAAAACATTGGCGTACCATTTTGTCATTAAAATTTTCCGATGATCTGTCCGTACGCACGCCACTGGTGGAAGAAAAATAATATTTTTTACGTAAAAATATGTATCTGGATTACCTATTCAAAGGTTCCAAATTTCATTTAAATATCTAAAGTATTTTTAAAAATATTAATAAATTTGGAACTTTTGATAAAAACTTTGACACCCTGTATCTTTGTAACGAAGCATTTTTCGAATATAGTTTATAACACAAACTGATATTATTTTGTGGTTCTCTGTCTGCTTATAGTTTCCGCTTTCGAAAGTGAATATTACTTTGGGGCTCTGTAAATGAAATAAAGTTTTCAACAAAATATGAACTTTTTAATATAGTTACCAAAGTAGTAGAGGTATTTAAGTCATATTTGGTATACCATATAACTAATTAAAGTGTCAAAAAATGTGCTGGTATCAAGCATTTACAAACCAGTGGTGGAGGTATGAGCACGTAGTGCCATTAATTTAGAAAAAAAAGTTGTAACACTGTAAAATTGAAACTATTTGTAAAAGTAGAATTTAATTTCAACCAAATATTGTATTTTGACCTATTTTCGTAGCTATTGCAGTTACAAGGGGATATTTTGCATTAAATTTAGTACTTGGTCTTCAAAACAGTTTTAACAATAATTGCTATTATTATTGTCTAATGCCTAATATCCAAAGGGCAGAGTGTGTATCTATGGTAAAGTTACCATATCCCCAAGTTAAGAAGCTATTAACAAAGTTAAAGAGTTATAGGTAAACTACAATATCAATTATTATGCATTCCGAAAAAATAATTAAAAAATATAGGCAACATTAGATATTCCCTTATTTGTAATTTTGCCTTATACAGACACTTTTTCCTTTGACTATTAGGCATTAGGCAATAAAGTAAATATTGTTAAAACTGTTTTGGAGGAAACACTGAATTCAAAGCAAAAATTCAAATTTGTCATGTAACTACAATAGATACGAAAATAGATCAACATACTCTTTCTGCTTGAAATTAAATTCTACGTTTAAAATGTTTTCAATTTTAATATTATACAGAGTGGTACAACAAAAAAACGGTCCTAAAAGAAAGTTATCAATTATTCCTGCCCATACGTTTACTTTAAAACTTACTTGATGATGTGCCTCTACAATGAATTTCGGATTTTCAGCAGCCCATGTATGAGTATTATGAATATTCGTTACTCCGTTACGAGTAAACGAGGCCTCATCGGAAAATAAAATAAATTTACTAAAATTAATATTATCATTATTTTCTTGGCATATCCAATTACAGAAAGTGACTCTTGCTTCTGAATCTAAAGGTAGAAGTGCCTGCATTTTTGTACATGATATGGATACAGTAATTGCTGTTTGAAGACACGTCGCACATCATCTGACTTAATATTATTGTTGCCACCATTATTAATTTGATTAGCTTGTATCCTCGTACTTATACTCGGAGTTTCTTAGACAATTTGCAAGATTTGCTCCTCTTCGTTTGGACGTAATTTGAGTTGCCGTCCACATTGGCCCACCCTCCTATGCTTAAAGTTGCCAGATTCTCTCAGACGGTTGACTAAGCTTAAGAAAAATCTCCTTTTTGGATGGTGCCTGGTTGGAAATTTGTCCGCATAACGCCTAGCAGCTAAACTAGTATTAGAGTTACATTTTCCTAAAAGCAAGAGAAATTAAATTGTTTAGGTTCGAGATTACAATTAACACTTATTAAGAAAAATCCTATTCCTTTTAATAAGTACTTACTTACCCATTATTAAAATCATATCGGTCATTTCAGAAAATGATAGCTTCTCTGTTCGCCATTTCTTATTGAACACTTCAATTAAAAATGTCTAAACAACGTTTTTTCTATTTAACTTATAAATTATTTGGACAACCAAATGTACCTACCTATCTGACTTTGTTTTCAAAGCCTACGTAGAACTTATTACTTGAAACACTAGTTACCAAATCCATACTATCCGTCCAAATAAGTTACAATATCTGGTAACGCAGGCTCCAAATCAAAATCTTGCAAGAATAAGAAAAGTTAGAATAAAAGCCGCTTTATCTAAGAAAATATATTTTTTTTACCATAGGCGTGCGTATGAAAAAGTTGAGGGTGTCAAAATGCACTTTAACCCCCTCACCTCCGCTCGTGCTTTGATATATTTTACCAAAAGTATACTGAAAGTGTGTCTCTACAAGAAAAAAATATTAGCGAAATTTCAAACAAATATCTCTAATTCTACCGGAGTTATCGACAAATTTCCTTTTTGACATTTACATTTTGACACCTTGTATTTCAAAAATGGGGCTCCTAAATGAAAAGTGGCATAATGAAAGTCCCATTATTTTCATATCAGCTATCTATGGTTAACGGATTGACCTACTAATTTTCGGCACCCTGTATATAACAAACTGACATTATATTGATACTGATCCTAAAAGTTTGTGCATTAAAACCTGTATATTCAGGTATTTATGTCTGGAGAATTCTGGTTTCTTAAAACTCGGATTATAAAGTTTTCCTTCTCCAATTTGAATCTCTATTAAAACCAATACAAAATTCAGTATTTCCATAAACTACTTTATTTGTATTTGTTGCAGTTCGTAATAGACAACTCACTAACAAAGTAAATATTGTCAAATGTAGACAGTAACGAACCTGTTATTATATGAAAGCCTTTCCGTTATGGATTGGAGCTGGAACTTTATTAATGATTATTTGACCCGTTGCGCATAAAAGTTTTGTTACTCGCATTAATCTATAAAGTTCGTGATGTAATTATCACGAAACTCTGGAGGAATTTCCAGCGTATTATTATGTGAAAATAAAGCGGCGTCTTGTGTACCGACAACTATTCTATTAGCCAAGGGTGGTTTTTAAATGTCTGTAGCTGAGTTTGTTTCCACATTTTTTTTAATAAATACCAAATACAAAGTGTCTTACTTAAAATTTGCATTCAGATTTATTGACAACTAAAAGGAGTATAAGTTTTGTTAACGGCTTTACAGTCTGCAGTAGCTCACAGCAAGTCTTTGCGTTTCCAATACTTTTCCCGAAATTCTGACCTGCAGTTTGTCTTGCAGTCGTCAATTCACAATAACATTAGAAGCAATACCAATAGTTCAATGAATACACACACTAAACATTGAACTTTATCCAAATGTAACATATAACAATGATAAATAACATAACCTATAAAATAAAGATTTTAGTTAATATACAGAGTGATTCACAACTTATCTTAAAAAATTTGGATATAGATGCGACAAGAAAAATGGAGTCAATATAGTAAAAAAATGTAAAGAAGTTTCCGAGAAAAAAAATATTGGAGCTGTAGTATTTTCAACCTTTACATCGCTACGCCACTGCAATCTCTAGCATCATTGGAATGCGATTCCATTAGTTCCTCAAGAGTCAAAAATGGCTTACGTGTATAGTAAATCGAAGTTGATAAATATCGTTTTAATGTATGGTAAAATAAGATAAAATGATTTAGCAACTTCTCATCTGTACGCAGAACAATTTCTCCGTAGACACGTGCCAAATACAGCTACTTTACTGCGGTAGTGCAACGCGGGCGTGACACGGGAAGTTTGCAACTGAATCGTGGAAGAGATGAAGGTCTAAGGCGTCCACGGCTTATTGCAGCAATTGAGGAACACATTTTAGAGATTGATGGAAATAATCCTCAAATAAGCCAAATCGCTCAACAAGTACAAGGAATGTCCTAATCAACAGTCTGGCGTATCATACACGAGGCTCTAGCATTAATAACAAGAAATTATCTCTTACGAATTAGATTTTGTGAATGGTTGCTGCAGCAAAATGCTCAAAATCCCAGATTTACAGCTGACGTTTTAGTTACAGGTAAAGCTATTTTTACGTGAAATGGGATGTATAACATTCATAATACTCATGTTTGAAGTTTTATAAAACCATACGATTTAACATGATCACTTCCAACAACGCTTTTCCTTAAATATTTGGACGGGGATTGTCAATGACGCTTCATTGGATCATCCATATTACCAAATCGAATGGATGGGGTTCAGTACCTCGAGTTCCTTTGAAATGATCTGACTGTACTTTTGGACGATGTGTCCTTAGTTGTGCGACTCCGAATGTGGCTCTTGCCTGATGGTGTTCCCTCATATTTTCAACAAAATGTTCGGGAGTACCTTAATAAAGTACAAGCAGTACAATGGATTGACTGAAACGCCATGGCCGCCGCCATCTCCTGACTTAAATCCTCTATACTTTTCTTTGTGGGGATATTTAAAAAATGAAGTCGCAGCGAAGTGGACACATTCATTTTTTTTATAAGTTCTGAATAATCCTGTATTTTGCAAGTTCAATAATTAAACAATGATCAAGATGAACCGAAAGAAGGTAATTTGAATTTGACAGTTCAGTCTAAGAACTCTTACATATGGTGGTAACCATATAAATCCTTAAAACATTTCCCAAAATTGCAGAAAAGTTGCAAAAACCGAACAAGACCTATATCTTGAAAGTGAAAGGGTCTTCAAGACAAGATCACTAGGGGTGGCAAAATAAAAAAGGAAGTAATTTTAGGGATGCTTGGGGCACTATTAATGAAACTTATTTTATGAAGTCTTGAGTCTTGTATCTGGCGTCTTTGAATAACTTGATCCAGCAAATGTGGACTACATACAAAAATTATAGATATATAAGTCCTAGAACATTTGTTCCTATTGCAGCGTATATTATTGATTTACTTGTGAATGATGATGTGAAAAGTTCGCTTCAAGTAAGAAATGTCTTTGTTATTTGTTAAAAAAATACCAGTTTTTATTCAGCCTTTGCCTGTCGTTGGAATATTTTTATGAAAGTATATTTAATGTATGATGTTCTCTTTGCCATTAATGAGAAGAGACAATTGACACAAATAAACTAAAATTTAATATGTCTCCGTTAGTAATTTGCTAGTTACATTATTTAATATTATTTTAACAGAAGCTATAAATTTAAAAAAATATATTGAAATACGATTTGAAATTAGTTTTAGTTATGCTCAATGAAGCAAAATAAACACTCTAAAATTGTTTTCCAGATGACTCGGTTAAGTCTAGACAAAAAGGTTATTTTTTGAAGAGAGTTGAATTTCAAAGTTAAATTTTATTTTTATATTCTTGATAAAGCAGTATCAAAATTAAACTGCAGATTTGAACAGTTAAACGAATGCAACTGCTAGTTGGCTTTTTAAATAATTTTGGTTTTTTACCCACAAATAAAAGAAAAATAATGAAATATTGTATGAAGTCCCAAATTAAATTAACCGATTGATCTAACAAAATAAATTAAATATTTGCATTTATCAACTATAACTCAGTACGACTTCAACCAATGAAGTTTTCGAATACCTTAAAAGTTAGCAATTATCAAGAAAAAGAGAAAAATACAATTAACAGTATTTATGACTAAGCAGGTATAGGGCCAGCAAATTATACTCAACCGAAAATAACGGCAAATTTCCAGACAGCACAAAAGACGAACGTGAACTGGAAATGTTGATTCCAATTGGTATGTTTTTGAGGATTATGGATGGTTCTGTCATAGATAGAGCAAATGTGATGGTCGACTGCCGGGCTTTTTCAATAAAATAACAATGGCTAAAACCGCATATCTGTATCGCTTTCTGTTTTTGACCTAGAGGGAGTTTTTCTGTATTACTCGTTTTACAAATATCTTGTAGCTCTAAAACGGTGAGAGAGATAGAGATATGAGGTTTTCGCCATTGTTATTTTCTCGAAAAGAAAAACAACAGAAAATTGAACTATAGTTATATTGACGCAAATTTAATCAAAAGTATAAAAAAAAATAAAAAATTTACTTCGCTAGGTGTTGGTTTTCAAGCAATTGAATTGTGTGTGTGCGCTGTGTGAATAGTTATATTCGCGACAAGAATTCAGACGACTTACGGCATACGAACAAATGAATAATTCATTTTATTTTCATCAAAATATTTAAGAAACTGCAACTGATAGTAATAAAACTATATACTACACAAAAAGTTTGCATTATATATTGCACTAAATTGCAAAAAATGATTGTTTTTAACGCGACGAAATATCGAAAATTACGTTGACAATAAAAACAAATGTGTAACGTCAGCCGACGTAAGACACGTCTGAATTCTTGACGCGACTTATAGCTGTGCAGAGTATTGTCACAGAAATTGGCCCACTCCCACCCAATTCGACGACTGCGGTATCGCGATACGCGAGATTACCCCGATCGCCCCCACGCGATTTTGCTAAACAAACAAATAATGCCGTGTATCGAGGCGCAGCTGGAAGAATTGGGAACGACGAGAATCGTTCCAGACATGGATCTAGAGATGCTAGAAAATACCGGGAATATTCGTTTGGTCTATAAAAGAAGAATAAACGGCCGAGTTAGACAGTCTTGAATTACAGTCTTGAATTGGAGTGTTAAGTTGGAAATTTCCGGGAGCTTCAAAGTGAAATAGTGCTTAGTTGAGTTGTAATTAGTGTTCAGTAGTCTACAGAGTAGTTAATAAAGATAAGTGATTAATTAACTGTTTGCTTTTCTGGTAAAAGAAAAAGGCGGATTGGGAAATCCGTGACAATATGTTGTCTGAAATAGGACAGTTCATTCATTCGACGGGTTAGAAAAAATTATATATTTCATAAAGAGACGTGATATTTTTTGTGTACATCATTGTGTCAGATATACAGGTGTCTCGAATTGTAAGGACGAGGGACTTAAAAAAGTAGTTGCGTTGCATTTAGAACATATTTATATACTACGGATATTCCAAAAGTGTGATGTGAGGCTGCTTATTGTAATTAATAATATAATCTATGTTGTTTACAAGTTACAAATGCTGCAACGTAGGTTTTTACTTGCTCTTTCAATGCATTTTTTCTTGGACTCCAACACGAAAATGTTTGTGACGTTTGGCAGTTTTGGTCTGAAATATAATAAAAATGCATTACACTCCTTTGATACAGTGATTTTCCGGGTTGTTGTGCTGTGACCTCGGTAACTGGTAGCTGCCAGAAACAGAGTTAAAATGCACATTCCTCACGGCACAATAACCCGGAAAATCACTATGTATCAAATTACAGCACTGGCCGTGAAAGCGTACAAACCGCATTACATTCCTGTTTTGTAATTTAATAACCTATATATTCTTTTCAGTGAAAAAAATTACTCAAATGAATACTCAATGTATAAGTCTGTTCAGTCATTTTAGTACTTAATATTATTTAAGTGATTTGGGTATTTCTATACGTATATTAATTAATTTGAAATAAATTATTTTAATTTATTTAAAGATGTTACTGTTCACACCATTTTTACTATATGCTGTTTGTGCACAAGAATCGGTGTATCAGTTTGAAATTCAGCATATTGAAATTTTGGCGCCAACATAGTTTTGGTATTGGTATCAGAAATTCTGTTTGAACCAAAAATGCTTGAGTCTAAAATTTAGCTGACACAATTAAGTACCTACTTACATAATTATTGCACATTACACTTTTTTTAATAAATACCAGTACAAAGAACTTACCTGTTGGTTCATACAAAATCAATGTTTGATGCTTCATTTGAAAAATGTTTCCTTCAAATTCTAATTTTTTCATAGCATTGATCAGTTTGTTCATTTATAAAAAGATATAAAACGGCCGTGCTTTTCCTCTCTTTTGCAACTGATGGAGTAATTCTATAGAAGGAAACCAGTTATCAGCGGTAATATTTTTGTTAGTCTTTTCTATTGGTTTTATCAGACTCAAAACTGCTTGTGTAGGTTTCTGTAATTTTCGCTCTTCTGCATATAATGTTCTGCTACCACCGTCCTTCCCAATATATCCGTTGAAAAAATATGAGTTTCTGGCATCTGGAAGACATACAAGTTTTAATCCGTATTTAGCCGGCTTGTTCGGCATATACATCTTGAATGAACAGCGTCCACGGAAACTTATTACCATCTCATCAATACATATTGTCACGGAATTTGTCGCACCCAATTCGACGACAGTGGTATCGCGAATTGCTAGATTGCCCCGATTGCCCCTATGCGATTCTGGTAAAAAAACAAAATGCCGTGTATCGAGGCGTGACTGAAAATATGGGAAATCGACGAGAAGCATTCGAGTCGTTCGAGAAAATGGATCTAGAGATGCTAGAAAATACCTGGAATATTCGCTTGGTCTATAAAAGAAGAATAAACGGCCGAGTCAGTTAGTCTTGTATTGCAGTCTTGAATTGGAGTGTTTAGAGCGATTTAGATAGCGATTAAAAGTGAAATAGTGTTTAGTTGAGTTGTAATTAGTATCTACTAGTGTACAGAGTAGTTAATAAAGATAAGTGATTAATTAACGGATTGTTTTGGTAAAAGAAAAAAGACGGGTTAGGAAATCCGTAACAATATTGTTGGACCTAAATTGAAACATTTTTGTGAGTTTTCAACAAAACAATTGAAAATTGAAGATATAGCTGCCGCCGAATCTTCTTGATGTCGTTGCTCTTGTGTAGTAGCATCGTCAAATAGTTAGTTAGTTAGTTTTAAGTGAGTGGGCCAAAAGCTAGCCCTCCACTGCGACCCTGTGGTCTATTGTGGCTCACATATTTGTTACACTTCACCCAACAGGTTTAACCTCTTTATGAAGCCAATAACCTTGTGGGTGAGATTCTGTCCAAATCTTCTGACAAGAGATGTATTTTGTCAAATATAGAAAATCTGGTCCGTGCTCCAATTGGACAGTAACATAATATATGTTCTGCCGATTCGTCACTCCCTAGTGACAACCGGCATTCGGCCTCCTCAGCCAGGCTTAACTTGTGCATGTCCTTAACAGGCAGTGCCCAGTATATAGGTATAAATTTTTAGCTCTCTTCGTCGATGTGCCCCCTATGAACGCCTTCGAATGAGCTAATCTTGGCAGATCTCGTCAGTACTCCTTTATCTTTCCTCCGTCCAGGTCGAGATGACTGCTTTGGCAGTAACCGACGCTAAGCCAAGAGCCGGATCCGGCCCTATAAAGCTGGAAGAGGCACCCCGCCTTGCTAACGAGTCCGCTGCCTCGTTTCCCTGGATACCCGCATGACCAGGTATCCAAACCAGGGTTACTCTGTTGCTTGTACCTAACCGCTCCAGAGCCTTTTGACAATTCCATACCGTTCTTGAGTTACACCGGTAACGTCCAAGTGCTTTTAAAGTTGCTTGACTATCAGAAAAGATTTGTATCGACCTGCGTTTAAGTCTTAGCTTTTCCGCACACACAGTTCGATGGCATAAATTTCTGCCTGGCATAACTGCCCTAAATATAGGACGGCCAGTAGCATTATTAGCAAATCATGACATGTTTTTGTGGTTTGATCGGATAATCGATGCCAACATTAGTAATCTTATGAAGATTCTAATTTCGACTTTGTCAGTATCCTTATAATCCACAGCATTGATTTTTTGGTGAGTAGACCTACAGTTCTCAGTTTTTGACTTGTATTCTCTACGATCTGATTTACCATTATCTTATCAAACAAAAGGCCTCAAATTTCTTCCACTTTTGGTTGTTTCTAAACTTTTCGCTAGTTGTTTGAGACTGGGCAGCTTTATTATAATGTTGTGTTTCGGTGTCCTCACTGCTTTATGTGGTTTTTCACGATCCCATAAATATCCATTTTTTCCCTTATAATTGGCTGTCCTCTCAAAGTTTTCGAGTTGGATGATAATTTCATCTGAAGAATCTGTTTCGTATTCTGGTTCCAGCACTTCCCCTGAATATTCTTGCTCAGAAGTAGAGCTATGGTTGTCTTCTATAATCAAATCCTGTTGTTCATCACTCGAATCGACCACATCGGAAGGATCGTGTTGCTCATCATCAGATATTTCATCAAACTTTTTGAGAACTGTTTCTTCATAATTTTCTAAAAGTGTGTTTATTAAAAACTATAATCAGTATTATCTTAAATAAGGCTTACCAATATTATCGAAAAAATAGCACAGTATTACAGAATTTCAACACTTATCGCTAACTACTACTTATAAAAAAATATACTAACGTTATCCGCGACTATCGGTATCCAAGACCGCCAAGACGTTCAAATGTTATCTATAAATAATGGTACATGAGACTAAAGGCAATCATACTCGATCTCTATATTTGTACTTGAATGTAACATGTAACAACTAAAGGTACATAGGCAGCCCACCGTACAGAGATGCAATTTCCAAAGTTACATTAATTTGTATTTTTCGTAGCGGTATGACATACCGTGGTCTCGAGTTGAGGGTTAAATTGCATTAGTTAAATGTTCCATATTTTTGTGCTCTAAGGATCTAATAGTGCTACTTTCTCAATTATAAAAACTTGGAAACTAACACCGTACTTAGATTTCATTTATGGAGTGCAAAAATGTCCGTAGCTATTAGAGAATAAGAGTGGTAATACCCTGTACGCCCTATATTTTAATATCTAACACAGGTTAAAGTTTAATTAAACCATTAAGCTTCTATCTAGATAGTAATTTCAGCCACTCGATTTCCTAGTTTACGTCAGAACAGAGTTCCTTAGTTTTGGTAGGTAAATAAAAACTGGGTAACTTTTTTCTGCTGCGTTTTTGTTTGTCGTGCTTGGTGTGGTTTAGTTTATATTCGTTTCCGTGAAATCCTCTGCAGTATTTAATTTAATCTCGCTGAAACTTTAGAGAAGGTTTGGTGAAAATTATGTATAATTAATATTTCCTTTCCGGGAAAATTTGCAAGCATTGTTTTTTAATTGATTCTTTGCAGCTTTGTATATTTGTAATTGTGTATGTGCATACGTACTGAATATATTTTGCAGCTACCTGTTCCTGTGTCAGTGGCGGTTTGTGGACTTAAAATAAATAATATGCCGGGTGGTCCATTTAACTTGAGAAAGCTATATATTTAAAAAACGGCGCGTTCTATGAAAAAATGTGTGGAATAGAAGTTAGTCAGTGTCGGGAACTCGGTCGGGGATCAAATAAAGTGGCGTTGCACTTTTTGACCTTGACCATATTTTCAAGGTTATAGCGAGGTTAACTTTAGATTTTCAAATGGGAAGCTTGACTTTTTTTTCTCTAAACTTGATAAGGAATAAAAAACTAGTAACTTGTATACGAAACATTTTTTAGTAACTTAAAAACAATAACGATCAAGTAGGTTGATGTCAGAAAATAGACAGACAAGTTGCCAGTGTCTGACCCTCATTAATCACAGTGCTTCACTATTTACCTACCAAAATAAAATATTTAACAGTTGAGATAAAAATTGAAACGATTTTAATTTATGGTGAATGTCGAAGAAGTATTGTTAATGCTGAATGGGAACCTATACTTTTTTCCCCTAAACTTATGCCTATTTGCTCAAATAGATCAAGTAATTTGTTAGTTGATACTTTCATTTATTTTAATGTTGTAAATAAAGTTACAAAAAAATTTTTCGTATAAAAGTTACTAGTCTTTTACTCCTTATTATGTTTAAGAGAAAACAGTATATCTTCCTATTTGGATTTCCCCAGGTTTTACCAACAGTCGTGCGGCACTGTTCATAGGATATGTACACCTTTTTCAGTCTTCTCTCCAAATGAAGCTTAACGTAGTGTTTCGGAGAGTTGGTGCCCTTATTGGCGCCATTTTCCTCTTTTTTGTGACGAGAACCATTTCCGTCTTCCTGGGGTTGACAGACGGGGCATGGTCCTTACACCACTTTTCGACGGTTCTTAGGGCCGTTTGCATTCTTTAGCAAAAGATCTCGAACTTTCCATTAATCAGCATAGTGAGATCATCAGCATAAGCGATGGTATAGATACCACTTTCTGAGTTGAGGCGGCACAGGAGACTCTCCACTTTTTTGTTCCATATCTTCGAAAAACTGAAGATGTTACTAGTTCTTTGTACATTTTTCTACACAGGACGCGTACAAATAAACTAAATTTTCATTCTGATAAAAGCGGACTTGCAGATTTTCGGTGCTGACTTGCTTCAACCTGCTTTCACTGTGTACTATCGTTTACAATAATAATGACACTATCTCAATCAGTTTTTAAGCAACTGGAAGTTCTGAGTAGAAATTTCATTGGAAATCTATTGATAAATAGAACAACTAAGTGCTAATGTTGAATGTTGAAAGTACATTTCATTATCAATACGTCAGCAGTTCGAAATAAATAGCCAAATTCGTTTTAAAGTGTGTCATTAATATTGAAAACGATTGTACGTATCCATTTAAAATCTTTTAAGAAATAAAAACAGTGTTGGCATATGGCCTTCTAAGATTCAGCAAGTAAACGAAGAAAATGTAAGTTTTTTGCTAGTAAAGTGCCTGTTATATACTTAATTCAGAAGTTTTATGCTTGGTTTCGGTTTTTTTCGTTAATAGCGTGCTCTCTTTACGTTAGATGCGACAAAATTAAGAAAAGTCTTTTGAACAAAAATTTTTAATATGTCGGCCAAATATTTGTCGTCTGGGCCTACTGCCTGATTTTCGATTTTTCTCAAAATATGTCTAGGACATTAAAAATCTGAACACATGCTCAATTTTTATTCTGAGAAAGTTTTCTTAATAATATTTTGTAGTATCTGATATAGAAAAAGCGCTACTAATAAGAAAAATTTGAAATCAAGTGAAAAAATCCTAGAACATTGAAATTTTGCATACTTGGTTAATATTTTACTAGTGAATTAATATGATTTTCCTTAAATTCCAAGTGTTATTTGATTTTATGAATTTGAAATTATAGCACACGCAGAGATGAATCCCAGAAGGCCATATTTCAACACAAACTTTATTTCAAATAATCAATAAGAAGGGGTTATTTCTTTAGTATGTGTCTAAATATTTGGTATTAAAGAGCGCAAGTATAACGACTTAATTTAATACAAATTTTAGAAACATTTTTAGAACCATTTTAAATGAAATGCCTTAGCTGGTAATAACAAATTATATAATTTTAAAAAGCCTTACGACATATTTTCAAGAATTATCAACCCAAATTAACCAGGCAATTGTGTGTAAAGGAAACAAGGGAATGTGAAGATAAATAGCAGTGTGTAAATTATTTGACATTTATGATATTAAGTAAATTACTTTTTAATTTGAATAATTTATTCACCACAATTATACATAGTGTAATAAAAAAGCAAGTCATTCCATTAAGTACGTAATTTTGACGACAAAATATGACGATTTAACCCTACTTACCTATATACATATAAAAATGTCACTCTTAAAATAAACAGGGTGCTGAATTTGAACTTTTAAAGTTGTTTATCTTTGCAATAATTTTGTCAATTTTTCACATAGCAATTTAATAAAGATACTCCTCATGACTAACGAAATTCTCAAGAGTATTATTATATACGGCACCCAAAAAACAAACTGCCTCTTCTATTATTGTTGATGTACTCTTGAGAAAATTACTCTTAATACCCTAGCGTAATATTTTGTTTCGATGTTTTATTACTCTTGGTAATTTTTCGTAAAACTTCTTTTTCGAGATACCCTTTTTTAAAAAATCGTGCATCGTCAGAAATAATCACTGAGAATTGAGTTGCACTTAAGAGTCTACTCCAGCTAACGTTGAGTCCGCGCTGAATTTCCTTGTACCTTATGCCATTTCGTTATCTGTTACATAAATCGCCAACACAACTATTGAACTGTATTCTTAGCAGCAGTTTTCGAAATATATTGTAGTCAAAGATTACCGCATGATGGCAGCTCCTTTCGGCGTGGTAAAACAAATATTAAGAAATTTCGAATTTACAAAAAATTACAATTTTTTTTGATAAATCTTATAAGACAAAATTGTTAATTTTTGTATTAGACAGGGTGGAAAGTTGGTCATTTTGATTTGAGAATTTTTTTTTTCAAAACATGTAATTGTTTTACATAAGTGGATAACTTTCCACTATGTGAATGTTAATTCCGAAAAATAGGCAACAAATATGGAGCTCAAAATTAGTAATTTTCTAATTTCAATTTGGCGGTATAATTATAGAATGCTCTTAATAACTTTTTTTAAAGGAACGCCAAAGGAAATATGTTTAGCTAATTTATCAAAGTTTTAAATAAGTATGTTATAACAAAATTTACGTAAACAAATATTTTTTAAATATGTAGGTAATTTCATTTACAAAGAAAAATCAAAACAGTATTTAATAAATAGACGAGTTAAACATATTCATATAGCAATTGCTGCGTATAAACGTTCTCTTATAATTACAGAGAATCTAATGCGTTTGCTAAATTTCTCAAATGCATTTGTATACTTGCATCAGATGATTCAATGTCTATTTTACATTATTTCAGATACTTTTTAACTAACAAATATTTTGGTGTGGTAATGTGTATAGTGGCCACCACATTATCACATTTCCCCAATTTTAATCTATTGCATTTCAGTTATGTTTTTGAGTGGTTTATATAAGACGATGTTTATTCTAAATCAAGGGAGAACATCAATCAACTGAAAAGAGCGCCTTATAAATGCGACTGAAAAATTTTTTGTAATTAAAAAAAAAATTATTTTAACTAATCTATTTCTTAAATACCTGTTTTTATTTTTCTTAAGTAAACGAATAAAAAAACATTAGCTTGCGTAAAAATGGTAAATCTGTATAAAATCAATTAGGACGTTTACAACCTTAGTAATTATCTACAAATTGTTACTTCGAGCGTTTCATTGAAAATTTATATTTAAAACAGTCTTTCTCTAACGTTGCATGACTTTTAAAATTCAAATGATCTCGAAAAACAAGAGTATTACGAAAATGTATTAAGAGTAATAAAATTTTACACTACTACACTGGGAGAACTTGATCATGGGTGTGCATCAGAAAAATGGGATGAACAATGTACTTCCTTCCCCTTCGGGAAAAAGCCATCGATTGTGAAAAAAGCAATATTAAAATTTGAACTCCAACTTCCTGTATTTTATAATAATAAAGGCATTTTTATATACAGGTAAGTAGAGTTAAATCATGACCTTCATTTTTGATACACCTTGTACATACAGACAGTGTGGCCTATTAAGGATTAGGACACCCCTCATAAAAATTATATTAGCTTTCTAGATGTACAGTGCGTTTCAATAACTTTGATAACATTTTGATCAGCTGTAACTTTTCTGTTTTTAAAGATATCGGAATGAAACAAAAACCATATTACATAGTGGACTACCAAGTTTTTCCTTATTAGAAAAAAAAACAAAAGATCAATGATTTTGAGAGATCTTAACCTAACTTATATTTTTTTAAATGGAACGCCCTGTATATTATTGGATATTTGGATTCTACTCAAAATTCCAAGCATATTTTACAAAGCATATCCTATACCTATCTTCAACTGTTTCTGAGAAATAGTTTTACAAACATGTCAAATTATCATAAAAATTGCTCTACTTGTTCATGACACACTTTGCACTGAGCTAAAGCTGAAGTTCGGCATTGCTTGAGCCGTGCTGGTAACAATCGAGCCTTAGTATTTTGTTCTGTTGAGGAAAATGGCATACAAGTAGAGCAATTTTTATGATAATTTGACATGTTTGTAAAACTATTTCTCGGAAACAGTTGAAGATAGGTATAGGATATGCTTTATAAAAGATGCTTGGAATTTTGAGTAGAATCCAAATATCCAATAATATACAGGGCGTTCCATTTAAAAAAAATATAAGTTAGGTTAAGATCTCTCAAAATCATTGGTCTTTTGTTTTTTTTTTCAAATAAGAAAAAACTTGCTAGTCTACTATGTAATATGGTTTTTGTTTCATTCCGATATCTTTATAAACAGAAAAGTTACAGCTGATCAAAATGTTATCAAAGTTATTGAAACGCACTGTACTTGCTAAACCTATTACGATGATCCAACTGCTAATCCACAGTCAACCACGATTTTTTTTTCAATACAATTTTTTCGGAAGTTTATTGATTTTTTTATTAACAACCTGGCAACGTGGCGTTCTTCAGCATCACTTAAAACCCTTATGTATTTATATAGAATAATCAATTTTTATAGCACCTAAAATGTTTTAAATTTATTGAATTTGTGTTTTCATTAAAAAATGTAAGAAGCCATTGGAAATGCTTGAAAATGATTGTTTCTCTACCACCACTAGTTTTATAAAATATAATTAAACAATAAAACGGACATGTTACAATAACCGTATTAAATTTTGTGTTTATTTCAACAAAGATCTTGGGTTAAATTACGCTTGCAAAATATGTAATTCAATTAATAGACTGCGCTGATGAAGATAACTTGATAACACACAACAATATCGAAAATTAATTTCCAAACTACCTAACTCCTAAATTAAGATTCCGATTCCCACTTCCATTAATATCTACTGCAGCTAGGGATGTGAGAGAGGCAAACTGTTGAGAATATAATAAATCGTAAGGATTTTAGCGGCCTCTTATGCCTTGTCAAGATGGCTGAAAATTATGTGTATTTCGGATAGACAGTTTTCCAGCTTTCATTCTCACCGTCTGACATCTATACATTATATATGAATCAGATATAGGCTGGGCGTTAAAACTGTAGGGGTAATGTATTAAAATTAATAATTTAATCGATGATCAATAATGGTGGAATGTTAATAAAAATTATTAACATATTGGCAAATGCAACAGATTGAAATTATAATATATGTGTATGCGTGACATCAGAAAGAAAAATCTTTATTCTAAATAGTAGTCGTTTCCCCTATTAGATGTTCCCCTGCGGTGGATTGTTTGGAATGTTTTGTATGATGGCTGGCCGTAGGTGCCATATCACCATATCACTGGACTTTGCGTGTTAGTTTTAATTTATTGAAAACATTTAGATGAAAGTTCCCAACCAGTAAAACAGTTTTATAATTTTCACGTTATACGACAGTTATTATGTTGTATTGCCGTATATTACATTGGAAATATATACAGAATCGGAAATTGCGGATCTTTACAGAGAAAGTAGAAATTGCCGCTTCATCCCAGGGGGGTACGAAGTATAAGAGGTGCGGCGACGTGCATTGTTCTAGCATTCCCTACTACTATGGTAATCGGTTCCGTATCGTCAACGCCAATTCGCCATTGCAAATCTAACTGTCCGGTCACCTGATGCCAGTGTTGTCAGATCTCATGCACTCCGAGGAAATCTCATGCTGTCATATTTTGATTACAAAATCTCATGCTTTTTAATAGACACAAAAAGAAATAATAAAATTATTAAAATTACTTTTTGAAATCTACCAAAACAAAGACCTAACGATAAATAAAGGCAAAATCGAGGGCAAAATTGAATAGATAGAGGTAGGTATCTACAATATTTGGGTACTTGAAATGTCCTTTATTGTAGACTGCTCTCTTAATAATTATCAATGAATACATAAACGGGTATGACAGTCTACGGATATGCCGTGTGGGTGCTGTATTCACGCTGTATTGCAGTGATTCTTAACTCTATTCCGTAAGGGTACCTACATTTTCTGGAAACAACAGATTTTACGACCCGTGAGTCACCCTGCGTCACGTCAACTGCGCCTCAACGTTCGCCCGGCCTAACAATAAAATAAATTAGAAAGGTTACGTGGTTAATAACTTTTAAGTAAGTACCTACTTACAATGTAATATTATGATAAAATAGCAGAACATAATGATTTTTAATGAAATAAAAATGGCATTACAAAAGTAATTAAAAATTAAGCTGTGTCAAGAGGTGTTTTTTGATAAATTAAGCCATCTCATGCTTTTTTCTCCAAACCTCATGCTCATGCTTCTTTGAAATTATTCTCATGCACTGAATTTTTCCCACCTCGCAACACTGCCTGATGCGAACAGTAAAAGCACGCTGTGGTGGAAGTATGCGTGTAGCATGACACAAATACACGCAAGCGGCAAAACACAATTCACCATCAAGATCCTCACTTTCCAAATCTGTATTTGTTTTATTATAGAGGCAAGTACCATTATTGTGTTGAGAGCAACTGAAATATTTTTAAATTCATCACCAGAACGTTTTGGCAACTAAATTATAAAACAGAATAAAGCCAATGGGAAAAATTCAAAAGAAGTGAACAAAAGCAAAGAAATTTTATCAAAAAAAAAAATAACTATGACTTTTATCTTAAAATTTTAACAGTTCCTACTTTTATCTCACCTGTTTCATGGAAATATTTTGAAAATATGAAAAATCGATTATTTTAAATGCCTTCATATATTATTTACCATTACAATATTACCCTGTTATGATAAATTCTGTATAAAATCATAATTTCCCGTGTTTTATACAAATTGCTCAATTACCTTACTTGTCATTTAAGGCACCATCAAACAAACCATTGTACAACCCAATTATTTTGTAAATGGCAACCATTTTGACTATAAAAGTAATACAAATTTAGCTGGTTTCCTAATATACAGGGTGTAAAAGAAAGAGTGTAAAATATTTCAGGAGGTAATAGTATGAACCAAAATTAGCAGAAAAGTCTTAATAAACATGGGTTCGGAAAGTAACGGTTGCGGATTAATCAAAAGTGTCATGAAATCCAAACCAGAGAGGGTGTTTTCGAAATAGTTCGAATATCGTTGAGACGAAGATGTCGTGCCTGCTTGAAAATGGACGGAGGGCACTTTGAACATCTTCTGTAACTTTGTTTTTTGTTTGTTAAAAGCTTCCTTTGTCGGTGTATTCCTAATAAAATAAAATGTTTGAAAAACGGATAGTGGTCCATATCTCCGCAACCGTTACTTTGCGGACCCATGTTTATTAAGACTTTTCTGCTTATTTTGGTTCATACTACTACCTCCTGAAATATTTTACACTCTTTTTTTAATACCCTGTATATTAGGAAACCAGCTAAATTTGTATTACTTTTATAGTCAAAATGGTTGCCATTTACAAAATAATTGGGTTGTACAAACCAGCCTTAAATGACAAGTAAGGTAATTGAGCGATTTGTATAACACCTTGTAGAATAGTCAAAGCGAAGACAATTATGGAAAGTTATGTTGGTAAGTGAACCAACTTTAGTAGTTACTATTTGTAGACTACAAATAAGCCTATGATAAAATAAAAAGAAATATAGTTATAATAAGATTTTAGAAAAATGGCAGTCAGTAAGAAGTTATAGAACATTGCAAAACTATAAATAAATAATAGACCATGGAAGTGTTTGAGGTAAAAATAGATTGAGTGTTATTTAGCATAGTACCAGAAAAAGTCATAAGAAATATAGGAGTCGACAGATCAGGCATTATATACTGTACACGGCATCAATGTCTGGCATCCGCAGATGATCTTGGAGTGCTACCAAGAAATAGAACAGAACTAAAGGACGTAATAAAGAGGATATATGAATAGTCAGTTAAAAGAGGGCTATATATTAATGAGGAAAAATTTAAGTGCACTCAATTCATGGGAGGAGTATATCAAATAGGTAAGTTTTTAAAAATAGACACAAATCGGGGAAAAATATACGAGTTTGAAAAAGTAGAGTTGACATAGTTAGCAACTATATTTGTATAGGAGGGGAAATGAAAGCCAGAAGAATGTTGAAAAACATAACATTCTAGTTGCAGGCATTGTGATTAAATAGGATATATTCGTTACTTTATACCTTCTGATACCTTTACGATACAGGTAATAAATAATTTACTTTTATTGATGGATTTTATGCTACAAAAAATCGTATTATTGCTACTAATGATACCAGAATCGAGCCCTTATAAAATTGTTGTTTAGTTGGTTTGTTGCTATTGTATAACTATTTTTTAATTGTTTGCAACAGGTCTTACAGAATCTCAACGGTGACTAAACTGCTGTTTTAAGGTAGGCGTCCATTAGGCTCGTCGGGACGGAGTGGACCGCATCGCAAAAATCCGCTTACCATACTTTCAGATAGAAGTGCGTCCACTCAAGGCGACCCGCCCATCTCGTGCAATCTTGTAAGTAATATTAAACATTCATCTATGGAACAAATTGAAGAGAACATTTTCATATCATCAGCAAACCATAATTTATTGAAATCCACTACTTGACAGATATCGTTAATAAAAAAGAAATAATAAAGGTCCGAAGTTTGACCCCTGAGGAACTTCTGAAGTGGCAGAATAATTAAAAGATACAAAATTATTATATGACACAAATTGAATTCTGTCAGTTAAGTAAGATTTAAAGAGATATTTGCATTATATCGTTAAAACCAAAATTAGCAAGTTTGTTCAAAAGGACGTGATGGTCAAGTTTGTCGACTGCTTTGGCAAAATCTGTATAAATAGTATCCACTTGACCGCTCTTATCTAAGGTATTAGAGACAAATTGTGTAAATACTGATAAATGTGTTGCAGTAGGCCCCTTTAACATAAAACCGTGTTGCTCAAATAGTAACTGACCCTTAACTATGTTATATATACGACTATAAAGTATAATTTCAAAATTTTACAGGAATTGGAATGAATAGATATTGGGTTGTTTCCAGTCAAAGATTTAACAAAAACAGATACACCATCTTTTATAATAAACGAGGGCATCTTGTCTGGCCCTGATGTCATTTTATGTTTCAAATTCTTGGAAGTATTTCTGATACAGTTATTGCTTCAAAGTTAATAAGTGGCGTATTATTATTATTAAAAACATCAACATAAAGTTGAGAATTAGACGGAACAAACACACTTTCAAAAAATTCTGCAAATGCATTGGCGATATGTTGAGAATTATCAAAATGAGGAATCTTATCTTTCATTTTGTAGGTATTTTAAATTATCTATTTTTCAACTGAATAAGAGACCAAAGCTTTTGAGGATCCAGTGTAATTTAATTTTGTACAGTGTCTACGATAAACTATCCAAATCGGCCGCGTAGCCTGTAATAAATGTCTACGTCAGGCGACGCGAGGTAGGTAGCTGACGTCACGCATCCTAGCCTCGCATACAGGTACGTTTCGTAGCCTCGCATCGGTCGGAGATTTTCAAATGTTCAAAACTGCAATTATTGCATATGCAGTTGATTTAAATAAAAAACAAAAATTGCCGAAAAAACTCAAAAATTATTGTCAATCTAATTCCAATCGGAAAACTGTATCCAACTGAGAAATAAGAATCACAGTATTTGGCTATAGACCATTGAAATTGTATGTACCATTTCTTTGTTATCGCATGGAAAACCCCATTTGTGTACAACGTACAATTGCGGTGATAAAAAATCGGATCACCACACAGATATAACATTTTTTGCTGAGTGTACCTACTGTTTCAATATTTAAACACGGTTTAATCAAACGGCGGGCTTGTTTGTTAGTTTGCTGATGTGGCCAGGCATCGTGCCCACTTCAAGCAGAAATTCCCGTTACATAGAATTCAAAGGAAGGCAGTCGTTTAATGTATTTTTTAGCATGCAGTCGTATCTTTTAGCTAATTAGCTAAAAGCCGCTGATGTGAAATTTCCGTGACACAGTTTTAGCCGCGATGGCCTTTCAATCGAATGGTTTTGGAAATATTCAACGACTTAATATGAGAGAGCATGTGATGTAATCCTAAACCTGTTTTTTAATGATGAAGAACAATTTTTACTTGCAAACACGGAATTCCAGGAAACAACTACTCTGCGGGCTAATGCCCTGACCAGCATTGAATTGTACCTGGAAAACCTATAGCAAACAGCTAGAGTCATTCGTCAGAAGCCCACCAGACATATACCGGTTTCGAGCTTATTAGCTCTCATTAGTATGCCATAGGTAAGGTATCCGACGAATAATCCTAGCTGTTTAGTCTGAATGGTGTCTACTGCATGTAGAACGCTTCGTGTCTGTGACATTTTCAGTCCGGCATGGAGTAGCGAATGGCCGATAGATGTAGTTAGTTCTACACCGCGTACTAATTTTTACTTGTCTTGTCAGTACTATACATAATTCATAAGTATCTAATACCAGTGCCGGCTTTTGAGGTGGCTGGGCAATTTTTTCTCTCAGAATAATCTAAGATTTGAACTAAGGTCATGCTGCGCCCATCTGCTTACGGAATGAAAAATATTTGTTTATCAAACATAACATGTAAACAAATATATCGCAAATGTGTTGCCTAATAAAATATGTGTATGGCTATCCTTAATTAAAAATATTGTAATTAATTTCTTTGTTAATATTGCGCTTACTTGCTTACCAAAAAAATTTAATACAAATCAAAAGTACAAAGCATAAATATCGTGTAAAAGTTCCTTTTTCTGGTCTATATTACTGGGTTGCCCGGTATAAACATTGAAATATACAGAGTGTAACAAAAAAGCAGGCATCCTATTAAATGCATATTTCTGACAACAAAATATGATAATTTAACTCTACTTACATATATGCAAAAATGCCTACCTTGAAAGATATAGGGTGTTGAAGTTGAACTTTTAAAAATGTTTTTTCGCAGTGACTTTGTCAGAGATACTCCTTGCGGTTAAATCATCAAGAATATTGTTACAAACGATGCCTAAAAGATGCCTAAGTAGGGTTAAATTATCATATTATTTTGTCAAAAATACACAATTAATGGAATGACCTGATTTTTCGTTTTCGATCGAATCCTGTACTACTTGCTATTTAGTTTTAAAACTTAATATAAAGAGACATATATCTGCAAAACGGAATTCCAGGAAACAACTACTCTGCGGACTAATGACCCGACCAGCACTGAATTACACCTGACCCGCCAAAGTCATTCGTCAGCTGCTCACTAGACATACATTTTCAAGCTTATTATGACACAGCCAGGGTTATTTGTTATCAGTTACCTCACCTATGGCATACTGATGATAGCTAATAAGCTCGAAACCGTTATATGTCTGATGGGCGGCTGACGAATGACTCCAGCTGTTTGCTATAGGTTTTTCAGGTGTAATTCAATGCTGATCGAGGTATTAGTCCGCAAAGTAGTTGTTTAATGAAATGCCATTTTGCAAATATCGTTATTGCCGAAACGCTATAGAGGCTTTCAATGGTGCCTACAGCTTGGTAGAACGCTTCGTTGCTTCAGGCCTTTCAGGTCCAGCATGGAGGAGCTGATAGTCACTAGATGTAGCTTTGCTACTTTTGGCTGAGACAGATATCAGTACATATTTCTCTTAACAAATTCTAAATTTTACTATTGCAATATGTAACAACTGCAAATTTTGTCAGCACAGTATTAAATAATGTTTATCTGTTTAAATATGAGATTTAATGTATTGCATAGGAATAAAAACGAAGGTTTCAAACATTTTATTTTAAAATCAGCAAATTCTTTAATCGTTTTTTTATCTTATTAAAAATTTCAGGTAACAATTGAAATTATTGTATATATTTGTTTCGCCGTACAGGGTGCTCCAGTTTTTTTTTCGGTTTTAACTTTGGTAATATAATAGAGTGTGAAAAATTAACAGGCGTTTTTTCTATAAAATTTTTCTCTATGACAGTCCATTTTCGTAACACAGGGCGCTCAACTTTACAAACAATACTTTATTTGCTTTATATTTATTAAAATTTTCATGGCAGATGCGGGTTGTAATTGGAATTAAATATGTTTTTTAAGTATTACGTTTTCTATAACAAATAATTAATGTTTTTAATAAAAATGATTCACAACAAAAATATTTCCTACATCACTGCTATTATAACTATAACTAATAAAAACAATAATCTTTTTTAAGATTACTTAACAATATTATTACTAGACTTCCGAACTTGTCCCGTCATTTGCGGTTTATCAGGACCTCACTGAGGTGTATACATGTAAAAATGTTAAACATATTTACTTACAGTGAAGTGTTATGGCTTATGGCATTTCTAGTGACTCACATCGCTGGAATCTCATCGCGTATGCAATTACATCATTACAATAGGTTTGGCATATCTAGACTATTGTCTTCTGCATTCACTTACCTCACTAAAAAATCGACTCACATTCACGGCCCCACAATTCTGTCAAACTATCACTATTTTTATTATAGCTTCTGCATTTGCGTGTTCTAGTACTTTTAATGCGATCAGATGAGATCGGTGGCCAAATTTTCTTCCATTGTGCCTGCTATAACGTGCTATTTTCCATTCACCAGCAGTAGTTGTTTCGTCAACCCTTAACCATAAATACTTGTGTTTTAAATCGTACCGAATACTGGTTTTTACCGTTGTATTTAGGTTCGGTAAATATAATTTAGGCAATGTTGATTCGTCGGGCACATTCACACCTGTATGTTTACCACTCACACAGTTTTCTACAAAGTATTTCAACATAGAATTAATTAATTGTCTCCATGGGATATTACACGAAATCATTACTTTCATTAAGTCAAATATTACATAGAGTACATTGTAATTCAGTACCATTAAACTGGCTGACTAACTGGCAAATCGTGAATCAATTTTTCTATGGTTTTTCTGCACGGTATCCGTCGTGGCATTGTATAAATTAAATCAATTAACTTGCGAACGTAATGAAATAAATACGTACGGCACACGATCAAACCTATGTATGTACTGAATTCTAATAAGGTCTGTTCCAACAGCCGTCGATAACTGGTTCAGAACCGTGAGAAATGCTTGACCAACACCGTCTTACGTCGCATTTGCCGAGAGTACATTAACAACTGAAATGACCAACTAGTTCTGGATGGTGGTGGAATCGATTCTTGCTGTGTTGGAACAAACCCAATATATCTGCTTCGGTCGCGCTGCGCTGCGTGAAATACGACCCTGAAATGACGGGACAAGTTCCGATGACTAATTATTACATAATCCTTCAAAATTTAATTCTAGACATACATACAGTCAGTCACGAGAGTGAAATATGACTTATTTTGCAAATATGGCAGCTTGCACGATGTAAAAAATAGGTAATTTTGAATTAGTCTATAGAAAAGCAACTTTTTTGATAGAATTGAAATATCTCGAAGACTATTAGATTAGAGGTTGATATAAGAACGCTTAATAAAATTTTCCCTAAAATTACGCGTAGCATCCAAATATGCAAAAAATATACAGTTTTCAATTTAAAATGACCAAGTAAATGGCTACTTGCTACAAGAATTCCATTGTTTTACTGTTTTTGAACTTCTGGAAGGTCTGAGTAGAAATTTCATTAAATCTCTATTGGTGCGTGAAACAACTAAGAACGAATGTTAAAAGTTGAAAGTAAATCTTATTACAAATACGTCAGCAGTTCAAAAGAAATCACTAAATTTGTTTTAAAAAGTGTCATTATTATTGCAAACGATTGTACGTGTTTTTCATTTAGATACTGTATACATTTAGGTACAGTATTTGTTTTTATACAAAAAATGGTTAGTTATTTGTTTAAGATACCGAAATATTTGAAATCAAAGAACATACATGAATTTATGTGATAGGAATTGTAGAAAAACTGACTTGAGGTAGTTAAGTAGGTATATTTACACTAAAGAAGAAAGTTAAAAACATGCAAAGTTAATAATAATAAATATACACAAGAGACATTGATGGTGTAATTTAACACTGGTCGGGGTATTATAGTATGCTTAATACCTAGTTAAATGTGTAGAATTGCTGTCATTCAATAAATATTATATGTTACTAAACACTTTTAAAATTCATTAATGCATTGAAACGAGTTTTGCATTTATTTATTTTGATCAAATTAATGGAACAAAAATGGATAAATATGAAACAATAATATTATAAGTATTATAAATAAAATAAATCTGATTTATTTTTATTTCATCCCCTATGGAGCTATTATATTATATGTAATTATATTTGGGAAAGCAAATAATCAATTCAATTACAGAAAAAAATGTGTTGTGTGTATATAACATGTTTGAGTTTTATCTGCCATCTTATCTAGATGAAAATTACATTATCCTTGCGTGGCACGGAAGTATAAAGCAAAAATATGCGGTAGAGCAGAATATTATATTTTAATGTGTTAGGTAAATAGATGCCCAGACATAATTTCGCTGTATAATATTAAGTAAAAAAAGCATTAAACGGTTTTAAGCACCACACCCTCTCATTTGAATCGCTGAAAAGTCCCTTATTCATGAAACAGTGTTTTGTGCAAGGATAAATGTTTTAATAACTGAATTACATACGGCTAAGAAGATAATGGGAATGTTGCCTCTCATTCCACGTGTTTATTTTTAAAACTGAGGTGTGACAAGTGTCAACTAAGTAGCTCTTACTACTCAGAAAATAGATCTAAATATTTTATATATTTTTTTTCAAACTTTAAGAACAAATCCGTTGCAGACCCATGTTTATATGAACTTTTTGTCTTAAAATTAATCATAGTTACTTAAAGTTTGTGCACATACTTAATTAACACCCTGTATATTATGTATGTATTTGTGTGTATCTATATCTGATAAATAAGGGATACATATTGATAGAATTAGGTAGAAGTTTATATTTATATAAATGTTCCCACAATTATTTTGCTTATTAATTATTGTACCTACTTGTATATAGTTATATTCTCTGTTCATTTGTTTGACTGGGCAATATTCTGTATTATTATTATTGTTATTGTTAATTCGTTTTTGCGTAAAACACAGTGGCTATTAAACTGGTCATTTAAACACGTATAAGTACCTACTAATAGTATTTCAGTGGTGTAGCGCACTTTATTTATTACTTTTTAAATTTCATTTTCATATTTGTATCAACAAGTGTTAATAAATAAAGTTTTATTGGTATATTATTTATAATGCCGTATACAATTGTATCACTGTGCAGTTGGCGTGAAATATTTAGGAAATTTTCAATGAAACGTCACAGATAAAAATTTGCTTTTATCCTTCTTCTAAATGACTTGTCAATCTAGTGAACTATAACACACCCTGGAGGAAACTTGTATGATTGGTAGAGTGCAGAAATATTGTATCTTAGTTTGATTTTCTTTTAAACTGCTTCTAAAAACAGCTATGAATTCGATGAATTGTATATAAAAACGGCGCATTTTAGTGCTTTTTGTAGGTACCTAATGTAGCTCGTGTCCGTTATAAGGCTTACAGACTGAAAGAAAATAAAAACGGCTTGGAGTCTTTTGTAGATCAAATAAAAATTTAAATTTCCCAGTGAGTCAACCGGGCCGCTAATTTAGTCCCCGCAAATGGGTTTCTTCTTTTAAAACCACAGAGCGAAATAAAATTCTTTATGAAATTGTCACGTCTTGAGCAGCTATCCGCGGCTGAAAGATGAACCAATAACCATGGTAATGAGCGAGCCGAGGCATGTGACTCCACAAGTGGTACGCAGCGCACCCCCACCCACCCCCTGCGTCCACCCCGCCGCCTTGAACCGATGTGCATAAAACACAATTCCATGGTAAAAAAGGAAGACTCCCGTGCTCCCGTGGTGTCATCAGCTCGTGGTTAAAATCTAATGAATATGTGCCTTTATGAATGTGTACAAATACGAGGGGCGGAAATAAGGGTGGGTGAAAGGATCTGGTCGATATTCGGTCACGTGGACTCCCAGGCAACCAACCCTCCCGTCCGGAACAGCGCCGTCGTAACCACTCCTGCAGATATCATCCTGTGTCATATCCTACCTCAACAGTGCTCACCTGTGGCACAAGTACATAAAATTTGGGTAGTTAGCCAACCCTTCACATCAATCAATTCCCGTATTAATCAATCAGATCCACGCATACACCGTTTCCTTGTAGGAAGCCCTTTTAAAAACCGTTTTAAGGAACTGGATAATTAATTGCTTCCTTCGTATTTTCATTGTTCAAATATCGGTACCATAATTCTTAATATTATAAACATTATAGAACGCATTTTTTGTGTGTCAATGCATTTTCATTTGAGCATGAATATTTTGGTGTTCGTATATATCTGTTGAATAAGGCCATTACATACAGGATGTTCCATATAAAACTTTCCACCTGAATATTTCGTTTAATGTGCAGTTTTGAAAAAATTCCAGAAACACGCCGATTTTTAATTTGAGGGGGACATCGACTTACATCATTACTTATTTTGTAGTTGCCACCCCTTCGTAGATCGAGATATCAACTTTGCAATTCCAAATGGCACTGTAAGGCGTGTGATACATCGTTTGAAAGCTATTTTGATACAGACTCTAAATCCGTAAAGAAAAATAAAAAATCATTATTCGTTTCCAAGAAAAAAATTTAAAACGTTTAAAATTGCTTCATCTTAATTTATAGCATGAGTTCACCATTGAAAAGATTTTCATACATCAAAACATAATTATTAAACTGCAAAGAGGTTTCTACGTCCGAAGATAAAAACAGTAATAAACGAAACGTAAGGAAAGTTGAGGTTCTTATCATAATTTTTTATAAATTCCATTGCATTCCATCCCATTTTACCTTTTTGTGATGATGTCATTATTTTATCGAAAATGTGTTATTGTTGAAACCATTTTTATTTGTATCAAATCTCATCTTCGGCTTACAATCAAAGTGTAACTTTTAAATTTATCAATTTTTATGGTTATGGTTAATTCGTTAGCTGAAGGTGAAATAATTTTTCTTCATGGAAAACGAAATGAATGTGCTAGAGAAACTGCTCGAATTTTCAATGAGTTGCATCCTGATCACCAAACAAGTCATATGTACGTGAGCTACATTGTTCAGAAATTTCGAGAAACTGGATCAATCAATCAAATCAAAGAAAAACAATCCTCCTAACGAATTAATGGAAGTAGGAATTTTGAGCGAACTGGAAATAAATCCACACCAATTCGTGCGAGCGCTAGAGCGTATTACAGCGTACTAAGTCGAAAGATTATCGGATTTTGCAAAAACATGATATCTGTCTAACAGAATTACAGAAAATCTAAATATACTTTACAATATTTGCTTCAGTGATGAGTGTACGTTTTTTCTCAATGGTGCAGTGAATAGGCATAACATTCGTTATTGGTCAGAAAAGTTTAATGTCTGAGCAGGAATATTGGGTAATTACATAGCTCGTCCATTTCTTTTAAATGGTACTTTGACTGCAGCCAGCTGTTTATATTTGTTGGAAGATCATATTGATCCCATGATCACAGAAATTCTGGAGAATGATGATCAGCTGGATGAAATTGTTGTGATGTTCCAATAAGACGGAGCTCCAGCCAATTTTGAGCGACAAAATTGAGCTTATTTGTATCAGAATTTTCCAGGATAGATAGGTAGGCGTGGGGCTATAGAGTGACCAGCTCGGTCTCCTGATTTGAGTACAAACAACTTTTTTTTTCTAGGTACATCTCAAATTAGTGGTTTTTATAAGTCATTCCGAAAATATTGATGATTTAAAACAACGTATTTTAAGCAAATGCCGGAATTTGACTCCAGAGGTTTTTGCAAATGTAAGGAGATGTTTCGTAGACAGGCTCCATATATTTATCAAGAACAACTGAGTGCACAGTTCGAGCAGTTATTATAAACAATTTAAATGTAAAAATACAAAATTCCAAAAATTTATATTTCAATGTTTTTTCCTTGAAAACGAATAATGACTTTTTTATTTTATTTTTACGAATCCAGAGCCAGTATCAAAAGAGCTTCCAAACGATTTATTACACGCCCTATAGTGCCATTTGAAATTTCAAAGTTGATACCTCGATCTACAAAGGGGTTACATACAACTACAAAATAAGTAATGATGTAAGTCGATGTTCGCCTGAAATTAAAAATCGTCGTGTTTTTGGAACTTTTCAATACTTCATATTAAACTAAATATTCAGGTGGCAAGTTTTAATGGAACACCATGTATTTTGCGCTTAAGGCACGGCCATGACAACAGCAACGATGCGGTCATGAAAATGACGCTCATGGAGAACTACAACATATCTATGGCTTACAACGGGAATAGTATCCACTTAATTTTCACTCAAATAACAAATTTAAACTCTCTTGCTTATAAGTATGTAATCCAGCACTCCTTGAAAAGATATTACAAACATATTACGTATAGACAGACGCATATCAAATGTTCCATTTTCATCGATAAAGCTTTCCTAATTTTTTTCTTCCTTGATTATGTCAAGTGTTACATACCAGATCGACAATATAAAGTAGATTTATTGCGAAGTGTATACACGGTGACTACGAACTTACCTAAAAAAAATTTGAATGTACAATCGTTTGTAATAATAATGACACTCTCTTAAAACAGTTTTTGAACTTCTGGAAGTTCTGAATAGAAATTTCATTACATCTCTCTTGGTAAGTGAAACAACTAATAACTAATGTTCAGAATTAAAGCAGATTTCAATATGAATACGCCAGAAGTTCAAAAGAAATCGCAAAATTCATTGTAGTGAGTGTCATTAATATTGCAAACGATAGTACATGGGACTGTTACAAGTACAATTTTGTAAAAAAAAATTAAAAAGGGCAATTCGAAAATGATTGAAAGAAATTCCTAAGCAAAGAAATAAATATTATATAACACATTGTTTATACAGCAAATTTAACTATTGCTGCTATTGCTATTAATAGAATTAATTTCAATCAAAAAGGGCAATTCGAAAATGATGGATAGAAATTCCTAAGCAAGAAATAAATATTATATAACACATTGTTTATACAGCAAATTTAACTATTGCTGCTATTGTTATTAATAGAACTAATTTGTGATCTTAGTTAATAAAATAATTTTATATACCTGATGTTACAACAAAATTTTGAACCCGTTTTACCTAGTTTCTACAAACTACTACTTCTAACAAATATGTCTGCTTCTTGTCCGTTTTGAACTTTGAACTTATTGGCAGCAACTATGATATGTTTGCGTAAATCATCAATAGTATGTATCCGCTTGTGCGATACACTTCTTTTTTTAAATATCCCAACAAAAAGGAGTCCAAATGATTTAAAGTTAGGAGATCGTGGCAGCTATGGTACCGGTCCTCCTCGTCCAGTCTTTTGGTATTAATATTTCGACACACTGTACATGGTAAGGATATAATTGAGCCTCGTGTATAATACACCACATTGCTGCAATACACCGTGGACGCCTTGGACCTCAATCTTTTCCACGATTCGGTTTCAAAGTTCTTTCGTGTTGCACTACACTTATACCTTCTGCACTCCGCGGTAAAAGCAGCTGCATTTGGCACAGGTTTACCGGAAAATCGTTCTGCTAAAGCATTTTCACATGACCATAAATTTAAATGATACATATACAGAATGATTTATTTAAAGATGCTTACATGGAAATTTGGGAAATGGTTGAATGTCTAGAAAATTAATTTTTGTGAAAACTATTATTTTATTCTTTGACTAACCAATATATACAACTTTTCTATTTTCAGGTACTAAATAAATTAACTTCTTGCATCGGAATGCCATTTTCAATTTCCAAATTTTCCAACAGCCGTTATTATTATATGTACTGAGAGTTTGTAGATAAATAAAAAAATTTAATTACCACATTTCAACAACAATATTTTTTTGCACAGTTGTCATGAGTCATGACCAGTGTTATAATAATAACAATTTTTATAGCAGCTGTCGATCCAGAATGTTATTTATAGTTGCAAAGTTAAGTATCAAAAGAAAAATTAGAGTCTAATGAACTGTGAAAATTACAAGAAAAATAAAGGCATCAAGAGCTTTCAGCGTCGCTCAACGATTTTGCAATTTAACCAACTTTGTACTTCCTATCATTTTCGAGATTTCTAGTATAAGTAATATTGTGTAAAACTATGTAGTCTGTGGAATAATACCCCGACCAGCGTTAAATTACACCCACAATATCTAGCTATATATTCATTATTATTAGCTATTGTAGATTATTTACTTACTTTACTACAAACGCTAATAATAATAAATATGTGTATATGGGTACAACTTGTTGGTTAAACCCTAGTTGGGGCATTAGTCCGCAGAGTAGTTAGTTTCACACAATATTATTAATACCTAATAAAAATGTATAAAAATAGGATATAGTGTTGTGAATATGTCAGTTTCAGACTTGAACATCCTTACTTACTAATGCTCTATATTTTATTCATGATTTTATATGATTCAGCGCGCGTCAAGGTCCTATACAATTTTAATACAAAATATACTTTGCGGAGATAAGTTATGCGGATATGCGATGAGTCTGGCTTACACTTATAATAACTCCTTTCCCCATAAAGACTTGATTATGAAAGATAGGTAAGTGATATGAGTTCAAAAATATTGCCATGAAATTGTTTTAAGTTACGTACGAATCGCTGTAATCAAAATAGGATAATAGTTGAACTTTATCTCTTTTCTAGCTTCTTCCTGTTTATTTGGTATATATTGATTTCGAACAGATTTGGACATACCGTAACATTTCGAAGAGAAATCTATCACTGCTACTACTGCCCCTACTCCTACTACTGCTATTACTCCTACTACTAGCACTACTACTGGTACTACTTCTAGTACTGCTCCTACTCCTACTGCTACTATTCCGACTACTACTGCTACTATTCTGACTACTACAGCTATTATTCTACTGCTCTTCCTGATCCTCTTGCTCCTCATGCCCCTCCAGTTTATTCTGCTCCTTCTGTTCCTTCTGCTCTTCCTGCTCTTCCTGCTGTTCGTCCTGCTCCTATTCCAGCTCCTCCTCTCCTTCACGACTACTACTACTACTACTAGTACTCTTACTCCTACTCCTGCTGCTCCGACTCCGTCTACCGCTACCACTACACTACCACCACCACTGCCACTACCACTTCCACTACTACTACCACTACGACTATCACTATTTCACCACTACTGCTAGTTACAAACCGCAAAATAATATACAGGGTGATTCAGAACTGCTCTAAACAAAATTTTAAACATTATACACGTCTCCATGGCACTTTAAACTGGACCACTGTAAAAATAAGGCAAAGAATGTAATCGGCGACCAAACAAAAACTTGAAAAAAATCCCAAGGAATGAAATAACATTTTATAACACCTATTTTATACAGCAAATTCAACTGCTTTTGCTATTATTGTTATTAATTATTAATAGAATTAATTCATTGCTTTAATTAAATAGTTTGACATACCTAACTTTACAAGAACAAAATTTTGGGCCCGTCTTACCCAGTTTCCACAAACTAACACATGTTTTCGCTTCTTGTCCGTTTTAAACCGTTAAGTTATTGGCAGCAGCTATGATACATTTGTGTAAATCATCAATAGTGTCCACTTCAGTGCGATACACTTCATTTTTTAAATATCCTCATAAAAAGAAGTCACACGGATTTTAAAGTCAGGAGAATGGTGGCGGTCGTGGTACAAGTCCTCCTCGTCCAATCCCTTGGTATTAATGCTTGAACACGCTATACATGGTACGGATATAATTGAGTCTCATGTATAATACGCTACACCGTAGACCTCCTTCTCTTCCACGATTCGGTTGCAAATTTCTCTTGTCACGCCCACGTTGCACTACACTTGCACTCATTGGCACATGTTTACCGGGAAATTTGCTAAATCATTTTTACTTTACCATAAATTAAAACGATATCCATCAACTCCGAGTTGCTATGCACGTGAGCCATCTTTGACATTTGTCTTTTACTAATGTAAACACTTGCATAACCAAAACGTTAATACTATTAGTAATCGGATTTCAATATTCACCTGGCTAGAGACTACAGTAGTTCAGCGGTGGAAAGGTTGAAAATACTACAGGTTCAATAATTTTTTTCTCGGGAGCTATAACGATTTTACAAAAAATTATACAGGGTGATTTACAGCTTATCTAAAAAAAATTAGGAATGCGTCATGACAAATGAAGTCAGTATTTTTAATGTTGTAAAATCCTTTTTTTCATGTGTCAAAAATGGCTTACGTGTATAGCAACTCGGAGTTGATGGATATCGTTTTCATTTGTGGTGGAATAAGTCAAAATTTCACGTCTGTATGCAGAACGATTTCTTAGTAGACATGTGCCAAAAGCAGCTACTTTTACCGCGTTAGTGCAACGCGAGCGTGACACGGGAAATTTGCAACTAAATTGTGGGAGATATGGAGAGCCAGGGCGCCCACGCCGTATTGCAACAGCCGAGGAACACATTTTATCCCTCAATAAGTACCAGGTAAATCGCACAAGTATAAGCAATGTCCCAAAACAGTGTGGCGTATCATACACGATTCTCTATTATGCCAATACCTTCCGCGTTTAAAACGGTCAAGAACTAGAAATATTTTTGTTAGTTCGTAGAAACTGGGTAAAACGGCCCCAAATGTGTTTACGCGTCGGTTTACAAAATTTTGAACATCATGTATGTCAAATTATTTTATTATTTAAAACCAGAAATTATGGTGCGACAACATTTTATTTATTTCTTTCCTTAGGAAATTCTTTTAATTTTTTGTTCGTCAGCAACTGGTTACATTACAAACATTTTTTTAGATAAATTCTGATTCATCCTATATGTTATAACGTGAATGTTTATTGTACATATTTACTACTAAATTTATAGGCTTTCCTAAATTGTGAATATATCCTGCATATTCGGTCCCTAATAATGTATCTATGTATTTGTGACACAATTTGACATATGGTGCCATCTCTCCATGCAATCCTGAAGTTATACTAAAAAGGTTTAGAGTTCTTTCAGACGGGGATATTGTATGAGTCATTCCTTTTGAAATCGTCTAATTGGTAAAGCCAGAGATTATATCTCTGGTAAAGCCGACCCATTTTAAATTCTGGTGAAACTTTGAAAATCTCTTCTCTAGGGTCCCAAACAACAAAATTTACACGAGTTTGATTTTTACAAGCGCTTGTTTCCGCCTATTTAAATAAAGACTCTTAAAAATTGCTATTTTTAAGCTTTATTAATTTTTGCTGTCAAATTTTTCTGTTTGAAGATATTCAGAGTTAAAAATTCATGCTCCGCGGGAATTAAGTATACATATCATAGACAAAATTCAGCCACAAGTTGACCTGAGTAGCGCACTCTTTATAGAAGAAAACTTTGCTTTAAATTTTGAAATTTTAAATAATCCCAATATTCAGGCTACGAAACGAGCGTGTTGACTGCGAGATAAAAAAAACTGGGTCTGCGTCGGTCCAGACGGTGGAAGTTATACTTCTTTAAAAAAAAAAAAAAAAAAGTTCTTAAAAATTTGTTCTTCCTTTTGAGCGTGACGCGGTTTCTCGACCAACATCCCATCCCAATGTGTCTAACGGGCGCAAAGAAGTATAACTTCAAAAATATGATACTCACAGAATCTACTATTCTTACTTTCAACTTTAAATGACTATATCACTTGTTTTGTTATTTTCATGTTTAGTGCATGTACGAGCCGTTTTTTTACAGCAAAAATCTGGACGTTTTTACTAATGAATTAAAATTACTTACCATCAAAAATAATTATAAATATGAAAAATATTTCAAGTTTTAATAAAGTTATGGATATTTAGGGTGTAAAATTGTTTCTGGAAGTAATTATCATCGAAAATGACTAACTGTAAACAATTTTTCAACGAGAAAATTATGTACATGCACTAAACATGAAAATAACAAAACAAGTGATGCAGTCATTTAAAGTTGAAAGTAAGAACAGTAGATTCTGTGAGTTTCAGATTTCGCAGTCAACACGCTCGTTTCATAGCCTGAATGTTGGGATTTTTAAAACTTGTGGCTGAATTTTATCTATGATATGTATATTTAATTCTCGCGGAGCATGAATTTTTAACTCTCAACAGTTAAGACGCTAGAGTCGATTGCAATTCACGAAAAATGACTAAAAACACTCATTTTCAGCACGCTGCTATTATTCAAAGAGATCGTCCGAGCCAACTATCTTCATATACACTGAAACTATTATCTTTACCACTCTGAATTCCGTCTTGATCATTCAAATATCTTCAAACAGAAAAATTTGACAGCAAAAATTAATAAAGCTTAAAAATAGCAATTTTTAACAGTCTTTATTTAAATAGACGGAAACAAGCGCTTGTAAAACTCAAACTCGTGTAAATTTTGTTGTTTGGGACCCCAGAGTAGAGTTTTTCAAAGTTACACCAAAATCTAAAATGGGTCGGCAACAATATTTTTTATTTTCAGACTATTTTATATGGAATGACTCGTATGTCTAAAAATACTGAATGTGAGGTACTAAATCTGCGGTTAAAATTTAACGACTTGCTAGATACGGGCTTTCAATAGTGTGCGTGTGCGATGATGTGGTACCTACCTATCTTTTGAATAACAAGAAAGAAGTGAAAAGGTGACGTACTATGTGGGTACATCCTATAGTAAAATGAAGAGAGGAGAAATGTATACATTTTTCGTTGTCAAACATTGCGCACTCTACTACTACTATAAGTACTATACTACCAAAAGTAGTATAATACAATACTATAAGTAGGTACCAAAAAATAATCACCGCCTATGTATTTTACTGATTGTGTATACCCGTCTGAAAAGCTTTATACAGGGGAATTTACAACTGAATCGTGGAGGAAATGAAGGTCCTGGCGTCCACGGCATATCTCCGAATAAGTACCAGGCAAATCGCCCAACAAGTACAAGGAATGTCCGAATCAACAGTGTCATACGACGGTCAATTATATCTGTGTATAACATTCAAAATATTTATGTTTGGGATTTTGAAAATCTGCACGCGATTCAACGGGATCATTTCCAACAATGATTTTCCTTAAATGGGCAATGGATGGACGAGAAGAGTTCGGTACCATTGTCACCACGATCTCTTGACAAATCCTTTGGACTTCTTTTTGTGGGTATATTTAAAAAGTGAAGTGTATTGCACCGAAATTGACACTATTAGTCTTGTTTCTGCAGCAGTTCAAACGGTTTGGAAACTGTTAGAAATATTCGACCAGTTAAGTTGAGAACGCGTTACCATTGAATTTGACGCAATAAATAGTTGGACGGACATTTCTGATAGTTTCCAAACAGTTTTCAACGGCTGCTAAAACAAACCTAATGATGATTTACGCGAATATATCATAGCTGCTGCCAATAACAATAACAAATTCAAAATAGAACCAAAAACAATCGTTTTAGCGCATAGAAACTGGGTAAGATGATCTCAAAGGGGTTTACACGTCAATGGACAAAAATTTTGTTCACTTCAAAATTTGTAGTTGTATTATCAGGTATATCAAATTATTTTAATAATTAAAACCACAAATAAATTTTATTAATTTGTGATTTAATAGCGGCAAAAGCAGTTGAATTTATTGATGTATAGTAAGTATAAAATATGTGTTATAAAATGCTTTGCCTTGAGCAAGGTCAGAATTTACAGTGAACCATGCTGGTGCTGAAGTGTATTTTTTAAATAATTTTCGAACTGCCCTTTTTGATTTTTTTATAAAATTGTATTTGGAGGAGTGACCTAAACATTCATAATTTTTTTTCTGGATAAATTCTGAATCACACTGGCTATCGAGCAATGGTAATTTTTTATCCGCATACTGTTGCCAGAGGCTAAAACCAGTAAAACGGATTTTATGCAGCCGGATACTGTATCCCGAACACGTCTGAAGAGCTCCATAGGAACTGGGTAGGCTTGCTAGGTAACCGGGAATGGCCGGAATTTTCCGCGAATATATTTTTTTCCGGTATACTCTAATTTTTAACAGCAACCTATCTGGTATGCGAATGTATATGAAGTGCTATACAAATTCACTTGCTGTCATTTGCTCTTTAAAAACAGTAAAGAATAAAAACATTTGGTAAAATTTTTGAAAAGTTTTGTTTTTGTCTCGATAAATTTACAGACGTGCATAAGTATATTTATATTTTTATATAAAAAAACAAGGCCGGATACAAAAAAATAAGAGGCAAAAAAATTGTATATTTAGTGGCTTTATTAAAATAAATTATGAAAATTGCAAATAATTTAAAGAACAAATCAACTTATCCTGTGTGCATGCCCCTGTAATCATCGGATCAACTGTAGTATAGTTGCAGCAAGAATTCAGACGATTTACGTCACGGTTGATATTACGCAATTGTTTTTATTGTCAACATAATTTTCGATAGTTTGTCGCGTTAAAAACAATATTTTTTTGTAATTTAGTGCAATGTATAATGCAAACATTTAGTGTAGTAGGTATATAGTTTTATTATTCTCAGTTGCAGTTTCCTAAATACATGTATTGATGAAAATATACTCAATTATTTATTTGATCGTATGATGTAAGTCATCCAAATTCTTGCCGCAACTATAGTTCTAAATGATACTTAAAAGTTACTCTAAAGATTTTATGACAATCGGTGAGTGTGTTTTAGATATTAAAAAACAACATAACACCCTCTATCTCTAAACGAGCAACATATTACTAAGGAATTTTTCGTACATATGCTTTGATGTCTATTATTTCTAGTTACTCCATGACCCCTTAGTTATGGGACACCCTGTATATTTTTCAAAATAATAGTATTGATATAATTGATCTAATTAATATTATTATTATTATTATATATTATTATTAATAATCCCGGAAATAAGAAATATTTTCCCAGGTTAGGTATTTCTTAATCTGACGACTTTGATAGGTATGAAAGTATGTATTTGCTGCATGCAATTCCTTACCTCATATACAGTATCTAAAGTACAGTATCCTTGTCTGGATTCTTACATCAGTGTTGTGTAGTCTCAAAGATTGAAAATGAAGTGGGTTAAAAATGAAATAATACAAACAGTCTGGATAATCAATTATATTTAATCTTAAAACATCTTTACAAAACTATTAGTACCTATATGTAACAATAATTTAAAATATCAGTTTAAATATACTCTTATTTGGCACGTTTCCTCATAAAATAGGTAGATATATTATTATACAAGTGTACATTTTAAAATGTTAAATATTGTGCAAAATAAGTTTATAGGTGTTGATGATATAGAATATATAGACTATTAATGTAAATTAAAGAACACATAATGTTATTATTAAAAAAATAACAAAATTCCCTACAACTAATTACAAAACAGCCGAAATATAGCACAATGGAAAAGATTTGCTGAATTGGTTGTTTAACGTCCAGGTAAAATATATCATTTAATTTATCAACATTTAGTCATAATTTTAGATTGATAAAGCTCAATGGGCTTGGTCTGCGCAACAGAGACATTTTCAGAATCACAGAGTCTGAAAGTGAATACCTATAAATGCACCTTTTTTGGTTCCGATATGAGTTATATATATTTTCTAAATATTGTCAGTATACTTATAATTTGATTAGTATCAATTATTGTAGCTTGTATATAAACTAAAATTTAAACTATCGATGGATTGCAAATATCTAAGAGGAGCTTTCCAAATAAGAAAATACTATAGGAATATTTATTTATTTGGATTACATCCAGGCAGTCCATACAGTTGTATCATTATGCAGTAGTGTTAGTACCTACAGTCCAAATCTATTCTAAATTGGTCTCAAGTACTATAGCTACTTTTAAAATTGGGACTTACTAATTATTATATTATGACAACATTGTATTGACAAGTTTCTGCTGCAGTTCTTAAGTAGGTACAATAATTACCAACATGGTTAATGTTAGTTAGTATATAATGTACATGTATCCCTCAAATAAGTTCATTAGTCACAAAGAATGAGTCTATGCAGTAGCCTATCTAGTATTTAATTATTGTCTTGTAAAATTAATGATACGCAACATGTTTAACAGCTGTGCACAATTGTTTACTTTAAAGGAATTTTTAAAACAAAGCTCTAGATGAGAAAGTTTTTATTGTCCACAACTGTATTTAATAAAATTGTAAATTTATCTCAACTTCCTTTTGTGGTTTTCAATTCCCAACTATAATAACACATCGTCAATTGCATGTGTACAATTGATGTATGTTGGTACATAAATTGGAAAACCTAATGTACAGAGTAGGCCAACTTGAACATTTTTAGGGGAGCTAGATAAAAACTATTTCAAATTTCACTAGTTTCCGGAAAAATTTTAAGAAAGGAAGAAAATCACATCTCTTTAACAGTTTGAGAAAGGTACAGGCAAATTTTGTATTTTGACCAATTGTTATCTTTATAAAATCATATAATTAAGTGGTATATTCAATATTTTTGTGGTTTATTTGACTCAAATTATATATTTTTTGATTTTTGAAATCTTCCTTTGAACTTATTTAATAATTCAAACATTCTATGACTCAATTTAGTGTGACATATACACTATTTTTCATCAATCAGTCAAATAGGTTCGTAGTACAAAAACAATTAAATTACAAAAAAAAAGGACATCAACTTTGCAATAGAATTCAATAGTGTATACAACATTTTTCAATGGCTTCAGGATTTTCAGTTATAACCGAAGACACATTTTTTCCAATGGGACACCCTATATTTTTCAATTTTTAACCTGCGAATAATTTTTCTTTAGTTTCGTTTTCCACAATTATGCTTTTGCAATTCAAATATTTTATAACACAATTCAGTTTGCCAAACACTTTTTTCATCAATCAGCCAAATAGTGAATATCACAGGAACAATAATTAAAAAAATATATATATCTTTGATAGTATGAGATCCAACTGCATGATTAGTATGTCTGTGTTTTATAGGTAATGCAATTTTAAAAGATGATTATTAATACAAAAATTCATTTCTGCCGAATTGCTTAACAAAATAAGACCGCAAGTATTTTAATTTATTTTTTTTTTTAAGTAATTTTGTCATCTTTGCGACGATTTTTATTATTTATTTTTTAATATTTATTGAATTTTTTTATTAAAAATTTTAAATTGTTCAAACATCTTTATGGAATTTATTATACATAATGGTTTGTAGAACCAGACCAGGCTACAATTAAAAGGTTACTTTTTGATATTTACCAAAAGGCTTCAATAAATGAACATCAAAAAGTAAACTTTTATTTGTAACCTGGTCTAATTTTGCAAAGCACTATGTGTAATAAAAACTTCATAAAGGTATATGTTTGATAAATATAACATAAGCCAACACAACATGCTACACACTGAACCACTGAAAGATCTGTCAAAATTATGCTTGTTTGGTGGTTTCTGTATGCAGTTCTCCAAGAATTTTTAAATATTCATCATCGTGATAGAATCCGCTTAGGTCCCGGACTCCTTGTCATGTGAATGGTCCCATAAATTTCCCCAAATACAAAGTCCGTTTTCATCAACTTTGACATTCGTCAGACAAATAGACAAAACAATAATATATATAAAAAATAACATTATAATTAAAAAACAGAGGGACGTAGTAATCACGTGGTCAGATCTTTGACTATGATGTTTACGTATAGCATAATGTATACATTTCTCAAATAATTAAAGATAATGAGATACAGTTCATCAATTTTTTATTGAAAATTGAGTCTGAAATAACTACTTTTCAAGAAATACAAGAAACAATGTGTCAAAATCATCCATTTATGTATTTTGGTCCCACCGCATTGTTTTCACATTTTATATTATATTCAATTGGCCTTTAGGTAGTTATTTTGTTATTTTAAGCCATTGCAAACCATAAAAGTCAGACATAGCATTCATCATTCAACGTACACCCTGTATATTAAATAAACCAAAACCGAGTATCGAAAAAGTGCATCTAATTGATCTATTCTTATATTATTGTCTCATAATTTATTGTACTCATTTATAAAATGAATTAATCATTAATCAACAAGTGGTACACCATTTGTAGAATAATATATATATAGAAATGTTGGAGTCGTTGCAAGTCATTAATTAATTGCTCCACAGTTAAACAACCAATTACAAATTACAAGTATCATTCGAAACGTCCCACCATGGACTTCACATAACTAGTGGAGCTGTTAATACTTCTGTGACTACCATTATCCACGGTGGCACTTACATTGTTGACGAAAGTTCTCTTACAGCTAACGTTACTGGAAGTTACCACCGTCTTATTGGGACTACTCCTTGTGCTCGTCGCTGAAATGCCATTGGCCGACAGCCTACTGGGTTTGGTAGGTATTGGAGGAGGTGCCTTTGTTGGCCGTTTAATGATTGTTCTCTTCTCATGCAAAAAGTTCTTCTGTTCTGAATTTTCAGTAAGAGTTTCAGATGTCCTGTATTTCAGTGTATAAAGGACACCGCTATCGTTGTTATTAAAACTATCCTGTTTTGCTACCAGCTTACCATTAGCGTCTCTAATATATTCTTCTGTTAAAGAATCTTCTAAAATACTTTCATAATAACTATCGGAATTTTGACTAGAATTTAAACTAACTTCAGAATGGGTGGTGGTGTTTTGACTAGAATCTTCAATCGAGGGTGGTTGCCCGGTGTCCAGGTCGCCGCAGTCGTTTGTACTATTTTTGAGACGCTTTTCAAGTTCATTAAGTACTTCTTTTTCAATGGTGTGGTCTAATTGTTCAGGTTCACCCATGTCATTATCAACCTCGTCACATGGGATGTCGACCAACAGATTTACTCGACTGCTGTGTCTCGAGCCCAAAAATAACTTGTGCGGATCTACGTAGTCAGGATTGGCTATTTTCTCACCCATAGCTTCTGAACCTTGTTTGTGTACAGGATATTTATGGTGGTGCTTCTGTTCTTCGGATAATAACTGGCGGACACGTTGTACTATGCTAAACCTAATCACGGACTTGCGGTATATCTTGTGGTCGGGGTGCTCGTTGTCATCTATTTGAGATGAGAGATCACTGAAAAAAAAATTAAATAATAAAATTCTGTTTTTTTTATGTAATAATGTTGAAAGTTACAGAAATATAAATAATATATGGAATAAAAAAAATGTATACAGGGTGTTCTGGTTACTTAGGTACTACAGTTCATCTATCTATAGGTATCTTATCTCAGTGAGAGGCCACAGGTGGTATTTAATTATAGTAAATAGATTTACTTCAGAGGAACTAAATATAAACTTGGAGTGTCACAAGGTTCCACACTTGGACCACTACTTTTTCTACTTTGTTAATGATTAAATATGAAAGAAAAGTCTTAAATATATAGGAATATTAATATATAATAAATTACCCAATCATTACTAATTTATCACATGTAGGAATAGAATATTTATGAAGCAAATTAAATATTAAGTATTTAATTGAAAATAGCTTTTACTCGATAAATGAATTTTTGAATAGTAAATTCAGTTAATTCAAATTAATCTAATGTTATTTTTTTTATCTATTTTTTGTCTTGTCGCCACATTTTAAATTCTGGATTTTATTTTAGCTTTAGCGTTCATTATACAGTGTGGAAGAAAGGTATGGAATAAATTCATTATTTCTAAAACTACGAAGTTTCATGAAATTTCCTCGGACAGGTCGATTTTGCTTTTTAAAAATACTCTTTTTTCTATACCAACGCATTTCCGACGTTCATTTGTTTTCGCGTGATGACGTCATCGGATATTTTTTTAAATAGAACCCCTATATTTTTTCATTGGATTCTTGTAGAGCTTAACTTGCTGAATTCAAAAATGTATAATTTCAACACTTTATTCCTTCAACTTTAGCAATAGTGCAGCTATTGAAAACTATTATCGTTTCAGGTAAAGTGCCTTTTCTACTGAAAATACAGCAAAATTTTACTTGAAAATGTTGTTCAAAACGGTAAATTATGGAGACGTGCAAAATTTTAAAAAGATCGGCCTGCTTTGATAAAATCTTTGTGCTTTGTTGAAAAATGGTTTCAAAATCAAACCTCGCCGATCTTCTTAAAATTTTGCACGTACTCATAATTTACCGCTCTGAACAACTTTTTCAAGTAACATTTTGCTGTATTTTCAGTAGAAAAGTCACTTTACCTGAAACGATAGTTTTCAATAGCTGCACTATTGCTAAAGTTGAAGGAATAAAGTGTTGAAATTATAAATTTTTGAATTCAGCAAGTTAACTCTACAAGAATCCGATGAAAAAATGTGAGTTCTATTTAAAAAATATCCGATGACGTCATCACGCGAAAACAAATGAACGTCGGAAATGCGTTGGTATAGAAAAAAGAGTATTTTTAAAAAGCAAAATCGACCTGTCCGAGGAAATTTCATAAAACTTCGTAGTTTTAGAAATAATGAATTTATTCCATACCTCTCTTCCACACTGTATACTGTATGTTATTTTGTGAATATGTTCATTTTAAATAATATATCATTATCATTATTATTATTATAAACTACAGAAAGTTGAATGGCGCCTGAAAATCCGAGATTTGGAGGTGTGCATCATATTATATTTTTTGGAAAATGTTACAAAAAATCTGCAAAAATGGTGAATAAATGGATGGAAACTTTTTGAATTAATAAAGTTCCATCAGTCTTCGTTCATTAATTGACATTTAACAACCATGAAAACACTTTTGGTTAAGAAGAAACTACACCGACACTATCAGTGTAGAGAGGCATGTGAAATGTTAAACAGAGCAATGTAAAATATGGATAAACAATGCAATACTCCTACAGTGGTTGCACTATTTTCAATAGTAAAAATGTATGTAGACAATCACTGCTGATCTTATGTAATCATAAGGTAACATCTAGATCGGCCCCAACAACGCCCCAACTGACAACAGCATATCTGTATACTGGGTAAAGGGACATGAGAGGTGCAGTTGCAATAAAGTAAGAAAAATAAATAAGTTGACAAGTTGGGCAAGAGTGTATTGGGTCCCAATATTTTAGACATGGTCCCTCCAGTATGCTTCTGCTGTCAGATTTTGTTGGAATTGAAAGGAAGACACCTACAAAGAATTTAGATAATGGTGGGATGAAACAAATTTCTGTCAATTTAATAAGGAATTCCTAAAGTACACCTGGAAGGATACAGCCAAAAAGCATCTGGTCATATCTAGGACAAATTTACACCTGATGACAGGTATTCAAACTGTTGATTAAGGATGTACCTTTATTACATGAGGAAGTGTGAAACATTTCTTTGTAGGGGTTACGAACAGGAAGACGAGACAGTATTTCATGAATTCTGTGAGTGCCCTGCTAACTGGCCAACAAGAGAATCCGTGTTGGGAGAACCGTGGCCTTTTATTATAGAGATGTCTCTGAACAACATCACCTCCTCTTTCTTTTCATTAGGATCATCCGCAACTCAGGTGAATTGATCTCCTAATGGAAAGAAGTACAACCTAATGGGGCTCAAATGCTGTAGCCTCTTAAACTACCTACCCTCCCCACAACTCCAGATTCGAATAAAAATGTCCTTCAACACTTCATTGTACACTGTTCAATATAAAGCAACTAATCTCAGTAAAAAATAAATTAAACATGAAACTGTTATTTTGTTAGTACTTGGCAAACACGAAATATAGTCGATATAATTAACACAATTCCAATCATTCAGAAATTTTAGAACTCAATGTGACAAACAGGTTCAAATTTTCATAATTTTAAATGAACTATAGCCTCTTTAAAGTTATATCATTTTTTCTAGTTTTTTAGATTTGACTGTAAATTATTCCTATAGTATGTATTTTAACCACAGCATTTTTATTTCAGAAGTTTAAAAGATGCAATGTATTTGCAAATGGTTGATATATAGTATATATTTGGAATTAGAAAGACACGTAAATTTCATCTATCAAAAAAAAACTCATTTGAGTCATATTTAATTAAAGCAATGTATTGCCATTTTTCTCTTAATAATTAATAATTCTTGCGGAAAGAACCCGCCTACAGCCAAAGTGCAACAAGAAATAAACCAATTGTTCTACTATTAGTACACAACAGCTTTCAAACAATTTAAAATAGTTTTTAAATGTTTTAAAAATCAGCTGGGTTTTATCATAATTCTAGTTTTATTTATAGTCCTTAATGTTATTGTTTAAATAATTCCATAATTTGTTGTTGGAAATTTTTTATAACAAAGTAACAAAAAAATGTTGCAAATTAGCAGAAAATATTTTTAATAGTAATTGTAATGGCCAAATTTTTTAGACAAATAAAGTATTTTTAGATAAATCTGACTCAAGTCCAAGTATTACATAAATAATATATGGTAATTTAAAAAAAAACTGTTTATCCAAGATCTCTAACTAAAGAAGTTTGTTAAACCACTCAATGATTAAAAAATCTAGTCATTAAACAGAACACCTTGTATTTTCATTAGGAGTAGAATGCACAAATTTAATTTATTTTCCATTAAAAGTATTCCTAAACATAAATATTTTTTCATATTTTGAAATATTTTATTTAAAAATAAATGTTGTGTTTTTGTAAACATTATGCAATAATTGAAGTAGGTACTGATGTAAATATTAAATTTCAGTCATTATATATTGATTGATTTAACACATTAAATCCTTATCAATTTGCACAGTCACGGTAAAATACATCATTCTATTTGGACATCCATATTAATAAGCTCCCTATATAAGGGATTAGTACTATCTAAATTAATTTATTAAATTCCGCTGTACAATAACACACATTGATTAAAAAAGAAAACATATTATTTAAAAAATGAACATTTATAATTTATATGACACAAAATTAATTTACATGCCTTTTTGAAATTAATTGAAATAAGTGTCAGTCAATTTTAGTTATTTTAAATGAATAAGAAAATTTACTTACTTTTCGTGTAACTCTTCAAGACTAGCATTTGAGTTCTCCTTCAATGACATATCGGGCATGGATTCCTCATTCTTAGACTGATTTTGTAGCTCTTCGTTTGTAGTAATTTTATCATTTAACTGAAAAGACCTTGGTAGAGAATCAGCTTTGCTGGGTAGCTTAAGCGTCTCTTCGTACCATACCGACGTTGTTGGATCACTCGTAACATTCTTCCTATTGTTCTGCTTACAAAATGCTTTATGGAAGCTCTGATTCTGCATCAGAATCTCAGACACAATCTTTTCCAAATTATTTTTAATTACCTCTGGATTTGCTTCTTCTTCTTCGTCCTGTTCATAAGTCACGTCTTCACTGACATTTTGAGGTAAGCTTTCAGTGGATTCACCGACGGCGTCGCATGTTTCGGAGTCGGATAAATCCGTGTAGAATCTCGCGCTACTGTATTCTTTGGCTTTTTTAATTTTGGCAACTTTTTTGGGCATCGTCTTTGAATTGTACTGAGGAATCATGTTAGGTTCAGATTTTCGTCTCCAACTGCCCAGTGAAGGGAACGATCTGTCCTGAGATGAGGCCCGTCTGTTAGAAAAATCACGTGTCTTCCGCACTCTGCCTCTCCTTTCTAGGTAATGAGGGGTAGTGTATTGTCTGAGGGGAGACCATTTGTCAGTCGTGTCTTCTAAAACCAAAATGAATATAATTGCATGAGAGTTTCAAATAATATTTTATCTTCTTACATTAGCAATTTGTTGGTGTATCAACTATATGTGATTACTACTGTACCCATTAGAATAAACTCAACAATCTAATAAAAAAAGAAACAAATTATAGCACATAAATTTATCCCCTCACTAAATTTACTACCTCTAATACATCTAAGATTTAAAAAAAAAAAATGTGAATATTGACCATTTTCTGTCATGTAGACTTTTTTGTAATAATCATTACCTGTGTCATTTAAATCTTGACCAAGCTGTAAGACTAGCTGCCTTGCATGGCTGGGTATAACTGCACTATAATTTTCCAAAATTACCCTCTTTATCTGCAATGTCCATTCTCTTTTGTGTTGCGGTGATCTAGCTTTAAGGGTGCATTGAAGACGAGGATTATCGAAAGGCAATACATGAAACGATAAGGGTTCTCCTCTGACTTGTTCCACCAACATCAAATTTGAACACTGAAATATTTAAAAGATGCATTACAAAAATGTATCTTCTATTTTTTTCACATCACATTTTTACTTTAAATCAAGGGTGATAAATTGTTTCATCAAATATCTGGTCACTTACCATAATATGATTCTTGTAGGTCAAAGCACCATCTTGCTTGCTTTTAGCTAATAGCAAGACCTTGTCAAATAGAAAGACATGCCTCCTCCCTCTCGCTCCTACCACCCTAAAAGTACCCTCTGCTATCAATTCTCCTAGTGCAGTAAGATCTGGTCCACTCCATCCATATAGTTGCGATTGAATTTCTTGAACACGAACAGCATGCTCATGTTTGCGTTTCATATCGTTAATGTCACTTGCAATTCCAGTCATAGTCGTTAAAGCTAAGTCCACAGTAGGCTTGTGGTCCGGATCACATTGTTTGGATAATCTCTACAAGAAAAAAGAACAATTGTTTGATCGGGTTTCAATACACATGTAAATGTATATATACCTGTAGTAGGAGATGATATTTGAGGATTCTTTGGACTGGCTTAAGCAGGTAGGAACCCAAAGGAAGAGCATGGCCAAGAGCAATCTGCCGTTCTCTAAATAACGGAGCCATCTTTTCATCTCTGGTCAATTCTCCAAGCACTTCCATTGTTCGAGGGTAATTGGTGCAATATTCATTATACAGCGAGGCAAATCCAGTGTGATGCTGAAGGAAACAGTTCGCAGTCTTTGTCGCCACACAACTGGCTTTCATTAAGTCTTCAAGGAATAATCTAAATAAAAAAGACACTGTCACACAAGTCCATTACAAATATTTTATCTACACAGTTACTATATAGGGTGAATCTTAAGTTGGGGTTTTCTTTCAACGCAATATAAACCTAAAAAAACTAATTCAAATTCTTCAAGTAACATTTTTTTTTTCAGAACCTCAAAGACCACAGAAATATATACGTATATTATATAAGGCTTAATTCCGCGGCATTTTCTATCAATTCAAGCAACTCCTCCACTGTCTGGTCATTAAACACTAAAATTTTCATATACCTAAACCCACAGATAAATATATCACATGGGTTCAGGTCTGACGTTCTCACAGGCCATCTTATTGCCGAAACTCTCGGCGTATAATCGCAAAGCTGCTGTGGCATTATGGTGGCATTCCTCATGTACCAACAACACATCAACCAATTTCTTTATTAGAGTAATTATGGATCATTATCAAATACTTACATTGTGCTAAAGTTGAAAATTTGACAACAACAAAAAATCGTGAACATGAAATGTTTTGACGCTTTTACAGTGCTGTTTTGGGACTCTCTTATATTAAATTTATGATAAGTTTTATACAGAAATGATATTTGATTTCACAATTTATTCTTTTTTTGATATTTCGAAAAATTTGAGGTCTATGTCATGTTAAAAAAAAACCGTTACTTAATATTCACATTATATATTAGTAATTAAGTGATATTGAAAGCATATAGGTACTTAATTTCTTAGAGGCCTCTATAGGTATTCTGAAAAGAGTTTTGAAATAATCATAATCGAGGTGATTTGTATCATCGTTTTTAGAGAGAAAAAAATAATTTCTGGAAAGTCCTAAATAACTTAAATCCATAGATTTATAATGCTTAAATAATATTTTTGCCTCAAATAGACTAGCAGTTTATAACCTAAAGATTGAAAAATAAGTAGCTTTCCTAGAAGGGGTATATATTTTAATTTATGTAATCTTCCCTAAAATATTTAATAATAATTTTGCAAATTGAGAATTAAAAAGAATATTATAAAGAGTGTCGACAGTATAGCTCTGTAGTAATGGCATAACAAAAAAAAACCTAATAGGTACAAAGTAGTATGATTTAGATTTAGAATAACACGTTAGTTTTATAAGACCATTTTGAAAGTATGTGCTCACCTGTTAAACTCGTATATTTCTTCTAAATTGCTAAACAGATGCTGCAAATGCTGAGCTAGTGGACATTCTGGGTCTGCCCGCCAAGGTTCCAAGTAACCCTAATGAGTAATAAAACAGGCAATGTAATTAAGTGAAACAAAAAAAAGTAAAATGCAGAACTCATTTATTGCAGTCGCTTAGCACAATTTGCAAATGAAATGCCCGCAGCTACAATAAATCATAAGACTTGACGGCAACCTTGCTGTCTCCATTAAAAATCTGCATATGCGACATATTTATTTAGGTATTGGAAAAGTAACTAACAGCAGAGCGAAATAAAACCAAGAAATTCAAAATTGGTGTTAGCTACCAGTATCGATTTCAGTATAGTTAGATATATTTTAAAATGCAAGTCTAAAGAAGGTGTGAAACATATGTCTTTCAGCAATTGCAAATGAAATTTATAATTAAAGGCGCTTTGGTGCAAAATTGGGTTTGATTTCTTCCTGACCGAATATTTTTTGCTAACTAATTGCGCTTTGCCCTTACCATTTTTTTCTGTTCTACAAAATGGTATTATATCAGTTGTATAGTTCGATGTTTCAAAAGTTCAATAACATATTGATGATGGGCTAGAAGAATTGAAAAGTGGATCTTAAAAAGGGATCACGGGATATTTAAAGAAAAGAATGACTGGCAATAAGAAAGTGCAATTAGTTGTCTTAAAATACAACCAGGAGAAAATAAAGACAAATATCCAAATTTTCGTTCTTCGGAATTTCTCCAATTTTATATAAATATCGAATTTGGGTGAGTGTGTGTGTGTGTGTGTGTATGTGAATTTGTACAGTGGCCTGACTATGGTTAAACTTCTAAATGTTATGTTAGGTACATTAAATATCTAAAAAAATGCATTAATGCGTACTAATTTATTTATATTGAGTATATATGTGACTATGTGCACAGTCTCTATGGCATCCTTCTGGATGAGACATACAAAGGTATTTATTTCTACAGTTCTCATGGTATACCGGCAACGTTCTCAGAATTCCATATACGTCTTGAATGAATCCAACGATTTTTCAATTAAAGTTAATCACCGCACCGATAAAAAGGAACTAGAAATTAAATTAACGTTGCGTAATTTTGAATTGTGGAAATGTGAACTGTAAATAAATGTGATGTTAGGTCGACGATGTTTGTTTTATCAGCGACAGTGCGCAAATTTCTTAATCTTTTACAGGGGGGTCCTTTATTCAAAACATCATTCACTAGCGCCTCTAAGGCTCCAATAAACATATAATAATATTCGATAAGTCAATTTCCAAACAATTGCAATGTTTCTAAAGTTTCCGCATTGTGAAACATACACGGGACACTGCTTCCGATGAACGACAGCCGCACTATTGGTAATAGCGGTGGTGATATTCTTCAGTTGAAGAGATTAGGGGATGGAAATCTTCCACCGTAGCGGAACGGTACGTCGACAAGTCTACAGATTCTCAGGTCAAAATTGCCACAAAAATATCTGGCGAATTGTCAAATTTCAGTACTAAAAACGTTACCATTTCTACGCAGGATATTCAGCATGGATTAACGATTTCTGTTGCCGCTTATAACCAATCGAATGTTACAATTAATTTAGTAAAATAATTTGTAATAGTTAATATGCATAAAATGTGTTGAGAATGTTTTAATGTACACTTATATTTTTTGGAACAAACACTTTGAAAGTGACATTTGTCTGGGTGGAAATTAATCACTTTCCAACCTGGTAATTTTCCATCTAAACATATGTCAAAGTCAGAAATATGTTTATTTAAAACATACGGTAAGTTTGAAATATCAACATTACATATATAGTCGTAAATCAAATTCATTTTATTGTGTTGTACTAATATTTTACTTTTTTGGCGAAAATGAAGCACACATTAAGTTTATCTTTTTAATTCCAAAGTGGATACATCCTGTATAATGGATTGAACAGTGGAATTCTTGAGGAAGCGGCGATGATTCATTTTGGTGAGTCGCAGGCGTGATTCTCCGAAATCGCTAATCAGTGATCAAGCAAGGTCGAACGCGTTCACTCCACGTCCCCGCAGCAACAACAACATTCATATTATTAAGTTGGCTGTGAGGTGAGGTGCATTTTTTTATGGTACCGACAGACGTAAATAGACCACACTGTTTCAGATTCACTTGATCTAGTTTCATAGACTCAGTGTCCTCAGTGATTATTTCATTGTGACTGTGCACGGTAATTTCGGTTACTGCACATAAAAAAGTTCCAGGCATTTTAATGACGTTTTTAATAACGCAGATGAATATAACTCAGTTCACCCTATATTTTTCGATATTTGATACCTGTCTACTATAGTCGAGGCCCAAAATAATAGTGTTTCATGTTATAAACTAACACCACCACCCGCTAGCCATTTCAAGCAGTCAACACAAAGATAAATACATGCAACCCATATACAGGGTGGGCCAATGGAAAATTTCCACTCCGATCATTTGGTTTAAAATAAATATCTGGGAAAACGCTCGGACACGTCGACTTTTGATTTGAGGGGGAACTATTTTCTAGTTTTTTTCATCCCTGTAGCTTTAAACCCCTAGCTGGAAGAGGACAACCCCCCAAATTTTAATAGGGAATAGAGATCGTGTATGCCTCTTTTTAAAGGTCTCATCGAGTTCTTTATGACTACAATTTCGCCTCATTATTTTTTTCCGTTGAATCTACACGTGAACTTTATCTAACAAACTACTGTTCACAAAATGTTCACCCTTATTTATTTAGAAGTTTTGTTAGAAATAATCTCACCGGCAGGAATTGCCGGTGAGATTATTTCTAACGAGGATGATTATGACCGACGATTACAATTTGTAGAAGAAATGACTGAACGGTGTATTGGCAATCCGAATTTCCTGTACAATATCTGATTTTCAGATGAATGCTCCTTTTTTATACATGAGTTGATGAATCGACATAATTGTCGATACTAGAGCGATTCAAACCTAGATTTATTTACAGAGTCTCACACTCAACATCCTGAAGAGTTGAATGTCTGGGCAGGTATCTTAGGATTCTTAGGCAATAAATTAATCGGCCCATTCTTTTTGCAAGACAATTTGACTGGAGAGATGTCTCTTACTTTGATTCAAGACAATATTGTTCCTAGAATAAGAGAGGTTATTGCCGAAGATAATAACTTGTCATGTGACAAGTGTTTTTTCAACAAGATGGGGCTCCAGCCCATTATGCAGCCCCCGTTCGGCAATTCCTCAACGAAAATTTTAGAGGTCATTGCATTGGCCGTAGGGGATCTATTGAGTGGCATGCAAGGTCCCCTGATCTTTCCTGTCTAGACCCCTATCCCCTATTCAAATTTGGGGGGTTGTTCTCTCCCGAGCTAGAGGGTCAAAGCTACGGGGATGAAAACAATTGAAAAATAGTTCCCTCTCAAATCAAAAGTCGACGTATTCTAGCGTTTTCCCAGATTTTTATTTTAAACCAAAAGAATCGAAGTGGAAAGTTTCCATTAGCTCATCCTGTATTTATTGTATAAAATTAAGGGACAGCAAGGAAGAATATACAATTGCGAAAATACTGGATCACGCGAACAATTCACGGATGGTATTTTAAAAATGAGCTTCCGACAATCAAGTGAAGAATATCGGATGATTAAAGAATTGTATGTAGAAATTAGGGCTTAAAACAAAACATGGGTGTTGGTGATGCAGTTGAAATATGTACTCGTAGTTCATTAACAAGAGTATCTATGGGTAGTGTATATCGTACAATAAGGGACAGCAAGGAAGAATATACAATTGCGAAAATACTGGATCACGCGAACAATTCACGGATGGTATTTTAAAAATGAGCTTTCGAGAATAAAAAAATTCAGGTTGCTATCTCACAGAATGCAATTTTGCTTAGAATATCTAGAAGTATGCCTTTGCGAGTTCTGCGTGACATGAATGTTCGCTTTATAAAACGAACGAAAGAGTATGCTGACAGAAAAGGACGAAATAGTGATATGACGAATAAACTGTTTAAGACAAATATAAGAAGGTTGGAGTTTGAATTGAAGAATATATTTTATATCCTTCTATATTATATAAACACTGACCAAACATGGATAAATGAAGGCCATACGATGACAAAATAAAATAAGATGACACTGTTTTGCCACATACGGAATCTGGTGCTGTCATGGTTGTATGGATAATGCCTCCTTCTATAAACGTTGTTCGTAATACACCAGAATCACGTTTCAACCATCAAAAGCATGCACACTGTATCTAAAACAAAGCATTTTCAACCTCATGTGAGCATTACAAACGCAGTGTGAGTGCGTCTGACGTTTAGAAACTGTTTAAAACTGTTTTGTGTTAACTCGTGACCGTGCTAGTAACCGATAGTGTACATACAGTGTGGATGTTAAATAGTGCATTATATTATGTGTTAATGTGTGTTCTACATTCACTGAACATCAACAAATTTTTGGTAATTTTGTATTCTTTGGATCATTCTCAACTGGTACGTCTATGGCATCTAAGTAATGTGAATGAATCACTCTCTATTATTTTGGACTTCGGGTGGTGGGTGATTCAGTTATGTCATTAATTGTCAGGGAAGATGAGAAAAAATTAGTATAATTTGAATACGCGATTAAACGAATTTTTAAATGCATATTTTTATTTACGCTGAAAAAAATATATTTTCAAATCATTGTTCAAACCCATTTACAGCTGGCGACCTCGATTCATTTACAACTAGGGCTCTCAATCCCAGGATCCCAAAACTTCGAGATCTCGAGAGTCTGCGAATTTTGTCAATTGTATATATATAATGTGAAATAGGAAGCCACAGAATAATTAATTAATACACAGATATTATAATTAATTTAGTGACCAGGCCTAAAAAATTGAACATTGATCACATTTTTACAAAGTAATAACTGCTTTACAGTACATAGATATTTTTTTAATACGGCTTTGTTCAGTACAACGCAAGGTCTGAAAGATTCTATGTAGCCATTTCAGCCATGTTCAAGTACAAATAAAAAAGTTTCGTTATTTTCTATTTTAACCAAAGAAGCGGAATTATATAAAAATGGTGTGTCCTACGATTTTTTATTATCAATTTCACCTACAAGTGTAAAATCGGAGAAGGCGTTTGTGGAACGTAGAGTCCACCAAAATTCGTTCGAGTTTGAATCCGAATGTGCTGGATGAATTAGTTTTTCTTATATATATATATTTATTTTTCCCAAAATATGAATGAAAAATAAATTTCACATATATGATTATTTATATTAGTTATAATAAAACATTTTTTTATTACCATTACCATTTATTTACCATTTTGTTCTTTTTAAATAATCAAAACCTAAAATATTAATTTTAAGTAATCAATCCCGCGATCGATTCGGGTTTATAAATTTATAATCCCGAAATCTCAGCCCTATTCACAACTCCCAAATTAAGACGGCGTAGACATGCTTCAACGCTTGAACGTACCAGAAGCGCCGTATTACCGAGAGTTATGAGTTGATTGTTTGCTTAACTTTTAAAAGGTCTTTATTAAGCCTTCCGAATAGATGGTTTAAATTAATGACAATCGTTCTCATTTAACCTTATTATTTAACTTATTTATCGAGATTATAACGATGCCTAATTTCATATAAATGTGTAATTCACCAATATGTTGACAAATAATTAAAATCATGAAATCAAACCATGAAATCAGTACGATTGTCGATAATAGAGTACAAAATACAATTCATAAGGTATGTTGTATTCTAAATTCATGTTTGATATAGTGCAAACTATCTACCCTTTATTTTATAAATTTTCAGATGGTTTATTACTATGTACTTATGTTACATCATGCACATCATATAAGAGCTTTTTTATTCGCTAATGGTTTTGCTGTTGGTAATAACCTGTTATTAAAATAATTCAATCCGTTTACATTCAAAATGTGATTTTTACAATAGTTCAACCAAGTTTAGAGAAACAACATTTTTGCAATTCTTGAAACTTTAATCAGTATGACATAATTCGTGGATCACTGCTAAGCAAGCATCTTCATAATATGGAATTGATTATAATAGAATAATAGCCCACTGTAGGCAGTGAGTAGTCCAGTTAGATTAGGCGTATCAAGTAAATTAATAAATTAATGGTTTCCTAAACAAACTGTTTCACAGAAACAGCGATCTGGTCATATTCTAAATCTCGGCACTTTGTTTTTCAGATACACAAGTACAAAGATCTGAATATATTCAATAAGTTAAAGTGGTATTTAAAGGCAATAACCTACGTATTTGGGGCCACTGACGCGACTTTGTTGTTAAAGAGAATTGGAAATCTCGAAAACGTAAAGACTTGAGAAAAACTGAAATCAGTTTTGGATTCAAGGGGATCAATATAGCCTAGGAAATTGGCTGTTGTTAATGGTTCAAATCTGCGACAACCAACCCGGAAAGTGTACATCCTAGAGGAATCGTTTCAAATTTTTCTGAGATCCATAAGTTTTCCAAAAAATTGTCGTCCATAAAATATTTCAAAATAATAAATAAAGTAGCATCTAAAGGCGACACTGTACGTATTTGAGATAGCTGAACACACTGGCATAGTATGTTCTTCTCTAAGCGGTCAGATTTACAAAATAATAATAAATAAAAAATCTCGAAAATGTGCAGATCTATAGAGGAGATGATTTAGTATAGAGTAATAATAACTGGCTTTGTATTTATTGACGCAGATCGGTAATCACTTATCTAGGTATTCTTGGAATAGTTCAAGATCAATAAGTAAATAAACCTCTGACTCATTACAATGAAGGGATATAGAAACACTGAATACTTAAGTAATCGCGAGGATTAGCCCAGAATTTGAGAGCCTTGGGCAGGACAGGTGGCGGCATATTATCATTAATCAGGCCTTATTTCCCCCCAGGAACGACGTACGTTGGCCCTAACCATCATGCGGAAATCAGGGAAACCTGGAAAATTTCATTAATTAGAGGGATGGTCAAACGCCAACTGGTATCAGTCTCTCATATTGATCCAAGCAAACGTTTTCCCACCCTACCATACCCACAGAGAGGGTGAAACCTTTCCATAAATGTAGCTGATCTACGGTCTACCGGCCGCGGAATACATGTCTACTTGATACACATTAATCATTAACTCAACATTACATTTGTTATTTAGATATAACGAATGTATGGATAATTTTACATTGGAAAGTTATATCAATTAATTAATTCTCTCTTTTTAAGTATGCATTGTGGGGGCGATCATTTTGTACTACTTACTATTTTGAGTGAATCAGTTAAATCAATTTTAAACACTATCTATACAATAAAAATAATAAAATATTCTCATACTTAAACAACTAAATTATTTATCAATCAATACTTAAAATTGTTGTTTTAGCAATATTGTATAGGTACTTCTCTTTAAATTACATTTATAAATATGAACAAATATGAACAAACACGGTGAATGGTAAAATATTTAATATTTTTATAGAAATATTGTATAAAAAGTCCCTTTAACATCCATTGTGTATATACAAAAAATTATAAAAGACAAAAAAAAACGTGACGAGAAATGAATACACCGACTGCACACAAAGCGTCAACGGCTGTTATGAAACAGTCGCTAGCGTGATGGTACGAACGATAGGGATATGTGACGTCACATTGCCCGCTGCACTAATTGAGGGCGGAACGAGCTTTGGAAATTAATGTCGCCTTTGTTTTTGAGTCAATTAATCTAATTTTCTCAACATAAGCTTAAATTGATTGACGAATTCAGATAAAATTTGATTATACAAAATAACCCTATTGTTATACATTATAATTGTCATACTCTGTATGTGGAGACTACAAAATAATACCTAAAGCTAACAACCATATAATTAGGATGAGTGTAAGAGTATTTCCACCGGTAAATTAGTGGTTCTTCCATTTAAGTTGCTAGGGTTGGCAACGGGATGTGCCACGAATCAAAATGTACGCTGCACTTATACGGCTCAAATTACAAAACCCATACATCAACGAGTCATCCATCTAGCATTTCAAGTTTTCTATTAAGGTAATGCATTAACAAGATGGCCACTGTTTGCCGTTGTATAATTACTTGTTGATTATGTAAACGGCAAATGCAATCTAGCAGAGACGTGCGGCGGCTTGATATAAATTTAGTATCCCCCATCATTTTCCAATGTCTTAAATGGAAAACGTTTAAATTCAACATTTTTAATATTTTTATTGGTTGTTCCAAATTCCAACTTTATATGCTGACAGGTCTCAAAATAAGAAAAATATCATTCATAGGCGGGTACAACTGAAGGAAGGCTCATAGTTATAAATTGCTTGAAACACTTGCTAAATTGAAATGAATATAAAAGTATTTTTTATACAGGGTCAGTCATTAATAATGGTACATAGCTTAAGGGCAGATTGTTAAGGTCAAAATATAGCGATTGAGCTCAACATGCCTTATTCAATTGTTGCTCCTTTTAGCGCTATATTATGTTTCTTGGCACGGCAAATAAGAATTTTTAACTAATTTTGACGTCACTAGTAAGGGCGCCACTTATGGCACAGCATGTTTCTTTTAAATGGCAGAACTTTTTTGCTGTTTAGTGTATCCATCTGTCTATTGAAACAATGGATTCTCCTACCTGTCGTAACTAAAAAAGGTATAACTTGTTGAAGTCGTTAGGAGTAACAGTTTTCGAAATAATCCTATTTGAAATAGTGCACCGATTGAAAACTGTTATCGTTTCAGGTAAAGTGTCTTTTCTACTGAAAATACAGCAAAATGTTACTTGAAAAAGTTGTTCAGAACGGTAAATTATGGCGACGTTCAAAATTACAACAAGATCGGCGAGGTTTGATTTTGAAACCATTTTTCAACAAAGCACAAAGATTTTATCAAAGCAGGCTGATCTTCTTGAAATTTTGCACGTCCCAATTATTTACCGTTTTGAACAACTTTTTCAAGTAAAACTTTGCTGTATTTTCAGTAGAAAAGGCACTTTACCTGAAACGATAACAGTTTTCAATCGGTGCACTATTTCAAATAGGATTACTTCGAAAACTGTTACTCCTAACTACTTCAACAAGGTATATCCTTTTTAGGTACAACAAGTAGGACAATTGATTGTTTCAATAGACAGATGGACACACTAAACAGCAAAAAAGTTCTACCATTTAAAAGAAACATGATGTGCCATAAGTGGCTAGTGATGTCAAAATTAGTTCAAAATTCTTATACCAATTTTTTTTTAATACTCCGACAGGTTTCAAAGTTATTGAGATATTTCAAAATAAAATTCTAGCATTGAGCACCCTGTATTTTTTAAACCAGCAACATTCGGATAAGGCATAATTGGCTCAATCGCCATATTTTGGTGTGTAGTATCTCCAGTTCAGAGATTCTTAATGAATCACCCTGTATTTTAAAATTTGTAGTCTTATGTGTTTGAGGTGGCAATTACGAATATACAATCGGGTTGTCTGTTATCTCGATATAATGGCAAGTACCTCACTGCTGCACAGCTGTCACAAAAATTTGTTCGTGGTTCGTTTTCCATTGCTCACCAATGTCATCTAGGAACAGTAAAATGTACAGCATGGCTCAAATTGTAAAAATGTGCGCCCTTTCAATACCATTAAGATAATCAAACAAAGCCAAGATGTCTGCGACAGTTGCTGAAATATTGTAAACAAACTGAAAATAGGAATTTTAGAAAATGCCAACTAGCGTCATTATTTTCACAACAGAAAACTGAAGTTTGGTACAGATGAGTAAGAATAAACGAGAAATCGATTTTTGTGGAAAAAACGCCATCTTGCTGTAACATTTCTAATACTGATAAAACACTATAAGTGCATTCTCAATTTCCATTCTTAAAATATTTAAATAGCTTTCAACAATAAGAACAGAGTTAGCAAATTGTTGAATCTATCAAAATGTTTGTAGAGCTTGTTTTATGTCAAGAACAACTAGATTTTTTATTTAAATAATTGAATTTCTTTCATTTTACGAGGCTATTCATCAAATAAAACAACTTCAACATTCAATATATCGATAAAAAAACAATTGAATGTTGCATATCCGAAACTGTGACCGTAGAAATTTTCTCGTATTGTATTATCATTTGTACTAAATTTTAGCTCTTTCTGTTGCGAAATAATGTCTAAAATCGTCATTTTCAATTTTTACACAATCTTTCAGAAATGGCTGCAGATATCTTGGATTTGTTTGATTTATCTTAATAGCCATTAATGGTTTCCTAGATTCCAATGGTGAGCCATGAAAAATGGACCATCCTGGACCAGGTTTGTATTATTTTCATAAATTTTATTGAAAGGAGATAACCAGAAAACTAATTGTATGCTACAGTAAGTATTTTATATTGTTTAGATTGTTTTGGTACAAAATCTTTTTTGAGAATTTGGTACATAGGGGAATATTTTGAATCAAAATCCTTTCTTCAAGTTCTGGACTAGAAAGATAGGATTCAATTCACTTCATTTATTTTTTATACGATTCCTATATTGATTTAAGAAAAACTGATACCATCAGCATTTTCTCCGAGTCAAAAATATACAATCGGATAATAAGTAGGTCACAGTCAACTGGTTACAGGATTCTTTAATGTCGACGCCCGGATCTAAGCTCCTTTCAACGCCTTCCTTCGTACGACCCTGCAATCTAACAAATGAAGTTCAGAAGAACACTGACGAACGCTTACGGTACAAGTTAAAAATGGAAGGCCGTGGTCATAATATTATTTCTTCAACAGGAAGTTTACGTAAGGCAATATGTGCAAACAGCAAAATGTGTACGAGTTTTTTGCGTTGATTTTAAAACTAGGATCCGATTTAGTTTTTGAAACGATTTAGGTATTTGATAAACGAATATGCAATATGCTCGTAATGGGATAAAGGTATAACTTAAACATTTGAATTGTTGGGCATTTAACATTTTCCCTCCTCGTTATTTGATATCTATTTTTGATCAGTCAATTTTTAACAAACATATAAATTAGGAGATCTTGTATCAACTCTCTCCAAGGGCCAGAAATTTTCGAAAAATAGTTGCAAAATTGTACCTGGATTAGCAGAAAATTTGGCATTTGTACTTTCTTTGGTCTTAAAATTGCAGCAGCTTTTTCATAATTTCTTGAAAACTTTAAACGAATATGGGAAATATTGATTAAAAACCGTTATCCAGAATTAACAGTTCACACCCTGTATGTCAAAATGAAGCCATTCATGTTTATACAGACCTTTTTATCATATTTTGGAGTCCAGAAAACGCAGTTATGGTACTACTTTTAGAACATGTACTTGTACAATATCATTTTCTAATTATTACATAGACAAAAATTGGCGCCTAGCAAAATTATTCTGACTAGTTCATTCAAATTTATTATTAGTTTAGTTATATACCTTTTAAGACAACTTTTTTCTGAAAGCACGAAAATCTTATTTTTTAAAAAGTTTTTCCTTTAAAAACTTGACTGTGTGAATACTAATAACGATAATACAAAAACAAATAATGATGTTTATGAAGCTAATTCTAATTAAAATAAGATATTCATATAAACAACTTTATATATTCCCAGGTTCAGAATATGTTTTCGATATTATAGTTAACATAACTACATCTTCAAAATACCAGTTAAATATATGTAGGACGATTCCGATCTAAAAGTATAAAATACTTTAGTGCAAAAGCAATAAAGAAACATTTTATCAAGGCCTCCATAAAGTTCTATATCGGATAATTAATGCAAATATTAAAATTGACAAACAAAACAAGGCCTATTAAAAAATAAATTGCAGGCGCCATTGAACTGAGTGATGATATTTTTTATGTCCAATATATGTTTATACTCGTACATATACTGCGGAAAATTTCACTGTTTGAAGTGAACAGTAAATCAATGTTACATAAACATGGTATTCGTCGCACTTGAATGATGGTGTCGTTACGGAATAAAACAAATTCAAAGATAATTAACAATAACTAGTGAAACACAAATATTTTAAAATTTGTATAACAGTGACATCATATAATTTTTTTTTGATAAGTGCCCTTATTTGGACAGAATTGAAGAATAATCTATTAGCTGCAACACAGCAAAGTCAACTTGCATTTGTACCCTCAATTACCTTTAGATATCAAAAATAGTTTGTTGTCAAGAATGTCAAGTAACATCTCTCTAATATACAGGGTGATCTCAAATTATATGGCAAAATTTGAGGGTAGATTATTTACACGATTTTAATAAAGGTCCTTTTTTATTTAAGCGCCCCTGGAGAAGTTATGACTTCTTAAAAGGGGATAAAAAATGTAAAGTTTTAGTTAATTTATCTCCTTCATGTATTTCTCTACCATGTCCCATATTAGAAAATGTTCGATTCCATATTTTTGGCACAAAATGTCACCTTTCAATGTTTCATAAAAAAGTTAATTTAATGATCGATTTTGAATATAAAGGTTCAATAGAGAAAGCAATAATCTATTTATTAAAAAATAATAAATTTTATTTCAAAAACTATTTTATTATACGGAAAAACCAAAATGGTATTCCATATTTGACGCTTTTCCTCTACTTACTGAATATGATTTATTTATCATCGGCGCATCCGGCAAAATATCGAAAATTTTGCCGATATTGACACTTTTTAACAACATATCTAAAACCAATACCTACAAAAAACCTCTTCTCAGATATCTTGCTTTCTTCAGATTCTTTTACAATGTAACTAGTTGGTAAAAGTTGAACGAATTTTCAATACACTTTGTTGTCTATATGTTATCAAACAACTTTTGGAAATCGACTGAGCTATCAGATATTTAAAGGACAAACTAGTTCTAAAATACAAACAGGAAGTTTGATTATATACTGAAAAGCCGTTGATATGTACTATTAAAAACTAACTTCTTCACTTCACACACTTTAAGACAATATATTTACAAAAAGTCTCGTTATATTTATTTTAGTTAATACTATCATAAGATTTCTGTTGCACTTTTGTATAGTATCGCAGATACAGTATATCAATCTAGACTGAATTTCAAAATAGGTAAGTCCCCGCACTTCATGTGGTATTCTCTGAACGCCCTTAGAATTCCCCTAAACTTTGAAGTTTTCATCTAAATATTTTATACTTAATAAGTTTAGTATATATAAATCAAATTGTGGAAAATTGAGTCTACAATTAAAAGTAAAAGTAGTAAACTTTTGCATAAGTCAAATAGTAGGTAGGTACTTCGACATATTTTATTCTACGAATGTTTTCCCGTCAAAGATTTTTGATCAAGTTAAAAAAACTAAATACACGAAATAATGTTAAAAAAAATAAATACTTAAATTTTAATTGTTGCCGTCCTTACACCAAGTTTTTGAAAAACCGAGTTATCTCCAAAATCGTTCATTTTTACGAAATAAATAAACAACACCAAATTTAAATAAATACTTTCAGAGTATCTAAATATAATATTTTCAGTTTAATAAAATCGCTGTTAAAATTTTGGAGACTATTACAATTATTGCTGTTACCCCTGAATATTTGAAAATAATTTATACTTGTATTACTTCCTTTTCCAGGTACTGCACCCACACAATTTCATACGAAGTCTGAGGCCTTTAATATCGTTCCCATAAATATAAATTATCTATTTCCAAAAAGTTGGCGTTAATTTATATCACACGATATAAATAACAAATTAATTCAGTAACAAGGCACGAAAACAAGTCCGATAACTTTTATTGTGTAGCGGCCTTGAGAAATCGAACAGATGTCGCGCATACACGTTCTCCGCAACAGATTTTCACGTCAATATCTATGCTAATGAACGCGGTGCTACCTACAAAGTGCACCTCGTATCCATACGCATACGCTTTTGATTTGCATACCCGGTTGGCCATTTCCCATTAAAGTTGTTTACTTTTGAATGGGACGCCTACCAGACTCAAAACTTATTATATCCCGTCGTATATCTCGGAGAAACATGTAACTAACGGGTCTGCTGAAATTGACAAAGGTGGAAACATTAAATGGACACCATGATACGCCCGTCGTACCTTCAAATACATTTATTATTTGTTTTGATACCGATACAATGAACTTGGTGTCCCGCAAGGTGTCCTCCAGAATAATGCGAAGGAGTCGAGCGTTGGGTTTGCTGTATAGGCGCAGGTGGTGAACTAAATAAGAGCTATTGTTTAAAAATAATGTCGACTAAGTTGATTTGAACACATGGTGTTATATGCCAATGTTTACAATCGGGTTTTTCCCAACGGGACTAATAAACCTTATTGTTAATAGCAGAGAATGGAAAATAATTCAAGCTCTAAAAACCGTAAACATCATATAACAAGTGAGGAATATCGGATGATCAAAAAAGGTATACGAAGAGAATAGGACACGAGACCAAAATATGACTGGAAGTCATGTGGTTGAAATATTTACTTCATTAACTTACTTTTAATATAAGAAGATAGAGATTGATGACGACACAAAATATGGTATTTGTAAAATGAGCTTTCGATAATAAAAAAATGCTACTATTTCACAGGATGAAACTTTGCCTAGAATATCTAGAAGAGTGTTTTTGCAAATTATGAGTGACATGAATTTCGTTCAGCGGCAGGCATTTCTTGAAGAATTCGACCGGATGAAAGTCACATTCTGGAAAAGAACGGTGCCTAATAATAAAAATAAGGCATATTGAATGTACAGCAAGATTTTTGGAACAGTTAGAATAGCAAAGGATAGGATAGCAAAGTATTTATAAAATGGTTTGAATCTTTTTTACCTGCCATAACCAGCGATTAGAGAAGTTGCCAAGTGTCTAATGGATGAAATGGCAACAGCTCATTGGATTACAATACTTTGATTTCCACTCTACCACTGTAAACTGAATTCCAATAAATTAATCCAAGCCAAGATAAAAAATGCGAGTAGCTCCAAAAAGTACGACATTTAAATTACAGGATGTAAAATTACTCTTGTACGAGGAAATGAATCTAGTTACTGATGGCCAGTAATGTATATACGAGTATATGTACATAGCGTATTGTATAGTACAGTGTATAATAAGTGTAGTGTAGTGTATAATAAATGTTAGTGTGTCACCGTTATAGTGACAGTGCTAGAGATCAACAGTGCAGTGTATTATAAGTATTAAAGTGTGATATCCGCGGAGTCGCCATCAGTGGATGGTTATTGGATATCGCCGTCCAAAAGGACGGCATTTTACAATAATTGTGGAAAGGATGACATGGGCGAGCTTATAAGCTTTTTTAAAGTAATCTATTAAAGTGTTATGTTCACTCAACGTGAGCTTAATTTTGGTAATTTTGTGTTCATTAAATCCTTCTCCAGTGGTACGCCTATGGAATCTTTTGCAACCCTCACTCCCTTACTCATCTAAGTGTTGTAAATTAGTACTATTTTCAAACTTTAAACTTTAAATCGACTGCTAATTATCCGCACCGACGCATTTATTTGATTTTTTTTCTATTCCATTCCATCCAAATGGAATTTAGTTTTACTCTTTATTGTCCTGTATAGAACATTTTTTTAAGCTTTTTCTGACGTTCATACTGCATTGTTACGGTTTTGAAGATCATAAATCAACAATTCTTATTGAAAGATACGAAGAAAAAAGTTAAATCTTTCATACGTCATCATAATTTACAATTCTGAATAATTTTTTCAAATTACATTTTGTTATGTTTTCAACGGGAAACTAAAACAGTTTTCACTTGGTGCACAGAATAGGAAATAGGATTATTTCGAAAACAGTTACTCCTAACAACCTTCAACGGCTTCTAGATGTATCATTTTCAGCCAAAAAAGGTAGAAGAATCGATTACATCAATAGTCAGTTGGATACACTAAGTCGCAAAACATTCTGGCATTTAAACATTTAAGAAGCTTGATGTGTCAGAAGTTGCGCTCTCTAGTAGTAACGTAAAAATTAGAAACAAATTTTAATTTCTCGCCTCCGGTTTCCAAAGTATATGCAAATATTTGGATTTGTTAAAAAGTTATTTATAAGTATCGAAAATAAAATTTTAGCTTTGACACCCTGTATCTTTTTAATCACCAACTTTTGACTAAGGCTACATTGCATTATTTTATCGTCAGACTCTATGATGCATTAATTTCGGGACACCCTGTATTTAAACATCATCTCCACACACTTGAAATAAAATTATAGTAGTAAATGAACATGAACGTTTTTTGAATACATGAAAAGCAAAGTTTTGTTTAGAAAATAAAAGTGGTCATTTTGAACATCTGTTATAAACTTGAATATAATAAATTTTATTTAGTTGAATAAATAAACTTGTCTGTGTTTATGTAAAAAAAACTAATTTACCTATCATTAAAAATTTAATAAATTTAAAAGTTTATAATTTAATAGGTACGTACTTCACACAAAAAATTTACAAAGTTTCAATAGTGTTATCATTGTCTCTAATTGAAAATGAATTACTGCTATACAATTTCATAAAAATCTTAACAACCAGCAAAATATTTAAATTATTGTATAAGTATCTCTGCGAAGCGCAACGTTCAATTGTTTGTTTGTTGTGCGAATATTGTTTGAAATGACACGAAAATTTCCGAAAATATTGGCCCAAGAAAAGACAAAGGAAATTCCATTAATAGCCCTGAAAATATCTATTTTGACGTGATTGCAGATCCAAGTAACTAAAGGTAAACAAACACATTTTGTATACAAACAAATTATACTGCTTTCAGATGTCTCATGTGATGTGGCGCCATCGGAGGTGTTGGCATCTCATTAATTTTGCTTAAATTCTGAATTTATTATAAACATTTGACAGCCGTATACCGCGTAGGTGTGGATATAAATGAATGTTAATTTCCTAGAAAGAGATAAATAATTGTAATGCTCTGTACACATTTTACGTAAGCACCAAATATGGTGCACAAATTTCGTTATCACAATTAATGATAATATACAAACAACATAAATCGTTTCATGATGAGACGAAAGTTGACTTATTCCGTAAAAATGTTAAACTCACCATAAAATATTTAGTTCACAAAGAGTACATACTTTTTTATTTCAAATTATCCAAGCAAAAATTCACGAAATTGCATATGACAAACTTTAACATCAAATTTTGCTTATATTCTATACTCTCTTTCACCTACTTTTACTACACAGTAATTCAAAAGTTAAAACATTAGTACAGATACAATGTAAATAGGTATTTGTATCGAAAACTATGTTCTGGTATTGAAAATTGCTGAAACTGGTCTCGCCATATGTATAAATTGCCACTTTTTTGCAATATTTTTTATAGAGCTATAACTTTACTTTCTTTCTTAAAGTAGAACCCTTTGTATGTCAGCAAAATTTACACAATATAAGTTATTTCACTCGACGTGCCGCATTTGACAAGCCTTTGTTCCCCGCACAACTATAGGTGTCTTGTTTGCGTACCAATATGTACCAGAAATGATAGGAGTAGTGTTGGCAGCAAGCCACGTGCTCGGGAAGGCTTAAAAGACAATAAAACATATTTCGGAATTCTAACCGAACGTTTAAAAATGAGGCAAAACCCTTTTTTCTTCCAGAAAATCGGCGCCTATGATATTAACCATCGTTAATCATTAGACTGCTTAAATCTGTCAACTACCATACGGTACTTACAGTACTGCTGAGTATAGAAACAACGAAAATGTATGTTTTTATTAATAATAATACCTGATGGGTAACAGTGACTTCAGTTAGCTGCAGTATTTTGCATTGGTTTTTCGTTCTTTCATTCTAAACTATCATAAGTACACTTTCCCTCATTAAATATCCGTCAGGATTACCCACTAACAACAAAACACACCCTGCGTACAGTTAAATACAATGCCCATTTATTCAAAGAAAATCTAACGAAAGGAATTTTAATAGATAATGGAAAGAAACTTTGAATGCACCCGCGACAGTCCTTAATTCTAAATACTTGTAAACTACTCGACTCGAGAAAAATAATCAGTAAAATAGTATAGGACGAATCATATCATAGGAAAATATCTGTACGTGACACAAATGCCTTTATTTAATTACTATAAAACGTTTAAAACTAAAAAAAAAAAATAGTTAGAAAATTGAAAGCAAACACATAATCACAACGTAAACACACAAGGTTTCAATTATGACAACTAATTTTACCGTTTAGTCTTCCATCCGCCGCAATTGTGCTGCTGGTTGCTGTACTCTTCAAATGTTAAACGTTCAAAATAAATAACCTTGCAGTTGACGAGCGGTCATAATTGTCGAAAAATAGGGATTTAATATAGTTGCGAAAAAAATTGTTCGTTTTATAAATTTGTTTGGAAATTTTCTGAAGGTCACCCTTCAGAAAATTTCATTTTTTTTCATTCATTCTAGTTTTTCTCTACCCCTCTTGAAATATTTATACTTATTAGTCATAGTTACCTCTGTATAATAATAATTTCTATTGTCTCTTTTCGCTTAAACGAGCAACTACTTTTCACATAATTTAACAAGGAAAGGATTAGAAATTCACGTTATACCTAAGGTACCCTGGTATGTATCATTGTAAGATCTTTCTTTAGAGTTTTCATTATTAATAACTAAATATGTAGTTTCACTAATACCAATTTTTAATTTCATGATTTAATTCTATACCCGTTAGGTGGCTGGGGAGGTAAGCTGTATATGAGGAGACTTACCTGAATTACTTCATTGAGACCGGTGACGTAAGAAGTTTCAGTTTCCAAAACCTCTTGTAATACTCTCAGTTCAGGACTTATTGAGGGTTGTTCTTGTTCAGCTATGCCACTATCTGCAGAACCTGAAATATGAAAATATTGCAATTTAAAACTTCTCAATTACGAAAACATTTAAAAAATTATATAACTCGCGGAAAATATAGGTACTGTTAACATAAAAATTTTGGCCATTGCAATATTATAATTTTATACTAAACAAATAAATAAGTTAATTAGAAAAATGGGGAAGATGCGCGAATTTTATATTAGTTTGAAATGTATGATAAGGTAATCTTTCAATCACATTAGGTTAGAACATGTGTCTGGCAGCAATGATCACATAATAATTAAAATATTAACATTCATTTGTTTATTGTATCTTTGCATTTTTGTGGCATCTATGGGTCATAGATACACAGTGTATCTATTGAAGCCAGAATAACTAAATTTCTTATATGACTCAAATAACATTCTACATAAAAAAAATGTAATTTCGTATAGTTTTTCTACTCTAGTTACAGTATACATTATTGTGTCTTTAGTCCATATGATAAAACATAAATTATTTCAGGAAGCACTTTCCTTATTCTTGAATTTTAATTGCGTTTAATTTTTGGTTCATTCAAAAATATTTTATTTCTATTTACGCGAGGCCAACATTGTAGAATATATTTTTAGGACACAATTATTCCTAAAATAACTTTTATGTCTATACTTTTTCTTAACCAACAACGACAAGTTATTAATTATTTATGCAAATTAAACTCAAGACAATAAGTGGAAAACTGGCAGTCTCATGCAAGTTTACTCATTCGCAAAAGTGACGAAGGCTGCACATGAATTTTTTTATGCGGTTGCGGTTTAACCTCATATTTATCTTAATAAATTATAAATCAGACAAGGAAGTGGCGATTTTTTTCTTACGAATAGAGCAATGAACAATTATAGGAAAATTACATATAAATATGTGTGGTCAGGGCATTTTTTGTCCGCAAAGTAATAGTTCTAATGGTTACTACAGACTATGCGTGAATTCGCGATTCGCAATGCGTGGTTTGCAAGGAATTCGTGCATCGAGTTCACTCGGGTGATTTAAGACACTCTTTTACGGCTCATGCCGGAACCTTCAGCCTCATGAATTACAGGCATCATTATATGCTCTTTGAATAACCCAGAAAACACAATTACATCTAATATATGTTAAATTTACGTCGCGACGGTTCGTCTATAGACGGTAATTGTTGACATCTAATAGATTAATTAATGTCCGCGGAATTTACGTATAATTTGCATATTTTGTTGATTGAAAATAGATGTACGTTCGTTCGTATATTAAACATATTGAATATCAGTATAATAGACGTCTATAATATATTACATGTAAACGTATTAAATATTAGTATAATAGATGTCTATGATAGACTACATTTAAACATATTAAATATTAGTATAATAAACGTCTATAGACTACATTTAAAGGTATTAAATATTAATATAGTAGACGTCTATGATAGACTACATTTAAACATATTAAATATTAGTATAATAGACATCTATGATAGACTACTTTTAAACATATTACCACAGAATATATAGCTAACGCAGCGTAGCTATATTTTCTGTGATATTATATTAGTATAATAGACGTCTATGATATACTACATTTAACCGTAATAAATATTAGTGTAATAAACGTCTATGATAGACTAAATTTAAACGTATTAAATATTAGTATAATAGACGTCTACGATAAACTACATTTAAACGTCTGTTATACCGGGTGTCCCCCTTTTGGTTTTAAGTTTCGCAGATAAGTTCTTCAAATTTGGGACACTATATATACTTAATAAACTTCACTTTTTACATATGAATGAAAAAAAAATCATTTATGTATCAAAAAGTTAAGTTTATTAAGCAAATACTTTCTCAAATTACAATAAATTATCTTTGAAACTTAATTGAAAATAATGGGTATCTATACACCATGACGATGTTATACCTGGTATTGCTGCAATAGATGTTTATATAGTTTATGTATTTTAAACGTTTTCATTCATTTTTATTCATACTTACATGATGTTTCTAAAGACGTCAAATAATAGATTTTGCAATGTTTTGTTTGTGTTTTTTTGTGATATCCAAAATACATACATAATATAATACCTTTGATCTAAATATGTGTATTAGATCATGTTGATAAATTTGGAATTGCTACTCTACGTCTAGATGTCCAATATACATATATAAAACGTAAATAATAAAAAAGGTCTTGTAATAGACGGTCGCAATATAGATGAAGACGTGAATTAGATTAAATAGACCTGATTTGGACGTCTATTAGATCATGTTGTGTTATCTGGGAATATACTATTATACAAATCAATGCAGTTTTTGTTTAATTTTAATTTATGTTTCTTTTTAATTCTGCCAACTATTACTAATTATGAATAATCTTCAAAAATTATAAATTTTCTCTAGCTATCTTATTTTTTTGCATTAGTTTATGCCCTAATAGAATGAAATCTGTGACCAAATGTTTCAAATAAAATACCAGTAGAATACTTCTTCTTAAAAAAAATGAAGTGTTAATGAAATTGTATACCTATATGTAACTTGAAAATTTGATAGTGCATTAAACGTACAAATCATTTAAGAAACTTCTCTGTGTTATTACCAAATAAGGTAAAAAAATTGTGCGAAATATTATCAAATACCATAAATAATACGAAAATTACCAACCCCGTCGTAAGTAAGAGAAACTAAGACAACTAAATAAAAGTGAAAAAACTACCTGTTTTATAACTTTTTACTAACTTCTAACATTTATAAATAAGTTTCAAAATGACTACTACTCTGCCTTATGCATGCATGTGACCGTTTTTTATCTGTGATCTTGTTATTCTGGAAGATAAATAATTCTGCAATGTTATTCTTATAATTAATTCATCACGTGTGTGCATTTCCGTTGTATACACCAATTCTTTCATGCGAACTCATGTGAAAATTCGAGAGAGCCAGATCGGGGTTTCTGGCCTTCCTCTCCCAATCGATCAGTTTGGGAACCACTGATTTAACAACTCCCATGCGATTATACTGTAGTGTGTCAGGCACCTCTCAAGTTGAAATGGCATGTGCCTATTTAGTAAATGCACATCTTCCAGTAATTCAAGTAAATTGTTACACAAGAAAATATATGTGTAGTAATATTTATATCTACTTTTCAATAATAAGAATATCGCAAATAATAAATCTGCCACGAGCAATACAAAGTCCCTTTTGAAAAATGTTAGAAATTAGTAAAAAATTATAAAAAGACAGTTTTTACACTTTTATTTAGTTATCTCAATTCCTCTTACTTATGAGGAGGCTGGTCACCCTATATAATTAATTTTGAGCATCAAATCAGACTATTTATCAAAATTTTAAATAATTTTTGAATGCTATGGTTTGAGCATAATATTGCAGTACACAAATAAAATACAACAATAAAAAAAAGGAAAACGCACCGGAAACTGGTTAAATAGTACCACATGGAATACTGTGGGATCAGATTAATTATCTCGGTATACTTATATTTCTGGCAAACACATGTACGCTTTAAAAAATTTAAAAAAATAAACCACCGAAGAAGTAAAACTATAGCCCGTAATCTGTTAAAGAAATATACAAAATATTATACGGTTTTGGTAGCACGGTGAAAAAATAAATATTCATTACTAAATTAATAGTTTGGAAAGTATTTCTAACCGCATGTGTAAATTTCATTGAAATAGCTGCTACATACATTCATCGAGGTATGTGAAAACCTCTCGCTCATAAATATAACGAAGAAATTTGATCCTGAGTCCTGAGACTGAACCATCACAATTACTTTCACCCTGATTGCTACAAGTGAATATTTGGTGAGAAACTGGTGTGAATGAAACAGTTTAATCAAAATATGTAAATTAACGAATCACCAGAGTGTTATAGAATTAGAATAATAATATCAAGTCTATAATTGTTCTCTAAGTAAGTTTATGTGTATGATGTACATTGTTATACATATCCAGAGCTTCCAAAAGGTGTAAACACCAATAATTCAAATCTCCGCACCGCTTGACATTCATCTGCACCGGAAATTAGTACACATATTTAGTTGCATGTAAACGAAACCGTCAGTAATTGCAGTTACTTTCACTGTAGTTCTATTTCGCACCTATCTACACTATTATTATTTACGTGAGATAGTAGAAACAACATCTAGAAAACTGCAATATATCTATACGGCGGTAGAGACAATCAAATTAGTATATTGTTGTGTAATTTTGTAGGATATCCAGTGGTGGCTCGTAACTTCCATTCCAGGCAACAAACTACAAAATATTGAAGTATATCATAAATATCAAGCCGTATCTGATCATAAATCATCTGATAAACATCACATACAGCCAGTACAGTAGTTTTCCACAAATGCGTCGACACCTCCATAGGGACATTCTGGCTTTGCGGATAACTTTTTCCATATGACAGTTTCAGTGAAGTGTCCTATCCAGAACAATTCCCAGATATTTCGCTTCCTACGCAAATGCAAATGGTAGCAGGAAGGGGGGAAAATCCCTTTATTTCCTGAATTGCACAGAAATCAACGAAACTTCTTTCAATACTTGAATATCATTAGTTCCCAACACATCACCAAAACACAAGATTTCACAGAGCAATGTCATCTGACGAAAGACTTGCAGTTTGTTTAAGATAATTAAATATGGGTTGTTGATAAGGGAAGGTGTTCGAGAGTCCAGCAAAATTAAACGAATAATATTATTCGTGGATCTACGCAGGTGCCTGTACACACATTAGGTCGGACTTCCACGGCCAGGCATAAAAACTGCAGGTCATAAATATACCCCAACCTACACGACCTGCTCAGACGGCTGCTAGGGGTGACGGTACGTCTTGGTACTGGCCTACTCTGCGTTACTCTATTAAATAACAAGAGTACCTTTACAACCAGGCTTTTCTTGTCGGGGAGGGGGACGTTGAATGGCCAGACAGTAGTCCTGATTTGGCACCAATGAACTTTTTTTGTCCGAGGTTATATGAAAGTATTGGTCTGTGAAACGCCAGAAGTAGTTATTAGTTCAATTCTTGCTACATGTTTTTTCATTCAATAAAACCAACAATTATTCCAAAGAATGTGTGAAAATTTATCTTGTCCCCTTCATAGGTGTATGTAATAAAATCCAAGGTAGTCAGTACATAATTATACAAAATTTTACACCACACGTAAACATATTAAGTTTAGTAAAAATAAAAAAAACAAGAATCGATATTACTTTATACAAAATTACCAGACGTCGAAGACAGAATGATTGAGACAAAACATGCCTTCATAAAAATAGAAAAATTGTCAAGGAAGCGAAAACTATGCAACTATCTAGGTCGACTGTACCACAAAAAAATATGTAAATTATTATAAAATTATTAAATACCGAGAAGAATTTTTTAATTCCTTTTGATTTTTTCAATTCTTAACATTCAGTAGTTGTTTATTATCTCAAGATCAAGGAACAGTTTGGAATAAAATCATGGAAAATTGTGAAATCTCTTCATTTCATCCCTTCAAAATAAAATCGAATATTTGTTTCAAATTAATTGTATTTAAATGGAATATAAGTATTCGGTCAAATATCGGATAATCTAAAGTAGCTGATTAGGTTGAGTACCGAAAAATGTATCCAATTTATATAAAATTAGAGTACATAAAGAAATTTATTAAAAATAAATTTCTATATACTTCCATACTGGAAAGAATTTTAGGAAAAAATGTTTCATTCAGGAAATAACTTGTACTAATTGTACAACAGCATGTAGTAATCGCCTGGCGACTAGGAAGCGCAATTATGCAATTTGACTAATTGTTTCGCAATAAAACCAATAGAAAAGTCCAACGAAATGACACAGCAGTTCTCAAATTACAATCAGAGAAACCGACGCTGTATAAATGCAACTGGGTGAAAGGATTCCAATTTGTGCGGAAAAAGAAATGAACATAAAATTGATAATCAGATGCAGAGATACATAAATGTTCATTTTCGTCTACGCTAGGATTATTTATAATTAGATGGCGTACATCCTAGATGTATGTTAATTAAATCATTATTTGCGTGAGTCTGAAATGGTTATACAAAATTTGCATACCGCTATATAAAACGAGCAGTGGCTGGATAAAGTGCATAAAATGTGTACTTCCCATGCACATTCTTATCATTCAGGTGCTTGTTTGCAACTTAAGTATTTAACAAATGTTGCGTGAAAACCTTTCAACGTGTTTTATAATTTTATATGAGATCATAATATGTGATGGTTCAGTAAAATCTTTAGCGAGATGTTTTCTTTAGTCAGTATAACTCAATGAATTTGAGAATGAAACATAATCTCTTAATATGAATGTTTTCATCCAAATTCATCTCTCAAATTGTGACAAAATCATAATAATTTCTACTTTCATTCACATCTTTGCACAACAAATCAATAATATAAAAATATCTCAAACTATGTACAGGGTATCCAAATTTCATTGCAGGATATCTCGGAAACACAGGGCTACTTTTTCGAGACACTTAAAATGCCGTTATTAAAATTTTCGTTGACCTCTTCGTTTCTGAGATGCAGAGCAAAATTTAAGAAAGCTACTTATAAGGGATTCTTTATATCTCGGAGAATTGAGATATCGGAATGGGGAAAATGGCGTTTGAATATTAATTATATTAATTCATTACAAGTAGGCCAATGAACTCCCCGTAAAAAGTTTATCAGAAGCAATTTTTACTATATTCGCGACAAGAATTCAGACGATTTACGTCATACGAACAAATGAATAATTCATTATATTTCCATCAAAATATTTAAGAAACTGCAACTGAGACTAATGAAACTATATACTACACTGAATGTTTGCAATATATATTGCATTAAATTGCAAAAAATATTGTTTTTAACGCGACCAAATATCGAAAATTACGTTGACAATAAAAACAAATGTGTAATGTCAGCCGTGACGTAAGACGTCTGAATTTTTGACGCGAGTATATTTCAATATTTTAGTTATTCTCTGAGATTCGAAGAATCCCTTAAAAGTAGTTTTTTTATTTCGCTCTGTATCCTAAAAATGAAGAGGTTTATGAAAATTCTGACTGCAGCATCTTAAGGTTCTCGAAAAAATAGCCCAATGTTGTGAAAACCGCATATTTCTATCTCTTGTAGTTCCTGAGATAAACTGTAATTACAATGAAATTGGTACACCCTGTACTTCGTTTTAGTTACGAACATATTTTTTTATTGTAATTAAAAGAGATCGTACATATGGAGAAGCCTTCGTTAGTATATTTACAAAAAGAAAAACACTGTTTGTCCACGTACTATTGTGACTTGTGACACCATTACACTATTTCAATACCTTCTATATGTTAATTTTTAAATACATATTTAATAACCATTTGTATTCAGCAGCAAGTGGAATACAGTTAGGAGGGCACCTGTAAGTTCAGCATACTTTACGTCAATTTAAAAATGTCATTAGTGACAACAGTATTTACAAACATAAGTTAATGTAAAAGTTCGACAAAATGTAAATGTCAAATAATATACATAGACAACTACAAATAAACAAGCAGTGTTGTACATAATATTTAATTATACAGGGTGATTCAAAAATTATCGGAAAAAACAAATGCGTCATGAAAAATGGAGTCAATATCGTAACAAAATTTTTGTAAAATTCTTATAGTTTCTGGGAAACAAATTATTGAAGTTCTAGTAATTTCAAGTCAAATATCCGATTACTTAATCGTATTAACTTTTTTGTTATTCAAGTATTTACATTAGTTTTACAAATATCAAAAATGGCTTACGTATAGCAACACGCAGTTGATGGATATCGTTTTAATTTATGGTGAAGTGAAAAATGCTTTTGCATAACGATTTCCCGGTAAACATGTGCCAAATGCAGCTACTTTTACAACGGTGTGCAGTGAGTGCAAGTATATTTTGGATCGGTCAGTGGTCGCGCGGTTTAAGGCGTTAGTACTTGAATCGAGGCGACTAGACGGAGTTGGTTCGAGCCCAGCTGCCGGTAGACCGTATATAAGCTATATTCATAGAGAGGATTGGCACCCTCTCTGTGGGTATGGTAGGGTGGAATAATGTTAGCTTGGGTCAATGTGAGAGATTGATGCCGTTTGATATTTGACTACCCCCCTAATTAATGAGGTTTTCAGGGTTTTCCTCATTCCTGCACTGAATAGTGGTTAGGGCCTACCAACGTAAGTCGTTATCCTGGGCGCAAATGCGGCCTGCTTAATAATAATATGCCGCCCCCTCCCGCACAAGTCTCCGACTTCTGGGCTAATCCCTGTGATTAGAATGAGGGGTAAAGATATTATTATTATTATTATATGCAAATGGTGTGGCAGGCGTGACGCAGGAAATTTGCAACCGAAGAGATAGGTATCCAGGGCGTCCACAGTGTATTGCAGCAATATGGAGTATCATACACAAGGCTCAATTATATCCGTATCATGTACAACGTGTTCAAGCATTAATACCAAGGGATTTGACAAGGAGGACCGCTATCATGGCCGCCACGATCGGCTGACTTTAAATCATTAAACGTATCATAGCTGCTGCCAATAACTTACAAGTTCAAAACGGACAAGAAACAGAAACACTTGTGTTAGTTTGTATAAACTGGGTAAGAAAGGCCCAAAATGTTGTTGTGACATCAGATATGTCAAACTATTTTACTAATTAAAGCCATACCTAAATGAATTCTATTAATAATTATTAATAATAATGGTAAAGGCATTTGATTGTGCTGCATTAAAATGGGTGTTGTAAATTGTAATTTATTTCTGTCCTTGATAATTTCTTTAAATTTTTTATGAGGTCGCCAATTATACGCCTTATCAGGTTTTACAGTGGATCAGTTTCCAGTGCCGTGCGGTGTATTTTTAAATCATTTTTGAACTGCTCTTTTTGATTTTATTTTTTAAACAATTGTATATGTAAGTCCCCTGTATATTTAAAAAAAAATTTTAGATAAGTTCTGAATCACTGTCTATCAAATATGTTTGCAAATCCGAAAGCATAAAGTAGTTTGATTTGATTTTTGAGAAAAGTTATTTCTTCTTAGCATTGTCAAAAATAAATTTAGATGGTAGCAATTCACTACTAGTTTTCATTAGAGGCAGCATGACAGCCCAACGCTACATTCAGAAAGTGGTGGAACAACATGTCATTGTTTTATCTTCAAACCATTAAAAACGCCATTTTCCAACCAGACAATGCTAGACCTCATGTTGTCAGACAAACAATAGCTTTTATGGGTCAACATCAGATCAACCGTTTACTCTGGCCACCAAGTTCGCCGGATCTGTCACCTATTGAACATGTCTGGGACGCAGACTTCTGCATTTACAACATCCCCCACAGACTTTAGCACCCATGAAATTCAGATAGCTTAGAGTGAGATACCCCAAGAAATCGTGGGTTCTCAACACACTACTGAACCCATTTTTGCAGTAGGTTTTCTGATCTTTCTGAAAATATAGCCATTTAATAAGTACCTGTGTACCAAAAATTATTAAATTCTAATACATATAATAATAGGCGTTTATCTTTACAGCTTTAAAAGCTTACATATAGGATTTTTTTATATTTAGTATGACGTATCTGTTTAATTAAACAAATCACCAAGAATCATTATTTCTAAGAATATTTCGCTAACAGTTAGTTATTAATGAAATTAATACACGCGTAAAGTTATCGGAAACAGAAGAAATATAGCAGTTGCAACTGTCTGAGGTATATGTATTGTGCAATTATTTATCATACGCTGATATTTCTATAAATTTAGTTTAGTTTATATATAACGCTGGAGGAAGTAGGTGCAATGAACCACACATAATTGATTGCCTCAAATTTAACAGGAGTATTATTTGTTAATATCAGCTAAAAAGTTTAGCAATCATTAAATATCAAGTCAAGTTATTGCCGCATGTTTAGTATTTATTCAGAATTTAATTATACAGGGTGTGTGGGAAAATGTGAGAAATCTCTCGGGTGCAGATAGAACATGAAAAAATAAGATGAGAAGTTCCTATTTTTTTTTCTACCACGCCAAGATACGCCAAGCCGCGCCGTGTCAGATTAAGCCACGCATCTAATTCATACTTGTCAGACTCGCAAAAAAATTGACAAAGTTTTGTTAATTGAATGAGTTGGGGAGCGTGACGGTCTCTATAATATAAAAAGTAAACACCATAGTAGAGAAGCTTATTTTTTATAACTTAACGTATTTTTCCTTGTCTAAAAATTTGGGTTTGGCAAAAACTGACATGAAATATTTTTAAAATTTATTTTTCACCAAAATTGTTCGTTCTGTGCGTAGTACTAAGTCGGAAGTGAAATAAGATTCAGGCTTATTTGAATAATTTTGCAGTCCAAAAAAAGCCTTTGAACGTAACGGTATCAGATAGTGTGGCGTGGTATATCGCAGAAGAATGTTCCCTGCTTTTACGAATGTCAATACTGACCTTGGCTGCCGGTCGGTTCAGGGTCACTGTCCAAACTCTCTGCAGACGCCAAGTATGCGGAACCTGGCTGATGATGACCACTGCTTCCGCTGGACGAACAGGAACCAAGGCTCGTGAGAGATACGGGTCGCGATACCTCTGAAGAAGCCGTGCTGCTGCCGTTACCTACACTGCTTTCACTTGGAACCTGCAAAAAAAAGGAAACGTATGTAGACGATGCCGAAATTTAAGTCACATTTTTAGTAAAAATCAGCAATTTTCAACGAAAATATATAAAACGTACTGGCCGACATTTGCTCATAAATTTTGACGTTTGTAGACTGTTAGGTTCCAGCACATATCAATAAGATTAAGTTCAAGGGGGGCATTGCAATCAAAACAACATTAGATCTTCTATCCACATGCACCCTATAATTGACATTTTATTCACCCTTATTTCACTAAAACCATAACACCCAGCGCATGTCGTCATGACACTTCGATCCTGACCGAATTTTTCAATCAATATTCTTGTTGACGTTTAAATATGTCTTTTTCTTTCGATTAAACCTTAGTAACTATTATACTCGACTAACGTGAGCTTGTGATTGTGGATAAAATGTATTGCGTTTGTGTTTACTTGGGTTTTATCCACAGAAATTTAAAGACTCGAAATACGTTTTCGTGTTTAAATGGTGTCTATTGCAAAATTGCACAAATGTGCGTAATATCAGCAATTAAGCTGCACGCCCACTGAAGAGAAGCGGCGCGAAGCGAAGGGAAGCGTTACTTTGATTCTGTGTCTGCGCACTAGAATATAACGACGGAAGGAAAAATACTAAGTGACTTTTGACTCTAATACATGTGCGTATATAAAAGCCACATGCTATTTGCTCTTTGGTTGCTTCGTACCAGCGTAATGACGCTTCCCTTCGCTTCGCACTGCTTCTCCTCAGTAGGTGTGCAGCTTTAGATGGACCCTATTTGTCTTGTACACTCAAAGAAATATTGCTGAAACAGCTACTATAAATTTGTGCTTACAATTTTGTCGTAGAAAGATAATTGTAGTATTAATTACTACAGATTGTATTAAAGTAGTTTTTGTGAGACGACCAAGTCTAGCATGAAGTATGTCAGTAGCCGCTAGATGTAGACACTTACATATCGCGTCGGGTTTTACAATGCTGGTAAACTGCTTGTATCTTTGTGTCAATAAACTCTACTACAAAATTGTAAGCATAATAGTATGTGAAATGATACTACAAATTGTGTCTGGAGCTATAATCACAACAAATTGTAGTATACAGATCTACAATTATTGTATAAGCGTTTACTATTCTTTCATTGTTCAGTGTATATCTATAGCTAATTAATGATTAAGCATTTTTGATCACGTATATAAGGGTCGAAAATAAACATTGCTTGTTTAAAAGGTAAATTAACGTGTTTGAGGAATTTGTGATTAAATTAAGTAGATATTTATTTTCATCCGAAAGTTATGAAGAAAATTAGTTCAAAGCCAGATATTTGGATGCATTTACGACGGATGGAACAGTGGCAACTACTTATTTACAACTGATACAAAAGAAATACATGTTACAAAATTGTACTGTCCTTCAGTTTAGTAACCAGCATTGTGCACAACCTGTTGCCAGCGATGTGGAAGTCATAGGATACCTTTATCAGAGCCTGTTTTGTTTATAGCTCGAATGGAGCGGTCTACTGCCTGACTCCTTCATCTTAGGAATCAAGTCAAAAATGCTTAACTCCAGGGAATATGGTGGATAGTACATTGCTTCTCAGCTCCATCTACTGAACCAATTAACCACAGCTTGCGCTGTATGCGGCCGAGCATTGTTATGCAAATTGTTGGGTGGGTGTTCAATGATGCTGGGAAGTGCTGGGCCATCCACTGTACTCTCCGGACTTAAGCCCTCGTGACTTTGACTTGATTCCTAACATAAAGCAACCACTTCGTTCTATTCGCTTCAGAGACTTTTCCAGAGACTTGGCATGCAGTGGATTATTCCATTGGAACTATCAACACAACAGGCGCTGCTGAAGGTATCCTATGACCTCCATATCGCTGGCAATGGGTTGTACACAATGCTGGTGACTATATTGAAGGATAGTAATACATATATCTCTTTTGTTCAGTTGCAAAGAAATAGTTGCCACTATTAAAGTTCCAACCTTCGTCAAAAAATGTTTAACACTGTTTATTGCACACATTACTTTTAGTACCATATTATAACGATTTAAACAACATATATATAGATGTGTTGCTTAGTTCTGACAGCGTCAAACACGCTGTCCCCTGGCGGGAGACAACGTAACCTTCACTGAAACTGTTAGTAATGTCTGTAATGGATGCCTTGCTATGTACCATTACCTAGATAGTATACAAGATTCACTTAATTTATATATTATTTCCGCTTTAAAATGATTATCAAAATAAAAGTGAAGAACTAATTAAAAATATCTTAAACTGCCATTAAAGAAATCAAATAAAAGTCCTAGAAGTGATAATAACTATATCGTAGTAATTTCATTTGAAAATATGCATACAATCGAACAAGACATATTTTTAGTTCTACTACATAGGTACTTTATTTTGAGAGGTACGTACGATAAAAATTTAATTTTAAATATATGCACCCCATAACGTAACTTGGAAATCCTTAGTAGGTAATGGAAGTCAAATTTTTAGATTAGGATATACACCTATCAGTTCATTTAAACCCGTTGACAGTCATTCATGGTGTTACTAATTGCTCTTACACCGATCATAATTTGTTAGGCGCCGTGGAAATGCAGGACTCTAATGTAGAAAAAGTGTTATCGTTGATTTGTACTACTTCGACGTGGTGAAAGTTACGATGACTCTTTACAGGCGCCAAGAATGTGTCACATAACTATTTAACAGATAAGGAGAGAGGGATAGAATGTATGTTGTTTACGTAGAATTGAATCATTTCCATGTATGTAATGTAATCAAATGAAAATTATAATAAAGAATCTTATGTATATAAAAATATGTTTTGCAGGTTTCATTTTCAATTAAATATTTAAAAAAATTGCAACTATAGAAGCATATACGTTGTGGACCACCCTTAAAATAAAAGTTGATGCATCCGAGCAGCTTAGTTTATGCATCATGACAAAAAAACTGGGTGGCACATTTTCGGTGGTTAGCACTATACAGGGTGTCTGGTAAGTATATGGCATACTCGCAGAAGTGTAAAGAGGAGATCAGACCCTAGATTGCCAAAAAAAAATCCTGAAGTGCCTCTTAACGGAGATAACAGCTTCTAAGGGATCTTGTCGGCTTTTGAATCGTAAAGGCTCATAAATCTATACTACAACTTTACACTGTATGAGTATCATACAGTGTAAATCCTTCATGTATCCTTCATGTATCAACCTTGTCGTGGTGAAGGGGCTTGAGTATCAATGAGTCTGAGAGCCATGCCGACGGTAGTTTCTACCGGTAGGGTCTCCCATGTCGGACGGGTCTCGGAGGAGATACCAGACAAACTGATACAGCACACACACCACTACTACACTGCCACACTCACAACACAACACTTCATAAACACGTACACTTATACATACACACATATAGGACACATACTTTCAACACGCTCGGGCGCGGTCATTCTGACTCCCTACTCTTCCGCTTGCAATTCCGAGGCTGGACCCCAGAGGAGGAGGAACCTGGAGGGGTAGCGGTGAAAGAAGCTAGGGATGGTACACCTGGTGCCGCTCGACAGCACAGGGGCCCACCCTTGCCTAGCCGGTGTAGGGGCGGGCTGCCCTATCATCGAGTGTATAATCTCGGAACGTGTAGTAGTGCCAGGTGGCGCCTGGATAGGGCCCTGCTGCATGTTCCGGGGGGCTTCACCTGCGGCTGCCAGACCTTCTCACTGGGAGCAAACGTTCGGCCATGGGTTAATAGTGGAGGTGGGGACTTGGAGTACTGTGAAGTTTATGGTACCGAGCAAAGACATCACCACAGAGAAAACACTTTTAAAAAAAAGCATCCCAATGGAAGACAAAAAAATAGAAAACGTAAACGTACCACAAAAGGTAGAAACAAATACAGAGAACCCTAACTCTACGAGGGAAGATGCGATGGAGGTGGGTGGGGCTAATTTTGCCTCGCCCAGCTCGTCGTTAAGAGAGGAAGAACTTCTGAGGTCCTCAGGGGTGAAACCGAGGAGGCACAGGAATGTGCTCCCATGGATTTAGCCACCAGGGAGGCCCGGAGGAAAGAAAAGGCAGAGGGCGGAGGGGAAAGCGCCAACAAAAAGGGAGAACCAGGTTGTCATACTGTCCAACCGGGAGGATGGTGTGATAACCCCTGCTGAAGGAGGAAGACTGCGGGAGTATCTCGTCTCTGAGATGTTCCGAGCCATGGTGGGTCCTGAAGGGGGCCCCCGAGGACCGGAACTTCGTTTCAGAAACTCTGGCCTGGTTGATCCGGGCTGGTTTCTGGTGACGACCAAAGACGAGATCTCCATGGGCTGGCTCCTTGAGAACTGGGAAACCTCTGGTCGAGGAAGGCGTCGCGTTCAGAGCGATCCGGGCGAGTGACGCGCCATGGCCGGAGAAGATTGGGTTCTGGTTGAGGAGCCCAGAGGTGGACCTCCCTAAGGTGACGGTAATGTTGGATCTCCAGAACCGCTCTTTGGAGGTCACAAGGTGGAAACATCTGGAGACAACAGGAGGACCTGGAGGGTGGCACTTGACCTTTATGGTAGGCCAGGACATATCCAGGCGCCTAGAGGAGGCCGGGTGGGTGCTCTACTTTGAGCTGGTTACGTTGGCGGTTCGCCGAGTACAGGCTTGGAGTGGAGTGGCACGCCAGGCACCCAGGGCGTCAGGAGAGTCCAGGCCAGCCGAGGGGGAAAAGTGAATACCCCCCTGCACCATTAGGCCTCAAAATGGATACATTGCAGGTAAGACAAATTAATCTTCAGCACAGTCAGTCGGCTACCGGGGAACTGGTAAAGCTACTGACGGGTAAGACTGGAGTATTAATTTTGATTCAGGAGCCTTATGTTTACAGGAATAGAGTAGTGGGGCTGGAAGGCATGGGCTATCAGCTGATAGTCGGTAAGGAAGATGGTACCGAGGCACCGCGGACTTGTATACTGGCGTCCAAGGAACTCCAGATGGTGCCACTACCACAACTGGGGACCAGGGATGCTACTGCGGCTATCCTCGAGTATAAGGTGAGTGGAATTAGTTGTAAGGTTGTAGTTAGCAGCATATACCTCCCATATGACAATGAAAGATTACCACCTACCAGAGAGTTAGAAAGTATAGTAGATTTCGTTAAGGATATAGGTCTGTCTGTAGTGATTGGGTGTGACGCGAACTCACACCACACAATATGGGGTAGCGGGGACATCAACTCCCGAGGAGGCGTTACTGGAATATATAGCAACAACGGATCTACAAGTTATTAATAGAGGAAGGGAACCGACGTTTGTGAATCGTATCCGAAAGGAGGTGATTGACGTTACGTTGGTTTCACAGAACTTGAGTGAATGTATCTCTGGATGGAGGGTGACGGACTATATCTCGATGTCCGATCATAGGATGATTGGATTCGAGATGAGGTCTGATCTAAAAACAACAACCCTCCGAAGAAATCCGAGAGCAACTAATTGGGAGATATATCGTAATAGTCTGGGGAGTTCTGTGAGACAGAACAACCAGGATGAACGGATTATCTCTCATAGGCAGTTAGATGATGAAGTAGAGCACCTAAGTAGTTGCATCATCTCAGCATATGAGGAAGCCTGCCCTCTCAAGGCGGTTGGAGAGCGCAAGGTCCGCTGGTGGAATAGGTCCCTAGAGGATCTCCGCCGGTCGGCCAGGCGCACACTCATCCATGGAACCTCCTGGGAAGACTACAAGGTGGCAAGGAGAGATTTTAAGAAGGAATTAAGAAATAGTAAAAGGTCTGGCTGGAAGGCATACTGTAGCGAGCTAGAGTCACTGCCGGAAACGGCTAGACTGATGAAAATCTTAAGTTACGATAAAAGGGAGAAGATAGGTTCATTAAAAAGGGGTGATGGGACGTGGACCATCTCCAGCGAAGAATGTTTAGATCTCTTGCTGGAGACTCACTTTGCGGGTGAAGGGCACGTTGATGGGACTACCACAGCGGGGCCAACGCTAAGCATAGATTGGCCCCTTGCTGGGGAAATATTCAGCGGCGAAGCGGTAACCTGGGCAGTGAACGAGTTCGAACCCTACAAGGCTGCAGGGCCAGACGGAGTTTTTCCTTCGCTGTTACAGAAGGGCCAGGACATTCTCTTGCCAAGCATGGTAAGGGTTTTTCGGGCCAGTCTGGCGATGGGATATGTTCCACTGGCATGGAGGGCAGCCAAGGTAGTCTTCATCCCCAAAGCTGGGAAGGAGGACTACACAACGGCAAAGGCGTTTAGAGCAATCAGTCTCACATCCTTCCTATTCAAGACGATGGAAAGGATTGTGGACAGGTATCTCGTGGATGGGGTGTTGATCAGACACTGATTCATGTGAACCAGCACGCTTATAGGCGAGGCAGGTCCACGGAGACAGCGCTACATAGTATTGTACACAAGGTAGAGAAGGCCCTTCAGTACAAGGAGGTCGCATTGGCCATGTTCTTTGACATTGAGGGTGCCTTTGACAAGGCAAGAACAAAACTATATGTGACTCACTTCAGGACCGGGGCACACCGCCTGCCATGGTCGGATGGGTGAGATCCGCATTGGAGGAGAGAAGAGTTAGTGCAACTATGGGAGATAGCCACAGGGACCTGGGAGTGAGGGTGGCTGCCCGCAAGGTAGCTGTTTTCGCCGCACCTATGGTGCCTGGTGATGGATGGTCTCCTAAATCGCCTTACTCAAGAGGGATACAGGGACACTCAAGCCTACGCTGATGATGGCGTGGTTTTAGTGGTAGGCCGGTTTCTGGGCGTAGTATGCGACAGAATGCAGGAGCTTGTAGGATTGTAGAGAGATGGTGTGATGAGACGGGTCTCTCAGTCAATGCAAGTAAGACTGAGTTGATCCTCTTCACAAAAAGGAGGAAGATAGAAGATTTCAGGGCCCCAACTATGGATGGAAAACCCTTACTTTAAGTAAGGAGGTAAAATACTTGGGGTAACCTTGGACAGTAAGTTGTCTTGGGGCCACAGATTGAACGGGTTACCCGGAAATCGATGGCAACCTTTTGGCAATTAAGGAAAGTAGTAGGCAAGAACTGGGGACTCAACCCAAGGGTGCTTCACTGGGTGTACACGGCGGTGATCAGGCCGAGGCTACAATATGGGGCCTTGGTCTGGTGGCCGAGTGTGGGCCGGGTGACTGTAGCCAGGGTGTTGTCGAGGATCCAAAGACTGGCTTGCTTAAGTATTACAGGAGCAATGAGGACAACCCCAACTGCCGCCCTGGAAGTTTTGCTGGGGTTGCCACCCCTCCCAACATGGATTGTAAAGGAGGCGATGGCGACCTATCTGAGAACAAGGGATGCAGGCTGCTGGAAGGCAGAGGGTCGTGTGGAGGGTCACGCTTCTATAGCCTTGAGGGCGGAGAATGAAATCCCAGTATCCGCTCTGAGGGTTATTGAAGCAAAGGATAAACTAAGGCTGGGTAGGAGATATACCACTGTTTTCCCTTCGAGAGAGCAGTGGGAGAGGGCAGAAAACATGTTTCCCCCGGGATCTCTGATATGCTATACAGATGGATCCCGGGTAGGGGATGAGTTTTCTGGAGCAGGAATTTATCTGGAAAACCTGGACATCCGGCAGAGCTTTTCGCTGGGTACACACTCCACGGTTTTCCAGGCGGAGGTTTTTGCTATTTTGATGGTAGCAAGCAAGGAAGAAGTAAGGAATTGTGTGGAGGAGAAAATCTTCATCTGCTCGGACAGCCAGGCTGCACTCAGGGCTCTTAGCTCTCCGGTGACTAGATCTAGTCTGGTCCAGGAGTGTGGAGATGCCCTTGAGTCCCTGGCCAGACAAAGAGAAGTGGAGTTGGTCTGGGTTCCTGGCCATAAGGGGATCCCCGGTAATGAGACGGCTGACTTGCTGGCCTGTCTTGGATCTGGGGCATCTGCCAGGGACCCGAACCCTTTTGGGAATTACGCGAGGTAGTGTGAATAGTGCCCTTAATAAATGGGCCTATCAAACACTAGGAGGGAATTGGAGAAGGAACGGGGATGTAGACAGGCCCATGACTTCTTCAATGAACCTAATAAATCTAGGACAAAGTGGCTGCTGAGCCTTAGTCGAAGGTCCCTGAACCAAATGGTGGGGGTCCTGACAGGCCACTGCAGACTCAGGAGGCATTTGAATTTGATAGGCATAGAGGATAGTCCCTTATGTCCGGAATGCGGAGAGGGGGAAGAGACCCTATCCATTTTCTAGGACACTGTGCGGCTCTTGGAAGACTAAGATATAGAATCTTTGGCACCGAGGAGCTGCAAAGGGAAGAGATGAGGGGCCTACCATGGACCAGGATCCTGGCGTTCATTAGGACGTCGGGTAGGTTCGAGGAAGGCCGAGGGCGAATAGTGGAGGGGTGATGGGATGCCAGGGTAGGAAAAGGGCCCACTTGTGGCCTACTTGCCAGGCTAAGGCCGCCCGTACTTACTACTACTACACTGTATGAGGAATGGACTTGCCACCACACTCGTTGGGCCAAAATTTTGACAAGTGTCATTTTACAGAGGTGAATTTTTGAATACTTTGGTTATTCTTCTTCAAAAAAAGGAACTCTACATTTGTTTCGATAAAATTAGCCGTTTTCGAAAAAAATAAGTTTTTGTATAACACATCATTGAAATAATAAACCAGAATACTGTAACAAAACACCAGTCGTTGTTATGTCATTAAAAATGTATTATTGACAACGTTTTCAAAGTTTGATTGAGTACACAAGACTTAATAATGAAGCATTATTCTTACATGCATCTAATTTATGGACAAGCACTTGGCAATTGTGTGAGGCAAGAAGTATTTATTCTGATACATTTCCAAATCAACGTTTTCCGCGCCGAAGAACTTTTGAGTTGATCGTAACTTATGAGAAAGAGGTAAACAGTCAAGTGAAATAAAAAAAATTATAAAAGTAGCTGATCCATTTTAGAAAGTTTTTCTCCGCATCGTGGTGGAGAAAGGCTCCCAAGAAGAGAGGAGGAAACTAGGATGAAATTGCTGAAATTCCCTCTAATAGTGTAAGAAAACTGTCGGTCCAAGTTCATGCGACAAAGTGGGCCGTTCATGAGACCCTTCGAGAACAACTGCTACATCCTTTTCACGTCCAAAAGGTACATGCCATGCCTCCCGCTGATTATCCTGCAATAGTCAATTACGCAATTTGGTATTTGCAACGATTTAAGCAAAATCAAAATTTTACTAGTCCTGTTTTATTCGCGAACTAAGCCGAAACGGAATAAATAGCCATAATTTGCATATCTGACAGAAAATCTTCATTACAGTCCCAACAGTACAGATAAAGCACCAACAAAGATTCATGGTTAACATAGGGGCTGGGATTATTGGGAATCATTTCATTGGACCAGTATTTTTTTAATACGGACTAAATGGTATCATGTATTTGCAGTTATTGCAACAAAGTTTAAACAGTTTATTATAAAATGAAAAATGTCCCCTAGAAATTAGAAATCGGATGTGGTTTATGTATAACGGTGCACCGCCCAATTTTAGAAATTTAATTCGTTAGCGCTTATCAAATAATTTTGGTTATCAATGGATACGACGAGATGTGCCTATTTTATGGCCACCGAGGTCGCCCGAAATGACTCCATTAGATTTATTTTTATGGGGAAAGTTAAAGAGGCATGTGTATTCGACGCCAGTTCACACCAGGGAATGCCTCATAGAAACAATAACACATCATTTCTACGAAAATCAAGACAATCGTAGAATGTTTTCGATTTATTAACGTCCTTGCTTTTAAGTGATTTGAAAATGTATCAGAATAAATTCTTCTTGCCTCTACAAAATTGCCGATACATGTCAGCATTAATGTAATATTTAATGACAAATTTTATTATTTCAATATGAATTATTAGTTATTAAATAGCTTATGTTAGTAAGCTAGACAATTAAATAAATATCGAAAGTCAGTTACAAAAACTTATTGTTTTCGAAAACGGCTAATTTTATCGAAACAAATGTAAGGTAGCTTTTTTAAAGAGGAATGACCAAAGTATTTAAAATCTCATATTGCATCTCTCTAAAATGATACATGTCAAAATTTTGGTCCAAGGACTGTGTTGGCAAGTTTGTTCCAGACCAAACCATCTAACCCTATATTTTGACTTCCTCTATACACTACCATAAGTATGACATATACATACTAGCACCCAGTATATGCAAAAAAGACAATTTCTTTAAAACAACTTATGGGTGTATTATAGTTTTGTTGGGCATATTACGTGTATCAATATTCGGTTGGTAGTTAGGTCAAAATTAAGCGAGAGAACCTGATATACCCACATCAAACTTCCTGGGCTAATTCAACTTTTTCAGGTAAGACTAGATTATTCACTGCATATTTTTATGATTGCTCATGCTCATCTTTAAAAAATATGACGCAGCTTGCTGAATCCAATGATTCTATAAAGTATTTAATTAATTTTATAAGAATCGTAGCCGGTATCTAACAAAATATCTGATGTATGATGATGTATTTCTTTGAATAAAATATTCGCTGAACTTTATTTGATAAATATGATTGTAAACATTAGTCAATTTTGTGTAAAAGTGGAAAAAAGCTTGAGCCATTTCTCTTAAATTTCTTCTTAAGTTTCGCAAATTTAAATTAAAGTTGCAATGCAGTGCGATATTATGTACAGTATTGTGTAATACAATATACAATTGCTACATTACTCACAATCTGTTGCTATTTATCATTTACAACTTAGTTGATGGAAAATGAAAGAAAAATGGTACCTATACTGTAAGTATATCCCAATCTAAATATACCTATACTTAATTAACATACCTTTACTCCCTTTTATAAGTGATATAAGGGTGACACCTAAGAACATGAACGACCTTCCATTTAAATATGACCATTAAATATGTATAGTGACTAATTTTTTCCATTTCAATAATTTTTAATCTCAGTATTTTTAGTGGTCAGTTTATTTTATGCCTATTAATGTATTTTTCTTATACTTATATATTTCTTTAAATATGGGCAAGGTCTAACTAAACTATTGAAATTAGAATTTGCACATCTCCATAATTTACTTTTTCAAGTATCATTTTGCTGTATTTTCCGTAGAAAAGGCACTTTAACTGAAACCAAAACAGTTTTTGCTCGGTGCACTGAATATTTAAGGTATACCTTTTTCAGATATAACAGGTAGGAGAATCGATTGTTTCAATAATTAGATGGATACACTAAGCAGCAAAAAAGTTCTGTCATTCTAAAGAAACATGATGTGCCATAAGTGGCGCCCTCTACTGGTGACGTCAAAATTAGACACATATTTGAATTTCTCGTCCGCAAAAACCCCCTATTTACAAATTTTATCTAAATACATATTTGGATTTCTTAAGAAGTTATTTACAAATATCGAAAATCAAATTTTAACTTTAACACCCTGTATCTCCGTTAATATTAAGTTGTCGAAAAATTGTTATAGGACTTCGTGACCCTAATTTCTTGTGAGGAATCACCTCCTGAACTCTTAACGCATAATATATAATTTCCGGACACCCTGTATATATACAGTCGAGTAAAATCTAATAGCACTATCTTTCTCCGAGGAATTTGGGATTAAGATAACAAATTAATATCCGCTCGGACCGTAAAAATATCAGAAATAAAAACTTCAAAATTGCTGCAATAAATTCAGATTTATGAACGCCGTATTTTTATTAACTTGTTTTTAATTCCTCCACAAATGTATGATATAAATTTATAGTTTATAATAATGCCCAGATAGTGTAAATTAAACAAGATAGTAAAAGTAAATACAGTGACAGATAAATACGAGGTAGGTAATATAAAATTGTTCATTAGATGCCATGTTACCAAAAACATTATCTACAAACAATATGGAAAATGTTTCAAACGAACATTTCTAGAATTACGATTTCTGAATGCTCTTTGAACTAACGTAAGTGTATTTTTATGAAATTCTAATTAGTTTTCCTATCTTCAGTATACAGAGCGATTTGGAATGTGGGGTAGTAATTTTAGTATATCTACGTCTTACATTAATATAAAATATCATAAGTAACTCACTTATTTCGCATGTGTAAATTATGTAAACTGGTCTTGTACGTACACAGTATATGTTGAAAACTATATATGCCTTTTGCTTTTGCCTGTATCCTGGGTTCGTTGTGTCAAATAAAAAAACCGTCGTGTAGGGGAATAAAATTTATAAGCAAATTTTCTTTGTATTTCGTGTTGCAGAGCCAGCAGATTTTGATTACACTTTCCACTACACTAATAACATATCCACAAGTCACTTTATCAATACTATGTCAGTAAATTACGTATAACACAAAATAATAATACGCCTGCATTAGAAAATAGGTAGGTACCTACCTAAAATAATAAAAATTCGTTTACGTACGTATTACGTTGTTATTTAAAGTTATATTTTCAAATAGTTCGTTGACTTATCACCTAATGCGCCGAATGGACGTCTACCTTTAAGGTAGGGGTCCACTAGGCAGGTCGGGTCGGGGCGGATCGCATCGCAAAAATCCGCTTACTATATTTTCAAATGGAAGCGCATCCACTTCACACGGTGAGCGACGGAACGGGTGAGTCGCCTGTCAGTGGACGCATCTGTATTCAAAAGTATGGGAAGCGGATTTATCCGCTCCGACCCGACGCGTCTTATGGGCGCCTAGCTTTACCCAGCATACAGATATCAAGATTATTATAATAACCTTGTACAGATATGCTGTTGTCGGTTGAGGCCACTTCCAGTGCTAGTCTACTATCTGTATAGATTCTGATGGTTTTGCCCGTTATATATCTACGGGCAATTTTCTTGGTGGCTCTAGTTATACCTACTAGTTCCGTTTGTACCACGGTAGCATGCTTATCCATCGTCCACTGATTTCGCATGTGCAGTGATCTGGAGTAGATTGCACATTATGTACCTTCCTTTCTTTTTGATCCGTCTGTGAAGATGTTGATTATGTCCAAGTGGCGTTAAATGGCCTCAAATTTTCTATTTCTTTTTTTTTCATAACTCTAATATGTGTTAATCGATTTTGATGATTATTTGGATGTAAACTTTTGCTTTCTGAGAACTGCCATTTAACTTGACAGTATCTAAGAGTAATGAAACACATAGAGACCCTGATCAACTTTCGGGTAATATTGAATTTGTATGTACCATACAAATTTTTGTAAAATGTAAGGACTCTGTAAGAGTAGTACTAGATGAAGACAAAACACTTGGCTTCATAAACATATAACATTTTACCTCATGGGTCGTTTTAACTCCATTTGATTGAATTTCCATAACTGGCACATTTTGGCAGAGTAGTTTTTTAAATTTATAATCCTAATCTAGTTCATAATGATCTTTGCTTCTAGAATCCTGTCAGCTGCCAATGCAATCTAATTTTGGAAATCTGTTATTCTCGATGGTGTTCTGATTCGAGCAAATGTAATGGACAGACCTCGGGACAGACCTATCAATATTTTGTTCTAAGAATTGCTACCACCATGGCCATTAAGATGGCTGTAGTTGGATATGAAAGCGCCGCACCTGTTGCAAAATTTTATGCTAATGCGTTGCCTGCGTCGTTTATTAAGTATTTAAAAATATAATGGAAGGACTTATGGCTTCCGTCTTGTATTACAAAACAATTACGTTTCTTGCCATAAGATAATTATACATAATTTTTAAAATAATTTACTCAGGTTCAACAAACCGTTGGGCAATGAGCACCGGCTAATGCTCCATTCTACCGTCTGGCAGCACTATTGTTAATCTTCACATCCTCTGTTGACAAAACAACAAAGGCCTCTGCAATCTTTATCCGGAAACTCGTTATCTTAATGTTGTAAAAACACGATGCCAGTTTTAAAAATGACTGATAACTTCGATAGAAGAGCCCTTGTTTTAAAATTGCTGCAGATATGCCCTTATCCGGTTGGAAGCTTCTAAATAAAAGTGCGATGAGTGAGAGCTGTAGTATGACATATCAATCTCTAGTTGTTCACATAACAATAAAATAAAACTATCGGACTGTCATACAGAGTGTCCCATATTTGTAGCTCTGGTGGTACACGGTGCTTCTGAAATAAGTGCGTTGTTTCAAAAGCGTAATAAAGAATATAAAAATAAACAGTATTCTTTAAGGCTGCGTGCTCTGATGCAATATGTTTTTAGGTGTATCAATAATAGTCGGGGCATTAGCCCTCAGAGTATTTATTTTCTGAAATTCCATGTTTGCAAAATATCATTCTCGCCGAAGGCGATAGAGCGTTCAATGGTGTCTACTTCTATATAGAACACTTCGTCTGTGACTTTTCAGTCCGGCAAGGAGTAACGAATGGCCGCTAGATTGTGAAAAATGGCGCATTTAAGCAACACTGATCGATTGTAAGTTATTGAAATAAAATTTTGCATCTGCCTACGAAAAGTTTAATATAGAATTCCATCAAGATATCCGTAATTGAACTTTGAACTTCTGAATTCTAATGTCATCACTATTTGCCTATCTGAAATGTTTTAAGTTGGCAATTAAATTACATCCTGCATTATCGACAATAATTTTAAAACATCAAGAAATTGATTTGATGCAACTATTTGAGACAGTTTTTTGTATTGTGGAATTCATAAAACTACGGAAGAATACGTCTTAAATTGGATAGCCGATATTCAACAGCAAGAAAAAATAACACTTAAACTAATAATTGAAAATTGACAATAAAATTGTAAATATTTTAGAGAATAAGTTGGAAGGGATTTGTTAGTCACTTGAGTTCCCCTTTCATATTACAGAAATGGTTTTGGAGGATTTTTGATATATTTTTTTGTTCCTCATATATTGGAAGTTTTCAAATTATCACACTGTATATTTTCTCGAATATTTTCTTTGTAAAACAGATACAAACACCAAATATCCTTGCTTCATTATTTTTATGCTTTTTAGTTACAAACTCTGATTAGAACATAATATGATTCTAAAATACAATTAGTTTTATCACAAATTTCAAAGTTATCTCAACAAAATTGTATACACATATTCTGCGTTATCTAAATTAATGCTTATTAAATGCATCATTTAATACACAGTTTTATATTGCTGTCAACAACCAGTTCTTTAAACTATATAAGGAAACAGCTTTGTTTATTTTTAGTTCATTTTCTATTATCACTGAAAAAATAAATGTTTTTATTCAACTGGGAAGAAGATTGGATTTTTTTCTCATAGTTTTTAACAATTATAGAAAAGACCACGCGTGAATTCGTGATTCGTTATGTGTGATTCGTGATATGCCAGGAATTTGCGAATAGTGTGTAGGGTCTTGTTGGTTAAAAATCCATTCATAAAAACCCTACACACAATGCATGAATTCCTTACAAACCACGCATCGCGCATGGCGAATCGCAAATTCTAATAATTTGTTAGTAGGTACTATTCGTAATATCTACTAACCCATTTTTTCTAAAACTTCAGGTATATTTTAATGGTAAAAAAGATTAGGTAAAAATACCTCCTCGTACCATTATGTTTGTCTAAGGATTATGTCATCTTGAGCAAACTAGTGAAGTTTAAAATAAGCAGTACTTACATCTCATCATTTCATTATTACTGTAGGAGTAACCTTTCCTGATAAAGGCTAAAAATGGAAATTATGCCTGAATTATAATCTACACGTACATATATAAAACCATTTAACTACATAAACCAATAACTTAACCAAATACAAATTTTGCAAGACTTTAGCTATAGTTATAAATTTTCCAATAAATATCTTAAATAAATAAATATGTATGGAAACATTATTTGTTTAAATATTACAAATTTGTTATTTGGTTCCAATGAATTACCAGAAACTGCTACTTTTAAGTAATGCCCTGATCCGCATTGAATTACATCCAAAATGTGTGCTCACAAGTTTTTATTATTAGCTTTTCTACAAAGTAATTACACGAAAAAGTTTAGATTTAGCTGTAACTTTGCTGCCCTGGGATATCGGAAAACTAATGTGCATTCTTTGAATAATTTTTCACAAAAATGTTATTTCTTTACAAAAAAAACAATTGTTTCTTTTGAAACACCCTATTATTGGATTCTCCACTTTTTCCTGATTGCATTGATATGTCATGAACTATATTTTACTGTTTGTGAGATATTGGTGATAAAAAAATACGTAATTATAACTGCATTTTATTATTAAAGAATACAACACTATAGTACTATGATCGATTGTTTTTTGGTAAAAAATTTAAATCTTTATGAAAAATTTTCCGATATCTGCTAGGGTGGCAAAGTTACACGAATCTAACGTTTTGCGGATCACCCTGTACATACCTTGTATTTAATTTTGTGTTTCTCCTTAGCATACCTGACTAGGCGTTAAGTTTGATTAGCCAAAAGGCATACACATGATTGTACTAGATTAATACCTTAAAAAAGCAATATCAAAAACTGCTAGAAAATCTTGATACAAACTATGGTGATGATATGATATGGTGAAATTTGAGGAATTTGGATGAACTCGGAAGAAGTGCGTGTGTTGTTATCAGAATTCTGACGTCAAGTTGGTAGAAGCTTCAAGTAGATATAACATTCAAGCTGTTCCACTTTTCTCCACGAACGTCATCTGCAAATTTACCTCCACAGAAAAGACATTCTGCATCTGTGTTTGATACCGAATTGTTGCTCTCTGGATGAAAATAAAGAACTTCAAGATTCAACGTAATCCTCCAATTTATAGTATTATTTTGTTCACTATTGGGGATATTAGATATTTTTCCGTACATAAGGGGTGGGCGGTATAAAATATTTTCAGTGTCTATAGATACACTCACAGGTAACTAAATAACCAAATAAATTTGAATATTTATTTGTGTACACGCGTTATAAATCCTAAATCCTCTTTGATGACTTTGAGGAGGAGTAGAATTCGTTTCTGAAGTACCTGCCAACATTTCTGTTAATAGATAAAATAAATTGCAGTGAGTAAAATGATACCACTTTACTAGAATCTAAAGACAGTTGCCACATGAAATTATTACATGTTTACATCATCGTTAAATAAAGCACATAATGTATGAGAAGATTAATTAACAACAAAGAGGACTTCTTCTGTGGGCATTTATATTAATTGCAACATGGATTAAATATCTATTATCTTCAGTTAACTTTGCGGCAGCTATTTTCTAAGTAATGAAACTCGTAATGAAATGATGAATTATCAAAATAAAAATTTGCGTTAACAAAATAATAATTTTCACAAGACATAATATACTTAAATTATGAACTCTGTAAGCGTACAAAGATTCAATTTCATGTTTACTTAATTTAGGAACGTTCTTAAAAATTTATTATTTAAAAATAAATTGTAGCCAACGTCGATCAATAGGTATATTTCTTTAAGAAGTAATTAAACAAAATAAAAAAATGTATAGAAGTTTATGAATTTAGTAAATTTGATGAACACTAAACTGTACGTTTTAATATTAATTCCTTTTTTTTAAGTTAAACGATATAAAACATACTATGCACCAAATGGTGTACTTTACACAAACAGTATAGACCTTAGACAATAGGCAAACAACTAGTATCCATAAGGGTCTAGCTATTTTTAGAATACCAATTCGTGGGGCTTAAAACCCTTAAGTCTTTCTACAAAAACTATATCTGTCCTCAATTACTGAAAAACCTAATGTAATATTGTGTCTGGTCAATACTAATCACGAGAACTGAGATATACTCCTGAAACCAGGTGTACGTTTTGTGTGAAATCAAAAAAAAATGTAGAAATCATCAGCAAAATCATGCAAATCACATAAAATCACATGAAATAATGCAAAAGTACGTCAATCCATCAATTGAGCAACTAATTTCATTTGGTATATTTGTCATCTGTCAGAAAACTTTAAATTTTGTTTTTTTCTTATATTAAATCTTGTTTAAGTAAGTTTGTATTTGTTTTTATGTACTTTATGGTATTAAAATATAGTTTTTCTTTAGTTTTATTGGGTTTTTGCCACACTTCTGAAAAATAATAAAGATTAATTAAAGAAGCCCTTGCGCCAAACGGAACAGTCAAGGGTTATTTTTAAAACTAAGTTTGCCTAACCAAAAAATCTCACACTGAAAAAAGCAGATAACTAAAAAATAACAAAAATTACATCACTATAGCGCACTTCCGTATTATTGACGTTTCGAAAAACTCTCAACAACTCTCTGAACAGTTTGTCACACACTTATCTCAGTTAACATCGATCGTTGTTGGCTACAGTTGTAGGATCAAGAAAAGTAAGTAACAATAAAATAAAAATCATTTAACATCTCTATGGAAGCAGATAAACAAATTTTAAACTGTCAAACTTGACATACGTTTAATATTTTACTACGATTTTGAGAACGAAAACAGAGAGTTCTTCGAAACGTCAATAATACGGAAGTGCGCGATAGTGATGTGATTTTTGTTATTTTTTACTTATCTGCATACATTCAATACATTTGCATTTTTTGATAATGAAAATAAAGTTTTTCGGAACATCAAAAAATACGGAAGTGCGCGATAGTGATGTGATTTTTGTTATTTTTTACTTGTCTGCTTTTTTCGGCGTGAGATTTTTTGGTTAGGCAAACTTAGTTTTAAAAATAACCCTTGACTGTTCCGTTTGGCGCAAAGGCTTATTTAATTAATCTTTATTATTTTTCAGAAGTGCTTCAGACAATATATTAAAATATAGTTGTAACTGTCAATGTTATATGTTTAGTGCAAATAGTAGAACTGATGTTCAAGTTTAGCTTGATTTAATTACTTACATTAAAATCGAAAATGGACTAAATTTTATTTAATCTCCTATACTTATATCTTTACACGATCTACTAAATCATATTCGCTCGGATATTCGTTAAATGGTAATTGAATAAAAAAGAAAATATTAAGTAATATCTTATTGATTATTATTTTTAACTAGTCACCTTTCCTTTCAATTTTCTTAAACACTTTTAACGCTGGTTGCTTACAGCTAGGTGCAAACTTCCACCGTTGTTTAAAAAAATTCATATCTTGAAACATTCAGAAAAAATATCCAATTATTCAGAAAATATACTATTATCTAAGTTTTAAAAATTTGTTTTGAATATTTCTTTAAATACTAGAAAATGTCATTAAGAAAACAATTAATTAATCAAACTCAACATAATATGAAATTTTTCCACTATGTAGTTGCAAAGCTCGATATTTTACAATCATCAAATTCAAATGGAATAAGGAAATCAAGTGGAATAAATAAAATATATATGTAGATACGAAATCATGGGAAATCAGTGGAATCAGCGAAATCAAGTGAAATCAGTAAAATCAAGTGAATTCATAGAAAATCTGGGAAAATCGCGAAAAATCAAGTAAATGAGGAATTCATGTGAAATGTGATTTTGGCGATTTCCATTAAAGTAATAGGGAATCTGAAATCAGGTTTTATAAGAATTTTATTAACACTGCAACTTCGTACAAATAAAACTGTAATTTTAGCTGACGTTCTAGTTAACAGCATGAAGTATAATTTTAAACAATTTTAACACCTCTCAACTTCATTAGCATGACATTTGGTATTGAATAAATAAGTACCTACTATGACATTAAAACGCTTCGGAATAAAAACTTGTCTTGATTCAATGTTTATTGTCAATAATATTTATCATTTAACTGTTCATTTTTATGAGACTATCGGTATTATTTAAGCACCCAATTAAATAAAATTGTTTGTTACTTCTTCCCGTTACAATGTTATTAATTTAGGAAACACCTTAAACAGTGGCTATCAACATTTGTAAAAAAATGTATATAGGTACTCATCAACATACCCGTTTTTCTCTTTAAATTTTTCATTTAGAAAAAATGACACATTCAGATCAAACAATACTTACAAACAAAGATACACACCGCAAGGCTTGCTACAGACTATGCGTGAATTCACGATTCGTAATGCGCAATGCGTGATTTGTGAGGAATTTGTGAATAGGTCTATAATGGCCCGCCCTAAGTATAGGATAATTTTTTTTCCACTAACATTGATATATTGCCATATTTGATTAGATTTTGATATTAGTCATTTCTAACTTTTTTCATTCTATTCTATCAAGTTGCCTGGGAATTCACTTGCCAAACTGGTAACATGAGACTAATGCAATATAATTTTAAATGTCATTTTCCAGAAAATAGACGCTACCTAAAAGTTCTACATAAAACGTGTTTGGGTGAAAATTTTAGTGACAGTAATTTAGAGATGGCAGTATTGTGTACTCCACCAGTATTGTGTAAACTTAGATGTGCAGCGTAGCAGTGTAAGTAGTGATTTGACAGAAAAAAAGAAGAGATTCTACATTAGTGCATACGCCCAATTAAAAACATGGTGTGGAAAAAATAAAGCTGTTAAAATAACAGAAAATGTTTTCTTAGCATTAATCAGTATTTCTGTTTATTTCATTAAAAATGTACATACGTAGAATATTTTTCATTATTTAAGTACCTAGGTGTTTTTTTCATTATCATTATTTACCTAGGGAGAAAGACATTACTAATCATTCGAGGAATGAAGTAAATAATGGCAATTTCTCAAGTTAGTAGTAAGAGAAAATACTTTTCATCCGATAAGTAGATGGGCGAAGGACAGCCTTAGTTCGGATCTTGGTTTTATAAGCTTCGCTGCCAGATAGCTCAAAGTGGGATTTTAGTTTTGACGACAAATTTTAGGCCGTCCAAAGTTACGAGACTGTCCAAATCCAGAAGGCGTTGCGATCGACATTAGTACCTTTACTACCCTATTAAAATAGTATAATAGGAATTTTTCGCGAGCTCCCATTCATGACCGTCAGAATACTAGCGGTTCATCCCCTTCTTGTCATCGAACAAAAATCTTTACTCTTGTTTGCTCTCAAAATGAAATTTGCGAAAATGTGATCTTTTATTAATTTTCGTTTTCAAGTTATAGGTTTATGTTTATTCTCAAAGTATTCAGAAAAATGTTTTTATTTTTACTCTCTTTACTCTTTTCCGATAGCTCTATGAAAATTGGAAATAATATAAGGCATAGCAATACCTTTTATACAAAATTTACAGTATTTACACCATCATCACATTTGGTAGGATAGATATCAAGAACATGTATTTTTCCACTTCACAATTTCACAAACTGTTGAAAACAGAAATAGAAAATGATACATATTATGCTTGATTCACAAAATTACTATTAGTGGAAATGTCTAGTCTTACTTTTTACCTATATAATTCACAATAACCGCTAGTAACTCACCAGTAGACACCGGGAAATAAATCAGTTCCCGTTTTATAATACTGACGTCATAAGAGCAACTTATTCTTGTATTCCCCTATTACCGCTATTATGTGAAAATTGACCGGTAACTGATTTTTTGTTACCAGGAACTCACGAAAAAATCCCATAAGTAAAAAATTAGGTAGCTCTTTTTCTGATACAGGTTCTGAGATTTAGTGATGTCGATTTCAATGTCTGACATTTTTTATGTTTTCCAGCCTTAATTTAATATTTCAGCATCAGATCAAATTTTTTTACAGAATGCGGTTATGCAGACTAAGGACGTGAACCTTTTTCCTAATACAATTGACCGAACTGTACACAACATCAAAACACTAACACGTTGAGCAACAAAGCTCTATTCGCAGAGAATCCTATCATGTTACGCGTATCACGACCTACTTTGACATTGTTCAGGAACAATGATACAGATACAAGAACAGATTCTGTTGCAAGTGAATACGGGGTTTTATAACATTGTATCCTAAAGGACGCTACGCTATGATGCGTGTATTCGTGAATCGTTATGCGTGACTCGTGATACATTCGTGAATAGTGTGTCTATAAATCAACTGATAACGAACAAATTCTCTCTTGAATCACCCATTGCGCATCATGAACTGCCAAAACATGCACAGTACCTATGTATCAAGTTTAAAGAAGCAGCGGCTATCCAAACAAATATGTAAACATACGCAAGGTAGGTACTTACTTTATTTAAAAATACAAGCGTCGTTTTCTACTCCCAAGGAACAGGAAAAGGAACAAATGGAATAGAAAGTTAAATAATATCTTCTATCTAACAATACTTAAAAATCAAATTGATTAACTAACAGTATCAGAAAATACTCAAATATAAGGTGATTCAGTTATATTGCCTTTATTTTTAAGAGAAGATAGGAAAAAATGAGTATAATACGAATACGCGATTTAAAAAAATTAAATACATATTTAAGCCGAAAAAAATATTTTCAAACCATTAGTTAAACCCCCTTTTTAGACTGTCACCGACCGCTGGCGGCAGTTCAACTCGGTATCAGCGTCAGGCGACGCTGCCAAATTTAAATATTTTTCTATAGTACCTACTTATTGTAATAAGTAATTGATGCTATAAATTATTTTTTAAAAGTATGCAATTAACATATTAAGTTCCAACATAATAAATATTGAAATTACAAAACTCCAACGGATCAAAATAAACCATTCACATTTCATTACATAAATAGTGAAATAAAATCCAATACTCACTAGGTAGGTTAAATTATTGAGAGAGGCTGAAACGTTTTTAGTATTTAAATATAGACAGTAATAAAAAAACCCTCATGCTGTCAACAAAAAACAGTCCGAGACATACCTATTCAATAATAAACAATCTGGCAATCCGAGTCTTGACCTAGCGTGTTTAGGTCAATAGCCTCGTTTTTAATATCTAATAACAAGAACTGCAGAACCGCTAAATAATAACAGAAACAAACAATAAAATTACATTTATTTTATAAACACCCGGTGTAATCAATATGAAATCATGAGAATTTTATAATAAATGACCAATCGCAGTAATTAGCGCCAACATGGGATAGCTGTAATCGGCACAGCTAAAAAGTTGGCAGTTCAAATACTTCAAATTCTGGATTAATACGTTATCGGCGGAATAAGTCGAACATCGTTCGAGTTCGTTTTCCTTGGCAGGTCCCGCGGCCTTGCTTCATCCATCTTTTCGCGTGGTAGAGGTTGGTGAATTTCGTGTGTTTGTGTCACCAGTGCTGTTTATAGTTATTAATAAAATTTGCTATTTATCTAAATAAAAATGCAATCCAAGTTGGGTAAAATGAAGTAGTGAAAGACCGCGGTTGTTGTCTGCTGAACAGAGCCGTGGAAGAATTTATAAAAGAAATTTTAATAGACATGGGCGTCTGTGTTTTCCGTGTGCGTCTGTATTATTCGATACCTACTGATTATGAGTAATGGATTTGATTCAGAATCAAATGCGATTTGCATTATTTGGGAATATCGACGTATAAGCTCAACTTCATTTTGCTTTCAAGAATATAATGAAAAGGTGAACAAAAAATAAGTATGTAAGTATCTAAAACTATTTGCTGTAAAATTTAGGCGAAGTTTTTGAACTTGCATGATGAATGAATTTTACGTCAGAACTTGACAAAATGCTTCATAATAAATACTTTAAAAATGGAACAATATTTAAAGGTATTTCAAATAAAATACAAAATACATACACTTTAGATTGCAAATAAAATCTTTAGAAAATAAATCTATCACTTCAGTACCGAACTTGCTATTATATGTATGTGATCCTGAGTAGCAACGCTGTTGGACTACCAGGACTACCGTCGTGTTACCGATTCTTATGGGGTGATTTGTTTATCTTTTGAAAGGTCGAGTAAAATTTTCGTCTTTCGATTTTCTGTCCTTATTAGACCTTCCGAATACGTAGTTAAAATCAATGACATTTTGACTGAATCGCCCTGTATATCTGACAAAGAAACGGAAAACTGCTGAATGTGAAAAATCAATGGAACGTGACCATTGTATGTGCTGGAAACTGGCAATACAATTGCTTTATTTACGAGTATATCATGAAGAGGCGTGGTTTCGAATAAAACTGTGTCATATAAAATATGTGACCTATTTTACACGGAATTAGTTAAATTAATATAATTAAACTTGTGATGAAACTGCCAGCAAAATATAAAAACATTGTTTTTAGACATGTTTAATTGGCTCAACAGAATTTTATGTGGAACAAGGTTGAATCGAATTTTCAAAATACCCAACATATATTGATATAACTAGATCTTACAGGTATTCCCCAGCATTAGAAAAAATATGTGTGTAGTTCTTTTAGGTAATCAACCTTCATCTCTTGAAAGTTATTTTCTCATGCACTTAATCTTACCTGCAAGTATTTTCCCATGTTTTTCCTGCCAACCGGCGTCCTCGAAGCAATCCCGTGCGACGAGTGCAGGTAGCTCCCCAGCGGCTGCTGATTGTAACTATCACAATTTCCACATTTCTCACTATCACAGGCGTCCGACTGTTCACAGGCACCATTCACTCCACTGTCGTCTCTGTTAGCTCCGTCGGAGTGGTACAAGAACTGTTTAACTCCATTGTTATTGCAGGTGTCGCCGTTTGCGTCCGACGTTGTGTTCAAACACTCCCGTCCCGAGTTAAACAAGTACGAGCTGTTGCGGGTGAGGTTCTTCATGCAGGACACATTCAGATTAGTGGCGCTGATCACCAGCTCCGTATCCGGTAGGTTAGATAACATCTTCTGCACGTTCGAGGAGATGATGTCTAGGTTCTCGGCGCTCTTGTTCAAGGTCTTCTCTGGCGACCGGAAAGACCTGTACGTCGGCCTGTTGCCCAACCGTCTGGGCCCCAGGGTTTCCTCCGAGCTGAACTTCTTACTGATCTCCTGGTCAGGGACGTTGGACAAGATCTTCTGGACGCAGGGCGAGAGATGCGCGAAGTTGCTCACCTGGTGAGTCCTTCGGGGCGTGCTGGTCTTTATTTCCGCGTCGACGTCTTTCTGGTTGAGCTGACTACCTATGATGGCGTCGAATGCGCCCATAATACTCGGCATCAACTCGGGCGATGATCCTGAAACAAATAATATTGTTACTTTTAATACTGAAAATGTTTAAGGAGTCAGTAGTATAACACTAGACGTATAAATATAAACTTTCAAAATGTAACAAATGCTCAGCCGCGACCGCTGGGCGAAGGGATATTATTATTATGAATGGCAGAGAAAAAATCTATTATGCCCAAAAGTAGAAAACTTATTCTAAGAAATACAATGTATAGCAAAGAGAAATAGTAGAGTACACTCGTAAGTAATAGTACATAAGTAAACAAATAATGAAACAATAACTAACTACTAAGTTAACACACTAGACACAAAACGATCGTACTTGTTCTTGAAGGCATTAAGTGGTGGAGCACTTACGATGTCATCAGGCAAGGAATTCCAATGATGAAACGTTCTGTTCGATAAAAACTGCTGTCTACCCGTTCTATTGTATTTTTTGTGCAGAAGTTTCATAGAATGCCCTCTCAGGCGTATATCTTCATTTAAAACAAAAAATAAGCAAGACATGTCGACGGAGAAAAGATTGTGGGTAGAACGATATAATTGAATGAGGTCACCTCTTTTTCGTCTCTCGGAGAGGAAGGGAAGTTTCAACAGACGTAGACGGTCTTCATATGATAAATTTTGATACGCTGGAATCATTTTTGTGGCATTTCTTTGAACTTTTTCCAATGCCATAATGTCTTTAACTAGATATGGACACCAAACCGATATACCATACTCTACACGAGGCCGAATATATGTTTTGTAAAGGCTGAATTACCTGTTACTAGAAAATTTTTTTTCAGGATTACAAAGACATCAGGTTTAACAGAGGTCCATGTCTTATATTATACTCTGCGAACGTAAAAGCTTCATGGCTTGGCTGAATATTCTTCTCCATTTTTTTTATATCCCTAGCTTTGTCCTTTTATCTGACAATATTCTCCACCTCTGTTTTTCATCTTGCTTACGGTCACCCTCTCCTTTTCCTACCCCCAATTCGTCCTCCTACACATTTTTCTTCTATTTTTGGTAATCTGGCATATACAGTTCTTCCCCTTCAAACCTATATATTTTTCCCCGATTTGTGTCTATTTCCAAAAACTTGTATTTTTTATATCTTTCTTACGTCCATTCCATGTACTTAGTTTTTTCTTCTTTTAACTGACTGTTCATCTATTCTCTTTATTACCTCTTTTAGTTCTATTTTATTTCTTGCTAATCTTATGTTATAGAGGAATATTATTAAAAGAATATGTCATAAGAAATATTATTGTTATTTTTTAAGCAATCAAGTCTAACTATCATGTTACTCATTATTTTAGATTCATATTTGATAAAAATACTCCTTTCTTAAGGCTGACGGTGAGCGCTGTATCAAACGATATATAACATCTGTTCCAAAAACCGTCGAGAACTGTTCAGTACCGTGAGAAATGTTTGACCAACACCGTCTTACGTCGCATTCGCCGAGAGTACATTAACAACTAAACTGACTGACTAATTCTGGACGGTTCGGAATCGATTCTTGCTGTGTTGGAACAAACCCATAGTTTTCGCTCAGTAACTCTTTAACGGATAATGATAAAAATATGCGGTTTTTTTAATAGACTTCAAATATTATTTTACGTCGGCGCTGTGTTTTGAAATTTTGAAAAAGTGTAAAATAAATTTTTTTAAAATGAATTTTGCATATTTTCAAAATTTCAAAACACAGCGCCGACGTAAAATAGTATTTGTAGTCTATTAAAAAAACCGCATATTTTTATCATTTTTCGTTGAGGAGTTACTGAGCGAAAACTATATCCCTTTGGATCGAGCGCTCACCGTAAGCCTTAAGATAACGAAGTGCAGTCGAATTTGATATTTTCTCGTGTGAACTTTTATTTTATTTCTAATAGATATTCGAACTACTTTACATTAGTTTTATATAACTATACATAATTTATGTAACAATACTACCAATCTACTACAAATCTCATATCAATACCGCTTAAAATGTTTGTAATTTTTTATTTAAATTTATAGAATTTAATGCCTCCAACGTGTCTCTCAAATTAGAGAAAGGAAAAGCAAAACAATCGTGTAAACTGAGATTATTTTATCTGTAGATAACTGATTTATCGATCCTCGTAACCTATTTCTATACATACATTTAAAATAAAAGATACTTATTCTTGAAAAATATTGTGGGTGCCTCTATTACAGTATATACACTGCCTACGTGGTCTACTTTAGAATGTGGAAGGAGGTAATGTTTATTTCAAGGTAATAAATTAAACTATGCTTACTTTTGTTTCAAAGATAAGGTGACAATAAATAACATGTACAGAATTAACAATAAGGAACGTCGAATATGACAGAAATATAAGATAGATGTATTTATTACAAACAATAATTGATATCCATTTCTTATAAAACTGGTTATTATTATATATTTTTCTCAACAATGCATCCGAATTTAAAATTGACGTTCATATACTATTTGCAAAGGTACCTATAACATTATCATTAATGAATGAATATCAATAGTTATCATTTCTACTATACTGCAGGTAAAAGTTGAGCAATGCCAAAATTTAAAATAGTATAATATAGCTTTAATATTTGCCACAAAGCTGTATTGAATTTGTCACAAGTAATACAATTCTAATTACACAGTCACTTCTAGAAAACAAAAAGAAAATCAATATTTAAATTAGTATGAACATATACGTACAGTAAGCATTGTGACAGGAGGAAAATATTTAAGTATATCGATATAAAAATTGCAAATACTTACATTTTTACAATTATTAGAAGGTGATATTATACTTCAATAACTGTATAGATGAAAAAACAAAAGACGACTGATAATTAAGCCCTTGTTTCTCGTTATCTTCGCTAATCTACTTCAAAAGCGAATACTTATTTTGCAATTTATAAATAAAGATCTTATCTTACAAGATAACAGGAAATACTGTTTTGTTTAAATAACCCCAATAACTATGTATCACTATTTAGGTTGCAATAAAGAATAATGTCTTCTTATAGAGAATAGAATTCTAAACATAAGCAATGTTTTTAAACATCTTATTTCATACAATAATATGAGATTGCATCATGCGATAATGTCAGAGAAAAACTTTTTCAATACAGTAAGACTATGAAAATAACTGCAAATAACTTTAGTCCGCAATTTTAGCAGAATTTTTAGTAAAGTTATTGCAACTATTATAAGTTCACGATATTCTTGGTGTCTTTCGTAAATATTGCTTTTTGTACAACATGTAACAAAAATATTACCACAAATGTCCATATGTTATATGCTTTTCTCAAAATTAAATTGTCCCTAATGCCAAATCATATAGATATTATTATATTATAGATATTATTGTACATATGTACCAAATTTGAAGTATATATTTTCAATTACCTTATTATTTCCTTTATTTGTTTTTTGGACAATTCCTTAAAGATTGTCACAACTTTAAAATAAATTATGCGATTTCTTTTGCACTGCTCACGTATTTGTGATAAAATCTACTTTCAACTTTTAACATTAGTTCTTAGTTGTTTCACTCACCAATAGAGATTTAATGAAATTTCTACTCAAAACTTCCACAAGTTCAAAAACTGTTGCATGTACATGCTTTTGCAATGGTAATGACACTCCCTCAAAACAGTTTTTGAACTTCAGTAAATCTCAATTGGTAAGTGAAACAAGTAAGAACTAATGTTAAAAATTGCAAGTAGATTTCATTACGAATACGTCAGCAGTTCAAAAGAAATCGCAAAATTCATTTTAATGAGTGCCATTATTACTGCAAACGATTGTACAGACACCATGCAGTTACAACATACAATGTTTAAATAATAAATGCCATAAAATCCAACATAATTTTAGATAATTACCGCATAGTATCCTAATATTCATACATCACGTACTGTATAAAAAATTAAGGTCACATATACTCTACCCACTAGAGCCTAACACTTAAACCACCGTGTTCAATAATCAAGAAGAATTATAAATTGAAGAGGCAAATGTTACTACTATAATAAAAATAAACACAAGAGGATGGATGATTCCATTAAAGAAATCTTTGATCAAGTTTAATATGTTTTTATAATACATGTACCTACTTGAAGATTCATTCATTACTTCATTGAGTAATTTAACTATTTAATGGTCTAGAATTGGACTTGAGTCATACCGATGTTTGCGTACGGTTAGTAACACTCGGCGTCACAAATTTATTTAAATTGAAATGGTGTTGTTAGAAAAGATTAAAATTCAATAAACCAGGGCCATTCTACTTTTATTCTGAGAAACTTAGGCCATAAACTTCTCCTATGACTCAATTTTTACACTTATTTTAACACAATGACGATAATCTTGTACACTACACATGAAAATAATACTTTTTATACAGGGCGTCCGGAATATGAGTGTCTTTATTTTGCTAGATGATAAATTGTACCAAACAAAAAATATTTGACAACAATTTTTCTCTATGATCAACGATAATAGTCCTTCTAGACCTTCTAATAATTTTAAATGTATACATTTGCACTACTAGGACGAGGGCTGGACTCGCTCGCGTCGCGGTCTCGACGAAAACATTTTTAAAAATTTCGGCCAGTAATGAATAGTTTACAAGTGTTCAAAATGAGTTATGTTTGCCAAGATTCGCCATAAATTGATATGTGTTGCAGCTCATGATGGTTACTATAAATCGTTCGATATATGATTATGTCAAATATCAGGCAAGCACAGAAAAACAAAACACACTAGCCACAATACTACTATGACTAATATACTTTTAGCTTAACGGCAGCAGGTGATAGATTACAATGTTGTCATACGTCAGATCACGTTACAGTTTTAAGAATTTTCTAAAAAACTTGAATTGTTTACTTCATTAATACTGTTAGAAAAACAAATTACGTTACAGGAGCTCTTACTTAACCTTAGTTGTATCTTAGTTTGTAATTTCGTAACACAGTTTTACATTTTATTGCAGTTGTAGGTATTTGTAGAAAATCACTATTTAAGTTTAAAAAATAATTACAGTTATATTATACCAGGTGTGCAAATTAGGAATGGCGTTGATTATAGTTCATTGCAGAACAGAGAAAGAGATAGTAAATTAATTATAACAATATTTGCTTAAAGTAAAAAGTGGCAAATTATACGAGTATGTATTATCTACTATCTACTACTTCTGTATATTGTCAATTCTAACCAACACTCAAGTTGCGTCTTTTAACAACTACAGTATTTCTATACATACTTACGCTTGTGATCAATTGACAAATTGCAATTTATTTAGTCAATATTTTCTTAAGTACCTACACTCCTCAATAAATAAATAATAAAAAAAGAATTGATAATGAAACAGGAAGGTGCGCTTATCTTCAATTAAAAAAAAATCCGTCAATTTGTCTGTTTTAGGTATAAATTTGTAACTTTAGTTTGGCTTAACCAAATTTGGTTTGAACTTGATTCGAATGATGAATCCTACCAAAACCATAACTATATTGTTTTCTTAATTTAAACTTCTCAATTCAGTCACAACAGATGAAATTTGATCCATTTCTACGATCGCTTCTTCAAGTGGTCTCATTTATCTTAAATTGAATCAAATACCTAATTGCATACAGTAATATAATAGATTAAAACTATTTGAAAAATGAACTTCATTGATAAATTTATATCAGCAGTAAAACTGAGGATCGAGAAAACATTCGGATAACAAATCAAGTAGAATCCAAAACACTCAACTTCTACGAACAATGAAATCTACAAATTGTCGGTCGGTACATACCAGTTCATTCTCTTTGTCTCCTACATGTACTCATCAATAACGTCACGAACAAACCATCTCCATCATGCTTCGCCATTTCTTTCAATGAGTAACATTAATGCTATGAACAACTGCAAAATTCTCGAGATGCCACAAAATACAGTTTCTTTGTCGTTGTCTCCCATGGCACAAAAGTAAGGATACTGTTATGGTATAAAAGTTACGTCACCAAAGATTTCACCTTCGACGTGGCCTTCCACAGTAATAATAGCAATCGGTTGAAACTTAACAGTATTATAGCGAAAATTACACGGTTTCGTAATAATACACACAGAAAATCTGTAGATGGTATCTCCGTGGAGGATTAAATACGACGTAATGTGAAATAATTACACGCTTTAATTTCTTGTGATCAATAAATGTATTCAACATCTAATTCAGGACGTATACCGGACAATTATTTGGTTGAGCAGCCATGGAAAGTATGAAACATTGAATTTGAAATTTTGATCGTTTGAATTTAACTCGTTTCGTTAAATGTTTTTAAAGGATTTATCTGGTATTTCTGACTAGCAGTCAATTGCGTAGGAAGGTCTCAACCATTCTCAAGTTGTCATTAAAACACATTCCTCCAATATTATGCTCAGAGAAGCAAACAAATGATAAGTCATGTGGGACGTGCTCTGGAGAAGTTCAGACAATTTGTTACAGCTATGAAGTTGAGTTGTCGTCAATGTTAAGGATGAAAATATTCTTAATGGTTTGGGTGAGTTTGTTGCTCCTATATAGAGTTTTAATGTCTAGTGGGTCGAGTTGGTAATAGTATTAGAATGGGTCAGGGTCGATGGCTTTCATGCACAAGGCATTAAAGAGAATGACTTCTATGAATTGTACTTGAAGTTTCCTCAAAATACTCGCTTAGTTATTCCCTTTTCCAAACATTTCCCTTCTTACTCATGCGTTGTGTATCTTTTAAGGGTATGGAGGTATTTAGAAACGCTGATGGAAGGTTCTAATTTAAAAAAGGTAGTTTTAAAAACGAATAAATGTATAGAGAACCAAGTGGCATATAGATTTGAAAATTGCTTCACTGGCTATTTCAGATACGGATGTTTTAAATATTTTTAACTTCCAACTTCCTTATTTCAAAAAGAAACGATCTATAATATATTGTATGTTTAGAAAGAGCATTAAATTTTCAACCGTAAACATGTAGTATACCCCTATATCTAAAACTAGCCGTTCCAGAGTTATTTGATCTAAAATAAAATACAGTTGTGGAGGTTTCTAACACTATCTATAACTTTTTTCGTGTTACATTTAGTCATGTAATGTTTGGTATGCCATAAAATCTGAAGATATTGCACCTTTTGTAGGTATTTAATATCATTTCCAACATACCCCACCAAGTGTTCATTACATTTCACTAATTGCAATAGAGGAAAACTTTCTTATTTCAAATAGAATATCCTGTATTTTTTGCGTTCTCAGAATCTAGAAAATAATACATGAAGTTAAAATGTAAAACGTTCTAACATCTATAAATAATAAAATTCACAAATTCTCAGTCGGTACATATACAAATTCATTCTCCTTGTCCAGTCATCTACTCATCACTATACTTGCGCCAAGAATTCAGACGTCACGGCTGACGTTACACATTTGTTTTTTATTGTCAACGTAATTTCAATAGTTGGTCGCGTTAAAAACAATCATTTTTTTGCAATTTAGTGCAATATATAATGCAAACTTTTAGTGTAGTATATAGTTTTATTACTATTAGTTGCAGATTTTCAAATATTTTAATGAAAATATAAAGAATTATTCATTTGATCGTATGACGTAAATCGTCTGAATTCTTGTCGCGAGTATAGCATCATTAACATTCTTATTTGAAATACGATCTCAAAATCCACAAAAAAATATTAAATTTAATCCGTACAAGAAAAAATAATTTTGCACAACTAGAAGAATAAGACAATTTTCACCCACTGAACCTTCCATTTGCTATAACTTCTCAGCTATGATGCTACATTTCTTAGTTCCACTATTCGTATACTTTTCTTACAAAATCATGCATACTTTTTTCGAAGCCTATGTGCAAAAAATTTGACTTTTCTCCTGTTTAAAGGCTGCAATAGATGGGAAGTATCGTGGAAAGGAGGCAGATGTGTAGTGTGGCAAGATTACTCGTCTTGCTCTGCGTCATGCCCACCACTCCCTGTTTTGTCGGTTTTTTGGACGCGAGTCAAAGGGCCGGCAACAACATGAGTGCGACTAAATGCGAAGCGTCGCGATTAATTGCGCGAGTAGAGCAGTGTGTGGGCAGCGAGGGCAACATTGCGGCAGCGTGAGGAGTGGAGCGATGAGCAGCGCGAGGAGCATAGTGTGGCAGGGGCATTATATTTGGATTAATATTCAAAATTATCTTGTTATGTAACGAAACATTTGTAATTAACGGCCAGATGATTAGATTTGTAATAATACTGGAAAATTCGTATAAAATTTGACCAAATGGCCCTATTACATTTACATTTTATTCATACTAGTATGTTTATTTTAGAATTGGATAATACTGGTAAATGTGGCAAGAAATAAAAAATAATGACAGCTTGCTAGAATTTAAAAATTCAAATAATATTTTATTTTTTTATCATATTGTAGTAATTTCTTTTCTTTTGTACCTAGTAGTGTGATTCATCGCCAATGAAAGTTTTATTACTGTCTTCTCGTGAAAAATTCCGCCAAAGGGATTTGTACCTGCAGGTAGAGTTACCGGGAAGCATTAACAATAGGTGCATTACTGACAAAAGGCATCGCCGACACTTAAAATTTGCAATAAAAAACGGATAGGCCTTAACACGTCATCGACGTAGGAAGTGGGGTAATGCTTCCTTGCATACTAATTTCCTGTATCATAATAATGGCAACTGTTCGTGCTACAAAACCATAAAAAATAAAAAATACAGTCCCTATTTTACCACACTGACAATGAGTATTCAATAATTTTTGTAAAAAAAGAAATTCAGATACATTGTTAATGTTCATTTTAACAAAATATTTGTACCTATATCTACTGAAGAATAATAAACACTTCAATATTTCCATAGCACTTCTTGATTAATTCTTAAATAGGGCATGTCTGAAATAAGCGCCTCCGTCATAGAGTTAATGAAGGATGTGAAAATAAACAATTTTCATTAAGCAATTTGCGGCCTAAAGTATCTCTTCTTGCAAGAAATTTAGAAATATTACACAAAACTTGAACCGACCCTGCATTAGCCCAATTAATCAACTGATCAACTGTTTATAATGCGGCAATTAGATCAAGTTTAGTGTGACATGGTGTTACTTGTTCTCGTAGACCGTATATTGGTTTCTGTTTTCTATTTCAAAGTGCCTGATTCAAATCAACAATTAGCATATACAGGCTTATCATTTCCGGAGATCCTGTATAGTATTATATACATTAATACACATAACAATATGATTTAAATTTAACTGAATCCCAATACAATGCGGTGTCCGGCTGCGGGACACCGATAGAGTGATTATTATAGTCGTGGATAAGAAAAACCGCAACGTGTCTTAAATATTGAAGAAGATAATTTAAACCTTACCAAGCTGCAATACCCGCGTATTACATGTGAAATGTGTGTCTCAAATATTATTGTGTGTGGTAACAGTTACTGCACCCATATCACGTGCAGGCTTTGACTGCAAAATTTCAACCACTACTTAGAAGCATGTTTATTAGCTCTTGGAAATAATTGCGGCTGCTCAATCCTGAGTCTGGATCGGCCATAAGCAGAAACCGACCCACTATACTGTGGATATTTGCAAAAGCTGAATTTCAGGAAGCAACTACTCTGGGTGCTAATGAAATGAACCTGACTAACCTATAGCAATCAGCTACTACCAGACATATATCCGTTTGAAGCTTGCATGTTAGTACTCATCAGTCATTAGAGTTTTTCGTCAGTGGCCTCATCTATACGAAACTGATGAGTATATGTCTGGTGGTACCGCTGACAACTAATCGTGGTTATAGGATTTTCAGGTGTAATTCAATGCTGGTCGGGACATTAACCTGCAGAGTAGTTATTTTCTGAAATTCCGCTTTTGCAGAATTATCTAATATCAATTTATGGTAAGCAGTTTGCTTTATCTTTTTTTATTTTATTTAAATCTAAACGATTTCTAACCGAGATCATATAAAATCACATGTCGACTGGCATTAAACGTAGCAAGGCATATCCTTCAAATTAAGTATAAAGAAAAGTATCTTTTTCAGGTACCACAATAATTTATAACGGGGTTGGTACTATTCAAAGTGGAACGCTTTGCATACATAAATATGATGAAAAATTACTTAACCTACTTTTATTGACCATGGGAGGTCAATAAGTGTTCATTAATTTCTTCTGTACAACTACTGTTAAAAAGGAAGCGACAGTTAAGGACCATTGATCATTACAGAATAAATAATCATTGAATATGCAGTTGCTGGCAATTAATTCACTATTATTAGTCAACGAGGAGAATTCTCAAAATGTATTCTATGACTAAGTAGGTTCATTCATTATCTTGCTCGAACTAGTAACACTTATTCGACGACCTTTCTCAGGAAGTAGTTACTCAAAAGGTCACTTGTTCATTTATAAAAATTATCTCGATACTTTTGAGTGGGTTTTAAGTAGATATATCTTTCATATACACTTATTCTATTTGAAGAAATACCCACTAGCCTATGGAAACTGTATATAGTTCTAAAATACAGGGTGCATCATAGATCAGTAGTTTCCCGACAACAAATAATGTGATGTAGATAAACTTACCTTAGTTTAAAAGTTGATGGTTAAAAAAATAAAAATAGCTTTTTTAAAAATCCAAATATTTACATACCTTTTCGAGATCGGGCATTTTGGGGGCGAGAAATTCAAATTTGTTTCTAATTTTGCCGTCACTAGTAAAGGGCGCCACTTAAGGCACATCATACTTCTTTTAAATGGTAGAACTTTTTTGCGGCTTAGTGACACAGTTAAAACAATTCTTCTACTTTTTTTACGTACAAATGTAAAAGGTTTGCTACTTCCCGGTCGGCCTAAGCGGCTCGACTTGCAAGAAGCGATCTACATTGCAGCAGCATTGCATATCTCACCTGCACTCAGTTTATATGTGAACATACATACGAAGGAACAGTCAGTTCAATTATCGGTCATCTCACCTATGGCATACTGATGAGGGCTAACAAGCCCGAAACCGGTCTATGTCTGGTGAGGTGGCCGGCAAGGGTTCTTGGCTGTTCACACATATACTGCAGGTGTAATTCAATGCCGGTCGGGGCATTAGTTCGCGGAGTAGTTGTTTTTTGCAATATCATTTGTCATTAGGAGCTGCCGTTTTCGAAATAATCCTATTTGAAATATTCAGTACATTTGTTTTAGTTTCTGGTAAAGTGTCTTTTCCGCTGAAAATACAGCAAAATGTTACTTGAATAAGTTACGCAAAATGGTAAATTATGGCGATGTGCAAAATTTCAATTTTCAATTGTTTCATCAAAGCACAAAGCAGGCCGATCTTGAAATTTTGCACATCGCCATTATTTTGCATTCTGAATAACTATCTCAAGCAACATTTTGCTGTATTTTCTGCGGTACTGGCACTTTACCTGAAACTAAAACAGTTTTTACTCAGTGCATTGAATATTTCAACTAGAATTATTTCGAAAACGGTTACTCCTAACGACTTCAACAAGGTATAACTTTTTCATATAAAAAAGGTGGAATAATCGATTGTTTTCATAGTCAGATGTATACACTAAGCTACAAAAAAGTTCTGCTATTTAAAATAAGTATTATGACCCTTTGAGTTTCTCGGTCCCGAAAACCGCGATCTCCAAAATGTAAGTATGTATGCAAATATTTTTGAAAAGTTACAAATATCGAAATTAAATTTTAATTTTGACACCCTGTATCTTTTTAACCAACAACTTTTGATTAAGATAAGTTTACTCTTGCTCTACGTTGCATTAATTTTGAGACACCCTGTATGGTGCTAATTTGAAATAAGAAATATCTAATGCATTTGAAATTATTATTTTTTAACTGGTAATAAATTCCATAATTAGGTACAAACCGATTGAAGGTTTTAATAAAATATAAGCAATTATTGAAGTCTTAAATTTTCCAATCAAATCATATACAGTTTATACTTAATTCATCTGTACATTTCTAGAAAACTACTTGGCAATCTTTTTACAAGCAAGTGAAAGGAATGTGTGCGGATTCATGGAACGTATTGTGAAATAATTTGGTGCAAACCTTGCATAACCTTTTTCGTGTCGTGCCAACATAAACGTTTTCTTCACAATCGTAAGTAAAAACCAGCCAACACGCCGTGTAACTAACAACAATTTAGTTTTCGTTGGTCAAGCCTGCAATACTAATTAAATTAATTGGGAGAAATTAGAGCCCGTATGCTTGCCTCATTAATATTTTGACAGATGTCTAGCTCTTATATAATTCCACTAGTTTAAGAAGTAGGCGAATATTAACATTTTTAATGTACTTAATATTAACTGAATTATTTTAGCGTGACATGACCTCTCTTACTATATACGAATAATGAATTATCTACACGGTGTCCCATTTAAAACTTACAAGATCAATACCTTCAGAAATATTCAGGTTTTGTAAAAATCATTATACAGGACGTTCGACAATTTTGCTTCTTTAAGAAGGCCTGAAAAAGTTTTTTTTATTTAATATTTTTACAATAATGTTTGTATTTGTATATTTGAATAATTATACTCAACTTTATTTATTTCCAAGTTTGGGGATGCACACAAGCTACTAACCTACATTTTCAAATTTTGGAAAACAAGGTTTTCTTTTGTGAGACAAACACAAATATCTGATTGATTTTTGCGTTAAATGTACACAGGATGTTCTGAGCGCTTCCGCCATTATTCTTTTCTTTTAAGAACAGAAGTTCTTGGAAAATGAAATAGGAAATGTTCTTATTAGTTCAAACTCAAATTAGGTACTCAAGTATATATTCAAATTTTGGAAACTAAAGTTTTTTGTGAGATGACGAATATCTAATTCATTTTTGAGTTAAAGTACCGGGCGTTTTGCATGCCTGTGCCAGTACGTTATTCCATTCATATTTTTTAAGCACAGAAATTTTTGGAAAATGATTAATTATTTTTAAATAACCTTCGATTAGTTTTTAAAAGCGGTATACTTGTTGCATGCCGGTAAAATGTACCGTTTTAGAGAAAACTGCATCTAATTTATAACAAATGGGATTTGGTAATCAATACATAAATTCCAAGGAATTCATTCAAAAAGTTATTACAGTTAGTAATCTCTAGTAAGTAGCTGCCTGATGGCGTATATTTCAAAAATAAATTTAAAATAAAGGTTCTGTTTTTGTTACTGCGTTTAAGTGTTTTTTATATTTTATTATTTTTCTTTCACTTTGTACTTCTCTACCTATATTGTCATTCGTGCGATTTTATAAGAACAACATTTAAGCTTAACAAATACGTTAAACACAGTTTTCTTTAAATTGATGCATTTTAATGGCATGCAACAAGTATACCTTTTTTAAAGCTAATCGAACCTTGTTTCAAAAGAATTAATCATTTTCTAAAAATCTTTATTCCTAAAAAAAATCTCAAAGGAATAATATAGTGATACAGGTGTTCAGAACGACCTGTACATTTAACGGAAAAATCATTTCAAAAAAAAAAAACGTTTTATTATTCAGTATGTTTAAATATTCCCATTATCACCAGTGGCGTAGAAACCTTTTGACATTCTTCTTTTATTTAAAATAAAAATGGTACGCCACTGTCTTAATTATAAAAAAAACGTAAGATAATTTAAATTTCGATTATTTTGAACATATAATTAAGTATTCTTTAAAATGCATCGTATTTAGGTACCAAATTTGTCTTTAAAAATATCTCTGCATTTTGTAGTTAGTGCGTGGTGAGACCTATTATGCTTTAGTAATACAGGGTGTTCTAAAATTAATGAACCATAGGGCAAGAGTTGATGGTTAAAAGATACAGCTGTCAAAGTAAAAATTTTGTTTTCAATATTTGTAAATAATTTTTATTAAAATCCAAATATTTGAATACATTTTGGAGATCGGTGGTTTTTGGAAGCGAGAAATTCAAATGTCTTTCTAATTCTGACGCTACTAGTACAGAGCGCTCTTCTTTTAAATGGCAGAACAATTTTGTGGCTTAATGTATACATCTGACTAATAAAACAATTGATTTTTTTACCTTCTTTATGTGAAAAAGGTATACTTTGTTGAAGTTGTTAAGGGTAACCGTTTTTGAAATAATCCTATTTGAAATATTCAATGCACAGAGGAAAAATAGTTTTAGTTTCAGGCAAAGCGCCTTTTCCTCTAAAAGTAAAGCTAAATATTACTTGAAAAAGTTACTTAAAATGGTCAGTTATAGCGACGTGCAAAATTTTAAAACAGGATTTTCAAGTCTCCTTCAGCTTTTGAAACAAATATGCACAAACTATGAAATGCAAAGATATTTTAAATTAACAAATACTTTAATACAATGCGTTTAAAAAAAAATGCAAATAATTATTTGTCAATATAATCAAAACTTAAGTTTGTTATAATTATATTAATAAATCAAGAGTGCGCAAGGTTTCTACGCCACTCGCGATAATCGGAATATTTAAACATACTGAATAATTAGGCTTAAAATATCTTCAATTATTGTTGCTTTCAAATTTTTCTATAATTTTAAAAGATCCCATCTCAGAAATGGAAGCTGTTGTTAACATGCTTTGATACAATACAAACATTTAAATTTGGATCCCCCTCATAGCAGTGCGCCACTATTTAAACATTATGTAGAAATTATCTCAGCTGATTTTGACCCCTTTTAGATAACTAAATACTGCTTTAATAGTTATTTATTCTAAAAGGTCTGTCAAATATATTTCGTATTTGTTCCTACTACTGGAATAACAAATACATGTAGTTTGTATTAAAAGGGTTAATTTATTTTGATTCGTTTTAAAATTAAACTTGCTTGATATATTCCAAATGGAATTTATTATTTTAGAAAAGATGTAGGATTTAACTTAAAGTCTCACCTTAACATTTAGTTAAGAAAAAACAAACATTTGTGGCATACCTAAGCAGCCATTTTGAAGAAATTGTTTGTGTAGACGATTATGCCGCCACGAATATCGGTAAACATATATAGGTACCTTTATATAAATATTATGAGTAAATAACACCTAGGTGGGAAGATGTTGACGCTGATGACCTTGTACGACGAAAGGTAGTAGTTGCTGTGTAATTAAAACTACTATTTAAAGAACTGACGGTGTGAGATATCACTGCTTTGAAGTCCATTTATATTTCTTAGTGCAATAAATAGGAATCATATACCTAATTCTTTAATAAAAACTTGCCACAGAAACCGTGGATTTGAATACCCTCACAACATCACTGTTAAGAGTGTTAAGTAAAATAAAAATGAAGTGAAACTGGATTTACTGGAAAATAATCTTGAAACTTGCTTAAGCTATCGGTTCTTATTTATCGTACAGAGTATGAAGAATCGAAAGAATGTTCAATTACCGAGTGGCACAATTCATATCTAAATAATATAAATAAGAATAGATAAATTAGTGTTAGGAATCAAATAAGGTGTCCCAATATTTCCTGTGCCTTATTCCCATTTCGTTTAATGCAGGGTATCTCCGAAACTACAAGAATTAGAAGAATTCAGTTTTTGTAACACTGTACTACTTTTTCGAGAAACTTCGCAATCAGAACTTTCATAGACCTCTTCGTTTTTGAGATACAGGGCGAATTTTTTTAAATAACTATTTTAAAGGGATTCTTTGTATCTCGAAGAATAGCTCAGCAATCGGAATGGTGAAACTTGCTTCTGATAGAGTTTTTTACGGAACGTAGAGTTCAGTGGCATACTTGTAATTTCTCTACAGGGAGTGTCTTTTAAAATATCACTCAAACATTTTTTTTAATGAAACACCCTGTATAATTTTTTGTCATTCAGTTGCATTATTTTTTCCCTCAACATGGTGTGTAACAGTCTATCTACTTTATATTTTAGAAATTGTCAGAAAACGTTAAATCGATAAAACTGTTGTTACCTGGTTGTGTTTATTTATTGTTTTTTTTTTATTTATTTAGACAAGATTAGTTTAGTTTTAGAATTATTAAAGTGAATTAATTCATGAACTAATTGTGTATAATGCAAGGCCAACTGTACACCAAGCAACAACAATTTTATGGATTTAACGTTTTTTGGAAATTTCTAAAATATAAAGTGGCTACTACTATATATCGTTATCACGAAAAAAAATAATGCAATTGAATACATAAAATATACAGCGCGTTCCATTTAAAAAATATATCTTAAGGTCATTATTTTAAACGAGACACCCTGTAAGGAAATTATAAGAACGCTACTGAACTCTACTTAAAAAACTCTATCAGAAGGAATTTTTATCATCCCGATATTCTCTGAAATACGAACACTCCCTTATTAATAGTTATTTATGCAACAAGTACAAAAAGTAAGTGTTGTCCTACTCGGCCTGATGGCCTCGTTGGACAATTTCACGTCGCGTGCAATAAGCCATTTTTGTACGAGTTCATGCAAAAACCAAAAAAATGATATTTAGATGACACTAAGTCTAGGAAAATGTGACGTAGATTTGAACGTTTATGTTTGTCATGATGACAAAACGCTGTAGTAGAATGACAGATGAATGCAATAAACATTTTATTGCACAAGTGCAATAATGAACCACTTTTTCCACTAAATATAGTTCAATAAAGTTTTGTTTTTTGCATGAAAAAAAATTCTCGAAAAAATATTCGCGTTGGGGAAACCGCATCCTTCTGTATTTTAAAGTTTCCTAGATACCTTGAAGTTACCACGAAATTGAGACACACTGTACATGGGACTATTACAGACTGTTCGCGTCAAAAGACGATTTTAGTAAATTTAAATCTAAAATTGAAAAAATAAAATGTTACAAATGTCAGTTTTTGACATGGTTAGCGAAGTAACTGCATTTAGAAAACTATTCTAAATATTGCCATAGTTGTGAAAATATTTTAGAAGTGGCCGTTCTACTCAACTGTCGGACAAATCCCGGGTTGGTTGTCACGTCGTACGTTTAGGTTTCTTGGCATCTTGAGAGAGAGCTATATCCCCTCATTAGAAGCAGTGTTCATGCTAGGTAATTTTCTTCTCTGTGATTTAAATGTAAATACATATTATTTTATATTATTAGATACTATAATAAAAACAAAAATAGGCATTCAACAACCAGTAAAAATATATCTTCACCTCACAAGACAATTAAAAAAATATATGAACAAATAATATTTATTTTCAAGTAATTAATATTTAACAGCGCTAACTTAACAAAATCAATATTTGTTTGAACAAAATCATGTATTAATCGATTCATTTTAAGATTTTTGCTTTGATAAGCCAATTCAATCAAGAGTTATTGACTAATTATTGTAAGCCGCAAATAAGTTTATATGCGTTTTAATTCCGAAACGCTTGTTTCACCACTTGCCGCGCTAACAGACAGAGCTGAAATAATTTACAGTGCTACTACAACATTTGGGGTAATCAGTATAAATTGATGGCAATCTTCGGCATTTCAACAGAACATTTTTAGACTTCACTAGAGGTCTACTTCATCAGCTAGTTCGAAACTGTCCTTTGAATTACCATGTGTTAATGTTATAGAAAGGTATTTCCAATGCGGTATCAGTACTTCCTATGCACTGATAACAACCTGTCTACAAGCAGGCACACTGTATCTAATGTGATATATGGTACCTATCTCTTCACAAGGACGTCTAGGAATGAAAGAGAACCTTTTTCTTCCAGTTCCATAGTGAGGCTAACTTATTACAAGGAAGTAATTCAAAAAGCTTTCCAAGTTGTTGTACTCTTAGACCGTATGATGAATTTATCGCCAATATATCTGAGCCAACACTTAGTTTTAGAATCTAAATCTTTGCCAGAGCTAAGCCAAAGATGAACCCATGTCTTCTCTTTCGTTTTGTGCATAAACTGATGCCTAAAGGAGAGAAAGATCCTCTTGTGTACACTTTCTGATTGCTACTTTTATGAATAACAACGTCACGTAAAAATTCACTATGACATCATCTGGATCTAGTTGGGCCCCTTGATATTGTTGATAAAATCTGCAGCATTCTTGACGTGGTGTCATATCTTTCCTACTAGATATATTTATTTCTATCTCATTTTGGTATTTTTCTAAGCACCTACAAAGGGTGTTAAAGTTTTTTTAACTCGGAGCACAGTTTGCTTAGTTTATCTTCATAAAATATGCAGTTATTATGTTCCTATTAGGTTAAATCATACATGGAGTTCATTTTACTACAACCCTTTGTGAATATTCTTCTGTAACATTTTTGCACGGTTTTATTATATTGAGTATATAACAATCGTTAGGTGACACTCAAGAGGTGTACCTGCCTATCTGAACAATTCACTAAAATTACTTCTCAAAATTTATTTGTCAGCTGTATCCCAAAATCTCAGCTTAAAGCAATACTCTGAAACGATTGCTTTAGACTGGCTTATTCATTTCCTCAATTTTCTGTACACTTTTGTTTCAACAGACTATCACAAAGTTTATTAGAGCGGCTAGAACAATATTCGAGTTGTTCGTGTAAGTAACCAAGTTCGACTAATCAAACTAAATATTCATAAATTTCTCATTAAGTTTCTCCACAAGTCGCACAACGGTGTTACCGTGATTCTTGAAATTAAAATTTCTCCTAAACCGAGATCAATTGAGATATTTATTAATCCAATTTCGTTAAATAGGTTGAAGTAAATTAATTTTCACTTGATATATTATTACGAGAGTGATAAAGCTAATCACAATAGGGGTATGTATACTATTAGTACAAATTTTAATTAATATTTACAAATTATATTGTACCTACGTCTCTTTTTCGTTTTTAACAAGCGTATTATGAAGTTATTTGATGTTTATCTCTAATTGTAGTTATGTAATGAATAAAAAAAATACGTAAGGCATTATCATAAAATCTTTCTTCAACAATAATAATGAAGGAGCAGCCATGAGGAAAAAAGGAATAACAAGGCTTTGTTATATAAGCCCTTATACAAATTTTAATCATTTTTGATATAGAAAGTACTGGAATTAATGTTAAAATATTATTTTTAACTGTATATCCTAAACTAATCTCATTTAATATTGATATAGCGCGATAGTGTAGTTACATATTATGGATATTAGATACTGCATGTCAAAACTACGTGATATGTATCACCACGTTTGTTAATTTCATATATCTAATAAGATATAAAATTGTACTATACCAACAATATTGCCATCATTCTCGTACCTATTGCAAATAACTAATTAGGATATCATTTATAGTATTAAACGCTTTCCTATTTGAAATTTAAGTATCCATTGTACTTATCCTTTAATTTGTTAAAATAAACATTGCAGAAGAATGAAAAATATTTACCAAGATATATAAATCAATATATATACAGTGTGTCCACGGATGGAGTTGCCAAGAGGAGAAAGTCTTTTGTTTTTGACTTTATATAAAAAATAAAGGAGTGATATGCCATATGTTAAATCTGATGCACACTTGTAGCAAAATGTATTGCATATTTCACAAACTTTTAGTAAATATTGGCACATTTGATAAATATTGCAAATATGGAAAATTTCCTACTAACATCGTACACATGTTTATATAAAATCGATTGTGCATTAAAAATATCTTAAATAAATGGAATTATTCACATCAGAAATTAGTTTTTAAGAATATACTACAAAATATTGCTTTAAAGAATTAAACCAGAAAATAAAAACATAGGAAATAATTTAATGCGCTATTGGAATTTGTAGATAACACTTTCAGTGCAGTTATAGTGCTGTGTTTTCCATTTTTACACAGGGTGTTGCGTAAATGTATACAAACAATTTTTGAGATAATTTCCTTGGCAAATTTTAGTGTTTGTTTCACATAAATTTCTTAATTGAAGCCTCGCTTAAAAAGTTATAACCTCATAAAAGACGAGGGTAAAATCTGATTTCAATTTTTCTCGTAAACAGTTAAATATAAACAAATTAATTTTGGCAGGAACTTACTTTTACTGTTTATTCAGATAGTTTTTTGTCTCTTACAAAATTTTCATATTGTTTTAGAACAATTCAAAATATGATACAGTCAACTTTTTAAGAGTTTTTGTGCAATTTATTCTTAGTAGGCTGCTGTCACTAAAACTACTTTTCGGTAAGTATATATCAAACAATTACAATATCAAATTTTAGAACCAATACATATCGATTTAGTATTTAATTTTATGAAAATTGCTGATTGTCTGCCATAATTAAGTGCTAAATATATTTGATATTTATCGAAAAGTAATATCAGTGATAGCAGCCTACTAAGAATAAATTGCAGAAAAAAAACTCAGAAGTTCTAAGAAATATTGTTTTCCTCAAAAATAAAAAATATGTAATTTCTGGAAGAGACAAAAATAATATATAAAAAAAGTTACCTCAGAATTTAATTTCAATACTAGAGAAAATTTTAAAACACCACACTTTACCTCGCTCCTTTAAGGGGCTGTAATTTTTTAGAGGAGGCTCCAATTCAAAAATTGTATATGCAAGACGCCCTTAAATTTGTCAAGGACTCTACCTCTGAATTTTCAATATACATTTCTGCAACACACTGTATAATACAATCAAAATAGCTATTTTTTCCTTTTTATATTTTGCAAGTATACCTATAAAAAACAAAAATTCCGGATAGGTACACATCGTCATATTGATCAACTCAAAATTTGTAATGTTATTTAATGAAGCTAATATCTTGTATTTTTAATTATTGTTAAGAATGTTATGCATATTGATTTTTATCATTTGTGATATCTGCTAGTTACGCTTTTAATACTTATCAGTTTTTTAACCTTAAAATTAATAAATACGTAATTAGATTAATTTTAATTGTTGTGGTTTGTAAAAACACTTTATTCGTAGATTCCCCGACATTGTTATAATAATTAGTAACGGCAACAGTTAATAACTTGAAATAGAAACAAATGCCAACATTCAGTTTAGGATTTCAATAAAACTTTTAGGTATAGCAGGTATAAAACTGTAAAGTTTGAAATACTTAAGGGTATATCGACACCACTTTATTTTTTTTATTTAATGTTTTCTAATACTAACATAACATAGTCGGTCCCACCCCTTTTAATTTGAAACTTAAGTAAACATCATGATCAACATTAAATTGTGATATTTGTCTTAATCAATGTCTAGAATTGATATTAGAAAAAGAGTCTTATTATGTCATTAATTGTGCCCTTAAAGAGATATTTTGTTTAAATATGTTTTACTACACTAAGCAAATTAAGGATTAGTGACTACTCAAGCAATTCATTGTTATACCTTTGGAAGTCTTGGAAGAAGTAAAACCACTTTTGGTACACATTTTTAACACTGTTTATGCACTTCAGTCTATAAATCCTTTAGTCCAACCCACTTAAAATCTTATTTTATGACCATACTGTCACTAGCACGGATCCGAGAGCCCAAATAAACGGACCCTCCACGTGGAAGGCCAAAGCGGACTGGAAATTTCAAAGTTCTTGCTACCACGGCCAGCCGCGCAGCAAGTAGCAGCGTTTAACTCTGCAGTTCATTCTCGACTGACGCGTTGTTCAGTGTATGAATCACTTTAGGATTCCAATTACAAGCCAATTCTACATCTAGAGGTCGGGCGACAGTCCCAAGACCTATCAGTGAGGAAGATGTCTTGGGGCATGTTGGAGACACCAATATTTCTATATAATAAAGTGTCTTCAATTAAATCTGGAACTGTAACAGTAACAGTTAAATCATACCTTCTACTCTCATGGAAATTCATTCAGTGGAAGGCAATGGCCTTGTAAAAATTCATACACGACAACGATATTCAGCGTCAGAGTTAGCACAAAATAAATGAATTAAGGAGTTAATTCTAGTTTCATATAAAAATATATAGAGGCTTGACAAATTCTGTTGACAGGGTTTTTAAATAACTGCAAAATCAATTCAACTATTGAAGTATCAGTACCAAATCTGACAGTGTTTAAGAAACATGTATTTGTCCAATGATAAACATCATCTCAGAACCTTGATGTATGATTTTGAACATAATTGAGCCATGCTGATACATTTTAAATTTTCATAGAAAATATTTTTCTAGCAATTTTACATATACTACACTTTCTTAGCCGGAAAAAATACGGCTTACTTTATCAAGATGTAAAAAAGTGGGTAGCCAAAAACGTATATTAAAGGTAGCATTGCTTCCTTAAAGATGAAAGACTAATCAACAGTTCATTTGTATTTTTTTATATTTTGATCATGGAATATTCTGAATAAATTTGTTTCTTCAATTAAAATATATCAAAAATATATTTACAACTAAAGAAAATATAGTAATACAAATTTAGTAAAAAGATGAACGGAAAACAATGAAAATGAAAATTAAAATCATATCAAAACAGATGGTCGCAGCATAGATCTATAAATAATTAATCTCTGACCACAAATATGCTGAAGAAATTTTAGGTTAATAGCTGACAATTTTGTATCATTTCAGCGTTAAACGTCATCTACCCAAATTTGAGATCTTTTAGACATATACTGCTGACATTATGTATAATAAGTTACTAATAACTATACTAAATAGTTATAAAAATGTGTTTGTATTATATTTACTTCATCATGAATGTGAAGATGTCCCAAGGTTGTAGAAAACCTGATATTCAATTACGATTGTGGTACATACATATATATGTGACATTTTTGATTTTTTTTTATAGCAAATATTTTGCAACTATTATTGAAGCCAATACTATTCTCTATCAGAAATTCCTTAATATAGAAGTTTAGAAACATTACTGTCATCTATTGAGAAATATAAGACCATAACAAGTTTTTTGTGAAAGTAGGATGTATTCTATACATTGCAAAATTAATGTTAAAATCGTATTTTTTTTCAAGCGTGGAATAGTTTTAACAACAATTTAAAATTTACGTTTTCATAACACTGTAAAACTCATTAGGTATTATTTATTTTTCAGGAAGTGAAGAAACAAAAATCCTATACAAGATTCAAGTACAATATGTGTGTGAGTATGTACTATCGTTTGCAATATTAATGACACTCACTAAAATGAATTTTGCGATTTATTTTGAACTTCTGACGTATTCATATTGAAATCTGCTTTAAATTTTTAACATTAGTTATTAGTTGTTTCACTTACCAAGAGATTTAATGAAATTTCTATTCAGAACTTCCAGAAGTTCAAACAACTATTTTAAGAGAGTATCATTATTATTGCAAACGTTTGTACGTGTTGTATACAAAAAAAAAAAAACAAACACTACAAAAAATTCAGATCTTTAAGTCTAATTTCCCCTACACTAACAGTTATATTTGTCAACATTTACTATCTTCAGACACAAAAGTTGCTCAGCTTGCTCGATAACGATAACGTAATCCGAGATATAAATCATAACCGACTTCAATATAACAGATTATAAATAATTCCTTCTGAAACCGTATGAAGGAGTAAGTTTCACTTATTTTGTAAACTATGGCACATGCATAAAACGTTTTTAAAATGTCACTGCATTAAACTATCTACACATATGTCGTCATTTGTTATTTACTTAAAAGACAATTAGAAGAGTTACATCCTTTTGAAGATCGCAATTGTGACTCAATAAAATTAAAAATATTAAACCTTAACCCTTGAAGTCAAGTCAACAATTAAAAACAGTAGTAGCTGAATAGTAATACTATTATTAATATCATATTCATACATTTTACAGTGAAATAAAATATCTTATATTTCGAAAATTTTAAGTTTTTGACATTCATCTGATATGTCATTTTTACCCAAAATTGAACAAATTTTATTATTGTTAGCCAAATATTCATATGTGAAATACAAAATAGTTTGCATATATACCAGTATAGTGCAGCGTAACCTTCTACCAATTAGACTAAAATAAGTACTATTTTTGAAATTTAGTTTTAAACATGTTGGAAAACATTGAATACTAATAGCTATTATCGATACAAGTTGCGAAATAATGATGTTTTAGGCACGCGACGTGAAGTGCCTAGAACACCTATTTTGCAACATCTATCGAACAAGATTTTTCGTAAAATTGTCAAATAAATAATTAAAATAGTTTCGACATTTGATTGCAGTTCCTAATATGATCGCTAGACTATTTTATTTAAACAACTTTAACTTAGTTGCCTATAAGGTTGTTGCTATGGAGCAGTTGCTATGGTACGATGATTATAAACTATACAAACATTTTAATAGACTCAGAAAATTCAGAATATTTTCCAGGGAACAGATTGAAAGGTTTATCAAAGAGGCAGATTAGCTTATTTACGTACAGAGAACATTGAAGATGGTAAGTCGTTCATTAAAGTGACTATTGCCAATGCCAAATGTTCCTAGATTATTTACAAAACCCGAGAGAGATATATAAGGAGTCAATTTTTTCGGAAAATTTCCGCAAATATGCAAGTCTACGTCCATCCACCATTGATCGCAACCGATTTTTTTTATCACGTACAGGAATTCAAAATGTACTACACAAGCAGTGGGTGCAAATAACATAGGTTCAATTCCTCAAAAAATTGCCGAATTTCTTAGATTACCCAATGTTACCGACTATACTGGGCACTGCTTTAGATGACGTTCTGCAACCTTCCTTGCAGATACAGGAGTCACTATATCGATGCTCAAGAGACACGGAAGTTGACGTTCGACTTATGTGGCAGAGGGATACATAGAAAATTCCATACAAATTAAGCAGGCGACAACAAGGAAAATTCTCGGGGAGAAAGGAAATACCACTTTCATTCCAAAAACTCCTCTTCTTCCAATATTGAGGATATAGGAAGTGAAGAAAGAAATATATGTTCAACTAATGTCTAATTATCCGATTTGAAAAATTGTGTTATTAATATTTATAATAAATAAATAATTTCAGTCAGCTATCTAATTTTACTTTCATGTACATGTAAAAAAAGATTATTTTAAGCACATGTGCCTAAAATTTCGATATTGAAATGACGATCGAGATGTCATTATTATGCAACGATTTTACAAAAAAAAAACAAACTATGTATTACCAAACACGACTTTCTCACTATACTTTGACTTTATATAGATTTAAGACAAGCAATCTTCAATGACCCATTAATCTGTGTCCTACTTTCAATGAAACGCCCTATATAAATTATTAAAGTGCAATAAATTGTTCCTTGAAAAACAATAATGCACACGCACAAACAATAGCAAATGATCTAAAAACTGAGGTATTTTTATAGTACACCATAAACAAGAACAATAACTATTAGGTTTACTGGCTTTTTACTCGTTTAAAAGTCGTTAATAAGCTTGAAGGTTCTTAACAGTTACAGCATGTAGGTACTATACAACTTATTATTTTGTCCCACAATTTATTACTTGAGTTGTGGGATCAGATTAGCCTTGGCTCAATGACTTAATTTAAACGAGTCCAATTTATCTGTTTGCCATTAATCAAGAAAAAATATGATAAATGTAGTAATTTCAAAAACTGCGTAAATACGTATGTACATAAAATCCAGTTACTCATACTTTATATTATCATTTGTTTTGCCATATTTAAGAAATAATAATTTAACACTTAAAAATTATGGAGTAAAAGACTAGTGAGCGATAATATGATATATTTATATCGTTGTAATGAGATACAAGTACAGCGTGATTCACAACTTTTCTAAAAAAAAAAAAAATAGGAATAGACGCGTCATGAAATATAGAGTCGATATAGTTTTTTCTTTGTAAAATCCTTATAGTACAGGGTAAAAAATTATTGATAAACTTGTAGTATTTTCAACTTTTACATCGCTGAGCTACTGTAGTCTCTGGCCAGGCAATTCCGAATATTAAAATCCGACTACATATAGTGGGTATTAACGATTTTGTGATGCAAGTATTTACATTAGTTTTACAAGTGTCAAAAGTTGTTTACGTGTATAGCAACTCGAAGTTGACGCATATCGTTTTAATTTATAGTGATGTGAAAATACTTTAGCAGAATGATTTCCCGATAAACATGCGCGAAATGCAGCTACTTTTACCGCAGTATGCAGTCAGTATAAATGTTGTACAACACGAGCGTAACACGGGAAATTTGAAACCAAATTATGGCAGAGATGGAGGTCCAGGGCATCTACGGCATATTGCAGCAGTGTGGCGTATCATACACGAGGCTCAGTTATATCCGTATCATGTACAGCGTATCCAAGAATTAGTACCAAGGGATTGGGCGAGGACGGTCGGTACCATGACATTAAATCATTTGGACTTCTTTCTGTGGAGATATTTAAAAAATGAAGTGTATCGCATCAAAGTGGACACTATTGATGATTTACGCAAATGTTTAATAACTTACGAATTCAAAACGGATAAAACAAACAGAAACATTTGTGTTCATTTATAGAAACTGGGTAAGACAAACTATGGTGGTAGGTATGTCAAACTAGTTTATTAATTAAAACCTCAAATTAATTCTATTCTGTATTCCTACAAAACAGTAAACCGTATAGTTATGAATTTACAGAGTGGAAAGTTTAACTGGACCAAATTCTGTAACTTAATAAATAAAGGTGTATAGCAAAATTTCTGAAACACGTCAATTTTTATTTTCAATAGGGCATATTACGTTATGTGGAGGGTTGCAGCAACCCCCAACTTTTTTTTAATGGAGGGACAGGTTGATTACTTTTTTATTTTAAAGGTTTAAAATAATTACATATTTTTGTTGTTACTTTTTATAAGCAATGTGTCGGAACAAATAAAATAAGGAAATGTTTACTGAATCTTCTTTAATGTATACATTATTTTCTTATTTGATAAGCCACATTAACAATTCTATATTTTATCACCTGCTCGATAGTTTTCTTGTCAATTTAAATTGCATATGATTGATTTGTTAGTTCTTGTTTGCATTTCAACGTGTACAATAAAAACTAAAAATAAGAAAATGTTCTATTTAACAGAGACGCATCGTATCAAAATTTTTATGATGATCGAATATGGGGACAGAAGTCGAACACAGGCTGAAGTCGCTCATTTGTTTGCTGAAGTTCAGAAATGCCTTCAATTAATCAAAGTACGATTAGTTGTGGGGCACCTGAGGTTGTAGTCAGGGCATTTAGATCAAAATCGACCGGAATAGCGGAAATTTTTAGGCACAGCAGATATCGAGATGCGCTTTTCTGATCTGTGTTCAGGAAGGTCCCAGGAAAAAGTCTATATCGTCTGGTTTAGCCATTATTTGAAAATGCCTTCGGGGCCGGAAAATGCATTTTCAATTGCATCATTACTTGCACCATTATAGGAACGACTGGAAACTCGGAAAAATCGCTCGGAAATTGTTACTCGGGGTTTTCGGGGCTGCCGAACTCGATTCTGGCATTAGAATTACCCGGGGATGCACAGGGGTGGCTATGTGGAGGTGCGCGGGGGGTGAATTGGGGTGGAAATGGCAGCGTGCCTGAAAATCGCTCCAAACTCGTTACTTGGGGTTTTCGGAGATGCTGAATTCAATTCGAGCATTAGGTTTTCCCGGGGCGCTTATTTCCGCTATTCTGCTATTTTCCTAACTTCCTGGACTATTGATCCTCATCGACAAAAACCTTTAAAAATCGAAAAAGAAACCCGGTTGAACGCGTTGTTGGAAGTTGAAGAAAATCATGTCCAGCTAGACAAATAGGTCTCGTTGAGGGTGCCAGTCACATAAGCGTTAATAACATTAATATACTAATAATAAACAACTTTGCGATGTTAACTGATTATACTTGGCAATCAGTTAAACACAAAATTTACACGAAAAACCATTATATCTTATATTTACAATTGTTATTTGATACATTAAATAAAACTAAACCAAGCAAAATAATCGCAATCGATGTGCATAGTACAAAATGGAAAATGTTTTGGAAAAAACCAGAACTGATGAATGCTTGCACCATTTAGTCAGAAATACCATCTCATGTGTTAGTAATCAAAGTAATCATTAGTCAATGTTTCAAATCCAATGACTCATATCAACAAATTACATAAATGATTGATAACAGCAGTATTATAAAACAAAGCATGTCAAATTAGAGATTGATTGCAACTGACAAATTCAAAGCAAGGTCGTTTATGGAATTATGAACGTCATAGATCCAAATTGGATGAAATAATTTAAGTATTTGTGTACCTATACGAATTGCGAATTCTCATGCACTTTCTCTCTGTAGCCTGAAGTGGAACCGAAGAATGCTGAAAATAATGATCGTTAAAACTAGTCAGATGTAATTCTAATCTGCCAGACTACCTGCAGGTGAACAAAATTTAGACCAAATGAGTCATCATAGCCCCAGGACCAGACACATGAATTCTCAGGCAGACCATTAGTTTGTAAGCATTTGGAGTACAGTACAGTAACCCCATGAATGTTGAGTGTATGTAATGTCGTTATTTTTCTGTTATCTAGGCGGATCTACTAAAGGATTATAAGTTAAAATAAAACAGTAACGTTCCCAAGCTACGACAACAATTGAATAATTATAATAACTATGAAATTCCGATGAAGAACTGTTACTGTTAGAAGTTATAATATCACCTACATCGAGAAACGAATTCTATTAAGTTACACTGTCTTTCATTGACTTTTTGTGACATAACATCTTCCTCGACAAGTTTAGATTAAAGATATCCAGTGAACTAAGTAAGATACAGATTTTGTTGCTATACGAGGTATTTCAGATACGGGATGTCTTAAAAAAAAATATTTTTAATAAAATAGTCGATTTATTTTAAATGGAATGCGTTAGGTATGAAATTTTGAGATGAAAACATGTAGCATACCCTAGACATGTACTTAACCCAACCGTTTCGGAGTTTTCTAACGTTTTTAAAATAAATTCATAATTTACGAGGAGAGAGGAACTTCTATAACTTTTTTATTACACAGGGTTATTTAGTCATAATACCATTATTTTTAACCATGTATTCGGAAGACAGGAAATCGAAAGAAAACAATTTTTACTCGACCTTGATATAAATATAAACAATTGTACCCATAACAATCAGTAATGCCTGGTACCTACGCTACAAATTTTCTGACGACATATTCAAGTGTTGAAGCAAAACCCAGTTGAGTTTGTACATCGATATTCTCAAATAATACAAATCGCATTTGATTATGAATATGAGTTGCACCATTTTCATGTTTTTTATTTTCTCATTTAAGCTTCCGCGTCATGATCAGTACCGAATAAACATGTTTTTTTGGGGACGATCGTACTATTTCACTATTAATTATTATTCCTGGTAGAAAAGTTTGTAAAATTTAGTTTCACCCAATTTGAATTGCACTTTTATTTAGGAAAATAGTAAAGTTTAATTATTTATTATAAACTACACAGGCGACACAAAAAACAACATGGGAAATGAGATTAGACTGAAGTATTGAAGGGAGGGGGGGAGAGATCACGCTGACCCATTGTGCATGCCGCTGACTTTAGAATTTAAAACAGGCTCATGCTGCCCGCAAAAGTGCTAGCAGCATTGTTGCTAACCAATTTTACACAATACGTCAACAGTCTTGGTATATAATATGATTCGATTAAACCTAGTGGTTGTTTCTTAATGTGGTAAAAAAGTACTTATGGAAAAAAAGACAATAAAAAATTGCAGACCATAAACCTTTACTTTATTACTAATGTTTTTACAAATCTAGTGAGTTTGGCAGTGTATTCCGCCAAGTGGTTATTTGAGTTTTTGTACATTCTAATGCCATGACTGCTTTACATGATGCAGGATATTCTAATCATCATATATCGAACATGCTGGGCATTCCTAGATCATCTGTTGTACGAATAGTACACAGATATGAAGAATTTGATACAGTGGAACAGTCCACGTAGTGGACGTCCTCGAGCATCTAATGAAAGGGAGGATCGATTTTGGTGAAATATGCCCATAGGCACCACACATCTTCAGCTTCAACTCTCAGGTCCCACTTTCAAGGTACGTTTCGCCGTGTTATATCGACACCTATGTTTCGAAGACGACTCCATAACGCAAAATTACGTGCTAGAAGATCATTGCGGGTCCCTACTCTACCTCCAAGGCATCGTGCTGCCCGTCTCCAGTAGGCGCGAGAGCATAGAGGTTGGCTTTTACGCCAGTGGCGGTGGGTCTTATTTACAGACAAAACAAGATTTGGGCTGGTTACTGATGACAATCGATAAAGAGTCTGGAGAGAACCAGCTCGTCAACAGCGACTTCATTTTCCTCGCGAAGTTGCTCTATATGAAGGAGGTACCGTAATGTTTTGGGGTGGATTAGTGTTCAACCGCCGCACCCCATTAATTCGCATACCACATAATGTAACCAGTCAAATTTACATGGAACAATTTATTACGCCCATTATCTACGTAAAAAATTAGGTGAAAATTTTGTGTTTATGGACGACAACGCCCGACCACATCGCGCAAGAAGGGTTCAAGAGACATTCGAAGCAGGACATATCAATAGATTAGATTAGCCAGCCAACTTCCTGACATTAATCCTATTGAAAACATGTTGGATTTCGTTGCTAGAGCCATTCGTAATGATATTCCTCCACCTCAGACTGCAGATGAGTTAGTCTTGGCGGCAAAAGAGGAACAATATTCCGCAAGAGATCGTTAACCGCTTGATTATCTCAATGCACAGACGTGTCAATATGCTATTTGAACCTGGTGGAGGTCATACCGACAATAGTCAGAACTTGCTTTGTTACTTCCTAATTTTTGTCAAAAATTTCACACATTTGCTGGCTTTTAATTTTCTAAGTACTCAGTTTATATTCTTTTCACAAAAAAAGATTCAGAAAACAATATACTTTTATAAATGTATTTGGTTTTTCTGACAAAAAGATTTCTTTAACAAGAATGAGGGGGGGGTCCAAGACTATTGACGTTGTGTGTACTTTTACCATTAAACAGACACACATACAAAGGATGTGAATCGATACTGATCTGTATTGTCGCAAAACCTGTACCTGTCTGCGCAGTACTTAAGCCAATCCTATGTAGATGCTTGTTCACATGTCCGTGGCCGGTTAGGAGATCTATGACAATTCTACAGTTGTTTCTGCTAAGCATACTAATATTTCGATTTAGGTCAGCCCATGGATCCTTTATAAGAAGCTTGGCTTGACGCAAACTGACCAATCTTCTTTTCAACATGTCAGCTTCTTATTATCTTTCACATCTCTGTAAACCAGAACCCAGGTTAGCTTAACACAATTTTCTTTCCAAAAACGAGAGAGCCCTGACACATTCTACGACCACACGAGAGATGATTTTGAAGGACAGAAGCGCTCGTAAAGCCGCCTGGCTATCAGTGGATATTTGAATTTGCTAATTTACATATCTCTTTCTAATATTTTCTTAAACGCAGGTGGAAGTAACAAATATTTCAACCTAAAAGACTGTGACATATTTCCCCAAAGTGTGAAATAAATTCACTCTTGGACACACTTTGTTCCTGAGCCCTGGTCCGTTAGAACCAGACGAGTCTTTTGAGAACTGAGAGTCAGGATTAGCGAGTCAGACCTCCTTAGTCAGCAGATTTGGAAGATACTGGAGACCCTTTAAACCTTTTGGGAGCTGTATATTTCTTCCTTGTTGCGCTGACATATTCAAGTCACTGAAATTTGTTTAGGCACTCGAGTAAGAGTGACCTGCTGAACCACAGGCTACCACACCATAGCAGCCTAAGTGAAAGAGAGCCTACCTAACCACTGCAGTATAAACCCATATCTTTAGGAATAAGCATTCACATTTCCCCAAAGAGCCTCGTGCAAATCCAAAAGTATGCAGTAGTTTATTGAAATTTCCTGTCAATGTTCCTAACTCTCATCCTAGGTAACCCCTAAATACTTGACCGTTCGTACCCTCTGAATGATGACATTGAAAATAGTCGGCTCCCTTAAACCAACTATGTTTCAACTCCTGGTGATGAGAACAAGATCTACTTTAGAGGGATTAACCCTAAGTCTCTGTCCTATACACCAGCTTTCTATGCCGTCTCCCTCTGAGCGATTTCCCTGATATGAATGTAATAGCGTAGGCTTGAGCGTAAACATTTCTTTTCTTAAGCCCATGAAGAAGACCATCGACCACAGAAGCGAAGAAAAAAGTCCACCTAAGGTAGTATAAATTTGACGGTGAGCTAGCATGGCCCCATCTACCTTACTATGGTGGGAGCGATTCCATATAATTCCACTGCTCTCTCAGTGATATGATGTCAAATGCTCCAACGATTTTAGTTGACTTATCAGAATGTCTTAGTTTTTTCGTTTTGTAATAGTTGATTCACATTTTTTTAGATAATTTTTAGGTATGCCGTAACATATCCAAGAACGTATACGTCTTCATTGTCTGCTTAATATTTACATATTTTTAGAAGACTTACTGCTAACATTACTACTAACTTAAGTAAGATTTGTTCCGATCATTCCAATTGCGAAGACGTGATACACTAGCATACCCTTCAGATGCAATAGGATGAATCGCGCTGTCGTGCTGAAATTAGAAAATTCGATGTTTTGATTGTTACTATTTAAGCAGTACCTATTAGAGATCATAATGAGTCAGTTTTAGTCAGATCTCGAGATATCGTACGTGATTAACGAATTCCAGTAATTTAAATAGTGATTCGGATAGTAATAAAATTAATTTATTGGTATTACTGTACTTTGTAAATATATAGTGGTTAATAAAAACCTGTTAACGCTATTTGCTGTGAAAAGTAATAGCAAAGACGAAAACTGCAATAATATCTCATTCACTACGTAATACCATTTCAATTATTGAAATATCTAATTTTCTGCTAAATTTAACAGAGTTCTTTTTCCTTGTCTATTTCTAATATTTTCTTAAAAATTTGTTGTTTTGAAACGACGGGTGTAGGTCACGTAGATGATGCAAGCGTATAAATTCAGGTATTTTTAGAAAACCTGCATCTAAACTAAGGAAAATACCATTACATATAAATACATCTTTTTTAATGTAATAAAATTTAAAGATTTATTTTTGGAAAAGTAACAGTTTATTGGATCAACTATACAGTGAAATTGGCTACAATAATCGTAAACGTAACAATCAACAAAAATAGAAACTGATGAAATATTTTTATAGCCTGTAATTTCAAGTGTCAAATAAATTTACCGGTCGGTTAAATCTATATATGCCACTAGCTAAAGCCTATAATTTATCAGATTGAAATAGATTTAACTGATAAGGATCGGCATTTCCCATTAGAATTAAAATCCGGTAACTAATCAAATCAGAGTTTGGATTACGTATACATATTACGAATATATGTACATTTAATGGTATATCCATTCGTGCTGGTATCTCAGAGGAAAATATATGAATGAAATACAATGCCGATTTCAATGCAGTTAAAAATATATAAGCTCCATAAAAAATATAACAAAAATTGACGAATGCATTGTATTATTGATTTCTAAATAAAATTATATTCAGTGAATGAATCTTTAAATAATAATGATGTCTGTATCCGTAACATTATTAATAAATAATGAGGGCAAGATCAACAAAGCTACTTTCAAATATTTCATATATTCCATAGTCACCAGCAAAATTACTTTAGCTAAGATTTTTTCTAAATATCACATTAATTACCACTTCTTATTTTAATATATCTGTTAATTTTACAATTAGGAGCTTTACAAATTGACAAATATTTCTAAAAACTTGTTGGTACACGTAAATTCAAAAATAGCACGATCTCTTTCGTAACAAGCAATTATTGCAATACGGTAGCAGGCTATAAAAAATGCGCAATCGTTTTCCTCACATGATCTTTTATGTTGGGTGTTTTTAAGAGTACATCTTCCACTTGACTCTATGCAGTACTAAATATCCAGACAAACAGGCTAATGCCAGTATATAATCTCAATTATCCAAATTAACGTTAATATTCTTTATTACTTACATCCACTTACAAGAATTTCTTGGGAAAACTGTCGAGGATGCATTTATTCCTTTTTTTAAGAGCACACTGACAAATAGCTATCACTCACATTTCATAATTTATTTGTTTTCATTAAAATAACTGTAAGTAGTCGTTTAACATTGATACAAGACTGTATTATTCTTATATTATTGACTCTGTGCAACAAACATATAGTGTACTGTTTTATTGTTGACGTTGGTATATTTTCATTTAAATTCGCAATACAAGCTATTTAAATAACATACAGAAATGTTATTTATATAAATGTGTATTACATATTTCCACAATGAATTGTAACATTTCTGCAGTATAAGCTCAACATAAAACTTACAATGTGAAAATATTTTACTGTTCTCTGTAACCTTCTTAGCCTTCTGTTAGACATTAGCCTTGAGATTGTTATCAAGAATAGTACTGCTTTTGAATATTAAATGTTAATGTACAGGCAAGTGCGATCGTTTATAAGATGACTCTTGTAAACATGGATTAAATATTTTATATAAATTACACTGCCGTAGTACTTCACCGCAATTAACCACGCTGAATCTATAATAAAAAAGATCTAGGGCATTCAGGATTATATTTTATTTTTTATAACATGTGACTAGCAAATAGGAATAAGTTTACTAGGTAAGATTTAAAACTGTACTTTGAGAATGAAAAGCCATATACTTAAACCTTTTTGAAAAATAAAGATATGTATATTTAAATTTGACCAAAAATATAGTATATGGTAGTTATACTTTATACAGTGTGTTTCACTTCTCACCTTCACACACACCCTGTAAAATTGTAGCAGGTAGTGCAATTTTGAGGATTAACCAAAGACCCTTTAGATATTCCTCTGCAACCTACCGTGACGGCTATGTTACTAATCTACGACCTTCTGTGATTTTATAGTATTTATTTTAGTATAAACATCCAGAAGGCATGGGAAATAAAACAAAATTGGTGCAAAAAGGAAATGAAAAAGTTGAACTTTTTTTGTATTTCAATATTATTAAGTAAATATTAGTTTATTTTTACTACTACACTACAATTTTACAGGAGTGTGAAGGTGAGAAGTGAAACACACAGTATTTAAAAAAGTCGGCATAAAAAATTAACAATAAATAAAAATTTAGTGAAATGTGGTCCCTGCTAAATGTCACTTTCTATCTGGATATATGTCAAAGTCTGAAATATCAACATTACATATGGTTGTAAATAAAATTAGATTTTCTTAAGAAAATGTTAAAATCCTGTACCTCGAAAATAAAACGCGAATGTACCTATATTTGTTTTAACTATATCTCTTATTATTTGAAATAGTTGCTCTTTACTTTCTTCAACATCTTATAGTTAATATCTTGAGATGAATCTATTTCTTTGTTTATACAGGGTGTTACGGTGTGGGCGTCCAAAAATTTACTGGGCTAAAATTGTATTAAAAACATTTTTTTAATGGAAGACAAGATACTAGTTAAAAATGATTTTAATAATATCTTTGAAGTCTCTCAAGAGATAATACTGATCTCTGGCTGAGGTGTATACTACTTCAAGTGAAGTGTTTTTTTTGCATCTAACATAATAATATAAGTACCTTAGCAAATTATTTTTGCAAATTATCTCTTAAGGTCGCCGTATTTCTCGGCGTAAAATGACCAAATTTGTGGTGTTTTTTAGGTACTGAAATCTCGAAAAATAAAACACGTACAGCAAAAATAATATCAAAAATAAAATTATTGATGTTTTGTTTATACACTTTTACTATTTAAACTCTCCTCAAATAATATAATAACTTTTAAAATGCATTTGTATGACACACATTATTTCGCTATTCTAACCCCACATTTTAACAATTATTTTCACGTACTTATAAACAATAGTGAACAATATTATATGCAGAACTATGTAAGCTTATGTTATAACAATGTTTGCATCTATAGTTGAATTTAAAAAAACACGTATTTTGAAAGATTTCAGTACCTAAAAGTATGTTGGATAGATCGCTTTCTGACATTATATATTGATTTTACTTCGGTACCTTTGAATATTTGCAGATGGCATGAGATAACATTTTTGTTATTTACTAAACTCTATATTATTAAGTTCTTTACTGCCTAAAATTACTTGTATTTGTAGAAAACACTATTTCAAGAATACGGCGCCTTTAATAACTTATACTCTTGTTTCATTGCCGTAAAATGTCACGGCAATATTTTAATATTTGTATTATTTTTTTTTAAATTTAACATTCTGGTCTCAACAGGCGTGTGCGAGAGAAATAAAAATAGAGTTTTAGTACTATTTTCTCCCAATCTGCAGCATGGTTGAAGAAAAATTTATATAAAGTTTTTTCTAAGAGCCTCAGTTTTTCAGTTACAGAACGTTAAAACTTTAAACAATTTTTGGGTTATTTTTGAAAAACTCGGAAGTGGAGTAAAATTTTCTTTTCAAATTGCTGTCATGTTTTGGCAGTTGAATATTTTTTCGCAATATCAGAAGTGGTCATGTGAGTGATTACTTTAATATTTTTAATAACAAATTATGTACTTCGCTGACCCTGTGGCTTTTGAATACATTTCAAAAATAACCCAAAAATAATAAAATTTTAAGGTCCTGTAACTCAAATACTAAAGCCCCTAGAAAAAAATATATGAACTTTTCTTCATGACATTAGGAGGAATCACCGCCTGAAATATTTCAGATTACTTAGGAAACACCCTGTATAACTTGGAAATGTTTTCTATGCTCACACCAGAACACCCTGTATGGAAACGCGTTAATAGACCATACAGTTCGCAAGCTGTGCGTCTGAAGCAGTTAAAAGCAGTTACTATAGAGTACAGGACGAGGCAATAAAATTCAGCACGTTTATAATCTGAATTTACAATGAACTGCAGCAATATGGGCGGATGAAGATGTTTAAAGTTCTTGGAACGGCAGTCTGTGCGACACCTGGAATGTCACCAGTAGCAAATGCGATCTCATACGAACTTGAACTGGCACTGTACACTGCACATGAGAGCGACATTCCAAACTGCAGCTTTACTGATTAAGCTATGCAATCAGTGCACAAGTTTTTCTTATTAATTACCCTGATAATTGTCCAGAAGTCAGTAACCTGCGAGGTAGAGGAGGTAGTTTATTATAACATAGTCTATGATTATAATGTTATGTACATTTTTTTCTACAAAGAGGCAATCTATCTTAACCTCACTTTTTTCCATTGTCACTAATACTCTATTTTGTTTTTTACTGATTTTTGACGGAAATTATAATTAATTAATAATATTAATCAATCTTATTTTTAAACGACAAAATAAATTTAAAATTATTTTGTTTTTTTTTTATTTTAATTTTTGTATTAAAAATTTCTTATACTGTATTTAAAAATACATAAATGAAAAGAAAAAAAAAAGAAATTGTTAAGTTTATTGACAATGTAGGAACCGAGGATTACAAAGGAACATAATATAAGTAGGCTATGTAGACTTCTTAAATAAAACAAAACATAATAACAAAAAACAGATTTTTAAAAACTCAATAATATAAATCAATCTAATTAAAAAGTAACAATGAAACAAATATTAAACAAAAAAATTAAGTAAGAATTACACAGGTACACTATAACCAATATAACCAAATACTGAACAAAAAATTCTTTGCTTTGCTGTATAAATATCTACAGAAACCAGGAGGGTCCACACGAAATAAATTATAATAAACTAAAAACAAAACATTTACAAAATCTCTGATTTTTAAGGGAAACATTTTTTCTGTCAAAAAGGGCTTCACAAAAAGCACGAAATGTGTCCCAAAACCACTGCAAGTAATTCACTACAGGGGCATTCCAATTCCAGACTTGAGAGATGAATTACTGCTACAAGTACCCTGCACTCATCCTCATTCTTTAAGTCGTCGTATTCATATTTAGCCGCACACCTTTATAATATGTTGCCAAGGTCAATTAAAATAATTGCAAGCAAGAATTCATTTAAATCTAAAATTAGGGAATATTTTACTAGTCAGCCAAGTATCTAGTCATTCTTCTTTCTGTCTTTTATTTTACGTATTGTACAGAATTATTTGTGTACGCGCACATTTAATCATTGACATAATCATTGTCATCATCTGCATTTTTCGTTTAGATATTTGTAAAATTATATGCTTCCTTTGTTATGTTATGTAATTTGTAAAAATGTTTCTCTCTTTGTTCTAATTACAGCATTGTGTAAAGTGTCGTGATGTTTTTAATTTCTATATGTAAAATAATGTAGATATTGTGTATTAGTGGTTGGGCCTAAGCAGCCAATGGCTGAGCCCCGCCAAATAAAGACATTTTGATTTGATTTGATTTGATTTGATTCCACGCCAACTTAACAGTCGATCCCACATCACCCGCTCAGATTTGGCTCAAAAAATTGGTACATCGATTGGTACTATTGAAAAAGGATATTCCCAAATTTTCAGCCCCTAAGACCGCTTCTTGTCACCAGGGGCCCATAGTGAAGTTTTCGACCACCATTTCACCCCCAGGGGTCTGAAATCGGTTTTTCGTGTACTGACGCGGCATTTTGGTCTAAAAAAAATATCAAAAATGCATAGAAGATGCCAAATTTTCCGTAGAACACGATGCCGCCATCCGTTTTCCGATATCTAGCAAGGGAGTCCGGAAAACGCGAAAAACCGCGCTTTAGTAAAAAATCTGATATCTCAAATACGGTCGTTTCAAACTGGCTGAAAATTTACCAAAAGGCTCTTCGATTATTGCTCTTTCGAATGTTCATACGCGCGTGGTGATCATTATATGTAAAAAAAAAGTTACACGCGTTTTACAGGTTTTATATGGGATTTTCTGTAATTTTTTCATTATAACCGCTCCACTGGCCCTATCCAGCTGGGTAATAATTGGATTTTTTTCTCTCACCAAACGTCTCTTTTGTCCCCCTGTCTTTACAAACACAGAAATTTCTCTCTCCAGCCAGTATTAGAGAAAACATTATTTAGATAGAATGCTGATTCATGTATAAGGACGTGTAAAATAGTGAAATTAATATCGAGATGTATAGTGTCAACAATGATTGTAATGTGGGTTTTCTTATTTCTTACTGCGATTTTCATTCGTTATATTATATTATATTCATATTTTTTACAAATAATAGAAGTAAGCTGCAGAAAATGTAAATTTGCTCAAAAATCATAAAATTGACGAAAAATTGTGAAATAAATAATGTTTTCTCTAATACTGCCTGGAGAGAGAAATTTCTGTGTTTGTAAAGACAGGGGGACAAAAGAGACGCTTGGTGAGGGAAAAAAATCCAATTATTACCCAACTGGATAGGGCTAGTGGAGCGGTTATAATGAAAAAATTACAGAAAATCCCATATAAAACCTGTAAAACGCGTGTAACTTTTTATTTACATATAATGATCACCACGCGCGTATGAACATTCGAAAGAGCTATAATCGAAGAGCCTTTTGGTAAATTTTCAGCCAGTTTGAAGCGACCGTATTTGAGATATCAGATTTTATCAAAGGGCTTCCTTTGCTAGATATCGGATGGTGGCATCGTGTTTTACGGAAAATTTGGCATCTCCTATGTATTTTTGATAATTTTTTAAACCAAAATGCAGCGTCAGTACACGAAAAACCGATTTCAGACCCCTGGAGGTGAAATGATGGTCGAAAACTTCACTATGGGCCCTGATGGCAGGAAGCGGTCTTAGGGGCTGAAAATTTGGGAATATCTTTTTTCGATAATACTAATCGATGTACCAATTTTGAACCAGATCTGACAGGGTGATGTGGGATCGACTGCTGAGTTGGCGTGGAATGCCCCTACAGACAATTTTTTTTTTGTCAAATTTGCCATTTCAGTGATGACAGTATTTTTTGTAAGATTAAACTGTCAATTTCTTAGAAATTAAATATATTTTCTTTTACAAAAAGGAGAACATCAATTGATATTTTATTTTTCCCCTAGGCACTAGAGGAGGAGGGGTTAACCTTCAAAACTGTCCCTCGGTACGTCACTGCTTGATACTATTTCGAACTTCAACAAAATTATACCGAGAAAATACGTAAACTTGAGTTATTCACGCGCTTCAAAATGTAAATAATAATTATCACAAAGTATTGACAAACGTGTTAGAAGGAGATTGTTTGCTATCAGGCCATCATATTTTTAACTAGGTATATTTTTTATATGAGTATAAGTTCAATTATGCAAATCCTCTAAAAACATAGTAGGTAGTTATAGCTGCGTACTAATTGCATAGGCATGCATTATTTTTTACGGACACTTAGAAGTTCAAAAAAACGTATACCAAAATAGAATAATTTTTTGGTAAATGTTTACCTACTTAAGATTTTTTCTGCTCCCTCAGAAGCAACAAATTCTAACCCCTAGAAGGAGGTATCTGTCTTTGCGAATGCACATTAATAAAGCAAATGTAAACAACGGACACAAATTATCTGTACGATCGGGCTTCATCGAGGAAAGTTTGGAGATAGTTGGATGCGGCGGTCATTAGCGCACGCGTTTTTTAACAATATAATAGTGGTACCTATTTTTAGTTTGGACTGAAAGGAATAAATTCATTGGGTAATATTCTACAATATTTTTATTGGCATAAATACTGAAACAAGTAAGACTTTCAACATTAAATACTGAGTAAATATGTAAATATTTGTATACATGTCAAAATATATTCCGTTGTCGGGGCAAGCAGGCTGCGCCCAAAGCCCTCCTACATCAGCCCCCACTGTACTATGACCTGCGTTCTCTAGTTCTATATAAATAAATATTTATTAATCAATATATAATATGAATACTTGGATACAAGTAAGTACTCATTGAATGTTTCATTCAGGGTTCAAGTAATCATAAAAAATACTTTTTTTAACAGAGTACTCAGTATTCATGGATTGAATACTTTTCTTGTATTCATACCCTCTACTCCTATAATATTAACAAAGGTATGTATGCTTCTCAAAATATTTCTGAAGCGTAAAAACTACTACTTCTAAGTCCAGTTTTTATATAATTCCATATAATATTGGATTCAGTGTCCAAATCAAATATCTAATAGATACATCGTACATCTATATATCTCATTCACAGTGGCGTGCAGAAAGGGCCCGCAGGGTGCAATGCAGAGGCCCCAGGAATCAGGGGCCCCTGCTCAGCCTCGACCTCGACTACCTCCAGCAAGCTTTTTACATAGTAATAAAATAACTATTAATTTTGTAGCGGCGGAATATGTCTATATACCTCATATTTCCAAAATCAAATTAAATATATTTTGCCTTATCAGTACCTATTACCAAATAGTTAATAAATATGTTGCTTTACACACAAGAAAATAGTTTTTTTCTATATTTAAAAAAGTCTGAAATGCGATTCAAATCATAATAATATTTTTAGAGTTAATGTGTTTTATTTGTTTATTTTTGTTATATTAAAAGGATTATTTTTGTGTTAGTTATAAATGTTTTATTTTTGTTACAATTTTGTGTTAGTAATGTTTATTAAATAAAGTTATAATGTTATGTTCTGTAATTTTCCAAATCTAAACCAGAACTCATATTGGCCATATACTATCGCTGGAATTTGGTACGTTTATGACGCTATGAAATATGAATTTTATTAATTAGAATTCTTATTCTTCAAAAAGTCGAACGAAAAAAAATCAAAATATAAATGTAAGGTCACACCAATTTTTTTTATCTATAAACCGATTTGAAATATCACCGCAGACAGTGTAGTTTCATTGTCACCCAGTATAGGCAGTATATTAATTTTTTGATGTGGAGGGGGCCCTTGAAAAAATTGCGGGGGCCGAAGACCTTGGCACGCCACTGCTAATTCAAGTTAAAAATAGTTGCTAAGGACGGCTCTGTTAATTGAATTTACATGAGTCCATTGACTTATTAAAATCCAATATAAACTTTTTAAACTTGAGTCATACAAGCCGGAGTTTTTTAATTCTACAACATCAGATTTTTATAAAATTCAATTAAACCCGAACGCCGAATAGTGCAAGTCACAGCAAGGCGTAAATTACCATTGACTGGAATTCATGAATAAAATATTGAAAAAAATGCATAAAAAACGTAAAACTGACGTGTAACCTGTAAAACTGACAGCATCATTTGCTTCTGCTTTGAATTGCACAAGAGCGTCATTAAATTAAAAAGCGATTTATAGGCAACTTATCGGCAACCATATGGCTCTTATGTGGCCCAATGTGAACCACTCCTTCGTCTATGTCGAAATACGTCTCAATACCTAAATTATTTATGGCGTTCTGTTCGCCGTAGGCAGCCGACTTGGCGTCTCCGAGATTCTCAACTTTTTGTGTCAATGGCTCTCGGTGTGGGCATAAAAGTGTCTAATTTGGTACAGACAGTCCTATGTTTATTCATCTAAGGTAGTGTTTGGATAATCTTCACGACCTTTGAAAATATTCAGTCGGCATATTACATTACATCGAACATTGGTTTTATAAGCTTCACTATCTTTATAAGCATTGCTGTCAGAAAAGTCAAAGTAGAGTTTTACTTTGGCGATAAATTTTAGGCCATTCAGTGTTATGAGGCCCTTCGAATTCAGAGGGAATTGCCATCGACGCCCTTACATCTAATAAATTAAACATTTATTATTATTAATTATTACATTTGTTACCTTTACTACTCTATTCAAATAGTATAAGTAACAAATGACCTTTTTTCTGGCACAGGCTTAGGGCCCGGTGATGTCGAACGCAATGCTTAACATTTCTGACGGCCTACAAACGTCAAAAGTTCTGTACAATACCAACAATGGGGAAATTGCATGATTTTTCCAGATACGTACAGAAGAAAGAATATATTATTTTAATCAAAATGGCGCTTGCCCTAGACAATTTCGTGGAAAAATAAGCCTAAAAACGTTAGTTTGTAATTTGTGATATCAGGCGTTATTGTGTTAAATAGACATTGGTATTGAATACAGTTGCAAAATAGACTCGTAAAATGAGCACAGACTACAAGTACATACTACCGGGCAAATGGAAGAATTGCATTATACCGTTATGTACGAATACAGCATACAAAGCCTAATAAAAAATATTTCACCGTGCCAATAAATGAAAAGAAAAATGTGGTATACGGCGATGAAGGGCGACGAAAGGAAGCATTGCAACATTGTTTGTTTATGAAGAGCATTTGCAACATTATGGGGACCATTTTAAACGCAATGCCTATGTATTTGACAGTTGAGGCACTTTTCAATTTGCCTTGTCGATCATAATATGTGTTTGTAATAATATGTGTAGACAATCTTCAATACGGTCCACAAGAAAATAATATAATAACAAAACAGGAAACATATATGAAAAAAAGGAGATAGAGCATGCAGTAAACTAAATAATATGTGAGCAAAATACTCTCGGAGACACGCTTCTACGAGAGTGCGACAGTGACAGTAGAATCCAGTGGCAAAGCGCGCAATTTTTTCATGGGCAGGCACTGAGAGTAAAAAATCCAGACTTAGCGAAACATTAAATTATTGCAACGTTCAATTCATAACATTAACGTGTTAGATGCAGTTTCTACAAAATAGAAAATATATAGATAAAAAGATAAATAAAATATATCTAGTAAAACAAAAATATTCATAATACCTAAGAGATTTAATTTAAAAAAAAGAAGCAATTCGTGTCGATGAGTTGTAGTTTTGTTCGTAGCAAAATGTTCAGTAACCCTTTCCTATCTCCAGTATAATTTCCTACGATATCCTTTTCTATGGATAACGTAGATAACGCTTATAGCCTTTCGTTTCCCATATAATTTCTCAATTGATTTTTAATCCTTTTTGAGGTACTCACAGATCTTTCTAAAGACACAGTTATAACAGCTATAGTAAAAAAAAGAATTTGCAGTTCTGGAAAATTCATCATTTAAATAGTTATCACAAATGTAGTTAAATAAGCAGAGAAGTTCTAGATTTTGTTTAGTTTCACAGTAATAAATTCTGCAAGTTCATTTTCTTGCTAAATTAATCTAATATTTAGATGCGAAGTGTTGAAAGCTGAAATGTATTTTAATATTGTACTTTATAATTTTTAAAGAATTCATGCGGGCATATTCAAGTAAAAATATGATTTTAAAAAAATCCACATTTAAAATTTATAATGATTATCTATTAACAACATCCTAATAGTCACTTTTAACCATGAAAAGAATTGTCGGCAAGTTCGAGTCGTCAGCTCAAGATAGGTAAGTTTAAACTTATGCAACCCACTATACACCAAGCTGTATAACTGATCGAGGTACATTGATATTGATACGAGCAACTAAGATATACACAGCTTTCGTAATTAAATTCAGTCACGCTCTGGTTCATTCTCATTCATAATAAATACATTTTTGAAGGTTGGTGTGCTATGTAAATTATTAAATAAATGTATTTACTAAATAATATTAAATAAAAATACGAAAACTATAAAGAAACAGTAACTATTTGTTGGTTACAAAATTAACTACAGCTTTCTTAAATTAAATTTTAGATACTACATATCTCAATTAAAATACAATTCATATTAGGTACTTACAAATTACAATCTGTTAATCTTCAATCAATGGCAAATGTTATTGTGTCCTAATTTTCCTATTTACCTACCTTTTTATTTATAGACTTAAAATATCTACTCTTCCATTTTACCAGTATTTCTGACACATTTCAGTTGTATTGATTTAGCTGTCAGTATAATACTTGGTGAGTGTTAGTTCAACAGTTTCTTACATAGCTAGTACACGTAAAACGTAAACACTCAATATAGTTTACATGAAAAATTAACTTGTAGTCATTCCAACATATCGTTCGTTACATTTAAATGTATTAGAATAACAAAACAAAGATAGACTTATTTACCGATAATTTTCACTAAACATTTTCTTTGTAAGTATATAAGTTATTCCTTAAAAAACCGCATAGATTAATAGAAAAGTTCCATTAAAAGCACAGTGATTAGAGTATCGGTACTATAAAGTACCGACGTGACACTTGGACAATGACTGAAAATATGGTAAAGAGGTTAGATGGTATCAGAAAATAAAATGATTTATGGATTACAAACTAAAGCGTAGCAGAAAGCCCAAGTACAACAAACTCGTAGTAAATGTGCAGAGAACAAAGCGGTTAGTTCAAGCATATTTACAGAAAGATACACAAGACAAACAATATTCGAGGGCAACAATAAAACCCAATATACCAAAGAAGAAGTGGAAAACTGTCAGAACTGTGAAAAGCCATAACAGTTGACAGAAAGAATGGAAAAACCTCATTGAGAAAGCCTTTAAAGCTCCCGGCTCAAACCTGTGTTATGTTATTATACTTACGTGACTGTGATCTGGTTTTGAATAATTGTTTTTGTTCACAAAATAATGTTTTTCTTCGTCTGTGGGTCAGTTCTCCTGCAACATCGCCAATTTCAGACTATTGTTATTCCCACTAGTTATTTATTCAATTAATATATTTGTTCTTCGCATGAAGTCGACATTTCTCTTAGTTTTCTCATATCCAGGAAAGGTTTACTAAATAGACTGAATCTCATGGGTGTCAAGTTCTTGCATTATCCAGTACATGCAATACGACCACTTTCTTCTAGTTCCAACCCTAGCAAATAGGGTTATTTACCAATTTTATGTTACCAATATACTTTGTCACAGACACTATCCTGTAAATACTCTCTAGGCCTGTTCTTTCCCAGCATTTCGTTTGTCATTTTCTGACCTAGTTTCGAACTCCAGTATTCACAGTGTTTTCATTCAACCCAGATCCACACATTTATTTTCTTCAATTCCTTCATACCCTGGTACCCAACACAGCCTAACTATGTCAATTCATTTAGCAATTGTAAGCAACCCCACAAATTATCTCGGCTCTCTGGGAATATATAGACGTTTGTATGTATACCCCCTTAAAATCTTTCAAATACGCACTTATCTCCCAGAATATTATAGGAAAGGTTATAGCTTCTGGGTTCACTCTTACTATTTTGGCTTATGTTCCACTGTCTATTTTATAGCTATCAATATCAGGCTCCATCTTTTCAGTGCATTCCTTCCATTCTTTTTAATGCCCTGTTCTAGTTTCCAACAGCTTATACCATTTTGCAATCATTCTGTGAAAGACTCCACCAGTAATGTATTCACAGTCTTAAAGCCTTGAAGCATCCCTTGTAAGATTTCATCCTCTCTCATTCGTATTCATGATACAGTAGACTTGCTTCCTTTTTCAGCGCAATATGTAGTTGTGACAGATTTAAAAAAAGAAGACAACTCCTGTTACACTTATACAAGCTAGCATTTCCTTATAATGACCTGTCTGAGCTTGCTTAGGTCACCAGACCATTGCACCATAAAAAATCCTAGGTCTTGCTCGCACAAAAAATATTATAGATTCTGGTTGGTCCTTGCAGAGTATCCACCCGTAGTAATTAAATAAGCAACAGTTGTCTTTATGCGACATAATAGGAGTTCCAATAGATGCAAATCAATCCCGTCTTGATGGGCAGGCAGTTTCGCGGTCGACATGGGAGTGCAGGGCAGTGCCGCGTGCCTCATGCGAATGTAATGCTGGCGCCGCGCCGCACCAATCCGTCACAACGCAGGGCCCATTGGAGCGTGCATATACAGGTCAACGATTCGGTGGCGGCCCTATTTGCGAACCATTGGTATGATACAACTTGTCTTGGCTGTTTGATGTGTGTATAAAACATGCTTACCATTTAACGCTCTTGTTGGATTGGCAAATTGTTTTCACCTCTGACCCCGGTTTAACGTTTAGCCAAAGATTGTGGCGCAGTGATTAATAGCTTGCACCTTCTGACGTCTTCGGTTTTGGCTCTAGGCGTTTGGGCTTAGCAATTTATGCATAGGTACAGATGTATTTTGTGTTTGGTTTATTATGCCATATTTCAGAAAGCAATAACGATGTATTTCGAATTCATAGGGAAGAAATATCATATTTGTGTGAATCAACTTAGTTAAATATTATTTTGTCATATCTGTACTGCTGAATGAGTAACACTCTGTATAGGATATTATATACACATTCACTAGAGGGAAAACTCTAGACGAAGAGATAATAAACACAGAAACGCGGGGCGAGATTCAACGGGTAGTTAGTTGAGTTGGAAGACTTCGGCAAGTTTGCTGGAAGACAGTGAATGGTGATAGTGTTGCATCTGTTCTAATTTTACAGGTCAGTAACCTGTTTTTGTGTATTGTATTTAAACATTGAATGTCATTGTGTTCTTTTTATTATGTTCTTGTCTGTTCAATATTTTATTACAGTTTCATTATATTTTACTATAATTTTGAGGTAAGACAGTACTTGTTGATTTATTGTTGAAATTATATGTATAACTTTAGTTTGAGTCAAAGTTATGCTGTTGTAAATGGTATTGTAAGTTATTATTAATCATCTACGACTACTACTTTATTACTTGAATTAGCGGTTTGCTTGTCAGATGTTTGTAAGAGCCTTGGTGATTCTATTAATATTTTCTCCCGTGACTGGACAAACATCCGATAAAACATATGATGCATGAGATATGACTTGAGATTTTTGTTCAACCCCTCAACTACTAGCTGGGTAGCCTCCTGTATGGGACCTCAGTACCTTCTGACGCAAGTCGGCTAACTAACCAAAACACCCTTCAGTTTTGTATGTAGAATTATGATTATATTACCGTGTATTCAAGTACTGAAGTACAGATACATTTTTATTATTGTTATCATTATTATTACCATTGCAATAGCGACAGCGATTCTTTGAATTGTGATCGGGGTTTTCTTTGTCGTGCTCTTTTCCCCCGTGAATTCAAGGCTAAGTATTGCACTGATAGGTGGTTAGGTAGGCTATTACACCATTGACAGAAAACTAATAAACGAGGTGTATTTAGTAATTTGTTTTGTTTTATTTAAAACTACTTAAATCTCCCTAATTTCGTAAATATGTAGGACATTCGAGGTAAGTTAATAAATAATATCAATAAACAACGTAGGCAAATCTTCTCGATTATTGCCCAAATACTTCCTCTTTCAACAATGTTGAACGAACCCGGGTATGTTACACTACATATTTGATAAATGTTTGGACGCAGTTATACTCATACTGTTTATTGAAAACATCATACACAAGTAGTATATTTCGTGTCATTAACATACAATAAAAATAAGGACTCTTCTTTGATTTAAAATAAAAATAGTACGTCAGTACCTCCATTATAAGAAAACGTTAAGATACTTTAAATTTTGATTATTTTGAACAAATAATTATTCTTTAAAATGCATCGTATATCGGTAACTGTTCTATTTGCATTTCATAGTTTATGCGTGGTGAGACCTATTATTATGCTTCATACAGGGTGTCTCAAAATTAATGCACCATAGGGCAAGAGTAGATTCCTGACGATAAAATAATGCGATATAGGAAAAAGACCCTGAGTGTAAAAATAAAAAATTTATTTTCGATATTCATAAATAAATTTTAAGTGTACACATCTGACTATTAAAACAATCGATTCTTGTACCTTCTTTATGTGTATCTTGTTAAAGTGGTTAGGAGTAACCGTTTTCGAAATAATTCTATTTGAAATGTTCAACCGCGGAAAAATTGTTTTGGTTTCAAGTAAAGAGCTCTTTCCCTTAAAAAATACAGCAAAATGTTACTTGAAAAAGTTACTCAAAATGATAAATTAGAGCCATGTGAAAAATTTTAAGAGTGGATTTTCAAATCTCCTTCAACTTTTGATACAAATATGCATAAACTACGAAATGCAGGGATATTTTAAATGAACAATTATCTACTTGAATACAAAGCATTTTAAAGAAAATTGTAAAGAATAAATATTTGTTCAAAATAATCTAAACTCAAAGTATCTTACATTTTTTTATAATTAAGACAGTGGCGTACAATTTTTAATGTAAATAAAAGAAGAGTGACACAGAGTTTCTACGGCACTGGTGACATCGGAAATATTTAAACGTACTGAATAATTAGACCTAAGGTATCCCACTATAACCTAGAATTAATGTTGTTTTATCGCCAAGAGTTTCCAAGTAAATAAAAAACATACTAAAGATTTAAAAACCTTTAACACCCTGTATATCGAAAACGATGCACTTTTTTAGATATAGGTATAATTGGGTAAATCTCATTTATTTTAATTGTACAATAACTCAATAACCCCTTCCAAGGATGCCAGTAATACTGAGACACCCTGTATATATGATTGAGAATACCAACACAACTTTCTTCGATCAAGACATTCAAGTTTATTATTATTATTTATTATTTTCTTTTAGAAAAACTTCCTGAGAATGAGTCAAATTCGATTTTCAAGTTACTACATTCATTTTCTTTTAATTTTTAAGTCCATCTATATATTTCTACCTCATAAAATTGATTGATGATATGGTCCTTTAGTAAATCCCAAATTTAACAGTAAATCCCAAATTTAACAAAAAAAAAATACTGTCATGAAAATTCAAACAGTTTTAGCACATGAATCAGGCGTCAAATTTTGCTACAGTAGTGTGATTAAAATCTGCAAATTATAAAAACAATCATAAAGCAAATATCGCATTTTAATATTGTTAAACAAAAGATTACTTCTACATTTCTTAAAATATTAATGACATATTAATACCATATTATAATATGTCAACGGAAAACTGATACAATTTTATCTAGAATTCTAGATCATAGCCAATTACACTTTTCTATATGAACAGTATCCTTATGTGATGACAGACTTAACATAAAAAATACCCTGTATATGTTTTACGTTGCCTAATTTTAATAGTTTTTGTTTTCGTTCTGTAAATTTCTTTATCAATATAATTACAAAAATGAGTAATGAATTGTAGATGACTCTCAATCTCACTTAAAACATAAATAGTTAGTATTTATTAGTCTATTACTGAAACTAAATAATTAGTAGAAATCACTAAAGAAACATGAATAATGAAAGAAAATCATTTTGAATACGTCTCTAATACTGCTGTTAGTGGCAGTAATTATAAAACGTTTAAAAACCAATTGTAGTCGTTAAGGAAAATCAAATAACTGTCTTAAAAATCTATTAGTTTTCAAGTTTTATTCATATTTTAGTAAATAATGTAGTGCAACTATACATAGCTCTAATTCTAAAAATATAAAAATTACTATTAATTTACTCTTCTTGGTATTAAAAAATGTGTGTAACTCGAAATAGACTTGTTTTTCGAATAAACCGGAAGAACTGTGTTGTTTGATACATGCACAAATGAACATAACAATTAAAACGAATGGGAAAGTAGGCATTTATTTATATTTAAGAGAACTATTTTTAAACGCAATTAACAATAAATTCATTCAGTGTTTAGAGCTAGTCTCTTGTCTAGTTGGATTTATTTTATGCATCCTTGGATGCGATTTTCTGTCAACCTTACAAGAGATATTTTTACTCGATCTGCAGTCTATATAGAAATAAACTTGAAGTATTTCGTAATCTTAGTCAAAAAATCACAAGAAAGGGGGGAAAGGGGGGGGGAGAATTCTAGAACACGTTGTTGACATTTGTCGCCACTTCCCTCGACGTCTCGTCACAAAATAGGTATGACGGAAGAAGATCAGTAGGAATAATATACATTAAATAAATATAATTTCCCTTAAAATATTTTTCTAGAAACTGTTAGATCTCTATTATAAATCTTTTAAAGTATATACAGACTGTAGACTGTAGGATGTACAAAGTAACTACGAGTGTGAATTGTACAAGGTTTTAGCACCCTCTTTAAGAGTTGTATCTTTGCAGGGAATGTTCAAATGAGATTTTTTATATGAAAGCACACTTTATTTGCATATATTTTTAATTTCAATACTCTGTATCTGGAAAATAGGTAATCGTAAACCTTTAGTTTATTAACGCCTTTTGGTCTAAAATGACCTTGGGCAAAGCCTCCCGAAGTTACGACATGGAATATTATGTATAATCTATGTTTTTTAAGGAAAGAAACTGGTGCTTCCCTTGTCGGCATAATTATCTTTGCATATAAATAATTGATAGCCATGTTACCAATGGACTGGAATTATCAGCTAGACAATGAAGAGGTCAAGTGGCTGACGCCTTAGATTACCGGGTAGTGATATAAACACATTAACAGAATGAAGGAAGTAGATATTTATGTGTACAGTAGCCTCTTCCATTTCCTCCCTAGCAGTAATTCTGACGCACCTGACACACAACAACGCCCTTATTCCTCTCGCGAACCGAGATATTTTTCTTTCTGGTCGTGACAGCGAGATGAAAAAAGATAAGACCGCTTCTCAAGCTCAAGCAAGCAATGCCGCCTTTAAAATATGATCTAAGCCAAGACGGGCTATTTATTCTATTCCTCGCCGAGCTTAAATGAAAAGAAAGCGCCTTCCACATATGCGAACATTTATATATAGCTCGTTGTCCAGCTTACGTAATTTATATATCTGGTGCGAGCGATAAATCCAAAGAATGATTGCAACAAGTGTGAATTAACGCGAGACCATCGCTGATTGTCTTTAATATGAGAAGTAACGTCCTCTTAAATGCATATTTATTGGGCGAGAGGTCTTCGTTGGCCATTTTGCGACCGCTTTTGCTATGCGAGGAATAAATTATGTCACTGAATGGCAATAATTTTATTGCATCTGATAATTCCGGTCGCAAAATATGGATCGAAATGTTGCAATCTATTGGAACTATTTATTAGGCTCATTAGGATACTATTTATTTCACTTCATTCATATTTAAATGACTTAAAATAAATAGAACGAATCTACTACAAATTTCCAAATCAGCACAAATTTGTCCTATGGTTATCCTAAGAATACTAGATTAGGATTTAATAATTATCTCAAGAATGACCAGAGATTTGAAAGGGATATCCTTCGCATGCCTTCCAAATTTGAAGAGCTGATTTATGACACAGAGCAGGTGCATGTAGAGTTCCAAATATTGAAATTTTACCAAACACACCTATACACGAAGTTGCACACAGGCGAAGTTATAGGCCTTCAAAGTGCGGCAAAATATTGCGAAAAAAATATCTCTGAATTACTTTAACTTGGCATAACCAAATTTGGTGCATGATTTAGGTTTATTGTTAGTCTTCTTTGACTATGAGTTCAAGTAAATTGAAACACTACAAGGTGTTCATTGAGGGTGAGTCACGTCTAAAATTATACCAAACATTTTCTTCCATTTCGCGAATTAAAAAAGAATGATAATATCGCCGCACTGAATTTAATTTAAAACATTTTGTACTCTTGTTAAAATTTGAAAAACTTTAATATTTTCAAGAAAAATGTATTAATTAAAAAACAAGATTTTAATAGTGTTTATCCTAGACTATTGTATAATGTACCCATTATACATCTGTTTCCTCGACCTTATTCATATCCATTAATCACGGCAGTGATTAATGAGGCATTAATCACTACTGTCAGATGCTTCCTTGATTAAGCTATAATACTATATTGTTCTGCTACAAACAATAGGTTTTTAAAATTTTATCGTTAAACCACTACATATTTTCAATTCAGTGCTGTACATATATAAAAAATAAAAAGTGAATTTATCCTAGACCAAATTTGGACCCGGGACTCGCGGTTGGAAGTGAAGGAGCATCTACACTGAGCCATCAGCGACTTCGTTCGTGCGTGTCGTTTATCTGTTTCTTAACAAACCATGTTTTTCGAAACATTTCATAAATCTAAGTAGCTTTTAAAACAAAACAAATTTGACTCAAACCTGTCAACATTATTGTTTGTGTGCATAGATTTCTCAGATTAAACACGTGTTATTTGTTAAGCTAAATATATAGATTTTTGTATTACTTATTATGAGATATACGATTATTATAATTTTTGATAACTATGTAGGACTGTGCATAAATAAACAATAATGTAATGTATGAAATATTTATTAGAATAAAATAATAGTATTTCTTAAAATGTGTATGTAATAAGTATAAAGTTTAGACATTTTCCAATAAAAAAAAATCTTCAACAAAAATATTTAGTAGTCGTGGATAAAGTATAGTATTCTACTCCCGTATACTGGCTATTATCCACTCGTTGAATAATATACTATTGTTAGGAGAAATCAAAAAGTCAGTAGGAGGCTTAGTTTTTAAAATTTGACAGTAGTAATAGAACTATTATACTTCTGATACTGCTTGTTATTGAAAATGGCTGGAAAATTTACATTTAGCGGACAAGTTGACATGTTACTTCTGCTAGGTTTCTGTGAAAGAAACTGTAGAATAAGTGTGGAAGAATATCGTAGGAGATTTCCAAATTGAGTTCTCCGCTACATAGAAACATTTTCTAATGTTGAAAGACGGGTTCGAGAGACAGAAGAGTTTTTTTGTAATATCTGAGAACGTCCTAATGTAATAAGGGTACAAGATGGAGAAAATATTTTGCAAACTTTTGAAGATGAACCACAAATAAGTACTAAACGTTTGTCTCCAGAAACAGGATTATCAAGAACTGTACAACGTATACGTAATATTCTACATCCATCACATTCAAAAAGTGCAAGAGTTATTGCCCCAATATTTGGATCGTTGAGTGATCTTTTTCGAGTTTACCTTGCACTAGGATATTCAATTTTACCAAAAAATATATTTTAACTGATGAGGTTTGTTTCACTCGTGGAGGAATTACAAATTATCACAACATTAATGAATAAAATATTTCGATGTAAACCCCTATGCAATAAGTCTGAGATAAATGTTTGGGCGGGATTATTGATCGTTATTTGATTGCACCTGTTATTTTGTCAAATCGATTAAATGACGAAAGTTATTTGAAATTTCTGCAAATTACTCTATCTGATTTAATCGAAGATTTACCGAAGATTTTGTTCGTGTATTAATGATAGTGTAACGATAAAGAAAAATTCAAAATGAAATATATTCTCATTCCATCTTTTAGATTTCCACCCGTTTGTAAAATAATCAACAAATTGCTAAAATCCTACGAAGTAATAAATAACTGTTTAAAATACTATAATGTATGCCAACAAATATATCGGAAGTCTTAATTATCGAACGGTCAAGTGTGTAGCCAAAACTTAAGTTGCGTGTGCAAAATATCATTAAACATATTGCCAAATTAACTGTCAAGGAAAATATCGTAGAGGTCGTAAAATGCGTATCCGAAGTGATGTCAAAACATACTTTTTCAAACAATGAAAAATAGCATCAATTAGTAAAAAGGCAATAATTTTTATGGTGCGACAGATATTTTGATCTCTGGATTAAACACTTTTAAAATTATCTCAAGCTAGAAAGAAATATTTGGAATACTTCCACTGACATAAATGAGAAAGAAACGTCAGGTTTTTGAAAAAGCTCTTTATGTGTTTTTAGCTAAACGTTGTTCTCTAAGTTGTCTATTATTGTGTTTATTTATTTACTGTTTCATATTCGTTACCCCTAATAATGAAAATAGTATATTTATGCAACAAGTACAAAAAGTAAGTGTTCATTGCACGTGACGTGAAATTGTCCAACGAGGTCGTTAGGCTGAATTTGCTGTATAAAATAACAGGTGGCGCAAAAGTCATCATCCTATCGGAAATTGTTATAATTTTTGCAAATGGTGGCGAATATCAATTCTACTTTGACATTTGTGAAGTAAACAGATACAAAATACACGTCAACAAGACATGAATCGCTATACTCCTCAAGAATGCGGAATAACTGTTTCGATTTTTTTGCGGAATAGTTCGTCGGTTGTGTTGGCGCAGCGTGAATATCGGCGCAGATTTCCCGGTCGTTCGACACCACCTGGACAAACACTACGGCGTTTAGCCGCTCGCCTTGGGGATTTTGCCGGAGCAGCCATTCTGCAGAGAATATCGCGGCTGTGGCTGAAGATGTCGTAGAAGACCCCGGAGTATCGACCAGACGACGTGCCACGCAAATGGGTATCAATTGGCGGTCTTTACAGAGAATTTTGGTTAACGACTTGAAGATGTTCCCTTACAAATTGTAGCCAGTGCAGTGACCGACAAACGTGTAACCTACGCTCAGGCCATTCTGAATCTCCACCACGAGCAAGACAACTTTTCATCGAAAATCATCATGAACGACGAGACCCATTTCCATCTCTGTGGATATGTTAATAAGCAAAATTATCGCTTTTGGGGCATCGAAAATCCGCGTATAACCGACGAAGAGCCATTACACCCGCTGCGGGTGCTACAGAGCCATGCTCAACGACTTTCTCCTTTCTCAATTGAATGAATTGAGACTGGAGAATATGTGATTCCAACAGGGTGGAGCAACGGTGCATACTGCGCAACATACAACCCAATTTCTGAGGGCTGCATTTCCGGGTCGCCTAATCTCTCGTTTTGGCGATTTGCACTGGCCGGCAAGATTGTCCGATTTATCCGTTCCAGACTTCTTTTTATGGGGTTTTCTGAAGTCACGAGTCTATGTGAACAAGCCGTAGACTCTTGAAGCCCGCAAAGAAAATATCCGTCAAGAATGCGAGAACCTATCGCCGAAAGTTCTGGCAAGAATGATGGAAAATATCATAAATCGGGCCCGTATGGTCATCACTTCTGGCGGCAGCCACTTGGCTGATATCATTTTCTCGACTGAATGGAAAAACATGTAAGACATCAAATAAACATAATCCAAAAGCAGAATCAAAGTTTTTTATTCATAAAAAGAAATATAGCTAAAGAACATCGGGTGACAACTTTTGCGCCACCTTGTTATTTATTTATTTCCTTGAGAATTTCTTTCCATTTTTTGTCGCTGGCGGCATGCTTTGCCAGATTTTACAGTGAATCAGTTTCTAGTGCTGTGCAGAAGTGTATTTTTAAATCATTTTCAAACTGCCCTTTTTGATTTGTTTTACAAAATTGTATTTGTCCCCTGTATATTATTTTTTTAGATAACTTTTGAATCACCCTGTAGTTATAAAGCAAGGAAATAAAATGATTATTGTTTGTTTTTAATTCAATCTTCTGATGAAAAAATACCACACTGAAAAACTTTCAAATGGATACCAGGTACCTTATAGGCATGTAATAAAACATTTCTCTCTCATTATAATCATATCTTTTCTCGCCTAATACATATTTTACATCACTATACACCACATTTAACATCGATCATTTTGTGCAACGGACTGTAACCCCCTTCATTCTTAAATTTTCCCAACAGATTTCCCTTCATTAAGATTACTTGCAGCGCGGGCACTGTTACAGTTTAATCAACCAAAGCAACATACGGAGCGTGTCAAGTGACGATATATCATATTTTAATAAACGAAAACTGTCGCCTAACTTTCACGAATAAAACGTCTCTGTACCATAGTTGAATAATAACCTCTGGCCGATGTGTCCTGCCCACGCTGCACTCGACTGAGGAAGTGACACGAGATAAAATTTGACCATTTGAATGGTTTTAATTAGACGTGTGGAAATCGGTATCAGCCGGAGCGCCATTGACAAGGTCTGACGGTACTAGATAGGAAGGACTCGGATTGTTAAGCGCTGGAAATGTCGTGGAACTCGTGGGTAGTTCGTTAACTGTAAAAACAGTGAATGTTGCATGTAGAAGAAATGATAAAGGTGCATGCTGACACCTGAATTGTTTGTTGAATTCTAATTAACCATTCAAACGTAGCTTAAGAACTAGACGATTTTTGTTCTAAGAATTCTGAAAGCACATTTGATACCTAATTCGAAATGTTTGTTTTATGGTTGTTGTTGTTGAAAGCGGCGCGGATAACCCACAGCACTCAGGTCTGAAAACCCATTGTGCATGCCGCTAACTTTAGAGTTCAAAACATATCCATGCTGTACGCAAAAGCTAACACTAATTCACAGTATACTAAGCAATCAGTAGGGAAACTCAGCTTTTCCGCGTCTTCCAAAAATCCGCCATATTGTTGGCGACTGACAGTTATTACTATACTTTCTCAATCAATACCTCGATTTACATGAAACTACACTGGATTACAACAGTTAATTAAGAATTAATGCAAAGTATTATAACTACGAAACAACTTTGGTTATGTTTACGCCAAATTATAAGCTATTTTTTCGTATGTTCTGTGAAATTCGCCATATTCTTGGCGACTTTTTATAGAGTGGGGGTATTTAAAAACTGCTAGACGTATTTCATTCATAAATTGTCTAAGATTCCGTACTGATTGCTTAGTATACGGAGGAGGAAAAAAAGTCCTATGAGTCTCTAGCCAGGCGATTTCAAATATCCGATTACTTATCGTATTAACATTTTTGCGATTCAAGTATTTACATTAGTTTTCAAATATCAAAAATTGCTTACGTATAGAAACTCGCAGTTGATGGATATCGTTTCAATTTATCGTGAAGTGAGAATGCTTTAGAAGAACGATTTCCCGGTAAACATGACCCAAATGCAGCTACTTTTACAACGGTGTGCCGTGAGTGCAAGTGTAACGCAAACACAGGCGTGACGCGGAAAAGTTGCAACCAAATCGTGGAAGAGATGGAGGTCCAGGGCGCCCATGACATATTGCAGCAGTATGACGTGTCATACACGAGGCTCAATTATATCCATATCATGTATAGCGTATTCAAGCATTAATACCAGGGGATTGGACGAGGACGGCTGGTACCATGACCGCCACGATCTCCCGACTTTAAATCGTTTTGACTTATTATAGTGGGGATATTTAAAATATGAAGTATATTGCATCAAAGTAGACACTATTGATAATTTACGCAAACGTATAATAGCTGCTGCTAATAACTTACAAGTTCGAAACGGACTAGAAGCAGAAATATTTGTGTTAGTTTGTAGAAACTGTGTAAGACGGGCCCAAAATGTTGTTGTAACAGGTATGTCAAACTATTTTACTAATTATAACCACAAATTAATTCTATTAATAACAATAGCGGCAATAGCAGTTGAATTTGGTCCATTAAAATAGGTGCTGTAAAATGTAATTTATTTATTTACTTTTCTTTCAATTTTTTGTCCGATCGACGATTATACACCTTATCAGGTTTTATAATGGACCAGTTTCCAGTGCCGTCCGGAAGTATATTGTTAAATCATTTTTGAATTACTCTTTTTGATTTTATTTTTACAAAATTGTATTTGTAAGAGTACACAAATACACACAAAAAAAATTAGATAAGTCAGAGTCATCCTGTATAGATGCTTGTTGAGATGTCCGTGGCCCATTAGGGCACCCATGACAATACTAATGTTGCTTCTGTTAAGCATAATAACATTCGATGTGCATCAGCCCATTGATCCTGTATGCTGGCTGACCTAACGCAGATCGGATCCACCAGATCAATCATCCTTTGATCGCATTTTGATCCAGTCATCAATGGACTTTGCGAGATAGCATTGTGATAACCCAACACTGGTTCAGGTTGCACAAATTGACTACTTGACCCTTGTCTGGCCAACAACGCTTATCCCTTCCCAAGACGCCAATAGCCCTGACACATCTAGGACCACACAACCTGTGATCAAGATAGAAGCTCTCGTAAAACAGTCAGTCTGTGCATATTTGAATATGCTAATTTACATATCTCCTTCTAATATTCTCTTGAACCCAGGCAGAGAAACCAAATACTACAGCCTCAAAGACCGCGGCGTACTTGCCCAGAGAGTGAAGTGAATTCGCCCTTGGATGCACTCCATAGATCCCCGCTCCTGAGCCCTGGTCCGTCTTAGACCTATTCGTAAACCAGACGAGCCGTTTTGAGACCTGATCATCAAGATTAGAAAGCTTCTCTGGGTTCCCAGATTGTTATATAGTACAAAAGTTTTTGTCATGAATATTTTAGATCATTCTCAGTTGTCAGATCCTTAAAACTTCCATTTGATGGTTAAGTTCAGTGCCTAGTATTCGTCAATATTGACCTTAACTAGACAAAATTTGTCGCTAAAAATAAAGACTTACTTTGACTTATCTATGGCGAAAGTGCAACAATTGATTTCCAAAACTGTTAGTGTTGTTTTAAGTTAAAGTTTAAATTTAAGGTACGATTTATACAGTTTACAGAGAGAATACTAACGACAAAAGTACACGAAATGATTTTCTTCATTAACAGAGAGTCGTTTTGACATGAAGAATTCTCCACGTTCCAAAAAATAAAAATAAAGATTATCTGATTTTGACGTAGATCGTTGACAATCACCACAGGAATTGAATAGATTGTGACGGGTCAACATGGTAACAAAAAATATAGTGCTTTCACAGCATCGTTAAAAACAATCAGAAACAGTTTAGCCCTAACAGAAAGATTGCCTGAGCAAATGTTAGTACTTATCCGTGTAAGCTAATATGACAGAGAAAAAGTATCAATCATATAAAAGCAGAATTTCAGGAATCAACTACTATGCGGTTTTGCTCCAACCAGCTTTGAATTACACATAAAAACGCAAACAGCCACGAGTCGTTAGCGGTACCATCAGATATATCAGGTTTCGAACTTGTTAGCCCTCATCAGTGTGCCATAGATGAGACCAACTATAGAATAATCCTGACCTTCACGCTCTGTCATACCGACATGAAAACATGAGTACATGACATGAGTTAAAAATAACTGCTACAATAGCATTAGCAGTCTGCTATTTTTTAACTACTAAATTAGACGCAGCAGTAGAGGCTTCTGCATTAAGCAGGGTAAATTTCTTAAACCGGTCTGTCCAATTTCTTTAAATCTAGTTTGACTGCAATCAGACCAGATCGTAATGACTTGAAATACTGCTATTTATCATTTAGTAGCTAAAACATGGCAGACTGCTAATTAGGAACCCACCACTAGTATTTACATATTAATATTACTATTATGGTTTAGTTTTCTACAGTAACTTTCTCATGTTAAATTTTAAAAAAAATACCTTAACCTCTGGCACAGATTATTTTGATAAAGTAGGTATAAAATTCAACTGTACCACATGAATCAACAGTTTCTCTCTCTGTTTTTGAGATTTCACACAATCGATTAGTGGTACGCGGCTCGTGTCTGTCCAAGTGACACAAAATCTACATAATAACGGATTTAGGAAACGACCAATACATTTTATCTCAAAATACACTTCCTCTGCAGAGCCCTCTTAAAAAATATTTGTAAACCACGCCTGTAGGAGGAATGCCGTTAACACGACATGCCATCGGTAGCATAATAATGAGTTTGGCGAGCACGATCATCTACTTAGAGCATTGTTGTTTGGTTCCACAGACCCACGAGGGTATTGTCTGCGCAATCCATCGACTTCAAGAGGCGCCCATTGTATGATGCAGAACTCGCATATCGTAAAAGTACAAATAAGCTCGTCGTATTGAATAACTTTATTTTAGTTTGATTATGCCTCCTACCGTCCGTGCCGAATTTTATGGAAGAAAGTGAATGGGTCTTAACAATTCTATTTGTATGCGAGGACAGTCTTCGGAAACTGGCAATTTAATGCTGGTGGCTTCGAATAAGGGAACTAAACTAATTGAGTACATTTAAAATGACCAGAAAACTTTCTCGACGGCCATGGAACCAGACTGAGGAAAATCGGTCACAAATATGATTTTTTTTGGTCATATATTTACTACTGATATGAGACATATTGAGATCTTATAATTAACAACGGGAAATACTTTTGGTTTTGGATAATTTCCTTGTGAAGAAACATTTCGGTTCCCAAATACATTAGTCCTGTATAAAATAAGGTTGACTCTTTTCTATTCATTTACTATGAAATATATCTCACATGACGTGAAATTTTCTTTTTATAATTAAATAGAATCTTCAGATTTAGAATACTTTAAACAAATAAGTGCCTTCACGGTTAAATATCCAAAATTTATGACAATTTTATCAGCAGAACATATAAACATCAGAGCAGAGATAAAAATCAGAAATACAAGTTTTGTACTAATTTCAAATGGCAGAATAGATTTAACCTTTCTATAATTAGGCACTTCCAACCATTTAGAAATTAAATCAAAATAGTTGCCTTCTACTTATGATTTATTTTGTTTCAAAATAGTTAATCTAAACTTTTAAGAAGAGAATCATTCGTCAAATAAGTTTCTTTGACAGTCGTAATATTATTTAACAATTATAAAAACCTCCCAGATCTATCTTGGTTTCCAAGACATTGATTAGTATTTGTCCAAATTTTTCGTAACTAACCAAACACCACAGTAGTATGGTTCTCGCAATCGATAGGATCTTTCAAGGATCAGATATATCTGGAATTATTTTAAGAAATAAAATATTTTGTTTCTTTTGACAAAATCTCTGCCTAAAAAGGTTGTCGGAACATCGTGTCTCACACTGTATGTAAATGGTGTTTCAAAAAATATCAAATTTAATCATTCGACGTATGTGAGATACAAATAAAGATTTAACAATTCGAACAAACAGAAAATATTGAAAAACTGCTATGGTTTTCTACAGCAGGAAAAAAAATGGAAAAATCGTAATACCTACGTGGAAAACCATGCTTATACGTCCATCCGGAATTAACTAGCAACAGTGATCATCATATATAACACACTTTGTATGTTATATCTGATTTACACTCAAACCATGTCTATAGATAGACATCAAAATAGCTAAATCATGAGAACTAATACATTCGAAGCTGTACATGTCGGCAGGATCTATTGCTGTTTACTAGATATTGAGGATGTAATTCAATGAAGTAGTTATTTTCCACAATATCTAATGTGACACAGGTTTTGCATTCATAGGAACACCAGAAACTGCAGATCATTATCTGTCAATTAGACTGTATTAAAGATCTAGGCATTAAATGGCAAGTGATACATATACTGTATAAGATTTGTATCTTTGATGTTGAGACTCATTTAACTGAATGTGAAGGTACAAAGTGGTTCAAATTGGTACGTTTTCGAAGAACGTTACGGGTGGTTCTGTCATAGATAAAGCAGATATGATGATCATAGAAAGAGCAAATCTGAAGGAGGAGCTACAGGGCTATATCATTCAGTTTTGTAAACGCCATGAAGCTCGAAAATGATAAGATAAAGAGCTACGGATTTTGCCATTGTTATTTTTTCAAAAAGAAAGCCCATAATTCGTCCATCCGATTTGCTCTATCTATCTATGAAGTAATATTAATAATATTTGATAATTACAAGATCACAAATTTCTAAAATTTCTGAATTATTAACATCTTTTGTGTTACGAATTCAAAACTTATATTTTACTTAAGTACAAAAAGTTCAGGAAAATCCTTTATCAGTTTTTGGTTGTCGAATTAAGCGGCGCTCTGTATAGTGTAAGATTGATTAGCATCAACCCCATCACTTTCAACATTTGCGATTAAAGAATAAGAGTCAGTTTTAGCAAATTTCTGGAAGAGACCGTTATTAGAACTAGAATTTGGATTTCATGGAAGAAAATGATTATCCAAAGAAAAATATGTATAACATGCATAAGATTTATCGCATACAATACCAAATTCCATAGTAATTCCAAATCAAATACCAGAGAAAAGGTTGGGTGTTACCACATTCTATTGCCATCCGTTCCATATTCTTCACGTCGCTGTCAAAGAAATGCGTACATAATATTAAACACCTCATTGTTTTCCTCAACATAATATGCCTACAGCCACTCCCTTCTTTAAAGAACTAATTGACATGATAAGATCAACTAAGTCGCGGCGCGCTCGCACAATACAAATCGCTCTTGTAACAATTCACAAAGCTATTCAGGAAATGATATTATTAAGAATGGTTAACGGAGTTGCATCATTATTTGAGAAACGTTTTCATTAAATTCGTTTTCGCTACATGTCAAACGTAAGCAATCGATGAGATTCCTGTTTATATTTTTCGGAGCAGTGATTTTATCTTAGAGTTTATATAATTCACAGAATAATCGTATCTAATAATAAAACAATAGACGTACAGAATGATGTAAGTAATTATATCATTTGTAAAGATTTTATAGCAATGATAAGTGATTTGATTGGCTATGATAGTAAAAAAACAACTGCTTACAACATTCAAAATGTATGATATACGAGTACTTTTAAAGAATGGTAAATTACTGTGATTTGTTTGCATCAATGATACTTTCTTGAAGATGTGAACTAGATGAGTGACTATCAGTTTTTCTTGAATTTCAAGAAACAAATACTCTGCAGACTAATGTTCTGATCAGCATTTAATTACACCTAAAACAAACTATAGCCACTAACCATGGTTAGTCGTCAGCGGTGTCACCATACATATACTGGTGTCGAGTATTAGCTCTCATCAGTATGCCATAAATGAGTCCACCAATAAAAAACCCTGACTGTTCGCTCTTTGCCATAATAGATAGAACGACATGAGAACGTAATATTATTGTTGTTATCATAATTTAACAATTCTCCACGAATAAAAACTTATTCTTAATACCTACTTGAGATTGGCGATAAAACTGATTAAAGAATTATTTCACAGTATTTTTTAGTTCTGCCTACAATCTAAAACGTCTATAGTTTAGAGTCATTTTCAGTGATCTAGGGTGTAGGGTGGATGCTCTAAAATCATCAATCATCATCTTGTATATTTTCTTTCGTTCAGACTTTCATCATACAGATTTGAACATTTCAGTCAACAAAAATGTCAACATCACCTTGTTTGCAGAATATTATGCTTTAAACATTTTTGGTAATAATGAATTTGATTGATTCCACTGCATCGATGACACATCGAGCAGTTATTATTGTGATAAAAGAACGTCTTTACCATTTTCGCTGCACTCCAAGGGGTATTGCAAAGACCATCCGGAAGCACAAATTTTGAAGTAAGCCAGTTTGTATACAATAGCTACTATGGACTAATGCTACACTTCACATATTTTAAAATTATTCAAATTGAAATTCGGTGAGAATTTCTACACACTGCCATGTTATTGTTGTTAAAAGCAGTGCGGAAGTTTCGGTTCGCGGCAGCCCATGGCCCCCCTATAAGTAGCCTAGCCTGATGAAGAACGGATCCAACCGACCAATCTTCAATTGATCGTTTTTTGATCCAGTCATCAATAGACCTTGCGAGATAGCATTGTGGTAACCCCAAAACTGGTTCAGGCATTGACTGCTTCAGCCTTGTCTGACCAACATGTCAGCCCTCTTATTGCCTATCACACTACTGTAATCCAAAACCCAAGCTTAACACAATTACCCCTTCCCAAGAGGGAAAGAGGTCTGACACATTCCAGGACCACACGAGAGGTGATCCTGGAGAACAGAACTACTCATAAAGCTGCCTAGCTGTCTGTGCATACTTGAATATACTGATTTACATACCTCCTCCTGATATTCTCCGTGACCGTGACATGTTTTCCGAAAAAGTGAAATAAATTCAGTCTTGGTCGTAGTCCATAGATCCCCGCTCATGAGCCCTGGTCTGTCTTGGACCCATCCGTGAACCAGACAAACTTTTTTGCATCCTGAGCGTCAGGATTAACGAACCAGGTTGTCCTAGTCGGGTCACAGTGAGATCGTGATTTTGACCTTTCCACATGCCACACTGTATTAGCCGATAAGAGGACCCTCTCGCTTCCCCCACAACCTTGAGATGTAGTTTTGGAAGGGACAGGAGTGCCTCTAATGCCTCTGTGGGAACTGTGAGTATCGCTCCTATCGCATTGACCACAGTCAGCAAGTCACCATACCACAGCAGCGTAAGTGAAAAAAAGTCTAACCACTGCAATATAAAGCCACAATGTAGTTTTTCGATTAAGCCCCCACATTTTCCCAAAGAGCCTCATGCAAATCCAAATGATAAAGTGGCCTTTGCAATTGCCTGTCAATATGGGGTACCTAGATTAGTTTATCATTCAGAGTAACCCCTGAAGATTTGACCGTGTCTTCTGAATGTCCACATATGCCATAGTGATTGATGACACAATGCACTTGGTCGCGGCCTATCTTTCCCATCCCTTCCATTCCTTCACAGTTAGACACACAATACATAGGTACGTTTCCATACACCACATTCAGTCTTTTACAATGCTTGCAAACTCAGCTCACAAGAATTGTATCAAACTTGGACAAATTCTTAATTGCAATTCTGAAGGCAATTTCAAAACCACAACGTCACTATCAATATATGAACGGCATACATTGATCGATTTGGTAGTTACAAACACTACTCATGTTACAAAACGTAGGGACAGATTTCGTAACTTCGATTGTAGTCGTTTATTAGTTTTTAGGTATACTCGCGACAAGAATTCAGACGACTTACGTCATACGAACAAATGAATAATTCATCACATTTTCATCAAAATATTTAAGAAACTGCAACTGATAGTAATAAAACTATATACTACACTAAAATTTTGCATTATATATTGCACTAAATTGCAAAGAATGATTGTTTTTAACGCGACCAAATATCGAAAATTACGTTGACAATAAAAACAAATGTGTAACGTCAGCCGTGACGTAAGACGTCTGAATTCTTGACGCGAGTATATATCAAGTTTAATATTTTTCATAGGTATCTCGACTTTCTCATTTTCTACTTTAACTTTTGCCTCAAGACGTTTTTGAAACCAAATTTATCTGATAAAATACAACGAAAACCATCTGTAAGTATTCAATTATGTATTGATGACGCTGAAATTAAATTGCTACGCTAAATTAATAAAATAAAATGAGTCGGAAATAGATAAAAGGCGACCTCTCCACTGCAAACACACTATTCTCGAGATACTATTTTATAAACAAGCAACCGCCTACGTTGCCAATGCGTCGACCATCACGAAGAAATGCGTGTGGCCGGTGTCAAACCATTAATTTACTGAATGAATAACTGCTTTCCATTCACAAACACCGTAATTGGCATAATATCGAGTGTTTTGAAATAATTTGTAATTTAGTCGACGCCGCGGGGTATTACACGATCTCTTTCGGCGCCAAGATTCGCGTGGGAGTTAACACTCAGCTGGCTATCGAGTACATTGACTTCGGTGTCTTAAACATCGAAATCCTTATCAGCATTAATCGCTTCAATTGTACAAACGCTTATGGAATATTGAGGTGAAGGTTTTTTATCTTATAACTCAGTTACTGACAATGATGTAGCCAAATAATGAAAAGAAAATACTTTAGTACAATATACAGTGTGGGCCGCACCAAAAATTTGCCGCCCAGATTTGTTTTATTGAGATACAAAAACTGTTTGTTGACTATAATAATAATTTCGGTATGTGAGTTGCCCAGGTCGTGCTAATACGGAAGGGACGGATGCAGATTTTGGTCGGTTTTTCTTCACAATTTTTCTGGACGTAACTGGACTGTAGAAACATGGTTTCCTAATTTTCTGAATTGGACTGCTTGCTCACTAGCTCAAGCCAAAAGAAATTTGGTCACAACTTTTTGAATACAAGACTTCTTTAATCGTTCTTGATAGCGGCTGCGTTATACAGGGTGCTTTTAAATGAAGTAGCAAAAATGAGACCACAGATTTCTAAGGTGAAAATAATTCGATTTAATCTAACATACCTATATCCCAAGTCGCATAATAAAAAATATACAGAGTGCCAAAGTTAAAATTTTATTTTTGATATTTGCAAATAATTTCTTAAGAAATTCAAATATTTACATAAAATTTGTAAATCAGGGGTTTTTGCGGGTGAGAAATTCACATTTGTTTTCAATTTTCACGTCACTAGTAGAGGGCGCCACTTGTAACACACCATGTTTCTTTTAAATGGTGGAACATTTTTTGCAGCTTAGTGTATCCATCTGATCATCGAAACAATCGATTTTCCTACTTGTTTTATTTGAAAAAGTCAGCCTTGCTGAAGTCGGTAGGAGTAACCATTTGAAATAATCCTATTTGAAATGCTCAGTGCACTGAGTAAAAACTGTTTCGGTTTCAGATAAAGTGTCTCTTCTGCTGAAAATACAGAAAAATGTTACTTGAACAAGTTGTTCAGAATGGTAAATTATGAACGTGCAAAATTTCAAGAAGATCGGCGAGGTTTGATGAAACCATTTTTCAACAAAGCACAAAGATTTTATCAAAGCAGGCCGATCTTTTTGAAATTTTGCACGTTTCCATAATTTACCGTTCTGAACAACTTTTTCAAGTAACATTTTACTGTATTTTCAGTAGAAAAGGCAGTTTACCTGAAACAATGACAGTTTTCAATCGGTGCACTAAATATTTCAAATAGGATTATTTCGAGAACTGTTACTCCTAACGACTTCAACAAGCTATACTTTTTTCAGATATAACAAGTAGGAGAATCGATTGCTTCAATAGTCAGATGGATACACTAAGCAGCAAAAAGTTCTGTCATTTAAAAGAAACATACTAGTGTCGCCAAAATTAGAAACATATTGTCGAAAACCCTCGATTTACAAATTTTATGTAAATACTTGGATTTCTTAAGAAGTTATTTACAAATATCGAAAATAAAATTTTAACTTTAACACCCTGTAACTACGTTAACAGTCAGTTTTGGAAAAAATATATAGAAAGAAGTAGCATTTAATTTCGGTCTAGAATTTAAGAGAAAATTTTCTATTTCTTTTCTTTCTTATACCTTTATTTTTTTTTTGGCTTCTAATCAACATTTGAAGAAATCAAATGTCCTTCTTTCTTTACTTTGAAGTATAGTTTCAACATCGAATACTTCGACCATCCAGTTGACGGAGAGTTACGTTTTACAATTTACAATATAGTGATGCATTTATCTTTGATCATATCGATTATTGAAGTTTTTTCAATGACAAATGTTGCTATGGTAATGGAAATTATTGCTTTTAGAATAAAAGCATGAAAAAATGAGGTTAGAAATTCTCTACTATTGAATATATACATTTTCACGATAGGATCAAGAGTTAAAAATAGTACCTTAAAACTTTCATGAAATAAACATCATTGCAAGACATACAGACTCAAATGATGACAAACTACTACAAGTTTGGATTTTGTTCCAAAATTGTTATGCTGCCCTATTTCGGCATGCACCTAGCCCTACTTGTAGTATTATAACTAAGACTTACAATAATTATTATAAACTACATATTTAACTCAAAGTAATTAGACGCCTATGTCTCAAGACGGATGATGAATTGATGAATGAGCTAGTGATGATTGCTACTGAGCATGAATTTGGTGCGCAATTAATATAGACAACATTATGGAATTTGCTGAAAAATCTAGATCGCATCTGTTCCATCAATCTGTTCTGTGTTTCATCAATTTTGAATAAAACAAATTAAATATTATGTGCAATATGTTATTATGATTATATTAGAAATAGGTTATTTCCGCTTATTTGTTCCTATATATGAGCTAATGCAGACACATTTAACATGTAGCATCTATACATTTTAAAACAATAAGATTGGTCCAAAGTATAAAATTGAACACCAAATATTAAAAATAATTTTTGAATATTGTCGGTATACTTATAAATTAATTTGTTTTGAAGATCAAAATATTTACGTATTAAAACAGTACGGAGGACTAATGCTATTTATTTTTACTACTTAGTAGTTTATTGAAATAAATAAATAAAAATCACTTCAATTTTCTTTTTCACTTTGAGATATAATATTAGAGTTTTAAAAAGAATTGTAAGTTTAATTTCAAAAACAATTGTTTTATATAAATGACAAGGTTCTGTTTCATGCTGCTTATATCCATTTTTTCAAAAAAAAAAACCCTATTTATATGTATAATTTTTAACGGAAAACTTCAGTAATAAAAGCTTTAGTTCCAAGTTCTTTTTACGGCTTATTTGAGAGTATAATTTTGCATACAGTGCACTAAAAAAAATCTACCTGGGAAAATAAATTTTCAACGGCGATCATCTTGTAAACATAATGTTTTTAAAATTAAATGATTGCCCAGAAGGCCCTGAACACACCTGTTAAATGATATTTTGACCTCTAAAGCCTTGTCCTCGTGGGCGCGATTTTCGCGAAAATTCGCGCGAATTATTTAATGGCGGGAAAAGTTTCAACTTTTAGCGAATTTTGCCAACTGCCACATTTTATATTATTTTCACAAAACTGTTATTGATTGTCATGGTAGATTGTCAAAAACTCAAATTAAACTTACTAATCCCACATAATGATGAGAATAGCGATAATATTCCTATTTTGCGAAATTCAGGTAATTTAAATCAAAAACTGCGAAAATCGCATGAATATTTGCGAATTTCACACCCATAAGGACTAGGCTTTAAATGTCGGAGACAGGCGTTGGAAGTTGGTGGACACCATGTCATATTTTACAGATATTTCCATGTATAGGTATGATTCGGTCAGTGGTCGCACGGTCTAAGGCGTCAGTACTTGAATCGATGTGGGTTCGAGCCCCGCAGCCGATAGACCGTATGTCATCTATATTCGTGGAGAAGATTGGCACCCTCTCTGTGGGTATGGTAGGGTGGAAAAATGTTAGTTTGAGGCAATGTGGGAGATTGATACCGGTCAACACTTGACTACCCTCCTAATTAGTGAGATTTTCCAGGTTTCCCTCATTCCTGCACTGAATAGTAGTTAGCGCCTACCAACGTAGGTTGTTCCTAGTCGGCCTGCTTAATAATAATACGCCGCCCTCTCTCCCGCACAAGTCTTTGACTTATGTACTAATCCTCCTGATTAGAATGAGGGGTAGAGATATTATTATGTATTATTATTAAAATATTCACATTATAAAACGATAGTGTTTACGTTGTTGCTAGATATTTTATCAAAAACTTGTTCGTAACACACGCACGCTTTCCAATTTGGCCACTACTGAGAAATTTTTCTGAAGGCGCCCATGGTGGACACTAAACACTCAGATTGACATTAGTACTAGCACAAACAATACTTTTGTTTAGTTCGAGTTCAAAGTACTGAAAATGGAAAGATGTTTGTTATTCGTAAACGACGCCTGCCTGGTTTTACAAGTTTCTGTCCCGACTCGACTCGGTCATGGGTTATATAAAAGTATCAGCACAAGACGCCAAGCATTCAATGATTCCAATTTCAATACAATGAACTCTTTAATTCATTTTTTAATATTCCTGTTGTATTCTCCAACATTTTACTACTATGAGATAAATCAAACACAAAAGAATTTTTTTTTCAAAATCAATCAAGTCATATACCTGATATTGTACCTCCTCGTAAGATCATAGTTAAAATTATTTGTCAGTCAGTAGTATCATCACAAAATTTCTAGCTAAAACTTCCCTCGGCTATAAATTAGGTTAGCTCTTTGACTTAGATAATATTTTGAGAAAAATCTAAAACACGTTTATGAAACAATTTTTGGAAGAATGAAAGGTTCTTTAGAACCAAACTTATCAACACAGAAAAGATGACAACGTTCTTCAAATTATTACTGCAAATGGTTCAACCATTGATAACTGCCATAGAATCATGTAAACCACGCCAGTTCACATTTTTAGGGACGAATTCAATCGATTTAATATACCGACGACATTTAATTTTTCTTTCCGTATTAGACGGTCTAAAAGTGGTTTCCCATGAAAATCAGATTATGTTGCCGATAATGTCACTAAATTAAATTATCAACAAGACTAGAAATGTGTGCACCCAACTGATTCGACAGAAATGCACTCTCATCATCCACATCGGATGGAATTCATGCGTTGCCCCTTGGAACGAAAGTAAAGACTCGGCTGCCATATGGTAAGAAGATATGACCTACTTCCGAGCTAAGCTGTATCAACAAGGAATATTTGCTTGGCGCCAGATTAGATAAGAAAAGGAGTCGGATTGTATGGAAATAACACAAATAATAAAAGAAAGGTATGCACAACACAGTTATTACGTTGCTTTGTGAGCTGATTTTACCATTCTTGATATGTAATTGTAAATTATTTTGTTGCGTAACAAAAATTACAATTGTAATTAACATATGTTGGGAAATATACATGTTTGTATAAAACAGGTATTTTTTAAATAATGTGTACCGAAACACTTTCTTAAATAATGTACACGCTTGCACTGAACGAAATATATGTTTACTTTATTATTTATTAGTAGAAATTGATTATTCCCAACAAAATATATGCGTTCACTGAAGAAATCGACCAATAAAAAAGTTTTCATAAGATAATTTGCATCAACGTCGTCATATTACTTGTTAGTATTACAAAATCAATGTACCAAGCATAATAAGAGCACTTTTTTACGTTTAATAGGTACATATTTTCATACTATGTCAATCGCCCTCTGGTTTCTGACAGTCTATAAACATCAAAAATTGTGGGCAACTTCAAGAATTAGATATGCAGCAACAGGAGGGTTCATTTAATTATTGATATTGCCGACACACTGATATTGGTTATATGTTTCAGATAAGCCAAAGTAAAGGCTTGTCCACATGGAAGTAAAATTTGCAGGTATTAATGCGAATATCGCAGTTTTTTATTTAAATTATTAATGGCGGGAAAGTCTCAACTTTTAACGAATTTCGTAAAACAGAAATATTATCGCTATTTTTATCATTATGTAGGGTTCGTAAATTTGTCTTGAGCCCCTCACAATTTATCATGACAGTCAATGACAGTTTTATTATGAAAATGATAGAAAATGTTGCAGTTGCCATTAAATAATTCGCGCAAATTTCACGTCCATGAAGATATGGGTTAAGGCTGTCGAGATCCAAAGAACGTTGGCCACGACGGTAACGTTTTTGACGGTCTGCAAACGTTAAAAGCTGAGAACAAAACTGATCGACGGATATTTTCGAAAGATCACGAAAGGACTGTTCCTGCCGGAAAGATGGTTACCAACCCCAAAAGACACCATCAAGTTTAAGCATCTATATCAGAAAAAGAGGCACTTATTAAGTAAAAGTAATAAGTGCAGTAAATTGTTTATTTATAAAATATAAGGGCGCCGATCGCAATAAAGTCTGGGTCTTGATAGGTTACAAATGTGGCCAAAAGTGAAATTGTCCTATGTGATAGCAAGGTTTATACAATGAAGAATATGTAAGGAATGGTGCAATTTTGTCTATCACACCCACCAAGAAAACAATTTCCTATATAGCAAACACGAAATTCCAGGAAACAACTACTCTGCAGGCTAATGCCCCAATCAGCATTGAATTACACCATGAAATCCTATAGCAAATAGCTAAAGACACCAGTCATATACCTGTTTCGACTTTATTAGCCTTACGTAGAACGCTTCGTGTCTGTGGCAGTATATTTAACTTCGTCGCTGATATCTGCGATATGAATCATCATACTTTAAATTATATAATACGAAAGTAATTTATTAAAAATATGATTAAATTTGGTAGGTATATAATATGCCAATATTTTGAGTCAGTGGAAGTTGGCACTGAGGTTGCTTTTCAAATGAAACGATCAATAAACGTCAAATTACGTCTTAAGGCGACAGCAATTCTGTGTTACAAGTCATAAACACTTGTTGAACGACTCGTTTCACACCATTCTCGACCTTCTGTCATCGGAAACTTATCGAAGCAGATAGGTTAGACGCCGTCCTCATCGGAAAGCATAATAAATACATCATTAGAACGGCATGCAACAACGGCTTGCGTTTAACTTTCAGCGCACTTACATACACATGGGAAAAAATGGAAATCATGTGAAGGCAGTCTCGCCGTTGCGGCGGCTCAATAACTCGGCTATCAGCCGCTGGCTTTCGACTTCTTGGGTAAAAATGTAATCAAGAACCGTCGACGACGTGCTTTCATTTGATTATGTTCCATAAATATCCTCGGGGTACGTGTCAACGGAGGAATTCATAAATTCGTTTGGGGTTACACTGACATGCTGTACTTTTTAACAGAAAATATATAAACAAGGTTTCTGGGACAATTCTGAACGCGTTGATTTTACAGGAGGTTTCTTAAGTAGACGCCAAAAATTCAGGGGCGTGTTCCATGGTCAAAAATTAGAGTTCTTTTGTTATATAAATTGAAATTGACGAAATGCAATAAAAAACTCTTATGAAAAAAATGTCTAAAACGAATAGTGTGTCTACAAATTCATTTTGAAAATAAAAATCAACTGAAATAATATGCAAAACTATGTTACGAAATTACAAACTAAGGTACAATTAAGATTAAGTAAAAGCGCCTATAACGTAATTTGTTCATAATTTGATTTTTGGATTAGTATTAATGAAGTAAACAATTGAAGTTTCCGAGAAATTCGTTAAAACTCTAACCTACGACAACGTAGCAGTGTCAGACTGTTGATGATAACCTAAAAGTAATATTAGTCATACTGGTGCGTACAGCTAGTGTGATTCATTTTTGTCTCATTTTTCTTTGATGTTTGTGAATGTACATAAACAAAACTTGAACAATTTATAGTAACCATAACCAGCTGCATCGCATGTTAATTTACCGCGAATCTAGCCAATACTCTTTGACTATGAAACTTTTGTACAGTAAACGCTTCTTACAAGAAACAGAAGTCATTTTAAACACTTGTATAGTTACAACTGTTGTATAATTATTCTGTGTTGTGAAAAGAGCTCTAAGAAAAGCATTCACAGTAAGTACATATGTTTAGGTGTACCTATTTGTAATAATTATGTATAAAATATAACAATTCTAAGATAGTAAGTGAGCGACGTTGTCACATATTCAAGACCTGTTTGCTGTCATAATTCTGTTACCGTTGGTCAAAAAAAAAAATTGTTAAGTCAAATATGTTTTGTTCAGTACAACTTATCATACAGCAAAATTAAGGCACTCATATTCCGGACAACCTGTATTTCCATGTTTTTTTAAACATCCTGTATAGTTTTGCCATACGAACCTATGTTAGATATTGGCTTCCGAAGTAAAAAATATATATTTTTATATAATTTAACTATTAACTATACAAATAGCAGTTCTTCTGTTTCATACTATACTTCATTGAGATGAAATTACAATCTGCAAATACTAAATTAAGTTCTTTAAAGTTCCTATAGTTTTGATTTCTTTCTAAAAGTCATTCTTTGGGAAAAAGCTCAATCGTTTATGAAACGTGTAAATTATTTTATAAATCTAGGTACTGTTTAATTTACATTTATTTTTGTTCTGTAATATTGATTGACTTTTAAAACATTATAATATTATAATTTTTATTTCTTCCTTCAAAAAATGGCGGATGCGCCAAGCATACGATATACATGCATGATATACATTCTGTTAGAGGTGGTTGACTGCCATAATTTTAACCGGCGATAATATCATCAAAATAAATTTAAAAAATCGTATATAACACCCAAACCAGTTTTATTATTTGCAAGTTATAAGTACGAGAAGTAGTTTTATTGTCGTATTATTTTGTTGCCATGCAGTAACTATTTTATAAATTTATCACAACGTTTGTACAACTAAGTAAAAAAGTTTATATAGCAAATATATAACTATTTTAAAAACATTTCTGTGATACGCTTATAAAATTAAATTGTTTAATAATAATTTTTTAATAATGCGCTATATTTCTTTTAAACTATTATAATGAAATATACTTGGACACAATTTTACTTCTAAGAGCAAATAGCTGTATTATATACATTGTAATATAGTTATGTAATGATGTTAGCTGTTGTAAAACAAAAATAGTAATATAAAAATTACAATAGAAAAAATATACATTGACAAACCATTCTATAAAACAAATTTGAAACAACAAAATAACGGGACCTTGTTTTGTTTGTGTCATAGCGAACAGTAGAAGTTTAGTTTTACCCGCTTGCTTTAGCTTTCATAATACATTGTATAAGAATAAACATGTCAGGTTTAAGCCAGTGGAAAAAATCAAAAGAAGTAGTGCATTTAGAAGAAAAGTAAAGAAATGTTATCAAAACACAAAAGTAAAGTGACTTTTATCTCGAATTTGTAAGAATTCCTATTTTTATGTCACCTGTGTTATTGAAATGTGTTGGAAATACGAAAATTCCATGATTTTAAATGCCTCTATTTTTACCATTACTATACGGCCCTGCTATGATCTAAATCAATTCTTTATAGAATCATAATTTCAAGTATTTTATAGAAAACGTTCATTTAGCTTACTTGTCATTTAACGGTGGTTTTTGCAACCAAATTATTTTATAAGCGGCAGCCATTTGGACACAACGCTGAAAGAAAACAGTTTTTAATTTCTAAACCGAGATAATTTAACCAAATTGGATGTGGCAGTATGGCAGTAGGTATGAAACAAAAACTTACAAGCTTTAGAAACTTACTAGTGGTGGAAGCGTGGGTATCATCGATTATGATTTGCCTAAAAATATATATCACCCTCTATAATATTACAAATAAAATAGGTCATCATATGCTCTATTGTATTATCTTCATTTTTTGTTTCTTCACATTTTTTTTTGTACTCCAAACCGATTAATAACAAAATTGATTTATTTGATCAAGTGCATATTTACAATTACTTAAACATATCTTAGGGATAACAAAACAATAATAATAAGAAGCCGTCATCTTATTTAATATTGTGTATTGTCACATTAAGCTTATTTTTTAAAACGATTAAGTTTTACTAAAGGTTTATGCATATTCAAATGCTAAAATGGCCAATATGGTTTACATAATGGCCTTGCAGATGGAAATGGTACTGAGGCTAGGCGAATTTATATGGACGTTCTTCGGCTCATTTCAGAAATGTCTAATTCCTGGAGGACCTTAGAGTGTTAAAACTATTCTACACAAAACTGAAGAAGACAATTAAATAAGATGCTGATGAAGGCTGGTTATGTTCAAGTAAACAAAACAAAAATTGTTGTGCCTGCCTTAGAATTATCATTTTTTTATTCTAATTAAAAAATAGTGTTTTGAGTAAAGGGCAAAAATATAACATATTATTATGTATGATTTAATTTAATATAAATATCCCAAGCTCCTCAAATATTATTCTAACAGTTAATTGTTTATTGAAATACATGCTTGAAATTGAAAATGGTATTTGTTAAGCCGCCATTTTGACACAAAGGAAACAATTACGGGTTGCGGTACTTGTTTAATATAGCAACTTTAACCACTAACTAGTGACTTCTATTAATGATCACAAAATAAATAGTATTTTTGAAATTCTCGTCCCAAAAAATATATCTTGTGGAAGTTCGACTGGTCAACGATTTCCACTTATAGGCCGGTCATTTTAGGTAGATTTAGGCAAGTATTTCGGAAAATTGAGATACCCAACTGTAAGCTCGTATAAACTTGTATTTTGACATCCTACAACTGTTCTCAAAATTCACATATGATTCGATGGTCGCAAAATCGGGGGTCAAAGGTCAAAAAAACGATTTTTTACAAATATCTTGTTTGTTATAGGTTTTACGCTATTTGTATTGTATTGTATCAATATTGTAGAGAATTAAATTCTCTACAACTTTTGTTTTAAATATTTTTTTACACGTTTAATGGTTCTCGAGATAGAGGGTAGAGAGCGCGCGGTTAGAATATCATTTGAAATCAACGGGTAATCCCGATCCCGATCGAAATCATCTCATATAAGGTTTATAAATTATTGCTAAATATATAATCATGAATAATTTTCATTTTTTATTAACAATTACATTATATTTAAATATTTTTCTGCTTAATTATTTATTTTCAATTAAGTATCAATTTATTTAATAACACTTACCTGCCCGTGTAGTTAAAAATTTGGGAAAAATTGAAATCATATTATAATTTAATTCTTATTTATAGTAATTATTCTTTAATAAATAGAAAAAAATAGAAAATAAATAAAATTTTAAATAATGTTTTTATTAAAAAATGTCATTCGATACATTTGTGATTGTCAAAATTAAAAAAAAGATAAAATAATTATAAGAACAATAAGTTGATTTCAAATGATATTCTAACTGCGCGCTCCCTGCTCTCTATCTAGAAAACGATTCAACATATAAAAAAATGTTTGAAACAAAAGTTGTAGAGAATTTAATTCTTTACAAAATTGATAATAATTAAATAGCGTAAAACCCATAGAAAACGAGATATTTGCAAAAAATATGCAAAAAAACGATTTTTTTGACCTTTGACCCCCGATTTTTAAAGTTGCGGCCATCGAATCATATGTGAATTTTGACAAAAGTTTTAGGATGTCAAAATACAAGTTTATACAAGTCTATAGCTGGATATCTCAATTTTCGTAGGTGAACTCCTTAAATGACTGGACTATTATTAACAAAATTCAAAAGAAAAATTTGATTGCGAATTTATCCTTCAAACGGACCAACACATTGATTAAGAAATGTTCATGTTCAATTCAAGTAAAAACTTAAAAAAGAAAATGATAATGGACTACCCGATCCAACAAATTTTTTCAAGTTCAGAGAATTAGGTAGTTATCAATCTCAAATGACCTAACAATTCCAGCAATCATGATACAAAAAAAGATGTAAAGATTCCGGATCAACCTGGATGATTTATCAGTTCTCTAGTCTTATCTGGTCTTATAAGGAAGTGTGCGCTGTTAAAAAATGTAGTCGTACCTAATTACTTCGACATGTGTCCGAGGAACGGGACAAGTTTCTTTTATTTATCGAACAATGTCTTCTATTTGCTCGTTCCTTCACCGAGGTATCGCCCGACAATTTCATCAGAGTCGACATTTCCCAACAACAGCTGTCATTGGCGGATCATGGTGAATTGCTATAAGGTCAGCCAGAAAAGAATATGTAGACTATATATTTACTTCGCATATTATGTTCCTGTTTAACAAATTTAAATACATAAAGTAAAGTTTTCAATTTACAGTAAATAGTTTTTTGAATTAAATAAATATCTAAAGGAACCAAGATACGATATCTAAAGATATATTGCAATTATTAAATAGGATATAGACATGTAGTAAAAGTGCATTGGTGATCGCAAATTTAGTTTCAAAGTATTAAATTGACTTTGACTGGTGGTGTGGAATTACTATAATGATATTTGGAAAGTTTCTAATTGCTTTCCTCCCAAAACAATGTTTGACTTTATCACTTAAAATATTTAATTCCTTATTTGAGTCTAGGTTAAGATCTGCGGATATAGCAACCATTACTTTCAATTGCCTGATTAGTAAAGTCTTCCTAAGGTAAAAGTTAATTAATTTATTACATTAACTTTAGTCTAAAAAAACTATTTAAAGTGTTAAAGTTATTTCTCCAATAGTTTTTCATTACTAATGAAATAACTCAGATTCAAACGTGATATGTTGTAATGCCTAGGAAAACAATCAAACAAATGTATGTTTGTAAATATTTTCCTGCTTATAAATCTCTTAAGGAAAACTGAAGATTCAATTGTACAAATTTGAAAACATTATTTGAGGATTCTCCTAGTTTCTGCTTCTTATGAACTTCTGATATGAATATTTAACTGATCGTATCAAATCTGCGCATATCTTCTTAAAAGTAGCTAACAGTTTTCATGTTAATCTTGATCTGAGATATGAATGTAAATAGTTTTAATAATCTAATATTATCAAATGTAACAATTTAAAATTAGCAATCCTAAAATTTTATATGATGAAGTTGATATATTTTGTATGTAATTTGAAAAATTATAAAAAGTGGTTCTCTAGTGACGTCGCATGGTTGCAAGGCATGTGATGAGACGTGTACCTAATTATAAAAAATAGGAAAATATTTCCAGAGTGTAGATCATAACTACATGTTATTTTGTTTTCCAGGTACCAATGACATATTTTTGTTACTAATTTTGAGTTTTACCACGGTCCGAAACAGTATTAATTTTGAAGAAGAGTCGAAGATCATCCGCAAAGAGCAAGTGATTACAATCAATAACAGAACAAACCATCTATAAACATTAAAAGTGGCAGTGGGCCCAAATCTGATCCTTGAGGTACACCAAATGTAGCCAAAAAAAAATTAATTTTAATTGATTGTAAATCGCAAATTGCATCTTCTGACTTGTCAGTTTCGTTGAACCATTTTCACTGATACATTGATACTGAACAAATATTGAACGTGAGAACACGTTTTCATGAAAAATGATCATTAAATTCGCGCTTCAGTTAAAGTGAAAACTAGATCTACTTTTTATTTATTTTGATAAATCATTTCTAAAAACCAATTCTCGTAACAGTATTTTTTTGTATTTTTGGAGCAACTTTTTGCAAAAGCTCTTAAAATTTTTCTTCGTTTATTCTTGAGAGACCACGTTGGATGCAAGTCAACTTGACCGCTTAGCGGAAGCGCATTGGAACCGTCCGACTTCCGTGTCTTTACCAATCAATGTTATTATGAATTATATTCAGAAACAGTGTATATAAATTAATAAAATAATTCGCCGCTTCTAGGATGCTCATTTATTATGTTCTCATTACGATTTAAACCTTAGTTCACTTGTGTCAAAAATATGATTTAACACATCCTGGAAACTTGATTTTTTTCTAAGAAAACTGGTGCAAGCCGCATCAAAATCGGATCATTATTACGGGAGTTATTTTGAAACTAGAGGTCTTAAATGATTCCTATACATAATACGTTGTTGTATCTTCCAAAACCAATTCTTTCTAATATATTTCTACTAATACCCCCACTTATTTTGGCGCAATATCCGCAATTGCTAATTGTAAACATAGTCCGCGAACAACTGGATACAATTTTTGTTTAGGCATTATACAGACCGGATTTAGAATAGAACAAGTTTTATTACTGAATCAGTTGAAATCAATCATAGAAACTAACAAGTCAGCATCCACCTTTATCTAAAAGAATCATAAATTTCTTAAGATACAAATAGTTTCAAAAGCGGTAGACTGAAACCAAATGTTCCTAATTTATCAATCATATGGTCAATTCGATTGAAAGTTATAGCAAAGTCAGGGTATATCAGAATAATATATCTATAATATTCTTAAAGAAAGAACATCGAATATTGTTGGAGGTCTTGTGGTCCCGATTCCTTAAAGTTCCACACCACTGACAGTTACGACTGTTTACTCAAAAAGTTTAGATTACAACGTCGGACAAAAGGAGTAGAGTTTCACGTCGAGTTTATGTTTGCTACGCTAATTAGTCGACAGGCCGTGGATGAGAGACGGCCATTTGATAAGCTCTTGACGGCGCTCGTAGTTCTCTCGGTTTTCCGCCGTTCCCTTGTCCATGTAGGCAGTTTCGCCACTAAAGAATAATCTTTATGGCTGTGCGGGATGTCGGCCGGTGGTCCACGACCCAGGCGATAATTCTTTTAAGAACAGAAGAGCGCTATTACCTCATTCACTTGAGAGGGGCCGCGCCGCTTATCGACGTTTGCCGGTCATGTGGTGGTTTGGGAGCCGTGCGTCTGGCATCTATCGAGTTAATGGAGAAAATCGAATTTGAATACCGTTCAGAGAATGGGCGTAGTGACTGTAGTGTGGATATATACGCACAGTTCCGCCTTGTTGGAATGTATTTTTATTGCACTGGGTTTTTAATGAGGCATTAGAGTTAGCGGATATTCCAGGAACTATAATTGTATTTAAAGCCCGCGCCACACATGCGGTCTTCTTCGAACGCAGAATGGCGTTATTTGATTAAACATATTGTTACGGAAGCTCACCTACCTTTTTAGTTTGTTAATTATGTTCCTGTTTGCGTTCGAATTTATAATTTTTGTAATACTTTTATTTTGACGTTTTCCGGAATATTCCAGGCTATATTCTATTTGTTTCTCGACACGTTCTCGAGATCGCAGAAACTTCGAGAACTTTAGAAATCTATATAAGCAGACCAATTCCGCCGTCACAGTCAGTTTATATTGAGCTATTTATTGAGCAGCCAAACGCGAGTGACAAACGTCAAAGTAAAGCGTTGACAGTTGTGAAATTGGTTTGAAGGATATTTCTTGTATTATCAAGAGTGACAATAAAGATTGTTTGTCTACGTGACGTGTTTCAACGATAACCTAATTTAGAGGTTACATTGGTGTCAGAAGTGTGACGTTCCACAAAGAAGACGTTTGGAGTAGACAAGTGAATGCCAGTGAGCAACAGAAATGGAGGAAACCTTGAAACAGTTAATGGGAATGATGAAAGATAAGAAGGAAGACTTAAGGAAAGAAATGAAAAACAACCAGGATGAAATGAAGAACAGCCAAGGCGAAATGATGGACAATTTAAAAAAGGAAATGAAAAACAGCCAGGACGAAATGAAGGAAGACTTGAAAAGAGAAATGAAAAACAGTCAAGAGGAAATGAAGAACAGTCAAGAAGATATGAGGAACAGTTTAGAAGAAATGAAAAATTATCAGGAAGTAAATAATAAAAAGTTAGAAGAAGTAATTAAGATCAATCTCAAAGAGGAAACCGTTGAAGAAGAAATTAATCTACTGAGAAATGAAGTGCAAGATAAAGTTCAGGTCGTAGAAGAAAGTGTTAGTAAATTACAAAGTGAAGTCATCAAAGTCCTAGTCATAGAAGAAAGCCTAATTAAGTTAGAGCATAAAGTAACAAACTAAAAAGGTAGGTCAACTTCCGTAACATTGCCTCCCTCTTAGAACTGATCGTCCTGATCAGGTTACTCCATTGTTCGCATGGCCTTCTTGATAAGGTGTCAAACGATCAATGTAGACAATCTTCATCTTGGCTTGGGAAATCCTGTAGACTACGTCATTCAATCGTGACTATAAAGATTGTTTGTCTACGTGACGTGTTTCAACGATAACCTAATTTAGAGGTTACAATATTTATTAAATGACCCAAGAAATTTTGAATCAACATTTTCTCAATGCCAATAATAGTTGAAGTACTTCAGTCTAGACGTATACAGACTATCCCATTTCTTTCATTCTTAATACTAAAAGATAGAACATAAAAAAGATTAGAAGTCTTACCTGCGTAACATTATCTGGTAAAACGTATGGTTATCAAACATAGAGTGTTCATTTAAAAACCCATATATTATTTTCTTAATTATCTACTTAACAAATAAACATTATTTGTTCAAATTTGGTACACGTTGAAGGATTTGTATCACAAGTGACATAGAGAAAAATGTTATAGGAAAACCATGGTTTATTCTTTACCACAGTTAAGAACTAGAAATAGGGGACACCCTGTATACGGTACCAGTAAAAATCCTAAAATGAAAATAGGATAAATCTAAGAAAATTTCAAGTGAAAAGCACAAAGAATTTCGATTAAATTTCTGACACAAATTTTGTAATGAAGAAATTGAAGTCGTGCAGACTTCACTGTAAATTATTGGTAGTGGTATTAGTACGGGTCAAATACGAGATTTCACTAAATTGAAACATGTGAATTTTTTGTGAGGAAGTTTTTAATTAAAATATTTTAGCAATTAAATAACGACTTTACAAGAGTTATGATTTTTGCGCAACAAAAATTAAAGCAAACATTTTAATAAATGGACAAGAATTATACATTATCTTCAAAATATCTTTATAAGTCTGGCACATATTCTTCAAGATCAAAATAATTCGACATCTGTTTAGTGTGACTGTAAAGCCTAGTCTACCCCTATGTAATATTTTGTCGTCGCGCATGACGGTACCGACATTACGTGTAGACCTGGATACAGAAGACCATGACGTACGTATATGTACGTAATTATATTTTTTTAATGTATAATGACTTACTAATAATTTTGTTACGTTAGTCTTATGAAACAATTCTTAATGAAACTATGAGACGTTATTAAATCCATATAGGTATGTAGAACGGGATTATTTGTATAAATTAGAATTTTTTATTTATTGTTTTTATTTTTTTTTTGTTTTGTCACCAACTATCCAGCAATTTGTGTTGTTGGCAGAAATGATGTTGGGACACAGCTTCCACAATTGTCTTAATAAAAATTTGATTACATCTGATAATAATAATAATATCTCTACCCCTCATTCTAATCACAGGGATTAGCCCAGAAGTCGGAGACTTGTGCGGGAGAGGGGGCGGCATATTATTATTAAGCAGGCCGCATTTGCGCCCAGGAACGACTTACGTTGGTAGGCCCTAACCACTATTCAGTGCAGGAATGAGGAAAACCTGGAAAACCTCATTAATTAGGGGGGTGGTCAAATATCAACCGGCATCAATCTCTCACATTGACCCAAGCTAACATTATTCCACCCTACCATACCCACAGAGAGGGTGCCAATCCTCTCCACGAATATAGCTTATATACGGTGTACCGGCAGCTGGGCTCGAACCAACTCCGTCTAGTCACCTCGATTCAAGTACTAACGCCTTAAACCGCGCGACCACTGACCGATTGAAAGACTTCCTTTACCTTTGTGATCGTAAGTGACGTAAGCGTATTTTCGAAGTAGCCGGGCCATACACGTGTGAGAGCTCCACCGATGACACTATAGATAGATACCTATCAATTTTTTTGGATACTGTTGATTTAAGTGGTTTGGAACATTTTTATAAAGTAGGGCAAACCACAATCTTTCAAAAATCACATATCGAAACTCCAGAGATAAATCGTCTAGTAAATTTTCCGTTGATGTATGTATAAGAATGACAGGTTCAAAATGATGGAGCTTTTCTGAAAATAATTCACACTTTCACGCTTTGCTCTTCATCAATCCATAGTCACTGAACTATATCTACAGGGTGATTCATTAATAATGGGACAGAGCTTAAGGACAGGTTGCTGACTTCAAAATAGAGCGATTAAGACAAATATGCCTTATCCGAATGTTGCTTCTTTTCGATCTACAGGGTGTTAAACTTGAAAAAATATTTTCGATTCTTTTAAATATCTTGAGCATCTTTGAACGGATTGTCTTGAAAGTTTGTACACCTATGTTTTCTGAGCTGGTAATTATGAAAATATTAACTATTTTGCAATCACCTCTAGGATGCGCTAGTTGCAGTGTTCCGTCGGAGTAAATATATGTCAATTTTTTTTGTTTTTCAAAAATCTGAATTTCCAATAAGAAATTATTAAACTACGTTAAATTCTAAATAAAAAAGATATACCTGTTAAAAATCGATAAACTTAATCGTTTTCGAAATAAGAACGATTTACTATTTCGTTACAAAATTATTTGTTGAACGTACCCCTGTGGATGGAAAAGGACTAAGGTCGTATAAAAAGTATTTACTACTTGGCTCAAGACAGCAAAAATATTAAATTGACTGTATAAGTTAAATGGCCATTTTTTCTTTATTTTTGAAAATATTTATGCAGCTTTTGAAGATACTTGTTGAGCAACACAATATGGTAGAAAAATCGTTTTGCTATCGTTCTTAATTATCGAACAATTCAATAAGACACAAGCTACGAAATTGAAATTAGTGATACAAATTAGCACCAAGATTTGTTTGGCGACCGCTGAAGTTGGCTTGCTAAGATAATAGACGTGAAATGGTTTTATTCAATATAGCAATAAGCTAACGTAATATAGGGACTTTCTACATCGCCAATGTTTACCCCCTCCTCACAGAAATGTTCAAGTTTCGGTGCAAATGAGTATACTGAAAAAATTAAAAGCGTAAACGTAAAATTTGTACTTCAAAGGAATTAATTGGAACAACATTATTTCACAGAACATCAAATAGCAGTAGTTGCAAAAAAATATTTTTCCTATAACAGACGCGATAGTCACACAGTGTATCGAGAAATATTAAAAGAACAACGGCCGGTGATACAGTTAGAGGGGAGTGCCCTTTCGGACGTGTATTGTTATATCAAGCATTATGTACATGTGCCGTGTAATGCTGAATAGTCTTGTTCGGCTGATGATCATTCCTATGGGACCGACTACACATTTCCGGTGACGACCATATGTAGTCAGTCTGCTTCTGCTTTGGCTACGTTTGGATGTTGCATCCTCCATATAAGTGTGGGACGGTTTCTCTTAATTTCAATAAAGTAATAAGAAACTACCAGGATCATCCAAACGTACCCAAAAAGTCTGATAGACAAAGTCTTACTCAAAGACTTCGCTAAATTTTAAATAAATGAACAAAAATACATTCTCTACGTTAAACAGATTTTCCTTTATAATGTAATACAAATAGTGTTAGTGTTAGAAACCTTAAATGTTGAAAGGCAAGTATAAAACCTATTGTTGCAGAGCATTCAGCAACATGTCGCCATCTCATTTTTATAAAAATCAAAGCGATGCTTAAATTTGACGCACATCGGCTATTTGTTTTGGTATAATACAGGGTGTCCAAAAACTCTCCTGACAAACAAAGACCGAAGATTCCTCAGATAATTTAAGACAATTTAACCCAATTCACCTAGTCCGAAAATGCTTCCTAAGGAACTAGAGCTCTTTGAAGATGGCGCCTTGTAAATAGTTTTGTTTAAATACCTCCAGAACGCTTCTACTTAGAAAAACAAAAACTGGTATGCTTGTTTAGCCTTTAGAGATTAATAGATTATTAATGACGAAAAAACGAAAAATTTTCAAATCCATTTTTCTAGAAAACGGTGCATCCTAATAACTTAAAGTAATAGTACCTTTTAGTACTAGTATTACTGAAAATGTAATAATCTAGTGTCACAAATGCTTAAAAGTTACATACAAAGAAGTTATGCGTTAAAATAACCGTTGATCTAACCAAAACGGACGCCTATGACCGGTACTAGAAATTCGCAATTGATGAAATCGATTCATCTCTGAAGGCTAAACAAGCGTACCAGTTTTTGTTTTTCTAAGTAGAAGCGTTCTGGAGGTATTTAAACAAAACTATTTACAAGGCGCCATCTTCAAAGAGCTCTAGTTCCCTTAGGAAGCATTTTCGGACTAGGTGAATTGGGTTAAATTGTCTTAAAATTATCTGAGGAATCTCCGGTCTTCGTTTGTCAGGAGAGTTTCTGGACACCCTGTATATTTAGAAAATTATTCTGGAAATAGTTATGCTAAGTGATGCTAAATAATAACCGCTTGCCAAACCTTCCGAACAGAATGCAAATATATTAATTCTTTTAACAACTGAAAAATAAATCACCATAATGCAATTAGCTGAAAGTCTACCATTTGTTGAGTACAATCATAATGAAATCATAAAATCAATATTTGAATTAATAATCAGGTAAGAAGACACTTAATAGTACGGTAGGCAAAAATAAATCAAAATTGATTCTAGTTACGGCTAGGGATATATGCCTTAATTCTGTTACTGGCAACGACCAGTTACCTTTCATTTAAATTGACAAATCAACATATCTCGATAAATACGCATAGACAAAAACTGTCTCGACGAAAAATTAATATCTTCTAAGTGGACATATATCTATCCTAAAATCGGCCTTGCCCCCATCCCCTCTGTATAACGTGGTGGGCGACTTTGAATATTCAAATGGAAACTTCCATTTTTTATTGCAGATTCGAAGTTTACGATAAAATATACATAAGCGCTTAGTCTCAAACATTTTTAACGAAAACCACGTTTTCGTATCAGTCTTTTTGCAAAAATAAATATTTCCGTATTAGAAAACTATGGAATACCTATGTTCTATAATTATGATCTGATCTAATTGTTATGTTATGATTACGTAAGATCAGTAAGTGATTGTGCTGATTGTGATGGTTGCCCGTTGTATGCCTACGGACAATTTCTTCGGCGGCTGTGGTTATACCTGCTAGTTCCGTTTGTACCACGGTAGCATGCCTATCCATTGCCCACTAATATCGGATAAGTAAGGATCTGGAATAGATCCCGCATCCTGTACCTTCCTTCCTTTTTGATCCGTCTGTGAAGATGTTGATTACATCCTCACTGGCGGTCTTCTCATTCCTGATAATTACTGTGTAGGGTCTGTCAAACGCAAACTTGGGAGAAATACTGTCAGTGCCTGCCTGCAGAAGGAGCATCCTTCTGACGACCCCATTCCACATGCGAAATGATGTAATACCAGTATTCTTGAGGCAAAGTATAATTATTGCAGCCACTTCTTTTAGATAAATATCCAAAGGTGTCAGACATAGCATTACCTCCATTGATATGGAACAGTTATGATCAAGCAGGCAATCCTTTGTACCTGTTGATTTTTCGTTTAGCTGTTGTTGAACTTTCGGTCACCAGACGATAGCTCCACAGGCTAACATTGGTCTCACAATGGCAGTGTATATCAACATGACCGCCTTTGGTTTGATTCCTCAGGTTTTACCAACGGTCCTGCGACACTGCTCATAGCACATGTATGCCTTTTTTAGTCTCCTCTCCAAATGAATATTCCATGTTAGCTTTGCATCAACTGTGTCTCCAAGGTATTTCACATGTGATACAAAGCTTATCGCAGCGTTTAGGAGAGTTGGTGCCTTTATTGGCTCAATTTTCTTTCTTCCTTATGAAGACAACCATTTCTGTCTTCCTGGGGTTGACAGACAAAGCATGATACTCACACCACTTTTCAATAGTTCTTATGATTATTTGCATTATTTGACAAAGGATCTCCTCCAACTTCATCGGCATAAGAGATGGAATAGATACCAATTTTCGAGCTAGAACCAAGTTCCATAGTAATGATGGCAGAACGCCTCTCTGGAGGCAGCTCCTTGCCACAATTCCTCTTGAAAAAAATACTTATTCCGAGTTGTTTTCTGACATAGTAAGAAATTTATACTATTGAACAATCGGTTCGCCGATGTCAGTAGATTAGTTGTGAGTAAAAATTAAATCAAAATGCATTCAGTACTTAGTGATAGTGCATGTTATAGCTTAGTAGTATATAGACTGAGCTTCTGTTTCTGCTATTTCTTTTATTTTTTCTAAGTTTTAATAATGGTTAATTTAGCGTTACTATTTAATATAAATATGATTGTTGCGATTTATTTTCTACAAACATGTTCATATTTTTTTATATTAGTAACTAAGTCCAGGACTGTTAAAAGCCGAACAGCTATCTATAACTTTTCACCAAATGATAGTTTTATATAAAAATTCCACTGAAAAAATGATAAAATAACAGTAATATCCACATTGGATAGGACAGGGACATGAAAATTATGTTTTACGCGTAGACAAGCCCTTTTTATTACCTTTGTAAGTATCGAATAACATAACCCGGCCATAAATAACGTCAAACCATTTCCCCATACAATAATAAAGAGCGTGCGCTCACGCATCTCCCAGGGTTATTCTAATGCTTGTTATTACACGAATCACGTATTTTGTTTCTTTGCTATTTTAGGAGTTTGAGGATAAGAAGCTAGCACTGCGGAACGGGGCTAATTGTGGAGAAGTGGAATACGTTTTAAGGGCATTCAGAAATCGCATCTTGCACCGACCAATTTAGAAACACGGATCGGATCGTGACGTAAGTTCCATCTTTCATCAGTTAAGAAAGCTGAAGCTCCAATAAGGCATTTGTTACTAAAACTTTTGTGAAAATATTTACTATGCGAAAGTACAATCACAAATACTTAAATATATTTGGTTACAACAGTTATCTTTGATTAATATAATCTACGCTTTTACAGCTATGAAATTTTCTCTACTTCAGTATTCAGTATGAAGTTTAATTAGATAAAAATTATGTTGAATTTAATTTAAAATGTTAAGAGTGTTTAAATTTTATTTTTCAAGTTTTAATGAATTGCTCATAAAATGGGAACCACATTCAAACAATATTTTTGAACAATACGATTCACCATTGAGTATTCTGTAATTTGTTATGAGGTTATGGCTTTGTAAGTTGCAAGCAAGTTGTAAGAGCAATGTTAACATATCATGCGGTGGTATGGTAGCCCCAAAGACAATGCAAGCATGTAAAGCGCCCTGTCGCAGGGTCCATAAGAACTGCACCTACCACAGTTTTAATAGTTATTTGTATATCAAGGGCGGTAAGTGGGCGTTCAAGATCCATTGCAAGAAGATAATGGGTTTGTTCCAACACAGCAAGAATCGATTCCGAACCGTCCAGAACTAGTTAGTCAGTTCAGTTGTTAATGTACTCCCGGCGAATGCGACGTAAGATGGTGTTGGTCAGACATTTCTAACGGTTCTGAACCAGTTCTCGACGGCTGTGCATAATTAGCAGTTATTAGCATTGAATTGTTGAATCCAATTATTGAGTTATTTTTTTAGACCTTATACCTAAATATATTAAACATCATCATTCGGAAACATACAGACCTAGCTTATTAGCTAGGTCTATTATATGTTTTAAATTCCAAAAAGAAGTAAACAGACAATATGATGTATTCCAAAAGACTATATTTGTTGTTCCAACAGACGCAATAAGTACCTCAGATCTGGTATCTAGTAATCCATTGTACCTAGTTCACACCGTGCTACATGTAAAGGCTAGCACTAGCTCTGCTGAAATCTCTCTAATGTCCTAAGAAGGAAATGCTGCCCAAATATATTTTTGCCTCTTCGCCATTAAAGCAACACAGTCACAGATGATGTCTACGGAATTCGCAGCCGTATGTTATGTATACATAACCGGCATCATTACTTGCAATGCAATCCTGTGACGGTATTTATTAAGATACTCTTAACCTGATTGTTACAGTTTGGTGAACATATCAGCTCTATCATTACCCGTCATGTCACTGTGACCCGGAACCCAGGTCAACTTTATGATTTTGCCAAAAAGAAACATAGCCTTGACATATTCCAGCGGCACGTAGGATGTGATCCAGTAACGCATAAGAGCCGCCTTATTTTCTGTACATACTTGAACACGCTGGTTTACATATTTTCTTAAAATAGTACAAAAAATTTTCTTTTGATCGCACACCAGATCGCCACCCATGAGCCACCTTGAATTCACCAGTAAACCAGGGGTCCTTATCCGGTATCTCAACTTCAAAGTTCCATTAAAATATGCAGATAGGGAATATCTTGTGACTGCTCCAAAAATCTTATTCCCTTATACCAGTTTTTGAGTTGCAGGCACACCTAACGGCATTTTATAAATGCCATCTGACCACATGACTCCGATAAACAGTTTTTAATATAGTAGTAGAAATAGTAGTAAAGAATTCTTATTTACTCCGACAACCAATTGGTATGGAACTGCTCGGATTTTTTGATAAGTTAGAATGATGTAACCAAAACATGAAGGTCATCGAGGCAATGAGAAGGCTTATGAATTAGCCAGAGTAGACTCATCTACAGCCCTATAGGTTCACAAACCCTCTTGAGCCATTGCTATATGAAAACACTTATACATAAATGAAAGGCTCACAAATGGTGACAAAAAATCTATAGACAGAAGCAAACAAGTTCTTGAAAGAACCAAAGAAGCTATTGGCAGAGCTATCAAACCAAAGTCACAGATCGATACAGTAATAGAATTGTGAGATATAAGTGGTCTGCTTACTTCCTGCTCGGCCTAAGCGGCTGGACTTATATCTCACCTGCACTCAGTTTATATGTGAACATACATATGAAGGAACAGCCAGTTCAATTGTTGGTCATCTCACCTATGGCATACCGATGACTAACAATCCCGAAACCGGTATGTCTGGTAGTGTCCGACAAGGGTTCTTGGCTGTTCACACAGATACTGCAGGAGTAATTAAATGCCGGTCGGGGCATTAGTCCGTGGAGTAATTGTTTCCTGCAGTATCATTTACTCATTTACAGTAATAGAATTGCTAACAGAATATTGCAGATTCAGGAAAGATCTGAGTAACATTAACCTATGTCAGTTCTGCCAAGAGAAAGAGGAAACTTTAGTCCACGTAATGTGCGATTGAAGGCTACTCGAGAGTAATTAGAGGGTTAAAGCTAGATGAAGAGCTAAGGTCATGGAGGTCGCACTGCAACAAAATGGATATTCATTCCATACATACATTCAACAGTCTGGTATGAAATAGCTTCGAGTATGTCCATTGTTTATTCGTAGCGATCTTAATTCCTCTTTTTAAGGAATGTTTAATAACTACTTGTGCTACTGCACCACATCTGTGAGTACTTTATTGTACTCTTTTTCTTCTCGAAGGACCAGGAACAGACCGTAACATCTATTCCAATAAAACACTGTACTTTGTACCGAAGTATATAATACCCTTTGGTTATTGCGAAGGAACTGGTGTTACTCGACTCAGCAATTTCTTATATAGGGTTACAATATTACCTAATTCTTACCCTAATTTTATTTACAACTTTACTTAAGATTAAATAGTTAGAATCGTAAACAAAATAAGAAGCTTAAGATTATATTATAACTTAGTATTAAATTATATACAGGATAATAAATTTAAACTAGATGATACTTAGGCAGGGTTAAAGGTAAATTACGGGAAAATCCCGTCTGCAATGTCCAGGTAAATTCGAACACCCATTCTCTAACGATTGATGTCGAAGAAGTACGAAACGTTTTTCGTATGGCAAACTAATTTTGAATATGTGAAATAAATAAAACTCTGAAAGATTAAGATCATTATGTCTATTTCTAATGGCGACAAGAAAATAATCAAAATAATTTGATTGTTCGCATAAGACGACACTAGAGATATGCTCTAATTGTTATGATCAGAAGGTGGTGACTAAAGAAACTCGGAAAAACCAATTGTAATTCGGATAAAGCAAGTTACTGCATTCACACGTAGTAGGGGGGTATTCAAACGCTATTAAAAATATGACAATGCGCACAATGCGTCATAAGACCTGTGTGCTGCAATATTATACTATTATATTATGTTATCTAAGTTAAATTAACTTGACCGATATCTTGACCAATTTATTAAGCTAAAACTTGCAAATATAAATCAGATTTAAGAAAATGCGCGAGCACATATCTGGTAGGAAGAGAGAGTTAATTTGTCAATTTTTCATGGAAACACTGTGGAATTTATTAGAAGCATATAAATAACATTTACCTAACCTTCGACGGAGAAGATAGCGCACGTCAAGGTGTGAAACGCAATCAGTCCTTTTAAAGGCGAAAATTACTCTCACGTGTTTGTATGGAAGTAAAAATATTTTTATAAAAAACCGTCTAGTAGAAATCTCGACGGTTTAAAAATAACCATGCCTAATAACTGCATGAAGAGCACGTCGCCAGAAATAGTTTCTCTCAGACAATCTGCGCTCATTTCTTGAGGATATCCAATTCACTTATCGACAGATAATGAGGAAACAGAAATTGATTGCTTGAAAAATAAAGGAGTACGTAAACACTTCGTACGTTATTAATGTATCTAAATATATGTAATTAATATAATTTCAAACTGAATACAAGCACGAAGAGGAAATAGAAACAGTATAAAATAAATACAAACTGTTTGTTTCAGTCTTTTAACAGTCACTGAAGATTTTTTAAGGTGAAAATAATGTAAAACATAATATATAAGATCAAGCAAAATGTATTAGCTGTTTGGTTCATTAATAATAATAATAAAAAACGATCAACTATTCACGTAATAATTTGCCCTGAAAGAGTAGGTTTTGGAAGTTATATTACAATTTTTGATAGCGTCAAAACGCAGCGTTGGTCAATAGAACATAGCATTTTTTGTTTTGAATAATGTATTAAATGTAATTCAATAGTTGACATTCAAAGGTGCTTTAGACATCAGTTTAATGTTCGATAATGTCCTCAGAATAAGACTATTTTGGTTTGGATGTCTGTTCTGTCTGGTCTATTTTAGACAAAAAAAAAATCAAATGAAAGACCACGGTCTTCCTGCAATGCACATAATCAAGAAATTATTGCTAGTTTGCAGAAATCTGTTATTAAACATGTTACTGTTCCTGATTTGAGTGAGTAAAGTACATGAGGAATGTTAAAAAAGATAATTCTCCTGTATAAGATCACAGTAGCTCAGGAAATAAATGACTAGGATAAGATTAATGGACTTGAATTTTGTAACCTAACAAAACGTTATAATGTCAAATAACTTTCTTACTAAAATCAGTTCATTCAGTTTAATCACAATGAAAAATACTAGAAATTAATGAAACAGAATAGGTAATACATTTTATCTACTTTCATGTATGTAGTAACATTAATTTTACAGTTGTATAAATAGTTTCGTAAGGTCACTAGTGCTGTAATAGATACCCTTACAGCATTAGTACTGTAATGAAAAGAAACGTTGCTATTAACATTTTTCTATTAAAAAAACGCTTTTTAGAAGAATGATTTATTTGTATACCAGAAGTAAATGTTATGGACCTGTTTAATTCGAATTTCCAATAGTTAAATCCGTGTTTGACCCAAGATCTTCTTTGCTATTTGTTTCTTATTCTCTATAGAATTTTCAACATAGAATTCTGCCATAGAAGATTTCCAGTCTACATAACACTTTAACATCTACATATCTGCATTGCCGTCAACCGAAATGGTGGCTGAGGAGACCTTCTAAAACAATGTCTAATGTATTCTTGGGGATTATTCAATATAAGCTTTGTTACAATCATTTTTCGAATGCATCTAAAATTATTAACCCAGACTGGTAGGTACATTTTCCTTGCTTGTAGAATACGAAGTTCAGCATATTTTCCAAAAAATATTTAAACAGTTGATACCAGACACATTTCCCTTGTGCATGGCATGGAATCACAAGTTTTATATAGAAGCCAAAGAGTGTTATTTCTACTCTTTGTAGAAGCGTTGAGTGAGAAATTATAGATAATAGCAGCTCTTCGATTCTAAGATTCGTCAATTTATCGACAACTTATTGTTCACGGAGGTTATCTTTGCTTGTTAAACCATTGAATCACACAGAACACTCAAAATTGGCTGTCGTTAACAACAGTTCTCGACATACGGACAAATCTCAGGCCCAAAAAAACTACTACTATAAAACACGGTGTAACATAACGGAACGTCAAACATGAAGGCTTTTATTTCTTGTCCGACTCTAAAAACATTCTGCCTTATAGATATTTTTGTTTTCAAGATACAGGGTGTTAAACGCGTAGATCGAATACGTATTTCGCTATTAAAATTGCGCCTCTATAATTTTTCACTCAACAATAGAAGTTATTGTATTGAATATGATCCAACATTAGCTTAGTTAATTTTTCGCGACGACAGACCACAAAAATGCCGGTTATCATAGCAACCTTCATGAGTAAATACGTTTGATCATGTGCAAAATATTTAGAAACTTATACTTCCTTTGTACAAATTCTAATCTTTTTGGCCTTCTAACTCCTTTTTGCAAAAATGCGATTAGTTAATAATATCCGCTTATATCTTAATTTTTCTAAACTGAAATCACAGTTCTTAATATTGAGTGGTGAATCCATAGAGTAGATGGTCTCTGAGAGCGTTGTTTTCCGGAAAAATAAGCCAATTTTTTCAGACACCTCCTTTTCCTTGTTATCACTTTATATTTTGTTGGAACTAGCCTTGAGATAGCTCCGTTTGCCGCTTCTTCTATGTCAGAGTGTAAATTTCCATTAGAATGACTCATTTTGAAAAATGCTTTTTATATTCATGGGTTTGCTTGACATTTGATACCTAGTAACCATGCGAAAGGTAATATAGGAACACTTGATCCGTAAATTTAATAGCAGGCATTTTTTTCTATTCGTACAAAATACACTAGCTTCTTATCGCGTAATTTGACACTTTTTGTCAAATATATTTTTTTTCGTGTTATTAAATGAATGTAAATAACATTTTGTGCAATATTCTTGTTGTAAAACATCAACTGTAGTAAAATAATATTTACAACATTTATAGGTATTGTAAATAATTATTGCCTCATCCTGTATAAACAATATGACATGATTTGTCAAGATTTTTAGTAGGTAACTTCAGATATGCCTTTTAAAGAATGCAGTGTTTTTAGAGTTTTTTCTACATACGAAATTTACTTTAGACTAAAAGATTTGACTATTTTTGACTTATTTTCAGAAGAGAGTCTAAATTTCCACCAAGAACATACCATAACTTCCACTTTCACATTGTTTGTGTGGAAATAAGCAAAACATATTTCGTAATTCAAAATGAATGTGATAAAATCTACAATTATTTCTTTATTTACATTAGAAACACAATGTTGTCGTGTTTGAAAGTGAAAACAATACGTTTGTTCGTGTAAAATGAGAAAAATAATGCATTCAGGGAAAACTTGTTAGTTGATACAGTTTGATTTATAAGTAGAACAACTACACAGTATCGACACGAAGTTACAAATTAAACAACATGTGGGATTACCAAAAAAAAATTTAAACATAACACGCTAACTTGGGTTACTTGGTAACTAATAACTGCTTAGTTTTAAGAAAAAACAACTGTAAGTTAAAGAAAATCGAAAAGAAAGTTGTATTTTAGATACCATAGATACCATATCAAAAAATTCCATGAATATTTAGTTGTATCTATATTTATAGACTATAATTATTATTGGCTAAAATAAATGATTGAAAATTGTCTGAGAGATACGAATATTTTGATGTTTTAACTTAAAACTGATATACGGATATCCATTTAGTGTGTAATTGGCCGATTACAACTTTCTGGATTGATTTAGAATGAAATTGGGTGCAGGATTGCTAAGTAGAATATAAATTTAACATTTAAAATATTTTCGTTAATACACGGCAATTCAGAAAAAACTGGTCAAGTAATATTAACATTTTTTAAATGGAACATCGTGAATATATGTATTGCTTGTCATTATTATCCTTTTTTGTTTTTTAGACATTGCTACATTTAGGGTTTATTGAATATTTAAATTGTGTAATGCTTCAGTTGATTTTGAATATCTATCGTAGCGTTCGAGCATAATAGGCAAAATTAGCTGCTATCCTTGGTTGCTACTTTTGCATCGGTAAAACCATCTAACTATATTGAATTCCTCATAAAAATGTTAGTAAATTTTTCGAGTTATTTGCATTTTTTCAAAATTCCTGACAAATGTATCGTATCACAAAAGTAGTGTACCTATGTACATGCTTTTGCAATAATAATGGCAAACAGTTTTTGAACTTTCATTAAATCTCTGTTAGTCAGTGAAAAAACTAAGAACTAATGTTAAATAATGATGTAATGTAATTCATGCAATGAAATGTATCATTACAAATACGTCAGCAGTTCAGAAGAAATCGTAAAATTCATTTTAAAGAGTGTCATTATTATTACAAACGATAGTATCTATTGACTAGAGAAACGATTTTTGAGCATTATAAACCAATGAATATAGTTCTTCTGGAAACTATTGACAGCAGATGAAAATTTTATACAAAGTACAATTTTTTTTTCGAATTTCGACATCTGAAATACTAAACTCAAAAAACATAAAAGAAATATGTAATATGTCCTATACCTAAAATTAGTAGTTTGCGATTTATTCAATAAAATGTATATTTTTGCAAAAACCTCTATAAATTTTAAATATACATATTTTTACACAGTAAACAGTAAAAAAAGATGCAAAAATTAAAAAAAATTACTTTTTAACTTCATTCATGGACTTACTCTATACAGGGTGTCTTGCAAGTCGTTAAAATAGTTTTATGAGGCGAAAGAATACGTGACTCGCTTTTACAAAATAGAAAAACCATGTTTATGAAGTTCTAGGTAAGTAACGAAGCCACTTTGGATTTTATTGGTTAAATAATTTAAATAATCCATTCATTCCTAATAAAAAAGTATAGAAATATTTGTTATAAAAAGGTTTGTTTTTCTTCTACACTTCAATAATTGTAGAAAAGCACTGTTAAATTAAAAAATTAATTATCACAAATATTGTAACGCTTGGTATATAGGTTTGTTTCAATCGACTCAAAATCACGTATTCTATCACCTCCTAAAACAAAAAAATAAGTATATTATAAACTCTATCAAGTATTTAAAATTACATAATCAATTTGAAGTATCTTATTAATATCAACTTCACTTAAGTCTTCACATCTTCACAGTTAAAGACCAAACAAACTGAGAAAGGATATGTGATGTAAAAACAATATCTATTAATTAGTCTTATCATCTCCCGTCATATCAATTAGCAACGGCACATTTCCATGCATCCATATTCAATAATTAATGTATCTCAACATGCTAAAGACACTTAAATATTTAAATCGGCACTGCAACAGAGTAATGGACTTACTGCTATTAATGGTGTCTTCAAACTAGTGAGATCTTATTGACTGATTGTGTCACTTACCTGAAAAAAAAAACAAACATATAATACTTAAGATATTTTAGTTCATAAATAGTAAATAAACCTTAATTAGACACTAATATATGTTTTGAGAACTTACAGGCGTAAAATTTTAATAACAACTCAGGAATTTTATCAATTACCCAAGCAATTTAAGGCGTGAAAGCTTCAAACAAACTAAAAAAAAGAAGGTAGCCTTAGGCAGGTAGAATAATGGTAGCATATATCAAGACCGACATTTTGGAGAACTAATAAGGACAGCTTAATTTCGCTTCATAAAATGCACTGCCAGTCATAACATCGGCCATAAAACATGTATAGTATTGGACTCAAACGTCGCATAACAAACACAATTATCCGGTGATTTATCTCGAATAATTTATGGCCGTTTCGGAGGAAAATCCTTTCTGCAGGTCTCGATACATTGAAAACACATTTAGCCTGGCAATTCTCGGCATAGGTGAGCTGCTCGACCCTTGTTTATTAGGAAACAACGAAGAATTCTACTCATCTGCCAATTTGACATTTCGATAATGAAATAAAGGGAAACTAAACCGACAAACGATGACTACATATTGATTTGACATAAATTGTCTTATCCAAAAATGCTTCCTAAGGGAGAGAGGGTTTTTTTGAAGAATATTAGATTTGAAGATTAGAGAAATGATTCAATTTATGAATTGAAGTAAGTTAGAAAGAATATCTCTTCACTATATCAATTATATAAGTTTTCTCCAGGTTGTATAACAGTTTCCAGGCTGACAGGTTATTTAGAATAAGAAAAAAGGCATCATTATCAACTGTTATGTTTTATCATATAATATCCTGAATTTTACAGGTCATCTGCACATTGATAAAATTCCGTGTTGGGAAAGCGATGGACTTCTATGACCTATATTAGAGGGGCCCCCTTGAACAACGTCACCACCTTTTTCTCTTTATTACGTTGCCTAGTTGCTCAAGTGGATTGATCTCTTAGTTGTAGGATGTACAAGAGGCACAATGGGACCTAAGTGCTGTGGCTATTTAAGGATACCTCTCACAATTCCAGAAGTAGGCAAGAGAAGCTTAGTGAGAGTATTGGTACCCTGAGGAAAGTGATAGAGTATGGAATATACAAATTCCCTTTCCAATTGCTAATTATTTTGCCTCTAAGTTTAATTATATTCACTCTATAGTAATAAACACTATCAAATTTAGTGACGTATGAGTAACTGAACTAAATCTTACTCAAATAAATATTTAGTTGTACCATATGTATGACATGGACGTATATATGATTTTATCTTGGAGAGAGTAAAGTTGTAAGACTTATAACATCAACAGAATAAGAAGAAATAAACATAAATAAAGACTTTTGTTAAATAAATGAGGGAAATATACAATATCAATAATAATTGAAATGTCTAACTTAATATGTTTATGTATATGTAGAAGAGCAATGTTTTTTTTTATTAACAGAATTAGGGAAAGAGAAAGTTTTCGCCGGGGACAAAAGCATATTTAAAAATATTGTATTTTTCTAGATCAGAGGTATTTTAAGCATTCATGTATGCAGCAACATCGAGCAAAATTACAGAATTTAAGCCCGCTTTACATTAACAATTTCTTTGTCAATTAATTGATCAAGTGGCTTCGTCAAGTCAATTGACAAATGTAGTGCTAAAATTTGGACGTCAAATAAATTGATAAAGAACTTTGTCAAGTTATTGCCGACTTAAAACTTGTTCCAATTTTTCGTCAATTTTTACTTCAATTCGGGAATACCAACCTAAAATAAATGTAAATATTTAACCAGTAACCGAGCAGCAGCAACAAATAAATGCAATGGAAGCTTTTGTTGCCTTAAAATATAATTATTAAAATTACTTTGTATTTTTAACAGTTTTTGTTACATACAAATAGGAATGATATAATGCCAAAAGTTAAATTTACTTTTAGGTTGGTACGGGTGACATCTGACAGCAAAATTGTTAAGAAACTTGCCAAGCCCTGAACATAATGTAAAACCAAAGCGCGACCTTGAAGAAGTTGATGAATTAATTCATCAATTTCTTCGTCAATAAATTGTTAGTGTAAAGCCCGCTTGAGGCTTGAAAGTCACATTAGTAAACGCTAAATATTACTTATAGAGATGTTATTTACTACATAATTTAATATTGTTTGCATGCGATTATCAAATAATTCAAATTAGAAATACTTCACCCCTGTTTTATTACATGGAAAATTATAAGGTAATGTATTTCATTTCAGTAAGCTTGTTAGGGATACGCCCTTGATGTATGAAAGCAATTGTTAGACAATACCCACACACACTTGATATGCAGCGATACCATGAGTAAACAAAATTTCAGGTGACATAAACCAATTTATGGTTCAAGTAATTCAACAGGAGAAATTTCAATACTTTTGAAAAAATAGCTGCTAATTTGAAGATAAGGATCAATAACTAAAAGTACATTTCACGGTTTGGCTGCTCGCCTAAGTAGTATTCCACACATGAATGGTATTTTAGACTTTTATTTGTTCGACGCAAAACAAGGCACACAAGCCAGATATTTTTACGAGGCTCGTTTTGCAATTTCATATTTATATCCTTCGCGACACAATACCCTGTACGTGACTAAATGAAAAACTGACCTATAAGCCATAAAGCCATTTTTCGAGTAGGTAAGGTTTTGTCCTTCTGCAAACGCGTAATGCTCTTCTTGGAAATGGTGTGGTTGTTTGTTTTGAAACCGATCAATCCATAACCGTCCGTAAAATAAATAACTGGTATTTAATTGTTGACATATCTTTACTGTTTTTCTGAACACTATTCTTAATAGACAATTTATTTCATTCATAATTTCCAATATCTTCACAGGGTGTAGCATGTATAGCGGAGAAAAACTTAAGATCAGTTTTCTAAGAATATTTGTAATGGAAAAGTCTGAAATGAAAAAGTTTACTATTGACATTTTCTGAAAAGACTAAACTTAGAAATTATGAATGCAAAAATGATCACCATTACGACCCTGGACAGAACCACATATCCAGTTTTTGCTAGTAGCTATTCACTTTGAATTTTTATGCAGACCAGTGCTGTACGATGGCGAGGATTATGGATTAGGTAGGGTTTCAATAAGATAATGGTTCTTTTGCAGTTTTTTTAAGTCCTAGGATTTGTAAGGTTAAAAAAATGGTTATTGTTGTCCTGGTAATCAATCGTTAACATAGATTGTTCTCATAATAGAAATAAGATGCAAAGCTAAGAAACATGTCATCCGCGTTGCACTGTTTCTTATTGTCTACATTAGGTAAATACACTGACATTACTGTACTTTTACTGCGTAAAATCAATTTACGTGAGAACATTATACATTTTCAGTACCAAATATTAACAGTATAACACAGTCGCACCAACCTATTCCATAAGTTAATACTCTTTCTTTATGCGGTAAAGTAGGATAGAGCCAACTTTAATTTTGGTCTTCTTTATGAAATAATCTATATTATCCTAATCTCCAAAATAGTGTTTTGGTTATACTTCTGAATTCTGGAGTTGAAGAGGAGTAGCTTAAAGAGCTCCAGCATTTAGGCTCCATTGAACCCTTTGTACTTCCTTCTTCCACTTGAGCCGTTAACCAACCTATTACAGAGAAAAAGGAGATAACGTTGCTCAGTGGTATCTCTTATATAAGCAATAGAAAGTCATAAGCCATCGTTCTTCCAACAGTGAATCTCTTGTTGACGAGACGACAGTGCACTCACAGAGTGCATGAAATACTGTTCCGTCTTCTTGTTTGCAATCTCTACAAAGAGATGTTCTTCATATAATAAAGATCTTTCTTTAGCCAACAGTTTCCTGTTTGATTACCTGTCACCAGACGAAGGCTAAGATATAGCCAAGTACTTTTTGGCTGTATCCTTACAAAGATATTCTAGGAACTTTTGGCGTATTGACAGCAAAATGAATAGTGATTGTATGTGTTCTAATAGTTTTGCCCATTGTGCAATATATTTCGAAGCTCTACTTATACCTCCTAGTTCCGTTTGTACCACAACAGCATGTCCATTCATTACCCACAGATATCGGATATACAGGGATCTGAAATATATTCCACATCCTGCATCTTTCTTCCTTTATGATCCGTTTGCGGAGATGTCAATTACATCTTCGCTGGTGGTTTCTTCCTCACACCTAATAGGTACTATGTAGGGTCTGTCGAATTGAAAAGAAAGGAGAAATACTGTCACTGCCTGTCTGTATAAGGAGTATTTTTTCAACAAACTGATCACATACTATATCTGGTTTGAAGTCAACGTTCTTGAGGTGAGTTGTAAGGGCACCTTCTTCTATGGCAGGTGTTATTTGCATAATTGCAGTTATGCTCAGGTAGATGATTCTTTGGAATTGCATAAATGAAATACTAATGATTTGTCAATTATAAAGATATTCCATCAGAAAAACAACACTTTGAGGAAACTGAACTTACTAAAGATAATTCAATCGTTAAAACGTTAGGCCTGTCTTTTATAACATAAGGCCTGACATATTTAAAATTTCTTCACCCAATAGTGATAATAATACTTGTGTCACAAAGCAGGTGTTAAGTTTTATTTCCAAATTTTATGATCCATTAGGTTTAGCTGGTCCTGTACTAGTGGCTGCAAAAGTTATCATGCAAAAATTGTGGGTTAATAAGTTAAAATGGCATGATATTCTGCCAAATAACATTGAATTTATGGCACGATTATGTAACAGGCTTATCGATTATGTTTATTTTGAATGTTCTATGGGATTTACAGTTTGTTAATGCTACAAAAGTAGAATTATTCTGTTCCTGTGGTACATCTCTCATCTTCTCTAGGCAATTTTTTGAACTCGGCTAAGTTTTTGTTTAGCTGTTGTCTGCTGGTTATACTTCAATAACTTTAACCAATCTACGATTTTAATATTACCCATTATAAATATAGCTAAAGAACCAGTTTGGTGAATACTTCTTTGTTACAAAAAACATTTAAGTTTTCTAAGATTCATTCTAAATTATAAAAATATCATTCCCACTAAATTTACATCAAACTATGGCCCAACAAACAATTGTGATGTGCAAATTTCAGCTTAGTTCGGTAAACTTTCATTTTGACATACTGAAAATCTCTAATGTATGTATTTAAATAACTGTACCTGATGGAGTTATAATAAAAGTTTGCAACGATAGGAAGGAAAAATTATGTTCTCGTTATGATGTGGTCTACGTCTTTAATTACTAGTATTAGTGTGAGAGTACAATTGTTACAATTATCCAATGCATGTTACTTTCTAACGGCATTACAAGACAAGTGAAACTTAATTCGTTTTAAAATAACTTCATATTTAATCTCGTCGGAAAGTAACATCAACACAGAATATGATTAAAACTTTAAAATCGTACGTAATAATCCTGTGATCTTTTCCTGCAGTACGTCCATGTGTTCACAGTGGAACACGTGAGACTCATTTTTCACAGATCGATAAACTATTCTCATATTACAATGACATTCAGGATTGGACTCCATTGTGACAAATCACGAGTATTTTGAAATATCGTATTGTTTTCGTGAAACAACATTGCAACATTGTCCTCGGTATGTATGCAGTACAACCAGTTTACAACGAGAGTACTATTTCCCTCATATTGGCATTGACGTAACAGTATTCAGTCACATGAGTATTATATTCCGAAAGATTTCATGAAGAAATGCATATAGGGTGCCCGGTGAGTATATGGCATACTTTTGTGTATAGGGAAGGTGAAAATAATACTAGTTTGGGCCATTGGGCCAAAATTTTGGCAGGTGTCATTTTATAGAGGTGAAAACTGAATTGCTACATTTATTTCGATAGAATTGACCGTTTTCGAAAAAAAAGTTTTTGTATAGCACCTTAAAACATTGACTCGAAATTTATTTAATTTTCAAATTTATTAACATACGCTTATTAAACACTATAACTAATAATACGTATTAAAATAATAAAATTTGTTATTACTGCATTACATTAATGCTAATATGCATCTATCTTAGGGTCAAGCAGTCTGCAAGTATGTTGATACAAGAAGAATTTATTCTGATACAACTCCAAATCGCCGTTTACCGCACCCAAGAACTTTTGAAAGCTTCGCCTCTTAAAAAATTTGAAAGCTTTGTTCCTTTTTGTTTACTTGAGCAAATTTTTGAAATGGGCACCATGTACCTCTATACATTTCCTTATCCTACGGATATTTTTTCGTTGTACTTGAAACATCTCCGGATTGGCTTGTATTTCGTCGAAATGGTGTCTTATTCTTTCTATCAGGTCTTCCCTGATGTGAGCTGCCGTCGCATACACAAGCCTCTTTAAATTTCGCCATAAAAAGAAATCCAATGGAGTAATGTCGGGCGACCTCGGTGGCCATAAAATGGGCCCACCTCGACCTATCCATCGACAACCAAATGTATTTGATAAGTGCTGACGAACTAAATTGATAAAATGGGGCGGTGCACCATCATGCATAAACCACATCTGATTTCTAATTTCTAAGGGCACATTCACTAATAAACCGTTTAAGCTTTGTTGTAAAAATTGCAAATACATGGCACCATTTAATCTGTCTTCAAAAAAGAACGGTCCCATGAGATGATTCCCAATAATCCCCGCCCATACGTTAACCATAAATCTTTGTTGGTGCTTTGTCTGTACTATTGCATGTCAATAACACATTTTTAACGTCATAAAAATGACTGTACCAGTACCTATTCTGATGTATTATTTCAGTGACGTGTTATACAAAAACTTTTTTCGAAACAAATGTAGAGTACTTTTTTTAAAGAGGAATGACCAAAGTATTTAAAAATTCAGTTTTCACCTCTTTAAAATGACAGCTGTTAAAATTTTGGCCCATTGAGTGTGGTGGCAAGTCCGTTCCTGACTTCCCTGACAGTATAAACATCTACTTTAGTATGGTTTTATGAGCCTTTATGGCCTACATAAAATATTAAAATTTCATTAAATTATACAGGTCGGTTCAAAAGTTAGAGCCGAAAAGGTAAATCGCTGGGTACCCTTTAGGGTCTCTGTATCTCCGTTAACGGACACTTTAGGAGAAAAAAAAATTATGACAAACTAGTGTTATTTTGACCTCCCCTATACAGTCACGAAAGTATGCCATATACTTACCGGACACCCTGTATATAGGTGAAACAGGTATCCTTATGATAGTCACATATTTTACAGTTAATATCTAATATTTGTGTGTTCTCGAATATTATTCTATAGGAATACCAGCATATGTGTTCTATATGAATTTTTTAAAAATAGTTTGCCTCCTGGATCCGTTACAATATAAAACACATTCACATTACTATTTCTAAAACGTGTAGAGACAAACCGTATTCCCGTAGTGGTTTGTGTATACAGCATTAGAATATAAACTCAGCGGTCATGGAGCTAGAAACATGAATGAGTTATTTATAGTTTTACAACCAATAGTGATACCGGTACCTATTCTCTTTTATAAACAACAACACACTTTTACAGCGCACAGAACTGTTGAACAGTTCTCGGAAAAACAAATCCTGTCAATTTTATCTGGATGTTTATGGACACAAAATCGATTGTCACATTCTAATACTAAGTACAGATAATTGTCAATCTCATCTTGTTGGGACATGATAAACAGCTGTGTTTGTAACAGTTTTCCAATAAATATATTTTTCTGTCATTGTTCATGCTTTTAAATTAAAATCTACACTTTAAAGTAAGATTGTTTTAAATGTATATTAGATACATCAGCATTAAATAATATTTTCCTATGTTAATGGTTCCTTACTTTACCATTTGCTTAATTTAGATCATAAAATGATTTCTATACAAAAAAATTGTTTGTGATATAGTTTTGCTAAAGCATTTTACTTTTTGTTTCGTTTGGAAAAGTATCTGTGTAACAGCTGTTGCAATCAATCAGTTTTTCAACTGTATTAAAATTAACTTTATGTTAAAATATAATTACCTATATTTAAAATTCATTATTAAATATAAATAATAGTTTGAATGATGAAATTAAAATGATAGAGATAAAATTTGATTTCATTCTAGACTCCTCAAAAATACAACGCAATAAAATTTATTTCTGCTGCTTGGCACAATGCCCTGTTGTTACAGCAGTAAAAGTAAGTTAGTTAAGTAGACAGATCACTTTAGTCAAATAAAAGTTCTTAAAATAATATGCAAAATATAACGAAATCGGAGTTTACAAATCCTTAAGCATATTATTGAAATTTTGGCAGAAACGAGGTTATTTCAGGAAGAATAATATTTTCTGTATGAATGAATATACAACATCCACTGCTGACTTTCAAAATATTGAGTTTACAACAAAATTGATTAATTCTGTTTTCTGCCGTTAGATTTTTTTGCGAACACTAAGATAAAATATTCTTTTTACATTTGACGCTAACAAATAAATACATAGTTTTAATAACAACAAATAATGTTTTTTAGAAATATTATTGGGAATGGGATTTAAAGTTAAAAAGAATAATTTATTGGCAAGTCTACGTTTCTGCTAAATTTAAGCCTTCTTCAGGACAATTCAAGAAAAGTTTTAAATGTAAAATATAAATATATAAAATGGGGAATAAAATAGGTTATATAACATATTATAGAAGGCACAGTAGAACATAACAATATCAGAATATTAATAATTATTTTATATAATTGCATTTTACACAAAAAACTTTTCTTGGATTATCCTGAAGAAATCTTAAATACAGCCGAAACATAAACTTGTCAATAAATTGTTTTCTTTAACTTTGGACCCCATTCCCAATAATATTTCTGAAGAGCAAATTTGATATACTAGCGACAAGAATTCAAATCACTTACGTCATACGAACAAATGAATAATTCATTATATTTTCATCAAAATATTTAATAAACTGCAACTGATAGTAATAAAACTATATACTACACTAAAAGTTTGCATTATAGACTGCACTAAATTGCAAAAAATGATTGTTTTTAACGCGACCAAATATCGAAAATTACGTTGATAATCAAAACAAATGTGTAACGTCAGCCGTGACGTAAGACGTCTGAATTCTTGACGCGAGTATATCTGATATACAATTTTCCTCAGTGTTTTTAATCAAACCGATTTTATACAGCAGCACAACAATAAACAAAATTAAGATTAATTAAATTCCTTCCATCTGAACCAAATCCCCTCATTATCAACAAATCTTGACAATATGATTACTGAACAGGTTGTTCAGTAAAATACACACAACGTCAAAAGTCTTGGACTCCCCCTCATTCTTGTTAAAGAAATCGAATCATGTTATATACGACATGATTCGATTAAACCTACTGGGTTTTCTTAATGTGGTAAAAAAGTAAATGAACTTAGAGAACAAAAAAGACAATAAAAAATGGCAGACTATGAACCTTTACTTTATATACCAATGTTTTTACAAATCTAGTCAGTTTGGCAGTGTATTCAGCCAAGTTTTCCTTTGAATTTTTGTACATTATGCCAGGACGTGAATTTTCTGCATTTTCAGAGCAAGAATGACTGCTTTACATGATGCAGGACATTCTAATCAGATATCGAACATGTTGGGCATTCCTAGATGATCTGTTGTCCGAATAGTACACAGATATGGAGAATTTGATACAGTGGAAAACAGACCACGTAGTGGACGTCCTCGAGTATCTAATTAAAGGGAGGATCGGTATTTGGTGCAATATGCCCGTATACACCGCACATCTTCAGCTTGGCTCTCTGGGCCCACTTTCATGGTACATTTCGCCGTGTTATATCGACACCTACTATTCGAAGACGATTCCACAACTCAAATTTACGTGCTAGAAGACTATTACGGGTCCCCACTCTACTTCCCAGGCATTGTGCTGCCCGTCTCCAGAGAGCGCGAGAGCATAGGGGTTGGCTTTTACGCCAGTGGGTCTTATTTACAGACGAAACCAAAATTGCGCTGGTTACTGATAACAATCGACAAAGAGTCTGGAGATAACCGGTCGCCAACAGTGACTACATTTTCCCCTTGAAGTTGCACCGTAATGTTTTGGGGTGGAATAATTTTCAACCGCCGCACCCCATTAATTCGCATATCGCAGAATATGACCAGTCAAATTTACATCGAACAAGTTATTACGCTCATTATCTACCCCTTACGTAATGAATTAGGTGAAAATGTTGTGTATATGGATGGACGACAACACTCGACCATATCGCGCAAGAATGGTTCAAGAGAAGCAGGACATATCAATAGATTAGATTGGCCAGCCAACTCTCCTGACATGAATCCTATTGAAAACGTGGCATTTCGTTACTAGAGCCATTCATAATTATATTCCTCCACCTCAGACTGCAGATGAGTTAGTCGTGGCGGCAGAAGAGGAATGGAACAATATTTTGCAAAAGATCGTTAATCGCTTGATTATCTCAATGCACAGACATGTCAATATGCTATTGGAACATGGTGACGGTCATACCGAGAGAACTTGCTTTGTTACTTCTTTTATTCTTCTTTAATAAATTTTATCTTATCCAAAATGTCACACATTTGCTGGTTTTTAATTTTCTAAGTACTTAGTTTATCAAATATATTTTTTTTACAAAAAAAAAGATTCAGAAAACAATATACTTTTATAAATGTATTTGGTTTTCCTGACAAAAACATTTCTTTAACAAGAATGAGGGGGAGTCCAAGACTTTTGACGTTGTTTGTGGGTGCATAGATATAAATTGCTTATAGTTAAGCAACATAAAGGGATAATTTATTTATACTCGAACCATATCTAAAATCTGATAAGTGTCTAAAATACTGTAATCTTTCTAGTTCATCAAGTATATTTATATTGGGTGACCCATTTTTGTGATAACATAGTGACACCAACTACTTTTCAAATCAAACAAAAATTTATTACAATCTGGACCGAACAATGATCCTTATTAAATAGACTGCATAGTAAATAAATATTGAACAACTCTGCTTATAATGTGAGGTATATGAGGATGTCTCCTAAGATTAGAAAAATGGCAATGGGTATAGATTTATGAAAAACTTAAATATTTCTATTGACGTATTTTAAGAAAGAATTAAATTAAACTATAGTTCATGTTATTGTTCTAAAAATAAAAATACAGATATTATGAATTTTATATTATACAGGGTGTTAAAAATAAGCTTAGCCAAACTTCACCGATATATTGTATCGATGAAAGTAATTGCTTTGTTATATAACAATTTTGTATTCAAAGCTTAATAAGGAAGTTATAGGGTGTTCAATTTTATAATATTTTTTTAATTTTTATCCGTTACTTAAATACAAGATTATTTGACAATATTGGAGCGGTGATATTTTTTCAATATGAACTATTTATCTATGCACTCACTAGTTTAAAATGTACTTCAGTAGTGTAGTTACCGAGTGGGCAGTGTATATTTTTAAGAAATAAAAGTACGCTACTGACATTTGTAAAATTTCAATATATTTTTATAATTTTCGATCAATTTTGGACAAAAAAAGTATTCCAGTAAAGTGTTCCTAGCATGACAAGTCTTGAGTGAATTAGGGCTGTTAAAAATATGCTTAACGTTAACAATAAACACACTAATTACAAAAATAAAACTTTTAACTATTTATTGTCACAAACAATTATAGTTCCATACCTATGACATTTTTGATAGAAGTTATCAAAAGAAAAATTTGTAACAACATGTAACTCCCTTGTAAAACTTTGAATAAAAAACTGTTGTGTAACAAACCTCAACTATTTTCATCGATGGAATATATCGGTGAAGATTAGCCAAACCTATCGTTATCACTCTGTATGTGTAGGAATTCTTTATCGTTGCTCCTGCGTACCATAAAAAATATTTAAATAACAAATTTCGAATTCATCGTTTGTTGAATGACATGAAAACTCTCACAAATTAGATGCCTTACTATTATTTTAAGTAAGCACGATTCTGAAATTGTCAGATAAAATCAAGGTTTTCTTAGGGTCGTGAACTTGTCCTGTTACAGTTTACCCAAGTCCATCATGGACCGTCATATATGTACCATAAATGAAATTATATTGTGCAACATCTGGAGAAAGTACTTTCTTTAAAATTTTGTTAAACTACTAGGTAACTAAATAAATTGTTAACAATATCGTATTTATTACAAAAGATAATAATAATTAAATGAGAAATTTACTTGTACTTTTCTCATTGTTTAAAATATTTGTACATGTTCATTTTTTACTTTATTTAATTTAGTAAATTAACTTTTATCAGCGTATCAAATATAATTATTGTAAATATATGTGTCATATTATATTTAACAAAAGCTTTTATAACCATAGTTCTTTTATTTCTAAAAGGAAACAAGTTAGAGTTGCAAAGTGGGTATCATCAAAGTTTACACTCACAGAATACAACTTTCTTCACTCGACCACGTATCGATACTTTCAGTGTCCCCCGCCTATCATTTCTAGTACATATCAGTACGCAAACAAGACACTTCGACAAACACGGAATTTTAGGAAACGACTACTCTGCGGACTAATGCCCCCGCCAGCATTGAATTACACCTGGAAAACCTATAGCGAACAGTTAGTTACTCGTCAGCAGCCCACTAGACATATACCGGTTTCTAGCTTATTAGCTGTCATCAGTACGCCATAGGTGAGGTATCTGTCAATAGCTTATAGGTAAATGTATATTAAGTATTTTATTAGTTAACTTTAGAAGTCCTTATATTTAATAATAATGGCCCATTTAGAATATGTTAAATAATTTAAAATAATTTTTTAATTCAAATACAATGCATTTAAATAAAATTTCAAAAAACAATTATTTGTTCAAAATAATAAAAGCTTAACCAGAGTGTGAATTTGAAACGTTGAAAAATTAATCTTTTTTTTTTGTAGTGGTAGATTTTACTTCTTCCGCTCAAATCTCCACGCCTTGAGAGGCCACTATTTCCAATACAATATACAGGGTGATTTAGAACTTATCTAATAATAAATTTTTGAATGTACAGAGGACTCTTACAAATAAAATTTTGTAAAAATAAAAGCATTTCAAAAATGATTTTAAGAAAACCTTCCGCACCGCACTGGAAACTAGTTCACTGTAAAACCTGATAAGGTGTATAATCGGCGACTGGACAAGAAATTGAAAGAAATTACCAAGGAGAGAAATACATTTTTATACAGCAATTCAACTGTTTATGCCGCTATTGTTATTAATTACTAATAAAATTAATTTATATAGTTTAATTAGTAAAATAGTTTGACATACCTGATGTTACAACAACATTTTGGACCCGTCTTACCCAGTTTCTACAAACTAACACAAATGTTTCTGCTTCTTATCCATTTTAAACTTGTAACTTAATGGCAGCAGATATGATACTTTTGCGTAAAAAATCAAGTGTCCACTTCGGTGCAATATACTTCATTTTTTAAATATCCCCACAAAAATAAGTCCAAATTATTTAAAGTCGGGAGATCATGGCGGCCATGGTACTGGTCCTTCTCGTCCAATCCCTTGATAGTAATGCTTGGACACATGATACGCATATAATTGAGCTACGTGCATGATACGTCACACTGCTGCAATACGCTGTAGACGTCCTGGACCTACATCACTTTCACGATTCGGTTACATATTTCCCGAATCACGCCAGCGTTTTCACTACACTTGCACTCACTGCACCGTTGTAAAAGTAGCTGCATTTGGCACGTTTATTGAAAATCGTTCTAATAAAGCATTTTCACTTCACCATAAATTATAACTGTATCCACCAACTGCGAGCTGCTACAGACGTAAGCTATTTTTGATATTTGAAAAACTAATGTAAATACTTGCATCACGAAAGGTTGAGGTTAAGGTTGAAACTAATAGAATTTCAATTTTTTTTCTCGGAAACTATATGAATTTTATTTTAATTTTTTTTACAATATTGATTCCAATTTTCAAGACGCATCTATTCCCAAATTCTTTTAGATAAGTTCTGAATCACCCTGTAGATATAGCAGGAATTTTTAGGAAAAAATAAAATAAACTCTAACAGATATTTAAAGTTTTCTTTCTTCAATAGCACTCAATAAGTTACAGGACGACTGTAGGTGTCTAGGTACCAAACGGTTCCCGAGATGGGTGAGGAGAACGGACAAGGTAGCGTGGGGCGTGGTCGAGAGTGGTATAACATATATATTTATTCTGTAAATTTTGCTTATATTCTGTACTTTGGTAAGACCCTGTAAAAGCTATGGTAATGAACCAGCTATAATTCTCTTGAGGCAGAAAAGTGTCACAACTGCACAGCATTTAGATGACAAACGGTCCCAAACGGCTTGTTTGACCAAAGTTGCTAGAAGAGGCATTAAGCATAAGATGTGTCATGTCATATTATACAGTCATAACCGTATTTTTAGCCTTGAACTCCTGCCAAACACTATTTGAGCAGATTGTGTAAGATTTTCGTAGTAAAGTTGGCAGTGTTTACGGCAACATAAGATTAATTTCAAGGGAACAGAAAGCTGTTTATGTGAAAATATTGTTATACTTTTAATTTTTCAGTTGTATTAGAAGTCGGCAAATTAATAGGGTGACATCATACAAACATGTGTTTTATTTAAGTATTTTTAAAATTCGCTGGTTTATGAAAGATAAAGCAACATTGTTAATTCAATAAATATTAACTGAAGGACTAATTTGTATTTCCATGGAGATTTTATGTAATAATATTGTAATAGAGGCATTATATCATTCACGATAAAAATCATTATTATTAAAAAGCAGCAAAATTAAATAAGACAATTTTCTACAGAGCACTTTAAAGCGATGTTCCATGTTTCAAATAAAAGTTTTACATTTACTATTTTTCATACCATTCACTTGTTCAAGAATTTGTTTTTCAAAGTCAGCCATTTCTGGTGCCGTTTTAAGAATTATAAAATAATAGTCAATATATTATTCAAATGGAAGGCAGAATAAATAACAATGGACTTATACCAGACCAGTGTATACGATGACAACACATGCCTATTGTTTAAATATTTCAAATGAAAATAAGTCCAAAATTGTAAATTGTACATACTATTCAGAATGTTAATAAACATTACTAAAGTTAGCTAATAAATTAGAACCAGTTCCAGATTTATTTTCAATTTTTTGGTCAATTTATTGAAGCTAGAAAATGTACTACTAGAAAATTTGTTGAATGTAAAACAGATTTCACAAAATACAAACAAACTATTATTTTTCCATATACACGTCGGGCATAATTGCGTTTACAATTTATTTAAAAAAAAATTGTATCTTCAATATACAGGGCGTTTTCAAAAGAAGTGGCACAAATGGTACTAGTGAATCTACAGCTAAAAAGAACGCATTTGTATAAAAATTATTTTAGTAGGAGATACAGTTCAAAGTTTCCAAAGGAATATGGAAGAGCGGCTGTTGAAAACCAAAAAAGTATAATAGTCAAATTTTACATAAGTTTTCTACTAATGCATGTGCAACTTTTCAACAATTTCTGCAACTGAAAATTTCTGCGCAGTAGAAGGGGTTGAAATAAGCATCCATTTATTGCTACAATTTATTCGTCTGACAAATATTGGGTGTTCAAAAATACCTCTCACATAGTCTCGTTTATTTTAAAACTTTTACCTCTCTTCTGCTTTAAAATTAACCGTTTATTAACAAAAAAATAAAATTTCTTATCATTCGCCTTACAATTCACACGATTGCAACTGAAAAACATTTAAGTAGGCGGCTGTCATGATGCACTGTTCTTTTCCTCTGTGATCTCCATCATTTGAATTATTCATCTACTTTTAGCCTTTACACTCCCTAGCTTTGACGAAGACACCTTCATAGGTTCAAATTTCCCATTTTTCTCTACCAAATCTAAATACGCGACCGTTTCCTAAGTTTGACATGCCCAGTTAGCAGGTCTACTGTTATCCTTATCGATCTATGACTATGATTCAGTAGTTCGATAACTTCTTGATTTATCTAAGGTTTCTTACTACTATCTTTGGGTGAAGATACATAGTTGTGGAGAGATTTTTTAGAGAAATATCCTCAAAAATGAGCTCATCAACAGTATTGATTTGTTCAACCTTTCTCTAACAGTGTACCAAGACAGACAGGTCCATCTTCAACTCAGTAAACGGTCCTGATTCTATACAAGATTTGTCCAAAAACCGGTATTCACAAGTTGGACTCAGTGATTCACAACATGGCGTATTTTACAGAAGAATTTTGCTTTGAAGACATTTAAAATTCAAATATCACGAGAACCAAAGCCATTGAATCATTCAAGACATCGCGCATTTGTCAATTGGATCAAATAAAAACAAAATGATTTTTATTTAAAAAAAACTTTTTGTGGATTTGGTAAATTATGGTATTAATACGAAAATCTACGATCGATTCATGAAAAATGTACGAGTCACTGTTTGATGTTCAATGTTATTATGTGATAAAAAAATTTGTGTGCATAATTTCTGACATGATACGGGCGATATTATCGATAATCCTAATACTATTGTAAATTCATTTAAGAACTATTTACAAGGTGTTTTATTGCCATCTTGCAACAGAATACAATTCAGACAATATATTGCTACCTGTATTTAATATGCCTACAGTATACGTTATAGACATTTCTGAAGAAATAATATGACTAAAAAAACTTAAAAACAAATTAACAAATTACTTACTTCTAGTTTTTTTTCTATAGACTATTGTTACATTTTAGCATACCTGTTGGGCATTCTGTTTAACCTCTCACTTAATACGGAAATATTTCCTAAGACCTAGAAAGTTGCAAATATATGCCCGTCCATTACCTTACTTTGTAATTCCATAAAAGTTTTCGAGATCTCGTTATATAATCGCATATACCCTTTATAAGAATATTATTTCACTTGAACAACATGGATTCATAGAAAAAAGTCAACAATCTCAAGTCTCATTTGTTTCACTCAGTACATTTCCAGTATTATCGATCATTATGGCCAAGTGGATGTGATGTATACCTATGCTTTACTTTTACATACGCTTAAGATTTATGGGTTTTGTGGCCTTTTGTTTGAGGTACTTAAGTCTTACCTATCTAGTCGCCTGCAATATATTACCTGCAATAAATACTTCTAATCGTTATCCTATTACTTCTAGGATACCCCAAGGTTCTAATCTGGGTCCTCTTATGTTTTCTCTTTAGGTTAAGGATATTACTGCTGAACTTTATTGCCACAAATTGTTATATGGAGATGATTTAAAAATATATTCCTCCGTGTCAAGAATTGATGATTGTACGTATTCAACTTCAAGATCAGTTGAATAGGGTGGGGGCATGGTGTAATTTCAATCACTTCAATCTACCTAATAGAGCTAAATGTAAAGTGCAGGTGAGATATAAGTGGTCTACTTACTTCCTGCTCTGCCTAAGCGGCTCGACTTACTCATTTACAAAGGTAAAGTGGTCCCCTTTACCCATAAACTGTATCCCACTCTATTTAGTTATAAAACTGATTCGGAGATGTTGACACACACGAACACTTTAAGTTTAAAGGATTTGGGGATTTATTTTGACAGTAAATTAACTATCACTAGTCATATTTAGCATGTATTATTGTCCCGCTGCTATCACTAATATGGGGCTAAAGTGTTCTATTGCATTTATGTCAAATAATTACAGTACTATAATATGTAATTCTTAAGATACATTTAGTTGTAGTTTGATTTGTTTATATTCTGTTTTGGCAGTAATCTGTGATTTACTTTGTTACCTTCACATCTATTTGTTCTTGTTTCTTTTTGGTATAATGTATATATTTTTTGGTTTATATAGTTATTATGCAGTCATTAGTAGCGGTAGATGTATTTATTTGTCTTTAAATACGATTCATTTAATATATGTTTTAATTGGTGTTTTCAGTGTGGGACAAATAAAAATATAATCATTAATTAGTATGGCGCTATACCTCTTTGCAAATGGCATAATTAATTTATTGAAGCAATTCCTGGAAGCGTAATTCCAAGAATTGATATTAAATTGGCTACCGAGATCGTGTAATGTGACAAAGTGGGACCGTTTTGTTTAAGGTCGGGAAGGGGAATTGAGGGCTAATTGCGTTACTGTTTTTGCATTAAATGTCATACATTACAAATAAATAAATAAATTAGAGTAATTACCAATAATAAGGTTGAAAGCAATGCAATTTGCGTATTTTCTTCAAAAATCTAAAAAATCGCTCATTAATTTATCCGTAGGTGCTAGGTTTGGTTATTTTGCATCTGCTCTGTGTCAGTTCTTATGCAGGACACCCTGTATATCTAGAATATGAACTTAAAACACGACTTTCATACTTTATGTCGCTTATTACGTATTCTCTTTGAAGCGCCATCTACATCAATATAATGTGAGCACAACAGTACGCGTATAACTTATTAAGTAACTCCATACAAAGATTATACATTCACCGAGTTCTCAAACAAAAGGCTCGAAGGGCCCATGCCTAATTCAAAAGTACCTACCGCCGCACTTACCAGGCTTTTACCAGAGATAATTCAAGGCACGGATCGTAGGCAGAGACGTCCGCCGATTGTATTTTGGTTTATTGTTTCTTGTGAGCTTAGGTCGGTAGTAGTAGGTGTCCGTATTATGCACTTCCCACTTTGTTTTGTCTCTCTAACGGCCTTTTTGACGCCGGCCCGTCACTTTACCTCGCTATCGCGTAAGTACCGGTGAACAACGCGCACGGTTGTGTAATAAACGCGATAGTAGGTTTTCCTCATTTGAATTAAATTATCGGTGGTTTAACTTTAATTGAGCCTATCGGGCATGGTACGGAATATTGCCAGGTTTTGATGCAACAGTCGCATTGAGCACAAATGATATGCAGTGAACTGAATAATAAAGTCTAAAGGTTGCGTAGAATCAACGACAGAAATGATGTCTTCACAGCGGTTTAGATCGCAAAGTAATCTAAATAATAATAAGTATAGATGCAGTCGATAAATTCTGGGCAACCTTTCTCATATAAACAATTTCTGAAAATCACTACTTTCTATAACTTATCTAGCGACTTATGTCATTCATCATTGGTCCACCAGACCGGTTTTTAGCTTAGTATGCCGTAAGTGAGGGACCCTGAACCCGCGAAATGTAGCAAAGCTACATCTAGTGTAGTAGCCATTAGCAACTCCATAACCCTAACGGACCACAAAAACAATAAAGCGTCCTACATGCTGTAAGCACTATTGAATGCCTTCGACCTCTATTGCGATTCGGTGATAACGATATATACAAACATCATAATAACAGTCAATCATGATACATTTGTACGATGATGATTATACCAAATTAAACAAGTATTGCAATTCTAAAATTAAACTAAAATTGTAATAACAAGTTTTATTTTGCCCTACAAAACTCAACTCAAAACAAACTCAAACTCTGTTCTGTGCAATACAAAGCAATCATCCTGTATAGCTTAACACACTTGGACATTGTACCGACCCACTTAGATTCGTATGAAATAAGTAATTAGTTGTAGTAATAGTGTTACGAAATATTGCTGAATAAATAAAACAGTAACCTGGCCCTCGATTCTCTAACTTCCTTAACTATATTCTTTCATACTAAACCTCTTCTGTCCTCGTTCAAAATTAGTTCTCTGCTTTCATGTCCTCCCCTCATTTCTTCAAAATCGCGCAGTAGATGTTCTATCGTTTCTCTCTCTTCCCAACAGACCCTACATCTTCTCTCACTTTGATCTCTCTTTAAGTATCTCGGTATCTTCTCTGTTATCAACCTCTTATATTTTCAATTGTATCTTGAATCCTTTATTTTTGTTTTTTCTTGCCTGTCTATATCTTTGTCTCTTAGCTGTAATTCTTTTCTCATCTGTCTGCCTCCAGTTCTTAAGCGTTCTATTACTGTATTTTAGAATTGCTTTGGCTTGCAAGCTTTCGTTGCAGTTGTAAATGAATGAACAATTTCTGGGCTAGTTAGAGGGAGAGGAAATATTCTAACCAATATTATGCAAAGATGCAACAGAAATCCCAAAGACTTGAACAAATCTCAACTAAGAAAAGCTTTTAGAACTTGCAATTTGGAACACAGCTAATATAAATAGTGCAGGTATCGAATATAGATACAGAGCATAGAACTTAATTTTAGAGTTACGCCTGAGGAAGAGACATCTTTTGAAATGCCATTTAAATCGAACACGTGGCAATCAGCGCGGAAATTATTATTAACATACAATAAGGGCAAAGACAAACTCTATTACGCCCAATATGTAAATACAAAAGTTGCTTAATTGCTAATATGAGAACAAAGCACTAATAAAATCATACAAAAATTATTTGTTTGTATAATAGAAAATCCAAATATACTTATAATTAAAAAATACGGCAAAATGGCTGAAAATATACTGAAAAATTAACTAAAAGAGAAATCTAAACAGACCATACCTGTACACGGACACGTACTCAATTTAGCATGGTGACCGTCATAGCCATTCTTGAATGAATTGATGGATGGTACAGCAACAACAGTTAGGTAGATGGTCCCAAAGGCAAAATGCTTAATTCTCTGAATGTATGGAAGTATCCTCGAAGACGTTCTTCATGATTCAATAAAAATACACACGGTAAGTCAATGGAAAACATATAGAGAATACGATAAATCTGAATAAGATCTTTTTTTATTTAAAGGTGGTAGGCCAAGCACATCTAATCTATTGTCATAAGATCTGTGGGTTAGTTGGGGTACCCATTTGGAAAATCATCGTAGAACCGATTCAAGAAGAAGCATATCACAAGACAAGACGAGGAGACCAAACTATTGCATTGTATGCCAGTTTTGGATGAATAAATAGGTCGTGTATTCGATTGAAAAACTCTGCTGAAGGTGACTTAAAACATTTTTAAAACGTTGTAGGTTTTTAGTTTGCTTGGGCCAACTTAAATTATTAGTGATTATGACTTCAAGATTATTAGTTACAATATGGAGGACATTTTTATGTATTGAGAGAAACCAGCCAGTCTGAACACTATCTGTTGATATCGCTTAAATCCGGTTGAAGCGTTTGATTTGGCAAACGATCTGAGAATATTATAGTCTGTAAAAAACGCACGGCGCATGAAATTGTTCAACCTTTCACAATTATGGTTCGATTTTTGTCAGTATAATTGTTTTATTAAGAAATAAATTACGCTGAATTTCGTCGTCGAAGATAGTTTTAGATGAAAGTGTCTTCAATTTATGCGCCAATTTACAAATTCGCTTAGACTAATTAAAACAGCGGGTGACAAAGTGAATTAAAACAATAATGGTGTACCCACTATAATGAACTGTCAGTTATCATGTATAATTTACTATACAGTCTTCAACCGGGGGGATTTATTACACTGGCTGGATTATTTATCGCTACGCCTATGCAGCGAAACAATAAGCACCAGGATATTTAATAAGATTGACGAGATGTACTCGTATTATAGCATAGAATGTTAAAAATTTGATGCTGCATATGGAATGTAAAATATATATTTATTGGTCATCATGAAATGTTTCAGTAAATCTACATCATATAAAAAGCTGTGTTCGAATATACTGAAAAATTATCTGATCTAACATTTATATTCCATTGGTCCGTAATGCTTCAGGGGACTTATGCGTCTCTGATTTAGAATGTGCTGGAGTTTTAGGCACTACTTTTTAAAAAGTATTTACTGAGGAACCACTGAGTTACATTCAGCATCCCAATAGTTTTTGTGTGGATTTGGTACCGGTACCCGATAGTTCAGCATCAGCACTCAAACGCTATACTTCTTCTTTAGCAGAACTTTTATGTATTATATTTAAATTTTCTCTTGCCACGTCATATCTGATTGGTTGATAGCTACTTCAATTGCTATATTCATGAAATATTCAAGGTTATTTATCTTAAAGTTCTAGAAAGAAATATAGTGTCCCAAATAATGCATTTCTCCTTAACGCATAAACTTTTATCAACATCTCAACACGGTTCTATCCCAGGCAGATCTACTACTATCAACCTGTTCTTCTGTTTAAATCAATGGTCGCCTGCTTTTGATTTGTATTATTCCAAAGCCTAGATTATAGACTTCTTTTAAAATTTAACCATTTGGGAAATCAAGGTGAGCTGAATTTATGGATTTGCAATTATTTGTGCAATAGAACATTCTCTGTTTGTGTTCGATCAGATCATTCTTCAAGTACGGTCCAATGTTCCACAGGGCTCTGTTCTTGATCCACTTTTGTTCTTGTTATATTCGGCGGATCTTAGTGACCTCATAACTATCCGTCATAGTTTTTATGCTGACGACACACAAACATATGGAAATTCTCTAGAACTGCCAAAAGTGAAGTTAGATATTTATAGAGTGTTTTCATTAAAGCAGGTTAGTAAATTTAGATAGATTAATTTCTTTAGATAATTATTGAATAGAGCTTTGTCTGTGGAATTGTTCATTAGCATACCTAGATGTTTGGTATCAGAGAACATACATATGACTTCATTGATAGGAATTGTAGGAGATTTGATTTATATTAGCCTAAAATACCTCTCTAATCCATTTAAAAAAACCTGCATATTATTAAAAACATTTCAAAATATCAGCCCTAGAATGTTAATTTATTTTCAATGACCATCAAAATAGCATTGCTTACATGTAGTTAATATCTCTGAAGAACTAGTCTACAATTGTCGTAGCAAAATATGTTATTTTTGTGCATTCTCTGATTTTTTTAAATATATAGATAATATTTATTTTACTGAATTTCTAATAACAATTTCTTTAAAAAGTCTGTGTATCTATCTAAATTACTCACATTTGATACCAATAATTTTCATCAGGAAATGAGGAGGCAATTTATCAAACACATGAATAACTACTATGACCAAAGTACTGTTATATGCATTTCAACGAAATAATTTTCAACTCAGATGAATATATAAGTTAGTTTTAATACCGTAGAAACCAACGATTTTAACAGAACATATTAAATGATTGATGAATCGCCTCCGTACGAAATATACAGAATGTAATTTCCCTACACTTATCTCGAATCTGTTTCGGATAAGATGCGATCCATCATCTACTAAAGGAATAAAATCTACTATTTGGACAGTTTCTCACAAGTTGTTTCGACATCAACATCAAATAACATTGTTAAGAAAATAATTACCCAGCATATAGCGTTAATTATTATTGCACTTTTATGGCATTTTTAATATGAAGCGAAGACACGCCATAAACACATGCGCCGGTATAAATGGTTTATGGTTTGTTGATGTTACATCGAAATAGTGCACGCATATCCTCGGGTCAAAAACTGCATTAAATCATTAAATAAGCCCAGAAGGACTGCCTTCATCTTTAAACTCGACATTATCCTTCATTTAATCCAGACACTGACTGTTGGTGTTGGTACGACCGCAGCCGCTTCTGTTTATTTGGTTACTTTTTTCTTTGTCGAGTTTGGTGAAACATGTGGCTGTCTAGTTAAAAATACACGGGCTTTTAAGGAGAAACGTTCTTAGGGTTTCTGCACGTCTTTGGTACTTCCTTCCAACATTTTTTTATTGTTTTTAAATGTTACATCTGTCGGTAAAGGCTGCCTTTTTGATTTTTAAATTAATTAAATTTATTGAAACGAAATATACAGGGTGTCCCCGATTTTTCGTTGTTAACTTTGGGAAATGATGCAGTATGAAAAAACATAGGGGTCTTTCTTATAACAGTTTTCTCTTTGACACTCCGTTTTCCTGATACAGGGCGTTCAACTTTAAAAAATCATATTTTATTTTTTGATCTATTAAACAAATAAATACGTTTTCTTTAAGCTTGGTATATTGTAATAATAGTAAAATGTGAATGTGTTTAACTAAAGCCAGTGGCTTTAATAATTTAATTTAATGGAATAAATGTTCGAAATGTGTTCTCTGAACCTCCTGAAAATAATAAAATTTGTTTTTGCACTCTTTACGCACGATAAATTTTTCGAACATTGAATTAGTATTATTATTGTTATTAAAGAAAAATTAAATCATACGTATTGTTAAATATTTTATCAAGTCTGAGGACAGGTTTTTCTTCTTTTGAACGATCTGTCAAGGTTTGACAGGCATTGTGCTATATATCTGACTAGATTCGATATCTGTAACAAAAATATGAGTGTTCCATTTAAAATAAGAGAGGTGACGTCATTTCTGGAAAAACCGAAAAACCCACATAAATGTTGATATCTTAAAAGGATTTTATTTAGAAAACCGTTTATCAGTTTCAAGGGGGGGAAGGTGGCAAGACTTTATTGCCGCACTGCATAACAAATAAAAGCAACGGTTTGTAAACAATTTAATTTAAATGATATGCACTTTAGTGAATACTCTAGTGAGATTGAGATCCGGTGATAGAGCTGGACAAACAACCAGCTCGACCAATTCATCTTTCCCGATAGATCGTATTTAACTTATAATTTCAACATGCTGCTATAATCGCACAACAAACTGATTTGACATGACATCTGTCCTTAGTATTGTTACAAAGAAATGAGCATTTCCTACTTTAATTCTATAATATTTGTAAGATCCTTGTAGGTAATTCCATAAAAAAATATAGTTAGATAAAGTCGAAATATCTGAATAACAAAGCTTCCTCAGAATATCCTCAAGAGCACTTTTTTCAGAAAATTTAATATAATTTTAATATTTACACTGAAAAAATATGTTTTATCATTGGCGTATAAGATGGGATAGGGACTTAAAGTACGAACAAGACCTCATACCTACGACAGTGGTTTTAGTTTAAAAAAGTTTTTCACGTCAAAATATTTACTGCTTACTATTAATACTACATAGTTCGAAGGAAGAATTTGTTTAGTTGGTAAAAAAATTAAAATATGTTTTTGAAACTGAACGCGCTGGGTCAGAAAAACGGAGTGTAGGTATACAGAGGATTTCTAAATGAAGTGAGTTTCTTCGAAAGGGCAACAAAGGACGGGAAACATCATTTTTATTAAACAATGCGTTCCAGAAAATTAATGAAGAATTATTGACACCCATTCTCAATCAACTATTTACACCGCAGTAACTCTGCCAAGTTCAGTGTACAATGAGGGCGCGGCGTTTTATTTTAAGATGCCTTATTCAAATCAAGAATTAGCAGATATGGCATCATTGTATGGGTTATGCGAATATGATTTTTATAACATTTTCTTTGTATGAGCCGCAGAATGTTTTAAATAGAGAAGAAGAGACTTTACAACTTTACACCTTGTCAAGAAAGCTCGAGCCGAAGTACCCGAGAAGCGATTCTTGCCGTAGCGTCCGTAATACCAACAACAGAAACCGAAACCAATATCACCTAGCACTGTCCTGATGCACTGCCAGCAAAGTAAATATGTAATAATCTAAGCTGCATAGTTAACGGCCCTCTTTGTCTTCCTTACAGTTCAGGAACGACGTATGTCGGCGAGTTGGTAGACGAGAGACTGCATAGTTGCCGAATTTGTTGTCTACGCGTCATAAAATTAAACGACTTATTAAAAACGTTATTGCGAATTTACGAAGTGCTAATAATTCTAAATGTCATATATACATATTTGATACTAAATTTTATAAAGACAAGGACTTATTTCCGTGAAGTACAGAAAGCTTGTTTTGTGAGATATTACAACGTTGCATTCAAATAACGGCTTGTTGCCGCCGTTCCGAAATAAGTTTTTATATTCGAGCAGCGGGTTCGACTGGGGTAAAATAATACTGATTTGCGACGAGATATGCCACCTCGTTTTGAATAATATCGAGTTAGATAATTAAAATAGACATCATCTATAGAATTATTATAATATATTATGCTCATATTCTAATATTTTTTATGTTATTTTCTTGAAATTATATTGCACCACTTAGTTTCGGCGTCTTTTGAAATTTTTTATATTCCCTTATATCGATGATATGTACCGTACCAAAGAATATAGTTTTATTCATTTTGATATTATTACCTACTTTCATGTTTCTTGTTTAAAAAATGAATAAATAAAGTTCAAAATGTTCTATTCTTTATGGGAAAGGGTGAGGTGAGATCAGTGGTTTCTTTACCGAGAGCATCAAAATATTTCGAGCGGCCCTTGCACTTTAAAAACTACTGCATAGAATATTTTGCACTTACCTCTCGAAAATTATTTCTTAGCACCCATGACAAAATGTCTGTGTATAACGTTAAAATATATCGTATATGTTGTATATTTTCCATTAGGTAGCCTAGCTACGCACCGGTGTTTGTGTAAATTAACAGAGTACGGATCATTAACCCGTACTCAAATTAGCCTGTTTTCATTACAAACAAGCGATATTCCGAATTGCGATCCACCTAGCCTCTTTAATAGACGTTTCGGATATATAGAGCAGTCATGCGAGAGGATTGAAATAAATATCGAAAATTGGTTTATTTCGCACAGGAATCGGAGAGTTAGGTCACTGGCGTAGACAAAATTTTCCTTAAGGAGATAATTCATAAAAACAAAGAAAAACTATACAGGATGGTTCCGAAGTTCAAATATTTTTGTAACGTGCAGAATTAAAGAAGGAAAAAGGAAGAAACTTGAAAATAAATACAAGCCCCTCATAATTTAATTTTTTTTTGTCCGACTGTCAAAAAACCGACTTTTTTATTAGCTATAGATACGCAAAATTAGCCGTCATTTAACGGCAATGAACAAAAAACACGCTATCGTGAAAAAATGGAAACAAAAACACGCGATCGTGAACAATAATATATTAGGCCGTATTTATAAAACAGATGATTTGCTTTTACTTGTAGAAATCGAAGCATTTACTTCATATTCTATTCATACAAATTTTTCTTATGAATAAAATATGAAGTAAATGCTTCGATTTCTGCAAGTAAAAGCAAATCCTCTGTTTTATAAATACGGCCTATTGTCATATTAGTGTTAAAAGTGTTACTTTTGTGGCGAGTAAATTTAGTATTTACGGGGCGAAGCGCAGCGTAGCTAAGCGGATGCAAAATTGTGACACAAAAAAGACATTTTTAATCCGTATAAAACATGGTATTTTTTCTCCAAACATTGAACTATTAATTTGTATTTTGAAATTATTCTAACCGAATAATAAAGTAGGTAAGTAGGATATATCGCTGTAGTCATGGATACTTTGTCAATTGAGTTCATTTGTGCTTGTTTGTGGTTCAATTTGCTGAAATATTTTTGATCTAAGTATTAAATGTGTCAGCTTTAGCTCCTTGGATTAAAAGTGAATACTTTTGTTGCTAAGATACCATTTTTTTTACTTAGTCCTGACAGTCAAAAAATGTTTTATGGCCCTTTCGAATTCACATTCTCAGGCGCCATTTAAAAGACACTGATTTGCGCACTTAATAGAAATAAATATATTGTCTAACTCATTTATATTTGGCAGTAGGTACATGGTTAAATAATAAACTTTCAGTGGTAAGTAACTACTTTGGACAGTTGGCCAAAAAATATTGTTTATGTTTTATGGGCGAAATTAGTATTTTATAATTATTGTCAGGTCATCCTGCCTGGGTACAAAAAAAGAAAATTATGAATTATATTCTGGGAACAAATTAAACGCTCCTTAAATTATTTAACTGCACGATACATTTTCCGAATACCTATAATAATATAGAAATAGGATATTTTATTTGAATGCACGATACATTAAGAAATGTTTGGTAAACATAATAACTGTTCGGTTAAAATTATAAATTCTCAGTGAAAAATGTATTCGCAAACTGGAAATAATAGTTGCACGAGGGAAAAAATACATGTTCGATAAAAACAACAAATGCTCTCTAAACATATAAATGTGTTCATCACAAATTGCTAGTTAAAAATAATAAATGCTCGGTAAAAATATTAATTGCTCGATAAAACTATTCATCGCCGGATAAGAATATTAAAAACTCGGTAAGAATATTAAATACTCGGTAAAAATATTGAATATTTAATGAGATTATTAAATGAACTGTTAAATATATATATGCAGAAAAAACAATAATTACTCTGTATAAAGTGTAAATGCACAGTTTTAAAAATTATTTGCAGAAAATAAATTCTCAAGTTTGAAAAATTTAATGTAGGTTAGGTTAGGTTAGGTTAAACAATGAAATCAGCCCGGGACAGTCTTTTGTTCATTTCACTGCTTGCAAATCATTCTATTGCGCACACGCGCTTTTAGATTCAAATCTGCGAACCAAAATTAAATATCGTGCATAAAGTAATGAACACTTTTGAAATTTGTATCGTGCAAAATGAATAAAGTATCGAAACATACTTTTAAAACTTATCGAGCATTTATTATTTTTATTATGCAAATGCTATTTAAATACCGAGCATTCTTATATTGCATTCATCATTAGTAGTCAAGCATTTCTCCTATTTTATATTGCAAAATATATTAAAATATCGAGCACTTTATTGGGACCCTTATATTTTTATTTGGCAGTACATGGTCAGTTTTGAGTGTTTTATAAAATCGTATAAACTGTTCTAACTTAGTGTTAATGTAGTTAATTCGCAGATACGTAAAATCGTTTCTCAGATTCAAGAAAGTCAGACACAAATTTGGGATTATACAAGTTAACTTTATTCCAAATGTTATAATTTTTTTTGATATGTTCTACCTACATCGTGCTCACATTTGAGGAACATACTTTCTAAATGAATTTTATCCATTATTTTAAATTTAAAAAGATTAAGAAAATCTGTAACGTGTGTAGATGCTTTTACCGAAAAAATATCTAGATCTAAAATGAAACAAATGTCACAAAATCAAAATGTCTAAATACAAAAATTTACCTTGGAGCAAATTTCATTAAAAAAATTAAAGTTATCTTTAAAACTACTTTAATTTGATTTAAATTGATTTATTGTCGAGGAAGCTACCCTTAACATATGGCTTATTTGCTTATTGACATCCTGTATATTCAGTGACCGACTCGATACTTCGCTGGATACATACAAAAACTTTGAAAATGTCGTGAAGTTTACTGACACTCAACAAACCAATTTTTAAAATAATATTTTTATATAGACATAACACATACATACCCCACTGAATGACGTGCATTTACACACATATATCTTTATTAACGGAAACGAGGGAAATCAAACTGATCCATAATGTTTACATGTGGGAGATATATGTATAATTATATAATGGGGGAGTTAGATGGATGTGTTTCAGGGAAAAGATAAATGAGATTACTCAAATTGGGGCGCTTTATGTTTGTTAGTAATTTAGGGTGAGTTTTTGAAAAGAGCTTATTTCGTTTGCTAAATTAATTGAGTTTACTATGTGTAACCAATGGCTAAAATGTAAATCAGGACTTCACGATCAATAATTAAATTACAATTTAGAAAAATAATATAATTATGTGTCATACTTTAATATTGGCTTTATAACATAAGCTGATAAATGCGCATATACTACAATAGACGTTTTTTATACTCTCGATGTCAAGGAAATTCGAAACCCAGGTTATTATTACAAATATGACCCAGGCGTGGGTTGGTGGTGTTGCAAGAATTATCGAATAATGTACAAACAATATCAAAATGAACTTTACTTCCAAAACATATTCACAATGTACTACGTAGTCCCATAAAATGTAGCGGTACCAGTTAATAACAAGAAAAACTGTAACCGATGATCGATCAACTTTTACACGGTTTTATAATTCATATTAAAAGTAACGTTTCTCAGCTGCCAAGCATTAAAAAGATGATACATTCATTTTTTAATGGACCCAATAACTTATCATTATTAGGTATAAGATTTAATAAAGTGTAATTTTCCGAATATTATAAAATTTTATGAATTCTTTAAAGATACATTTATATGGAACTGATGCTCCGAAAATACAGACTATTATTGGATCTTTTTCGCAAGCGAAATTCTGTATAAAATTTCGATAAATAGCACGATTACTTTTAAATCTTTCCAGTCTCTTGAGAAATTTCAGTGAAATATGGTAAGCTAAAAAGTAATCGTGCTATTTATTAACTACATTATGTTTATACAACATTCTGTACAGAATTTCCTGTGTGACAATTTGAAACTTATAATGGTTGTATATGAGGAACTCGATTTCTGTAATATAGGGAGTAACACAAATAATGTATTAAAAGCCGCTTTATAGTCTGCAATTCTTTTTGCAAGTTGCAAGTCTCTTGCAAGTAGGCATGCGCATTGAACAGCAGCGTATTGTAAAAGGCGTCATATCTGAAAGGCTGCTCTTGCACTTTCAAAATATAGGTCTTGCTCAATTTTTATTACAGCTTTTCTGTAATTCTGGGAAATAATTTAGTGATACGCAAAAATTTCTAGGCTGAATTGTCAAATTCAAACTTCCTTCCCTTCTACTAGTTTATTGTATTTTATATGTTATGCTGTTTGTTACTGTCACTTTTTGGATAAACAATTTAATTTTTAGTGTGTATCCGGGTTGAAGGATTGGTATAATTTCTATCAGCAGGTGCAAAGGATTATTGCAAAAAGAATTGCGGACTGTAAAATGCCTTTAAGGACGTCGCATTCTGGAATAGTGTTTTATAAAGTAAACATACCTCTATTTAATTGTTTTTATAGTTATTGTGTGAAATGGGGGTTCTCTATTAGTTAGAAGACACTTGTAAATTTCTCAGAATTGAATCCGTAGTTGCATCGTAAAAATCTTAAATAGAATATTTTTGTGCATTCTTTAAAATTTTCAATATTTAAAGTCAAAAGAATACATTTGATGATTTGTTTACATATCCTGTAACTTTAATTTAACTAAAATTTAAAAAGGCTAACTAATAGGTATATAACAAAACAAATGTTTTGTTGTAGGTACGTACATAAAACTCTTTTTTTTTAAACCAAAATATTTCAGCTTATTATTAATTTTGTAACATAATAATACATATTTTTTAGTTACTTAGGTAAAGGTAAAAGGTAATTAAGCTTACTGGTAATTAGGCCATATTTGGCCCTTTTTGCCTACTAACTTATACTACCCTCCACCCTTACAATCACAAACATCCATGGGTAGGACAGAAAAATTCCTGCCCCGTGTTGGATTCGAACCAACTTCCGGCCGCTCGTGCTTGCCCTGGCAGCGACTGCTCGTCACCGCCTTGACCGCTCGGCTACCGTCAGCCCTTTTAGTTACTTAAGTACATATCTACATTATTTGAAAACCTAGCTGTTATTAATGATTTCGTTTTACAATTTACCGTTGCATTTTTACACCTCTCATTTCAGCATTGGTGATTTATATTAAATAGTCATCGTAATTAAATCTACCATAGGTAGATTAGATAAATATACTTTTAAATAACATGTTGTGATTTTAAGAAGTAGTTCTGTTTAAAATAAATCTAAAATTTTGTTTAACCAATAATAAAGCCTCGTGGTAGACGAGTACCGAGAAATTGTAGGAGGCAATGACGTCACGCCTCACGATCCGAAGCGTGCCAATTTGATCTTATATATTTCGAAAACTACTTATCAGATCGACTTTAAATTTTCTGAGTTGATCATACATCATAAATGCTTCATAAAAATTAGGCAGATAGTGTAATTTGAGCTTTGAACAAATGACCGTACTGTAATAAAGCAGAACAGAAACAATAAGTAATATTAAGTTAAAACAATACGACATTAAATATGATATACAACATCTTCCTCACCTCATAATTTATAAATTAGGCAGATAAGAAGCACTACTTGTCAACATTCACTGTCTTCCAGCAAAACTCTCTGACCAACTACCTACTTTGTACTTACTTATCCAAACACGTCTCGCGTTCCCCTGTTGATAACCGTCTGCTCAGCAGTCTCTTTTCCAGCTAGCACACGTATTAATTTCAGTATGTGTTAGTGTGGTGTCATTCATTACGCATTACAAAAACAATAAATTTAAGTTGATGTTTAACTAAAGTTGTGTTCGTCATCACAATGGTGAATATGCATGATATTTCTAAATGCATGCAGATAAAAGAATGTATTATTTTAATCGAAATGCCGTTTGTCCTAAACAATTTCTTGTAAAAATAAACCTACAAGCGGTATTTAAAATTTCAATCTGGCCATGCCCCCAGGAAACGATCGCCGCCACAGCGAATAACTGTGACGTCAGAAGCCGTTCGCGCGGAATTGTGCTGTATAGCCTGTATGCGATTTACATAATTTCGGACAACGCGGTACATACGTTTAAAAGAGTTAGTTTGTCGTTTGTGATATTTATTAAGTGTTATTGGCAAAAATCATGAAGTGGCTAACATCTGTCGATAGATTTCGGAACTGCTATAGGAGTGAACAACAAATTACTTGTATAATAGAGGTGTGAAGTTTTGTGTGTTTTGTAATATTTTGCTATAATTTTTTTTGCATAAATAGTACCAGAACAGTTTGAAAATAGTATATTTTTATCTTGAATGGAAAGAGAATCGTAAAACTGACAACAAAACAGATGAAAGTATGTAGCAAACATTTTCTTGTAGAGGATTTTAGGCCAGGTAATTATAACAAGGTTATGTTGCGAATTAACAAAGAATGTTTTTAAATCTGTATTACACACACTGCCAATTTTCTTCATTGAATACAATATACAGTATGCGCCAAAAGTATGGAATAAATTCAATAAAACGAAACAATTATCTATAAATCCTCGAACAGGTCGATTTTAATTAAAAAATACATATTTTAGCGTAAAATGCGATTTTCAAATGTCATTTGTTTTTGAGTAATGACGTCATCGATTTTTTTTTAAATGGCAACACCATATTTTTTCTTTGATTCTGAAAGATCGTTTAATTCTCTATCAGATAGTACTAAAATTTTGCCCTCTTACATAGGAAAGTTTTCGAGTAAATGACGATTGAATGTTAGAAAACGTAAATTTTATCCATAAAAAAGTAACAATTCTGAGGTAGAATGGCCTGCAAGATCGCCAGATCTTACACCTCTTGACTATTTTTTATGGGGATACTTGAAGTCAAAAGTGTACATTAATAAACCACGTAATTTAGAAGAACTTCAAAATCGCATTCGGGACGAAATACGCAGAGTTACCCAGAAATCATTCATAATGTGCAAGAAGAATTTCTTCACAGACTTGCGCATTGTCAAGAAGTTGGTGGATGGCAATTCGAACATTTAATTTAAGTATAAAATTTAATCAATTGTATTTTATTTTACATAACTCAGAATTGTTACTTCCTTATGGATAAAATTTACGTTTTCTAACATTCAATCGTCATTTACTCGAAAACTTTCGTATGTAAGAGGGCAAAATTTTAGTACTGTCTGATAGAGAATTAAACGATCTTTCAGAATCAAGGAAAAAATATGGTGTTGTCATTTAAAAAAAATCTATGACGTCATTACTCGAAAACAAATGACATTTGAAAATCGCATTTTAAGCTAAAATATGTATTTTTTAAATTAAAAATCGACGTGTTCGAGGATTTTTCCCAAAAATAATTGTTTCGTTTCTATTGAATTTATTCCATCCTTTTGGCGCATACTGTATATTTTTGGGGTGGCTGAACTAAAGCAGACGTCTGTAAACACAGGTTGTTGACAATTTCAGGTTTCTCACGTTCTACCTCAAACAAAACTTGTGAGGCCTCCCCTCACCTTCTTCTAGAGGTCGCACACCCTGTATAAAGTCAACAAAGTAAAACGAATAAATCATGGTAAAAAGCGGTCTATCCAACAAATTTTTAAGTACAAAAATCTTTTGAAAATATGCATTTTCTTAAATTTAACTGTTTATATAAATATTGTAATAACATAAGCTTACTTATTTAGTATGACATGTAAGATTGTTCACTTTTATTTATAAATATGTAAAAGCAATTTGTTAATATGTGGGGATTATTAAAAGTTATCTTACATTAGAAAAATTTAAATAGTAGCAATGAATGTTCTGAATATTTCTCTTTACTGTGAAAATTTTGCCATATCTTTTAACCTGAACGTAACCAACAGCAGGAATTTCACCTTAATTTTCTCGAACGCATGTATATTGTAAACAAATAAATGAAGTTACATTTAACAATACGTAACCGTAAGTTCACCACATCACCACTAATAATTATTGTAATGTTAAAAGTGGAAGATAGACACACCTGCTTGTTTTGACTCCCCGTATTTCTGCAATAATGAAGTTGGGATTTACAACAATGAAGTTTATAAGCATAAATAAATACACTCGTGGCAAACTGTCCAATTGTGCTTGCAAAACCCACTTCCTTCATCGTTTACACCTTACACAGTATTTACATTATCTATAACCCAAAAATGCCACGAACGCAAAAACACAAAACATCGTAACAGTGTGTATGTATATCTACGGAATCATAAGCAAGTTAGCGGCATGTAATGTCAGACCAATGGTATTGCGTTTTCGGCCGCTTAGTTTTGATTACATTCCTGGACAATTTATTAATGTTATTATTATGTGATTATTGCCACCAGACACTTGTTCTCATCTTTCAATATGTTTGGAAGATTGTCCTGTAATATATTTCAAACCAATACAAAATGTATGCAACTTCCCCATTAAAGATTTGAAGACAATCCTCCACCACCACCACGAGCTATAAACGTCCAGAACAAAAAATGCAGGCTTACCTTCCAAGCTACCACTCCGTGGGCTATACATTTCCCCAAAACAAAGTACACGATTCAGCCTGCCCACACGGTGCTTGTTACATAACAATGCAGCCACTGTTGGCTCGACAGCAGCAGCTTACACGACAAGCCATCAGAAATGCGGCGTAACCCGGAGTACACTGACTTAGAGCTAGAAATGCACCAAGGGGACGGAAAACAATGTTACATCCTGCCTAATATGGCATAGACGGGCAGGTTTATGGCGCTCGGCATTCGCTGCGGACTTCCATCCGTACATGTATGCCGGGTTTTTATCGAAGATATAAATAAACCACCGATGGGAAGAAATGGTTTTTGCGAACGGAGGCCAATGGATCTGGCCGATGATGGTGGCTCCAATACGCGGACAGAGGGCTCGCCTTACTCTGCTCCTTTCTAAAATTAAACCCAGAAGAATTAGTCACCCACATTCGTAGCCCGTAATTACGATGTACATCGCGCTCGAAGATGCGGTTAAAGCCATGTTGGACGCGGTGGATATTAATCAACGTGATTCAAATATGAAGATACCGATATTAGTCCTCATATAATTTAACGTTTTGAACGAAGCGCCCAGACAACAGTCTTAAATGGATGTAATGAATAAGACACTGCAACACACCTTCCCTAGGTGATTTGTAGGAATTTCAAATATTTAACGTATGACTTAGGTATATTATTGGTCTTCTTTAAATATGAGTTCAAGTAAGTTGAAACACTACAACTTTGGTCGTTTGTTTTCTTGCCCATCTACCATCACATAACATATCATAGCAGATGTTTATCTTAGCTTGGTCAGAATCAGAGATCATTGGCACAGACCTTAAAGTCACATGTCGTAAGTATATAGAAAGCAAATTGTTTTTATAAAACTATATATTTATTAGTTATGCGCCCTGCCACTGCGTTTTTTTGTATAGTCTATGTAGTTTATATTGTTTAAAAAGCAGACAACGATATGAACTGTAGTCGGATACTGCCCAGTGGCAGTGTAAAATAAAAATTTAAAAAAGGTTTAAATTAGGTTATTTATTTGATTCACCATAATTTCAGGTTTCAGGAAAAACATAAATCTTTTTATAAAAATCCAATATAAATCTTTTTGTACAAACAATTCCTAATGGCTAAAATCGTTCAAAGATTAGAAGTGATTTTTTTATAAACTGATATCTACTGATAATAAATAGAATTAGAGTCAGAATTAAAAGACATTTAAGGAGTTTAAATGTAGAGACGTCGACAAAAATATTCTCTTAAATATGTGAATGGATAGGTTTCAGTTAAAATATTCGTTCCCCATGCTTATTAGCAGGAATTCATAATATACAGGGTGATTTAGAAATTATCCGAAAATTTGTGGATATGTGCACCCTTAAATAAGAAATAGATATTACCAAAACATATTATAATAAAAGTCTAATAGATTTCGTATAAAAAATGTTTAAAGTTCTTACATATACAAGAGTACGTAGCTAGGCAACTGTACCTCAACGGCATCTGATATACAAAACAAGTAAACAAGTTTTTGCGCATATCAGTACGCCTACCTGGCGAATAGGATTGGAGTGGGATATGCTCTCTAGGTGGTAAACTAACGAGGTCAGTAGTGTTTTATTTATCGAGGGAGTGTCAATCTTTGAAATTTTCAAAATGGCTGATATGTACTGCTGAGTGCTACCAATGATTCCTATTCATGAAATTTTTACGGCAGTGTGCAACGTGGACGTGATACTGATAATTTACGTACAAATTGTGGACGAGATGGTGGCCCCCGCGTAACCACAACGTATTATAGCAGTTAAAGGACAAGTGTTGAATGGTCTGTGAAAATTCGTGAATGTATACAAGGCAGATTATTAGACAGGAGTATCCCAATCAACGGTGTGGCGCTTACTACATGAAGCTCATTTACAGTCATATCATATTCAGCGTGTTCCAGCACTGTTGCCAGCGAATTATCCATGGCGAGTTAGATTTTGTGAGTGGTTGTTGCAGCAAAATGCTGAAAATCCCCAATTTACTGCTGATGTAGTAGTTATAGATGAAGCTTTATTTCCTCGATACACGTTTAGCAACTCAAAAATTTGCACGCATTTGAATGGTACCACTTCCAACATCGTTTTTTCAATGAATGTTTGGGCAGGAATTGTTGATGAGCACCTAATTAGACCGTTCAAATTATCCAATCGTATGGATGGTTTACAATATCTCTATTTATTCGCAATGATCTTCTCGCCCTTCTTGAAAATGTCCCCCTAGCTGTGGGACAATGCATGTGGTATTAACATATTGGGATACCTTCTCAGTTTCGGCTAGATGTTCCAAATTATTTCCAAATGCACGAAGTACGGTGGATTGGAAGGAGTGGACCGGTAGCATGGCCTCCAAGATTTCCCGATTTAAATCCTCTTGACTTCTTTTTGTGGGTCCATTTGAAAGATGAAGTACCGAAATGGTAAGCGTCGAGGATTTGCGCGAGCGTATCGCTACCGCGAATAATTTACGCAATTTTTCTTTCAAATGAGTGTAACAAAATTTAATTAATTTTAAAGACACGGCACTTTGGTCTATCTTAATATTATTTTAAAATAAAAACGCTGCAAATCTTTTTTGCGCCGATGTCGGTTTAATCACAGATCTTCGGAGGTCTTTTTCGTGCGACATGTGACATCGCCAGTTTGCATTGTCTCTCCATTACAGTAGACCAAATGCCAGCGGCGTGCAATTAAATATTTTTTAAAAGTTTTCAGAATGCGTATATTATTTTTTGCATTGCACATGTATGTTGAATATTTCCATTTTTTTCAGATAAGTTCTGAATCACCCTGTATAAAAAATATATTTTTTACTATATATTGTCAACAGCTAGAAGCACATAATATATATATTTCATTCAAAAAGTGCAGTTATTCTAATTTCCACCTACACTCCGTTATTAAAATACGTTCAACAATGACACAACTAAATTTTTAATTATGAATTGCGTGCTACAAAGATATATAAGAGGAAACGAACTGTGCTGATAGATGAAGGTTCTATGCTAAGTTTAATAATAATGTGTTTCAACAATTAAAACTCTTTAGATTCCTTCTAATTCCAACGCCCTTGGTTAATTTTGGACCAAATTTGACCAAATTGTTATTCTTTCTATTATTTTATTTTAATGAGAGTAATTGTTGAATTGTTGTTAAGAAAATAGATGAAATAGAGCAACATTATGAGAGGAAAGAAATACGTAACTTCTACAGAGAGATAAAAAAGGGAAAAAAGATAAAGAAGGAAGTAATATATGTGAGAGATGAAAGTGGCATTCTAATTGGAGAGGAAACAGAAGTGAGAGAAAGATGGAGGCAATACTTTGCAGATATGTTGAATGAAGAGAGTGTAAGGGAAGAAGAGGTTCACGAGGAGATGATACCGGGAAGAGAAGAGGAAGTAGAAGAACCTACAAAAAAGGAAATAGATATAATTATAGAAGCTTTAAAGAATAACAAAAGTCCAGGAAAAACGGAATAACAGCAGAGAACATTAAGTACGCAGAAGAGGATTTAAGACAAAGAATATACGAAATGATACAAAGGATCTGGAGAAGAGAATGTATGCCTGAAGATTGGAGAGATGCTATGATTATACCAATCTTAAAAAAGGGAGATGCAACAGACTGCAGAAACTATAGGGGTATATCATTGTTACATATGGTATAAAATCATGGCTACGTTAATAAAACAGAGAATAGAACTTATAGCAGAACTACAAATAGGGAAGTATCAAGCAGATTTTAGAAAGGAGGTCAACAACTGACCAAATCTTCATTGTGAAGGAAATCATGACAACATGATATGAGTATGGGATCAAAGCAATGGTAATATTTGAGGACAAAAGGAAAGCATATTATTCGATCAAAAGGAATAAACTAAGTAAAATTCTGGAACAATTTGGGATACCAACTAAACTGATTAGGCTATTGAAAATGACCTTAGAAAATACTAAATCCAAAGTACGAATAAAAGGTGAATGTTCGGAAGGCTTTACTATTGATACAGGACTGAGACAAGGAGATTAACTCTCAACGCTTCTTTTTAATTTAGTACTAGAAAAGGTTATAAGAGATAGTCAGGACACATATTGTTTAAAAGTCACCAAATAGTAAGTTATGCAGATGACGTGGCCATTATTGCTAGAGATAGTAGGGAATTAGAAGAAGTAACGAGAAAACTTGTGGAGGAAGCACGTAAAGTGGGATTGCAGATAAATCAAGAGAAAAGTAAGCTTTTGAGAATAGGAGAACAAAAAAGATACAAATTTTTAAATTGAGAACACAGCATGGAGATATGGAGTTTGAAGAAGTTCAAGAATATGTGTATTTGGGGGCGCTAATAACAGCTAACTGTGATGAGGAACAAGAAATAAATAGGAGAATAATAAAAGCAAACAGAAGTTCGGCAGCAGTCAACCACTTATTGAAATCAAAAAATGTATTCAGACTAGTAAAATTTAGAATGTATATAACAATTTTGAGACCGACAGCGCTGTATGGTAGTGAAACCTGGGTTCTAAATAAGAAGTCAAGAGAAAACCTTTTAAGGTGGGAAAGGACGATCTTAAGAAGAATTCTAGGGGGTAAGAGGACAGAGGAAGGCTATGTAAGGAGAAATAATGAGGAAATATATGCAATGTACCAGACACCAACAATAGACGAATTTGTAAAAGCCAGGAGAGTGCAGTGGCTAGGCATCTAGAACGTATGGAGGATGAAAGGGCAGTTAAGAAAATAGTAGGGAGTAAACCTAACTACAAGAAAAAAAGAGGTAGACCGAGGAAGCGATGGAGAGAGGCAGTGGAAATAGATCTAAGGGAGAAAAATGTAACGGATTGGAAAATAAAGGCGAAGGACAGAATGGAGTGGAGGAGAATAACACAGCTCTGGGCCTAAAAGGCCTGTAAACAGCTTTATATATAATTGTTGAATTGACCTGTGTTGGAGTTAAACATAGTACTTTGGATTGCATACAAAAATATTTCATTATTTTGTATCTGCTATACTTAAAAGATGTCCTCATTTATAATTCAACACTGGTACAGCCTTTGAATAACATTGTATTCAACATTCAAACTATCCCCAGGGAACACTATTCCTATTTTAAATTAGATTCGACTTAAGTATATTTAAAGACAGAATATAAATATTATGAAGAGTAAATATTTAAAAAATTGTCGTTTACTGACATCAATAAGTAACAATCATATCAAAAAATATCTTCATAGAAAGGTATCAATGTAGGTGAGAAATAGCAGTTACTAGTACATAAATTGAAATGAATTATTAAAATATAGATATAGATATGCACTTACTCAAAATATTCAGTACTTATTGATTTTTAGATAAAAACAAACACATTAAATCTTCAGTAAGCAATCTGCAATTAATATGTATGTTTGAAATCTATGAAATAATCACTGCTTTCTATTTTTCTATTACTTTATTAATTGATATTATAAATTCTATAACAAATTTAAAAGCTTTCCATTTGAAATCGAATATATCTTACTGTTTAATCAAACGATTGAATTATTACGATTCATTGAGGCTATGGAATCAGAAAATTTTGTATGGTTCACACCTTATACATACTTATGTATGTAACATACTCCCTTAACAAATGTAACATACAGATTTCTAGCCTAACACATGTAGTAGGTACATTTCAGAGTGGAAACCTTTATATTGCGATGGATGTACCTAAACATAAAAAACATTATTTTTTCAACTTCAATATCCTATACTCATATCTGTAAATAAAACCCTTCATCTTAAAATGAGGTTCTCCATCGTTGCACGGAGGACTATAAACTGGAACACCTTGTAGACATAATTACATCATATAAAAACGTGAAACATGACATTATAGTTCTTGTTCTTGTAACTTTGAGTTGACAATTTTTCTACTTGATTGTTATCAAAATTAATAAATGTGAATATTGATATGCAAATTTAAAAAGTATTTGTCTGTAAATTTTTAAAAATTATATATTAAGGGCTGTCAGTTATCCATAAATGACAACATTAAGACCCTTACCTGAAATTTTAAATTCATATAGATCCTTCAAATATTTGTAGTAAACACAATTTGACCAATATATCCACAGAATGCTTTCACATGCATTCTTCTTGCTTGGCTTACCATAACACGGTCTCCTATGGAACCACTCTGTCTATGTTCAGATTATGTCTAGACGCTTTTTTACTAATTGCCGTAACCGTCGATTCAACACGAAATCGAAAGGAAGGAACAGTATAGTTCTTACTAAAAATAATAGGATATGTGAGTATAATTGAAAAATGAATTATAGAATTTCACTGTTGTTGCCGCCAAGCGTAAAGTTATTCTAGGTATAATGTTCTGTAAAAGTGATGTGGTTGCCCTTGTCTTTATCAAAGAGTCAGTATATTGAATGAATGCATGAAGAACGTAAAATGATCAATTTTGTAATGTTTCAGAAATCTCGAAAAATAATACACGTAGGAGAACGTAATATCAAAAATAACAAAATGATGTTTTGTTTGTCCACTTTTATTATTTGAATTTTCCTCAAATAATATAATACCTTTTATAATGCATTTGTAAGAGACATTATTTTGCTATTATATTTAACAATTATTTTCACATACTTATAAACAAAAGTGAACAATCTTATATGCAGAACTATGTAAGTATATGTTATAACAATATTTACATCAACAGTTTAGTTTTAAAAAAATACGTATTTTGAAATATTTTTGTACATACAGATTTGTTAGTTAGACCACTTTCTGTCGTTTTACTTCGGTGAATATTCTCAGGTGGCCTGAGACAACATGCCTGCGCTTTGCTAAACTCTATATTATTTAGTTCTCAAACTAAAATTACATAAGTACTTGCATTTGTAGAAAATACTGACCTAAAACTGTATTACACTGCGAAAAAAATATCATTCGACGAGATACAACAAAAATTTAAAAACAATCAGAACCTTTTGTAGCAGTAGAAATTGACTAAATGTTTTATACATGATTTTAATAAACATAACAGTAACATATTTCGTCATATGAAGATTGATTTATATTAACTTAAATACCTTTACAATACAATAAGAAATTTACAAGATTCTTAACACATAATAAAAAATTTAAAAACCGTAGCATAAAGCGCAAATGTTTGAATAAAGTATGTGAATGATTTTAATTTATATTTATCTTCACAAATTATCAACACATTGTTGTTTCAAAATGTAATTCTTCTTTAAATGCTTTATACAGAGCGAGTCAGAAAGAATGGGTCAACACTGAGCTGGAGATACTAGAAAATATTATATTTGAGCTGAGCTCATCATGCCTTATGTGAAAGTCAAGGCTTAAAATTTTATTCTGAGACTTCTCAATAATTGAAGAAGTTTTGATTGCATGACTCTGAAAATTGGAAGTGTTGGGTTTTTTGGTGCGAGAATTACGAATTTGAAGCTTATTTTGACGTTACGCCTAGAGGGTGCTAGTTCACTGTATTATTTAGGTAAATCAAATCATATTTCTTTACCTGTTGAGCTATGCTTAAAAAAAGAACGTTCAATTCTACAGCAAAATTGTACTCTTATTTAATTTGCATAACTTTATCGGGTTCTGAGTTATTTGCATTTAAAAGCTTCATTGTATTTTGTGGCGATTTTTTATTCTCAAAAGATGAAAATAACAATAACAAACCTTAAATCAAATGCGACCAAAACAAGAATACAATTTTCAAGTCGAATTATTGAGAAATTTCAGAATAGAATTTAAACCTTGAACGCCCTGTATTTCTTAAATCAGCGATATTTTTGTAAGTCATGATCAGCTCAAACATAATATTTTGGTGCCTAGTATCTCCAGCTTAGTATTGACCCATTCTTTCTGACTCACCCTGTATATGTGTATTCATTTTTATAGTTAGATATTTAATTCAACCTAATAAACCTGAAGAAACAATGCTAGAAATTCAAAAATAGATCAGATCTAATCAGAACGTAACATAACTTGTCTGTATTCTAATAGACATATTAAGCAATTCGACCTTATGATACGTCAATAAAATGAAACATTCGTTGCGATTCAATTCAGTGTACTATAGATTTAAGCTATCAGTTACTACAATTGGCCTTTGCTGGCACTGCCTAATAAGCTGTACTGCTTTGCATAAATTATACATTTTCCACGAAAAGCAAATAATATTAGGATTATAATTTCACAAAACTGTTAGTAATAAATTACTAAACAAACACACATATGAAAGAACATGTCACATTATAGCAAACTGAAATAAAGTGTATCGATTAAAATTGTCATATTTAGGTTGCTATTCAATTCACAGTTTACGTCTAAAAATGTATCATTGCTCCATAATAAACGAGGGCGACTGTATACTTTATAACCTAAAGTAAATATTTTCAGAAGAAACTTGTGATGCTTAAAACAACACATTATGCATTTGTTTACATTATGATAGGTGACCTATAAAAAGACGACATGCAAATTAGATAAATTTGATGGGGACGTTTTCCAGTCAATTCAACCATTTTGTATCCACAGCGGAAATCGCTTGGGTATTTAAAACGTAGAATGAATCTATTTTGGGGTCCTGCCAAACTAATAATAGTCACGATTATATAATAAGCAGTATGTAAACAATACAGCAATTTATAGATACGACTTATTATCACTGGGCTTGCCAGTGTTTTTTAAAAAATAAAATTTTCAGAAATTGAACTTTTTTAATTAAAATATTACAACTAACGTGGGTTCTATTTGAAATTTTAAAGTTGGAATTGCTAGGGATTAGGGAGATGAACATATCGAGTTGGCTTAACTGTCAAAAAAGTTTCCCCCAAGATCGACGGGTCGGCGAATTTTGAAATATTTTTCGGTTTTCTAATTGTAGGAGGGGTCAAGTTTTCGCTGGGATACCCTGTATATAATAAACCATCTCACTTTTATTTAATTATTACTGACTTGCATGTTTTATGTTTTAAATGTATAATAAAGATATTCTATCAGTACCTACTGTTTTCTTAATTATAATTTAATAGACTTAAAATTTATATACTACATATGAGAAATTATGTATATACTTCACATTTCTCATGATGATAAAACGCTTAGCCTTAAGTGAAAACAAACGATATTCAACAAATAATTTAATACAAATTAACACAAATCAGTAATCATAATCGTTGAATTTTTTTTTTTGTTTTATTATTAAGTACGTAATGCGCATGTTTTAAATAATTATTTATTTATGAAAATGGGTAATCATTGGTCATTAACATTTTTATATATAACCCTGATGTTTCCCCCACCTACCTAACTCACCCAGCCTCCGAAAAACAGGCAGAATTTAAGAAAGTAAAATTTAGTCTTTGTTACCTCTATCCCTTCCAACCTCGTTGTTTCCAATATGCAGGGTGTTCAAATTTAAATTCTTGAAAAAGTTTTTCTGAAAAATGACCACAAATAATTTCCTTTATAATTTTATGCCTACGCAAAATTTTGCCTCATTTTGATATTATGCCTTTTTTATTATTTTAAACATAATTTGATTTAGAAATTTAGTCATTTTTTACGTTAAAATTTCCAATAATTAAATAATAAAACTTTCTATGTAAAGGGACACATTTTAAAGTTTTGGTCTTAAATAAATGAAACAATATCACACCAAGTAGGATGGAAGCAAAATTTTAGTATTACTTTGTTTTACAAAAGAAAAAAGCTTTCAAATATATTCAAAAACTCTCTTTAGAAATATCGATTAGAACAATCTGATCTAACCATTTTTCGACCCATATTTATGAGAACTATTTTCCTTATTTTGTTTATTCTATCACGGAGGATCACGAGTCCTTAAATACGAGTATATAAAATACACGTCTACCAACACAACACGACGTAGAGTGTAACAGTTATATTCATTGTTATATAACTGAGATTAAACTAAAAGAAATCCAAGTTCATTTTGACATCTGGCTTATTGCCATTTTTAATACGTGAGAGGATTATTTTTGCACTTACCACTGACCTTAACAGATTTTAGATGCCATGTCAACAAACGACGTTGATAAAATGGACACCACCGTCGAAACGCCAAAAATACATCCAACAATCAATTAAATAATGAGCTATATTTGCACGGTTGTACTATTTCCAGTCGTCCTTTGAAATGGAAATTTAAGATAATTGTCGTGTTGAAATATAAGTGGGCCTTGTTAGTGTCGATACTTTAAACAACACTAAATGTGTTTGTGATTATGGACCAGATGACGGAAATATTTTTATTTGTCCTTATTGACGTAGTTATGTTAAATATTACGGCCTATCACTCTCTTAACACTACAGCAACGCACATTACAACCTATCAATTCACTTTAAGTCTATATGGATTAAATGACAAAAATAATTTTGAAATAAACAAGGCAGTTATTGAATAGGCTTGTTTCTTTTTTATCATTTTTTAAAAACATTTGCACCAACACGATTAACAATTATTTGTAATATTAGACGGTGGATTGTTAGTTATATTTCTTAGGTCAATAGTGTGAAATAACACACTGACTAGATCACTAAAATGTACTGCTACAACTCTAATGGAAAATTACTATTTGATGTGTAAAAGTACTTTTTACTAACTTTAATCTCTAATGTTCATATAAGATTTATATTTACTTTTCCAAGTTCATCAGATAGAAAGAATTTGATACAGTGGAAAACAGCCCACGTAGTGAATGTCCTCGAGTATCTAATGTTTCAGATCTTAGGGCCCACTTTCAAGGTATGTTGTTATATCGACACCTACTATTCGAAGACGACTCCACAACGCAAATTTACGTGCTAGAAGACCATTACGGGTCCCCACTCTACTTCCAAGGTATTGGCTTTTACAACAGTGGCGGTGGGTCTTATTTACAGACGAAACCAGAATTGGACTGGTTACTGATGACAATCGACAAAGAGTTTGAAGGGAACTATGTCGTCAACAGCGACTTTATATTCCCCGTGAAGTTGCTCGGTATGAAGGGGGTACCGTAATTTGTTGGGGTGGAATAATGTTCAACCGCCGCACCCCATTAATTCGCATACCACAGAATATGACCAGTCAAATTTACATCGAACAAGTCATTACGCCCATTATCCTACGTAATGAATTAGGTAAAAATTTCGTGTCTATGGACGACAACGCTCGATCACATCGCGCAAGAAGGGTTCAAGAGACACTCCAAGCAGGACATATCAATAGATTAGATTGGCCAGCCAACATGTGGGGTTTCGTTGCTAGAGCCATTCATAATCATATTCCTCCACCGCAGACTGCAGATGAGTTAGTCGTGGCGGCAGAAGAGGAATGGAACAATATTCCGCAAGAGATCGTTAACCGCTTGGTTATCGCAATGCACAGACGTGTCAATATGCTACTGGAACGTGGTGGAAGTCATACCGACTATTAGTCAAGTAGAGAGCTTTCTTTGACAAGAATGACGGGGGTGGGTCCAAGACTTTGGACGTTGTGTGTATTATCAACCCACAATATTTCTCAATTTTCCTTGTAATGTGGATATGAAATTAAAATCAATAAGAAGCTTATTACCAACAAAAATAGAAACGTTGCATTAGCGGAATATTTTTGAGCATTATTCTTTATTTTGCCTAAACTAACATAACCTATTACAAATGCAGTCATTTCCGGATGGAATTTGAATGGAAACGTTGTAGCATTTCCAGCGTTACTGCTATGTAACGCTGTCGATGACGTCATTATTAAGGGCGCACTTAGGACGCTAAGTTAATGTTTGTAAAAAATCGAGATGCACACATATAGGTACCTACAAAAAATTAAAATCAACGTGTTACCTTGTACTGGTAATTTATAATATCCAACATTATTCATGTTAAGTTTATTAGTTTACAAAAAACTACATAACTATTCGCTTGTAGTACTGGAATAAATTGAATAACCACCAACTGCTGTAAATGTTCAGGTGTTAGACTGTAGCGTTTCTCGCTAATAATAGATTTCGGTTTTGAAAACGTGTTTTCAACGTCCACAGAGGTTACTAGGGTATATTGAAAGCATACATAATTTTTCATGGATGGCACATTTAGGGTGAGTTCTGAAAAATATGCTTCTTGGCCATACGGCAAAAAGTCAAGAAATCCCGGATTCTGCAAAACGGTATCAATTTTTTTCTTCACACGTTCAGCACTAGGTCCTTATAACTCGAAAATAAATTGTAGCAAATAAGAAACATTATTTACTACGTTACTTATTGAATATTCTGATTCTGCCACAGTTGCTTTAAGGCGACGCATAACTGAAAGCATCCGTGAATAATTAAAATAGGGTATCCCAACGAAAATTTGACCCCCCCTATAATTGGAAAACCGAATAATATTTCAAAATTCGCCGAGACCCGTCGATTTTTGTTCTTGGGGGGAGCTTTTTTGACAGTCAAGCTAACTCGATATGTTCATCCCCCTAATGCCTAGCAACCCCAACTTAAAAATTTCAAATGCAACTACCCCACTTGTGGCACATCATTTTAAAGCCCTTTCCATTGCGAATACGTACCGTTTTAGAAATCGGTTGAGATTTGACAGAATTATTGTTACAAACGAAAAGATGACAAACCAACTTACGCGTAGTAATTTCTACACAAATACCCACCACTAATAAGTTTTTCATCTACTACACATGACCGCATTACCTAATTGTTATTGATGTGTCTATCAGTTTACAAAAAAGTCAGAAACTAAATAAAAAAGCTGAAGCAAATAATAAATCAGATTTATTTGATGAATTGCTCAAAATGACCCCCGTTAACTTCCAAACAATAATACAGTCTGTTTTCAAATTCTGTTCGAACATTATTAAAGACATCCGCAGTTATTAATCGGCATTCTTCTACAATTCTCTGACTTGCAATGTTTCCGGCTGAGTGGCGTACACTCGTGATTTTAAATGACCCCACAGAAAAAAGTCCAAAGGGGACAGATCCGGAGATCTTGGTGGCCATTCGACGGGACCTCTTCTGCCAATCCAATGCCCCGGGAAATGGTCATCAAAAATTGTCGCACAGCAGCAGCATATTGCGGGGGCGCACCATCTTGTTGGAAGGTTATTTCATTTTCTAGTAAATTGTCGTCACTTTCTAAAATCTCTGTTATCCTAGGATCAATTGTACTTTCCAATAATTCTAGATAGGTGTTTCCATCGAGATTACCTTGGATGAAAAATGGTCCAACAAGATGGCCTGCCCAAACATTCAATTTTTGAGGTGTCTGAGTATGAAATTCCCTGATTAAATGCGGATTAGTATCACTCCAATAACGACAATTGTGTCTATTCACTTCGCCATTCAACATAAATGTGCATTCGTCGGAGAAACATGTATTGTAGAGAAGATTTGGATTCAGTAGAAGTTGTTCACTAAAGTATTCGCAAAATTGGTTACGGCGATTAAAGTCATCTTCATGTAACTCTTGAACCAGCGTCATCTTAAATGGATGAAACTTGTGTTTTTCAAAATTCGATGTACACTGGAACGGATACGCCAGAAGCTTGAGACACAGTTGTAATCGATTGCTTATTATCCATCTGTACATGACCCAAAACTGCCACTTCAACTGCTTCATTTCGAACTAGCCCAATTACTTCACGTTTCTTGTTTAAAAGCGAACCTGTTGCAACAAATTTGTCAATCAGGTGTTTAACGTACTGGTGGTTTACATTTTTTTCAGGATGATTGGCATTAAAAATTCGTGCTGTAGCTTTAGCGCAATCGTGATTTCGATAATAAATTGCAACAATTTCTACTCTTTCCGCGATAGAATAAACCATTTCGAACACACGTTAATACTTTCAATACCGGCTGAAACTAACGATTTCTTGGTCACAAGCAAAAAACACCGACTTTTTTTGTAGTACTGATTTTTTGTTATTTTGAAAAGGTCTGAATTCTTATAAGCTTAAGTATCTTCTACTAATAACTATTTTAGTATCTAGTTTTATTTGCTTCAGCTTTTTTATTTCATTTCTGACTTTTTTGTAAACTGATACACATCAATAACAATTAGGTAATGCGGTCATGTGTAGTAGATGAAAAACTTATTAGTGGTGGGCATTTGTGTAGAAATTACTACGCGTAAGTTGGTTTGTCATCTTTTCGTTTGTAACCAATAATTCTGTCAAATCTCAACCGATTTCTAAAAACGGTACGTGACTGTATTCGCAATGAAAAGGGCTTTAAAATGATGTGCCACAAGTGGGGTAGTTGCATTTGAAATTTTTAAGTTGGGGTTGCTAGGCATTAGGGGGATGAACATATCGAGTTGGCTTGACTGTCAAAAAAGGTCACCCCAAGAACAAAAATCTACGGGTCTGGGCGAATTTTGAAATATTATTCGGTTTTCCAATTATAGGGGGGGGTCAAATTTTCGTTGGGATACCCTGTATGTATCATATATAATAGAAGTAGCATCACTTGAGTGTAGTCGCTGTAGAATACTTTTAATGTCGTCAAAATGAACGCAGTAATATGACGCCTCTGCAGGTAAATAAATAGGATCTTTTTGTGGATTAGCTGGCATGAATAAGATTAAATTTGTTTTAATATAAATACATCAGTATGTTTAATTATTAAGGTCGTCGCCAAGTCCGGACCTGAGATTAATGAACAAAGTGCGGGTTTTAGTTATGTACGTCATTAATGCGATAATTTCCCTAAATATATGTTTTTAGAGAATTATACCAAAATATTTTTTTATTTATTAAATTGCATATGCCAAGCTGACAGTGCTATCAACGGCCAATAGTACCTAGTGATGGTTAGTCACCTAAATGTGTTAAATATAAAACTCACACTCAACAACTGTGTTTAGTAATTTTCTAATTTAAATATGTTATTATCCTTTTAATATGGGACAAGATTCGTGTTTCCTGCTGCGAAACTACACTTGCGTTCAATAACGCATGTTGCGCTAATGTGGAAGCAGCCTTAGACTTAATTAAAAGGCCGCTTAAAGAGATGAACAGTTATGAATTTCCATAAATCAGCACTACCAACCGGAGGAATATTACTTTAACAGACGCTGTATCACAAAAAAAAATGTAATCTCCAGAAGTCGGAGAGCAGAGTGACGACATATTCGCCAGCTATTTTTAGACTCTGCATCTCCATTTCCACCGAGTGCATCGGTACTCCCATATGCGACGAGTTGAATGCTTGCTTCTTGCTTGGGGTGAGGCAAGTTCAAGAGCACGATAAATACTTGGAACAAGTGCTCGAATAATTTACCGCCGCTTAAAAAATGATTACATTAAAGGCCTCCCTAATTTCGGATTCCCGGGATAAATATTTACGCGCTGCAACCGGAGAATTCTCGTATATAAAACAGGTTGGCTTGGGCAAGGTTTGGTACAATGAAAGGAATGCTAATGTAAACATGGAGACTGAAGAGCCGGCGGATCGTTCAAAAGGCCGCCAACGAGGGTGTAAGAGACTAATTTTGGTCTTAATCATTGACAACCCTGGTTCTATTTATGAGCCAATCAATTTTATTTAATAATAAACGCTATCTATACAGATAACAGCACTTAAGAACCTACATATTTTACAGGAGTGATGCGTTCTATCGAAGGGGACCTACGCACCATTACTCACTCGATAATATACAGTGTGATCGTTAAATTACTGTGCCGGACTTGATATGAATACAGCCTTGTATTCTAGTTATTTTTGGAGGTAAATAAATAATTTGTGGTACATATATGGGACTTCATAAAATGCATCATTCAAGGTTATGTAACATAGACATAATGTCTAGTGCCACCTACTGCGATCGTTTGAACAAAGTGAAATCGACAAGTTTAACTTCATTACGTGCCCGCGAGCGTATCAGACTTTACAGAGTCCAAGTTGAACCCTCTTAAGAAGTTTTCCAATAATTTTGTTAAGATGCCTCCTGGGACACCACTGCGTTTTTTTTAAATTTTGTATTTTTTCGGATTAAACATCTTAAAATGAAACTTTCCTGTTGTCTGAATGACGTTCGTGTCGCACTTTGTTGTCGAGAAAAAAATAAATAAATTATTAAAAATAAAATATGAATTTGTTTATTATTATTTTTCTCCTAAACGGTTCATTTTATCGACAATAAACGAGTACCTTTTTAGCCTAAGATTGAAGATATCCAGATTTATTATTTGAAAGTCTTTATCATACAGTGTCATACAGTGTTAAAAATTTAGGCATTAAGTTACAAAGCTTAGTCCGCCCTTGCTAAACTAAAAAAGCTAAATATATTTCCACTATTTAAGAGATCTTAACTAGTGTCCATCACATTAAATTTTGTTAAGTACTTTGAAAGTTATTCAAGAAAAACCAATTTCCACCGGAGTCCTTCAGATACATATCTCCATAGAAAGAGCCTGTAGGAAAAAATGTTATAGGAACTTGCCATCTCATTTTTTCGTGTTCTATCTGCACCCGAGAGATTTCTCACCTTTTCCCGGACACCCTGTATAGTTTTCAACATTTATTGTCAGGATATAGGACCGACTTGCACAATTTAAGAATGCCAGAAGTCAGTTAATTATGATTTTTTGTAATAACATTTTTTTGGGCTATTTTTTGCGTATAACTTGTTCTTCGAATAAGTAAACGTATACTAAAATAATTACTATCCCACCATGTATAAGAATAAAACCATTTCCTATACTTAGTTTTCAGAAAAAATTCCAAGTAGGTATGTTAATTTAGAATTTATATTGGTCAGTAATATATTCTTTACTAAATCCTTATATATTAAAAGCTGTAGGTTACTCTCTCTCTCTCTCGCACACTTGACTCAAAGATTGCCGATTTTACCGCCACAAAGGCTTTTTGTGCGGCCGTGCGGCGCCGACGGCTAAACGCTACGCCTTTCGCCGTCTTTCTAGATTGCCTACGGTGTATTTTGATACCGATTTTTTCGCGAATTCCTAGCCAAATTTCCATTTTCCCGAGGCTCCTCGGCCAAAAACGACGGATTTTTTAATGTGGAACGAGGATAGTTGAGTCGGTTACGCCCCTTTATAGAAGATAGCGATTTTTCGAGAGGAACGAGGATAGAACAAGTAGGTTACGCCCCTTTCTAGACATTCGACAAATAACAGACGAAATGCGTTTTGCACGGCATAAACGTCAGATATGTCAAACAAGTTTGTTATTGTTTACTCTCTTTCGTAGAAATTCAACAAACGTCAAACGAAACGTCAAAATGAATTAAAATAGATTATGTGTTCTGAAACAATTTTCGGGCCCTTCCAGCTGCGAGAAGGTGTTATTGTATTGTCTGAGATATATCCGAGTCCTTTGGTGATGATTTTATAGCCCAAAATCTGAATTGGTATCTTTAAAGTTTCAGTCAACTACGAGGTGCACCACCGACCAAAATCACCGAAACGTCAAACGTATGCTCCGGTGATGACATCTCGGTATAAAACGTAGGGAATTTGGAAAAAGGGGCCGACTGGAGGCCGGCAAAGGCCAAAAACTCCAAATTTCAAGTCGCTAGAAAGTTTCCCATACCCGAGCGTTGGAGTTTGAGGTCGTTTTTACATTGAACTTTGCATAAATACAAGGAAAAATGAGGTAAAAATAAGCTAGACAATATGGCGGTAGTCATTTCATTTGGCGAATTTTATTCAGCATCGGTTTACTTGAAGGTCAACCAAATTGATCCGCATTCTATTGGAAGCTCATGACGTCAAGGCAGCAATTCGGTCTGTCAATTTTAGAAGCACCCAAATCGTGGTGGGTCAAATTTTTGGTTTATTTACTTTACAATTAACAAATATTTTTAAATGTGAGTACAGCACAACCCACAGAACCAATGCATTTAATAGGCAATAATGATGACGTCACGAATTTAGAACCAAAGTATAATCACTGCCAAAAAATCTGTCAATTTTATGTCAACCGAAACCAGAACCGAAGCTGAAAAAAATTCGCCTATTGCCGTATCGTTTCAATTTATAGGGTGAATCAATCTTGATAGAATAAAAATTGACAAAAAAAAAATTAAATTCCAAATTCGAGGAAATTTTCGTTTTTTTCGCTTCGGAACGGTTGTCGAACGTGCGAAAGACTGTTCCGTATACAAAGTGTTGAAAAAAATATTACTGCAAAAATAATCAAAATTAAGATAATTAAAAAATTTGTTTGATGAAACTTATATCAAAGATTTATTATGACATTAACTAACGGAGCAAATACAGAGTGTTTAAAAATAACGAATCATTCTCTAAGAACCCTTTAAATTCATGGAATTAAAAAAACATTTTTGATGAAACTTTTAACATCACATAAAAACGACTCAATTCAATATTTAAAATACAGGATGTTGAAAAAACACTACGCAGCGGTGGTCACGACGCGCGCTGCGCGGCCTGAGGGCTTTAGCCCGAAGAAAGGTCAAGTCTTGCCACCTTTCTAGTTAACTTCTAAACGGTGTATTTCATCAGTACATTGCTCATACCGACATGAAGCTAAATGTCCGTTCTAATTCAGCGTTATGTCCCAGAATTGCAAAAAATTACTTGCAAATTTTAAAAAATTTATAAATCTGTTCTTAGTTTGTATGCTAAAAAGAGAAAATATTGCTGATACCGAGAGCAGACTGAAAAAAAGAACAAAAGAGGATAATGCATAAAAAAGAAAGAGACATTAAATGCAACATATAAAAAAAGAACATACCCTCAAAAAAACAGGATGTCCAGTCACCCTACCATAGAGGACTTTCGCTTTCAGACGGTGATTTCATTGTGCTTAGTTCAAGAGAATTGTGAACTGTAAAGCGATTTGCAAAGAAAATTAAGTTCACAAACTAGAACAAGAAAACTGATTAAATAAAAACTTTTGAATTGTAAAATGGATTTAAGTCGACAATTCGCCACGAGTTACTACAGAATGTTTCCACTTATACTTCGTTTTGCTTTCATTTTTTATTATTTTTTTTATTACCTACTATTTAGTATTAATATTATTGTTGTTGCAACATACTATTTTCTGGGAACATCTTAATATTTCCACTGAGTCCAGTTCTGCTATGAGTCGCAGATTTCTACTGTCTAGTTATAATGCTATTCTTTAAATTTTACAATGGTATATTGTGTCAGGAGCATCCTCAACAGGTCGAGCAAATACAGGATGTAAGATATTTTAAATTTCCATCTGTACGAGATCATCAGCATATTGCTGCCGAAAAAATGAGGGACCGGAAGCTGTCTTTTACCGTTTTTCGTATGAACTAATAATGGAATAACTTATCTTGAACAAACTTGGAAAAAATGAGAGATCAGCTACTGTCGTTTACCATTTCTCATAGGAACAAGTAATAGAATAATTGTGTACTTGCCCTCGCAAGCATTGCTTTCACTGCGAAATAACATTACAGCAATTAGCAATAGCAAGGTTTAAAATAAAAATATTTCTAAATATATTAAGTACATACCTAACATTTTAGCTACACTTAGAAAAACTAATAAAAAGAATAATAGATATTATAAAATGTACCAAGCAAAAGTTAGCCCACACCAGATGACCTGGAAATGAATTTAAAGCAATGGCTCTATAGAACTCATAAAGCTATTTCTTATCCTCCCCCAACAGCTGATAATGGCCTGCTGTGCCTGCAGCTGTTTCGACCTATTGTTGCAACTGAACTATGAATAAACACTACAGTAAAACAGAATGTGTAAAGAGCAGTCAAACTATTGGTGTTGGTTACAGTAAAATATCAATAACTTTTAATGTAGTTGACGGAAAACACGCCGATGTGAAATGGTAAACCAATTCGAAATTATTTTCTCCATGAATAAATCATCTATGATGATCGTTGCCTATTTAATTATTTTCAATTTTCATTCAGCGCTGCAATGATTAAATTCTTATGTACACCTTTCTGTGTCATACATAATCATAAACTTTTAATAGGAATTGAATAGGTGAGATTTTTATTGCGACGGCGTATAGATATCTCGTGTTGTGATGTGAATAGGATTAGCATGTGCACAAAAAATATATATTTCTATGATTCCAACTTTAAACTTAATCAATACTAATAGTAGATAGTTCTAATAATTGTAAATATTTTATTTATTTGTTATTGTAGACCAAAAGAAACGTTTGTACTTTCCGAAATCCGGTATAAACTGGTATTATATATTTTTTTCTACAAATGTCCGTAAAATTATATTTTTTTAACGCATGCTTTCAGTGTGATTTACTTTTAACACTGGTGCGAAAATAGAAAACAATTATGAAAGAAAGAAATATTAGTAATTATTTATGTGAAATCTCTACCAGACTAAGGAGAAAGGTTCTCGATTGGATTTTTGGACAAAATTTGGCCCGCGATGCTCTTCTTGTTTTGTAACGAGAGTTCTATACAATCCTCCCCTGCTGTACTGGACTTCAATCCACAGTGTCTCTAATTTATCTGTGATTGTAGTAACATTAAAACTAGACTCTACCAACAAACTAGCCGAAAAAAGTCGGAAGCAATGTCCAGTATTAAGGTGAAAATCAGGCAAATTTACAAATTCAGCAATATTGGCAGGCATCTTACCAACATGTTTTGATTCCAACTGGAGTTGTAACACAATTATTCTTAATGTGTTTTATAAAAATTCTTGAATGATTAGTGTTTGCTAAACGAAGGGCTATGTACTTTTTATAATAGTTCAAATATAATGTACCAGTACCGCCTCAGATATATGAATAACGTAAGACATGTGTTGATTTGTAGTTTTAATGGTATTTGTAGACAAAATAGTGTATGATACTTCTCTTCTCACAAAATAAAATGTCACTTTTAGCACTTATATCACAAAAAATATATTTAACTATTGTATAATAATTGAAAGATTAAGGATTATACTTCTTCGACTATCGCAAAATTTAGATTGAGATCAGCAATTATTGTCATTTATTCTTGACCCATTATCCTCATTTTTGTTACGTGCATGATCATTTGTTTGAATAATCCCAAAGTGCGGCAGTCCATTGAAATGTTACATTATTTTGGCCTTAGCGTGCATTTTTTAGAGGACGCAATTTTATTGTTTAGATGTGAGGGGGTTGGTGAAAAAAAAGCTTAACTTGAAGTTTGTGGGGTCACAACCCTCCAACTTCGGCCGCCATCTTGGAAAAGGGGGTTAAATTGTTTTTAGCATTTATCAGGTAAACTATTGGTCATACAAATTTTTTTTAAAAAAACATTTTTTATTGCAAATTGAATCCTCTACAATTTTAGTCCAGTAACTTTTTGTTGTAAAAATAACAAAGATATTAAAGAAAAACAATCAAAATGTTTGGACAAATTTTTTGGACGCCATAATTTCTTTATTTTTTTATTTAGAAAAAAAATTACATGAGAGCATTTTTGTAGAGTGGCTTTCAACGAAGATTTTTTGTTATATACTTTTTTTATTATATTCATTAGTTTGGGTTTTACAGCGCTGTGAAGTGAACACTAATTTTCCCTACTGATAAATAAATTTATATCAATGATATGGCATAGTTTTTAATTATTTTTATAATAATGTTTTTTATTATAGACATTTCAATATTGTTATTTAATAGTTATTGACTTAAAACTTCATCATGCCTACTGGGGATACCACGCAAAAAACGCGCCTCCAGACTCTACCTCGTATGTGGTGGGGAAAAGAGTCCTCTAAAAATGCAACCCCAAATGTAACTTTTAAATGGACTAGGCAGTTATTTGAGATTTCATTAAATAAAGAGCATATTTACGTCATTTGTGCTGTATCGAATGTGCCCTCTGTAGGGTAGGGTGTGCCAGCACCTCAATGGGAACGAGTAAATTTGTAATTTCCGTTCAAACACAATTCGTCACCAATATTCGAAGAGAAATGTCCCCTATTCATGGGAGTTATGTACGTAGGTTCGTGCATATCTAACAAAATAAAGAAAACTGCTCAACATATTAGTTTTTTCTACATAATAAACGAATTACACATAAATTAAAATTAATTATTATATTAAAAATATATCTAACAATGCAGCATAAGTAAGCTTTAGGTTGCGAAATAATAATGTTTGTTTCATTATGAAATACAAGGTGATTCAGAATTTATCTTAAAAAAAGTGAATGTACAGGAGACTCTTACAAATACAATTAAAAAAAATCAAAAAAGGCAGTTCGAAAATGATTTAAAAATACACTTCTGCACGGAACTTGAACTGGTCCACTGTAAACCCGATAAGGCAGCAAAGGATGCAATATGAAATAGGCGACCGGCAAAAACAATGGAAAAAAATTCCCAAGGAAAGCAATAAATAACATTTTATAACACCTATTTTATACAGCAAAATCAACTGTTTGTAGTTATAAGTAGTATTTTTAATTTTAATTGGTACATGTTGATTGTATTAAATGTATGTACTCGTATATTTATATTACCCATCGTAGTTTTCTCTTGCAAGAGGTATTTTTAAGAGCGCACTGAACATTTTTTTGTAGTATTTAGTCACAACAGCAAATATTTGTAATCATCAATTTTCTTTGTAATATAACCAAAGTTGCTAACTTTTATAAGGCCTTTTTTATCAGTCAGGCGTACGTATTATGTTGTCAGATTGAATTAGTGGTTAGATTTCTGATGATAAATTGCAAATAGGGCAAAGAACCACTTGGCGCCCAAACTTAAAAAAATAATAATAATAGTAATCTAGGAAAAAAATATATGTGTAGATATATTTTTCTGTTTAAAAAAAAGAACTGTAGGAACTCCGCCCAAATCTAACGAGCAAGGAACATTACTTGCCGTACACAAAAACAAAATATTAACGTTACGTAAGTAGCGTAAAAATATTAGGATTTCAATATTCCGAATCGCCTGGCTAGAGACCAGCGATGTAAAAGTTGAAAATACTACAACTTCAATCATTTTTGTTTTTATGATATTGACTCCATTTTTCATGACGCATCTATTTCCAATTTTTTTAGATAAGTTCTGAATCAACCTGTATAAATGATTAGTACAACTAAATTATTGTTGAAATTTAATAAACAACAACCATGAATTGACTTATTATGAACTTTACACCTACACAATAATTCTTCCGATGGGAGTAACAAGGAATTAACTCGAATATGCTATACTACTTCTAAAGATAATCTTGCACATGTTTACGACTTATGGGATTAGTTACAATATTTAACTAAATATTGTTTATTTAACATTGCTTTAGTTATACACTAGAGATACATTCTAACATGACATCATCAAAATACCTACAGACCATACTTTTTGCATCAATTTTGTGACTAATCACTGTGTCATCTCTTCAAATGAATATCGAAAAAGAATATGCATATTTTTAAACACGTGCTTAATAATATATATAATCCTCTAAGCCAGAAGAGTTGGAAAATTGCACAAATGTGCTCATGTCACTTAAGTTTATGAATATAAAATGAAAGTAACGCGAAAAGATGCTAGAATATCCTGTCAAAAACGTTGTTATTCTTTTATGTCTATTTTATTACTGAAAAGAGTCTTATAGAGAAATATCATATGTGCACATAAACCCATATATGATACATTAAATAAAAATTTTCATTTTCATGACAACTATGTAAATTATTAAATTAACATTTTGAATGTCTTATGCAGTGTCTTAGTTATTGTATTATTATTTTTTAAACTCCTTTTGTCTGGCTTTCTCCTGTAATTGGAGTTATTCTGTTGAACAAAGATTTACTATTATTAACAGTGAACATTTCCGAGTTGTAACCATTTTTTTTTAATGAACAATGTGTTTTTATAATTCCTAAAATACTGTTTTCAATAATGTGTAATTCATAATTTTCACACGATTCCAATTGTGATACATACTGGTTTCTCGTTTTCCCTTAACCTTGACAGATTTTTTCTATCGCGACATGTTATTAATCAATTATTAATAATTGTGGTATTATGCGCTTCATTAACATACTATATAAGGATATTGAAAAGAAATGAAACTAATTGCATATTATGGGCAATGCCGTCTAGCTGTCATTGTATTATGTTGTTTATATCACTATTAAAAATATATCAAACGAACATCCGCTTAGATACAAGATAATACGAAAATATAAAATGAATACTGTAATTGGGTAAAATGAACTTACTAAAAAAGCAGAAAACACGACCCGATCTATCAAATAAAGGATTGCTCGACATTACCTTAATTATGAACAAAAATATGGTCGAGCACTATCCTTATTACTGCTGCCTTAATAACACAGTGCAACAACCAAAATGGGAATGGGATGAGACCATTTGCAAATGAAAGTTGACATTATCCATAACAAAACCTTGAAGGGTTTTTTTAGTTCAGTGCGAGATTTTTTTTACACGCATTTGAAGTTGTTGATTTTGGAATGCTGTCTAACAAGGAAAGTTGATTGAAAATTTGATAAAATATTTTTTTATTATTTTTATTATCCTGGAAAATTGTGGTATCTTACTGTTTTTGGGGTCGAGGAATTCAATACAAAAAACAAGACAATAAGGCAATAAAACTCAGTAATGCACAAATTCAAACAAGACCATAAGGATACACAAGCGCACAATTATATTACCTGACAATCTATATATACTGACAACAACGTACCAAGACAATTAAGTAAGAAAACAATCACTGAAGATGACGCATAGCCGGAATGAATGTTTGCAGCATTTGAAATATTATTGTCATGTTTGTGGAAAATATATAATAGATAAAAAAAATTTGGTGCCAAAATATGAGAGTATGGAACAATTGTATTTACAGTATTTTGGAGCGGAGGTTATTGAGAATGTAGATTGGGTACCTGAAAAAGTGTACAGAACTTGCAATGGTTCTTTAATTAAGTGGTCAAAAAAGAAAAGGAAGTCAGTAATTGTTCGACCCCAAAAATATTAAGATACCACAACTTTCCAGGATAGTAAAAATAAAAAAGCATTATTTTATCAACTTTTCAATGATCTTTCCTTGTTAGATAGCGTTCCAAAATCAACAACTTCAAATGCGTGTAACAAAATCTCGCACTGAACTAAAAAAAACCTTTCAAGGTTTTGTTATGGATAATGTCAACTTTCATTTGCAATTGGTCTCATCCCATTCCCATTCGGAAAGTTCGATTTTGTATCACTGTACAGCACATATGCGCATGCTTAGATGTCAACATAAGGTAAACCTAAATACTGCTTAACCTTATGATAAGTCCTCTAGTACATCCTCTATCAAAGCGGAAAATATAACTCCAGTTGCAGTTAGACGGTTAGGTTTTTGTTTAGAAGCACGTGGATTTTCAATACATCAAATGTGAGAGTTACGAAAATTAAGTACACAACGGCGGATAAAAGTAGTTTCATCTATTATAAGAATTTGACAAGTAAAGTTTTCAGTGATAGCTTATTGCTTTAAGCCATAGCCTTCGTGGAAAATCCTTGTGGGTTTCTTGAAGTCTTTGTATATAATAGGAGTCAAAATAATGTTCTCGCAAAGTATGGACATACGACAAATAGGGAACATTTTATTGGTTTGTTATTAAACATGTACTAGCAGAAGAATTTTCATCTATGGTGTACATGATAAATTCTTCAGCTTGTTAAATATGACACCTACACCTACCTACATGTTTGGTAGTAATTATGCCGTGACCCATGCTGCTCGTACTACACGAACGATATACGAGTATTCCATAAATTAGCAATGCATCTACATATTTGGTTAATAATGTTAATCATCACACAGAACTTGTAAATGATAATGTTGATGAATAAAATTTGATTAATTCTTGTTTTTCACAAAGTTAGATTACGTAGCGCGCTGATGAAAACATTTCAACTATTTTAATTACAGAGCATATACAGTCACTCTATTTTGACCTCTGATATATTTGTTAAGCTGTGTATCATGCATAATAAACACCTTGTACAAGGTGATCACACGAAAACGTTAGGTTCCGCTGTACGTTTCTACCCTAGGATATAATATCGAATAACTGAAATTTCTTGATTTACTTTTCACACCGATTTCAATTTTTTTGACAATATTTCCGATATTGCAGGGTTGTACAGCCTGTGGTTACATCCTATGGGATTATTTGAAGTCTCCAGAGAGAATTTTAAAATACCAGAATTGTTTAATTAGATTTTTCTGTCCTCTTTCTTTGATAGATTGATTGATAGATCTGAGATAGGATCTTCAGATACAAGTAATGATGTTGCTTTCTTGTAAAAATATTTCACGTTTTATTGATACCAAAATATGTTACTACTCCGTGTTATTATTGTTAAGTTGACAGTATTAATACCCCCTTCCAAATCAGCGTATTTGTCGCCGTTCGAGAATATTCAACAAAAAACTAGAAAAGAATGTACTACGACTACATTTCACTACCCTTCCCTTCTTACGTTTTTACCCCGCCGTGGACTCTGGACCAGTTTTTATACGTGTTGAGACAAATGCATATCTATTATTAAGTTAAATATGGAATGTGTAGAAAATACAAATTTCGTTGGGAATCGATAATCTGGTAGATGTATTTGTTTAAAGATAAGTTTTCATTTTAAATTAATTCAATCATCGTAGGCTAAATCGCAGCAGCCGTGCCTTTTCTAGTCTGTTCGTTTGCATGTTTGTAGTGACTCACCGCGCGTGGCAGCACTTTACAGAACAAATGGCGTAGTCGGACATAGTCGTCAATTATTTCATAGAAATTATGACAAATTCGTTTAAGTACAGAGACATGCAAATCATTGAAGTAAGCGTAAACATTACAGTAGTTAGCACTTTTTTTACTCAAAGTTACTTAAGTTCAGAAATTTTATTGAGATAGATTATCCCATCCAATGACAACGAATCAGTGTCATTGTTGCCAACTGGCAATAAAAATTACTAACTGAGACGCACATGAAACATAAAATATTTCCAGAAAGCGGCCATGTTTAGCCTATGTATGTGATAATTTATATATGGTATGTATCCTAACCACAGATAAATTAGCTATATTTATATGTGTTTTAACTAGTGTTATTCCATTTACAATCGGTTCATATACAAAATGTTTTTAAATAACAAATATTTTTTTTAATCATATATTCTTTACTATCGCAGTAATAAAATAAACCTAACATATTTTTATTGTGTAACACAAGTTCTGTCACGTCGTAAAAAATTATTATATGCAGTCTGACATTATTGACATCATTACTCTAGTACATATTTGACAAGTAAGAAAGACAAATAAAATAATCACGAAAATATTTCAGTGTTTTGGTAAATCATAAAACAATAATTAATTGTGTCCCACGCAGTCTTCCATATAATTATAGTAATGAAAGTAGATTTTTTTAAGAAATAGCCAAGCAATATTTAGATCTAAAAAAATCATAAATGACAATTAAGTGAAATAAAATTAATCAAAATGTCTTTAGGTTATCTATCATTCGCGACATGCTAATAAAACAGGATAAAAATTAAGACTTGTGACAAATTCCAGTTTATTTCCGTGGTTAAAAATAAGTTCCTGTTTTGATATCTGTTAATATTTATTACACTTTATTTTGGCACATTAAAAATATCTCCGACTATTAACATGCATAACTATAAGGCCATTTATATATAAATATTTGCTGTTGTGTATATTGTTTTAACGTATTTATTGCCAACTTTTCATTTGCTCTTTATATTAAATTGGTTCTAGAAAGTATTAAATCACTGACAAACAATATACGAGGTGTGATCACATAATAACGAGAATTTTGTAATATGTCGGCTTGTATTAGCCTGATTCGCCTGATATTATTCCTTCAAATTACTCTTTACCATCACGCTTTCTTTAAGGGCACCGTATTCTCAAAACAGTGTTTTCTACAAATACAAATAATTTTAGACATTTAAGAAGTGAATAATATAGAGTTTAGCAAATAACAGCAATGTTATCTCATGCCAAATGCGAATATTCAAATGTACCGAAGTAAAACGAATCTATAACGACAGAAAGTCTAACCAACAATTTTTTTAGGTACAGAAATCTTTCAAAATCCGTATTTTTTACAATTTAACTATAGATGTAAATATCGTTATAACATAAACACGTGAATATAGAGTTTAGCAAATAACAGCAATGTTATCTCATGCCAAATGCGAATATTCAAATGTACCGAAGTAAAACGAATCTATAACGACAGAAAGTCTAACCAACAATTTTTTTAGGTACAGAAATCTTTCAAATTCCGTATTTTTTACAATGTAACTATAGATGTAAATATTGTTATAACATAAACACATTTATGTATATGTGAAAATAATTGTTAAAATGTGGGGTTAGAATAGCAAAATAATGTGTCTTACAAACGCACTTTCAAAAGTTATTACTTTATTTGAAGATAATTTAAATAGTAAAAGTGGATAAACAAAACATTTTTTCAATTTTATTTTTGATATTAGTTTTGTTCTGCGTGTTTTATTTTTCGAGTTTTCTGTACCTAAAAAGCACCACAACTTTGGCAATTTTGCGGCAAGAAATACAGTGACCTTAAGGGCAGATCTACCATTACTAATTTGTTTTGCATGATTGACTATATTACTGGAACTATTGATGAAGGTCTGCAAACTGACATCATTTACCCTGATTTTTCTAAAACCTTTAACTTATATTACTGAACTTTGAACTTTCATGTGATCTTGTACAATATTTTAAATCTTATCTTAGTGACAGGGTCCAAAAAATATTATTCTGTGGCTTCAGTTCCGTTTTGAAGTGCGGCCCACTTCTAGAGTTCCTCAAGGGTCGAACGTGGGACCATTACTTTTTCATATATTTATAAATGAAATTATACTTATCCTGCTGTTGGATTACTGCAAATTAAGTTTTTATCTTCAGAAAATTGTCGAAAATTATTCTATTTGATGTTTCTTTACAAACTTATTCACAACACTATGGATTGCACTGAAACTTTAATTTGCATAATTTTAATTCACACAAGTTTGAATCACGTTATTTAATTTTATTTTGTTTAAACGGCTAGAACTAATACAATCTATTCACCCCTTCCAAATATGTGTAATTTATTTAATGTAACTCACAGTTCCATTTACATTTTTAGCTATAGTGTTATATCTTTAAAAAAGGGTTGCTTCTTTAATATATGTTACTTTTTTGTTTTTTTTTTGTTTTTTTTTTGTTTTTAATTAGATTAATATATTCATTTTTATCTTTATGATTATAGTGTATATGTGTAAAAGTGTACATTTATATGTCTATATATTTTTTTGTGTGATGTATGTTGTATTGTAATGTAAGTAACTTATGTGAATGTATTGTTCCTATTCTCTAATTGGGGTTAACCTGTAGAATAGTGTACTTCACAAAAAAAACTATTAAATTTATCGACAAATATAGATAAGATAATAGTATTAATACTGTTAAAGTTGACCACTAGAAGCATACCTTACCTTCATCAAAAGTTTAGAACGCCGACGGATATCATACCATTGGTCAATAATTGAGGATCTTACTGAGGTATATTAAGAATAAAGCCAATAGAAAATAAACATCTTTATATCTGTCATTATACAGGGTGTTTCTTAAGTAGAGGTCAAAAATAATATATATTTCATAATGAAATTCACAATTTCGAGAAGAATATATAAGATAGTAAGATACCACTGCTATAGTACAATGTATTCATTGTCCGTCCGAAATTATTTGACTTTCATTATAAAATTCGCATAATTTCGGGACCGGAGACAGGCTATGAATACTACTGTGAGTATAACCCTTGTATAACTTATACAGGGTGAACCTTAAATAAGTACAAATATTTTAATTGCTAGTGTAGTTCGTCATATAGATCAGTCTAGTGAAAGCCATTTTTAAAAATTTCTAATATTTACGGAGATATTATTTTTTTTTTTTAAATACCCACTTTTAGAGGACCGCTGTCTTAACCAACCTAATGAACCATATGGTTTGTTGCGAGGTTGCCATATCTTCTCTAATATAAATATTACGTTTCCCTTAACGCAATAGTAAAGTAATACATACTGTTAATTATATTTTAAAAATACTTGTTTGAAGCATAAGTTGGGTATGTAGTATGATACGCAGCAATATTAACATACATTTTAACTGCTTAACTGACCTTACTATAACGATTAAAAATGAATTTTCGCAAGTTAAATACTACCGTAAAGTATTTAGGTATGTCCAATGTTTAAAAATTATACCTACATAAACGTGCACACTGTTTGTCTGTCTTTTTGTTAAAAAATTAACTATTTAATCAATAATCCACATTTCACAAGTTAAATGCCATTGTACACTGTTTGAAAAAGACACAATTTCCTTAAGTTATTTTATGAATAATAACGAATAACTATGATTTTCACACAATCTAAAAGTTTCTTCAAGCAAAGATATTTGTGTAGCACTGGCAACACTGTGGACCACACGTTCAATCTGAACCGCTATGACTCATAAATATATGAAAGTCAGCGGTCCTCAACAAGTTTTCTACAGAAAGATTACAAAATTTATTTAAAATTTAAATTTTTTATTTCTGATTTTTTTGTAAAAAAAACTATTAATTATGTGTTCTACACAGTGAACTATACTGCTGGTTAAAATATTTGTACTTATTTAAGGTTCACCCTGTATAAAAAGTTATCTCAACATTATTTTTCGCATAGTAATTTATATTAGAAAACAAATATTAAAAATACTAAACAATAGGAAATAATAAATTTTAATAAAAAAAGGTATTTACTTAGATACTGTACATAAACTGCCACTTGATACCTTCATAAATATATAAATTATGATTCCTAAATTAATAAATCATTCTAATCTGTATTAAAAATAAATTACATTATGTGATAACAGCCATACATCCGTAAACATACGTCAGACCGTTTGTCTGGATATCATTAAATAAAAAAAAATAAACAATTTTTACTCGCTCCAATTAAGTACACAGAATTTTAATTTCTTTAATTACTGTTTAATGTAGACGATATCATATAATAAAAATCCATTGATGATCTATCTAATAGCAGCTATGTGCGTAATCCTTGTACCTAATTTCTTCCATCCATATGTGTACCAAATAGTCGAGCAATAATATACAGGCATAGTTTAAACTGTATACAGGGTGTCCAAGAAAATGTGGAAATTTCTCGGGTGTAGATAGAACATGAAAAAATAAGATGACAAGTTCCTATATTTTTTTTCCTTGACAATATCGACAATAAACAAGAGTACCTTTTTTAATCAAAGGTTGAAGCTACCCAAATTTATTATTTTAAAGTCTTTAACATACAGCATGTTAAAAATTTAGGCATTAAGTTGCAAAGCTGGTAAACTAAAGAAGGTAAGTGTCCATGACATTAAATTTTTATTAAATTATATTAAGTACTTTAAAAGCTATTCAAGAAAAACCGATTTCCTACGGGGTTTTTCAGGGACACATATCGTAGAGAGAGCCTGTAGGAAAAAAATTTATAGAAACTTGTCATCTTATTTTTTCATGTTCTATCTGCACCCAAGAGATTTCCCATATTTTCCCGGGCACCCTATATATGCAGATAAATAATTACGATTTACCACTACTTGTGTAGCTATTGTCTATAAATTAAATATGTCACTGCTACGCATAAACGTTGTATCCAAATGTAGGCATACCTACATTAAAAAAGTAAATAGATTGCTTCACTTTTTAATAAGAATGGTTTATACATGTATTAAAGGATGCGCATTTTACAGAACAAAGGAATTTTATAAACAGGAAAAAAAAACAGATACACATTTGTGTACCATTTCTTGATAATTCTGGAACATTTGAAATATTTAATATAAAGCCGGGCTGCAGTGTGATGAAGTATTATATCCCTTATACCAAGGCCTTGGTACAGCCCGGCTTAAGGTGCCCGTATCCCTCGCCGTAAAATGATCAAATTTGTGGTGTTTTTAGGTACTGATCTCGAAAAATAAAACACGTAGAGCAAAAGTAATATCAAAATTATTGATGTTTTGTTTATCCACTTCTACTATTTAAAATTTCCTCAAATAATGTAATAACTTTTAAAATGCATTTATATGACACACATAATTTCGCTATTCTAACCCCACATTTTAACAATTATTTTCACATACTTATAAACAAAAGTGAACAATCTTATATGCAGAACTATGTAAGTTTATGTTATAACAATGTTTACATCTATAGTTGAATTTAAAAAAATACGTATTTTGAAAGATTTCAGTACCTAAAAATTCATTGGATAGATCGCTTTCTGATGTTATATATTGATTTTACTTCGGTACCTTTGAATATTTGCAGGTGGCATGAAATAACATTCTTGTTATTTGCTAAACTCTATATTATTCAGTTCTTAAATGTCTAAAATTATTTATATTTGTAGAAAACACTATTTCAAGAATACGGCGCCCTTAACCCATTTATGGAGCACAATACATAATACCAGATCGAGAACTTACCATATCCGCAGTGACGTGCACATTAATCCAAACACATGCATAACAAAGCCCTGTGCATTTCGAACTGAACACGCATATCACCGATACATTCTCGGACCATTAGCTAGCTATCACCAACAAATGAGCAACAACTGTGGCACTAAATAGACGACAATGAAAAAAATCGTGCGTCAATTTCGTAATGAAACAACAATGCTGCTCCGCTCATTGCCGGACTACCCACAGGTATCCGATCGATCAGAGGTGGCTTGGAAGAATTTTGCGCTTAAAAATGAAGAGCGAAAGAGAAAATTATTTTGACGTCTTAGGAGTAATCATTGATATCGATAGTAAAGGGATATTCAGAAAGAAAATTTTTGAGAGCAAAACATTGAGGTACATTTATTTAGTTTAAGTATATGTCTAGATATAGTTAGTACATACTACATACATACATATTTACAACTGTTCAAACTGAAGAAACAGTTAGATGTATTTCCTCAATCAGCAGATTTATTATTAATGTTTTTAATGTCATTTCCATGTATATTTGATTATAAATTTTCAATTAATTCAAAATTTGAACTGAAATCAGTTGTCAAACGCAGTTCTATAATCTGTAAGATTAGAGAAAATATCTGTTTCTATCAGTTAAGACTCTACCAAGGCATATTATTTATTATTTGTTTATACATTTTCAGTAGATTCAAAATTTTCTTCCCACTGATTGAGATTTTATGTACAAGACTGAAATCAAACTTCACAATTCGATAACTTAGCAATTGATATCAGCTCTAGGGCTATTAACAATTGAAAATGCAAATGTCATATTAAAACACAATAAGTTAAGTTCAAAAACGCGTCACTTTTTCTCAATGGGTAAACCTTAAGTCGTCTATTTGGTAGTTGTATTTGATGTAACCATAACGTTTCAATGCATGTAGTTTTAAGCTATCGTTGAAATTCTCAAAATTTTGTGAAAATCTTCCGTCTCTGATCAACGTTGATGTTCTTTAAATATACACTTGTATTTCTTCAAACGTGTATTAACATGTCTTCCTTTGTCCAATGTGTCCACCTATATATGTTCATTACATTTTAATAATTTTGGGTGCACAGATTCAGGGCCAATTACTTATTGAATGGCTACAACAAGATTGATTCAATAGTGTGTTGAGAATCCACCCTATACCCTCCTAATACACCCATTGATACATTTAGGCTCGAATCTAATAAGGTTGTCGATAAGTTCTTGGGGTATCTCATTCCTAGCTATCTGAGCTTTATAGTTAAAAGCTGCTAAAGTCTGTAGGAGGTGTTGTAAATGCAGCAATCTGCGGCTAATTATGTCCCAGACATATTCAACAGGTGACAGATCCGGCGATCTTGGTGGCCAGGGACACGGTTAATCCATAAAAGCTATTGTTTGTCTGTCAACATGAGGTCTAGCATTGTCTTGCTGGAAAATGGCGTTATGGATGGTGTGAAGATGAATGACATATGGCTCCATCACTTCCTGAATCTAATGTTTGGCTGTAATATTGCCTCGAATGGAAATTAGTGGTGATCTGCTACCATACGCGATAGCACTCCATACCATAATGCCTACCTTATGATGGGTATGACGCTCTCTGTCAAACTGTGGATCATGTCTTTCACCGTCGTCTTCTCACCATTGCACGGCCATCGTACATCCTCAGACAGAAACGGGACTCGTCACTGAAGATCACCCAATTCTATTCGTGGTTCAACAGAATCCTCTCTCTACACCATTGTAAGCAGTTAGCTCAACGTCAACGAGGAAGAGGAAGCACCCAATGTGGAGGATAAGACAAGAGGCCAAAACTTCGTATTCGGCGATGACATGTTGTGGTACTGACATTGTTTTCTTAATAAGCACTCTATTTTATCAATATAGACTTGTATATTGGGTAGATGGATTCTTGCGAGACATTTATTTTTTTCCCTTAGGACCGTAGATGCCTTTCTGATGACTTATTAGTAGATCTGTTCGCATTCGTGAATTTGTGAAAGACACTTGGTTGGGAATTTTATATATGAAAGTCAGGTATATTAAATATTATTTTGATAGACGGGTGCTTTGAAACCTCTCCTAATTCCGATGCCATTGATGAAGCTTTGATCAAGTTGTAAGAGATATTTTCAAAAATAATAAAAAAAATTCAACCTATACAAAACTAACTGGGCATTTAATACTCGAATACACATTTTCCTACAGTCTAGAAAATCTCCATTCATGTGGATTTGCGATGGAAAGGTTCTGTTTCAGATCTACATATATTGGAAATTTTATAATGTAAGAAAATTGAATCAGAAACAGTTAATCCTAATAAAATAAATATAATGTGCATAGCTGACATTTATAACTCCTATATTTTCTTGAATTCTATTGTCTTAAAATATGAACTATCAACTAATTATCAATTAATTATAATAATATCTCTAGCCCCCATTCTAATCACGAGGATTAGCTCAGAAGTCGGAGACTTGTGCGGGATAGGAGCGGCATATTATTATTAAGCAGTCTACATTTGCATTTATACTGTACTTACTACTCGTATACCAATGATGATTAAGGCCAATTTTTTAAGTATTATAAAAGTAAATTTAAAATTAACGATATTTATAGCCTATAAAGGTAGAAAAATACCAAACTGGATAAGAAAGAGTATTCGTTATATCTCATAAATAAGAAATTTGGGGCGATGTGAAACAGTCCTAACCCACTTGCCTTAATTGCTGTTGCTCTTGGCTGAACAAGAAATGCTTTCAGTTTCAATTACTTTATCATGGCAGCATATGTCAGTGATATCAAAATGAATACAATAATCTAGATTTTCCCTGCAAACAGCATCAGCAGATGTATTTGATGCAGACATCAAGTACCTTATATACACCATTATATCTCAATGAAAATATTTACATTTATAAACATGTAAATTTTTATTCATGAAATGAACACCATATTCAATCTCATGTACAAAAGTAACAGAGATGACCTAGATCCTTTTATTACGTACCAAATAAGTCATACAAGATTTACTGTTGAGGTATCAATGAACCAATTAAACAGTAGCCAGTAGTAGATGTAGTAAAGATTAGAATTGATTTTAACAAGTTTGGTTCGCTACTGAATGGAAAAGCATTAATGAAAACAAATACATTAAAACTGATTATCATATCCTTACGCAATAACTAACTCCTGTTTTGTTACCCTTTGGTTAGGATAACAAACGATTTTCTAACAGCGTTTCTCCGAACTTTCTTATTAAAATGAAGCGTAAAATTGTAATTTTATATTCAAATGGTCTTTTAATGTTAAACATAAATGCATGGCAGCCATAGCCAATAAATTGAGCCACTAGAATACTCTCTCTCTCTCTCTTAAATGCCATTAAATCTAAAAGTGAAAATTTCGGTATAATAAAAACGTGTGATGTTTTCATTTTCAACGGGCTGTACAGATTGTCCGGAAGTTGATGGGACATAGAGCAAGAATAGATTCCTGGAATAAATAATGCAATGTAGCCAAACTTACCTTAGTCAAATGTTAATGGTTAAAAAGATACAGGATGTCAAAGTTTAAATTTTCGATATTGGTAAATGACTTTAAGAAATCCAAATATTTGCATACATTTTGGTGATAACGGTCTTTTGGAGGAAAGAAATTCAAATTTGTTTTAATATTGATGCTTTTTAAATGCAGAACTTTTTTGCGGCTTAGTACCTATATCCATAAGACTATTGAAGCAATTGATTCTCCCACCTCTCTTATCTGAAAAAGGTACACCTTGTTAAAGTTATTAGGAGACACCAAATATTCAGTGCAACGAATAAAAACTGTTTTGATTTCCTAGTGGTTTTCTTTAATGTGGTAAAAAAGTACATGTATTTAGGGAACAAAAAAGACAATAAAAATTTGCAGACCATGAACCTTTACTTCATAACCAATGTTTTTACAAATCTGGTCAGTTTGGCAGTGTATTCTGCCAAATGTTCCTTTGAATTTTTGTATGACGTCAGGACGTGAAATTTCTGCGTTTACCCGAGCAAGAATGACAGCTTTACATGATGCAGGACATTCTAATTGTCAGATATCAAACATGTTGGGCATTCCTGGATCATCCGTTGTATGAATAGTACACATATATGAAGAATTTGATACAGTGGAAAACAGACCACGTAGTAGACCTCCTCGGGAATTTAATGAAAGGGAGTATCGACACCTACTATTCGAAGACGACTCCACAACGCAAATATACGAGCTAGAAGACCATTACGGATCCCCACTCTACTTACAAGGCATCGTGCTGCCCGTCTCCAGTGGAAGCGAGAGCATAGGGGTTGGCTTTTACGCCAGTGGCGGTGGGTCTCATTTACAGACAAAACCAGAATTGGACTGGTTACTGATGACAATCGACAAAGAGTCTGGAGAGAACAGCGTCTTCATTTTCCCCGTGAAGTTCCTCCGTATGAAGGGGGTACCGTAATGTTTTGGAGTAGAATAATATGCAACCGCCGCACCCCATTAATTCGCATACCACAGAATATGACTAATCAAATTTACATCGAACAAATTATTACGCTCATTATCTACCCCCTACGTAATGAATTAGGTGAAAATTTTCTGTTTATGGACGACAACGCTCGACCACATCGCGCAAGACGGATTCAAGACACCCTCGAAGCAGGACGTACCAATAGATTAGAGCCTGACATGAGGATGAGAATTGAAAACATGTGGGATTTTGTTGCTAGGACCATTCATAATCATATTCCTCCATCTCAGACTGCAGATGTGTTAGTCGTGGAGGCAGAAGAGGAATGGAAGAATATTCCGCAAGAGATCGTTAACCGCTTGATTATCTCAATGTTCAGACGTGTCAATATGCTATTGGAACGTGGTGGAGCCGACTAATAGTCAAGTAGAGAACTTGCTTTGTTACTTCTTTTTGATTTAATAAATTTTGTCAAAAATGTCATACATTTGCTGGTTTTAAATTTTCTAAGTATCTACTCAGTTTACCGAACATATTCTTTTCACAAAGAAATTATTCAGAAAACAATATACTTTTAAAAATGTATGGTTTTTCTGGCAAAAATGATTTCTTTAACAAGAATGGGGGGTCCAAGATTTTTGACGTTGTGTGTATAATATAATTCTACTTGTAAAAAATAGACTAATAAAAACATTATATGTTAACTGTGTTCCCACTAGATAATTTTCACAGTTTTTGTTTTATATCATTATCAGAAAACATTAACTATTCTTACTGACCGTAGTCTTCATTAAAATATGATATGTATCTACCTTACCTCAGCATTGAAATCATCAGATGCTAGTCACTCCCTGTCTCTATTTTATTCAACCTACATATAACCCGCACACATAATGGTAAATATTCGAAACATCAGTAAAATATCTTTATTTAAATTTGCAATATTTGTGTTCAATCGCTTAAAATAAATAAGTTACAATTTAACAAAAGTGAAAAACCAATAAGTTGCATTTGAACATCTGTGTCATTTAAAAATTATGTAAAACAAAGTTGTATGTTTTTAAATAAACTTTACCTATTTATATTTCATTAGTATAAATCAATACAGAATGGACTTTATAGATCAAATGAAGCCCTAGAATGTTTTCTTACACCAACATACCTTATAATTACAAGACAGGCGCCATAATTGCTTCATCCCATATCAAGACAAAGTTAAAAATTTAATTAAAAACAATTTTTTAAATAATAAAATAATTGAGACTTTTTGGGACCTAGTTGAGACCCTAGTGGAGACGTCAGGATATGAAGGTCAATAACGGTGATAGTCCCGATATATCGGGACGGATGGCAACCCTGAGCATAGGGTCGCAAGAAAAAGAAGTTTTAAACCCCTTGAGATATTTTTAGCAAATTTAGCATATTTTTTTAGTATGTTGGTAGGTATAAAACATAAAATTTGCAGCTTACGTAAATATACTAAGTACCAGTGGCGTACCAATCTGTTAAGAAAAGTCAAATTTGTCTCTAAACGACTACATACAAAAAAAATCTGCAGAGAAAAACTGATGAGAATGCAATGAAGTATATGAAAACCAATTTTGTTTGCATGATTATCCAAGGTGATATTTTATATTTTTTACCTAGATTAAAAAATTATGTCAAAAAAGTCTTAAGAGGTTTGAAGTTATTAATTTTAAATTGAAACTTTCTTGCAAGAAAAATACAAATTAAATCGTTATCTAGAAATCCTAATTTTATAAATGAACTATGAGAACATAATCAGCAATAATTATATCTCCAATATTAGTCGTCCTTAAGTGACAAATAATTTTAGTAAAATGGACTATGTATTTGTTTTTTTTTTTCTGCAGGTTTATGAAAACGTATAGATTAAATCGCAAGGTAACAAACAACAAGTCCTTATTATTAAAAACAAAACATATGTTTGTAAAATATTTACAAATAGACAGCATTAGCACACAATGAACGTATTTTGCTTAAAATGGAGGCCACCCATTGTTTTATATTTCTATACTAAAATTACCAGCATTATCTTTCTTTAATAACTCACTTGTACGTCTAGCACTATATTCATTTTTTTCGCGTTATGACAGTCACATATTCCTTGCCTTGACATTTAAGCAGTAATGAATTTGATTGACATGATAGGAACTCCATTGTAATTTTGAAGAAGTCAGCTCGGAGCTATACGACGACAAAAAATGATGCTTTGGTTAAGATGTGTCGTCGCCTACCACTTGTGTGTTCTTTTTTATCACAAGCTGGTCCGTGTACTCCCATTCTGGCCCGCTCAAGGTTCGATTGTGGGTGTGAATGCCCTAAAAGGCGATTATCCGCCCCATGAATGGGGTTTATCTACATAAAATCGGGCCATTTATTTTCTTTAACTAATCATTTGCTCGGTAGGTACTGGGTATCCCCTGAATTAACACGTTAAGACGCCAAGGTGTGTGGGATAAAGTTAAAATATTGGGATAACTAATAGGGACAACGAGAAGGTGGTCGTATAGTAAAATCTGAATAACGTATAAATGTAATTCTTTTTTAATAGTGTTTTGAAAAGTTGTACATTTCGTAACTAATATCAGTTAGCAAAAGTTCGCACGTAAGCACGTAAAAAATGCATCATAATTCTTGAACTAACTGTTCATTCATTGTCAACTTAAATCATTTATTATCATTATTATAAATTTTAAAACTAACTTTTTTACAATTGGTTAAGGAAAGCCCCCTGGGCATGTTTTTGATGAAGTAGAGGTCTAATTTGCATTCCTATTGATCTTTCTTTCATCCAATATCTTTGAGGTTACTTGAAATTTTTATTAAACGGAATCCTCTCTGCCTTCTGCCACGTTCGTTGCTTTCCATTCACCATGCCTTTTAAGAGTGCAGAGAGACTGCTGTGAGACAGCTCCTGCATCAGCCAGTATCGTAGCAGACGTTCTCCGGAAACAGTAGTCGGTATAATTCCCAGCATTCGAAAATTGCAATTTATATCATCTATATCAAAGCACTGTCTTGTACATTTTCCATTTCTATATCCTACAAAGAATCTTGAATGCTCAATTGGTGATGGACGAAGAGAGGAATATTTTCGAAACATTTCTACAGGATTGACTACTTCCCGTTAGAAATCATCATCATCATCAAGTAGATTTTATCATCTACTTCTCTCAAACTGAATTTCCTGAAGCTATGTCCTACCGGTTTACGTTTAAAGAAAGCAATTAAAGTTGGAAATTTCTTTATATCAATATTCTTTTAGACTGACAATGTTGTTCCTATCATTAATTAAAGATTCCGCACCGTAGAACTCTGGTATACTCTGGATTGTTGCTCAAAATAGGCTAATAGAACTACCTCAGTGATAACAGTTACCCCCTTTTTGATTACTCCTATCTTCAAATAAACGATACGCTTTTTCATATTTATCTCTGGATTTCCTCGTCAATAATGACTGAATTGTGATTTTTGATGATTCTTCTATATCATCTTCCATATTATCGTTGTAAGCAGAAGATTCTGTGAAAGTCACTTTTCCTAACTTATTGCATAAATAGCTATTTTCTACACGTAGTAAGCAATTAATACTTAGATAATAGTACTTCTTTTGTTCATATTTTTCTGATCTACTGTAGAGCTAAATTGTATATCCTGTATAACCCTTAACCCTTACGTTTAGACTGGGCACTAGTATATGGATTTGTATCGATATTCATCCATTATATGTATCGAAACATCAATTAACTTTGTTTACTTGTATGCGCAAAATGTCAAAAGCATAGATGTGACAACATACAGTTCTCAAATACAAAAGAAAAGAAGGGATACAACATGTTAATTTCGGAAATAACGTCGTGGGGTAGAGCTTGTTTCAGCAGCTATGTCTGAATGGGACTTGATGACTGAATCTATTGTAAAAAGTCGCTCCACCTATAAGTTCTGAAAAAAGATTGAAATTGCTCTTTCGTCCATCGACAAAAATTAAATTATACAACGATTCGTCTTGTATATTAAAGATTTCCATATACTCGATGTTTGAGGGTCAATCAAGGCATTGATCTGGTATGCAAATTAGCATTTTCATCACCATTTGTCAAATATTCAAGTATCCCATACAAATTCTGACATTTGTGTCCAATTTAAACAGCTTTAGGATGCATTCCAACACAATAAGAAAAACATTTTGTATTGTATTTTTGCTTATTTATTTATGCAATTATTTATTTCATAAGCAGGATGTATTGTTACTCGTGGAAATGTTCTAGAAAAAGTTGTAAGTAAACACAGAATTATTAAAAAAACGTTATAAACTTTGCATTGCTCTTAATGGGGAAAACTTCGAAGAGAATTTGTGATTTAAAAAAAGGTTATGTTTCATATTGTTGACATTTTTTAAATAAAACTGATTCATTCCATTGCAGTTTGAAAGCTAAACATGATTTGACTATTTTTAACATATTATCTTCTTATATCAAATTAAAACTTTTTTCATGGCCTATGAGATGGCATAGTAATTAATTATATAGTGTGTTAAAGAAAATAATATTCCGGTAAAATAACTTTTCAAAGGTTACTTTGTAAAAATAATTTGTTTTTTTAAATTTAATGGTTGACCTTGAACAGATCTACAAAATGATACCGTAATCGTAAGGTCTTAAAAAATAACAGAGTTATGGGGAGTTTTAAGTGGCACACCCTGTATATTAAAAAATCGTGAGATTTTTTGTTTGTGAATATTGTATATACGTAAACCATCTTTTCGAACTGCATTATTTATACTCTCCATTTATTTTCGATTTTCGGATCAAAATATATTTTGATTGATGAAAAAATAGGAAACCAGTATATGTTAAAATATTTGAAGTAATTGATCGTAATATTTATACTAATATCGAAAATACTGCTTATAGCAGCATTTATTAGTTGACCTTGTAAATTTGCCTGGCTGCAGAAATTTTACCTGAATTAAGTTGTAACAACAATTGCCCGTGTACTTTTATGGGAAAGGAAAGCCCAGCAATATTGCACCGTATCTCTGTCCCTGTTATTGCCCCTGGCACGCTTTTAGGGCGAATTTTACATTGGTAGGGACAATTACGTAATATAGAGTTCAACAGCCATAGTACTAAAAGTCCACATGGCAATAAAACAAAATCCAGGGTTTAATTTTTTTTAATACAGTGTTTCTGCAAAACTTTATTTATTTACTTATAGGATGGAAGCACAACATTTTATATGAAATTATACAGATAAAAATATAAAAAACATAAAAAACAGTACAAGTAGAACAATACAACACCTTTGTGCACAATTGCAATTAAGAGGTCACTTAATTATTAAAAAATAGCTTCCTGGCTGATTTAATGTTACACTAAAATATATTTAAAATATGTTGCACTAGATGACAGCTACTACAAAAATTATACAATGGTGAAAATTTTGTATGGTTCTTAGAGTTAATAGGTAAAAACCGTTAGTGTGCACATGTAGAGACATTAAAATTAATTTATTTTCGTCAAAATAGAAGGACGGTCAAAATAATCTTGAACAAACATTACGGAATGCATATCACTTCTTCTATTTAAACTAAGAGGATAGTACAAGGTCACCCTCGTGCTAATTAAAACTAAGTTTACTATAGATTATCATACCCAAATCTTTGAATTCATTAACTTTATCCAAATGTTCATTATTTAGCGAGTAATTAAACAGAACAGTATGGTGCAAAAACTATGTGCATTGCATTTTTTAATATCTTGCTCTAAATTGCCTTCAATACTCCAACTACGTAATTTCTTTGTAATTTTAGAGAATCCTGCAACGAATTAATGGGACAGTATATCTTCAAAACATCGGCGTAAAGAAGGCAATCGACGTCAATAACATCAACAATGTTATTAATGAGGATGACAAATAGTAAGGGCCCTAATATGGAGCCTTGCGGAACTCCAAATAGAGCGATACACTCATTGGATTTAAAACTACTATATTCAACATACTGACTTCTAGAACGTAAATATTATTCAAGAAAATATGTAAGATTATGTAATAAACCTGCTCCCTTAAGCTTATGCAAAAGCAAAACATGATCAATTCTCTCTCTCAAAGGCCTTACTAAAATCGGTATAGATGACGCCAATTTGCCTTCGTACATGAAGACGTTCAGAAATGTTATACAATAAAGATTGGTAGCGATGCTGACTGATAATCCCGTGTATGTTAAAATATATTCCTCTGTGCAGCACATTATTCTGAACATAGATGTATAGCGTAACATAACACCAGTAGGTACTTAGATGTCTACATACTATCCATAATTTATATAACAAAACTATTCTTTTGGTGACAAACAATATGTGCGAAGGTGCCTAGATCTTTGTACGTTTCTAATTCTTCTAAATCATTCGATGCTGAAAAGAAAATAAGAACTCAAACCAATTTACGCATAAAGAATTTTACATTATGGTACGCGATATAATAAATTATAAAGTGCCCAGAGAAAGTCAATAAAAGGAATCTATTAAGCATTCCGACTAAATATAGCCCCACATAACATTGCAGTAAATCGTTCGCTTCCACACTCGTCCAATTAATATGCATGTGCAGTTAGTCACCTCTACGTGCAGAATAAAGAAACAATCTACTGTGTTTAATCGATAATTTATTAAGCAAACTATTACTCATTTCTCTATTCGCATATTATTTTCCTTTTCCTTCGTCACGTTTGATCCACTTCACTTCATTAGACTAGTTAAATAAATAAAAAAGTACTAGGTATACTTAAACGCAATAGGCGCCAAGAAACTTATTTTATGTAATGCATGCCAGTAAAGAAGCATGTCCTTTTGTTTTAAAGATACTGTAACTAGGTTAATTAGCCAATGAAAGATTCTTTTATTTTCTAACAGTTATAATAATTATGATACAAGCAGACAACAATATCTAAATCTTGTCAGATATTTCCAATATTGTGTGTAGTAGTGATTAGTCTATGTTTCTCCTTTATTAAGCACACGCACGCCACTGCTAACCAATTTAATTCGGTGTCACTCATCTTTGATGTGTGCAATTGCGAAATGAGATATAAAAATAGTCTGCGGATCAATCGTATACGCATGAGTGTTCGTGTACCTACGTGTGTACATATCTCAAGAGACGTACAACCTATTGCAATAAAAATAGCAACTGCTGACGTATTTGTAATGAAATCTACCTTCACCTTTCAAAATTGGTATTAGCTGTTTCACTCACCTGTAAAGATCTAATGAAATGTCAACTTAGAACTTCCTTTAGTTCAAAAACTATTTTGAAAGAGTGCCATTATTATTACAATAGATTGTATGTGTATCGGTAACTGGCTTTAGGCAGATATTGACACAATGACAGATGTGTACGCACGTACATGCTTTTGCAATAATAATGACACTCCCTCAAAACAGTTTTTGATCTTCTGGAAGTTCTGAGTAGAAATTTCATTAAATCTCTATTGGTGAGTGAAACAACTGTAGACTATTGTAGTTTACGAATATAATGCACTTATAATAGCAATTTTAGGTTTATTAACAAATTATAAAATGTACAAGTCTATTCATTACATAGCGAGAAAGCAAAATGAATAATAATTACTTAATTTGATACATGGCGATTTTCCGGGTTATTATGCATGCTAGGGATGTGCATTTTAACTCTGTTTCTGGCAGCTACCAGTTACCGAGGTCACGGCATAACAATCCGGAAAATCACCATGTATCAAATTACAGCACTGGCTGTGAAAGCCTAAAAACCACTATAATGATTACTTACTTACCAAAAACCTTATCCTACTATAGGTATAAGACGATACCCAATAACGATAAATACATAACGCGGTAGCTTTACAAAAAGGTCTACCACAGGGTGATATGGCAGAGCCGTTCTGAAGGGTATCACTACTTGCTACATGGTCAGCACAACTATAAACTAGTGTTAAAAGTTGAAAGCAGATTTCATTACAAATTCATCAGCAAAAGAAATCGCAAAATTAATTTTAGAGTGTCATTATTAATGCAAACGATTGTACATATCGTAAGACATGCACGTGTGTCTGTAGAGCTAGAACTTTAAATTTATATTTATATTATGATATAATATTAATGTGTGGTACAGTTCTGATATATGGCAACCCTGGTAACAATGATATGATTAAAAAGTTTCCTCTTTAGAATGAATTAAGGTTAAGTCATAAGCCTAACAACCGCATTACAGTGACAAAAGGTCAAGAATTTAAAAACAGTAACAAATCAGTAATTCGGATGCAAACATTCTACTGTTGAAGTTGAATTATTAAAATTAACAAATTTTAACAAAGGTATGAACTTTCCATTTACAATACATACTAACATACAAAAATGTATTAACAATCAAAAGTTAATCATTTTGTTTTTCTATATTTCAAATGTTAGTTATACATATTTCACATTTAACTTAATTATATTCAGCTTTAAAAACACTGAATAATATTTACATAGGATATGTAAGATTATCTAACCAGACAAGCTAATAATTAGGAAGTTATCTGGATAATTATAGATTAGCTATAGAAATAACTCCATCTGGTTATAGAACAAAAGTTAAATTTTCTTAAATATTAAGTAATTTTTGATAAATTGCTTTTGAAGTAATTTTTCTAACATTTGACACTGTGGAATATAGAAAAATTGTTGTAATCTTTTTATAAGTAAATTGAAAATTACTAATGATATATTTAGTTACAATTTCTAGAATTTAATTTGTATGAGAAACTACGTATATGATGTAAAAGTAAACTTATAATAACAAAATAAGTTAACTTATAGACCACCTTACCTAAATTAAATACGCATATACAACAGTCAACACCTACTAAGATATAACTCTTCCCAACGTGGTAAGTACTGCGAAAATATTTTCGCATAGAACTTCAACCTTTTTGTATAATTATTTATTTTATATTTCTGCGTTTTATATATATTCTCTATACAATACACCCTGTATATGTGGTAAATTTTAATAGAGATTTTAAAAAAAACTCAATACTTACCTAATCAATATTATAATACCAACTGGGATTTCTCACGCTAATGCTATATAAATAAAGGCTAAAAACTTAATTGTGACACTAATTAAAAGAAAAATTAATGCTGCTAACTAACTAAAGCTGGTCTTTGTGATACATATTACCATACAGGGAACTCACATAATAGGTATCTTATTGCGATACAACATTTACTTTACATTTTTTATCTGTAGCAAATACCACGCGCATGTTTATGAGAACAAAGCCTGCCTTGATTGCATAAAATGCAGCTGGTAAAATGACAAAATAGACATTTAAAATAAATTATTAAACTATTCTTAAACGTATTTTAACAGGCTTAACAAATGGATAATTTGTCCTGTTATGTGTAAAATTTGACTTTTATTTAATAACAGTTTTAATTTCAAAATGAGGAAGCGTCTCTTTTGAAAATGTTGATGGTAGCGATGAGATTTAGTCTCAAATGAACACTTACCTCTACAGTATTATACTAGTTGTAGCAATTCGTAAGTTTCGAAAAGGCCATTTGAGACATCTCCTATTAGAGTTGGATATTTCCATACATTTTCTATTAATAATTGAATTTGCCGTGACAATTTTATATCACTTTTGGTGTAAGTCCGCTCTAGACTCGCGCGCGAATTATGGTGTGAATCCAGCAGCTGTGGCATTGTATGAAATAGTACATTACAATTGGACTTTATCAAGTCAGATTAAGTGGAATAAATAATAAAGATGGGTTGATAACCCAGATTCATCGCAATAAAACAAGATTTGTACTCACTTTACTCGCATGGGGTACTCTTTAATTACTTAAAAAGTAATTGAAATGAGTGACCCCTCTGTCGTGGGGCGTTTACTGAAGGAGGAAAGACGCACGAAGCCGCGTAGATGCCGTGAAGACCACGCGGAGGCATCCACATTCGCGTTTGCTCCTTCGTGGCCTACCGTCCCGCGAGTGTAACCAGCGGACATCTTAAGAGGCAGTTTACGTGAACTTCGCGGCCAAATGGTGCAAGGAGAGTGAAAGAGTTAGCCAGGCCGCCGCAGTCACCGTCATCGCTTAAGTGTGCGCTCCTCTTTAAATCGGTTGTCTAAATGTACAACATACTGGCTTAGGAATGATGCTCTTAGATATATAAAAAAATAACTTCATATAAAAAATGCAATTTAATAATTATGTAAACAAAAAATAATGTGCCACTTACTAGTAAAGAACACATACTTGGTATACTGAAATTATTATTTAATTTTACTTTTGAACAGATCTGACACATTTATTTGTATTTTAAGAATTGCTCCTTCAAGTGGCCTCCTTTTTAAATGAAAATAAAAAATATCCATCAAGAAACGAATATAGGAAAATAATTTAGCTTAATACCTTTATATAATTATAATATATTATGCTATTCCGAAAATCATTCGCGAAATTTTAACCCCAATGTTTTTCGAAACATTCTGTATAGTAACAAACAGTGGACTGAATGGGAAAATTTCATGATTTTTCCAAATACATTCAGAAGAAAGAAGTATTATTTTAACCGAAATGGCGTTTGTCCCAGACAATTTCGTTAAAAAGTAAGCACAAAACGATATTTAAAGATTTAGTCTGGCCATGCCCCCAGAAAATGATCGCCGTCTCAGCGTAGAATTGCAACGTCAAACGCCGTTCGTAGAATGTATACGTAAATACAGCAGCTTGCTTTAGTTCATATCTGTATACGATTTCCATGCTTTCGCATAATGCAATACATACATTTAGAATAGTTAATTTATCATTTGTGATATTATTCCGTGTTATTGTATTAAACAGATTGGTTGCATAAAGTTGCAAAATAGTCTCGTAAAATGGGCATAGAAAGTGCATCTCACCGAGCAAATGGGAGAAGTATTGCATTATGCCATTATGTACGAATACAGCATACAGTACCTACCTATTTCACCGTGCCAAAAAAAAATAAAGAAAAAATGTGGTATAGAGCCATGAAGCGCAAGGAAGGGAAGCATTGCAATATTGTTATAGATAGGTTTAAGCTCATCGAAAAAATTAAAATGTAAGGAGCAATTAAACTTTCCTATTAAACTTCCAGAATATATAGAGAGCATTAAAACAATCAATGGTAAAGCAAACTTACATTTTTTCTTACTTATTGTATTCTCAGCTTTATTTCGATTCCAAATAGGATGTTCTGTATCTGCTCCTACCATTTACGTGGTAGAATGCTATTTAAGGTATTTATAAAATTTTGCTATCTGACTTCAATACATTAAATTACCTATTTCATTCTGAAAACATATTAAACAAGAGTAATAAATAACGATATTTTAAAAATATTTCAGGATCAGTAGTAAATAGCAATAAAAATGTATTTATTTAATTAAAAAATAATAAATGTTAAATATCATTATTCATTATTATTTTTCAAATTAAAACAAGTAGTTCATGTGAAATTAGATGGCATAATTTTATAAATACCTCAAGTAGAACCATCTATCTGGTACTTACCCAACAGCATTGTCGCCGTAATTATCACGAGCGGATCTATATTGTAAACAAAGTAATAAGTTACGTTTAACAATGCCGTAAGTTCACCACATCACCACTAATAATTATGGCATTACCTACACAGTATGTATATGATGTATCTATAACCCACAAATGCCACAAAAAAGCAAAAATAGAAGAAACCCATGCCTATTTACATCACCAACACCGTAACCTGCACCTGTATCAACGGAAGCAAACCGCACTGAATGACGTGTAACGTTACACCAACGATATCGCGTTTTCGGCCCCATGGTTTTGTTTACATTCTATGGTAATTTATTAATGTTAGTATTTTAATTATTATGTGATTATTACTGCCAGACGTGTTCTGACCTTTCAATATGTTTGAAAGATTATCCTGTAATACATTTCAAACCAATATAAAATTAATGCAACTTTCCCATTGCAACGGAGCACAAACACCAATACCTCACTACGTTGTTTAAGTCTATCATACAATCGTGTATTTGTCATTACAGATACTACAAAAATTACTATAATGCGCAACTCCCACAAATTACCCTACGCGGTAATTTCAAGTAAGAAACGACCCTATTTCAATAGCAAAACAGGATACACGATCTTACAGCAAACAACCAAGACCATTTCCGCCTAATAAAAAATAATTGAACTTTAGTTAACTGTACCTATAACTCAGAGGCACTAACCTTTTCCAGAATGTTATTCCCATACTACATATACATTGTACGAATGTATATATGTTATACCTACACATAATTTACTATTCAAAAGCGCAGTCTCATAAATGCGGTAGGGATATTAGATACGGTGGTAATACAAAATTGATTTTATTAGTTGAAATCCAATTAGCGGTATGGAGGTATGCAAATTAAGTAACCTCGATGGCACTGCACGTTCCCGTACCATCGTAGCTAACAGTTGTAGATATAGTACTAGACCTAATGAGATTCCACATTAACAATCGAAATGCATTCATGTTCAATCCAAATCAATAAGTTCTGGAATTTTATCTAAAACCACTTGTAGCAAAACCACTTGTACAAGACTACTCGAGAACATTTGTTCCCGAGTAATCATGTAATTACAAAAAAGAAGATTGTATAATCTTTAAATTACTAGTATTATTTTACTATATCTCATACTTAAATCACAAATTGTCTAAACCTGTGAATCCCTAGATGAATATTATAGAGGACACTGTCTTTAGCTTCGAGCCATCACGAATTTTCGTATTTACGTGCGGCTGCGTTTTTCAAATGTCGATATATCGGCAATAAGCCACGCTGCTTTGATAATTTTTGCAAATGCGAAAAAACCTTTACGTGGGCAATTATTTTTGTCTACATGGGTACGCCGAATGGGAAAATGACTATAATCGAGAAGACGGTAATGATAAGTCGAAAGTTAAAATCATTCTGAGGAACGACTCTTCCAAAGTGTGTTCGATTCCTCGTTTGGGGCGCTGATGTACACTGAAAAAAGTATTTAGTCCCCCGCGGTCGGTAGACCGTATGTCAGCTATATTCGTGGAGAGGATTGGCAGCCTCTCTGCGGGTATGGTAGGGTGAAACAATGTTGGCTTAGGTCAATGTAAGATCTGGTGGTCGATATTTGACCACCCCCACTAAGCCTAGCAAAGTATGCCGCTCCCTCTTCCCCACAAATCTAACTTCTGCGCGAATCCTCGTGATTAGAATGACGAGTAGAGATTGTACTGTATTGTATTCTTTTCAATGGCTTAAGTAGCTTAGAGAAACTCGGAGCTGTTCCGTTTTATTAATCCAGGGCACGAGGCCCTCGGATGTCTGGCCTTTCCCCCTCGAGCACTACCATTTTAGCAGCGGTTTGACTACTTCTATTCGTAGAGTTAGGTTAGATCGTTGACATAATATTAGGAAAAGGATATAATTTGTGATTATACAAAATTTGCGACGGATGCCTAGCAATAATATTAACAAACGCGGTTTTCATGTACGCCGTATTTAGTACGCGAAATGATAGTAGTACAGAAGACATTCCGAGTCGTCTCCTGAAATTTTTCAAGCGGCGGAGGAAGCAAAAGGAAGCCTGTTGCAAGAAAAATAAAAAAACTTTACAACAAAACATGATTTTTTTAAATGGTATTTCTTTAAAAACGTGAAACACCACACCAAAAATTTGCTATCATATTTTTTGGAAAAATGTGCGAATTGTAAGCCGTCTAACATTCTCAAAAAGAAAAAATGATGGTTACAAACCGAAGAATGTCATTTGCCAATGTCAATTGACATTTTTCTAAGAGATGTTCCCGATAAAATATTTTTAATGACCAAGGTAAGCTGTCATCTTCAAACGTAAAATAAAATATGCCTACATTGTTTTTTTTTTAATTAGGTGGCAATGAATTTTTGACTTTTGTGGACCTTGTAGAAACGAGCTATGTAACATAACAATAGATGATATTCAGGATTTAGATAAAACTCTGCTAGTACCTACAAAAAATCCAAGACTAAAATACAGCGCATATTTAGTATAATTGATAATGAAAACAAGTCACCAAGATATTTGGATATGTACAGAATATATGCGTTTCTTCGTCAATCGGATACTGTATATTGATACTATGTCAATAATAAATGTTCCAAGCAAGTGGTCGGGAAAAATACGTTGGGTCAGATTCCATATAAAATAGCAAAATATCTTAAATTACCAAACTTAAAGGAATATACTGGGCATTATTTTCGGCGTTCTTCGGCTCCTTTATTAGCCGACGCTGGAGCAAGTATAACTAATATTAAGCGCCATGGTGGTTGGAAATCAACCACCGTTGCTGAAGGCTATATCTAGTGAAAATTCAGTATTCAACAAAGTGGAAATAACAAAAAAAAATATTGGCACTCCAAGTAGTAGGTGCTCTGGATCTTCTGCAGTATTTTCAAAAAATGCCACTGTTACTGACGTGAAAGTAATCCTGCATAGAAAGTAGAAAATGGACAGGAGAAGTTCTATCCTAATATTATTTTAACTAATTTAGTTAACTGTATCGTAAACATAAAAATGCGATTCTTAATCATATTAGTATGATTAAATTGTAATTTATTGTTTGTAGTTTTTTATCCTTTTTCATAAAATGTGGTACACAAAATGATATTTTCCTTCAATAAAAATAGAATACACACCATTAGTTAAAGGACAGTGAATATTTAGTGCATTACAGTAATTAACCCACTAACCTCCCCTAACTAATGTTCTTTTCAAGAGTTCCCTAGAGTCCCCCACAGATTTAACGCCCTCGGGCGTGATGATCTTGAAAAGAAAACGTAGGTTGCAGCAGTATTCAATCAATGATGTCATGAGTATGACAGACATAAAATTCATCAATTTTGGCAATCACAGTTATTATTACTATTACCTTCAAAAGTTAACGTTTTAAAAATTCTATGCTTATTCACTATTATCAAAAACACTTATTGACTTAACCTGTCGTCATATTTGCGTCATTTTTTAAGTTTGTTCTTTTCAATAATAATTTTCTTGATTATTAACGAATTAAATTAGTTGGTAAAAAAATTCTTTTAGATATAGTAATCTTGAGATAATTAAAAATTGTATAATTTCTTTCCTATAGTGAGAAAATTACATAATATCCACTAAGGCATGTGAAAATCCGCACTTTCACATATATGAGTAGAAAAATTCCTTCAACTATGCAGTTTTCTTCGTGTATGATCCAATATCCATTACTGCTTTGGGATTAATATATGATAATTTATGGCGATATAGATATCGTGAGACAACATATACAGCATTTGAATTTACTAGGTCTAGCTCCAAGTAAAGCAAAAGTATAAAAAGATATTTCTAATCCGATTTATACAGGGCGAATCTTAACCTATACGCATAAATTTAACTGCGTTTTCTAGACCTCAAAATAAGACGAATAAGAATATGGACTATGAAACGTTTCATTTTCAACATATGGTGTGAAAGGTTAGTTTTTGAAGACGGTTTTTAATGAGTAATTCCCAAACGCGTAGAGAAAATTAATGAAATTTGGCACATTCGTATAACAGATATCTAAAAAAAATCAATAGTTTTTTTGATAATTTTATAGCAAAAATTTAAACTAATTTTTATATAATTTACAAATTTTGTTGAAATTCGATGTAGGCAACAGAGTTGGCATTTAAATGAAAGAAAGGAAACAATTTAGACATAGATCAATACTTATATGTACCTATGTATGGAAAAGTTTAATTCTTAGGTTTTATAAACAAAAAATTTTGCCTGATAAATTTTTGTAAACGCTATTCGTCATTATTTGTACTCAGCTATAATTGTATGTGTATAGGTTTAGAATCACCCTGTATGACAAGCAAAAGTTCTGTTAATCCCCATAGCAAAAATATACATATACCTAATGATAGCTTATATGCTACCCACAAGTAAGACTCATGTTGACTAACAAGTAACAGGCTATGTATGATTATTATTATTAAAACCTAAGCCTATAAATACCTCGGCAATATTTAAAATAAACTACGACTTATTTAAAATGGACAAAAGCATCAGGATGAGACGAAGAGAAAAACAACTACAGAAATAGGTATCTGCAATACTTCGTAAAACAATAAATACATATTTCAACGAAACATATTTCAACACAATGAATACAAACCTACTCTCTATTCAGATAAAAGTATGTATGCCAATAATATAAGATACAGTTACAAAACATGTTAGAGGTAACATCTAAAAATAATATAAAACAAAATCTCACAGAAGTAGGTAGCTACTGGAATTTAAAACAAATCTAACGTCTATTACAAAGTTCACAGTAGCCATAAAACACAAATCTTCAATCAAGAAAATATGTTTTTCTATTGCCTACATGGAAAGTATACAGTTTTCCTTCCTAGAGAAGAAAAATAGTTTCTTCCCTTATAATTAAATATTAGTGCAGATACACAACACAGTAGACAATGAAAACTTGTTGTATTTTTAATGGTCCAAAATTTTGGTCATATACCTATGGAAGACTTTGTATATTTTGCATAATCATAAAATTTGGATACGTATATTAGTAACAAAAATATACATACCAAATTTCACTTTGGTATTAAAAAAACTCAAATAAAAATATCTTGACATGCTAATGACAGATGTCATAGAAAACAAGAGACTCGCAACATTTACACATTGTAAAGTACAATACTGTGATCTATTAATTTAACAACATTCGTTGTTGTGTTAACATTAGGTTTGAAAACTGAAAAGTGATTCTAGTGATTCTGGTTTTACAAATACTGCTCCTGAAATTATGAAAGAAGCCAACATAGCGTCATTAAACTTACGTCCGCAGAAATCTAAAGGTAGATATGAAAATGAGTACATCCAATACAAAGAATGGGTCCAAAACAAGAAAGTAAGAAATCATTCACAAAATGTTTTACTTGCTTATTTTTCAATAAAAGGAAAATCATTCATTAAAAGCTGCAGCACTTTGATCCAAATACTCAATGTTACGCACAATGCTACAATTGTAAAATAATGTAATTGATAGCATTTTGAAAATTTCAAAATGCAGGATACAAACCAAATAAAGCTAAGGCTTTTACCAGAGATGTTTTTTTAATGAATGTAAAATATTAAGATATACAAACTAGATACTATAGTGTAGGTACTTAAATTAATGTAATTTTTGACATATTTTTCGCTCTTGCTATTGTAGTTTCATGAGCTTCTTAAAATGACGGTAGATTACATTGAAGGCAAAGAATCTCTCATATTAGTAAAAATTCCCTACTCAAAAACAAATAAAGAACGTACACCATAACGGCTGTAACAAGTAATAGTCCAAATTGCAGAAATATACAGAAAATATGAAACTGACGAGAAGCGTTTCTTTTTATGCTTTAAGCAATACTTATGTGTAAATCAAGTAGTTGGCAAGAATACTATATCTAAAGTAGGTACCACAAAAAAATTGCTGAATATCTGAAAGTTGCAAATCCCACACATTATACAGAACACAGTTTTAGGAGAACTTCAGCAACGTTATTAGTAAACGCTGCTGCAGATATTTTAACCCAAGAGCAGCACGGCGGGTGGAAATCAATTATTATTATTTAATTGAGTCAAATATCTAACTGAAGAAGCAATCCTAAAAATGCAGAAATAGGTTAGATCTCATCTATTGTGATTGAATTTTCGAGTTCCCACAGTTTCAAAAATGAATTTGGATATTTATAGAATGTTTTTATTAAATTAGGTTAGTAAATTTAGCTAGATTAATTTTTATTTTAGATAATTATTGAATAGAGCTTTGTCTGTGGAATTGTTCATTAGCATACCTAGATGTTTGGTATCAAAGAGCATACATGACTTCATTGATAGGAATTGCAGATTTGATTTACATTAGCTTAAAAAACCTTTTTAATACAGTAAAAAATCAAAAGTTAAAAAAACTTTTTAACTGCTAGTAGGTTCTTTAGCAATTTTTTTTTTATTAGGAGAGTAACGTAGCTTTTCTGGAATATATTTAATGCAGATATTTTGCAGGGAATAAGTACTCAAGTATATACTAATGGCTACACTATATCTCCCTCAGTGTAATATTTACTAATGTCTACCAGACTCGAATTTATATTCCCGGTCGCCAGAAAACGTCTTGATCGACGCGATGTCTGCTAAGAGTTCCGAGAAACAACAAACGACATTACGATGCCACCACAACCGGGAGATCGTATCAACAGTTCCTCTTGGCTACTTCAAACACCAGATATGCACCTAATATTTGACCGAGCGTATCTATAAATAAACCTCAGATCTACGGAAAATATTGCATAACTAAACGGTTTATTTTTAGGGACAGTTCAGATTCAAATGCATGCTTGCCCAGACTATTTAGACTACTTTTAAAGGACACGATTCTCATTATACACATTTGCAAATAATGATTGCCATAATTAGTCCAGCAAATGATTTTATTGTATTATACAGGGTGTCCGGAATATATTGTATCAATATTCAAAGGGCTTCTATATCTGTCAAAAAACAAGAAAACATTCTTATGAAAAATAATATTATCTAAAACGAATAGTTTTTTACAAATAAATTTCAGAAAATAAAAATACACCTCTAAAATAAAATATTGACAAAGGTAACACTGTTGAAACAGAATACGATCCCAAAAAACGTAATATTATAAGACAAAAATGTACGTAGTACGTGATTGATTTCTACTATTTTCACTAGCGCATGATATAAAAAAGGTAGCAGATGATGATAGTATGATTAAAATATTCATTATTTTATCATTTTAACAACTCCACGGACTGTCTAAAAATATCTGAGGAATTTGTGATAGAACATAAACAGTTACAAGAAGATAAAATTATTTGCCGTTATTAACTAAAATTGGTGTTTTCAGTATTATTCGTCCAAACACAATTGATACTTATATACTGATGTACCTATACAGTAGCGTAGCCAGAAATTTGACATGGGGGGGTTCAGTGAACAAAGTTTAGTATTTCAAACTAGATTTTTTTAATAAAAAAAAAAATAATTTTTAATAAATTAAAATAATAAAAAGTAAATAAAAAACGATCTCATCATAAACAAACAAATTATAAACAAGTACGAACAATATTGTTTGTACAAAAATTACAAAAAAAAAAAATTAGAACTTAGTTGCAGATTAATCCTAATGTAGGGTTGCCGTAGTAGGTCTAGTTCACTGACCACGTTGCCAAATCTTGGCAAATAGAGTGATTGCAGGTTTGTAGTGGGACATTACCTATATGACCCAACCAACCCAACCCATGGGGGGGGGTTCTGACCCCCCCCCCGTGGCTGCGCCACTGTACCTATACATAATATACCGTGAAATAATATCTAAATACCTACCACTGAGTTTAGTGTTTACTATACCTACTTCAAATATGTACTGGTCGTAATTTTGAGTAGTCATGTAAATAAATAAAAAGCTTCAAAGTAAAGATGACATTTTATTGTGTCTATCTAAATAGCTACTTGGAAAGCACGTTTTGCTATTGTATGACTCGGTTATAAGTATTTTATCATGCATACTACTCATGTTAGCATGTCAGCAGGTATACCGTAAAGTAGACTAATTTCATTTAAATATTTATAATTTATAATAAGCATTTGTTACACTGATACTCCAATTACAACAACTTTGCATATTCACTACATAATATGATGATAAGACAAGGCATTAGATTATATACAGAAATTTAAAAATTGTCTGATTAAAGAAAGTAGATTTTGAATAATAAATAAATTATTTTAAAAATGAATTTAGGTGAAGCTCTAAATCAAAATGTTACCTTGTTATAGGGTGATTTAGAAATACTTAAAAAAATGGGCGTATACTTGAGAAATTGTTTAACCCGTATCTTTTTGTTTTCACGCATTCTAATTTTTAGCAGCTTTAGTGTCCCTACAAATGCCCCATGGATTTTTTTTATCCGACTGTCAACAAAGACGACTTTTCTAAATCGTTATACATAGGTACGGAAAATTAGCCATTTGTCACGTTTTATTTTATGAGTAAAATATACTAATATCCATTGATACTTAAAAAAAAATACTCGATCTTGGGGTGTCCTTAAGGTCTTTGGGCAGAAACGCCAGCTAGCTCTTAGTCGGAGCTGGTCGTGAGTTAAATTTAGAACGACAATAGTTGGACCTTTTGTCATTCAGGGCGCCAGTAACCAAGACAATTGACGCTAGCGTTTCTTAAGTCACTTAAAACCTGGTTACAAGAATTTAAGTACAATTACTTTAAATAATAGCAAGTATGCAGAGGGAAAAAAATATGCATTAAACATACAACAATACTTATATTATAATTAGCGGCAACAAAAGAAAGAAAATGTATATCTATTAGTAGGAAGAAAATATCGTATAACCGCTCGTGATCACGGGTGGCGCACAACATTTCTTAAATATATCAAACACCTTGTATTGTACAACCTAAATAACCAGTTAATGATTAGAATTACCCAAGGTTTCTATGAAAACTACATACGGATATAAATATAGAAAAAAATACAAAATATTCGTTGTTATTACGTAAGAGGAGGACAAAAGTCTTAAAACTACAGCTTATCTGTTTGTTGATCTCTGTGGACGTCACCAGAAGTTGGACTACAAAATGGCGGCTTGGTATTGAAGGACAGCCGGTATACTACGGACAGCCGGTATACTGCAACTTTCCCAAATATATCCCAAATGCACTGTAGACATCAACAGTATTCGCTTCCGTAATGCAAGAGCTTATTGGTGGAAATAATAGTACTTGCAATAATGCTGCAGCGGATGCACTACGCATTTAAAGCCCTAAAATTGGGAATTTACACCGTAATTAATAATAATCCGATAACAAGAAACAGTAAAATAACTTACGTCGTTGAAGAGTGGCTTGATAGTGGGCTATTCTTTATGTAATAGCTGATATAGTTGTTAACCACGTGGGTCGAATGCAGATGCAGAAAAATCCAGCAATATAGCCGAAACGCACGCGAAAAATGCACTTTTAACGCCGTTCCAAAACGAAATAGGCACAGTTAATAATAATACAATTTCCTACTATCCCAAAAGGAAACAATCAATTTATTTAAAAGGAAAATTTGTAATAATTACACCTGCTGATTGATAATTCAACTATCCTCGAAGACCCGAAAAGTAATCTTTTTTCGGCTTCGCTCTTTTTGTTGCAACTCGCAAAAACGTTGCGTTGTACATTTCAAATATATACGCCAAGAAACTATTATTAAAAGACCATAAAGTATTGAATTAATGGTTGCCTACGGTTATACTTAATTAAAATAATAAAAATGTTAATTTTTAACGTTTGTAAGCGGTATAGAATTGGCGTTCCACACTTCAACACAGCCCGCCAGCTTGAAGGCCACATTTGTTTGGCTTATGAGTGCTGGATAGGCGCTATTCATCTATAAACATTGGAGGTTTGGAAGTGTATTGGAGACTACTGATTCATTCGCTAATATAGAGTCAATACGTTAACACGCTATGTATCGTATATGAATGATTGATCTACTATTTATTATATATCAGTTTACCTCATTTGTAGTGTTTAATTTAATCTCCTTATATCTCAGAAGTGGGATCAGAGTCTATGTGCCTTTTTGTGTTTTAAAGAGTTTTTAAAGTGCCTTTGTAAATAAAAAAAACAGTATATGCAACAGTGACGTAATAAAGAGGTAACAGAGAGTGCATGAGCGAAGTATTTGCCGGTAGAAGATAGAGCTTTGACACGGTGAGGAACAACAAGGTCGGAAGATTGTAACAATGCTGAATTGGTTGGAAGAGAATGCAGCCAGCAGCGTCGTGATGGTAGCTGAGAGCGTCGAGGTGATCGCTTCAGACGGCGTAGTTAGAACCATTGGCGGAGACACAGTCAGAGAGGAAGGAGTTTACATCCTTGTAGCAGTAGCAGGGACGCTAGGATGGCAGGGACAAAAGGAGCAGTAATTTCTTCTACCTCATCAATGACTGCCTTATCCACGAGCGTTTCCTAAATAGGTTTGACAATGGTTGCACAATTTGTAAGGTTGGTCGATAAACAAAACCCAGACGTAAGTAATGTTTTTGTTACCATAAATATAATTCCAGAATTTAACGTGCGTATGAGCGGTTAAATTCTCTTAATGGTTTTAAATACATCTGTAGCTGGGCCAAACAACTTCTTAGAGTTATCATAATTAAAAAGATAATCAGTTTGTCTACCTGGAAGTTATGGAGTGCGATGCTCGTAGATAACTTACTACAATGTTCTGTCACATGTGCCACAGACAAATGAGTCTTTGTACGAGTTTGTTTATCAGAAGTTAGTTATTTTACATAAATTTGAAAATACAAGTATCACTAAAATTTAGTAATATTAATGAGTTTGATAATGTTCTAATATTCTTATGAAAACAGATTAGATATGTTATAGATGTGGTACTGTTAGACACTTGTGTCGAAATTGTTCACGTAGAAATATTTCAGAGTCTGAAAGAAAACACAAAGATCAACTTGAAGTATAAACATGTCAATTTTACTGAAAATAATATCACTGCCAATCAGTAATATTTTAAAAGCATATTAATTGGTAATAAACAAATTGGAGTTTTATTGATTTCAAGACATAATGCTCTTTAATAACAGAGAATGCTATAACTACCTTGCAACTAAAATGCATCCATTAATGGTGTCAGTTGTTTTGATTACACGACTGCATGTTATATCAAAAATAATAGATTTTTACGTTGCTGAGAAATGTGTTATGACATGAATGGCTGTTGACTTAAATGATATGAATGTTGACAAATTTTTGTGACCTTGTTGTCTAAAATCCCTCAAATTGAGACCATAGGTCAAGGTCCTGAAATAAGAATATTCAATGACTATTATTAATTAGATGTTTATAAAATAAACGTAGCAAGTCTGTTGGATAGATTTACGCAAAATATATTCATTCCTGTATTGACATTATAACAAGCCAGAGTGTTCCAATGAATTGTTTTACATTTCTTATAAATATTATTTTGATCATTTGAATTAGCACACCCCTTCAGGGTTGTTTTCATGAAACTATTTTTAAGTAAGAAATCTTTTGCAATTTATTAAAGACTGTCTATGTGCTGTCTATCAATGCGATTAGACCGATCACTTATAAATATATCAAAGTAAATAACGGAAAAGATGTTTATAATTGGTAGATTTGTACTGTAAAAATAAATCATATTTAAAGAATGTGTCCTTGTATGTGCGAAATTGTTCCATCAAATAGAAGACCGGCTTTCTGTACTAGAAATTTGATAACGACCACGAGTGTACGTGATGTTTCTGTAAACACTGCAGTGAATTAGAGTTCTATAGTAAACTTTGATCAAAGCGAATCTTTGAATTCAAAACTGGCCTTATTAAGCCATTGCATTGAGTAATGTACAAGTTGTTAATGTTTTGGTTTTACCAAATCAGTAGAGATTGATGTTTTGATTCTAGCAATAATTGTTATTTGAATTTGAAAACATCCTAAACTTTTCATTCATATGAAAATTATAATTTATAATATAGGTAAACTGTCACTGCGATCGTTTCGTGGCTCAAATTAATAATAATTGTGAACGATTGCTTTAAGAGGGTTTTTAACCATATGATATAAAAAGAAAATGTTTATTATTCTTATAGTTCGAAGCGAGAGGCGAACTGAAGTGATTTATATGATAAAATAAATATATCAGTTTTAAGAATGCTTTCATGATAACGCTGTAAAAAAATAAATATTTAAACAGCATCCACTGAACTTATGTTTTGAAGTTAATATTTATATTAGCAATTGAATTATGAAAATGCCGATTTAAAACAAAATTATCGGAGCACACTAAACAGGTCAGGTTAGTAGGAAGTAGGAATGTTTAATAGCCCTACAAATTGACATAAGAGAGAAATATTTTAACTTATACAGTGTGTACAGAAATATGAGTGCAGAACTAATGAAAATATGAAGTGAATATATACAAAAATAAATATGTTACTTTATACAGGGTGTATATAAATGTATAAGCCGCCACATAGTAAACACGAATAAATTTATTGGCTACCTATACAGGTGTGTCATAATAGTTACGCAAGAAAACACACACGTAGAAAATTGCAAGTTAACATTCGAATGAAATTTTATATTGATTTTTGGTTGTTGTTTAGAAAAACGATGATAAAACTGCATGTTGTAGATGGTGCCAGCATTTATTAACTGTTTATTTATTCAAGAATATGTAAAGGAACAAAGACTTAAAATCCAATGATACACTTTGTACCAACTATTGCAAACAGTGTCAGGGTGGACTTTCTGTTATTGTACTAAATAATAAAATAGATGTTTTAGAAGGTGACCTAGTTGCTCAGAAAATGAAAACTTATTATGACAAAAAAAACACAACGGTAGTTAGGTAAAGTATATGGCAAAAGAGATACTGTTTTTGTTGAAAAGGTCCCATTGGTTTACTAGTGAAATATTAGTATTGAAATACAGGCTCTGTTAAAGTTGTTGATATTGGAAAATGACTACTGTTATATTGTATCGTTTTCTAAAGATAAATGACATTTTAAAGGAGTTGCTACTGATGACCTTAAGTTGTTTGGGTCGCAAACTGTTGAAGCGTGAATTGCTTTATTGTACACATTTACTTAGTTATTTGAATTTTGAATACTGTTGTTTGTTGTAAAATTTTGTGAGTTGACAGATACATAAGCAAGCATGGTCTAGTGTGCCGCAGGAGACCAGGGTGTCGTAGTAGACCAGTGTGCTGTGGTAGACCAACTGTGCCATGGGTGGCCTTTGAACTTGCTGGTCAAATAGAAGCCCCTTCTGTGTAGCCGCATATTGATTGCTGTGGTCTGTTGACAGCAAAGAGGCATTAAGAAAGTTTTGGATACATCATGGGTACTGCAGATACTCAATTCTGCATTGGTATACGAGGATATTAGATATTTTGAAATTAAAACGTACAAATTTGACTGTTGATTGTCAGTAAATTGTGGTTTAAATGAATGAGGTGGTTTATAATTAAGTACCTAGCTATTTATTGCACCAATGGCGAGAAAAGGACTAGGTTACTATACACTGATAAAATTAATCTTTCATGTAGGTAAGAGTACATGTATATTTTCTTAAAATACATAATAACGTTATGTATACAAATACACGGTTTTACTATGACAAAATACATATTTTACAGTTGTAACATTACACTCCGGTGTGTTGTTTCACACTTGACCTAGACAATAAATAATCAACAATTTACAGTGTAATATCGTTAAAAACTTTTATCAGTGTTTCTTACTTCTAAAAACACCTAGAACCTTTTATGATTATGTATTGATTAAAAATACCGAAAAGGGCTAATGCTTTAATGCATTTAGAGATATGCTTAAGCTCGTTGTTAATGGGCGAATTGTACTTCGCTATCCTGGTGCAGTAAGTGCTTGATTTATCTGTAAATCGCATACATACAAGTATTAAGTAAGAGAGTTTTGACTGTGAATGATGTTGTACGTGACTCTATGTGAATGTTTGCTCACATGATATCTCATAGATGTTTGCCTATGAGATGCCCGGGATGATTGGTGTGATCCATGTGGATGTTTGCCCACATGATGCCTCATAGATGTTTGCCTATGAGAAGCCCCATAGAGGTTTGATTATGGGATGGCCATGTGGATGCTTGCCCACATGATGCCTCATAGATGTTTGCCTATGAGAAGCCCCATAGAGGTTTGATTATGGGATGGTTGGTTCTATGTGGATGTTTGCCCACATAGGGTCCCATAGATGTTTGCCTATGGGAAGCATGTAAGGGTACCCTACTAGTTAGAATGCGCTTCTAGTTATGGCTGCTTATGCTTTGAATCTTTCTAAATTTCTTGTGACTGTTTTCTAAATCTTTGCTATTTACTGTCGCAAATGCTAAGCAAGTTTTGCGTATTTTATAATGAACTAATTTCTGTTGATGTTTAATAGGTTTCTAAACCCCATTCAAACCTGATCGAGGACAATCAGGAACGTCAGGATGGCCGACTGTAAGCGGTATAGAATTGGCGTTCCACACTTCAACACAGCCCGCCAGCTTGAAGGCCACATTTGTTTGGCTTATGAGTGCTGGATAGGCGCTATTCATCTATAAACATTGGAGGTTTGGAAGTGTATTGGAGACTACTGATTCATTCGCTAATATAAGTCAATACGTTAACACGCTATGTATCGTATATGAATGATTGATCTACTATTTATTATATATCAGTTTACCTCATTTGTAGTGTTTAATTTAATCTCCTTATACGTTAGACATTACCTATTTAATAGTGATCAATAAAAGCTATCGTGAAAAAAATGGAAAAACACGCGATCGTGAAAAAAGTCTTTTTCACAGTCATGTGGCTGTTAACATTGACACTAACTTCAGATACAAACGTATTGATAACGTAATAATAAAAATATACTTTGCGACAATAAATATTGTTTATATTTTGTACGCGAAATCAGCGTTTTAAGGCTTACGGTGAGCGCTCTATCAAACGATATATAACATCTGTTCCAAAAACCGTCGAGAACTGTTCAGTACCGTGAGAAATGTTTGACCAACACCGTCTTACGTCACATTCGCCGAGAGTACATTAACAACTAAACTGACTGACTAATTCTGGACGGTTCGGAATCGATTCTTGCTGTGTTGGAACAAACCCATAGTTTTCGCTCAGTAACTCCTTAACGGATAATGATAAAAATATGCGGTTTTTAATAGACTTCAAATATTATTTTACGTCGGCGCTGTGTTTTGAAATTTTGAAAAAGTGTAAAATAAATTTTTTAAAATGAATTTTGCATATTTTCAAAATTTCAAAACACAGCGCCGACGTAAAATAGTATTTGTAGTCTATTAAAAAAACCGCATATTTTTATCATTTTTCGTTGAGGAGTTACTGAGCGAAAACTATATCCCTTTGGATCGAGCGCTCACCGTAAGCCTTAAGGGCGCCGTATTCTTGAAATAGTGTTTTTACAAATATGAGTAATTTTAGGCAGTTAAGAACTGAATAAAATAGAATTTAGCAAATAATAGCAATGTTATCTCATGCCATCTGCAAATATTCGAAGACACCGAAGTAAAACGAATATACCTATAAAGGCTGAGTGGTCTAACCAACAAATTCTTAGGTACAGAAATCTTTCAAAATACGTATTATTTTAAATTCAACTCTAGATGTAAATATTGTTATAACATAAACTTAACATGGTTCTGCATATAAGATTGTTCACTTTTGTTTATAAGTATGTGAAAATAATTATTAAAATGTGGGGTTAGAAGCAAAATTATGTGTCATACAAATGCATTTTAATTTGAGGAGAATTTAAACATTAAAAGTGGATAAACAAAACATTAATAATTTTATTTTAGATATTACTTTTACTCTATGTGTTTAATTATTCGAGGTTTCTGTACCTAAAAAAACACCACCAATTTTATCATTTTACGGCGAGAATACGACGACCTAAAGGCCCTTTCGAATGATTTTTTGTCTCAACCTACGCTCTCGACCAAAAATTTTGATTTGGCGCACTTAATATAAAAATAACTATTTTCTCAAATATGTAAACCGATTTTAATATAATTCCGAATACCTGTAAATAGTCTATTGGACAGAGGGCACAGTTGCGCGTAATCCCAAGTTTCCACAATTCTTTTCTACTGCAAAAATGTTTTTCTGCACAAAAAAGTATACCCACTTTCTTTTTTTTATTTGAAACCTAAAGTTCTAGAAAAAATTGCTCAAATTATAATAGTAGGTACTGCTGTTGCCAATGCAATTGCAAAAAATGAATCACCCGATTGATGAGGACAAGAATCCACGAACTACCGTTCTCTTTATTTCCGACTTGGTATGGGTTTGCCCAGCCCTATTTAACGCCCTGATGGAAAGTAATTGTTATTATAAATATTTCAAAAAATCATCTCTAGACACGTTCTGTAGATTGTTATATAACATTAACAAATTGATAAAAATACATTAATAAATATTTTTACAAGAAAAATGTTAATAATTAATAGTCACCTATCGACGCAATGGGAATTTGAAAGATATGTAATCAAAATACCACTAACTCGTCAATATTTCTTATTCAAAAGCACATATGGTAATTACTGATATGAAAATTCCAAAACAACCAAATCATTTCGACTTTGCAGTTCAGAGAATATTATTCACTTCTGTTTCATTTCGGTAACCTTGAGCTTGGTGGAAACTAAAATACCTTAAATCAGAATTGTTTCTATTTACAAAATTTTATTAAATTTTTATGGATCAACGGATTTTTAAGTATTCGGTGCATACAAATAAAGGAGTGACAGTGACCTCGTCTGATCTCTCAAACGGCTGAACTAATTTTAATGAAATTGTTGACACAACATATCTGGTACATGAAGGACGAAAGTACAATCAATCTTATTAACAAACAGGATGTCTGAAGAACAGTCCCGATATATTATCATTTTGAAAAGAAAATTATAATCATTATATTCATAAGAAATTAGGGAGGTATCTCCTTATATATATTTTCACTCATCCTTAAATGTATATTAAAATGTGGTTTCTTATGTGTGGAACTTCTTTGACAAAATGTTTCATTACATACAGTGTTCCCCACCGGAAAAGGTTCATCGGAGATAAATCTGATGAACATGCAGGCCATTCAGTTTCTCTCCTTCCAATCCATTTTTGAAATGTTTTGTTTAAAAATTTCATCGCATTATGTGGACGAGTTCCGTCTCAAAAATTTAAGTTTTCAGCATAGTAATGATCATTTCTTATCAACTATGTTAGTTAAAGCGGGATTAATGGCGTTTTTCAACAGATCCAAATCGAGATCCAAGTACATCCCCGGTTTAATTTCCAGGTAAAAAAATGGGTTAACAAAGCGAACTTCAAAAACTATTTCTCTGGTCCATAATGTCGTTATGATGATTAACTTTTTTGTGAGATCTAAAAACAAAAAATGTATGCCATATATACAGCCTGAACCATTAGAGGACTTGCGAGGGGTAAATCACTGCAGCATTTTAGTGTACACAGTACTAGCATTTTTGGTATTTTAGGTATTTTTTTAACTATTTTTGGCATTTTTTAGTATTATCAGTATTTTTTGCAATTTTTGGTGTTTTTTTAGTATTTTGCGTCATTTTTTCTCGTCGGACTAGTACAATCGGTTCTTAAGGTAAGGTGTTCCAGTATGATATAGTATTGCACTTAACATAAAAATAATACCAATACCAAGTACACTGAGAGAAAACATATTATAATTTCATAAAGTTTCTGCTATTACACATACAAAAATGTTGAGTATAAGAATAAAATAAATTTTTTTGTAAATACATAAAATAATAACTATGATCTTTTTATTTGAATACATATTCAATTTTGAGGATAAGATTTAATTTTCCTTTTCTCAGTGTCAGATTATTTTAAGTAAATCGATATTTAAAAACAAACCATTTTTTGATTTCAAATAACATGATAATAAAAAGGATGAAATAATATATTTTTATTAGGGCGCTCTCTATATTTCCCATAATTATTCTGTTGAGCGTTAGAGCGATCAATGATAATTGTTATATAACAAACCCCAATTATTTTAATCGATATAATATATCGGAGAAGTTTGGCCAAACTTATCATTAACACCCTGTATATAATAGAAAAATATGACTGAACTATTGAACGCTTAATAAAATGTTTCCAAAGTACAGCTTATGGGCATGCCTCCCTTATTTTACTATTACGAGTAGTTAATACGAATCCAATAAACTTATACTACTGAATTGGGAAGTCATGTATCCACATATGAAAAATGAAATGTCCTAAGTAATTGAAAAAATAAACACTATTTAAATTAGCTCCACTTTCTGTGGTTACCCTGTATCAAAATTGCTACTTTAACCGACTTTATTAAATTTTAGATGCGTGTGTGATTTTTGTAAAGATATTTTTTCTATTTTCTAGTTCTTATAATATCAATTTGGCATTATTATGCTTCCATGTTTTTTTTTGAAAGTATTTGAAATAAATGGTAGATTGCAAATATTTTTTCGAACATTATTTGTGTTACAAATAGTTATTCCATTTATTGGTATTTTCTGGTATTTTTGGCATTTGATGTCATTTTATGGCATTTTATGGAATTTTTAAAACTTTTTGGAATTTTTCTGGATTTTTTTAGTATTTTTGGAATTTTTTAGTACTTTCTGGTATCTCCTTGAAATTGATCAGACAATAGCACTTGCCATTTAAGATTTTAGTGGTAAAGGTCACACCCATTTAAAGGTAGAAACTTAGGGAATGAATACAGCCAAAAAATATAACCTCAAAACAAAAGATGAGTCCAAACAATTTTTTTAATTTTTGCATCAGATTTACAAATTAATTTTATATATCAAAACGATACAACCTACTAATGCGTAATGCGATACCTTGTTTTGAATATCTTTACAAGAACGTAAAAAACAAAAATTATTATTTGTATTTAAATTTGTTATCTGAAGTAGCGAGCAAGTATTTTAAAACAGATATAAGAAAATTTTGATAAAATTTTTATACCAGAATAGGTTAGGGGTTATCTTATCACAACCATTACGATTGGTACCAAATAGTCTCTAACAGTTCTCTTTATCCTCAACGGCCTTATAGATACACCCCAACGTCACTTCCTGATACTGCAGGTATGCAGAATATTGAAAATAAATATTTAGAAAAAATGTCGGAGACTGTAAACACTGCCATACATAGGTTATGTTCGCAAAACATTATGAAATGCTGATATACTGCTTCCCGTCTGTATATTTTAAAAAGTAAACTAACAGCTCCATAAAATTGGGCCAAAGTAGGTCGCAGGGGGAAGGTTTATATACCTTGCTATGCACAATCTGCCGATGGCAATATGCCGAAAAGTTCTATTTCTTGAGTTATGTATACACAAGAAAGTACATATGAGCCTAAAGGACGTAATTTTGCGTTCTTATAAACAAGATATTCGACATGTTTACTACCTCTTAGAGTGCACGCTTTCCTTCCAAATATTTGGATTTCCTTTTGAGACACTTATTTACATTTCAGTCATTCAGTCCTTAGAAACTAGACAGATTTTAATATGTATGTGTTGCCATCTTGCTGATTTGTTATATCCTAAATATACATAATTCATGTAAATGATTCCCATCATAAAAAGCAAAAAGTCATACTGCGTAGTAAAATTATAGTACTACAATTAAATACAAAACGTGCAATACCTTAAAATTTCATGGTGTAACAGAAATTAGATGCCTAAGTGTAACACGAAAAAGTTGCGTCGGTTGTTCCTGAGGGGGTAACCACTCATGGAAATCTAGTCACAAATGTTGCGAAATCCTGCAAAATCCCGAAAAGTCGTGCGAAATCCCCAGAAATCGTGCGAAATCTCGAGAAATTGTGCGAATTCACAAGAAATCTCGCGAAATCACGCAAAGTTGCGCGACATCTGAAGGTAAATTTGCCCGTAAAGACAATACTGTCACCTTGTGTCATTATCGACGTTATTATACTTATTTCCGTATCCACTTCGCGAGTAACGCAGGTCGCGGCTCGCATTATTATTTTTTCTTGTTGTAGTGTGACTAAGATTATGCAGAAAATCAATTTTTTACTAAGAATGTCACAGTTCTGAGCAATCTTAGAAAGATTATTTTTTTGTTAATGTCTGTAAAAAGTTGGGAAAACATACTACCACATCCATATCACATAAAGGGTTATGCGATCCATATAATCTATTATTAAATTAAGTTACTTTAGTCCAAAATTTTACAGTTTCCGAGATACAGGGTGTTCAATAACTTCATATATATTGTAGTAAAGACATCAAACTTGGTACAGAGGAATTTTCTGGCATGACATATTGAAATATGTCCGCGGATTTGCTGTCAATTGTAGAAGGCGCCACCTACAGTACTTCACATGGATTTAAATTGTCATAACTTTTTTTGAGTGTCTAAAAGATCTGGACAAAATGCTGCCTCTTATTCCTATAGCCAAAATATGATGATCTAGTCTAATTAACTTTAGTCCAAAATTTGATACTACTTACAGCCAGTTCCATAAAAAGAAAATAAATGACCCTTTATACAAAGTGTACTTTACGTTAAAGCTGGCTTTAAAGAACGTTTAAAGTGCGTCACGTTCCATAAAGTAGTTAAAAGTAAACTTTGGTTAAAGTACAATTTATCAATATATTATAGTGTTGGTAATACCGAAAGCCAATTGTAGAAATTAAAAGTACCAAAATATGAAAATATTTTAAGGGGGAAAGTCATGAATTTACTGTCAACTTTCAGAATAAAAAACAACATAACCTTATTTATTTTTGCGTCTTTGCCACTGAAATGTACGATATGGAATGCGTTTAGTGCATTGCGCATCCAAATAAAGATACCAAACCTAGGAGTAGACAAAAGGAGGCACATGAAACTCAGCAAAGACATACTTCATTGGTTATGTATGTGGGTGCGAGAGAGGCAACCATCTGCACGTACGATATGAATTGTGTTCTTAATTTCCCATTATTTTGTTTGTAAACACGTCATTGGCGTACAGTGTGCTTTCTTCTTTTATCTTGTTTCTCGTTAGTGTTATTCTTTGTGTATTTTTGTGGGTGTTATTGTTGGAACATGTCATGTTTTATAAGGGACTGCAAAATTAACCAGCATATAGCACGAAATAATTCTTAATATCCAGAATTCAATTTTATTTCAATTCACAATCAGCTAAGCCCCTACTATTCGGCTATTGCTAGAGGCACAAACAAAAAAATATGGCGCTGATCATAAATAATCCATTAGCGCAGCTTTTAGCGCATTCCAGTCATCATAATATAAAATTACATTTCAATGGTCTTTGCCTGACGGTAGAAACAGATTTTATTTCGATATGGATATGGAACATAAACTGAAAAAAAAGAAAAATGTGTGTGTTTAGTGTGGAAGATCAGATTAAATTGTTACAGTTGATAGAAAAGGAAAAGGGTATTATAGAAAATAAAACGTCAAACAAAGTATCAAATGAGGAGAAGGATTCTATTATTATGTGTAGTAGTAGCTATAATATAATTATTGCAAAATATTATTGGCGACAGTAGATAATTTGATGGGTATTTTATTAGGATTTGGCCGGAATCGTTGAAAAAACTCCAAATTGTCATAATTTGTTAAACAATGCTGCCTTACTCTGTAAATTTTAGCTCTTCTTAAATAAATTCTCACTTCATCTTCTGAGGATGAGCTTGAACTCGTATCAAATATTTAATTATTCATTATTTATGAAGAAAACGTTAATAATTACAGCAAAACACGCAGGTGTAAGAAATTCTTGAAGATTATCCACAAATTTATATAGGCTCTTGAAGCCTCCTTTAACCTCATAAAGATCCGAAATCCCGCCTTTATTATAAAGCACACTTTATCGCCACTTTAACTTTAAAATGCCTTTATGGAACTGATTTTATTGGTAAAGCTCCCTTTTAATATTAAATGAAGCTTTACTTCTTGATTATTGACTGGCTGTTAATTGAATAAAGTATGACAAGACAAGAAAATGGGTTTATGTTTATGAAATAAAACCTTAAAATGCTATCCAAAAAACGGTTGTTCAAGACATTTTTTTAGGAAAAGAATAAGAATTATTGATTAAAAAATTAATATACCTACCAATGCACAAAAAATTTGCATGATGATTTGAATGCATATTTCATCCCCGATTACTAGCTCTATAGCAATGCCAGCAAATATTTCTTTCTATTTCAAATAAGCTAACTATTAAATGATTTTCTTGCCATTACTATGTGCATTTAGATTGGTTGAATTATCAACTTTGTCCTTAAATTTTTTTCACATTAAAAAAGTTACAAGTAAAATTTGAGATATGTAGGTACGAGATAGGTACCTACAGATTCGACGATTTATTTGTTGAGCTTGGAAATCAATATATAAATTGGTGGATAAATAAATTACTTTTTTATTTTTTTAAATTTTATCTTTCTTTCATGTTGTAATATTTTTCTGTTATATTTTATACCGTTTTTTATAAGAACGACATTACTAACTATAACAACTTTTTGAATTAATAATTTATTAGAATTTATGTATTGATTTCCAAGCTTAACAAATCTCAAAAATGGTGCATTTTAACAACATGCTACAAAAACTTATATCCGTAAAAAGAATAATTTAGTGGCAAAACCGCTCAGAACGCCCTGTACATTTAACACAAAAATCAATCAAATATGCTTATGTATCTCACAAAAAAAAACTCCTGTTCCAAAATTTGAGTACAATTACTCAAATAAGAATATTATAGTAAATAAATTAAATAAAAAAGTACTAAGGTAAGTTCATATAAATTACGTTATTTTTGTTCAAAGAAGCTAGCCTTAAAGTATGGCCCGTTCTTTACTGAACACGCTGTAATTTATCTCCAGTTACTTACATCCTATAATTGTTAATGATTTCTGTAAGAGGTTGTTGAACTCATATAAAACAAATCGCATGAGTTTAATCCGATTATTGATCATAAATCATTAAGTTATGTAATTTTATCCGAGATAGCCTTATGTGGATATGTTCTCTGAAATTTTCTTATCATTATTACTGATGTATCATCAAAAGAACTGTATTCTGCAAGTACATTTCTACATATACAGTAGGTAATCATTCTAAGAATTGAGATTACCAAATCAATTACGATGTGTTTAGTCTTCCTCAAGAACATATCCTATATCCTATATTGTCAATACGTTTTTTCATGCAGCTTTAGTCAATATTTTTATGTCGGCCCATCAACAATTTTAACCTAATTTAGTTGAGAAATGGTTAGTCCAAGTTTAGATGAGTACCTATCTATCTATATCGAGATTTATATACTCATATTTTTTTGTGTTTGTGAAAAATGTAAAATTAAAACAAAAATTTGTTGACAAAATTGATAATTGATCCGTAAGATACATAGGTCATAGAGAAAATGTCGATTATAGACGACAAAATAATAAGATTTAGCCAAACACGCTTTAGTAAAATGTAGCTATACTCGCGTCAAGAATTCATACGACTTACGTCATACGAACAAATGAATAATTCATTATATTTTTATCAAAATATTTAAGAAACTGCAACTGAGAGTAATAAAACTATATACTACACTAAATGTTTGCCTTATATATTGTACTAAATTGCAAAAAATTGTTGTTTTTAACCAAATATCGAAAATTACGTTGACAATCACCTAATGTCAACCATAACGTAAGACGTCTGAATTCTTGACGCGAGTATAACTCGGTTACGAGATACAAGGGTGTTAAAAGTGAAAATTTTCGAAAATACATAATAATTTGAAAACGATTGAACTTTTTGAAGCTAAAATTGGCACCATTATGTTTTTTAGAATGAGAAATCTAAATTTCATGTATATAGTTGCAGTTAATTTTACCACGGTGTGCAGTGAGTGCAAGTGTAGTGCAACGCGAGGGAAATTTGAAACCGAATCGTGGAAGAGATGGAGGTCCAGAACGTCCACGGTGTATTGCAGCAGTGTGGCGTATCCTACACGAGGCTCAATTGTATCCGTATCATGTACAGCGTGTTCAATGATAAATACCAAGGGATTAAACGAAGAGGACCGGTACCATGGCCGTCACGATCTCTTGACTTTAAATCATTTAACTTTTTTTGTGTGGGGATATTTAAAAAATTAAGTTCATCACACCGAAGTGGATACCTCTACTATTGATGATTTACTCAAACGTAACAAGAAGCAGAAACATTTGTGTTAGTTTGTAAAAAATGGATAAGACGGGCCCAAAATTTTGTTACCAGGTAGGTATGTCAAACTATTTTAATAATAATATATAATAATATATCTACCCCTCATTCTAATCACAGGGATTAGCCCAGAAGTCGGAGACTTGTGCGGGAGAGGGGGCGGCATATTATTATTAAGCAGGCCGCATTTGCGCCCAGGAACGACTTACGTTGGTAGCCCCTAACCACTATTCAGTGCAGGAATGAGGGAAACCTGGAAAACCTCATTAATTAGGGGGGTGGTCAAATATCAACCGGTATCAATCTCTCACATTGACCCAAGCTAACATTATTCCACCCTACCATACCCGCAGAGAGGGTGCCAATCCACTCCACGAATATAGGTTATATACGGTCTACCTGCAGCTGGGCGCGAACCAACTCCGATCTAGTCACCTCGATTCAAGTACTGACGCCTTAAACCGCGCGACCACTGACCGACAAATAATTAATAATTAAAGCTACAAATTAATTTTATTAATAATTAATAACAATACCGGCAAAAGCAGTTGAATTTTCTATATAAAATAGGTGTTATAAAATGTTATTTATTTTTTTGCTTGGGAATTTCTTTCCATTCTTTGGTACGGTCGCCGATTGCATGTTTTGCAGCCTATTCAGGTTTTCCAGTGGACCAGTTTCCAGTGTCATGCAGAATTGTGTTTTTAAATCATTTTCAAACTGCCCTTTTTGATTTTTTCTTACAAAATTGTATTTGTAAGAGTCACCTGTACGTTCAATTTTTTTTTAGATAAGTTCTGAATCACCTTGTAGGTATAGACAGCGAAATCAATGAACTATACCTTTTCTAATTGAAAAAGTATCTTCTTTCATAATTTATTATCAATCAGTTCAACTGTTTTCAAATTATTAGGTACGTATTTTCAAAAATAAATTTTCACTTTTAGCACCCTGTATCACTTAAACGAATTACATTTACGGGACACCCTTTATATGAAAGAATGCCTACTTATTTACTTCACTTTTTAAGAGAATATCTAAAATATAAATAGAAAACAAAAATTACAGACGAACAAAACACAACACTTTTTATCTATTTCTTTATGATATATTTTAAACAAACTTAGATAAGGTAGTTTACAGCAATGGTGATTGATTATAGAAAATTTAAATGGTATATTTTTTAATATTGGGCACATACCGTTTTTTAAGGATGATTTCTATAATTGCATAGAGAACTTTCGTGACAAAAAATTTATGCGTCCATACTTGATAAAATAGTGAAATAAGGACAGCTTCATCTGAAATCTCGAAAGAGGTTGCAGATATACCTACATAATATGTTTGTGTGTATGTTTTTCATAATTCATTAACACATTTTTTTTAGTTTTCTTGAAGTTATCTCTTGTTTGGGAGTCGGATTTGGAGTTATATTTTTTGAAATTTTAATTTGAAATCCCATTTTACTTTTCAAACTACACAGTGCTGTAACCTTAAGAAAAATGTATTTTATTGAAAAATAAAAAAAACCTTTATATCTGTCAGTTGATTATGGAAAACAATATTTTTCATACACAGTAAAAAAATTGGACTCAAATCTACTCAATAATGTGTCAAACGAAACTGAGTGAAATTTAATTCTATCGCTATAAGAAAAGTAATTGTAATTTTATGTGATAACCTACATAAATGTTGTCAGACATATATTTACATAGGATGTACACAGTTTATCTTATAAAATTACAATTAGGTACTTTCCTCATGTGGATAGAATGAAAATTCACTCAGTTTAGTTTGACACATTATTGAGTAGATCTGAGTCCAAATTTTTTTAGTGTATACATGCATGTTCAACCCCGTTCGGATTTCAGGAAAAGCTACCCCTATTTTACTATTTTATACCTATTTCCTTTAGAATTTTTATATCACAAAATCGGTATGGATTCCATCTTTCATTTGGATGAAATAATAATTTTAATTTTCTACAACCCCCAATGATCTTGCATATGTAGCTACACCTATACCCGCATTTACCCAAATTTAGCTTCTTTTTAGTTGTGAATTATGTAATATATACAATATATCTCAAGTCATTTCATGGAATAAAATAGGTATATATAAATAAATAAATAAGATAAGGAAATACAGACATAAAGAATGTAGAGCAATGTATGTGTAAATAAGTACCTACATCAAGTTATATTTTCCAGATAAGTTTAATGAAATAGATGCAGTATTCACCCATAATACGTGTTTTAACAGCTTAATGTGTACGTCCTTATGCAACTACATCAGAATTCGTAATTTATAGGCCTCTAGGCAAAAATTACGATAGCACAAACTGCATTCGGTAAACCAAAAAACCTGTTATGATTCACCTGCTGCACTATTTGCCGCAGTTCGTAATTACGAAAAGCAAAAAACTTACCAAAGAAGTCTTCCCAGGTGTCATCGTTGTATTCCGAATCAATCATATTTAAGGCACAACAGTCGCCGGCAATCACTGGAAATATTCACATCTCACAAAATTAGCACTGCACGGCGGTAGACGCGAAAATGTCGCACTTAACCACGCGAAAGACCGCCGAAAAACTCAACAGGAGAGACCCGTTTTGCAGTATCTGCAGCACCCAACCTTCTTGACAGCCGAAACCCGAATGCGGCATGAAACAAACGCCACGCGCACCATGCCCAATCGCCCAATTGTCAGTGCCCGCTATTAATTTCCACGGGCGCATTCGCCATTTTATGCAATTCTATTTTTTATTGTTACAATTTCGACATAATTTGTAGTGTACGATACACGCCAGTTTCCGCATAAAGTTGCAGAGCCACCTAGTTACTGCAAAAAAACTTCAAATTAAATGTAAAAACAACACGCATCAAAGCAGTGCTTTAGTAAATAATATACAGGGGGGTCTAATATTTCGTGTGAACAGAATTGCCATTACATATCTTTTTTTAATAACTATTAAATATGCCAATTTGATTTAAATGAAATTTGGTGTTAGTTCTTCCATACAGGGTGTTTCGAACTGATCTAAATAAAAATTTTTGAGTGTACAGGGGACTTACAAATGTAATTTTGTAAAAAAAAAGAATCAAAAAGGGCATTTCGAAAATGATTTAAAAATACACTTCTGCACGGCACTGGAAGCTGGTCCACTGTAAAACCTGATAAGGCGGCTATCTGCAACCGGACAAAAAATGGAAAGAAATGCTCAAGGAAAAAAATAAATAATATTTTATAACGCCGATTTTATACAGCAAAGGACAATGTTAAAAGTAGCCGATTTTTGGCTTATCCGGGTGAACGCATAAATCATAAAAAAATCAATTGATTATTGTTAATTAACATTAGAAATGGCCCAGAAATACGTCAGATAGCTGGGGAAATGTCGCTACTACCCCTAAACCTATATAAACTACCCTTAAATAGCTTTAAATGGATAATCATTAATTATTGTTATAAAATTCGTGTAAAATGAAAAAAATGCTTGAAAATGATTTGAACAGACAGTATGTCAATATAAAAAGTGATAAATAACTGGATAAATTGCCATTTTTTCAGTACGCGCTCGCAAAGTGAGAACAATTGGCCCTATTTCGCCATTGAATGGGCACTTTTACAGTCATTTATCACTTTTTATGTTGACATACTGTCTGTTCAAATCATTTTTAAGCATTTTTTCATTCTAAACGAATTTTACAACAATAAATAATGATTATCTATTTTAAGCTATTTAAAGGCAGTTTATATAGATTTAGGGGTGCAATTAATATTTCCCCACTTACTTAATGTACTCTATTATCAGTTTTTGCATTTTTTGACAGTAATCTATAATTTTTTTTTAGCAATATAAGCGTTTCCTTGAACATTTAAGCATTTTCTATTTTTGATGTCGAAGTAAGCTCACCATTAGCTTTTTAAAGCAGTTTTATTAATTTTTAGGGGTGGAATGGGCATTTTTACAGTTATTTATCACTTTTTATATTGACATACTGTTTGTTCAAATCATTTTCAAGCATTTTTTTCATTTTACACGAATTTTATAACAATAATTAATGATTATCCATTAAAAGTTATTTAAGGGTAGTTTATGTAGGTTTAGGGGTAGTAGCGACATTTCCCCAGCTACCTGACGTATTTCTGGGCCATTTCTAATGTTAATTAACAATAATCAATTGATTTTTTTATGATTTATGCGTTCCCCCGGATAAGCCAAAAATCGGCTATTTTTAACATTGTCCTTTAATTGCTTTTGCTGCTATTGTAATTAATTAATTATTAATAGATTTAATTTGAGGTTTTATTTAATAAAATAGTTTGACATACCTGATGTTACAATAACATTTTAGGCCCGTCTTACCCAGTTTCTACAAACTAACACAAATGTTTCTGCTTCTTGTCCGTTTTGAACTCGTAAGTTATTGGCAGCAACTATGATACGTTTCCGTAAATTACCAATATTTAGTATTTATTCACTTAATTTTGTAAATATCTCCACAGAGGAAGTCCAAATGATTTAAAGTCAGGAGATCGTGGCGGCCATGGTACCGGTCCTCCTCGTCCAATCCCTTGGTATTAATGCTTGGATACGCTCTACATGGTACGAACATAATTGAACCTCGTGTATGATACGCCACACTGCTACAATAGGCCGTAGAAGTCCTGGACCTCCATCTCCTTCAAATTTCCCTCGCGTTGCACTACACTTGCATTTACTGCACAACGCGGTAAAAGTAGCTGCATTTGGCACATGTTTACCGGGAAATCGTTTTCACAGTCATAAATTAAAACGATATCCATAAACTCCGAGTTGCTAATGTACACGTAACCCATTTTTGACACTTGAAAAACTAATGTAAAGACTAGCGTCACAAAAAACTTTACTGCCTACAAAAAGCAATCGGATTTCAATATTCGGAGTCGCCTGTCTTGAGACCACAGTAGCCCAGCAATGTAAAAGTTGAAAATATTACAACTTCAATAATGTTTTATACTCGGAAACTATAAGGATTATACGATTTTGTTTTACGATATTGACTCCATTTTTCATGACGCATCTATTCCCAAATTCTTTTAGATAAGTTCTGAATCACATTGTATACGAGTAGATTTTTCTTTAGCTTAATTGGGTATTTATCATACGAGTACTTCTGAAGAAAATAATTAAATGAATAAACCCTTGCGCTAAAAGGATCAATGAAGGATTACTTTTGAAACTATGTAACCAAAAAATATAATACTCAAAAAGTAGTTATGTAAAAAATAATAAAAATCACACAACTATCGGCACTTCCGTATTTTTTGACGTTCCGAACTTTGTTTTCATTATCAAAAAATGCAAATGTATTCAAAGTATGTCAAGTTTGACAGTTTAAAATTTGTTTACCTGCTTTCATAGAGATTTATTTATGTAACAAGTGCAAAAAAAGTAAGTGTTTATTGCACGCGACGTGAAATTGTCCAACGAGGCCGTCAGGCAGAGTAGGACAACACTTTTTGCACGAGTTGCATACAATATTTTTTCTACGTTCATGCAAAAACCAAAAAATGTTATTTAGATGACATTAATTCTAGCAAAATGTGACGTCGACTTGAAGGTTTATGTTTGTCATGATGACAAACCGCTGTAGTAGAATGACAGATGAATGCAATAAACATTTTATTGCACTAGTGCAATAAGGAACCACTTTTTCCACTAAATATAGTTCAATAAAGTATTGTTTTTTGCATGAACGTAGAAAAACGATTTTTATTGTTAGTTACTTCTTTATGATACAACTGTACTCACCTCCGTTCAACAAAATAATCGCGGTCTCTTTTAATTTTCTTTTTGAACGGAGATAAGTGTCAAACTATTCAGACATTGATCATTGTTGGCTACAGTGTATCAAGAAGAAGTAAGTTAACAATAAAATAAAAATCATTTAACATCTTATGGAAGCTGATTTTAAACTGTCAGACTTGACTTATTATTTTTAATATAACCGCAAGTTTTGAGAACGAAAAGTTTTTCGAAACGTCAAAAAATATGGAAATAAATAGTTTCAAAGAATATACGAGTAGATATTACTTTTTGATGTAATAACCGAGTTACCTAATTGCTAATTGCATTTACAGAAATTGGACAAATATCCCCTGTATTAAACAAATTTACTCAATTTCTTTTTTTTTAATAACTACTCCATTCATATTTTATCAGTGGCGGATCTATCTCTCCAAATATTTCTTATTAACTTTAGAAAATATGCTAGCAAGTAAAAGTTACTTATGTGCATCTTAAAACAAAATGGAAGCAATTTATTAGTACCAATATATTTTAGTATCATTTGACCAATTGAACAATTCAAGTCTTTTAAGTTTCGTTCTACTAAAATCATTTATTATCTCATCTACAGGGTGTTGCATAAGTGTATACAAAAAAATCAGAGGCAGTTTCAAATTATATTTGATATATTAGAGTCTCCCCTAAAATGTTACAGCACTTTAAATGAGGGGGGGTAAAATCTGCTTTTCTCAATTTTTCTAGGCAACTGTTGAACATAAACAAACGAAATTTTAGAAGGAAAGTAATACCTACTTATAAAATTATATTTTACTAACATATTTCCCATTTTCCTTGTTTGGTGGTAAAAAACCACCCCTTCCATGTTTACTTTCAAATTTACATATAGTTTTAAATTTCTTAAACGAAGTGTAATTCTAAGGCAGCTTCTTTATTCTAAACTTTTTCGTCTCTTAACAAAATTTTCATATTACCATATTCTTAGCTTTTGAGAATTTGTTTTTAAATTGCTAAATATATTGTTACGAAAGCTCACCTACCTTTTAGTTGGTTAATTATGTTCCTGTTTTCGTTAGAATTTATAATTGAAGCTCACCTACCTCATTAGTTTGTAAATTACGTTTCTGTTTATGTTAGAATTTACAATTTTGTGATGCCTTTATTTTGACGTTTTCCGGAATATTCCAGGCTATATTCTATTTGTTTCTCGACACGTTCTCGAAATCTCAGAAACTTTGAGAACTGTAACAACCTATATAAGCAGATCGTTCTCGGCCGCTGGGTCAGTTTGTATTGAGCAGCCAAACGCAAGTGACAAACGTCAAAGTAAAGCGTTGACAGTTGCGAAATTGTCGAAGAATATTTCTTGTATTATCAAGAGTGATAATAAAGATTGGTTGTCTACGTGACGTGTTTCAACGATAACCTAGTTTCGAGGTTACATTGGTGTCAGAAGTGTGACGTTCCACAAAGAAGACATTTGGAGTAGATAAGTGAATGCCGGTAACGAGATCGAGAGCAACAGAAATGGAGGAAACATTGAAACAATTAATGGAAATGATGCAAGATATGAAGAAGAGTCAGGACGAAATGAAAGAAGACTTAAAAAAAGAAATGAAGAACAGCCAGGATGAAATGAAGACTAACCAAGACGAAATGATGAAAGATATGATGGAAGACTTGAAAAAGGAAATGAAGTACAATCAAGAGGAAGTGAAGAACAGTTTAGAGAAAATGGAAAGTAGTCAACAAGAATTGAGAAACGAAATGAAAACCAGTTTACAAGAAAACAATAAGAAGTTGGAAGAAACAATTAAGGTGAAACTTAACGAATTTGAGGAGACTGTTGAAGACGAAATCAATCAATTGAGAAGTGAGGTGCAAGATAAAGTCCAAGTCGTAGAAGAAAGTGTTGGCAAGCTACAGAATGAAGTCACAAAAATCGTAGAAGACTAAACGATGTCACTAAGAAGGACAGTTAACCATTGCCAAGAATAGACGACACCCTGGATACACTGTCTGGATCTCAATGGTTTTCCACATTAGACCTGAAGAGTGGATATTGGCAAGTGCAGCTTCATCCAAACGATAAAGAGAAGACCGCCTTTTCCATTGGTACGGGTTTGTGGCACTTCAACGTTATGCCCTTTGGTCTTTGCAATGCACCAGCCACCTTTGAAAGACTTATGGAAACCATTCTACGAGGAATGACCTGGAAAACGTGTCTCGTTTATCTTGATGACATCATAATACTGGGAAAAGACTTTGAAGATCATTTGAAGAATGTCCAAGAAGTTTTCCAAAAGTTGAGAGAAGCCCGGCTCAAGCTAAGTCCCAAGAAGTGCATGCTCTTTCAAAAGGAAGTCAAGTATTTAGGACACATTATTTCCTCTGACGGAGTGAAGACTGACCCAGAGAAAACTGAAACCGTCTGGAAATGGCCAGTACCGAAAGACAAACATGAATTAAGGAGTTTCCTTGGACTTTGCACTTACTATCGCAAGTTTGTAAAAATTTCGCCGAGATTGCGAAACCTTTACATCGACTCACAGAAAACAATCAGCCATTTATCTGGACGGAACAATGTCAACAAGCTTTTCAGAGATTAAAAGAAGCTTTGTGTTCTTCTCCGATTCTGTCATATCCCAAGCCTGGAAAGACATTCATCGTTGACACGGATGCTAGTAATATTGGAATTGGAGGAATATTATCATAAATTGAAAATGGGCAAGAAAAAGTGATTTCCTACTTTAGCAAAGTCCTCTCTAAGCAAGAAATGAACTACTGCGTAACCAGAAGAGAGTTGCTTGCCATAGTTAAAACTGTGGAGCATTTTCATAAGTATCTCTATGGTCAGCCGTTCGTCTTGAGGACCGATCATGCTTCTTTGAAGTGGCTACTGCAGTTCAGGAATCCAGAAGGCCAAGTGGCAAGATGGCTTCAACGGTTGCAGGAGTATGACTTCAAAATTGAACACCGTAAAGGATCTAACCATCGTAATGCTGATGCTCTATCCAGAAGACCATGTCCTTCAAATTGTAAACATTGTGTGCGACAAGAAGTGAGGGAAGAAGATGAATTTCTTTGCAGAAGAACTACCATCCAGTGTCCAGAGGATTGGGATATTAAAACCATTGCTAAAGAACAAAGTGAAGACCCGGATTTTGGACCAATTTTCCAATGGAAGATAAACAACATGGACAGACCCACCTGGCAGGACATTGCTGATAAGTCACCATCTCTAAAAAGTTACTGGGCGTTATGGAATTCTTTAGCCATCGAGAACGGCCTCTTAAAAAGAGTCTGGGAGAGTCCCGACGGCAAAGAAAAGATTTATCAAACAGTACTACCCCAGAAAAGAATTCCAGAAGTTCTTCAAGCACTACACAGTGGAGTCGGTGGTGGCACTTTGGAATAAACAAAACTCTGAATAAAGTTAGAGAACGATTCTACTGGCTTGGCAGTCGGTCCGATGTGGAAGAATGGTGCCGACGTTGTGATACCTGCGCCTCTAGTAAGGGACCCAGGACTCGAAGCCGAGGACAGATGAAGCAGTACAATGTTGGAGCTCCATTCGAGAGAATAGCTATTGACATAGCTGGACCATTTCCTCGAAGCAGCAGTGGGAATCGTTATATTTTGGTAGTGATGGACTACTTCAGTAAATGGCCAGAAATATATCCCTTACCTAATCAAGAAGCTGTTACCGTAGCCGAAGCTTTATTCGAAAATTGGATATGTCGTTATGGGGTGCCCAGAGAGATCCATTCCGACCAAGGACGAAATTTCGAGTCGGAAGTATTTCAGAACGTTTGTGAGCTGCTAGGCATTCACAAAACCAGAACTACACCTCTTCACCCGCAATCAGATGGAATGGTGGAAAGATTCAATCGCACCATCGAAAACTTCCTGAGAACGGCCGTCAACGAGAAACAGACCAACTGGGATACCTGTCTTCCTCCATTTTTACTGGCTTACCGAGCAGCAATTCATGAGACCACGGGTAAAACACCAGCCAACGTGATTTTCGGCACAGAATTGCGGCTACCCATAGATCTAATTATGAATCGACCGCAACACGAGGAAAACTTAGATGATTATCTCAGCCATCTGAAAGATCGAATAAAGATGGTACATGAAGAAGTACGAGAGAAGATAAAATAGAAAGCGACAGAATGAAAACCAGATACGACTTGCGTGCCAACAGCAGCGGGTTTCAAGAGCTTGAGAAAGTGTGGCTGTATAACCCAAAAGAAGCAAGGGTAAATCTCGAAGCTGCAGAAATCGTGGGAAGGCCCTTATACTGTCGTGTCACGATTGAATGACGTAGTTTACAGGATCCAGAGGAATCCCCAAGCCAAGATGAAGATTGTCCACATCGATCGTTTGACACCTTATCAAGAAGGCCATGCGGACAATGGAGTAACCTGATCAGGACGATCAGTTCTAAGAGGGGGGCAATGTTACGAAAGCTCACCTACCTTTTTAGTTGGTTAATTATGTTCCTGTTTTCGTTAGAATTTGTAATTGAAGCTCACCTACCTCATTAGTTTGTAAATTACGTTTCTGTTTATGTTAGAATTTACAATTTTTGTGATGCCTTTATTTTGACGTTTTCCGGAATATTCCAGGCTATATTCTATTTGTTTCTCGACACGTTCTCGAAATCTCAGAAACTTCGAGAACTGTAAAAACCTATATAAGCAGATCGTTCTCGGCCGCTGGGTCAGTTTGTATTGAGCAGCCAAACGCAAGTGACAAACGTCAAAGTAAAGCGTTGACAGTTGCGAAATTGTCGAAGAATATTTCTTGTATTATCAAGAGTGATAATAAAGATTGGTTGTCTACGTGACGTGTTTCAACGATAACCTAGTTTCGAGGTTACAATATCAACTTCCAGGCTTTTGTGCAATTTTCTCTTAGTGAGATGCTGTCACTAAAATTACTTTTCGGTAAAATTCAAACAATTATAATAACATTTAAATTTTAAATACAATATATCTCTACTTATAAACATTTCCATATTTTTGATTTTAGATTATTTTTACAGATGCGCAAATAAATAATGCAAGCCACGAATAGGGTTGTGAATATTTATCGATATATCGATAATTATCGATAATAACACAGATAAAAAATTATCGAATTATCGATAATATCGATATTATTGACAATTTATCGATATTATCGAAAATTTATCGATATTAAGGATAATATCGATATTATCGATTATATTCAATATTATATCGGTAGCTATCGATAGTTTGATAATATCGATAATATTTTGACTCACGAAGAATCACGTTTAGTATCTTTAAGCTTGTCTTTAGAATTTTTCATTATTTTATTTTATATTTTTTATTAATCCTTAGATTTTATCAAATAAATATAAATTTTCCTCAAGGTTTTCAGTTGTAATTTTTGTTTTTAAACCTACTTATTTGTAATCAACGCATAACTAATCATTAATAGTACCGTATTTTCCATTAAATTTGATTAAATTGCTATGAAATATTATTTGGTAATAAGAAGAAAATGCTTTGTGAAGTTCAGAAATTTGTAATAAAAAAATATTTCAAATTATCACAATTCGCACAAAAAATAATTGTATTATTTTCCTAATTTTGAAATTATACGAAATAAAAGAAATTTGAGATGAGTGCAATTGTTTTTTCACTAAATTATTGAAAAATAGTGGTCCTATCCTGTGGGATTTGTTAGTGAAATTAATATTTGGCTAAGTTTCTATATTCTATAAACTATTATTGCGATTTTGTTATCAAATAAATTAAATTTTTCATAATACTAAAATTAGATATTACATATAACTTCACGGAGATGTAAATTCATTATAGAAATAAGACAACGGTCTTAAATAAAAAAAGTTCAAAGATGACGAAAACGGTAGTACAGCCTTTTTTCAAATACTTCACTAGGGCATATAAGCACCCCTTTCAGGGGTAGCCTCAAATATATTTTTTATTAATGATTTAATATCATACCGTTAAGTTATTTAACAAAAACCATTTTCGGATGAGAAAAAAATAACTATACTAAGGTTTGCGTCATCTGTTGACTTGCTTTACATGCACTAATATTTTCATTCTGAAATAGTAAATAAGAAATAAAATATCTTTTTTTCTTCTAGTTGATAAAAAGTAACAAAATTGTTTGTGTTTTTGCAAAGTATCCAATTCAAAAGAAGTAATAAGATCATCAATAGAAAAAATAAGAACATATTTGTTGAAGAAGGTATATAAGGCCTGTTAACAAAATAATTTTACCCCAAGAATATGTAGTAGTTCCTTGTAGGTACAGGAAATACTGGAACACACAATTTTAAGAATGTAAACCTGCATGTGTATCAGTAGTAGCAGTTTTTTCAAAATTTTGATATTTCTCATGGGCGCCCGCAGGAGGTGTGAGTAGGAGACGTGAAAAATTATTAGAAATATAAAATAAAAAAAAATTCTAATGAAATTGACATTTTGCGATTTTATATTTTGAAAAAAATCCACGCACTACATAACTACAAACAGTGTGTCCACGGACGAGGTTGTAAAAATAGATCTTAATTAATTATCAGAAACTCAAAAAATTATTGCCTGTGTATATATTTCATACCTACGAGGTGTGATAAAAAAGTAACGGGAATTTTGTAATATCTCGGGTTGTATTGATCCGATTCGCCCAATATTTTCGTTGTTATGTTGATACATAAGATGTCTGAAAAATATCCACACATTATTATTAGCCATATCGGGTGTTTAGTTGTTTAGTCTGTTAAAGGTTACATGTGTGTGGGTAGGTACTTACTATTGGAGATTTTTTTTAATCGACCATGTAAGTTGCATTTGTATTTTGGGAATGGAATAAATTTCAACATTTTAGAAATGTTAAATATTGATTTTGGTAAATCTGCTATAACAAAAGTTTACGAGTGGTACTAGCCTGTCCAAAAAGTTTGTGGAAACGCTGAAGCTGACGAGTGCCCTAGACGCAGCACTTCAGCAACTCATGAAAATGTGTGAAAATAAATAATCGCCAATTGTACTAAAACACATGTACCTAATCTTTATAACAGGTGACAACATCCACCATCATTTGTCTAGAGAAGGGATTAAACATCCGATATGACTAATGTCATAAATAAATACTTTTGAGACATGTTAATCAGCTCAACGAATATATCTGGTGAATCGGACTAATATAATAATTCTACCCCTCATTCTAATCACAGGGATTAGCCCAGAAGTCGGAGATTTGTGCGGGAGAGGGGGCGGCATATTATTATTAAGCAGGCCGCATTTGCGCCCAGGAACGACTTACGTTGATAGGCCCTAACCACTATTCAGTGCAGGAATGAGGGAAACCTGGAAAACCTCATTAATTAGGGGGGTAGTCAAATATCAACCGGTATCAATCGCTCACATTGACCCAAGCCAACATTCTTCCACCCTACCACACCCGCAGAGAAGGTGCCAATCCTCTCCACGAATATAGCTTATATACGGTCTACCAGCAGCTGGGCGTGAACCAACACCGATCTTCACCTCGATTCAAGTACTGACGCCTTAAACCGCGAGACCATACTGACCGACCCAATATAATCCAAAATATTACAAAATTCCCATTAGGTATTTTTTATCGCACTTCGTATATTATTTGTAAAAGTTATTCAGAATGTTGGTACAAAATTCAGAAATCGGCCCACTTAGATATAATTTTTACATGGTTGTGTCGGTACCTATTTATGAAAAAGAAATATATAAAATATTATTTTTCTCTTCTCTCTTCCCCCCACAATGCTTAGTTGTGAGTTATACTTATCTGTTACTCACTGGGCAATTCCAACAACTCACACTCACAAGAATTTTGAAACAATTAAAAATTATAAACAATTTCTGTATAAATTTTTATCATGTTCTGTTGCACAGTGAACGATTTATTTATATTTTTTTTGTGAAACAGCTCATTTCGGTATTCTGTTATTGAAGAAGTTCACAGTGAAAAATATAGTGACTCCTGATCTAGGCAATTCAAGAACTGTGTTCAAAATTTGGAGCATTAAGTCTTGCCATCTTGGACGCAAAATTTCCGGATATTCACGCGATTTTTTATTCTTGAACATATTTTCATATCAGTAGGAATTTGTTTTTTCTGTATTTCCTTTTAAATATGACAAGTCATTCAATTATACAAAGTCTAATATAATAACAAATAATTTTAGACGTTACAAAATTCACTTACCTACACAAACTTCAAATTTGTGGTAAGATTTGCAAAAGAATAATAAATAAATTGCAACATGCTAACCAGATTTCTACCACTACTTCCTGGATATCTCTGAATCGAACTCTACACTAATTACTGATATATCATCCGGTCAGTAATTTTGCTTTAAAAAATAAGCATCAACAAGAAAGGTTATTCCCGATCATAATTTGGTGGACATTAATCTGAAACCAATTTTACATTGAAGAAAAAAATTAATTAAATTATTTGAAATGTAACATAGACACCCAACAATGTGACGCCGAGATACAAATACTTATCGATAGTAATGACTGACAGGTGGTTTACATAAAATACCATTAAATTCTAAGCCACTTTTTAATGCAATTTTCTCAAAATCACTTGCTTTCGAAATAAAAAGACAAACTGCAATATCTTCATAGGTTATAGTCAGTAATTTACTTCTACTGAAATGAATTATTTTTTTAATAATTATAATAAATATAACACTCTCTATTTACAAAATTTAAAACCACGAGAACCATAGGAATATAAATTTGTTGAAGGATTCATTAGTCGAAGTATTAAAACAGATATTTACACCAGTCAGTAATTTAACAGTAAAAACATATCCTATTAGTTTTTCTTTCAGTATGGTGTGTTTAAAATTACCATTAATTTATTTAAAAAGCGAAAGTTACCTACAAAAATGAGTGAATAGTGCTAAATTGAAAAACAAATACTTACCTACTACTACCTATTTAATTTCCAAATTTGTAAAAACTTTTCTCGAATATATGTTAATAAAGCTAAATTAGGATTAATTAAGAGCTTCAAAAAAAAAACTTAAATTTACGATTATTTCAGGTTATTTTCATTATTATCCTTCAAAAATGTAAATATGCTACACATAAAAATAACATGGCACAGCTTATTTCATGAAGTAAAATATATCAATGCTTAAAACATACGCAACATACAAAAATAACAATGCACAGCTTATTTCTCAAATAAAGATTCAATAACTTGTAAAAAAAACGTGTAGGTACCTACAGTGGCGTGCAGAAAGGGCCCGCAGGGCCCGCAATGCGGGGGGGCCCGGGAATCCAGGGGGCCCCTGCTCAGCCTTGACTATCTCCAGCAAGCTTTTTACATAGTAATAAAATAACTATTAATTTTGTAGCGGCGGAATATGTCTATACCTCATAATTTTCCAAAATCAAATTAAATATATTTTGCCTTATATATTAAAAGGATTATTTTTGTGTTAGTTATAAATGTTTTATTTTTGTTACAATTTTGTGTTAGTAATGTTTATTAAATAAAGTTATAATGTTATGTTCTGTAATTTTCCAAACCTAAACCAGAACTCATATTGACCATATACTATCGCTGGAATTTGGTACGTTTATGACGCTATGAAATATGAATTTTATTAATTAGAATTCTTATTCTTCAAAAAGTCGAAAGAAAAAAAATCAAAATATAAAGGTGAGGTCCACCAAATTTTTTCTATCTATAAACCGATTTGAAATATCACCGCAGACAGTAGTTTTGTTGTCACCCAGTATATTAATTTTTTTGATGTAGAGGGGGGCCCCCAAAGACCTTGGCATGCCACTGGGTACCTACATAAATATACCAATCTTTTGAATATTAAAAACATCGATTATGTGTATAATAACAAAAAGTTATAATCCAAAATATCCAAAAGTAAAGGCAATTAATTAGTTCAAAGAAAATATAAATTAATTTATTCAGACTATTTTAAACAAAAAAATAATAAATAATCGTAGGTGTTGCAGAAATAAAAAATCACACTGATAAGATCATTTTATTTACATTTTATACAATGGATTTTACACAATATATAGAATAAGGTATATAAATACTTACATATTGCACATATAAACACATAAACTAGATAAAAAAGAATAGGTTCACATGATGATATATTTAATGTTACACATTCACACCACACATGTACCAGGTAAAACATTTATAAAGGACTCGACTGTAATATTTATTTATGAATAATATTGGCGAACCTTTTACTTTAAAGCAAATTACTTAGCAGACAAACAACTTGATAAAAATTGTTAAAGATATAAAACATCAAAAGTTCAACATGATGTTTTTGGTATAGGTAGTTATTTTGTAAAACTTGCGTAGGGTATTGTAACTGACACTGGCTTTTAGAGATCATTTTTTCCATGATGAAGTAAAATAATTCCCAATAATTTTCGATATATTAAAATATTTAAAGGTGATATAACTTGGGACATAACTCAGCACATAGAGGACAAAACAGTTATAAAAGTGAGATGCAGATGTATTGAAATCGGAACATAGATAGGTACTGTTTTTTTTTCCTCAAATAAAATAATAACTTTTAAAAAATGTTTACAAGACACTTCTTTGTTGCTATCTTAATGTCACATTTCTGCAATTATTTTCACATACTTATAATGAATATAAAAATGAAAACACAAAAAATATAAAAATGAAACAACAAAAAAAATAATTTATGGGAAAATATGTACATATATCTATAGTTAAATTGAAAAAATATGTATTTTCATAAATTTCAGTACCTAGAACTTTTTTTAGTTGCTATTTGTTCGCGTTTATTTAGTATCCATGAGAATACCAAGGTGGCATAAAGTAACATTCTCATTATTTGTTAAGCATTACATAGTTTGATTATTAAATGTTTAAACGATTTGCCTTTGCAGAAAATACTATTTCAAGAATCAGGGCCTCTACTCTGTTTTTAATAAAACATTAAGGTACATCTTCAACAATTTGTATCAAGTCAAAGGGTATAAGAACACTGCCCACCTAATTATTTGCTAGAACCGGATACATTTACATAATAGGTTGATTTGTTAAATAACATGAAATATACTTACTCACAAGACAAAAAATTTATTTAGTCCAGTTTAGTTTTTCTCCAAAAATAAATTTATTCGGTTCCTCTTAAACAAATAAAACTATATGTAGGTACTGTAGGTATACTAAGCACTTTACACTTAAAATAAAAAGTATATAATTTGGTCCTTACATACTAATCTTTCACTAAGAATCTCTTAAGAATTTCACATGCAATATAAATCACAGATTATTTCACGTTAAAATCTATAGGATTAAGGATTGTAAGTCAGAACCTCAATTTTAGGCCAAATATATTTATAGAAGTTAATTTTCAAGGTACTACCTTACTTTAAATTCTAGAGTAAAGTAGAATACATAAGTTACCCATACAGATCTTAAAGTGTCATACACTTTATAGTAGTAGCTGTTTTGAGACATAAATATAAAAAAATCAGTACGATACAAGATAAAACTAAACTACAGATGATTATTTAAAAATGCTTCTGAAATCAAAGATTCAGGAGACAGCAATATTGTCCAGAAGAGGTAAATCGACACCAGTACATATGTTAAAAATAAATTAAAAATGTTATACATATTTCTTTATTAGATCCCTTAAATTCTTCCTCCTGCTTTTTGAATATAGCATCTATTTCGCAGAAAAGATCAGAAAAAATGTGTGGAGCTTATGATTTTTTTTTTCTCTACTTAACCAATTACCTCATGAATATTATGTTTAAAGCCCGCTTTACATTAACAATTTCTTTGTCAATTAATTAATCAAGTGGCTTCGTCAAGTCAATTGACAAATGTAATACTAAAACTTGGACGTGATTTAATTCATCAATTTCTTCGTCAATAAATTGTTAGTGTAATGCCCCCTTTAGAACAAGTTTTAAGTTGTCAATAAGTTCATCAATTTATTTGACGTCCAGCTTTTAGTATTACATTTGTCAATTGACTTTACGAAGCCACTTGATCAATTAATTGACAAAGAAATTGTTAATGTAAAGCGGGCTTAAGACATATAGTAGATTATTTAACTATACTTGTTGGGGCTGATGAAAATTAAAATGGCAATATTTTGTTAGAGGCATATAGCACTCATATTATAAAATGTGATGTCTATGAAAGTATTGTCAAGTTTTCACACATACATGACATAATGGAATATTTAATACATTTTAATTCTGACACAAGTCTTTTCTTCTCACAAGTTTTAATAGACACCTCAATGGGGTCATTTGGTATAATCAAATTTTATCTGAGTTTGTCAATATTATTACAGACTTAATCAATTTAAGCATGTGCCAAAAAAATTAGATTAATTAACCCAAAAATAAAGTGATATTAATTCCTAAAGTTCGTTCCACCCTCAATTAGTGCAGTGGACGATCTTCGGTGGTCGGTGTATTGGTTTCTTATTATGTTTTTGAGTTTTATAAATTTGTATATATACACAATGGACTCTGGTTTTGTTAGAGATTTTTTATGCAATATGTTCATAAATATTTTTATATAGGTAGGTATCTACAAAAATATTAAATATAATTTTACCATTTAACGTATTTATCCATTTTTATAAACAAAAAATATGCAAAATTGCTAAAACAATGTTTTCCATATTGTTTCACCTACGTTAGACTTTCCGTTCATACAGATGGAAAAAATTATAGGTATCGAAGGATAAATAATTTAGTTTTTTAGTAAGAAAACATTTTAGTATTTTTTTTATATACGATACCCACCCACTGAAAAAATATATTATTTTTATCGTGCAGATAATGTTAAAATTGATTTAACTGATTCAGTTCAAAATAATAGTACCTATCAAATTTGCATTAAAAAATATTTTTAGGAACCTTGCTCTTGTGAACTGGAGGTGAATATCACCCCAGAACATAAATTAAAATAAATAAAATTGAATTCTGTAACCTGCTGTTGTGTGGCTACATAAATGTTAGTATACTCGCGACAAGAATTCAGACGACTTACGTCATACGAACAAATGAATAATTCATTATAATTTCATCAAAATATTTAAGAAACTGCAACTGATAGTAATAAAACTATATACTACACTAAAAGTTTGCATTATATATTGCCCTAAATTGCAAAAAATGATTGTTTATAACGCCACCAAATATCGAAAATTACGTTGACAATAAAAATAAATATGTAACGTCAGCCGTGACGTAAGACGTCTGAATTCTTGACGGGAGTATATTTGAAAACATACATATCAGGCCATAAATGTCAGAATTTGACATTTGATGTAATAACTTATTTTTCAATAGAACCTACTTATTTAATTTGGTTTGCAAAAATGTACGTATTTTTTATCTATTATTTTAAAACATTAAAATATGCGGCACTGATACCATTCCAATACTTCACACAAAGCTTTTGTGTCCAAATATTTTACATTTTTCACAAAACTGGGTACATGTGTATTAATAATGAATTGCTACTCCTGCACTTGCACCATAAAAACAATATTTATTATTTTAGGTTGTATCAATTTATAAATTAAAAAATGATACATAAACAGAAATGTACACCTTAACAGATATTTGACATTTGTCATAATTTCTATGAAAACAATTGACGACTATATAATTTGTGCTGTACTCACAAACCTAGAAAAAATATAGACGGTGCCATTCCGTTATATAAGGTCACGTGACAGGTCCCGTGTCGCCTAGGGTCTTAAGGTACGGAAAATGGATGTTTTATTTGCTTTATGTTGCAAATATGATGGCTGCATTGCAATATGAAACTAACTTGCTGTCATTTTTAAACGTCATAACCAATCACAGTAAACAAATGAACTTCACGCTACAACCAACATAAATTGGCATAAAAAGCAAGTTTTAGCGATTCTGGACCTTTTAGGGTAGCCATGAATTAGCGGTCATCGGCAATTTGCCGCTGGCACCATCTATATTTTTTCTAGGTTTGTGGCTGTACTACTTGACTAGAAAAAACACAGCTGCTGCGATTTAGCTGACGGTATCCCAATTCTTCAATCAAGTCCTCTTAAAATGAAACAAATAAGCCATTAGGTGTACAATATATTACACATTTCATGATATTGCAGTCTTTGTATTTCGACCAAGTAAATGACTGCAAGATTGGATCCGTTATGGTTTTTGTAAAGACACTTTAAAGCAACTTATGACATAGCACTTAGCTATGCCTAATTTTAACGGTGATTTTAGGAATGAAGTTGAGGGCAGAAAAATCTAATTTTTTGCACATAGGGTTTTCTGATAAAGACCTTTCGATTACTCAAATAAAAAAAAAATTAAATAACCCCATTGTAGAATACTCTTACAACATCCTTCTAGATTCAACACTACAGTTTGGTTACAGTTAATGCTCAAGTTTATTATTTTTCTATAAAATATGTAGTCAATTTAGGTTTTTCAAATTGTAAAAACTAGACATACCTAATTTGCAAAAATAATCTTACCAATCAAAAGCAATTGCTTAATTAAAAATATTAAAGAGAACCAAACTGATGAAATACCTGTTATATTGAAATGTTAACATTTCACAATTCTATTTTTTAAATTACTGACTCATAAAATAAATATAGGTACCTAATATAAACGAAATGATATATGGAATATTTGAACACCTGTATATCAACAATTATTTTGATTTTTAAAAGATAGTTGCATTTGCATTTTATAATTTTATACTGAGCAAAAAGTAAAAACTAACAAAATTAATTTCATTAGACAGAAGAAAAAAATATATTTTTTTATTTACCATTAAAATAATTTTAAAAAGTTTTTCCATATATTATATGATTGCATTTATAAGTTAAATCCATAACTGAGGAGGTTACGTGTAAACCGGTCCAGGTTTACAAATTCTTCAGTAAAGGTAAAAAACTTCTCACTCTTTGGCCTTTACATTTTGCAAATCAAACAAAATTATCCGTGTTAAAGTCTGCTAGGGTAAACTAAATGGACCAAAAATATTTTATTTTACTTTTTTTGTTTAAGCATAATTTAGAAAAATATTTTGGATTGCTTCTGCTCCAAAATTATCTTATATAAGAATAAATCTAATATGCCTAAAGAATTATTTTATTGAAAGAAATATATATATGTTTAAAAAATATGCAAAGATGATGCAAAATATTTTATTTTACTTTTTTTGTTTAAGCATAATTTAGAAAAATATTTTGGATTGCTTCTGCTCCAAAATTATCTTATATAAGAATAAATCTAATATGCCTAAAGAATTATTTTATTGAAAGAAATATATATATGTTTAAAAAATATGCAAAGATGATGCAAATATATCTGATATATTTCAAAAATATTGCTTGGCATTAAATGTTACACACACATATTCACATTAATGCTATAATATATATTCAAATCTATGCAGTTTGTGTCTGTCGAATATACAAGGTGTAACAGTAGTAAGTATTCAAAATTTGTGAGCTTGTAAAAAAAGTCGAAAAATTACGAAAACCTTAGTATAACTTTTGTCAGTGGCGGCTCCTAAGGGAGATACGCTCACTTAAAGGGGCAACCTCAGAAACAGTTTTTAATGCGTAACATCTAAACAGTTCAACATTAAGTCACGAAATTTTGATGAGATATTAACCTTGACGTGCTTAATAAGTCTCATTAACTACAATTCAAAATTTTCTACAGGGGCGTAAAAAAATGCAAGACTTAGGGACAAATGTAATCATATCTTTTTAGTAGTTAATTTTTCTCCTTTCTGACTCCAAAATATGAAAATATTAAGTATTTAACATAAAAAATGTACTCTTGTTAAATTTCTAGAGGATGTACCGTTTTTCAGTAAATTCGATTTCAATCATTCCTAACGTGACCCACATTTAACATCCAATACATAGCCAAAAAAATTAATTGCAGTGTGCCATGGAAAAAGCAACTAGTCTGATAGTTAACAAAAATGTCAAGTATTTTTAGTTTGAAAATTGTATTATTTGAGTCTACGCAGTGCCATTTTATAGTGAACAAAAATATATAAAAATTATTTAAAAATGCAACCGTATACATATTCTGAGTATGTAGATATGCTTTTGACGTTAGATGGAGTGTCATGGGAGCGCAAGAGCAGCCTCACAGCGATATGGTATAAAGTTCCCCAATAGAAATGTACCCAATTATAAAATATTTCGTTGTGCGAAAGACGTTGTTTTTATATTATTTATATTACGGTATTTTTATTTGTATTATTGTTTTTAATTGTTATTGTTAAGAGTGTTAAAAATACTTGACATTTTGTTAACTCCCAGGTTAGTTGTTTTCTTCATGGTGCACTGCAATTTATTAATTTATTTGGCTGTGGATGTTGAATGTTAAGAATGATTGAAATCGATTTTACTGAACGGTACATCCTATTGAAATTTAACAAGAGTACCGCTTATATGTTAAACACTTCAAATTTCAATATTTTTGAGTCAGAAACTAGAAAAATGAACTACTAAAAGATATGATTAAATTTGTCTGTGAGTCTTGCATTTTTCAAGCCCCTGTAGAAAATTTTGAAATCTATTTTATGAGACTTATTGAACACGTCAAGGTTAATATTTCAGCAAAATGTCGAGACTTAATGTTGAACCGTTTTGATGTTACACATTAAAAACTGTTGCTGAGGTTACCCCTTTAAGTGAGCGTATCTCCCTTAGGAGCCGCCACTGACAAAAGTTGTACTAAGGTTTTCGTAATTTTTTGACTTGTTTTACAAGCTCACAAGTTTTGAATACTTACTACTGGTACACCTTGTATACTATTATAAATATATGTTATATTACCACTCACCGTCCGTAACCAGCTTTATATGATCACATATTGCATTAATGTAACCGATTTTGGTGCAAAACCTCAATTTTAACTAGTTTATATACGGTTTTGCTACAAATTAACCACAGAAATATAAATAACTTGGGAATGTTATACAAAACCCATGAAAAATATGAATTTGTTAAAAACTGGATTTAACTGGTTTTGCACGCAACCTCCTCAACTGTCATATGTGCATTGTATGCACGAATGAGTGACAGATACAAATTTAACAGAATAAATTTTAGTTGGAAAAATCGATCCTTAACATATTAAAATCGAGAAAAAATTATCCCGATTTGAGATTTTAAAATTTTTTAAGCCTATCATTTACTAGACAAACAGCATGGACACAACAAAGGAATCGCCACAGCCAAAAAATATTTCTCTCTAGTATTTTTTTCATACCTGTTCCTTTACGAGTTTTTACAAAATTGCATTTCGTAATAACTAGTGGTTGCTTACCCTGCATATCTAGTAAGTATTAGGCCTAATTCTCACTAAACTTACGCATGATGGTTAGAATCAGTACATAAATAAACCTAAGATCCTATATATCCGTTTCAGTATGAGAATTTTTCTTAATACAACTATTCGACGGACCAACATCCTGAAGGTTTTGATACTTTAGCTTACCTATTTCTACCTTCTTTAAAAATTCACTTTCTCCAAACAAAAATCGCTTCACGTTTTCCTCCATTTCCGCATACTTGACTTTATCTACGTTCCCAACACTTTTATTCTTCACTGAATCCGCTCTGGAATTCTCCGAACTGCTCACATCGTTATCCAAGTTATTCTGAATCCACTCGGCTACTCTCTGTTGATTCTGCATTGACGTGTCGCTGGAAACAGAGTTAGTTTTACAGTCACTGCTCGAAATTGATCCAATATTTGAACTTAAATCGTGAGTTTGTGCAGCTTCAGTTTTTATCTTTTGGTTTCGTCGAGTGTACACGATGGGTGTTACGGTACTAGATACTGAGTGAACAGTTGAGCCCAAATCGATAGTTTGTGCCTTTTCTTTAGGTTTCAGCTTGTGACTTTGTGTGTACAATACAGGGGCAACACTGTTGTGAGCATTATCGAGTAAAATGTTTCTTGTAGCCGATTGTAGAAGTACTGAGCAGGATTTCGAGTCTTTGTTCTTGGTACTCGTTTTGTCTGTATTTTCTTCTAATTCTGCCTTCTCTGAGGTTGTCTGCAATTTAGGTGACAATGGTTCACTTAACTGTTGATTTGTTTTTGATTTATTTTTACTTAATTCATTATCGTGACTGACTGTCACATCTTGATATAATCTAAATTCATCACTTATCACATGATTGTTTGGATTAATTATGCTACTCTTTGGAGATACATTTTGGTTATGCAAGATTTCATCTAAGTCCTTTGAGGCTGAATGATTTGAGTCTGAATTAAATTCATTATGAATTAAAAAATTATTTGGTTGCACTTTAACTATATTATTGAGGCCTAAGTTGAGATCAGCTGTCTCGTGAGAAGTAGGTATGTTTTTGTTATTTTTTAAATCACTATTCCTAACTATCCTCATACCTAAAACCATAGAAAATATTGTATTAGTAAAATCGCTTCGACAAAAACATACTATGTTTGGAAAATATATGCGAAGTATTTAAGGAGTGATTCTACTCTAAAAATAATGTATATATATTTTTTTAAACTCAATATATCAATTTTAAGTCCACTAAAATAAATACACTAAACTTTTTATGATATTTTGCTGCTCTATTTTTCTGCACAAAACATACAGTGAAAGGTAAGAGTGTGGAATAAATACATATGTTTAAAAATTAAAAATATTTTATGAAAATGCTCGGACAGGTTGACCATTAATAACTGCTCATGTTTTTATTGGCTTTTCAGCTCATAATTATATTGTTTAAGTTGCGATTTCTGTGAATTTTCTCTAAATAGCAAGCCGGACTCTTTCTTTCACATCTTGAAACAATACTTTTTTATGCGATCATGCAATAAATTACAATGTGTTACATACAAAATTGTTTCTTATTATTTCCGTGTTTTAGTTGTTTTATCAGTAAATTGATATATCTTTATTCACTTAAATTTTAACATGTCCCCATAAAAAAAATCAAGCGGCTTTAGATCATTGCAACCTGCAGGTCAGCATCTCTTTGACTGATAAGTAGATACACCAATTAGGGAAAACATGACTTAAATATTCCTAAATATACAGAGTGAATCGAGAGGAATGCACCAAACTCAAGGAATAGATTATACACGCCAAAACAATAAGAAAAAACTCGCTTATAACGAAAAGTTGCTTATAGCAGCGAAATTTTTCGATATTGGTTGAACTTACATATAATTTAGGACTGCATTTAGCGTCGCCGGTTATAACATCGGAGTCGCAAATAGCGGCGATTTTTTATTGCATTTTTTATCCCTAAGGTCGGCTATAGCGTCATATGGGTCCTATGGAAGGAGCCGATACGACAATGACAAGTCAGTTCGTATCTGTCTGTGGCATGTTACGGTCTATTTGTAAATAGTATTGAAGCTTTGAACATGCGAAATGGCTGCAAATAAACGGAAGGTACTTTCAGTAGAAGAAAAAGGTGCAATTATTGCCCGATTAGAAGATAGTGAATCATATGCCACTATTTCGGCCGAATTTAATCTGTCACATTCATCAGTAACTACAATATGGAAAAATCGAGAGAAAATTAAAACTGCATTTAATTGTAATTTGCTGAACAAGAAAAATATGCGTCAGTCGATTTATATGGATATAGAAAGACCGTTGCTTGAATGGTTCAAGGAAAAGCGAAATAGAGGAATACCGATAAGCGGGCCACTATTGCAAGAAAAGGCTGAAGAGTTCGGAAGACTTTTGGGCAAAGAAAATTATAAATGTTCAGAAAGTTGGATTAAACGTTTTAGAAATCGTAATAATATTGTGCCAGGAAAAATTTCTGGTGAATGTGAAAGTGTAAATACAGAAGTCACTGATCAATGGATACAAACTGTATGGCCTAACATTAGAAGAAACTATAAAGACGAACAAATTTTCAATGCTGATGAAACGGGCCTATTTTTTAAGTTAACCCCTCAAACCACCTTAAAGTTCAAAGGTGAAAAATGTTCTGGCGGTAAAATGTCCAAAGAAAGAGTTACCGTGCTAGTCGCAGCAAATATGTCTGGAACAAAAAAAATAAAATTGCTCGTAATAGGCAAATCAAAGAATCCTCGTTGTTTCAAAAATGTCAGACGACTTCCTGTCACCTATGAATCCAACAAGAAAGCGTGGATGACTTCTTAGATTTTTACAAAGTTTCTTCAAAATTGGGATAGGGAACTGACAAAGTCGAGGGAGAAAATTCTTCTTGTAATTAATAACTGCGCAGCACATCCTAATGTACAGAATCTGATTTCTATACAGTTATATTTTTTACCTCCAAACACAACTTCTGTGCTTCAGCCGTTAGACCAGGGAATCATTAAGGCGTTAAAAACTTATTTTCACAAATTTCTAGTGATGAAAATAATTGAAAATGACAATAGAAATTTCAAAATAAACATTAATTTGCTAGATGCTATAAACATGGTGTCAAAAGCGTGGAACAGGATACCTCCTGCAACAATTAGGAACTGTTTTAGGCATGCCGGTTTTACAAAACAAAATGCCGACGATTCTATGGAAACTGAGGTATTTGATGAAGATGACTTGCCTCTAATCGAATGGTTACGGAACGTCGAAAATACTGAAAATATTATTTCTCGAGAAGAGTTTCTTGATTTTGTAAGAATTGACGACAATGTAGAAACATGCGGCGAGTTAACAGATGATGATATACTTGACATTGTGCAAAATGTACCAGAAGAAGAAATTGAAGAAAATGGCAGTGATGGAGAATTTACACCCCCTAACATTTCACAAGCAATGCAGGCACTATCTACAATTAGAAACTTCATTACTTTTAATAATACAGTAAGCGAGGATTTGCTGACTAATGTTGTGAAACTTGAAATAGAATTCGAGAAAGAATTCTTTAAAACTAAAAAACAATCTAAAATAACCGATTATTTTAAAAATACATAAATATTTTTAAAACATCTACCTATGCTTATACATAGTATGTACATATGTAGTATGTATGTAAACTCAAGTCAAGAATTCAGACGTCTTACGTCATACGAACAAATGAATAATTCAGTATATTTTCATCAAAATATTTATGAAACTACAACTGATAGTATTAAAACTATATACTACACTAAAAGTTTGCATTATGTATTGCACTAAATTGCAAAAACGGTTGTTTTTAACGCGAACAAATATCGAAAATTACGTTGACAATAAAAACAAATGTGTAACGTCAGCCGTGGCGTAAGACGCCTGAATTCTTGACTTGAGTATATGTAAATGTGACTTTTTTTGTTTTTCTCTGAATACGTATGTGATTGTTTAACTTGTGTTATTTACAAATAAATATTTTATGTTTCGTTTTTATATAAATGTTGATTTGCTTTAAATACATATATATTGGTAAACAAAATTGTGTCTTTTTCTTGATTTTAAATTCTACTTTTATTGCCGTCGGATTTAACATCTGACCGGATATAACGTCCACTTTTTGCCTGTCCCTTCGCAGACGTTATATCCGACTTTCACTGTAATATCAATAAATATATTTTTTTTTTACTGAAAACAAATGAAAATCGCATAAAAACATTTTGAGTTTTTTTTATTATATTGACATGTAAAATTCATTCCTGGAATTTGGTGCGTTCCTCTCGACACCCTTTACAGCAAATTGAGGTAGAACCCCTTTCTACCGATACCATAGATTGTTGGTAGACAGGATCATCAGGAAAAGAAATTGTGTTACTTGCTAGAATTAAAATGTCATATATATCCCAGGAAAGTCGATATAGAACAAAAGTGCCTCTGACGTTATTTCTTTAATTTTATTTTTCTCGATAATTTTTGTTACCTATGTAACATAATATGCTTTTTACAAATTCAAAAGAAAACATGAAAGTTGCTATTAAAAAATTAAAATTTGAAGATACCACAATAACGATAACATCAAAAGCTGAATAAATAAATAAAAATAAATAAAATTGAAACTAAAAATTGATTTTTATATTTTGGGAAAATGAAATTATTTCACACTTTAGCACTGTATATTTTTTAATATCTAATCTTGTTTTATATATCCACCTATCTGGTTAATTCCCTTTTTCTTTAGAAACAGCTATCCTTATAAGAGGACCTTTTTGTAACATTTTCTATATGGTCTTAAATATTATTCTTTTTGAAAAACTGCAAGCAAAGAAAAACTTGACCAATTTTCTAGTCTATGTTTAGCTTTTTCCTTATAGATACAGTTTATAATGGATAAAATTTTATGAAATTTCAAATTCGGTTATTGAAACAAAAATTATGATAAAACATTAATTAAAAAAATAATTCTGAATTTTTGTTCTCTTCACCAATTTAAAATTTTCAAAATATGTGTCGTAGGAACTTGAATCCATTTTTTGAGTACAATCATATACCAATTTATTTTCAAGATTTTCGAAATAAGCAATATGTATTTTCTTTTCAAAATATTTAATAAAAGAAGTGATAATTGAAATGAAAAATTAATAAAAAAAATAATCCAGTTTACAATGGCTTCTGTTAATTTTCTCGCAAAAATGCACAATCAAATTCTATTTTGGAGAAAAAAATGCATTCTAATGAAATAATAAAAATGTAAGAAAACTAGTTGAAATTTCAACATACTATTTTACAAATAATACATTTTATGGTTTTTGTTTAAAATGTTACTTCATAAAATTATCTTTAAAACTCGTCCTCCTCCTTATTACCTCTTCCTCCATGATTTTTACATTTTTTTTTAAGACTGATTTATAAACTTGTCATTGTGTCATAGTTGATGAATAAAAATAAAAAAAATTTAATGTAAGAAATAGTAACGGCAATGGAAAAAGTTTATAAATCACCTATTTAGACAATGTGACTTACTAACCAACTGAAGTAAACTGAATGTTCTCATTACATCTAAGACATAACATTTCACAGTAATCCCCAGTCTGAGTACCAATGCTGTGATGTGTATTCTCATAAATTATCCTCAAATTTTTTGCGCATGTGCAAGTATCACAATGTTTGGCTAGTGCCTTTTCCTTTTGGCGCTCCTCCAATACCTTTGCCATTATAGCGGCAGATACTATGTCCACCGAGGGAGCTTCGACATCAGGCTCTATTTTCTTTTCTGGCCTAGGAGACTTTGGTACTGAATATACCATTGCAGTAGGAGGGAATGTCGGAATTGGCACTTTAATACTTTTTGCTTCTGAAACGGCTTTGCGTTCCTCTGGTTTTTTTTTGTGGGTCATATAATTGGCCACTTGAGACTGTACCTCAAGAGGTAACTAAAAAATAGGCTTCTAATAAATATGAAAGCGTTATATAAATTACCTAACTTACCGAATCAAACTTATGAGCTACAAAATTGCTTTGTTTGCATTGGAGAAATTGAATTGCCAAAGACACATCATTTTTATACCTTTCCTGGAATTAAAATATTAAAGATAAATAAAGTATAAATATATATATACAGAATGTCGTGGTATTACTGGCATCCTTCAAAGATGTGATTATACAGTCAAAAAAAAGTTCATTGTTTCCGGGACAGAGGGTGTCAAACATTTTGAAATTTTTTATATATATTTTTAATTTACTTGGAAACCCTTTATAATAATAATTTTAGGTTATAATGGGATACTTATACATATAGCCTAGACTTATATAGGTCTAATTATTCAGTATGTTTAAATATTCCCAATGTCACAAGTGATGTAGAAACTTTGTGCCACTCTTCTTTTATTTACAATAAAAATGGTACGCCACTGTCTTAATTACAAAAAACATAAGATACTTTAAGTTTCGATTATTTTGAACAAATAATTATTCTTTGCAATTTTCTTTAAAATGCATTGTATTCAAGTAATTGTTCATTTAAAATATCTCTGCATTTCATAGTTTGTGCATATTTGTATCAAAAGCTGAAGGAAACTTGAAAACCCACTCTTAAAATTTTGCACATGGCCATAATTTACCATTTTGAGTAACTTTTTCAAGTAACATTTTGCTGTACTTTTAAGGGAAAAGGCTCTTTACTTGAAACCAAAACGACTTTTCCTCGGTGCATTGAATATTTCAAATAGGATTATTTTAAAACGGTTACTCCTAACGACTTGAACAAGGTATACTTTTTTCACATAAAGAAGACAGAATAATCGATTATTTTAATAGTCAGATGTATACCCTAAGCCGCAAAAAAGCTATGCCATTTCAAAGAAGCAAGATGTGCGCCCTCTACTAGTAACGTCAAAATTAGAAACAAATTTGAATTTCTCGCCCCCAAAAACCCTAGATCTCCAAAATATGTCTAAATATTGGATTTTTTCAAATATAAAATATATTTACAAATAAGTATTGAAAGTAAATTTTTTATTTTGAAACTATCTTTTTAACCATCAACTTTTGATAAAGTAAATTTAGCTATATAGCATTATTTTGTCATCAGGAATCGACTCTTGCCCTATGGTTCATTAGTTCCGGGACACCCTGTATTACTGAAACATAATAAGTCTCACCACGCACAAACTATGAATGAAAATATGAAATTTTTAAGGAACAATTACCGGAATACGATGCCTTTTAAAGAATATTTAAAAGAATAATTATTTGTTTAAATTTAAAGTATCTTACATTTTTTTATAATTAAGACAATGGCGTACCATTTTTATTATAAATAAAAGAAGAGTTCCACAGGGTTTCTACACCACTGGTTATAATGGGAATATTTTGACATACTGAATAATTAGACTAAAGATATATCATTACAACCTAGAACTATTGCTGTTTTATCTCGTTTTCCTAGCAAATAAAAAATATAAAAATTTCGAAATCTTTGACACTTCGAATCTTGGAAACGGTGAACTTTTAGATATAGGTTAAATCTCATTTATTTTGACTGTACTATCACCTCTTCCAAGGATGTCCTAATCAGTACTCACATTATCATCTGTAAGTTTTTTGATTGCGTAATTTGCCTCTGCTAATTTGTGTGATAGCGTGGCAACATCTTTTGTTAACGCATTTTTTTCCGTCTCACACGAATCTACCAATTTTAATAACTTATCTTCTAGCCCTTGGTTTACTCTTTGAACCCTTCTATGAGCTTCGTATAACCTATGAACATACATATATATTTTCAATATCAAGAATTAGATAGGTACCTAATTATTGCAAGAAGCTTTTTACATCTACTAACAGTATGTGTTTCGCAGAATACTAACATAGTATAAGATACTAATCTGAAATTATATATATATTTTTTATCAAATAAGTAGTTATAATTCGTTTTTCAAACTGCACTTAAAATCCTGTTTATGCTATCACACAAACATTGGAGCATTATTAAGAACGTTACTTCTGCAAGTAGGAATATGAAAGACAGAAGAATGGAACAGGTATGCCACTGGTACTTTATGTAAGCTGCAAATGTTATATTTTATACCTACTAACATACTAAAAAATTATGTTAAAAATATCTCAGTTTAGAAGTTATCAATTTTAAATTGATTTTTTTATCTTTAGATCTCAAAAACGACACCCTTGTGACTCTGTTTATTTAACAAAATTTCCTTAATTATAACCATAGAATACGCCCTTTTGCCTTTGGATTTTCTGCATGCAATTAGGAAATACCTTGTATATTGAATAAAGCTGCAACATTCGTTTGTTTCTTGTTTTGTCGAACTAACGGTGGTTGTTTGTTTTTACTGGTCGACTAATTACCTTGATGACGCTGTCCACGGTGACTACAAATCACTGTGGGCACTGTCGCTGTCATATTAGTCATATAGCATCAGATGCATTAGTAAGTGCCATACAAATGTAGAGGGAGAGGGTAGTAGTTCAAAATTTTTGTTAATGTCAGTATCATTGGCACCGAGATTCACAAAAATATATTAACAAATAATTTTTAAAAACACTCAAAAATCATTTTATCAGTTGGCAGTTCATTTGCATTGACATAAAAAAATATGATGACTATAAAACATGTTGCAAAGTTATACAAAAGCAATCTCTTTTTACAATAGTATTTTCCATTGCAGTTTTGCACTCTGCTTTAAAAACCTAACATAAGGGCTCATAGAACTATTGTTTAGAGATCTAGACAATGGGCGTATGGAACCATGCAAGCGCTGAGTAGTATGGCTAGATTAGAGCTAGAACTTATTATCCGAACGAATTTCTGAAATATCGTCTAGCGAATGATGGAAATGAGGGAAAGTTGTGAAATGAAAATGCAATGTTGAAAAGCTTAGTGCTTTTAATAGAAATAATTTTAATATTAACTTGTTAATGGCAAAATCCATTATGTAATTCAATGGATCACGACATCAATTTGAATGATGCCATATTGCCGCTTGTTTGATCGTCGTTGGTTAGTGAGTGTACCTGATCTGTATTTAATATAATTTCTTGTATACTACTACTTTTGGTACAAATAAAAATGTAGTAATTATTAATTTCTGGGTAACAAAAGAATATTATTTGGAATAAAATAAAATGTAAAATTATTTATGAGAACTTTTGCTGCTTGATTGCTGAAGTTTTATTTAGAATTATAATTTTAGATTCTTTAAAGATGTTAAAAGAAGAGGCTTGGATAACTGCACTAAATTTAAGGAAAGAGTATAGAGAGAGAGAGAATAATATTTATTGGAGATAATCCAAAAGGCCAGCGACCGAAGTCTTTCAGCCTATTTTACAATTCATTATTGTATTACATAAAATTATTTTATAAATAAACTACATATTTAGATGCAAAAAAAAAAGCGTGCATTATCTTATATTTTGACTATGTTCTTCAGATAGTACTTCTAGCAGGGTTCTTTCAGGATGTGTTCTTCTTGAGTAATATCCTCTGGTATTTGGATTGTAAACGGTTGAATCGTGAAAGAAATTCTTCTGATTGCATACTTTTTGAAAGTTTTTGAAGCGAGTGAGTATGGGTTCAATACCAGTCCGTTCATACAGCAAATTATTGCGTATATTGTGAAAGGAGTTGTGTGGATGTCTAATTTTGTTATTCTCCGTATACTACTTCTCTCTGCTACCTCAATATTATTTAGTGCCGGTTTTCTACATGTACTGAATAGAATGGAGCCATATTCAATGATTGGTCGACATATCATTTTGTATATTTTTGTTAGGTGGTCATGCTAATACCTTCATTTTTATAGGTGAGGGATCTAAATTGTTTCGCTCTACTTATCATTTTCCTTTTCATGTCTTTGGTGTGGCTATTAAAGTTTAATTTATTGTCTAATTTAATTCCGAGATATTTAACTGTTGCCGATGGTGATAATATATTGTTAATTATTTGTATTGTAGGAGAGGCTTCAGAAATTCTGTTATTAAATATAATCAATTGAGATTTGTCGGGGTTTATTTTTAGTCTCCAATTATTGCACCATCGGATGGTATGGTTTGCTGAGTGTTGTAATGCTTCCATTGTTTGCATAACGTTTTCCCATGGGCTACCCTAGCTATATCATCCAAAACTGAAGAAGGTAAGATTTGTTATTGTTTGCTGGTCTCTCATTAGGTAATATATCATAACAGAATATATTAAATAAGAAGGGTGAAAGTGGCGAGCCTTGTGGAACTCCTTGTTCATTTGTGAATGTGTCGGAAACAGATGTGTTTATTTTGATCCTTGTTTTCTTCCCTCTAAGAACTCTTTGAGTAGCCATAGCATATAGATGGGGCAATTTGCGTGGTGTAATTTACATAGAAGCCCTCTGTGCCAGACTGAGTCGAACGCTTTTGTTAAATCAATAAAAATTGCTGCCGATTTTGAGCCGATTATACTACTGGCTTGTACATTTGATGTTATTATTACTAGAGGGTGGATTGTAGATGATTTTTGTCTAAAGCCAAATTGGTTCTGGGGTATATGTTGGTCTATTTTGTTAGATAACCTCTTTTTTATAATTTTCTCCAGATTTTTACCTATTAGTTGTAGCAAGGTTATTGGTTTATAGTTTTGGGGATGCGAATGGTCTTGAATTGGCTTGGGGATTGTGATTATGATGCCAGTTTTCCATTCTGTTGGGAAGTGATGATTTTTTAAACAGTAATTATATATATTGATAATTTCAAGGTGTATACTGTGTTCCAGTTTTCTTAGAGTATTCCTGCTGATAAAATCGTGACCGGGAGCTGTGTTTTTGCCTGAACTTAGTGTGTTATAATATTCCTCTTCTGTGATATTGGTATTATTGTCGACGTCGTTTATGGGCAGGTCTGTATTAAAGAAATTATCATACCATTCATTAATTAAATTCAAATTGGTATTATCGAAATTATCGTTTATGGTAAATTTATAGGTTTCCTCAAAATAGTCCTTAAATGCACTAGCTTTTTCTTGGTCAGTGTAATATATGTTATTGTTGTATACCATTGCGGTACTAGATATGTTCGACTTGTATTTAGACAATTTTTAATTTCACTCCAATATGTTCTTCCTCTAGCCTCATTTATATTTTTGCATGCGTTTAACCATTTGTCGTGTTTATACTGTTGGATTAATGTATGTATATATTTCGTAAGTTCATTATATTTTGTTTTTATTTCATGGTCTTCATTTCGTTTAATTTGACGATATAATATTCTTTTGTTTTATTAGGTTTAAGATGAATGGTGGTAGTTTATAGTTAAAAAAATGTTTCCTTTGTGTTGGTGAATTTTCTAGGATTAATTTGATTAGTTCTTCGTTGAACTGAGTGATGTATAAAGGCGTAATAGCCTCATGTCTGTTTTCTATAAATTCAAGCATTTTTTCATTGACAACATCAATATTACATTTACTTATGTTTGGTATCGTCTCAATTGGATGCGGGGTGGGATTATTCTGAAGATTGAGTTTAAATTGGATGGCTAAGTGATCACTGCCAAGGTCCATTAGTTCTACATCGGTTATATTGTTTCTGATATTTTCCGTGCACATAAATACATCTGGTGTCGAGCTGGGATTATTTGGCATAATAAAAGTAGGAGGTGTGTGGATCTGCATAAAATTTGAATTGTTTAAAAATGCCAAAGCTGATTTTTTTCCTTGCTGTATTTGGGTTAAAGTCACCAATAATAATGGAATATTCATAAAGAGAGGCCTTGGTGAAAATGGTTTCTTCTATTGTTGAGTATAGGAAAGAGTATATTTTTCAATACTTATTCTAAAGTTTGCCACTTTCATTAGACGACAAACATAAAAGTATTAAAGACAATCCTTCGTCAAAATTTGTGTCAACTTTTACATATCCATTTAAAGAACAAAATGTATTTACATTCCAATCTAATTATGCAGTATATTTTACTATTTTTATTTAAGGACCACGAACTTTCTTGTTTTATTATGTTTTAAATATTCAAATGTACAATAAAAATCTTTATTCGGTACCTACCGCTTTCTTAATTATAACTTTATACACTTCAAATATACTATATTGTATCTACTTACACTACTTTTATTTTCTACTTACTTCCGCCGAAATTTTGTGTATAAGTACCTTGATAAGTACTATACAGGGTGTTTTTAAAAAGTGCGGAAAAATTTAAAAGGTGATTCTTTCACGAAAATTAAGAGGAATATTTATGTAACATTTTTTAAAAAACTCTCCCCTCAAAATTTTCTTCCCTGTATATTAATCAAGCTAGACAAATGAAACTTATTAAACATTATCTCCTAATGTGGCTGCATTTGTAAACAGCAGCCATAGTAGATTTTATAGTCAGCTAAATAACCTCGCCTTAAACAGCTATTCGAAAATTCATTGAAGAACATTTAACTTTAGCTTTAACTTTTCAAAGACAATTGAGGTTTAAAAGTTAGTAAATGAATAGTCTTTTTTAGACATAGTTTTTAAATGAGAAAAATCCAATACATAAAAATGTTCTAAAAAGAAATATTATCCTATGTGCTGATATTTCAACCCCTTGCAAAACTCCAGGATTGAACATTTTTTAAAAAGTGCAACTATATTCTGGAATCTGAAATTGTGGGGAGGGTAGCAGAAAGGCTACAGCACTTAGACCCCATTGGGCCCCTTGTACCCATTAGGAGATCAATCCGCCTGGGCCGCCAACCAACCTAATAAGAAAGAAAAGGTGGTGACGTTGTTCATAAGATCTCTCTAATGTAAGCCATAGAAGGCCTTTGTTCTCCCAACAAGGATTCTCTTATTGACGAGATGGCAGTGCACTCACAGAATGCATGGAGTACTGTCTCGTCTTCACATTCGCAACCCCTACAAAGAGGTGTTTCACACTTCCTCATGTAATAGAGGTACCTCCTTACCCAACAGTGTCCAGTTTGAATACCTGTCACCAGGCGAGGATTTGTCCTAGACATAATCAGATACTTTTTGAATGTATCTTTGTAGGGGTGGGTACTCTAGGAACTTCTTAGCAAATTGACAGCTATTTTTTCCATCCCAACGTTTCCTAAACTCTTTGTTGGTGTCCTCTTTGATAATTTCAACAAAAGCATACTGGAGGGACCAGGTCCAAAAATAGTGAGACGCGATGCACTCCTAGCCAGCTTGTCAGCTACTTTATTGCCATTGCACTGGTTGTGTCCCTTTACCCAGCATACAGATAGACTACTGTTGGTTGAGGCCACTACCAGTGCCTGGTGACATTCCCATGCTGATCTAGTTGTTATCTTATGACTATCTAAGATCAGTGGTGACTGTCTACTATCTGTGTAGATTCTAATGGTTTTACCCGTTGTATGTATGAGCAATTTAATTGGCGGCTATGATTATACCCGCTAATTCCGTTTGTATCACGGTAGCATACCTATCCATTGCCCACTGACATCGAATATGTAAGGATCTAGAATAAATCCCACATTCTGCACCTTCCTTCATTTTTGATCCGTCTGTGAAGATATCGATTACATCTTTGCTGGCGGTCTCCTCACTTCTGATAAATACCGTGTAGGGTCTGTCAAACCCAAACTTGGGAGAAATACTGTCAGTGCCTGCCTACGAAAGGGCCATCTTTCTGACAACCTCATTCTACAGGCTCCTAACTTCTCCACATCCAACATCTGGAACAATACCAGTATTTTTGAGGCGATCCAAATGTGGCAGACATCACTTCCATTACTATGGTGGGTGTCGTACCCTTAGCTCCAGTTATGCATAGGCAGGCAATCCTTTGTATCTGGCTGAGTTTTTGTTTAGCTGTCGTCTGTTGGACTTTCAGCCACCAGACAACAGCTCTATGCAGCTATAGGGTATTAGTAGATAATGTTCAATAATAATAAGTTTCATTTCTCTAGCTTAATATACAGGGAAGGAAAACAATAAAATCGAATTTTTCCCCTTATAATTTTTCCCAAAGAATCACCTCTTAATTTTTTTTTTGCACTTATTTAGAAACACCCTGTATAGATATGAAAAATATAAATCATTTGGTAACAGGATTAAATTGAGAGCAAATGATTAAGGTGTATTAAAATACCTAGTAAATGACAATATCAATAACAATGTATAAATAAAGTTTATTAAGAAATGTAAGATAAATACCTTTTATACTTATCCTGCCAGGTCAACAGTTCTTCTCTCACAGCAACTAATTCTCCATTAGGAAACCTGTTAGCTTCATTCAAAAAATTAGTTTCCATTGTAACAATATGTGTTTCCTTTTCTAGAAGACGTTGTTTCAAATTTTCTATTTCTACATGTAATTGGACATCATGGTCACTGGATATGCATCGTTTACATGTACAGCCACATTCCTGTAATTTCATTTCAGTTATATTTTACATTAATTATTTGTGGTTTTTTCGTCTTACCTTACACTTATTAGCCATATTAAAAATTTATATACAAAAAAAATACTGACTTGGGAAGCTCAATACAAGCATATTACAAGATTCACTTAATAAGTTGTAATACCACTCTATATAAATAAGTAAGTATATACAACAGATTTACACCTCAATAATTTACTGGTATTATATCGAAAAAATTTAGAAACTTGTTTCTTTTTCTGATACGTGTTTCTTTCCTACACAACAAAATTGGTTTTTCCAATATTTGACACATTTGTCACTTTGCTTTTGACAGATAGCGAGCTGTCAGCTGGAAAATTTAACAAACTGCGTTCATTAAACTTACACCGTGCTTACACCTATATACGGTGCGTTTTAAAACGTGTAGGCGTAACAGATCATAACACAGAGGACATAACGAATTTATTGTGACAACGGCCTATAGTAAAAGAAAAACAAACGACGATAACCAGAGAAAAAATATTATTTTCTCTCTGACGATAACTATTCCCTAGATAAAATAAATCACAGATTAAAAAATAAATGCTCTATTCACTATTCAGCAGTCATGTATGCATAGTCAATAGACTTAAAATATATAGGAATTATAAACAATATTTTATTTATATTTTTGGTTACAAATTATGGAGCAAGAGTCCTGTAAATACATGAAATATCTAGGCCGGCTGACCAAAACAATCACTGCTACACTGCCACAAACCTAGAAAAAGGTTTGTGATCACTGCCAAATATCAAAATGGAAAACCTAAAAATATTGTTAAATGTCACAAATAACTGCAGTAACTGATAGTAATTCTTTTCCTGAACTTTTTTTTCGGCCAATGATCTGTGTCCTCCTGAGCCCTGAACTTGATCATGATATGCTGTATCTCTCTGTCTCTGTTGGATCGCGAGATAAAACGTACAATGGTCGTCAGCTTAAAGTCACCACTTCCATGTTTTGTCCCTTTCTAGCACCGTGTATAATAAATGACACTAGAAAAGAATGGACCATGGAACTGGTGACTTTAAGCTGACGAGCATTGTACCTACTACCTATGACCAATAATTTTTTTTTTTCTTGAAATTTTATAAGGAATCTATTCCTCACAGAGTGTGCTATTCCTGAAGTTTAACTATTTAAATTTAACTCACCCTAAATATATATCGATCACAATTTATTTTTGTCCAAGGAGACAGGCATAAACTGTACCTAAATTCTATTAGATGATAGCTAGTTTTTATCCAATATGACCTACCTTTTAAAAAATGAATTTTAAAATTTATATTTCAGAAATCATTTGCCTCTAGCTTGATCTTAATTTAAGAAAGCTGTTTTGAAATTGATCATGGTTATAAATTTCTCAGCAACAACAAAAATTTGAATTGGCAAATAAATTGAAATACAGCACATTTTATTTTTGGAATAGTAAAACCAACATATCCATATAATTTTTTATATATAAAAAAACAGTATCTACAATCATAATATAATTGTTAAATAAATTTAAAAAAATGTCTTTCCAGAAAGCGTTGGATCTATAATTAACAATAAATATAATACATGTACTGTAGAAAGTACGGCAAATGTGAGTTATTCAATATCTAATTTGTAATTTTCAATATCTTCACATTGAGAATTAAACTTTGCTGCCCATTGTTCTAGTTCCGCTTCCTCCTTTTTTGTCATTTCTCTTTTGTGTTTATCTTGATTTGAATCTTCAATATTATCATATAACTTTTTCTTTTTACGAATTTTTGGTATGTATATCTTAGAATTTTCATCAAAATTAATAACTGGTTCTTCATCTTCAAACAATTTCACAATATAATTATTATTTACAGATTCTTTACTAGAATTTTGTGATGTATCCAAATTTTTATCCAGTGTCTCAGCATTTGATAATTTTGTGATCTTATTCGGAGACGCTGGAATTTCAACTGTATTATTTTTTTGGACATTCATAATATTGATTGCATTCTGTACTTTAGGACCAAGAATATTACGATGTCTATTTATTTTGGGTTGGTTAAGCATAAAATTTTCAGTGTCGAATAAAACTGAATGAGAAACATTTTCCTTATCAGCTGGATCATGGAACAATCCTGATTCTTCAACCGCAGTAAATTTATGTACACATTTTTTTGGTTTTCTGTGAATTTTGTCAAAACGCCTCTCTATTTTTTCTGCCTGAGTATGATCTATGACCATTTCTTGTTGAAGGCATGGCAAACCTGTTTTTTTAATGCTTAAGTAGTGCGGATTACGTTTTACATTATCATTAAATCTCCAAGGAGGAGTATGCTCCTTTTTCAACAAAACTGTACTATTAGCATCTGGTTGTAAATCGTCATTGAAGAACCAATCATCAGATTGATCAAGAGTTATGTCACTAATAACATGTATCTTTTTCTTAGCACTTACAGGAGGGTAAAAGAAACAAACCATTTCAAAATTATTGTTCCGAGCACTTTGGTCACAAACTGTTTCATTTTCCTTAGTCTTCCTTGAAATGTTTGCACCTATTTCTATTTCATCATTATTACAATCACGTACATTGTCAGCATTTGATAAATCATGTAACGGGATAGAATAGTTCCTATGAGGTTCATGGGGAGTTGAGTTTTGAATTGGTGTAGGTTCATTATTCTTTAACTGACCATCAGTAACTTTTTTCATTATCTTCTGAAGAATTTGTTGTACTGTTGCATTATAAGTGTTACACATTTTAGTTTTATCAGTTTTGTGTTTTTTCTTGTTCATTTTCGATATTTTCTTCAAGGACTTTACTTTTTTCTTTTTGTTAGGTCTAGCTTTGCTTACAATTTGCATATTTTCAGAATCAACTTCGTCAAATTCATACAAATCATCATTGTCTTTAAATTTATCTGCCGTTACTTGCTTGTAAACGGGTAGTTTTTCAGAAACCAAATGTTTTGCAAAACTAATTTCAGCATCATTATTCACATTTTTATCCATTGCAACTAATTTGCTGTTACAATACACTGCATCTGGTACTTGTTTCAATGTATTCATATCAAGTCTTTCTAAATAAACTTTACATTCTTTATACGGCATGTTGTGGCGATTCATTAACTCTTCAACTGAAATACTTTTCTTTTGACCACAACTGGGAATTAGTCCAGACTTTTGCTTTTTATTATCTGATTGTATTGGCGCCCTGCAATCATTGCGATGATGCTGTAATTGTTGGTCTTCATACTTCTGCCATACTAGAGGTTCTCTAGTTAATATCACAGATAACTTTTTTATTATAGGTTTTACTGTGTTTTCTTCCATTATGTGTCACAATTGTTCGCAAATATATTAACTTTTCTTTCGTAATATACCACAAATATTTGTAAATACATTTAAATAAAACGTATTACTTAAATATGTAAACAAATTATTAGACCTGATAGTTGACAGTTGACGTTGACACCATAGACAAAGAACATCTATAGAACCCATAGAGCTTATAAAGAAGTTTTTAGGTCTATGATAGAATCATTCTGATGGCGTAACAGCAAAAATATGTAGCTTCCGAACGCACCGGCACCACTGAAATGTAATTTTATATTATGATGACTGGAATTCGCTAAAAGCTGCGCGAATGGATTACTCATGATTAGCGCCATATTTTTTGTTTTTGTGCCTCTAGCATTTCTAGCAATAGCGGAACAGTAGGGGCTTAGCTGATTGTGAATTGAAATGAAATTGAATTCTGGATATGAAAAATTATTTCGTGCTATATGCTGGTTAATTTTACAGTCCCTTATAAACCATAACATTTTGCAACAATAACACCCACAAAATACACAAAGAATAACACTAACGAGATACAAGATAAAAGAAGAAACCACACTGTACGCCAATGACATGTTTACAAACAAAATAAAGGGAAATTAAGAACACAATTCATATAGTACGTGCACATGGTTGTCTCTCTTGCACCCACATACATAACCAATGAAGTATGTTTCATGTGCCCCGTTTTGTCTGCTTCTAGGTTTGGTACTTTTAATTGGATGTGATTGGATGCGCTTTCAATTAGGCATAGCAATTAGGTTTTGTCTATGCTGCAAATAATCAGTTATTTTTCACTTGAGTCACAAACCTAGAAAAAATATAGACCGTGCCAGTGTCATATTGCCGGCGACCGCAAATTCATGGCTGCCCTAAAAGGTCCAAATCGCTAAAACTTTTTTTTATGCCAATTTACGTTGGTTGTATTGTTGCGTGAAGCTCATTTGTTTACTGTGATTGGTCACATTCTTTAATGACATTTAAAATGACAGCAAGTTAGAGAGTTCAGATTGCAATGCAGCCATCATATTTGCACAACCGCCAACATAAAGCAAATAAAATATCCATTTTCTGGACCGTAGGTTCCTAGAAAACGCGGCACCTGTCACGTGACCTATATAATGAACCGATGAGGTCTATATTTTTTTAAGTTTGTGGCTCGAGTGTATGTAGGTATATTACTAAAGGTCTGTTTTCTTAATAATAAAGCCATTTTAATTGTAAATCATTTAATTTTACTTGCTGTAAACCTTGTTTATAATTTGTCTGATTTAGAGCCCCGCGCACTAGCGGCCAAGTCGCGCGGCCAGGTCGCGACGACCAAATCATTACATTGTTTTCAAATTTACACCGCGCACTTGACTGCCAATGGCCGCGACGGCCAGAGAGTCGCGACGGCCAACGAGATCTGTGGCGGTGCACGCGGCCCAGCAGCAGCGCGGCCAACTATTTACATTACGATCAATGGATGAGCGCGCACTAGAGAGCGACTAGACAGCGGCCAGTACAGTAGCCCTGCTGCCATATAACAAATGCTTGCTCGGAATTTATTTCACAACTACACTGAGTGACTATTTTTGATAAATGTGCTTGACAGTCGCGCTCGATTGGCCGCCTTGAATTTTCGTGGCGCGACCTGGTCGTCGCGACCTGGCCGCGCGACTTGGCCGCTAGTGCGCGGGGGCTCTTATGATTAAAAATTTTACTTGAAGCAATTTCAGTGTTAATACTGGGTTTGTTCCAACAACAGCCAGAATCGATTCCGAACCGTTCAGAACTAGTCAGTCAGTTCAGTTCTTCTTTATATTTTGTGGTTCAGTTGTTGACATGTTGATGTACTCTCGGCGAATGCGACGTAAGACAGAGTTGGTCAAACATTTCTGTTTCTGATAGTTCTGAACCAGTTCTCAGCAGCTGTTGGAACAGACCTACTGTTAATACAAATTCTTCTTATCCACTCACCTCACAAGTTGAAACTTGAGTCTGAAACTTCAGTAAATATTTAAAATTTGTTAAGTAAATAAATATCAATATAAAATATTTCATTTTCAGATGTGGCTAAATGAGGAAAACTCTGATAATGAAGATGATGAATTTGAAGAAAATGAAAAAAATTTTAAACCTACATTTGTTGTAATAGCATTAGACACTCATCCTTTAATGTTCAGGAAGAAAGAAGATAACTCGAGTCCTTTTAAAGATTGTTTATCAGCTTGTTATTCTTTGGCAGATTCTTTATTGCTTAATTCAAGTAAACGCTCTTGGAATCAGTTTGCAGTTTTACTAGCTAGAGAGGAATCTCCTTGCCTTACAGAATTCCGTGATAATTTGATAGATACGGTAAAACTTCTGAAAACAAAAGCTGCACTGCCCAATAAACAACTTGCTGAAGAGTACCAGAGAAAAGGAGAGTTTGATTTGGCTGCATTTTTGTTAGCATGCAAAAAAGTATTTCATGATATTAAAACCTCATTCTATAAACGTACACTTATATATATTACTGATGACGATGAACCTGTCCAAGATGCCACAAAAAAATTCACAGTTCTAAATGAAATAAAAACATTTAGTGGAAACCAGATTGAGTTTCAAATAATTCCAACTACGTCAGATTTCAATTATAGCAAATTTTATAATGAGTTATTGTCCTTGTTAGATAGCCCGCCTGTAGAAGAAATCTGTGAGGACAAGGAAGGTCTTATTGAAACACTAACTTCAGCAGTTGTCATGAGACATGCCCGCAGAAAAATGTTTTTTTATCCATTTAAAGGTGACACGTCACGTTTTTTAAATTGCTGTAAACTGGACTTTGTACGTACTTCAACATTGATTAATAGTAGAGTAACAAAAGATGGCAAACCTGTGAAGTTAACAAATGTAGAAAATAGTGAGGAACCACTCGTCGATGCCACTTATTCTTTCCGAACCAAAGCTCCAGGACGAAATATTATTAAGTTTGATTCATATGAAAAAAACTGTGTAATGGACAATACTTTATTACCATTAGGACTGACATTACTATATGTTTCTAAGAGAACAACAGATATCGGCTATATTTTGGGTAAACCCTTCCTTCTAATGTCAAGGAATAATGAGGATATGTATTTTAAAAAGTTTTGGCAAAACTGTGTTCAGAAAGAGAGAGTATTAGTCTGTGTATTAAAGCTGAAACAACCTGGTAAAATTCGTTACACAGAATTGATTCCATACACTGTAAACAATTCACCTATGTTTCTCGGTAAGTAAAGCATACATTATAAACAATATTAAAATACTGGACAATAACGATTAAACTGAATTACAATACATATTTAATTATATTTTTTAATGAAATCATTTTTCTGCAGTTAAATACATACCATTTGCAACTGAAATTGTTCATCCAAAGAAAACTGATTATCCTGAGCCTAAACCGAATGAAAACAAAACAGAAGCCATTCGAGAATTGATAAAGACTTTAACATTTGACTTTGATGTGAAAATGATTCCCGACCCTTGTTATCTAAAAAAGAAAGAGTATGTGAAATCAAAATTACTTGAAGAACCAATGGAAGAAGTAGCTTTTAACAATAAAGCTTTAGATAAACTTATAATAGATGCAGTTAATGTGATAAATAAAAACTTTGTTCTTGTAGAAGACAGGAAAAGAAAAACTACTGCTGGAACTTCAAGAGCAAAAAAAGCCAAGTAAATGTCGCATAAAAATGTTTGTATTATTTTTCATTTTGTTTTAAGTATGTAATGTTCTCTAACAGTATCATGCTAATTTGAGTTGCTTGTATTACTAATAAGTATGTATACATTTATTTTCTTACATCTGTAAATGTTGAATAAATATAGAAATAAATTTGTTTTTCAAGTAGTTTCAAATCGGTATCGATTATACAGGGTGTCCCTATAAGGTATTTACAACGCTCCACCAGATACAGTGCGGCCCAAAATGATTGATTTAGCTTAGTTCAGAGTTGCCCCGTTTAGGAGTTATACGACCCTGAAGTTGCAATTATGAAATCTTTTTTTTTATAATTTAAAACGCTTTATGCGATTTTGCTAAAATTTGGTAAGTTGACCCTACTCTACATCTATATAGCCCTAACAAATATAAATATATAAAATTTTTAATCGATATTGATTAATATTATAGAGCAGTGACGAATCTATCGACGGAATAAACCTGTGTATCGCACAAAATACAAAATCACTAAAAGAAATTAATTACAATCACAATTAAATTCGCGAAAAGACATAGCTGGACTTGCTTGGGCATAAGTTATTTGGCCCTGCAGGAGGATATACGCATGCGTATTAGCTGCAGCAGAAGAAATAGTTGGTACTCGAAGAAGCTGTGTAATCGGTCTGCTCATGCGCATTTTATAGTTTTATACAAAGAATTTACGAACAGCTCGTATTTTATTTGTGTTGACTGCTATAAATTATGAGCGGCTTTATAAAATGAAATGAGTCACTCTACTATTTTGAAACCCAACCCCAACCATAGTTGGAGACACATTTCTTACCATACTACATGTTACCTATGTTCCGTCTACATAGTATTTTATTACCCAAGACAGAGACATCTCTCGTGTGATTTTCAAAAATGCTTGCACGTGACCCACGTGATTAAAATCTACAGCTACGATTTTTAATCAATCATATGATCCTTGTGTATGATCTGTGATGTGATCGGCCTCTTATGTTGGGTGTTGGTCTAGTTGATTGGAAACAAGAATAGTTTTAAATCGACAAAGATTTAGCAAAATATAAAATATGGCAAGTCAAACTCAAGGAATCCAACAGCTTTTGACCGCTGAAAAACGTGCGGCTGAAAAGGTTTCGGAAGCCCGTAAACGTAAGTAACATAAATACATATTTTGAGAAAATATACTTGGTCACAAGATGCCTTGTTAAAATATAAATTTCTCCTAATTGGAACATGTTTCTTGTTTAAATGAAATACTGGTATAGGAATGTATGTATGTATAGTAATAATATATATTTTTTAAAGTAAAGATACTGATGATATTTCCAAGAACGTGAGCGATCCACTTTATAAGCTCTAATTAGTAAAAGTCTACTAAAATGTTCATATTCTGTTTAAATAAAATTTAGCACACTGAATACTTACATACTATTTATTTCTTTTCATAAGGTTTTTTAAAAATAAGGTAAAAATTTACATGCATATAATCGACTAAGTAAATCAAAATATTTAATAGTACAGTAAGTCAATTATGTTGTAAAACTAAAATTTGATAATTTTACACAATTTTTTGTAATTACTATAAATCTGTTAATATACCTAATAATGTTTAGGAAACCTACAAAGGGCTTTAGGTATTTTTATCAGATGCGAGGATTAATAAGTAAGAAGGTATGTAGTCAAAATAAGTTGAGATTGTAGGACCTTTATTGTTGGTAGAATAATCCATATAGTCTGTAGTTGTGATATGTTTTTTATTAAATCCTGAATTATAATTTATTTAATGCAATTCAGACTAACATTAATAAATTTACAAATTGAAATAGATATGAAATACTTTTAGAGAATAGCTGATAATAGAAAATAATTTTCTGTAAGTATAATTTAAATGCAGTATTAAATAAAAGTTGTTAAAAGAAAGAAATAAAAATATACTATTAAAAGTAGTTAGGTACTAACAAGAACAGTCCTCAAGCATATAATTTGATTTTGAATTGAAACTAAACTGTTCAGTATTTTATAAATGTGGTATTATGAATTATTTTTAATATAAACGATGCAATGGACCATACATTTTAGAGTTGAAGCCTGTTTTGTATGTTTTTTTGCTAATTTTAAAATTACTGGTAGTAAAACTATACAAATTTTGTGGATTTAGGTAAAGCAAGAAGGCTCAAGCAAGCTAAGGAAGAAGCTCAAGAAGAAATTGAAAAATATCGCAAAGAAAGGGAACGCCAGTTCAGAGAATTTGAAGCCAAACACATGGGTTCAAGAGAAGATGTTGCTTCGAAAATCGAAATTGATACTAAACGCAGAATTGAAGAGATGAGCAAGGCTGTTCAGAGTCAAAAAGAACCTGTAAATATAGCTTTAATTTTTATAGATTTAATAATAATTGTTATATATTTAATCGAAATAATACAATTTCAATATTATCATATTTAATTTATAGTTTTTACTTAAGAATTTTATTTTTTGCAGGTAATTCAGGCGGTTTTGCAGCTTGTCTATAATATTCAACCTGAACTTCACAAGAACTACCGCCAGTAAATACAGTGGCAGAAACATCTTAGAATGAATATGTATTTAAATGTTTAGTACTTATAAATAATGATAATTCACATTAACTTTTAATTAGAATTGCAGGGTTACATTCTCGATGAGAATTTTGGTTTGGCAACCAATATATTGTTTTTAATACATATTCTGTAACGTGCATACTTTACTTAATATTTCTATTACTTAAATTCAATTCGACCAATTTATTTTTAAGTATTATACTTGTAAACGATCAAAATTAAATTAACATTCCTTTATTTCAGTTTTAATTAATTCTTTTATACTAATAATACTGCTGTGTATATGAAAGTATTCAAATATTTATTTTTATCTTGTTTGATCTTTGAACAAAATATATAATTCAATTAAATATTGTAGATATAGGTTATAATAAAAATTGTCATTAAAATTTTACCATAAATAAACTGTTGTGAATAAAAAGAAATATATATTTATTCATTATTTGCGTTACCTGATATTTAATAAATAAGTATAATTATTCATATTATTTTCAGAAAAATTAATTTTATGTATTTAAACGTTTAGTTGGGAATTTCTGTTTCATTTTATTTATATGGATTTTGGTGCCAGTCATAATTTAATATTCGATTATTAATATTCATTCCTATGTAATATATATCTTTCTTAATTTTCTTAGAATCATTAAATTCAAGTTCAAAAACGCCGCGCCTACGTAATATCTTCTATTACTTTTCTAGCGATGTTTTCGGGTATATAACATCAATAAAACCTGTACATGCATATTTGCCTATATATATAAGTATATGTTGTTTCTGTTTTTATAAATCTGAACATTTTGAAAAATTGTATGTACTATAGATAATAATTTTAAGAATGTGTTTCGTAATCGTAATCTTCAATCGCCAATTTAAGTTTTATGTGATTTGATTGTATTCCAATGGTGCATTTGCGTTACAAGTTACAAGCGTAAGTGCTTCAAGTCAAGCGCAGAAATTCACTGGAATGGAAAGCAACCACTGAAATATACGATATGGAATGTGTTTAGTCCATTGCGCATCCAAATAAATTCTCTTTATTCTGAGATAAAGGTACCAAACGTAGCAAAGACATACTTCATTGGTTACCATCTGCACGTACGGTATGAATTGTGTTCATTATTTTGTTTGTAAACACGTCATTGGCGTACAGTGTGGTTTCTTCTTTTATATTGTATCTCGTTACCGTTAGTGTTATTCTTTGTGTATTTGTGTGGGAGTTATTGTTGGAACATGTCATGTTTTATAAGGGACTGTAAAATTAACCAGCATATAGCATGAAATAATTCTTCATATCCAGAATTCAATTTAATTTCAATTCACAATCAGCTAAGCCCCCATAGCTCCGCTAGAGGCACAAAACAAAATATGGCGCTGATCATGAATAAACCATTCGCGCAGCTTTTAGCGCATTCCAGTCATCATAATATAAAATTACATTTCAGTGTGAAAGCAACTCATCATACGTCGAGGTTAAAATTAGTAAAGGCATTCCATTCAAACTGAACTATTATGTATTGTAACTTGGAATTGATGTTCTGTGCTTGGAATTTAGTGAAACATACAATAAATTTTCATTCAAACAGAAAATTACCTATTTGATTTTGATATATTTATAATACATACACTACGATTTCTTGCCTCCAGTCTGTCGAGTTCGGTAGTACACATTACACACAAATAAAATCGTATTTTTCATGCAAATCCACAACTGGCTTTTCAAATGATAGCGGCAGAATCACAAATTACTCACTAAGGGTGTATTCAGTAATTCTAATATTTTAATTACAGTTAAGGTTTACCCTTCCGTAAATCAACCGGCCTGAAAAATATGCAGATTACGGTCGTACAATGGTTGTCAGCTTAAAGTCACCACTTCCATGTTTTGTCCCTTTCTAGCACCGTGTATAATAAATGGCACTAGAAAAGAATGGACCATGGAACTGGTGACTTTGTTACTGAAAAAGGTAACGTTCGATAGCAACCATAAGAACCACTTATAATCTTTGGTTCCTAGCGGTAAAATACCGTTTTGATGTTATGTGAGGCTAATTTGCCACTATTACCACTAATAGTTCAGTAATTTGTGATTACCACTTAATACAGATGTAGAACCAATATTCTATACTCATTCAGAATATCCGTTTGAATACCCTTTTTAACACACATTTCAGTTTTTAGCGCGTTTTTAGGTTAGTTTGGGTAGATTAAAAAATCACCGGTTCCGATAGTGTTTCCGTAATTCAAATACCAAAACCGTGATTCGGTAAGACCCGTCAAATTACGGAATACACCCTAAACTTGTCAGGACCACAAAATAGATCTAAATGCTCTAGATGAATCTTTTTCTCCTGTTATCTCATGAAATTGAAAAAGGAAAAAAAACTATTTGGAGCATCCAGATCTATTTGCCGAACTCAACTACAGATAACATAGGCATTAGGCTGCTTTCCAATCACCGAGAGTTTAGAACCCGTTGTTAGTCATTGGTTATACAAGCATAAACTCAGGGTGTATTCCGTAATTTGACGGGTCTTACCCATAGAAATCATAAAATATATAGAACGCCAAAAGAGGTATCAAAAATAGTCAACCTATGGAGAAAACGCGAGTCTGGTAATATTGCAGTAACTTAGCTTTCATGAGTTGGTTACACTAACGAGGCAGCTTCACACTAATAGGCGGGAATTTCAAAATATGAAAATTTTACGTCAAATTTGTGATTTCTATGGTCCATCCGTTTTGAATTCAATTGTATGCTAGGCTTAAAATGCAGTGTAACCAACTGCTTACTTTAAGTTTTCCCTAGATGGCTGATTTCTTAAGCCCCTCCATAGTCTGACTATTTTTGAGTGCCTAATGTAAAGGCTTCTGGCGTTCTATATATTTTATGATTTCTATGGTCTTACCAGAACCACGGTTTTGGTATTTTCTGATGAAATTTGTGATTGAATTACGGAACACTATCGGAACCGGTGATTTTTTAATCTCTACCCAAAATCACACAAGAGAATGAGTATTTAAACTCAGATGCACTTTACGGTGCATTACCTTGGATAAACAATTGTAAAATTAGAAGCTGGCTAAGTGTCCCCTGGACGAAGGCCATAAAAAAAAGAAGAAGAAGGACTAACCTAAAAACGCGCTAAAAACTAAAAAGTGTGTTAAAAAGTGTATTCAAACGGATATTCTGAATGAGTACAAAATTATTGGTTCTGTATTATGTGGTAATCACAAATTACTGAACTATTAGTAGTAATAGTGATAATTAGCATCACATAACCTCAAAATGGTATTTTACCGCTAGGAACCAAAGATTATAAGTGGTTCCTATGATTGCTACCGAACGTTACCTTTTTCAGTTAACCACGTACCGTAATCTGCTTAGACTAAGGTAATCTGTATATTTTTCAGGCCGGTTGATCCCTCAATGGTTAGATGTGGTTGGGTCGCTAAAAAACGCTTATAATCAAGTCAGATGGCAGTCACATGATAATTGATTTGACGTTTATCATATGACAGTTGGGCGAGGTGTAAAGTGGTGTCCCGTGCGTAACTTATTTTAAATAATAAAGTAAGAAAATGAAGGGGTGTATTTTTAATATCGACAATGGATATTTGGAAGGACTGTGCAGAGGATTCAAATGTGGGATTCTAAAACAAGCAGACTATTTGAATTTGGTACAATGTGAAACATTGGAAGGTATAAGTATTAAAAATCTATAATGTAATCATATTCTAACGCTAAAATTATATGTTTAGATCTTAAACTGCATCTCCAGGGGACAGACTATGGCAACTTCTTGGCAAACGAACCGTCCCCTCTGTCCGTGTCAACAATAGATTCGAAGTTGAGAGAAAAACTTGTTATCGAGTTTCAACACATGCGTAACCAAGCAGTAGAACCTCTTTCTACTTTCCTTGACTTTATTACATACAGTTACATGATTGACAATATCATTCTACTTATCACGGGTACTTTACATCAAAGACCTATTGGGGAACTTATTCCAAAATGCCACCCCTTGGGAAGTTTTGAACAAATGGAGGCTATCCATGTAGCAGCTACCCCTGCCGAGTTATATAATGCTGTATTAGTTGATACACCATTGGCTCCATTTTTCGTAGACTGTATCAGCGAACAAGATTTGGATGAAATGAATATCGAGATTATTCGTAATACTTTGTACAAAGCTTATTTGGAGGCTTTCTATAATTTCTGTAAAGAAATTGGAGGCACAACTGCAGATGCTATGTGTGAAATTCTCGCTTTTGAAGCCGACAGGCGTGCTATAATTATCACAATAAATTCCTTTGGTACTGAATTAAGCAAAGACGATCGTGCTAAATTGTATCCTCGTTGTGGAAAATTACACCCAGATGGTTTGGCTGCTTTGGCAAGAGCAGAGGATTACGAACAAGTCAAAGCAGTTGCTGAATATTATGCGGAATATTCTAAACTATTTGAAGGTGCAGGAAACAATCCTGGCGATAAAACTTTGGAAGATAAATTTTTTGAACACGAAGTACGTTTGAACCTCAACGCATTTATGCAACAATTTCACTTCGGAGTGTTCTATTCATATCTGAAACTTAAGGAACAGGAATGTCGTAATATAGTGTGGATAGCAGAATGCGTGGCTCAGAAACACCGAGCTAAAATTGATAATTACATTCCTATTTTCTAAATCTTTTATGCAGATTTTACTTGATTATTTAAATCTTCAACATTCTATCTATAATTTAAGTACACATTATGTAATTAGTGTCGATTATATTAAGTATAATTGTTTATTTTTTGGAGTGCAAGTATAGTATTAAAATATCTATATATTATTATTATTGACACATTTATTATACATTGTAATGTGAAACTACAATTTTTTGTGTTATTAATGAATGTATTATATGTTGATTATTAAAATTGTTAAATTATCAAGATATTAGGTATAAATAATAATAAAATAATCTATTTGTGTTTATTTACTGATGAACACTTCTGGTGTTCGAAAACATGATAACAAATTAAATTGCTCTTGAAATTTGTAAAATAGTAAAAGTAGGTTGTCAACTCCCAGGTCTTGAAAACTATGGCAACCAGTGTGCCTTGGAATGCACTGATTCTCATAGAATTTTTGAAGGAATATTCTTGTCGGCATTTAAATTTTTTTTAATTTAATTAATTTGAGCTTGTGACTGTGGATATAACACTGCATTTATATTTTGGTCACCTTTTGTACACTTAAGTTCTTGCGTGAATAAAAGGCTGTCAGAAACACTTACACAATAAATAACTATAGTCGTGTCAAGAATTCAGACGACTTACGTCATACGAATAAATGAATAATTCATTATATTTTTATCAAAATATTTAAGAAACTGCAACTGAAAGTAATAAAACTATATACTACACTAAAGGTTTGCATTATATATATCACTAAATGGCAAAAAAATTTTGTTTTTAACGCGACCAAATATCGAAAATTACGTTGACAATAAAAACAATTGCCAAATGTCAGCCATGACGTAAGACGTCTGAATTCTTGACGCGAGTATATTAAATAATGTTTGGATCTCTAGATTAATACACAAATTTTGTTGTAAACTTTTTCCTCACTAAATTCTGTGAAATGATTTCCAAAAAAACTTCACAGTCATTGTTTATGATAATACTGCTATTTTAATTTTCACATCACCACTAACAGTAACATGCATTTACAAATTTAAATACAAATATTTCGAGGGAATATGTCAAAAATGTTACCTCATAAATTTCTCATATAAAATTTAGAATCAAGATCTTGCAAGTGTTTATAAATTGTAGTTTTCTTTTACAATATTCTATGGATTGCTAAAAATTTACTTCAAATGTCATACACGAATTAACGCTTTATGTCTGTGTTTAAAAAAATCACTGGCCTTTAACAATAATTAATAACAATATTGTTAAAATATATTCTATTTTTTGTTTTCTATTCAAACGTTTACATTAAAATAATGTAAATTTCTATCTTTATATATACTTTCTTATTTGTTTATATGTATTTTGTAATATAGGATCTTATTAACAAAAAAAAAAAAAATTGCAAGCATTTATGTTATTGTAAAATTTTGTTAGTAATAGCCAGTTGAATTCCACTCTAGATGCAACCGTACAAACTCGTACAGTCCGTATTCCTCTGAGCGCACCTATAACTGTCATTTAACTTACATACTCCATATTTGCCTGTCTCGTATCTCTCATTGCCTCATTCTATATTTGAATATACGCGGTTACTCAACACTTTCTTAGTTCCAAATTTCCAAAGTTACCATCAACTATGTTCTCACCACCTGGCCACCTGGTAATACCTGGCGATTGTTTCATTGAGGCGGATGCGCAAGTGAAAAATTTCACCACTCGGAGACCATCCATTCAAAGGGAGATGACAGAGAAGACGGACATTTATTTTATATTCTCATACTATATCCAATATTTTGTTAGTTTTAACTTGGAAATAAAGTTTGTAAAAATCAAAAAACTTATTCAGTCCACTCGGCCAAACCAAAATAATTTCAGAAATAAAATAATTAATAAAATAATTCACTGCCTCTAGGAATTAGATTTTTTCTAAGAAAACTGGTGATAGCCGCATTGAACTCAGATCATTATTAAGGGAGTTATTTTGACACTAATTTCAAGATACCTAAAGAGGTCCCTTAAAATATTAATAATACAACTTACCATTCTCGTTCTTGTTTTCATTACATTTTGTTAATTATGCAAGCCTTGTATTATTTTGAGCAACCTTCTCTGCGAAGTATTTAAATATATTTAGAGAAAAGTTTCTAAAGTCAATCAAATTTTATGTTAACATAATTTATTGTAGCAAAATGTATATTAACTACATGGTAGGTTGATAAAATACAAATTATACAACAATTAGGCAACAATGCCAATTTTCAGTAAATCACAATATAAAATCACATTCTTATATGCTATTTCATATATACAATAAAATTGCACCTGAATAACAACAATAAATAAGTTACAACACAGAAATAATGAAAACTAGGTAATAAAATCTACAAAATAAAGAGTGTACACATACACGGTATATATATACTTATCGGGCTTACTGAATATTGGACAAAAATGCAGTCAGTAAATTAATGCATTAACTGGTAAGCAAGATAAATAATAACTGTCACAATTGCATTATAAACAAATATATAAATAAACTATAAATGCACTGCATTCTTAATACTGATAACTTTGGATGAACAGAATTATATCCAAATGTATTTTCACTCTACATTATGTACATAACAAAAATATAACAATAAATTCATAATAAATGGTTCACAACATTAAACAATCTGACGGTCAATTTATTAACAAAAAAAGTTTATCTTGGGATCCTATCGAGAAAATCCATTTCTATTACCTTATCAATCTTTTCTAAAATCATATCTAGCTTTTTATCTGACTGTCTCTCAGCGAAAGCATGCTCACTAGGAACTGATCTACTACATTCTGTCCTATGCCTATTTGAACAGGAGCTTAAAGTTTTGAAAAAGCTGTGCAGGTCTTTTAGTTGTGTGATGCTATTCATCGTTAATAAAAGTTCATTTCTCTTCATGGGCAAAATATCTATCTGTGTGTCGGGAAACTTCTTATCCATTAGATCCGATATCCTGACTACGTGTGGTAAAAATGAGATCTGGTGGAAAGGGTCATCTTTTCTTATCAAATCGTCGCCAACAAATGCCCATCGATACCTTCATTAAAATATATTAAAAATATAATAGTCCAGGCATCAGAGGTTGAACATCATCAGATGCTTCAAATAATTGCTGTTAAAGTTTTTAATTTATTGATTACTTGTTTATACCCATAGAGAAATATTTTAAATGGGCATCAAAATTTGGTGTACAACATATTATTTAAACAAATAAGAGGAAGGTTTTTGCGTTTTTCTTAAATATCTCCGAAAATATTAATTTTAGAAAAAAGGTCTTCAGTTTTTTATTGGGGCAACAAATTTTAAAATATCGTTGTGGAAGCGTGCATACCATGCTGTCTCTAGCACTGGTTAATGCATAATATGTACAATTTCTGTATTTCTTAATTTCAGGAAAAAAAAATAAAATTAAAAAAATATATCTTTATACACAGATCTGGAGCGCCGCCAGCTTTACTCAAGGTAATCTCCTGTAGAAGTAGGTGAAGGGTAATTGCAATTATCACAAGCTTGGGCTACCACTTGAGAAAGTTGAATTTGAAACCTTGACATTGATTTAGAAAATTTCCTGACAGTTGAACTATCAGATGAGGAAAATGATGAGACAGAAGAAACTGGAGACACCGAGGAAACAAGAAAATACAGAAAAAGTAGAGACTGTGAGCTACCAACGTCACATCACCTTGATGAGCATTCCAAACGTAAAAAATGGAGATTAATTGAATAAACAACGATTTCAATATTCCACTTGATTTTGTAGTTATAATTTCTTTCCGTCTATTTTTCTTTCATCAAAAAAGAAATTGTTCATTCAGAGTTGATATACGAAAAATAAAGAATTCTCAATTTATATAATTTTTTTTCAAAATAAACATTGTTCAGTGATCATTTCTAGACTCATCGATTCCAAGCAATCGAAGTATTCTCTTGTACTGGTATGACACGTGAGATGAAGCGTTGGGCTCACCAAAAAAGATGTCATTCACTCAGTGTTGAGATATGTAAAATAAACATTACTTCATCTACAGTTAGTGGCAAATGTACTGAGCATTTTTTAAACCATGTATGAAAAATGAACTAAAAAAAAATTATAATATGACATCATAGTAATTTTTTTTAAATGGAAACCTAACTTTTTGTATTCTCATTCAATTTACAATGAAAGTATTTTTTATGTAACATACCGTATACCTATTTTTAACCGTTTTTGAAAAATAAAAAAAACACAAGTATCATCAACCAATCCAATCACTGCAAGCAAAATTACCGAAAAATTTCAAGATTATAAACCACTTAAATTAAATGTTCAAAATGCCATCCAATGGTTCTTGACAATACTTTGAGGCCTGTTTGTATAAATCTTGGATTTTAAATAACCCCATAAAAAGTTATTCATGGGTGTAAGATCGGATGATCTTGGTCACTCTATAGGTCCGCATCCTCCAATCCAATGGCTAATAAAACATTTAAATAATCTCGAACTAGCTGAGCAAAATGAGGTTGCGACTCAAAATGTGGAAGTAAATTTTCAGATGCCATTTATTCAAAAACGGTTAAAAGATATAGGGTATGCTACATAAAAATACTTAGAATACACAAATTGAATAAAAATACAAAAAAGCAGGGTCCACCATTTCTAAAAATTGCCCGTAATATCACAAAATTCGTTGCTTAACCCTGAAAACTGGTTACACAAATGCAAAACTGAAAATACAAATTGGCGGGTCCAAGCAAATTCCCAAAAAACAAACACCTGATTTTTCAATAAATTTTTCTATGTTCATGCAAAAAAACAAAACTTTATCAAAGTATATTTAGAGAAAAAACTGGTTATTTATTGCACTCATTTGTCATTCTACCACAGCATTTTGTGATCATTAAAAACATAAACTTTCAAATTGATTGTATTATATTTTAAGTAATTGCATATTTTATATTACTTTCAATCATATTTTTTACATACTGAATTACGAAATTACTAGAAAATGCAATTTATTAAAGATAAAATTAGTTTCCTTTGAATATCAACTGAATTACAAATAAAGTTTGAGTTAAATTGTTTCTAACATATTAATTTCGAACTTTCCCAATACAAATCGATAGTGCTAATTAATTATTAAATATTTTATTATTAAATTACGCTTTTTATTTTCCTACACTTAGTGCCAACTAAATAAAACATTTTTTGGTTTTTGTATGAACGTTGAAAAAATATCGTATGCAACTCGTACAAAAAGTGTTCATTGCACTCGATGTGTGTCATGTTGCACGCTTACTTTTTGCACTTTTTGCCACTTGCTGTGTACTTATAAATTTTCTCACAATAAACATTATCCGGTGATCGTTTCTGTTCTACTGGTGTGACGGGTGAAATGGAGTGTTAGGTTCACTCGATTACACATTATAGCTAAGAAAATATTGTTGCAATTAAAAAACTACACATTTTTTATGCAGAATTTAGTGAAGAATATTTTTGTATTCTATTTTTTTTCAAAAATATTTGCGAAAAATGCTAAAACCTCCCTCTCAATGGTTTTGATACCCATTTTTAACTTTCTTCTTCTTAAGCACAGAAAAAAAAAATCTTCAATAGAAATTTTACGGTCAACACAATCTGACGCCTAGATTATAAATGTTATTTTAAAAGTCGTACAACTTACATCTGAAACTGCGGAAGAGTTGTTGCAGGTAGAAGAAGTGCCAGATCCAAAAGCTTTGCCGTAGCCAACTGAAGACGCAACCAATGCGGATGTCCTAATGCATGTAGTCCGTTGCTACTATTAGTCGCCCAGCTTGCATCCAAAGATGACATTAATTTGATATGGGAACTATTAAGGTCACGTAAATAAACATAATATAAAAAAAATTATGTAACTTGTAACACGAGGATTAATATTAATATATTTAAGTGGAAGAGTAGCCCAAGGCTATAACTTTGCCCATGTATTTTCTTTTATAATAAAATATTATTATTATTATATTTTTAACCCCTCTGTATGGTAAAAATTGTTATACAGAGTGTCCGGAAAATAAGTGTCTTTTTTTTGCTGTATGACAAATTGTACAAACAAAACATAATTGACTTTAAAAAAAAATCTAACTAACAGTACTATGGTTATTTATTTATTTTATTTAAAAAATACACTGTTCTGACAGACAATTCCAATTATAAAGCAGGACTACAAAGAAATAAACATACAAAAAAGAAAATTATATAAACAAATAAAATCAATGACCTAATACACATAATTTAGTCTTAAATACACTAGTATCAAACAAATCAATAAGTGCCTGATAGTGCCTGTGAAGATACATGGAATAAACTGGTGAATGAAAATAAAGGTATATTAGACACTATATGGCTAAGAATATCAGAACAATTAATGTAATTAAACGTAAACAAAAATGACACTGAAAAGTAAGTGTGTTGAGATGTCAGATCATTTAAGTTGAATCTACTCGAATAGGTCAGAATGAGGAATGCCTCTGGTAAGGTAAACATTGTAAAGTCTGGAAGATAGATATTTAAGAAATCTCCTATGTTGAGAATGAGTAACATATATAGGATTCCAAATAATAGTGGCATACCCAAGTTTTAACATTGTAGAAACCTCTGTGTTTAGCATTTCTTATAATGAAACCAAGATTTTTATTTGCAAGAGATATATTATTAATGAAGAACAAAGGTTAATTTAGTATCAAAAGTATCACCCAGCTCTTTAAATTCAGTGCAACAAGCGACAGTCTCAGAACCAATGTCATAATCAAACATTTTGAAATATTCAAAGACAATCTGTTTTGAAGATACCATTTATTAACTATAGTGAAATCATTTTGAAGCAAAACACAATAATCTGTAGATGAAACATGTATACAATTTGAAATCATCCCCATCTAAAAGAACATTGGCTAAAAGTCTGTCGCAGATATCATTAATAAACATATTAAACAGTACAACTGAACCCTGAGGTATACCAGATGTAGCAATGATTTCAATTGAATTAAAACCACGATATTGTTTGCTTATAAATCTATTAGAAAGGTAAGGTTCAAAGAATTTTAAGAAGTTGATAGACAAACCGAAATTAGACAGCTTATGAGGAAGAATACCATGGTCCAGCCTAGCAGAAGCCTTTGACATATCTCTGTAGGCAACGTCAACCTGTTCGGTGCTATCCAACGTATTACACATAAAATCAGTAACACAAACAAGATTAGTTAAAGTAGGATCCACCGGCAAAAAATCCATGTTGGCACCAAGAAATTTGTGATTAACATGAATGTGAAGTATATTGTGAATAATAACTTCAAACCACTTTTTGTTCCTCTTAGTCAGATTAGAATAGTGGCACTTATATTCTGGACACCCTGTATAATATAAAATAAACTACCAAATAAGACAGACAAATTTAAATCATAGCAGAAAGTAATGAAGATTATTTAAAAATTTAATGAAAAGAATGGAAAAAAACTGTAAGGAGCAAATAAGTTTTATGAAATGTAATTTTTAAATAACACAAAGTGTTGCATTTAAAGCAACTTGCATTTTCTTAATAAAGAACAGCCTGTATATTTTTACATATTCTGTTAGAAAGTTTTTTTAGATACAAATATATGATTTCAAGAGATTTCTAATGATAAAAAAGATGTGGTCAAAATAATGTATCAAAAGTAGAAAGGTTTTATTATTTTTTTAACGTATCGGCCGTACAGTTAAAGACAATCCCTGAAATGTTATCACTATAAAAATACAGGGCATCAATTTACAAAAATGTTGATAATTATTTTAAAGAATATTCAGAAGCATTTTGTTTACAATAAAGATAGCAATCAAACAAATAAGTGTTGCTCTATACAGACAAAAATAAGTTATCCACTGACAAACATGCAAAAGCTAACAAATAGTACAAAATTTACCTGTTATTTGTCCTGCTGTATCCGCCACCCAGCACATCACAAACAAAGGAAACATTTTGTTAATGATCAGAAATATAATCTCTTAGTCCTACATAAAGTAAATTTAATGACAAGCATTGATGTTAGTCACTACCGTATCAAGTATAATAAAACATACTGTATTTTACACTATAGCTTTTGACATTATTTCCAAAGAGTTATTATTCTGTACCACCCTTCGTAGGTAAGGTAACAGTCAACAATTTCAAATTAATATTTTAAGAACCAGTACTTTCAGTCTAGATTAGATAAATGTAACGCTCAGTTATACTTTAACCGTTGATTTTAATTTGCAAATACTTCCTTTCCCTTTGATAAAATTAGAAGAGCTACAACAATATTGGGATATAAAGTACAACGCACAATCATATACATTATATACACATAATATATACCTACACTTCGCATCAAAATTAACACACAACTTAAAAAAACCTAAAAACTCAAACTGAATTTCCTGGCATACCGTCAAAAAGGTTCTGATGATTTTTTTTTTATTTGTAGCCTACTTCTTTAGCAAGGGCACTACAGTACCTAGTATCTCTTATTCGAAATTCAGTTTTGAGCATACACAGGGTATTACAATGAAGTAAAGTTTTTTTCATGAACCTTGCAACACCCTGCATGTGGAATGCTGTAATTAAAGTGGGCGGTGTGTACTGATCTTAAGCTGTATCCCCATTTTTTTTAACCTTTTTGTTCTTTTTTGAACCCGTTATCTCTATTATTAAACGAGATACACAACTAAAATGAAAATGCAGTAAATGTGATAATCGGCCACGTCAGTCCATAGCCATGAAGTTTAAAGTGTCTGTAGTATCAAAATGGAGCGGCAAACAAGAAATTTGAACGGTGATGAATGTGTGCAAGTGATAACATTGGCCGGGGAAGGATTAAGCTATCGTGCAATAGTTGAGAGGTTTGTCTGTACCATACAGAGCACAGCCTTATTGAAGCATTGGTGAACCTCCATCAGTTGTTTGATAATAATTGATCTTTGTCATCTGATTTTTCTATTTAATTATTTTTCTTATATTGTTGTACTAACTACTGTTCGACAGGTTTTTTTTGCAGCTCAATATGGGTGAACATACGAGAAGCGAAGTAACTATATCTATCTTTTTCAATTTTACCCTATCCTTTTCTAACCAGAATAGATTGCAAAAATGTAAATAATCACTACAATGATATGTGTCTGGAATGAAGAGTGAAATTTTAACCTCACTTTTCACTTAAAAGAACTTTCTATAGGTCTAGATTTTGGTCATGTTTTGGTACAACCAGAGATACAAGTACCTCTTACATATTTGTGTTTGAGAAGCAGAGCGTAAGTAAATAGATATATGTTGCAAAAAATATTACACTTACGATAATATAAAATATTAGTAGTTTCTAAATTAACATTTCAACAACGCGGTTTAAGGCGTCAGTCCTTGAAACGAGGTGACTAGATTGCTGCGGGTTTGACCCCCACAGCCGGTAGACCGTATATAAGCTATATTCGTGGAGAGGATTGACACACTCTGCGAGTATGGTAGGGTGGAATAATGTTTGCGTGGGTCCATGTGAGAGATTGATACTGGTTGACGTTTGACTACCCGCCTAATTAATGAGATTTTCCAGGTTACCCCCATTCCTGCACTGAATGGTGGTTAGGGCCTAGCAATGTAAGTCGTTCCTGGGCGCAAATGCAGCCTGTTTAATAATAATATAGAATGAGGGGTAGAGATATTATTATTATTCACTAATATGTCTCTCCCTCGAAAATACAAGTTTGATGTTAATATTTCCATTACGATTTTATTATTGACAACCGAAAATGCCTGTAATAAAACTGGGAATTGACATCTAATCAAAATAGACGTAAAACTGTGAAAGTGAACAAACACAGAATTACCCCTACTACCACTAAAAACACCGGTTAAATATATCAACAGAATATTCAGTGGACAGGTGAAATTTTCAGACATTTGATTTAAACTTGTGACGTCAGATAGTCTTACCCTCATTCAAACTGTACATACTACAACTGAATATTCAGTCGTGATAAAAAGCCTTAATATTTGGATCCTGATGTATTCAAAACAAGAATAGATATATTATGAAGTGCATCCAACATAAAAATTGCAAGTTTATCTAATCTAATGTTTAAAAATACCATAAAGTACTTAATATCGTTTACTTATTCGAGACGGAAAGTACTGGCCTTAAATATAGTTAGATATTAATTTTGAGTTTATGTTCACATATTACAAATTCGAAATATTATGTCTTTTCTATAGAAATAAAGGCTAAAGCCATGGCTCGATATTACCGTTAGCTCTTTTCCCAGAGTAATCATAAACAGTTGCTAATAGTCATGCACATTCCATTTGTAACATTCACAAATAAGTTAGAATCATTATTACAAATACAATGTGTGAGATATGGTAACTGCTCAGATGCACGGCAAATAATTATTATATATTTAACAAAATCCATCACGATTACTATAAAACTGTAGAATCTACAATTCATTACAAGCCATTTATCACACAACCTTATTATTATAGCCAAAATCTAGATAAAAATGTCTCCCAAGGTGCATAACATATATTAGCAAATCTACATTTTTAAGAACAGAAAAAAAAAATCTTGCAACTTGCCTGAATTCTTCTGTATCCGTGGACAATTCCTGTTCGATTTGCAAGAAAACTTGGAGCATCTCGCTTATAATAATAGGCCAAAGTGAAGTAACGTGTAGGGGGCTCATTCTTATTAGAATGACCCGGAAACACAAGAAAACTTGCGCCTGAACACCAGGTACGTTTAACCTTAAACTGCTTGTAAGTTGTTCTGTGAAATAAAAAAAGAACATTTTTAAAATAATGTAATTAATTAGTGCTAATACTAACTTTACAGTAATGAAAGAAATAATGTTTTTTATAATATGAAAAAAGCACGGTTAAACCTATTTTACTTATCAGTTTTATTTCAAGTTATCGACACAAGTTATGATTTTTTTAATCAAACATCCTGTATATTTCATAATCATAATCTAATTTTAATGTTAACCGTTGATAGTGGTTAAAATATTTGCATTTTCAATTTCTTCCTGTAAGTCAGAAAAGAAGAGTGCTATGAAAACTTTGTTAACAGTCTCAACTGTTTCTCAAAAAAGTAACACTATTGTGAAAATCATTCTGAGCTATCGTCAGTAATTTCCAAGATACCATGAAAACATCGAAAATGAAACACACTGTACCTACATTAGATATTAATTCAACTTTTGTTAGTCGTTAAAAATTAATTTGTTGAATATGTGTTAAAACTATACCCGAGGTCCAAAATAATAAAGAGCGAGTACGGGAGGGAAGAGTTGCAGGGGACAAGATTCCATAGGCATGCCACTTGAGAAGGATTTAACTTACCAAAAATAGGTTGACATTGAGTGAACGACGGCAATGGCAGCATATATTTATCTTTGCGTTGACTGCTTTAAATGGTAAGGGGGTTTATAACATGAATCACCCTCTATTATTTTGGGCTTCGACTACAATGCTATATCTGTAGTTGTTGCCATTTTAAAAAATATGTCAGTTCGTGCAAAATAAATTTCATATAAAAGAAAACTTGCAAATAAATGCATTAAATGAAACAGAAGTTTTTTCTTGGAACACAATAAAGCCATTTGATTAACAACTTTGTAGTATTTTGTATGTTGTTATTATTTATTAACAGGGTTTAATAAAAGTAACTTTATTCTTTACTATTTTTACAAAACTCTTTTCACTACTTATGACATCTGAATCTATCTGACTAATCTGACATCTTATTCTATTACCAACCTAACCTACACAAGTTACTATATTTATGCAGTGTTACCATCCTACATCTCCCTTTTTCTAAAACAAATGTTTTTAACTTAAGTTTCTTATATATAGTCTTTTAAGTAGTTTGGTCTTTTTCTTATTCTTGAACTTTTCTTAGGTTGATATTCTTCTTCTTCGTCTTGTTCATCTTCTACTATCATATCGTCTTCGTTATTATTTTCTTCGCTTTCCTTATACTCTGAGTGTCTTCTTGGTAAGACGTGTAAAAACTTTCTATTTCTTCTAATTCTCCCTTCGTCCTGTCTCTACTATGTATGATCGTGGTTCATTTGCTTTTCTATCACTGTTCCTTCCTTTTTCTGATCATGTATCCATACTTCGGTTTTGTTTTGTATTTCAGGCAGTTCTTTTGCTTTGTGTCTGTTATTGAAATTCTTCGTTTGTCTTTCTTTTTCCATTGACATCTGTTTCTGGACCTCTTTGTGATTTGGTATTTCGGGTATTAAAACTTTAGAATTAATTACAATTGGCTCTCTTAACCTTTTCCCCATCAATAATTGTGCTGGTGAATAACCACAAGATAATGGTGTATTCCGATATGCCAAAACTCCTAAAAATGGATCCTCGGATTTTTTCATTATGTTCTTTACTAACTTTACAGCCTGTTCAGCCATTCCATTAGATTGTGGGTAGCGAGGGCTGCTAGAGATCCATTCGAATTTATATTCTTTAGCAAATTCTTTAAATTTATATGAATCAAATTGTTTTCCATTGTCACTACGAACAATAAATGGTATACCAAATCTAGAAAATATATTCTTCATCTTTTGAATTATTGTATTACTTCTTAAATTAGGTAAGTATGCAATTTCAGGGTAATGACTGTAATAATCTTGAAGGACTAAAAATGATTCCCTTTTAGTTCAGTAATATCTATCGCCACTTTATACCAAGGTATTGCAGGTATATCTGACGATATCAGTGGTTCGGTTATCATTCCAGCATTTTTTATACATTTTTCGCACTCGTTTATATAGTCTTCAATATGTTTGTTAATGTTAGGCCACCAAATAGTCTCTTTTGCTCTTGCTTTACATTTGATCAAACCCATATGTCCATTATGCAAACTTTTTAAATATTCTCTTCGTTGTTTATTCGAAATAATAACTCTGTCTTTATATACAAGTAAGTTGTCACATATTGCTATGTCTGCACGATATTTATAGTATGGTTGCACAATATCTACACATTTTGTTTTTTCTGGCCAACCCTGTATAACATATTGTTTTATTGTCTTTATGGCACTATCGTTGTTTTGCGAATTTATTATCTCCTCACAAGATTTTGTATGGAAACTGGATATAGTTTCATTAATTATAGCACTGATATACATATGAGAGCTTTCTTCTAGTAACACATCAATATCCTTATCGTCACTTTTAATTGGAGCTCTTGATAAAGCATCTGGAGCATAAAACGTTTTTCCGGGTACATATTCTACGTTGTAATCAAACATCATAAGTCTCATTCTAAATCTCTGTAACCTAGCTGAAAGTTCTCCAATTGGCTTATTTCCCAGAATTGATACAAGTGGTTTGTGATCTGTAAGGATACAGAAGGGTTTTCCTATTAAATATTGTTGAAATCGTTCACAAGTAATTGTGATTGCTAACGTTTCTTTTTCTATCTGTGCGTACCGCTTCTGGGCTTCTGTCATAGTTTTTGAACTATAACAAACAGCTTTCCATTCACCGTTTTCTTGTTGTTGTTCTAATAATCCTCCTATTCCATATGAAGAAGCATCAGCTAATACTCTCGTTTTAAAATTAGAATTATACATAGCTAAAACCGGTGCCTTTGATACGCACTGCTTTAAATTATCAAAACATTTCTGATGTTCTTGTGTCCATATATACTGTTTGCTTTTGTGAAGTAATTCTCTCAACGGGTGAGATTTCTCTGCGACTCCGTCTAAAAATTTTGTAAGATAATTCACAAGTCCCAAGAATCTTCTTAGTTCTACCTCATTTTTGGGCGATGAATACTGTATTATTGCCTCTACACAATCAGGATCTGGGCTAAACCCATTCTTTTCTATAACATTCCTAGATATCTTATACTTGTCTTTGCAAATTGACATTTGTCAAAGTTTAAGGTTATGTTATTATCTACGCAGTGTTTCCAAAACTATATGTAAAGCGTTTGTCGTGTTCTTGGCGATCGTTGCCAACTATTAGGATATCATCGGCGTGGACATATACACCTTCTAAATTTAAATTTGTTATGATGTCCGACATTATTTTCTGATATACTTCTGTGCGCTAGTGATACCAAAAGGTAGTCTATTATAATAAAATCTTCCAAAGGGTGTTATAAATGTTGTTAGTTCTCGGCATTTTTCTGATAATTCAACTTGCCAAAATCCGGATGAACAATCAAGTTTGGAGAATAAAGACCCTTTTTGTAATTGCGCTAAAGTTTGTTCAACTGATGGTAACAAATATCGTTCTCTTTGTACATGTTTATTTAATTCGGTAAAGTCTGTACAAATTCTCACTTTGCCATTTGGTCTCATCACTACAACCATGGGAGAACACCACTCAGTTGGTTTGCTAATGGGTGTTATTATGTTGTGTTTTACCATCCCATCCAGTTCTTCGCGTACTTTGGATATTATATTAATGGGTACTCTTCTCGGAGTAGATATAGAATATGGTGTAATGTTCTTGTTAACTTTTATTTCATGTTTGACATCTTTCATTACTTGAATAGGTCCAAACAATTTAGGAAATTTTTCCCACAGAGTCTCTATATTTATTACTGTCTATTAATATTTTACTTTGTATTTTATGGACTTTCACTTCCCTATTGTCTGTAAATTGTTCTAAATTGTCACATGGTACTTTTAGCACTACACTTTGTCCTTCTGTTGATAATAAGTTCAGTTTTTCACAAGCTGGTCTTCCTAATAGGTTTTCACTGGTATCTATCACAAACATGTCCAGATGACTTATTCTTCCTTTAAACAATACTGGTATATTTGTACGACCTAAGACTTCTAGTTGTCGGGCTCCACCTTTTCCTGGACCAAATAGCTTACACGATGTTTTCTCTAATTCTATTTCCTTTAAACTTTTAAAATCATTTTCTGACATAATGCTTTCGTCAGCACCTGTATCTATTTTAAATTTCAGTATCTGTTTACCCACTTGTAGTTTCATTATTAATGGAGGACATTGTTTTGTTACTTGACTAATAGTAATTTCCCCTGCAAAGGTAAAATTATTTTCCTTGTCCGAATTTGACTCCTCGTCTGGTTCTGATTCAGTTTCTGTTTCGTTGCCCTGAACCGATTTTATATACTTTGTTCGACACTTTTACTGTAATGTCCTTTGATGTTGCACTTTTGCACGGACTTTACGTGCTGGGCATTCCTGAAATTTATGTAATGGTTTGGCACCACACCTTCCACACTCTTCTGAGTTTTTATGTTGTTTTGGATTTAATTTATCTTCTCGGTTTCCTTCGTTATGTCAAATTTTCTTTTAATTTTACTCTATTGATGCTGCCTCCGCTAATTTGTTGTCTTATTTCGTTTGTTTTGCGTTTTGACGTTTTCAGATTGCATTATTTTTGTTATAGCTTTTTCCATAGTTAATGTCGTCCATCTGCAAATTTTCTGATAATTTCTGATCCCTGATTCCGACCACTAGTCTATCGCGAATTAATTCATCGGTGAACCCTTTGCATGTTTTTGATAGAGCTATGATTTCTGCAATATATGCATCAGCAGTCTCACCTTCTTTTTGATTTCTCATGTTGAATCGTGCTCGCGTATAGATTGTGTTTGTCTTTTTCACATAGAAGTTACTGAAAGCTTCTTTGAACTCTTCGTAAGTTTTATAGCTATTTTCTTTGAGGCCAAGAGTGTCCAGCAATTTGTTAACTTCTAGCCCCATGTGCAAAAGTAAATTGTTGATTTGCACTGGTTCTGTTGCTTGACTCAACCTTGTTGCCGCTCTGTATCTCTCGTAATGGCTCAACCAGCTTTGCCAGTCGTCTTTTTGGAAACTAAACTTTTCTGGTAACGGAATGTGTGTTGTGAAGCTTGTAGGCTCGTTTTTGGCACTGTTTTCTCCATTAGTACTAGTTCCAAGTATTTGCATTTGAGCTATTAATGTGCGCAGTTCATCTACGTCTTCCCGAAGTTGGCGGTTTGTGCCGTCAATTCCTCCGATGTGCTCATTTCTTTTTTTCGATTTTAACCTGACACCATGTAGTATTTTGTATGTTGTTATTATTTATTAACAGGGTTTAATAAAAGTAACTTTATTCTTTACTATTTTTACAAAACTCTTTTCACTACTTATGACATCTGAATCTATCTGACTAATCTGACATCTTATTCTATTACCAACCTAACCTACACAAGTTACTATATTTATGCAGTGTTACCATCCTACAAACTTTTAAACCATTTTATAAATTCCTCCCAAGTAACAATTTCCGACTCATTTTGGACAAAGTGTCGCTGTGTCGACACTGTAATTTGACACGACACATTTTTAAGGCAGATTGTCGACTTTTAGACCATTATAAGCGGAAAATGTAACCAAAATGGTGATTAAAATGTGTACTAAATAAGGTCTAAAATTTGTCCAATAGCGAGTCTGAAATATACCTAAATTTTTTCAAAAATGTGTCTTGATTGTGCCTTTCGTTTCCAATATGTGTCTAAAATTGAACCTTGATGTGTCCACAATATGTCTATTTTGTTCCTAATTTGGCCTAAATATGTGTCGATTATGTGTCCAAAAGTTATTTTAAATGTGCCTCGTATGTGGTCATGTTGTTTCCAAAATGTGTTCGTTATTATATTCTAATGAGAGCCACAAATTTGACACATGGTGTTCTCAATTTTACTGAAATTATTATTTTCTATTAATTGTGTACCAAAATAAATCCTAATAGACACAAATTATATTTCTTCCCGATACATTATGGATAATCTTGAACACAGACTTAAGGCATTCATCTCCTAGAAAACAATGGGATTTTAATTTATTTTGAGCATTTTACTATTTCTCGCGTAGGTACACTTGCGAACTAAAGTTAACCGATAATAGTTGACATGGTACTTCTAAAAATTAAGCAGGCCTTAAAAAGACCAAGTAAATATAATTAGTCGATGTTTTTTTCCTTTTTTTGTTACAAAATATATTTTTGTAATTCTCAAAAAAATCAAATACCAATGATATTTTATTATTTAGGACATCATATTTAGTACAGTTGTGGCTTAAATAATTCCTAAAAGCTTTAATTTAAAATAAGATTTTAAAGGCCGCCATGTTTGTCAAGTGCATTCACGTTGAAGTACTTGTTGAAATATGGCGTACTTATAGGTGGTGTCCAAATAGAACCATGTTTCCGTAATGTGAATAAAATTTGCCCCCAAATTGTCCATCTCAACACATTTGAAAATAGAAGAAACAATTTAGAGTAATGTTTCTACATATAGATCAAAAATTCACTGAAATATCGTCAACTAGGTACAATGTTTTCCTTTTTGTTGTTTAATAGAAATGGTGCACTTGCTCTTGCTCTCATAAATTCACTCAATTTCCTCTGAGTAATGTCTATTTCTTTTTTTCACACGTCGATAGTAAGTGCTAGTGTGCACCTTTGGAGTAGCACCTTTTTTATTTTGACCATATTGTAACTGTAAAACTTAAAACACTATTACTGATCAACGTTTATCATAATAATATGCGCCATGTTAAGTACACAAACACTTTAACCGGATAAACTAAACACATAGAAACAAAATGGAAATTATGTGTGTAAAATGTTTCTACATGGATACATGTGTGTCTGTACGGCACATGGTGGAAACAATAAAGAAACTCTATGTTTAAAATGTACCCAAATGGAAATTATTGTGTCTACTCAACTCATTTCAGTAACAAAATAGAAAATCTTGTTAAGAAACAAATCAGACAAACTTGAGTCTATTTAGTGTCGACCCGTCTGTGTCTAAATATATTTGAAGAGTCCAAACTGACACAAAATAGATACATTTTAAATACATGTGTTTAAAATGTTGCTATTTAGACACACATATCCTTTTGACACAATAAGTTGGATATGTGTCGACACAAACTTGAAAATTTTGGACACAATTTGAACAGAGGCAGAAGTGCTCCAAAAAGAGTCAACACGATTCAGGCACAAGAAAATTGTGCCCGTGTTTTGCCATAAATTGCTACTTGGGTAATACTAGGGTAAGGTCATTTCAGTGACAATCTTAGGTTAGCCATTAAAATAAAACGTTATTACTCTCATGACATATTATTTTGACATGGATAGTTAAAAAAACGGCATGGTTAAAACTGGGGAAAAAAATGTATCAAAATTTGGAAAAATTTAAGAACTTAATCGAGACATTTTAAGACTTGAAATATTTTGTATTCTCGTTGAACACGTAGTGCAGAGAATATATAAAATTTACAAGAATTTTAGTAGAAATATTTAATATATTTTTATTATAACTTGACCGATTTGATTAAAATAATGGTTAAAGTAACACCGGCTTTAGCACAAATAACATTTTGTGAATAATAATACCTTGAATATCAGGCATGTATTTGGCATACTGATCCATCTCACTGCAAAATATGACATAAGCTAGCCTTTTCAGTAGCTGAGCTTTCTGTTCATATTCCTGTTCTCTGGAAGAAAATATACTCAAACTGCCACTTTGGTTCATAGAAACCCTGTCTAAAATAAGATAAATTACATTGCAATAATCATCATTCACTACTCACACTTACTCATGAGATCTCGGAAAGTCGTGTTGTCGTGCGTCATTAAATTGTCCACAATTATTCTCCAGTATTTCACACACATGTAATCCATTTGAAACAAAGAATTATCTAATAACAAATCGAATACGTCTTTCTTCCACGCCTTTCTGGTATACTGGTAACTACTAAGACTCGAAAGAAGTTTAGAACAGGCGTTAAAACTAGGCATGTTTCGTACTGTATGAGTTTTCAAATATGGAACAATGTTACACATTAGTGACGTTAAGATGTTATTTATTTTGTCTTTTTCTGAGGAACCAAAACAGATGTCTAGAATTGGAGCCAGAATTTCTGATAAAACCTAAAAAGGTAATAATACTGGTAATTTTTTTTACTGTATTAGAGAGGTATTTTAAGCTAATGAATTACACCCACAATATCTACCCATTATATTCTTTATTATCAGATTTGAAATATATTTTTTTTTACTGTATTATTAGCTTAAAATATATTTATAATAACAGTAAAAAATGTTACAAAAGCTAATAATAAAGAATATATGGGTGTAATTCAACGTTGGTTGGGGCTTTAGTCCGCAGAGTAGTTAGTTTCACGCAATATTGTTAATACCTAAAAATATATAAAAATACTGGTAACTATTTTGTTTTAATAAAAGGTGTCCAGAATATAAGTGCCAATATTGATTTCTATATCTAACCAAAAGGAACAAAAACTTGAAAATGAAAAAAAATTTATAATATGAATAGTTTCTCAAATATATTTCAAAAATAAAAATTCAACTACTCTAAAATAAAAAACTGTTATGAAATTGCAGACTAAGGTACATGGCTATTCATTATATTTATGCTACCCTTTATTATCGTTATTATTAGAGATCCAGATAAAATTTCAAATAAAAGTTATAACAAAAACTTATAATATATTTTTTAATGAAACATTCTGATTTAAAAAATATGACATGATATTCCTATCTTTATCCATTAATTTATTAAAGAAGTTTAGTTACAGCCCTACAACTTTTATTTTCGAAATTTTATTTTGTATCTAATAATAACAATAACAAACGGGTAGCCATAAACGTTGGGAATAAATTAAACGAATTATTTAGTAAAAAAATAGATTTTTTTTATATGAAGTTATGCTCTATGGGTTTCCATTTCAAACCTACAGGGTGCTCAAAAATTTAAAAAATCTAGTTTTTCTGTAATAACTTTCAAACATAAAATAAAACGAAATTTTAGCCGTAGCTTAATTTGATAATGCCCTAGCATCGTCTGCAAAATCGCGTTGCCTCTGTAATACTTGTCTGTCAAATCACTTGAATTTCAATATAGAATTCTGTAATGTGCTGTAGTCTGGCGACCAATGTTAGTATTTGGAAACATACACATCATGCCATAAATGTCAGAATTTGACATTTGATATTGATACTATAATAGTTTATCTTTTAATAGACCCTACATATTTAATTTGATTTGCAAAAATGTACCTATTTTTTATTTACTATTTTAAAATATTAAAATACGTGACACTGATCACAATACTTTATACAAAGCTTTCGTCTAAACACTTTACATTTTTCATAAAACTGGGTACATACATAATGGACTGCTACTCCTGCATTTTCACCATAAAAACACATTACCTATTATTTTACTTTGTATCAATTTATAAATTTAGATATGAGATGTAAACACTAAAGTACACCTTAACAGATGTTTGATATTTGTCATAATTTCTATGAAACGTCAAATTATTGATGAAAACAATTGACGACTATGTCACTTGTGCTGCTACGTGCGGTGAGTCACTGCAAACGGGCAAAGGAGCAGATTAGAAAAAGCACGGCTATTTAGCCGACTATGGCCCTAGTAACAAGATAAAGATTGACTTCGTAAGTTACTCAGTGTACTCAAGAAAATTGTGGTACGCCACTGGTAAAAGCATTGTTTTAATTTTTTTTTTGAGGTCCACTTTTTAATTTAAACAAAATTAATCTCTTACCATTTTTCCATTATTAAAACTGCTAACATAGGAAAATGAAAATAACAAAAACATCAAATATGCCACCAAAAATGATCAAATAAGCATTGAAAAAACACTATTGCATTGAAAAGGATATTAAAATATCAATATAATAGCAGTAAAATCCCTGACATCTTGTACAAAAATATCAAAGTTGTGTATAAAAATTCTGTATAATAATAATAATTACAATTTGCCAATCTTATAGATTACAGATTAAAAATCAATCATATTTATTATTTAATTATTTTTCAGCTGTTTTGCAAAAAATTAGTGAAAATCTATTTTACTTTTATTGAAAATTAATAAACAAAAACCACTTACCAATTGTGCTTGAACGCTATTACTTGAATTAATAAAAATTTCATTAGTACTACTACCGCTAATAATACTAGAATCTGGTGTGGTCTCTTCGTCGTGTTCTTTAACAGCAAAATTTCTTCTTAACCAAGTCGTCTGTTCGAGGCAAGAACCACAAACTTGTGAAACACAATCTATAAGCTACAAGGAAAAAAATGTTATTCTTTAAAACAAAATTCATTCAGCCTTATACCTTGGCCGTCACATCTTGCAAATCTTTCTGATCCTTTCTCTCTTCCAAAGGACAACATTTTATCATCAATTCGTGCAAAATGGCAGCTAATAAGAACTGTGCAGGAGGCGATAACGAACAACCTTCTCTAATCAGTGCGAGTAAAGAACTCCAAGCCTCCGACAGTTGCGTAGCAGAGGCATTTCGCATGTAACTATAATATTTTAGTTCAGTTTTAGTAATCTATCGCTGGGCTGGACCATTGTGAGATAAAACAAAGCAAGTAACAGCTTTTCGTGCTGTTCACAGCTGCATACAGTTACAATTACCCATAATATCTCTTATCTATCAATAGATGTTAATTTGTATATCTCTCTGTATACTCTGTCAGCTTAAAGTGGCCGTTTCATAATATTTGTAAAATTGGTGTCCTATCTATAATGATGTAATATACACAAACTTTTTGAAGTGATTAAACTGCAACTAAAACATAAATGCAATACAACGTTTTATCCACAATTACAAATCCAAGTTACTCGAGTTTAATTAAAAGAAACATTTTTAGATGTCAACAAGAATGTTCCTCCAAAAACTCTATGCTTACTATGGTAGACTGTTTATGTATTCATTTAGTTCGAAAAGTTGGTGAAAATGAATATTTGCAAAAGCTGAAAAAAAAAATTCTGCGTTTATTGCCGGACAAGTCTAAAAGTGACTAGTAAGGCCATCAATGAGGAAGTGATGGTTGCATATTTTTTAAATATCAATAAAAAGTATGCAGTGTTCATCAATGTGGAAATGTTCTGTTAAAAACTACTTTGAAAATTCACATGAAGACAAACCTGCCAAAATATGGCAATTTTTGTATAGGATATAAAGCAACAACAAATGATTCCTGTAAATTCACTACCTACTATGAAGCAAGAGTTTTCTATTCATGTTTAGGGTCTTTGCAGAAAGTATATTTCGCTAAATATAAATCTTAATACAATAAAAAAAGTATTTTATTAGTAACTTTATTATTAACAGCTGACCTAGGAATTTGTATTACTGAGAATTTTATACACATTTTAAGTAAAAATTTAGATTATAACAAATCGTGTTGAATATTTTTGAACATTCAACTGACTAAAAAAAGTTATCACGTATTAATATATCATTAGATGTAGAAACTTTCACTTCAAACCAAACATGTTTGTTAGCTGATACGTTTCAAGTTTTATTACTGATTCAAGTATATGGAGAGATACAGAAACTACCACTGACAGATGATGAACATTATGGGTAAGTTTATACATAATTATTTGTAAGTACATGCAGCTGTGAATAGCACAGAAAGTTATAAATTACGTGACTCCGCTGTGTCCACGCTACTGGTTTACCTCCCCACAATAATCCAACCGCACTTACCATTCTACTTACCAATAAAATAATTCGAGAACAGAAACGTCCAAACAAATGTCTGCACTAAGCCCTTCAGTAGGAGGAGGATTTTTTATCACAGCTGTTACAGTTTGTACTAAATTATCAAGTGGAATGACTCTAATTGCCAAAATTAAATAAACTAGATTGTTTTGACCAGCATTTGGCTCAGGAAGCACCTAAAGAAACAAAAATACAGTATATATTTTTCCATCAAATACTTTTTGAATTTTACCGTTTTAACACTGGAAAAAGGGTTCCTTCTTTCGTACCATGCCACCGAGATTGCCGCTAAGAAACTAGCGCCGTGATGTACCGAGATGGGACTCAGAAATTCCAACAATTGCTGTTTGACAATCTTCGAGTTGCCGAATACTCCATTATAGTCATTCTCTAAATTTACGATTGTTTGCCAAAGCTTAGCCACACTTGAAATAATTCTAGGCATATGACTGAGAATAGTTTTCCTGGCATTCTGATAATTGTCTGAATTTTGCTTTGCAGTTAAATTAATATCAGAACCAAGAGGAGAGAAGAAGACATTGAAAAGGTTATTTATCAATTCCCCGGGATTTGTTACGGGTGTACTAGGATTGATTGGTACATTTTGGTTAACGGTCTGTGAAGAATCGAGCAAACAATAGTGGCAGAGGATTGTCAGTGCTTCGAGTTGTGTAACTGCGTAGTCAGAACACAATTCGTCCTCCAGTTCAGATTTTTTATAGCTTCCAGCGATTTCCTCAATGTTATTACAAATTTGATGTATAACGCTGATTGTAATTTGCTTCAGACTATCTCCGAAGTAGGGCAAGCAAGAAGTGACCATGTTTAACCACTTCTCGTGAATATGTTTCATGTTCTGCTGGCGAAGGGCGCTCATTATTGCTGAAAGAAATATTTGTTGTTGAGGAATTAGTACTACAGAGCTATTTATATTTTCTCCATTGGTAGTACCATTTGTTTCGGAGGTCAGAGGCTTTGAAGGAAACACAGCGTGTTCTAGAATTATCAGTGAGTGAATTAATCTAAAACAAGAAATGGTTGAATCAATTTTTATTATAGCAGAAGATACCATACTTCAAGGGAAGATAAAATAATTTAGGATTAAGTTACCCAAGCATAATTTTGTTTCCATAAAATTTACACACCTTACAAAAAAAAACTACAAGTTTTAAATAATTTATTTAATATAATTTCATTACATTTTAAGATATTTTAATAACTCTTGTTATATAGATATATTTGGGTAGTCAACTACAAATAATAAATATAGGGTGTTTCAGTGTTGAAGTGACAAAAGCCTAGGGGAGATTCCGCGCAATAAAATATGTAAAAGAGTTCATATGAACATGGGTGCGCAAGTGCTTTGTTTCCGAGATACAAGGTGTTAAGTTTTTTTGAAAATGGGTTTTCAAAAAATTGCTTTTGCTGATTTGAATGAAATTTTTACGTTTTATTAAAACAATTATCATACATCTACTAAATCCTATAGCATTATTATTTTTCCTTATGGAGTTCAGAGACGTGCTAAGGTTCTCGAAAACGAAGCGAGACACTAAAAAAGTCAAGAGACACAAATGTACTATTTTTAGTGGGCTTATCTGAATATTACATAAAATCCGCAAAAAAACTACAGGGTGATATTCTTTTCTGCAAAAAACAAACGACTTGTTTGCTGGGTACGCCCCTGAAAATTCTGGATCAAATCTAATTGGTCCAGTAGATGTATGATAATTGTTTTAATAAACCGTAAAAATTTCATTCAAATCGTCTAAAGCATTTTTAAAAATAATTAACAACCTGTATCTTGGAAACAAAGGAGTGGAATCTCCCCTAGGCTTTTGTCCTTCAACTATGAAACACTCTGTATATGTATGCTTATACAGTAAAAAACAAAAAACAGTTCAAGATTGATGACTTCTTCTATGGTTTAGATAAAAAATATAAATTTATACAGTATGGGTGAAAAAAAACATATCAAGTTTCACTAAAATATGTCAGAATATTTTGGGGTATACAGATTAAAATAATGGTAGAAGCTCGGGTAGAAGTGAACCAAAGCATGATTACATCAGTAATAAATTACAACGACTCAGTTATTTTTATTTTCTTTTAGTAGTTCATTAATGCTTGTCCAATTATGATATATGGGCCTGATTCTAAGCACAATGTCTATAAACAGAGCCGGCGGTGACTATAGTGTGACAGCATTTTGGACTAGTCTGTGATTTTTTGGTAAATCAAAATTGACCAGTCAGTGCATTTAGAATAATGTTAAATACGTTAAATGTCAAATTTGACAATTCAAATTGTCATTCTCAAAATGAGCAGAACTTCAATCTCGATTAATATTACAGTAATTTTAAATATTTATGCTGCCTACTACCTTATTATAATGGCGGCAAGAATTCAGTTAACTTACGTCATACGAACAAATTAATATTTTGTTATATTTCCATCAAAATATTTAAGAAACTATAAGTCGTCTGAATTCTTGCCGCAACTATACATATAATTTTTATGACTCAGATCACAATGCCCCCTGGATTTTGACATTCCTGATGGATAGCAGCAATTAGACGAAAAAATGTACCAAATTTCATAACATTTACATTAAAAATAAAAATGTTATGAACAGATGGGGAAATAGACTTTTCAGCCGCTATTTCAAGAATTACACAAAATATGATTTTTTTTTTTTCAGAAAATTGAAGGCCCAAAAATGCATAACTTTTTTTCTAATTTAAGCCTAAAAGTCACCACTTTGTATACCTACTGATAAAATTTTAATGGGACAATCCAACGTGCTGTCACATTAAAAATAATGCCTGCAGGACAAGCACTAGATTGAAAATAAGATGACAAATTTAAATTATTATTAGAATAACCACATTTATCTTTTTGTGTAAAATGCAGAAATTAATAAAATACAGAAATATAAAATTGAATTGAATATAGTACAGAATTTCAGAGATTATTTCAGGCAATCATTGTTTAATTTTGTGGCATCTTGAATTGTGAAATTAGAGGAGAGTGAGATCAACTAATATTTATATCTTAAACGAAGTTATTTATTTTGAAAAATCTGAAATTAAGTAGTCACAAATTCAACAATTTTCATAATGTAAACATTACATTTTTCTCCTGTATGTTATGTTATACAGCAATGTTGAGGTTAGATCGCCACTTTGGAATTTTCTGCTAAATGGTTATAATATCGACTTGAACAGAGTACATACAATTTTTTGATAATAATCCCCTTTACAACAATGTCTCAAATTGTGTAATAATCAGTCTCGGTACTTGGCTAATCTAGGGGCTTTATGAAGTTCTTTTATGAAGCATTGTGGTTTTAAAAAAAAAGAATTGAAATTTGAGTAGTGTCTTGATGTAATCATTTTTCCTTTGAGCAACTCTTACCAATATTTTAAAATGTGGAATCAACTCCAAGAATTTCCTGATGTATTTTCCAAACATCTTGTATTTATAACATATGATGTAGAAGAACTTGTGTTACTTACCTTAAAATTTGTATTTGGAAAGCCTCAACATGTTCTCCAACTTTATTACTGCTATCATTTAGCTGAAAATTGTTGAATGCTAATATCTCTTCCGCAAATGTCATATCTTCGTCAAAATTTCTCACAGACGTCAACAAACAATTCAATAAAATTTTCTGCAACTTACACTTCACCAACAAATCTGCTATGTAACTGGAAAAACCTTTTGAGTTTTCTCCTACCATCGTCACTAGATTTCTAACAATTATGTCCAAAATTTCTAAGCTTTCTAATTGTATTTTCAAATTGTTATTTATTTCTTCAGTCATCAGTGACGTGTCATCAAGTAACGGGTAAAACGTTCTCGCATAATTCAAACAGATTGATATAATAACGTCGAGAAACATATAACCCCGATAAAAATTGACGTGGTCACTGCTTAGTTCTCCACTAAAGCCACAACCAAGCAAAGATTTTCTATGTCTGCATAAAAGGTATAATATTTCATTGTTTTTTAAATTTTTTATGCCACTCGTCGCCAGGCATTTCATAAAGAGTTGGGGATTAGACAAAATACAATTTCTCAAAGCTTGCAAAGCGTACAGTACTTGGTTTGAATCGAATATTTCATAATATAAGCACAGATGTGAATGAATTGGGTAAAGCACAAAATTTTTCGATATATACGTGTGAATTTTAGGCTTTAAATCTAAATCGGTAGGCCTCTGAGGAATGTAATCCATACTATCGTCTACTTGCGAACACACGTTATCAATAATATTATTCAAAATGTCCGTCACAATCGCATGTTCTTCTTGTTTGCCTTTAAAAAATTCTTCAGCACTTTTGCTTAATTCTAACTCACAGTGAAGGTTAGCCGAATCAGATATGCAATATGACCAGCTCTGTACTAACGTACTTTCCAAGTCGGAAGCTTTTATATTGTTTATTTTCTCATCGAAACTGTGCGACTTAGATATTTTTCCAAAATTCATATTTCCATTAATACTTTGTGCCTTGATTCCATCAGATATAGGTTCCATACTTTCCAATAAAGCCTTAGTTGTGAAATCTTTACCATTACTTATTAACAATTCTAAATGGCTTTTATTTTTTAGACTGTCAAAACCGGAATCCCTATCTCCCGCATTGCAGTCAGGCAGTGAATTTTTAATGAAAGAATCGTCATTGCTTGTATGGGTGTATTCATTACTTGAAGACAAGCTCTCCAGTGACGAATGTGAATCTAATTTCGAATAAGACCCATCCATGCCCGTAGGGTACACCTCTTTCGAACTCAGTGGATTAATTATTAACTTTACGTTTCCTTTAGCTCCCTTGTCTAGCTTTGGAGACACATTAAATGCTTTAAAGTCTTTATTTTTCTTTGTTACTATATTTGAATCTTCTGTAATACTTGTGGTCATATTTATTACTGACGAGGAATATTTCTTGCCGGTTTTAGAGAACGTAAACCACTTCTTTTTGGGTGGTTTAGGACTTGTATCATCAGTAACATGATACATGATGTTACCGTTAACACTGCTCACTGCATAAACTTTTTTAGCTTGTGCATCGTCTATTTTATTGTTGTCTTGAGAGGTTACGTCGCTCTGAGTGTCGGAGTCTTGTATATTTACATGGCGAATGGATACTCGAGCTGTATTTGAAGCCAGCAATTTAAGCAAAACAGGATTTATTATTCTGGGTATGTCATTGTGAAGTAGGCTATGAGTTAGAAACGTTTCAGCTAATAGCTGCAAATAAGGATTTTCTTTATTTTGCAAATTGTCTAGAACTTTTAACAGGGATCTGAAAAGAAATGGAAATAAAAATAAGTTGTGGGAAAGTAAATTTAATGTTACCTATCAAAGTTTTTTATGTTTGTTTTGCTCGGAGGTAGTTTAATGTTAAGGTCTCGTCCTAAATGCCACAAGAGAAAAAATTGCTTAATGTATTGTACAGTTATGTTTTCTTGAGTGAGGAAACTGCCAATAACTTGCTCAACAAACAAGTTGCTGTCAAAGGTGTTATGTATTTGATAAAGCAATGTGATACATAACATTAACTGGCTTTGATTATTTAATATACCCAGTAATCTCCATAATATACGAGACATTTCCTAAAAAAAAAACTCTTAAACATACAATAATCTTCTATTTTTTTTGTACTGATGATAATCATAATCATAATGTATGTTTCAAGACACAGTTCTCCCTTTGGCCATCAAATTTATTGATCAATTGGATCAACAATTGAAACTGTTATATCTTACTGGAAAGACGTGTAATTTTTTATCATTCATAGACGTTAAAACATATTTCTTTAAGGTCGATTGCACACGGACATAAATAACTTAATACATGTGTACAATAATATTAATAACGTTAGTAGTGAATTTACTTGTATGTGTATACACTTCAACATTAATATTTGAATGTATTTCAACACATTGCTTGTAAGTCAGTAAATAAATTTTAATAGATGTAGTTAGTTCTACACCGCGTACTCATGGTCCCTTCTGTCAGGTTAGACAGACGAAAGCAGCTAGGATTATTCGTCGGATACCTCACCTATGGCATACTGATGAGAGCTAATAAGCTCAAAACCGGTATAGGTCTGGTGGGCGTCTGACGAATGACTCTAGCTGTCGCTATAGGTTTTCCAGGTGTAATTCAATGCTGGTCGGGGCATTAGCCCGCAGAGTAGTTGTTTCCTGGAATTCCGTGTTTGCAAAATATCGTTTCTCGCCGATCGCGATAAAGGTCGACAGCTTTCAATGGTGTCTACTGCATGTAGAACGCTTCGTGCCTGTGACATTTTCAGTCCGGCATGGAGTAGCAAGCGGCCGATAGATGTAGTTAGTTCTACACCGCGTACTCATGGTCCCTTCTGTCGGGTTAGACAGACGAAAGCAGCTAGGATTATTCGTCGGATACCTCACCTATGGCATACTGATGAGAGCTAATAAGCTCGAAACCGGTATATGTATGGTGGGCGTCTGACGAATGACTCTAGCTGTTGCTATAGGTTTTCCAGGTGTAATTCAATGCTGGTCGGGGCATTAGCCCGCAGAGTAGTTGTTTCCTGGAATTCCGTGTTTGCAAAATATCGTTTCTCGCCGATCGCGATAAAGGTCGACAGCTTTCAATGGTGTCTACTGCATGTAGAACGCTTCGTGCCTGTGACATTTTCAGTCCGGCATGGAGTAGCGAACGGCCGATAGATGTAGTTAGTTCTACACCGTGTATTATAAATTTATTTGAATTTTGCAATTGGTTACAAAATTTAAGTGCATATGATCCCAACTTTATTAACAAAGTGCTACTGATGGTCGAGTGAATGATTTTAAACAAATAGGCACCAAATTACATTTTGAAAAGCAATAAGTTCCTAGGTACATGGAGCTACAAACTGAATAATTTATTTACCTTAATATAGGAAAACAATAATTATTATAACCGAGTTTAAATTTATTGCAAATTTTGAAGCTGACCCTGTAACCCTAACCTACCCTCATACGTTCAGCAAGTCTATTTCCCAATACCTCATTGATAAGCAAAATGTGACAAGTTACGCACGCAGTCTTTGTTGATTTTTATACTCCTTTTAGTTAACTTAAAATTCGAAATAAACATAAGTATTAAAAATGAAAATTGTGTTATCAGTTAATCATTTTAGTTGTTTTGTAGTGTATGGTAGTATCACTTTGTGTTTAAATTAATTTGCTGACAAAGAGATATAACAATGTGATAATAATGAACTTGTGTATGTTATTATAATGTACAGAGTGTAATCAAAATTGGATGAAATGCATAGCAATTTCTTTGTAGATTTCATCCCTTTGTTTATTTAACACGAGACTCAGCTCGTGGCAAACTGCGGAAGGCGGATATAATTTTATAATTTTGAATATATTTACTCGTTACTATGAATGTACAGGACTGACTTGCATAATTTTATAATGCCAAAATAAGCGAGTTATTTATGATTTTTTATATTGACATTTTATTGGGCTATTTTTTGCATGTCACTTGTTATCTAAAATTGCTTTAAAGCTTAAAATTGTATTAAAAAAAGGTAATCAAGCTTACTAGTAATTAGGCCATATTTGGCCCTTTTTACCTACTAACTTATACTACCCTCCACCTTTACAATCACAAACATCCATGGGTAGGACAGAAAAATTCCTGCCCCGTGTTGGATTCGAACCAACTTCCGGCCGCTCGTGCTTGCCCTGGCAGCGACTGCTCGTCACCGCCTTGACCGCTCGGCTACCGTCAGCCCTTAAAATTGTATTAAGTCATGTATATTTGTGTTGTGTATAGCCACCTAAAGAATTTTTCATGTTGACTGACATTCAACAAATGAAATATATGTAGATATGAGGCAAAATAAGACGTGCATTTTTCTTTTTTTCATTAAGCCGTCAAAGATTTAAAAAAACTGAATTATTAGAGAATAAACTTACATCAATAACCACCGTGTTTTCTTCAATATATTTAACATGGCAAATATCCAAGATGCCTGTGATGACAATATTCATTTTACATTCTTCTTTCTTGGTTAACACCTGATTCTTTGCCAAACTGAATATTTCTAAAAGTGTAGTCATCGCAGTTAACTGGATTTCCCTGGAGGAATCCTTAGAGCAGGCAGCTACGATTAAAACTTCGACCCATGCAGGCAATTTCTCTTCTGCATTATTTCCTAAGAGATTCGGAAAAGCCGAAAATTCCAAGAGGATGTTTGAGGCTACGCTCATGGACTTCTCATACTCACAAGCTGCAGTCTCTACAGCAACATTGGAGGCTGATAAAATCTCGTTTTTGGTTAAGTTTTTAACTATAGTAATTGGTGAAAACTCACTTGGGTTATCCGATAATCTAGCATCGAGCAACGTTACTAACTGTTTTGTTCTATAATTCTTATCTCGAATCAAAGTATTAAAAAATGCTTTTACATCTGTACCTGCTAAAACTTTATTTTTTATAAGGCATACGTAAAAATTCTTATACTCTTCTAAACATTTCAAAAAATATTTATTTTCAATTTTAGCAGTCTTTGTTGTAATTTCTACCACTTCTTTAATAGTACATTCTTGTTTCTCGGGTGAAGCATTTTCCGAACTTACAGAATCGCTGTTATCTTCTTTTTTGAGATCGTACAGTTTAGAGCTTGATTTCGACTTTTTGTTCTTAGATTTCTTTTCTATCCTGGGGCTCGATTTGTCTTTCTTTTTTAACATTTGATTGCTGTACGACCTTTCTCTGCTTAATTCCTCAACGGTCAATTCATTTTTGTCAAAGTGCTTCAAGTTTTCATTTATTCTAGAATCTGATTTACTTTTCTCCAAAGTTCTCTGGTCCTCACCTTCTAGTCTACCATTCTCTAATATCAAGGAACTTTCTAGGGATTTTTCAAAGGTTTCATTCAATAGAGAATCATTTTCCTGTTCAACTTCCGATTTAGTTGCTTGTGTTAGAGAAAGTGGTTGGAACTTTGTCAAAATTTTGGTACAGAGCTGTAAACTTTGTGTTATTTCGTATTTATTCAATTCCGTTATGTTTAACCTTAATGTACTAATAATTTTTTGAAATAAATTTGGCAAAATGTTAGATGTGCTTTCAGCATATGACTCGATGGGTATGATGTCTAGTAAAAAATCTGTTAATATACATATTTCTAAAATATGTGGAGTACCACTACCGATCTCATTCACTTGAACACGATCTCTGTATTTATAATTTTTAATGCTCTTCACAGATTCATCATATAACTTTTCAATATAGGACCAAATATAGTAGCTCTGTAATGTATTAAATAAGAGATTTGCGTTTTTTATTAATTCCTGGCAGTTTTTAGAGACAAACTGTTTATTCAAAATATTCTCATCATTCTTTAAACTAGTCAAGTCTCCATTGAAGGAAACACATCTGACTGAATTGTTTTTATGTTTTTGCTGATGTAGACAGGAAAGATATAATGTTCTGAAAACATCATATAAAATGCTGTCTAAAATGACCGGTCCAATTTGCGGTTTGTCGAATAGTGACGTTAATAATCGGTATGGTTTCACGTCTATAGGTGATTCTGAACTACATTTCTTTAAAATAATCTTTAATGCATCATTTAATAGATCGTAGGCTATCGAGTGATGTGGTGTTGCCATGTGATCTTGTTCACCATCTACTTGGACTAACGGTACATTATTAACTTCTTGTTCTAAGAGCCATGAATAAAGTCGTCTGAAAATTTGCATATTCAATCTCAACTCTACCATTATTTTATGTATACAAATTCAATCGAATTATAGATAGTGATATCCGGAGGATATTGAATACTTAATAAAAAAATAGCACCTACCTATTTAAGGACATGTCTCGTCTCAATATTGTTGTGAGAGATGCTGTTACAAGTCTGAGCATATCGGCATACAGCAACTGTTGGTTCTGCATTGGAAAACATACCATCAATAGATCTAAAGCAGATCGTTGAACTAATACACTAGAATCCTGTACAGCAGCACACAAACCAGAGACCTAAAACAACAAATAATTACATAATCAAAATCAAATTTGGGTAAATATTAAAATGTTACCATTAAACCAATGTCATGTCCCATCAAATATAACTGATCTTCCATTGGTAATTTTCTACTATAATGTGCCAAAACAAAGCTTATCGCAGCCAATCTAACGGGACTGTTGTTCGCTACACACTGCCAAATACACGTATAAAAATAAGGAGGCTCTACACCTTCACACACATTTTCTAATAACAAATTAATCCTAAAAATTTCAACGATTAGTATATATTTATTTTTAAAAATAGTTGTAATATCCAACCTATCATAATGATCAGACCCGGTATCCAGTCCCGGTAAAATTCCGCTTAAAAATCCACTTAGAGCTGGGCGAAGGCGATCCCGTAAAGGTACAAAATGTGTCTCATAGATTGTTAGCAAAGTAGGTCTTATGTTCATGGCAGCATGACCCATAAGAGGAAAGAGACCTGTTGAGAATAAAACAATAGGAATTTACACAAAAAGTGCTGTTATTATGTAGAGAAAATTTTTAATCTATTTGTTAATACAATGCAAGAATTTTTGAATATCTATTCTTTTTAATTTCATATGATAATTACATATATACACTTCTAATTTCCATAAATAATTTCTGTTGGCATCAGTTACAGTAATAAATAACATTTAAAAGATGTTTTTATTGTAAATTTAATATTTATGATTTTATGACTATCCCAACATTCATACAAATGCGTTAATTTCGATAATATGTAATATGACGCAAATTTAAATTTATGCAAATTATTTTATATTTTAGTAGATTTTCTCTTAATAAAGTTGAAAACAAAGTACAACTTAGTAAAAATATACATCATTTATTTAATTAGTTAATTGAATTATTAATTTATAACATTATTTATGTATATTTATTCATTTCCATACTTTACTACAAACAAATAGGTATTCAGATAATTATAAAAAATAACACTACTAAAAGGAAATAAAATGAATTCATAAATAAAAATTAAATTGATCTTCGTTTATCTAAAAACTAATAAAAAATTAAAAATACACATAATGTTCAAAGGCTATAAATAAAATTTAATGTTACAGATAGTTACTCAAATTACCAGATCTCGTGTAAATATAAATTCATCATGCGGAAATTCCAGTAATACAAGAATTGGTTTAAAATGATATTACTTATCAGCTCCTATAAGAATGTACCTATACATTTTAAATATTAATCATCAACATGCTTATCTTTACCTAACTATTGTTTTAATAAAATAAATAATTTAACAGCAGACAGTGGCGTAGCCAGAAATTTAACATGGGGAGGGGGTTCAGTAAACAAAGTATTTCAGACTAGATTTTTTTAATAAAAAAAATAAATAATTTTTAATAAATTGAAACAATAAAAAGTAAATAAAAAAAATCTCATCATAAACATGTAAATAATAAACAGATACGAACAATATTTGTTACAAAAATGACGAAAATAAAATTAGAACTTAGTTGCAGGCAGGGTTGCTACCTTTTGAATTTTAAGATATGGACATATTATTTTTTTTATTATATTAGTTGAAGAGGGAAGGGAGGTTAGCGCCGCAGGAGAAAATTTTGAAATTTTCAAGGTCAAATTGCTTAAAATAAGTAATCGCGTAGAGGCGATTGGGGCAAATTTTGAAATTTTCAAGGTCAAATTGCTTAAAATAAGTAATCGCGTAGGGGCGATTGGGGCAATCTAGCGTTTTGCGATACCGCAGTCGTCAAATTGGGTGCGAGCGGGGCAAATTCTGTGACAATATTTTTTTCAGTAGTTCAGAATCTTTTATAATTTTTAGTAAAAGTTTGAACCCACAATCTAACAAATTGTAAGATTGACTATGCTTAACGCAGTGGTAGATTTGCCCAAGCTCTGCTTCAGTAATATCGATAGTTTCTTGAATATTTTCTGTTTGCAAAAAATTTTGTTAAAACTTGAGAAGATTTCGACATTTTTGCGTCTTCTATGCTCTTTTGTATTAGAGTGCTGTTTGACATCACTAGGGCCACCGTGACTAATTGAAAAATCCTTTTTGCATACTAGACATCTTGCAGAAAAATTGTTTGAACCCTTTATTAGCCAAATATACTCAGTCTGCCACGTTGGTCGATAGCTGCAGAGGCGCTTTGCTTTTTTTGTTGGCGAGATGGTCCTTTTCCGAGGTCTCCAAAGTCCCTATTTTTTTCGTGTTTTTCTAAACATTTATCCATATCCTTTAATTTTTACATGATTTAATGCAGATGAATCCCAATGTAAGGTTGCCGTAGAAGATCTAGTTCACTGACCGCGTTGCTAAATCTTGGCAAATAGAGTGATTGCAGGTTTGTAGCGAGACATTACCTATATGACCCAACCAACCCAAACCATGGGGGGGGGTTCTGACCACCAACCCCCCCCCCCCGTGGCTACGCCACTGACAACAGAATTAGTAAGAATACACCTACACATCATACAGTAACATGTAACAGAATCATAACATTTTTAAAGTTTAAAAAAAAGAACTTTAGAAGCAGAAGATATTTATGAATTTTTTTTGGTTTTCCCTATGATGTACAAAACAAGCTGGCATTCCATTTATTTCACTTCAACTAGTTACAGTAATTTAAAAGATCTGAACCTTGAAATATATTACTCATTAACTTTCTTTACTTCTAAAATTAGTAACTAAACATTGTGTAAAATATACAAGATGATTCTAAATGTAGTACCATAAATTTATCTGTTTTCTAGACCCCAAAATTAGACAAAAAGTCTGTATAAACATGTGTCCTAAAATGTTTTATTTTCAACATACAAGGTGTGAAAGGTTAGTTGGCTGGTTTTTAATTAGTATTTCCCAAATGTGTAGAGATAAATTTATTTAATAGGCACAATCTCACAACTTTTTATAATAATCTGAAAACAAATTAAAACAGTTTGTCCAGGGGTATGTAAAACAAGGGAGTAGTGCTTCAAAAATACCACTACATTGTGTATATTTTTTTGATAAATTTATAGCAAAATCTAAAATGAAATGGATATAGTTTGTCCAGGAGCGGGTAAAACCTTACATATAAGTATTGGTTGATGTCAAAATTGTTTATTTTCTTTCATTTAAAAGCCAACTACATGAGATTTAGTACACGCCCAAATATTAAAATCAATTTTTCTCAAAAACTATTTCCGCATCAAATTTCAATAACAGTGCCTTTTTTATGTAAAAATCCTTCAAAAAAGCTTGGCTATTTTTGTTTTTCATATCGTATATATAATTTTTATATATTTGTGAATTAATCTTCACTGCTATACTTACGTACTCAATCGAATAGTAAAGCAGGAAATTTGAAAACAATTATTTAATTAATACTTTGGTATTCCTATGTACTTACCAAAATAAAAAAAATAGAAAATTGTTACATCCTTTAACTCCTTTATGAGTCTTTGGATAACAAATTATTAAAGAATAAACCCCAATTATTAACATCGATAGAATATGTCATTAACACCCTGAATATCTAACATCTACAGTGTGTTACTTTTATCTTTAAATAGACAAAACAAAATGTCAAATAAATTTCTACCAAACATGAGTAAAAGAGAAATAATTTAATTATTTAGCGAATTTTCTTGGACTGTTAGGTAAAGTATTAATCCTTCCATATCGAACAGATATTAAAGGTACAGCTTAAATGGATTATAAATTTAATGTTTCTGGTAAACTACATCCTCAACCGTTTATCACAGAAAGATAAGTAATTACATATAAGGTTATCAATTCAGAAATGAAGCAAAATAAAATTGTCACCAGACACATAAAAGTCTGATATTAGAATTATACTAGGAAGGTTTATATTCTAGAAATTTTTTTAACAAACAATATCAACTTAAAATGCAATGCAATATTTCTTTGCATGCAATAAGAATTGCATAAATGTAAAGCGGTCTTTAAAAATCTAAAAGACGCTTCATATTGTACTTGTGATACCTACTTGCTAATACTTATTTAAGTACTTTATACATATATATTTTTGCATAAATAGGAAGTAAATTAGTAAATAATGTAGATAAGATATGAGACAGAACATAAATAATTACCATAATGTACAGATAGGTATATGTTTATGTTACAATAGAAAAAAATTATTCAATATAAAATAATTTTTTCAATCACTGTATTGGTTTTGAGAATTCTGAAAAGTAGCAAAAAGAGCCTTTCAATTTCACAATGTGATTTATAATTTTGAAATAGTGTACATAAGACATGCTGTACACAATAAATAAGATAAGAGGATAAGATCTGTGTTATTAGATCAGCAACAATATAAATAAGACTAGTTCATGGAATACTTGTTTGCAAGTAAAATACTAATAAAAATCAAATTTAAAAATTGTAAATATAAATTATATATCAAAACAATAGAATTAAAATTTATCTAAACATAAATAATGACTGTTGCCATTTACATTTTTTAAACATATATTATTTAAAATAAATATTTACATGAAGAATATTTTATATTTATGAAGACTAAAAAGCTCAAAATTAACTTCAAGTTTTTGTAATAAATATCTAAATTTTGTTTTCTCTGGTAGTTCATTACTTATTTCACTTTACAGTGAATTTAGGGTGACCAGAGTCTGGATAAAGCCGGACATGTGTGTTTCAGCTCAAATAAACTTAAGCAACGTTCCATATCTTATTCAGGATTACCAATCGGTAATGGAGCAGTTTGATTACGATGACAATTTGGTTACTGAAAAAGTGATAATTAAAGAAACGCTTTGATTCATGCCTCTGTGGATCGGTGCTGTCTACAATTGAATTTGGAGCTATTTTGCAATTGGATCATACTTTTAGATTAAGCAGTGATTAAGATGATGAAATAAATGGCCCTTTAGCTAAGGCAAAACGTCTCATCTAACCTAACAACAGAATATCATGATGTAGAGAATATATTTTTTTTAACCTAGCAAATAAATGTCAAAACAAACAGCAACTACCAATTAATTTTGATCGGTCATTGTGGTTGACAGCTGAAACCAAATATTTCAGTAACCATGTTTCTTATCCTAACCAGATTTCAATAATCGGAGGGTTATGGAACGAGAATCAAGAAAATTGGCCATTATATGAAATACTACCTTAAATCCAATCAAGACAAACATGCCGAACAGTCTACTGTTTCTATTTTGTGGTCTACCAACATTATCAGTTATGTCCAAGATTGTGTCCAAAAAAAATTAAAATATATATTTTGATAAGTACCTTCTATTTCTGTTGCAAAGAAAATTATATGTTAATGTTTATATTTTCAAGTTATAAGTAGATATATGTTAGGTTTTGTATTCAATTTTTTCATACTTTTCTATTAAATCATCCTTTTTCATTTCCTCTGTCTTCCTTTTGTAATGTACACATCTTGTCAGCCTAGTGAATTAGTAGCTATACTTCAAATTAATAATATTCTTACTTTCCAACTGTTTTAAGAGTAACAAATGGGTAGATAAGGAATAAGCAGATGAGCACAGCATTGTAAACATATACCTAATAAAAATTATCATAATAATTTACTAAGAAAATAATCCTACACAAGAACATGAAAATTACGAAAAACACAACAATGGCGATCTAATGTTCATTTTTCGTTAATAACATAGAAAATAATTAAGTATTATCTGACAGATAATTCAAATTTTTAATAACAATGGTATATCTCCTACATGAAAAAAATGTGATTATATTTTAGAGATCTACAAGTACACTGAACAAAGAAATGATTTTATGCCCACTTTTGACTATGTTTAGAATATTTACCAAAGTTAGAGTACCTGAGACTACTGTTAGTAACAAATAAAAATCATACTGATATAAAAAATATTCATCATTCTGTGACAATTTATGATTTATTTTAAAATAAACAATAATATAGTATAACATACCTGCACTGTAAATAAAAAGTTCACAAGCTAGTCTGTTTGTTCCCATGCAGCGAAAAATGATGTCATATGTTTCTAAAGCTTTCAAATGCACACCTGATGGCAATGCCGGATGCATACACTGTGCAAGTCTTTTACTAATTTTAATTCGTCTTGGTATGACGGGAAATTTAGTATAGCTTAATAAAACCTTAAAAACGATCCACATCAGAATATGACAGTGAAAATAAAATATAAAATACATACTTTATTTAGTTTACCCAAAGCGGCAATTAAATCAGCCCATTCTGAAGTATATTCAAAGTTCTTAAGTGCCTTATCGACTGCTGCAACATACATTCGATACTTTGAATCTTTCATTAACTCATATTCTTCCATTGTCACACTGGTCATGTTTATAAGATATTCTGCTAAATATGTCCAAAAATAAACTTCCTAGAGATATCCTTCACATTAGAAATAATTGACATTTGACACAAGACCAACAGTTAGAGCAACATTTTTCTGTATATATAGATCCATTTATTTATTTTAACAACTCATAAAGTTGGAATAATTACAAACAATTCTGATCACTTAAATTGTTGTGTCAGTAATAAAGACTTCTTCTGTTGACGTGTGGTTTAATAAATCACAGTAAACTAATTGTTTAAAAGTCATTTGTATTGTAACTCATATACACAGAATATTTAGCACAGAAGTTTTACACACAAAACAATGGTTTTCTGAAAATAACAACGTTTAATTCCAATAATTTTTAGTACTGTTATGACATTTCGCATAATTGTAATAGTCAATCGCATTTAAAAATCGAAATTCGATTGAATTTTCGATTGTCTTTCTCTAATCGCCATTAGTAGCATTCAATTTGAATATAATAAAATTCAAAAGCAGTAGTACCATCTTTTATTCAATGAGTTTATATCACTTTCCATTCATTTCAAATACAGAAATAAAGAAGAAAATAATGGTTATGATAACTATTTTGCTTTTGCTTCGTAAGGACATTAAAAATTAAAATTAAATAAAAGGAAAGCTACTAATATGACAGTGTCACCATCACGGAAACGTGACGGAAACTGTGCGGGTCAATGATACCACATACACATAACGTGCACATAACTTCACCACATTGGCCACAATTTGACAATTTGACGTGTATCGTGTATTTCGCAGTAAAGTGACAGATCATGGAATAAACATTAAAACCTGTAAATTAATAATTTGTTATTTGTAAATAATATAGCAACAAAATGGTATTAGCAGATTTAGGTCGTAAGATTACGACTGCTTTGCAGTCTCTTAGCAAAGCAACGATTATTAATGAGGAGGTAAACATAAACAGATGTTGGTAGAGGTTATCTGTAATTTTTAACATTTATTTTTCTAAATAGGTTCTTAATGGAATGCTTAAAGATATTTGTGCGGCTCTTCTTGAAGCCGATGTTAATATTAGATTGGTTAAAAAACTAAGAGAAAATGTTAGAGCAGTTATCGACTTTGATGAAATGGCAGGAGGCCTCAACAAAAGACGAATGATACAGAGTGCGGTGTTCAAGGAGCTTGTCAAAGTATATTTGTGAAAGTAATTGCCAAGCTTAAGCTAACATTTCTTTTCTAGCTTGTAGATCCAGGAGTAAAACCATATCAACCTGTTAAAGGAAAACCTAACGTTATTATGTTTGTCGGTTTGCAAGGATCTGGTAAAACAACAACCTGTACAAAATTAGCCTATCATTATCAGAAAAAAAATTGGAAATCTTGTTTGGTATGTGCAGATACATTCAGAGCTGGAGCATATGATCAGGTTAAACAGAATTGTACAAAAGCTAGAATACCTTTCTATGGAAGGTACTAAAATTTATTCTATTTGTGTATTGTGGTGGTAATGGAATGGACTTACATTTATGTATTAATTGTTTTCAGCTACACAGAAGTTGATCCAGTTGTTATTGCCCAAGATGGTGTTGAAATGTTCAAAAAGGAAGGTTTTGAGATAATTATTGTTGACACGAGTGGCAGACACAAACAAGAAGAATCTCTATTTGAGGAAATGTTGGCGGTTGCCAATGCTGTGGTAAATATGCTGTCATTTAATTTTTTCGATCGGTTGAATTTTAAAAATGTTGCTGAAAAATTCAACAAACTTAATAAAGTACAGTTAAATAATTTTCGATATGGGATGGTAGAAACTTTTTATTATTCATTTAACAAATATTTAAAACATTACTGCACATTTATTTCTTTTAGAAACCTGATAATATAATATTTGTTATGGATGCAACTATTGGTCAAGCTTGTGAAGCCCAAGCAAAGGCTTTTAAAGAAAAAGTAGATGTTGGTTCTGTAATAATAACTAAATTAGATGGCCATGCGAAAGGTGGTGGTGCCCTTAGTGCGTGAGTATAAATTAATTATTTATTTAATTAAAATATCCAATGGGCATAAGTACATCATAAGAATTACAGATATATAAAACATATTCTGGTAAAAATACAAACACCATACATATATTTGTGAGTAATTAAAATAATTGTTAATAACTAAAAAAAAAATATCATTTTTTGTACTACATGAAATAATGTCAAGACCCCAATGTTATTGCAGTTGTTTAACATTTGATATAAAGGTAAAAAAAACAAGAGATTAGATCTAGTATTCCTTCTGGGAATTTTGTATAATATATAAGAAATAGATTAACATATAATGTGGAATTCTGGAATTGTGGAGAGGGTAGCAGAAAGGCTACATCACTTAGGCCCCATTACGCCTCTTGTACCTCCTCCCATTAGGAGATCAATCTACCTGAGCCGGCAACCAACTTAATAAGGAGAAAAAGATGGTGACGTTGCTCAGGGGGATCTCTCTAATGTAGGCCTTAGAAGGCCATCGTTCTCCCAACATCGATTCTCTTATTGACGAGATGGCAGTGCATCACAGAGTGCATGAAGTGTTGTCTCAACTTCCTATTCGCAACTCCTGCAAAGATGTGTTTTGCACTTTCTCATGTAATAGAGGTGCTTCCTTAGCCAACAATGTTCAGTTTGAGTACCTGTCACCAGGCGAAGATTAGACCTAAACATAGCCAGGTACTTTTTGGCTGTATCCCTGCAGGGGACTCTAGGAACTCCTTAGCAAATTGACAGCCATTTGTTTCATCCCCACGTTTCCTAAACTCTTTGTGGGTGTCCTCTTTGATAATTTCAACAAATGCTGACAACGGATGCATACCCGAGGGACCAGGTCCACAAATATTGAGATCCGATACACTCCTAGCCAGCTTGTCAGCTACTTTATTACCATTGCACCGGTCGTGTGCCTTTACCCAGCATACAAATACGTTGTTCTGGCTTGAGGCCACTACCAGTGCCTGATGGCATTCCCATGCTGATATAGTTGTTATCTTATAATTACGTAAGATCAGTAGTAAGATCTGTGTAGATTATAATGTTTTTGCCTGTTGTATATCTACGGACAATTTGTTTGGCGGCTATGGTTATACCTGCTAATTCCGTTTGTACCACGGTAGTATGCCTATCCATTGCCCACTGGTATCGGATATGTAAGGATCTGGAATAAATCCCACATCTTGCACCTTCCTTCATTTTTGACCTGTATGTGAAGATATTGATTACAATCTTCGCTGGCGGTCTCCTAATTCCTAATAAGTACCGTGTAGGGTCTGTCAAACACAAACTTGGGAGGAATCCTGTCAGTGTATGCCTGCAAAAGGGGCATCTTTCTGACGATCCCATTCCACAGGCGCCTCCTAACTTCTCCACATCCTACATCAGATATAATACCGGTATTTTTGAGGCGAAACATAGTTGTCGCAGCTACTTTTTTTTCGATAAATATCCGAAGGTGGCAGACATAGCATCACCTCCATTGCTCTGGTAGGTGTCATACACATAGCTCCAGTTATGCTTAGGCAGGCAATCCTTTGTACCTGGCTTAGCTTTTGTTTAGCTGTCGTCTGTTGGACTTTCGGCCACCAGGCAACAGCTCCATAGGCTAGCATTGGTCTCACAATGGCAGTGTATATCCAGATGACCACCTTTGGTTTCATTTTAATCATAAAATAAATTATATTTTCCATAAATATACTATGTATTGTACACCAATGAGCAAGACCTTAAAATCCAAAATAGTTATAAAATAGATCTTGAGGGGTACCTCAAACAGGATAAACTACATCCAGCAGAAAGATAGCAGTTTTAAAACATCATCAATGAACTCAGTCTAATATGGAAACAAGAGTAACATAAATGGGATTCGAAATAACCGAACCATACTCAAGTTTGGATCGTACAAAAGTTCCACCAACTTGAGTGTCAATAAATTCTAAAAACCGCTAGAATTTCCTAAGATAAGCATTGGCTACTGAATTATTTATATGCTGTGTGAACACTTAATTGGCAGGCAAAAAGGATGCCTAAATCTTTAATATAATCAGATCTATTAAGAATATAATTAAAAAGTGTGAGGATGTATTTGTTAACATTGGGTGGTAATGGTAGTAAAATCACAAAAAATAGAGGACCAATTATGGATTCTTGAGGAATACCTGGTGACTGAATGAAGGTGTGAGATTTAAAACCGCGATACTGCACATTTTGATTCCGACCATCAAGATATGGTTGAAATAATGTCATCAAACCAAGACAAAGCCCTACACCGAGTTTTATTACAATAATATTTTATTGAATGATCAATCCTATCCAATGCCTTAGATAAATCTGTGTATATGACACCAACCGTGCTGTTCCAGGGCAATGAGATTAGAGACATGAAATGAAATAAAGCTATGTACGTTAGTCTCAAAAACTTTACAAAAATATTCAAAATAATCTTTTCTTCCGAGAACATTAGTGTAATTTTTTTATGTTCGTAATATGGTAAATAATACCACAAACATTTTAGGGTTGCAGCAACAAATAGTCCAATTATCTACATTGGTACTGGAGAGCATATAGACGACTTGGAACCTTTTAAAACAAAACCATTTATAAGTAAATTGTTAGGCATGGGAGATATAGAAGGGCTTATTGATAAAGTAAACGAATTGAAACTAGAAGATAATGAAGAATTATTAGAGAAAATCAAGCATGGTCAATTTACCCTAAGAGATATGTATGAACAGTTTCAGAATATTATGAAAATGGGACCTTTTTCACAAATAATGGTAAATTTAGGCGGTGCATTTATGAAAACTTTTTGTTCTAATTATCTATTTTAGGGTATGATTCCTGGGTTTAGCCAAGATCTTATGTCAAAAGGCAGTGAACAAGAATCTATGGCTCGGTTGAAAAGGCTTATGACCATAATGGACAGCATGAACGACGGAGAATTGGACAACAGAGATGGGGCCAAATTGTTTACTAAACAGGCTGGCAGAATAACGAGAGTGGCGCAAGGATCAGGTGTAACAGGTAGAAAATTATTTTATGAAAAAAAAATTCACAGCTTGATAGCAGATATTAGCATAGTTTGTTCATTGTTTCAGAAAGAGAAGTAAAAGAGTTGATAACCCAGTATACAAAATTTGCTGCTGTCGTCAAGAAAATGGGTGGAATCAAGGGATTATTCAAGGGCGGCGATATGGCTAAGAATGTTAACCACACCCAAATGGCAAAACTTAACCAACAGATGGCCAAGATGATGGATCCTCGCGTATTGCATCAAATGGGTGGTATGGCTGGTTTACAAAACATGATGAGACAGCTCCAGGCGGGCGCAAGCGGCGGTTTGGGTGGTTTAGGTAACCTTATGAGTGGTTTTGGTGGAAAATAGTGAATATGTGTTAATTTAAACAAAAATTTAAAAATCTTACCAATTTACAGATAGTTTTGGCCATTTTACACCAATTTCAATATTTATATAATTTTGTTATGATTTGAGAAATTTTTATAACGGAATAAAATATTTGATTTATTTTGTTGTTTCACTAAATCAGTTATTAGAAATCGGTGGCGGCCAGTACGATGAGACAGCTGAGTCAATGCATCAGCAAAAATTTGATAATAATAATAATAATATCTCTACCCCTCATTTTAATCACAGGGATTAGCCCAGAAGTCGGAGACTTGTGCGGGAGAGGGGGCGGCATATTATTATTAAGCAGGCCGCATTTGCGCCCAGGAACGACTTACGTTGGTAGGCCCTAACCACTATTCAGTGCAGGAATGAGGAAAACCTGGAAAAACCTCATTAATTAGGGGGGTAGTCAAATATCAACCGGCATCAATCTCTCACATTGACCCAAGCTAACATTATTCCACCCTACCATACCCACAGAGAGGGTGCCAATCCTCTCCACGAATATAGCTTATATACGGTCTACCGGCAGCTGGGCTCGAACCAACTCCGTCTAGTTACCTCGATTCAAGTACCAACGCCTTAAACCGCGCGACCACTAACCGATCCAGTAATAGTAGACCGATAGTAATATGTAACAAATAAGAATCACTTACTTATAATCATCTAATCAATTTATTACATCCAGTAGCATTAGAAAATATGAGCTATGTATATGTATAAATTATAGTAAACACACAAAACAAATCTTTTGAATTTGTCGGTGTGAATCGTAATAACGGTAATAACTAAGGTGTATAGGCTATCTTCAACACAGATATGCCTCATACCAATAACATATAGGTAAGAAAGAGATGGAGAGCATGGAATCCGTTGGTAGCCAATTGCGGGAGAGAAGCCTTTCAGAGGCAGGCCTCGTCTGTGAAAGTGCAACAGAGACAGTCTAATATAGTTATTCTACGGTCGTTTCGTGGTTCCTTTTCCATATTAATATATATTTAAAATTTCAGCATACTGTAATTAAAATTTGATTGTTGTCTCTGATTCGTTTTAGTTAAGTTTCAGACATGTGTACTGTAACTGTGTAATGTGAAATGGCAATACCCAGGGCCTCAAGTACCATCGGCAATGGTGTCATTGCCGAAGAGCAGGTGAACGGGAAAGCATAAGAAATATGCTACCGATATTAGGTAATTATTCAATAAATAAACGTGCTTTTTCAACACTGGCCAAAAAGGATATTCCGAATTAAAAAGTTCGAGTCGTGAGATTTATTAATGTTTCATAATAAAATTACTCATTGTATTTTTTCAAACTGAAAATTAACAGTGATACAAGTCAATAAAATAGTACAGGCATTGGATGTTGTGTGTAAAATAGAAATAAGAAATTAATTAATTTGAAAGTTCAGGAAAATCGTCAAATAGATTTAAATTCTTATAGGTATATAATCCTGTATTTGTATTTTCTGATTTACCTATAAATGATGATTAAGAAGTTTCCAAAAAATATTAATTCTGTAGTTCGTATTTGGAATAGTCCCAACCTGCTTGATTAAGGATTTTTACACAAAAAAGATAGTTTTTGAGAAAAATGGATTTTAATATTTGGGCGCATGCTAAATCTCATAAAAATCTATGGAACTTGAACATTGTTGGCCTTTATGAACAATTTTGATATCAATCAATACTTATATGTACGGACATTTTACTTTTAGTTTTATAAAAAAATTTCACCTGATAAATTTCTGGACACCAAAAATATTTTACTACATTTTTTTCTCACTATATGTCTTCAGCTATAATTTTTCAAGTTTATACCTATAAGTTTAAATTGACCCTGTATTTAAATTAATTTTCGCCTGTCAAAAATGTCAATTTTTAAAATTAGATTTGACTTTAAAGCTTTTATTAAAATTTAATTTAATTAAATTCTGTTGGTAACACTTTTTCTGATAGTTACAATGCTCTTTATCCTAAAAGTTCCTTTACAACTGTTGATAATACCGGGCGCTACAATATATCAAGCAAGATTAAAAAAATTTGAATGAAATAACTGCACTGATACATTTACGACATAATTGGCATTAAAATTGTATTACCTTGGGGGATTTTAATGTCCTTAAAAATATGATTTTTTTTTTTAATTTAATAATTGTACTTACTTTTTCAATGTCTAACAGCAGGCCAGCAATTATATATCACAGGTCGTGGGTTGTGAAACTAGTTTACTAATCTCGATCAGTCCAGTTATACAGTCCCTAAGTGAGCTTACAAAAATTTAGTGGGTTATACATCCAGACAACAGTGCTACCTACAACCCTAGTACTCGAAAATGGTGAAGTACTTTACGGCAATTAAACAAAAGAACCTTTTTTTATTAAATTGATCATTGAATAAGAAAAACTAGTCCAAATTGCAAAAATATTAAGAGTGACAACATTATCAAGAGTTTCAAAGTATCAAAACGAGCTGGCCAAAGGCCACTTCTGATGTTACATCACAGCCGACTTTAGCGATCTTGAAGTAGTATATACCTCGGCCAAATCAATTAGATCCCTAAAGAATTTCATAGATATGGCTAAAAAATTATTATTTTTAAACACAATAATACTGTATCTCAGGAGATGTGTGTGATGCAAACATTTTTTTAGGTTTTTTTTAGTACCATACATAATATGTATTATTTATATGTATTTTAAATAAGATTTAATTACAACATCTTTATTTCCAAATAAAACATGGTATTTAAAAAATCTACATACATATTATGTACTCATTAAAAAATCTGTTAACGAAGATTGATTTAAGGATCTTTTTTAAAAATTCCTCTTAAATAATGGCATGTTTCAACGTCACTAGATAGGAGTTTATAGTTTCTTTTTGCACACTATTCTCACAGTATAGGGAGACCAGTAGAATCACTCGGGCCGAAATAATAAGTCGCGCATCCATTTCAGGCTGCAGACACCTCAGTTTACATTCAACTCTGGGAGTGCGAACATCAGTTATACAGAGCCGTATTAAAGCAATATTTTGAGTCTGTATCGAGGAACGAGTCGCTGCGCAGCAGTTAGATGTTTAAACACATCATCTAATAGTAGTTTAAGTTTCTTTTATGTCATAATACTGTATATTAAAATTTATTACAAGAAATATGACAAGTGTGCCATTTTTAGAAGTCGGTTTACAATAGAATTAAACCAATATTGCCAAATTAAAAAGGGTACATTCTTAAGTTCAAACTTGTTACAAGCTTGTATAAAGAGGCAGAGTAAAGAAAACACAATATCTAAAAAGAAAATGTACACACATTTATTTCTCAAACAAATAATCATAGAAGCAACCGTTTCTACAAGACTTAATAATTTCATCATAAAGCATATTTATATATTAAATATATTAAAATCTATATTTATAATAAAATTTTCACAACTGTTAACTGTGACGGAAACTCTTAGTACCCTCAAAGAGAATAAGAAAGATTACTTGCACCTAATTTAACAAAAACAACAATTTCCACTTAAATGTTTTAAGTAAAAATTAAAGTCTAGGCACTATATATGTAATTATTAAAAAATAATTTACTTGGAAATGAAGAGACCTCTAGCTAAGCTGAAACTGCATTGAATATAATTGAATATATAATTATATAAGATCTTTGAAAATTTTTAAAATTTTTTTAAGTAGATAAATGTATTTTAGATTTTAGAATACTTTGCTCTGTTTCACTTATTACTTATCCATAATAAAATAAATATATTTATTAAAATTCACAACTGTTCAATTGGTCATTTAAAATGATCTTAAAAATAATAATTTCACTGGAATATGCAACGATGCTAACAACTAAAATTTTATGTTTATAAAAATAAATAAAAATCAAAAAGCATAAATTAATCAATAACTGGGACAATACTGAGAGACAACTGACATCGCAATAATAAAATATATATCATTTTATAAAATTTAAGTAGTATGATTTTGTCCCCAATAAGTGATTTAATTATTTTTAGTGAGGATTTCTTTCCTCTGACATAAACTGATCCAAAACTGTTTGCATCGAATGGCGGTAATCAGCCTCGTTTTGTCCACCTGGCGATGTGATGATTTGGCTTACAGTCCTGACTGTTTTCGTTATTCTGAAAAAATCAAATATATTGTAAATAATACAGATATAGTTGCAATCTTACCACAAAACTTTATTATTAAAGACATTCTACTAAAATACATTTTAGTAAAGGAAAACATTTATCAAAATGTTACTTACTTTGCTCCAGTTACTGGATCGATCTCTTCTGTTGTAGCTACAGTATATTGTGGTTCTTGCTGATAAAAGTCTTCTAAAAATGCACACCATGCAGTTAATATTGAGTCAATTTTATATCACACTAATGAGGATTCAAGGGAAATAATATTTTTATTTATTATCCTTTAATTTCAAATAATAAAGGTTTATTTATGCAGGTTGAATTATTAATGCATGCAAAAAGTGTGAAGTTAATAAAAATTATATTATTTCACCATAATCCCAATGAAATTAAACTTAATATATTAGCAACATGCTACTTTTTAAAACTTAATCTGTCGAGAAACAATATCGTTATTTTGATATTTACCTTTATTACACCTAAAACATTTGTTACTCGAACAGATTAAATCTGTACGAAAAGAACTAGACGAGGGATATAAATAATTAATATTATTAGGAAAGATATTCTAGGAGGCGAAGAAAAGCTTCTAAAAAGGCTGCAAGCAGAATTATTATTAAAAAGCAAATTAATTTTAAGCCGTTCTTTGCATACAGATTATTAAGTGCGAGCAGTGTGTTTTGTGTCTTGTTTAAATTTTATTTTAGTGGAATCATGCCTCATTTAAATATTATGGCCTTGAATATTAAGATGATTGATTTATAAAAGAAGTGAAGGTTGCATATTCAAATGTTTTACTTTATTCTGTCTAAAAACTTTTTTGTGGAATTAATGAAACATTACATTATATTAGGAAAAAGAAAATCTAATATAAAGTAACTCAAACAAATAGTAATGATAGTAAATGTATATATATATTTTTTATTATCATCCTTGGTTATGCAAATTGTAGTAAGCTGAATCAAATATTTGAGTTCTATCCCACACAGAAATATTTCGTTATACAATAAAAAAATATTTCTTATTATGTACCCCTGATTTTTAAATTGATTTTATAATTTTAACCATGAATTCTACTCATTAAAACAGACAACTTTTTCATATAGGTAAATTTTTTGGACATTCCCAAAAATAGGTAAGAAAAAAAATTAAATTTAATAATAATTACAATAAATCACCTTGACAGATTTGTTTGTTTTCTGCACACGTCTTATGTTTTTGTTGTTGTTGTAATTGGGTGTCGCCAAATTTAAAATCTTTAAAATTATTATTTGACAGTAACGCCAACTCCAGAAGTTTTATTAATCTTATTCAACGTGCTAGGGAATTCGGTAATTTATTTTCATGTTGTGGAAATTTCAAATTTATAAGGAAAATGCACGCAGAACATAAGACCCAACAAAAATGTGGAGGACATTGCATGAAAAATTCTGTTGTATCTCTTTTTCATGTAACGTCTCTAAACACTACTTGAAGACCACCTACACAGAGTTCAATTCTCTGAGAGGCTCTTATAACAGAGAGAGACTGAAAATTTTATCTATGGGCAAGAAGCGTTTGCCTAAAATGTAACAAATTCCGAAATCGCGTGGACAGCGAGGTTACCAAATTTTAAACCCGCTTCACACATGAACTGTTAACTTTCTGACTTATTTTTGGGATTTTTGAAAAAGCTGTATGAAAAAGTTGTCTGTTTTAATAAATAGAATACATAACTAAAATTAAGCATATAAACATAAAAATCACCCTGTATAATTTTTATGAGAATGAGCTATTAAATGACATTTTCAAAAAGAACGAAGTAAATCTTATGAAATTATACATTTTAGATACCATTTATTACAGTTGTCTACTTAATAACGTCCTTTAATATTTTTCCATTACGTACATTATGTTGATAGTTCTACTATACTGTTTTTTGTCCCACTCTTTTGGATTTATTGGCTTCTTGCTAATCCTCTTAATAGTATTACCATAGCTATAGTAGACTGTAAAGTGACGAATATATATGGTTGCTGTCATCAATTTTAGATGCTAATTTAACCACTTTGATTTATTATCATACCAAGAGACACAAAACAAATAAGCGTAAACAAAACTGCTTATACGTCACAACAGATTACAGAATTTAAAAAAATAAATGAGGATTTTTGTTGGCAAAATGGGCAAGCATTGAAAGCAGTCAAATGAAAAATAATTTACATATTTGCTATAGTTTTGAATTTAGAAGAAAACTTGTGATTTTTTTTACTGGAAAGTAGAATTTATTTGGCAAATAATCTCAGAATTTTAATTGTAGTTTAGGAACAAAAAAGGTGAGTTTAATATGAGGTATATTAGATATTTGTTATATCAAAATACAATTAGGCAATTAAAGATACAGATGTGAGACAGAAATTGGTTTAAAAATGATAAAACAACACACACTGAAAATAGAAGGCAATCTGGATATTTCTGACAATAAACTTTATTAAAAATGTATATGACATCATAAATAAAATGTTTGTGTTTATGTAGGTGTATGTTTGTGTGAAAATGAATGAACTGTATTAATTATTAATTAATGCAAAATTTTTGCATACCGTGAGTCAATATTGTGCGAGCAGTGCCAACACGATCATGCTTGTTGCCAATGCGACAAACGACCACACTAGAGGGTAAAGAACATGCCAGGTCTCTAAAGGTTTTGGTTTTTTTGATGCTAGGTAATAACACTCAGTCAAAATGCATGTTCAATATTTTTAAATGTTACCATTCAAATTAACATTAAGTTACAAACCTGGTACGAGAAACAATGTGGCGGCCATATCTTTTTAATTGACAGTGTTACAAATTATTATTTATGTACACATAACATGGGAAATCTGTGTGTTTTAGTTAGAAGACGTTAGAAATTAATATTCATCTTAGTATTTTTTGAGTAACCTATTTTTTTTTTTGTTAGTTACTAATTTAAGTAAGTTAATGTTAATTTAATGGTTAATATAAAAGAAAAATAACAATTAATATTTAAAATTTTAAAATAAATCGTAACACATCACTCATGCAAATACTTCACAAAAATATTAGTTATTAATAAATGTAATTATTGTTTTTGTATATCACTGTTCAATATATATTTACTCTTCAAAGAAAGTCTATACTTTTCGATCAGTTGACAAGTTATTGATATTGGATTAATAAATAATAAGCAAATTTTATATCCAGATTAGAGAATTTTTTTTTTAATTACTTTTAAGCATAACGAATCTCAGCAGCACAAAAGCTGATGAAAATTGATCTAACATACAACATTCTAACTTTGCTTAAAGCGACTATAAAGTTCAAAAAGTGGAAAGTATTTAGTATAGAAAACGTACCTGAGTCATCGTCACTTAATTCTGCACCTTCTTCGTGGAGTGCCACATCGGATCCGCTAGAGCTACCGATGGTACGCACTGATGTCTTTTTCAGGATTCCTTTCAATGGTGGACTTCTTCTGCTGTCATCATCAGAATCTGAATCTATCGTACTGCTTTTCGTAGACACTCTGGAGCCAGGTGAGACTATGGTTGTTGTGGTAGTTTCTACAAATCTTGTAGAATCAGGAGACATTATATCCTTTTCTACACTCTCTGGAGATATTATTCTTGTAGTCTCGGTCTTCAATACTGGTATTTTGCTTTTAGGAGACACCTCAATATTATATCGCTCTGTCATTTCAGTAGGAGATAAAGACTCCGTATGAAGAACTGGTATTTTACTTTTTACATGTTCTGGAAGACTCTCACTCGTTATTCTTGTTACAGTTGTTTTTACAATAGGATCTGAAGTGACAGTTCTTATAATTTTTGTCGTCTCTTCATCATCATCCCAATTTACATCTTTCGATAGAGTAACAAACTCTTTCAAAGGATCTTTAGAATGTTTCTTTATGGTCTTAACTTTACCGCCCTTCATAGCTACAGGAATTTTGCTGAGTAGTTCACTATCTGTAGGCGAGATAGTATCAGATCTTTCTTCGTTAAATAAAACATCTATATCTTTCTCTTTCTCCAAACTTTTCCTAACCTTAGCTACAGGTATATTAGTTCTAGGACTCTTAGGTGATACTGGAGTATCTGTAAAGGAAACAGTTTTGCTAGGATCCTCACTACTTAATGTTGAGTCTATTTCTTTTTGTATAAAACACAAGGAATCCTCTAAGGGGGCTGAGACATTTGGACTTGAGGCCTCATTTTCTAAAAATTTGAAAGCCTCTTCACTTTTTTCCTGAGCCGCTGAAATGGAATCATCTTTGAGGCTTTCTAAGTTATCTAAGGAATCTTCTGTAGTGGTTTTTAGATCATCAAAAATGCTATCTGCTATCTCTTTAGTACGGTCAATTTTGTTGTCGGCGGTTTCTAAAATTTCATCCTGGAATCTTATTACCTTATTGGATTTATCATCAACAAAATTATTTAATTTATTGTTCACAACATTTTCTGCTTGCCTAATAACCTCTGTAACTTCACTCTCTACAACTGTACGGAAATCATCATCTAACAGTTTTTCATTTTGCGGTATATCATCAATCTTTTTATCCAAACATTCACTAAATGGATCAATATCTTGTATAACATTTATGTCATGTTGGGTTTCTATGTTACTGTCTAGAAAACTGTCATCATAATCGCTAGTTGACCTCTTAGGTGTCCTCAAGTTAATGCTGTTTAAATCGATTTCCTTTGCTATATGATCATCTTTCCTACTCGGTATAATTATGTCTTCTTCTGGTAAAAAGTCGTTTCTTTCTTGATGCAAAAATGTCAAGGTATCACTGACATTTTTTTTCAAGATAGCGATGGGATCTACGAATGGTTCCTCTAAATCTTCTTTGAACACAGGAGATGTATCTTCTTTGGATGCAGGTGATATAACTTCTTTGTCTTGCAGAACTCCTTTTGAAAATATCAAATAAACAATCTACTGATAGATTGAAAGTTTAAGCTAACGTGCTAGGTTAGAAAATGTGATACGCAAAAAAAGGAAAAAAAATTAAAAGTGCCGAAGCTCCACACCAAGTGCTAAAGAAAAGAAAACCACGCCAAGAGTAGAGGATTACAAAGCATAATATTAAAATGGGCATGACCTAGGCAGTATAAGTGATGGAAGTCACCTCTTACGGAGTTAAATGTACAACTATTTTTTCAAATTGTAAAACAAATATAAAGTTAGCTAGACCAATATTTAAATAAATTATACACATATTAAGGGTTGGTTAAGTACATCATTTAAAAAATCCATTTAAAATAAGTTTATAGGTGTTCTATATTAATTATAAAGTTAAACAATTTTAAATATTGATCTTATCTATTATTATATACAATGGCAACATACATAAAAATAAGAAGCTTTTTAACATTGAGTACATTTTACATACCTTTAGATGCTTCATTTTGAATAAAATTTTTGTTAAAAATATTCGCTTCTTTGTCGAAACATATTTCAGCGGGACTAGGTGGTGGCGTATTAGCGTTAGTGTCGTGCTTTGGTTTAGGTGTCGAATGGAGATGATTTAAATGGTGCGTTATTTCTTGTCGAAATTCTTCAGTATCTGTATTTTCAGGAGTACGTGGTCTGTTATCCAGCTGTTCGTTCAAATCTTCTTTATCGTCTTTATTCAATAAGTTGTTGCTTGTGTCGGTAATATCTTTGCCGGATAAGTCTTGTATTTGATTGTCTTCTAAAAATAGTAAGTTTATGAATTTTGACCATCATAAAGCACAATTATTATAATGTATAGGATGTTTGACAACTGTGATATTAACAAAGTTAGTTACATAATTTCAAAGTTGTCTTTTCTTGGTAACAAATGTGGAAACACCATCATAAATATACTGAAACCATTAAATATATGTTCCTGGAAATGTTCCCGGGAAATATTTCTGTACTATTTTGAATTTATTCTATAACCATATTATTTAAAAAAAAATTGCAGTTTGAAAATTACTACAAATAATTATTTTAAATAGATGCAACAATATCCAAATGTCAAATATCCTCAATGCCAAAAAGTAAGAATAAAATCGATCTGTATTAAAGAAATAAACGTAATAGGTAAAACATATAGAAAATGTACAAAGCCGTAAAAGGGCCACGTCCACAACTTTGTTTAAATTTGGGCTATATTCTCGGAATTTCCAGTGGTCCTTTCTTTATTCCAATGGCGTATTCAGAAGAGCTTTTTTCTCATGTTTTCAGCTAAATTACCATTTCTCTGATTCCTCAATGATTCAATGATTTTCTCCGCAGAGCTAGGGTACAACATACTGAGAACACCCCTTTCAAAAAACTTCACATTCACATTTCAAAAGTTTTGTTTATTTCTGTGGAGAACTACAGTTATGTTTATCAAGCAAATGTCTTTATGAGGCTTATTATTCATAGTGTTTTGCAAAATTAAACCAGCCTCAAATTAAAAGTTTACTTAAGGTTTATTCCTGCACACAATCCATTACAAATCATTGACAGTCATAGATTTTTAAAGGAGGGACAGAACGCACATATCTGGCAATTTGTACTAGTTGTGAATTTCTTGCTGGAACAGTGAATTGTGGATTGAATGAATGACGGAACACGGAACAAATATAACAAATGACCGATCACGGCGACAGTAGTTATTCTGAACTTCTAAACTATGATAACACAGATACATAGATTTTAAGTTAAAGTTAGGTTATAAAAGAGGCAGAGACAACTATCAGCAGTAAACAGCTGACAGACTAATACACATGCACAGTCTCAATCCTAGGAAAAATATAGACTGTGTCAGGGTCATATTGCTGGCAACCGCTAATTCATGGCTGTCCTAAAAGGTCCAGAATCACTAAAACTTGGTTTTTATGCCAATTTACGTTGGTTGTATTGTAACGTGAAGCTCATTTTTTTACTGTGATGGGTCGCATTTTTTAATAACATTTAAAATAACAGCAAGTTGGTTAATTTCATATTGCGATGCAGCTATCATATATGCACAACCGCCAACATAAAACAAAATATCCACTTTTTGAACCGTAAGACCCTAGGAAACGCGGGACCTGTCACGTGACCTATATCATGAACCGATGCTGTCTATATTTTTTCTAGGTTTGTGTGTGCAGTGCTATAACAGCGGATTAGGAGTTATGGATTGTAGTTGGATTCTTGCTGGAACACTTCCATCCATATGGCGCATACCTCTGATAGTTATAAACAGTTGCAGACTGTTGCAGGAACAAACCTTTAATTGAAATCTTCTCGAAAAAAAAAACATTTTCTAATTTACCAGATGCTTTATAAATACTTTATATTCAGTGTTTAATAAAATTAGACCAGAGATTAATGTCTGAATTCAGAGAAAATTGTAGGGATGGCGATTCTATGGCTTCATAAAAATGTAAATATTGTGGGAAATTTAGATCCTTTTATTAGAAGTTGATAATATTAATAATTTTAGGGAAACCCTAAAAAATATTTATTTATTTACAGTATAAAGGAAGCATGATTTATTGAAAAGAAGGCTTTAAAATATGCCAAATTATCTTTAAATAAATAAATTTTAGAAAATTGCATAATTTAAAAAATAATAATTGAAGTACATACTATGATTTGAATGGAAAATATGGTTGTAAAGTATTGTCATAAAACATTAAAAGTATTTTTCTGCCAATATGGGACATATTTTCGATTTGGAACAAGTTGACTATTTTCTTTATAGTTTTTGTCAAGTCAATAAAATAACCGATTATGATACATTTTTTAATCAATAAGAGTTACGACTTCGGTAATTTGTTACTAATCGTAAATGCTTGAAAAATTAATAAATATATGACAAAATACTAATTTACTTTGAATTATTTACTCAGGAACTTCTACCATTATATTTACGAGTAGAATCGTTCCTTAAATTATTTGCTCATAGTTTCCGGTCACACTGTACATAAGTAAAAAAATAATTTATTTATTAAATACTGTAAATTTGCCTGTATAATCAGTGATTTAAATCAAAGAACAATTAAAAATACGTACCACTTCTGCTGCTCTTATCCAAGTCATCCTGACTCCCTTGGAACGAATTATCAACGTAAACATCTCTCCTCAAGGAAGTATCCCTAGAAGGGCCCAGTTCATCCTTCAAATTTTCAAAACCAGATTGATCGAGATGAATCTTTGCTAGAGCTTTCTCCATATCGTCAGTTACCAGCTCTACGTTGCAAATACATTTATCGACTATATCTTGTCTTCCGATTTTATTTAAAGCCTGTTCTAATTTATTTCCTGGAAAACAAAGGGTAAGTACACCATCACAGAGTTGAAAAAGATTTATTACCAGTGGCTTTATTAGCTTTTTGACGTAACCAAAGTCGGAACATGATCATAGCTTGTTGGGGATAATTTTCCGGGTATTCTTCTTTTATCAAGGAAATATCAGATGGCGGAATGTCCAGCTCCATTGCTAGTTTCTCCCAATCATCATGCAATAAGTTGCAGATGTCTGATAATCTGAAATCAGCTCGATGGATAGTGTCTGGTTTACCTAAAATGAGTTCTATATTAGTAAAAGTGAAATATATATTATTAACAAAACCTACTAATGCCGCCATGTTGCAAAAAGCTGTGATCTTTATCAAGAGACAGCAGATCTGACTGAGAATCTCTATCTGGCAGCACATCTTTCGGTAAAATCAGATTGAGAGTGCACAATGGCGTTTGGTTGGGTTCTCCTCTTGCTACCTTTGCGTCACTCATAAATACGATACGTCCTACAGCTTCTTCATCCTATTTAAAACAAAGAATAACTCTCTTTTGATATGAGAAACGACTAAAAGTACTTACTGGGTCTCTCAATCTCATATTGAAGGCTAAACGATTTTCCTTAAAGGCTTTAAAGCCTAGCTTAGGTTGGTCACCAGATTGTAAAACAGGTACTAGGTTACCAGCAAATTCCATGAATATATCTTTTGGTTCGAGTACTTCGACATCTCTACTTTTGGCAATTTCAGTGAAATGTTCTTGGTGCTCTAGGGTTTTGTCTTCTTTGTCGTCGGTCATGCAAAACACCCTTATTCTAGCCTCTAAAGTACTCACTCTCTTCGCAAAGACCACAAATTTTGCCATAAACGGTACATGTGTTACCTAAAATTTAAGATAGATAAATTCAAATCACTTAAAAACCAAAAAGTAATACTTGGGTGTATAATTCTGTTGCCATTCTGGCTGCGTCAGATACATTTCGGCAATCCATGAGCCAGAACCTAGCCGACACTGTAGTGGTGAATGACACACAGTCTTTGACAAACGTTAGAGGCGTAGATCCAGTGACGTCTTCCCATACTGCCTTATTTTGACCACCTACATAAAACTTTTATTAAAACAATGTAATAGAAACCTAATGAAAATTTATGCAAAAAGTAAAAGGATTACCGTATAGATAAAAAAGTTACTGTTAAGAGATGCATTTAATCAGTTTGTGTATATTTTATAGTTGAAAGGTGCTGTTTCAAAGTTTAATTAGTAGAGAATATACCTGGTGTAAAGGAATTAATATTTGGTGATAAATTTGTCCCAAACAAAAAAATATAGTTCTCAATATGAATAATTTTTGAGAAAAGAAAATAAATTTTTTTATACTTATAAACCATTCATAAATATTATTAATGCACTGTAAAATAAAATTGAATAATAACGTGCATTCCTTGCCCTTTCTTTTTTTTTTTTGTTTCAAACAACCTAAATTTGCCGGCTAACATTCAACTGCAAGTATAGAATTGCTAATTATTTTCGTTTCTATTTGATGTCTCTGGATTTTATGGATAACAGAAAGACAATGGATGTGTCTATCGTTACCAAGCGAATACGAACGCATGCAAGCAACTTTCTGCTAACATTCGTTAAATGGTTGTGCTGGATTTCAGGTGCTTGTAAGCAAACCAAGCTAAAAATATTTCCGTTAGGTGGCTTGTGTTTTACTGAAACAGAGGTTCTGCGCGTGTGCAGGAAAAATCCACCAAAATGGGATTCATTTCTATCCTACCAAACCATCAATACAAAGTTTACAAAAATACATACACTTGTTTGCAGCAACATCGCAAACACAAAATATATGAAAGACAAACGGTTCCCGCCCTGAAAAGGTAATAGCAAAATCTGCTTTGCCGACAACATAATTGACTCGCGACAGAAGTGAATCACTCTTTTGCGATGCTAGACGCGAAGACATCGAATAAAATAACATGCAATCAATGTATATGAAAATAAGTTGTATTCATAAAATGCTAATAGTTAGTGCTATATTACGTCAACCAGTGTTAGTTTTGTTTAAATAAAGTAAAAAAAAAACAAAAACCAAGTTTATAATAAAAAAAATACTGCAGTCAAGATCAAGCTATAAAAACAATCGTAAGTATTACTTTGCCAACAAAACTCATAACTGGTTTTGGTTAGTAATTTTAATACGTTACCTACTAATAATTATTGCCAGTAAAACTTAATGTTTTAAAAATAATTGTTAAGCAAGTTATAAATGTACTTGTAATTAAAAATAAGCAAATTATTAGTCTGATAGCTTAAATGTTAAAAATAGTTTGTATTTCATCAATCTGGTGTACTGTTATATTTTCTTATTGTATCTGATTTTTTTGCCACAGTTTTGTTATGTAACGCTGAACAGCTTGATATGTTTTTAATTCTTATTATTATTATTATAGTTCAGGGTAGGTATAGAAATTCAAAATGAAAAATACCCAATCCAGATATACTCGAATCAAGAATTCAGACGTCTTACGTCACGGCTGACGTTACACATTTGTTTTTTTGTCAACGTAATTTTCGATATTTGGTGGCGTTAAAAACAATGTTTTATTGCAATTTAGTGCAATATATGATGCATGCTTTTAGTGTAGTATATAGTTTTACTACTATCAGTTGCAGTTTCTTAAATATTTTGATGAAAATTTAATGAATTGTTCATTTGTTCGTATGACGTAAGTCGTTTGAATTCTTGTCGCGAGTATATATGTGTATTGAAAACAATAGAGAAAGTTTTTAACACATGCTGTGAAAGTAAAAATTAGGTAGAAAAATGTATGTTTTCTTCGAAAATAATGTGATAAAACAATTTGGTAAGTTGTAATTTTGATTACCTGATAAAATAATGTGATATAACAATTTGTTAAGTTGTAATTTCGATTACCTGATATGGATAATGAATGCAGCAAAGCTAATTTATGGAAAAAATCCAAGTTCTGTATAATAATTCTGTATTTTTAAAAGTGCGGACTCACCTTTAAAAATAATAGAAGTTAATTCCCTTACACCCTGTACTGTAATTGATAAGTACTAATATTTTTCACAACAGTCAAAAGTGGAATTTGTAATAGTAATAATGAATGATCTAAAAATAAACTAATGCAAAACAAAACTAAGTACAGAAAACAAATTAAGAACAAGCCCAGTTCAATCAGACACCTAATATGGGAACTAAATTTACCTGATTTAGTTCCTATTGAAGCATGAATATGAAAATAATTTTTTGCAACAGTAAAGACGACACTGATAACAATTACATCTAACATGCCAAAGGTATAATAAGCAAGTTTGATATCAATTTTTTCACAGGAGTATTTATCAAAAAAATTTGACGGGGTTAATTTTTTTTACTGGTGACTTACCTACACAGTGTAAGAAACTAATCTAAGGTGAACTCTAAAGAATTTCTATTGAATTATATGCACTATAATAGGTAAAATGATGCAACAAACCGATGAAGTTGCAACAGTATGATAATAAAAAAAAAATGTTATTAACCCACCTTACTTTATGTAATTAAAAAATTTTTAAAACATAGAATAGTTGTAACTTTATCAGTGAGAACAAAGCTGCTCGTATTTCTAACAGAGCCCAATTCCAAGAAGGTTATCAACAGTATTTTTATATACTATGTAACAACAGACTATGTAAAAATTAAAATAATTTCACTCACCGGTGATAGAACACAGCAGACGAAGAGTAGTGTTGGTGGTACCTTGATACTGGTTGATCATACCTTGCGAATGTGCTTTCGGCGCTGGCATACTTAAAGTTATAGCTTTGTGGAATTTTCGCCTTCTTGGTTCAACAGTGACAATCGGCGAAACTGCAACTCCATGGCCAAGTAATTTCGATACTAATTCAGGTTCGATGGCTTGTGCCTAGAGATGAAAATATTAAGTATTTGTTAATGCTTTATGTGAACAGCCTCAATCATACCTGCAATCCAACTCTAATTTTCTTGGTAAGCGCGTTGGGTGGGAAGACAGCTTGAACTAACGGTACTGCAGTACTAGAAACAGTACCACCGTCAGGGCCAATCGCATGAACTTCTTGTCTAATGCGAGACACAACGGCAAAGTAATGGGGAAAGTCATTTGTCAGAATCCTTGTGATGCGGTTGGTATGTAAATCTTCAATTTGGCTCAATTCTGAAACAAATTTAGTAATAAACGGGTTTTTATTTACATTTTTTTTATGTATTTTAATATTGTGCCTTTAACAATATTCGAGCCTCACTTGATCATAAGCATTATGGAACCAATCTTACATTGGTGGTATTAACTCAAAATTCCCTGAAGAGGAAAGAATGTTCATATGGGGTATATTGTTGAAGGTACTGTATAACTTGCCCCGGTTGTTAACAGTTCAGCCAAGCATAATTTTACGACTAATATTTAAATAATAGTAATAACACTTTCAAACCTGTTTTATTAAAAAAAAATCTCGACAAGAACAAAATATAAACTTTTAACTTAAATACTACAAAATATTACTACGCATGATGTGTTAATGACAAGTTTTTTATAAAAAAACATTAAGATTGGTGGTTCAGAATATTCTGGCCGGTTGGTCAAATGCATAGTAGGTTAAAAGTTTGTAGCATTTTAAAACAAAATTAAATCGCAATTGTTGACAAAGTGAACAGATATTTTCTTTAAAAAATGGCATGTGGTGTGGCATTAAGTGACGATATGTTATAATCAATTGTTAAAGGGTCACACTAGATGCAACTCGTACAGCTCGCATTTCACTATAACCGCATGACTTCTCTTACATTTTCCACTTTGCCTGCCTCGTATCTCTCATCGTGTGATTCTATTTGAACATAAGCGGTTACTCAACACTTTCTTGGTTCCAAATTTACAAAATTATTATCAATTATTTTCAGAAACAGTGTACATAAATTAAAACAATAATTAAGCGTTTCTAGGATGTTCATTCATTTTGTTCTCTTTATGTTCTAAACCTTAGTTTGATCGTCCTCTCCAGGAATATAGCTTATACAGGGTGAACCTTAAATAAGTACAAATATTTTAACCAGCAGTATAGTTCTCTGTGAAAAACGCATAATTAATAGTTTTTCTACAAAAAAATCAGAAGTAAGTCAAATTTTAAATAAATTTCGTGATTTTTCAATAAAAACCTTGTTGAGGACCGCTGACCAGACGATGTTTATGAGTCACAAGTGTTGCAGATTGAATGCGTGGTTTAGAGCGTGACCAGTGTACACTATGTCTTGGCTTCAAGAAAGTTGTAACCTCTATGTATACATTTTATTAGTAAAGTTGCAATACCTATAACTCTGTCATCTTCATTTCATGACGTCACATTTGTCAAAATAAATATAAATTGCGCTATATTGCAATTTCAACCTAATGCAATGTAGGAATACATACTTAGAGGTTAGAATTTAAAAATAATAATAAATAATTGACGCACAAATTTTACTTTAATGTGTGAAAACCATAGTTTTTCGCTATTCTTCATAAAATAACTTAAGGAAATAGTTTGTGTCTCTTTCTAGTAGTGTGGTATTAACTTGTGAAATGTGAATACCTGTGTAAATACTTGTCTTTTCAGTATGTAGATAAGCCTTTACGCATGTTTATGTATAATTTTACAAAGTAATGTCATTAATACTTTAATTGGAAGTCGGTATCAGATATCAAACTTGCGGAAATTAATTTTTTAATCGTTTATGATAATGTCAGTTAAAAAGTTAAAATTTGGGTTAATATTACTGCATAGTGTACTACCTATCCAATTTTTCTTGTCTTATCACTTAAAACAAGTATTTTTTAATTCAATCTATGCAGACTTACATTAAAAAAATATTTATTTTAAAGACAATATGACAACCTCGCCTTGAATGGCCATTATGTTTTGTCAGTGCTCTGTTCTATCTCATCAGCGACCCTCAAAATGTGGGTATTTAAAAAAAAAATTTATATCTCCGTAAATATTGGACATTTTTAAAAATGACTTTCACTAAACTATGGCAAACTACACCTGCAGTTAAAATACTTGTACTTCTTTAAGGTTCACCCTGTATACGGTCTACCGGCTGCGGAGGTCAAACCCAAAGCGATCTAGTCACCTCGATTCAAGTACTAACGCCTTAAACCGCACGACCACCGACCGGTCCTTAAAATATATAAGTAATGTTTAATTAATAAAATCATAAATAAGTTTCAAAAAAATTACAAATTATTTTGACATTTGTTTTATGATCTACAACAAAACAAACTTTGGTTTCTTTGACTTCCTTAATAACCAACAGTTTTGACAGAGTTGTTACTTTTATTTAAACATTAGTCATAAAATTGTGAAAACTATTTACCTTCTCCATCAAAACTATGATTAAGAACATCTTGTATAGCCTCCTCGTTTGCTTCCAAAGTATGCTCCTTCCACGTTTCACCGTTGTCTGAGCGCAGGACAATTATTTCACGCTGTTTGCCTCTTAGAGAAGCAAAATGGGGAACCTCTATAATCACAGGTCTAAAACGATACGATATTTCCACACGTTCATTTTTCAAGTTAATTTTATCTTACCCTAAGAATTTGGCACCAACTGGGCCTAATTCCAGGAGTCGGCTTGCCAAAGCCTCGCCTTCCATCAAAGGAGGGGGATGTGGAGTTCTTTGTGGTCGAACGTATCGGCAAGTTATTCGAGTTGGACTTGCTGCACACCTCGGTGGAACGATAACTCTCACTCCGGAGTGTCGGCATCCTCGCATAGCTCCACCCCGAGCATCCACAATAAAGGACACTAAGAAACTATTGAGAAAATATCAGTTAAGATATTCAAATGGCGGAAAACAATTTGAATTTATTTATATTAATTCTACAAAAATTGTGCAAAAAAATTTAAAAAGTTAACATATTTATGGCGATATAGAGAAACAGCAAAGTGATAGATCCATCCCCTTTATTTATTTTAAACATTATTAAAGCAAATTAAAAATATTTTGTAAACTAGTAATTTTTATATTTCCAATGAAAAAAGTGGAGCCCTTTAAAAAATGTCTGTAAATAGAAAATAACAAGCATGATAATGTTCTCCATTTGATTTTTTCTTTTATTAAACATTAAATCTCTCTGAATTTCGCATTACGTTATTTCATATTTCTTGTGATGTTATTTACAGTCTTGTAATGATTTTACCTACTACAAAATCATCGCTTGCTAAATTGTAACACCTATGTTTTATCTAGTCTGGTCATTGCCTTGTTTCAGTGATTTTCCATGTGCAGCTGTACACTACAGGACTTGTGACATACTGTGTCAATTCTTTTAATCAGTAATTTGATGTTTCTTAGAAATTATGAAAAATGTCAAATATCTGTTGAGGTATGTTTCTGTTCATGTATCATTTTTAAATTTATAAATTGATACACACCACCTTAAAGAACTGTGGTATTGTGTTTTTCATGATGAAAGAGAAAGAGCAAGATCATTAATATGAATGTACCCAGTTTTCTTGAAAAAGTTAAATATATTGTAGATAAAAGCACTATGTGTGGAGTAAGATCAGTGTCAGGTATCAGTGTCACATATATTTTAGTTTTAAAATAACAGATAAAAAATATAATCATTTTTATGCACCACATTAGATAAGTACTGTTAAAAGATAAGCTATTGCAGTGTCAATATGAAATGTCAAATTCTGACAGTTACGACCTGATACCTGATATATTTATGTTGACAAATACTAACACTGGAGTCGCTACACTACAGATTTGTCATGGCATGGCAACTAAAACTAAATAGATAATTACAGAATTTTAATTCGAAATTCACTGAATTGATAGACAAATATTGCACAGGTGACGCAATTTAGCAGATGAATGCAAAATTTTACAGATATACTAGTTGAGTTTTCATCTTATTTAAAATAATCACAACATAAATAGTGATAAATATTAAGCAAGTTATTCACACTGCCTACTCTACTAGTTAAGCACTATCTGTACACTGTACATAAAACTTACTTCTTCCAACTCGGGGCACTGTTGATAACACGAAAAACAAAGGAATATTGTTAATTCTATGCAAGCATTATAGTAGGTAATCATTTCGGAACTTGGATAAATTAAAGGGTAAGTAAAAATTCAATTTCAATAATAACAAACCTTTCAGATAAATTAAAACTATTCTCAATGGAAATATAATACAAAAAAGTGATGCGTTCACTGAAATTGAATTTTATGGAATATCTATATATACATATACATACATCACAACCACTTATATACATTATATACAGACAAAAATATGTACAAAATTTCAATTTCATTCTTTTAATAAAATTTTAGTTTGAATAACGTATTTTATGAAGCTAAATATATCTTAAATTTTACTGGCAAGTATATTAAATATATTTTACCATCTAATTCTCTTCATCTGCATTTCAATACTTCTAACAGGAATATATTACACTAACTTTAAAACTTGTTATTACACTTTATTTTTGTTGGAATAGAAACAAAGTAAACATTATTTATTGTGAGCCATACGATAATTAACTATATATATGTGTACATAGTTATTTTACAAGCAAATTAGGATTTTTTTATCCTCTTAAAATAATATATGTCATTACTATTAAGTATGTAAAAAATATCCATCCCATCAAAATGAAAATGTATGTAGTATTTATTTGTTAATAAACAATAACATATTAAAGGCATACAAATATTTAATATATAGTTTAAAAAAATAATTATAACAAAAAAAAAATATTTTTATGTTTGTGAGTATTCTCGAATTCTTCTGTTTGGCAATATTAAATATATTCATAATTGCAGTCTTTAATATATTTATTTATTGCATATTATTATTTAAATTAAATGTTATTTAAAACCTTCAAGATAACATCTTATTTACAAAAAAGATAAAAGTATTTAAAAATAAGCAACTCAAAAATACAGAAAATGTACTTACAAGACACATTCATTGGCAACATTCATACTTTGGGGTAGTTAAATTCTACAAAATTCCTCACTCCGTTTGCAGGTGCTTTTTTTAATAAAAGTGAATGATACAAAAAAAAACACATGGGAAAAAAACCTTCAAATATTAAATAAATTCAACCTACAACTTGTCCCAGTAAAAATATTTAGTAACCATAACCACGTTCTTAAGATAGTAGCTATATTTTTGTTTAATATATAAATAATTTACCAAGTAAAACAAAAACAAAATGTAACATTGATATTAATGCTTAATGAGAATATACAGTGTGTAGATGATATGAATAGCTACTTTCTTGCTAGTAGTGAGATTGAGTAATCGGCTGCAAATAAAATTATATCCAGGTGTCATGTATTAGCTAAAACTGTAAAGGGTCACAAGTGTTAATAGAGTGCAGCATTCAGTGCATATATCTCGGGTACTATGGGGAGTACCACAAAAAAAGTACCTTTCTCTGCACAGGCCTGGTCCATGGCTTTTGGGACCCAATAGGTTCAATGAATATTCTAACCGCGTCCACTCTCCACTGCATAAGCTTAAATACATACATACTAACTACTTAGGCCTCGGTTTGGGGAGAGGGCGAACTTCTAACATAAACTAATGGGAGATTTTGGTCATATATCAAGACAGTTTAGAAAATAAACTATTTGTAATTACACCATGTAATTTGATATCACATGTGACTGACACAGAAAAAAATTAAGTAAATGTATATGAACACCTACTGATAATATTTTACATTATATCTGAGTACCAGATATGGGTGTACTAAAAAATGAGTGAAACTTTATCAACTATAAATTATTGTCGTCATGTTTTCGGTACTTATTATTATAAGTTTCAACAAAACATGTATATATATTTATATTATATTTATATAACCTGTTTGTATAGTTCTCATAAATTTTTTTATTCATATTTTTTCACACTTCATGCATTATTCAGAAACGATGATCAATAAAAACATACAAAAAATACATTTACAAATATGAAACAAGAAACAATTTATTTCATAATCAACAAAAAAATCTTTCACTTTTTGTTTTTTTTTAATAATAGTATTTGTCCAATAATTTTCTCCAAATATTTTGTAGATATTAATAAATCAAAATAAAAGATTCAAATTTACCATGTTAAGGGTATAGATTATATTAATTATTATACCCAATCTTCAAAAATCTAGAAAGTAACTAATAATGAATAATTTTTATCAGACCTTAAACTTTATTTATCGCAGTATCAATACTGTGCTGTTCTCTATGCACAGTGATACGACTGTGGATACGGTAAAGGCTCAATCAAACTGATGTCTGATGCGTTCTCTATCTCTATTTATTGCATTAAGAAAATACTTTATTAGTGTGCGAAACTGTGCACTTGATTGTACTTGATTTAGCCGCCAATAGAATAAGCGTAGGCACTGGATGGTACACGTAATGTATAGCTACATTAAATTTAAAAATAAATTAATACAACTGTGAAGTTTTTATGCACAATAACAATAAAAAATTGATCAAAATGATAATTCTAGTAAATAAAGCATTTTTAGATTGATTTTCTACAGGATTAAAAGCGCCTTCTGGAAAAGGATAAATATTAATAGTAACACATATTGGAAGCGATATGGGATTTTTAGAAAATGGTTTGCATATTTTTTAATCACGTAGGAAGTCAGATTGCTATGAAGATACGAATAGCGACTTATTTGAAAAATGGCTTGAATCATATGTAGAATCAGGAGAAATTGTTGCGATGAATAACGCACCTTTTAGCAGAAGGGTTGAAAAGTTACCGACATCAGCATAGAGGAAAGCAGATATTACGAAGTGATTAAAATTAAAGAATACTGAATATACAGATACAATGCTAAAAGGGCAATTATTATAAATTGTCCAATACATGAAATATGTAGTGGACATGATGGCCAAAGCTTGAGAAATTCATATATTCCATGTACCGCTATACCACTGTGAATTAAATCAAATAGAATTAGTTGGGGCACAAAAAAAATAATTAGCACAAAATAACAATACCTTTAAATTAAGTGAAGTGAAATTATTATTACAGACGGCTATTAATCATGTCACTGCTGAAAAAGATCTTATCTTAAAAAAACATCTAAATTGACATGCCGATACGAGACAAAAGCTTGAAATTTGCAAAGAACTCTTCATTTTTATTATTTAATGGCTCGAAATTGGCAAAAACTGTTCAATCATTGTATCTAGTGAAAATAATAGGTGTCATGTAATACAATTACTTTGAATGTATTTTTTGTAAATTTTTTTATATTCGAACACCCTCTAAACTGGTACACCTATGAACTGTTGCTCTCTGCATGCTTTGCCCATCACACCAGTCCTGAAGCTAGTGATGAGTTTCTAGATTTTTGTAGATTGTGCATATAATGCTATATCCTAAATCCCTTCATAGTCATTTTATATAGGGTGTTTCTGAAATAAGTATATTTCTTCAAAGAAGTAACAAAGGGATACGAAAATACATAAAATTGTTAAATTAAAGAAACAGAAAATGTTGAAACCAATTCTGTTATGTAGTGTTAACAGTTCAAAAAAAAAAAATTATTATCTTTCACCACTGTTAAGTGGGTTTACATAAGTTAGAAATATTGAAAATTGTTTATTTTCCTTTTGAAAGAACGTACTATTTCACTATTTAATAAATCCATTTTTTCTCAACAGAATTAGAACCTTATATTTATTATTATGTTCTTATACAAATATTCCATGCAAATATTTATACTCGTTACTTTATCATTTCGATACTGCAAATATAAATCTGCAACTGCCAATCTACAAGTTATATTATATTACACGCCCCATCAAAAACTTTTTTAATAATACTACTATTATACTGAATTAGCAGCTGCTTTTAGTATCATCATATTCTAGAATTTACAAAAAAACAGATATTATAGATTTGCTAAAACTGTGTAAATAATGACTAAATGTTTTCCAATATTACACATGTACATATGTACAAAACAAACATATTTCTAGAGATTAAGGTTGGTTAAATAAGTATACCAATTAGAAAAAACATAAACTATAATCTTATTTATTTAAGATCGAGTTTATCTAATGTATATATCATGTATACAACACACCAACTTAAGGAAAAAATATTGATCAGAACCTAGAAATTAAAAATAAAATTGTTACATAAAAAACTGTCTTGATACTGTTCAATTTTTACCTACAAAAAATGTGACATTACCACAAATAAGTAATCAATACACCTCTTTCAATGACAGTTAATTTTAGAAGCTGCAAAATACATTTTTTCCAATTTTAGAGTAAGCACACTGCATTTTGGATCAAGGGGTAAAATGATAAAAGAAATCTGCCAACTTACCCTGCTGTGATGGGTTGCCTATTGATATCAACATTGTCAGGTGCAGAATAAGCATTAGATGCATAATACTCCTTCACAGTATGAGGTACTATAATGAGTTCACTGCTGATATGCGATGGTGCTGAAATATAATTACAGATTACTATTTAAATATTACATAAACGTCTAAAGCGATATTTACCTATCGAGTTTCTGTTATGTTCACTTTTCTCGTCGTTGGTGACATCCAGTCGCATAGAATCATCACCAAGAGACTTCATATCGTCAACGGTCATGTAGTTGTATTGCTGTTTATCACCCAACAGTGGATCATCACCTGAACAAGAAGAGAAAATTTATGCTAGCTCTCTTCAAAATCCACACCAATTAAAACAAAATTACATAAATGTGTCTCATAAGTGATAAAACACTTGAATGTATTGATGCTATTGAGATAAAGAGTAATATATAATATTGATAAGAAGTTATAATTAACATAAATAGATATGTGCTGTTTCAAAGTATAAAATTACAATTACAGTAATAAAATTAGTAATCAGGATTATATAAGACCCAAAAATATATAATAAAATGCATTTTTTATTGGAATTCTCTCTCTCGCTCTCTCTCCCTTTAAATTCTATGGTACAGAGCAGACTTTTTTATTTATTGAATTAAATATATCTACTAATAAACAAAAAATGAAAATAATTATTATATTAAACACATTAAACACTATCGATAAGTCCTGAAAAATGGTTTGTGAAGAGTGTATGATTGAACAAAGTGAGTTATACAGGGTGGTAAAGATTTAATTGGAAAATATCACCAGCAATTTTTAAAAAATTGTGGAAAAGAACTACATCCATAAATGTCAACATAATATATTTATATTTATAGCTTTTGTGCCCCTTATTTTATCTTAAAGGTAGAGTAACTATAATAATTTTTTAACCACAAACATCCAAAAAGACAAATTGAAAAATAAATGTTTTTTTTTCATTAGTATTATCTAGCTAAATTATTTTTATATTAGATAATTATTGACCTTGTCAATGGAGTTATTATTTTTAGTGTACCTAAATATTTGGTATCAAACCTAAATGACTTAATATGTAAAAAGATATTGATTAGAACTAGCTTAATACTTTTAAAATAATGAATACAAACTTTCCTAGGGCATAGAACAAATGGCCTATTGTTGCATTTTTAATTCAACTGTGAAACTAAGTGACAGAGAGCGTAATTGCAATGGAAAATAATTTCATTAATTTTGTGATATGTTATTTTAAAGTGTTTAAAGTTATTGTCAATGACCTCTATCACTGACCTAGTTTAGGTGAACACCTGTTGCGATATGCTAGCGTGGTAAACGGGTAAAATAACAAACGACATTAAATTGGCAAAATAACAATTGCCAGAATTTCAAATTATATTTATTTTAGTTTATTGGTTTACAACTTCTTGTGTAAAATATATGATTTTATTTACTGAAATCAAAATAGAATATGTATAATGCAATGTCAAGTTTTATTTATAATAAAATTTAAAGGATTTGAATTCACAGTAATCTGTTCAGCAGCGTTATATAAAAATTTCAAAAATAGGATTAAAATAGTTCAGTTTCCTTAACGAAATTTGAGAAAAACTTATGATATGTGTTTCTATCCAAATATTTAATTTCGTTTGAAGTCGAAAAAACCAACTGTTTGCAAGGAAATAGAGATTTAAATTTTTTTTGGGCACACTGCTGAATCTGATGGTGCCTTCATAAACAGGGGTCTTAGAGAAAGAGAGGGAGAGAGAGCGAGAGAGGTAGAGGGATAGAGAGAAGGCGGAGAGAGAGAGAGGAAGATAGAGGGGGAGGGAGAGAATGTCAAACATCAAGAAAGCTAAACTGACAACGTGGCGACCATTCAAATTACCCTGAAAGCAATAAACTCGACATGTATTTTTTTAAGTAGTATCACTCCCTACATTTTCTGCAGGGAGTTTCCGGACACCCTGTATATACGACTGCTTGACATTTGTAAACCAACTCCAACGACTTCATCAGCCTGCATCAACAATCTCCTAGAAGTTTGTGAAAATGAGTTTTTGAATTTCGAATGTTTTTCATGTCAGAAACTATGCAATTTATAGTCTACATCTCTACAAAACCTTTTGCTTAGAATTAGATCATCACCTGGTATCTTGATAAAACCTTAATCACTATGTATAATACAAAACAAGTGCTAGTAACTATATGAGAGTTTTCAGAAAACTGCATGCCCAAGGTAAAATTATGTGTTTTTAACAACAAACGTAAGACAATAAAAAGAGGTTACATTTCCATTTCATTTAAACCAAACTTTCTCATTTTAAAAGTAAATTTATGAATTGTTTAACTCTTTTTCAAAAAGTATTATAAACGACTTAGTTTATAAAGAAAATTTACAAATATTATATTGAAAGAAGATATCAAATGTTTACTGAAGTTACTTAATGTGTAAACATCAAGTACCTTAAGTAAAAATTGTTTTCTAATATTACTTATCACTAAATAAATTGCCACACGTTAGGACATAAGCTAAAAGAAGCTATCTACTACAACAGGTGTTAGTTAGATGAGGAGGAACAGACAGTGGGACTTACGTGTGTAGGTCATGTGTCCCTGGTAGAAGGGTAGATAGACGTGCTGAGCATGCGTCGGTCGACCATAAGCCACAGGAGGCTCGTCCACTCCGCCTGCATGCAACCAACCACCACCCTTAGCGGACACACGCTCATGGTTTTATTAAATCTATCCCATACCACCCAATATCTTTGTATGACCGAATATACCGTTTTAAAATATGAATTTAAAACCAAGAATTTTTGACGAAAAAAAAATATACTCTGTTCTTTTTTAGCTTAAATTCTTAATTTAAAAATAAGCATGATTAAAATCGTCATTAAATTATGATTTATCAACAAATTCAAATAAATAATAATTTAAAAAATCTGATTTTCATATGCTGCCTAAAATTAATTTAATAATTCTATTTAAAAGTAGATAGTGTAGGAAATGATAACATGCACAAACATGCTTTTGTAACTTCAAAATTTATTTGAAGAATTTTTGAGTAATAGGTACAAGAAATTTTGTCAAATGCAGTTCTTAGTTCAACTACTATAGATAATAAGAGTTAAAGATAAAAAAATTGTGTATCTATTGAAGGCACATATTAACAAAACATACAAGGTGATTCAGAAATACTAGGAAAAATATTAAGTATATAATCTGTATGAGAAATTATTTGATTCGTATTTTTTTGTTTTCCTGAATTTTAATTTGGGCCTAAAATTGTCTTTTTTGTGAATATCTCCGGAACCCCTAATTTCCAGATCTCTGATTTTACACTTGTAGGTAAAATTGATAATAAAAAATCATAGAGTATATCATTTCTATTAATTCCGTTTCTTTGGTTAAAGTAGAAACTAATGAAACTTTCTTATTTGTACTTGAACCTGGCTGAAATGGCTAGTTCATAATTCAATGTACTAAACAAAGCCGTATTGAAAATATCTATTACACTGTAAAGTTGTTATTAGGTATGTACTTTGTAAAAATGTGATCAATGTTAAATTTTTAGATTAAATATATATAATATGTAGTATCTGTGTATTAATTTGACAAGCTCAAACTCGAAAATCTCGGGAACAAAGCTAGCGGCATTCCGGGATTTTTGGGACTGAAAAATAGTAGAATCTCGGGATCCCGAGATTGACAGCCCTATCATTGACAAACTTGAAAAATTATGAATATATAAAATGGAAAAGGTGGCTTGAAGATAATTCAAACAGATGTAAGTGACATATCGAAAATAGCACCATAAAATGAGATTTTTTTGTAGAATACCAAGGCTTAAATGAAGAAAACATTTGTACTAGCATTTAGAAAAATATTCGTCTTGTGATATCAATTATAGACTCTACATCTTGTTTCTTTTCAGATGCATTTGCCAATGGTTGCATACGAAAGCACCCTAATGTCATACTTTCTATTTTTAGAAAACTCAATATATTGAGATTATTCTCAATATATTGGCTTTTCTCTTAGTACTGTGATATTTTTATGCATTTATTTACATTCCACTACTAATTTAGGTAGTAAAAGCATGTTAGTTCAGTCATAAGCGTCACACGTAGTATTGAAAAAAGGGACCAGTTTTTTAAAAAATAACATTTGCAATTCTTTTAGATAATTTTTATGGGTTCTTATTCAGCTTTGTTAGAAACTTCTCTGTACCAAATTTTGGCAATCTACATTTAACAATTCTATACTTTTCAATGAATACCTTAAGCATTATGTCGTCTTTCAGACCCCTAATATCGAATTTCAATCACAGGCATTCGATATGAGATTCAAAAGAGTACTAAATTTGAATGAAATATCTTTAAAAGTATTCAAGACATGAGCAAGTTTTTTTTACGTTTGCCTATCTGTTAATTTTAAAACTATTAGTGAGACAGTAGGATCCCATCAACCATAATAATCTTTACATTTATTAGTGTATTAAATATTTTTTCTATAACGATATTATTACATAACTAATCGTTCTTCATTATGTGTCTTATCATGAAACTTTCTAAATAACATGTTTCACACGAGGCAGGGGTCTAAAATCGGCGACATAAATGTTTGAGATATTTATTGAAGTAAAGCGTTGAAGGTAGAATGCCAAAATTTGGTATAGGGAGATTTCTAACAAAGCTGAATAAGAATCAGTTAAAAATAATTTCCTAAAAAAATTGCTAATATAATTCTACATGCCACACCTAACTAAGTTACCATATCATAGTGTCAAAATAGTAACTTTATAAGTATATATAAGCTACGAAAAACAATTGGATAACAAGCAAGTCGCCCTTGTAAGCAAGTTACAAGGACGACTCTATGGAGTTAAATCTTTGATAATAGGTTGCCAAAATTTAGACAGAGAAGTTTCAAATGAAGCTGAATAAGAATACATCAAAAATAATTTCTTAAAGAAATCACAAATGTTATTTCGGTTCCCTTGTTCCTATAACTAAACACGGTTTTACAACCTAAATCGCTAGTGGAATGAGAATAAATATGTACATAAAAATATGAAGAGAAAAGTCAAGATATTGAGAATAATAGTATGTTTCAACTTTAGCAACATTTTTTTATTTTTTTTTGGAAAATTAAACTTCAAATAAAGTATTGCTTTTTTTGTGTACAATAAAATGTTGCTTCAAATGCAATTGTAAAGAGTTTAGAAGGAAAAGTGCCCTCTGTGGTACTTGACAAAATTACTTTTTTTTACTAAACCAAATTCCATTAAAATCGGCTCAGAGGCTCTGAATATATTTGCAAGAAATAAAATTTTAAGTTCAATAAAGATGCCGTAGGGCCTCTAAAAATGAGAAATCGGAAAAATAAAAAATACTGGCCAAATAATTTGTCATAGATTCTGTACTTATTTTTTTTGTCTTAATATTTCTGAATCACCTTGTCTATGTATATAAAAAGTTTCTATTAATTCATAATAGTACAAAATTCCCAGAAAGTTCAAATTTTTTAATAAATATCATCAATTTTATATACAGGGTGAGTCAGTCATAATGTCATTAATTTTAACCACGTATTTGGGAGGCCTAATAAAGGCAGAAAATCGAAAAAAAATAATTTTTACTCGACCTTTAAAAAAATAAACAAATCACCCTATAAAAATCAGTAACACGACGCTCCTGGTACGCTACGAACTTTCTGATGGCGCACCCGACGAAAATCTATTGCCACAGACTTGCCGTATTAACCATGGATGCCACATTTACATACATAATCATATCGTCTAACACATCAGCGTGTTATTCAAATTTACCTCCATTTATCACTCTGCATTTCCCACATTTCTTCCCCCTCAAATTTGTAGATCATGCCACACATTTGGAGGGGGGATGGAGAGAATACAAGCAGTAAGCAGTAGTTTGTTTATTTCGGTCTAACCTCACGTATTTGGCATAAATTCACAACGCATAATTTTACAAATTCGAATATGTGGAAATGGTAGTGTTATACGGAGAATGTTTACAAAATGCGACTGAATTTTATTAATAAAGTGCTATGGATCTAATAAATGCAGTTTCACTTGAAATGTGGGCTGTAAACAGGTTAGTATCATACTACTTAAAAACAATACATTTCTAGGCTAGATGTACGTAATTACAAATTGTACATCTGGTTATGTAAAAGGTTAATTGTACTTACGAGTAATACTAAAATTCATATTTATTTGTAAAACGAGTGAAAACGTAATATCAAAATTATTAAACTGTAATAACCTAACATTCGAAAACATTTATTTATTATCTACATTTGTTTTTATTAACAAATAAATCAATATTTAAGGAAAATTCATTCATGTATCTAGATTTAAAAAAATAGTTTTACTCCTTGTCGTTAAATAACAGTACAAAAACTAGGTAACTAGGTTATTGACCTAATAATACGGTAGGTCAAGGTCAAGATTAACTCTCGATAACTTAGATTAGCGGCGTGCCATTTCGGTCTTGGACAGTTTTCTGTCGACAACACGATGGTTTTTTATTAAGTACTTACAGAGATTATAAATACACTAGATAATCATCATCCATGTAGTTACTGGACGCGGTAAAAATGGATGCAGAAATTGATTAGTGTGGATGCAGGCCACCAATGCTCTCCTAGCGTTAGTGTATCTCATTCGGTTTTTTGTTGTTACATCTGCCAGCAATTACAGGCCTATTCGGATTGCTCGGACGACCCTTTTCTACCTGCACCAGAGATTGTGTATTTATAATCTCTGGGTAGTGCCCTGCCATCTCAGGCGAGGGTCCCGCTTAACCGCACTACAACTACTACTACTGGTTTAAAGAATTATATACATTTCTGAATTCGGCATGCCACCGACCTCTACATGGAACTTATGAAACTATTTTCACCGCGTCCAGTAACTACATTTACGGTGATTATCTAGTGTATTTATAATCTCTGGTACTTAGTATTTAAACACAAAACACTTTTCAGCTTCTCAATAATTTACCCATTGGGTATAGGTTTTTTATGTAATGTACGTAAATGGTTTATTACTCAGTTTATTATTAGACACGTTGGAGTTTTGTTGCAGTCATAACAGCTACATTTGCTCAGAGAAAAATCGACACGCGAGTGTACGGGTATCGCTTTGATTGGGCCGTATTTTCTACAGGAAAACCTGAGGGACCGCACTTTGCAATTTTTAATAGAATTATTTGATTATTATTATTTGATTTTATTGGGTATTAACAATTTAAATTATTATTGGCTGAAGTTGAACTGAGCAAGAAAAATGATATTCGCAAATAGTCAGTACAACCGCTTATTTGTGATGTCTAAAACCTAGGTGGGTAGGTACTATATAGAAAAATATTACAACTTGACAACATTGCATCAGGTCGATATCCAGTTGAACTGTGAGCTGTAACCGACCAAGGCTGTGACCGGTCAGTGACAGTCTGAAAATGGGGTTTAAATAATGATTTGAAAATATTTTTTTTCGGCGTAAATATGCATTTAGATTTTTTTTAATCACGTATTCGCATTATACTCATTATTCCCTATCTCCTCTTAAAATTAATGACATTATGACTGACTCACCCTGTATTTTTTAACCTATATGATTCTATTAAAGTAGAAATCTAATGCAGAGCATATTTCTTTATATAGGACGTGAAAAATATAAAAACCCGAGTTAAAATTATAATTTTAGGCTACCTACCATATTTATTTAATGTTATATAATGTTAAATACATTGGTTAATTAATCTACCACATGGCAAATCAACATAAAAAATGCTTAAGGGAAATGCAAAACAAAATAGCACCATCTGCGCATCAGTCTATATCATAAATAAGAAATGTGTCAATGGAATTAAAAAAAATTGTAATAGATTTTGCGTATAATTCTATTACATCTTTTATTTTATTTTTATTAGACTCAAAATTTATAATAGAGTCGTTTCGCATTTTTTAGAAATCATTTTAAAATGATTTGTGTAACATATTCAACAAGTATTTTGTCTAAAATGAAGTATAAAACATTTAATCACAAATTGCCATGCCAATATTTTTTTAGTAACTGTAAAGATAATTACACAATCACCATTCCAACAGGCACCAGCAATGCTATTTAGAATATCGTAAATTCACACATAAACAATTAACCATCACTGTTGGTCATTGTTGGCACAACTAACATAAAAACATAAGACATGACAGATAATAAATTTTCTTAATTTTGAATACATTAGTAAAAATTTCATCATTTAGCTATGCTGTAATATTATTTTAATAATTAAAAGTAATTTAATTAACTTTACAAGTATTGTGCCTATAATAACAATTTATATAGAATTTTTTTTACTGAAACGACCCTATTACTCGAGAAGAAATAAATCTATTTTTGATATTAACAATTTTAAATTACAGAATTTCTAGAAACGTTAACTATACAAAAGTTAAATTTCCACTTTTCAATATTTTTCAAATTTTTTGCATTTCTGGAGTATAAAAACAACCACTAAGAAAAACAAACACAAACAAAACAAAAAATACCTTACAAAATACATTGACTGATATTAATTTATTTGGCACAGATAAGCGACAAATAATATCACACAAAATCCCCACTATTTCTAAAGCTAATATTAATAATTAATGTCATACTAACCGCCTTCATCCTCTGAATCAGACATGAACGTTTCTTGCATAGCCTCTGGAGCAACTACCTTGTATTTTTCCTCTATGTTTACTGTCGTCGTGGTGGTAATATTTATTTCTGTAACAACTTTCAGCTCTTCGACCACACTGATGTATCCAAGTTTATTTGCGATTCCGAGAGCTGTTTGGCCACTCTGAAAAAGTAATTGCAAACTAAAAATATTTGCTATATTTTTTAACTGTTTCTAAATGTTAACCAATTCTAAATGTTTGTACATTTTTTTTTTAGTATCTAGCAGTGGCGTGTTTACCATGTCCTTTAGGGAAGCACAGATCCTATATTAAAAATTAATTTTGGTTTTAGTCACAAATTTATTTGCTTACGGCTGTCATATGCTATGAGGAATCAGCTTGCAGTACCATATAAGTAGTAAAAATTAGGGAAGATCACTGTTTTTTTTATGTTCTATCCTTTACCAAAGTTATAAATAAAAAAACGGAGATGCTTGAAAAAAATTAAATATGAAGCAGATCAAACTTCATTTATTACACTATAATTTTAGATAAAACTACTGCTTTTGAAGATAAATTTTGGGAAAATGTTAATGAAAGCAAGTAGTAAATATTTACCTATTTTAGGAACATCTTTCTAAAAGTACATCAATGATACTAGTTTATAGACATACGCTAAAATTCTTAAAATAAGTTGGCCTAAAATAAGTGCTTACGTTTGTTACAGCGTTGGGATCTGCTTTATTCTTCAACAACAGGCTAATGACGAGGACGTGTCCCTGTTGTGCGGCTTGATGCAATGGAGTGTAGCCTGCTGACGTAACAGGGTTAACTTCGGCTCCTTGTTCAATGAGAAGCCGTACCATGTTGACGTGGCCATGGTGGCAGGCGACGTGTAGGGGCGTGTAGCCTTGTTTCGTTTGTGCATCTTTTTGTGCACCGGCTTTCAGCAGCAATTGAGCAACTGGAACTCTGTCTTCTTGGGCACAAAGGTGAAGTGGTGTAAGACCATTCTAAAATGAAATTAAATAATATAATTAAAAAAAAAACATGACCTTTTACGGTATGCCTTAATTTAATAATTGAATAAGTATATAGCAAAATCAAGAGAAATAATGCTGTGAAAAAGATGACTAATGTTCAAATTTCTCGTCAATAAAATTTACCAATAGTATAATTTTCACAAAGAAGTAATTAAAAGAGGAATATACACCGGCACCAGCGAGATTTACTTATACAGGGTGTAACTTTAACTGGGGGAGGGTCCTGTTTTTAGGGTAATAGTATGTATTTACCAGAATACTAACATGATATTATTTTTTCAATCAAATAAATAAACAAGTTATAATTCATTTTTTAAACTGCACTTAAACTCATCAACACTACCACTGAACTGTACCTGACCTGATCAGTATTGCTATCTGACAGAATGAAATATTGCCTAGAATATTTAGAAAGATGTTGTAATTAAATCGAAAGAGTATAGAGCTGCCAGCAAAAGACGGAATAGTAACATGGTGAAGAAACTAGTTGAATCGAAAAACATATTACACAGACAAAAAATAAATAAATGAAGACCATACGGTAACAAAAATATGGCACTTTAGCCACATATGGAACCTGGTGCTGTGGTTGTAATGGATAATGCACTCTATAATAGCCAACGATAAGTATTAATGTGTGCATGACGGTTATAGTGACAGTGCTAGTAACAGTCACAGTCACTACACAATATACACACTATACACTACCGTATAGTGTGTATATTGTGTAGTGACTGTAGTGTATTATGACTATGTTCCAAAATAGGTTGAAACGGCTATCCGTGCTATGATATAATTCTTGATATCAAGTTGTTCCGTAATTAACATTGAACATTGCAGAAGATGAAAACGGAGCAACTGCCTCAACATTCTCAGCAACATCAGGAAAGGAAGAAATTTAAGTTAAGTTTAATCATTGAATAATGACTATTCACATATTCAACAACAGTTTAATTTAGTTTCAGATGCCATTATGAATATGAATAGACTCTCAAATATTAAAAATGTAAAATTAGTAACTAAAGAAAAGAGGCAGTTAATCAAATTGCATTTATCCCTTGTCAGTTTCTATTTAAATTCAGTTATCTCCCACCACTGCTGCTGCATCCACACTATCTTTTGTAAAATAGCAATTTCAGCCAAATATAGCAAACCAATACTATGCATAAAGATTAGTACATTGCCATTTTTGTACAGCAGCTGTAAACTTGGATAATTTGTTTTCGTAACGGAAAATTAGTGCTGACAGTGCTTTCAACAGATTCCGGAACACGCTAAACGTGTTAAAGTGATATCCAGATAAAGTGGGTGCTCAGCACCGTCTAAAAGGATGGCATGCCCGGATGAGCATCAATTTTTTAAAGTAAACTATTAAAGACTTAACATCAACTTGTTTCTGGTACTTCTATGTTCTTTGAACTCTTCTCAAATGGAATCTTTTCCCCTGCAACCCTCACCTCCCGTACTCATTTAAATACTGTAAATAATTCACTCTCTACTATTTTGGAACTCAGGTATAGGTGAACACCTGCTATGATATGCTAACACGACAGTAGACGAGCCAAAAACAATGTTAATTTCCTTTGACAAGAATGACCAAATATGTTTCTGCTTCATTTTATTTTATTTAGAAGCTATTTGTAATGCGATAGTTATTTTTACGACTTTTATTGTAATGAAACAGAAAGTCATAAACAACTGTTTTGTTTGTTTATAAAATTATTTTCTATTGCAGTTATGTTATCTGCCACTCTTTCTTATTCATCTTCGTTTCTTAATATGCAACATCCAACAGGCATTGATACAACTGAGGCCCAGAGACAGTGTTGACTCAAGCGTATGCGCAGTTTAAAACACGAGTTATAACTTGAATATTTATTTGATTAAAAAAAGAATAATTTCTGATTAGTATTCTAGGGAACACATACCAACACGTTTCTAAAAATCTGACCCAAATGAATGCTACATCCTATATAGCTGAAGAGCCTCTGTTGATAAACATTTATTATTATTTTCAAGACCAAAGTTTACATGGAAAACATGGTAAAGAAATATTTTAATAAAATACCCAATACACATCATAAAAATTATGTTTATATTTAGGAGTCACAATCAATTTTATGGTCAATAAAATTTAAGTCGGTTGCCATTTGTTAATAATAAATATAACAAATCTGAAAAAATTGCTTGACTAAGCAAAATTAAAACATTAATGAAAAATATAACTTTCAGGTTACTGTTACTCTGTTACTGTCAAGTTTTCAAAAAATTGTTATAGAAACTTGTAGGTACCAATATTTGTAGAATCTCGTCTAAAATTTTCTATTCATAGATTCCCGACATCCTGCGTATTAATTATAAATAATATATTCATAATCTTTGTGTCTGACAAATTAATAAAGAGTCACTAACCTTGGCTGCGTGGTTGGGATTGGCTTGATGTTCTAATAGTAGGGAAGACATATCAGAATGGCCTTCTTGCGAACTTAAATGTAGTGGTGTAAATCCAGCTTTAGACTCTGCATCTGCTTGAGCTCCATATTCCAATAAAGTTGTTGCAATATCCATCTAAAAAGAGATTATAAAATAACATAATTCTCCCTGCAAATCTGTCTTAATATTCACTAATAATCATGGTTAATTGCAACCAGCTGAACTGTAAAAATCTGATTAAATAATTATGCAACTTGTTAAAACACACAGACTTCCAAGAAAACCAACTAAAACCTTTAAAGGAGAGAGTGTACAATTTCATTGCTGATGTGAAACCTGCTTATTTAAAAAATATCATGTCAGCTGGTCACACTTGGATTACTACAAAAATGAAAACAATTACTCAAAATAACATGAGCTCTAATTACACCGTGATAGCTCGTCTACCTGATTTTTGCGTGCAGCAATGTGCAGTGGAGTATGTCCATTCTTGGCAGTGGCATGGGGTGAAGCACCTTTGTCCAGTAACAACAGAGCAACGGGTTGGTGGTCGTAATGGGCGGCAACGTGAAGAGGTGTAACACCGTTTTTACCCTGGGCGTCAGCCGGTGCGTCTCGTTGTAGCAGGAGACGCGCTACGTTGAGATGACCGTACTTGGCTGCCAGATGAAGGGGGGTGAAGCCTTTCTTAGTCGTGGCTGTCAAATCAGCACCATTGTCCAGAAGAACAGAAGCCACCTGAAAATTTAAAAAGATTGTCGTCTAAATGATTCTTATTTGTTTTTTTTTAATGTTGTATGAATCTAGAATTGCATCATTTCAAAATTCAATTTTCATTTGTGGTGTGTTAAGTCAAAATTCAATAAACATTTAAAAAATTATCATAAATTTCTTTAAAAACTATTTTTATATCTAAATTTAATAATTTTTGTATTTGCAATGGTGGATATAGTATATTAAAAGAAGATATACGGTGAAATATATTTGCCCCAATTTCCCATATAAATATTTGATCTCGTTATAAACAAGAAACAAAATTATACATACCCTTAAATTATAATGAAAATCCAAACTTTAAAATTTAACAAAATTTATAATTCAGAAATGCTAATAAAAGTTAATTGCTTATATTTTTATTATTGTTACCAGTAACAGATCTTAAATCCACAAATGTAAATATAATATAAAAAATTACCCTCACTGACTAGTAGTAAAATTTTGTTGATAATCCTCATAAACCGCCTTTCGACATGATTTATGACTTACTGCAAAAAAAAACCGGCATATCTAATCTTACTAAATAAATGACCTCACTTATTTGAACATCTCTAGACAGTGCTATGGCTGTAATTATATCCAAAATTAGCCCAATAATAACCTACCAAACCATGTTTTGTTTTACATAAGTTAATTTTTCACAATTTAAATTTGACTAACATATACTGCTTTGGTGTATTAGTTCAAAATAATGGTTAAACCAAGAGAAAGAATTTGAATAAATTACTATTGATTTATTAAATATTTTTTATTTGTAATTTTAAAATATATAGGTATCCTCGTTTTTGACCTTTATCTTACAAGATTTCAGAAGATTTCACTTTTAATTTCATATTTCCATAAATTTCATAAATGTTGAAATTTTTGTACAAATCACAAACAGTCATCAAAATTTCATAGTGAAATTTCAAAATATAAACTAAAATGAAATTCATCTGTTCTGTCTGCATTATTTACTGCCCAGTCTATTAAACAACGTTGTCCAGTGGTGATCTGGAAACGCTATTGTATAATTTTTACCATAAATTGTACGTCACTGCCTTTTTCCAGTATTTTTATTGAATTTTCATAATCTACAATCAATTTGGAAGAAAAAAGTGCTATAGTGTTTTTTTCTTAGGATAAATAGTAGAGCAATTTTAAATTTTACAATAAAATTTTTTTCTTCCACATCAATTGTAGATTACGAAACTTCAATAAAAATACCAGAAAAAGGCAGTGGCGTACAATTTATGATAAAAATTATACAATAGCGTTTCCAGATGTTACAGAAAGCTATTTTTTTAAAAAACTTGAATATTCGACAAAACTTTATACAATAAACTAGCTTTATTTTTACGTGTTCTATCACCTTTTTCAGTATTTACCATACCTTTAGGAACACTGTATAAATGACACAAACAATAAAACTTTAAATATACTCAATTTAATGAGCTGAAAAATAAGTATAAGTAACTATTAAATTATATGTAACAAATCTGAAAAATATGAATTCCAAATTTACCTCTTCTTGTCCTTCCTTAGCTGCAATATGAAGTGGAGTGTACAGGTCCTTAGTAGTCGCATGAGGCTGGGCGCCATGTTGCAATAACAACATAACAATGTCAACATTGCCAAGCCTCGAAGCAACGTGTAAAGGTGTTTGCTCTTCTCTAGCTTTTGCATCGACAGCAGCACCATTTCGAAGAAGTATTCTTATAATATCTGTCTGGAAAGAAAATAGTAAATTCGTATATATGCAAATTTCTTTTCTTGCTTTAGAAAGTTATAATAATTTTATATGAAACTAATTTATATCTTGAATATATACCTGGTTTGCCCTAGCAGCCAAATGTAAAGGAGTTTCACCCCTAACAGTAGGTATATCTGGACTAGCGTCGTGTTGTAGTAAATAGATAACAATGTTCATACAACCCATAAAGCTGGCAACATGGAGAGGTGTCAGACCACTCTCAGTCGTGGCACTTATACCTAGAGAAGAAGAAGAGGAAGAAAGTAAACATGACCTAACATAAAATTGTATAAAATTACTTACTAGCACCATGTTTCAATAATAATTCCACCATTTTCAATCGGTTTTTCTTACAGGCTATATGAAGTGGTGTGAAACCATTTAAAGCCCTAGCGTTAGGATCAGCACCTCTGTCCAAGAGTAATTTTGCTACTCTAACATGTCCGCAATGTGCTGCAACATGAAGTGCTGTCAAATAATCAACTGTTACCTCATCAACAGGAGCACCGTGGTAGAGCAAAATTCTGGCGGCATCTACATGTTCACCTTGCGCAGCCATATGAAGCGGAGCCAAACCATTCTGCAACCAAATGAAACGTTCACTGATAATTATCATGAATTAATATATTATTTCTCTAGACACAAAGTAAAATATAAGTGTAGTGTATTTACCTTCGTTTTAGCATGCATTGGAGCTCCGTTTTCCAACAACATATCGACAACCTGATCATGACCACTCCTCGCTGCACAATGAAGAGGTGTTAAACCATCTCTAGTTTTTGCCTGAATGTCGGCACCTTTAGCTACCAATAACGTAACCATGTTGATCTTTCCCCATTTACAAGCAACATGAAGAGGCGTAATGTTATGTTTAGCTGTGTAATTAACGTCGGCACCTTTCTCGTACAGCAATGAAGCAACTTTATCGTTTCCATAATGGGCGGCTATGTGTAAGGGGGTGAAACCACTTTTTGAGGTTACATCAGGGTTGTGCTCATTTTGAAGGAGGAGAGAAGCAGCTTTCACATCATCTTTTTTTGCGGCTATATGTAACGCTGGTAGTCTAACTTTACCTCTTGTGTCGTTTTCTAGTAACACTGCGACCACTTTATCATGGCCTTGCTGCATGGCAACGGCAAGTGGAGTGAAACCATCCTACAGATATATAAATAAAATTATATTGGTCACATATAGAGGGTGTTAACGATAAGTTTCAACAAACTTCATCAACATATTCTATTGATGAAAATAATTGGGCTTTGTTATTGTATAACATTTTATTTTACAAAAATTAATAAGAAAGTTACAGGGTGTTACAATTTTTTGTTTTGACCACTTAAACATGTAAAATGTCATTGCTAGGGCACTGTTATTGTCAATAAATAGTTAAAAGTGTCAGTTACTTGGTTTGAAGTATTATTGTTGCAATTAGTGTGTTTACTGTGTACTTATGGTTCTAAATTGCTAATAATGTTAAGGATGTTTAATAACCCTAATAATCTCAAGATCTGTCAATGTTACAAACACTTTACAGGAATACTTTTTTTTGTCAGAAATTGAATGAAAATTCTAAAAATATGTTGAAAATTTTATAAATATCAGTGTTGTACTTTATTTTCTCAAAAAAATATATACTATCCATCGAGTAACTATGCCACTGGAATGTATTTTAAATTCGTGAATTCATAGATAAATAGTTCATGTCGGAAAAATATTACTGCCCAAATATTATCAAATATCTTTTTCTGTATTTGACTTATTGACAAAAAAAAAAGAAAAAAGTCATAAAATTTTAACATCCTATAATCCCCTTATTAAGCTTTGTTAATTATTTTCATCAATAGAATGAATATATCAGTAAAGTTTGGTTAATCTTATCAATTAACATTCTGTATATTACATTAAATAGTAAAAGGAGTAAGAGTAAAATATGAATATTACATAGGAAATTTCTTATCATGCATATATGTATATAAAAATATTAAAATTTGTTTAATTCAGTAATTGTTTCAGGGTTATAATTTTAAATTTATATTGATGTATAATTTAAGGCTAGTAATTGTTTGTATAAGACAAGTATTAATATTCGTTCAAAACATGGTTTTTATTATAAACAAAGCAATTGAACTTAGTACACTTTTACTAACAACACAAATTGAAGTAAAAACAAAAACATTAATTTGTTTGCATGCCATATTATACTAAGTGATTAAAATAATAATGCTCCTACCTCTGTGGCAAGAGTTTGGTTTGCGCCTTTAGATAGTAAATAACGAACGACACCATCATGGTTTTCTTGTGATGCCATATAAAGTGGTGTAAATCCATTTTGGGACTGAACATTTAACGAAGCACCATGTTGCACTAGTAACCGCACCACTTCTTCTTGCCCCGCTGAAAATTAATCAAACATTTAACAATCAAACTAAGACTTTACTTAAAATGTTTAAATAGTTTGACATTTATGTACGATTATGTATTTAGCTAATTTAAAGAAATGCACTAGTAACCACACCACTTTTTGTCTGGCTGAACATTTTTTGGGCACTAAACAATCAACAAAGACTTTACTTAAAACGTTTTTATAGTTTGATATTTCTTAACGATTATGTATTTAGCTAATTAAAAGAAATGACTACTGCCAGTAATTGGTTTTGCAAACAATACTGTATGGGAAATACCCATTTCTAAGAACATTGCAGATAGTGCAATTTTTTATAAATAGTTGTTTCTACTTACTATGGAAATATTTAAAAACTATTACTAAAATTTATTTATGTAATTTTAAGAAAGTATCAAAACGATTATAAAGTAAAATACTTAGTCATAAGCTCAATGATTTTTTAATTAAATGTTATAAAAGGACAGTTTCACTATACCAAATAAATACAACACAACATGTAATGTAGTATTTCCTTCAAATGTATATAGTTAACCGAAAGGTTATTGTTAAATGTACAATTATTAGTTTGTAATTGAAAAAAGCAAGCAAATATTCATAAAACAGAAATAAAATGCAATATAGAATATATATAGTATAGAAAAATAAGAATCTTAAAAAAAAAAACCGCGAAAATAATTTCTAAATTTTTTAAATAAAAGTAAAATTCGTGCATTTCATCACTATTTCCCAGTTAAAAAAAAGTCAAAACCTCTATGAGTTTTAATAACTTACTAAAGGGATTTAATAAAAGCATACCTGGCCTAATTTCATGGTTAATTACATTATCTCTTTCATATAATTACAAAATACCTGTGTTCATTAAGCTAAAATGTCATTATAATCATATTATGACAAAAAGTAACTGTATGATAAAAAAATAGGAGGAGAAATATGATTTCATTAAATTCTGTCTGAACATTGTAGTGTAACAAATATACATTACGTTAAATAAGTTTGTTTTTTTAAAGGAACGCGGTAGAGGACATGAAAATAAAATTGTTTTATTAAGTAACTTGTGGTCTAAATTAATTATCGTTTGTTCCAGAAAATTTATTAAAAAATTTTACACAAAATTTGGGCTGAACCTGCATTGCAGTTGAAGTGTTTGCAATGACCCAATCTTAGCTTTATTTAAAAGCACCTTAATCAAATCAAGAATTAGCAGATATGATGCGAATGTGTGTACTAATGTCGATGCAGCTTATAAAATGAGATACGTGGAGAGCATTTCCACCGCAGGCGCCTTTTAGAAGCATGCTTATTACTGTGGTAATATCAGATTATGGTGAATAGTTTGTTTCTATTATTATTTATTTTAATTTATTAATTTGGACTGGCAAAAAAAAACGTTACGTTGCATGATTTCGTTGATTTTCTTGGATTTTATTTGAATTTGATAATTTTAAAAGCTTTGCAATTAGTTGGACAATTTCATATTATGTTGAGTTTATTAATTAATTGTTTTATTATTATGACATTTTCTAGTATTTAAAAAAGTTCAAAACAAATTTTTAAAACTTAGATAATAGTAGGTATATTTTCTGAATAATTGAATATTTTTTCAAGATATTACTTTTTTTTAAACAATGGTGAAATTTGAGATGGAAGTTTAAATTTGTACTAGGTGTAAGCAACCAGTTAGAAGTGTTATAATAAAATTGGTTATGGAAAGGTGACTTAAGTCAAATTTAAAATCAATAAGATAGTACTTAATATTCATAATCAAATCCCGCGGGCGGAAGACCGCAGATCAGCTCTGTATTCGTAGAGGATTGGCACCTTCTCTGCGGGTATGGTAGGGTGGAAGAATGTTGGCTTGGGTCAATGTGAGAGATTGATACCGGTCGACGTTTTCCTCATTTCTGCAGTGAATGGTGGTTGGGCCTACCAACGTAAGTCGTTTCTGCGCGCAAATTCGGCCTGCTTAATAATAACATGTCGCCCCCTCTCCCGCACAAGTCTCCGAGTTCTGGGCTAATCCTCGTGATTCGAATAAGAGGCAGAAATATTATTATAGAACTTACTTAAACAAGATTTAAATTAAGAAAAAACGCAAAATCAACATAATATTTAAAAGAATTAAAAGTTTTCTAACAGACGACAAATATATCAAATGAAATTAGTTGCTCAATTGATTTACGCGAAAACCTTCGCAGATGACGTGGCTTATACTTAAATTTAATATGCATCTCTTTAATATGAACCAATGAAGACAATACCTGCTCACAATTGAAAAATGCACTGCAATTAACTTGTAGGTGAACAGAATTTTTATGAACGTTGTGGGATTCGGTAATTATAAAGGAAGCAGAGCGTGACTTCCGCCTTTTAAAATTGCTTTGCACCGCCATAAAATAATTCTCCAACCGAGAGTAATCACGACAAGTACAATTGACATGACTTGCTAAGTTTTTTTTTGGTACTACGTTTGTATTTATTGTAACTTTACAGTAAACACTAACAAATATATAACGGCGTTACAGAATTAAAAACTATAAAATAGTTTTTACTCTTTCATGAATGAGGAAACAAATCAAACGAGATTATCGCAGTACATTGCCCCATAGTACTACTAAAAATTGATGATATTGTCATTTTACCTTCCCGAGGTCTATGTGTGACTTTTTTTCGAAGAATATAAAAAAGTATTGGTCGGGAAATCAAATAGAAGAAATTATACTGGTGTATATTTTATCTATATCTAGATCATAAATGTCTAAATAAAATATTTATCATTCTCAAACTTCTAAACTAAATATTTATAACACCTTGGTTAAGATTCATAAACTTCTTAATATTAATTAATGAAAACAATAACAACGAAAACTTGAGTTCCTTTGTAAGAAATTTCCTAACATTAAAACTTTGTTATGAATAAATCATAACGAACGGAAATTTTGAACTTTTGTTTTGTTTACTATACAGAAGCCCATGTGTATGTTTGTTAAAGTTAATTTTCATTAACAAATTTCATCACATTTAACTTCAGAACACGTTAATTCGGCAATTTCAACTTTAGAAAGTTTAAACTGTATTTCAAAGAATATAACTTGCTTAAAAGACAAAACAATTGAAATAGTGACCCAAAAGGGATTATTAAATATTTGATAAATAAAAAAACTATATTAATACAGCAGGGCCTCGATAATCCGAACACCGAAAATTTATACCCTGTTCGGAATCACGAAGACATTTTGAAAGGGATTTTTCGAAGTAAAACAAAAATATTTTACATTATAATGTATTTATTTAAGTATGTACGTTAGATGTATGTTAGACAATGCTATTAACCACGCTTTATTAAAAAATTCCAAAATAGTGCTAGTGCGTCACGTGTTTTCTTTTCTTTGATGTTGAGGCCATGATGCAAATTTGAGACGCCAACACAATAAAATGGGGGAACGGCGCACGGGCGGACGAAAAAACGATACGAGTATTATCTAAAACGCACTGCGTGGCACTGGCGATACAGTACAGAAACTGTGAGAAACGGTGGTTGTGCAGGGGTAAGGGGGGTCGTTCGGATTATAGAGGCGTTCGGACTAGCTGGGGTACGGATTATCAAGGCCCTGCTGTATTTTTGAACTGAAATGTGTTACCATGTAATAACATCTTGCCACCATAATCAGTTTCCAATCGTCAGATGCATGCATTGGCATTTAGAAATTGTTTTTTTTTATAATTACAAATAATGATTGTCATAACATAACACACGGGTCTATAAATGATACTGCAGGAAACAATTAATGGCGCATCGCCCAGGGCGAGAGGTCTGCGGTTAAGTACCTACGACAATGTAGGTCGCTTTCTGCAAGTCGAGCCACTTAGGCCGAGCAGGAAGTTGCAGACCAGTTACATCACACATAACACATGGGTACCTGTAAATATTACAACAAGAATATTGTCATCAAGTTTTTTTATGCTTTCGCATGGTTACTGTAAGTAAAACAAATCCATAAATATCAAAAGCGCTTTTTAAAATGAGTGATTCTGATCTAGAAGCAGATGCAAACGAAGCAATCTCAAGTTAGTTCTGACAAAATTCAAGGCTCGGTATCAATTGGAGTACCAAAAGTTGAAAGATTGGTGCAAAGCTAACAAAAGGAAATGTCTAAGGAAATCATTTTGGGTTATTTTTCCGGTTCCAATGTTGAGAACTATGATTTCAGTTAAGAAGAAGATATAAGCAGATTTTCTTAACGTATTTTCGAAAAGAAATTCAGAGGGTTACAAGGCCCAAAAGTTAAAAAATTATACAAATGAAGAATTATATAAGTTTCTAAGTACTGCAGTCTGATGGTGAAACATATTTACTCACGAAGGTTTGCTATGATAATCCGCATTTTTGAGGCTTGCCGTCGCGAAGAATTAACTAAACTAATGTTGCATCATATTCAATACGATGACCTCTATAGACATAAAAATTGTGATTCCTTGTACAAAAACAAAAAATTGTCCGAGAATTGGTTGAAACAGAAAGAAATGTGGCAGGTATCAACTGATTAAATATTTTTCGAAAATATGCTGAATTTCGTCCTAATGCAACTCACATGCGGTTTTTTTGTATTCTACACACGAGAAAATGTAGATACCTCCCAGCCTGTCGGAGTTAATATTTTTGAAAACATTCCAAAAATGATTGTAACAAAGCTTGAATTGTAGAATCCCGAAGAATACACTGGACACTGTTTTAGAAGGTACGAGACACCATTCTGGTTGATGGCGGTGCTGATGTTAAAGTGTCTTGGGAGCTAGAAATCTTGTCCAGCAGAAGGCTATGTTGAGAATTCTTTAGAATAAGCAACAGATAGCAAAGACCATGGGATCAAACACGGATTAAAGTGACTTTAATCCGTTCAATCGTTTAATCATTAAACGATTGAAAATTCGAACTTAAACAACTCTATGACATCTACTTTTGATATACAAATTTCGAATTGTAAAAAGTATGTTATTAATATTTATAATAAATCTTAGGTTTTATAATATATTTTTTTAATAATAAATAAATCATTCTTCTAAAAAGCGGAGTTTTATTTAACATAAAAATATGAAAAATTAAATATAAACGTTTTTTTTTTCCATTATAACACTAGTACTGTACGGGTATATACATACAGATACAGCCCTAGTGCAGAATAAATCCCCTTACGAAACTATTTATAGAACTGTAAAATTCATATTACTAAATGAACGTAGATAATAGTTATTTATGGCATAAGTAGCATTTTATTCACGCATGCAAAAATGTTTAAACGTAAGATCGTAGTTCGAGCGTTTAATATTCTTAAATGGAAGAGGCCATTGAAACACGATTGCAATACAACGTTTTATCCATAATCACATCACAATCATATTTGTGGAGTCAGAATTATTAGAATTTAATAAACAAATATTCGCACGACTTGATATTTCTTAGTACTCAATGAAACACAAACATTGCAAGGAAAATCCAATCTTTACAAGACGAGAGATCCGTAACTTGTGCAAATTCTTCACAAACTTCGGCAGATATTATGCATTACGAAAATGATGGCAACAATGCTACAAGGGTTGTTATTAACGGAAAGAAATGTGATAAAACAAAAATAAGAAATGTGTATTACTATAAATGTAATAAGTAAATAAGTTAAATTTGATTTATTATGTTTTCTTTATTCTACTAGTGAAATAAAGTTACTTTATTTTACTAGTGGATAAATTATCACTTTAGACGGTTCATATATGTGGATAAAAGTCGGGCGATTGTAGATAAAACAATTTACATAGTGGTTTCAAGATCTCGGAGCCTTGACTCTGAGAACTGATTTCCAAAGAGAATACTATATTGCTTAATTGGTTCACTTACCCAGAGAAGCGATGTGCAACGAGGTGTTTCCCTTTTTCGTGGCGGCATCCACGATAGCGCCCCTCTTGAGCAGCTCCCTGACGATCTCCACGTGTCCCTCCTTGGAGGCGAGGTGAAGGGCGTTCAAACCGTTCTGGAATTTAAGGAAGACCAGGATTACTTCACAGGACATCGAGAGGTTGACAGGTCGGAATCAAACGCGAAACTAAACGGCGACTTTGAAGAATTCATTTCACCAGGTTCGAGAGAGTTACGAGGGTAAGTAACTTATTAGTTACAGTTGGCATAATTCTAACATCCAAGGATATGATATACAAGGTGTGATAACGACGGCGACGTTGCAACTGAACTCAAGTTTAAGATTTGTATATTCTATCAATTTGCATTCCGTATTTCATATTTACAAAGATTGCATTTTAGAATAGTCTTATTATTTATGGTAAAATGTACGTTTTAAGAAATCAAGGTAGGTACACATAGAGGTAAAAAATCCAGGGGCGTATTTTGTGGCCAAAAATAAGGTTTCTTTGTTATATAACTGTGGACTTAGGACAGACATAGTCAAATATTAAAAAAAAAACAGTTTTTAATTTGTAAACCGCTTGAAATAATTTAACCAAATTTGGGATGCATATTTTGTATGACAGTAGGTAAGAAACAAAATGGTACTAGTATTAGAAACTTATCAGTAGTGGAGATGTGAGTATCAATATCGATAATTATTTGCAAAAAAATATCACCCTGTATAATATTACAAATAAAATAGGTTGATTGCAATACTTAAAATAATAACAAAATAATTAATTAACAATGGAATCACTTTACTATGATTTATTGCAACAAATGTTGAAAATGGTCACCTTCAACCAAAATACATGCTTCAGATCTTCTTGAAATTCCAGCTCTCTTCTCTCTTTTTTCTCTTCACAACCAGCTATAATTTATTGACTAAGTGCAACTTAGATTCAATGTGAACCTTGCACACTAATGTCTGTGCGATGTCACCAAACAAAAAATCAATTGGGTTCATATCGGGTGCTCTGGGTGGCCAAGGTTGACCTGGTTCTTGAGTGCCTCGTCCAATCACGTTATTACCGAATCTTTCATTTAAAAATTCACGAACAGTCAAACTAAAATGTGGGGGGAACCCGTCGTGCATAAACCACATTCTTTGTCTTGGCACATAGGGAACATCGTCTAGTAGTTCAGGTAAAACGTTTTCAAGAAAATGTCTGTAGAAAACATCGGTTAAAGTTCTTGGTATAAAGTACGGCCCAACAAGAAAATTTCCAACAATATCCATCCATACATTCAAAGAAAACTGATGTTGAAATCGAGATTCCATTATGGCATTAGGGTTTTCATCAGACCAAACATGTTTATTGTGGAAGTTCATTTCAGCATCTCTGAAAAAATTAGTTTTGTCGGTAAACAATATGCCAGCGGTAAAGTCAACATTTTGTTAAATTTTTTGCAAAATCCAGTGAAAAAATTGTACACGAATAAGATAGTCTTGCGGCAGTAAGGCTTGAACCCTTTGCATGTCATACGGGTATAACTGTTGATGCTTCAGAACGGACCAAACTAATTTATGATTCACATTAAGATTTGCAGCGATCTTCCTAGTATTAGTATTTGCGTCTTCTTAAATTTCGTGTAGAATACCTTTCCGACTCAGACGTTCTAACAGTCAAAAGTCTTAGTATTTGGGTCACCTTAGTTCTTACAAAATCAAAATGAAATAAATCTCCAGGTATCTAATAAAATAATTTTGTACAGAAAAGCTTCTTCCAACTCAGGCGTTCTAACACTCAAAGGTCTTCCAGGAATTGGACCTTTCTGAAATGAACCTGACTCCAAAAGACGTTGAAAACCATTTCTGAACATTCTTGGATTTGGAGTTGGATGATTTGAAATTATTTTCTTATAAATTCGCCTAGCCTCAGTACCATTTCCATCTGCAAGGCCATAAATGTACCATATTGGCCATTTCAGCATTTGAGTATGCATAAGCCATTAAGGTCGCCGTATTTCTCGCCGTAGAATGATCAAATTTGTGGTGTTTTTTAGGTACTGAAATTTCGAAACATAAAACACGTAGAGCAAAAGTAATATCAAAAATAAAATTACTGATGTTTTGTATATCCACTTTTACTATTTAAACTCTCCTCAAATAATAGAATAACTTTTAAAATGAATTTGTATGACGCACATTATTTCGCTATTCTAACCCCACATTTTAACAATTATTTTCACATAGTTATAAACAAAAGTGAACAATCTTATATGCAGAACTATGTAAGTTTATGTTATACTTAGCAGTGTTTACATCTATAGTTAAATTTAAAAAAATACGTATTTTGAAAGATTTCAGTACCTACAAATTTGCTGGATAGATCGTTTTCTGGTGTTATATAGTGATTTTACTTCGGTACCTTTGAATATTCACCGGTGGCATGAGATAACATTCTTGTTATTTGCTAAACTCTATATTATTCAGTTCTTAAATGTTTAAAATTACTTGTATTTGTAGAAAACACTATTTCAAGAATACGGCGTCCTTAATAAAACTTAATGTTTTAAAAAAGTAAGCTTAAGTATGATACACAATACACAAAATAAATAAGATGACGGTTTCTTATTACTATTGTTTTGCATGACCTATGTTTAAGTAATTTAAGTAACAGTAAAAATGCAGTTGATCAAATAAATCAATTTTGTTGTTAATTGATTTATTTTGGAATACAAAAAAGTGTAAAAAACAAAAAGTGAAAATAATACAATAGCGCATATAATGACATATTTTATTTTTAATATTATACAGGGTGATATATTTTTTTCAAATAGTGACTGATGATATCCACAGTTCCGTCACTGGAGAGTTTAAAAAGTCGGTAATTTTTTGTTCCATACCTACTGACATACTAAATATGCACACCGAATTTGGTTAAACTCTCTCACGCGGTTTAGAATTTAAAAACTGTTTTTTTTTTATTATTGACACGTTGTAGTTGGACAATGGCTGCCCTAAGACCTCATATTTATATAACAAAAAACCCTTATTTTTGGCCACAAAATACGATCCTGCATGTTTGACCTTTACTTAGAATCACCCGGTAGAGTACTTATATATTATTTGAAAATAGTTCTTTCTAAAGCGTTTAAAAGATGACTGAGATGGGTCGCAGACACGTTCTACCAAAGCTTTTCGTATAATTTTATTGCCATTTCGAAGTTATACCGCAAAAAAAATATTTCTTAAATTTTATTTTACATAAACTTGTGTTCGAGAATTTCCATATATGTTTTCTCATATTTTTACCTTCTCTTGTATTTATATAGTTTTGCAATACTTGAATGCAAATGTAAAATACATCAAGGTGTTTAAACGACTCATTTTGTTTTACACGAATACCATATTGAAAATTTGAATTTGTGGAAGGTAATTAAAGTAGGCATAATAAAAATAATTAGGAGGAAAACCTACTGAAATAACGATTATTTACAAGAAAGTTTTTTATTTACCCTTGTAATATTGAAACATATATGTTAGGACTGTACTATATATATATAACAATAGTTTACATCATAATACTGCTGGTTTAGTTTTATCAATTGCGATAGCCGGTCAAAGGAATTTGCATATAATTTTATAGTATAGCATATTTTGTAGATGACATAATTGAATGTTCATGATATGAATGAGAAACAAAAAGCAGTGCAAGACAAACAGTATTATTGACTGTCCTGACCCCTTTGGTCTCATTGATTCTACGAGCTATTCAATGGCATTTTTATTACTGGCTCAATCGAGAATCTGCTCACTTTGAAGCCAAAGTTCAAAATATGTAATTATTGTCGGAATATGTTTTTATAACGAGAATGGGACAAAATGATTAGAGTTTTGACGTAAAGTGATCATATTTCGCAAAGCTTGAAATGGGACAGGAACAAAAGCTTCAGTCCAGTGAACAAAAAAATAAAGGTGTTTATAAAAGTGAACAGCACACAAAACTATATTTTATGATTTTATTCCATCAAGTCTTCAGGGTGTCCCGTTAATATGGTGAAAAAAATCAGGTGTTTTCTTGAACAGGCATAAGAAAAAAAGTTCCTATGAACCTGGGTCTGGATATGCTTCATTTCGGAGGTACATGGTCTTGAAATTAAAAAAAAAATGAGGTTTTATTAATATCTGAAGGATCCTAATTCTGATTTTTTTGAAATTTCGTATGTTTGTTTATAAAAACCATATACATAATAATAATAATAATAATAAATGCCTTTATTACACACTTAATAATTAGTACAAAATAGAAATAGAGCAGTGGCGGCGTTCGATTTCTCGCTCTTCCACGCAACCACAAAAAGAATAAAACAAATCTATTGTATCATAATAAAATAAACATGTCACACAACTTCTGATTTAATTTAATTTATTTTGCCAACTCCAGTGGCGTACATTGTTCTATTTTTGCTTTCTACTCCCATTAGAAAGTGCATGAAAAAGGTTATTAATTGTTTAGTAGAAAACGAAGGAAAATACCAAACAGAGTAAAGAGATAAAAAAAGTTGTATTTTTAATCCCATAATTAGAAAAAATATAAAACCTAAGAAAAAGCAGTGGCGTCTGATATTTTTACATACTAATATAAATAGGAATGATCCCCCGGACGCCACTGGAATAGAAAAAATAAATCAAATTAAGTCAGAAAACCCTGTATATCCGAAACAAAGCATTTGCTGACACAGGTTCATATGAACTATTTTTCTTATTTTTGTTCAAGGAAACTCCCCCTTCGCAATATTAATGGGACACCCTGTATATCATTTGAAAATAAACATTCATGTCAGTCATAAACAGCTAAGCAACTATTACAATAATCAACCTGTTAAGAAAAATACGCGGTGTAGAACTAACTACATCTATTATTATTTATTTATTTATTATTTATTAAGAAAAATATTTTTCTTTTGAGTTTGTTTAAAAATAATTTATTTTTTAAAAGTTCATTATAAAACTTAATACATGCATAATTATATTTTACAGTAATGTGTATACTCGCGGCAAGAATTCAGGCGACATTACGTCATACGAACAATTGAATAATTAATAATTATATTTTCATCAAAATATTTAAGAAACTGCAATTGACAGTAATAAAACTAAATCATATACCGGTTTCGAGCTTATTAGCTCTCATCAGTATGCCATAGGTGAGATATCCGACGAATAATCATAGCTGCTTTCGTCTGTCTAACCCGACAGAAGGGACCATGAGTACGCGGTGTAGAACTAACTACATCTATCGGCCTCTGACTCTATGACTCTAGCTGTTGCTATAGGTTTTCCAGGTGTACTTCAATGCTGGTCGGGGCATTAGCCCGCAGAGTAGTTGTTTCCTGGAATTCCGTGTTTGCAAAATAAATGACTATTCAGATTCGGATGTTAAGTAATAGGGTCAATAAAAGCATATTCGTCTAATCTACCGATGATAGATTTAATTATGATGACGGACTATTTTTATTACAAATCACCAATTTGTAAGTGCTGAAAAGAGAAACGTAAAAGTGCAACGGTAAGTTCTAAAACAAAATCGTTAATAGGAGAAATTTAAAAATATAGGCACATACTATTGCAATAATAATAGCACTCTTTAAAATGAATTGAGCGAATTGTTTTACACATCTGACGTATTCGTAATGAAGTCTAATAATGAGTGGAGCAACTAAAAACTAATACTGAAAATTTAAAATAAATTTTATTGCTAATACGCACATCAGTTCAAAACAAATCACTAAATTAATTTTAAAGAGTGTCATTATTATCGCAATAATATGTACATATATTTATTATGTTACAAAATTAATAATATGTAATGTTTTGGTTTCTAAACTAATTAGAAAAAGTCAAAATATCTGAGAAACAAAGCTTCTGAGTGAATTTTCTCAGATCACATTCCAGAAAATAGAAAAAAAAAATATTGACGTAGAAGTTAGGGTAAATAAAACCCGAAGTTATTCATTCACGTCAAAATATTAACATTTTATTATGATTACTGCATTATAAATATTTATTTGTTTATAGATAATAAATAAAATACATTATTATTTTTTAAAGTTGGACGCGATGTATCAAAAAACGAAGTGCCACAGAGAAAAATGTTGTAGGAAAGACCCTTCTATTATATTTTCATGCTCTATTTTTTCCAAACTTAAAATCCCTGAAACAGGGACAACCTCTATATTGTTTCTCAAAAAGATTACTTAGGCTCTTTATTAGTTTAATAATGACAATATTGTATTTATTCTCACACATACTATGGATTTCTTAAATTTAAAACAGTTAATACAGTAACTACATTAATAAAAAAGATAAATAATGAATGTTCACATATAACATGACCCTGACATACTAATTCCACTTAAGACTTCAGGAAGGTCAAATTCCATGTTTGCAACTTTGATTAATCTTTTGCAACTGTGTACACTGAAACAAGTTTTTTTTATTTTTTAGAAAATTGCAGTACTAATATTTATTTTTAGATACATATATTCTTGTGTGAAGAAAAATAGGATTTGAAATTTACAAGAGAATGCTCGAGTTTATTCATCATCTGATAGTTGATTTTTGCATTTCTGAATATTTAGTACCTAATATATTCATATTTTATACTGAGCAATTTAAAATGTATCCTTTATTGCTTTAATAGGTAAGTATATTTTTAAAATACATTGGTAATGGCGTTTGAGTGTATCATACCAGAGAAAATTTATACCATTTAGTAATTAAAATATATGCACGTTTTTGATAATACTGAATATCTATAAATTACGTAGATGGAAAATATTTCATAAACTATATACCCAGCATGAACAAATTCAGTTTACCTGTAAGGTAGTATTTCAGTACACAAATTTAAACGAATAAGAATATTCCATGCACGAATATCTACGCTATAACTTTTAAGATATCAGAAATTACAAATTCAAACAAGGGAATGAAGTAAAAATATGTTGAAGGCTACAGCGCTATGGCATCTAACTAATGCAGCAAGTACAACCACAACACATTTTTTAAATTATGGATTGGAAGCCTCTTAAAAACTGTTTTAATTATGGCAATATTTCAATTAGGATTATAGTTCTAAATTCGGTAATTTTGGAAATGTTTGTGTCTTAAAATATTTAACAGTACTTACTACTTATCAATTTGAATAGATACATTAGAATATTGCAACTGTGAATCCGACATAGGATATACATATAGTATACAGGGTGATACAGAATATATCTAAAAAAAATTGGGAATAGATACATAATGAAAAATGGAGTCAATCTCGTAAACAATTTTTTTTGTAAAATCTTTATAGTTTCTAAAAAATATTGAAACTCTAATAGTTTTTCTACCTTTACATAACTGGGCTAATGTAGTCTCTAGGCAGATGATTTCAAATATCCGATTACTTATCGTATTCACTTTTTTGTGATGCAAGTATTTACATTAGCTTTTCAAATATCAAAAATGGCTTATGTATAGCGCAGTTGATGGGTATCGTTATAATTTATGGTGAAGTGAACATGCTTCAGCAGAACGATTTTCCAGTAAACATGTGCCAAATGCAGCTACTTTTACAACGGTGTGCAGTGAGTGCAGGTGTAGTGCAAATGCAGGTGTGATACGGAAAATTTGTAACCGAAACGTGGAAGAGAGGAGGTCCAGGGCGTCCACGGCTGGTTGCAATAGTGTGGCGTATCACAGACGGGTTCAATTATTATATCCGTATTATGCATAGCATATCCAAGCATTAATACCAGGGGATTTAACGAAGAGAACCGGTATCATGGCCGGTACGATCTCCTGACTTTAAATCATACGGACTTATTTTTGTGGGGATATTTAAAAAATGAAGTATATTGCAACCAAGTGGACACTAATTATAATTTACGTAAACGTATCACAGCTGCTGCCAATAACTTAAGTTCAAAACGGACAAGCAGAAACATTTGTGTTATTTGTAGAAACTGGATAAGACAGGCCCAAAATTTTGTTGTAATTAATAATGGCGGTAAAAGCAGTTGAATTTGCTGCATTAAAATAGGTACCTACAGTAAAATGCAATTTATTTTTTTTCTTGGAAATTTCTTTCAATTTTTTTGTCCGGTCGCTGATTATACGCTGATTTTATTTTCCTGTTATTACAACTGAATTTTATTTTAAAATAATATTACGTAGACTAGTTCTACAAATGTAGGAAATTGGGACAATTTCTTGAACAATTTAAAAAAATTAAATAAAACAATTATTAAGTCTTCAGAAAACTCCATATAATAATTTGCCATTCTACAAGAAAGAAAAATAATGATTTAATTTAAATAATCTGTTATGTACCTACTGCTTCCAATATTTATCGTTTTCTATACAAATATAATTATATAAAATGCCAATTATAAAATACAGATTTCACCAAAATTCACTTGACAACCATGTTTACCAACTTTACTTCCCCTTTTCCAATATGTTTCATTTTTTTCTGTTGTAGCACTCTAAGTTTTACTAGATGCCAACAATATTATTAACCTGTTTGATTTTTATTCATTTGGAATTACGAAAAATTCATATGTATATTCGATATATTTAATTTTTTGTCGTAACACTAATAGTGGACAATGTAAACGTATGATAATATATCAACGTACACTCGCCGCAACATAAAGGTTTCCAGTCCGTCACACATGTCCATAGAAAAACAATTATCTACTCGCAGATTGACACATATTGACAGGATCTAATCATTAAAACCTCCAAAAATGTCTATTAGCCTAACGGCTCACTCCTTATAAAGTTGTTACGTGTTAGGTTGGAAACCTTTATGTATTCACCACTGTACATTGAAATTAAAAAAGATGTTACAAACAACTTACCGCATTTGACGTGTTTATGTCTCTAACAGTCCCAGAGTCCAGATATTCCTGAATTTTGTCTAGCTGTCCTGCCCTAGCTGCTCTTAAGAAAGCTGTATTTGGGTCAGTCTGGAAAAGAAAAATTATAATAGTCTACAGTAGTACTACTTATAGAAAATCTATATAATAATGTATCACACAATGTGAAAAATGATAAATCCAGTTCTATTTTCTATGTGGTTGGGTTGACATACTGTTTACTTTATACTATTAATTTTATAGATAATAAACGAACATAAAATGAATTCATTATTATTTAACTTTTACGATATTACACATAAATGGGTTAATAGTCCAACATCAGATATTTGTCATTTTAATATACGAGCATCACGGTCAATGAATGCTAATTTAGTAAATATAATTTATTTCTTTGTAAGACTTGGATTATAGCCTTATGAACTTTAGGTTTGATTGTTTGTGAAACAAATTCTGAATAAAATAAAATTTTGTACATGGTTTCAGAATTTTTCGTATATTATATACCGTAAAATGTTATTAAGAAAAATAACCAAGTAAGTATGTGTATGTACAATTTTATTGTCCAAGACATTTTGATAAATCGTAGATTTTTCTCAAAGTAGGAATACTTAAGACATTCTGCACATATATTTAATTTTCTATTCTGAGATACTATTCTTAACAATATTTTGTTATATCTCTAGAAAAACAGCACTTTGCTAATGATAAAATCAAATATTGGGTAAATAGCTTTACTAGATTTTATGGATTTGAAACCATGTCAGGCTTGCAGACTGCACAGTGTGTTTTAACATCAACATACAAATTTAAATGCTTTCCAAAAGTAGAATTGGTCAGAGAATGGTTAACTTATAAAATTAAACATTTCAAGGAAACGGTAACATTTCTACCGGTGTGAAAACTGCACCCAAAGTTTCCGAAGACAGCCGAATATCACCATGGACGTTGGTCGACTAAGGCACAAGTATCAAAATGAGATTATCGTTTTCAAAAGTCGTTCATTTTTGAAATAACGAATTTATTTCATACATTTGCATATGAATGGGAGGTACTGATAGTGAATCCACCGCCACAGAGCCTAATCCGAGAACAACAAGGGCAGGTCTAAGATTCACAGGTAAGGCTAGATCATGGCATAATAACCCGGAAAAGCACAGTAGATCAACTAACAGCACGGACAGTAAAAGCCTCAAAACCACTAATATTTCATACACAATAATAATAAGTATTTAATAGTTATTTATGCAACAAGTACAAAAAGTAAGTGTTTATTGCACGCGACGTAAAATTGTCAGCAGACTACACGTCGGGTGCAATAGGCACTTTTTGTACGAGTTGCATACAATATTTTTTCTACGTTCATGCAAAAACCAAAAAATGATATTTAGATGACACTAAGTCTAGGAAAATGTGACTTCGATTTGAACGTTTATGTTTGTCATGATGACAAAACGCTGTAGTAGAATGACAGATGAATGCAATAAACATTTTATTGCACTAGTGCAATAAAGAACCACTTTTTCCACTAAATATAGTTCAATAAAGTTTTGTTTTTGCATGAACGTAGAAAAATATTAATATCAGCATTCTGGTCTTGGTCATTAATAATAATAATGATTATTATGTTTTCTCTTATTTTATAAATATGAAGAACACTTTAACACAAGAACAAAACATTTTCTTAAATTTATAAAATAAGTATTCCCTTTCCGAGATACAACTGTTAGTATTTAGACTACAAAATCGAAATAATAATTAATGTTCTGCGATGTAATTTTTACTTTTATTTTGAACTATTCCGTCCGTATGCACCAGATACTAATAGCGCACTCGCTGCGACACTTTTTATGATAATTGACCACTAATAACATTGCCTTGAATGGGAATGTATAATTTGAAATTTCCTTTTAAATGAAAGAACTGTGTAATTTATAGAGTTTACTGGCGCCGCATACCCACCATGCTCAATTCTTCCCCGAGTCACAGGATGTAATTTTCTGATGTTAATTTGTGGTATAATGATAATAACTATGAGCAAATCCTTTTGTTATTAGACGTTGAAAAGTTATAAGTAATGTTTACAATAATAACAGGCGCAAGGAACATAACGTAATTCAAATAGATACTACTCAAATCCAAAAGATTTAATTAAAAAAGTGTGGTTACTTATCTAATACATCGCACAAATTTTTAAGTTAATTTTTATTTCAAAAATCATCACAATTGGTTGTTAAAACGAGTTCACATTCGGTTGTGTTGAAATAATAACACCATTTGTTGAATCTATTAGAATTTTTATAATAATATTTGATTTGAGAACATTGAGAATTTAAATTATTATATATTTCGAGTCACTGTGCATTTCGCTGGACCACAAGCAGAGAGCGACCCACTATATTGTGGGTGCAAAATCGAAATTTCAGGAACTAAGTATAAGTACAACTACACTGTAGGCTAATGCTCTGACCCTGACCGACATTGAATTACACTACACTTGACAAATGTATAGCAAAGCAAACAGCCACGGTCCGTGGTTAGTGGTCAGCGGTGCCACCAGGCATTTCCAGGTTTCAAACTTGTTAGCTGTTATAATTTTAGCTCTTCGCTTGTCTGATAAGCGACAAAAAGATACAAATGTGCGAGATGTAAGTCTATATCTAATGGCCACTTGCTACTAATAATATTTCCTAGTGCCAAAAATGATAGATGTCAAAATTACACGATTGTGCATTTAAAACAATTTATTTGTGTTTATTTTGTTTTTTCAAAATTGCCTAACTCTCTAACCGTTAAACTTGCGATGGCGGCTGCCGGCCACCAGTGTCGACGAAAAATTGGAGTTTCGAAAAAAATATTTCTTTCACCTTGTAAATAAGTTTGGAATTTTTTTTCGGGCGATCACTGTATAATTGTGCTAGTTTTATGCATAAAAATTAAATACGTAAGCTAATTTTTTCCATGTGTGTCAATTTACATAATCATATTTTTTTGTGTAAGGATCATTAACGCCATTCAACTACATTAAAAAAAAAGTAGACTTCAACCGAAATCATATTTCTTTTCCTGTTTGAATAGTAGGTAGTTTCTATCATAATATTTATCTTAACATATTAGTATCCAGTATGTAAATTTGTTTTCATAAATTAAACATTTAAACTTCAAAATTAAGAAAATTATCTACGAGACACTTTGCATTTATAGAAATAACGATATGGATAGGTACTGATATATCGGCACGTGTCTATAGATTTATATAATACGTATAAGTTGCTCAAATAATACTCATTAATGTCGATAGTATTTCTGACCTCCTTTTCAATAGTCACATTAATATTTCTTTTTCTACTCTTAAAATTTGTCTCCATTCTACAAGTAACTGATTATTAAAATCAACTTTGCTAGAAAAAATGATGTATCGATTAATAAGGATACTTTTAAAAGGAATTCTACCCTTTAATTAAATAACTTTCTGAAATATAAGGTACTCATAATTTTTGCTTACGCAAAGATAGAATTTTAAACTTTTTAACCCTACCTAAAGGTGATACCACGTTGTGTATTAAAAAAAAAGTTTATAAACATCTATGTGATCGATGAAACTAAAAAACAAATGGCATTAAAGAAATATTCTATAAAATGGCGGATTCGCCGGTGTTCAATGGCAGCTCACGTTCCTGAAAGGGATTTAACAAAAGATAACTTGGAAATAAATAAAAGTACTATAAAGGACAGCAGATATTCTAAAGAAAATTCTCAAGTAGCATTAAGAAGGGATATTTGGATCAGGTCCATTATATTCTTACTTTGTAGAAACTGAATGCCTATATAATACTAGAAATGAAAAAATATAATGCAAAACTCTGAAAGGGAACAGAATTATAAAGCTGATTATATATTTCGTATCTGTATTTAAAAAGAAAAATACGGTTGAAGAAACCAGACGTTGTTACAAACGAGTTTCCTTTATATTAATCCTTCATCTCATACAATTTAAATCTGAATTTACCCAGTGGCGTCGGAGGCAATAGGGGTTTTGAAAGTCAAAAATCATCTGAGATTGCAGTTACAGATTTCAGTATTTTCGTAAAATGTGGTCAAGATCCTGAGAGTAAATGAGATGGAAATCCAAATAAATTTAAAAGAAAAAATTCACGCTTATTTGAGTAAAATATTATCAAATCAGAGGCATAATAACGTGATGAATAACGTTTTTGACTGAATTGCTCTCAAGTTGTTTATGAATAATCAATTATTCTATTGCTCTACTTTAAATTAATTAAAATCGTACCGTCGAAAAAATATGTTTGGCCATATATTTTTCGGAATATAATATGGCTTGTGAAATAAACATAACCTTCAACAGCAAAGTACAAAGTTTCATCTAATACTTCTTCATTGTTTTTCAAGAGTTGTTGTGAGGTTATTCTTTTGTTTTAATCTATGGATCAATCCATCACCCTAACGTAACTAACCAGAGTTTCCTAAAAAGGAATAACATCAGTGAGATATAGGTATAAATATTATTAACTTGATCTCATCTTGTATCAATAAAATCCAACAAAATTAAGCCATAGTTGCCTGAAATAATGGCACTTCTTTCGAAATTTTGCAAATACAAAAAAAAAGATGGAAAACTTTGGTTACATTAATAAATCTAAGCATGTAAAAGATGTTTTCGATTTTTCATCTAGTTTTTTTACTTCTCTAATTTAAGATAATTGCATTTTAGATAGTATAGATATACAAGGTGATTCTAAAAGTAATAGTATAAATTTAACAGCGTTTTCTAGACTTCAAAATAAGACGAAAAGTCTATATAAACATGTATCCTAAAAAGCTTCGTTTTCGATATACAGGGTGTGAAACGTTAACTCTTGATGGCGGTTTTTAATTAGTATTTTTCAAACGCGTAGAGGTGAACTAATGAAATTTGGCACAATCTTATAACAGTTTGGCCAGAAACGGGTAAAATAAAAGAGGTAGTGCTTAAAAAATACCCAAACTTTTTTGTGTACCTATATTTGTTGTATTCTCGTTAAAATTCGATGTCGGAATTGTTTCGAGAAAAATATTTTATTACATTTTTTTTCACTATTCGTCATTATTTGTCCTCAGCTATAATTTCCCAAGTTTATGCGTGTAGACCTTGTTTATATATGTACATATAATTTAGTTAGTCAACAAGTCAAACTTGGGAGTAAAAATGATAGATGGCGATACTCTTTTAAAATCCATGTCATTACACTATAGGCAAGGGTAGCTTGGATTTTAAGGGTATCTCCATCTATCATTTTTACTCCTAAGTTTGACTGGTTGACTAACTATATTATACAGGGTTAACTATGACTACCGGAATCACCCTTAAAGAAATCCATTTATAAAACGAACGAATTTTTTTCGATATTATATTAAATCCTTATTTAACCGCCTATGCGACCGTGTGCCACACATTTACAGAGTCAGAGTAGGCAACTAGCAAGCATCCGTAAAATTCGCTGTCATGTCATATAATTAAATTAATGTGTTTACGTTGTAGTTTTGTGTTCTTCAGCTTTTAGCGCCTTATTTTAATTTTAAACGTTGTATAGTTATTAAATAAAGGAATATGTGTCGGGTACAGATATTTTTTGGTTTTCCCACAATATAGTTTGCCGGTTTGCTTTTGTAGGTTATGGAACAAGACTGTCGCGGGCGCATTAAAAGTTTTCATTAGTACCTACCCATTCCTATCGTTCGATTTTCTTATAATAAATAGGCATTTTTTTCTATCTGTACCTACGGGAAATGTATTTTATAGGTAATGAGTGAAAATGTAGTTTTGCCAGTTTGTAACGAGATAATCAAAAACGAATGCAAAACACTGGAGATAACTGGCTTAACTGTTACCTATCAGGTATTAATAAGAATGTTAATTTTTGTTGTTTCTGCATTTAGAAACGCTGCAAAAAGACGACCACATGATAGTTGACATTGTTGACAGATGTAAGCTTTATCTATGGACCTAACCCATCTCAGTCGATGCTTATCATAGGCGCCGACTTCCCGTAGACAGGGTTCTCAGCAATTTTTCAAAATCAAATTCCCTGACATTTCCAGGTTTTCCCTGACAAAGAGCATACAAAATTCATATTTTTAAAAACAAACTAAAATAATAACAAGTCAAATGATAAGGCATACATGAGCCCATTCGCTGACAAATACGTAAATATTTAATTTTATAAAAAAATATGTATTTCAGTCATTGTATTATTGTTAAATATTAACAAATATAAATATTTAATAAGAGATCTAATAGAAATATGTATAAACAGACACAACAAAAACCGATAAAAATAGATTTCACTACTGAGCAGACAGTTGTAAGCTGTTTTTTTACGATGAAATGTATTCAAATCGGTTCAAAACACTACATTTTCGCATTGAAACAGTGACGTACGTCACACAGGTTGCTTTTTAAACCGTGTTTAAAACGTCCACTGAATCTGGTTTGAACTCTTTGGATGCTTTGCTATTGGTCTATGTAGCAGTTGCCTAAAAAGTAGAGATTCCAAAATCGGTGATTTAAATTTTCAGATTTTATGTTTAAAATGGTTGATATTTTTATACTTCTTATCTTGTTCATTTAAAAAGGAATTGGTTGTGGATTATTGTATGTACCTCTGCAAATTTTATCGTATTAGACATCTTAAATTACATTACAAAAGCATGTTGACACTCATAAGAACAAGTACGAAACTATTTGATTTTGTTCAAAATCAAAAAGTGTGAGTGTGATGTTAAAGAGAAACAAATATTTGATGACATTACGTTTTGAAACTCTACATTTTCTTGGTGCATTACATAAGTAACGTCACAATTGAATATGTCTTGAAACAGGCGCTGAATATGGTTCCTCAAAAAAACAGCTATACACTCCAGATATATCAGTTTCTTTCTATCAATCTGTGGGTGCGTGTGATTGAAGCAAACAGAAATAGGCAACTGGGTGCGTTCATTAAATAAATAATTTTGACACGGCATGGCAGCGTTCACAAATTTTCCCTGACGACAATAAAAATTCCCTGATTTTTGACGATTATTGGCACTTTCCCTGACGTTTCCCTGACAAAGTTCAAATTCCTGACATTTCCAGGTTTTCAGGTTTTCCTGACGCTGAGAACCCTGGTAGAAGTTTTGCCCCATTTTGTAAATGTCGAGCTAAAACTCGGGAATATTTTTTTTATTGTCTCCTTGAGCATGTGGTTAAAATTTTTGTACTTAGTCATAGTTAACTCTGTATATACAAAAGGTTGTATAAGCTTAAAGTAGAACGAATTCAATTTTTGGCAAAAAATAATTAAAATCAAACACAGTTTAACTAATTTCCTACACATTTTTTAAATGCTACTACTACGCTGTGAGAAGAAAGTGATTGCATAACAATACCTATATTGCTCGATGTAATATATGTTACCGAAATGATCTTCCTCGTTCATTTATTACAGAATGATATAATTAATTTTACGAGCATGTACGGTTCGGAAACATAAATAGGATAATAAACAAGTACAAAACGTAAACGCGCACTCAAAATGACGAGTTTATAGTTTTCATTAAATTGAGATAAACATATTTAACTCAAAAGTCGGTCAGATCCTGTGGCTTTCATATATTCTCGCTATATCGTAGTTAACTTTGACTTTGTTTTTTTAATTGGCTAATCATGTTTTTTTACAGCAACCTTTATTGTGGAAATTAATGGATACAACAGAATTTATCTAGAAACGCACGCTTTTTATATCAAATAAAAATAATATTTTTCCTATCCTCTCCTTGATGATTCAATTATTATTTCCCAATAATGGTCTTTCACGTCATCTTGTGGTTGCTGATTTAGCAGAAAACTAATGAAAGCGACATTAAAACAAACAGATATTCATTAATGAAAACAAGATTCGATTATTGTTAGTTAATAAACATTCATTCTGTGACATTACATCACTATTTTATATATAACGTCAATAAATGTAGGTATCTGTAATGTAAATGAGGTGAACAACACTTGAAGCTTAAAAGAATAAGATAAGTTTTTACGGATAAAGTAAAAGCTGAACATATTTGGATTGATCCTTAAAGTCACTAAAGTATGCATAGTACTTACGACTAAGGTTGGTAACACTAGCTCAAAACAATATGAGTACATTATAAACAAAATTTTTGACAGTCGATTTCGTGCATGCTGTTGACTAATATATATTTTTCTTTGTATAAACACTCCTAGTAAATTAAGATATGAAATGAAATACATATTACCTTGAACCACGAATGCATTTACCTATTTCAGTCAACAGTGTAGTAATTAATGTTTAAATTATTTATTTATTACATTTAAGTATACATAATCTGCACCGAATATATGAGAATGTTTTTTTTATCTTTGACATTAATTTTCCATTTAAAATGTTACCATATTTAGATATTTACACTTATTCGACTTTTATATTAGGCGTTTCTGAAGTAACTGCATTAGTTCAAGGGAGTTACAGTTTTCTTTAAGTAATATGTGATCTAAAATGTGTTCTGTTGGAAAATTTAAAACATATATAGCTCGAGACTTAGACCGACCTTATTCAAGCGTTTGCAATACACTAATTAGAACATACAGCGCATTTTTGGTGCAGACAATAAATTTAAACAGATGCACAGTATGCCAGATAATTTCGCCACCGCTTAGAAGTATGCTTATTAGTTCGTGGAAATAATTTCGAGCAATTTTAGTAAAATCACCTAATGTTTATATATTATATGGTAAGAGTACTTTTATTAAAGTTTTCTAACCTAACCTAAAAGTGTTCTGGCAAATAATGTAGGGGAACGTCCTTGATATTGCTATGTGTACACAACACACACTCACAGAAATCAAAGTCGGTTTTCTGTTTTTTAACAGTTTGCTTATTTCGAAAATGTTATATTTTCCACCAGGTTGTTTATTTTGGAAATACTCTGTGTATCTTGAAAAAGAAATATACTATCTATGACAAATGTACAAAGTATTTACTACACCAATTAAGAGTTAAGTACTAGTTTATGTGAAGTTAGATTAAGATATACTAGCTACAAATTACGACAAATAGTTACATTGATAAAAGTGTAAATAGGTACAACTTCCATTACTTAGTAGTTCCAATGGTTGTTGAGATTATAAAAGTCAACGTAAAGTGCCTTACTTACGTTACCATATATGAAATAAATACTGCATGAACCATTTTTGATTAAATAAGATGTATAATAAATTAGTCACAATTTACTAAATTTGTCGTACTGACATGGTGTGCTACTAGTGCAGGTATAATAAGGAACTTATATAAAGAAAAGATATTTTAATGTTTCGTAAACATAAACAAAATGAGACGATTTAATTATTTTTCTCTATATCTAAAGTTGTTGTTTTTTTTTTAGGTAAAACGCTATACTCAGTTTAAACCATAGATTTATTAGGGAAGAGAGATGTAATTGTTTATATTTTGAAACAATCAGAGAACTTCATTTTATTTATTGATCTGGGCGACTGGAATGTTTCTAACTGTGATTCAGTTTGACTCAAGTTAAAGGAGGCCACCTGATGAAGCAATCCTAAAAATGCAGAAATAGGTGAGATCTCATCTCTTGTGGTTGAATTTCGAGTTCCCCTCCAGAGGTTAATATATATAGAGTATATCAGGTTAGTAAATAGATTACATTCTTTAGATAATTATTGAATAGAGTTTTGTCTGTGGATGTTCATTAGCATACCTAGATGTTTGGTATCAGAGAACATACATATGACTTCATTGATAGGAATTGTAGGAGATTTGATACATATTAGCTTAAAATACCTTTCTTAATCAGTAAAAAATGTTACAAAAGCTAATAATAAGGAATATATGGGTAGATATTGTGGGTGTAATTCAACGCAGGTTGGGGCTTTTGTCCACTGAGTAGTTAGTTGCACACAATATTGTTAATACCTGAAAATATATGAAAAAATATGCTACGTTGCACGAAGTCGGAATTTTGGTATACACATTGGGAAAATGGGAAAGTACCTCCACTACATTTTATTTAAACCAAACAAAGTATTTTAGACAGAAAAACGATTATTTCTTCAAATTCGGCAGTTTCATGTAAACGAAACATTAATACAGCCTGTAAGTATATTGCAGCATTTGTAAATATTTAAAACAAAACTGTCAAACTTGTAAAATGCATATAATGTTAGTAAACAATATATTAAAAGATAATAAATATCCCAAAATTTTTAAATTTATACCCAATTTGTTGAACAGTTTATTAAAGTTATGAAGTTTTATACAAACTGGTCAATAATTATTACATAAACCGGGTTATAACGCTAACTAATTTTTTTTCATTTATGGTTTTCCACAGACAATGAAACTAGTTAATTTATGGTTATATAAAAATATTATTTCCTAGAATACTTAAGTTTTTATATTATTTGCGCCGCTAAATCACAAAAGCTACCAGTAAACATAGATAAAGACTAATATTAATTAAGATGTCGAATGCTGCTGTATCTTTGATTAATTATTACTACTGCTAACATTTATGGTGTTACGATGAATGTCGTAATCAATATTACTTAACTTGCGATTTCTTTTAAAAGCACAAATTATCAAATCGAATCGTCACGTCATATAAGGCTGTACCCTAATTTTTTACCCTCTTTAAGACCATATTCAATATTCCCTGATCTCATTGAATAATAGCGCGTTTCAAATCCCCTGAGGAAACATCACTTCGCAAACTAGGTCCCTATATCATGCATGAGGGCGCTCTCATAAAAGTTATAAAACGTCACACTTCGAACTGGCACGGTGGAAGCACAGATTGGTTTGAGGTTTCCTGTCGAAAACGAGATAAAATCAATTTTGCGAGCGCAGGAGAAAAAAGAGATATCGGAATGGAATAACGATGATTCCTGTTTAGAAATCCGATTAGTATTATGAAACTGAATGCTGTTTTTGTTTACTTACGGCTTGTCGACATAAGTGTGCGGTTCAATTTTTCTGAGAGGTAAATGTAGTGTAAAACCGAAGGATGTAAGTAAATTTTGGTATTAAACTATAATTTAAAATTGTTTAAAAACAAACAGAAATTATTTAGCAAAGTATAAAAATAATTGAATTCTTTGATAAATTAAAAAAATTATGATAACTAATAAATAAAGTATATGATCAAAATAGAGCAAGTAGAAACATTTTCAGATTATTCCATGAAATTAATAACGGTAAGTTTATCAAATATAATTTTACGAATTAATTAAATCCAGATTAAATTTCATTTGATAACTCGATCAATACAATATAATATTCAATAAAACTGATCATTTTCAAAACATTTAGTTTAACTTCCCTAAGTGAATATAATAGTGTGGAGACTGACTAACTTCTTGTACTTGAAAAACATTTTTTTTATATCAAATATAAACAAAATCTAGATCGCGTTTTAACATCAAATATGCAGTGGCTTTAATTTGTTCCTAGTAATCCTTAAGTCTTAAGTCGTACTCTTAAAATACTGTTTTCTTCTACAAATACAAATAATTTTAGACATTTAAAAAATAATAATATAAAACTTAGCAAATAACAGGGATGTTCATGCCACCTGCAAATATTCGAAAGTACTCAAATATAGTCTATATCATCTATAAAAGGGAATATAAAAATTTCAAAAGACACCGACCGTAAATAGTAGGATAGAGTGGTGCAATATAATTTCAAGCAAGTGACATAAAAATCATTAAATGTGGATATATGCATAATATATTAACATAATATAGCATGCCTATTTAAGTCATATTTTACATCTCGCCACAGAATAATGGAACTACCAGAAGCGAAAGCTAAGGCGGCGCCTTTGATCTTGGATGGTCACGAAAATTTAGCCTTGAATTTGAAACTTGAGGTATATACTACATACTACACTGAGAGAAAGTTGTATATAATATCTACAGTCTACATAGAGAAACAAGTTGACACTATATTTATTTAGTCGTATTGAAGCTTTAGCAGTATAAAATACCTACTATTTATAAAGTTAATAAAATATATAAAATACATTTATAAATTGCATTTATTCCTGTTTATTTTTTTTATTGTTGTGAAAATTATATATTTTATTTAACGTGGGAGAGCTTTTTCAGATACATTTGCCATGCAGAAAATATGATACTGCAATAGATGTTTTAAATAGTATAGTCACTAATATTTCCTTTGTTTCAGTTATGGAAGCTATTTTCATTTCAAGTAATTAATAGATTTCAGGTATGAGTACTTGGTGGGCCACGCTAGATGCAGGTCAACTCAATCATTCCGCAAAGCACACAGCAACCATCCGACTTCTCTTACATCTTTTGCTCTTTCCTAGTTCCAAATTTACAAAGTTATTCTTAATTATTTTCAGAAACAAAGTGTACATAAATTTAAAAATAATTTTCCCTCCATTTATTTTGTTCACTTTTACGTTTTAAACCTTAGTTTACTTGTGTCAAAAATATGATTTAGGGCACCCTGGACACTAGATTCTAAGAGCACTGGTGTAAGACTCAAATGAAATCAATATTATGGGAGTTATTTTGAAACTAGTTTCAAGACACCTAATTTTAGACATTTAAAAAATAATAATATAAAACTTAGCAAATAACAGGGATGTTCATGCCACCTGCAAATATTCGAAAGTACTCAAATATAGTCTATATCATCGATATAAGGGAATATAAAAAATTTCAAAAAACACCGATTGCAGATTGTGGGATAGAGTGGTGCAATATAATTTCAAGCAAGTCAAAATCATTAGAATATGTGGATATATGCATAGTATATAAACATAATTCTATATATCATGCCTATTTACGTCATATTTTATATCTCGTCATCAATCAGTGTTTATTTTACTCCATTCGAACCCACTGCTCGAATATAAAAACTTATACTAGCACTGCGCTATTTGGAATGCGATGTTGTAATATTTCACATAAACAAGGTATCCGCTTTCTGAATATCATGGAAATGGATCTTCCTTTATTAATGGAAAGAGAAAAAAATAACAATTTCAACTGCCCCATAGTCACCTATGATGTATTTAAAAAACACAACTTTAGGTTATAACTCAAAAATGAATAAAGTTACAAAACAATTAGGCACGTTTCTGGACTCTACTCAAAAAAGGGTAAGTATTAATTATTTTTTTCTAACGTTACAAACAACCAAGTTACAGACATGCATCGAAAAGTGGAAAATTTGAAATGTTGTTTATTATTCGAAAACAAAAGACAGATCTTTTGGTTTTGACCATTAATCTTTTCTTAAAAGAGATCAAAAGTGGGGTAATTCTTTTCTATCTCCTATAGTTAACGAAAGCCTACAAAACATCGAAATTTGCCCACCCTTTACAGCATTAATAACAGGGGATGATTACCCCTTACGAATGAGATTTTGTGAATGGTTGCTGCAACAAAATGCCCAAAATTCCAGATTTACAGCTAACGTGTAAGTTACAAATGAAACTACTTACATTTATAAGACCTACTCATGTTTGGAATTCTGAAAATTCATCATAATTTTCCTTAAATGGACGATGAGTAGGACGAAAAGAACCCGTACCATGCCGCCGCGACCTCTTGACTTGGATTCTTTGGACTTCTTTTGTGAGGATATTTAAAAAGTGAAATATATCAAGAGCAGAAACATTTGTGTTGGTTCATAGAAATTAAGTAAGACGGCTCAAATGTGTTTACACGTCGGTGGACAAAATTTTGAACAGTTGTAGCATCAAGTATGTCAAATTATTTTATTAATTAATATCACAAATCAATTAATTAATTAATAACAATAGAAGCAAAACCAGCTGAATTTGTTGATATAAAATAAAACTGTAATTTAAATTATTTTCGAACTGCCTTTTTTCTTTTTTTTTACAAAATTGTATTTGTACGTCCCTGTACATTTGGATACATTCTGAAGCACCCTGTTAGAGAGGAAACCTTTATCACCTTGACGTTGTTACTACTGTACTGTATAAAGAAAAAGAAAACATTCGTACAGCCTAATTTTTTATTACATACGGCACATTTCATAAAAAATGCCAATGCCTTATTCGTGATAAAGTATATTCAATCGCATTTGCACGGTTCACTCTCTCACATGAGGCAGACGGGGAACGGTAGTAGGTACCTGCAGTAATTAAACTGCCATGTTCATTGTTAATTATTAATTACACTCTTACGTAATTGGACTACGGAAGAGTTTTTCAACGCGAACAAGCCTTTGTTTGGAAACATGTAATTAATTATTGATGGTGGATGGGCAGCTAGGCTGAAATTAAATAAGTAGCGTTTCTTTAATCTCGTTATTCACGTTCTTCCAAATTATGTCGAGAGAGGAAATAATAAAAAAAAATAGTTAGAATGACTTACTGTAATTACTTTGTGATACTATCAAATTGAGGTTATCCACAATGAAATGTTATATCGTGTTCTATAAAGAACATGTAAACTTACTTATGATTCTAGTACCAAATTGTGTTTAAAGTTGAAAATAGTAGAGAGTGATTCAGTTTATAAACCCGCTCATAATTTGTAGCATTCAACATGAAGATAATGCATGTTCTCCGTACATTTTTTGTAGAGAATTATCCGCATATCTCGCAGAACAGTAAATCAGTAGTGCCTCATTTATATTGGTAACTACGCCGTGATAGATCCAACTATTATAATTTATATAATAAACTACCCTGTAATATAACGGATATGAATGAAGGATGCTTCAATGTCATTATTAAAAAAAGTCTTTTATCTCACTGCTTTTACTCTAGATGCGTATTATGACTAAAGATAGTATGTCGTTCGCACATCTCAGGTCCGTACTCAGGTCCGTCGGTTGAAAATCGTAATATTTAAATATGCCTAATTAAAAACAAATATCATCTTCAAAATAATGACCAGCGTTGAGGAACATCATCCTATTTATTTACCGGCATGTGTCAAGGTCGCAGTCGCTTCCGCTTTCCAACTGCCAATATCTTTGTAGGGACGATATCGCGTTAATAGCAAATAATGTTAGTTTCTTGTTGGTTTGTCTGTTTCGGTGGTTGAATATGTTCCGTCGGCCTCCCACGCGTGGATAAATAGATTAAATATTATCCAGATTTAGAACTTGACGGGACAGAACTAAAGTGCAAAATTTGTGAAAGAGTTATATCGTGGAATTATAAAACACGTATTGTGGAACATATGCGCTCGGAACAACACAAAGTTCGTGTGAGTAATAGTACAGTGCCTTCATAAATGATTACAAGCCACGCGATCAGGGTAGAGATGCTCGAATCAATCGCAGAGCAATTCATATGCAAATATCCTTTTCCTTACTACGGCAATTGAGGGAGACAAGAAATATTTGCATACGAGTTGTTCTTCGAGAATCAGAGTCCTGATCCCATGGATTGTAATCATTTATGAAGGCACTGTATGAGAAACCGTGAACGTCAAAAACAATTTAACAACGACTTTTAGACTTGCGACAGTTTATTTCTCAGGTACCGGGATCTAGTGCTGAATGTGTGAAGAAGAAACTTAATACCATTTTGCAGAACAATCCGGGATTTTTAACTGTATGCCGTATAGTAGACCTTTTTAAAGGTAAAGGAGTAGATTTTGCTGAACCCACCCTAAATGTGCCATCAGTGAAAAATTATATATACTTTAAATATGCCCCAGTGACCTCTGTGAATGTTGAACGTACGTTTTCGAAACTGAAATGGATTTTAAGTGATAAACGTCACAACTTAACATTTACAACAGTTGCTGGTCATTCAGTTTTATTTCAGTACTAAAAGTGAATAGTATAGTGTTTTGTAAATTACACAACTTAATATGGACAACATACATATCACCAGTACAAGGTAAGATGTTGATATTTACTGTATTTGACAATAAATGTACGTATTTACTTGACTTCCACAAACGTTAACGTTAGCGTCCTAAGTGCGCCCCTGATAATGACGTCATGTGCGAACGATATACGGTCTCTAATTATCAATCTAATATTTTCTAGATTACGTGGGTTCTGCTAAGTTCGTCTATCTTTGGTATTTTGTGTTTTTTATTAGGTTCTATTTATTTTATTAGTGTTCTAAATCACTTTACTGTTGACCGTTGTGTGTTATGTGTATACAAACTATGCCTTCTGTTTTCTTGTATTGACTTTGTGTTCTTAAGAATGGAGAACAATAATTCAAACTGTACAGTGTTCTCAAAATCGCAAACGCCTTAATCTAAGAAGTGCGGGTTATCGGATAATAAAAAACGTTTATAAAGGGATTGGGCGTGAAACCAAAATATAAATGTTATATGGTAGAAATGTGTACAATAGTCCATTAAGTAGTTTCCGTGAGTAGTGTATACAGGGTGATTCTAAACTCATCTAAAAAAAATTCAACAGGGGATTCTTACAAATACAATTTTGTAAAAAAAATAATCAAAACGGGCACTTCGAAAATGATTTAAAAATACACTTCTACACGCCACTGGACACTGGTCCACTGTAAAACCTGATAAGGCGACAAAGAATACAATCGGCGGCCACACAAAAAATAGAAAGAAATTCCCAAGGAAAGGGAAGGAAAACGTCTATTTTATACAGCAAATTCAATTTCTTTTGCCGCTATTATTATTAATTATAAATAGAATTAATTTGTGATTCTAATTAATAAAATAATTTTTCACAAATGTCAATAAAATGTTGGGCCCATCTTACCCAGTTTCTACAAACTAACAGAAATGTTTCTGCTTCTTGTTCGTTTTGAACTCGTAAGTTATTGGCAGCATCTATGATACGTTTGCGTACTTCGGTGCGATACATTTCATTTTTGAAATATTCCCACAAAATCAAGTTTCCCTCGCGTTGCACTACACTTGCACTCACTGCACACCGCGGTAAAAGTGGCTGCATTTGGCACATGTTTACCGAGAAATCGTTCTCCTAAAGCATTTTCATATTGCCCTAAATTAAAACGATATCCTTCAGCTCCGACTTGGTACCATACACATAAGCCATTGACTCTTGAAAAATAATGTAAAGACTGGCATCACAAAAACTTTAATAGGTACAACTTCTAACAGATACAAAAACTAATCGGATTTCAATATTCGGTATGGCCTGTCTAGAGACTACAATAGCCCAGCGATGCAATATATTTTTACTCGAAAACTATACAACACCATTTTTCATGACACATTTTATCCCAAATTTGTTAGATAAGTTCTGAATCACTTTATAATGCAATAAAAAGTGGCAAAGAAGAACATACAGCCGCGAAACAGAAAATAGTGGATAACTTGCAGAAGGAAGATGAAGGTTGATGACGACACAAAATACGCGATTCGTAGAACAATTCATGGATGGTATTTTAAAATTAGAACTTCCGACAATAAAAACAATTTGGGTTGCTATTTCAGAATATCACAGGATGAAACTTTATCTAGAATATCTGTAAAAGGCGCTTTTGCGAATTATGCGTAACATTAATTTCCATTTCATAAAACGAAATCGAAAGAGTATGCTGATACAGAAATAGTGATAGGGCAAAAATATTCAAAATCTAAGTGGAAGGATATATTATGTACTATATGGATAAATGAAGACCCTTTGGAGACGACAACAACTCGTAATACATACGACCGACAGTTCTACTGATGGCAGGACAGTGACACAGCTAACTAGTCACCAGTAATGTATGTCTATAGTATAGTTTATAGTAGTGCATGTAAAGTGCAGTGTATTATAAGTGTTAAAGTGTGATATCCGCGGAGTGCGTATTAGTTAGGTATAAGTGGGCGGTGATAAGCAATCGCTGTTCAAAGGACCAATACATTCTACAATAAATGTGAATAGGATGACACGGTGCGTTTATAAACTGTTTAAAGTAAACTAGGTTAGTTACTGTAAAGTGCTAGGACTCAATTTCAATTTATTTTTGTTAATTCTGTGTTCTTTGTACCCTTCTCAAGTGGCACACCTATGGAATCTTGTCCCCTGCAACCCTCACTGCTCGTACTGATTTAAGTGGTGTGAATTAGCCAGACTCTACTATATTGAAATTCGGGTAGTATCTTTCTATAACGATATACAGGGTGTTTCTAAAATAAGTGGATTCCTTGAACAATGTTAAAAATTCTCGATTAGGAATAGTTGAAACAGAGTCGGGATTGAAATTAAAAAATAATAGAAATAAACTACATAGCACAAATCGGTATTAGGTAATTCTATAAAAATTTGCTAGAATGAGTTTTTGGTACACACTCTGTATTATACGCCCTAAATGGAAAAAATCTAGAAGATTCATTTTGGGCAACACCAATATGTTGTAAAGACTTTAAAACCACATCTGTTATTTTTTTCTCATATATTTTCAGGTATTAACAATATTGTGTGAAACTAACTACTCAGTGGACAAAAGCCCCAACCTGCGTTGAATTACACCCACAATATCTACCCATATATTCCTTATTATTAGCTTTTGTAACATTTTTTACTGTTTAAGAAAGGTATTTTAAGCTAATATGTATCAAATCTCCTACAATTCCTATCAATGAAGTCATATGTATGTTCTCTGATACCAAACATCTAGGTATGCTAATGAACATCCACAGACAAAACTCTATTCAATAATTATCTAAAAAATTTAATATATTTACTAACCTCTGGAGTGGGAACTCGAAATTCAACCACAATAATTGAGATCTCACTTATTTCTACGTTTTATTAGGATCGCTTCATCAGGTGGCCTCCTTTAACTTGAGTCAAATATCTAACTATAAAGATGATTATACCAATAAATTAAAATTATTTGAAATTGAATGTCAAAATGAAATATCGACAACGTCAAACTGATTAACTGTCAATGATTATCATAACAACCTACTAAAATAAATAAAAATTAATAAAAATTTTACCTTTTATGTATAGTTTTTTTTTCTCATATATTTTCAGGTATTAACAATATTGTGTGAAACTAACTACTCAGTGGACAAAAGCCCCAACCTGCGTTGAATTACACCCACAATATCTACCCATATATTCCTTATTATTAGCTTTTTTAACATTTTTTACTGTTTAAGAAAGGTATTTTAAGCTAATATGTATCAAATCTCCTACAATTCCTATCAATGAAGTCATATGTATGTTCTCTGATACCAAACATCTAGGTATGCTAATGAACATCCACAGACAAAACTCTATTCAATAATTATCTAAAAAATTTAATATATTTACTAACCTCTGGAGTGGGAACTCGAAATTCAACCACAATAATTGAGATCTCACTTATTTCTACGTTTTATTAGGATCGCTTCATCAGGTGGCCTCCTTTAACTTGAGTCAAATATCTAACTATAAAGATGATTATACCAATAAATTAAAATTATTTGAAATTGAATGTCAAAATGAAATATCGACAACGTCAAACTGATTAACTGTCAATGATTATCATAACAACCTACTAAAATAAATAAAAATTAATAAAAATTTTACCTTTTATGTATAGTTTTTTTCTCATATATTTTCAGGTATTAACAATATTGTGTGAAACTAACTACTCAGTGGACAAAAGCCCCAACCTGCGTTGAATTACACCACAATATCTACCCATATATTCCTTATTATTAGCTTTTGTAACATTTTTTACTGTTTAAGAAAGGTATTTTAAGCTAATATGTATCAAATCTCCTACAATTCCTATCAATGAAGTCATATGTATGTTCTCTGATACCAAACATCTAGGTATGCTAATGAACATCCACAGACAAAACTCTATTCAATAATTATCTAAAATTTAATATATTTACTAACCTCTGGAGTGGGAACTCGAAATTCAACCACAATAATTGAGATCTCACTTATTTCTACGTTTTATTAGGATCGCTTCATCAGGTGGCCTCCTTTAACTTGAGTCAAATATCTAACTATAAAGATGATTATACCAATAAATTAAAATTATTTGAAATTGAATGTCAAAATGAAATATCGACAACGTCAAACTGATTAACTGTCAATGATTATCATAACAACCTACTAAAATAAATAAAAATTAATAAAAATTTTACCTTTTATGTATAGTTTTTTCTCATATATTTTCAGGTATTAACAATATTGTGTGAAACTAACTACTCAGTGGACAAAACCCCCAACCTGCGTTGAATTACACCCACAATATCTACCCATATATTCCATATTATTAGCTTTTGTAACATTTTTACTGTTTAAGAAAGGTATTTTAAGCTAATATGTATCAAATCTCCTACAATTCCTATCAATGAAGTCATATGTATGTTCTCTGATACCAAACATCTAGGTATGCTAATGAACATCCACAGACAAAACTCTATTCAATAATTATCTAAAAAATTTAATATATTTACTAACCTCTGGAGTGGGAACTCGAAATTCAACCACAATAATTGAGATCTCACTTATTTCTACGTTTTATTAGGATCGCTTCATCAGGTGGCCTCCTTTAACTTGAGTCAAATATCTAACTATAAAGATGATTATACCAATAAATTAAAATTATTTGAAATTGAATGTCAAAATGAAATATCGACAACGTCAAACTGATTAACTGTCAATGATTATCATAACAACCTACTAAAATAAATAAAAATTAATAAAAAATTTTACCTTTATGTATAGTTTCTTTTCTCATATATTTTCAGGTATTAACAATATTGTGTGAAACTAACTACTCAGTGGACAAAAGCCCCAACCTGCGTTGAATTACACCCACAATATCTACCCATATATTCCTTATTATTAGCTTTTGTAACATTTTTTACTGTTTAAGAAAGGTATTTTAAGCTAATATGTATCAAATCTCCTACAATTCCTATCAATGAAGTCATGTATGTTCTCTGATACCAAACATCTAGGTATGCTAATGAACATCCACAGACAAAACTCTATTCAATAATTATCTAAAAAATTTAATATATTTACTAACCTCTGGAGTGGGAACTCGAAATTCAACCACAATAATTGAGATCTCACTTATTTCTACGTTTTATTAGGATCGCTTCATCAGGTGGCCTCCTTTAACTTGAGTCAAATATCTAACTATAAAGATGATTATACCAATAAATTAAAATTATTTGAAATTGAATGTCAAAATGAAATATCGACAACGTCAAACTGATTAACTGTCAATGATTATCATAACAACCTACTAAAATAAATAAAAATTAATACAAAATTTTACCTTTTATGTATAGTTTTTTTTATATATTTTCAGGTATTAACAATATTGTGTGAAACTAACTACTCAGTGGACAAAGCCCCAACCTGCGTTGAATTACACCCACAATATCTACCCATATATTCCTTATTATTAGCTTTTGTAACATTTTTTACTGTTTAAGAAAGGTATTTTAAGCTAATATGTATCAAATCTCCTACAATTCCTATCAATGAAGTCATATGTATGTTCTCTGATACCAAACATCTAGGTATGCTAATGAACATCCACAGACAAAACTCTATTCAATAATTATCTAAAAAATTTAATATATTTACTAACCTCTGGAGTGGGAACTCGAAATTCAACCACAATAATTGAGATCTCACTTATTTCTACGTTTTATTAGGATCGTTTCATCAGGTGGCCTCCTTTAACTTGAGTCAAATATCTAACTATAAAGATGATTATACCAATAAATTAAAATTATTTGAAATTGAATGTCAAAATGAAATATCGACAACGTCAAACTGATTAACTGTCAATGATTATCATAACAACCTACTAAAATAAATAAAAATTAATAAAAAATTTTACCTTTTATGTATAGTTTTTTTTCTCATATATGATGAAGCGATCCTAATAAAACGTAGAAATAAGTGAGATCTCAATTATTGTGGTTGAATTTCGAGTTCCCACTCCAGAGGTTAGTAAATATATTAAATTTTTTAGATAATTATTGAATAGAGTTTTGTCTGTGGATGTTCATTAGCATACCTAGATGTTTGGTATCAGAGAACATACATATGACTTCATTGATAGGAATTGTAGGAGATTTGATACATATTAGCTTAAAATACCTTTCTTAAACAGTATAAAAATGTTACAAAAGCTAATAATAAGGAATATATGGGTAGATATTGTGGGTGTAATTCAACGCAGGTTGGGGCTTTTGTCCACTGAGTAGTTAGTTTCACACAATATTGTTAATACCTGAAAATATATGAGAAAAAAAAACTATACATAAAAGGTAAAATTTTTTATTAATTTTTATTTATTTTAGTAGGTTGTTATGATAATCATTGACAGTTAATCAGTTTGACGTTGTCGATATTTCATTTTGACATTCAATTTCAAATAATTTTAATTTATTGGTATAATCATCTTTATAGTTAGATATTTGACTCAAGTTAAAGGAGGCCACCTGATGAAGCGATCCTAATAAAACGTAGAAATAAGTGAGATCTCAATTATTGTGGTTGAATTTCGAGTTCCACTCCAGAGGTTAGTAAATATATTAATTTTTTTAGATAATTATTGAATAGAGTTTTGTCTGTGGATGTTCATTAGCATACCTAGATGTTTGGTATCAGAGAACATACATATGACTTCATTGATAGGAATTGTAGGAGATTTGATACATATTAGCTTAAAATACCTTTCTTAAACAGTAGAAAATGTTACAAAAGCTAATAATAAGGAATATATGGGTAGATATTGTGGGTGTAATTCAACGCAGGTTGGGGCTTTTGTCCACTGAGTAGTTAGTTTCACACAATATTGTTAATACCTGAAAATATATGAAAAAAAACTATACATAAAAGGTAAAATTTTTTATTAATTTTTATTTATTTTAGTAGGTTGTTATGATAATCATTGACAGTTAATCAGTTTGACGTTGTCGATATTTCATTTTGACATTCAATTTCAAATAATTTTAATTTATTGGTATAATCATCTTTATAGTTAGATATTTGACTCAAGTTAAAGGAGGCCACCTGAATAAAACGTAGAAATAAGTGAGATCTCAATTATTGTGGTTGAATTTCGAGTTCCCACTCCAGAGGTTAGTAAATATATTAAATTTTTTAGATAATTATTGAATAGAGTTTTGTCTGTGGATGTTCATTAGCATACCTAGATGTTTGGTATCAGAGAACATACATATGACTTCATTGATAGGAATTGTAGGAGATTTGATACATATTAGCTTAAAATACCTTTCTTAAACAGTAAAAATGTTACAAAAGCTAATAATAAGGAATATATGGGTAGATATTGTGGGTGTAATTCAACGCAGGTTGGGGCTTTTGTCCACTGAGTAGTTAGTTTCACACAATATTGTTAATACCTGAAAATATATGAAAAAAAAACTATAAAAGGTAAAATTTTTATTAATTTTTATTTATTTTAGTAGGTTGTTATGATAATCATTGACAGTTAATCAGTTTGACGTTGTCGATATTTCATTTTGACATTCAATTTCAAATAATTTTAATTTATTGGTATAATCATCTTTATAGTTAGATATTTGACTCAAGTTAAAGGAGGCCACCTGATGAAGCGATCCTAATAAAACGTAGAAATAAGTGAGATCTCAATTATTGTGGTTGAATTTCGAGTTCCCACCCAGAGGTTAGTAAATATATTAAATTTTTTAGATAATTATTGAATAGAGTTTTGTCTGTGGATGTTCATTAGCATACCTAGATGTTTGGTATCAGAGAACATACATATGACTTCATTGATAGGAATTGTAGGAGATTTGATACATATTGGCTTAAAATACCTTTCTTAAACAGTAAAAAATGTTACAAAAGCTAATAATAAGGAATATATGGGTAGATATTGTGGGTGTAATTCAACGCAGGTTGGGGCTTTTGTCCACTGAGTAGTTAGTTTCACACAATATTGTTAATACCTGAAAATATATGAGGAAAAAAAAAACTATACATAAAAGGTAAATTTTTTTATTAATTTTTATTTATTTTAGTAGGTTGTTATGATAATCATTGACAGTTAATCAGTTTGACGTTGTCGATATTTCATTTTGACATTCAATTTCAAATAATTTTAATTTATTGGTATAATCATCTTTATAGTTAGATATTTGACTCAAGTTAAAGGAGGCCACCTGATGAAGGATCCTAATAAAACGTAGAAATAAGTGAGATCTCAATTATTGTGGTTGAATTTCGAGTTCCCACCCAGAGGTTAGTAAATATATTAAATTTTTTAGATAATTATTGAATAGAGTTTTGTCTGTGGATGTTCATTAGCATACCTAGATGTTTGGTATCAGAGAACATACATATGACTTCATTGATAGGAATTGTAGGAGATTTGATACATATTAGCTTAAAATACCTTTCTTAAACAGTAAAACCACATCTGTTATTTTTTGATTTAAATAAGATATTTCGAAATAACAACGGATTGCATATATAATTTGAATTATTATTATTATGGAAACAGTACCTTATTGTGTATTTGATAATATTGACTGACAGAAAATGTTTGTTTTGTATGATTTTGATATAGAGTTGTGCAGTCATAAAATTTACATATTTGGCCATTAAAACTGTTCTTATTTTAATGAATTGATATATCTAAGATAATTGATGCCAAATTTATAAATTAATTTCGTTTTATATTAATATATTATTACAATATGACATTTTTAATACCTTTAAAAACAGACATACGTCATTTAGTCTTTTTGAACCTTTTGTATTAAGGATCCTGCATCATTTGTACGTCACTGTGTAAATACAAGAATACATTTCTATGCATACTAGAAACTTGCAAGAATGTCACAGCAATTAATTTAAAAACTTCGAGGTTTACTGAAGCGAAGCATTTCACAAATTTTTAATAAACTGCACAGAGCATTAAACCTTGACCTGACGAAAATAAATAACAAGCATGAACTGCCCTCATTTAGAATTAGAAACGCAATACATCCATTACATTTATTAAAGCATGCACTATAGGATGGAAGTGCACTTGACTGAAATTAATGCATATAATGATGAACAACACGGTTAACTTTTCTATTTCTACAAACGAGAAGGGCACAGATATTCATCAGCAAGTAACTCAGATGAAAAATCATAACTGTGTCTGTCGGGTCATGGTGGTTTGGTTAAACTGCTACGGAGTTGGGTAATTGGTTCCACTTGCTGCTCGCGACATTTTTCGTTCATTGCCAACATCCTCCAGTGCACAATGTACTTTGTTTTATTCAGCAAGTGAATAGTCAGCAGTACTAAACCTCGGTACGTCTATTTCTATTTAAAGGTAATACTTTGAGTGCGAGAAAGGATAATGATAATAAAATTACAGAATCTAATCAAAGAAAATATTATTTTATTTAAAATGTTAAATAAAGAATGTAAAATAGATGTTCTATCAAATTATTTGCCTGTCTCGTAAAATAATAATAATAACAATAATAATATCCATACCTTTATTAATCACCAGGATTAGCCCACAAGTTGGAGACTTGTGCGGGAGAGGGGGCTGCATATTATTATTAAACAGGCCACGTTAGAGGCTACCAACTTACTTTGCTACCATCAACCATCATTTAGAGCAGGAATGAGGAAAACCGCATTAATTAGGGGAATGGTCAAACGCCGACCGGTATAAATCTCTCATATTGACCCAAGTTAACGTTCTTCCACGCTACCTTACCCTCAGAGAGGGTGCCAATCCTCTCCACAAATATAGCTGATCTACGGTCTATCAGTTGTTAAAACTTTTAACTAAATGTATTTCTGATAGATTAAGGACAAATGAACTGTACGTTAAAGGTTAGTTGACTGTAATGCAGTAATAATTGAACATGCTACATTGCTTCAGTAGTACACTTTAACTAGAAAGTTGCCTGTGTTTTAGACAATACAGTTTCAAACTAGTCCCTGACTGCTGTGTGAACAAACCTTGTGTTTCAATAATCATATTTACTAACTACAGTTAACTGAAAAATAATTACAAGTAAACTAATGAGTTACTGGAAGTGAACTTTAAAATACAATAAAATTCTTTAGTGACCACAAGTGATGTAATCGCTTAGCAGTGGTATACATGTGTAGACATGTTATTTTACTTGTGGGTAATATTTAAAACACCTGCACCAGACAAAAAAAAATATTTACGGTAGGTAATTATTTCTTTTAGCAACATAGTTTACTTGTAGGGTTTTTCTGTGTTCTAAAATACTACATTAAGTGTTCCATTTATCCAGATATATATTTTAACTATTTCGATAAGCAAAAACTTTCTTATTTCAACTAGAACACTTATTTTATTATTATTTTTTCTACGTTCATGCAAAAACAAAACTTTATTGAACTATATTTAGTGGAAAAAGTGGTTCTTTATTGCACTAGTGCAATAAAATGTTTATTGCATTCATCTGTCACTCTACAATAGCGTTTTGTCATCATGACAAACATAAACGTTCAAATCGATGTCACATTTTCCTAGACTTAGTGTCATCTAAATTTTTTGGTTTTTGCATGAACGTAGAAAAAATATTGTATGCAACTTGTACAAAAGTGCTTATTGCGCACGGGTTGTCCTACTCGGCCTGACGGCCTTGTTGGACAATTTCACGTCGCATGCAATAAACACTTTTTGTACTTGTTGCATAAATAACTATTAAATATATGTGTACAATGTTGAGAACGGTTGGAGTTAATAATATTTAATATTTTTTGAAACATTTGCGACATTTTCAGATGCTCAAAAATTTCTCGTTGAAATTGTTTACCTACACATTAGCCATGAAGAAAAATAATCACCATAATTGAATTGAAGTTAACAAACCGTGCCATAATTTAGTGTTAGTTGACGTATGTCAGTATTTTTTAGTTGACTGTGTCGCCATCGGTGAATGGAATTTTGGTAGAAATGGAATTTCAGGAAACAATACCCCGACCAGTATTGAATTACACCTGAAAAACCTATAGCAAACAGTCACAGTTTGTCGCCTGATGATTGGCAGTTATATTAAGAAACAACCTGTATAACATGATATTTGACAAAATTGGTAGGTCCTTCGATAATGTCTGGATAACACAATTTACACAGTATATATTAAGATACAAAATTTTTACACTGTTTTTTGTAGTACCTAAAAATTCCTAAATTAAAATTTAGACACAGCAACAGATGTCGGAACATATGTGGTAAATATGACGTACTATTTACAGAAAGCTGTTCAACATACTATAAAGAAGTGAGGCCTAAAAGTTATGTCAACGTTATATTAAAATAAACAGATTACTGGTTATTTAATTGTTACACATAGTAAATAACTACTACTATTACTTATTATAACTACTTTAAAGACTAATTGTATTAGAAACAAAAAATTTGATGAATAAATTCGCTGAATACTGAACTGAATACGTATCGAAGCATTATTTCACATCCACTCCGTTTTTTGCTTAATTTGAATATAGAGTTTGTTGTTTCTATAAACTCGCCACAATATCTGAAATTCTGTTTTGCTGTACCTATATATCGGGACTCAATTTCCATGTATTACCATACGTTTTCAAATATTAAATTCAGTACTACTGGAGTGATCCATAAGTTTGTAGCTGTTTTGGTTTCCGTCGACAACACTGCATTTGAAATCCGTTGCTGGAATTATATTTTATATTATTTAACTGAGTTTTCGCACTTGTAAATTTAAGAAGTGTTTATTACAAAACGAGAAGGCCTTTTTGCCACATTCAGGAAGATCATATTTATGACACTGATGAAAATCCTTTGTGTTTCAGTTCATGACAATTCACGTCATTCAACCTAGTAAAAACTGGCCTGCATTATATTCATATTTTTTAAATTTAATTTTGTCTGATGAATCTGAGTTTACAAGTAATGGAAGAGTAAACCATTATAATTTCCATTATTGATGTGTTTAAAATCGTAAGTTATGGGTAGACTGTTAAATTGGCCCTTATGATAATAATATCAAAAATTATTTGAATGAAAAATTTCCTAATAAATGGTTTGGAAGATTTGATGCAGTTTGCTGGACTTGCAAGATAAGCCGACATAGCTCCGTTTCATTACTTTTTATGGAGTTGTCTAAGACACAAAAGTAAACTATTAAAGTGCTATATTCACTCAGCGCCACTTACTATTGGTAATTTTATGTTCCTTGAACCCTTCAGCCCTATGAAATCTTATCCACTTTTTATTATTTTGGAACTTGGGTATAAACAATACTTTTGCACTCTTCTGTATTTTAGTAAATTTACTAGAAAATTAAAACGTTTTGCATAAAAAACAAGAAACAAAAACTTCTAAATTCAATAGCCTTTCTAAGAAGCCTGTAAAAATTAAAAATTCTTCAGCTATTTTACTCTTTCAGAGAACAAATCAAAACCTTACTCTATTTCAAACGAAATCTTTTGCAGTTAAAGTTAATTTGTTCTTGCTCTTTTTGTGCGGATTACATTTGTACGTTCAATTAATCTGTGTTATCTTTGTATGTGCTGGGATGGATGGGTGGAAGAGCAGCATGTGTTGAACTCCGCCATCCCTGTTTAACCTATTTTTTATACTGTTTTTGCGGCTGAAATAAAGACATTTTATTTTATTATTATTATATTTGCTGTACCTTTGTAGATATTTTTAGCAGAAAATACCTATACCTCTACATGGTGTTAAAAACATCCTTCCGATCTCTCAGTTTTAGTCATACCGTATCCACATTGTTAATTGATATCCTAAAATCGACAAGTCCCTGAAAATTTCATTGTTTCGTTTTTCCGTGTGTTTACTAGAAGTTTTAGTCGTATTTTTTATATACTATTACCACCCAAATTTTGTAACATACTTTATAGGATATACAGAACTTATGGGAAATAAAAAAACTGGAATGTTCAACATACTACATTGTACAAATAAGGTAATGCAAAAAAAATAATATGCAATCTGAAAACTATTTAATTGCACGCCGCTGGAATCTGGTTCACTGTAATGGATTGACAATGCAAACTAGCCATGCGGTGTTACATATCGCACTAAATGACCTTCGAAGTTTTGTGACCAAACCGACACCGGCGCAAAAAATATTTGCAACGTTTTTACTTAAATTTTTAATTAAAATTAAAGACAGATCTGACCAAAGTGGCGTGTATTTAAAATGAATAAAACTATGTTACACTAATTGTAAAGAAGAATTGCGGTATTAGAAACATCAAATTTATAAAAAAAAAATAGCACCGTGGAAGAGATGCAGCAGGGTAGCGCATTATACAGGAGGCTCAATTATATGTATCAAGTACAGCGTGTCCAAGTATTAATACCAGGGGATTGGACGAGGAGGACCCATACTATGACCGCCACGATCTCTTGACTTTGAATCATTTGGACTTATTTTAGTGGGGATATTTAAAAAATGAAATCTATTGGACCGAAGTGGACACCATTGACGATTTACGCAGTATTATAGCTGCTGCCAATAACTTACAAGTTCAAAACGAACAAGAAGTAGAAACATTTGTGTTAGTTTGTAGAAACTGGGTAAGACAGGCCCAAAATTTTGTTGTAACATCAGGTATGTCAAACTACTTTACTAATTAAAACCACCAAACCACAAATTAATTATATTAATATATTTCATAACAATAACGGCAAAAACAGTTGAATTTGCTGCATTAAAATAGGTGTTGTAAAATGTAATGTATTTCTTTCCTTGGGAATTTTGAACTTTTTGTGCGGTCGCGATTATACGCCAATTAAGTACGTACCGAACGAGAACGTTGTAAATAACTTAATACATTTATAATATCAAACGACGTTTATTCAAAGTAAGCGGTACAGAGGTATAGTTCACACTAAAGCTAAGCTGGATCTGGAACTCTATATATAAGGAAATAAATGCAAGTCTCAGCATAAGATAAAATGACTAGTATGGTAACTATATGTTACAGCAGAGAAATAGAATACAAGCAAAAATATATATAGGGTGAAAAAAGGGTATATGTGTAATTCCTCCCGTCGTAGAGGGAGCTCACGGGGTGAAGCGACCAGGGTCCTAGTGGGCGGTAGTCGCTCCTTCTGGGATTGAGACATCTGGGGCAGCAAAGTCCTCATCTGAAACCAAGGCTCAGGGGTGCTTCTTCATTTGGATGCTCATCTTCGCGGAGGGTAATAAGGAAACAGCAGGGAGTCGCTGTTCCTGGTGTGGTGACTGGAGATCATCGAAGTAAACGTGATTCCAGTCGTTGAATTTTATAGTATTCCTGGTGTATCAGGGTTTTCTTGTGACGTCGTCGTCTTCTCATTTGGGTTTGACCTTCGTAGGAAAATTATAGGTATTGTTATTTTTGTAATTGAGTTTCTTTTCTTGAAAATAAAATATATTATTAGTATTAAAATTACGAGTATGATAATATAAATGAAATAGTGTGGTTGTTGATATGGATCTTGGTCGAACAGTTCCAGGGGTTGAATTTCATACTTGGATATACTCTCCGCTAAACTACTCAGTTCATCTAGCTGTATGTTTTCCAAGTTTATTTTAATTTTGCTGTCATTAAAAGGCAGACTAATTTGTGGTAATAGTGTGACTTGGCTTAACTGGGTCATTGCTCCGAAAAATCTTTCATCTCTGATTTGTAGGGTACATGTGTCTTCGATGGACACGAGGTATGATTTATATTGGTTGAATTGGATTATTTGTTCGTCGTGGCATTTTATGTTTCCTAGAGTTTCTTGTGAGTTGTAAACTATATAACGATTTTGAATTTGGTGAATAGAATTTCCTTGAATTTGGGATGTGCTACAGTCGATAGGGTTCTGTCGCTGAATTAACGAATTTATACAGTTGTCTCTGAGGTTGATGTTGTTGCATAAGTACAGGCCTGGGATTTGGGTACATTCTTCGTTTTGGTTGAAGATTTCTTGTTGATTCTTAAGTAAGTAGGTTGAGGTAGGAATAAGTAGGGTTTGATTCAAGGGTACAGGTAAGACTTGGAAATATTCATAGGTTTGTATTTGGAATATGGGAATTTGAAAGTTGATATAAACTTTATAATCGTGTATATGAATTTTGATTGAGGCTAATTTGTAATAGTCGCTTAATGGGGCTTTGATTATGGATTCTTTTGGGTATATTTGTTTTAGATTTTTAAAGACCGCTTGTAAGTGTTCGAAATTTAGAATATTATGAGAGATAATATTTAGATGTGAAAATAAGATAATTTCTTGTATATCTTCTAATTGGTTTATAATGTCTAATAGTTCAATTTCGATACTTGTGATCTGAATAGCATATAGGGCGCTGTATATTCTTTTGGCTACTTGTCTAACCTTTTGATCTAACGACTGTAAAGTATTATTTAATTTTGATGAAAGGGTGGTTAAATAACTTAATTGTTCCTTTTGTTGAGATTGTAAATTAAATTGATTTCTTTCTAGAATTTCTAATTTCTTTTCTATTTGTTCTCTGTCTTGATTGTCCATGAGGCCAAAGAGTTCGTTGTATCCAGTACCGATAAAATTTAGTAATCCTCGTTTTTTACGAGTCATGAAAAATATGGTTGATAATTTGTTATTGATATTATTCATTAATGGAGCAAGTTGCATAATTGAGTGATTTCCATTAGTTAAATTTTGAATAGTATTTGATAAGTTTTGCAAATTTATTATCTGTAGGAAATTATGTGAATGTGTAGCTATTTTTGCTTTACCTAGGTAAATAGGGAGTATGGGATTTTGTAATTCAATTATTTCGGAAAAGGCGTGCCAAAGGAATATTGTCGTCACTGTCAGTAAAATCTTCATCCTGCAACAGAGGAGAAGTGTCAGGGGGTTTTGTTTTATGTCTGTTTGCTAAATTGTCTTTTATTAGTATGTCTTGTAGAATTTTGACTTTTTGTGGTTCGGTTTTATTTTTATTAACCCGGTCTAAAGTTGTTTTTTTTTTTTTTTATTTTGTCACTTCACTTTTGTTTTGTCCGTCCTCGTATAATTTGAATAAATTTGTTTTAGTTTTTCTACATTTTGAGTTTTTAGTGTGAAGCTTCTAAATTTAATTGTTTTATTAAAGAATTTTGGTATTAGACGTTCAAAACATTGTCTAGCTTTTTGATCATAAAAATATAAACAGTTTATTTCTTTTAGTTTTAGAAAGTTTCGTAATGTTTTGGTTTTACTTTGGTTTGAAAGTTGAGGATTGAATACTATTGAATTTTTATAAAAAGGTCTGGTTAGTCTGTGCCAATAAGGTTGAACAGGATTTGAATTTAGAGCGATAGATATTTGATATTTAAATTGATTTATTGGTTGATCTGTTATGGGTGATTCTGCTACTGGATTTTCTATTGAAGTATGTATTGTTTCGTTGTCGTCAGGTTCTGGAATATGTAGTACTGGAGGAGGGTTCTGGAATGTGTAATACTGGAGGAGAAGGTTCTGGAGGTTCTCGTAAAATATCATTAGGTAGTTCTTCGTCAATAGGTGTATTAGGTTTATCCACATTTACTAACATGGAGAGTATCGTCATCTAGGATAGGTAAGTCTAAGGCTTGAGAAGTAGAGGGTTGGATTTGGTGAACGTTAATGTCTGAGGGAAATCAGGATAGTGCATCTGCAGTATTGTTTTCTTTAATTATTAAATTGTTTAAATTTTGAAAAGGTATTGAAATATCGCCAAAGTTTGCTTCTACAGGGATGGTTGTTTTTAAATACTCATTTGGGGCAAGTGTCACTTGTTTTGTTATGTCATAGGGATCATGAAAATAAAGAGGAATATTAAAATGTTGTCCTATAAGTCTGTTGTTAGGTAAGTCAATTATCATGTTAAATTTTTTCATATCATGGTAGCCAATAAGTCCGTCGAAATAGTTATGAAAATCATAAGATAATACTTCTAAATTTTGATTTGAATTAAATTCCGAAAAAGCGGGTACATGAGCTTTTTGTTTAATTGTACATTTTCCTAAAATAGTTTTTACTTGAGTCGAAAAATTAAAAATTTGATTTGGGCAGATTTTTCCTATTATGTCAGGTCGTAACATAGAATATGAGGCACCTGTATCTATTAAAAGTTTCAAAGGGGATAAGGATGTTGAGAAATTTTTACATACGGTAATTGAGCAGCTAATTGAATATTACTTTCTACTACGTTTGGTTGTATTGAGGAGGGGTTAAAGGAAAATTTTGGTTATAATTTTGATTAAAATCTTCGTCGTTATAATCTGTTTCAAAATTTTGTTTAAAAGGTAAATTGTCGTTTTGACATTCTTGACTAGGGTCGAAATCTAGATCAAAGTTTTGTTCTTCAATATAAAAATTTTCGTTAATTCTAGGGAAATTTTGCCTATTCGGTTCTTGTCTAAAATTTTGTTGTCTGAAATTCTGATGGTTATTTCTAGTGTTATGTGTTTGGTTTACGAATGATTGAACTCCTGACATTGGAGTGGGATGATTTGATCTGAAATTTTGGTAAGTTCCCGAAGCTTGTTGATTTCGGTTTTGATTATAATTTTGATTAAAATTTGGATTTCTTGGTGGAAGAGGTGGTCTTGCAAAATTTTGATTTTGGAAATTTGGTTTAAAATTTTGGTTAGTTTTAAAATTCATATTAGGATTATAGTTTCTTTGGGGAATTTTAGGTGGGACTGACGGCGATTGCGAATAAGACATGTTTTTCTTAAGTTGTTCTTTGTACTGATTAAACTGTAGTTCTCTATTTACGAAAGATATCGCGTCTTCTAAAGTAGTTTTGTCAGCTGTCCGTATCATTGACTGTAAATTATCTGGTAGGTTAGCAACGTACGTGTCGAGAGCGAGTCTAGCATAAATATCCTGATAAGCTTGTTTTTCAACAGCTGAGATATTCAAGTTCACTAATTTCTGCGATAAGATTGACCTCAGGTGCTGGATTCTATTCGAGAATTCCTGCAAGGTTTCGTTTTAGGGTTATAACGCATATGGATTAAATCTTGCTGAAGGCATGGGAGATCTCTACAATCTCCGAAATTTTGTTGTAAAAGATTTTTGATTTGAGTCCAAGTTTGGATTTCCAAACGTTGGTTTAAAATGATTTCGGCTTGGCCTGTGATTTTTGATCTAATACCCGCAAGTAAATATACCATGCGGTCAGTTCTTTCGGGTATGTTAAATATTCTAATTAATTCATCGCATAATTTACAAAACGTTTGTAACTTAGTTTGTGAACCATCAAAGACTGGTATCACATCAAGAAAAGCTTTAGCTTCGTTTATATTTGAGTTAGTAGTCATATTTTCGTTATTAAATGTACTAGTTAATTGATCTACTAAATTATCTATCTCGTTTTGATTAACGGAGAGTCCAACACCGACAGGGACCTGGTATGGAGTGTCTACACGTAATCTGGCTTGAGAATTACTATCCTTTGGCATCTGAACAAGTACTTCGTTTTCAGTCGAGTTGACTCATAAACAAATTGTTTTTAATAGTCACTCGACAAAAGAAGCACTTTGGACAGAGAAAAAATATAAAAAGAATTCAGAACAATTAAATTCACTTCTTAAAAATTTAAACCTAACTAATTTTGACTGTACACAGGCAAGTGTAAATCAAAATGTCTTTTCGCCGCACAAGTATATAAAGAATCAATTTATATCAACTTAGGCGAGGAAAGGAGTGGAAAAATACGAAAGGGACTTACTTTGAATCGTCGCTGACGGTCCAGGGATCTCGGCGTCAAGTTAACCAACCACTTGAAGTTCCGATCCAATAAATTTCACCTGAGAGCTGGACAGGTTCTGGATCTCCAACAAAGTACAGAAGTACACCAAGGATCTCACTTCACTCACTCACGAGAATTCAGAGACTTGTTTGTAGATCCTACCGACTGCGCCAATTAAGTATGTACCGAACGAGAACGTTGTAAATAACTTAATACATTTATAATATCAAACGACGTTTATTCAAAGTAAGCGGTACAGAGGTATAGTTCACACTAAAGCTAAGCTGGATCTGGAACTCTATATATAAGGAAATAAATGCAAGTCTCAGCATAAGATAAAATGACTAGTATGGTAACTATATGTTACAGCAGAGAAATAGAATACAAGCAAAAATATATATAGGGTGAAAAAAGGGTATATGTGTAATTCGCCTTATCAGGTTTTACAGTGGACCAGTTTTCAGTGCCGTGCGGAAATATATTTTTAAATCATTTTTGAACTGCTCTGTTTGATTTTATATTTATAAACTTGTATTTGTAAGATTTTTTTTTAGATAAGTTCTGAATCACCCTGTATTTAGAGATAAGAGTTTCTAGAAAACAAATCATGTTATTTTTACATCTAAAAAAGTGTGTAATTATGCTCTGAGTGAAATATAAATACAGTGCTTTCGAAAAGTAACGAATAAATTCATTATTTTTGAAATTGAGAAGTTTTCGAAAAAATCCTCTGGCATGTCGATTTTGTTTTTAAAAAAGGCACTTTTTGACATACGACCCATATTTGTAACGTCATCGTTGTTCGAGATATGACGTCATCGACATTGTTTTTTAAATAGCAACCCCCAATTTTGACCATGCCATTTAAAAGAGCGTGTCATTCTACATACATACATCATGAAAAATTATGGTGTTACATAACAAAAATTACAAGAAAATAATGTTTGAAGATTTTAAAATTTAATTTTCACCGAAATGTATCACCCGAGAAAGGGGGCCGATTGCGTGGCCAGCCAGATCGCCTGATTTGACACCCCTTGATTATTTCTTGTCGGGATACTTAAAAAGCAAAGTATACGTTACTAGACCGGTTAATTTAGAAGATTTAAAAGCAAGAATTCGTCATGAAATACATCGTATACCTCCTGAAGTTATTGATATTGTCCAAAAAGAATTTATTAATCGTCTTGGCTACTGTAAGGAAGCCAACGTTGCACAATTTGAACATTTAATTTAGTCGATTTTTTACATAATCATTATCATTTTCAGTATTGTGAAAATTAAATTTTAAAATCTTCAAACATGGTCAAAATTTGGGGTAGCCATTTAAAAAAATTGTCAAAAAGTGCCTTTTTTAAAAACAAAATCGACGTGCCAGCGGATTTTTTTCAAAAACTTCTCAATTACAAAAATAATGAATTTATTCGTTACTTTTCGAAAGCACTGTAGAAAAGAGGTAAATGTAGATTCATTGTCCCTTAAAATAAGTAAAAGAAACGCTCAAATAAAATCATAAAAGCCACGATAATCCCGCTTTATCGGTCGAATTACAGAAGCCGTTCCCACTAATGAATATTTAACAAGTATTTTGCAGCTAAAAGTCACATTATGCGGCGGCACGCCCTGAGCTGGGCGCGTCCTAACCCAACGCGAAATTGGTTCCCTGAAAGCGAACGTCTACACATCCTTCAAAGGCTCCTGAAAGCACTTTTTAAAAGGGTTTTCAGCAACAGTTTCCGCGTTGGATAAAGGATTAATCTCCTGCTTAAATTACCTGCTTTATTATTTATTGAAGGTATTTCTGGGCTTGAGGAAATAGAGAATATTGTATGTACCTGAATAGTAAGGCAATTGGGTTTTCAGGTCAGGCAAATATTCAGTTCAACGTAAAACAAAATGAAAAACTATTCGAATCGCAGTTACAGTATACTTTCTCCTTTAAGAACTTTCCAAAAATATATAGGGGATTGAGGTCGGGTGACTGAGCAGATCAAGCAATTGGACCACCTACACTAATTCATTTCTCCGTAGATTTTTGACGTTTGTAATGTGAAGGGCAGTTATACAATTATTGTACAATAGATCGAAGTAATGATTTTTTTTATTTTATAAATTATAAACCATCAGAATAGTATATATTTTTTGCAGAATAACCATAGAAAAACAGCTCTCAGAGATGAGTTGCGAATCTACTGGAGACTTTCAAAACTTTACTCTCATGCCATTAGAGGGTTTTAACTACCTATTTATTAAACAAAATTTGGCCAGTTGTATCAAAGCAAGATCGTGGACTTTTGACGTTTGTAATGTGAAGGGCAGTTATACAATTATTGTACAATAGATCGAAGTTATGATTTTCTTTATTTTATAAATTATTAACCATCAGAATAGTATATATTGTTTGCAGAATAACCATAGGAAAACAGCTCTCAGAGTTGAGTTGCGAATCTACTGGAGACCAGTTGCAAGCTGTATCAAAGTGAGGCAAACTATTCCAGCTAAAATGCTATTAGCAATTACTTTAAGATTTCTGACGACCAGCAACAGTTATAAAAGTCTTTACTATTTATGAAGTGTTACCCCAAATAAATTGAAAAATTATACCTTGATTACAGGTATCAGGTTTAAATCAGAATGGATAGTACATCGAATTTGCTTTTGCTCTATTAACATTCTCTTTTAAAACGCTTAGTTTTTGACATGCAGAACGTTAAATATCATTTTTAAAAAGTGTCCGTAGCATAACTTTTTTTTCATATATTTATATATATTTAAATTTGTATATGATTAATTTGTTGGAAAGAGCACAAAATAATGCAAAAACTTACCCATTATCAATCACATAAGCGTAGAAGTGGGAATTTGGACCCCCCATTTTAAAAACAAAATGTACGCCTATGAACATTTCGAAATGTTTTTTATATTTTTTTAATTTAATTTAAAGGTATGAAACCTTTCTTGACAAAAATTTCTTTTGTCAATTTTTTAAATTGTTATTAGCTTTCCAGGAAATCGTTCAAATGGTATGATGGCTTTCACAGTATCTACAACTTATCTTGGATTGCAACATTGAATAAAATAATAAGAAAAAGTAACATAAAAGCTATTTCACCTACAGCTTGCAGAAATTAAGCTGTTTTAGTCCTAGTACTGATGAAAATAATATTCTACTTTCCTGACTAAAAATAAAAATATAGATATTGTGGAAAACACCTTACTATTTGAAATCGATTGACTGGAAAGCAAATGACCATTTCAAAAATTGACATTTGACATTTATTTTATTTATAACTTTCTTGACAAAAAATGTCTCACAGTATTGTATGTAACTAACTTTTGGTAATTTTGTGTTCTTTGAACCCTTCTCAAGTGACACGCCTATGGAATATTGTCTCCCGCAATCCTCACCTCCTGTACTAATCTAGGTGCTATGACTACTGAGAATGAATCACTATATTTTGAACCTTGGGTATAGAAACAATAACATCATGCATAGTCAAAATCACTACGAGAGCATACAGGAGTGTAGATATGTATATCGCCTCGCAATGTTGTGCTGAAAAAATCCTTTTCAAGTATAAGATGCCGAAACGTCATTGGAACGTAGCTGCCTCCAAAAAAGTCTTCCCCATTTTAGCCACTTCCACTCCACCGAACCGTTTCTGTCATGTGGTAGTGATTTTGGCAATACACTTTCAGTTTTCAGTGTCGTGGGTACTACCTTCCATTCGCTAAAAATGCTGCGATATTTATATTCTGGACACCCTGTATATAAAATTTCTAGAAAGAAAATATCTACACCTATCTATTCACAGGTATCTCAATTAAAATAAAGTGAGTCACATTCCTGAAAGTTCATTTACCTTCAATTTTTCAGCATCTAAATCAAAATAAACGATGCAACTGTTACGTAATTCAACATATGGAACGTAGAGAACGATGAATAATAATTTTTTAACGAAAAAAAACACTGTTACTCTTGCCTGCGCAGACTTCCCTTCTTTGGTAAAGATAGTAATTGTGCGGACACAAATTATGTTACCGTTCACCTAGTAATTCGATCTACATATAAGAAAAAATGTGAATATAATTATTGCATTAGCATTGCCTACTGCACATAGACGCGATGCAATGCGCTTCCCGTAATTCTTATGCATGATATAGTTTGGTAGAGCGCAGCGACACGTTCATACTAATAGTTATATTTTTATTTTCATGAGCGTGTCCGTGCATACATATATGTATATTGCGGTTTTTCCGATACGTAGTGACATACGTGGACATAAAAAAACTGTTTATGACAAGCTGTTTTAAGTTAATGGCGACACGCCTTAATGACATGTTAGTTTATTCATACCTGAATCACACATAAAGAATATGTTTTTGGTTAAATTGGGGTCTGTTATTTAGAATGTCATAATATTGTTTAATTATTAAGTCTTCGAAAGTAAATTCGTGGAGAATTTGTATAAACTATTTACAAAAGAAAATGGAGTGTCAAGTGGTCGGCGTTTGACTATCCCTACAATTAATAAGTGTATTGGATTTAGCAAGCAAGCAGACTGTTGTTAATTGTGGACTGCATTCGATTTTTTGAGTTTTATTTACAGTTTAATAATACAAGCTGTCACTACTTGTCAGAAACATTATCTTATTTAAACATTATTACTGGGTTGCACTTTAGAAGAAACGTGGATGGGAAAATGGGTGAAATATAGGTTTTAATGCAAAAACGAGCATGAATTTTATTCGTGACTTTCAAGCCGACTTTTTGTTGACTCGTTTCTAGATCACTTGTGGGGTGATCTACTTTATGATTTCGTGCGGCAAATCCATTTGATTAAGAGTAAATTGAGCATTTGCAGAATAAGGTTTTCTAGGTTTCTCATTCCTGCACTTCACTCTAAAACAGTAATATTTACCTATTTAGTTAGGGTATTTTTATAGTTATCTCATGTAATGTTACAGATCAGTTGTCGAGCAGTTTTGGCGTCAGTATTTGAATCGATGTGGCTAGACCGGTATGGGTTCGAATCCCGCAGCCGGTATACCGTATATCAACTATATTCGTGGAGAACATTAGCACCCTCTCTGCGGGTATGATAGGGTGGAAGAATGTTAGCTTGGGTCAACGTCAACGATATTGATACCGGTCGACATTTGACTACCCCCCTAATTAATGAGGTTTTTCAGGTTTACCTCATTCCTGCACTGAATGGTGGTTAGGGCCTATCAGCTAGGTCGTTCCTGGGTGCAAATGCGGCCTGCTTAATAATAATATGCTACCCCCTCTCCCGCACAAGTCTTCGACTTCTAGGTTAATCCTCGTGACTAGAATGAGGGGTAGAAATATTATTATTATATTAGATATTAAGGAAATTTACAATACTAATCGAAATAACACTTACAGCGTGTAATTAATAGTCGTGTTATACAGAATGTATTGTAATAGTTCTATTTCGCTTTGTAATTTTAGCAGCAAAGCATGTAAAGTTCTGTAAATTCAAAATTGCCAGTATTATGTATTTTTACAGAGATAGTTATGGTAATCAGAATCCTGCGCTTACGCCTACAGCGTTCCGATTCAGTAATGGTCGGCTTGTATATACAATCAAGAGCGTTATAGATACTGTAGTGCAGTTGAAATCGAAGTGGCACGAGACATTTCAAATATATACCGTTTAATTTTGCTGTATAGTAGTATATAAGAGGGCCGTTTTAAAAAATACATGTTGAAATGCACATTGTCTGCACTGCTAAAAATGATAGTAATTATATTTTTCCTAAAACAACATAATGGCGCTGTAAAATTACATTTCAGCAGTCACATTTTCAATAGAAAGATTGGTAGTTTGCGCAAAACGCAGGAGTCACCACAATAACGTCAGCTACATTAATCGATGGATAAATACACCGATATACTACAGATCGGTTGATACCAATTTATTAACTATAGTAATTATATAACAAATGCCATTGATGGGCAGATTCAAGTAGACTCTGTTTATGACGCTAAATTAATCAAAATTGGTGTTAACGTTGGGTATCGTCATATTTGTTTAATAGATCCCAAATTGTCACCGTTAATGGTTATTGTTCTAAAGCGTCACTTCAGGAGTTTCTCAGGGGTCTCACCTTGGCCCACTGTTTTTCTTGGTCTACATTAATGACATTGGAAGCTCGTTACAATTTTGTAGATATCTGTTATATGCGGATGATATTAAAATTTTCACTAAGGTTAATTCGTGCCGAGATTGTTTATTATTACAGAACGATTTAGACAACTTTTCCAAATACTGTGTTAGTAATAAGTTACATCTTAATTTTAATAAACGTCACTGTATTACTTTTACTAAAAATGTTACTCCAATTGAATTGGATTATAAGGTAAATAATGTAAGCCTTGAACTATAGTAACTGAGATTAAGGACGGGAGTAATTTTTTATTGTAAAATGAGTTTTACATTTCATATGGATCGGTCAGTGATCCCGCGGTTTAAGGCGTCAGTACTTGATTCGAGGTGACTAGACCGCTGTGGGTTCGACCCCCGCAGCCGGTAGATCGTATATAAGCTATATTCGTGGAGAAGATTGGCACCCTCTCTGCGTGTATGGTAGGGTGGAAAAATGGCTTGGGTCAATGTGAGATACTGATACAGGATGACGTTTGACTACCCCCCTAATTAATGAGGTTTTTCAGGTTTCCTTCATTCCTGCACTGAATGGTGGTTAGAGCCTACCAACGTAAGTCGTTCCTGGACGCAAATTCGGCCTGCTTAATAATAATATGCCGCCCCCTCTCCCGCACAAGTCCTCGACTAGGGGTAGAAGTATTATTATTTGACTCTTAATTGTAATAAAATGCTAGGTTTTATTATAAGATTATGCAAAGATTTTAGTTCTGTTAGAGCTATTAACAATTTATTTTGCATATATTTACAGTAGATTTAATTTTGCTTGTCTCATGCATGTGGAATCTTTATTACGATGAACATATATTTCGCTTTGAAAGAATTCAAACTAATTTTGTTAAATTTCTCGATTATAGGATTCATGGACTGTATTAGAATTTCATAGGTTTCAAGCGGAGCTGATATTTTTTGTAAATATTTTTATTGTTGTTCATCTTACCTTTTCATGTACAGTTAGGGACCAACTTCGGGCTAAATTCGCCATTTCATGGAATATGTATGAATTACGACAGATACTGCTTAAATATTGATATTTTTAATAGTTTCATAAGTCGTTTTAAACGTATTATTATTATTATTTTTTTTCTTGAAGGAATAAAGATTATTATTATTATTATTATTAAACGTATTAATTATTAATGTACTGTTACTCTAGTAATATAGTTATAGTAGAGTAACGTATTTATATTGTCACTTGCACTTCTTATTGCATTTGTGGTTACTGTTTTGGGCTCTTAGCCTGTTTGTATCCCAAACTTTGTAAAATAAATAAATACATTGAATATTCAGTGTGTATCGTCATCAGCGTCTTTAAAAAATATTGAACTAATTTATTTTGTTAAATGCTTTCAACTTTTTGGCATCATAACCTTCTGCTATAAGTAAATATACTATAAGATTTGTAAACTTACTATTGTTACTATAAATGATACTTCTCTCACTAGTCTCACCTTACTTATGTTACATATATTTCTTAAAAATAAGCTAATAATACCTTTAATTTATTAACGACTGTTGTAGTGCTGCCCTAATATGAATCCGTGCAATAAGTAACGCAATAATTACACTACTACAACAATTATTTCTTACTTAGAATTAAAAATAAAAATATATTCATCGACAGTGTCAGATTCGACGAATAAAATCATACTCCTTATCATTTTAAATTTCTCCGGAAATAAAACAAGTCCTTGTTTGGATGAAAATTTCAAAAAGTTATTAAAATACGTGTAATAAATACTGACATCATTCTCCAATATTCCTCTTACATTTTAATTAGCTAGCTGCATTCTCCAGACAGTTTTATTTTGTAACGGTATAATAACAGCCTGGCTGAACTTGCCGCGTTGCCGCCCACTCATAAGTTTAACAATTATGGGCCAAGCCAAGCGCATTTTTCCGTACAGTAATGGATAGCCCGTGACCCTTATCTCTAGGTAGTTATATGATCTTCCGTATATGTAGAGTGATAAAGGAAAATTTGCGGACCAAGATAAAGATAAAATTTCGTGTTACATTCACCAAAGTGTGTACACATATCAAACAAGATGAAAGTGGAAACAAATTCTATAGAAAAAAGAATACCTAGGACAATTCAAAATAAACAACAATGTAGCATAAAGTAAAATAATAATACAAAATTGATGCAAATTAATAAAAAAAACTATACACTAAGAAAATGATAAAACCATATAAAAGTTAAATAAACATTAATAAAAAGTTAAAAACATTACAAAAATTAGTACCTATACAAAATTCTAACGAATGAACTGTGTATATTAAAAACAATAAATAGAATGATCCAAACAGAACATTTCCAATATCATAATGTCAATTGTCGAAATCATTAAAATTTGCATTCAAATATTCAACGAAGGTATAAAAAGCATGTTTCAATAAATAGCTTTTAATTTTTGTTTTAAACAAATTAGAGTGTAAAGTTCTTATATTTGGAGGCAATTTATTAAAAAACTGAATTAGTCATTTTTATTTCTAATATGGTGATACTGACTTCTGCCGTGGAAATTATGTATGTTGTTTTCTACAAAAAGAAGACACTGGAATATGTAAGTAGAAGAAACAGTAAGAATGCTTAAATTAGTAAAGGACGTTCTACAGTCATCTCTGTATCCCAACCACAAGTGGGGGTAGTATTTTTAGTTTCTAAATATGGTATTTACTAACCAAAGAGAAACCTAACACCACGGAGAGTTGCAGCTGCAGTAAAATTGCAGCATACGCTGGGACATTTGTTGCCTGCATTTGTTAAGTGGTTTTCAATTAGACACAAAAGTTTGCCCTATGAGCAAACTCAAATTTCCAGTTGAAGGCAAATTGCCACTTTTTGGTCACACCTGGACATTTCACGGCAACTTTACCAGCCTCTACTAGTTGACTCCACTAAAATGTCCCAGAGAGGCCCAGCCTAAATGTAAAATATATTTTAGGCATACATTTTATATAATTCCTGTTGTCTTTTAAATTTTATTACTGAACCATAATTATATGTTGTGTAACGTTTGAATTAAAACGGTGTGAAATTAACAATTTATCAATTGAAATCCACCATTAAGCATGAAATTAAATATGCCATTTTTATATATAATGTGAATAAATGTGGAATACATTTAACGATTCGCCAACATCCATCATACAACGTTACTCATAAACTTGCATGTACTACTATGAATCAAACATCTGGATACCACTCAGGGATGATCATCCCACTTCCCATTCATTATCTGAAGAGAGTAGGACGACTATAACGGGCTTTGGTGCATATCATGACGAGCAATCTACACAAGACTTTGTCATAATACGTGTGAAACTGTTATGCAAGTTAGTCGCACATACGATTATTTTCTGAAGCATGTACCGCTACGGTTTGGCTCTAGAAATCTAAAATCTAGGACAAAAAGATGTCAGAACAGAAAATGTTAAAAGGTTCTATAATTTTAAAATTTTGAAAGATATACCAAACAAAACATATTTGACTTAACAATTTATTTTCTCTGACCAATAGTAACAGAATTATGATAGCAAATAGGTATATGTGACAACGTCGTTCACATACGCAATTTTAAACAGTGTTAAAGTTACCAAAAATAATTATATATCATAGGATACTAGATTTTACTTAGGTAGTGTTAGTATTTATAATGCCTAAATGTAGCGATTTCATACTTAAAATATTCATTAAAAGTGTCTCTTTTTATGGGATTTTTACATAAACTTCAACAATAAATTCTTCACATTTAAAAGCAAAAGTGGGAGAATGAGCACAAACCTTTCCTAAGTTCATCCTTTAAGTGTATTTTGCCCCAGTCTAATCAAGTGTTAACCTTTTTGTAGAAGATAAAGGTAAACTTAAAATTATCTATGTCGATTTGCACTTTGTTTTGATTATCACCATATTTAATGTTAGCGAAATTACCTAATATTAGTTATGAGTATTTTTTGAGCCATAAATAGTTTAGCTATTACTAGATAGCAACATCTGTTAAGGGTTTAAAATGTTACTGTCTTGTAGGCTATACTCTGCTAGTACACGGTAATGGCGCCCTTAATACTACTTTTAAGTTATCAGTAGCAGCCTGACACATTGCAACGTTGTCGAACGTTACAGTACCTTACAGTTCTAACGAGTTTCTCGGAAACTTCAATTGTTTACTTCATTAACCTGATACAAAAAATAAATTACGAAGAAATTACGTTACAGGAGCTTTTACTTAACCTTAATTGTAATTGTAATTTCAAAACATAATTTCGGATATTTATTTTTTTATTTTTATTTATTTATTTGCAATACACTGTCCAGACAGAATCCAATTATAGGACAGAAAAAAACAAACGAGTAATAACAAATATATACAGACAAAATAAAATCGGGTATACAAAATTTACATACATATTAAAATTAATGAAAAAATACATTTTTAATATTTTCAACATTACAAATAAATAAATCCAAGGTATTATGCACTAAGAAATAATTGTAACACATAACAAACATTGGAGCATTATTAAGAGCATTACCTGCATGTGGGAATATGAAACATAGAAGAACGAAAACGCGTTACTAAATTAGGTGGTGATATTATTGCATTTATATGTTTGTTTTTGAAATATAAATGTAAACAAAACTAATCGTTTGACATTTTTTTCCATAAGAGTTTTATGTTGCTTTTAATCAGATATATAAGAAAAAAAATAATAGATCGACTTTATTAACATAAAAATACAAAAAAAAACTAACGGAATCAATCAGCAAAAATGTTACTTAACTCATAGTGAAGTCTAACTAAAGCTACTCAACTCAACCACAAGCAAGTAACACCAAGAAAACACGGGGAAGGTTATACAGGTGTTAAAAAAAGAGTGTCTAATATTTCAGGAATAACAGATCAGGCGATCTTGGAGGCCATAAAACAGGTCCGGCACTTCCTACCCATCTATGTGGAAAAGTTTGGTGTAAATGGTCTCTAACGGCCATGGAAAAATGAGCTGGAGCACCATCATGCTGGAACCAGATTTGTTGCCTCTGATTCAAAGGAATGTCTTCCAAAAACGCATACAGTGTGTTCTGCAGAAAGTTGAGATAAGCAGCGCCTGTTAATCGGTTTGGTAAAACAACAGGACCTAGAAACCTGTCACCTACAATACCCATCCATGATGGTGCTTCAGCTCATTTTTCCATGGCCGCTAGAAAGCATTTACACCAAACATTTCCACATAGACGGGTAGGAAGGGCCGGACCTGTTTTATGGCCTCCAAGATCGCCTGATCTGAACCCTCTAGATTTCTTTGTTTGGGGATATTTGAAGAAATTAGTGTATGGTACTCCTGTAAATAGCCTGGAAGAGCTGCAGCTACGGATTAATCAAAAGTGTCAAGAAATCCAAACCAAGGAGAGTGTTTTCGAAAGAGTTCGAATATCGTTGAGACGAAGATGTCGTACCTGCTTGAAAATGGACGGAGGGCACTTTGAACATCTTCTGCAACTTTGTCTTTTGTTTGTTAAAAACTTCCTTTGTCGGTTTATTCCTAATAAAATAAAATGTTTGAAAAACGAATAGTGGTCCATATCTCCGCAACCGTTACTTTGCGGACCCATGTTTATTAAGATTTTTCTGCTTCTTTTGGTTCATACTATTACCTCCTGAAATATTTTACACTCTTTTTTTAACACCTTGTATAAATATGTTTCAAATTGCACGAGGAATTCATTCGTTAAAAGAAAGAATTTTTTTAGTTATTCGACTATCAGATTTTCTCTATCTATCTATCACCCTGTAGACAGTTATATGTTTTGACCATAGGTTAAATGTTGTTGTCTACGCAAATTGACATTAAAATGAACAAAATTGATACACCTGTTTTTAGCTTTATCGTATCCCCATTATTGCTGTATTTTGTCCTTTTTATAAACTATTGACAGTGGTACAATGGTCGTCAGCTTAAAGTCACCAGTTCCATGGTCCATTCTTTTCTAGTGCCATTTATTATACACGGTGCTAGGAAGGGACAAAACATGGAAGTGGTGACTTTAAGCTGACGACCATTGTACCATGCAATGAATATTGGTCCATATACATATAACTCGTAAATCTATAGAACTCTTCCTCTATATTCAGTTAGAAAAATATGTTCAAAGTATCCTCCATTTCCTTAACATAATTGCTTGAAGAGCAAATTAGATGCAAATGTTTAAATAATTGAAAAATTTTCCGAGATTTAATTTTTGGTATTCCGATATTCCGATTTGGAATATTTTTAAAACTGTATGTATACGTACTACTTTACTTGATGACTGCTAACAAGAGAATACATTTAGTAACTTGAAGGAATAATAAAGTTTTGGTAAATAATTTAAAAAAAATTGATAGTTATTAATTAAACACGAAAGGATTTGATTGGGCAAATATAAATAGGCGTAGAGGTCACATTTTACATAACTATAAATATAACCACGTTATTTTCGTATCCCACTGACTAATTCTGTAATCAAATATTAAAAACCATCCATACGATCTGATAAATCTAGGATTTGGTGCGTGCGTGTGTATCTAAAATCTAGTTTCACAGCTGAATGAGTTAAAAACTTTCTCTGGGGTTCACTAACACGTATAAAAATACAAATCATAATCTCCTTAGTGGTTACAACAAACACAAATGTTATTTTTTAATGAATAATCTGATTATTATAATACATCCAACGAATATTTTTAAAATTACAAAAAATCCAGAGGAATATACAAGTAAGTACTTAACGAGTTATTTATAAAATATAACCAGTGATGCATACTGCCATCTTTACACATTTCTGCTAGTAATCTAGGTAAACATTTATCTTGTTCCTACACGTTCCTGGAAGCAAAGTATTCAGCAACACAGCAGCTTTTGATGCAGTGCTACTGAGTACTGAGTTGTTGTGACGTTAAGCTGCCGACGCAACATTGATCTTTCGTGTGACGCAACATCTATGCAAACTTTCTTGCGTAACGCAGATACATTCCACCGTTTGTCGGAAACATCAAAGCTGGTTTCCCGATGAACTGGTGTGACATCAGTATGATACCAATTTGGAATGTTAACTAATGTGTTAGTTGATCACAAAGTAGGATCAATTGTTGGTACGTTTCTGGCTGGTAATTGACCATTGATATACCAAATCGGTAGCGTAACGTACCGATGTGTTAGACACCCAACACATTTTCAAAAAACGAGGCAACGCAAACCGCTCTGTGTGTTTTGGTCTATCTAGCAGCCGATTCCGCTGCTGATGCCGTACCATCCGCTGTGTCTGTCATAGTTCTAAGAAAAACTAGTGACTAATTAAATACACATTTCAAAAAAGAAGTTACATATATACAACAGAAAAACATATTGAACACCGAAAATAAATAAATATTACATTTTATTATTCAGTATTTCATAAAAAATCAAGGCGATAGGTTTAAAAAATTACGCCTACCATGTACTACGAAATGAGTACTTCCCTATTGCTATCCTATTATTATATCTTCATACAATGAAATTGAAAATAAATGTTTTCTGAAAAGCAATTTAGACTTCCTGATTTTCTAATTGAAATTTTCCGTTTTTTATGTTTACGGTCACAGGTAGATATCCAGATTTAATCTCATTTCCTTGATGACAGTTTGTGCAAAGCAATATAATATTTTGTATCTAGTATAAATAAATATGTATACTGATAACAATGAGTTATTGGCTAGGTTGTGTGATAAAGAATATATATTAATACCTTTATTTACATTATCTAATAAAGATATAAATCGATTTTACTGAATGCCTATACTGGAAATATGAAGGATGATTAGAAATTATAAACCACTCACCAAACGAAATTATGTAAACATTTATCTAGTTGCTAGAAACATAATAATTCTAGGAAGTTACATGATTAGTATATTATCAACAGTTTCGAAAATTTTAGAAAGAGTTGTTTATTTTCAATTTAAAGATTACCTTAACAAATATAATATTCTTCCGCGACAGTGGTTTTCGTTCTGGTTATAGCACATCCACATGTTTGTTGAATATAACTGATGATATTTTACATGCTATTTGATGACCAAATGGTTACGGTAACTGTTATGTTGGACTATTCGATTGTCTTTTGATTGTCTTGATCACAATTTACTTTTACCAAATTCAATTATTATGGGGTCTCTAACGATTCGTTATTATGGTTCAAAAATTATTTATTTGATCGTAAGCAGGTAGTTAAAATAAAGAAAGATGACCAATATGTATTCTATAATGAAGTAAAAATTAAAAGTGGTGTACCTCAAGGGTCTATCTTAGGTCCCCTGTTATTTGTATTATACACAGCTCATGTTCATTCGCATACTCAATCAAAAATGCATTGCTACGCGAACGATGCTCAAATGTATCCTTTAAACTAGGTGAACAGAACTTTTATTTCAATAAGATAAATTTAGATTTAGAAATATTATACAATTGGTCCAAGAAGAATGCTTTAAAACTAAATCCAAAGACTGCTGCTATGTTATTTCTCAACAATGTGGGAAAATTACATCTGATAATAATTTAAATTTATCTGGGTCTCATAGAATTCAAAAGTTCTTATAAAAATCTTGGCTTAACGTTTGATAATTACTTAACTTTCACATGTCATGTAAATAATGTTATGAAAACTGCATATTCTCGCTTACAATGTATACAAATTTAAAAATTTTTAAACAACTAATGTTAAACGGAAATTAACAGAGTCTTTGATTCTATCTTTGTTTGATTATTGCGATATTGTTTATGGGTCGTGTTTGTCAGTTTCTGACTTATAAAATACAAGTTCTACAAAATTCCTGTATGAGATATGCAGAAAAAGTCAAGAGGAGAAATCATATCACTTCTTATTTTAAAAATGGATGGTTCAAAATGGAAGTGCGTAGAAATATTCATTATATCAATTTAATACATAAGATCATAAATACAAAAATTCCGCCATATCTCAATTCAAAGTTAATATTCGGTAATAATGTACAGGATAGAAATCTGACAAATGAACTTTTACTACATATACCTCTGCACTCATCCTCATTCTTTAAATCCTCGTATTCCTATTTAGCTGCACATTTTTATAATATAGGAATTAAAATTAATAACCAATCAAAATTAATAACTTACCAAAATACATAGAAATAATTAAAATTGACGAATAGATTTTTAAACTTATCATCTGTTCCTATCTTTTTTTGTTGTTGTTTCTTATACTTCATTCTGTTTAATATTGCTAATTAGTATTGTAATCATTTAGCATCTATCTTGTTTAAAAAAAATGTACTTCGTTGGTGGATGGGCCTAAGAAGCCAGAGGCTGAGCCCCGCCAAATAAAGACTTTTTGATTTTCACTGATTTCAAATTATTTCACTGTGCCAAAAAATGTGACGCAAGGAGATGAAGGACGGCGAAAGAAAACATTGCAACATTGTTTGTTTGTGAACACATGAATAAGAAAAATGTAAAGAATCAATTAAACATTTCTATTAAGCTACCATAATGTATACAGAGCGTTTAGAATATCAATGGTAAAGCAAGCTTATATATTTTTTTTATTTTTGTTGTATTCAGCGACTCATTCAGATTCCAAATAACATGTTCTGTATTTGCTCCTACCATTTACGAGATGTAGAATGTTATTTGAGGTATTTATAAAATGTTTCTATCTGACATCACTGCATTAAATTAGCTGTCTTACTCTGAAAACATAATAAACAAAAGTAATATATAAGAATTTTTTTATGGAAAAACTAAATCAGTAGTAAATTGCAATAAAAAATAATTTAAAAACAAACATTAAAACAAGTAGTTTAATGTGAAATCAGATGGCATAATTCATAAATACCTCAAGAAAAACCTTCTATTTGAATGTAACCAACAGCATTGTCGCCGTAATATTCACGAGCTGAACTATATTGTAAACAAAATAATAAGTTATGTTTAACAACACCGAAAGTTCACCACATCACCACTAAAAATTATAGCATTACCTACACAGTATACACTATCTATGACCCAAATATGCCCAAGAACACAAGAAACAAATGCCTGTTTGCACACCAACACATTGTAATGATACCACGCCTGGCGTATTATTAATTCTTCTCGGTTTTCTTATTACAATAAGTAATTATTGCAGATAACATGAAGCGATGAAGTTGTAATCTGAGACACATTATCAATTACATATTTCATTCAATTTAAAAGTCATTAATGTTATTATTATTCAATCCAGGAAATAGGACAAAAACATGGAGTAGCTACCCAGTTTACGACTTGACGTTGCTTTTTATGCTTCTACTTGACATGACTCACTAAAAGCTCTCTTACAATTTCATAACTCTTACGGGATATACTATAAATTTGACGCGCGGTGAACGAACGCATTTACAATACAGGGTGATCTAATCTGTGCTTCAACTACTATTTCTGAACGTTAAGAATCCGAATCATCCTGAAACAATTCAAATCGTTTGAAATAGAATGAAGCCTTAAAATTCAAAGTACAATTATTTCCAGATTGCAAAATACATTTCAAAGTTGAAAATTTTCTAAATGATCCTAGACGAAGTAACAGAATAATAATTGTAATTGCAGTTCTTTTTTTGTTTATATTGTGATTTTATAAATTCACTTTAATTTATGTTATTAGAGCCATTAACAAATACCTAATAACATCAAAAAAAGTTGAGAGCAAAGACAGAGCTGCAATTAGTTTGACATTGATTATTATTATTATAGTTAATTCAATAGCATTATTTATTATAAATTACAGTGTATTTATTTTGATAAATTTATTAAATTCTTTCAAATCAAAACTGGTACAATTTGCATTCAAAGATAGTATGAATAAGTATTTCGCTTTGGAGACGATTTTCAAAAGAATATAGATATTGAAACAGATGTCGAAGGTTAAATATGGTAAACATCAAAGTTTTAGGACATCTTTCTACGATGCCAAGGAATTTATGAAAAAATAATAGGCAATCCCACAAAATAATATTTTTTCCTCAAAATGTTTGATATGCAATACGCACTTTCTCTGAAACAGTTTTAAATCTGGAACGTCACCAAACGTTTTCAGTATAATCAATTGGAACATTGTAAAGTAACACAAATGCTGAAAGTATTCTGTCGGTAACATATTTTGTTAAAATACAATTAACGGTTTAATATGTACTTTTTATCTTTAGTTATTGGCAGCACTGACAAATTCTTATACAGCTGCCAATGCTTCTAGCGGTAGAGAAAATTTAAAGTTTATTACAATTTCGGAATGAGGTGGTACATAATACTACCAAACTTTTTAAGGATCAAACATAATAATTGTGCTACATAATACCCTCACTGTAAAAATAAGGAAACAAATAAGGAAAACTACTAAACTTTTATTCTAGACAAGTTCAACTATATGCGAAGTATCGATTTCAATTTGAGACGTTGCAGTTTTGCAAACATGGTGCGAAAAATACTATGTCCAAGTTCATAGTCAATTTCAGATTTTCTTATATAATTTTGATACAGTTGAAACGAGCGCAAAAAGACAAATTCAACATGATTTTGTATTTGGAGATTTTTTCTATCAAAAATTATTTATTTATTTTTATTTTTTGAAAAATTCAAGTTAACTCTTTACTTCTTTTCCCCAAGAAAATAACTAACCACTACGGTTAGTTTACTTGCCTTAACTGCAAATATTATTACTGTAACAAATGTAAATGTATTAATTTCTGGGGGATATCCGTATGGTAGAAAAAAATGCCCAAATACACAGGTATCAAAATCAAATATGGCAACTATAAGAAAATCAAAAGTTGATGTATGAAAACGTGGGAATCTAGTTGGCGCAGATTTTTTTCTACCTCCATTGGGAAGCTTATGCTTAATAATAAGGGTACCAAACTTCATAACATTTCGTTTAAAAATTACAAGTTATGAATCGATCAAAAATGCATTTTTTAGTATTCAGTCGCTATTTTAGGTACTACGTAAAATATCCTATATTTGTTTTAAAAAAAATTGAAAGGTATAATTTTTTCTAATTTAAACTATATTGCCTTTTCTGAGATCCCTGCACTGAACGTCGCAAAAATAACCACTTGTCTACTGATTTGAGATACCAGAAACTAAAACTTTGGTCATTCATTAGATTTTTCTTCACAGACGGGAAAGGAAGATAAGGGTTTGGATGTTATATATGTAGCAATAGTGTTCTATAATATTTCTTCAAAAAACTGTATGTACCCAAAGCACATTTTCTCCGTTCTCAATTAATGAGTACCGTTTACCGTTTAGGCAATATCAGCTGTGACCACACTGTAAAAATCTGCTTCAAGTACGGAAAAAGCCACAAGAATGTCAAGATTTGGTAGACCGCAGTGAATCAGTTTCGGTTCCACTTTTTACTTCAAAACTAACGGCACATCGAAATGGATCTTGATCTCCATTGTGCCGTGTCATGGAAAAATGCAGATTAGACGTGAAGGTTAGCAATAAAACGACTAAAAAAATATGATAAATGTACCTTTGTGCGTACTTTATTGCATTCATAAAGGAATGTGGTTATTTGGACTCGATAGGATCTGATGTAGCTAATGAAGCGAGAAATTCAAAATAGTTGACCAACAGAAGTCGCGATTTAATGATTTCATCTTACAATTAAGTTTCACAAATGAATAAGTATCATATTCCTTTTAGTAATTTCAACTTACAGGCATATTCTAATTTTTTTGTAGCAATTTTTTTAGTGTTTGCAATTTCCGTTCTACTCCTTATTAATTTATTCCATTTCATTTTTAGTTTGCATTTTTCATTTTGTATATACAGAAGATGCAGAAGGATGCAGTTTTCACAACATTGGACGTATTTTCGAAAAATTTAAGATGCCGTAATCAGAACTTTCATAGACCACTTCGTTTTTTGAGTAATAGGGTAAAATTTAAAAAAAAACTACTTTCAAGAGATTCTTTGTATAGCTGAGATACCGGAATGGTGAAAACTGCTTAAGAGGAAGTTTTTTACGCAGAGTTCAGTGGCGTACTTGTAATTTCTTTTTCTTCTAAAATATGAATACATTTTTTAAAGGAACACCCTGTATATTTTTATACCATTCAATTGCATTATTTTTTTTCTTTATAATGATATATAATAGCTGCTACTTTGTATTTAGAAGAGTATCAAAAACCGTTAAATTGCTCGTTAAATTGTAAAAACTGATGACAGTTGGCCATGCATCTTTATATTATTGGTTCGTGAACTCTACTGCACCTACTTAAAGAAAAATTTATGCAAAAACAGTTGTTTAAACAATGAAGTTAGATAATAAATAGTCAATATTTGTATGCTATATCTAGCGAATCTTTAGCACCATAATTAATAATACTACATAATAAATACGATGTGTGTTAAGAATAATATTCATTCATATTGAGAAAATGAAAACCCAAAATATATACCTACTGCCATTATTTGTCCCTATTTTATAATTTGATGATTATATTTAAAACCTTCAGCAGAGAAAAAATTTAAACAGTTTCTAAAATTGTTTTTAATATAAAATAATTTTAACAGTTCTTTTAATGACACGGTCGATTAATTTTCTTCTTATTAATTATTTTTTTATATTTGTTTGTTTTTCTACGTTCATGCAAAAAACAATACTTTATTGAACTATATTTAGTGGAAAAAGTAGTTCTTTATTGTACTAGTGCAATAAAATGTTTATTGCGTTCATCTGTCATTCTACTACAGCATTTTGTCATCATGACAAACATAAACGTTCAAATCGACGTCACATTTTTCTAGACTTAGTGTCATCTAAATAACATTTTTTGTTTTTTGCATGAACGTAGAAAAAATATTGTATGCAACTCGTACAAAAAGTGCTTATTGCACTCGACGTGTTGTCCTACTCGGCCTGACGGCCTCGTTGGACAATTTCACGTCGCTTGCAATAAACACTTACTTTTTGCACTTGTTGCATAAATAACTATTATTTTCAAATGCTATTCAATTAAAAATATTTATTAATTACTTAATTGGCTAAGATATTTATTTGTGGCATAAATCTAGTTTTTCTTTAGTTTAATTGGGTTTCTGCCTCTCTTCTGAAAAAATAAAGATTAATTCAGTAAGCCCTTGCGCCAAACGGATCAGTCAAGGGTTATTTTTGAAACTAAGTTTGCCTTATCAAAAATTCTCACACTGAAAAAGCAAATAAGTAAAAAATAACAAAAATCACATCTCTATGGAAGCAGGAGTGTGTCGAAAACCTAATTAAACTAAAGAAAAACTTATGCCATAAATAAATATTATTTTTTTTAATTATTAAAGTAAATTAATTCCTGAACTAATTTTGTATAACTATATAAAAATGCATGGCCAACTATGCACCACGCCTCATCAGTTGTATCAATTTAACATTTTTTGACAATTTTAAAAATATAAAGTAGCAACTATTATATATCATTATGGAGAAAAAAATAATGCAATTAAATTGCATAAATATTGCATTTAGAAAAATGTACGTTGGGGTCATAGTTTAATAGACACCCTGTAGAGAAATTACACATACGACACTGAACTCGTAAAAAAACGTATCAGAAGCAATTTTCAGTATTACGAGCTATTCTCTGAGATAGAATGCTTTAAAAGTAGTTTTTTAAATTTCGTCCTGTACCTATCTCGAAAACGAAGAGATCTATGAAGGTTTTGATTGCGGCATCTTAAGTTTCACGAAAAAGTAGTCCAATGTTGCGGAAACCTCTTGTAGTTTCCGAAATACTCTGCAGTGACAATGAAATTAGGACACCCTGTCCATTATGCATCTTCATAATTAGGAGCAATGTAATTAAATTTTCAGGTTTCTCTCATTTCTGCACTAGTTTCGCCAAAATTATTCCTGATTAGGACTTTTCAAGCAAAAAGAATCTGCTGAAATATTATTCACGTGATGTAGAATGTTATTTAAGGCATTTATAAAATTTTGCTATCTGACCACTACATTAAATTGCCTGTTTTATTCTGAGAACATAATAAACAAAAGTAATAAATAAAGATTTTTTACAAATTAATAAATGTTAAATATCATTATTTATTACTTTTACTTATTATTTCACAAATTACAACAAGTAGTTCAATGTGAAATTAGATAGCGTATTTTATAAATACCTAAAGTAAAACCATCTATACTCGCGTCAAGAATTCAGACGTCTTACGTCACGGCTGACGTTACATATTTGTTTTTATTGTCAACGTAATTTTCGATATTTGGTCGCGTTAAAAACAATAATTTTTTGCAATTTAGTGCAATATATAATGCAAACTTTTAGTGTAGTATATAGTTTTATTACTATCAGTTGCAGTTTCTTAAATATTTTGATGAAAATATAATGAATTATTCATTTGTTCGTATGACGTAAGTCGTCTGAATTCTTGTCGCGAGTATATCTAGTACTTACCCCACAACATTGTCGCCGTAATTGTCACGAGTGGATCTATATTGTAAACAGGAATAAATTTAACAATACGGTAAGTTCACCACATCACCACTAATAACTATCGCATTACCTACATAATATTTACACTATGTATCTATGACCCATTATGTATGTGGTTTTGTTTACATTCTGTGACAATTAATTAATGTTAATATTTGAATTATGCGATTATTGCCGCCAGACACATGTTCTAACCTTTCAATATGTTTGAAAGATTACCCTGCAATACATTTCAAACCAATATAAAATCCATGCAACTCCATTCTAACGAATCATTACGAAGTAGAAATACATTTTACTATTATTATTAGTTCTTGTACTTATCTTCTAAGTATTTTATTTTTTGCGCCACCCTATACATTGTTTACCTGCAATCCGTACCTGTATTACGTGAGCTTAATTATTTGCAAATTATTTAACTTCAATAGTGGCAAGGTTGTGCAGTGTTCAATAACACAATTCAAAGATATTATCGCAAATCATTGGTATACATTAATAAAGGCTGCCATTTACATTTATGTCAAATTTATTTAATTGTTGTGGATATGTATAGAGTTTCAACCGATGTACTTAGCGTCATACATATTTTAAAATTACATAACAATTTCAATAAAAAGAACTTTTTAATCCACTGCCCACGGGTTTTCAATGTGTCAGTTGATTACATTTTTACCAAGCTATTTGACTTATTTAAGCCAATTTGAAAATAACTACACCTGAAATTTTTGAAAAAAATGGAAATAATCGATTACAGAAGGGAAAAGCATTGGACGATTAAAATGAAATTTGGTATATGAAAATATATTGATAAAATACCTTTCTTGATGCAATTCATGTTTATAACCAACTTGTACAAATGCCTTAAACTGGATACCTCAATTAAAAAAATATACATAATATTTTTTTCGTGTATCAACAGATTTTCAAATTTTTTTTCTGGTAACAATTAAAACTTTTTAAAATATACTCTTCTGTCTTCTCCAAAATTTGTTTAACTTACACTGTTTAGTCGCAACAAATTTTTCATGCAGATGAATATTTACTGTAAAATGAGGAGATCGCACACCAACCAACATGGACCTGCAAAGCCTGCTCATGAAGGTTTCTATGTTATTTCCTGAAGCATCGCACACTAGACCAGCACCTGCATGGACCGTCACCTGCAACGACCGTCACCTGCAACGACCGTCGGTGCAGGTCATGTCGGTGGCCTGCAATTTCTATACTTGGCTGCGCTACTCCAACGTAAGTTCTGTTCCCACAAACGTCAGGGACTGGTCTCAAACTATTACAAATGTTCGACCAGTGAACTTGTCGCTTAACTATCAGACACCAACATTCTCTATTTTGTTCCAACTCGTTCCATACAGCTTTCTCTTTTCATTGATAGGGTGAACTCAAAACTTTCTCATTTTCCTGTTTTTTTTTCTTTCGAGCTACACTCAACTACTATTTAAAAACTTCGAAACGTCTGGCACACACATAGTCTAATAAGCACAAAAAGAAATTCTAATCCTAAAAAATTCAGGTAAATTTCTCCCTGTTTAAAGAGGTTGGTAATTTTACCGGAATTTGATTGGACTAATAACTACTTCAAACGGAGAAATATATTTGAATTTCTTACACACAATTTTACCCGCTGAACTAAACAATGTAAGTACCCCTATTTATAAGAAAAATAATTTTTAATTGAAGTAGGTATCCAATTTAAGGCATTTTTTGTAAGTGGGTAATTAACATTAATTGCATCAAGAAAACCCTTTTACCAATATATTTTCATATACCAAAGGACCCCGCACTTTTTATATGGAAAAGTGGTTTCAGTCGCGAGTTCTAATTTTTGGTGGAAAAGGTAGTGTTGGAGCATGCCTCCTATTTAATTTTTTATATTTAAAAACTGATCTAAGTATGTATATTAATATACTGTCAATTAATTAATTTTATATACTTCTAATGTCAAATAAAAGTTTAATACTTTATATTGTAAATTAATACAATAAATCATCTATACGGTCCTTCGAGTTAAATAATTAAATCTTCGCCTGGTCGCCGATCCTCCAGATACGAAGCTATTGCATATTCGCCTGGTTGCTGATCTTCCAGATACGAAGCAAATTCAAACATTTTCTGGTCAACGAGCCGGATCCAGTGAATAACTATATAATTGGCAAGAAAATATTGCATATCTTTAGGCGACTCAAGTTTGGAAGTTACCAAGAGTCCAAAATACGTTTCATCGTTAGTCTACAAGCAGAGTCAGACGGTAAAGGTCAGTTCGTTCCTTATTTCAGTAGCTCATCTAACTTTTACCTGTCTCGTGTGATAAGCACGCATTCTATAATATAAATTTAGTTAATTTATTCTAAAGTAATAAAATAATAATCACTGCATACGTGCATCTGTTCATATTTTAATAATATTGTCTATTGCACGCTCAAATTGTTTTACTCTCTAAGCATTTCTACAATGACAGATATTGACGTAGAAAAATTAATTCGTAAACGTGCTGTCATTAAAAGCAGTTTAACAAGATTCAAAACCTTTGTTGATAATTTAGACAATGTGACACTTGACCTGGTTCAGCTGGAACTTCGATTAAATAAATTAAATCTGTGTTGGCAATCATTTGATGACATTCAGTCAGAAATTGAAGCCATAGATACCTCTGAAGATCATGAAATTGAACGTCAATTATTCGAAGATGATTATTTCGCGTATGAAGCTCTAAGGCTAAGAGTATTTTAGATTCAATTTCAAAGCCTGGACATGATGCTACCGATGCAAATAGGCATAGCGAAATATCTAATGCAAGTTTCAATATGGGTAATGTAAAATTACCTACGATCAGTTTACCTTTCTTTGACGGTCAATACAATGATTGGTTATACTTCAAAGATACGTTCGAATCAATTGTACATAATAATCAAAGCATATCTGATATACAAAAGTTTCATTACTTACGCTCATGCTTGAAAAATGAATCTGCTGATATCATTTCAAACCTAGAGGTCTCATCTGAAAATTATAAGATCGCATGGGAACTTATAATTGAAAGATATAATAATAAATCAATACTTAAAGATGACCATGTAAAGGGGCTTTTCAATTTGCCAACGAGTAACAAAGAATCTTATACTTTTCTTCGTTGTCTTCTTGATAATTTAAATAAACACTTGCGTGCTTTAAATGTACTTGGCGAGCCTGTTCAACATTGGGACACCTTGTTAATTCATATGATAGTAAATAAGTTAGACCCGCGCACTAGAAGGGGTTGGGAAGAAAACGTACTAATGATGAAGACTCTACTCTAGATGAATTACTAAAGTATTTGCAAAATAAATGTAAAGTACTAAAAACACTAAGTGATACAATGTCTGATCAAAGGGTAAAACCGAGGGCACTAGTTGTCAATAGTGATACGGATCTTCATTGCAAATTATGCTCTGGTGAACATTATATTAACAAATGCGAGAAATTACTTAATTTATCTCCGATTAAAAGATATTCTGAAATAAAATCACGAGGTCTATGTTCAAATTGTCTGAAATCAGGTCATACAAATAAATTTTGTACTAGTTCTTCTTGTAAAATATGTTCTAAACGTCACCATACACTATTACACTTCAACTCTAATAATGACGAGTCCACGTCTAATCAGTCTACCTCAGAAATTGAACCTGCAAATAATAACATTTCATCTGAAAATACGAATAACATACATACTTTACAACAAACATTAACTCACTTTACGAATACTAAGACTCATACGTTACTAAGTACTGCAATGGTATTAGTCTTTGATAAATATAACAATCCCATAACTTGTAGAGCACTATTGGATAGTGGCTCAGAATCGCACTTCTGTTCTGAAAATCTTGCTAACAAACTACAAATTGATAAAAATAAAGTAAATATTTCTGTTTCTGGTATAAACAAGTGTTCCAGCAATTTAACACACTCAATCAATCTTAGAATTAAATCACATTTAAATAATTTTGCAACTAATATTAACTGTTTAATAATATCCCATATCAGTGAAAATATACCTTCTGTATCATTCAATACAAACTTGTTAAACTTACCTACAGATATCACTTTAGCTGATCCACAATTTAATGAATCGAATGAAATCGACCTTCTAATAGGTGCTGATCTTTTTTGGCGGCTAATACGCGTAGGTCACATTACATTAGGTAAAAATAAACCAATTTTACAAAATACGGTACTAGGTTGGATAGTGTCTGGTAGATTGTCGCAATCACAAATCAAGTCGCGCGTGCAATGTAATTTTGTCTCAACAAAACATATGGACAATAAATTAACAAAATTTTGGGAAATAGAAGATATTGATATAGACAAACATATATCATCTGAACAACATAATGTCGAAGAACATGTTCAAGCTACTTCTAAACGCAGTAGTGATGTCAGATTTGTTAAGCGCTTACCTATAAAACAACCAGCAGACGTTTTAGGCGAATCTAAACAACTAGCATTGAAACGATTATATTCAGTTGAAAATCAATTATTAAAAATAATGTCTTACAACAACAATACACGAATTTTATGCAGGAATATATCCAGTTAAATCACATGTCAAAAATAACAGATACTGATATAACAGGTGAATTTTATATACCGCACCACTTTGTTACTAAGGTAAATAATTTAACAACTAAGCTGAGGGTTGTAATTGATGCTTCATATAAACAACAAGTATTTCTGTTAATGATATAATGATGGTCGGTGGTAAACTGCTACAAAATTTAATCATGACTATTACACGTTTTCGACTATATAAATGGGTTTTAGCCGCTGATATTTCGAAAATGTATCGTCAAGTATGGATTCATCCAGACGATAGAAAACTTCAAAGAATTCTATGGCGTGCAAATAAAAATGATCCAGTAGAATGTTATGAATTAAACACAGTGACATATGGAACCGCATCTGCTCCATATCTTGCTGTACGTTGTCTCAATGAAACTGCGTATCAAAATAAAGATTCATATCCTGATGCATGCAATAAAATTTTATCTGACTTTTACTTTGATCATATTTTAACAGGTGCTGATAATATTGATTCTCTTATAGTTTTATATCATGATATTTGTAAAATTCTTAAACCTTACGGTTTTAATTTAAATAAATTGATTTCTAATAGCACTGGCATACTGAACTACATTGTTAATTGTAATCCAGATACTATTGTAAACATATGTAAACATGACGAAAGTCATTCATTAGGTTTACTATGGAAATCAAAATCAGGTACTTTATTTTATAATGTTAAAGATTTGATCTCTAATGTTACCCCTACTAAAGGACATATAATCTCCTCAGTTGCACAAATCTTCGATCCACTTGGATTTGTTGGTCCAGTAATAGTACAAGCCAAAATATTTCTGCAAGCTTTATGGAAATTAAAGTTTGACTGGAACCAAGCACTTCCGGTGGATGTAAAAATGAGTGTAATACATTTTCAAAAAGCCTTTATTATTTAAATGATATTCAAGTGCCCAGGTATATTTGTGGCGATGACATAAATAAAGTCGAACTTCATGGGTTTGCAAACACATCAAAACAAGCGTTTGGTTGTTGTATTCATTTTCGAACTACTGATAAACTTAATAATTTTACTATTAATTTACTTTGTGCAAAATCACGGGTTGCTTCATTAAAACCTATATACCTGTGCCTAGATCAAGGTTATGTGCAGCTCTACTTTTAGCCAAACTGTTTGATAAAGTGAAATCTGCATTGACTATTTCTTTTAACAATTTTTATTTATGCAGTGATTCAAAAATAGTTTTTATTTGTTTTGCCACAGAGGCAGCCCACGTTGAACTAGTGAGTAGTTTAGAATTAGACGCTTTTCTTGCATATTTGCATCGCTTCATGTCCAGACGTAGAAATAGTTTAAATATTTACTCTTACAATGGTGCCAACTTTGTTGGTGCAAATATGAAATTGCAAAGTTTCCTAAAATCTCTTGAAGGCAACGTTGCGGTTGAACTTGGTCAAGAAGGCATAAATTGGCATTTTGTGCCTCCAAGGTCTCCACACTTTGGAGGTTTGTGGGAAACCGGTGTTAGGTCAGTAAAACATCATTTGAAGCGTGTTATCGGTGAAAGTAATCTCACTTATGAGGAATTTATTACTGTGTTGACAATGACAGAAGCATGCTTAAACTCGAGACCTATGTACCCTCTTTCAAATAATCCGAACGATCTAAACCCTTTGACTCCTGGACATTTCCTTATTGGTCATCCTCTTACTTCTGTGCCCTGTGCTGATTTGACCGACGTCAATGAAACCCAACTGTCAAGATACAAAAGATGTCATAAAATGGCTCAAGACATTTGGTCAAGATGGGCAAAGGAATACGCGTCAGAATTGCAAACAAGAACCAAGTGGAAATTTCAGTCTTCTGATCTGCTTAAAATCGATGCTCTTGTCATAATCAAGGAGGATAAACTACCTCCACTAAAATGGAGTATAGGAAGAATCATTCAATTTCATCCAGGACCCGATCTACGGCCTATGGCAAAAATTTGTGTGTTGCCTACAGCTTCCTGATTCTTGGACTTAATTTTATTTCCATTTTTTTCTTTGAAACTTAAATGTAATTAAGCTTTCAAGGGGGGGAGTATGTTGGAGCATGCCTCCTATTTAATTTTTTATATTTAAAAACTGATCTAAGTATGTATATTAATATACTGTCAATTAATTAATTTTATATACTTCTAATGTCAAATAAAAGTTTAATACTTTATATTGTAAATTAATACAATAAATCATCTATACGGTCCTTCGAGTTAAATAATTAAATCTTCGCCTGGTCGCCGATCCTCCAGATACGAAGCTATTGCATATTCGCCTGGTTGCTGATCTTCCAGATACGAAGCAAATTCAAACAGGTAGTTCTCAACATCCCGAACAAAAAGCTAATGGGTACAAAAAAATCTACCGTCAGGATTTTGCGCTATGGCGCATACAACGTCGACACCTGGGTTTTCAGGAGTCGGGTTATTTTTATCAAAAAAGAGCGTGTTCAGTGACCGATTATGGAGACATGCATGCGTTGAGGTGTGTTGGAGTGAAAAAGTACTATATATACATATATATATATATCATCCTTTTCTGTGTCCAAAACGAGATTCAAAAATGAGGATAAAAATAACTCGATTCCTGAAAACCCAGGTGCCGATCTTGTATGCGCCGTAGCGCAAAATCCTGACGGTAGATTTTTTTGTGCCCATTAGCTTTTTTGTTCGGGATGTTGAGAACTACCTTTTCCACCAAAAATTAGACCTCGCGACTGAAACCACTTTTCCATATAAAAAGTGCGGGGTCCTTTAATTTTAATAGTTTTTCCGTTTTATGTAATTATTCATATTTTTTCAAAAACTAACGGTGAATTTTTGCATATACTTAAGAAAATAGACATAAATCTTCGTATTTTGACCACGAAGATAGTCTGGATTGTTTAATTATTTGGAAGTAACAAAATATGTACCAGGACAAAAACAATAAGCTTATTGTCATTTTTGCTTTTTATCTGGCTCGTCAATAACATAGCCTGTCCTAAATTGTTACTATTACTGGTTAGAAAAATGGTGCACATCAATGTCAAGAACAAAAAAGAATGGTCCAGCCGTGCCAGGAGTTCTTCGTGCACAATCTGATACATATCCATCTAAGCTAATATGTATATGGGTGAGATAAAGGCGACATTACGAGAGAAAGGTCCATAATGGAAACAACTACGTCATCTTGAAGACGCAATTCAAGAAAAAAGATCAAAAAGACACTATCAGTGATCTTGCAGCGTTACGTGTGTTGCCTTCGTATCGCAAGGATTCTTCTTTAATGATAACTTTGCACTTCAAAATTCACTAGCTATAAACTTATGCATTAAGTCAATAATGTTGCATCTGGATGATCTAAACTACAAGGTAGAATCAGTAGTAGATAGATATATAAAACTTTATTTTCCAGCGGGATATAATACCAAATAACATGACATACCATAAAAAACAATTTATTGGTAACAAATAAATAAAAAAAATAAGTGAACAAAGCAAACAGAAAAAAAAGTTAAAGAATTTAAAAAGAGACAATATAAATACTAGCAGAAAATATGTGTGTATACGAAAACATAAACAAAACAAAATAATAATAGAAATAACATGATATTCAAGAAATAATAGTAATAGCATTTATTGCCCAACAGTAATCCATTTATAGAACAATTGTAATATTACAATATAAACGTTCAAATATACATTTGTAAATATGTAGTAGCAATTGATGAATAATTAATATCACAATTGTTGCATATAAAATTAAAAAAGTTGCTACATATGACTGATGCAAGCGACCTCAAATTATTGGTCAGGCAGTAAAAAAAGTCTGCACTGCGTATAGTAAAGCCTAGTTTTACTGACTGCAGTAATAGTGTGTGTGTGGAACAAAATACGTTATCTGATCAAATATCACGTATTTGATCTTGACGATGCAAGGCTACCCGAGTTATTTTTTCTGGTAAGAGTTATAATATACCATTCCCAATATTCAAATCAAGATGATTTGAGAAGCACCATGCAAACCAAATGTCAATATCACGCTGCAAAAATTGACAGTCATCAATACTGAAGACGCCTTGATAATTTTTTACGTCATCTACGCATAATAATTTAGAACAGTTTAAATGTAAGCGTTGAGTGAGAAATTATAGATAGAGGCGCAACCTTAATAGCGAAATGCGTATACGATCTACAATTTTAACACCGTGTATCTTGAAAACAAAGGCCCTAATAGAAAATATCTATAGGGCAAAATGTTTTTAAAGTCGGACAAGAAATAAAGCCTTCATGTTTGACGTTCCGTTATGTTACACCATTTTTTACAGTAGGGATTTTTTGGGCCCGAGATTTATCCGTCTGTCGAGAACTGTTGTTAACGACAGTCAATTTTGTTCTGTGTGATTCAATGGTTTAACAAGCAAAAAAACCTCCGTGAACAATAAGTTGTCGATAAATTGACGAATCTTAAAACCAAAGAGCTGCTATTACCTAATACCATCTCGGGCCCAAAAGTGTATACGCATTTCGCCATAAGGTTGCGCCTCTATCTATAATTTTTCACTCAACGATGTAAGGTAATGACCTATCATTTGTGAACAGTAGAAATAATAGAAGCCCCAAATTTAACCCATGCGGAATGCCAGATGTAGGCGTTACAAGAAAACATCGAGAACTTTTTATTCTACATACTAACGCATGTCAAAAAGATATGACTTGAATAAAGTATCAGTCTATTCTATCGAAAGCTTACTGCATATCCATATATATGTATAACATCCTCTTGGCCTCTATTATTTAAACTAAACCCTCGTATATATTTTGATTCAAGCAGACTAGATTTGTGACACATGATTTTTTGTGAATAAAACCATGTTGGTCGATAGATAAGATTCCCTGTATTGCATTGCTATGAACTGGTAAATGATCATCTCGAACAACTTGGCAAAGTTGCATATTAGATCTATAGTTTATAATATCAGACGGATTGGCTTTTTTAGTAGTAGCAGTAATAGTATAAACAGGTTCTTACAAAATAGGCTTTTAAAATAATCTGTAATCAATGGAGTTGAAAACAGTACAAACATTTTATACACAAACGGTATATTGAATACACCGACAGATGAGTATGGGCAAAAAATCGGAAGCCGCAGAAACATTCTGGTAAAAAAACAATCGCATAGCCACTTCAATTTGTAAAAAAAACTATCAGCTGTATAAACAATTACATGTGAGAATGCGGGTGACGTCAGTGGCTTAATTACAACACCGCCATTACCCACAAATTCGAACGCAACCTTGAGATCTCTAGCTGGTGGTTTGGTTACACATCCAGTATAATAAATTTTTTATGGGAAGGATATTTTAGGAGCGCGGCGGAGTATGGAGTGATCCGTTGGTCGGAGAGAGATGTATAACTGTGATTAAAAATGCACATAAAAGTTTATGTTACCTTGACTCTGCTCAACGCTTTTATATTCAGACAGGTTTCTTATGACTTACATTATAACATAACTCAATGCAGTCATGGGTACGTAATTAAATTACATTTATTGGAAAGTCAAATTAATCAATTTTTAATTATCAAATTCTACGTATTTAGAAGAAAGTAATACAGAGTGATTCAGTAATAATTTTATTAATTTTAGGAAAAATAGGGAAAAAATGAGTATAATTCGAGTACGCAAAAAACTTGAAATGCATATTTACGCCCGAAAGAATATTTTCAAATCATTTAAACCCCCTTTTTAAGGCTGTCACTGACCGCTGGCGGCAATTCAACTCGGTGTTGGCTTGACGCGACGTTGCCAAATTTAAATTATATATTCTTTCTATATATATTTATATATTCTTATAGTGTAAATGTGTAGTGTAACATATTAAATTTCAACATAAAAAATATTTAATATTGAAATTACAAAACTCCAACGGATTAAAATAAACCGTAGTGAAATAAAATCCAATACTTACTAATCGTGTCAAAAAATATGATTTAGGGCATCCAAGAAACTAGATTTTTTCTAAGAAGACGAATCATTACTACTGGAGTTATTTTGAAACTAGTTTTAAGATACCTAAAGAGACCTCTTAAATACAGACAGTAATAAAACAGTAATAAAAAAACTCTCGTGCTACCAACAAAAAACGAGTCCGAGACATACCTATTCAGTGATCAACAATCCTGCAATCCGAGTCTTAACCTACCGTATTTAGGTCAATAAACCTTGTTTTTAATGTCTACTCAATGACAAGCGCTGCAGAGCTGCGGAACCGATAAATAATAACAGAAACAAACAATAATCGAATTTGCATTTTTATAAACACCCGGTGTAATCAATTGGAAATTTATATAAATGCCAACCGCAGTAATCAGCGCCGACATCAGACAGCTATAAACAACACACTCGCAGCAGTTCAAATTCCCGTTTCATACGTTACCGGCGGAATAAATCGAACATCGTTCGGGTCCTATACAGGTGTGCCCGCCGTCGACTGCATCTGGTCGTCGTCGTCGACTTATATCACTTCATCATCCACATTCCACATCCATCAGTTACATTTTCACGATTTCGCGTGGTGGAGGTTTGTTGAATTTCGTGTTTGTGTCGCCAGTGTAGTTTATAATTATTAATAAAATTTGCTACTTGCCTAAACCAAAAAAGCAATTCAAGATGGGTAAAGTGAAATAGTGAAAAACCGCGGTTGTGCTCTGCTAAACAGAGCCGTGGAAAAATTGTTAAAGGACATTTTAATAGACATGTGCATCTGCGTTTTCCGTGTGCGTCTATGTTAGTCGATACTTACTGATCATGAGTAATGGATTTAATTCTGATTCATACTCATAATTAAATGCGCTTTGGATTATTTGGAATGTAGGAGCTCAACTTGATTCTGCTTTGAAAGCTTCTTGAAGAACATAATGAAAGGTGACACAAAATATGGTATGTTTTTAATGTTTCAACTAAAATTATTTACTGTATAAAATTTTGCGGAACTTTTGAATTTGCATTACGAGGACATGCTGATTGAATTTTACGTCAGAACTTGACAAAACGCTTAATAAATACCTTAAAAATGCATGTGGCAACGCTGCTCCACTTCTATTAGCTTCAATACTGGTACGCGCCATCAGAAAATTTGTAGGGTACCAGGAGCGTCGTGTTACCGATTGTTATACGGTGATTTGTTTATCTTTTGAAAGATCCAGTAAACATTTTTTTTTTCGAATTTCTGTCTTTATTTGGCCATCCGAATACGTCGTTAATACTAATGACATTATCACATTATAAATCACGCTGTATATGTATTAATGCTTTGTATCTGATTCATGCTTTCCTTTGCAGTCTTGAACTGATCATTTTTGAAAGGCCATTATTAAAGAAAGTACATACTTCGGAAATACTGAATGAACAATGTAAATATGATAATCTAACGAGAATGAAGAATAACCTAACAAATAAATCGTGAACCTACGTCATAATCATACTGCAATGTCATTCTTTCTACTTTCTTGTTTTTGTTTTGAATATTTCAGCTAAAATGACTAAATAATTTTTGAATGTTATCTATTGTATTATGTCATTTAAGACATGATTGACTGATCACTATTCATCGTAACATGGTTCAATACTCAAATTGACTGATGATGTCTTACCACATCGAAAGGTAGACTTGACGATCTATTTTCTATAGGTACTAATTATCGTTAATTTCTTAAATACTAAAAATTTCGAAACAGGTAGTTTGTTCCTTTGTGAACATAGCAAATAAATTTATTTCAGTGACAGTTTTGACGTTGAATGATTTATACAATTAATACGTAGATCACATTCTATGCTAATTCAAATTAATTGTAATTATTTTTAATTATTTAATTAACTCATAACAGCTTGTTCATCATTTTCAGGTTGCAGAGACGTATACAAATTATGCAGAAAACTGTGTTGAACCAAATTCAGAATAACAAAAAAATGTTTATAAGCATGGCATACGACCAGACGCAGAGGAGGTTACGAGACGTTCGGAAAACCACCGTTATTATAGTTATGGTTCTGATGGTAGTAGTTGTAATACCAACAAGGACGAAAATTAATATGTATTGTATAACCATGCCCAGGGATAGCGAATCCTACCGCCTCACCCCCATAGAGCTTAGCCCGAGAACAGCAAGAGTAAGTCACAGAATCTGTGGTGTGTGTACTTGCTAGCCTAACAATGTGTTGTTATATATTTATTATATGGTAGAAGAAAGTAAAGATATGTTTTGATATATGAACAACTAGATGAAAATAAATATAAAATACAAATTCAGGAAATGTTTACACATTGAGTAAGAAGTCTTTCTTTTATTCATTGCAGTATCTTTCGCCCACTTAAGTAAGGTTAAAATCATTTGTTAAAGCAATTTATATATTTTGAGAAAAAAGCAAGAACATCTGGATCAGGGTCAAAGGTAGCATCCACATTGGTGACCCCAGTAGCATCCAAAAATCCCAGCTAAGATTAGGGATGTGCATACTTGAATTCTGTTCCTGGCAGCGACAATTTACCTAGGTCACGGCATAACAACCCGGAAGAACATTTTAAACGTTAAAACTATTTTACTATTATTTGCAATATCTGTTAAATTGCATTTTTTTCATAACTTAACTATTTTCGTTGACAGTAGAGTAAAAGATTCTTATTTTAAAGAATTTGGGACATTTCCTAAGTAATATTAAGCTGTGACTATTACTCTATACTCGTAAAATATAACATACACACAACGTCAAATGTTTTGGACCCCTGTATATAAAATGATTCGATTAAACCTAGTGATTTTTCTAAATATGGTAAAAAAGTGCATGTACTTAGGAAACACAAAAGACAAAAAAAAATTGCAGACCATGAACTTTTACTTTATTACCAATGTTTTCACAAATCTGGTCAGTTTGGCAGTGTATTCAGAAAAATGTTCCTATGAATTTGTCTACATTATAATGCCAAGACGTGAAATTTGGGATTCCTAGATCACATGTACGAATAGTACACAGATATGAAGAATTTGATACAGTGGAAAACAGACCACGTAGTGGACGTCTTCGAGTATCTAATGAAATGGAGGTTCGGTATTTAGTGCAATATGCACGTAGACACAGCACATCTTCAGCTTCAGCTATCAGATACGTTTCGCCGTGTTATATCGACACCTACTATTCGAAGACGACTCCACAACACAAATTTACGTGCTAGAAGACCATTACGGATCCCCACTTTACTTCCAAGGCATCGTGCTGCCCGTCTCCAGTGGGTCCGAGAGCATAGGGGTTGGCTTTTACGCCAGTAGCGGTGGGTCTTATTTGTTATGGGTACCGTAATGTTTTGGGGTGGAATAATGTTCAACCGCCGCACCCCATTAATTCGCATACCACAGAATATGACCAGTCAAATTTACATCGAACAAGTTATTACGCCCATTATCTACCCCCTACGTAATGAATTAGGTGAAAATTTTGTGTTTATGGACGACAACGCTCGACCACATCGCGCAAGAAGGATTCAAGAGACACTCGAAGCAGGACATATCAATAGATTAGATTGGCCAGCCAACTCTCCTGATATGAATCCTATTGAAAACATGTGGGATTTCGTTGCTAGAGCCATTCATAATCATATTCCTCCACCTCAGACTGCAGATGAGTTAGTCGTGGCGGCAGAAGAGAAATGGAACAATATTCCGCAAGAGATCGTTAACCGCTTGATTATCTCAATGCACAGACGCGTCAATATGCTATTGGAACGTGGTGGAGGTCATACCGACTAATAGTCAAGTATAGAACTTACTTTGTTACTTCTTTTTGATTTAATAAATTTTGTCAAAAATGTCACACATTAGCTGGTTTTTAATTTTCTAAGTACTCAGTTTATCAAACATATACTTTTCACAAAAAAATATTCAGAAAACAATATACTTTTATAAATGTATTTGGTTTTTCTGACAGAAAGATTTCTTTAACAAGAATGAGCTGGAGACTTTTGACGTTATGTGTACATTAAAACTGGAATCATGAACGAAACAATTGGATCATAACATTTATCTGCTTGCAAATCAAGTCATTTAGTAAAACTGAAGACGTATTGACATAGGTACGTTTCTTATATTCAAACCTTATTTAGTAGTAAATAGAGGTTATCTAGTCGTCATACACTTAACAATTATGCAATATGCAATACTGAAGAAGTCTTACCAAATTCATGAAGCGAATTCTACGAGTCTTCTATTATTCCACATATGTTTATGTTAAATAGCACACAGGCATTCAACATTTGTTTATTATTGCGCTGCTTTTAATTTAAATGCCAGCCTAGATGGATTCTCGTGAAACCGACGGATTGTAATAAAAAGCATGCTGGCATGTTATTAAAACCTGAATATGAGCTCGTTTTTGTTACCATATGTGTGTAGCATTTTGAATTAGCATTTACGACATTTAGTGTTATTTATTGTAATGTTCAAGTTATTTTTAACTTAATGACTGAAATTAAGATGTCACTTGCCTATTAGAGTATACTGTTACGTTGTTAAGCATATTTGTATTGGCATTTTAGTTAAATAATTAAGAATCACATACACATGTTATATAAGATTTTGTTACTGTTCAGTGGATGGTATCAGGCCTCACAATTACTTTTTCTCCAATAAGGATATAAAAGTGAAAGTCTTACGTCGAAACGGATTTACTTTACGAAATTATCTAAAAAAAATTGATCCCAATAAAATTCCGCATTTGGTGAAACGCCTGAAGAAAGTACAGTGCTCTTTTTGAAGTACGAAATTTTTGGAGCATTGGAGGATACAATTGTATGAAAACTAGATCAAAGACGTGATACTTTCCTGGCTTCTAATTATCATTATACAGAGTGGTAAGTAACTACGTTAAAATATTGTACAATGAACTATGCAGCTGATGAAAAGCTATTTTCTCAAAAGTGGCCAATTTCTGACTAATGACAAGTATACCTTTTTCCCTCAAAAACAATGTAGGTTTAAGATTTTTTCTATTACATGTAATCTAAAAGCATAAATTGTTATCAATGCTTCTTGTATAGTTCATGTTAAGTTTCAGTGTAGAATAGCATTCAGTACCAAAACAGTATACATGCAAAGATCCCATTGATTTAGCCAAAAATCAGTAACAATATTTTATTTAATTGTATGATAACGCTCCGACTTAATAAGTATCTAGTAATGATGGAGTAGTTTTCTTATGACAAAAACAAATTACATATACTGACAAACGCAGTGGGCTATTCTGAAAACAGAAATATTGGCTATATGGTAATGGATGTCAAGCCATTATTTCTAGAACAATTAACTGTACTAATTTATTTATAAACCGTATTGGCTTGCTCTTATGTCTGCTTTGTTTCTGTTCATATAACTTTTGTTATGATTGCTTATGATGTGTCCCTTTCATCCCATACCCAGAACTTCATAATTAAATTTTAGGTACCCATCTGATCTGTTACCTTTCTGTCAGCACGGCTTGGAATATTGGAGATGTAATATAATCCAATTGGAAACAACTTTAACTTTTTTTCCAAATTTGATTTTAAACAGTCAGAAATTATTTATTTATTTATTACGTCCAAACAGACTTCAATGCATAATTACAAGGAGTAACAAAAACATAAAAATTTAATAATTGTATATTACATCATGAAGAATATAGAATAAACATTCACATTTATGAGAAATATACCAACAGGTTAACATACAATATATTCACAAATTATCAACTGAATATACAGGGTGTCCGGAAACTACGCGCAGAAAATTTAGGGGGTTGATACTACTCGAAAAAAAAATATGTAAGTTCTTGAAAACCCCAACCTTATAGGTGAAGAAATGATCACAACTTTATTGTCCTTAATTTTATTCAGATTTTGATGGCATTCCTTTAAAGAATGGAAAACTTGATTACTCTTGGTCCAAAAAACCAATCGTTTGCGGGAAAATCGACATTTAAATTTTTTTGACATAGTGATGAATCTCATTTCTATTACGTTTTGACGGTAGAAAGCAGAAACGTAAACTTTTATAAGAAAATAGTCATTTAACTAATTCATTCTAACCTTGGTAGAACAATTTCCGGAGTGGTCGCCCCGTCGTCGGGTTAGCTTCCTTGACGTTTGACATATAGTTATCTTCCTCAGAATTAACTTTAAAACTTTACTTTGACCTTATCATATGTCTCTAGAAACCTGTCTACGTGCTAAGGCTAGTATTAGCACTACAGTCTTTCCAATGTTCTGAGAAAGAGGAATACTGCCCAAAATCACCATAGGTTAGTAATAAAAATTATTTATTTTTTAATACCTCTTTGAAGAAACACATTTCTGTCAGAAATACCCTGATAAGATGGCCTAAATAGTCTCATTTTGATTCCAGAAGTCTGTGGTTGAACGGTACAACCTTTCTGGCATACCACGTAGGTATAACGACAATATTTTTTAGTTTCTGATTTCACCATGATGTCCTACATTCGAAAGAAGTTCAGTCGAACAACATCGTGAAATTCAAAGACGTAAAATTGTATCATTACTATTTGCATTTTAACTGTTGAGATTCAGGAAGTAAATAATCTTTTAAATTTCCAATACATATTTCATTTAATTAAGCCATCCGAAGTTGCAAACTAATTTGGTCTGTCACATAACTTAACGATTCTTTATTGTATCTATAGTACCAAAATAATGCAGAGGTGCACTACTAGTTCCGTTGTTTTGATCGAGAAAGTGAATTTATAACTTTTGGCTATTTCACTTGACTTTCACCGTTTTCAGTTGGCTAAACATGAAAACAAACTAGTATGACATATTTCGTATAAACACTATACAGGGTGTTCCTTAATGAAAAGATAATGAATATTTAAGGGGATGATTCTACATCGAAAATTAATGATAGTTTGCTTCATAAACTATGATCCAAAAATGTTCCGTTACAAAAATACGGGGTGTTAAAGTTTTAGGGAAAAAAAGGAAAGTAATTAATATTTTCGAAACCGCTTTAGATATTTCCACGAATTTTGGTATGTAGTGACTATTAATAAAGCAGAATATTTTGCAATATAAACATAATGTATATCTTTAACAATGGTGTGCGAATGAGCACGGACTTTAATATTTTTAAAAGAAAAACGCTAATGGTTTTCTCCCAGATAAAAATTATTTTCCCCTCCAGGTTTTATTGCCATACAGCGCTATCGGTCTCAAAATTGTTTTGTACATTCTAAATTTTACTCCTCTGGACAAATTTTTTGATTTCATTAAGTCGCTTTTATTACTCTCCTTCAGACCACTTACGTCACGGCTGACGTTACGCAATTGTATTGTCTGCCGCGTTAAAAACAATAATTTTTTGTAATTTTGTGTAATATACGGGTGAACCTTAAATAAGTACAAATATTTTAACCAGCAGTATAGTTCACTGTGTAGAACACATAATTAATAGTTGTTTTACAAAAAAATCAGAAATAAAAAAGTGAAATTTTAAATAAATTTTGCAATTTTTCTGTAGAAAACTTGTTGAGGACCGCTGACTTACATACTTTTATCTGTCATAGCGCTTCAGATTGAACGTGTAGTTCACAGTGTTGCCAGTGTTACACAAATGTCTTTGCTTGAACAAACTTTTAAATTTAATATGTTGTGTGAAAATCATAGTTTTTTGTTATTATTCATAAAATAACTTAAGGAAATTGTGTCTTCTGTCTCTTTCTAACAGTGTACAATGGCATTTACCTTGTGAAATGTGGATTACTGATTAAATAGTTAATTTTTTAACAAACAGGTAAGCTTGTGTATAATTTTTGAACATTGGACATAGTAATATCACGTAATATCTTCCTAAATACTTTACGGTAGTATTTAACTTGCGGAAATTCATGTTTAATCGTTTATAGTAAGGTCAGTTAAGCAGCTAAAATGTATGTTAATATTGCTGCGTATTGTCAGTTGCAGTTTCTTAAATATTTCGTCGGAATTCTTGCTGCAACTATACTAAATATTTTTAATAGTTCGCTAAGTATAATTGGATAATCACCTCATATACGCCATTGTCCTATGTCCAGTCAATAAAGGATCAACCCGTATAGATACACATCTTATCTCCATCATTATCACCCCTTTAAAGGATAACTTGTCGAAGAAAAAACCATCCGCTTACCAGAAGGCTGAACTAGCAGTTGCAGAGCATTGACCGTATTTTCCCGCCACTCTAGATTATTATCTATACTTTTATTATCAACTCGTAAGTAACAGTAGGTGCTGATTAAGTACTGATGAAGATAAATAGTCCAATCCGGCTGCTCCTTAAAGAAGTGTAAGTGGGACTCGTGCTGCGGGGGCGCTCTAGAAACTTGATATTGTAAGATTTATCGCCACGAGGAAATAGCGGACTCCTCGACAGCTTAAACGAGCTCAACAGAACAGAATTATACGAAATTAATGACGCGCAGAGATACAACTAAATGCTATTGTGTTCGATCTTCAGTTACAGTAAAGCTATTTTCGATGAGAAATGTCGCATTTAGTTTTTTTTTCTTCTCTACGAACATTACAAATAGCTTATTATCTCGTTGTACAATCATTCTGAAATGCTTGAAAGGATGAAAGCTATTCCTATTGAGATCGCAGGCAGGATTGAATGAAATTATCGATCCATTGCCATGTACAATTGAGTACGGGAGATTTTTTTATTCAGTTGTATATAATTTTGCCAATCAGTTGCGAAGAGACTAGCAGATACTGTTACTAAGAACTCTAGAATTTCCACGAGACTTTGGAAATTCTATTAGTCATAGTCAGTAAATTGTATTACAAGGAAACTCATAACCTTTTTTCACTTTTGAGTTAGTAGTTTCTTTAGCTTAAAACTAAGTCAATAAATCCAAAATAATTTTCAAATTGTTCGGTTAATAAAAAAATAAGTGCAGAGTGTAACTTTAAGTGAGGGTTTTTAGGGGTAACAGAACGTGTTCACCAGAATACTATCTGAATATCTGAATTATAATTTTTTAATAAATAAATAGTAGTTATAATTTACTATTTAGTATTCAAACTCGAGTCTACCCTGCCACTGGTCAGCATCTGAGTTCACTAGTTCTGAATGCTAACGATGTTGCCTGTTGTTACTTTATAAACCAACTTTATGGAAATGAACATATATATAAAATATTAGGTGTTAGGAATATTTTGCCAATTTTGAACGTTGAAACAGGCTTTTTAAGAATTATGTACTCAAATGTAAACACAGCGGTTTGTGTCGACTCAGCAGCCGAATCGGCACAATTTATGGAGGACACACAGCGGTTTTCAAATCATTGGCCATGACGTTTTCAAAAATCGAATCTTGAAAAAACCGGTCAGTATGTCAGTCTACCTTCTCTGAGTCTTAAGTGTTTTAACTTCCTTAAAACCAAAATCCACTGCTGGTCCGGATGGTTTGCCAGCCTTTTTGTTTAAAGATTGCACAAAAATATTTGGAACTCTGGTCGAATTTGTCCCATATTTAAAGGATAACAAGGGCGAGGTCGGGAACTGTCGTCTTATTAGATTATTTGTAATACCTCCAAAGATTTTCAAATTTTGCTCTCTCGCATGTAAAATCAAACATATCCACTGCACAGCACGGTTTTTATCCCGATTGTTCAACAGTTACTAATTTGATGTGGTATTCTACTGTCAAAATTACCAAATATGGGCTTAACAAACCATTTATTAATATATTCACCTCATACCTCTCTCGAATGACAGTGGAGTATTGTGATTTCCCATCTATAGAAATAAATGCTACCTCTGGGGTTCCTCAAGAATCGGTTTTCGGCCCGCTATTGTTTCTAATCTTTATTGATGTACAAAACCTGAAATGCGAACCCTTCTTTATGCAGATGACCTCAAATTGTATCTGTGAGACAGATATTAATGACTGCATCGGGCTTCAATCAAACGTTGAAATTTCTGATTGGTGTTCTAAAAATATATTTCCTCTGAACTCCTCGAAATGCAAATCTAAGTGTTTCATGAGGAAAGTAAATTGTATTACTTTTAATTACAAGATTGATCGTAATCTAATTAGAAAATCAATAGTTTTAAAGATCTCGGAATACTTTTTGATGGTAAGCTTAGTAAGTAAATTTCAGCTTTGTTCTAAAAAACTCAAGACACTTTTCTGAACCTAATACAACTTCCATGCTGTTCAATGCGTTCTTTTTGTCAAAACTGGAATATGGGTGGGTCACTAAAATGATGTCCCACTTATCAAATCCATGTTAAAGAGTCAGGGGACGTACATCGTACATATTATGTTAAGTTCCTATGGTTCTCATATGACAACATTTATCTACCTCAAGAGATACCATAAAGCACTTTATTAAGTCGATTCCATCTTAATGACCTAAGCATACAACGTATGTGTAATTCATTGGTTACTCTGCATAAAATAGTAACAGGAAAAATCGACTGTCCAGACTGACTAGCTGCATTATCACTATCACATTCCTCATTCTGCTATCCGTTTTTTAAGAACTTTTTATTTTCCCACTCCAAAAACGTGTGCTAAAATTTTCACCTTTATAATGGATCTTAATTATCGTCAGATGCAAAATTCGGTGGATATTTTTCATGATACTATTGGATGCATTAAAGAAAAAGTCTTTACAAATTAGCAACTCATTTTACTCATACTTGTACTATAAGTTTGTTTTTTCTTTTATTCGGTTGCTTAGTTTGTATTTCATCTTCAATTGTTTTGTTATGTAAATGTGTTCTTTTAACGTTATCTTCACCCATAAATTGCCTTATGCTTGCTACAAACAGTGAATTCGTGATTCGTAATGTGTGATTTGTATGTAATTCATGCATAGTGTGTAGGGTTTTTATGAATGGATTTTTAATGATCGCGCATCAGGAATCGCGAATTCACACATAGTCTGTAGCAAGCCTTAGGCTGTCGGGTAGGGTATGCTTAATAGTTTTTTTTCTACAATAATACACCTCCTTTACTATTGGAATGTACTTATAGATCGCCCTGTTGAGATTAAAATCCGTTTCAATGAAAAGTCATTCAAAACTCATCTATTCCAAAGAAAACAATAACTTGTGGCATGAGCAATTATCTAAAAACAGAACTGTCACTTAACATCAGTTTAAAAATCCATTTTTAACAAAATCACCTTCACTGCTAGTTAAGTTTTGGTAAAGCTACGTATATCTGCATTTAAGCAACATGTTAATGTAAGTGCATTTTATAGTTCACGAATTATGCAAAACTACAGGAAAAAGAGAGAAAACGGAAGCACTCCGCAATTAAATTATTATTCAGTAGCACGCGGAAATCCTTTAGAAATTGAAATTTGTCGCCGAGTTTATTCCGAAATCGTAAACAAAGCGTTCATGTAAATTGCCAACTTTCTCAATTCACTTTACTTTTAGAGTTTCGTACGTGTGGTCATAGGACTTGATCCAAAGGTGAAGCCGTGCTTAGTCTGTTGTTACTGATGTGATGAATATATTGATCGAGACCGACTATAATGGGCCTCGCCAAGGCTTGAAAGAGAAAGAGTTGTCCATAAAGTGTTCGCTGGAAATCGTACGCTTCACCTAATTTAAAGAATAGATACAATAACTATAGTAGGTATATTTTATTCTTCATGTTGTTTGTCCACACAAATTTTGACAATCCTACCTTCATCATCTATAATGGTTATTTCCATTTATAGTTTATAGTTATCGGCATATTTATCTTTGGATACTTTTGGAAGATCATCTGAAGAAAGAGGATTTTACTTCTTTCATGTAACATCATGATTTTCACAGGAAATCGACGAACCGAAGTTTTTTATTAATTAGTAACCCATTAAAACTACAAAAATGTCAAGATAAGGCCGAGTATTTGGTTATTTGAAAATACAAACAATTTTTTTGACTGAAAGAATACGTTCATGTTTCTGAGCAGGTTGTAAGTTACAATTTAAAACAATTGATAAGTCAATTTGAGGGAAAATATCCCAGTCAAACCAATATAATTTTTTTATCACGTATTAACAATACTACGAGAAACTGATCTGTGACGTAAAGCCACCACAATATTTACCCATATATTCTTTGTTATTAGCTTTTGTAGATTTTTTACCGTATTGTAGAGGTATTAAAGCTAATATAAATCAAATTTCCTACAATTCCTAATAATGATACCAAATACATAGCTATGCTATGCTAATTACAATTACATAGACAAAGCAAAATAAAAATTAATCTATAGATACATTTACTAGAAAAAAAGAAATGCCTGGCTTAATGAATCATTCTATAACATTCAAAATTCTAATTCACTTTTGAACATGTGGGAACAGTAAATTCAACCACAATATATGAGATCTGACCTATTTCTGCATTTTCAAGATCGATTCTTCAGGCGGTCTTCTTTAAGTTGATTCAGATATCTAACGATAAAAATTATTATATAAATTAAACTTATTTAAGGAAATAAATTTGAAACATTAACAAAAGTGATGATGCCTACAATGATTGCAAATTTCAAGCTACAGGCCAACAATATAAATTACCAACAAAATAAGACTTTCATAATAAAGAAGATAATTTTAGGTCCAACGGTTTCTGCCACCATTTTAAGTTTTTTAAGTTTTAAATCAAAATACATCAGCCGGTAAATGGTTTAAACTTTCATTGAGCTATCATAGAATTCAATCGGATTTACTAAATTTTTGCGGTCTCCAGGTGACAAAGAATTATATAAAACTATATATTATATTATACATCCCGTATAATACAAATTATCCAAAAAAATTTGGGAATAGATGCGTCATGAAAAATGGAGTCAATATCGCAATTTTGTAAAATCTTTATAGTTTACGAAAAAAAATTAAGTTGTAGTGAGCTCTAGCGTCAAAGGAACGCACGCGCTTCCGAATACTGGAATCTGAACGTAGTATTAACTTTTTACGATGGTGTTTACCGAGGTGTTTACATTAGTTTTTCAGGTATCAAAATAGGTTACGTGTATAGCAACTCGGAGTTGATGGATATCGTTTTAATTTTTTGGTAAAGTAAAACAAAATACTTTAGCAGCTTCTCGTCTGTTCGTAGAACGATTTTCTGTAGACATGTGCCAAATGCAGCTACTTTTATCGCGGTAGTGCAACGAGAATGGGAAATTTGTAACTAAATCGTGGATGGAGGTCCAGGGCGTCCACGGCGTATTACAGCAGCTGAAGAACACTCTTAGAGATTGTTGAAGCGAATCCCAAATAAGTACCAGACAAACCGCCCAACAAATGCAAGGACTGTCTCAATCAATAGTGTGGTGTATCATACACGAGGCTCAATTATATCCGTACCACGGACAGCGTGTCCAACTGTCAAAGCATTAATACCAAGGGATTATTCCTTACGAGTTAAATTTTGTGAATGGTTGCTGCAAGAAAATGCTCAAAATCTCAGATTTACAGCTGACGTTACAGATGAAACTATTTTTACACGGAATGGGTTGTATAACATCATCATTTCCAACAACGCTCTTCCATAAATGTTTGGGAAGGGATTGTCGATGATCACTTGATTGGACTATTCATATTACCAAATCGAATGGATAGGGTTCAGTATATCGAGTTCCTTTGAAATTATCTGCCTGGACTTCTGGAAGATGTACCCTTAGCAGTCCGACTCCGAATTTCGTTCTTGCACGATGGTGCTCCTCCTCATTTTCAACAAAGTGCTCGGGAGTACATTAATGAAATTCAAGGGGTACGATGGATTGGACGAGGAGTGCCGGTGCCATAGCCGCCACGATCTCCTGGCTAAAATCCTTCAGACTTCTTTTTGTGGAGCTATTTAAAACGTGAACTGAACAGTAGTGATAATTTACGCTGCTGTCAATAACGAGTTTAAAAGCATTACCTTTTGAATGTTTTTTTACAAAATTTAATTTGTAAGAGTCTGTATATCGCGCCTTATTTTATATTGAATTTCACAGTACGAACTGCTGTCGTCGTAATACTTTAAAATATGTCGTAATTTTAACACATGCAATCTTGACCCGTTCAAAACGTCATTCAAACATTTCATTTAAACAATATCTTTGAAATGTAGACATAATTAAATGCAGTTTTAGGTTACTTAATTATTTTATGTATTATTTTTATTGTTAGTATGTATATGTGCTTACTTTTTTTCTATAGAATTAATTATTATAAAGAGTGTGAACCGTAAATAAATAAATAAAAACTCAAATAGTCATTCTCTCTGGAAAGGAAATACCTACATATTCTAGTTTTGAAAACATTATTAGGCAGAAAGACTTGCCAAATAACTTAATAATAATAATTAAACAATAATTACATGGCATAAACTATATGAATATCTATTAAATTTTCAGAAAAAGTGTATTACACAACAATAATAATTATTATTTACAAGTGAACATAATTTCATGTACATACACTAGTTTCTCTAGAACAACAATGTTTTGGTTTTTCGATTAAGTTCCTTTGTTGTTTCTCGATCGATTTTAAAAAAAGAAATGTGAAAATTTAGTTCATACGTAAATCTGAACACACATAAATTGGAAATTCTTCCTTTTATATTATGCAGTGCTTTCGAAAAGTAACGAATAAATTCCGTATTTTTGATATTAAGATGTTTTTGAAAAAATCCCCTGGCACGTCGATTTTGTATTTAAAAAAGGCACTTTTTGACATACGACCCACATTTGTGACGTCATCGTTGTTCGAGATATGACGTCATCGACAATTTTTTTTAAATTTGACCATGCCATTTTAAAGAGCGTGTCATTCTACATACATACAACATGAAAAATTATGGTGTTACATAACAAAAATTTCAAGAAAATAATGTTTGAAGATTTTAAAATTTAATTTTCACAATACTGAAAATGATAATGATTATGTAAAAAATTGACTAAATTAAATGTTCAAATTGTGCACCGTTGGCTGCCTGACAGTAGCCAAGACGATTAATAAATTCTTTTTGGACATTATCAATAACTTCAGGAGGTATACGATGTATCTCGTGACAAATTCTTGCTTTTAAATCTTCTAAATTAACCGGTCTAGTAACGTATACTTTGCTTTTTAAGTATCCCCACAAGAAATAATCTAGAGGGTCAAATCAGGCGATCTGACTGGCCACTCAATCGGCCCCCTTCTCCCTATCCAACGATTCGGGAACAGCTCATCTAAATAAGCACGGACAGGTGTTGCATAATGGGGAGGTGCACAGTATTGTGGAAATTTAAAATCTTATTTTCTTGAAATTTTTGTTATGTAACACCATAATTTTTCATGATGTATGTATGTAGAATGGCACGCTCTTTCAAATGGCATGATCAAAATTAGGGGTTGCTATTTAAAAAAAATGTGGATGACGTCATATCTCGAACAACGATGACGTCACAAATATGGGTATGTCAAAAAGTGCCTTTTTAAAAACAAAATCGAAAACTTCTCAATTTCAAAAATAATGAATTTATTCGTTACTTTTCGAAAGCACTGTAGAATGTTGTAAAGAAGTGGTAAAAGGTTATCACATTTAAGCTTAATTTTGTTAGAGAGTTTTGCTTTTTCCCCTGAGAGAGTTAGTTGTAATTTGTGAGAAGATAAGGTTAAGAAACTTTTTATTCCATTGTTCAAAGTTACTTTCATAATGCGACGGCAATGTGATAACCGTGGGAAAACAGTTTGAAAACTGCACCATTAGAGTGTACTGCACATGTTAATGTCATAATTTGACTGCGTGTTACAATACATGAAATATTTTTTGTGCTGCTGCACAATATCCACACAGACGTTTTCACGGAGACGTTTTGTTTATTTAATTCATTCGAATTATAAGTAAATAACCGTGTAGGACGTAATTTGTTTATTGTTTATGTAATTCCACTTGTTAGGCCGCGGTTGAAAATCAAGGTCATACTAATTTTAGTAATCATGCTATGCTACGCAAGTGAACAATACTTAATGCGAATGTCGGATCACGTGACTTACCTGTTACATAGTATAAAAATATTTCGAAAGAAGAGACATTTAATTAGTTTAAGAAGTAGATAGACTACTTTATCAATCTGTCCCAATATCAGCTTACAGACTAAATCAGAATTTCATGTTAATGGATTGGAATATTATTAAATAATTTACCAGCATATTCTACGACTAAAATAAATAAAAGTTTATACGTATAAACATCGTCTGTCGGACATATACAGTCTCTTAATGTGTTATTATTTAAATATTGCTAAAACCGTTCCAGATAAGTGGATACATTGAAACTGAATATCACTTTTAGATTGTGAATCATGTAAGTAAGTACTCTAAGAGTTTGTTCCAACACAGCAAGAATCGATTCCGAACCGTCCAGAACTAGTCAGTTCAGTTGTTAATGTACTCTCGGCGAATGCGATGTAAGACGGTGTTGGTCAAACATTTCTCATGGTTCTGAACCAGTTCTCGACGGCTGTTAGAACAGACCTTAAAAGTAATTTCACACAATTACTACCTATACTCAACCGCCAACAATTTTGAGAGAGACTCATGTTATAAACCCGCTCACAATTTATAGCAGTCTACACAGAGAAACATATATGCAGCCCGTATATTTTTCCTATAAATCGTATGCCGCATTTCTCTGAGAACATACCCAATTCCATTCAAGCTCTACAGCTTATTCTCAAAATCGTAAACACCCTAATTTAATAAGTGAGGAATATCGAATGAAGACATGTATGAAGGGTTTAGAGCGCGAGGTCAAAATATGATAGTGAGTGATGTTGAAATATGTAGTTCTTTAACAAGAATGTACGTGAGTAGCATATAAGCATAGTGCAAAAAGTGGTAAAGAAGTACAATTACGAAACGGAAAATAGTGGAAACTCACGGAAGGAAGATGGTATTTTAAAAATGAGTTTGGATTGCTATATCTTACAAGATGAAACTTTACCTAGAATATACAAAGAGTGCTTTTGCGAATTATGCCTGACATGAATTATGCTATGTAAATTTCCGTATAAATGAAATCGAAAAGAGTATACTGATAGAAAAAGACGAAATAGTGATATGGCGAAGAAACTATTTAAAATAAATATTAAAAGGTCGGAATCTGGATCGAAGAATATATTAAATTTTGACGAAACATGGATACATGAAGGTCATACGGAAGGCGGTAAGTGTTAATGTGTGATCGGTATAATGACAGTGCTAGTAACCAATAGTGAAAAGTGCGAGTATATAGTGCAATGCATTCTAAAACCTTTTGTTCTAATGTATGCGAAATTCGAGAATATTTGCGCGATTTATTTAATGGTGGGAAAATTTCTACTTGTAACGAATCAACTGTAACGTTTTCTATCATTTTCACCATGAAACTGTCATGAAACATTGTCAAAAGCTCAAAACAAACTTATTAACGCCACATAATAATAAAAGTAGCAATAACATTTGTAAAAAAAACAAATGTGTTTATAAATATTGTCTAAAATAACTCGTAATTCAACAAAAATTAGCCAATAATTTTTTATAATTTATATTTTAAAAATTGTCCCAAACTAACAAACAAGCCTTAACTTCGACTGCATCCTAAAACAATTATAATTGTAGAATTTTCAGAAAATATAGAAATAATCGAGTTGCATTTACATAATGTTTTATTAATCTAAACCAGCAAATCCTTCCATTTGTGTATGCGGATGCGAAACGAGTGATAAATTACGTTTTCAAAACACTGACAAATTATGAAAGTATGGATGAAACAAACAAATCAATATTTGTTGTTTGAGTTAATTGTCAAATCATTAGATGAGAAAAAACACCCAAATATTTTATTTTCATCTCATTACAATGGCACATCTATACGCTGGTATATTGAATGAATGAATAAAAATGTTAAGCTTAAAATTAATCTTAACATTTTCCAAGACCATTCCATTTGACACTTGCGTAGACCTATTTATTTGTGGCATTGCTTTAATCTACTGTATAACTGTTTTGCATTATTCTCAAAATACAAAAATTAAGTAAAAGAATAACCCAGACATAATTTTACCTAATCATTACTAATCAATCACTGTACCTGTAATTGAAAAGTAGTTTTTTTAGGTAAAGAATTTAATTAATCTAAACTTTGTTAGTGCGAAACTTTCATTTGAGCTCACTGTTAAACATGGTTGGACTATGATTGACCTTGTGCTAAGTTGTATTAAAAAAAAATAGTACTATTCATTCAAGAACGAAATTTGTTTTAGAGGTGTTGGAGAGTGACTTGAATAATTTAATGATCCACACGATGATGGATTTATATATATTTTTTTACTATGACTATGAAAGTAAAAGTGATGATGTTCACATGTTGAAACGAATGTGTGGAAAGGTTGTCAGTCAGTGAACCGTAGCTGCTTCTATAGCCAAGTAAAGAGTACGAAGCATAAAAAAGAACCCAAACGTCTTCGGCTTTCTCTCACACATACTTGTTTTAAATTGTTGCAAAATTATACCGGGTGTTCCCTCTAAGACTTTCAGTGCGAATATCTCAGCTACTATTGCAGTTAGTGCGACAAAATTTGGTATACTGGCACTAGATGGCGTGTAGAATTCGACGATGCCATTAATTTTTATACAGGGTGTTCAGTTTTGCAGATAATCGATTTAAGTTCGATTTTTTAGTAGTCAACCTCGGTAAAATGTGTATTTTAATTGGAATATTCTTAATTATGAACACATTCTGATAAAAAAGTCCGAAAATTGTTTATTTTATCATAAAAAAACGCCTATGAAAAGTACCCAAATTTCATTGTTTTGTCATGCAAAATGTGTATAGCCGTGAGTCCAATTTACACACACGCAACAACCGCATGGATAGACGTCAAAACGTAAAGTGACAGGAACTGTCAAAGCAAGTTTAACTATTTTTGTAGGAATTTTATTATAAATACGTAACACCACGAGGTACATTGAATCTGCGTACGTATTTGCAATAATGCTAGTTTTGTTAAAAAATGGAATTTAGAGGTTATTAGCTGTTGGCGTACGCTGAGCTTTATTCGGCATGAATACTCTGAAAATATGTGAAACATGTGTGTTTAATTGTATAATACGACTATTCTGGGAAATAATAAAAGCGATAAAGAACAATCCCTACGAGAAGACATTAAATTTATGAACACGTCACGCCCTTGACTCGCTGCTTTGTGCTTTACCACAGACAGAGGACTGTTGACTGTTGTTTACTGTGAATATGCTGCAGAGCGCAGACGCAGAGCCCGACTCTCTCGAGGTCCGAACGATGTGTAAACTTAACCTAGAGTTCCAAATAATGAAAATAATGAATAAAGCCTCTTCAACAAGTGGTAAAAATGTTTTAAAGCCTAGAAACAATCATAGATAAAAATGCAATGGATTCCTTGAGTGAAAGCTTCAGTTCCAGTATTACAAAAATATATCTGTTATAAAAACTACTCCACATCAAATGTGAGTAAAATTTCGAGCCATATACCTAGGTGTGCTAAAAATTACTTTCATACAGTAAAAAGCTTGATAGAACGAGATGTGTAAGTACTAAGTATAACGATTAATGGGAACTGAGACGAAAGACGAAGGAAAAATATCAGTGTACTTAGTAGGTAATTATATCTTGCATATTATTTTTACATTGAATATGAGTTGTAGTTCCTGGTACTTATGTTTCATATTAGCTAATTCATTTCAAAGAACTATGGGGTTAAATTTATAAGAAATATCCCAGTTACGCTAAATCTATGATTATCTTTACCTAATTAGTTTCAGATGGAGAAGCTATTGGTGGCTTACTTTCAAGAACAGAGATGAGGAAACATATTTCAGTATTTGTAGGAGACCAGAATGAATATATAAACATATTCATTTCATCTTGTGGTATGCAGAAATTAAAAATGTCTACGAAAATGTTTCGTCTCACCTCTAGGTAGGAACTTAGAAAACAAAGTGCTGTTATGGAAGCAGGTTTACATACACAATTACGTTAATCATTGATTAAAAGATTCGATAAAATACTGAAGAAGCCAGATGCCAAGATTAGTTTATATTCGTGCGACAGAGAGATGGGAGACGAGGAAAATTTTGCTAGAACACATTAGACTTTACGTTTTGCTATAAATAAAAACATACCTAACTTTCTGTACTTGGTTTAATTATTTAATAAAATTAAAGTTCATGGAATGTGTAAGTTAACGAGTGAATTAAATAAAAAATATAAATAATGCAAGTATGGCGGAAATTAAAGTTTATTAAATTGTTATCGTTTGTATTTATTATACACTACAGCAAATAATCCTTGTGTTTAATAATTCTATAACAAAATTAACATGTCTAAAACATAAATATCAGTGAGAACTGTTAATATTCAGTTCTTATAAGGTAGGTATAATTATAAAAATGAAATTATAGATATCACTTTGAAAAGTATTCTACATTTTCAAGACTAAATGAAAGATTTTTTTCAAAAAGTAATACGTACCTACAGTGGTTTTTTTTTTATTAGTGGCTAAATTGATTAACTTGACCCTTCATCTTCAAGTATTCATTATTTCTTAAGCATCTGTGTTTAATAATTCAGGTAGAATAAAAAAAGACAAATACAAAATTTAATTTATTTACAATAAAATAAAACTACAATAAATTAAAAGTACCTAAGTACTTACATACATTTAATCGATTTTATGTTAAACAGTTCTGTATTCTAATTTGCAGAGCACCGTTCAATCTAAGGGATGGTCAAGCATGTACGATTAGAAACAAATCTTACCATTTCATTGTTCGATACCTACCTTATTACGTTATGTTGTGTATATTGTAACAACAGTTAACTTTCAACATTTTTAAGATATTCTAACGAGATGTTTTCATACTCTACATAGAATTATGAAATTAGTTAAATTTCTTAAATTTATTCGTATAGAAATTTTAAAACCCACGACAACTGAATTTAATGTCTTATAGAATACTCATCAAAGTGAGTTAGAGACTTCTTTATAATATTATCCATCATACCATATTTAGAATTGTTTACAAGAAAATGTCTGTGTAATATTTTCTTATTCGTTCTAGTGTCTGTTTTAATGTAGGTACTAATTTGTGGCACTAAACACACATAACTGAAACATAAAAACAATAATTACAAATTATTATCTAGCTTTAAATGACTATTTGATAGGTACCTACTGGGTATAGTAGGTTTGCAGGTGATTCTTCCTAGCAAACCAGTTGCTTTATTCTAGTTCTGTATCATATGAAATACAGAAATTGTAGTTCATTGTTTACTATTTTACAGATGTAGAGTTCTTCTTAAACATCTTCTTCACAAAGTGTTGAAATATGTGCACAAGAATCAATCATTTCTAGGTTATGCTTTCGTAATATTTATTTAGTCGGGCTGGGGTACCTAGGTTCAGTAGGGGTTCAGTTCAGATTAGATCTGACTTTCAACGACAAACATGTTCACATTATAATTATAAAGTTTTAGGAATCGTTTTGCTCGAATTTATTTGTTGCTAAATAAGTAATCCATAATTACAGCAGTTGGAAAAGAGTCTTTAAGTACTTACACACTTTTGTAAATTATTTTGTGATATAACACCATTGTGTATACGTAAATTGCATTAAATACATTATTTAGCGTTTTTATGTAAAATAAAATACTTTATGCCATTAATATTTGACAATTCAATGACAATTCATAGTTTTGACGTTTAGCGATGTTAGTTTCTTCTGTGTAAGTCTGGCTCAAGGCTATGCACGTTTTACATGACAAAACAATGAAATTTTGGTACTTTTTGGAGGCGTTTATTATGTTAAATTTTAAAATTTTTGAATATTTATTTATCAGAATGTGTTCATAATTACGTATATTTCAATTAAACATAAGTTTTAGCAGGGCTGACAACCAAAAATCAAAATCAAATCGATTTCTTGGAAAATGGAACACCCTGTATAAGAATTGATGTTATCATCAGATTCTACTCCGCATCTAGTGTCTGTATACCAAATTTCGTCGCACTGGCTATGATGGTTTCTGAGATATTCGCACTGAAAGTCTTAGAGGGAACACCCGGTATAGAACAAATATTTGATTGGATTGAAAAGAGAAGATGCGATTATGTAAAATTCGCGACGAGGTCAAGATAGTTACTTTCACTTTTAAAATATTATCTTCAACGGGATAGTACGGCTTTATAATTCTCGCTTTACTCATTTCAATGTTTGAAACATTACTAGTTATTACAATATACAATAAACTACAAAAAAATTAAATGTATGTAAAAGATGGCAAAAAATAAAACGAATTTAGATATACAAAGTGTTGCAGTATTCTATTGAGAAAATTCTACACACCTCAACAGAGAGAGTCAAAAATTAAGAAATCAGTTTTTACACCACATATATTTTTCAGGTAAATTTTAATATATTTCATTTGTTTTATGCGTCCTGGTACATAGATCAATGACAGTTAAGCAGGTGACCAGATTTGAAACCATTTTATTAAAGGTAAACACCTATTATGTTCATTAGATTTTAATAATTTGTGCTACACAGGTTCAGGACCGTTTACTGAATACTTACATTTTCAGCCAAATCAGAAAATCTACTGCAAAAATTGATTCAATAGTGTGTTGAGAACCCACGATTTCTAATACACTCATCGATACGTATAAGCTTGTATCTAATAAGGCTGTCGATATGTTCTTACAGCCGGATTCATGAAACGGGCGTAGCGCTAGTCCGACTAACGAGTTTACGCCCGTGTAAAGCGCGTTAGTTGGCCTAACCAGCTTTGCGCTCATTCACGAAACATGCGTTGCTAGATAGCGAAGCATGCGTTGCTAGGTAGGCTGTTTATTTACGTCCATATTTGCGCCAAAAGTTAGACCCAGTATTGTACCTGTCTAAAAATCGCGTAACTTCGGCCTCTAGTTCCTTGCGTTTCCCATTGTATATTTAGTATTTATATTAAAAACTGTACTTTTCAGTACTACGGATTAGTTAACATATCATAAAGTAAGTATTATACATAGTAGTGAATAGGAGTATGCTTTTTATTTAAATTAGTGCAACAGATGCGTAAATTTTTCGCGTAACCTCCGCTAGTCTGACTAACGTTACGCCTTGTCGATGAATCCGTGTGTTAGAGTTTCTCACTTCAAGCTATCTGAACTTCATGAGTAAGAGCTGCTAAAGTCTGTGGGGGTGTCGTAAATGCTGCAGTCTGCAGGCAATCATGTCATATGTTCAGTAGGAGGCAAATCCGTCAATCTTGATGGCCGGGTAATTGGTTGATCTGATGTCAATCCATAAAAGCTATTGTTTGATTGGCAACATGAGGTCTAGCATTGTCTTACTAGAAAATGGCCTTTTCGGTGGTGTGAAGATATGGAATGACATATGATGGCGCCACCGCTTCCTGCCTGTAATGAAAACTAATAGTGATTTGCTACCACACGTGATAGCAGATGTAGATCGTGTCTTTCACCACGTCACCTTCTCACCCTTGCACAACTATAGTGCATCCCCAGGCATAAACAGGATTCGTCAAAAAAAATCACCTGATTCCATTCCATTGGTCTCACTGAATCATTTCTCTACATCAGTGTAAGTGCTCGATATTCATGAGTGAGAGGCAGCACCCAATGTGGACTATAAGACAAGAGGCCAAAACTGAGGCACTGATTTGCAATAGTACGGCTGCTGCTAAATCGGTATAAGAGCTAAAAATCGCAATCAAAGACCTGTGTCCATGACCTTCCTGAGTCCACTTCTGGTAACACCATACTATGGTACGTAAGAATCTGTTAGTTCTTCTAGAAATTTCTCTCATCGACAAACCTATTTCGCACGACCCAACAATCTGCTCCGTCTCAAAATCTGCTCAAATCTACGTACTCTAGGTACAGCTGTAAAAAAATGTCGTTTGCAACAAGCTTTACTACAGTTGCAACACAAATGTGAGCAGAAATTGAAACGATCTAAGTACACCAAAACATCGGTCAACGACAAATCGTACATTCATTCAGTATTCAAAAGATTGTTAAATGTATCGAATTTTGATGGACTATTTTAAAAAACAAGAGTATTTCAAAAAATTGGGGTGCAGACTTTCGTCCATTTGGACTTTTGTTGTGAAATATTCCAGCATCCCGTATAAACAGTCTGCACTTAACTTAAAAGACTGAAAAGTATTTTAAACTATTTTATTTCTTTCAATTCCTATATTGCACTATAGTCTCTATTCGGTACGGCACTCTCTATAATTGAATGTGCTTCATGTCATATGTATTGATCAGTAAAGGTATCGTGCTGAGTCCGCGGTGTTTTTGACCTGCCATTGTAATTAATCCCTGAGTGATAACATATAACTAGCCGCAATGTCAGAGGTAACTGTTCCCATATAACGAAATTATTAAAGCTTAATATCCTAAAAGCTTCTAGAGAGAAAGTTCCTTGGGCATTAATTTTAACTCCATTAAACAAAATTATTCACTAATAAAGCAGAGAAAGTGTTTTTCATAATTAAACCCATTGTAAATTCAGCAAAAGTTGGTCATTAATTAACTTTATTTTCCGCGACACAAAGCGGACGAGCATTTGATAAATTAAATAATTGAACAATATGTTACACTGAGAAATATTTTCACATTATAATCGTAACAATGGTTGTTTTTTATTGTTTTATAATGTTATAGTTGAAATATTGCATAATAATTGTTTGAACTTAAATGCAGTAATGCTACAGAAACAGTTTTTTTTATGAAATACATTGTACATTTTTTTTAATCGGCCAAACAATAAAGGAAAAATAGGAGTTCCACCACACTGATAAAAATTATTGTAAATTTACACCTTGTTCGCATCATACGTTACTGCAAATAATACTAAATCCATACTGTATGATAAGAATCTCCATCTCTCTTTTTATCAGTGTAGCTTGCTTGGCAGGCTTCGGTGGCATTTCTAATTATATTTATAATTAATATATTTGATGTGCGCACTGATTCATGATGCTCAGGCGCATGGTTTTTGAAGTCGCAAGATTGTGACGTCTTATTCATTGATTAAGTATCTTTTCCAGGTTCCAGGAAATTTGGTTAGAATTGTTTCCATTTTTCTGAATCTCTGGTGATTCTCTGTAAAGTCGTGGTCAAAATTTTCTCTGTCACACCAGAATCTTGGTTTGTAGACATATCGAATACCTTATAAAGACCTCGTATCCAATAGCTGACTTCTCATTGATGCTATCCTTCAGGTTGCACTCGTCTTCCTTTAAGCTGGTGTTAACGTATTTATCTGTTTGTTCAATGTGTATATTGCAGTTTTTATATACCTATCAAGATCTCGGAGTATATAGCAACTGGCGTTAGGAAAACAATGTTCCATTTTTCTTTGCTAAGACCAGCTACAAAAGCTCTATGAATCATTGTTCCAAGGTTGCTGAAGAGACGTCAAAAAGTTTACACCAACCAGCCTAGAAATTATTCAACTAATTCTTTTTTGATACTTCATATTCCAAAAACCTACTACCATCTGAAGCTGGCAAAGTTACATTATGCAAGCGCTCTCAAATACTAACAAGACCAATGCACAGTATAAGGAGACCAGTAAAAACACTCGGGCCGAACTAATAAGTCGCGCATAGCAGCTCACGCATCCGTTTCAAGCTGCAGAGACCTCGGCTACCGTCAGTCTACATCCAACGCTGGGAGTGCGAACATCGGTAGTACAGAGCCGTATTAATGAAACATTATAAGCCTAAATCGAGGAATGAGTCGCTGCGCAGCTGTTAGATGTTTAAACACATCATCAAACAGTAATCTAAGTTTCTTTAAATTTGTTAAAGATAGTAGACTTACCTCAAATTCAAATTGTGCAAGAAAATGAAAATATACTTATAAATGTTATATTGGATACCGATTATCAAAAATCAGATATTTTACAAATTAACTTCACAAGATATATTTGTGGATATCTAATAAAGAAATGTCTACGAAAATATTCTTGCAAAACATGTGAATATAATTCACACACACATGCAAAACAATACGAAAATTTAGATGATACCACTTTATATTGCTATTCTAAAGCATATAACAACTCAGAATTGGAAAAATTTGGTAGTTTGTACGTGCCGTCTCAAATTTTGTTGATTTTATCATAATCTTGGAAATTTTGTTTCAAAAGAACATTGCAATTTTTTCAACAACTCCTGATATTGTTAAACAATTTTTAAACGTGTCATGTCAATATTTTCCGTATATATATTTTGCATTTATATGCTAGGGTTAGATTATATTATACATTAAAATATATTAACAGAAATTTCAAATTAAAGAACAGAAATAGAAAACTTATTATTTGGAGGCCCAATTAATTTTTATGTTTTATTTTATTTACCATGTGTATAAAATATTATTTACATATAATAAATGTTTTACATAGAGCAATATTCTTTTATTCATAGATCTATTTGTTTAATTAGCTTACGTACGTACGTATACATCATTTACTGGAAAAAATCATCATAAATTATTTTTCACCAAACGTCAAATTTTAAATTAAAAATCACAAAAAATATTCATTATCTCTAATATCAAAAAAGTAAGTAAATAAATAATATATATATTTTAAACTCATCTTTTTTAAGTCCAAAGTAAATCGAATTTTCACACTGTATGTTAGTAGCGGTAAATGATAGTACATAATACATGTTGATTTATCTATCCATAACTGTATAATTAATTATTACATATTGTGAATAGATATAATGTAAACTTTCATGTAGAGTAAATGTCTACGCTTTTACGCACAAATAAAAAACTCTTATTCCGGTCCTGATCACCGCTTCTGTAAATTCCGTCGAATGCGCTATCGCACTCACATTTCGAGGTCACCGCAGAGAACTGAAGGCACTACAAAGTGCCGACAATGGAGTGAAGCTGCTGGTCTACCTATGCTGTGACCAATGTGTCTACTATGCAGGATATCGGGGAAAATTTAGAAAATATCTCGGGCGCAGATAGAACATAAACAAATAAGATGACTGAGTTCTCATGAGTTCCTATACATTTTTTTTTTACAGAGACCCTCCCTACGTAGATATGTGTTTCTGAAGGACGCCGCAGGAAATCGATCTTGAATAACTTTTAAAGTCTTTAATATAATTTAATAAAAATTTAATGTGATGGACACTAGTAAGGACCTCTTAAAATTGTGTCCTTGAAACATATTCAGCTTTTTTAGTTTACCAGGGGTGGGCTAAGCTTTACAACTCAATGGCTAAATTTTAACACCCTGTATGATAAAGACTTTAAAACAATAAATCTGGGTAGCTTCAACCATAGACTAAAAAAGGTACACTTGTTTATTGTCGATAACATGAACTGTACGAGAAAAAGAATAATAGACGAATTCATGTTTTATTTTTAATAGAAAGTGCCACGATTTCTATTTTTTTTTCTCGACAACAAAGTGCTATACGAAAGTCATTCAAGCAACAGAAAAGTTTCATTTTAAGATGTTTAATCCGAAAAAATACAAAATTTAAAAAATGCAGTGGTGTCCCAGGAGGCACCTTAACGAAATTATTGGAAAACTTCTTAAGAAGGTTCAACAGCGAACATAGAACTTTTTCTTGTAAACGGTTCATTTTATCGACAATAAACAAAAGTACCTTTTTTAGTCTAACGTTCAAGCCACCCAGACTTATTATTTTAAAGTCTTTATCATACAGGGTCTTAAAAATGTAGCCATTAAGTTGTAAAGCTTAGCCCATCCCTGGTAATCCAAAAGTCTAAGTTTCAAGAACACTATTGTCACGGAATTTGCCCCACTCACTCCCAAACCGACGACTGTGGCACCGCGAATTGCCTAAGATTGCCCCGATCGCCCCTACGCCATTCTGGTAAACAAACAACATGCGTGAATCGAGGCGTTACTAGAAAATCGTGGAAACGACGAGAAGCGTTCCAGTCGTACGAGAAAATGGATCTAGAGATACTGGAATATACCTGGAACATTCGTTTGGTCTATAAAAGAAGAACAGACGACCGAGTTAGTTAGTCTTGTATAAGTCTTGTATTACAGTCTGAAGTGAAGTGTTTAGTTAAAGAGATCAAAGCGATTTAGATAGCGATTAATTAAATAAGTGTTTAGTTGAGCTGTAATTAGTAGTGTTCAGTAGTTAATAAAGAAGTTATTAATTAACGGATTGTTTTTCTGGCAGTAAGAAAAAGACGGATTGGGAAATCCGTGACACTATTTAAGAGGTCCTTACTAGCTTTAAAAGTTATTTAAAAAAAAACGACTTCCAGCGGCGTCCTTCAGGGACACATATCGTAGGAAAAAAAATTGTAGGAACTTGTCATCTTATTTTTTCATGTTCTATCTGCACTCGAGAGATTTCCCACATTTTCCCGGACACCCTGTATGTACAGACCTACAAAATACATTTATCTGAAGGGTTGCAACAACACCAGGCCAACGTCATCGATCCGCGTCCTCCTTATGGAATTCCCGCCCTGACCTGCCTGGTTTTTCATTCCCTTTAACCCACTTTTGCGCCCTACTTAAACATTTACACCCAGTAACGGAACAGAGAGGCGCGATGAATGTTAATCGTTGATGAAGAGCTCAACCCCGGGGAACACCGTGGTAATGGTTCAGAGCATTAATCTCAGAATTTCGTTTTCATTTGTTTAATGGAGGGTGCAGGTTTTAGGTTTGAACGTACAGGCCTCTGGCTGTTTATGATCTTGCACGACGCTTTCTGTTAAATACCACAATTTAGTTGACATGGTGAGAGTATTATTTATTGTCCCTGGTTGTTAGTGTGTACTTTATAAGGGCTTTTCGTAAACTGTAATCGTATTATAATAATCCGATTATGACAGTTTGGGATCCTGTCGTTTGATAGTGGTTCAAGATAAGTAAAAAGTGTTTGGAGAGCGATAGAGTTGATCACATCAAGTTTTCTACTTCCAACAAATAGCTTGGTAAAAGCTGATGGAACGTATCATTTGTTTTATCCAAACATAAAATTTAAACTTTGATGATTGGGATTCGAGGCACTATTTAGTTCACTCTTGCTGTTATCATTTCAGTTGTTTACATATGACGTTAATAGCTTGTCATTAATGCAATAAGTGAATGAAAACTACAGCAGCAAGACTTTTGAATTATTTAAACCACGAATTTAGTAACCGGTAGCAATGATAGAAGTTTCGATCTCCTTTGATGTATCGATATCGGCAGTGTGGTTTTAACTTTGTTTGGTGATTTCAAATCTGCGCTAGACAGAGATGATGTCGGAATTGGGGGCAAAATGGAAACCAAAGTATAAAAGTCCGTTTGATACATAAATAATTTAGACAGAAGAGAGTTGTATACTAAAAATACGTCTTTAAGATAAAGCAAAATTAGATGGATTAAACTTAGACGCGAATATTAAATCAAATAAAAGGTTTTTGGTGGTACCTATGTTAGGAATAACTATAAGGAAATAGAAAGAATAATCGAAAGAAGCCGTACCAAGAACTCCATATCAAATCCATATGCTGCACTGGCAACAAAAAAAAGTTATGTTTTGTTCATCCACAGTGTAGTGGAACTAATACGCACAATATAAAATTGGTGACATTTTTCTGGAATCTAAACCTTGTTGTGTACTTTACTCTGTTCACAATTACATTAGCAAACACTGAGTTCGGTTCTGTTAAGAATCAAGTCTCAACCCTACTAATGACTAACTAATAGAAAAATATTTATTCCTACTTCCTAGTAAAATTTGAAATTTTATGGTTAACACTCGACTTACTCGTCTATTCCGGAAGTAGCAAAATACTTCAATACTTCCGAAAACTTCTTATGTCAACTGAAATACAACTATCAAAATTCATTTCATAGAAATGAAATGCAAATTTTATTACATTCGCTCGTAATCTTGGTACACTTCTATTATCCAAAGCCTGTGGTAGTACCGACAATATAGAATATTCTAAACATTTATACGAGCTTAAATGAAAGGATATTATTGTACAAAGAATAAATTGCTCTGCAATTTAGTTTCTTATTTAAGAAAGCATCAATTGTAATTCAAATAAGATGTCACGTTGTAAATCTGAAATTATAATTTAATATTCAGAACATGTATTTTGAAATTCAGAATATATCAACTCTAATTTGAAGTTTAATTTTAACATAACACATTCGTGAAATCCTTTCGATATAGACCAGGGATGTCCAACATGTGGCCCGCGGAATAACACATATATAGGCTATGTGACGCTACTGAAGCTGAACAGAACACCACAACGAAGTTAGACGCCGACCACAGTATACTAAGCAATCAGTACGGAATCTTAGACAATTTATGAATGAAATACGTCTGGCAGTTTTTAAATACCCCCACTCTAGAAAAAGTCGCCAAGAATATGGCGGATTCCACAGAACATACGAAAGAATAGCTAATAATTTGGCGTAAACATCACCAAAGTTGTTTCGTAGTTATAATACTTTGCATTAATTCTTAATTAACTGTTGTAATCCAGTGTAGCTTCATACAAATTGAAGTATTGATTGAGAAATTATAGTAATAACTGTCAGTCGTCAACAACATGGCGGATTTTTGGAAGACGCGGGAAAGCTGATGATTGCTTAGTATACTGTGACGCCGACGAAGTAACATATAATATAATGACACTAAAACACATTCGAGTGGCCATGCGCACTTATATAAGAAGGTTGAATCAAACGCGACGAGCAGTGTTTAGTAAATAATGTAGAACAGAGACTCATAACAGGAAAATCCACCGAAATTGGATTTGCAAGACTCCTAAAACAAAACAATATCAACTGTCATGTGATACACTGCATTGTTCACCAAGAGGCCTTACGTCAAATGAATGCCACGACAGTGGTTGTTAAAATAACTAATATAAGTTTCGTGATTTTTTGGTCGAAGTAGACGCTACATATGGGTACTTGTTTTACTTCACACCGACCTGACATCTCCCCTGAACGAATTAAATTTGAAGCTACAAAGAAAGCAGCAGAATATTGCCAATTTATATGGTCACATAAGAGAATTTAAATATCTATAAAATTAAGCTATTCAAGTCTTTCAATATTTTCCAAGTTGTAAAGAGCATTTTGAAGAAATGAAGATTTTTAGAAAGTTTCATATTTAACTCATATACAATATTATATTGACACCTCTTCAGAAGAATTCGAAAACCGATTTAGCGAGTTTAAGAAAATCGAAGGAGAAATTATAGTTTTTACTCAGACATTTACTGTTTCTATATTGTCTGAAGCTATTATTTGTAGCATAATTTTAGTTTTTCTTTAGTTTTATTGGGTTTCTGTCACACTTCTGAAAAAATAATAAAGATTAATTAAATAAGCCCTTGCGCCAAACGGAACATTCAAGGGTTATTTTTGAAACTAAGTTTGCCTAACCAAAACTGAAAAAGCAGATAAGTAAAAAATAACAAAAATCACATCACTATCGCGCACTTCCGTATTATTGACGTTTCGAAAAACTCTCTGTTTTCGTTCTCAAAATCGTAGTAAAAATATTAAACGTTTTGTTTATCTGCTTCCTTAGAGATGTTAAATAATTTTTATTTTATTGTTACTTCTTCTTGATACAACTGTAAGCAACAATGATCCACATAACACTTACTTACTTTTAAGTGTTATGTGCAATGATCGATGTTTACTGAACAGTTTGACACACACTTATATCCGTTCAACAAAATAATCGCGGTCTCTTTTAATTTTCTTTTTGTTGCGTTATCTTTCTTCTCTAAAATTTTTGCCGAACCCCATTGAATCAAATGACCGTTTTCCCAAGCGTGTTCGCAAATTTTGGATTTTTCAAATGCCCGTCTTTTTATGTAATTTTTATGTTCCTCAACTCTAACTTTCATAGGCCGAGACGTTTCTCCAACATAATGTTTATTGCATTCACAAGGTATACTGTCGATGCAATTTTTTGAATTTTGTATATCATTTTTTTGGACGCGTTTTAGACAAAAATGATCGTAAAGTATTAGTTGTCTAAAAAACTGTTCGAATATTAAATTTATCAATTCTTCTTAACTTTTCTGATAATATAGGAATGTATGGAATTTTTATTGTATGATTAATTTCTTTTATTTGTCTTACAGTGTTCGTTTTATCTGTAATATTTTTGAATGCTCTATAAACAAAATTTGGAGGATATTAATTATTTAATAAAACATTATTATTTTTTCAGAAGTGTGGCAGAAACCCAATAAAACTAAAGACAACTTACTGTTTCTGTTGAGAACGTTAGCAAAGCATACCTTCAACTGGAATTGTGTGATTTGCAGATCTTCTTTACGACGGAAAAACCGAAATGGGGTTCAACTTTTTTAAGTTACCCCAGAAAAGCGTTACTCCTTATGAAATTTAGACCTTATGATACGAAAGCAGCTTTTCCAATATTAAATTTATAGTCAAAGTATAAGGGTTCCCTGTCTGATAAGTGACTTACTCAGTTGCTTTGTTTCTCAGCAACAAATATTAATGTTAATATTGATACACCGATTAGTGAAAACCAACATCCTCAAACTCCCCATAATTTTTTTAATATTTGTTATTTTTTTAATAAATAAAAATAATTATACAAACACGTTTTTTGTTTTCCAAATCACTGATAAACTTGCATACAAAATATTTTATGATGCGACCCTCACAACCACAATTTTATTTACAGCTGTCCTTAGGTCACTGGGGTTGGACAGGTCTGATCTAGGTACAATCACAGCAACATAAAAGTTTCCAACCTAAAAGCCATGATAATTTTAAAGGGATGAGCGGGTAGATTGATAATAAAAATTGTGAGAGGCATTATGCTGTAAATAATTAGGCATATGTGTGACAACTGCGGCGAATGTACATATCTCTGAAACTAGTTGTGTTCTTACTCATTAAAATAAGACAGTTCTTACCACCAGTTCTTTGGTTATACTTCCTTATGTACCTTTTTGTATTCAAGAAGCTTATTTGAAAGATTTTCTTGTATTTAGATAGAGAAATGTATAAAATAAAGAAATATCAACCACTTTTTTCAAATCCTTCCACTGTAATCTAGATAAGGAACTTAAGAGCTTGCATGGTAAATGCAGATGAATACTAATGCCTGTAGAAAGTGTAACAGGTTATGAACTGGTTATAGCAACCATCTTATTTGGTAAAACTTGACTATTTAAAGTAAATATTGAAACAATCATGACTTCACGACATTAAATTTGACCTCAAAATAAATTTAGAAGTAATTATTTATTGACACGTATGCCGTACTATTCCCAGACAAGATCAAAGTACAACCATGATTTGAATACAGAAAAACAAGTTAATATAAGTAAATATTTTTGTAGTGATTCGCTTGGACAATGAATTTGTACATGAGTTAAAATAAAGAAAAAATGTTTAAAATTATTTTAAATATGGCTTTTAATTGATGCATATAGACGGACAAGCCAAAGGTTGAATCTATGACTACTTTATTATTCTTTTACTAATAGACATATCGTAAGCTACTGAAAATGTTATATCTACAAACAACTTAAAATATTTTCACAAACACATTTATGGTTGTCTATGCTATAAACTATCTCTAATAGAAAACTTGTCTAACGCTGACCGAACTGTACATTATTTTACATATAAAACAAATAAACACGTGGATACGTATGATCACAATTCTCCCATTTTTAAAACTCACTATGTAAAAATATAAAACGCAATTTGTTAATTTAAAGCGACATACCCAATCGATGACTATACAGCCCCCTATAAAATATTGACAACAGTACTGTTAAATTCCCTACTGAATATCAAAAGGTCCCCTCGAATATATCGTTATATATAAACGCAAATAAAATACACCTTGATCGGTAGAGTGTAACAAATTGCCGACGGCGTATCAATATATCACTCTCCAAGTTCTGTATATACCAAGCGTTTAAAGCCGTCAATACCTGAGTGAATTCTTTCTCCCACGGTTCCAATATAGGTAGTACGTAGACCTATATGATAAATTTTAGTGTTAAACAAAGTTTTAGTGGTTTTTAGGCTTTCATGGTCGGTGCTATTATTTGATACAGTGATTTTCCGGGTTGTTACACTGTGGCCTCAGTAACTGGTCGCTGTCAGTAACATCATTAAAGTGCACAACCTTAAGGCGCCTACAGACACACGAACATTTCTTGAGATAGGTGTGTAGACAATATCTCTCTAAAATATCCGTCGAAGATGTATTCAGTCGCTGCTTGAATTTTTGTACGCGCGTACAAGTTGCACGTACATATCTTTCTGTGTGTAGCCAAAACGGACTTATGTATCGCGAATAATATCAGTGCGGTTCGTGGTGTCCACCCACGTGTTAACTGTTTTTAATTTAAATCATAGCTGATAGTACGAATTATTCGAAGGAATTTTTAACGAAATAGCATTGCAGATCTCTGGAATTATTTTACTTAGCGATTGAGGTGCGATGATACTAGAAAATTTAAAATCTTCATAATTCCTTCCACAGGGTAACTGATAATCTTTCATGTGGTAATATGGCAGACCTCATGCACGTGTCTTGTTTCTGGATTAGTGGTGTTCCTAAATTTAAAAGTAATACATAGCTATCTTCGTCCATACCTACGAAGATAATTTCGATAATCATCCAGTTCTAAACGAAGTTCTTCCAGTAGATTTATATGCGAAAATCGATTTTTTATTATGCACACACACGCCACTGCTAATAAATTTAAATCGTGATTACTCACTGTCGCCATGTCTTTAGCAAATTGAATAGAAAATTATCAAAACGTGTGTAGGCAATTCGAATAAAACGTACATGTACGCGCGTACATATCTCAAGAAATGTTCGTGTGTCTGTTAGCCTTAGCTGGGATTTCTTGACCTGCCCTTGTTGTTCTCGTACTAGGCTCTGAGGCGACAGGCCAGCTATCGGTCCCGCTATGGGCCTGTCCATATATTGATTTCGGCTCCTGTTATTGGTATCACGACTGCTACATCCGGACAGTGACAACGAAAAGTTAACGTTTATTGACAAGTGTCACATGAGTATCACTTTATTGCTTGCGAAGCGACGAAATCTAGTAAACGCTCGTCATCAATAGCAACCAAGTAAACGGCGTACTTTTTAAGTAGTTAAATTTTGTAAAATTTGCCCAGTATAGTTGAAGTAATTTTAATTGAAAAAAAAAAATGATGGAAATTGAAAATAGTGACAGTGATATCCCGAATTAGTTACACGAAAATCAATATAACCAATTTGTGACATGGTGCAAGACAAAGGAAATTTATAAATATTCAGAAACTCCTCATCTATTTCTGTGAGAAAGCAGAGACACTAAAATCGCAATACTAAAATTCATATTATCTACCAAGAACGATATTGACTTAGCAAGTTCAAAAAGTTGACAGCATCTTTAAAGGAGTTGGACCTAATAAATCAAAAACTTCTTCGTAAACGGAAATATACAGACGCGCGAAGACGATGATGAAACATACTTATTAAAAAAGGTAAATTCTGTACCTATTGATTATTGTAAATTATTGGAATTTTGGTTGTCTGCAGACGTAACAAATTAGTAAAAATGAATGTTAAAGATGTTGAGGATAAATAATCCAATTTGATAGTTACTATTCCTGTCATTCTATAGGAAGTATGTAGCCTTGACGGCTAGAAACACACCAGCACGATTATTCTTAAAATTTAATAAAGGCAAGTGTTTTAATCAAGTAGTAGGAATGAACGTTACTGCCAAAATATCTAACGATATTGCTAATTATCTGCAAGTCAGGCATTGGTTTCAAACTGTTACAAATAGTCGACCAATAAAGTGGTGACTGTATTGTATTTTCGGTGTATGTAACTCAAGAAGTAGATGACTGAATGTTGCAAACTAGTCTCTGACTGCTGTGTATACAAGTGAAGCGACACGGAGAATGGAAGAGTTTTACAGTTGCAGAAGGATAATAACATCAATGAAAACATTGAAATAAGACCACTATTTAACTAGGCTCAAATAATGTACAAGTAATTGAATGTAGCAATCGTAGTGATAAAAGAATATAGCTCTAATATGCCTTCTGAATCAGGAATTGTTATTAAAGAGTCTAAAGACTGTTCTTTCGGCATCCAAATTACGAATGCTAAATTTCTTACCTTTGTTTTATTTGTTATAATTATTAATGTTCTCGTTGTAATAAAGTTAATAATTGAAGTTTTATTTTGTTGAGTGATTGCAGATAAAGCTTTGTATGCATTACGAGTAAAAAGTGAGATTACTGCTCTCAAGTGATTACCGCGCGACCGAAGGAAGCGCTGCTGTCACTCTCGGACAATAATGTATCATGTTTCGCTCTTAATATATAAATAACTATTACCGACTCGAGGGAAGAGGGAGAAAAATGGAGGGAGCACTTTAATGAAATATGTGATAGTATCACAGCCTAAACATCTAAACCTGGAAAAAATACATTTCTTACATCAAGCAATTCCTTATTAACAATGACTTGACGCATTTCATAATTATTAAAAGAAATCTAAGGAATTTACGAATATTATACGGAACTTTATCATTACTCGGTATGTAACAGTATTAAAATTACTGTCACCATTCAGAACTCATAAGATCTTTTTATCAACTAAATGAAATTTTGATGCTGCTCCACGCTCGCTGACCTTATAACATGTCTCTCGAGATTTCAACGTACAACCTTTATCCTCTACTTCAACCCCAATATTTCAGAGATCAGATTTGTCACGTTTCACTTTTTGGCTCTTTTCAGCAAACTGCACAACCAACCCCAATTTACACGCCATTTGATTTCAAATTGCGAAAGTCGTGTTTTTATTTAATTTCCAGCTTCCAATGGTGTCTTATTCATCGTTCAAGAGATAATTAATTAATTCCCACAATAAATTATCTCACATTACCCACATCATTTGAAACAATATCACTGCGATAAAAACGCGCTAACTGGAGATGTAAGAAAAATCCTTAATTCCAGTTCTGGTTTATTCGCATTTATTTTAATTAGCCGATTACACATAATAATATTTCAAATTAAACCAGCGGTGAGTATTTTTAATTTTCTAAATAAGTTACAGTTTCTAATCTAATAGGTATGTATTAAGCTGGCAAATGAAAATAACTGAAAATTGCGTAAATAAAACATCCTGCATGTCATGCCATATTTGAATAGAATGTCTTATCGAATGTCTGTCGTATATGCAGTGACATAAGGGTTAGTAACCTAATAATAGCGAAGAAATCGCTCTATATAAGCGTAATGGATTGAAAGTATTCATGGTTTGTACAATAACAAACATTTCATTCACTTACTAGAACTAATCAAACCAGATCATTAAGATTAATCAAAATATAGGTACGCCTTTCAAATTTAAATACATAGGTATATTTTTGAGATGTTAATAAAATTCATAAGAAATATAATTACAACGCGTTATTTTATATGATGAAAACAAACCACGATATACCACTAGTTCATCGGAAAAAATTCCACTACTTTTAATGTAGCTTAGTTCATACATAGTTTTCTATCAACTATTCTAGATAAGCATGGGCAGGTAGATGTGATTTACACTGACTTTTCGAAGGCTTCCGACAAGATAAGTACATATTATTCAATTTACTAAACATATTTGGTTTCAGTGACCAATTATAAGCATTTTTCCATTCCTATCTTAACAGTATGCTACATTCAATGGTTTCAAATCCAAGATCCATCGGGAGTCTCCCAGGGTTCGAAATTGGGCCCACTATTTTTTCTGTTATTTATTAATGATCTTAATGTTGTGTTAAATTAACAAATTTATAGTGAGGTCTGCTAACAACAGGCTCAATATAAATGTGGATAAATGCAAAGTTATCACTTGCAAATGTAGGTAAATCTGTTCTGTATGATTACCATATTGATTCACATAAACTCGCTGGACACAATTCAACTAAGGATTTGACGGTTGATTTTGATAGCAGCAAGGGCATTAGGATAAGAAACAGTAATTCTTTCTAAGATTTCAATACTTTAAAAATGCTGTATTTTGTTAGATGTAAATTTGAATATTGGTCTTTAATTTGGGATTTTGATTTGAAGTAGGCGAATACTTTTTTTCACAATGTCGTTCCGTAATTTATATTTTCAAATAATTTAAATTTCTGTTAATTCTTTTTATAGCTATTTTGATCACATTTAAAAAGAAGACACCTAAAGAAGCAATCCTTGTGTGTGTTAATACATGTCCAAAAGTGAATTGTGATAATCTATTTAAGGACATACATAATATGATTTCAGTGACAGGAATTGGAGGGAAAATTATTTGAATTAGTAGTAAAAAACAGTACAACAATAGTTCAATTATATCACATACACATCTTGGGTCTTGGGAGCTTGGTCTCCAGATGTTCCAAAAGTTTATTTTCATTATGAGAATGATCATTAATTTGGAAACACTCAAGCTACAAAGGGATTCAAAAATATTCTCCCATAGTAAAATTTAACAAACGTACACTTAAACGTGAACTCGTCACACTACCCATTTAGATTAGTTGCATGAAGAGTGAAAGTTTTATTTTAGCCATTCCGTGTATACTGATTCAACCCAGAACGAGTGCGTTGCCCCTTGCAATATTTTTTAAATGAGTTTTTAAATGTGACTCGAGCTGTGCTCTCTTAGCCGACTCGTTACAAAATAATGACATCGTTACTAATTTACAGCACAAATGTTTACACTTTACGCTGAATATGAGTTATGCCTCATTTTCTTACGGTTTAACGGCGTTTTCAGGAGGAATAACGCTACAAAATGGATGGCTGGTAAAATAAATTTATGAAGGCTTGAATAAAAGTAAACCGATTTTATTTATTCTTATATATTGTCACAGTTGCTTTATTTTCATATTACTGTTTTATTTGAATTTGTATATTATTTGTAAAAAAAATTAGGTCTGAAGTAAAAAAAAACAAGCACATCCTTTAGTAACGGGGCCTCCTGTTCAAAATTTTGTACACCTACTGCCAATTTGAATGATACGATCAAGTACTGCTCATCATATTCCTAATTACTGCATGATATTGCCAAGTACTGCATTATTGATGCAGGTCCTGCCTTAATATAGATCTTAGTGCTACTGCCATTGGTTTACTACTGCATAAAAGTACCTGTTACGATATTTTAAAAGTAGCAACAAATTCTGACTTTTTTATATAAATTTAGAACATTGCATATACAAATTAAAGGAGCAAAAAAAACATTAGCAGAGTATTTTGAGCGTCTGAATCAAGACCGGATTATCTATTAGGCTGAGTAGGCTAGCTATAGCCATAGACTAAATGTAAGAGGTTTCTTACTGATCATGTACTTTTACAAAATCAGTTCCACATGCCGTTCTTGGTGTGCTCCCAACTTATTCTACTATACTATTTAGGTGTCAAAATATGTTGTGTTGAAGATGTATTTTTATTAATTATTTTATTTAACGTGACTGGCTGAAATTTTAACATACAATATACTACAGCGTTCCCATTAGAGATTTCTAAGTTTTATAAAAAAATTTCATTTTTCCAAAAAATTCATAAAATACTTATGAATTTAAAATTTCAACATACGGACAACTGTATGTTATGCTACTTATCAAATAAGCACTGACTCACTGAGACATAATTGTAATTACTCATCAGTCGTACAAAAATCATCCCGGGACGGAGGGTCGGCATAGAAGTTTTACTCAAAAAAATATTAAGAATTTGTGTTTTTTCAGATATACACCATAATATCTCGAAACCTATACTATTTGTTTTTACAGAATTGTACAAACAAGTTGAGTACTTGCAATAGTCTCTATTAAATTAACTTAATATTACAGGGTGACTGAGAACGTATCTAAAACTTGGAAAAATTTGGAATAGAGGCGTCATGAAAAATGGAGTCAATATCGTAAAAATCAATTGTTGTAAAATCCTTATAGTTTCCGAGTACAAAATTATTGAAGTAGTAGTATTTTCAATCTTTACATCGCTGGGCTACAGTGGTCTGTAACCAGGCGATTCCGAATATTGAAATCCGATTACTTTTTGTAGGTATTAATTTTGTGATGCGAGTCTTTACATTAGTTTTTCAAGTGTCAAAAATGGTTTATGTGTATAGCAACTCGGAGTTGATGGATATATAGAACGATTTCCCGGTAAATATGTGCCAAATGCAGCTACTTTTACCGCGGTGTGCAGTGAATGCAAGTGTACTGCAACGCGAGAGAAATTTGAAATCGATACGCGGAAGAGATGGAGGTCTAGAACTTCCACGGCCTATTGCAGTAGTGATACGTATCATACACGTACCATGTACAGCGTGTCCAAGCATTAATACCAAGGGATTGGACGAGGAGGACTGGTACCAAAACCGCCAGGATCTCCTGACTTTAAATCATTTGAACTTCTTTTTGTGGGGATATTTAAAAAATGAAGTGTATCGCACCCAACCTACTATTGATAATTTACGCAAACGTATCATAGCTGCTGTCAATAACTTACGAGTTTAAAACAGACAAGAAGCAGAAGCATTTGTTTGTCTGTTCTGTAGAAACTAAGACGGGTCCAAAATTTTGTTGTAACATCAGGTGTGTCCAACTATTTTAGTGATGTTTATCTTAAAAACACAAATTATTAATTTGTCATTTTTTAGAACCCTTATAAAAAACCCTCCCAGTGCGATTTTTATACGATCGGTGGAAATTGACACTCCAATCGGTAAACAGCAATTTGGGGCAAGTCGTAGCTTTGTATCTTAAGGTGATCTCAAAACTAATTTCTAGAGGGTGCTTTGGCTTGTAGTAACTCAGCATCAACTAGAAACACTATCAGTTTTGAAATGTTTAATGAAACACTACATTTTTTCAGAACACGAACATTTAGACAATCAATAATACAGCGACATTTTTGGATGAAACAAATGAATAATAAAATATTTTGAATATTTTACTTTTCATTTTGACTTCAAAAGCATACTACTTCCCTAAAACCCATAGCTATTTAAAAAAAATCTAAGTAGAATTTGAGAGAATTTAAGTGAGACATACTTGATTAGCAAGACCGTTATGATTTCATCCTTAATTTGCATTCTTCGTATTTAATATTTCCGAGAAATTGTAATAAACACTAACCCAAATGACGTATGTGGGCGCAATACAGCTAGAACAACAATTTTCTAGTACCTACATAACCGAGTTCATAACATAAGAGGTTTTATTATTGTCTGCTTAGTAATACTGTGTAGCGTATAGCGGATACGCAGAACGTACCTGTTGGTGTAGTGAACTCTAAATATATTACGCTTAAATATAGTTACAACCAATTAAATAGACTCTGGATATATCTTTACTTACATATAACTCGGGTAACACATGGTTAGTTTTCATAATTTCGTTAATTGAAGTTTAATACCTGAAACAGAAAATTAATAGGATTAATAGTATTCAAAGTATCTTTAACAACTAAATATCCTCAAAAAATATCGGAGCGTGTGAAATAGAAATTAGGAGGATTTGGTGTTTGCACAACCAAAAAAGATTTATGATGAAAATTTTATGTAAATTTGAAACGCACCATGATTGTCAATCCAGTACTAACAGACAGAGGACTATTGAAGGAATTGAAGGGAGGATATTTGAAATTTCCAATTGGTAGATTGTTATTGAAAAGAAAATTGTTATTCAATTAAATGTTTGTTCTAACGTGCCACCTTACAGACACATGGTGAGAAATGGAATTATCACTATGGTCAGCCATTTAAAGAAAAACTGTGTTGCGCCACTGATTAAAAGATCGCGCACATAGACATGCACGAACCAGAAATTTTTGGTGCAGATTATGCGTGTGCCAGAGGGTTTTAAGTAGTAGTTGAGTGTAGTTCGGAAGAAGAAATTTTTATTTTAACAATGTTGTATGAAGCGGAGGAGGGATAAAAAGCGTGGAAAATGAGAAAGTTTTGGGTTGACCCTATCAATAAAAAGAGAAGGCTGTATGGTTAATTTTATAATTTATTTTCTGAACTGGAGATAGGTCAAATACATACTGAATATGTGACAACATCGCTCACATACCACGTCAGGATTGTCAGGTGTTTGTACACAATAATTACAAATATACCTAAATATATTTACTCTTTTCACAACATAATAAAATGTGATACAGTTACAAGTCAAGTTACAAAATGACTTCTTGTTCCTTGCGAAAAGCGTTTACCGTACAAATATCTCGTAGCCAGGGAGGCTTGTCCAGATTCGCTATAAATTAACATGTCATGCAGCTGGTCATGGTAATTATAAATTGTTCAATTTTCGTTTATGTATATATACAAATATCAAGCAAGCATTAGAGAAAAACAAAACGCACTAGCCAGAATAATACTATGACTAATAATTCTTTTAGGTTAACAGCAGCAACTGAGATTGTTGTCTATCGTTACAGTTTTAACAATGTTCTGGAAAAATTCAATTAATTCTGATACAAAGAACAAATTATGTTACAGGAGCTTTTACTTAATAGTAATTGTACCTTACTTTGTAATTTCGTAACGATAGTTTTGTATTTTATTACAGTTGTATTTTTGTTAAAATGTAGAAACATTATTTATTTTAGATATTTTTTTCATATGAGCTTGTTGCTTTTCGTTGAATATACAAGCTCTTACAAGGTTCGTAAAAAACAAACGCTACCTATGGTCTACAAAAACATAGAAAGAAATAAACTGTTTAAGGTAGTGGAATAGATAAATTGACATTTTCATGGTTGTCAGATTTTGGAAATATGTTTGCTTAATTTTTTGTAGACAGAAATGGTAAAATTATTTAGATCGTGAGCCATTGCAACGTCTCAACTATACTCGCAACAAGAATTCAGACGACTTACGTCATTCGAACAAATGAATAATTCATTATATTTTCATCAAAATATTTAAGAAACTGCAACTGATAGTAATAAAACTATATACTACACTAAAAGTTTGCATTATATTTTGCAGTAAATTGCAAAAAATGATTGTTTTTAACGCGACCAAATATCGAAAATTAAGTTGACAATAAAAACAAATGTGTAACGTCAGCCGTGACGTAAGACGTCTGAATTCTTGACGCGAGTATACAACCGTCATTGTCTATCGAACAGAATACATACCCTTAATGGACATGGCTTACTTTGTTCCTTTTACGCAAAAGCAATGGAATGACAGGAACTTTACTACTATACAAAACACTCCTGATTTTATTTTTAAACCAAATTTTGCACAGTATACATTAAAGTAATTGTTATTTTTTACAAGTTACTAACTTTAAAAATTAAATTTTTAATTCATTTGTAATATATATGTAAAAAATTATAGTACAACCAATATTTCCGGTAATCTATCCCACTATGATCATTTACTGGTGCAGATACTGCTGAAGTAGATGATAAGAGGGGAAGTTCGTCACGTTGACAATTTTTGCAAGAGGCCAATGCCAATGATCAGGAACGTCCAACAGAAACCGTTCAACCTCTTCATTAGTTAAAACCTTGGCCATTTTTGAGAAATGCAATTACTATTGGAAATCTACATACATTTTTACTACAATTTATTTAAATCGACTAAAAATTGTGTTTCATGTTCCAGTTTTCCGAAACATGGCTGTACAATATGAAAGATTGTGCGAGTACATCTAGGCAAACCTAAAAGAAGTCTGCACAGTTTCGAAAAATTAAATTTGGATCAAGGCTGCAGCAGACGGCTGTAAATTAACGATAAAAGATACGTTATTGGGTGCTAAGTGAATTAGATCCTCTACAGAACTCGTTATTGACGGCTCAAATCTGCTTATTATTAAGTACTAATAATCTCTAATTGAAACGTCATCCAGCGTAATAAAGGATTAGCAGAAGTGGGTACACTAGAATCGTAAATTATATGGGAATCTAGTAATGCAAAATAATTATGATATAGGTGAATACAGTCTGAAAGTCAGAAAGGTGATTCACGATTATAAAGTAATTTATTTACTATTTAGCATGCATAACTATTAATAGTTATGGACGTATACGAACGATGTTTCATAGAATTACATCGTTAACTTTAAAAATACGTACTTTAAATCAGCTAATATCGGTGGCAGTTTCTACGTCGAACTCGAGGTCATGTTAGAAATATTTTCTTTTGTTACATATTTGTTTTTACATTTTAAAAGATAGTATTGTCACGGAATTTGCCCCACTCACTCCCAACCCGACGACTGTGGCACCGCGAATTGCCTAAGATTGCCCCGATCGCCCCTACGCCATTCTGGTAAACAAACAACATGCTGTGATCGAGATCGGCCTGGAATAATCGGGAATCGACGAGAAGCGTTCCAGTCGTACGAGAAAAGGGATCTAGAGATACTGGAATATATCTGGAATATTCGTTGGGTCTATAAAAGAAGAATAAACGGCCGAGTTAGTTAGTCTTGTATAAGTCTTGTGTTACAGTTTGAATTAAAGTGTTTAGTTGGAGATATCAAAGTGATTTAGATAGCGATTAATTAAATAAGTGTTTAGTTGACCTGTAATTAGTAGTGTTCAGTAGATAATAAAGAAGTAATTAATTAACGGATTCTTTTTCTGGAAGTAAGAGAAAAGACGGATTGGGAAATCCGTGACAATTTGGTGTCGGAAGTGGATTTAGTTGGAAGTTTTAAAGAGCTTTCTGGAACCCTGTCCACAAAGTGGGATTTAAGTGGAAGTTTGAAGAACTTTCTGGAACCCTGTGCGCGGGTGGAATAAATACCCAAGTGTGATATATCACCGCACTCGTCGTGACTCAAGGAAGTGAACGGTGGTATTCGCGAAGGACAATCTCGAACATTCTAGAACTTTGTACAGGAGTGAGACGAATACCCAAGTGTGACATATCACTGCACTCGTCGTGACTCAAGGAAGTGAACGGTGGTATTTGCGAAAGACATTCTCGAACATTCTAGAACTTTGTACGGGAGTAAGACAAAGACCCAAGTGTGACATATCGCCGCACTCGTCGTGACTTAAGGAAGTAAACGGTGCTATTTGCGAAGGACATTCTCGAACATTCTAGAACTTTATACCGAAGTGAGACAAAGACCCAAGTGCGACATATCACTGCACTCGTCGTGACTTAAGGAAGTGAACGGTGTTATTCGCGAAGGACAATCTCGAACATTCTAGAACTTTATACCAAAGTGAGACAAAGACCCAAGTGCGACATATCACCGCACTCGTCTTGACTTAAGGAAGTGAACGGTGTTATTCGCGAAGGACATTCTCGAACATTCTAGAACTTTGTACGGGAGTGCGACAAAGACCCAAGTGTGACATATCACTGCACTCGTCGTGACTCAAGGAAGTGAACGGTGGTATTTGCGAAAGACATTCTCGAACATTCTAGAACTTTGTACGGGAGTAAGACAAAGACCCAAGTGTGACATATCGCCGCACTCGTCGTGACTTAAGGAAGTGAACGGTACTATTTGCGAAGGACATTCTCGAACATTCTAGAACTTTATACCGAAGTGAGACAAAGACCCAAGTGCGACATATCACTGCACTCGTCGTGACATAAGGAAGTGAACGGTGTTATTCGCGAAGGACAATCTCGAACATTCTAGAACTTTATACCAAAGTGAGACAAAGACCCAAGTGTGGCATATCACTGCACTCGTTTCATTGTAAGGAAGGCAACGGTGATATCTAGAAATACATTCGTGGACATTCTAGAACTTTCCAAATAGAGTGCATGCCTGTAACTAGAAGCCAAGTCAATATGGATGCACAACTGGCAAAACTATTAGAAATGATGCAGACAATGCAAAAGAAATTAGAAGAGCAGGGACATAAAATGGAAGACCAGGCGAAGACGATGCAAGAGAAATTAGAAGAACAGGGACAAACAATGCAAGAGAAATTAGAAGAGCAGGGACATAAAATGGAAGACCAGGCGAAGACGATGCAAGAGAAATTAGAAGAGCAGGGACATAAAATGGAAGACCAGACGAAAACAATGCAGGAAAAATTTGAAGAACAAGGGCATAAAATGGAAGATCAGTCCCAGATGATGCAGGAGAAATTAGAAGACCAGACGAAGACGATGCAAGAGAAATTAGACGAACAAGGGTATAAAATGAAAGATCAGATACAGGCAATACAACAGGAAATGAGGGATCAGACGAAAGAAATGCAGACAAAGTTAGAGAAATTGGAGAATACACTAGAAGAAAAACTAGAGGAGCAGTCATATAAAGTGACACAACTAGAAGAAAACTAGAGGAACAGTCACATAAGGTAGAAACACAAGTAGAAGAGAAAATGTTAGCACAAAAACAAGAAATAGACGAAGAAATAAACTTGGTTAGAGAAACCTGCGAAGAGCTTCGACATAAATTAGACAAGATAGCAAAGGAGGGCGTAATCAAATCAGAAGGACCTGTTATCCGAACTCAGAAAACGAAGCCTCCTGAATTTGACGGCAAGGTCTCCTGGAATGTCTATCTACGTCAGTTCGAAGCAGCAGCTGCGGCAAACGAATGGTCTGACTATGAGAAGGCTACAGCTCTGATAGTTGCTTTACGAGGGGAAGCTCTTGACGTCTTACAAGGAGTTCCTGCTGGGCAGCAGAGTAACTATGACATTCTAAAACAGCATATGGAAATGAGATATGGGGATAAACACCTGCAGCAAGTGTACCAGGCACAATTGAAAAATCGTCACCAACAAAGTGGAGAGAATTTACAACATTTTGAGACCGATGTTGCCAGACTGGTTCGATTGGCTTATCCAACAGCCCCGTCCGAATTTGTAGATCAGCTCTCCATCCAAGTTTTTATCGACGGCCTAAGAGATTGCGAAACTCAGCAGGCACTACGGCTCGCTAGACCTAAAACGTTGAATGACGCTCTTTCATGCACTGGAATTCGAGGCAGCAAAGATGGCATCCGGTAGACATGTTAAAGTTCGGGCCATCAGTGATAACAGCGATAGTATGGCAAATGGAGACCTAATAAAGACGCTAAAGGAGATTATCGATAAATTCAGCCCATCTACTGGGCCAAAGAAAGAACAATTTGATAGTCGAAGGGATCGCCTTCTTAAATGCTGGAACTGTGGACAGACAGGACATCTAAAAAGACAGTGTAGGGCCCCGTTCACGGATCAACAAAAGCGCGACTCCCAGGCGGCAGCTACACAGGACAACTAGGGTCAGCCGGCTTGACGGGGCAAAAGCCGGCTGCGTCCTCCATGCCCCACGAGAAGAAATTACGTTGTCACGTCTCCAGGACTCTGACTCCTTGCTAATAGAAGGCATTATTTTTGGTCGTATGTTCCTATGGTAATCGACACTGGAGCGGCAAGAACTATTGTACGACCGGATATTATTGGTGACTGGCGTATTAAGAGCCCTGCCAAGCGTTATGTCCTTACAACAGCCAATGGACAACAACTGCCAGTCAAGGGGAATGCGAGCTTGACATAGAATTAGGAGACGTCAAATTCAAACACAGAGCCCTGGTAGCAGATATATCGGACAATGTCATACTCGGACTGGACTTACTACGAGCAAAGGGGTGAACTTAGATTTGAATGCTGGTACGCTACGATAATGGGTGAGGAAGTAGTGCTAACGACCACCACTGAGAATAACGCTGTACGGAGACTCGTTGTTAAAGAAGATGTGGTACTACCTGGTCAGACCGAAACATTGGTTGCCACTGTAATGGATGGGAAATGTCTTGCAGTGTTGGAGTGGTGGAACCCAGTAATCCGGATCTGTTCAATAAATCTATAGTCACCGGCACCCTGATTAAACCAGAGAAAACGACAATAGTACGGGTAGTAAACCTGAAAACTTTTCCACAGAAAATTACAAAAGGAACTGAAGTAGGACTCTGTGAACCTGTTACCATGGTCAGAACACTAAAACAAAACAACGAAATGGAGAAGAAACCAAACAAGACCAGTCTACCGGAATGTCTAAGGGACATCGTGGATAGGGCCAAAGAAAGATTAACAGAGATGGAGGTGGAACAACTGGAAGAGCTGCTAAGTGAAAATGAAGATGTGTTTGCACTTAAACCAGGCGACTTTGGGAGAACAAAGGTAGTGAAGCATCGAATCGATACTGGTTCATCATCTCCTATAAAGCAGCCACCACGAGGACTTCCACTAGCCAAGCGAGAAGAAGTTAACAAGATGTTAATCGAGATGCAAAATCAAGGCACCATAGAGCCATCTCAGAGTCCTTGGGCTTCTCCTGTAGTTCTGGTCAAGAAGAAAGACAGCTCCACCCGATTTTGTGTGGACTACAGAAAATTAAATGACGTCACCAAGAAAGACAGTTACCCACTACCAGAATTGACGATACTCTGGACACCTTGGCTGGTGCGCAATGGTTTTCCACTTTGGATTTAAAGAGTGGATATTGGCAAGTCGAGGTCAGCCCAGAAGATAAGGAAAGACCGCGTTCACTACCGGAAATGGATTGTGGCAGTTCAATGTAATGCCATTTGGTCTATGTAATGCCCCTGCCACTTTTGAACGACTGATGGAAACTGTACTTCATGGCCTGCATTGGGAGACCTGCTTGATTTACTTGGACGACGTGGTGGTGCTGGGACGCTCTTTCCAGGAGCACCTGAAGAACGTGTCCGAAGTGTTCAAGAAGTTGAAAGCAGCAAACCTGAAGTTGAACCCGAAGAAGTGCAGTCTGTTCCAAAAGAGGTTAGATACCTAGGCCACATTATTACTCCAAACGGTGTGAAAACAGACCCGGAAGACAGAGTGCATAAAGAACTGGCCGGTTCCTAAAGACAAACATCAAGTTCGAAGTTTTCTTGGCCTATGCACATACTATCGACGATTCGTCCAAGGATTCTCGGACATTGCCAAGCCTCTTCATAAACTCACAGAAGACAACATCCCGTTCGAATGGACGACGAAATGCCAGCAAGCCTTTGAGACGCTGAAAGAGGCCCTCTGCACTACCCCGATTTTGACATACCCAATACCTGGACAACCATTTATAGTGGACACGGACGCAAGCAACATTGGAATTGGCGGAGTTCTTTCCCAAATACAAGATGGCCAAGAGCGAGTAGTGGGCTACTTCAGCAAAGTCCTGTCAAAAGCCGAAAGAACTATTGTGTGACTCGGAAAGAATTACTTGCCATCGTCAAGAGCCTAGAACACTTTCATAAATACCTGTATGGCCAAGAATTCCTTCTAAGAACGGATCACGCTTCCCTTAAATGGCTGTTGCAGTTTAAGAACCCTGAAGGACAGATGGCTAGGTGGCTGGAACGGCTGCAAGAATATCACTTTGTTGTTGAACATCGAGCCGGCAGGAAACATGGAAATGCAGATGCCCTTTCTAGGAGACCGTGTCCTGTCAACTGCAAGCACTGTAGTAGTCTTGAAAGGAAAGAGGACATCTCATCAGTTCCTTGCAAGGTGGTAGCAGCCCAACCTGAAGACAGATGGAGTTCAGCGGCGATTCGGGAAGACCAGCAAGCTGACTGTGACATCAAGCCGTTATTAGACTGGAAAGAAGCCAACAACCGACCCTCTTGGGATGAAGTCAGTGGTAAAAGCCCAGCATTAAAGAGTTATTGGGCTCAATGGAATTCCTTGGTGTTGGAAGACGGTGTCCTAAAAGAGCATGGGAGAACAATGACGGAACGGAGGTGAAGAAGCAAGTACTACTTCCGAGGTCCCGGCTCAAAGAAGTGCTGCAGGAAGTACATGGAGGTACTGGGGTGGACATTTCGGTATCAATAGGACTCTACAGAAGATTAGGAGCGTTTCTACTGGTTGAGCTGTAGGACGGATGTAGAAGATTGGTGCCGAAAATGTGACGTATGTGCAGCCAGCAAGGGACCGAAGACCCGTTCCAGAGGCAAAATGCGCCAGTACATCGTAGGAGCACCGTTCGAGAGGATTGCCATTGATATCGCTGGCCCATTTCCGAAAACCCAAAGTGGCAACCGATATCTGCTAGTAGCCATGGACTACTTCAGCAAATGGCCGGAAGTATACCCCCTTCCCAATCAAGAGACCACAACCGTAGCAGAAGCGCTAGTCAACAACCTGTTCTGCAGATTTGGTGTGCCCATGGAACTACATTCAGATCAGGGCAGAAATTTCGAATCAGGTGTGTTCCGAAAGGTCTGCGAGCTTATGGGAATCCGGAAAACCAGGACCACCCCACTGCATCCCCAGTCAGATGGTATGGTGGAACGCTTCAACATCACACTAGAAACCAATCTGAGGATGTTTGTGAACGAGAACCAAACAGACTGGGACAAGCTCATTCCACTCTTCCTGTTAGCTTACCGCTCAGCTGTCCATGAAACTACTGGGAAGACTCCCGCAAGGATCATCTTTGGAAGAGAGCTTCGCCTTCCAGCAGATTTGGTATTTGGTCGTCCTGCGGAACAGCCCACAGAGCCGGACACTTATACCCATGAGCTAGAACGAAGACTAGCAGCCGTACACGATCAAGTCAGATCTCGAATGCGACTAGAGAGCGATCGCATGAAGACTCGATACGACGTCCGGGCCAATACAGTCGGATTCCAACAAGGTGACCTGGTGTGGCTATACAACCCCACGCGGAAGAAAGGAAGATCGCCTAAACTACAGAACCGTTGGGAGGGCCCCTACACCGTCATTAAAAGAATCAATGATGTCGTCTACCGGATACAGAGGACTCCCAGGAGTAAGATGAAGGTCGTCCATCTGGAGCGTCTGTCCCCGTATAGAGGTGTAGCCGATCGGGACGATCGGTTCTAAGGAGGGCAGTGTCACGGAATTTGCCCCACTCACTCCCAAACCGACGACTGTGGCACCGCGAATTGCCTAAGATTGCCCCGATCGCCCCTACGCCATTCTGGTAAACAAACAACATGCTGTGATCGAGATCGGCCTGGAATAATCGGGAATCGACGAGAAGCGTTCCAGTCGTACGAGAAAAGGGATCTAGAGATACTGGAATATATCTGGAATATTCGTTGGGTCTATAAAAGAAGAATAAACGGCCGAGTTAGTTAGTCTTGTATAAGTCTTGTGTTACAGTTTGAATTAAAGTGTTTAGTTGGAGATATCAAAGTGATTTAGATAGCGATTAATTAAATAAGTGTTTAGTTGACCTGTAATTAGTAGTGTTCAGTAGATAATAAAGAAGTAATTAATTAACGGATTCTTTTTCTGGAAGTAAGAGAAAAGACGGATTGGGAAATCCGTGACAGTATTAAAATTAAATATTTATTATGTAAACATAAGAAATAGTACGTGAACAGATTAACGTAATTACGAAATATAATAACGATATTTACACAAGCACAATAAAAGTTGTCTCGAAGATTTATGTAGACTGCTATATCTAAAATACGGAAAAATGATATCAAATGTTACAGCGGTTACATATCACAGTATGATTGATGAGAAAAACAGTATGGTATATCAGTTCAGGCGATTAAAATAACTCAATAAATCTACTTTGTCGAAGAGTTGAAAATTTTTAAAAATTGCGGTAACTCGTGTTGAAAATTGCAAATAATGTAATCAAATGGATATTTTTAAAACTATAAGTTGAATGTAAAAAAAATCGAGCTCTGAATTTTGCGGTGTTTTTATTGAATATATACATATTTATTTATTTAATACAGATCCAAACAGGCACATGACCAATTACAGGATACGGTAGAAAGTACAAATATAGTAAAATAATACAACAACAAACCTAAAAAATTAGAAATAGAGAAACAGAAAAAAAACAAACAAAAATATATTATTTAAAAATAGCATTTTTTAACTGCTGAATGAAACCTGGTTTCTATGTTGCGGACATGCGTGGAATCCGCAAGCTGATATTGTTGGTAATTTCTGACAATCTAATGTTACTCAAAACTAAATCTTGACAGTAATAAGCTATGTGAGAAGACCACTGGAGGATATCAAGAACAGCAATGTGAATACCATAAATTGGGTACCAGACTACAGATGCGTATTCTAATTTAGCATGTATAAAGGATATATTTATTGATCAGTGGCGTCAGTACTTGAATCGAGGTGGCTAGATCGGTGTAGGTTTGACCCCGCAGCCGGTAGACCGTATATAAACTATATTCGTTTAGAGGATTGGCACCTTATCTGCGGGTATGGTAGGGTGGGAGAGTGCTTGGGTCAATGCGAGATTGATACCGGTTGCCGTTTGACTACCCCCCTAATGAATGAAGTTTTCCAGGTTTCCCTCATTCCTGCACTGAATAGTAGTTATGGCCTACCAACGTAAGTCGTTCCTGGGCACAAATGCGGCCTGCTTAATAATAATATGCCGCCCCCCTCCCGCACAAGTCTTCGACTTCTGGGCTAATCCTGTGATTAGAATGAGGGGTAGAGATTATTATCATTATTATTATATGTATAGAGCAATCGAAGAGTAGAGACATCATTAATAACCCGTTTGTGTTCCTTATACTAAAACCAAGGCATATATCATTATTATTGTACGTAAATATAAATGTTTGCATTTAGAACACACCAGAATTCCTTGGGGTTGTTCTTTGAATTCTTGTTCTTGATTGAATATTAATTACCTCACAGCGCTATGGAAGTTCCGAGGGAAGTTCTATTCCACTCTTGAAGAAATCCGGTGATTTGGTCGTGAAGAATCACCAATTTTGAAGGGCCCCGTCGCCTTTACATGAAATACTTCTAAAGCTATTCGATAGAGATATATGTAGATAAAAGATGTGAAAATCTAATAAAACTTCTTGTTGGCAACAAACCTCAACAGCAATGCTTACATTGTAGGCAATTCATAGTGGACGACGCCTTATTTGTTCCACTAGGTGCACACTAGCTTGTATGCTTTTGTGTTCCTGACAAACAAAAACGGTCAATGTTGTTAATATCCAGCTAAGATCATAAATCTAATGTAATGTAAATGTATGGTCGACTGGTCAATACTAGAACGTTAAAAGAATCTTTACCAATGGTCTTTCATAAACGTGGATGGTCTTCCTGAACGTGGAGAATCGTTCATGTTAAAATGACTCTCTTAGAAACTATACAAGCATTATCGTCCAATACTAATGTAATTCCACTTAGGGCAATAAACACATACCTACGTAAAATACAAAATTTTAAAATATAAAGTATAAAAACCATAATATTTAATATACAAAATAAGTTACAGTTAAAATAATAAACATCACATAGAGACAAATTAAAGGCATCCAATAAAATGAATTATAAAATTAACCAAATATCAGCAGAACAGTAGTACTGGTTGGCAATAATATGTACTAATGTTAACAAGTTACATACATTCATATTACAACAATTAGTTAAAATAATTTAATATTGCAAATATCAGTGACTAAACTGATGCACTACTTACTAGATACTGATGCTTTTGGCGGGTACAAAGAACCGTATAATATATAAGAATTTGAAATAACTTAATGTTCTACGATGCTGTAAAGATGTATACCAAAAGTATTTAATAACAAAGCCTGACTCTGGATATAATTCCTACCGTCTAAAATGCAATAATTAAAAAAACTTCTTTGTACCGTCTCTATATTTATAGAATGAGAAATATCAGTTGATGAAGCTATAAGTGAACAGTACTCAAGTTTTCAATGTACTAGATAATTGAACAGTGCCTTTAAAGCTAATTCATTAAAGAATAACTGACGCATTAAAAATCCCAGAGATCTATTACAACTAAGCACTATGTTTTCATGTGCACTGGGCTCGAATCAAAAGTAATTCATGTCATATCATGAATAGAGTTACTTCGTGTCAAATACTAGGTATATCATTTATAACGTAATGGACAATTTCATTTGGAGAGTTTACATTGACATTGCACTATTCTACATGGGTAACTGTGACTGTGACTGTAAATTAAAATAATCATCCATATTAGTTATCAAGCTAAATATTTTTATATCATACGCGTACAGATATTCGTAGGTAATATAATCTGAAAGGTCATTTACGAATAACAAAAACAGTAGCGGGCCGAGATTACGAGTAGACGTCTGGAGTATTCCTGAGGCAGCAATATATAAACTGGATTTATGCCCATTGTATGCTACACACTGTGGCCTATCCATGAGATAAGATTTAAATAATGCCAACTGCTCAAACTTTGACAAGGGAGCCGAATGTCATGTACTCAAATGGCTTTGATAAGTCCGTATGTATACAATACATCAACCTATCTTCGATAGCTCAAGACAAAAATATACCGAGTTAGCGTAAGTAAATAAACTGGTAATTGTTGCTCTTTGCCTTATAAAAACATGTTGTGAGATAGATATATAATTTACAATTAGCCGCCAAAGAAATTGCCCGTAGACATCCAACGGGCAAAACCATTAGAATCTACACAGATGTAGACAATCATAACGATCTTACGTAATCATAACAACTAAATCAGCATTGGACCAACAATAACGTATCTGTATGTAAAGGGACACGATCGGTGCAATGGTAATAAAGTAACTGACAAGCTAGGAGAGCATCGGGTCTCAATATTTTTGGACGTGGTCCCTCCAGTATGATTCCGTTGTTGAAATTATCATAGAGGACACCCATAAAGAGTTTACTAAATGTTGGGATGAAACAAATAGCTGTCAATTTGCTAAGGAGTTCCTAGGGTACAGCCAAAAAATACCTAGCTATGTCTACGAGAAATCTTCGCCTGGTGACAGGTATCCAAACTGGACACTGTTGGCTAAGGAAGCACCTCTATTACATGATGAAGTGTGAAACACCTCTTTGTAGGGGTTACGAACAGGAAGACGAGGCAGTACTCCATGCACTCTATGAGTGCCATTTCGTCAATAAGAGAATCCGTGTTACCTGCTTTTTCTCCTTAATAAGTTAGTTGGCGGCTCAGGTAGATTGATCTTCTAATGGTAAGGGGTACAAGGGGCCTAAGTGCTGTAGCCTTTCTGCTATCCTCCCCACAATTCCAGATTCCAGATCGATATACAATGTCTAACATTATTATTATATTAAGGTGAGCGTAAGTGGTTTTAGCGACATGAGATACCTTAGAGGGCGTTTAACAGCACAGCGCATGGACGGCAACTGCTTGCCGTGGGCATTTTTACATATTTGTATACGATTTAGGGCTCCGTATTCTTAAATAGTATTTTCTATAAATACAAATAATTTTTGGCAATATCTGAATAATACCAAAAGACCTCAATAAATCGACAAACTCAGATGTTTCTGAAGAATGTTTGGATCCCGTGTATAAATAAAAAATGTTTATTTATATTGAAGTTAAGCGGTCATTTATTTTATCCAAACATGAGTCCATATATATTTATGAATAGCTATGTTTGTTAAGAATACATATTTTTACTTCCAAGTACAGTATAGGTACATATTCTTAGGTAAATATTTATAGGTAGGTATATATAACTGGATTGTATTATTTACTGTATTCATGATACTTATTTAATTGTGGTTTGGAAATTGATAGGTAACCTTTCCAAGTACTTTGGAATAGCCAGCTAGCCGCCTTCTTTATATTTATTATTTAATTCCATTTAATTTTCAAGAGACCATATTAATGAATAACATAATTACGTTTACCGTTCAGATTATCGCAATAAATAATAAAAATATGTAAAATACAGTGCTTTTGCTTTATACTGTTTTATAGACATATGTTATATGAAATTAAACAAAACACATATGACATTAAATTATAGTAATTTTGAAGTAGATATACAGTACCGAGTACAGTTCTATTCTGAAATGAAATTGTCCGTAAAAGGAAATTCAATATATAACATTTTCACAGTTCTGCCGTTTCTTTTCCTCAATCCATGTGCTCTGCACATTTAATTTATTTTCCTGGCAAATGCGACAAGAGTACAATGCAGCAATATCGAGTTGATGTTTCTTTGCATGCTACCTCCTTTATTGATTTTATTTCTTTCTGGTGTGGTTTCTATTATTTGCTTTCCATTAAAAATCTCTTCCTTTGAGTTGCGGGAACCTAATGCAAATATTTAATTCATACTGAAAATAGGAAAACAGACCAGAAACTATAGTACAAATACATGTTTAAGGAAGTATTAAAAATTCCTTCAACTATTAAATAGAATAGTTAACAGGAAATTATAATTTTTAACAATGGACAACACAGATATTGTAATATTAGAAATTAAGGACGAAGACTCATTTTAGACGAGCGACTGCTCTTGACTTGACGAGTTTTGCACTTATATCGCTCTTGACTTGAGTTTCAATATTCAAACTCTTAAACATGCATCTTATTTACTTCCTACAGTAGAATGATCCAAATCTGAAAACTATATGTGGAAAAATACTCCAGATACACTCACGTTAACGAAATCGTATATTTATAATTTAGATCACAAGGGTACATTATGTTCGTATGTAATATAACTTGAAAAGTCATTTACGAATAACAAAAACAGTAGCGGGCCGAGATTAGACCTCTGGAATACTCCTGAGGCAGCTGGATTTATAACCATTGTATGCTACACTGTGGCTAGACTTTCTTTTACCAACCGATTTAGTTTTAGTAGTTAAGCCGTACTTTCTCAGGAAACGGGACGAATTCCATGGATGGTACACAAATGCAAAATATAAGAAATGCTTTTCTAACGCGGCTTTACGAAAGGACTTCTTATATTTTGCATCTGTGCAGCATCCCCGGAATCTCTCCCGTCTCCGTCACGCTTCCTAGAAAAACACGACTTTACTCGTGGTGCAGTTTTTGCAGCAGCTTTTAAAGTCAAACTGTCTCATTTATATAACTGCGCACAATTATTTTTGCAGTATACATTTAGTGCTTTTTCGACATCTTCGCTGGATTTTTAACTGTCAACAGTGTCAAGACTAAACAAAATCTGCCACAAATAATCAGAGGTCTAACAACTACTGCAACACTATCGAATGTAAAGCTAACCTCAGAATAGGTTATCAAAAGGTTACTTAACTAGCAAAGTGACCGAACGTGCGATTGAATAATGCTGGTGCTATTTAACAGAATTCAGTTACTTATACACTTCCATTATTTGATTATTTAGTGTTTTCCATCTATGTGTACTAAGTTATCATTTGTCAGTGTCTGTATAAAAACATAAATACATTCATTTTTCTACCGTTTTAAAATATACAAATTAATAAGTTGGTACTTGTTTCATAATTAGGGTCATTATACATACTCTCATTATGAAACATATTTTCATTATGAAACAGATTGTGTCAATACTTAGAAACTCATTATATTTTAAGTATCTTGTACACATATGACAGTTAAATTTTCAGTTGACAAAGTGACTCTTTTTTGTCACCTACCTACTTTTATGTTCTAGAACGCAAAAGTCTTTTCCGTTCTAGACCATAAAACAAATGTCAAAATAATTTATTTTCTCGAAACTTATTTATGATTTTATTAATTAAACAATATATATTTTAATATAACATTTCGAGACATTAACTATTAATAACAGGACGATTACAATTTATTTTGCACTACATGCAAATTGAAAGGGCCAATATTGCAATGAATTCATTTATTTTCTTTGGCATTCAGTGTACTTTTTAACATGGAATATGAATATACTGACCATAAGGTCGAAGGTTTAATTTTATATTCGGAATATGCCAATAATACCACTTAGGGCACTTTTTGAATTCTCTCTCAACTACACTACCCTTAGAAATCGTTATAGACAATCTCGTACTGTCTCGACGATTTTTTAGGGATTTTAATTGTGAAACAGCACTTTGCGCCGCTTCCAATACTTCCCCTGTTTAATGTTCGTCTTCACTTTCCGAGCTCATTTTGAATTAAACACTCTTATAATATAAATTACAATATATAAATCTGGCACTAGTTTTTCAAGCAACTAATTTTTATTTTTCTTAGCTATCGCTATGATAGTCACCGCGCCTAAACCGCCTTGATTAAAACGCGGTTCGAACAATTTCAAATATAAATTAAATTGTTGTACATAACACAATTGTCTTATTTTATTGTAGTTTTCGAAAAAATATTGTTTGTATCTCGAACGCAAAATGCTTTTGCGTTCTCGAATGTATATAACTTATATATAAAATAACTTCCATTCTTGAACGCAAAAGTACGATTTCCCGTTGTAGGTAGATACAAAAATAACTATTTCGTTTATTATCTATTTGTAAATTATTTATAATTGTAGAAAAAAATTGGAAATGCAATTTTCATATAATGACTCATATGAAGTATACCTACTTATCATGCTCGTGTATTAATGTTTTTATTTATTTATTTGACTACAAATTTAACAGGCAAAAGCCCAATTACAGGGTAGGTTACACAAAAAAATAAAAAATACAGAATACAATACACTATTTATATAGTAGTGATAAAATTAATTTAATTTTTCTACGTTCATGCAAAAAACAATACATTATTGAACTATATTTAGTGGAAAAAGTGGTTCTTTATTGCACTAGTGCAATAAACATTTTATTGCACTCATCTGTCATTCTACTGCAGCGTTTTGTCATCATGACAAACATAAACCTTCAAATCGACGTCACATTTTTCTAGACATAGTGTCATCTAAATAACATTTTTTGGTTTTTGCATGAACGTAGAAAAAATATTGTATGCAACTCGTACAAAAAGTGCTTATTGCACTCGACGTGTTGTCCTACTTGGCCTGACGGTCTCGTTGGACAATTTCACATCGCGTGCAATAAACACTTACTTTTTGCACTTGTTGCATAAATAACTATTATTCACGATAATTACGTTCATTTCCAATGAGTCAGAAGTTTGTTTTGTGGCGAATTCTGTATTTTATAATTATTCTTGTATGTTTACCTCTATTGCGATATCATAGAATTTTAGGAACGTATTCTTCTTTACCATTTTTCTAAATAATTAAAAATTAGAAAAAATTATAAGTAGGTACCTCCGTATTATATGTCCAACAATAACAAAAATATTCTGCTATCCTACATGGATATCTTAACCGATAAAGAGTAGGTAGTACGTATATAAATAAAATCTTGTATAAAAATTACGAATCATTACATGTGCCGATAGTTAGTTCTAAAAAGTTCTAATATTGAGACATGCCAGTAATCATTACGTAATATCTTTTTTTTTGGAAATTAATAGTAAAATGGGAAATACGAGTATGATAGTTTTGTCTTATTACATTGCTTGGCAGTGTCACCAACAACCAATATTAGCAGCTAATTACATAAATCTACAAAATATAAAACAACATATCGCTGTATGGATGAAATGTAGCCTCTATACTAAAAATTCGTGCTGTAGCTTTAGCGCAATCGTGATTTCGCTAATAAATTGCAACAATTTCTACTCTTTCCGCGATAGAATAAACCATTTCGAACACACGTTAATACTTTCAATAACGGCTGAAACTAACGATTTCTTGGTCACAAGCAAAAACACCGACTTTTTTTGTAGTACTGATTTTTTGTTATTTTGAAAAGGTCTGAATTCCTATAAACTTAAGTATCTTCTAATAATAACTATTTTAGTATCTAGTTTTATTTGCTTCAGATTTTTATTTCATTTCTGACTTTTTTGTAAACTGATAGACACATCAATAACAATTAGGTAATGCGGTCATGTGTAGTAGATGAAAAACTTATTAGTGGTGGGCATTTGTGTAGAAATTACTACGCGTAAGTTGGTTTGTCATCTTTTCGTTTGTAACTAATAATTCTGTCAAATCTCAACCGATTTCTAAAAACGGTACGTCACTGTATTCGCAATGAAAAGGGCTTTAAAATGATGTGCCACAAGTGGGGTAGTTGCATTTGAAATTTTTAAGTTGGGGTTGCTAGGCATTTGGGGGATGAACATATCGAGTTGGCTTGACTGTCAAAAAATCTCCCCCCAAGAACAAAAATCGACGGGTCTCGGCGAAATTTGAAATATTCGGTTTTCCAATTATAGGGGGGGGTCAAATTTTCGTTGGGATACCCTGTATAGTAGAAGTATGTGGATAAAACATGTAACTTCACCTTTACATTGACACGCTTATCGTGTAATTAGCGCTTTATATTACGCAAACATTTTAATGCGGACGGCAAATGAAGAATGATTGCTAATTATTCTCTTATCAATTAAACAAGCGGAATTTTTGGCCAGCAGCCAATTAACGCAAACTTACTATATTTATTAATGTTCCATGTTGGGTTGAAAAAATAATCCGACCAGCCATTAACCTAATTACATGAGCTACCGCTGAAAAAAGGCATTAGGACATAATAAAATTAATGTGAGGAGAACGTAGACTGCCGCTAAATATTTTCATCTCGCTGTTTTCGACCTTGACCCCCATTCCGATAGAATTACGGAAACAAGTAAATAAAATGGTGACGTGATGTAATTTTGCAATTAGACGAGTGCAAAATATATCTGTCTCCGGTTGAAGTCACAGAAATGACATCATCTTTTTGAAGCAAAATGAAATATTCAGATGAAGACGAATAGTTAGTTGCACAATCTTCTGTTCAAACACATTTTGCAACTAGAAGATCAGAAGAGAATTGTAATGCCCTTATAACACCATACTATAGAAGAAATGGATTACCATTCGATTTGTTTTAATAATGAATTTACAACTTTTATTAGATAAATATTTAATTTATAAATTAGAAAGAAATAGCTTCAGCATACAAACATTAAACATGGCGATTCTTAACCTAAATGCATAAACTTGGTAAATTATAGCTGAGAACAAATAATGATGAATAGTGAAAAAAAATGTAGTAAAATATTTTTAATTCCGGTGAATTTTTTTATTTATGGTCTTTTCGAGACATCGAAATATATTCCATGCGATTGTAAAAGTATGGCGCATAATTTCACAAACGAACTTATGGACATTATATAATAGTAGGTATACGGGGAATCACATTGCAATTTGGTGGCTGCAGCTCATCTTTATGCCCAAAAGATTCCCCAAAGATATCATCTGAGACGTGAAGCCTCTTTACGTGTAGTTCAACAGGGTAAAGAAACTGGCAATTTGCGGCCGAGGCCTGGGCAACATGGGGGAGCCATTAGACCTAAGCAAATTGTGTATCTCGAGGAAAAGATTTTAAATGACGTCGAGGAGCAGCCTGGCATAAGCACTAGGATAATCGCAGCGCAATTTGGAATATCACAATCCACAGTTTGGTGAACGTTAAGACACCACCTACTCTACCCATTTCACGTGCAAGAATACAAGCCTTACTTCCAAGAGATCTTCCGCTCCAAGTGAACTTTTGCGAGTGGTTGTTACATCAGCTACAAATACCAAATATGTCGTCCTGACTTGTTTACTTCTTAGTTTTTATAAACAAAAAAATTAATTTTTGTTAACTTCCGAATATTTATTTTACATTTTTTTCACCATTCGTCATTATTTGTCCTCAGCTATAATTTCCCAAGTTAATGCGAATAGGTAAAGAATCATAGAAATACTAAGTAGATATTATATTAAGCCGCGTACTCATTTGCAAACCTCGTCGCAAACTCCGTGTCATTGCGTTATGAACAGCTGATGTTATTATATGCGTAATCCGATCAGTTGTATTTGGAAAAGAGATTAAAAAATACATTTCCAAAATTATGGAGAATTGTAATAAGGTGTAAATTCCGGCTGCGGCATATATTTATATCCATTATGCAACAAAAAAAGCAAAAAAGATGGTGACAGACACGTTTGTATTCTAGAAGAATGAAAGTATAGTGGTTGTAACTTCCTGACTGTTTTAAAATTCCAACATATCAGTGGTCTACAAACTAAATTACTTGTTATTATTCGTCAGCTAAACCATACTTTATCAATTTATACTTTTTTTTCTAACACCGTTAGCAGTTTCAGTTAATTTCCTCTTCACGTCGAATGAATGATGCGACATGAGAAAAGTTTTTTTAAGAAGAAATTAAAAAATGTATAAGATAAACATTGTTTTAATGCCAATATAACCCCAGATATGAACTTCGAAGGTTGTATAAGAAAATTTTAATTTTTGGTTTTAATTAAGATTTCTTGATATTTTTTCCATCTTCTGTGTTATTAAACTTACTCATTAATTCTCGAACACAATTTATTAAGACGTAAACTTCTGCATATTTTTATTGAGAAATTGAATTGCATGTGGATAAATATTTCACATATACCGTTGCATTTAATAATAATAATAATAATAATAATAATAATAATAATAATATCTCTACCCTCATTCTAATCACAGGATTAGCCCAGAAGTCGGATACTTGTGCGGGAGAGAGGGCGGCATATTATTATTAAGCCGCATTTGCGCCCAGGAACGACTTACGTTGGTAGGCCCTAACCACTATTCAGTGCAGGAATGAGGAAAACCTGGAAAACCTCATTAATTAGGGGGGTAGTCAAATATCAACCGGCATCAATCAATTTATCTAAATAAATTCGCTGCCGTAAGGTCAACATTATGGAAGAATTTTGTCAACGAGATTTGAAGTTTTGTTGTTGTGAAACTGTCATGTTTAATTATTAAATAAAAGTTTGGACAAACACAGGCATCTAAATATTTAAAACAGTAAAAAAGTTCATATCTGCTGTTATATTGGCATTAAAATCAACTATTCTCTATAACATTTTTAATTTCTTCTTAAATAGTGGCACTATTGAAACAATCTTAATTTTTTATGTTTTTAACACCCCACATTTTTCAACGCCATTTTTACAGTTGCTATGTACATTTCAAGACAAATAAAAATGTGAAATAAAAAAAATCACAGGTATAGTTAGGTTATAGAACACAACTGTCTGTTCTACACTGAAAGAGTATGAAAAGATAATATACCCCATGATAAGACGAAACACAAAAAAACTCAAATACCTCACATATAGTACATATACTTGATGCGACGCAGAAATATCCACAAGTGATGGAAATACTGCGAACCTCAATGCGAACAGGGTTCCTTTCCTTCCACACGATCGTTTTGAAACCACACGACGAGGTTCGCCGCGAGGTTCTGTTACAAGTGTGTAGCACCCATGTTCGCTGCGAAATGACGCCACGGGGTTACAGGGTCCCGTCCACACAGTCGTTTTGAAGTCACGCAACGAGGTTCTGCTACAAGTGAGTACGCGGCTTTAAATGAGGAAGAATATCTAAGCAATTTCTGAAAAAGAAATCTTTACCATCTCTAAATACGTAATTAAAGCGATTGCGTTATATATATCTTTATCCTACCAAATATGACTTTTGCAGACTTGCAGACATCCTGCTTTAACTAAAATAGGAGACGGATGTGTCGCCAAGTACGTGCTCTCTTTATTCTTAGATGTGCTTCTAATTATGCATGATCAGTTCAGTCATATGTAGTTTAAAACGAAAATGGCTTGTTTTAAGTGACACACTAGCTGTTCAATCTGCCTTATTTCGTTATAATTAATTTAATTTATCAAAATGTAGTGTATAGTGTACAGTTAAAAAAATATTATATAAAATAATGTATGTTTATAAATGCATCTGAGTGTAGGTGGGATATAAAATGTTGTATATGAAATGGTGATTGTTGCATTTATTTAGTTGCATTCCTATATCATTAGTATATAGCATATATACAGGATGTTCCAAAAAGTAATTGTCAAACAACCACAAATTTTTCAAGTAGACACAATTGAATTTCCCTTGAATCTTGGTGTTATGTTTTAAAGTTACAGGGTGTTTAATTTTAAAATTTCCCATGTCCCTTTTTTGAAAATATGGTCATGAGGAAGAACAGGAGTTTAAAAAACTCTTGCCTTGTTTCGCAAGATGAGACTTTTGTAAGATTTCTTGTCTCAGCCAACTCTAGAAATGAAAGACTTTAAACTTTATTTATGTGAACTTCTGTCCGTTTAAGCATATTAGTCGATTCTGCAGATACCAATTTTCAGACAAATTAATTGTGTTGTGTGGAACTGACAGATAATTTAGAAATTCAATTGTTTTTCTTTAAAGATCCATATGAGGGGAAAATATTTTCAATCTTTTCGTATGCCATTAATGCAATGGTTAGTTGGCTTAAATTCAATTCTTGTTTACCTCAGGAAATTGTGCTTACTATATTACCTGTTTTCTGGGACACCTAGTATAGTACGAGGGAGTAATTAAATAACAGGAACTGCTTAATCACGTGGTTATAAGAAGATCACAGGGTTCTCAGCAATTTTTCAAAATCAAATTCTGACATTTCCAGGTTTTCCCTGACAAAGAGCATACAAAATTCATATTTTTAAAATAAACTAAAATAAAAACAAGTCAAATGATAATGCATAAATGAGCCCATTCGCTGACAAAAACGTAAATATTTAATTTTATAAAAACATATGTATTTCAGTCATTGAACATATTGTATTATGTTAGATATTAACAAATATAAATATTTAATAATAGATCTAATAGAAATATGTATAAACAGACACAACAAAAACCAATAAAAATAGATTTCACTACTGAGCAGACAGTTGTAAGCTGTTTTTTTATGATGAAATGTATTCAAATCGGTTCAAAACACTACATTTTCGCATTGAAACAGTGACGTACGTCACACAGGTTGCTTTTTAAACCGTGTTTAAAACGTCCACTGAATCTGGTTTGAACTCTTTGGATGCTTTGCTATTGGTCTATGTAGCAGTTGCCTAAAAGTAGAGATTCCAAAATCGGTGATTTAAATTTTCAGAATTTATTGTTGATATTTTTATACTTCTTATCTTGTTCATTTAAAAAGGAATTGGTTGTGGATTATTGTATGTACCTCTGCAAATTTTAACGTATTCTTAGACATCTTAAATTACATTACAAAAGCATCTTGTCACTCATATGTACGTAACTATTTGAAACAAATATTTGATGACATTACGTTTTGAAACTATACATTTTCTTAGTGCATTACATAAGTAATGTCACCATTGAATACGTTTTGAAATAGTCGATGAATACGGTTCGTTACAAAAACAGCTATTCACTCCAGATCACTGAAATGTAATTTTATATAAGTTCAGTGCTCCAGATCACTGAAATGTAATTTTATATTATAATGACTGGAATGCGCTAAAAGCTGCGCGAATGGATTATTCATGATCAGCGCCATATTTTGTTTTGTGCCTTTAGCAATGGCGGAGCAGTTGGGACTTAGCTGATTCTGAAATTGAAATGATATTGAATTCTGGATATGAAGAATTATTTTGTGCTATATGCTGGTTAATTTTACAGTCCCTTATAAAACATGACATGTTCCAACAATAACACCCACAAAAATACACAAAGAATAACACTAACGAGATACAAGATAAAAGAAGAAACCACACTGTACGCCAATGACAATTCATATCATACGTGCAGATGCTCGTCTCTTTCGCACCCACATACATAACTAATGAAGTATGTATTTGCTGAGTTTCATGTGACTCCTTTTGTCTGCTCCTAGGTTTGGTACCTTTATTTGGATGCGCAATGGACTTTACGCATTCCATATCGTACATTTCAGTGCTCCAGATATATCCGTTTCTTTCTATCAATCTGCGGGTGCGTGTGATTGAAGCAAACAAAAATAGGCAACTGGGTGCGTTCATTAAATAAATAATTTTGACACGGCATGAGCCGCGTTCACAAATTTTCCCTGACGACAATAAAAATTCCCTGATTTTTGACGATTATTGGCACTTTCCTGACGTTTCCCTGACAAAGTTCAAATTCCTGACATTTCCAGGTTTTTCAGGTTTTCCTGACGCTGAGAACCCTGGATCATAAAATTGTGTTTTTTCAACACCTGCCTACAAACTAGCAAAAGCTTTTGTAAAAGTTTTTGGTGTGGATTTAACAAACTTTGTAACCCCTGTAACCCACCATTTTCAGAAGTAAACTTCCGATCTCTCAAATATGTCGTAAGCTATGTACCTACTACTCACACTAGCCAGAAACTAAGAAGAATTCAGAGTTTGACACATACACACTTGATAAATAAGTATACCACTACAGGTATCGTCTGGTTGACTTTACCACAGTTTTTTGCATTATTAATAAATTTACTGAGTACCTCTTTTGTGTAAAATAAAATTTTATATAACAAAACAAGGCTTAAAATAGGAAAAACCCAACTGAAAGAAAAGAAAATAAAGATAATAAAAATGTCAGCAAAAATGCTAGCAACTAACGCTCTCTACTTTGTAAAAAAAAACTAATAACACTAGTGTGTTCGGCACCACCAAAAAACGTACCTGGGTAAAATTTTAATTAAATCTGTTGGTCATTAAAACAATTAGCTAATATTTGATAAATGTCTGTCGTTCAATGCTCATATTGATAAGATCGTTTCCAAATTGAACAGCATGTATGGATTTATAGCACATTACAGTAAGGATTTTTGTAATAATGAAACTAAAAATATTATACTAAGCTTATGTGAGGTCAAAGCTGGAGTATGCCTCAGTAGTTTGGAATCGTCACTATCAGGCCCAGTCTATTGAATTGGAAACTGTTCAAAGACGTTTCCTTAATCTGTTGTCTTTTAAACAAGATCTGAACAGCCCACATTATGCTCCGAATGTCAAGTTCCCTCTCCGTTAAGCACTTACTAATTGAATGCCCACTATATGCATTGCAACGACAAGCCCATAACTTAGAAGAAAACCAGCGAAAACTCCTGAGCGACCCTCACCAATTTTCAAGCCTCCTGAACTACTTAAAAGCCACAGGATTATATAATAAAATATAATATCTAACAATTTGTAGTTAAGCTCATATTGTACTTCATATATGAAAATAATGTAAACATGTGAATTGTAAATAATTAATGTAAGGCTGTCGAGACACTTAATAAAAAAAAAAAAAAAAAAAAAAAAAAAAACAAGATGGAATTCACCCTGACATTGGTATACCTCTTGATTCTTTACTTCAGACATGGTTAAGCTTAAGTGGTCGTTTGTTTAAAGTGGTCTTAGGTTAGTTTATTCTTGTCTTAATTGTTAATTGCAGTAATTTAGTACATGTTCATCGTTTACCTCTTCCTGTAATTAGTGTAAACTGTTGGATGTTGTAATTCTAAAAATAAAATGAAATAAATAAAATAAAATAAAATTACATCCAAAATTTAATTTCGTAAAATTATCTTATAGGCCGTGTATCTCAAAAATGAGTTGCTCTGGGACATACATAAGCAAACTCAAAGTATTTTTCAATGTTCTCTCAGCCCTAGTAATATTGCCATGTCTTTTTGAAACACCCTGTATAACGCTCATCGTCCGTAAACGACTTAAGTTATTGATTAAATAAGTTGTTCTTTAATTATTATTTTTTTTTTTAAACAAACATATTCTTTATCATATAATACCTATTATAATTAATACCAGAACTGTACCATTGGAACAACACACACACACACAAATAAATGTATTTTTGCTTTTTCAAATAAATGATATGGTATCAAGAAATAAATATTCGTCCAATTTTGTTGTGCGACCTCAGAATATTATGTAGTTGAAGTATAGTTGGTTTCAGGTCAAAATGTTATAGAAAACAATTTTCAAAATTGCCAACGTTTCGGCTCTTTGTTAATCCTTCCTCAGTTCAAGTTGGTTTTTAGTTTTTATTGTCAAAAATCTATATCTTTTTATTTAATAGATTTTTGACAATACAAACCAAAAACCAACTTGCCCTGATGAAAGCTTAACAAATAGCCGAAACGTTGACAATTTTGAAAATTGTGTTTTCTATAATATTTTGACCTGAAACCAACTATACCCCACTACATAATAAATATTTGTTTGGCACTATCCGAACAAATAACTTGTTCCTAGTTTGAACAATGCTTTTTATACATGTAATAAACAAACAAAAATCTCCTACAAAGCGATTGAGTATATTTTAACGATCACACATGAGTAAGCCTAAATTTGCAGGATTAAAGCTCGGTACAAACGGATTTTCCTCATGCAACACTTCATTAAAATGTATTATTAAAAACACATCCCCAGATAATGCCGTTGCATAAATCCGACATAGCCTTTTCCTGATCACGTTTTTTTCGCGTCGTGGATAAGTCTTGTTCAAACGGTCTTTTAGGTGTGGTAACACTATAAGCAAAGTCGCGCCCCTACTATCCTTTTAAAATGCTTTTATTTGTTCCCTACAAATCATACCGGATGGGTTACTAAAGTATCTGGGCCTGTTGTTGATAAATGCAGTTGTAAACTTAAAATGTTGAACAACACGAAAACAACAAGCGCAAACCCTCATAATAATATCACAGTTTATACAGCATTTTAACGCCGGCTCCATTGATGTCAAAGTCTCATATTTAGAAAATAAACGGACAGAACGAGAACTCTAGTAGAGCCGCCGGCATCGGCCATAAACGCAGTCGAGATTGAGTGGAGAATGGGTCCGGGGGGCCACCTCTACAAGGAGAAGGTAGTACCGCGCAATACTGTGGGAGATAATCCCTCTCGACCTCGCACATCCGACATCATTTATCCTGCCAAGAATATTAGCGCGCACTATAACATTTAAAATTGTTAAGATAAATACAAAATTTAACCTTTTCGAACGCTAGATTAACAATATGAAGTTTATATACAACCACTTCGTAATTGTTGTTTGAAATCTTTATTTCTGTTAATAGAATTAACATCGTGGATTGAATGCATTTATAGGTTCCTCTGACTTTTACGTCGAACTAAAATAATAACAGAATATTGAATTAACAAATATTTGCTGACATTTTTAAAAGGTTGAGTGAAGAGATATTCATTTATCAACATGTGCATTATGATCGCAAACCACTGCTTTCCCACAATCGGTTATCCTTTGAACTTACGTGTTTAATTATCTTTATCGTCTTTCATGTTTTCCGAAGACTTGCTAAATTACATTCTTTTGAAGATCAAAAGAGGTCGAATTGGAAAGAAAATGATTTAGTTTCAAACTGAAAAATAATATTTGGTTTGCTTTTAGGTTATAAGGCAACTTTGTACAGAGAAAAAAATCCAGTTAAATTTTAAATAAAGATTTTTAAGGTTCTAAGTTTATTAAAGGCTAAAGATAATAAATGATAGTGCTAAAAACACTACAATCACAACCCCAGGTTTTAATATTTGAGAAAATCCTTAGCATTAGGAATTATATAATACTGGTTTTTACATTTCTGTTGCCACAGGAAAATAAACATCATAAAAATGAATGTTTAAAATAGCAGGGAAACATCTATAACATAAAACATATTATATTTTAGCGGAAGTTTTCCCAAAATGTGGTGCGAATTTTAAATATGTCGCAGCTGTTTAACATGAGTATCAAAATAGAATCAATCTACTATAAAATAGAGCAAAAATTTATGTAGGTGTCCAAATTCAAAACAAATGTTTTATGATTCATATGCCATTTATCGCAAGATAATTTTCCTATCAGATCATTTATTTATATTTACGATCTATACTAAATGTTCTAGTAGGGATTTTTTGATTTTTTTAGCAGTTTTAATTCGTTAAAAACATTAACGAGGACTATCAGTGCACTTCTGATTCATAAATTGTGCATATATTTATAAAATAAATAAACCTGTTATTCATCTTACATAATAATTATATATGATTTGTGTAGGAGTGGCCTGGCTTAGGAAAGTCATACATCTACTACCAAATTACTGTATAAACTCCACATATAAACAATCATAATTAAAATTGATGAAGTTTGAAGTAACGAATCCAAACCATGAGAAAGTGTTGATGTTTAGAGAAGGTACGGAAGCTGTCTGCCATCACAGTAATGAATATAAATAGTGAATTTAATTGGCTTTATATAACTCTTATTATATTTGTCTACTTAATCATAAATAATACATCTAAAATTGCGTAATCCTATACAATTTCAGGCTTAAAATAACGATTTCAAAAGCAAAATCAAATGTTTACCACGAGAAAAACATAAACGAAAACATAATTATTTCTCCTCTCGGTTACCCTTATTTCAGAATTATAGTTAGTATAAATTAAAATCCTCGTTAAAATCAGTTCCAAATATAAAAGTTGGACCAGCTCACGTCAGTTATTTCAGAAACAGTTTTAATATACTACGATTTGTAAAATGGCCAGTTGAACATCAAACAAAATATAAGGCAATATTTTATTTCTTAAAGCGACTTTACAGTCTACAATTCTTTGTGAAAGCAGAGTATTGAAAAAGCCCTCATATCTGAAATACACTTGAGAACCCAAACACTACTTCACTTAACCTTTTAAACCATTATTATTTTAGTTCGGCGTAAAAATATTAGTTAGAGGGACCTAAAAATTTGTTTATTCAATCCACGGTGTTTTTTCTATCAACTGAAATAAAGATTTCAAACAACAATTACGAAACTGTTCTATGGTGGTCTGTGGTTCTATATAAACATCATATTGTTAATCTAACGGTTAACAAGGTTAAATTTTGTATTTGTCTTAACAGTTTTTAAGTTATAGTGCGCGCTAATATTCTTGGCAAGATAAATAACATCGGATGTGCGGAGCCGAGAGTTATCTCCCACATTATTGCGTTGTAGGATCGTTAGTGATGGGGTTCCCGAATACTAAGAACCGAAAACTATTCGATTCTTAAAAGTCCTCGCTGTTTTCGAGAACCGCCCTGAAAGTATTCGGATACCTGTACTATTCCATTTCACTCTTCTGCTATGAAGATCGAGATCGACATTACAGTTTGTTTTGGGTATCTTTGCCCGCATGCATCGGATACCGAGTCCCACTTTTGAGGGATTGTTCGAGATATTGTACCAATAAGCAATTTGTGATCATATTTTTGGAATCAGCTGAGCAAGGGAAATTCGAAAATGGGGGGAAAATGGGGTGTTCCATTTAAAATAACCGGTAATAACGTCATTACTAGGTAGGTCATAAAAAATCGACTTATTTCGGGAATTTTTAATAATATGGTTTAGTGAATACTTAATGAATTTATGCGTTACTTTATGGACGCACTGTATAAAAAAATCACACGTAGATATAACAAATTATGTTTTAACATCAAACATGGAAAATCGTTGAATTAAGCAGTAAGTCGTCAACAACTTCTTTTGTTAGTTTAGTCAGCGTAATTTCATTTAAATCATCTTCATTCATCTATATTTTATTTCAAGAGACATGTTCTTGCGGCAGCAATCAAAAAGTTGACATCAAGAAAACTGTTGCTCCAAGGGTTTATCTTTTTTTGTCAGTGTACCTACATATAGAAATTGTGACTTTTCTGCAATATATTCTATTTTCTCAAGCTATATTCGAGAGTCATGACATTACCGATATTTTTTAATAACACTAATAATTAAGCTGTTTCAGCAATTTTTTAATGTTATTTAAAAATATATAAATTTTGTTTTGTTTCTGTTTTAAATAAACTAGACCATTATGGAATTAAGGGTCACGCATTAGTTTTGATAAAGAGATATTTGTCGAATAGCCAAGCAATAATTGTGAAAGTAAATATTTCATTTAGTACACCAAGAACAATAACATAAGGCCGAGCATATGGCGTTCCACAAGGAACTATGTTAGATCCACAACTGTTTCTACTTACTGAAGTTAGATATAACTGGTAATATAATGTCTTATGCTGATGATACGATTCTAATATTCCATGAGCGTAACTGGTCTGATGTAGTTAAAAATAGTGAAAAAGGGTTACACGAAATTAAGTGTTGGCTGGATTATAATTTACTAAGTCTTAGTTAATCAAAAACAAAATTTAGATCGTTTACAAACAGTTTAAAAAGTTAGCCACATATAGACAAGTTAGTATTTCATGCTAGGTGTAACTTGATAAACTGCGCATGTACAAATGAAATAAATAATTGCTCCGAAATGAAATGTTTGGGCATAATATTAAATCAAAATTTTAAATGAAGTTGTCATGCAGATTATCTTAACACGAAACTTAAAAAACTTGTACATATTTTTTATAAAAACTTAAAATTTTACCATCACACATTAAATTAACTTATAAATCACTAGTCGGATCTTTATTGACATATGGAATAGCTAATCGTGTGGAGAGGATCTTACAACAGGCAACTAAAAATATCAGTTATTCAAAAATGGTTACTCAAAATGATGTTTAATCAAAAGAAAAGGTGTAGTTAGTTTAAAGGAATTATATATTATTAATGTGGCTAAATTTATATATAAAAATGAAAATGTGAAAAACATTATAAATCATTCACGTGCAACTAGGCAAAAAACTCATCGAAACCTTACTGTACCACATCCATTTTCAATCCTATATAAGACACACATAAATTTCACTGGCTCAAAAATATAAGAAGTATAAATAACTATAATTTGTTCTCGAAAAAAGCAACAATTTTATTAAAGAAAATTTCAGTTTGTTTGTGTAAACTATTACAATGTTAAAAAGACTATTTTCTAGTGAATCGCTCGGTTTATCCTTTGATTTGTTTAAAATTTTGTTTTATAAATTAGTTTTATTGTGTTCAAGTTCACACAGGTAACCCTTGTAAACAATAGTACATATTATGTAATACTGTTCTAGCACACCACAATTTCACTCGGAACCAGGTGAGCAGTAAAATAAATTAACAACATATATGTAACATATATTGTAAGAATTAGGGTTCAATAAATTGAATTGTATTGTTTCTATCATTTAGAAACGCATTCATCTGCCAAATCACATATGTGTATATTTCATTAAACAAATTCTTATGACCTTTACTGGCTACAGAGTTCAATAAATTTAATTATTCGTAACGTCATACAGACAAGTGATTGAGGTGTATTATTACGTTACTTATGTTCCGAACACGTACTAAGCTAATTATTGTAAAACTAAATCATGTACCTGACATAACTGGCTTTGAGCGGAACGCAGAAGCCACGAGGTCAAGTATTCCCACCGTACACCTGTTGGCCTAGTTTAGGAACCAGAAAATTGTGACCTAAACCCACTATTATGTTGTGTGGTGAATCATCCTAAATTGTTACTCTTCCAGTAAAAAATACTACGGCTTTTACAAAATAAATTGGTACCCCGAAGTGTTTAAGTGGCTCCTACGTTCAGATTTGCTCCTACGTAATAATTAAGTGACCATGAGTTTTCATTATCATCTCAATAAAAACTTATTTTTAACTCTTATATCCTATAATAATTGAAAATATAGAGGGCTAGACAATGTTCTCATTCTCAATCCGTTACGTGGTTACTGTCTATATAGTGGTAGATTTATAGATTACAATGTGAAGAACGAGGCTTGTTGTTGCGATTCGTGATTCATAAGAGATTCGTGAATTATTGGTTGAAAATCGCCAATAGATTATTCACGTATTGCTTTGCGCGCATCATATATCATACATAGATGAGTTTAAGATTTAAAAAACCATACCTATTGGTGGCTATACACGATGCGGTTTACCGGTTAGCCTTCCGGTTAGCAAACCTTCCCGCAAACCGTAACGTTAGTGGTGTATTGGCCGGAAGACCCGGACTGAAATCTCGGTCTTTCGCAAAACCGCCAGCGGTTGAAATACCAAATGTTATTTTCTAAATAATCAACAATCTCATCCAAAAGTCAGAGTAGGTTCTAATAACACAGCCACACAAGAAAAAATAAAAGTTTTGTGCCCGAGCTCAGACCTATGGTTCCCCATGTATTTTTGGCTCCCGAAACCGATCCCGAGGTCGGTATAGCCCAGACGTTTATTTTTTTGTCTTTATTCACTGTGCAATGCTACATGAAGACAATCCTCTTAAATCAATTCGATCCTGAATACAGTGAAATCATATGATTTTTTCTGATAATTTGAAATTTTTTAAGTGACAATTGGGATGTGCGAGGTCCTATCCATCAACTGATTCATGTTTGGACCCTTCAATGGCACGGAGATAAAACTTTGCGCTTAGTTTCAGGCAATGGCCAAATTTTGGTAATTTTTTGACCGTAGCGCGTAAATATGGAACGTCTGGGCTATACCGACCCCGGGATCGGTTTCGGGAGCCAAAAATACATGGGGAACCATAGGTCGGAGCTCGGGCACAGAACTTTTATTTTATTTTTTGTGGCCTGTGTAATTAGCTTGACTTTCAAAATACATTTATAACTTGCAAAAAATTACATCGTCTCTATTATCTAATATTATAAGTTCTTAAAAAATGAAAAAATCTCATACGTGTACGTAAATATTTTTAATTTTCAGAATTATACTTTATTTAGGAATTGTATTTTATCAGCGAGCATTATTATATGGTGTTATGAAAAACATATGGACAATATGTTTTGGATAATAATTATTTTGGGTTTGTAATAATCTATAAGGTAGATTTATATTGCTTCAACAAGAATTATTTTATTATACTTCACAAAATAATTGATTCTTTATTTGTCAACAAAACATCTTTTTTGAATTCAAACAGACTTAGCCGAATTTCAGTTATATTTATAAGAAGAAATAAATAAAATATTTAGGTGCAATTTCAACATAGTGGGCGTAGTAATCTGATAAATAAGAGCCGAAATAAACTAACAACTTTACCGTACATAAATCAACTTGGTCATGTTGTGGTCTTTCTTATCCGCGACCTTCATATGCAGGGTTTGTTCTACCAATGTGCTGCAGTTTTTAAAAATATTTTTGCATTGTTCTGGAATTTGGTTATTATATTCGCATACAAACGATATTAAACCTCGGAATAAGCCGTTTTGAAATAAAACGCTAGACACGTCCGCGTCCGAGCCGCGCACCATACACTGAATTCGATCCAGTTACTACATTGTAAACAGTAAGGAGATGCAGATTTGGCCTAAGTTTCGTGCATAAATTCTTGATTAATTTTCTGGAACACACAGGTAATATTTCAGACGACAGGTTGCTTAGTCACTTTGTATAGTATCTTTTTCATATTTACTATATTTCTTAGTAGGGGCATTCCACGCCAACTCAGCAGTCGATCCCACATCACCCTGTCAGATCTGGTTCAAAATTGGTACATCGATTAGTACTATCGAAAAAAGGATATTCCCAAATTTTCAGCCCCTAAGACCGCTTTCTGTCATCAGGGGCCCATAGTGAATTTTTCGACCATCATTTCACCTCCAGGGGTCTGAAATCGGGTTTTCGTGTACTGACGCGGCATTTTGGTCTAAAAAAATGATCAAAAATACATAGGAGATGCCAAATTCACCGTAGAACACGATGCCAGCATACGTTTTCCGATATCTAGCAGCGGAGCCCGGAAAACGCGAAAAACCGCGCTTTGGCAAAAATCTGATATCTCAAATACGGTCGCTTCAAACTGGCTGAAAATTTACCAAAAGGTTTTTCGATTATAGCTCTTTCGAATGTTCATACGCGCGTGGTGATCATTATATGTAAATAAAAAGTTACACACGTTTTACGGGTTTTATATGGGATTTTCTGTAATATTTTCATTATAACCGCTCCACTAGCCCTATCCAGTTGGGTAATAATTGGATTTTTTTCCATCACCAAGCGTCTCTTTTGTCCCCCTGTTTTTACAAACAGAAATTTCTCTCTCCAGCCAGTATTAGAGAAAACATTATTTATTCAATGATTTATTTCACAATTTTTCGTCAATTTTATGATTTTTGAGCAAATTTACATTTTCTGCAGCTTACTTCTATTATTTGTAAAAAATATGAATATAATATAATATAACGAATGAAAATCGCAGTAAGAAATAAGAAAACCCACATTACAATCATTGTTGACACTATACATCTCGATATTATTTTCACTATTTTACACGTCCTTATAAATGAATCAGCATTCTATCTAAATAATGTTTTCTCTAATACTGGCTGTAGAGTGATATTTCTGTGTTTGTAAAGACAGGAGGACAAAAGAGACGTTTGGTGAGAGAGAAAATCCAATTATTACCCAGCTGGATAGGGCCAGTGGAGCGGTTATAATGAAAAATTACAGAAAATCCCATATAAAACCTGTAAAACGCGTGTAACTTTTTTACATATAATGATCACCACGCGCGTATGAACATTCGAAAGAGCAATAATCTAAGAGTCTTTTGGTAAATTTTTAGCCAATTTGAAACGACCGTATTTGAGATATCAGTTTTTTTTACTAAAGCGCGGTTTTTCGCGTTTTCCGGACTCCCCTTGCTAGATATCGGAAAACGGATGGCGTCATCGTGTTCTACGGGAAATTTGGCATCTTCTATGCATTTTTGATAATTTTTTTAGACCAAAATGCCGCGTCAGTACACGAAAAACCGATTTCAGACCCCTGGGGGTGAAATGATGGTCGAAAACTTCACTATGGGCCCCTGGTGACAAGAAGCGGTCTTAGGGGCCGAAAATTTGGGAATATCCTTTTTTCAATAGTACCAATCGATGTACCAATTTTGAGCCAGATCTGAGAGGGTGATGTGGGATCGACTGTTGAGTTGGCGTGGAATGCCCCAGTAGCAACGATAATATATTTGGCTGTGAAAAGAAAACAATAAAAAAGAATACCTAGTGCCACTAAAGATAATACAAAACATTTTTGTATAATACACTCGATCTATGCAAAATCTCTAGCAAATGCCACAGACAATTTTCGAAAAAAATTGTTGAAAAAATTCAAAATTGTGACAGTTTGAATATTACCTATATTTACGAAATATTGGCTGCAAAGATGAAATTAACACTACATAATCTTTCTATAAAGTATTTTGAAATAGAGAAAAAAGTGAATATTTCTTTCTCCTGTGTATGTTGCAAGCTGCAAAGTATTTCAAAAATTTCAGAGAATGGATTTAAAAACTGATAATTTTATTTAATTTGGAAAAAAATAATTATAGCAAAACAAGTATAACTTATTCGATTTTTGAATTTTAGGTCAATGTATATCTACAGGGTGATTCAGAACTTATCTAAAAGAATTTGGGAATAGATATATCATGAAAAATGGAGTCAATATCATAAAAAAAATGTAAAATCCTTATAGTTTCTGAGAAAAAAATTATTGAAGTTCTAGTAGTTTCAACCTTTACATCACTGGGCTACTGTAGTCTCAGCCAGGCGATTTCAAATATCCGATTACCTATCGCATTAACTTTTGTTGTGATGCAAGTATTTACATTAGTTTTAAAAATCTCAAAAATGGCTTACGTCTATAGCAACCCGGAGTTGATAGATATCGTTTTAATTTATGGTGTAGAGAAAATGCTTTAGCAGAACTATTTCTCGGTAAACATGTTCCAAATGCAGCTCCTTCTACAACGGTGTGCAGTGAGTGTAGGTGTGGTGCAAACACTAGCGTGACACGGGAAATTTGCAACCGAATCGTGGAAGAGATGGAGATTCAGGGCCTCTATGGCGTATTACAGCAGTGTGGCGTATCAAACACGAGGTTCAATTATTGTATCCATACCATGTACAACGTGTCCAAGCATTAATACCAAGTGATTAGAGGAGGAGAACCGGTACAATGACCGCCATGGTCATTTGGACTTATTTTTGTGGGGATATTGAAAAAATGAAGTATACAGGGTGAACCTTAAATAAGTACAAATATTTTAACCAGCAGTATAGTTCACTGTGTAGAACACATAATTAATAGTCTTTTTTACAAAAAAATCAGAAATAAAAAAGTGAAATTTTAAATAAATTTTGTAATTGTAAACTTGTTGAGGACCGCTGACTTTCATACATTTATGAGTCATAGCGCTTCAGATTGAACAGTATATAGTTCACAGTGTTGCCAGTGTTACACAAATGTCTTTGCTTGAACAAACTTTTAAATTTAATATGTTGTTTGATAATCATAGTTTTTCGTTATTATTCATAAAATAGGTAACTTAAGGAAATTGTGTCTTGTGTCTCTTTTTAACAGTGTACAATAGCATTTAACTTGTGAAATGTGGATTACTGATTAAATAGTTAATTTTTTAACAAACAGGTAAGCTTGTGTGCACGTTTATGTATAATTTTTTAACATTGGACATAGTAATATCACGTAATATCTTCCTAAATACTTTACGGTAGTATTTAACTTGCGGAAATTCATTTTCATCGTTTATAGTAAGGTCAGTTAAGCACTTAAAATGTATGTTAATATTGCTGTGTATGATACTACATACCCAACTTTACTGTACTTATGCTTCAAACAAGTGTTTTTAAAATAGAATTAACCGTATTACTTTACTATTACGTTAAGGGAAACGTAATATTTATATTAGAGAAGATATGGCAACCTCGCAAGAAATCATATGGTTCTTTAGCTTGGTTAAGCAGCGGTCCTTAAAATGTGGGTATTTTTTTAAAAAATTAATATCTTCATAAATATTAGACATTTTTAAAAATGGCTTTCCCTAGACTGACCTATATGACGAACTACACCAGCAGTTAAAATATTTGTACTTATTTAAGGTTCACCCGAAGTGGACACCGGTCCGTCGCCGATTATACGCCTTATCAGGTTTTACAGTGGATCAGTTTCCAGTGCCGTGCAGAAGTGTATTTTAAAATCATTTTTCAACTGCTCTTTTTGATTTTTAAAAATTTTTTTATAGATAAGTTCTGCATCAGTCTGTATACAGATTTGGAAAGTGAGGATTTTGATGGAGAATTGTATTTTGCCGCTTGCGTGTATTTGTGTCATGCTACACGCATACTTCGACAACAGCGTGTTTGCATCAAGCAGTGTTGCCAGGTGGGAAAAATTCAGTGCATGAGAATAATTTCAAAGAAGCATGAGGTTTGGAGAAAAAAGCATGAGATGGCTTAATTTATCAAAAAACAACTCTTGACACAGCTTAATTTTTAATTACTTTTGTAATGCCATTTTTATTTCATTAAAAAGCATTATGTTCTGCTATTTTATCATAATATTACATTGTAAGTAGGTAGTTACAGGTACTTACTTAAAAGTTATTAACCACGTAACCTTTCTAATTTATTTTATTGTTAGGCCGGGCGAACGTTGAGGACCAGTTGCCGTGACGCAGGGTGACTCACGGGTCGTAAAATCTGTTGTTTCCAGAAAATGTAGGTACCCTTACGTAATAAGAATCACTGCAATACAGCGTGAATACAGCACACACACCGCATATCCGTACTGTCATATCCGTTTATGTATTCATTACTAATTATTAAGAGAGCAGTCTACAATAAAGGACATTTCAAGTACCCAAATATTGTAGATACCTACCTCTATCTATTCAATTTTGCCCCAGATTTTGCCTTTATTTCTCGTTAGGTCTTTGTTTTGGTAGATTTCAAAGAGTAATTTTAATAATTTTATTATTTCTTTTTGTGTCTATTAAAAAGCATGAGATTTTGTAATCAAAATATGAGAGCATGATATTTCCTCGGAATGCATGAGATCTGACAACACTGGCATCAGTTGATCGGACAGTTAGATTTGCAATGGCGAATTGGCGTTGGCGATACGGAACCGATTACCGTAGTAGTGGGGAATGCTAGACCAATGCACATCGCCGCCCCTCTTAAAGTTCGTACCTTCCCTGGAATGAAGCGGCAATTTCTACTTTCTCTGTAAAGATCCGCAATTTCCGAATCTGTATAGTACCTATTTAGTAAATACAATATACCTGAGGTAATTATTATTGAATTAAGAAAAATTTTAACTACAAAAAAACAGTTGTGCCATTTATTTAGATACCGTTTATTCAATTTGAAAATAGGTACATCCTTACAAAGCACTAAGGGGGATAATTAGCACATGCTATTTAGAATTTAGACCATCCTGTACACCATGAAGGTGAAACAATTATTTAAGGCGATGAAATGGTTCTTTTATTGTGTCGGCATTTTTACAACACGACGCAAAATTTACCATTATTTTTGACACAATCACCGAAATGACATAAGCGCTATTCTCATGCGGCCACAACAAAACAAGAAGGGAGTGTTGAGCTTTTTAATCAACTAAACGAAATTAAAATGAGTCATTCAAAACTTAGCAATGTAGGTAATGTGGTTTTCACATGCCACCGTCTACGTTTCATATTAAAAAGACTTGACCCCATAAAGAACAGCTGCTACGGTTCGGTACTAGCAGCCGTAAAAAAGAAACATCCGATGGAGGAAGTACGCCGCTCGAAGAATGGTTTAATTCCCTTTTAATAGGATATTGCGCGAGGGAATGCAGTGACATATTTGTTTTGTGACTAAGAGAAGTTAGTCAGTGTGAAAGGGGGGCGAAGTTATTTGAACGAGTGGAAACCTAAAACCATTTTTTCACACCGGCACACTTGCAAAGGGTAGTCTACACCAAAGAATAAACGAGATAAATAAATATTGTCACGGATTTCCCAATCCGTTTTTTCTCTTACTTCCAGAAAAAGAATCCGTTAATTAATTACTTCTTTATTAACTACTGAACACTACTAATTACAGGTCAACTAAACACTTATTTAATTAATCGCTATCTAAATCACTTTGATATCTCCAACTAACACTTCACTTCAGACTGTAACACAAGACTTATCCAAGACTAACTAACTCGGCCGTTTATTCTTCTTTTATAGACCCAACGAATATTCCAGGTATATTCCAGTATTTCTAGATCCATTTTCTCGTACGACTAGAACGCTTCTCGTCGTTTCCACATCTTTCTTGTAACGCCTCGATTCACGCATGTTGTTTGTTTACCAGAATGGCGTAGGGCGATCGGAGCAATCTTAGGCAATTCGCGGTGCCACAGTCGTCGGTTTGGGAGTGAGTGGGGCAAATTCCGTGACACTGCCCTCCTTAGGACCGATCGTCCCGATCGGATACACCTCTATACGGGGACAGACGCCCCAGATGGACGACTTTCATCTTACTCCTGGGAGTCCTCGGTATGCGGTAGACGACATCATTGATTCTTTTAATGACGGTGCCCTCCCAACGGTTCTGTAGTTTAGGCGATCTTCCTTTCTTCCGCGTGGGGTTGTACAGCCACACCAGGTCACCTTGTTGGAATCCGACTGTATTGGCCCGGACGTCGTATCGAGTCTTCATGCGATCGCTCTCTAGTCGCATTCGAGATCTGACTTGATCGTGTACGGCTGCTAGTCTTCGTTCTAGCTCATGGGTGTAAGTGTCTGGCTCGGTGGGCTGTTCCGCAGGACGACCAAATACCAAATCTGCTGGAAGGCGAAGCTCTCTTCCAAAGATGATCCTTGCGGGAGTCTTCCCAGTAGTTTCATGGACAGCTGAGCGGTAAGCTAACAGGAAGAGTGGAATGAGCTTGTCCCAGTCTGTTTGGTTCTCGTTCACAAACATCCTCAGATTGGTTTCTAGTGTGGCGTTGAAGCGTTCCACCATACCATCTGACTGGGGATGCAGTGGGGTGGTCCTGGTTTTCCGTATTCCCATAAGCTCGCAGACCTTTCGGAACACACCTGATTCGAAATTTCTGCCCTGATCTGAATGCAGTTCCATGGGCACACCAAATCTGCAGAACAGGTTGTTGACTAGGGCTTCTGCTACGGTCGTGGTCTCTTGATTGGGAAGAGGGTATACTTCCGGCCATTTGCTGAAGTAGTCCATGGCTACTAGCAGATATCGGTTGCCACTTTGGGTTTTCGGAAATGGGCCAGCGATATCAATGGCAATCCTCTCGAACGGTGCTCCTAAGATGTACTGGCGCATTTTGCCTCTGGAACGGGTCTTCGGTCCCTTGCTGGCTGCACATACGTCACATTTTCGGCACCAATCTTCTACATCCGTCCTACAGCTCAACCAGTAGAAACGCTCCTAATCTTCTGTAGAGTCCTATTGATACCGAAATGTCCACCCCCAGTACCTCCATGTACTTCCTGCAGCACTTCCTTGACCCGGGTCCTCGGGAGTAGTACTTGTTTCTTGACCTCCGTTCCGTCATTGTTCTCCCATGCTCTTTTTAGGACACCGTCTTCCAACACCAAGGAATTCCATTGAGCCCAATAACTCTTTAATGCTGGGCTTTTACTAATGACTTCTGCCCAAGACGGTTGGTTGTTGGCTTCTTTCCAGTCTAGTAAAGGCTTGATGACAGAGTCAGCTTGCTGGTCTTTCCGAATCGCAGCTGAACTCCATCGGTCTTCAGGTTGAGTGTGTGTGAATCAAGTGTGGAGATGAACAACAATCCAACACGAGCCAACAATTCTGTTTTGTATGCGAAGGTGTAGCGGAAATTTTATATATTTTTTGGTAATTTTGCAAACTTTATTGAGATCCGAGTTGAGATCATACGATATTTAGTTATAAAAAGTATTCAAAAATGCAACAATTAGATGTTATAAAATCTTATTTATTTATTTCCTTGGGAATTTATTTCAATTTTTTGTCCGGTCGCCGATTGCATGCTTTGTCTTCTCAGATTTTACAGTGGGCCAGGTTTCCAGTGTCGTGCACAAGTGTATTTTTAAATTATTTTCAAAATGCCCTTTTTGATTATTTTACAAAATTGTATATGTAAGAGTCCCTTGTACATTAAAAAAAAATTAGATACATTCTAAATCATCTCTGTATAATATGGGAAATTTCAACCTCCGTTTCTCATGCCAAACAATTTATTTTTCGAAGATTGTATTCGTGAGCAAATGGGCTATTCTTTTTGTCCATTACTTTTACGCATTCTTTCGTTCTACGTGATATAATAACATCATCAGCAACTCTTCAGGCTGTATTATACTACGAGAATAAATGTGTCGGGAAATTATGTACTTGATGGTGAACAAATACCTATTAAGAAATAATGAAAACTTAAGACTTGAACAGGAATCTACCGAGGAATTTATTATTTGATACACAAAATCATTTTTTATAAAATTGGAGCGTTTACATAAAATTTGTAGACGTGTGAAATACACCTAAAATACGTATTAGATATCCATTTAAATTAAATCTAATTATCAAAAGTAGGGAAGTAGGGAATGGTATATTTATATTTATGAAACTAATTAATATTACAAATATTTTACACTTTCTTTCAGCTGAACTAAGTAGGTAATTTTTCGGGTAGTAAATAATTCCTTGCATATACCTACATAATTAATAACAAGTATTATTTCTTACCACCACAACACAACTTATTTTTTATCAGGGCCATAAATAGAACTCTTAAAATAGGTGTTATTATAAAAATAAGATGACCATGCATGGTGAATAATGTTTTAATATTAATCAGCTTTCTACTCAAGTTAAATTAATATATAAGTATTCATTAAATTCCTACAAGGAGAACTGAGCAGCTGCCTTTTTCATAATCGAAAATTAAGGGCTTTAACGGAGCCTTACATTTAAGGTGCGGTTAGAATAAAGAACAAAGACGAGCAAAGCTATTGAAAGGCGGGTACACTTTCTCCTTTGGTATGGCAATTTAATAATTTAACTTTTGATTTCGTTAGAATCGATCAAATAAAAGGGTTTCTCCTCGGGTTTCTCAGTATATTTACAAAATATTTCTAATGTTCTAATAAAATTCACTATCAAACGGAAAATGATTTGAAAACCAAAGTTTACTGAAAATGAGATAATCTAACAGCATTTTCGTTTTTTGGTAAACATTTGGTTGGCATTGAGAATAGTTATTAGATATGATAGTAGGTAGGTATATTACGAAGGGTGTGACACTCCTGAAATCAGGTTTACGCTTTGTGTGGATTAAAAATTTGTAAAATCATGCAAATCACTTAAAATCATGCAAAATCTTGTGAAATCACCGAAATCATTGAAATTAGCAAAATCGCGTAAATTAATTTAGCAACTAATTTAATTTGATATATTTGTCATCTGTCAGAAAACTTTCAATATTATGCTGATTGTGTTTTTTCTTATATTAAATCATATTTAAGCTAGTTTGTATTTGCTTTTATGTACTTTGTAGCATTAAAATATAGTTGTAACTGTAAATGTTATACATTGTATGTATGTTTAGTGCAAATAAGTATAACTGACGTTCAGGTTTAGCATGATTTAATTACTTATTTCAAAATCGAAAATGGATGGATATTTATATCTTTACACGACCCACTAAATAGAACACCCTGTATCTCGGAAACTACAAAATTTTGAACTAAGGTAACTTGATTTAGGCCATCATATTTTAGCCTCCGGAATATCCCCAACCTTTTATGCACAACCAATACATATAGTGTTAGATTTAGGGGTAATAAATCGCCCCCAAGCTTGAGATTTACATTAATAAATTATCTTAAAGTTAAACATTACAAATAAACACTTGTATATTTACTTATTTGACTAGTAAATTCAACTCACTGAGTAACACTACCGTTACACATGTAATACACGAATATTAATTATATGTGATTACAATTATATCACTAATTACAAGATAACCAGCGGCCTTGCAATCCAGGCAGCGCTCATGTTCGGTCGGAGTCCGAATCATGAATTCAAAGCTGACAGGAGGCGGCTTGGGTTTGGTGACGACATAGCCCAAATGTTTATAAACACCAGGCCGATACGATTTATCATCGATTCATTTATCTAACAATAGTAACTTTTGAGGTAATTTTTATCAAATGCGAAATCCTTGGAAATTGCTCAAAATTCCGCGAAATCAACGAAATCAGTGGAATCAGCAAAATCAACGAAATCAGTAGAATCAGCGAAATCAAGTGAAACCAGTAAAGTCAAGGAATTCGTGTGAAATCTGATTTCGCTAATTTCCATTAAAATAATAGGGATTCTGAAATCAGGTGTACAAAATTCTTGGAAGTGTCACATCCCCCGGTATATTAAAAATAATGGAAAACTGAAAAAGATGATGATTACCTACTGGGTGTTGCACAACGTACTGAACAAACTTAATAAACAAGTTCCTGAGCTCATTCTGAGTTAAAAAGTTATAATGTAGGTGCAAGGATGCAATTATGCTTATTACCTAACCCCGCATAATAATGAAAATATCAATAATATTACTGTTTTGAGAAATTCGCCATTAATAATTTAAAATCCAAAACTGCGAAATTCGCAAATGTCGGGTCCATGAGGACAAGGCTTGAAATAGCAAGAGTTATATCTACATGTCTGTTTTTAGTTTTAGAAATCTGAAATAAAACATGTAGCTATGTAGTAGGATAAAAAAATAAAATTGAAACGTGATAATGGCCAATTTGTAGAAAAGAAAAAGTGGACGACTTACGTAATACGAAGAAATGAATAATTCATTATATTTTCATCAAAATATTTAAGAATCGACAACTAAGAGTAATACAATAATTATATACCTACTACACTAAATGTTTGCACCCTATTGCAAAAATGATTGTTTTTAACGCAACCAAATATCGAAAATTGCGTAACGTCAGCCGTAAGACGTCTCAATTCTTGCCGCGAGTATAATAAAAATCAACAGATTTTAATTAAGTTAAATGCTCCTTTTTTATTTGATACCCAGATGTTTAGTCGACTTTCTTCGGCGATTGTTTTACAACACTTTTGACCTCGACTATTACAATTCAGAGATAGATGTGTTAACCTCCGTTCCTAAAAACATCGTGGATTTGTAGATGTAGAAGTGTTCACAGACAACTTAGATTGACATATTGGGCAAGAACGCTACGGCTCTACTAATGATGTTGCGTAATAGCGCAATATGAAAAATATTGGACTTCCACTTGGCCTCGCACTTGGCCTCGATTCTGGGTATGCATTTCTAGGATGTCTCTTTTACAGTGGTCATTACTGGTAATAACACTTAGTGCCACTCAATATCAGATAATAAGGAAGGACACTATTAAAGTATAATGCGCAATTGAATGTAGACGGTAGTCTGCTTTTCCTGTGCTTGTTACCAACCTTTATGCACATAGGGGCAGGTCAAAACTTAAAAAATTGTATCACTATTAACTGTTACTGCCTGTACTTTGTCAATGCTGATACAATTTCATTTCTTTTTTTTTAATAACGGAAATTCTCAATCTTACACGTTGCAGTCCGAGTTTGAACTTATTCCTCGTAAGTAGGTATACAATTCCAGAACGATTCAAAATAGGTAACGGAGCATTTCATTAATTAATAAGAACTAATAAGCGACGACAAGTTGAAAATGTAGGTACCTAACTGGGTGGGGAACTTTTTTAAAATTTTTTGTTTAATTTTTTTACTTTCAATTGTATAAATTTTGTTTTGCCTAAAAATCGAAATATCACACTGATGAAGTAGATAATTCCACTAACACTAAGCACTTATACCTAATCAACGTTTCGAAAATTGCTCTATTTTCGTTATAAAAATTAGTATTTATAGACAATCTTTACAACTGGCCTAGGATCATTCAAATTTGAAACCAAAACAAACCTTTCAACTTGTAGTGGATTAGGGTGGAATTTATAGATTACATTTAAGCTCGCATTTAAGATTAAGTGTGCACTTAGCTTTGCAATTTACTAGGTAAAAATGCAGAGTAACAACTTATTAATAGTAGTTTCGTACCACACTTTAATAAGTTTACATTAAGTATATGAAAGAATATGAAACTAAATATTGAAAGGCATCTTATTTAAATATACCTTAAATGAAAAGTCACACTTAAGTGAAGTGCTGACTATGAATTCCGCCCTTAAATATTAGCTACAGAAGTGATACCAAATAATTGAGATATTAGGGAATAAACCAGTTAGAAAATAAACAAACTAAGACTACTTATAGGTATTTTTCGGGGTATTTTTGCTGAAATGACAACTGGTAGAAATTGAACGAAATGAGCAAACTGTCGGAAAGTTGACAGTAGGTGAAAGTTTAAAGTACCTACATACATTATTTTGCCTTGGAAAAATAAAAAATCGAAAGTTTTTATTTTTTCTTCGTGTAGAAATCTCGGTAAAAACATGAAGGTACGCACTGTACAAACACGTACCATTATAAAACAAAAATAAAAATCATACCTATTCTGCTCTATAACTTTATTTTTAATACATACATTATCGGTGAATAGATAATTAAGATGTTAGGAGTTTACGAAAATTCGGTGCAGAAGCTCTAATATTTTTACTGTCCTTATTATTACGATTTTGGAGAAAGAGAATCACTACGCGAGTTGATTTCATAAAGGTTAAGGTCGAGAGGTTATACGATAACCACCATGGATTTTCCTCTGGGAATTTTGTTTTCAAAATTATATTCTTCTTTATATTGATTTTTTACTGGCATAATAAATACATTATGCTCTGGAAACATTTAAGTACACAATTAATATTTTTTTTGGAAAATAATTTTGTAATTTTATGATACCTATACCTATCTCAGATTAGCCTTAATAAATGAGTGATGACTCAAAAATTTGAGAATGTGTACTTATGTAGATATACATATTTTATTTTATTATCTTTACATTACTTTACAAATACATTCCACATGCACAAATATCAATACTTAATACTTACTTAAGTTTGTAAATATTATTTTTAATGTGTTTAAATTGTGGGGACATTGTTGAGTTTTTTTTTTTTAATTTACGTAAAATAAATGTAAAGCAGTTCCAAAAACACGTTACCATTTCAAAACAGGTTAAGCAAAACCTGCTGTAGTGGCCACTAGACGTATTTGTTTATAACAATTTATGAATGCAAATTATATTCTTTAGATGATGCCATCACTACTTAAACGAGTCTACATTGCATGTAAATTCAGTTGCAGATTAACATTACCGACTTATTTTTAGATGGGTTACAGCATATCGGCTAATTAGAACTTCTTTTTTAACTAAACAAATGTCAGTGTTTGCCACAAATTGGATAAACTACGTAAATTATGGAAAACCTTGAGTTTGATGAGTGTATTTGTATGTTTAAAGCAATTATCTTTTTATTTAAGTACACATTTTAAAAATATTTTTCAATGTTTTCAGATGGGTAGGTATCTCCTTCATTAATTTTAAATAAGTAATAAGTAGGCACCCCACACAATTTAAAAATATCAATTAATTACCTACTTACCGGTGTTTTTTTTCATACAGAAATCTAGTAAAACAAAATTAAATGTATCTATTGAAAGAAAACAAATGACTGCAATGTATGATGGTGTCAGAATATTTTGAACACCCTCTAAAATCAGCCGGTTTTCTTGCAAATGATTAGAAAAATAAATGAATCTACTAAGTAACTGAAATCAAAACAAACTTACTGGTTTATGCAATAACTCCTTTTAAGGTTATAATTGACGCGTATGTGTGAAGAGAACGGTTCATAATTCTGCACCAAATGCTATTTTAAATGTTTATTTCTCAAGCAAACGTTATATTTTACCTGTTTTCCCGTCCTAGGTAACGTTTCCATGTTAGTCCCATTGACGACTGGTGCTTTTTCTTGGGTAACACCCCCATTTGGGGTGCTACCATTGCCCAAAGCCATCACAAATTAAACAATTCTGTCTAAACACAAATAAAAGTAACACAGCGCACAAACATAAATCCTTTCACTGGACTTTATCGAACATTTTATCGCACTAAAACACTTTTTATCGATAGAAATATTATCCCCGGTGATATATACCGACGCAACCACATCGGCGTCCAACTTTAATATGATATTTTTTGCCACTGTTCAGCATTCGTGACCTGAATCAATTCGTCGTCAGCCGGTACTCGTTTTATCTCTTTCTACTGCATGTGGTTAGTGCAATGGGTCGAACGTCTATAATTGATCATAGCGTACGCTGCTGCGCAGCCGTAGAGATGCCAGCGCCTCTAAACATGTTTCTTTTTATTTTGTTTACTAACACCTACAATTTAATTTTTATTTTTTACTAGCTCTCATATCGAGGATAAAATAAATGCAAAAAGAAAAAATGTTTATTTACTTAGATATAAAAGAACATGGCCAAGTGCCAGCTTTTGTTAATAAGATGTGGTTAGTATCTATTAGTAGGTGGTTAAAAAATATTTGGCGAGTAATATTGGTCGTTGAACGTAAGTAACTGTGGTAGGTAACTACCTCGTTGCGTTTCTTTGGTTACTTTTCAAAAAGAAAGCAAGTATGTAAGTTGTGGTTGGTTTTGTGGACCTAAATATATATCAAAGACGCCTATTATTAGGAAGGTATATTTTAAACTGCAACTAAAACTAAAAACTAAATGTATAAAAGGTACCTTTCTATGAAATTCAGCAATGCGTTTATTCAGTTTATATGTAGGTAATTTTAATTCTAGTATAGATTATTTATCATTTGCTAAAATACCTAAGTATAAAGTAAATATACATCATTATTTTCTCAACATATTTTTAAACCATGAATTAGATAGAAAATATTTTACTGTTATTGATAAATTAATTTTCTTTAAAATATTTTAAAAACTATTGTATTTTTTTATTATATCTAACAAAGGAAGTCCAATACATTCATAATTTTGTATTAGCTATAGTTATATCATTAGTTTTATGAAACTCTTTACTATTTTGTTAATTATATTAATGTTACACAGGGTGTTTCAGAATTGATGTGACAAAAGCCTAGGAAGGAATCTCCCGCTCCGCAAAATATGTAAAAAAGTTCATATGAACATGGGTCCGCAAGTGCTTCGTCGCTTCCGAGATACAGGGTGTTAATTTTTTTTTAATTAAGTCTAAGCTTTATCCGATTTGAATGAAATTACGATTTATTGTTGTTTATGTTTTCATAAATAAACACTACGATACTTATTTGGATAAATTCTTATGCATTACCTACTATTATCATTATGCTATTCAGAGACGTGCTAAGGTTCTCGAAAACGAAGCGGTACACTAAAAAAATAAGTCAAGAGACAAATGTACTATTTGAGTTTATCTGAATATTGGATAAAATCTGCAAAAAAACTACAAGGTGATATTCTTTTCTGCAAAAAGACAATCGACTTTCTCGCTGGGTATGCTCCTGAAAAATCTGGATCTAATTGGTCCAGTAGATGTGTGATAATTGTTTGAACAAACCGTCAAAATTACATTCAAATCGAAGCCTCTTTAAAAAAACTCAATTTTTTAATAAAGTTTAGCACCCTCTGTATCTCGGAAACGAAGCACTTGCGGACTCATGTTCATATTAACTTTTTACATATTTTGTTGAGAGGAATCTCCCCTAGACTTTTGTCACATCAACTCTGAAACACCCTGTATATATTAAATGTATTTTTATTTGCAGCAGAGTGAAGAATAAAAGAGGTGCTGCTTCAAATGCTATTTTATGACCAGGGATTAAAAACAACACTATATTACAAATTAAAATAGCACTTTCGATCCACATAATGTAAAACAGCATATTTATAGTGTTTGAAATCTCAGTAGATAAGGTCCGGACTAAAATAATGTATAATTTAATAGTTCTTAATTTTTTTCTCAAATACCAAAAAAATAACAAAAATGAAGTAGACATATTCTAGGCACTCAGTAAACATTTTTTTATTTTTTCCCACGGTTGTAAGGGTTACAAAAAGCCACCATTAAAACTTATTTCATACGTTTTTTTTTCTTACTGCTACCTTGTTATTTATTTGTAAACAGAAAAGGCCTCTTGTATTTTTTTCATAAAATTAACCAGTTCTGAATAAAAAAATAGGTATTTAAAACCAATTATATGACATGATTAGCATAGGATAGAACTAACATTTATCTATTTAGAATAATGTCACGTTGACATTTTCTAATGGCAACTTAATTGTTATAAATACTACTAACTTAATTTTATTAAGCATGTGAAAGACAAATTATTAATAACTAATAATAAAGGATAAAACGTGAAATGGTAAAATGTATAACAAGGAACGAAAATGACATTTTTCGCACGCAGTGGAACTAATGTAAAAAATGATTTTCGCACGTGTTGAATAAAAGTATTAATAATGAATAAAATGGAAATAAAAAAAGTAAGATCCTTCTGGGATTTGAACTCCAGACTTATGCGTGTCAAGTCAAAATAGGATCACTACACCAAATATAGCATGCGCAAAATTCTCTTTTCTGTAATAATAATAATAATAATAATCTTTATTAATCCTTTGGACATTTTACATGTAGATAGGACATTAGGACAAGTCAATAATACAACAATTACACAAACTGAGTCCACAAAAAGTATAAATTGAAGAATAAATAATCGTACTTTATGCTAGTGTGTTTGAGAAATAATCACTCACAGCATAGTAGGCTTTTTCTAAAAGAAATCTTTTTATATTAATTTTAAAAACATTGTCATTCATTGATTTATAATGCTGTGGTAAGTGATTATAAAGCTTTATTCCCATATACAATGAAGCCTTCTCAAATCTCTTAGTCTTATGTTTGGGAATACATAACATTCCACTATGTCTGGTAGGGTAATCATGGTAACTGCCATTTGTAACTACATCATGTAAGTGTGTTTTTATGTACAATAGGTTTTATATATATAGATACATGGAAAAGTGAACAACTTATTATGAAATATGGTCTACATGATTCCCTGGCCGAGATCATAAAAATTTTGCGTATTATTCGCTTTAAGGATTCTTTGACTTTCATAAGCGTTACCGAAGAACACCACAACACCACGTTGTAGCTTAGACGACTGTATACTAGGCTATAATATACACTAAGAATGGCAGAAAGTGGCAAAGAATAGTTATTAAGTGTGTTTTTATTAATTTTCTAAGCAACTAATTTTGATGCAAACGCTAGTGGGATAGACGGAGGAGCTATCCTCCTTTTTCCCCACTCCCATGCAAAAGCTCTTGTAAATAAATGGATACGTAAAGAGATAATTATATATTGAAAGATACAAAAAGAGGAAGAAGTATAAATTATCTTATTGCCTATAATTTTAAGTTTTTACGACCGAACACTCAATCCAATCCTGTCAAATTATATAATTGCTTCCTGTGTTGCATTGTTGCACTTTTCTAAAAATGCTCAAATAATTACTGTTTTCAGTAAATTAATCATTACCATGTCATTTTTATCCTTAGCTTATCATGTGACAACTCATTTCAATTTATAATTTGTTATATCCTATTGTTAACCGTTTCCTATTAATTGTAATCGTATATTCACCATCAAGGTTAACTGAATTAGATATATATAGACCATTCACGATTCACGAAAGAGTAAGCGAATGCAGGCAAATTTTGTTCTTGATAGATGACTGCTAAGATTATTTCCTCAGTATTGATAGAAAATGGAATAAACATTTTCCTTGTATAACACAAATCTCGTTGTTTTTGTTATTTTTTACTTATCTGCTTTTTTCAGTGTGAGATTTTTTGGTTAGGCAAACTTAGTTTCAAAAATAACCCTTGTCTGTTCCGTTTGGCGCAAGGGCTTATTTAATTAATCTTTATTATTTTTTCAGAAGTGTGGCAAAAACCCAATAAAACTAAAGAAAAACTAAAATTATGCCACAAATAAATAGCTTCAGACAATATATACCTGTACCTTTAAGACTAAACAACATACCTACGTATTAAGCAGGTAACTTATTAGTCTTCTTTAATATCGGGTTTATATATTGTTTCATTTTTGGTTTTACAGGGCGGCCCAACGAAAGAAATCAATCTACAAAATTCTAACAAAGCTACTAAAATTAATATGTAATGTAAATTTGAATAATAAATATAAACTAAACATCAACCTACTTAATTAGTTTTATAGTTATTGTGTGAAATTGGAGTTACAACTAAGTCACTTGCAATTTTTTTTTAATTTGAACATAACGTCACTACATATTATCTCTGTCTCCGTAGCATTTACGTGAAGATGTTAAATAGAATATTTTTCAAGTATTTTGACTCATACAAAAATGTTCAACATTTAAAATTACACCCCGTATAATTAGTAATCAAACTCTATATTATCTGAAATTTCAAAATGTTGGCTAATGATTATACGACGTGGTCACTTTTACGACACCCAGTATAGGGTTCTTGGAAACGGTAATGTGCTCATATAACGTGACTAAAATTAAGAAAAAATTGTGTATTTTTATGACTTTTAATGTTCTGCAAAGTAATATATTTTGCGTATTTGCTGCAATTGCGGCAGGAAACTGAAAAAGTACATTTTCATTCTGTATACATCTCTGTGCGTTGTAAAAGTGACTACCCTCTATAACAAAACAAATAATTATTTTGTTTTACAGTAGGTACAATCGTTTGCAATAATAATGACACTCTCCTAAAACAGTTTTTGATCTTCTGGAAGTTCTGAATAGAAATTTCATTAAATCTCTCTTGGTAAGTGAAACAACTAATAACTAATCTTAAAAATTTATAGCATATTTCAATATGAATACGTTAGAAGTTCAAAATAAATCGCAAAATTCATTTTAGTGAGTGTCATTAATATTGCAAACGATAGTACCTACATAAAATTAATTTTTTAGAAACCAAAACATTCTATTTAATTAATAATTCTGTCACAATAAATACATATTTTTAGTTACTTTTTTTCTAAGTTCATGCAAAAAACAAAACTTTATTGAACTATATTTAGTGGAAAAAGTGGTTCTTTATTGCGCTAGTGCAATAAAATGTTTATTGCATTCATCTGTCATTCTACTACAGCGTTTTGTCATCATGACAAACATAAACGTTCAAATCGACGTCATACTTTCCTAGACTTATAGTGTCATCTAAATAAAACATTTTTTGGTTTTTGCATGAACGTAGAAAATAGTTATTTATGCAACAAGTGCAAAAAGTAAGCGTTTATTGCACGCGACGTGAAGTTGTCCTACGGCACGTCGAGTGCAATAAGCACTTTTTGTACGAGTTGCATACAATATTTTTTCTACGTTCATGCAAAAACCAAAAAATGTTATTTAGATGACACTAAGTCTAGAAAAATGTGACGTCAATTTGAAGGTTTATGTTTGTCATGATGACAAAACGCTGCAGTAGAGTGACATATGAGTGCAATAAACATTTTATTGCACTCATTTGAGTGGTTCTTTATTGCTCTAGAGCAATAAAGAACCACTTTTTCCACTAAATATAGTTCAATAAAGTATTGTTTTTTGCATGAACGTAGAAAAAATATTGTATGCAAGTCGTACAAAAAGTGCTATTGCACTCGACGTGTTGTCCTACAATAAACACTTACTTTTTGTACTTGTTGCATTAATAACTATTAGTACCTATCTACATTATTTGAAAAATCTTTCTGCTATGGTAACGACTTTGTTTAGACCTTACCACTGTAATTTTATCTCTCATTTTAGCACTTATCAATTGGTGTATGAGAATCACTATCACTAATTAAATCTACCAATGGTAGGTGGTTAGACGAATATGCTTTGTTGTGAATTTTAAAAATAGTTAGCTTTTGCTAATCTGCTTTGACTTTTTAATTTACATAAAATGACTAAATTAATAGTGTTTCTTAGGTAAAGAAATCTTGCAAAATAAAATACGTAGAACAAAAGTAATAGCAAAAATAAAATTATTGATGTTTTGTTTATCCTTTTACCATTTAAATTCTCATAAAATAATATAGTTCAGAATCATTTAAGTTTATGTTATAACAATATTTACATCTATAGTTGAATTTAAAAAATACGTATTTTGAAAGATTTTTGTACCTAAAAATTTGTTGGTTAAACCGCTTTCAGCCGTTATATATTCGTTTTATTTCGGTACCTTTGAATATTCGCCACTGAAATGAAATAACATTGCTGTTATTTGCCTAAACTCTATATTATTCAGTTCTAAAATGACTTGCATTTGAGAAAACACTATTTCAAGATTACAGAAAAATCCTTGCGCGAGTTCGAAGTGGACGAGTATCGATCGAGGAGCTGGTAGAGGAGGCAATGACGTCACGCTTTGCGATCCAGAGCGAGCGTTTAATTACAATTTGACCTCGTACATTTCGAAAACTACTTACCAGATCGACTTCAGATTTTCTGGGTTGACCATATATCACAAGTGCTTCATAAAAATTAGGCAAATAGTGTAATTTGAAATTTCATCAAATTATCATATTTAGATTAATTTTCACAAACGGCCTCCCTGTGCCTTAATACACTTATTGATAGTTATTCTCTCTTATACTGTCATTTATTTAGTTAACATCATGTTCAGAATACAATTAGGAAAAAACGGAGAAAAGGTAGCTACATATTTTTATAAGAGAATATTTTTGGATTTAGACGACAAACGAGATATTATTTTGTGTTACACCCTATATAATTACCAAAAAAAATATGCTCATCATAAAAAATTATTAGACGGTCTAACTAATTAACGATTCGATTTCCCTTTTCAATGGAATATTACCGATACCAATACATCCATTATCCCTTTCCGGAATTATTCACAGCCTGCAAATAAATGTTATTGCTTATTGTTATATTTTTTCTCTTTTAGTTACTCATCATTACCATTGCAATTTTCATTCTTATTGCTCATTACCAACAACATCACGACGAATTACGCAATTTATTGTCGCAAATTCAATGTCAATTTGCGAACGATTTTAATAATAGGTAAACCGGAAAGAGGTACCAGCATTTCCAAGTAAATCATTGATAATGCAGTGATTTATCCCAAATAATTATATAACCATTCACGGTCAGGGAAACATGCGCGAAAAAACGGCGCATCCTTTTCACTTTCATATAAAAGTGACGTTTCTGTTAAATAGCTTTATTAATTAAGTAACATATAGCTCCGGGACAAGTTGTAGCTGAATTCGGTGCCAAAATGGCGACAAAACTAATTTTTGTGGTGGGTCTCCTAGTGATTTCTTTAGTCGCCGTTTTAGGGGTAAGAACTTTTTTTAATTTTTTGTTCGCATGGTATTTATGATTCACATTCAGTGTTATTTCTCAAATAATTATTTCTAATAACTACACAAATTATATTTCAATATTAATTTATAGTAGATTTAAATAGGTATTAAATTTTGGGTAAAAATAGAATTGATTAAATTAGTTGGTTTGTGATTTGTTTTTTATAAATAGTTCTTCCATAATATGATTATAACTTAAATTTGTTTAATTATTAACTAGAAACTTAAACTTAGTGTGACGAAAATATGATGACGGATTAAAAAATTAGAACTATATTGTACTAAAAACGTTAGCATGTTACTATAAGCTTATAAAATTTCAGGCACCGAAGGCACTCAAAGAGGAAGAACTTCAAAAAAGTGTCGTAGAATTTCTTAAGCAAGATAAGGAATTTATAGCAGAATTTGAAAAGATGAGATCGTTAGGTAAGTTTGTTTAGTAAAAAATATACTAAAACTCTGCAAAGCTTAATTAGTTTTAGATACATAGAAATAATATTTCAGCCTTAAATTTATAATACATCATCAGTATTGAGTATTATAAGCATAAATGTTGTACAGGGTGTCTCAAACTCGAGGGTAAGCTCCATTTTCAATCAAAAGCAGTGGCGTATGGAGTAGCTTGGACTAATCTAGACGTGGGCGAAGTCGCACCAGCGAGGCTGAAATAGTTTCATATAATCGGGATATTAAAAAAAATTAAATTTTACAAAAAAATTTTAAATGCTGTATCTTAAAACAAAAGGCGATCGGACATTAGTGTATATAACTTTTTTATTATTTTTTCGTCCTCTATCGTGTGATTTTCCAATGTCACCCTGTATATTTTCAAGAAAATAATGGTGAAAAATCAGAAAGTTTGTTCATAAAATTTCATAATTATGAGGAGTTTAAATGCTAAAAATAAATATTTTTTGTAACCTCTTCAATACTGAAAAATACGTCGATAAGAGAGCACATGTATCAGGGTGTGCAAATTAATTATAGTACGTGTGGTAAAGCTTATTTTTAGTAAGGTCTTTTAGGGTGATATTCGTACTATTTAGAGTTCATGGCGTTCGGTTTTAAATCACCCCCAAGGGGGCCTCGCGCGAGGCCCCTTTAAGTGCGAGGCCGTGGGCGAGGGGCCGCTTCGCCCACGCCTAGCTACGCCACTGATCAAAAGTATTATCTTTGGGATTTGACAGAAACGACTAATGACGTCATCAGTTACCTACATTTTTCCAGAAACATTGAAACATTGATTGAAAATGGAGATTACTTCATCCCATTTAACACCACGTGTCCCAAGTTTTATTTAAATTTTTTGTATCCTCACAGTAGGCCCATACTATCGAGTTTGAGACACCCTAGGTACTTTTACCGACTGCAAGCAAATGACATAAAGAAAAATATATTTTCAGGGAATAGTGAAAGCTTGCCTCCAAGAAACAGGCGGCAAACTGAACTAGAGGACAATATTCCCGACAGCGCGGACCAGGAACCAGGTTTTTTTGACCGAGCAGCTAAATTTATAGTAGACCTTTTGCAGCGATTTCTCAAATGGATTAATACGGACTCTAATTAGTGAAGGGGTAAAAAGTGTAGCTGTCTGGATATTCGGATAGATACAGTACTTTAGTATATTACCCTTAAGCATAATATTGTAATTTCTAGTAATATTTTCAATATTACATTATTGTGAATTACACAGGTCTACAAAACTTAATGACTATTTAAGGCTGTAATGTTCGCAATTTTACAAAGCCGTTTTTAGTCCACGCGCTTTCATATTTCTCCTCAATGGAAATTCGTATTAAGATGGAGCAAGTTTTAATCAACTAATAAAAGTCTATTTTACTAGACAGCAGAGCCATATTTTCAAAAAAAAAGTAGATCTGAACAATATTTCGGTCGCAATATTGCCCACATTTAGTACTGCGATGAGACGTTGTTAGGCACTATTATAAAAAAAGAAAGCTGTAGGCTAGTAAAACAAGTCTTCATATAACAGACAATTGCCTCAGATTTTAATTTTTTGCATTTATATTCATGAAATCTGTCCGCCAAGAAGACATGTTTTGCTAAATTTCTGCATACAATTGCCTAACTTACAGGGGCACAAAGTTAAATTTGCCGTTGAAGGTGCTGATGGGCGGAGCCTGATAAAAGCTACACTGTTTGGCCGAATATTATACCCTTAATATTCCGTGGAACTTTATATTGATTTCTGAAGGAAATTTGATTGTCAATTCAAATTTGGCCTCAGATTGATGTTGTCACTTCAAGACTTTAAACCAATTTATCCTGAACTGAAGAAATGTTTATTGTTTTTGGACATTTTTGAAGTTTACTGCTGGTTGCAGAGGATTTTAGCAACATAAACTAGTCGAAGTACAGGAAACTACCTACAATTTCTGCCTTCCAATTTCCGTTTTGAAGCGTTCAAATTGGATTTATTTCATTTAGATTCGGCAGACTGAAGTTTGCACTTGCATATATAGTGCAAACATCAATCTACTGTATCTGAGTATAAAATTATCCTGTTTGAACGTTTCAAAACATAAATTTGGACCAGAATCGTATGTTGCGATACTTTTATTAATTTTTATCTATAAAATATTGTTTCCAAGCAGCAGTGGACTCCAAATATATATAATACTAAAACTTGAGCTTAGGTTAGAATATATAAAAAATACTGCCGTGAAGGCGCCAATCTTGTCAATCATTATTTTGAGGTTAAATTTATATTCAGCACTTTTTTGTGATAAACAATCTTATAGACCTGTGTTATTTACAGAACTGAAGAAACCACTCAATTTAGAATGAAATGTTTTATTATTTGTAAAATTAAATTTTAATGCAAAATAAAAATATCAATAATAAGTTCTAATTGTTTTTTTTTATATATATATTTAGGTATTAATAATATTGTGTGAAACTAACTAACTACTCTGTGCACTAAAGCCCCAACCAGCGTTGAATTACACCCACAATATCTACCCATATATTCTTTATTATTAGCTTTTGTAACATTTTTTACTGTGTTAGAAAGGTATTTTAAGCTAATATAAATCAAATCTCCTACAATTCCTATCAATGAAGTCATATATGTATGCTCTCTGATACCAAACATCTAGGTATGCTAATGAACAAGATTTGATTTATATTAGCGCTTAAAATACCTTTCTAATACAGTAAAAAATAAGCTCTAACACTAATTTCCAAATGCAACAATCAGCGTATTAAAAAAACTGTGAAAATCCATATAGATGGATATACGGCAATGTAATGGTTTAGAGTAATGTATCCAAAAATTTTGTAATTATTCTCAGGTGCCGGAATATTTTTTTAAGCTTTAACACCCTCGAACTCCTCGGAGATTTTAGGAAAAACATTACATAAAGAACTGTCATTATTTTTCAACGTTTTCTGTATATGCTAACGAGATGTGTCTGTTGTTTCTTGTTACACCCTATATGTGTATGTACAAATAATTATTGTGAAGAAAACTCAGATAGTAGATACCTATTTATAAGAAAAGTCCATTCCATAATAATTGATACACATAAAGTAGTAATAATAAAGAAAACAATGCGAATTGTTTACAATTTTATAGGTACCTGATGATGTGCAATAAAATTTATACTAAATATATTGTTTCATAATTTTAAATAAAATATTCTAAATCTGACGCCGACCTATTTATATATTTTATATTTAACAATGTTTTCTGACCATTACATAAAAAATAGAAATAGCATTTGAAGTAACCTTATTTGAAATCTCTATCTATATGGTATACTTCACCGGAAATCTAAATCCTAAATACCATAATTATCCCATAAATCATGGTATAGTTGCTTATTAAATACTAACAAGGCTGCATAATGTTTGATCACATTATAGAATATTGTTATAATGTTTCAATTTGTACTTACGAGTTTTTCATGTCGGTAAGATGTGCTACCTTGTGCTTTTACTTAGTTTATTTTTCCTTGTAAGAAACTTCCTAATTGTGAAAGTAAAATTAGAATAGTTTATAATCTATACATTTTTAGAGTGTTAAGGGATGTGAACGCTCTCTGGAAGTAAGAGGTGTGGAAGATTATTGTTGGACAAAAAACGTGGAAGTAATCGATAGATTACAATATACTGGAAAGAGTATTTTAAATTTTGCGAAGAAAAAATTTGGAATGGAAGTCGAAACGGGTGATGAACCGCAAAGGGTAGGTGACATATCAAAAAAATTAATAACAAAAACAGTGGCGTGTCTTGACTATTTGAAAGAAGGAAGCTGTTATAAAAATGAAGCTAAAATATTTACTGCTTCCTTTTACTTGCTAAGTATACATTTTGTCAAAAAATGTATAGCATTTAAAATCAATAGCTTTGTCTAAAATGAAAAAATAATATGAATCCTTCCTATAACATTTTCCCCTAAAACTATTTATTAATGATACAAAGAGTTTCAAATATTGTGAAATAATTTTAATATTTTATTAAGTACGTAAAATAAAACTTCATAATTATGCCATTATACCTGATACTTTACTTAAAGAAAACATAAGCATGTCCCCATGTCATTTCATAAGATAACAATGATTAAAAAATCAAAGGATCTAGGGAGAAAGATACCCTATGAAATTTCACGAAAAATACCTTTTTCAAAATTTCAACATTTAATTCACCATTGACGCAGTGTCTTTAGCCTGACATTTGGTTTTACATCAAAATATATTATATAGGGTCCGATGCTTAAAACTCCCCAGGCCTTTTTTGCCGTTATTTTTTAAGAAACCTTTAGCGATCAAGGTATCATTTTGTAGGTCTGTTATGTTATTTTTCCGTGATATTTTTTCCTTTAACGCACCGTATAAAATACATTATGTTATCGAATAAGCCATGAAAAGAGCTTTAATTTGATATACGATACAGTGGCGTAGCTAGGCGTGGGCAAAGCGGTCCCTCGCCCACAGCCTCGCACTTAAAGGGGCCTCGCGCATCTCCCTTTGGGAGTGATTTAAAACCCTGTACCATGAACTCTAAATAGTACGAATAGCACCCTAAAAGACCTTACTAAGAATGAGCTTTACCGAGGCTTTACCACACGTACTATAATTAATTTGCACACCCTCTGCTGGGCGTGATCTATTCTCGACATACTTTTTAGTACTGAAGAAGTTACAAAAAATAATTATTTTTAGCATTTAAACACCTCATAATTATGAAATTTTCTGATCATCCTGACTTCACTAACTTTAACTAGTTTCATCATAAATGAATAATTTTGTGAACAAACTTTCTGATTTTTCACCATTCTTTTGTTTTCAAGATAAAAATTGTTTGTAAAATTTAATTTTTTTTAATTTCTTCGATTGTATGAAAATATTTGCACCAAAATTGATGCACACTGTGACCTTGCATGTAGCTATTATGTGCCACAATATTCAGTTCATTCAGCATCTAATGGCGGAAGAAAAGGGTCTCGCTGATGCGACTTCGCCCACGCCTAGGTTAGTCCACGCTACGCCACTGATACGATACGATAGCTTTTGGGGCATTCCACGCCAACTCAGCAGTCGATCCCACATCACCCTCTCAGATCTGGCTCAAAATTGGTACATCGATTGGTACTGTCGAAAAAAGGATATTCCCAAATTTTCAGCCCCTAAGACCGCTTCCTGTCACCAGGGGCCCATAGTGAAGTTTTCGACCATCATTTCACCTCCAGGGGTCTGAAATCGGTTTTTCGTGTACTGACGCGGCATTTTGGTCTAAAAAAATGATCAAAAATACATAGGAGATGCCAAATTTCCCGTAGAACACGATGCCACCATCCGTTTTTCGATATCTAGCAAGGGGAGCCCGGAGAACGCGAAAAACCGCGCTTTGGTAAAAAATCTGATATCTCAAATACGGTCGCTTCAAACTGGCTGAAAATTTACCAAAAGACTCTACAATTATTGCTCTTTCGAGTGTTCATACGCGCGTGGTGATCATTATATGTAAAAAAAAAGTTACACGCGTTTTACGGGTTTTATATGGGATTTTCTGTAATTTTTTCATTATAACCGCTCCACTGGCCCTATCCAGTTGGGTAATAATTGGATTTTTCTCTCCAAGCGTCTCTTTTGTCCCCCTGTCTTTACAATCACAGAAATTTCTCTCTCCAGCCAGTATTAGAGAAAACATTATTTATTCAATGATTTATTTCACAATATTTCGTAAATTTTTTGATTTTTGAGCAAATTTACATTTTCTGCAGCTTACGTCTATTATTTGTAAAAATATGAATATAATAAAATATAACGAATGAAAATCGCAGTAAGAAACAAGAAAACCCACATTGCAATCATTGTTGACACTATACATCTCGATATTATTTTCACTATTTTACACATAATGTCCTTATACATGAATCAGCATTCTATCTAATTGCACGATTTTTGCCAACGTGGCTTGCCCAACTTGAAGTCTATTTTGGTTTCTAAGGAGGAACTAACTCAAGAGCGGACCACAACTCAAATGAATGCCCAGACTATCCCTGGTACAAGAGGATATCATCATTTTGTTCCTGTTACTGAACAAGTTGTTGTATGCAAAATCACGAGTTTTCATCGGGAACATTCAATCAGATTCGACCTTCTGAATAAAAATTTCTTTGACTGGGCAGAGGATATGTTTGTAACTTTCGTTATCAATAATAATTGGTCAGTTGGGTATATAGTCGAAATTTCAGAGAATGAGTTACTGCTGAGATCTCATTGCTGAGATCTCATTGCTGAAAATGATAAAGAAAAATATATATGAATGGTCAGAGAGATACCATACTATCTATACCCTTCACTGATATATTAACTCAGATTGTAGTTATTGAAAAAGCAGGTGAATTCACCATAAAACTGGGCCACACAATTAGCAAATTCAAAAAATATAAGGATCAAGGTACTTCGATAAATTAGATAGAATGCTGATTCATGTATCACATTATCTGTAAAATAGTGAAAATAATATCGAGATGTATAGTGTCAACAATGATTGTAACGTGGGTTGTCTTGTTTCTTACTGCGATTTTCATTCGTTATATTATATTATATTCATATTTTTTACAAATAATAGAAGTAAGCTGCAGAAAATGTAAATTTGCTCAAAAATCAAAAAATTGTGAAATAAATCATTAAATAAATAATGTTTTCTCTAATACTGGCTGGGGAGAGAAATTTCTGTGTTTGTAAAGACAGGGGGACAAAAGAGACGCTTGGTGAGAGAAAAAAATCCAATTATTACCCAACTGGATAGGGCCAGTGGAGCGAGTATAATGAAAAAAATACAGAAAATCCCATATAAAACCCGTAAAACGCGTGTAACTTTTTTACAAATAATGATCACCAATAGCGTATGAACATTCGAAAGAGCAATAATCGAAGAGCCTTTTGGTAAATTTTCAGACAGTTTGAAGCGACCGTATTTGAGATATCAGATTTTTTTACAGAAGCGCGGTTTTTCGCGTTTTCCGGGCTCCCCTTGCTACATATCGGAAAACGGATGGTGGCATCGTGTTCTACGGGAAATTTGGCATCTCCTATGTATTTTTGATCATTTTTTTAGACCAAAATGCCGCGTCAGTACACGAAAACCGATTTCAGACCCCTGAAGTGAAATGATGGTCGAAAACTTCCTATGGGCCCCTGATGACAGGAAGCGGTCTTAGGGGCTGAAAATTTGGGAATATCCTTTTTCGATAGTACTAATCAATGTACCAATTTTGAACCAGATCTGAGAGGGTGATGTGTGATCGACTGCTGAGTTGGCGTGGAATGCCCTTTGTTACTGTAGTTTTGTAAAAATGATCAAATCATGTTTAACTTTCGAAATGCAATGGCATGCAAACAAAATACTATCGAGACATACTCGTATATGGCTTCTGAGTTTTCTAATTAAAGAATACGTTGTTATATGAGAACTACCAATTTTATTTTAAAAATGGATACAAACAGCATTAAACAGAATTTATTTACTTTTTTAAATCATAAATTCTCTTCGAAGTTTTCCTCATTATGAGCAATGCAAATTTTTTAACGTATTATTAATATTTCTATAGTTACTACATTTTCTAGAACATTATCACGGATAGCAGCACATCCGGCTGCATGTAACTTTTCAATGGACTATATTCTGATTTGTGATATAAGTAATCGGCACGTGTGGACGGCCACCCCCAAAATTTGGCCGCCCCGTGCAGCTGCACAGTTCGCACCCCCGCCAGGATCGGCCCTGACTGAACTTAGAAGGTCTTGATCATCAGACCTACAAAATTATACCTTGTTCGCTAAGGTACTAAAAAGTAACGAGGATATAAACCTGACCTGTATAGCCTTTTATTGTGATTGTGTATTAAGTTAGATCAAAATAGTTATTTATGCAACAAGTACAAAAAGTAAGTGTTTATTGCACGCAACGTGAAATTGTCCAACGAGGCCGTCAGGCAAGTTGCATACAATATTTTTTCTACGTTCATGCAAAAACCAAAAAATGATATTTAGATGACACTATAAGTCTAGGAAAATGTGACGTCGATTTGAACGTTTACGTTTGTCATGATGACAAAATGCTGTAGTAGAATGACAGATGAATGCAATAAACATTTTATTGCACTAGTGCAATAAAGAACCGCTTTTTCCACTAAATATAGTTCAATAAAGTTTTGTTTTTTGCATGAACGTAGAAAAAATATATTTTTTATGTACCTAGGTATTTATTTGTTTAGTAAATATAAGAAATTAACATTTTTTTTAAATTGGCTGTAAGTCAGAAAATGGCCACCACCAGCTTATAAATATTTTTGTTACAATTTAATATTTTTCAGTGTGATTATTACAACTGCATATTCCAAGAGCTGAAAATGGTAAGGACGGGAATTATAGAAATAGAATGTAAAACATTTAGCCAAACTGTAATGACATTCTGCATTTTACGTCATAAGTAAAAACGAAAACAATTTTTACAAATGTATACCCGAAAAGAAATCATGTTCCAACTATTATAATTAAAAAGGATATTATACTTAGATAGCTACTTTATTTTGATGCTCTGTGTCTCGAAAAAGAATCACTTCCTGATTTCGGGCTATAACTTTTTCGACCATTAAAGTTTGGGCTAAGCTAACATTATAGGTGCGCCCTGTATATTCACACGATTTATTTTGTGAATTGACTTTTAGCTAAGTGCTGGATATCCTTCTGAGGAAAAAATTACGACTTGGATAAAGAATAATGTCATATACAATCATGCAATGATTTTATTATTTCGTGTTGATACCTGCAGTGCTGCACTGTCAAAAAGTATTGGTAGGTAATAATTATTTTAATATTTTTGGATTGAAGTGTGATCCTATGGATAACGATGAGGCATTTTAAACTATTTTTTTGATTATCTGTAAATCTATATCTATAATATACAAACTGTAATAAAAAAGCAGGTGTCAGTCAGCAGGTGCCACTTTTTTTTTGGTTGTGAAACTGAAATAGGGGCGGCATTTAACCCTCAACCCCTTCCAAGAATACATTTTAAATACGCTGCTGACTTATTACCTATTACCTATATACAAAAATGCCTTCTTAAATAAAAACAGACATAAAATTCCATATAAATGCATTTAAAGTATCGATAAATTAGCTACAAACTGTTCCTTGAGCGTTTCTTAGTAGTTTTATAGACATTCAAAAATCAAATTTATGCCAAAAAAAAAATTTGAAAAAAAATATGTGTGATAAAATATTGGGGGAAATTACCCATGAGTGCACGTCAGAAAAAATGGGGTGGACATAGCACCTTCTTTGCCCCAGTTTCTACGTTTGTCTTTTAGGCGTCGCCAATAATATCCTGGAGGATTTGGTTAACCACAAGAAGTATCTATATTAAATTTCAAACTGATACGTGAAAATTTGGCAAGTTATTGCAAAAAAATAACCTCGACTTTAACACCCTGTATCTATTAAGGGACACGTTTTTGTATATAGATAAAGTAAGAATAAATCGTATTTCATGTTTTGTTGTAAAACTGAGTACTTAATAGGATGACATATTTTTGTTACAGCCTATGTAAAAGGTGTTTACAATTATTGATTCCTATACAGTGTGTTCTGAAGTAGGGAGCAAATTTTTCCAGTCTTTACTTTTTCTTCGTATATAACATGGTTCCAAAATTCTTCCTAAAGTTATAGCCACTTATAAAGGGGCCACTCTGATGATAGTTTTTTCTAAATAATTTCAAAACCAATCTAATAAATTTATGAAATTTGTTAATTGACTCCTACCTGTTCAGTTTGCCACTGTAAACTGAAAAATATTAATCAGCGTGGGGTATACCTAACCGCAAGTTATTTAAAAATGTACATAGAAATTTGATCACATGGAAAGTTTTGGACATACCCGTGAGCAAGGGAGATCTCGGTGTCCAGACCTAAATCCTATAGATTACTTTCTACTGTGGAATGAGACTAAAATTTTCGCTACAGAAATAAATATTTTTTTTCTCTATTGTAATTTGTATCGAAAAATTGCAATAGAGGATTCATTTAGCAGCGAATCAAATCAGACGTAATTCTTAAATATTTTCGAGCAATTCGATGTCGAGAGAAAATGTAGGTATTCAGCAAAATGGAAGTATTTTTGAGGAGCATTTACTATAAAAATTACTGATAAAATAGAGATAAGCAAGTACAATAATTTTAAATTTGATTTAGGTACTATCATTTGCAATAATAATGACACTACCTCTCAATCAGTTTTTAACCAACTGGAAGTTTTAAGTAGAAATTTCATTGGATCTATATTGATAAATGGAACAACTAAGTACTAATGTTGAATGTAGATTTCATTATCAATACGTTAGCAGTTTGAAATAAATAGCCAAATTCATTTTAAAGTGTGTCATTAATATTGAAAACGATTGTACTTACTTTCCTGAAGAAATATTGCTCTCTCATTTTAATAAGTTTTTATTATTTATGAATTAACCTTAGAAAAAGTATAACTGCAAATATTTGTTTGACTTTAATTAAAAAAAGCATGTGAAAAAAAAACTTACATTTACAAAAATGAATTATCAAAAATATTTTTAGATTCAAATACATTTTTTTCTGTGGAAATTCTGGAGGAAACAACCCCCCGAAACGGTAATATAGTATATCAAGTCAAGTTAAGAAAACTAAAAAAAACACTTTTCAGATGAATTTGGCAAGCCCTTACAACTTCAAAGTAAATGTGAAATTGTCGCCCAGTATATGAAATGTATGTCTACAGTGGAAAATGATGAGGTAAGTATAAAATAAATTGCAAAACTGGTATATACTCGCGGCAAGAATTCTTACGTCACAGTTGACGTTACACAATTGTTTTTATTGTCAATATAATTTTCCATATTTAGTCAGGTTAAAAACAGTTATTTTTTGCAATTTAGTGCAACATTTAATCTAGTATATACTTTTATTACTCTTAGTTGCAGTTTCATTTGTTCGTATGACGTCAATGGTATGAAGTATGTTGTTTGAATTTTTGCCGCAACTATAATATTACAATTAATCTAATTCGACGTGTACAGCGTAAAACGACGTAAGCGCCATTGGGAAAAATGTTGAGCAATCGAGAAAAACCATCATTCTTAGAAAAATATTGTTTATGGCGATTTTTCCTTAATATTTTCGTATTAACAAAACAGGTTAATTCACTTAAAATTCCCTCAGGTTACAGGGTAACAAAAAAATGTAGGTAGTGATAGTTTATAAAAGTCAACTTTCGTCAATTTTCTATGCAGACACCACCGTCATCCAACAGACATCGGCATCGCAATTCTCATTTTTTTTGGCAAGAATTCCAAGTACCTTCGCAACTGTTTGTCTAAACGAAAAATTATATTCCCCAAAAAAGGTTTAGAAACCAACAACCTTTCTAAATATCCTGTAAACAGCTTTATACAGGGTGCCTGGAACTGATGCGTCAATATTCTGGGAGGTGATTTACACGAAAAATGAATGTTACAAATCCCTATAACATTTTTTCGAAAACTCAAAATTAGCGGAGACACAAGCCGTAATCTTTTTGATTATAGATTTCTTCTAATAATTTTTTGTGTGAATATTTTTATACTCGTAAATTTGAACAGGACGTAAGTAAAAATTGTCAAAATATCTACTAAAAAGATCCTCTTGTTGTCACGTTAAAATTAGCCATTTTCGAGAAAAAACGACTTTAGTGTGTTAAATAAACAGCCACTAACCCCGTTAATTTTGTTTTCAAAAAAATATTATAGGGCTTTGTGGCATTTCTTCCTTTAATTTTCCAGTTCAATACATTTTTCTCTTTTAAATCTATTGCCACTGCCTTTCTCCGTATCTTACTCGGTCTACCTCTTTCTTCTTATGCTTAGGTTCTCCCTACTATTTTTTTACTGTCCTTTCATTTACCATTCGTTCTTGATGCTCTAACCACTGCACCCTTCTGGATTTTACATCAATTTCTATTCTTCATCTATTTTTGGTGCCTGCCTGCTGGTACATTCCATATATTTCTGCATTATTTCTCCTTACATAGCCCTCCTTCGTCTTCTTTCCCTTTAGGATTGTTCTTAAAATTTTCCTTTCCTTTAGTTTTTACTGTTTCATGAATGGTGTTTAGTTTAGTATAAAAATATCAATTTCTACAAAAATGTTGCTGAAGTCGTTTTGCCTTGTACACATCGAATCGAAATAGGAATATGCTTTTAAACATTTAAATTTATGAACCATTTCACTGTAATAATTTGAATTTAAAATCTATATCTTTTATTTTTTAGTGTTCGGTATTTCAATACCCCTAAAGAAGTCTCATTGGAAAAATTATTTCTTCAGTAGTTCTGGAGTCATTTTCCAAAATTATGATATTCAGTAATCCACTAAGTGCTTAGATACAATACCTTTTTTAATAGGTAGATAGAAAATAGAATTTATTTTTTATTAGTTAAACCTTGTTCTTAGGTCTGTAAAATTTTAGTTACATAAGTATACTGTACACACCAATGACGTCGAATTAATGCTTCAACTTTTCTTTTAAATGTAAATTGGCTGTAGTGAGATGTTATTTTCCATTTGTGTTTTATTTCTTACTTGACCTGTAGTTTGATGTTTAAATATTTCTTTCCTGTCCTTATTAGACTTGTTTATGTATTGCTAATAAATAACTATTTCCTATTACATTACATTGTTATAGTAACTAACTTATGTTATTAGCAGATCTCGGCCCATTTGGAATAGTAAACTGAGCTATTCATTTCATAAATTTAATTTTTCAGTATTGATACCAACACAGTATTTCACAATTTTTTCAAAATATATTACAGAAAATAAATATGTTCATATTTTGGAGTCAAATTTTTATTGGATGTCTCCTACAATATTTGCTATAATCAGTGTTTAAACAAATTTCAGCTATGCTTTTCAAAGCAACAACTTTAACACATCTCAAAAATTCAACGTCATATCCCCACATTTTTCCAAGAGAAACTCATCCTCTAATTTTTTTTTAAGTATATGTATATTAATGTATTTAAATTATACAATTTTATTGAATTTCATCGAAACGATTAAAAAGTTAATATAAACGTTTAAATCCATATGACGCATTGACAAATCCATCAGATTTTTTACTTACAATGCCATCTATAAAGTACAATATTCTTTAAATATTCCACCTCGTGAGTTTATTAAAAATTGCATATAACCATCGAGTTTACTTTGCATATTTTCCTACTAAAGTGATTTCAGTGCATTTAACAGGAATGGTAAATGAAACTAAATATTCTTTGTATTTATAAACACTTAAATATATTTTATGGAAATGATGTTAAATACATAAAACTTTTGTAATCGACCCCCTTTGTATCGCAACACAGAGATCCATGCACTCATCGGAATTACTGCAAGAAAAATACCAGAATTAGTCTTTCTGCGAAAAACTTAAAAAAAAGTACTAGTTAGTAAAAACAAAATAAACACACTACAGCATAACTCTTGCTATAGTGAAAACTTTTCTCAATATAAAAAGGGATTACATGTAAAAAAAAAACAAGTATAAGCCATGATAAGGAAATTAAAAAGGTAGGTAAAACAAAAATGTCTAGAAAAAGATTATATCGAAGAAAAATATTATTATTAAATATTGAAATTTACCAAGAGCAATAGTTAAAAAATAAGTCATGTAGGAAGATTACATCAAACATTTTCTATACAATTTTTACTATTATACTCTTGGTAAATTAATTAATGGCGGTTGGTGAAAATTTAACATCTCTATTTTTAAAATGTGGCAATGAAAAAAATATTTGATATTTATTCTATCTCTAATGAAGTCTAAACCTTGTTGTTACTTTAATATTTAATTATTTAATATATTATTTCGCGTGTTCCGCTAAGATTTTCACAGAACACCAGTGTTCCGCGGATGGGTAACACATAGCACTAATTCTATAAAAAAAGAAAAATAATAATATGGTCGAAATCTAGATTGGCTGTGGGAAGCAATCACAGTTAAATCTTTGTTAGTTCAAGAATAAACGATAAAAATTTTGTTAGAAATTGTTTATAAAATGCTAGTTGTGATCAGTAAAACTGAGATAATCTGCCTATTTTAGAACTTCAGGGAAAGTTGCCCCTTTTTCACTTTTATATTTTGCAATTTTGTAAATAATATGGTTCTACTCGTTCTTATAAATATCATTTTGATTTTCACCAACTGCTACTAAAATAAGAAGTTATTGTCTGACTGAAGTGGATATACTAAAGCTTGTGTAAATCAAAAAACAAACAAAACAACTTAAATCACAAAACCAAAACAATACCTAGAAATAGATGAATCTATTTCTTGCCACCCTGAAAACAATTAAAATAAAATCAAATTTAAATATAAACAATTTAATCTTCTATATTTTTCATTTAAATTTTAATAAATTCTGCTTTTTAAATGTAGTATTTAGTATTACTTTGTTCAATGATAAACTATATTCATTAACAAAAACATATTTAACCTGGTAAGTAGATTATTATATTATAGACACACAAAAACATGTATGTATGTGTATATTTTAATTATATTGACATATTTTCAGCACTAATACCAAAAAAGCCTATTTTTGTCTTAAAAATGAACGCAAGTAAAACAAGTGCCAAGACAAAATCTCAAAGTTCCCAAAATATTTTATATTTGCCCTAAGTTTATCCATCCAGTTTCATAGTGACAAATAAGCAGTTTGCATTTTTTTTTTCAATGATTGTCAAAATTTAAACCTAGCAAAACACATCGCTGACTTAAAATTATAAGATCCTATGTTACAATTTTGACACCAAATTATTTATACCGAGAGGCTCTCTATTTTATATAGAATCTTTCTGTCTAAATACTGTAATATTTTAATGCTAAATAAGAGTTTTATGAACAAAACACAGAGAATTTTCTTTAAAACGGTCATTTTGCTTTTTATTTTAATAAAAGTTAATTTCATTGGTAAAAATCAATTAAATGTTGACTTATCTACACTTGTCTAGACACGCGTGTCTGCCCATGTAGACAAACTATTAAGCAGTTTTTAATTTAAACAAAATATAATTTTGACTGAAAATCATATTGAGCTGACTGTACATTGACTAGTTGCAATTCAAAGCCACTGCTAAAAATCTTTACTAACCTTCTTAGCAGCAGCACCAACTTTAGTCTTTTTGGTACCCCGCACTTTCTTCATTCTGTTCTTACGCTCTTTACGTTGTTTACGAGTCTGCTGTTTCTTTTCATACAAACCATGTCGGGCCAGCCTATGTTTAGGTTCGAATTTCTTTGCAAAATCTAATGTGTCGTAAATAAGAGCAAAACCGGTAGATTTACCACCTCCAAAGTTTGTCCTAAATCCAAATACAAAGACTACATCAGGTGTAACCTAAAAAAACGTTTCATATTAATGTTATAACTATGTATAGGAGTTGTATTATTATTTACTTTATACATTTTGGCTAGTTTTTCTCTAATATCTGTTTTCTTAACAGAAGGTTGTCCTGGGTGTAAAACATCTACTACCATTTGTTTACGAGCCAACAATCTGTTGGTCATAAATTTTCTGGTTCTAATTGTAGCTGTTCCTTCAGTCTGAAACATAACGTCACTTTAATAAAAAAAATTAAATATTGGTATTTATGGTTTTGAGGTTAGGTACATCTACAGTTTGTGTATCATATAACATTAATAATGTCTTAAAGATTTAATTAGAGCATTTCAATAGAACCTAAGAAATCACATTCTCAATTTTATGTATTATTATGAAATGATTAATACGAACTACAAAATGCATCTTTTTTGCAAAATAACAGTATCTGTCAATTACCATGCTTGAATTATATTAAAATAAATATGGAATGCCACTAATTACACAAAATATAAACACAGAACTTTAAAGGGCACAATTTTGAATCGCCAATCACTATATTTTTATACAAATAAAGACGGATGATTTTACTAATTTCCGATTTATTTACGTACCATTTTGATAGGTAAAAATCCTACTCGAAAAGAACGCTAAAGCGGGAAAAGTGGCAACTTTTGAAACTACAACCATGTGCTTCCGACGTTTCCAATGGCGGATAATTTAAATTTAAAAAGCGGGTAGGCAAATGAAAATTGCAGAATTTTAAAGATAATTATTGGAAAATATAATACGAAAACTTCATATAAACAGTCGGTAAATGAATTATCAACCCTAAGAGAGCTAGAGTATTTTCAAAGGTCGCCTCTGAAGATGATTTTTGTTCAATATTGTCGAAACGTTTACTCTGCAAGCGGACATAATATGTCAGATAGATTCGTGTATCTCTTTTCCATAAAAAATTGGAATGCCTTGAAACAATTAGATATTAAGAAAATAAAATTTGTATGATTCGTCGTAATTTGCATATGTATATTATTTAAAGTTCATTTTACTCAGTTATACAAAAATGTATATGTTTTATTTTAATTTTGTTATTTATACATACTTACTGTGCGGAATCAGGTGTGGATATTAAAAAAAAATAAATTTTTTGACTCAGTTTTGAAGTTATTTCTGAACAAGAGGTCTCTGGAACTACATCGTCGGTTTGGGTTTCTTGAAGAAATTGTTCGCACATTGACAACAGCCACAGATTTTGCAATATAACTATCATTATTTTTTATTTCATAGTGTCCGTTAAATTACTATTTCCCGGAGTCATTAGCGGCCGGGAAATAGAACGTTAGTGTCTGATACCGTAATGTGTGTTGCCTAGCAACATTATTTAATATTTCTCTTAATTTTATGTAAGTTTGAATTATAATAATATACTTTATATCTACTCCTATTAATTTATATATTAATTATTCAATTGATTTTGAGCAATTAATAGTATCAATAAACAAATAGCGTGAGTTTTTATAGTGAGTTATTATAACTCACGCTGGACTTCTACAATGATAATTCGGTGTGTAAATAGTGTACGCAGTAAATTCTTGGAAATCTTTAAGCCGATAAATACGTTCCATTGGTGTAAAATGGAAAGAATTTTTAACAAGTCGAAAGGAATGAATAATTAAAAGATTTTAAATTGCCAACACCTGTCAGTAGGCGGAACTGTCAATTATTGTCATTTGATATTTTAATAAAATAATTTTGACGTTTTCAAATCAATATCTAATAATAGTCCTAAAAAAGTTGTTATAGTCGTAGATAAAGTATAGTATTCAACTTGCGGTAATGGTCATAACTCACTTGATGAATTACAGCACTCGCCTGCGTGAGTTATTTTGTAATAAGTCAATACTTGTATCAATCAACTTTAATTAATTTAATAATTTAAATTTTAATAAATTCAATATATATTTTTGGATAACAGCAATTTTTAACTAATCAAGCAAATACTTATTTAATACAAAAAAAAATTGATTAAAAATAAAACAAACATATACATATTATAGTTTATTTAAAATATACATATATATATATATATATATACAACGTACTGTTATCAAAGGCAAACATGTGTTGTATTTATTGTCAATATTCTCAGAAAGAGGGAAACCAATAAATACTAAATTAAAAAATATTTAACATTGTTAAAGTTAATTTCATAAATTCAGTTTGTAAGGTTATTTTCCCTTTAATATGGTGTGTATAAATGATAATAAAACAACTACAGTTGCAACAAGAAATCAGACAACTTACGTCATATGAACAAATGAGTTATATTTTCATTAAAATATTAAAAAAACTGCAACTGAGAATAATAAAACTATATAGGTACTACACTAAATGTTTGCACTATATATTGCAGTAAATTGCAAAAAATTTATGTTTTTAACATGACCAAATATTGAAAATTATGTTGACCACAGAAACGTTTGCGTACTGTCAGCCATGACGTAAGCCATTTAAATTCTTGTCGTAGCTAAAGTAAACTATAGACACTATAAAAGTGTCTAGTTCACTATTTACGTGTTAAAATTTCGGAAAAAATTAAAACAAAAATTAATATATTTTTTTGTTTGTTATAAAAAATATATTTTGGCTATAAAAATATATATTTTGCTATTTTAAAATCTAAAATTGTATTGAGGCACTACCATCATTTTAGTAGGTACCTCTAAATTTATCGTAATGTATTTCATTTTTAATTTGTACAAAAAATATACAGGGTACAGAATGACGATAAAAAAATCTAGGTGCAGGTTTGTTTAAAAAAATAAGAAAAAAGTTTAAATAAGCCTGGGTCTAGAAATGTCATGTTTTCGATATACAGGTTATTTAAAATTTTCTGTCTTAAATACTATACAGTCTTCATTCCTTGAAAACCGATTGAGTTATTGAGATGACATTTGATACACAACAGTGTATAGTGAAGGGCTACTTTTACGTGTATAAATTTCTCTCCTAATATATTAGCGTCAGTGGCGTTTGTGCTATTACATATTCATTTTTAGCAAAAAAAAGAAATTTTACGCCACTGATCTTTGAACAAATTGATATTGCTTTTTTACAGAAAAGTTAATTCTGCTTAAAAAGAGTCTCTCGGACTTTGTCTTCCTGACGCACCATTTTCGAGATAAAAATCATTAGAATAGACCAACTTTGGAATGCTAATTAAAAACCAAGTTAGTTTTTACTACATTTTTTTTACAAAATACATTTTATGTATGGAAAAGCAAACGGAAATTCCTATGAAGCAAAGCGTCTCTATGAAGATGCATTCCCTGACCACCAATAACCTTGTACAAACACTTTTCGAATGTTCATAGATGTTTGAGGAAAATGGAAAAAGTAACAAGGAATTTTGTATATTTGTGGAGTGCAAAGAATTGCAGGAACAATGCAAAATGTTTTGCAAGTGATGGAACAAAATTCTGCAATAAGTACAAGGTGTCTGGCAAATGAATTAGGGAATATGAACCATGTTAATGTATGGAGAATCCTCCAATCCTCCTTATCATCTGCAGAGTCAGTCAGAATGCAGCAGTATTGTCATCAGCCAAAAAAATGTAGAAGATCGGCAATTTACTTCTTTCATTTTGTTCACGGATGAAGCTTCTTTACCAGAAACGGCATTGTCACAATAAACATTCTTGGGCAGATAAAAATCCATACATTATTCATGAATCGCACCAGCAGCAGTTTTCAGTCAATGTATTTTGCAGAGAAGATTAGATAGACGAACACACCTGGATTTTCTACAGGAAAATCTACCTATCCTTCTAGAAGCTGTCCTTCTTAATGTTCTCTGTCGTTTATAGTTTATGCACGACGGAGCACCTTTTCATTTTAGTCGCAATGTAAGAGACTATTTAAATCCGTAGGATTTTTAACTTTGGGGGCATCTAATGCAAAAGTATTCTATCCACATAGCGAATGACCCTGCATAAGTGGAAAGTATTACCAATGCCTGTGAACAAAACGCTAAACACTTGGGATATTCCGAAGAATTAGAAAACAGATGAGAAGGTGATTTGGAGCATGTATTAATGCACAGGGTAGTCATTTCCAGCATTTAATTTAAATTCTAAGTTTAATACACTTTTTTTTTCTAAACAAATAAAATAAAAATAAACAATTTGGTATATGTTTAATTGCATTCTGTATGTCAAAAACGAATGTTACAAAAAGTGTTCTTCACTCTTAAGTTCTATTTTTTCTTGCTGAATTTTGACATGAAATATTAAGACTAATATTTACAGACAACAACTATTTTTTGTGTAAGTTACTGAAGATCATTTTTGTATTGTAGTGATTGAGGAAAAAGTCTAAGAAACATTTTTTAAGCAGAATTAACTTGGCTTTAACAGATTGGGTACAGTTTTTTTGCTAAAAATGAGTATTTAACGGCGCGAACACCACTGATGCTAGAATATTACGAGAGAAATTTATACATATGTAAAGTAGCCCAAATTACATTACATCTTAATATCTCGATCAGTTTTCGAGAAACGAGGACTATTTAGTATTTAAATTTGTAAGCAACCTGTATCTCACAAACAAGACATTTCTGGACCCACGTTTATATAAACTTTTTTCTTATTTCTAAACAAAAAATCTGCCCCTAGATTTTCTTAACATCATTCTCTGTAACACCCTGTATACTATAAGGTGTACAATATGGCAAAACTTATTAAAATATCTATGTAGGTACTTTATTCTTCCTTTTTCATAATTTTAAACTGTAAAAGTCTAGTCAATGAACTTTCAAAGTATGGAATTTGCTTTTTTTTGTTACGGCATGGCTCTCTTGATTTGCTTTCAAATTCTACAGCAACTCGTCGGATGACAAAAGTTAGAATTGTTAGTAGATGTTCACGATATGCGTATTTCTCTAGTTCTTCACAGAGACACTTAACAAAGTATGATCCTTTCTTTTCATTGCGGAATGCAAAATGATCTGTAAAAGATTTGAAACAATCACAAATGGTAATAAATTGATTACATATACATATAATAGAATAATTTGCAATGCAATTTCTCAAACAATTTTTTTGAAACTAATATTGTACATTTTACATTTTTATAAGATATAAAAAGCACCTTTAAATTTGACTGTACTTAAATACACTGGTTTACCTTTAGCAGTTGCATACATAATGCAAAAATCACTATGAATTGGAATAGTATATGGTAAGACATGGCCATCAGTTTCAGTATAGCATGTGGTATAGACTAATTTAATTCCTGGATCTAATTGATTACCTTGACAACATTGCATGAAGAATAATTTTGGTTTACCTAAAAATTGAAATTAATTTAATTCTATCACATAAAAAAGTATTTATTTTTGCTAAAGAAATTTAACTAACTTTAGTAAAAGATTAAATTCTAAAAAACAGTGTGACTTAGCAATAATAAAATATTATATTGATCCCACCATGAACAGGCGCAATCAATATATGGAAAAGTTACTTATTAACGTCTGGAGGGCCCACTTTTTAAAAATGTTTTCACGTTTATGCCACTTCTGGTTATACGGGAAGTCGATACCAATTTGCTTATTTTAAATGGAACACCCATTGCAGTTTTGGATTCTACATTAAATTTTAAGTAAATTTTCACTCAAAAACTTTTCTATTAGAACAAAAACAACAAATTGTTCTATAATAATTGTTGACATTAATTTTACAGTCAGATATAAATAATGGAAAATAAATGTTGATTTCCATAATTTTGCAAAAACAACCACCACTTAGCACCATCCGGAAAATTAGAAATATAGCAAAAGCTAAACAGAGACTGCATAATTTTATGAAATAAGGAGGGATATCATCAGGACCAGCATTAAACATTTCTTTTAAATTTAAAAAATTTAGAAAAACTACTCCGGACTTAATTCAATAAATGACAGTGCATCATATCTTAGCAGAAGAAAAAAAATCAGCAAATGAGTTACATGTACCGATTCCATTATCCAGGTTTTTGTTGTTATAGGACATATAGCGTTTGGCATGGTAGTTGATTTCCACTTATTATTGATAAATTTCCAAAAAAGTTTTGAATTATTTTTAATATTTCTTTGCGAATAACTAATAAATCTTGGTTAATCAATCTTTTGGTGAGTAATCGTAACTTTTTATATTTATTTAAAAAATGATTGCTATTTAATTTCTCATGTTTATTGTCAATTTTGTTCTTCCGCTTAATTACTTTTTTGGTGTTCACTGAATACCATAATAGAAAAATTGCCATGATTTACATAATAAGTTGGTATGAGTTGATCAAAGGCAGTCTTTATTAAATAAATATACAGACTGCCTGTACATCAATATTCCTTATAATAGATTTTCCCAATCAACCGGACCAAAACCATTGACCATTGATACTTTATAATTTGGTTTTATAAAGTTTGGCCTCCAAGTATTCGGATTTTGAAGAGAATTTAGAAATTTACTATGAGGTAAAGCAAGAATAAGCAGCGTGGGGTGATGATAATCAATTGCTAACAGAGGTTTGGATTCCCTGACCACACTCAGTGTTTACAGGTTGAAAGTACTAAATCTAATATAAAATTGTTATCATTACGGATGTGATTAAATCAACTGATACAAATTTAAGAAGCTAAAACTATCACATATTTAAGCGTCATGTACGGAGTTCTACAGAGTCTTCATAAATGATTACAAGCCACGTGACCAGAACTGTGATTCTCGAAGAGCAACTCGTATGTGAATAGATTTCTGTCTCTCTCAATTGCAGTAGTGAGGAAAAGGATATTCGCATATGAATTGCTCTGCGATTGATTTGAGAATCTCGGCCCTGATCACGTGGCTTGTAATCATTTATGAAGGCACTGTATTATTCTATTAGTTAAAAAAAGAATCAAGTTTTGGACCAAATGATATATCATTTCTATCACCTATCTCAAAGTTTCTGAGATAGGTATAACAAATTTTATTATAAATAAAAAATGTTCAATAACTGAAATATTGCTTGTCACATTAGCGTCTGTTAACTCGCAGCACCCATGCTTTATCTAATCTAACTTTCAATTGTTTAATTCAGTCAGACGATGATCATGTATATCAAATTTGCTGTTAGCTGCTTGGGCAGCGTCACTTGTATTCCCCGTTTTATTGTTTTACAGGCTATTTTTGGCAATTTTCAATTTTTGAACATTTTTATAATAATTATAGCTGGGAAACCTTAAGAAATAATAATTATATACAAATGATACCATTTGGTCCAAAATTGTATTATTTTTTCAACTGTAGAATGCATGATGACTTAATAAATTGGCAAATTGGTTTTCTTATGTTCTCTCTGATGTATATGTTTTTCAGACATTATGCGATCACTTTCAGATGTAGCAATTCCTGGATTATTATTGCAAAAATGTTCAAGATACATTTTTAATATGGTGCTGCAACCGTTACTTTTTTCTTAAAACTTTAAATAACTCAAAGACAACTGAATTTAATATAGACAATGCGTATATAAAATTGAATAAAAATTTAATGTAGAATCTAAATATGCAATAATATACAGAGTGTTCCGTTTAAAATAAGCAAGTTGGCAACAACTTCTGGTATAACCGAAAGTGGCAGAAGTAAAACTGTTTTTAAAAAGTAGACTACTGACCAGACTGCTGACTGGGTAAGTAACAACATTTTCTACATATTGATTGCGATGATTTGTTGTATAGTGACTATTATAGCTATTAGTTTAATGTAATATATACCCGCTAGACTTGGACATTTATCTGCTGTAAATCTATTCCAAAACATTTCACTAGGATCATAAACGCCATCTAGAGCTTCGACTTTATTTGCATCTCCATGTGACAGCACAAAAACAAGGAAACAATTATTATTTGTGTGATCCATTTGGCATACTGCTGGGAAAATATTATGCATTAATATAGATACAAGAATAATTCCATACATTACCAAAATTACTTTACGACATTCTATAATTACAGAAAAAATAACAGTGACATAATCATTTAATACAGTTAAAGGAATATATGAAAAAAATTATATCGATAATAAATCCTATATAGACCTTTTGCTCATAAATTATACATATACATAATAACACACTTAGATTATAAAAATTTGAAAATATATAATGTTTATATACACTGTATCCCCAAATGGGGAGTATATAGTACTCTTGCAAACTTTTTTTATTGTTGATTTTTCAAGAAAAAATTATTCTTGATAAAAAGATAAATATGTATTCAAAATATTTATAAATATAGAATTTTCTCAAAGGAAACTACCTTTATATTTTGTTTTTCTTAAAAACGTTCTTTAATAAAGTTTTTTGAAAATCGATAAATTCTTAAATATACGGCATTTACTCATAAAAGAATCACATTTCACAAATAAATATAATGAATGGGATTTTTAACAACATTTTACTTTTACCAGATGAAAATGATGCTAATGATATGATCTCCCAACGCATCACATATAAAACAGTAAAAAAGTAATACCTAATTATACAGTAAAGCTAAAATTAATATTTTAACCACATTGATTTATTTAATAAAAAAAAATTGCTGTTATCAACATAAGTGAAGAAATTATTGCATTCGTAAATAAAGAATTTAGAAAATTGTTTAAAAAATATCTGTTATAGAAATACATATTTATTTTTTATTTACAAAAACTTGTTTTTATAGATTTAGTAAATTTAAAATAAATTTTTATAATTCATATCCTGTGAAATTGTGGCATCTACACCGTGTTCTACTTTTCTTGGAGCCATCCATGTCGCTTACTTGTTATTCAATTGTTCTGAATTTTTGGCAGCTTATACATACCTACTATAAGTATACGTACTATATACGTATACTATAAGTAAGTAACTATTTTGACACTGTGAAGTGTTAATTAATAAAAATGAAGCAGTAACATTAAACTGTTCAGTATGTACTCTAATATGTAGTTTTAAGGTTGACAAATATGTGACTGTAAAAAAAATAATTTTTAAAAATTTTAAGTTTTTATATGGTCGCATATTAGTCAACTTTAAAACTAATACAATTAGATAAACATTATTCATGTTACTTTCATTTTTATTAATAAGTTTAGTATCCACAAAAAAATGTTTCACGTAGGTTGGCAAAATTTGGCACAGAGGAGTTTCTAACGATGGAGAATAAGATTCCGTGAAAAATAATTTCCTAAAAAAATTGGTAATATCATTTTTTGAAAAACTGATCCCCTTTTATTTCGATGCTACGTGGGACCCTTGCTAACTCAAGGGTGGAGCCTATGACTAAATTAACACTTCACAATGTCAAAATATAATAATAATAATATATAAGCTGTAAAAAATTCAGAACAATTAAATAACAAGTAAATGAGTTGTGACACAAGGGTGGCTCCATGAAAAGTGAAACACGGTGTATATTTTGAAATATGTGATGTGTATGTAATTGTTTTGTTTGAGCCATACATTTAAGAATTTCTTGATTTTCAATCAACTACAAATAAAGTGTTTAATAAAAACAAAAAATTAATAAGGCACTGCGCTTAGAAAATATATGTTTATGTTATATTTCAAATTTTTATTACTATACTTGATACTTGATTACACATATAACATATATAACTACTACTCGCATGGCTTCCTAGGAAAAGCAAATCTTTTTATCAAATAAAATAACTTTTTTTTTAATTAATAATAAAAAAATCTGATAAAATAAAACTTTCAGCTGTGTCTAATAGTTTATACAGTAATGTATCTAAATTCTATATTATTTGCGTACATATACACACACACACACAGTATCTAAAAATGAAATACCTTCCTCAATGTGCCTCTGTATTTCAGCTTTTTTCAAATTTTTAAAAGGTCGTACTTCAAATCCCAAGTTATTAAGGCAATTCTTAAGATTTGTCTCATCAACATCTGCAGCATTACGTTTTAAGTTATTACTTGAAAATTCATCATGACTAAATATGTAGGCAAAACCTTGTTTATTGTGGCTCATATTATAATAATGATCCTCTCTAGTAACTGTTGTTGTTGCCACTGCTTCAGACATATTACGACAGCATTAAACTTATAACCAGAAATGATGTTACTACAAAAATATAAATGTTATGTTAAGGAACATAATTATAACAGTTGTAGTTAATTGTGACATATGATTCTTATCATCAACCTTTCATATGTCACGTAAAACTTGATACACATAATATTAAACAAAATTTGTCGTTATAAAATATTCTGTTATGGGACTTTTATGTAAAACAAACGGCCATCAGGGAGTTACCTGGAGAATTATGACAAAATTCGTGTATTTTTTTCTTTTTGAATTTCCAACTTTTGAAAACTAGTATCTCTGAAACGGTGCAACGTAGTGAAAAAATGTGTAGAACCAATCTTGTGGAAAATTTTGTAGATTCTCATTTTTTTGTTGATCGGTCAGTGGTCGCGCAGTTTAAGGCGTTAGTACTTGAATCGAGCTGACTAGACGGAGTTGGTTCGAGCCCAGCTGCCGGTAGACCGTATATAAGCTATATTCGTGGAGAGGATTGGCACCCTCTCTGTGGGTATGGTAGGGTGGAATAATGTTAGCTTGGGTCAATGTGAGAGATTGATGCCGGTTGATATTTGACTACCCCCCTAATTAATGAGGTTTTCCAGGTTTTTCTCATTCCTGCACTGAATAGTGGTTAGGGCCTACCAACGTAAGTCGTTCCTGGGCGCAAATGCGGCCTGCTTAATAATAATATGCCGCCCCCTCTCCCGCACAAGTCTCCGACTTCTGGGCTAATCCCTGTGATTAGAATGAGGGGTAGAGATATTATTATTATTATTATTGTAAAGAATTTTTTGCTACAATGTACAATTTTTGAGTTATAAGCGATAAAATAAAAAAGGGGACCTTTCTACTCCCTTCCTCCCCTGAAATGTTTATGTCCTAACTGCCCCTTAGACTTTCCTGCACCGAAAAATTTAATGTATATACTCGCGTCAATAATTCAGACGTCTTACGTCATACGGCTGACGTTACACATTTGTTTTTATTGTCAACGTAATTTTCGATATTTGGTCGCGTTAAAAACAATCATTTTTTGCAATTTAGTGCAATATATAATGCAATCTTTTAGTGTAGTATATAGTTTTATTACTATCAGTTGCAGTTTCTTAAATATTTTGATGAAAATATAATGAATTATTCATTTGTTCGTATGACGTAAGTCGTGTGAATTCTTGTCGCGAGTATATACATAGAGTGATCTCGAATAATGTGCAAAAAATTGTGACCCTCATATAAAATTTGTTGATATTGCAAAGGAAATTATGTGCATATACTAGGTACTTATCAGTTTTCCAACTCAGAAATGGCAGATATCTAAAACATAACTGTACCAAATTGCAAGATATGATTGGACGTTTCGGTTCTTAATTATGCCCATAACAAGAAACCATTTTTTTTCTTTGAAGCCCTGTATCTTCTAAACGTGACACTTTTTGACTAAGCTAAGTTTGTCTAAATCGGTTCTAATTAATCACAGGAAGCTATGTTTAATCTGGGTCCCATTACTTTCCGGACACCCTGTATGCAATAATCGTCGGCTAAATCACAGCAGCCGTACAAAGACGACGCGATTTAGCGGACGATATGATTAGGTACAATATGCTTGCTAATATCTTTATTGTGCAGTATGAAAAAAATCCAGTTCAATTTATTTTAAATTATGAATACATCATATTTTCTCATTTAACAGTAGAATTATTTTAGAACACAATTAAAAAAAATCTGCCAGGGGAATTAATACCAATAATTATTGGGTTATCAATTTCTTCACATTTCATTTTCAATGCCATGTGCACACGCCTTTATTGTACTCTTCTTCAGTAATTCCCCTGGCAGATTTGTTTTAACTTTGTTCTAAAATAATTCTACTGTTTAAACCAATAACATAGACAAAATCCGCGACTGACTAATCGCAAGTTACCACAACCAGACCTTAAACGAAATATATATATATATGTTGCAAATTTGGGAATATTTTTCTGATTAATTAATTTATATAAAAAGTAAACAGTTTTACTGAAATGCAGCGGAACAGAATAATATTGGCGACTACCTATATGAACTCGGCGACTTATCCTCTCTTTATCTAAGAAGATAATTTTGCAGTTTTTCTTTTAAATTATTTAATGGCGGGAAAGTGTCAATTTTTAGCGAATTTCTCAAAACAGTAAAGTCCTCATGAACGCAAAATTCGCGAGAATTTGCGCGAATTATTTAGGAGCGGGAAAAATTGGGAAAAATCTCAACTATAAGCGAATTTTGCATCATTGACAGTCATGGTATATATTGACAGAAACTCAGGTTAAATTTACTAACCCCACATAATGATGAAAATAACAATATTTTTGTTTTGCGAAATTCGCTAAAAGTTGAAACTTTCCCGCCATTAATAATTTAAATCAAAAACTCTAAAATTCGCGTGAATATCCGTATTCGCGTCTATGAGAAAAATGTTCAGAACAATCGAACTAGGTATTATTACTATAGTTTATTATATGCATGGGGCTGGTAATGTATTTATAGTTAGTCTTGAGCGAATTCGCGTTCATGAAAACGTAAGAATTCAAAATAGATAGTATCAATGTATGCAATGTATGTACAGAAATTAACCTAACGACTGTTTAAAATGTACTTTTATAATCATATAGCAGCTATATACCTAATTAACAATTTATCATGTTCCCTAAATATTCTCTTTTACCATCGACTATCTAACGAAAAGAACTTGCATCTTTGAGAAATTTGATAATTTGAACCACATATCTGTCAGAACAGAGTAAATTTCGGAATTTTATGATTATGATGCATGTATCCCTGTGTTAATTTTTATCCAATAAGCGGAGAGCGCGGGATTCTCGATAACCTAACTAAACTAAAAATTCGTATCTAAAACTATTATGATATTAAAATATTACCTATGGGTGGACCAATTTTACATTTATGGATTTGGTTGATATATATCTTTTTAAGATTAACATCTAACAACAACAGGTTTGATAATTATTACTGAAATTTAGCTGGATGCATTATCTAATCTATACTGACGTAGCACGTACCATATTAAATATAAACTTTATCAATTCTTGAGAGGAAAATATATTTTATTAATATAAATATAAAATACTAAATATCTATAGGCATCAGTCTTTTAATATATTCAGAATTTTTATTCTTGTATTTTTTGGCATAAAATAATTTTTACAAACAGTTTAATCAAAAGGAATGCAACGAAATTCAAATAAAGTAAATATTTTTTCTTAATTCATACTAGAAAAAGTAAATGGCAAAATTTAATTTATTAGAAACTTACCAGTGCATATAATGATTTATTAGTCATTAACAAATCATATAAAAACTAAAAAAACAAGGAAAGGGAATGTATATAAAAATAACAGTATTACGATTTCTTATTTCTGGTTTTCCCCACTGAAATATACGATATGGAATGCGTTAAGTCCCATTGCGCATCCAAATAAAGGTACCAACGATACCAACCCTAGGAGCAGACAAAAGGAGGCACATTAAACTCAGCAAAGACATACTTCATTGGTTATGTATGTGGGTGAGAGAGAGACAACCATCTGCACGTACGATATGAATTGGGTTCTTAATTTCCCATTATTTTGTTTGTAAACACGTCATTGGCGTACAGTGTGGCTTCTTCTTTTATCTTGTATCTCAGTGTTATTCTTTGTGTATTTTTGTGGGTGTTATTGTTGGAACATGTCATGTTTTATAAGGGACTGTAAAATTAACCAGCATATAGCACGAAATAATTCTTCATATTCAGAATTCAATTCCATATCAATTCACAATCAGCTAAGCCCCTACTGCTCCGCCATTGCTAGAGGCACAAAACAAAATATGGCGCTGATCATAAATAATCCATTCGCGCAGCTTTTAGCGCATTCCAGTCATCATAATATAAAATTACATTTCAGTGGTTTTCCCCCACAGATAACATAGGTTCCTCAACCACACTCCCAACGAATACTAAAGTCCTAGATAAATTAAAATATATACATAACTAAAGTCGACAAGTGTAACCAGAGACAACAAAGAATTGTCTCTGAGTGTAACCTGTAACCATAGCCATAACTACGGCCCACTAAACATAATTAAATTTCTTCAATGTTATAGAAACATTTCTGTACTAGCTGTAATGTTGCTCTCAGACTTATAATTAACTGTATGCAATGTCCCAGGGACCTTTATTCTGCAGGCTAGAAACATTGCAGTGTAAGGTTCCTAAGGGAACACATTACTAGCAAATTGCATTTTAATTTCTATTAATATTGCACACAAGTCGCAGTGCAATTTATAACATTCCAGACACTGCATTTGGAATGTTGGTAAGAATGGGGAGTACCTATACCTATTGATTTTTTTTAAATTTAAATATACAGTATACACTACAGACAGGGTGTATATTTTCTTCGGGATTTTATGACCAAGCATAAATTAGGGAACTATTATTCCCTTGCCCGTGGTGCCAACCGTGCCAATTGCCAAAGCTCAAATCTTGTAGATATCCTACCAAAATTCGATTACACAGTATCAGGGAGATATAAGTGGCGCCATCTGTCGGCTATTAATATACATATAATTAACTGAATCGTTTCGTGATTTTGATAAAAAAAACGCATATTCCACAATTTTAAAGAATATTTATAAACTGGCCCGCTCGTTTAGCTGAAGCATAATATTTCTGAGAGTAACTATAGATTAAAAAAAACTAAATAATACCATATGAAAAAGATATGCAAATCCGTTGCAGAAATGTTGTAGAATTAATTTACCCTCAACATTTTTAAATAATATTATATTATGAAACATTGTTCAAAGCATTCCACAACTTTCATTAGTTATGTATCGTAATTCAACTCAAATTCAGCTGTATGCAACGTTGCACAGATATGCTGTAATGTTTCATGCTTAGTGGGGTTCACGCTATTTTTATCTATGCATCACAGAAGATCACCGATCATGGTAGATATCAAAAGATTTCACAGACATTTATAAGGTTATAAGTCTATGGTAAGGTATATGTGTACAAAAGACAAACGGAGGATCGTAAATCAAGTACCTAGTATTTTAAAATTCACTGTGGTTTTGAACTCTAAAGGCGTCAACAAATTCAGTTGACGTTGGCTAAAAGTGAATATCTTTGGATTTTAATACTACTTAGATTTAGCAAATATGTCGTAGTACTATAATAGACTGTGCATAGTACTAAGATTTCTAAACCACAAAGTATAAACTTTTGTGTCCTAAACTCAGTTAAGGATCTTGTAGTACGACCACAGCATGTTTTCTATGCTGTGGTATGAAACCAAAGGCAAAGGGTTTTGTTGAGTCCGATAACGAACAGTTCTAGAACTGTATAACTCACCATTTAACTTGTAAAAGTTTTATATACAGGGGCTGTTAGATGTTTAACTTAACAGACGATAGTATACCTCAGAATAAACAAAAAAATCTTATATGGCATATGGCTTCTAAACCCAACCATTTTTAAGAAAAAAATTAGAACAAGTTTTAAGTCGTCAATAACTTGACGAAATTCTACATCAATTTATTATTTGAAGTCCAAGTTTTAGTATTACATTTGTCAATTAACTTGATGAAGCCACTTGATCAATTAATTGACAAAGAAATTGTTAATGTAAAGCGGGCTTTAGTGTGTTACTAGCAACACTGGGTAGTTCTCTAAACTTGTTTTATGAGAGCTTGAATAATGTCCTTGTACATACTATTTTACTTTTAATATTTTTACTGTAGTTGAACCTCTAACACTCTCTGAAATAACTTATATTCTGTAAACTTTGACAGAACAGCCTGATACTGAATACGTAAAAATCTCACTTTAAATAAAAACTGAGATATGCCCTTAAACTAGAATGAGGAAAATAAATCTCAATAGCATTTTTATCTAGTTTTACGAAGTGTATCTTTTTACGTAGAAATGATGCCCGGATAAGATTTTGTAGTCAACTGAATCAAAACGTTTCGTCATAAAAATAAGATAGAAATTCATCATCAGGTATTGCTAATGTGGCGCTCTCTATAGCTTAAGTGTATTTAATACATAATCGGTACTCGAGTTATACCTACTAAAAATAATTTCAGCTTTGACACAACAAAATTTGTAAAGCATCATTTGCTAAATCACATCGCCTTGATGAAGTACGGCCCCTGCGATTTAGTACACGATGTTCTAAGACACATTTAGCTACTTTATATTTTCTAACAAAATCTCGCCCCTGCTCTATGGCTATTATTAATGGTCCACCCTGTATAAAAAATATAAAGATTTGCTTGATGTAGTAATTAGCAATCCTAGCTAGTTTCTGTTCTTGGGTGATAGCTACCACACCACAGACCAGTAACGCTCCACCAACCACACGAAACGGAAGATGGTCCACTTCAGTGGGTCCACTGAGATGGACACATGACACCACGGCCACGGCACACCGTCTATTTATAATTTATACAGTGATGACGGATGAATGAAAGTTGACGGTTGTTGACACACTTGACAGACTTGACACTTCAACGTACAACAGGCTGCGATTGGTTGATAAAAAGTCGAGTCCTTCGTGCTTCTCATATTCGTAGTGTTTGTTTCTACTTTTTGTATAATAATTTATTGATTGATCTCGATCTCATTTTGCAATTCATGAAAATGTCGTTCAATGAACGGTAGGTATTGTTTACTTCGTTTTTCTGCTCGTGAAATAAAATAAAAATATTTTATAGTGTACAAGAAGAACTGGAAGCATTAGAGGCAATTTTGATGGATGATATTTCCATAATTTACAATGAAAAGTGATTAGGTATATGCTGCTTGTTAAGGATTTCTTATTTATACCTTAATTTCAGCGGATGTCCTGAACTAGTCAAGTCAACTATATTCCCTTCCACTGCAAATGAAGTTGATAAACAGTATGTTTGTGTTACCCTTGAAGCTAAACTTCCTGATGGTTATCCTGACTGTGAACCTATAGTTCAGTTACGAAATCCTCGAGGCTTAGATGATTCTACTATTAATAATTTATACGAGTCTATCAAAGAAAAATGCAGTGAATTTCTTGGCCAACCTGTAATTTTCGAATTGATAGAGGTAAGATTTAAGTATATTTGCTCTTATTTGAATAATATCTATAATTATTCAATCAGTACTAATGTAGCTATAATAATTATGTATACATATATGGATCATTTTATGATACTTAATTTATTTTAAGCTAATCAGAGAAAATTTGACAGAGAGTAACTTGCCAACCTGCCAATGTGCTGTGTGTTTATACGGGTTTTCAGAAGGTGATAGTTTTACTAAAACTAAGTGCTTTCATTACTTTCATTCTTACTGCCTGGCAAATCACTTAATTGTTACCAAAAGGCATTTTCAAGAAGAGCAAGACAAGTTACCGGCATGGCAGAAGTCAACCAAAGGGTTCCAGGTGTGTTAGGTTTTGTACCAGCTTGATGGAATTATTGAATTTGGTAATGTTTTTTTTTTAATTTATATATTTTCCATAGGCTAATTGTCCAGTTTGCCGGGAACAAATAACCTGTGATGTGAAAGAACTGACGTCAGCTCTTCCTCCCAAAGAATTAGAAAGTGCTCAAAAATTTGAAGTTACCAGTGATCTTAGGCTTCTCCAAGAAAGAATGAAACAGCTCTTTGTTTATCAAAAAAGTAGGGGAGGCATAATAGATGTCGAAGCAGAAGAAAATAAATTACTGCTTATTACTGAAACAAATGGAGATACACCTGCTGATAATAGTGAGGTAAATATTTTTGTTTTTATATGTATTGGTGAGGTATTGATTATAGTTGTATTTTAAAGTTATCATTATTTTAACTGAAACAGTAAAAATGTAATTGTTCCTTATTTACAATTTATTGGCATCAAGTCTGTTTTAGTCTGGCAATAGAGATTCTTGTTATAATTTAAAAAATGTAAATCAAACAAGTTTTACTGAGTCTCTCCAATCTTAATTAAAAAATTCCTACCATCTCTATTTTGGAAGGTGCTGAATACGAATCTAAAATTAGTTTTGTCCGCTCGAGTCGTTTTAGAAAAAAAAAATAAATAAAAATAAATAAATAAATAAAAATCAAAGTTGTAACCTCTATGTATATACATTACATTAGGTTCAAGTTGCAATAGGTGAGTTTGGCAAATACATCTTGAAGCATGTTTTATCTCATGGTCCTTTGGCAATTACATCAGCAACGTATCTATAAAATTGATAAGGTCAAAACTGAAAATCCCGGGAACCAAGCTGATGGCATCCTGGGAGTTTTGGGACCAAAAATTAATAGATTGTCAGCTCTAATATATAGAGGTTACAATTTTGAAAAAAATGTTTTTTGAAAACTAGTCTCGAGTGGACAAAATGAATAGATTCCTGTTCAGCATCCTAGAAAATGGGAGGTAGGAATTTTTTAATTAAGATTGGAGAGGTTTTTGCTAACGTAAATAATGACTTTTTTTATATAAAATTGCTAATTTTAGGATCCAGGCCCCAGTTTAACTAATTTAAATGATACAGTATTGAGAGATGGTTTACTAAGTAGAGGCCAAAGATACGACTTTAAGGTAAATTCAAGTACCAGATGACCAAGGCATTCCATAATGCATTCACTGTCAGTGAATTTATTCGGTGTCATATTTAAATACTCGTTTAAATGTATTTTACGTTTCTAAGTTGTTGTGTAGGAACAGTGTTATAAGTGTTTTATTGATTTTATTTATTATTAATAAATGGTATATAATATTTATTTAATTTTATTTCTTTATTATTTTTTTTAGTGAAAAATTAAATTGAAAATACTTTATGAGACACACCACTTTACACACATACTCATTACTCATATTAGAAAAAGTGAGTTTCAGAGAAATATTTACTTACCTCGTATATGATATATTTTACCAATAATAAACTGTTGAAATTTCAATATATCTTTATTTATAAAACTTAATAAATATATCCTAACGGAAATATTTAATACCAACCACCACCATGAATTTTTCGATAAATAATTCTGAATCTAAAACTGCTATGTGCGCTGCCCTACCGATTAATGCGTTGGCAGTATTGGGTAAGGCATGGTGGATATCGTAACGTAACAGTTTCAGTTCCTTCTGAGCAATTATTGGAGACAAGATGTTATGCACCATTTCTCTGTAAATTGCGCCTAGGTCGGATGTGTCTCTTAGAGATTCCTTGCACAGTTCAATTCTAGCTGAGTGAAGAGGTACATATCTAAAAAATACAATTTTTATATATTTCCAGTCTTTAACACAACACAAATGAATTTTTCAACAAACAATTTCGCAACATTAGATATTTTGAGAAGTGTTATTAATACTTTTTTTAATTACCTATCTTGTCCAGATCCACATAATAAAATATTTTTGAAATGTTGCAGGGTACTTCGTTGACTTAAACGGTATAAAAATGACTGGCGGGGATCTGTAGAGTCTTTTAAACATAATTGTAAAAGAGATCCCGATTTTTTCCATTTTTGCATAAACCACATACCTAAAATATGTCATAAAATACAAACTTGAAATAGAAACAAATTCATAATAAAATTAATCAGATATGTTCTACATCTTCAGTGTGTTCACAGATTCCTACCCAGTGAAGAAAAACTTTTTTTTATATAAAAATTTTTGCTTTTCGAAATAATTGCTGAGAACTGCATCGATAAATTTAGATTTTGTTATACAAAATGTTCAAAGAATAAGACAATGTGAAATAATTGAAGGGCAAAGTGGCTTTATTTTTAATTTTACAAAAAAAAAAATGGAATTTAATTGTTTGTAATTCAAAAAAAAAAAAGTAATATACAGGCTGTTCCCAAATGATTGGTTTTAACATTTAGTAGAAAATATTATTTTAGTATGAAAACTTCATAACAGGTCCTAAAAGTTTTCATTTTTGGGATATATTTTTGTTTTTATTTTTTAAACTATCAAAGTTATCCAAACTAAGTTTAGAGAGAAAATATATGAATACAGACTGAATTAGTGAAACAGAAGCCCTAGATATAATAAAAACAAATAAATTAAATACAAACAAATGTCTCTCTCTAAATCAAGACTTTGATTTCCTCCTCTTTTCCAAATGGCCACACCTACTATTTGAACGACAAGAAAATATTTCACCATTTTGCGGCAAATTTTATTTTTTAATTTGTGTTTAGGTTTTTCACATTATTTTGGTCAAAATCTAGATTGGCTGTGCATTATTTTAGAACTTCAGCACCGTCTACCTCAAAACTTTTTGTATTCTGATACTTTATATTTCAAGTTTGAGCTTTATTTTTAAGTACTAAATATTGAAAATGAAACTAAAAAATTTTGTTTGTAATAATATTTCATCTATTTGAAAAATGTAGCCAATACTGTATTCAATTTTGATGTTTTAAATAATTCACTATTATTTCCGAAATCAGTCTTCACAACTTTTTTGTTCCAGAAACTCCTATAAATGAAAATCCATAATGGGCAAATATTACGAATAATATGATGAAACTAATTATAATTTTCAAAAATCAAAATTATATTCAGTATTGGCAATGTATAGGTCAGTAGTCACACGGTTTAAGGCGTCAGTACTTGAATTGATGTAGCTAGACCGCTGTGGGTTCGATCTCTGCAGCCGATAGACCATATATAAGTTATATTCGTGGACAGGATTGGTACCCTCTCTGCGGGTATGGTAGGGCGGAAGAATGTTGGCTTGGGTCAATGTGAGAGGTTAATATCGGTCAACATTTGACTACTCCCCTAATTAATGAGGTTTTCCTGTTTAATAATAATATATGCTGCCCCTCTCCTGTACAATTTTGTTCCATCATCGTCGATTAAAATGCAGCAGCCGTAGATATATTCAAGGCGATGGTTCTATTACCTACTATATAGGTAATTACCAAACATTTCACTGGATAATTTTCATCAAGTTGCATGTGATTACATATGAAAAATCATGTATTTTGTGTTTATGTATAGATTGACATTTTGTTTGACCTACTTATTGATATTTTAATTATTTTATATTATTTTTAACAGTTTATATGTAAATTAAAACAAACAAAAACAGTATGTTATTATATTCTACATGTAATTATTTTCAATATAAAGTTTAATTGTTGCACGAGAAATATCTAACTTAAAATTTGTTCTTAATTTTTAATTATACACAATTTTTTTATACATTAAAAAAAAACCACATTGCTATTCATGTCATAATATCAAAATCTGTCAATGGAAATGTGAATAAATATTTCTCAAGAAAAAAGTTTTTTTCTCTGGATTATCCATACACACACTGTATATGAATCATGCCTTACCCATGTTTACTAATCCACTACTGTTATATAAAGTTCCTAAATGTGGTCCAGAAAGTGATAAAAAGGTATGCAGTCTTGGTAGAAGAAACTTCATTTGTGGCCTCGTTAAGGCTGATCTAATTATAATATTACCTAGAGAGTGTCCAACAAAACTCACTCGAGTTGGTCTTATACTACTCGTATCTAAATAATGAAGAATTTCACTTATTAACCTGCAACGAAAGACACATTTAACTGAGTAACATGAATAAAGTAAAATATTGCAATATTATTAATAAAAGAAATGTATACTGTATTGGTATGTTTATGTCTTTCCATTGTTTTGTGTATGAGAATAAAGTAAGTCAATAGACATCTGCATGATAGACAACAATGCTTTAGCTACTCAACGTGTCAAGATTTAAATATTACTTCTCATATGTAGTGGGGGCATTTCAAATTCTCATACAATAAAATCAAATCTTTTACTCCCATTGTGGATGAAACTGACAAATTGCGATTTTTATTGGGTTGGTACCAAAGGAAAACTTTAAATGTGAAGTGGAGAGTAGACCACCGACGTATATACTAGGTACCTACAGGGTGTTAACAATAAGTTTGGTCAAACTTTATAGAAATATTGTATCGATGAAAATAATTGGGGAACAATTTTTGTTTCAAAGCTTAATAAAGGAGTTACAAGTTATTTTTTCATCCAGAACTTAAATATAGGGAAGGCTTATTTGACAATATTTAGGCGGACACCCTGTATAGTGAATATGAGTTATAATAAAGAAAATCAAATGTTGTAGAACCTGTGTATATGGACAATAACTATGGTATTACCGATCAGTCATGGTGTCAAAATCGCTGAAAGTGTCCCCTTGATTCCTTTCGGACATTAAGAAGTCCAAATAAGCCCCTGGCAAACCAAGCTCTAAATATGTCTTTACCAGCCTTAAATCAGCAGAGTTTCCATCCAAACCATGTACACAAACCACAAGGTGCATTCCTTCAGGAGAAAATATCCTGAATTCGTCACTAATATGAAAGTAAGGTACCGTTGAAGCAAACTTGTTCAAGTCTGAGTAAAGCAAGCCAGGGAAGTTTAATTGACTTTTAAATTCCTTTTTCGCTTTTAAAAATGATTTTAGGGACTCTGTATTAACTTTATCCAAATGAACAACTGAAACAGATGTGTAATGATTATTGATTGTACATGTACAAGTACACTTTAAAATTACCTTCTTTTTCACTGGAAGATTTCAAATCAAATTGACTAGGTTTCCTTTCGAGATTAGTTTGAGTATCAACAACATGGTATAAAAGGTTATCTACTGCATTGATTTCTTCTTCGTTTGTACCATTTGTTACGGAACTTGATGGTGATTCTAAATCTCTAAATTGTTTTGGAGGTGGTAAAGCAATATCTTCACAAATGTTACTTTGATTAAATTCACAGCCTGAAAAAAGTGTTGAACAAAATAAAATTTTATTCCTGGTAAAAGTTACTTGAGTTTACCTTTATACAAAGGAAAGTCTTGATCATGTTTTTGATATTTTTTCTTGTGCCCATTAGAGCTATCACTATCTAAATAAAATTTGTTTGATTTATTTTTGATTAAAAATTTTTCTTTGCTTCTTTTACTATCGGTACCAAATAATCTTTTCTGGATTTTTTCAACGTTCATGATAGCACTTGTGGCAGGATTGGTTATGTCAGTACTAGAGGCTGAAATATTCTGTGGTATCATATTATTTACATTTAAACACGGTTTAAATTTACCTATTGAACTACTTCTCGAAGTTATCCAGCCACTTTGCTCACTTGTCGTAGATGAAGTGGAACTACTGAAATATTTCATTTCTGGATAAAGTCTTTCTTCTAATTTTGAAGTTATGTTCGGCAGTGATTCAGTGCCCGATAATATTAATGGAAAAAATTCTTCTACTAAGCAAGAAGTGCTACGTACTTTCCTAAGACCACTAGAACTAAGTAAAGCTTCACATTTTGACCCTGTTAATTTTCCAACAGATATGCTTTCTGTTGAACTACTTGTTGAACCTATTTCAAATTGTTTGCTCCTCGATAAGTGTTTTTTTGATTTTGTTTTTCTCATATAATAATCTTGATCCGCCTCTAGAGTTGCGGCAGTGGTTTTGATGTGTGTGCCATTTTCAATAAATTTTTCCGTTTTTCTATTACTCTTTTTCGTTAATAGCAAATTAAATTTGTTTAGTCCATTTGAAACTCTCTTTTTCGGTGAAAAACACTGCATGGAATTTGATCTAAATATATTTTGAGTACTATCTGAAGGAGTTTGGCTAATGGATTTCACTAGGGTGTTGTACTGTTGCTTAACGTTTGTGAGATTTTTTATGTTAAACTGTTTATATTTCTTCTCTGTGACCATATTTAAATCTAAGGACATATCAACTTTTCCTGTGGTGGCGTTGTTTTTTGATCGTTTGTTGTTGCTTAGCGAGAGATAATTATTTAACGAACAGCTGCATATATTTTCTTTGGTACTATTCAACTTCATTTTAATATCGTCTTGTAAAAAATATTTTCGATTGCGCATGTTATGTTCACTAGCTACGTTTTTCAAAGTTGGTTCTGTTTTATAAAACTGCGACCTCCCTAAATGCTTGTTATTACCTACACCTGTTTGTCCCCTAATGTTACTTAAAGAATAATGGAAATTATTTCTTGAACACATTTGTAATTGATCTAAGGATTTACTATGTCTAGTGGGAATTGCAAAACTTAAAGGATCCTCTATGCTGAACATATTGGCACTGACCAAGGGCTTCTCATGGTTTTTTCGATTTTCCCATAATCTACCAATTCCACAAGAACAATTTGTTTCCTCTAAGTCTAAACGATTGCAAGTTTTTGCTATCCATGGGTCCGAGTCTAAAAATTAATATAATAAATGATTAGATGTTTATTAATAAATCTGAAATCAATACTTTATTATTTATTAAATACTGAATATATTTATTGTATATATAGACTTTTTTAATGTCAATATTGTAGTTCAGAAAAATTAGTCACAAAAAGACCAAAAGATGTAATAATGTAGATATCAATTGATTTCTTAGTTCAAGAACTGATGAAATAAATAGTATTGATAAAGTCGCTGAAGACGATGAGAAAGTTCTAATGGAAATAGAGCTGGAGGCCAAGAGACCAAAAGAAATTGATTCTTTTTTTTATTATATTTTGATGGGGGTATCCTACAAAAAAAGTGTTCAGTATTCAACCCCCGCAGTGACATGGATAAGAAAACAAATGTATTTCTAACAAAAAGCAGATATAGCATGTCATTAATTATTTTATTTAAAAACAATTGATTATATGAAAAAACTGTAGGTACCGTTTTTGTGTAGAATTTTATACTTAAACAATTTCTTTATGGAAAAGTTAATCATTTTTTCAGGATAAGCTGCTAAGCTAAGACTTACACATAAATGTTTTAATAACAATTCAGTGTCTTCAAAACTTTTTCAGTCATAGTCTAATTTTATTGAATTATTATAATTATTAAAGTACTTTTCATATATTTTTTTAATTTCTGAAAATAAAGTTACCTTCCTGGGGCGTTAATGACATCCCTTCACAATTCCGTTTTTCAAATTGAAATGGGTCTTGGTACTGATCCTCAAATATCACTGGCATCGTTGCCGTTTCTCCATCCAACGCTATACAATGTACTGGCAAAGGTGGTAACATTTGCATATATTTCGATCTGTAAAAAACAAGAAATGCAAACGTATGATTTCAGTACTTCTGTTATATAGGGTGATGAACAACTTATCTAAAAAAAATTTGGGAATAAATGCATCATGAAAAATGAGTTCAATATCGTAAAAATTTTTTTTGTAAAATCCTTGTAGTTTCTGAGAAAAAAATTATAAAGTTGTCGTATTTTCAGCCTTTACATCGCTGGGTTACTGTAGTATCTAGCTAGGCAATACCAAATGTTGAAATTCAACTACTTATAGTATTAACGTTTTTGTGATGCGATTTATATTAGTTTTTTAAGTGTCAAAAATGGCTTATATGTACAGCAACTTGAAGTTGATGCATATCATTTTAATTATTGGTGAAGTGAAAATGCATTAGCCGAACGATTTTCCGGTAAACATGTGCCAAATGCGGTGTGCAGTGAGTGCAAGTGTAACGCAACGCGGGCGCGATGTGGGAAATTTGCAACCAAATTGTGGAAGAGATGGAGGTCCACGGCATATTGCAGCAGCGTGGCGTATTATACACAAGGCTCAATTATATCCGTAATATTTAAAAAAAGTAATGTATCTCACCGAAGTGGACACTATGATGATTTACGCAAAAGTATCATAGCTTGAACTTACGAGTTCAAAATGAACAAGAAACATTTGCGTTAGTTTGTAGAAACTTGGTAAGACTAGCCCAAAATTTTGTTGTTGTAACATAAGATATGTCAAACTATTTTATTAATTAAAACCACAAATTAATTCTATTAATAATTAATAAAAATAACGACAAAAGCAGTTTAATTTGCCTTATAAAATAGTTGTTATAAAATGTTATTTATTTCTTTACTTGGAAATTGTGAGTAGAAATTTCATTAGATTTCTATTGGTGAGTGGTTCATTAGGAATACGTTAGCAGTTCAAAACAAAACGCCTAATTCGTTATAAAGAGTGTCGATCATTATTATTGCAATACGTTGCACATTCAAATTTTTTGTTTAGAAAAGTCCTGAATCACCCTGTATTAATTTAAACATCAAGTATTATAATTTTTTTTTTTGAAAATAAAACTGTCAACTTACCTCCTCGCTATTTCTGCAATTACCAAATATTTCTGATAGTTTGTTTCATAACATCCAAATGCTGAACTTCGAGGATTATACACAAGAAAAAACAATTCAGCAAATCTTCTAACCCTTAAGCTATGATGTTTCTTACTCAAATGTTGCTGAATTGCAATTTTACAACTAAAAGTTAGTAAAAAATAGTTCCACAGTTTGATATTCTCTGCGCATAATTCTGCAAGGCCCGAGTTTTGTAGAAAAGGTCGTTTCTTCATCAACTGAAATATCGAATTTTTAAAATTCCAAATAAAAAAAGGTGTAAGCAAACACGTACCTTTGTGCTATCATATTCATTGTGTTTAACAATAAGGGTATCATAGTTTTCAGATACGATTTCTTCTCTTTGCAACAATAACATTTTGTATTCTTTGATAGTGGCCTTTAGATTATTGCTAGAGTCTAGTAAAACATTATACACCTCTAAATGTACTTGCGGTGATTCGTTAATTCTGCTATAAACCTTATTACTACTCACTGGTAGGACGGGATCCGTTAAAGAAGAACAGTGGGCTGACCTAATTTTACTCCACGATTTCGAACTTTTAGGAGCACTGCAAAAAAACATTATCTATAGTTAAATACAGATCATGGTATAAGTAGGAACTTACCAACTTTGCATGTACCGCAGTATTCCCTTCCTAGCAAAGCCAGTAAATTAAGATAGTATTAGTACAGCTAAATTTAAAATAATATATTAAAGCACACAATTAATAATTAGGTACTAACTGGCATTTATTAAGCAGCATAAAAAAAATTATACAAAAATTGAAAAAATAAATCTCAAGAAAGCAGGAAAACCAGTAAAGAAATCATATAAATATATTTTTGACACCAGAAGAACTTTTAATTTAAAAAAATACAGGATGTTTTCAAAAGAAGTCGCACAAATGGTACCTGTAGCTAAAAATAACACGTTTTCAAAATTTCCAAAAAAAATATGGAATAGCGGCTGTAATTTGAAAACCAAGAAAGTTAAAATAGTCAAATTTTACACAAATTTTCTAGTAATGCATGTCGTATTCAACAATTTTTCGAAAATTTACTTGGAAGGGGTTGAAATAAGCATCCCCTAATTTATTTTTTGCTGCAACTTAATTGTTTAACAAAAATTGAGTATTCAAATTACCAGATTTATTTTAAAACTTTTAAGTACCTCCCTTATTTTTTTACGATAACTTGAAACAAATTATGACCATTAATTTTACTAATGATGAATATGTTGACAATGTTGCGAATATTTTTTTATTGTCTGAAATTCAGCTGTACCATTTGTGTTACTTTTTCTCAAAACACCCTGTATAGTTCTATAGTTGAATAATTTCCGCACCCGTTGCCTACATCATCAATATGAACTTTATTAATATTTTCGATATATTTCTCTCCAGAAGAAACTCAGTTTTAGAATTTCAGTTTTGTTAAGAAATCTAAACTGATTATAATGTGTTTGTAACTATGATATAGTTATATACATGCATTTACTTATTGTGTTTTCCTTGCCAAAGAAAGACATATAATGTAAAGAAAAACTCAGATTATCAACAGCATTCCTATAGGACCAGACACATTTGTTTTTTGAAATATTTTCTTTGCAAATGTTCCCAGACTATACATGGTACCCCATGAGAATGTGCACAAATTGAAATATTTCTCAAAAAAAAAGAAAAATGTTATTTAATCCAGAAATGCCTCATTAGTGAGATGTCTTGAAATAATATTTTTTAAAATATTTTGCGCATGTAATAATAAATATAACTTCATAAAGATATGTAGTAATCCCTACTTCTAGTCCTACCTACTAGTAGTAATTCTTTTGAAACACTCGTGTTGTTTTAAAAAAGAATCCAAAAATATTTTTAAAAAAGCTGTAGGCATAGAAGTGGTGCCTTAATAAAACATATCTATCATAATTGAAATTTAGAATCATTAGCATAGTTACAGCTTGCATTAAACGTAGGCATCAATATATTAAATTTTGTAAAGTTATCATTACATATATATTTTTTATATAAAAATAATATTGTTCTTAAAAAATGATATTGTATCTTGGAAACGGTGCATATAATAAATTTCTATACAGTGTGGAAGAAAAGTATGGAATAAATTCATTATTTCTAAAACAACGAAGTTTCATGAAATTTCCTCGGACCCGTCGATTTTGCTTTTTAAAAAGACTCTTTTTCTATACCAACGCATTTCCGACGTTCATTTGTTTTCGCGTGATGACGTCATCGGATATTTTTTTAAATAGAACTCCTATATTTTTTCATCGGATTCTTGTAGAGCTTAACTTGCTGAATTCAAAAATGTATAATTTCAACACTTTATTCCTTCAACTTTCCGAAAAAAAAAAATAATAACCGATCCAATAAAATCGGCTTGAAAAAATGTGAATATTTCCATTTGTGTCTGTGATGGGCTGGTTGAGAGTAAAATGGATATAGTGAATTCATCGGCAGTTTCACAAAATAAAGACTCTTCATTTTAAAACAATTTAACAATAAGTAACATAATTAATTAATAATTAAATTCTGGTTGCCTCAATCGTATTTGACCCCTAATTTATTATTTTGTTTTATTATATATTGCATGTTAGAATATTACATCTTTTGATAGCAAAAACAGCAAATTAAATCAAGTCACCTCAGAAACTGTTTCTGGCAGCTAAACAAAATCTAATCAGAATTGACATCTGTCAACTGCAGCGTTTATTGGATCGGTTATTATTTTTTTCTCGGAAAGTTGAAGGAATAAAGTGTTGAAATTATATATTTTTGAATTCAGCAAGTTAAGCTCTACAAGAATCCGATGAAAAAATATAGCGGTTCTATTTAAAAAATATCCAGTGACGTCATCACGCGAAAACAAATAAACGTCGGAAATGCGTTGGTATAGAAAAGAGTCTTTTTAAAAAGCAAAATCGACGGGTCCGAGGAAATTTCATGAAACTTCGTTGTTTTAGAAATAATGAATTTATTCCATACTTTTCTTCCACACTGTATGTTACACATTTTTGTTTTGAAAATTTAGCGGGCCTTAAGCTTGCTACAGATTGTACGTGTATTCGCGATTCGTTTTGCGCGATTCGTGATATGCGAGGAATTCGTGAAGTGTGTAGGGTCTTATTCATTAAAAATCCATTCATAAAAACCCTACACAGTATGCACGAATTCAATACAAATCACTCATAGCGTATTACAAATAGCGAATTCACACATAGTCTGTAGCGAGCATAAGACCTATAACCTGAGTGGAACAACTAATAAGAACTAACGTGCCAAATTTGTTTTAAGTGCCACTATTATATTGTATGCATTGGGACAAACGCAAATTATACCTCACATCTGATTTACTTCGTTGAGTGTCTATTACAACTTTTTACATATTTACTAGTGACTTTTGGTGTCTACTGAATTGAACGCACGGAACCTGAGTCCTTCTTTACCACCACTCGTATCTTCGCCAGTGTTATAATTTTTTACTTACTTCATTGAGGGTTGATGTAAGGCAGTTAGTGCAGAATGTATGGTCAAAGAAACTGCAGACAAATGGAAGTAGTCGAACAAAATAGGTAAATGGTAATGTAGGCCTTCGATGGGTGACATATTTAGCTGGAGCGTCCTCGAGGATACCATCACCATGGACACGGGGGACGTATCACTAAACCATAACTCCAAAATTAAAGAAAACTCTGCCCTCTCCAGGGATTCTCTAAGGTTATTGCCATCTACTAACATGTGGCATCTGAAGAGGACGACGTCTTTTAAAGTGACCTCCTCGTTCCTGTAGAGGATTTGGAAAGGTCTGCAGGCACCATAGTTTCCTAAAACGATTGCAGTTCCTAGGCCGGTCGTTACTTCTGGGGTGGTGACTTCTACGTTGACGCTCAACTTTGAAGAAACGCGTAGTGAACAACGGACTTGATACATTCTGAAAATGTTCAAATTGGAAAGTGAAAAAATGCAGACAAGAAAATATATGGTGGACATTATAATAAAGTGTATGTCAAACTTTGTTCAAAACAGTATAAAGGAGGAAATGCACTAGGCGGTCGCGGTCTCGTTGCGCCACGGACCAGGCTAGTCTCGTACTCATCTAGTAAAGAGTCTTCTAATGCTTCGTTTCCACTAGCAGGTTGCGAGCTAGACTCGCTCGCGTCGTGGTCTCTCCTAAAACTTTTTGGAGAATTTCGGCCAGTCGCGTCAAATAATAGAGCTAATAAAAATACATCCTGCACATAACATATTTTGACATCTAAATAGTACAGTAGAACAAGTCGGAAGCGATTAGAAAGTGGCATGCGGTTGATTTTGTAAACTCGGCAAAGAGCGGTCCGCGATGCGTCTAGACCGCGATCTCATAGTGCGTTATCTCCTCATGAGTCATATAAAAGTTTTTGTTCCATACAAAAACCGAAAATGTAAGATACAGCCAGTTGGATTTTTCTACAATTATCCAACCCTCAATTGTATACTGGCCACTGTTTCAGACCCCCACGCGGGTAGAAACAGAAACGGCGGGATATTGAAATGTAAACCAGAGGTACGTTATAACATACAACTAAGCCACTAAGATTGAAGCAATTAATTTATTTCGTTACATCATTGACTTTTGATAAATGTAGTAGGCAATCGGATTGGAAATTATGGGGTATTAAAATATACAGTGAAAGCCAAACTTTGCAGTGAGGGCCGGCCTCAGTTGCTTCATATGACGAGCGGCCACTGTACTGGCCACTGTTTCAGACGAACATCCACTACACCATTTTAGCAGACGCGGATCTGCTAACTATGAGACATGGAAGTTAAAAATTCAATACCGCAGGAGAAAGATATGTGGAACAATCCGATGAAAACAAGATAAAAATTGCCAAATTATTATTTTATGCGAAGAAATTCAAAAGAATAACCACCGAGTTGGAGCTATCAACTTAAGGAAAAATTTTTGCTTGTTAAAATTGTCGTATTACGAGTAAGTACAATATAGTTTCGGTTTTGATATATCGCATATTATTTTAAATTTACAGAAAAATGTCACAGAAATGCCATTCTTCACTTATTTTAGATTTTTTTATTTAATGAACACCCTGTATATGAATATCTAAATGTATCTACGGCAATGTGATTATTTTCATAAGCAGGAATTTGTATGACTATGTATGACTTGCATCTCTAGCTTGGCTTCAGCGTACTAAAAAAAATCCTGAGAAAAAGCAGCAACCACATATTTTGATCACAAAAGATGAGTCAAATTTGAAATGTAATGAAACAGAAAAAAATTGGGAGCAAACTGCTCTCTCAAAAGTACCCACTGTAAAAAATTGGGTCTTTTGTGGACAATAAAAAACCTGCAGAACAAATTTAAACAAAATTGTTTTGCTGTCGTAATTTAAGAAAATCTTTCGAACTTTAACTATATACAGGGTTATTTAATGAAAAGTAGCCACCCTTGGTATTTTTTAAAACTATCTACTATATTGGTTGAAAATTGCCAAGACATGTCAAAGAAGATAACAAAGAGGACAACTTTCTGGCATCAACCCCTTAGCCGTCACAGCCACTCCCATTTTCAAATGGCACCAAACCATATGTGGCACGTTGCAAAGGTTATTTCATAGGGAATGCATTTTACTATTCATTTTGTATATTCGCGTGAAATTGAGAGAGAAAAAAAATAAAAAACCTTGGTTAAACTATAGAATAATAGGAATTACCGTTAAAGAAATTGTTCAAAATGGCCTCCGTTAACTTCCATACAGTAATACAAACGACTTTGAAAGAGTTCACGAACATTTGCGAGAACTTGCGGTGTCAATTGTCGATATTCTTTTATTATTATCTGCTTATGATCTTCAATGTTGGCTGGCTGTGTTGCATACACTTTGGATTTCAAATGCCCCCATAAGAAATAATCCAACGGAGACAGGTCGGGTGATCTAGCCGGCCATTCGATGGGACCACGTCTTCCAATCCATCGTCCAGGAAACCGATCGTTCAAAAATTCTCGAACGGGAACCGCATAGTGAGGAGGTGCACCATCTTGCTGGAAAACTAGTTCATTTTCAAGCAAATTTTCGTAATTTTCCAGTAGTTCTGTTATGCGCGGATCAACAGCGGTATCAAGAAGTTCAAGGTAAGTAGCGTCAGTTAAATTACCGTCAATAAAGAATGGGCCAACGATGTGGTCTCCTAGAATACATGCCCAAACATTAGTCTCTGTGGATATTGGCTATGGTTTTCTCTAAACAAATGCGGATTCCAATACCTACAGTTATGCCTGTTGACTTCTCCATTAAAAAAACATACCTTCACTCATCGCTGAAGCAAATACTATACAACAAGTTCACGTTATTCAATAGATTAATACATACATAACATACATAATTTCGCAAAATTGTAATCTTCGCTCATCGTCGTCTTCGTTTAGTTCTTGAACAAGTTTTGTCTTGTATGGTTGAAATTTGTGCTTTTTTAAAATTCTCCATACACTACTTGTTGAAACCCCTGATGCCAGGAAAAGTTGATTAAAAGACTGATTGTTATCCATTGCAACGTGTCCTAAAACAGCAACTTCAACAGGTTCATTAATAATTCGTCTTTATGGTTGATGTGTTTTGTTTGCCACTGATCCAGTTTCCATAAATTTTTGCATCAACTTTGAAACATATTGATGACGAATGCATTTATCGGGATGCATTTCATGGAATGCACGCGATGCAGCTCATGCGCAGTAGTTATTTTTGAAATAGAAACGCACAATTTCGATTTTTTCGGCAGTCGTGTACACCATGTTGACACTTTTAATTGAAAATGAACTGGAAGTTGACTGACTGAGGTAAAAACAGAATGTGGTAAAAAGTATCGCTATTGTTATCAGTAGTTTAACCAAAATAAACAGAAAAGTTTTTAAATGTTTTTGTATCAATTTCACGCGAATGTACAAAATGGATAGTAGAATGCATTCTCTATGTGACACTGCAAGTTCTCGCAAATGTTCGTGAGCTCTTTCAAAGTCGTCTGTAATTCCGTCTGTAACGGTAATTCCTATTATTCTATAGTTTAACCAAGGTTTTTTAATTTTTTGTATCAATTTCACGCGAATATACAAAATGAATAGTAGAATGCATTTCCTATGGAATAACCTTTGCAACGTGCCACATATGGTTTGGTGTCATTTGAAAATTTAGAGGGGGTGGCTGTGACGACTAAGGGGTTGATGCCAGAAATTCGGATTTTATTTAAAAAGATGTCCTCTTTGTTATCTTTGTTGACATATCTTGACAATTTTCAACCAAAAGATAGTTTTAAAAGATACTAAGGGTGGCTACTTTTCGTTGAATAGCCCTGTATATCTTGAAAATGAATGAAACACGCGAATATGCAAAATGTTATATGTTGTTAGTTTGACAAGTATTATAGTTACACCTTATATAAATTTCATTTATTCTATTTTACTTTCTGTGTTCATCGATACTAAAAAAACAGTAAAATAGTAATTTCAATAAATAATACATTTTACATATTGTGCATTTACATGCAGTAGATATAAAATATTATACATACCCTCTTTGAAACAAATCGACATTATAAAATTTAAATAGCTCCACAGAAAACTCTATAGTCGACTGCAACTCGCTCATAATATTAAAAACAATCTGATGGCTACATTCCTGAAACAAAGAGCTAACATTAGTAAAAAAAATATATATTTTCTTACTTGTTACTGTAGGCTGGATTAATTAGAATATGATAGCCATCGATAGAACTGATAAAATTAATATAATAATTACAAATCAATACATTTTTTATTGTCTGTAATCAGTTTTTCCATCAAATATTTATAACATGTATATATTTTTGTACTACTATAAGGGTTCCTAAAGCTAAAGCTAAAGCCCTGAGTGGGCTGTGTTTAATTTCGTTTCTGAAATGTGTGAGATGTTAGTGTTGGGATCACTCGAGTGAAAAATAACTGATTATCGGTTATTGCAATACCCGAAATCACTCGGTTATCAGTTACATGGGTAAAGAATTATTTATTTGATTTCTTTTTAATATTCACTAAGTAGCCTTGCCACCTTTTCATATGCGTAAGTAAGGACAATCTTATCTTTTTAAATTCTTAAGGTGCCCGTATCTCGCCGTAAAATGATCAAATTTGTGGTGTTTGTTAGGTACTGAAATCTCGAAAAATAAAACTCGTAGAGCAAAAGTAATATCAAAAATAGAATTATTGATGTTTTGTTTATCCACTTTTACTATTTAAACTTTCCTCAAATAATGTAATAACTTTTAAAATGCATTTATATGACACACATAATTTCGCTCTTCTAACCCCACATTTTAACAATTATTTTCACTTACTTATAAACAAAAGTGAACAATCTTATATGCAGAACTATGTAAGTTTATGTTATAACAATATTTATTTATCTTCAGTTGAATTTAAAAAAAAATGTATTTTGAAAGATTTCAGTACCTAAAAATTCATTGGATAGATCGCTTTCTGATGTTAAATATTGATTTTACTTCGGTACCTTTGAATATTTGCAGGTGGCATGAAATAACATCCTTGTTATTTGCTAAACTCTATATTATTCAGTTCTTAAATGTCTAAAATTATTTATATTTGTAGAAAACACTTTTCAGGAATACGGCGCCCTTAAGTAAGGACATTATTTGCTTTGTCGAATAGCAGGGGATTGTGTATATCAATGTACGTCGTATTTGAACTATTTTTTTTATAGGTATATTTTGTCTCTTTGTGTCCCGATAATTATATTTTAATATAAATTTAATCATTTCCTCCAAGTAACGACATGTATATAGTAAAAGTAAGAACGGAAAAACACAGAGGCTGTAACAAGGACTATCCTTCTTAAGTAAAAATAGGTGGAAACCCTACTGTTCACTTACAGTTTGTGTGTTCGAGCTCAAGATTTGTAACAAACAACGAAAAACCGAATAAGCATAGAAATGACCATCATGCATATTCCTAATTCGTATAACGCATTCGTGGTAGTCATAGATTATAATAAAATTGGTAATTATTTACATTAGCGAAAACCTCTCCAATCTTAATTTAAAAATTCCAGCCCCCCTATTTTCGAGGGTGCTGCACACGAATCTAAAATTATTTTCGTGCGGTCGGCTCTAGTTCTCGAAAACAAACATTTCAAAATTGTAACCTCTATGTACACATTACATTAGGTTGTAGTTGTTGAATATATGATGCTTAAGAATTATATGGACCATATACAGGGTGATTCAGTTTTTAAGGAACAAACTTCGAGGCCAAGTAGAACTTTGAAAAATAATGGCAGTTTATTAATTATACAGGGTGTCCGGAAAAGACGTGTACAACGGAAGACCACAGACTCCTGGGTTCAAATTAAGCCGATTTAGCCCAATTTACTTATTTCCAAAATTGCTTCGTTTAGCCGCTAGAGAGCGCCAAAGTTTGAGAAAAATTTTTGTTTATTCCGAATATCTCGAAAACGACTTGATCGATTTTAACCATTTTTGGGCTACGCAGTTATAAGTCTAACCGACACTTTTTGACGTTATTTAGAATCTTTTGCAGTTATTAGAAATGTAAGAAAAATCATGTATCATGCAAATATAAGCACATATTTTTAACCTCCTGTACAATTACTCTCAGTTTTTTTTCTCTTAGTAGCTGACTTTATTTAGAAGAATACTTTCAGAATTTTGAATAGATGAGTAGTTTAGGCAGAAAAAATATTTTCATATGTCAACAATATCAGCATTCGTTCTGCAACAAATAACGAAAATTCCAAAACTCTCATTTATATTTTATTTAATAAATACAAGATAATAAAATATAACAAAAGAGAGTTATGATCACTTTACAATAAATGCTCAAAGTGACCACCGTTTTCTCTTATGCAACAAGTAATCCGTTTTACGAAGTTGTAGTGCAGCCTCTCCATGATTCCTGCATTACCTCGTAAAATATTAACTGCGTCTTGGATTCGCCTAAACAATTCCTCTTCATTATTAACTGCAGAGGCATATACTTTAGTTTTACTGCACCCCACAAAAAAATCGCAAGGGGTTAAGTCTGGCGCTCGAGGTGGCCATTTTATAGGAGCATCGTTTCCTCTTCCGATCCACCTGTTAGGATACAGATTATGTAAATATTGACGAACGGGTATTGTAAAATGAGTTGGTGCACCATCGTGCATAAACGACATGTTACGACGAAGTAATAACGGCAAATCGTCCAACAAATTAGGTAATACTTGCTTTAAAAAATTTAAATAGTTGACCCCATTCAATCGATGTGGAAGCACAACCGGGCCAATAATAAAGTTGTCGATAATTCCCGCCCACACGTTTACTCTGAATTCATATTGAAAATGTCTTATTTCAGTACAGTGTGGATTTTCATCAGCATAAACGTGTTTGTTGTGGTTATTAATGATGCCTGACCTAGTGAAACATGCTTCATCTGTAAATAAAATGTTTTTGCTGAAGTTGATATCATGGGCTCTTTGATCTTGTATAAAATTACAAAATGCTAAACGATTTTCGGGGTCAATGGGTAGCAATTCATGTACCGATTGAATGTGGTACGGATGTAGTAATTGCTCCTTCAAAACATCATGAACTATGGTTTTGGTATCCCTATTTCATGTCCAATGCGTCTTGCACTAATTTTTGGGTTCTCTTCTATCTTATCTAGGATTTGTTCCTCCACCTCTATAGTTTTCGTAGTACGTTGACGCCCTTGAGCCGCATTCATTTGGTGGAAGGAACCAAATTCGCGAAGTCGCCTTTCGATGTTGGCAAAAGTTTGATGATTTGGCACTCGTCGATGAGGAATCTGTCCATGTAGACCCTAACACTTTTGCGGCCGTTACCTTGACAAAATCCATAAACCAAAAGCATATCTACTTGTTCGGAATATGTATACGTATCCATGATGAAATAATGAAAAATGAGAAAAATAAACAAACACAACAATAACGACAACAAATAAAGTAAGATCTAAAGTAACTAAGTAATTGAGCAAGAAGAATACACCGAGAGACTAATTTCAGTAGCTGATTAGATTTGACACACAACTGACACTTAAAATAACAGAGCCAACTTCTGGTACTTCATTGTTGCAGAACGAATGCTGATATTGTTGACATACGAAAAATATTTTTTCTGCCTAAACTACTCATCTATTCAAAATTCTGAAAGTATAAAAAAAGTTTCTAAATAAAGTCAGCTACTAACAAAAAAAAACTGAGAGTAATTGTACAGGAGGTTAAAAAATATGTGCTTATATTTGCATGATACATGATTTTTCTTACATTTCTAATAACTGCAAAAGATTCTAAATAACGTCAAAAAGTGTCGGTTAGACTTATAACTGCGTGGCCTAAAAATGGTTAAAATCGATCAAGTCGTTTTCGAGATATTCGGAATAAACAAAAATTTTTCGCAAACTTTGGCGCTCTCTAGCGGCTAAACGAAGCAATTTTGGAAATAAGTAAATTGGGCTAAATGGCTTATTTTGAACCCAGGAGTCTGTGGTCTTCCGTTGTACACGTTTTTCCGGACACCCTGTATAATAGTTATAATTTTGGGGTTTTATAAGGAAGATACAGGGTGTTAAAGTAAAGAAAAAATGTCATTGTTTGGTATAATTACTAAGGTAATGGAGATAGCTAAGCCACACTTTGAATAACCAGTGGCGGAAATATAGGCAGTTCGTATTTTTAATTTAGAAAAAAAAGTTGTATCGCCCTGTATAATGTTAAAGTTTATTATTTTTAAATGTATATTTTAATTTATAACAAAAATCCTATCTTACATTTTTTTCGTATCTGCTACATAGCAAATTTGACTTTTTTCAGTTATTTCACTCCGAGTTGTTCTATACATGTAAGCCATTTTTGACACTTAAAAACTAATGTAAAGACTGGCATCACAAAAACTTTAGTACCTACAGAAAGTAATCGGATTTCAATATTCAGAATCGCCTGTCTACAGATTACAGCAGCTCAGCAATGTAAGGATTGAAAATACTACAACTTCAATAATTTTTTACTCGCAAACTATAAGGATTTAACAAAACATTTTTTACAATATTGCCTCCATTATTCATGATGCATCTATTCCCAAATGTTTTTAGATAAATTCTGGATCTCCCTGTATAAAGCCAAAAACACTATTAAAATTGTTTTTAAGTTTGTTTTGCATTTTGAGAAAATCTTTCTCGCTTAAATAATGGAAGTAACGACGTTTTCCATTTTAAATTTCATACCTGTTTACCTATTATAAAGTCATTTTTTAGAAAATAATCAATCACTGACAAATGAGATTAATGCACCTCGGCAAGTCAGGAAAACGCTTGAAACCCGAGCGAAGCCTATTTTAGCATCTTGTTTCGCCCTTAGAACCCGTTAAAAAGTTTTATAGGGTTCAAATTTCTAATCAATAGCTTGCCCTATATTTACATTTACGACAGGTGCACACGAAAATGTCAGGCTGGCATATAAATTTAACCGTTAACATTTTGCCATAAAAAGCAAAGGGCATGCAAACAAATTTCAAGATTAATGGCAGAAAGTCTTATGATTAGTTACTGTAGGGTATACCGCGTAGCATTCACACTGGCGTCTTTTTAAATACTAAAAAGGCCAACATAAGTGGAGAACAGCGAATGGTTTAATTTTATAAGATTGTTTTCTTTATCTTTCTATTTACAGATTGCGTTGAAAAGTATTTCTCTTCAATGATCAATTATTGTGTTGTGCTCATCAGAATTAATTAAAATCACATAATTTTGTACCTACACTTTTGGTTAATTTGGCAGGTGTTCAATAGTTTGCATGATGTGCTATGTAAATCTCCATCTGGAATTTGAATTTAAGAAGCTATAGGGTATTATTTGTGCGAAAAAGGTAGATAAATAAATAATCGTCGAGACAGTACAAAATCGCTTACAGCAAATTCAAAGGGTGGTGTAACAAAATTCAGGAAGTGCCCAAAGCGGTAGGTATTAATGGTATATTTTCAACATAAAATTAAACCTTTGATGTTATGGTCAGTATATTCCATGTTAAGAGGTACACTAAATACCAAAGAAAATGTAAATATCAGAAAATTTCCAAAACTAATACCATATTTGAAAAGCAAATTAGTTGGATACCGTCCAAAAAAGTCCAGAATTCTAACGAATGAGGAAATTGAGAGATTTTTGCAAGAAACATCTGACAATAGATTTCTGCTAGAAAAGGTTATTCAAATTAATATAAATGATCGATTTAACTAATTTTGGACAACTTTTCAGATCATTTTAATAATTGGTGTTTGTGGAGCTTTAATCCAGAACTAAAAGCTACGATAACTGATCTGGCATAAATTTTACTCACTGCAATATCGGCACTTTCAATTTACATGTAGCGCAAAAAACTGTAATCGTCCTGTTTATAAGAGTTACTGTTTTGTATTGAAATTTATTATTACTTAAAATGTATATTGTTTAATTAATAAAATCATAAATCACAAAGTTTCGAAAATTGACAAATTATTTTGACATTTGTTTTATGTTCGACAACGAAAAAGACTTTTTCTACAAAACTGTTAAAAGTGGGCTTTTTAATTGTCATTTTTGATGTTAAAAATGTCATTTTTTGACACGCGTGTTAAAAGTAAGTTACTTTTAACACTAGTGTTAAAAGTAACTTACTTAACTAACTGGTTGCTACGAAAATTTTGGTTCATAAACATTGCGATCTGTGTGGTATTTTTTGATTTCTTATTTTTATTGAGTTTAAAGTTCTTCCGATTGTTTTATAGAAAAAATTGTGTATGATATACGTGTTAAAAGTGATTTTATTTTGTTCGTGAAGTTAAAAAACTCGCTAGGTTCGTTTTTTAATCATCTTCACTCACAAAATAAAATATTACTTTTAACAAAATAGCTATTTTACAACATGAACGTATTTCGGAACTAGGTGTCAAAAAAGACTCAACAACTCAAAGTTGTCAACTGAAAATTTAACAAAAATGTCGACATGTTGATGACAGTTTTCGAAAAAATATATTTTTAATCAAAATTAACTCATTAGGTAGTAGGTAGTTGGCACATATTTAAAATATGCCTTTCATTTTCTGGGAATACAGACCGCTGTCCTGCTGGAAGCGCTTTTATAAAATAAGCCTGTACTCAAATTTTCTTCCTGCAGTCCACAATCATAAACAAATTTCGCGTAACAAATTAAAAAATTTAAATAGGTACCTATTATTCAGCAATATTATTTGGACATAATGGATATTATAACACCGGCTGTTGTCATACCATTTATTTTCCTAAATTTTTTACTGTTTATAGAAATTTTTAGGTATTACATTAAAACTCGAAAATAAATATTTATTATTAAAACATATTCCCATAATAAGAACAATTATAATATTCCCAACTGAGAAACATTCCAAGAGTTGTCGTTTTTACTGTCGAATACAGTAACTAAGACTGACACACGCTGTCTCAAATAATGTATCATTTCTGCGACTAAAATGGAAAATTTTCGACAAGGTAGAAGTGGAGTGACGGTTAAAAAATGCGATACAAGTTTATATGTAGATTTATCCTGTTATAAAATTTGTCCTATTTGACGTATACACAAAATCCTAAAATATAGCCTGCCAGTAGGACCCGTAGTACAGGGCCTGTACCTTCTATCATTAAGTGGTGTACAAAATGTGCATATGCCAAATGTTATTATAAAAATTAAGAGCAGTCTATCTATCTACCTAAGTAAAACTAATAAAACAAATTGAAAACATTATAACAGTTTGTTTAGATTTACTGAATCATATTTGTACTTTTCGCAAAGTTAATGTTTTCGAAGTGTAATTTCATAGAAATTGATTGTATTGTTCTGACATATTCATTTATTTTATAAAGCAGGTAATTAGGTGAAGACAATTCTTGTGTAAGGAATAAAATTGTGACACTTAAAAATTTTCCGCTACAAAGCAGGCTTCCGACACATTGAAAATGAACATCTTATGGATAAAATAACATGAACATAATTAATTATTAACGCAATACATCGTTGCCAATTCTCGATACGAACTGCAACGCCTCGTAATAAGTGACTCAGGATTGTCATCATCTGAAGAAAGAGATTATTTATTTAAAAACCGTCAAAAACGTTATAGCATCACAATTACAGTCTCTTATCGACATATAAACAATATTCAACTCTTTTTTATCTTTGAAAACCGTATATTGATTTGCCGCCACACACAAATTCACCCCTACCCTTTATACACTCGACGCAACATTGAATTATGATGGTTTGACTGTCTGACAAATGTACCTAGATCAAAATAATTATTGACCCGTATTGACACGATCGATTATTAATGCCTTCTAAAATTCCTATTAATAGTCTACCGGCTCATCCTTTAAAAAGTAATAAACGTGTTAGGTTGGAAATCTTTATATCGCAGTAATATTTATTGTACACTGGGAAACTTTAGCTTTCACGCTCAATGAATGCTACCGACCGTTTGTTGTTACATTTTGAAGTTTATCAATGCTACCATACCGATTCCTTAAACATTTCCAATGCTGATATCTTTAATTTGAAAATAAAGTTTTTTAACTTAACTCAAATAATTACCTTAAAATTGACTCTTCAAATGCCTTTTATATAGTAGGTATTAACTTCATTATGAATTTGGATCTATGGATATTGATAGAGGAGGGTCGGGTAATTATGTGCATTTAAACCTAAATTAAAATATTTTAAAGAATAAGTAAAAGTAGCGCTCCAGACTTGTCATGATCAACTAAAGGCTGATTCATACTGTAGGTCGTCACGGTTCGATCCAAAAGATATACCTATAGATATAATGAGTACTGCAATTTTTTGATCGGACAGCTACTATAGTTGCGGCAATAATAATTAATTATATTTTCACATAATAAGAACTAAAAAAATTTCTAGGAATAATTTACGCTCATGTGGTATTCGGCAAGAAAATTTCACACCTCAAGTATAAATCAAACTTGACATTTTCAATTAATTTGCTTCGGCCAAGGTATTGTGGTAATACTATTATATCATGTTCAGTATCAACTGCATAGAAACATTTCGATTTGTAGAATTCTATGTCACGGAGTCCCCGGGCTGATCTGTACTTAATTTTGCTGTAAACGCTAGAGAGCGCTACAAAATGTACTCTTGGTTGATAAAAACTGGTTATAACTTTTTTATCAGTGTGTGTACGAAAGTTTTAATAGAAAGATATTGTTCTCCAATCTATTTTTCACAAATAAGGTATACTTGTTTTATGTCGATAAATTTAACCGTTTTCGATTTATTTCTTGTTTTTCTATGGGATGCAATAAAATAAAATTAAATAAAAGTTTGTATTATAGCCTGTATACAAGCAGATACATAGAAACAAGTGGTTGCGTCTAATTGCTCATATTGCCCACAACTTTTCATTCCGATCAACACTGCCAGATATCTTATGATCTAAGCCAGAAGAAGAGACTGTTACTTAAACTGTTGTGTGTAGTAATAGTAAATAAATAATAATATTGTAAATAATAATGAAAAATGCTTAATTTGTCAAATCTGTAAGAATCAATCGCAATGGCCTCTGAATTTGGACGGCCTACAACGACAAAATTTGTCGTCATATTTAACGCAATTAATTGGACGGACATTTTTGATGGTTCCAAATTAATCTTTGACTGCTGCAGAACAAACCTATCGAGAACAACTGAAAAATATTATAGAACTAATAATAACTAATAGAAGTGATATGTCACATCTCACTCCTGTGTATAGGGCATGCACCCAACCTTGACACACTGAAAATTTAAAGCACATTTCATATTTTTGTTTCTGTCGTCACATATGACACATTTCGCACCGAAAGGTAATCGCACGCAATGCGCCCGATTAACCTACAGTACAACTATATATGTTTAGATAAAAAAATATGGTCACAATTATGTTAAAAAAAAACTAATTGCGTAAGTGCTAAGCAACAACCTGATCCTTTCGGTTATAATAACTGGCAAAATTAAATTAATTACGGCTTATTTTTTCCAGAACAAACATTATAATGGAATGTTTCAAAATGAAGATACGGCTATTATAGGCCGGTAACAAATTCTAATATCTACTTTAATATCGTATACTTAATCTATCTAACAAGAGATAGTGCACTAAGATCTTTTTGTCAAATTGCTCTGCAGGAACTGTAAAAACTTGAGTACCGCGTATCGTTACCCGACTTTCCCCTAAAGCCTAAACCATTATTTTTCCTAGCGCGTTCGCCATAATACATAACAATAAACTCTACACATCTACATTTCAGTAGAGCCTAACTATATTTACTAAAACAGGGATATTAGTATTCATATAGAATTTGGGTTACATCCTATTTCCATTTTATTAAATACTTAATTAAAATCAAATCGACGAGGAAATATATCATTTCCAAAAGAATACATTGTTCACTTATTATTTAGTATACCATAAGCGCCGAAATTTGAAAATTGCTGAGGGGGGTGGGGCAAACGTTGATGACGTAGAGTTTTTATATCACGTTAATTTCTACCACCAATTTTGTAGCTTGCACCGTTTTCGAGAGAAATGGTTGAATTGCTAGGCAACAAGAAAACCGATTTTTGTACCATACTTTGTTATTTAACGAGTACCTTCAGAAGGTGTATATATTTTTCAAAATTACAAAAATTTGGCACATCAACTCATAGTCAGATAAAAAATTTTTCTGTCTTCTGATTGTTTAAAAATTAAATAGTCATTTGTCAAATTACAATAATATTAGTCATTTTCTGCATCATTAAAATTAATTTGGAAACTATTCTCGACAATAAATTCAAGAAATTCAATATTTCCAGAGCAATTCGATGAATTAAGCCACCATTTTCCCAAAAACGACAGAAGCTACAAAATTTAAATTGGTGATATAAATTAGCAACAAAATATCAGAACTGCTTTTAGCGACCCTGTTTAATTTTTTCATTTTTAGAGAAACGTATAAGGCAGGAACAAATTTTTAATTAACTGTATGAGGTGAATGGCCAATTTGTTTAATTTTGAAAGAAACTATATACCTTCTGAAAGTACCTGAATAGCAACAAAATATTCAAACTGGTTTTTGGTGACCGCATCTGATTTTTCGTATTTAGACAAACGTATAAGGAAGTAACAAATTTTTAATTAATTACGAGTTGAATGTCAGTCCTTTTTTATTTTTGCAAAAACTATACAGTTTCTGAAAGTACTCAAAGAATAACAAAGTATGGCGCAAAAATCTCTTTGCTATCGTTCTTAGTTGTGGAGTTATGATCTACTAGCGCAATATTACGTTAGCAGCCACTATTTTTCTCAAAAACGGCAAAAGCTGCAAAATTGAAGCTAGTGGTACAAATCAGCGATAAGACTACTAACTATTCTGATTTGTTTTTAGAGACCGTATTTGATTCCTCGTTTTTAGGTAAACGTATAAGGCAGCAACCAATTTTTAACAGACTGTACAAGTTAAATGACCAAATTTTTTTTATTTATATACACCTAAAATTATACACCTTCTGAAAGTATTCGAAGAGTAACTGAATACATATAATGCAAAAATAGCTTTGTTGCGGAGAAATTATATGTCCTACTAGCGTGATACGCTACCAGCCACCATTTTTCTCGAAACTGGTGGTATAAGATAGCAAAAATAGCAGCAAAATCTCTACTACTTGTTTTTGGAGGCCACTGAAGTTAGTTTGGGTAACAAATGTCTACATTCTAAACACATACCATGGTTATTTTACACAAAACGTAAAATAAAATATTTCTGAACAATATCTATCTATTTATTGCATAAATTCTTACTCATAAAAATTTGAAATACGTAACAAAATAAAACACAACAAAATAAAAATCACATTATAAAGGGACCATTTCGTATTAGTAACTTTGTAACTGCTTGTCGCGATTATTTTAAAATCATTGAACTAGGTAGTAAATAATATGACCTTAGTAAAAAACGCTAGGAGGGGGGGCTTTTCCGCCCTTATAGATTTACTGAGAGGCAAGCGCCACCCCTGCTCTCGTTAAATCGGCGCCTATGTGTATAACATTAATATTTCTATGTTCAGTGTTAAATTGATATAACTATCTTAATAACTAAGAAGAGCAAGAGCATTGTTGGCATTTGGCAAATGATATACCTACTTCTTGGTAGTAGAGTTTCGTTTTTTAAAGTTTATTATTAGATAGTTGTGCAGAGGTAATAATAAAGCAATCGCTATAAATTAATTTGTCAAAAAATCTAGCAACCATTGGCCGAAAATTTGAAATCAAACAGTAAAAAAGTGGCACCTTTTATTGATAACAAAGTATTATGAGTATGTTAGACTTTTTTTCTTATACTTAAGTATCCACAGAAATTTTGCATAAATGGAAATAGTAACAATATAATATTTTTTATTAGTAGTACATCATCGTAAATAGTAAAATTGTTAGTTTTATTTCTGGCAATTTTAAAGTAACTTTTCAACACTCTTATTAAAAAGCTAAATAAAAAACTGCACTTAGAATTTTGGTATTTCAAGGTAACATTGCTGAAAGATGTACCTACCTAATTTCAGTAGATAGATTAAAAATATACTTTTTCCGTTTAATTTTTTTTATTTTGAACTTGTAAATAATAAATATTATTAACTTATTTATTACTATAGGCCGTAATTTCTTCTAAAGGTAATATTAAAATTAACAAGTATGTCGTACAGTATTATTGCTTACTAAAGTGAAAATTAAAAAAAAACTAAAAATTGTAGCATATAGATATGCCACAAGCATGTTACAATTTTTATGTAGGTATCGTCAACAAAAATAAATAATTTCATATTTGTTATATTAACCACTAGGAAAAAATATTTTATAAATATAATATGTGTAAGATCTTTTGTATTATTTTATTTTAGATATTTTTACATGCGTTTCATATTAATTAAACGAGAATGAAAAACTATTTGCGTGATTCGAAATATTGAAATATCATTATTTGCATATAAGTACTAATTATTATTATTTATTAGATATATACGTTAATTTCTCAAATAAAATTGAATTTGTTATATAATTAAGATTATTTGCACACATCTGTTGTGTAAATAATGTGTAGGTAGGTAACTGTTTCCTTACATTGTCAATCGTCCTCGTAATACATAAAAAGTATAAGAAAACGTCATCTGATTCATTCAGTTTTGTATTTCAAATTAATTTTGCCGCTATAATATTCGCATATGTAAATATAAATAAAATTGCAATAATATACTGTAGGTATATGCATTTTAGAATTTGGCATTTTAAACTATGTTCTGTATGATTTTTCTAGTCATTTATTGTTAAACTCAGTATGTTTTTACATTGTCCTTGTTTCCTAAATTAAATGTATATATTTAGGATTATATTAAAAAAGAAAAAAACAGTTTAAATTCCTGCGACGATAAAATATAACAGTTATTGTATACAGGGTGTCTTGCAAGTCGTTTCAATAATTTTAGGAGGTGATAGAATACTTGATTTTGATTCGATTGTAACAAACATACCTATATACCAAGTAGGTATGATAATATTTGTGGTAATTAATTTTTTAATTTGTTTTAATTTAACCGTGCTTTTCTACAATTATTGACGTGTAGAAGAAAATCAAACCTTTTTATAACAAATATTCCTATACTTTTTTATTAGGAATGAATGGATTATTTAAATGATTTAAGCAATAAAATCCAAAGTGGCTTCGTTACTTACCTAGAACTTCATAAACATGGTTTTTCTACTTTGTCAAAGTGAAGAGTCAAATTTAAACGTGGATTTTATTTAAACCTTTGTGTGTAGATTTATTCAGATATTATTAAAAACTTACCTAAGCAATGCTCTTTCAGTTCTTAGGAAAAGTTTCTTGATAAACATTCTAAAAATTAGGAACACGTTTAAATATGCAGGGAGCGCATTCGCCAAAACAGGACAGCCGTCCAGTATGTATGGTTTAAGAAATGAAGATATTTGCACTTACATTTTAACTGAGATTCGAACGTATAGTTTGACAGTTGATCTACATCTACGGTTGCTATGGAAACTAAGGACAATTGTTTTCTCATGGCTGGGCAGGCTATTTAATAGAAACATTGTTTTTCCTTTTTACGCCATAACTTTAAATCAGCTTTTAAGATTTGAACAATGTAAATAAATATTTAGCTTTCTGAATCCTCCGGTATTTTAATAACTTTAATATTTTCTAAAGGTTGCGTTGTTGTTAGCAAATGTCTTCATTTCTTAAACCGTTTTTATTACATACTTAAAGGGCTGTCTTCTGTTTTGGAGAATGCGCTCCCTGCACACTTAAAAGTATTAAGATTAATTTCCCTAATTTTTAGAATATTTATCAATAAACTTTTCCTAAGAACTGAAAGAGCTTTGCTTAGGTAAGTTTTTAATAATATCTTAATAAACCTACACACAAAGGTTTAAATAAAATCCACGTTTAAAATTGACTCTTCGCTTTTAGAAAGCAGGAAAACTATGTTTATGAAGTTCTAGGTAAGTAACGAAGCCAGTTGGGATTTTATTGGTTAAATCATTTAAATAATCCATTTATTCCTTACAAAAAAAAGTATAGACATAATTGTATAAAAAAGGTTTGTTTTTCTTCTACACTTCAATAAGTATAAAAAAGTACGGTTAAATTAAAAAATATTAAAAAATTTATTATCGCAAGTATTGTAACACTTGGTATATAGGTATGTTTGTTTCAAGCGACTCAAAATCAAGTATTCTATTATCTCCTAAAATTATTGCAACGACTTGCAAGACATCCTGTACATAAAAATCGTATTAATGTTTTCCTGCTGACGATTTTATTTACATTAAATATTAGTGATAATTTATGTACGAAATTAGATTGGTTCTAAAAAAAATTGTTATTATAAAAATAGGTAAAAATCGTTAAGATCGCCCGTCAGGTAACGATCAAAGCTTACGGCTTCTTAGGTAAATATAGCAGTGCACGAAAAAACGACCGAAACCTAAAAATAAACTCACCACAAATTAAAATTTTATTTATCCCAACACTACACAGCCCACTTGAGTCTGCTCACTGCGAATACGACCGCGACCATTTCCAATCCGAATGCAATCTTCTTCCTATTAAATTTGATTGAAACCGGAACACGGGAGGCACTGTTTTATTTATGTGGAGTTATGTAAAGAATTTAGGGGCCCATGCAGCTCCGGCCAGGCAACCAAGATAGCACCCGTGTCCTATTTTACGGTATAGTTAGGCGTTCACCCGAGGCGCAGGGAATTGCGCACGAGCCACAGGGGCGGATCGGGCATCACTGGGGGCAGCAGCACGTGCACGAGGGTGAGACCAGGGACGTATTGGGGAGCCTGTGGGGGTTTCCAAGGCAGGAAAAATGTACAAGGTGTCCTAATTTTGTTGCAATTGCAAAGTATCGGAAACTACAAGACAAAGAAAGATGCAGTTTTTACATCATTGGGTTACTTTTTTGAGAACCTTAAGATGCCTCAATCATAATTTTCCGCTTCGCAATATTTCGCAGAGATGTTGACTGAAGAGAGCGAAAGGGAAGTAGAAGATCAGGAGGAGATGCTCTTGGCAAGGGAAGAAGGAGTGGAAGTAGATGAGCCTACAAAAAAGGAAATATACATAATTATAGAAGATTTAAAGAATATAAAAAGTCCAGGGAAAAACGGAAGTACGCAGGAGAGGATTTAAGACAAAGAACATAAGACATGATCCTAAAGATTTAGAGAAGAAAATGCATGCCTCAAGATTGGAGAGATGCTACTAATTTTAAAAAAGGGAGATGCAACAGACTGCAGAAACTATAGGGGTATATCATTGCTATTTTTTATAGATATAAGGTATGAAACAGAATACAACAGAGAATAGAATCTATAGCAGATCTACAGATAGGGTAGTATCAAGCAGGTTTTAGAAAGAGGAGGTAAACAACGGGCCATATCTTAATGGTGAAGGAAACTCTTACTACATACTATGAATATGGGATTAAAACAATGGTTTTATTCGTGGACTTCAGGGAAGCATATGATTCTGTTAAAAGGAATAATATTAAGTAAAATATTGAACCAATTTGATATACCAACCAAATTGATTAGGCTATTGAATATGACCTTAAAAAACAGTAAAAGCAAAGTACGAATAAAAGGTTTTACTCTTGACACAGGACTGAGACAAAGAGACCCACTCTCAACGCTTCTTTTTAATTTAGTACCAGAAAAGGTCATAAGAGATAATCAGTTGAACAGAGAAGGATACATATTGTTTAAGTCACCAAATAGCAAGTTATGCAGATGATGTGGCCATAATTGCAAGAGATAGTAGGATATTAGAAAAAGTAACGAGAAAACTTGTGGAGGAAGCACGTAAAGTGGGATTGCAGATAAATCAAGAGAAAAGTAAGCTTTTGAGAATAGGGGAACAAAAAAAAGATATCAATTTCAAATTGAGAACGCAGCATGAAAGAATATTCTGTTCAAGTGTATTTGGGGGCGTTGACGACAGCTAAGTGTGACGATGAGCAAGAAATTAATAGAAGAATAATAAAAGCAAACAAATGTTCGGCAGCAGTCAACCACTTACTGAAATCAAAAAGTTGTCCAGAAGAGTAAAATTTAGAATGTTCAAAACAATTTTGAGGCATCTGTTAAGATGGGAAAGGAATATATTAAGAAGAATTCTAGAGGAAGAAAATGGAGAAAGGATATGGAAGGAGAAATAATGATGACATATTTGCAATGTACCAGGCACCAAAAATAGGCAAAGTTGTAAAAGACAGAAGAGTGCAGTGGCTAGGACATCTAGAACATATGGAAGATGAAAGGACAGTTAAGAAAATTGTAGTTAGTAAACCTAACTATAAGAAAAAAAGAGGAAGACTGAGAAAGCGATGGAGAGGCAGTGGCAATAGATGTAACGGATTAGAAAAGAAAGGCGAAGAACAGAACGGAGTATAGGAAAATAACACAGCTCTGGGCCTAAAAAGCCTGTAAACAGCTTTATATATATAATATATATAAGCCTTTTTACGTAGAGTTCAGTGGCGTACTTGTAATTATTCTACAGGATGTCTCTTCTTAAAATATGACCGCAACATACATTTTTTTAATGCAACTATATATTTTTATGCAATTCAATTGTTATTATTTTTTCCCTTCATAATGATATCTAACAGTTGTTACTTTATATTTTAGAAATTGTCAAAAAAACGTTAAATTAATAAAATGTGCACGGTGCATAGATGGCCATGCGTTTTCACCAATTATCAAAATTTAAAGGATACTCTAAAACACAATTGTTACTATTTAGTAAAATAAATACGGATTATTTTTAGTTTTCTTCTCACTCACAATTACTTTCTCTTCCTAAAATTTTTATGTTACCTCACTGAATAACAGGACCGTTCTTCCACGCCTGTTCACTGTTTTAAATTCTCCCTTTCTAATTTAAGTAGACCCGATGGGCCACAACTCTCCCTAATATAATGTTTTCTGCATTTACATGGTATACTGCAGATGCAGTTCTTTGAATTTCATTATTTGGTTTAGTTTTTGATAAAATTGTCCATAATGTATTGTATTATGTACTGGTTTAAAAAACTGCCCTAATAAACCTGCTACAAATTCTCATTAATCTCAGATGTATGGTACTACTGTATGTATAACAAATTGTGATCTTGTCGTATTGTTTCTATTTGAATATTTTCAAATATTCTAAATTCTACTGGATATTGATTAACACAATATTTTTGCAGAAAATTACTTCACTTGTGAAATCTGATCTTTCGAAGAAATTAATTTTGCTCTATCACATAAACATTTTGTTAAACCTTTCTATTATTATTGTATTTTTATAAGGATTTGAATTGAAATTTAAATATCTCTTGGATTTGGCCATATGTCAAACACGTTTTTTTACTGTATTAGAAAGGTATTTTAAGCTAATATAAATCAAATCTCCTACAATTCCTACTTTTTGGCAGTGGGAACACGACAATTCAACCACAATAGATGAGATCTGACCTATTTCTGCATTTTTAGGATTGCTTCTTCAGGTGGCCTCCTTTAAATTGAATCAAATATCTAGCTATAAAAATTATTATAAAAATTAAAATTATTTGAAGTTAAATATCGACAATGACAAAAAGTGACAGCCTGTCAATGAATTAAATATGACAATATCTACTTGAATAATGTTCACCTTTTTTTGTAAAAGTATATTTTCTATTTTTAGGTATTAATAATATTGTGTGAAACTAACTACTGAGTGGACAAAAGTCCCAACCTGCGTTGAATTACACCCACAATATCTACTTATTCCTTATTATTATCTTTTGTAACATTTTTTACTGTATTAGAAAGGTATTTTAAGCTAATATAAATCCTACAATTCCTATCAATGAAGTCATATGTATGTTCTCTGATACCAAACATCTAGGTATGCTAATGAACAATTCCACAGACAAAGCTCTATTCAATAATTATCTAAAGAAATTAATCTATATAAATTTACTAACCTGCTTTAATGAAACATTCTATAAATATCTAACTTCACTTTTTGGCAGTGGGAACACGACAATTCAACCACAATAGATGAGATCTGACCTATTTCTGCATTTTTAGGATTGCTTCTTCAGGTGGCCTCCTTTAAATTGAATCAAATATCTATAAAAATTATTATACAAATTAAAATTATTTGAAGTTAAATATCGACAATGACAAAAAGTGACAGCCTGTCAATGAATTAAATATGACAATATCTACTTGAATAATGTTCACCTTTTTTGTAAAAGTTTTCGAATTTTAGAGAACACCAGGTATGTCGAAGATAGACTTTTTTGAAGATGTATCCAACAAAAAAAAGTTTATTGAAATCGGTCGAACGGTAGGCATGTTACAGGCTTGTTCCACTTTTACGCGAGACACCCAAGTTATCCTGAGCGGGGCCCCCGCAAGGCTGAGCGGTACCCGCGTGCGAGACATTATTTTGGCGCCCTTTATTAATATACGAAATTCAGTTATAAAAAAATATATATTTTTTTATTTTATAATAAAACAACAGATTTTTTTAAATTTTATTTTTATTGGAAATAATAATTAATAACAAAAAAAAAACATCTTTAATCCGTCACTTAAAACTAGAACTTTTATTAGGTTAAATATGTGTTTTTCTGGATTTAACGGCACCAAAATTTTTTTATTACTTCATCAAAATCGATTTTGTCAACCATCTCCTACTCTATAGCTAATATTACTAGCCCAGATAGTCTCTCTTGATGCATGGTTGATCGAAGACAATTTTTTATTAATTTTAATTTTGAAAATGACGTCTCCCCAAAAGCCACAGATACTGGTAAAGTTAAGAGTATTCTTAAGGAAATTGTAACATTTGGCAGAGATGAGGTTAAATTGTGTCCAAATAGGTATATATTGCAATATATCCAGAGGATTTGAAGAATGAGGAATTGAAAATAACTAAAGCTTTAATCTCATTAAGAAATCTAGACACCAAAATGAGAAATTTCAGAATAAAATTTAAAACTTGAACACCCTGCATATCTTAAACCAGCGACATAATATTTTGGTGTCTCCAGCTTAGTGTTGACCCATTCTTTCTGACTCACCCTGTATATGGATATGTGTTATTTGTTGATGCAACCAATGAACGTACTGAAATGTAATTTTATATTATGATGACTGGAATGCGCTAAAAGCTGCGCGAATGGATTATTGATAATCAGCGTCATATTTTGTTTTGTGCCTCTAGCAATGGCGGAGCAGTACGGGCTTAGCTGATTGTGAATTGAAATGAAATTGAATTCTGGATATGAAGAATTATTTCGGGCTATATGCTGGTTAATTTTACAGTCCCTTATAAAACATGACATGTTCCAACAATAACACCTACAAAAATACACAAAGAATAACACTAACGAGATACAAGATAAAAGAAGAAACCACACTGTACGCCAATGACGTATTTATAAACAAAATAGTGGGAAATTAAGAATACAATTCATATCGTACGTGCAGATGGTTGTCTCTCTCGCATCCACATAGTTAACCAATGAAGTATGTCTTTGCTGAGTTTTATGTGCCTCCTTTTGTCTGCTCCTAGGTTTGGTATCTTTATTTGGATGCGCAATGGACTAAACGCATTCCATATCGTACATTTCAGTGCTTTGACGGTGATTTTTTTCAGCATGGAGCTAAAATAATGCAAGAGAGCTCCATCCACTAATTCATTTGCCCTTACGGAGAGTGGCGGAAAATTATACACTAGACTAATAAATATTTCACGATTGCGCTTCATTCTAACAAGGATTTAAATAATAAAGTGGTTAATTAACGTGTTAACACTAACTTTGTGTAAACTTCAGCGCAACCTTAATCTATGTAGTAAGCCGCACTTGCTGTAGAGGAATAGATCATATATAGAAGTAATTACGTATACTTATGACACGGAAATTTTTTCTTGGTGAAATACTTTTAGAAAGGTGTGAATATGGAACTGGCAATGATGGGTATTTTTATAGGACTTTTGTGAAAAATAATAATTTATACCAAAAAAAAATTGTTTATTTTGGTAATGGACTGTAATTTTTTTGTGTGTTAGGAAAATTGCAGTGTGCGTAATATACTGTCTAAAGAGGTACATTGTTTTTCCAAAAACGCAGTTAAGCGTTCATAAGATGGCATTTCAGTTGAACCGTATGCAAGTTCAAAGCGGGAAATAGTATCAGCATCCAGTTTTCTCAAAAGCAAATTAACTAAAATAAAATCCCATTTTTTACCGGGTAATTTAAACTAGAAAGAGCATCTAGATTTTGAGCAAATATGTTCAGTAATTTTTTAAGATTTTCATGATTGTCTGAAGTTAAACGAGGACTATCATGAATTTCATCCCAATAAGCACAAGCTAAAGTCCGAGCGTTAGTATATCTCTTTAATAGATTATTGTAAGCAATTAAATAGTTATCTGCTATCAAAGGCGTACGCTAAACTAATAATTTTGGCGGACCATCTAAACAAGAATGCAAATCAGAAAATTTTTCTATGTTACTTAAGCTGTCATTTTTATGAATAAGAACGTTAAAAATGTCAAGAAATGTTTAAAAAAATTTAATGTCACCGTTAAACGTTGCTAATTTCAACTCCGGAAGTTTTTTATGATTAGTTTTAGTAGAAGAATTCTTTGGCGGCTTATCAGTTTTCTCAAACAAATCATAATGAATGCCCTGAATACTATAGAAATAATGCTCAAATTCAGAGCGAATCTGTTCCTCAGCAATTATACCACCATCCTCAGTCAAAACTGGAAACAAGTAAAATAATAGATTCTTGTTGTTTATTAAAGTTTTCAAAAATCGTATTTATATTTTTGAATCTTTGAGTAAATACCGAATGATTTGATTCATTTTCTAATGCGCGCTCAGCTATATTGTAAAGTTCTTTAATTCGCGTAATTTCACTTTGACGTAACCCTTTGCTTCTTCTAATTTTATCAGTACTTGCCATTGCAACTGAAATGAATTACTACAAATATTTGATGCAGGCTCTGACCTATAAACAGAGTTCTCAATAAGGCACAAATAAGACGCAAAAAAAGGATTCGAAAAAAAGTTACTGATATCAATTTAACTATCGATTGAGAAATATAAAATATAAGGCAAACTATTTTGGCTAATTAGGAATGTATGTAATTAACGACTGAATAAGAAGTAATGAAATGAATAAAAAAAATATCCGCGGCTAGTCAAGGACCAAAACAATTCGAGGTCAATGGTCGCGCGGTTTAAGGCGTCAACACTTGAATCGAGGTGACTAGATCGGTGTGGGTTCGCGCCCAGCTGCCGGTAGACCGTATATAAGCTATATTCGTAGAGAGGATTGGCACCCTCTCTGCGGGTATGGTAGGGTGGAAGAATGTTGGCTTGGCTCAATGTGAGAGATTGATATCGGCTGATATTTGACTACTCCCCTAATTAATGAGGTTTTCCAGGTTTCCCTCATTCCTGCACTGAATAGTGGTTAGGGCCTACCAACGTAAGTCATAGACAAAGAACGTAGGTAAGTCGTTCTGGGCGCAAATGCGGCCTGCTTAATAATAATATGCCGCCCCCTCTCCCGCACAAGTCTCCGACTTCTGGGCTAATCCCTGTGTTTAGAAAGAGGGGTTGAGATATTATTATTATTATTATACAAAAGCATGATAATAACCTGTACCTGTAGGCATAGGTGGGAACTCGGAGTGCTAAATATACTCAAAATTCAAATTAGAATTACCAAATTAAATATTTTTTCATTAAAAAATAGGTATATAACAATCGCTCGGATCTGTTACCTGGTTGTTTTGCAGGAAACATATTATATGGATGTACAATCGTTTGTAATAATAATGACACTCTTTATAAAATGAATTTTGCGATTTCGTTTAAACTGAACTGAATAATAAAAACTTACTTTCAGCTTTTAATATTATTACTTAGTTGTTTCACTCACCAATAGAGATAATATTAATGAAATTTCTACTCAGAACTTCCAGAAGTTTGAAACTGTTTTGAGGGAGTGCCATTATTGCAAAAGCATGTACTTAACTATTTCTTTTTCTACTACTAAGCGAAGGTGACCGTCATCCTTTAGTTCTCAACAAATTAAATGTGGGGTTAGGATAGCAACAGATGTGGCTATTACAAACAAACGCTTTATATATTTTTTTTTTGAGGCAAATTTTAATAGTAACAATGGATAAACAAAACACGAAAAATATTATTTTAGTACTTACTTTTGTTCTGTATGTTTTATTTTTCAAGATATCCGTACCTAAAGACACCAGAAATTGGATCACTTCGCGGTGTGAAATACGGCGAACTTAGTAGACGAATCATTATTACGTAACCAGCGGTAAACAGTGCCAAGATTTTTTTTTGTTTAATTAACACATCGGCTGTGTTAGAACCGAAAACATACAACATTGTATCATCTGTAAATATAAGATTGTTACAAAATTGAACATTACTTACAAAAATTTAAAATTGAAACAACATTAATATTGTTTTTCTACGTTCACGCAAAAAACAAAACTTTATTGAACTATATTTAGTGGAAAAAGTGGGTTTTAATTGCACTAGTGCAATAAAATGTTTATTGAACTCATCTGTCATTCTACTACAGCGTCTTGTCATCATGACAAACATAAACGTTCAAATCGACGTCACATTTTGCTATACTTAGTTTCATCTAAATAACATTTTTTGGTTTTTACATGAACGTAGAAAAAATATTGTATGCAACTCGTAAAAAAAGTGTTTATTGCACTCATGTCATGTCATGTCATTCTACTACAGCGTTTTGTCATCATGACAAACATAAACGTTCAAATCGACGTCACATTTTCCTATACTTAGTGTCATCTAAATAAAATTTTTTGGTTTTTACATGAACGTAAAAAAAATATTGTATGCAACTCGTAAAAAAAGTTGTCCTACTCGGCCCAACGGCCTCGTTGGACAATTTCACGTCGCGTGCAATAAACACTTACTTTTTATACTTGTTGCATAAATAACTCTTTATGTTCTGCATTTGCTATTTCTTTTGTAATTTTGACATTTGGACAAAATTTAAGTAGATAAATTATTAGAATTCTGCTAGTTACACTTCTTATTTTAAAATTAAACAAATATACACAGTGGCCGAAACAAATTTACTACTTCGGTGTGTAGGTGGATAATTTATAGGGATTTTGGGGGGCATCAATGGTGTCACTACATGTTAATATGTGTCAATAAGTGATTTTCTCTAGGCACATGTGTGACGGACAAGAGGTAAAGTCGTTTTAATTAAAATTAAATATAATGCTAAAACCTTTACGTGGTGGCGTGTATATATGTATAGGGTGTCTGGGATATGAGTGCTTCTATTTTGCTCTATGATAAATTGTTCCAAATGAAACATATCTTTTTCTTGAATATATGAGAACATCGCTTACACAGCGTTTTCAAGATACAATACATCTAAACATACACACTGTGAATTTCTTCTGTGAGCTCGTTTCACACAGAATAATAATATCTCTACCTCTCATTTTAATCACGAGGATTGGCCCAGAAGTCGAAGACTTGTGTGGAAGAAAGAGCGGTATATTATCATTAAGTAGGCCGCATTTGCACCCAGGAACGACTTACGTTGGTAGGCCCTGACTGCCACTCAGTGCAGGAATGAGAGAAACCTGGAAACCACATTGACCCAAGCCAACATTCTTCCGCTATCATACTCGCAGAGAGGATGCCAATTCTCTCCACGAATATAGCAGTCTGTCGGCTGCGGGGCTCGAACTCACACCAGTCTAGCCACATCGATTCAAGTCCTGACGCCTTAAACTGCGCGACCACTAACCGACCAGTATTAATAATATGAAATAGTCATAACTGTTCATAAGCGATTACCGTACAGATGCCTCGTAGCCAGAGAGTTTTGTTCAAATTCGTCATAAATTAACATTTCATGCAGCGGTTATGGTTACTATAAATTGTTTCATTTTTGTTTATATAACGCTACTGTTAAAGATAGAAATTATGTTTATATTGCAAAATATGCACTTTTACTAATAATAAATAATAATAATTTATTTGCGACAATTACATTATTTACAATTATTCCATTTATATATGATATCTATACATTAACACTAACATGCAACCGGCAAATAAATTGAAATACCACAAAAGGCGAACCTTGAGCGTGGATTGACATCACAATTAACCTAACATTAAATATTATATCTAAACAAAGTTTCTAATGACTAATAAGTGGTTACATTCTTTAAGACAAAAGTTGAACAGATTGGTTATGTTTCGAGGTAAGTAAACAAAATGTATGCAGATACACAAAATATACAACACTTGCGTTTAGATTAGCTATAAATATAAAAGGGGCATCGTATCAATAAGTATATTTGGTATCAATCAAATTGTGTATTTGTGATCTTGATGTATTATACATCCATTTTTAATTTTAGATTTAAACATACTATATGAGTTAATAATTTTTATTTCGGTAGGTAAGATATTTTAGGTCCTAAATATAGAAAAGATCTTTGCATTTTTGTTTTTTCGGGTTTAATAATTTTATACATGCCTTCTTTATATCTAGTATTATATGTATGATCGACTGGAATGAGTTCTTCTTTATGTTTATACTGCATTATTAAAACAGAATAACAATATAGTTGTCGAATATCTAATAGTTTGCACTCAAGGAATAACTCATTTGTAGGGTAAGTACGTGGTTTACTAAATATTATTTTAATTACATATTTTTGAATTATTTGTAAGTTTTGTAAATGATTGTCCGTTACACTTCCCCAAGCAACTATGCCATAAATTAAATGAGTTTCAATCAACGCGTAGTACAACAATTTTAGCTGATCTACTGTTAATATTCGAAGGAGGTACTTAAATTTGTGCAACAAGGATCTAACTTTGTTAGTAACATAAACGATTTTGTATCCCACCTCAAATGAGTATCAATAAATATTCCTAAGTATTTAATATTGTCCACGTGATCAATCTTAATTATAACTCCATTTAAATTAAAAGATAAACAATTATAATGTGGCAAATTAATAGCATAAGAAGTAAAGGGAATATAAGAAGTTTTTTCAAAATTTATTGTTAATAAACGACTATTAAACCAATTTATAATGTTTGTAAAATCATTTTCACACATTAATTTTAAATTTTCCCAGGTATCACTACGATAAAAAACTGCGGTGTCATCTGCAAAACTTATTATGTTACCTTCTGTGGGCAGTTTAAAGAGGTCATTCAAATATATAATAAAAAGTAAGGGTCCGAGAACAGTACCTTGAGGCACTCCATATTCCACACTTTTGAAATTACTTAATGTGCTATTAATTTTAACACATTGCTCGCTTTTAGTTAAATAACTTTTAATAATGAATATGGACTGCCCCTTATACCTATTCCCTCCAAAATTTCTAACAGTTGGATATGGCTAACAGTATCGAACGCTTTGGCCAAATCCACAAAGACACAAATTGCAGGTACTGTTTCATCTAGTGCCTTGTAGATTTGAGCCGTTAATGCAGCAATTGCATCCTGCGTCGATCTTGCCCCTCTAAAGCCGTATTGCTTTCCAGATAATATATCATACTTATTTAAGTAATCAACAAGCCTTCTTTTCAATATTTTCTCGTAGATTTTTGCAAGAGACGATATCAAACTTATAGGTCTATAATTAGACACATCCGTTTTGTCTCCATATAATATAGTATAATATATAATAGTCACCATATATCAGATTTCACGAAAATATCTAAAGCAGTTTCGAAAATATTAATTATTTTCCTTTTTTTCCTAAAATTTTAACACTTCGTATTTTTATAACAGAACATTTTTGGACCATAGTTTATAAAGCAACTTATGATTAATTTTCGATGTAGAATCACCCCCTTAAATATTTGCATATCATTAAGGAACACCCTGTATTGTTGTTCAGCAGATATCCGTTATGTTCCTGCTCATGCTTACGTGTATAAGTAACAATGTTACATTTTCCAAATGTATTAATAAGCCGTTGTTATAACACCACGTAGAGACTTTCTTCAAAGCCGACTGCAATCTTTGACGATCAGTAATAGAATCAATTCAGTTATATGTATAATTTCAAATCATCAGCATAAAACAAACTTTGGCATTGGAGATTGGAAACCAGATTATTTATAAATAAAAAAAAAATTAGTGGTCCAAGAACTGAACCTTAGGAAACACCAGAAGTAGTTGCAAATGGTTTTGATTTAAATCCTCGGTAAACAAATTGTGATCTACTATGTGAATATGATTGAAAAAATATTAGGAGTGATGGAGGTAATTCAAAACTTTCAGATTTATTCAACAATTTTCCATGATCCAAAGTGTCAAATGCTTTACTAATGTACAATGAATAAATTACAACTTCTCTACGTACCTATTAGAAAAAATTTGATTGTTACTTCTATGCTTGCTACAATTTTTTTTGTATATTAATAACTAATTTTCAATTATGCTTTATTCGAATGAATCCTAGGCCGGCCCAGAACTAATCAACGTGTATCTCGCACTATCGGACGTTAAAAATTTGTACATGTAGGGCGAAGATGTGCGAACATTTCATGGAAATTACTGAAATTTCAGCTCTGTGACAGGAAAAACACCCTTACAAATAAGGACGTGTCGGTATTTATATTCATTCCGTTCCCATGTAAATTGTAGGCACATATGAACGTCATGACACTATATCATCCCTTTTCCCCTTAATCATTTGATGTTTTTTTAGCAAATTATTTTAACCTGTCATATATAGGGTCATAGGTTGATGTAATTAACCCATTATGACCTGGCGTTACATATATGTAAAGCTTGCAGGTATCTATATCTTACCTTCGTAAGCGTGTGTAGTGACAATTTACAATTAGTTATTGTACCAAGTTTTTATTTATATAATAATCATAAATTCTAAGAGAATATGTCATAAAAAAAGTCTGCATTCACATAAGATTAGTGCGGTTGCATTGGTAGGTACTGTAGAAAAATTATTAAAAAGGTCGCCGTATTCTTGAAATAGTGTTTTCTACAAAATACAAACAATTTTAGACATTTAATAACTGAATAATCTAGAGTTTAGCAAATAATAGGGATGTTAACTCATCCCACCTGCAAATATTGAAAGATACTGAAGTAAAACGGCGAGAAATACGGATGACATTTGTAGCGTTCAGATAAACTTAACAGTAACGCCTTTACTGTACTGCAGTTGTATGGCAGAAGCTAAAAGCATTTTAGCTTTTACCAATCCTTTTCCAACAATCGTGCAAGGACCAATCAGAAAACAGCTTTTTTGACAGTAAACAGAAGATTCACATTTTTGCAGGTTAAGTTTTTAAATTAGATTCTGTTTTAGATATTTAGTTTAGAACTAATTTGTTTTTAAAAAATGGATGAAGAGGACTGTTTGGTTAAGAAACAGTTACTTTTGCTGCTCTTATTTGCAGCGACGTCAATATGTATAAAAACTATACATGCAAAAAAAAATGAAAAGAAGAACTCGGAGATGGTGGGTGCGACCTATTAACCGCAGAAAGCACATGCAAGGTGATTTCTATAATTTATATAAAGAAATGCGAAATGAGAATGCCGATTATTTTTTTATTACACCCGAATGACAGTGGCAATGTTTGATGACTTGCTGAAATTAGTGGGGCCTCATTTAATCAAACATTCAAATAGGCCATCTATTCCTGCAGATTGTAGGCTTTTAATTACTTTTCGGCAAATGATAAAAACCAACAATTTCCGTAGATAGGGACGTAGTCGGACGTAGTTGACAAAAAACCCTAAACATAACCTCTTCATCTGAAGGTCAAGAATCTTGAGTTTTTGCATGTCGCCTACTTACAGCGGAAAAATTCACCAACTTCTTAAGTCTACAGTAATTTTATGTAAACAGAGTAAAGAACATTTAACACCATACAATTACAATACAACAGTACAACTACTGCAGCGCCATTGCATTAACGTTTATCTGAACGTTACTTTAGTAATATTTAAAAATAATCTGTTACCAAGAAAAATATGTTGATAAATCGTGAAAACAAAATAAAAAACTAATAGTGCAAGTAGAGAGTCTTGAGGTGTCTCGATCCACGTTGTCCATATTTATCAGGTGTTTTAATTAATCTTTGATGATCAATCAAATGGAAAACTTTACTTAAATCCATGAATACGTCAGCACATTTTAAATTTTTATTTATATTTTCATTTAATTTTTAACACAGTAAATAAAAGTGCTACAGGTCTATAATTTTCAACTGAAGAAATATCACAGGGTTTATAATTTTCGATGTTTTGAGAACCTGAGGAAGAATTTCCTCTTCCATTGGCAAATTTAGCAAATGCAGCAATGGAACCAGCTGAATCGATTTCATTACTAAGTCAGATGTCGAACTAATTACTATATTATGTACAGGGTGTTTCCTAACTCGACAGCCAAAATGAAATGTATGTAAAATCGAATTTTAAACATAAAACAAAGAGTAACTTTTTTTCAAATTGGGCTTCGTTTAGGAGATATTTAAAAAAATGTTAAACCAGGCAGCTATGAAAATAAAAGTTTGTTTATTATTTGACAGCTTGTCTTCAAGTAATTATTTTTGTATAACGTTGAGTGACTGTTATGTTAATGTTTCTTTTATAATGCAGTTTAGTAACAAAGAACTTGCTGACATTATTTACGTTTATGGGTACTGTGATGGTAACACTATATGTTCCGTTCTTGTCATTTTTATTAATTAAATTTGCTAAATTAATTCAATATTTGTTATTAAATTTAAACTCTTTAAGAATCTAAGAATCTCATCTCTTTTTTTGTTTTGTTTTAATTGTAAGTTGTTACCGCGAAATTGCTGTGGTTCTCAACGCCGCTACTGGCGAATGTCCGCGAGAAACGAAAAGGATTCTCGTTAAAACCGTTGACGCGCTCTAGTGTGTTATTGTAGCTCTTATATTTTCTCTGAAAAACTACTGTTTTGTTACTGCAAGATCTACTGCAATCAACCTACCTCCTTTAGACAACCATCTCCGAGTACAGTGTAAGAAGACGCCGCTTAGGTAAGAAAACCACAGCCCGTTTTTTTTTTCTCTTTTGTTATATATTGTACCTCGTTCTATTTATTGGCGACATAGAATCATATGTAACAACCGAACCAGTCTATAAAACAGTCCATTTCGTAACATTTTTTTTGGTCCTTCGAGCCGGATCCTTTATTTGATTGCATATGATTTTGTGCATTGTTAATTTATAGATATATATGTGAGATTCTTAGATATTTCCTCTGAAAATTTTTGTCGTTTAAACTCATTGCTATCAGTATTAATTTTTGCTGGCACTATTTATCGCTTAAACTGTTTTCACTTATACTACTTTATTAACGTATTTGTTGGACTTGAATATTTCTTTAAAAATTTATAAAACTAGATATTTTTATACCTAGTGAGAAAAATTATCGGTAGTTTAATAAACACATTGTTTCTATGGTGTGTTTCACTCGATATTTTGCAATATAGTGTATTTTATATTGAATTATTGTTCTCTAAATTTCTTCACTTTAGTTAATTTTTACAATCGCAATTTCACTTCATTATGTCAACTGCAACCAATAAAATTAAACAATTAAAAGCTCTTAGGCATATTTGTATTGATCGCGTAGAGGATTTAAGATTGGTAGCTGAGAGTGCTCTTATAAATGATGATATTCGTACTCAATTTAAATCTCGCTGTTGTAACTTAGATTCAATTTATGAAGAATTTGAAAAGCATAATCAAAGTATTCTCTTGATTGTTTCTACTTTGGAAGATTATGATATAGCAAGCGAAACAATTATACGCAAAGATTTTGATTCCTCTTATTATAAAATTAAAGAAATTTATAATAACTTATTTGAAACCAAGAATGTAGTTGCTGACCTCTCTTCGAATACTCCCAATATAAAGCTCCTAAATTAGAATTAGCTAAATTTGACGGAGATATTAAGAAATGGAGAACATTTATTGATATGTTTGAATCCGCTGTTCATAAAAATAATAGTCTCTCTAATATAGATACATTTTCTTATTTAATTGCTTCCTGGAAGGTCATCCTTTAAGTATAGTTAAACACCATCGTCTTACTGATCAAAATTATTTAATTGCTTTAAATTCTCTTAAACTTAATTATGAAGATAAACGCGAATTAGCTAATTCATATTATAAAGAAATCGAAAATGCTCCCAAATTAACTGAGAATGATGTTTCTCCTGAAAATTTAAAAGGTTGTTGAATACCTTTACGGAAAATTTAAGCGGTCTCGAAAATATGGGTTTTCCAGTTGCTCATTGGGATTATCCCATGTTTAATAAACTTATAAGATGTTTAGATTCTAATACTATTTCTCAGTTTGAATTTGAATATGATAATGAAATCACAAGTTTTGAATCTTTGAAAAAGTTTTTATTGAAAAAATGTAAAGCACTAACTAGAGCTCAAGATATGACTTCCAACAGTAATAGAAACAAACGGAAAACTCTAAAATTAAATCTTCTCAATCGTCATGGTTAAATTCGCCAAGTTCCCAACGCTCACGTTCATCATTTTTTGCTGAAACAAAAAATACTCAACAATGTCCTCTTTGCAAATTAGATCACTTAATATATAAATGTCCCACGTTCATTTCATATTCACCTCGTGAACGTTATAACTTTGTCAAAACTCAAAGATGGTGTATAAATTGTCTTGGATTTAAACATTCTCTAACTCATTGCAGTTCTTCTTCTACTTGTTTGAAATGTAAGAAAAAACATCATACTCTTTTGCACTTTGATGACATACATTCTCCAAAGCAAAATGCTTCCACATCCTCTCTTAATTCGCCTAACTCCGCCCCTTTACAAAATAACTCTTCTGTGGCAAGCACTTCGCAAACTACTACTCTAACTAATTTAGTTTCCTCCAAAAAAGTAGTTCTTCTTTCTACTGCTCGCATCGAAGTCCTCGATAAATGGGGCAACTATCAAGTCGTTCGCGCTCTCTTAGATTCTGGTAGTCAAGCCAATTTTATCACTGAAAAATGTTGTAATCGTTTAGGTTTATCAAAACTCGATCTTTCTATTTCTATTCAAGGTTTAGGACAAATGTCTTCTTCTGCCGCTAAAGGAGTTTCTCTTAATTTTCGTTCGTTAAGTCAACCTAATAATTTTATTATCGAAAGTCTCATTTTACCTCAAATTTGTGAGGATATGCCCAAATTCGAAATTTCTTTCGATTCCTGGACACACATACAAAATATTCAGTTAGCTGATCCACAATTTAATATTCCGAACTCTGTTGATATATTGTTAGGAGCTGATATATTTTCCTCTATTTTACTCAATGGTCGCCTGACAGGTAAATCAGGTGAACCTGTAGCTATTAATACTACGCTTGGTTGGATTCTTATGGGATCTGTATCTTCTCAAACATTTTGTATAAAATCGTTCCTCTGCTGTTGTGATGTTTCCTTAGAAAATTCTTTAAAGCGTTTTTGGGAAATAGAAGATTTACCTCAGCAAAATCATCTCTCTCCTGAAGACCAGTTATGTGAAGATATATATTCGAAAACATATCTTAGAAATACTTCTGGCCGATTTCAGGTTAGTCTGCCTTTTCGTTCAGGAGAACCTTTCTTTTCAAATACTCGAGCTTTAGCTGTTCGACGATTTTTATCTCTGGAAAATAAATTACTTAATGATCCTTCTTTATATGAACAATATTCCAATTTTATGCGTGAATATTTAGATCGTGGCCATATGTCTCCAGTAATGAACAATTCTTCCTTAAATGTTTACTATATTCCACATCACTGTGTAATAAAACCTGAAAGTATCACGACTAAACTTAGGGTAGTGTTTGACGCAAGTGCAAGTGCCACTGGATCTTCTCTAAATAGTACTCTTCTCTCTGGTCCTAAATTGCAACGTGATTTAATAGCTATCTTATTCAATTTTCGATTTTACGCTATAGCCTTTATTGCTGATATTAAGCAAATGTACCGGCAAATTCTAATTCATGATGCTCATAAGAACTTTCAAAGAATAGTCTGGAGGTTTTCTCAAGATGAACCTATCCAAGATTATGTTTTAAATACTGTTACTTATGGAGTTTCTTCTGCTCCTTTCCTCGCGATTAGAACTCTATTACAATTGTCAAAGTATGAGCGTTATCGTTTTCCACTGGCTTGTCAGGCTCTCGAAAATAGTACTTACATTGATGATATTGTCTGTGGAGCTAATTCTTTAGAAGAAGCTCTTAAATTAAAAACAGAATTAATATATTTACTTCGAAGTGCAGGTTTTGAACTTCACAAGTGGAATAGCAATAATTCCGCGCTTATAGCGGAAAACTTTTCTCAATCAATTGAAAGGTCGCTTGATCTTGATGTTTCGTCTAATGTGAAGGTCTTGGGACTTCAGTGGAATCCAGTATCAGATACTTTCCGATTTCATGTTACTCCTATAGCTTCAGACTGTACAAAACGCAATATTCTCTCAGAGATAGCTCGTATATTCGATCCACTAGGATTTTTAAGTCCTTTGACACTTTTTGCTAAAGGTTAATACAATACCTGTGGACGCTCGGTTTACAATGGGATGAAAGTCCTACTTCAGATGTAGTCGACATTTGGTTACAGTTTCAAAAGGAATTGCCAAATATAGCCCAAATTAATATTCCTCGTTGTTTATCTCTCTCAATAACCTCATTTGAAATGCATGGGTTCTCAGATGCTTCTGAGAAAGGATATGCTGCAGTTATTTATTTGAAATCTGTAAAAAATTCTAAAGTTTGTACGTCTCTTCTCTGTTCCAAATCAAAAGTATCTCCTTTGAAAACACTCTCGATTCCTTGTCTTGAACTTTGCGCAGCCGTTCTTTTAGCCGAACTTCTTTCATATGTCTCTAAGCTTCTAGAAAGTATCTGTCATTTTCAAGTTTTCGCATGGACCGATTCGACGGTCGTTCTCTCTTGGATACGTTCTTCTCCTCATAAATGGAAACAATTTGTTGCTAATCGCATTAGTCGAATTCACTGTAAAACTTCCCTACAATTTGGCGTCACGTTCCTTCCCAAGATAATCCAGCTGATTGCGCATCGAGAGGAATGTTACCCTTGCAACTTCTCCAGCATTCCCCATGGTGGGCGGGGCCGGCTTTCTTATCGCTATCTTCTGACTCTTGGCCAAAACAATCTTTCTCAGAATCTTCGACAAATGAAACTCTTTTGCCAGAAATAAAACAACATGTTTTGACCACTACTGTAGAAATTAATTTTATGGATACTCTCTTAGACCAGTTCTCATCGCTTTCTAAAATTCAACGCATTACTGCCTATGTCCTCAAATTTATTAATAATACCTCCCAATCAGGTAAAATCCTCTAACATTCTCACCAGTTCTGAAATTCACGACGCTCTCTTTATTCTCGTTAAAAATGTTCAACGGCAAGTTTTGCCAAGGAACTTTCTGCATTAAGATCTAACAAACTGGTTAGTAAATATCTTCGCAAGCTTAGCCCTTTTATTGATGATAAAGGTATACTTCGAGTAGGTAGTAGATTGGCTCAGTCCAACCTCTCTATTAATGAAAAATTTCCAGCTCTGCTCCTAATAATCATCGCTTCACTATTTTGCTTATTCAGTGTACTCACCAACAGTATCTTCATCCAGGGACCCAAACATTACATTTTCTAATTTGTCAAAACTTTTGGATTTTAGGTGCTAAACGAATAATTCGAAGTGTTATCTCTAAATGTCAAAAATGTTGGAAATTAAACCCCACTCCTCTTCAACCTCTCATGGGTAACTTGCCTCGTCTCAGAGTTTCTCAACTTAAACCAATTTCATGTGTTGGTGTGGATTTTGGCGGACCTCTTCGTATTACCATGAGTAAAGTTCGTGGCAGCAAAACCCTTAAAGCATATATTTGTTTATTTGTTTGTTTTGCTACTAAAGCTCTGCATTTAGAGTTGGTTTCTGATTTGTCGACAGAAGCCTTCTTGGCTGCTTTAAAACGGTTTATAGCGCGGAGAGGCAGATGTAACTACATTTTTTCCGATTGCGGCACCAACCTAGTTGGCGCATCCAGATATCTAACTCGAATCATGCAAGAGGCAAGTACCCAAGAAAATCTTGAATGGCATTTTAATCCCCCATCGGCACCTCATTTTGGAGGTTTATGGGAGGCCGGAATAAAATCCGTTAAAACTCATTTATTTCGCGTCATTGGGCAACAACTTTTAACGTACGAAGAATTAAACACACTGTTAATACAAATTGAAGCACTATTAAACTCAAGACCCCTGGGTCCTATTAGCTCTGATCCTAATGATCTCACTCCATTAACCCCCGGACACTTTTTAACTTTGGACACTCTCACGGCCATTCCAGAACCTAATCTTCAAAATTTAAATTTAAATCGCCTCAATCGCTGGCAATTATTGCAAAGATTACATCAAGACTTTTGGTCCCGTTGGCATACTGAATATTTACACACCCTACATCAACGCAAAAAGTGGACAGAGTCGAGTGAAAATATAACTGTAGGAACAAAGGTTCTCGTAAAAAATGAATTATTACCTCCGTTGCATTGGCAATTAGCCAGAATTGTAGACACTCATCCCGGTTCTGATGGTGTTATAAGAGTTGTGACTGTTCGTACTTCTCAAGGAACATTAAAACGACCAGTTACTAAATTGTGTCCATTACCTATGCAATCTCCTGTTTAGAGTGTCTTTTTCTAGACACTCTAGGTGGGCGGTTATGTTCCGTTTTTGTCTTTTTTATTAATTAAATTTGCTAAATTAATTCAATATTTGTTATTAAATTTAAACTCTTTAAGAATCTAAGAATCTCATCTCTTTTTTTGTTTTGTTTTAATTGTAAGTTGTTACCGCGAAATTGCTGTGGTTCTCAACGCCGCTACTGGCGAATGTCCGCGAGAAACGAAAAGGATTCTCGTTAAAACCGTTGACGCGCTCTAGTGTGTTATTGTAGCTCTTATATTTTCTCTGAAAAACTACTGTTTTGTTACTGCAAGATCTACTGCAATCAACCTACCTCCTTTAGACAACCATCTCCGAGTACAGTGTAAGAAGACGCCGCTTAGGTAAGAAAACCACAGCCCGTTTTTTCTCTTTTGTTATATATTGTACCTCGTTCTATTTATTGGCGACATAGAATCATATGTAACAACCGAACCAGTCTATAAAACAGTCCATTTCGTAACACTATAGCTGCGTGTCGGGAATATAGTATAAGGTATCCAAATAGACGGCAACCTTACCGTACAGTATTTTCGAATACGTTTCGAAGGCTTCGTGAGTTTGGAATTAATGAACGGCGTTGTGGAGGTCCACATCAGCAGCACACTGCTGCACAAGAAATTGCCATTATTGATGCAGTACTTGATGATCCAACGATCAGTACTAGAAGCATTTCCACACAGCTACAATTGCCGCACAAGTTTGTTTGGAAAACTCTTAATCGAGAAATGTTATATCCATATCACTATCAAAAAGTCCATCACTTGCATCTAGGCGACGAGGTACAGCGGTTAGCATTTTGTCATTGCCTACTTGAACAGAATGAACAAAATCCTAACTTTAATAGAGAAACACTTTGGACAGCTGAATCAATATTTACGAGGAATGGAAGTAACAATACTCATAACGAGCATACGTGATCTTTACAAAATCCACACGCAGTTAGAATTAGAGGTTTCCAACAAAGATTTTCTATAAACACCTGGTGTGGTATTTTCAATGGAATGGAATTACTACCTATTCAAATTTTGCCTAATCGGTTAACTGGTGACGCATACATGGCACTTTTAGAAAATGAGTTGCAAGATTTATTAGATGATATTGCTATTGGTCTGCAAAACAGAATGTGGTATCAGCATGACGGGGCACCGCCACATGCTGGAAGAAATGTAGTGGAGTGGCTCAATAATAATTTCAATGGGAGATGAATCGGAAGGGCGGTCCCGTTCACTGGCCTGCAAGGTCACCAGACCTTAATCCCCTTGACTTTTACCTATGGAGTCACCTAAAACAATTAGTTTATGCAGAACCTATCAACACTATTGAACAATTGCAAGGTGGAATTTTAAATGCTGTGCATAATATACAACATACTGTAAATTTTGAAGCAGTTTATAATTCACTTATTTTGCGTTGCCAGGCATGTGTCAATGTAAATGGTGGCATTTTTGAACATCTATTGTAGTTCTTAACTTTGTAATAATGTTTGTTGTTTGTTTTATTATTTACTTTAATAAAATATTTTTATAACTCGTAGTAACAAATAATCACATTTAAATAAAGGATTGTGGAAAATTAAGACTTTTCTTTAACAAATTCTAACAATGAATCCACATTTATCAATTACTCAATTATTTTTATAACTGAATATCTCCTAAACGAAGCCCGATATGAAAAAAAGTTACTCTTTATTTTATGTTTAAAATTAGATTTTACATATGAAATTTCATTTTGGCTGTCCAGTTAGGAAACACCCTGTATTTCACTCTCACATACAGGTTCCAAAAACATTGTAAGATACTGATTTAACTTCAACATTTTCTGTCAGAAAAATAAAAGAGAGACTATAATTGAGGGCATTCTATTCGAGTTAGTATTTTTGTTCTCTTATTTTCTAGTGTTTATGCACTACATCTCACCAAACCCAAATGCCGCTTTTGTAAGGTAGTAATGTAAAATTTTTGAAATTCAAATACTAGAGAGATTTGATGAAGCCATACCTTTTACGTTACTTATGTGTACGCTAAAATTTCACAAGATCAATTATCACTAATATACTTATTGCTATATACAAGAGTTTACATTTAATGAAGAAATGGCTTACTTATGCACGACATGGATGCAATTTTTATTAAATCCCTGAAAGTTGCTGCTCTGACAAACAGTCAGCTGAAGAAGATGAGAATGGAATGGTCGTTAACTCCAATTCATTGTCGAAATAAAACTGCCTCGCTCCAAGAGAACTGATACAGTAGCTAAGAAACAGAATAGAATCCGAAAATAAAACCGAAGAAGCAAAGGCCAACGTCCTCCGAAATCATTTTCAAATTTAAATATAGCAGAAGCGACTCCTCAGAAAATTTGTCTTAGTGAGAAGGTAAACTGATTGAAGAAGCTAATTTACAAGAATCTCTAATAGTAGATCTTTTCCTAATGCTAGTTACGGACAGTACTGTGACAAAAAATTTAATTAGTGGAATAGAGAATCTCATGCTTGTAGTATTGACAGATGGAGAGATAATAGTGTGGTCACTTGCCATGACAACCCTATTTGCCGATCGTTTTCTTTAACAGAGCATCAAATGACCTGCGATATTATAAAAACAGAAGTCGTTGTTCTGATTGAAGGTTGCTATAAGTGTTACAGCTCAACACAAAATGTGACATTGACATTGACTTCTTGCATTGCTTGTTTCGTATTATTTCATACTAAAACTATGTAAATATTAACTATAATAAATAAATTTGGCAATATGCAACTACTAATATGATTGTCTAACGTTACATACAGGGTGATTGGTAAGTAATAGCCCATGTAGACACTAGGTTTTTCACTTCAAAATATTACGATTTGGCAAGCTAACAAGCTAACTTGCCTTAATGAAATGTTGATAATAAAAAAGAAACAGGGTGACAACGTTGGAATTTAAGAAATCATTTTTTGTAATAATTACACTGTGTTTGACTGTGTCAACTTAAAAATTTGGGAATAGATATTTTTAGATATGAGAAATCATAATCTGTTGTCTATTTCAACATATTTCCTAGAGGGCGCCACATCCGCCATATTGGTGACGTGAATGTGAGTGTAACTTTTTTGGACCTAACGTTATCACGTTTTGTATTAAGAAATCTTTAACGTACATTGTTTTTGAGGAAAAAAAGTAAAGTAAACATATTCTGGTCATAATGAACAATTAATTGCATTGCTTTTTAAAATGAGATTATTTGTATTACTGCATATCTACTATACATATATTCAGGCAGTGACTGATTTATAAAATAAGTTAATAATTATTTCTAAAATGTACGTAATCCAAAAACATTTATTTGTTTTCTTGAGACACAAAGTACTGAATAAATTGACTGTTCATCTTAGTTTCCATTTTTGTTGTGAACAAATGATTTGATTTTTCAGTTTATTTTAAAATAAGTTTTATACGGAGATCTACTTGATGATTTGGTGTTATTAGTATACGGTAAAGCTCCTGAGAGCTCTCGGTTATAACTTCCATTTAGTATAGGTATAAAAGCGTGCTAGGAGCAGATCCTTGTTTATTTTGTCTGAAAGGACTTGCTCGGTTATTAAATTCTTGGAATTTGGTGTGCTTACATTTTGGCAGTTGATATGATGATGGTTACTACAGTACTGATACAAATCGAATGCATCATTATCTACTGTATGCTACGATTTCCAGTGATGACTTTAAATGCTACAGATTGTTTTTATATTAATAAAAAATATCTCATTCTACAGTACAAACAGCGTGTAAGAGCAAACCAATATTGAATTACTACCTTTACTACTATTTACTTTATTTACTACCTGTAAAACCTATAGCAAACAATTAAAGTCACTATTCAGTAGCTCACCAGACATATACCAGTAGCTTATTAGCTCTCATCAGTATGCCATAGATTAGGTATCTGACGATTAAACCTAGCTGTTTTAAGTCTGTCTAAACCCTTGTCTTCACGGACACGAAATATTGCGCGAATTATTTAATGGCGGGAAAAGGTCTAAACATTTAGCGAATTTTGTCAACTATATCATTTGTATCATAAAACTCTTATTAACTGTCATGGTAGATTGCCAGAAGCTCAAGTTAAACTTACTAACCTCACATAATGATGAAAATAGCAATAATATTCCTGTTTTGCGAAATACGCTAAAAGTTGAGATTTTTCCGCCATTAATAATTTAAATTGAAAACTGCAAAATTCGTGTGAATATCTGCGAATTTCACGTCCATGAAGACAATGCTTTACCCGACAGAAGGGACCGTGACTACGCGGTCCAAACAAGCTACATCTAGCGACCATTCGCTACTCCATGCCGGACTGAAAAGTTACACTCACGAAACGTTCTACATCACAGTAGAAGCCATTGAAAGCTATCTACCTCTATCGCTTTCGGTGAGAACGGTATTTTGCAAACACGGAATTGCAGGAAACGACTGGTAACTGGTACTAGTAGCATTAATACCAGTAGCAACTAATAACTCTTGAACCGTGTATGCATTTCTGAATTACTTCTTATCTTACATCTGTATGAAAAATACTGTCACAGAATTTACCCCGCTCGCATCCAATTCACCGAATGCGATATCGCGAAACGCTAGATTGCCCCAATCGCCTCTATGCGATGCTGGTAAACAAACAAATAATGTCGTGTATCGAAGCGCGAATGGAAATATTGGGAATCGACGAGAATCGTTCGAGACATGGATCTAGAGATCCTAGAATATACCTGGAATATTCGTTGGGTCTATAATAGAAGAATACGCGGTCGAGTTAGTCAGTCTTGAATTGGAGTCTTTAGTTGGAAATTTCCTGGAGTTTCAAAGTGAAATAGTGTTTAGTTGAGCTGTAATTAGTATTCAGTAGTGTACAGAGTAGTTAATAAAGATAAGTGATTAATTAACGGATTGTTTTTCTGGTAAAAGAAAAAGTCGTATTGGGAAATCCGTGACAATTTGGTGTCGGAAGTGGATTTAAGTGGAAGTTTGAAGAACGTTGTGGAACCCTGTGCATAAGTGGGATTTAAGTGGAAGTTGAAGAACTTTCTGGAACCCTGTGCGTGAGTGATTGGTGTTATTCGAAAAGGACAATGTTATACGGAAGTGAGACAAAGACACAAGTGTGACATATCACCGCACTCGTCGTGACTTAAGGAAGCGAGCGGTGTTATTCGCGAAGAACAATCTGGAACATTCTAGAACTTTATACGGAAGTGAGATAAATACCCAAGTGTGAGATATCACCGCACTCGTCGTGACTTAAGAAAGTGAACGGTGTTATTTGCGAAGGACAATCTCGAACATTCTAGAACTTTATACGGGAGTGAGACAAAAATTCAAGTGTCCTATATCACTGCACTCGTTTCATTGTGAGGAAGGCAACGGTGACATCTAGAAATACATTCGTGGATATTCTAGAACTTTCCAAATAGAGTGAATGCCTGTAACTAGAAGCCAAGTCAATATATATGCACAAATGGCAAAACTGTTAGTAATGACGCAAACAATACAAAATAAAATGGAAGACCAAGCGAAGACGATGCAAGAGAAATTAGAAGAATAAGGGCATAAAATGAAAAACCAGATGAAGACAACGCAGGAAAAATTTGAACAACAAGGGCACACAATGAAAGATCAGATACAGACAATACAACAGGAAATGAGATACCAGACGAAAGAAATACAGGAGAAATTAGAGAAGAAATTAGAAGGACAAGGGTATATAATGAAAAATCAGATACAGACAATACAACAGGAAATGAGAAATCGGACGAAAGAACTAAAGGTAAAGTTGGAGAATACACTAGAAGAAAAACTAGAGGAGCAGTCACACAAGTAGAGGTGAAACTCTTAGTACAAAGAAAGGAAATGGACAAAGAAATAAACCAGATTAGAGAAGAACTTCAACATAAATTGGACAAGATAACAAAGGAGGGCGTAATTAAATCAGAAGGATCTGTTATCCGAACTCAGAAAACGAAGCCTCCTGAATTCGACGGCAAGGTCTCCTGGAATGTCTATCTGCATCAGTTTGAAGCAGCAGCTGCAGCAAACGAATGGTCTGATTGTGAAAAGGCTACTACTCTGATAGTTGCTCTACGAGGGGAAACTCTTGACGTCTTACAAGGAGTTCCTGCTGGGCAGCAAAGTAACTATGACCTTCTGAAACAGCATATGGAAATGAGACATGGGGATAAGCACCTGTAGCAAGTGTACCAGGCACAATTGAAAAATCGTCACCAGCAGAGTGGAGAGAATTTACAACATTATGAGAGAGTTCACTAAGATGGCAAAATGTGTTTAGTTGTTTACTGAAATGGATTGCAGAAATTTGATAATTGTCAAAATTGAAAGTGTGTGCAATCCACTTGTGATAGTGCTATCATCTCAGCCACTAACTGAAAAGTTTCAGTAACTTTAGAGAAAAGTTGAGAGCAATGCGTGAATTTAAAGTTATAGTTTTCGGTTCGGGTGGGGTCGGGAAAAGTGCACTGACTGTTCAGTTTGTTTCCGGATGTTTCATGGAAAAATATGATCTAACTATCGAAGATTTCTACCGTAAGGAAATTGAAGTGGAAAACTCTCCCTACGTGTTGGAAATTTTGGACACAGCAGGTACAGAACAATTTGCCAGCATGCGCGACCTCTACATTAAAAATGGACAGGGGTTCGTTGTAGTTTATAGTCTCACAAATGACCAAACCTTCCAAGAAATCCGCCCCCTGAAGTAACTGATCACCCAAGTAAAGGGTACCGAGAGGGTTCCTATTTTGCTAGTCGCCAACAAAGTGGATTTGGAACACCAGAGAGAGGTAGAGTATGGGGAAGGAAACAGTTTTTCCCAACAATGGGGCTGTCCTTTTATTGAGGCGAGCGCTAAGAAAAGAACTAACGGAAATGAGTTATTTGCAGAAATAGTCCGCGAAATGAACTTTAGCCCTGAAAATGAGAAAACAAGTTACTGCTGTTGTATTGTGCTCTAATAGCGGCCTCCTTCCACTATGTGTTGGGAACAATGTGTTACAACAGACGACACTTGCCTTGAGTTAATTGTGAACTGCTGAGCTGATTGTTACATCAGGCCTTTACTAGACTGGAAAGAAGCCAACAACCAACCCGCTTGGGCGGAAGTCAGTAGTAAAAACCCCGCATTAAAGAGCTATTGGGCTCAATGGAATTCCCTGGTGTTGGAAGACAGTGTCCTAAAAAGAGCATGGGAGAACAATGACGGAACGGAGGTCAAGAAACAAGTACTACTCCGGAGGTCCCGGGTCAAAGAAGTGTTGCAGGAAGTACATGGAGGTACTGGTGGTGGACATTTCGGTATCAATAGGACTCTACAGAAGATTAGGGAGCGTTTCTACTGGTTGGGCTGTAGGACGGATGTAGAAGATTGGTTCCGAAAATGTGACATATGTGTAGCCAGCAAGGGACCGAAAACCCGTTCCAGAGGCAAAATGCGCCAGTACATCGTAGGATCACCATTCGAGAGGATTGCCATTGATATCGCTGGCCCCTTTCCGAAAACCCAGAGTGGAAACCGATATCTGCTAGTAGCCATGGACTACTTCAGCAAATGGCCAGAAGTATACTCCCTTCCCAATCAAGAGACCACAATCGTAGTTGAAGCGCTAGTCAACAACCTGTTCTGCAGATTTGGTGTACCCATGGAACTACATTCAGATCAGAGCAGAAATTTCGAATCAGGTGTGTTGCAAAAGGTCTGCGAGCTTATAGGAATCCGGAAAACCAGGACCACCCCACTGCATCCCCAGTCAGATGGTATGGTGGAACGCTTCAACGCCACACTAGAAACCAATCTGAGGATGTTTATGAACGAGAATCAGACAGACTGGGAGAAGCTCATTTCACTCTTCCTGTTAGCTTACCGTTCAGCTGTCCATGAAACTACTGGGAAGACTCCCGCAAGGATCATCTTTGGAAGAGAGCTTCGCCTTCCAGCAGATTTACTATTTGGTCGTCCTGCGGAACAGCCCACAGAGTCAGACACTTATACTCATGAGTTAGAACGAAGACTAGCAGCCGTACACGACCAAATCAGATCTCGAATGCGACTAGAGAGCGATCGCATGAAGACTCGATACGACGTCCGGGCCAATACAGTCGGATTCCAACAAGGTGACCTGGTGTGGCTGTACAACCCCACGCCTAAACTACAGAACCATTGGAAGGGCCCCTACACCGTCATTAAAAGAATCAATGACGTCGTCTACCGGATACAGAGGACTCCCAGGAGTAAGATGAAGGTCGTCCATTCAGAGCGTCTGTCTCCGTATAGAGGTGCATCCGATCGGGACGATCTAGAGGGTTCATCTAGGGACTAGGGATAGTCTAGTACTAGTAGGTATGTTATAACAGTGTCGTTATGATTCATTTTTATATTTTAATTCGGTAAGTAAATAATGATTTCATACAAAAATAAAGGTCAACTTTTCATTCACTCTATTTTACAATATATCAATGTTTAAAAAAATGAAAAACATTCCATTGCAGATGACTATACATTATTAAAACTTTGAGCCTTGGGTTAACAAATATTAAAGATATAGGGTTTACTAATATGTTTAAATTTCATTTTGGTATTTTTGTATGCCATATTCAATTTTAGTATTAGGATGTGGATATAAATGTTATTTAATTTATAATAAAAATTAATTGTTCTAAAATGTAATTAATAAATACATTAAATATCTTAACAAAAAAATGTCTGTAAAGAAATTATACCTACAATTCAATAAATTTCCGAACTTCAGAACTATAGGAAATCATCTAAAAATTTGCTAATCTGGGTAGGAACAGTTAGAACATGAAAAATTAAAAACAATGTCGGTCCTAATTTCCTTGTTTGACATTTTGATCAAGGTAGTGTAATATAGCAATGCAAAGTATAAGTAGTCGTAACTTTACTCTTTAATATTAAATACCTAAATGTGGATTAGCATATAATATAGTTTCCTAATTCAGAGAACTCATAAAGCTGCCGATCCCCCGAGCTAGTACGCCACTGCACTAATTACTTAAAAGAGGATTAAAGTGGCAACCGGGAGCGAAACTATACCTTTGGGTATTCCCAAAATTAACCCCGTACACTATTTTATTTAAAATAAAGTTGGTTTGGAACAGTAAAATGTATATAAATTAACAATATTTATTAAATAAAAGATATAAACGACTTTGTACAGTAGTTGCTTTATACATAACACCTATCATAGATTTTATACAAGTATGACTTAGGTTATGAACGTATTACTATAACATAAACTTACGTTCTAAATAAATGCAGTTCTCTGGTTAAAAATTTGATGCAGAAGTAAGATATATTTAATTATATGAATGTGTCTAGAGATATATCATTTTTTAGATAAATTCTTTAGGCAAGTCTTGGAAGAGCAAATTTCGTATACCTAGCACATACGTTGATACAGATAGTTGTGATAGATATTTTTAAATCACCACAAATGTAAACCTTGTCCTCATGGATGCGACTTTTGCTTTAAATTACTAATGGCGGAAAAATCTCAACTTTTAACGAATTTAGTAAAACCGGGCAAATATTATTGCTACTTTCATTTTTATGTGATGTTAGTAAATTTATTTTGAACTTCTACCATGACAGTTTTGTGATGAAAATTATAGTTGGCAAAAGTTGTTAAAAGTAAAGCTTTTCCCGCCATTAAGTAATTCGCGAAATTTGCGTTCATGAAGACAGAGCTTTATTCTGTGTGAATCTATATCCATAAGCCGCGCACACACTTGTAACAGAACTTCGATGCGTAACTGCATCTCGAACAGGGTGGACGGAAAATTTATTTCCGAACAGAACATTTTGATATTTCAATATTGTGTGCAGTTTGGTCCACTGTGTTAGGAAAAAAATTCTACGTCCATACTCTGCGTAACCGCATACCGTATCATCCTTTAATTTGACCCGGAAATACCGACAAGTGAATACAAGAATACCTGAAGATATATAAAAAACAAGACAAGTGTGTTGGGAACACAGCTAACCTCGATGCGAACACCCATGTTTGCTGTAATGTGACACAACTATGTTACGTTAGGTTCGCGACGAAGTTCTTTTGCAAGTGTGTATAGCCGCGTATTACAAAAATGGATGTTCGTAGAGATCTCAACACTCGCTGGCATTTCCAACGACAATGGACCTATTTCATTGAACTGCACACAACATGAAGATAATTTTCTTGCCATGTTAAGCGTATCACGACCTACTTTGACTTTGTTCGAAACCCAAGTGTGTACGAGGCTTAACGTAGTATAGGACTCTGCATACCCATAATATGTCTCAATAATATACATAGTCCGATTTATATTGCATTCATTTAGTATTCATACCTAAACAAAATTTTAAAATATATAATAATTAGCAAAGTCATATCAATAAATTAAAGCCGATTAAAGAATAGCATAAAACTGAATATAGTATTGGTAGTTCAGTAAGCTTGATAGTATGATCAAATTTCATATGAAACATCTCTGAACAATTTTACTATGCTGATTTTACTGGAAATTTCTTTGTATCCAGGACTCTCTTAGATGTACTTTCATGGTTTTCTAATTTTGATATATCCAAAAAAATATACATTAAGCTGATTAACACTAAATTAACGTTTGCAGTTTCTTCTTTAAATCCAATGCCTTCTAAATAACCAAATTAAAATAATTGTTTTCTTTTCCACTAATTTCAAGACTGTAAAAAAATTATGGATAAATATCATTTCATGAAATTTGGGAGTTTAGAGATCATATCGAAAAAAAGGAAGGCTATGAATATCTTATTTGGTCATCATAATACACTTGCCGTATAAGAGGGTTCTACAGTGTGACTCATTTCGAATGGAAATAACTCTGTAAAAATGGTATATATTATTCGGTTTAGTTCGGATTTTTTATTAAGAGAACTCTATTCTGGTGCAGAATATTAAAATTTGTTTTCCGTTTTAAATTTTTTGTCTGCCAAATTTATAAAACAACTGTTAGCGATTTTTGTCCTTCAAATCTAACTAGCACTGTACTGAGCATGTCTAAAAATGCTTATATACCAAATTTGGTAAATAAATATTAAGCAGTTTTTGTATAATTTGACAGTGGACAAATGGAGGTAGGCCTTGAAAAAGGAAAACACAACTGAATCGGATAAAAAATAAATACCATTTTTATAGATTATCTTTCCATTTGAAATGGGTCACACTGTATATTCAAAACAACACTGAAACTGCACAGTTGTCAGACACAAAGATGTTTCCTATCGAATTTGAACACAGTGTATAGCTTATTGAACTTTTATTTCATACAAATATATTTATTAAAAACATTTAAAACAGTAGCTACGTATACTCCTAACTCAATTTTAAAGTCATCATTTTAAATTGTTAGTATAAATATTCTTTATATGTATAATAAGGGCCCTAAAACAAAGTCTCATGTATATTTACATTTATTTTTCATAATTATACAGACATTGATGTCCACATTTTAATGAAAACAAACAAGTACTGAGATTTAATAATAATATAATTGAATATTTCATTACAAAATTGCACGTATAAAATGAGTACCTAAGTGCATTAAAAATTGTTAAACAGTAGATATGCGAATGAATTTATTAATTCAAATCGACAATAATTGATAATGTTCTTAATTTTCACTTTTCTAATCTTCTGTATAATAATAATGATATTTTATTAAATTTTATATTTCTGTATTTATTTGTCTTCATTCAAAATGATTTCAAATATTAACTGTGATCCAAAAATAAAAATAACACTCATATAAATAGTGATGACGTATGATATATTACTATTTTCATAATTGTTATTTTTATTTAGCTCTTAATTAAGTCTTATTTGTAATTTTTATTGTATGTAGGTACGCAACAAATACAACAATTGCTATGAACTTGGATATGTTTAATATTGAGCGTGTTTCACTCATAAGTTTTGGTTCAACTATTATGGCAATAAGTAGATGTTTAGCATCTACATTGTATTGTTTAATTTTTTTTCTGACTTACTGTCAAAAATCATATACCTATTCAATTTTTCCAGAGACACCTTGTATAAAAACGGATTTGTAAGGGAATACTAATCTGTCCTTATCCTTACACCTCCGTATCAGCGAGCGTAATAAGAAAGTCTAGTTGTCTTGAAGATATCACTTTACAGTTTCAAAGATATCGCTTTCATTGTTCAACTGTGACACTCGTTCAGCCAACGCACTTTTTAGTTTATTTATATCCTGTTAATGAGTATTTAGCTAGGATTTATTTTCTTGAAATTACACAGATAGCTAATGTTTATATTTGGTAGGAATTTTATGAAATATCTAACAGCTATCTAGTTAATAAAAATGTTGTTAGAATAAACGTCAACAACAGAAAATATACCCTTTTCGAGGTTAGGTATTGCAGAAAAAGATAATAATTAGGTATATAATTTTAATTCTAATAAATTAATACATAATTTGCTAGGTAGATGTATTCAACTATTTTTTTTACTAAAAATGTTTTTTTTTTGATAAAAAGCATTTCCAACAATTATTCAAGTTATAAAATTAAAAAAAAAACGTAAGTATAAATTTTGGTATTTAGGTACATAAACGCAGATTTCCTATGCCAATGTTTCATTATTTACAATTCAGGAAACTCTGAGCTTCATACCGTTTCTAGATGCATTTCAGATAAATGTTTAGTCAACAAAACTTACTTAAGTTTCAGTTTAAATTACTCGTAGGAATATGAATACGATATTAGTCAGTCTTTTAAATGAATGTCAATTAAATTTCAGATTTCATAAATTATTCATCAACAGAAATGCTTTTTCAGAAAACATCATTCGTATTCAAAAAGGACTAATTAATGTATTTGACTTAGACTGTATACTTGAAAAACAAACAATGAAATAAAAATGATGTCGAAAGTATTAATAATGATTTTTATTTTAAAATATGTTTGAAATATTCTGAAATAGGCATAATATAATCTGAAATCGAAATACAGTTCATAAATAGGGTCATTTGGCTAAACCTCAAATTACACAATTTTTATGAAGAAAATTTGAAATAGATCTGATAAGTAATTTTCGAAATATACGAGGTCAAATTGGAATTAAACTTTTGTGAGACGTGACGTCATTGCCTCCTAAGCTTCTCGTACTCGTTCACTTCGAACTCGGGCAAGGGCCTTTCTGCTTTACATTAAAACAGATTTGCTTTTAAAATTCACAACATACTACTTAAGGGCGCCGTATTCCTAAAAAGTGTTTTTTTACAAATATAAATAATTTTAGACATTTAAGAACTGAATAATATAGAGTTTAGCAAATAACAAGGATGTTATTTCATGCCACCTGCAAATATTCAAAGGTACCGAAGTAAAATCAATATTTAACATCAGAAAGCGATCTATCCAATGAATTTTTAGGTACTGAAATCTTTCAAAATACGTATTTTTTTAAATTCAACTATAGATGTAAACATTGTTATAACATAAACTTACATAGTTCTGCATATAAGATTGTTCACTTTTGTTTATAAGTATGTGAAAATAGTTGTTAAAATGTGGTTAGAACAGCGAAATTATGTGTGTCATATAAATGCATTTTAAAAGTTATTACATTATTTGAGGAAAGTTTAAATAGTAAAAGTGGATAAACAAAACATCAATAATTCTATTTTTGATATTACTTTTGCTCTACGAGTTTTATTTTTCGAGATTTCAGTACCTAAAGAACACCACAAATTTGATCATTTTACGGCGAGGGATACGGGCACCTTAAAAGCAATTCATCTAATCGACCGATGGGAGATTTATAATGATTGTAATACAAATCAACAATTTGAAAGTACAGAAATGATAATGTAAAAATACAATGATTAGTTCTTAAACGAAATCGTTAATATCAGGTAGGTTTTTCATAATGTAGATATATATTTATGTAACTAAAAAATGTGTAATTATTATATTACAAAATTAATAATAAAATATTTGGTTTCTAAAAAAATAGTATTATGTTGATACCTACAACGAAACAAAACATTTGTATTGTTATATAGGACCTATTAGCCTTTTGAAATTTTAGTTAAAAACTTAATATGTGGTTATTAACTGTATAGAGTGTGTAAACAAACCTTCAAATTTACACTTTCTGATTTTAAATATTTAATTTTTTTATCAAAATTGATTACTTAATACGTAAGAATTTAACTTTAACTAAACTAACTAAAAATGAAAAATAAATTCCACATTAGTAGTAGGTATAAGTGTATTCCTAATTATTATTGAGCTGATTTTATTATAAATCTTATTATACACACATATTTATTTGTCTTCGGTCCAATAGATATATCCCGCTTCACTGCAAGTTTTGCGTATTGGAATTTCGTGATAAACTAATAAATAATTTACCTGATATTGTGTCTTGTGTTAGTGTCTCTAATAATACTTTCAGTATATGAACTTTCCATAATTGAAACAAAAACCGCAATCCTAATGACAACGACGGTCCGCTTCGTATTCTAAATGCAAGTAAACGGTAGAGAGCGCAACCCGGCATGATATAGGAGACAGTGACGTCAGTGAGTGATTTACGTGAGCTCATATTCTCAAATTATTATAAAGGAGCCCAAAAGTTATTTATTTTTAAGATCTCACAAAAATGATCCCATTGAAACCATCCACTCAGAAATATACCTGACACTTTCTCAAATACACGAGATTAATTTGAAATCCTTTTTGAACTAAAATAAGTAACTAAACTCATAGAAGTGGTATTCTTGCAAATTTTTATATCAGTTTTGAATGTTTAAAAGTGCTGACTTTGTTGCTCAAATGAAAATAAAGTTTATAGCAAAAATTACCCACGTTAAAAAACGTGTTTTTCGTATTCCTCACATCCTAAATCATTGATGATAGTTAGTTGATTCAGTGTCTAAATTTGTAATAAATATTATTTTAATGCGAATCTGTAGGACAATTTTTTTTTAGTTTTTGGAAAATATGATTTACAAATTATTTGTAATAGTGACGTACTCGACAAGTAAGCTGGACGGCTTCGCTGGATAGGAAACGCATGTTGTTTGTACAAGCCATCATATCTAATAGCTGCTTTACAGTTTGGAATTCTTCCTGCAAGTCTCTTGCTCGTAGGCATGCGCACTGAACAGTAGCATATTGGAAAAGGCGTTATATCTGAAATACTCTTGTACTTTCAAAGTATAGGTCTTGCTTAATTTTTATTGCAGCTTTTCTGCAATTCTGGAGAATTCGTGATTTGTATGGTTACCACCATACGCACAAATTCCTAGGCTGAATTTATGACAGTTCAAACTGTCTTTTTCGCTTCTACTTGATTATTGCTTAATTATTGAGTTTGCAAACTATAACTGAAACCTTTATTTTACATGTTCTGCTGTTTGTTATTGTCAAATTTGGATAAGCAGTTTAGTTTTTAGTGGTTATTTGGGTTGACGTGTTGGTATCACTTCTATTTAAATTGCGAATTGACGATTGTAAAACAAACTGCAAGTCAGATCTTTTGGAAAGGTATTGCAGGTGCAAGCAATTGTAAAAAAAATCGGACTGTAATTCGGCTTTATAATGAAATTTAAAAATGCCTCGTTGTTTGCAAGCTATGCAACACTTCACTTCACATCAGTTCGGTAAATAGAAGATGGTTCAGAAGTATTAGATTTCTGCAAATAGTTCAGAAAATAAAAATTGTGTTACAAAGTCTAACTATTCCTAGTGTTGCTGTTGTCTATATTTCAGTATTTTAAGAATGCTAGTCTTTAGATGTAGAACATACGCTTTTGAATGAGATCACTACTGAAGGTATTTTTATGTTGTAGATGTACATTGTAATGAAATAATTTTCAAATTTTTGTGACGTTAATGAACCAGAAAACTTTCTGGTCATAATGTAAATTACAGGACGTATACATAAATGATTTTCTCAAACATATATAATAACAGGTTATTTACCTTATAAGATTGCATGTGTTTGATGGGATAAATACCATACCGTGATGTGTTTATGTAATACCACAGACTAAATAGATAACTCAAACTATTTAGTCTGTGGTAATAGCATAAATAATAGATAGCATATAATTAAGAACATTGAAAATGCTTTTGACGATGATGGTATTTGCATAAAAATGCTACCACAAATTGTAATTTGTTTTATTAACTATTAGTACTATTGTTTATATTGTTCTAATATTGTTTTAATCCATATACCCTTTTTGGAATCACCTTCAAGTCTAGTCTTCATTGAAATATATCATTGTTTTGTGTAATAAATAATTTCTTTGTCTCATTTTACATATCATCATATAAAAGTAGATTTTGATTTTATATGTATCTATATATACAATTTTGTTTCATTCATTCAGGATACCTTAATGATTTAGTCATTAGATTTAAACAAGCTATTTCCAATATTCGGAAGAATTCCTTTGCACTCATTTTTATAAATAAACCTAAAAGGCCGTTGGCTTTTCTGTTAATTATAAAATCCTAGACGCACTATTGGTCCCTCACTGTTGCACTTCACAAACGAAGAACGTTTCGAAGGAACATGGTGAATCGTTCCACTTGAGTCCTTTGCCATCTCTGTTCCACAACTCCAGGCAGTTTTCTTGCTCGCCATTCTCGTACTCGAAGTTGTTGGGCTCGCCCGCGTTCCAGTTGGTGAAGGTGATGGGTCGGCCTGTGGACATCCAGAAGAAGTTGCCTTCTTCGGCGAGGTCAGTACCGGAGGTCCAGAAGTGCTCGTTGCCGAAACCTGGCGAAAATAATCTGGTTTAGATACAGTTTAAGAGGATATCTTGAGGTGTAATATGCAAAGTGTCGAAACAGAAATTTTCCTTTGCATGTCTTAACACACTTGTTCTTGGAAATGCAGAATATCAGTATATAATCTATGACAAAGTTGCGGTAAACTTATTTTCTCATTAAAAAAATCAGAACAAATGAACAATGTGCAGCTCATTTACTCCGAGGTTAAACAAACAGTTGGACATTAAAAAATGTGATCCAAACTTTTTTTAATTTCCCGCGCTTAAACACTAGTTTGTTATTGGTTAATTTATCGCCAAGTTTACATAGCCCCATATAAATACATGATTATTGTAAATGTAAACACTGCCAATTACTAATGTTTATAATGTCAGTTATTAGTCTAAGATTAACATTGCCACTTCGGAGATTTATTTTGTTGTTGTTTGTTTATTCATGTTCCTTGTTTATTCAAAAGCAAATAGAATAGTTATTTTCATAACTCAGCAATGAATTGTATTGCTTTTTGTGCATTTTTTCCGTTTTTTTTCAAATTTTCCGCCAAAATGATCTAGTTATATTTTCTAGTTAATTTTCCCTGTGTATATATGACTTCTTCATTTGATTTTCTTAGCTTAAAAATAAAGTATAATCTTTTGATTAGAAAAATGTAGATAAGTTATAAATTGTAATAAATCACTTTCTAACTACTTTTCTGTCGAACGGGCTAATAGTTTCACTTAAAAATTAAATTTTGTTTTATATACAGAGTGGTCACTTTTACGATGCTCAGTAGACAATGTATCTATATACAAGCCAACCTGTGGTGGTTTAAATTGGGTTAGGTTAGGGACAATTTACGTAAATTAATATTTCATTAAATTTTGGAATCAGATCCTAATTCAATTTCTTATAATTATCAATTTTAAAATGTAAGGTTTTAAAATAAAATTGTATGTCAATAGTTATTTTCGGATTACATTCATTATAATTACTTTCTGTTGCTTGCACATAAATGTCATTGATATATTTGCTTGTACTGAAAATGATACTAGACGAGTGTTTTCTTAACATTGTATAGATTAACTAACTTTAGTGCTTTACCCTATTTTTGTTTTTTTTTTGTTTGCTTTACTGTATATTGCTATATATGTTGTTATCTATTTCTAACTTAATCTAACTTAACTGTTTTGTTTTCTCAACCTGTAATTGGCCTTCGGGCTGTTGGTTGTAGTACCAAATAAATAAATAAATAAATAAATAAAATTGCTTATTAAATTTTATTATTTCTTTTTATTCTCTCACCATTCCAATTAATCTTTACGCAATTTTAAAAATTACTATATATTCTATAGCTTTATTAAATATTAGTATTTTACTATTAATTTGAATTTACAACAAAATCTGTTACACCACTGGTATTTGTTTTCATTCAATGCGAACTGTCACATTTCACGTGTTTTGATAAACTTTGATTAGCTGTTGATTGACTACAATTGTGTTCTATAAATGATTGTTTGTTCCCTCTATTTTTTTTATTGCTCTGAGGATTGAACCTTTATCGTATCCACAGTTGTGTAGCACTATTAATGAGACCTAGTCTTATAAAAATCATTTTATTTATACGTTTTATCATAGTAATAGTGCTTTTATATTATCTATACTCGTAAGTCACTCTTTAGGTTTTCGTAAATTGGGTATCTATAGCGAATATTTGTATAAAGCTCAAGTAATCCATGAAAACCTGAATTGCGATTGGATTAATTCACTGCCTTAAAAAAGTATAATTATATGCATACGTAAGAACTGAACCCTATAATATATAACTAAACAAAACAAAATTGTAATTTTATCCTAAATATACTTGCTTGGTTAAAAAGATAAACCAGTAGTATTTTTAAGCTCGTTTTGATTGTTATTTATTGTATTTGATGCCGTATTAAAATTCTGTATTTGCTTTCTAATGTAATATATGCAAATGCAAATATCCACACCTTATACATAAATAACATCACATATTATTTTCTATTTTTTTTATTACGTAAAGACATAAAAATACAAATAGGTGTATTCAGGCACCATTCAACACGATTTTTTCATTTTCTTCTGGTCACTTTGTTCGATCTTCCTCTAGAGAGCGCTTCCGCTAGAAATGGATTTTAAAATTTCATTTTGGATTTTCCCTGAAAAGGCAAGTGATCCTCATGTCAGGAAAAAAAATAATACACAATTTTTTGACAGACTAATTAAACTATCTCTTGTAAATTGATATTTATTTTATTATTAACTCTGTAGTTCTACTTTACTTCAAAAGTATCAAAATCCAAATTAATTTTGATTAAGTTTTCTTAAAATTATATCAAATGTAGCCATCCTTATATATGTTCATTGATACCAAGTAATTAGGTGTGATAAATTAGTGATCAATAATTAGCTAAATTAAAAATAAAGAGTAGTAATAGTGAACCTATGTTATTTATGGTGGCACTGGACAATTTTTACTAAAAATGAAATTGTAAGTGGCTTCACTAAAGTGATTTTTTTTGTAGAAACATCGTGCAAAATGTAACAAAAAATTTAAAGGAAGTTTTTATGGAAATTAAATTTTTTATCGCAAAATATTAAAATAGTAATTTTTACGGCTCATACTAATTTTTTAATTTTATTTATGCATAGTGAACCTACCTATCAATTTTAGTTCAATTAAAAAAATATTGAATGCATTATTTAAAATATGTCGTTCTGTTGATAAAACATTTAAACACACAATAAAAGTGTTAATGTTTTATACAGTGTGGTCTGTTTTTAATGGCTCACTATTGGCATCTCGGAAACCGTCAAATGTACAGGGTGACTCAAATTCCAAATACGTTGTATAGGGTAAACCAAACAGATTCAATATATCTGCTGTTGTTTCTGAAATATTGTAAACAACTGAAAATAGAGATTTTAGAAAATGTCATCTAGCGCCATTATTTCTCAACAGAAAGAGTTGAAATATGATACAGAGGGAGAAGAATATACGAGAAATCGATTTTTGTTAAAAGAAAATGTTTACGACCACTAGTTTCCGTTACGTAACATTCAATTGTTCTTTTTCTTATGTGGATCTTGGATCTTGATTGTAACATATGTAGAATAAAATTACGTGCACGTCAATATGTAAAACTACTATTTTAATAATAAAAGTACAATAATTTAAATAAAGAATCTAGTTGTTTTTGACGTAAAACAAAATTCAATAGGTACTAAACCAAACAAAATGCTCAGATATTTTACAAGTCTTACATAAATTCTTTCATGCGCTCATTTCAGTTCTAAATGGAATGTTGTTCACAACGTTGAATACTTTGTGAAATAGACCAAAAAGCAGCAGAAATTCTGTCGTGTAGGTCTTCTATATTTTCCCAGGAATTGTAATACAGGAATTATCCAAAATAATAATAATAATGGGTTGAGAAATGGACACCGTGGGGGCCAAGCCCATTACTGCCAATTCAATTAAATAATAATATCGATTTAAATATTGGAACACCATTGCAAACTTATACGGCCCTGCTCCATTTTGCTGAACCATTACTAAATTTTTAAGATTTATAATTTAATGGAAGATCAGTGCATTCTCCATTTCCATCCTTAATATATTTACATATTTCTGAGAAGTAAAGCTTCCAACGATAAAATTAAAGTTAGCAAATGTGGAATCTATCAAAATGTTATTGATTTTTGTTTTACGTCAAGAACAACTTGATTTTTATGTACATTTAATAGTAGTTTTACATATTGACGTGTTTGTAATTTAATTCTACATCTGCTACTGTCGAGATCTAGTATGTCGCTCATTAGAAGAAAAACCAGTTGAATGTTGTAGAACCAAAACTAGTGGCTGTACAAATTTTCTTTCAACGAAAATCGATTTCTCGTATATACTTATCCCTCTGTACGAAATTTCAGGTCTTTCTATAGAGAAATAATGTCGCTGAAGGTATTTTTTAAAATCACTAATTTCAAATTTTTTTTTTCAGCAACCGCAGCAGATATCTTGAAACTGTTTAATTTATCTCAATGGTTATCAAAAGCGATAGCTTTTTTTAATTTCAGTAACCCTGAATATTTTATGGTTTTCGACGTGGTCAGACATGAAAAACGGACCACCCTACGCATGTATACAGTATGCGCCAAAAGTATGGAATAAATTCAATAAAAACGAAACAATTATTTTTTGGGAAAAATCCTCGAACAGGTCGATTTTTAATTTAAAAAATACATATTTTAGCGTAAAATGCGATTTTCAGATGTCATTTGTTTTCGAGTAATGACGTCATCGATTTTTTTCCTTGATTCTGAAAGATCGTTTAATTCTCTATCAGACAGTACTAAAATTTTGCCCTCTTACATAGGAAAGTTTTCGAGTAAATGACGATTGAATGTTAGAAAACGTAAATTTTATCCATAAAAAAGTAACAATTCTGAGGTAGGTATGTAAAATAAAATACAATTGATTAAATTTTATACTTAAATTAAATGTTCGAATTGCCATCCACCAACTTCTTGACAATGCGCAAGTCTGTGAAAAAATTTTTCTTGCACATTATGAATGATTTCTGGGGTAACTCTGCGTACTTCGCCCCGAATGCGATTTTGAAGTTCTTCTAAATTACGTGGTTTATTAATGTACACTTTTGACTTCAAGTATCCCCATAAAAAATAGTCAAGAGGTGTAAGATCTGGCGATCTTGCAGGCCATTCTATAGGTCCGCGTCTGCCGATCCACCTCCCAGGAAAACAGTTGTCCAAAAAATCTCGTACAGGGCGCGCATAGTGCGGAAGTGCACGGTCTTGCTGAAACCATATGGTATCGTCGTCAGGAATGTCAGGGTCATTATCGTTAGGAAAAATTACTGCAAGGGCTGGAACAAGGTCATTTTCTAGAAACTCTAAATATCTTTGTCCTGTAAGGGTTCCTTCAAAGAAGAAAGGCCCTACTATTCTGCCGTCAACTATTCCAGCCCACACATTTAATTTCTGAGGATGTTGGGTATGTGCCTCTACCATCCAATGAGAATTTTCCCGACTCCAATATCTGCAAGTTTGATGGTTTACTGTACCATTCAGACAAAATGTGGCCTCATCTGAAAAAGTATTTGCCGGTGTAAATTTCTATTTCCTTGACATAAATCCATTAGAATTTCGCAAAAGTGTAAGCGACGATCGGATCATCTTCTTTGAGTTCCTGCACAAGTTGAATTTTGTAGGGATTATATTTTTCCTTCCTCAAGATACGTAGCACTGTGCTCTGACTAGTGTAATTGTTTAATGCAACCAATAGTGAAGAATTATGAGGATTATCCACCATACTTATCAAAATGTTCTGTTTCTGATTTTCATTAATGCTTGGACGTCCAGGTTTTGGAATATTTACAACATTGCCAGTTTCTATAAATTTAGACTCTACCTTACTGACTGTTGATTGGCTGATAGGGCGATCTGGATATTTTTCATTAAATAAATCGCAAACTTCCTGCTGAGTTCTAGTCATATTCCCGCATCCGATAAGAATTAAAATTTCAATTCTTTGAGTAACAGTTAATTGTGCCATAATACTTTATATTGAATAATAATTTCTATGTTGCTTACAATACTTATTAGAAAGTCGGTGTGACAATGACACTTTGCAAAGATTTTCACCTACGTGATCCATAAAAGAACTATGGAATTCGAAAAACTAAACTTGATAACGTTTTTGCTTTATTTTAATTGATTTACGTTTTCTAACATTCAATCGTCATTTACTCGAACTTTCCTATGTAAGAGGGCAAAATTTTAGTACTGTCTGATAGAAAATTAAACGATCTTTCAGAATGAAGGAAAAAAATTTGGTGTTGCCATTTAAAAAAAATAGGTGACGTCATTACTCGAAAACAAATGACATTTGAAAATCGCATTTTACGCTAAAATATGTATTTTTTAAATTAAAAATCGACCTGTTCGAAGATTTTTCCCAAAAAATAATTATTTCGTTTTTATTGAATTTATTCCATACTTTTGGCGCATACTGTATAAGTCAGCCCCATTAGCCGCAAATGCTCTCAAGTATTTAAAAATTGGTACAATCAATATCAATCTCTCTAACTGCTGTTCGATATTGATATTCTTCATTTCTGTGATACAAAATCTGAAGCTCAAAAGACTATGGATTGCTTTCACATTATGTAAACTTATTGTAGCAATTAAAATAAGTTTGCTTGACAAAAAGTAAGGGTGAAAAGTTATTAACTTTCTATTGTGAAGGACGCAAAGCTATTGCTGATAAAAAATACTGAAAAGATTGCAACTTGAAAATTTTGCAACAAAGCAGGATTTCCGTAGGTATAATTAATTGGCTGCTGAGGAATTCAAATATGTAGCAATAAAAAATTAAGTAGGTGATATGTTTACATCGTGTGTTTCTGTAATATGATTAAAAACCGACCGTACGCAACGTTTCATGAATACCTTCACAGGAATCTATTGAAATAAATATCACGTATTTTCTTCTCATACATCAACTTCATTGAACTTGTAAATGTTTGAGTTAAATATGTTAAAACATACTTTGGTGAATTAGATACACAGTTAATACCTAAATATAATATTTTTAACTGATAAATACTTACCAAAATCTTTAATATATTTTTCTAACTTGTCATTTTCTTCCTGAGAGGTTATGCTGGCTAAGTGCATGCCATGAAATCTGCAGTACTGTGTTGCTCGAAAGTAATTTGCCTGCGAACAAGAGAAACTTAAAATTATTAATCAAAAAGTTAAAACTTAACGTTTAAAACATTTTAAATTTCTCGATCTATCACAAATATGAAAATTTGTTTGAATGATAGTACTTGTACATAATGCATCCATATTTAGAGTAATAATAATTTCTTAGTAAAGCATCAGCCACGGAATTTTTTGCATTTGCAAATTACTGAAAATCTGTGTAATTATAATATGCAGAAATTCAATATACAATATCTATTGCAGTAACTTCTGCACAATGGTGTAATAAAAATATCACATTTCCTAAGAATGTTTCGTGAGAAGTTTTCTGCTTCTTTGTGTGACTATTATACTATTAAGTAATAGATCCGTTACAGTGTTACACACAGGATGTCTCACCGTTGATCGTTATCTGGGAAAATACTGATCTGCAAAATTTGGTAACATTGCACTCGATACACATCTATAACTAAAATAACTAGAACTCTCTGCCACTTCCGGTTACACCCTGTACATTATTGCATTTTTGGATTCTACGGAAAATTTTACTGAATTTTAGAGTTCAATTTTGAGATATTCATTAATTAAGAAAAAAATTGACGTATGCTAGGGTGCACGGCGGTGGTGTTCGCTTGTTTTTCCTGCAAATAGATATCAAGTTGGCTTTTGATATTCATAAAGAACTTGGACGAATAAAGTACATATACTTAGGTACAACTGCTTGTAAAAATTATACAGAGTTTTCCAAAATTAAGCGGCGTTCTGTTTGAAACATTTCTATAAATATGAGTGTTTCCTTACCAAACTTCTTAAAATAGTTTTAAGAAGTTAGGAAGGAAAAATACATGTATAAGTTATTTTCTATTATTTCCTTTGTTGGCATAATCTCGTACCAGTAATCTAGGTATTTCAATATAAATTGATTAGAAGAACAATGTACTTCATTTTACGGTTTTACGGATTTATTGTCGAGTTCGTCTTCTTACATACTACTACTGTATAAGTTATAATTGTTACTGCACTATAAATATAGAATTTTTTAAAGCATGCAATATATGAGAGAAGTTAATGAAAAACAAAAATGTATAGGAATGTAAAGAATATTTTCAAGAAGATAGTAATATTTATTGATCAAAACTAAATATACAGGGCGGCCAAATGAAACGGAAACAGAGCCATTTTCAGGAACTGCGTCAAGATTGTAGAAAAACGCTCAGACCCGTCGATTTTAGATTAAGGAGGGGCATTCTTTGCTGGTATTTTTGATTCCGCCACTTTTACCCTCAAGCAAGGGTAAGCATCATCGCAAAATATTTAAATGGCGTTGGGGGTTGAGTAATATTTATTTTCAAATTAATTCCGCCCAATACTTAATAAGAATTTTTATAAGTTGAAACTTATGTACAAACAATTAGTAACGGTAAAAATGTCACTTATTCGAGTTAAGTACGCCAGTGGTATAAATTTAGTATTTCTTGCGTTAGGCCCGCTACAGACTATGCGTGAATTCGCGATTCGCGATGCGCGATGCGTGGTTTGTAAGTAATTCGTGCATCGTGTGTAGGGCATTATTTGAAAGCGCTGGTTGGTAGTTTATTTGTGTTTTTGAAAATTAAAACTATAGTTTATTCCATTGCGGAAAGGGTAGACATCATTTCGCTTTACTTTATGAACAATAAATGTGCGAAAGAACAACTCAGCTATTTAATGAACAACATCAAGATCGACATGTGAGGAGGAAGTATGTTCTAGAGTTAGTAAAAAAATTTCAAGAGACAGGAAACGTAGGCAATTAAAAACGAGAAATTGAAAAACGTGTTAATGAAGCTAGTGAAGTTTCAGTTTTGGGACAAGTTCATCTTGATCCTACATTAAGTACGAGGCAGTTGGCATCTGTGTCTGGGATCAATCGAACTAGCATACAAACCATTTTGAAGAAGAATAAATTCCATCCATATAAAATACATTTATTACAGAATCTTCATGAGGATTATTATAACCGCCGTTTGCAATTTTGCGAAATAATGAGTGAGCGAGCAGGGAACGATCCACAGTTCCTTCTTTTCTGATTTTCTTGAACGAGACGGTTACAATTCCCGCTACTGGTCAGATTCAAATCAAAGAGTTTTTTACGAGGTGTATACACAGCAACCGGAAAAATTAAATGTATGGGTTGGAATTTTTGATGACCGGCTGGTGGTTTTTTTTACCTGGTAATTTGACTGGCCAAATGTATTTGCAATTACTGGAAAACGTTATTGGCCCTGCCTTGCTGAAATTATTGAAAATGTTCCAGAGTATGATGAAGATTAAAATTATTATTTATTATTAAAAAATAACAAAAATCACGTCACTATGGGGCACTTCCATATATAACCCTTGACTGATCCGTTTGGATCAACAGCTTATTTAATGAATCTTTATTTTTTTAGAAGAGTGGCGAATCAAACTAAAGAAAAACTAGAATTATGCCACAAATAAATAGCTTCAGAGAATATAAATTATTTATTTATTTCAAAGAAATTTTGACGGTAGATTGTTTTGCAACTAGTATTTTTTTTTGAGATAGAAAGCGAATGTAATTTCATTAGAAAATCTGTAATATGAATATATCAAATATTATTATCTAAAAAGGAAACAATTTTACGTGTTAAATTTGAAAATACAATAAATTAGTAATTGTATATTGTCGTATAAACACAGACACACATAAATTAGAAAGCGGAAATGTATAAAAAAATATATTGACCTAAATGCGAAAGAATTCCTAATTAATAAACTATATGGTCAGCATGATTATTTATTCACAGAAATTCAGGCAGCACATAATTAATCATTTTTAATGTCAAACAGTTTTACCGTAACAAATAGTATTTTTGGTAAGATTGCCAATTAACAGATATTTAGTAGTGTTAGATACCCTATCAAATATGAAGTAGCAACAACAATACAGTCAATCAATCAATCATTCTGCATACATATCTATTAAATTGATGCTGATTATAATTACTTGCTATAGTAACAAGGATAAGCCACATTAGTCACACATTTTTCAATATTGAAACAGATGTTAATGGGAGATTTAAATTTTAATTGTTTTAATAATGACCCGGTATAAAATATTAATGTGAGGGTAGTGACATTAGATTATTTTGTTTAATATTACATCACTGATTGAGTGTTGAAAATTTATTAGAAATAGTTGTCTGTAACTGGCGACTTCGCCAAAAATTCGAATTATATTAGAGCCGTACTGGTGCGATAAATACTCATTTCCCCTCATATATAAAAGCCGTATGACACTGTAAAAATTATCTACAGAATTTTTGGAATAATTCTATTCTTCGCTTTTTTTGTAGATGTATACAGAAAACAAATCAAATAATTTTGGAAAGAATTTTGTCGATAAAAATTTAGAACAAGTTCTAAATATAATCACTTTCAACAGAGATAATAATAATAATATCTCTACCCCTCATTCTAATCACAGAGATTAGCCCAGAAGTTGGAGACTTGTGCGGGAGAGGGGGCGGCATATTATTATTAAGCAGGCCGCATTTGCGCCCAGGAACGACTTACGTTGGTAGGCCCTAACCACTATTCAGTGCAGGAATGAGGAAAACCTGGAAAACCTCATTAATTAGGGGGGTAGTCAAATATCAACCGGCATCAATCTCTCACATTGACCCAAGCTAACATTATTCCACCCTACCATATCCACAGAGAGGGTGCCAATCCTCTCTATGAATATAGCTTATATACGGTCTACCGGTAGCTGGGCTCGAACCAACTCCGTCTAGTCACCTCGATTCAAGTACTAACGCCTTAAACCGCGCGACCACTGACCGATAAAGTCACATATACTCAGATAATACGCACGCGCATGAAGATAATTTTGTCATAAATTTTATAATTTTTATTCATAATAGCATTCATAAATTAACTAAAATTCACATTTCTCTAACGAAAATTACTAACAAAATTTTATAATTATGCTAAAATTTTTTTGTAGTGTCGCACGGCTTTAATGCAAGCCAATAAATTCGTCTGTGAATTTATTAATTGAATGGTTATCTTATTATCCAAATAATATACTTCCGCGAATACTGAATAGCCTAGGTTAAATTTTAATGACATATGAACATTTTATACAGGCTGTATAGATAAGAGGCTTCTTATTCCGTGAAATTTCCATTATATGGTTTAATTTAGGGTTTCCAACTTCAGCATGGGTCATTCCGGGACATTTGTTTTTGCATTTCCAAATAATTGAAACAAAACATCAAACATCAGAAATATATATTGCACACACTTTTTTTTATTTTTAAACATAAAATCGATCATAAAGTAAACTAGTTACCTTTGGCTTTTGGTAAGAGAAAAAAAAACAACAAATTCATAAACATAAAACATAACTTTGGTAACTAGGACTAGGAAATAGGTAAATGGTAAATAAGTACCTACTTAACAATACTAATAAATATTATTGACAAAAATAAACTACAAAATAAACCATTTTTACTTTCCATTGCTACTTAAATCTATACCTTTGTTGAGATCGAGCAGCCTGAAGCAGTTTTTGGTCTGATTTAACCAGAGCCAAAAAGTCCTCACATTTTAGATCAAAATTTAGTCTCACTTGTATTTCCGATTTTACTTGAGATATACTCTGTCGATTTCTTTCCTTGGTCCACAATGCTTCCATAATGCTGAAAACACGTTTGCAAAAAGCATTGCCGACAGGAACACTAGGACAGAAAAAGATTCGAAATTTTCAATAATATTATTAACTACTATATAATCGGTATATAAGTATACGCACAAAAATACTCTGACCATCAGGGCACAGCGCGGCGGTTGGTCGTCAAAGTTGGCAGCGTTGCCGTATACACTAAAATTTCTGAATATTGTTAAAATATTAGTTAAGGATTTCAGGGATTTTTTATGTCCCGGCCAAGGCAAAACTTTTGCCGGGACAAACTTTCTCATTCCTGGTTAATCCCGGCCAAACCGGGACAGTTGGGAACCCTAGGTTTCATGCGTTTTTGTATAGTATTAGATATTCTTATTATGTCCTTAAAATATCATATGAATAATTTTTTGCATTTTCGAGATATGAGCTCTGAGTGAAGTCTCAAAAACGTTGCGCCCGCTTGTGATGTCACTATACGCAATTCTAGACTGGGAGATCTACCGCTAACACCCGATCAGATTAAAATATGCTATGCTGTTTCGTTGCTGTGTTGATAGTATTTTAGAATATGTTCAATTGGAGTTTGATTTATTTTATCGCCTACTTTAATAAAGACTAATATCAGTACATAAATGAAGGAAATAAAGAACAAAGCTATTAACATATTAACAATTTTTTGATGTTAGGTTATTTAAATATACCTATTATTACTCTATATTTTACTCGATTATTCGATTAAAAACTTCGATCTTTGATTAATTTACATTTATGGGGAATAGATTAAAAATTAAAATTTAAACTATTTTAAATTAAAAGTAAATGAGTTATATAATTTTTTAACTGTATTACGAAGGCTGCTATACCTATGACGTCTAGGAAGACCACCGTTATCAGAAGCGCAGTGCCGACCGTAGCAGTTGTAATACAACAATTCTAGTAGCAACATAAATCAATATGTTAGCGGGACCAGAGGTACAGAAAACAGTTCCACCCACCACAAAACCTAGCTCAAGAACAACAAGGGCAAATTAACAAATCTGAGCTCAGACTAGTAATGCAATAATTCTTCTATAACGGTTTTTTTCTTTTCTATGTTAATAATCGAAACATAAAATTGCTTAATACGAAACGTTTCTGGTTTCCATTATATTCTCCCACATTTAGTGGGTTTAAAATAACGATATTTCTATGTCCTCTTCAACCTATATTTAAACAAAATAAACACACTCTAAAAACATCATATATGAGTATTTATACTTACTACTTAATAAACTCGCATTAAAGTGATATTTATATCAAAATCTCGTGCCTTTGTCGGATACAAAATCAGATCTCCTCATTGCACGTTACTATTACTATGCCCTCTTTTTTGCTTTTTCCGAAGCGTTTGTACTTACATTTGTGAATTCTGTAACTACGCAATACCTAAAATTCTTTTTTCGAACTGATATTGAATCAAACATGTTGAACATGTTTTGGCAAAATTAAATTATTCCTATTATGTTATTAGAAATCTTAAATCTACTGTTGACAGGAAGTACCTTGGCGCATTGGCGTACTCATTACTCACTTAATCGTGTATTGGGGTCAGTCGACGAAGATGCACAGAGTTGTTATATTGCAAAAACGAATATTACACCTTATTTTTTCATATTAGCCACTTAACTCATGCAGACCTTTATTCAAAACAAATAAAATATTAACTGTTGAACTGTTGAATCTGTTTTTATTTACCACGCAGATTTATTTGTGAAGAAAAATTCAAATGCATTTCTTTGCCGTGACAGTATTCATAATCAAAAGATGCGCAGATAGTATTTATATTGATACATTTAGATTATCCCTTTTCACGAAAAGTTCATATTACTCATATAGTACTGTTTACAACAAGCCAGCACAACAAATAAAAGATTTAAGTAGTCTCTATGCTATGCTATTATTGTGTAGTAATCAGTTTTTAGGTGCTAACTGCTTGTGGAAAATTTGAGACTGAAATTTTAACGCCTCATATCTAAGGAGGTATCTGCGATCCCATGTTTATTAAGAATTTTTGTTTACTTTCTGCCCTAGAACTCTGTCAGTGAAATGAATTCAGAGAGTATATTAATCAACATAGATTTGAAAAATACTTCAAATCAAATTGTTAATATAACTACTACCTAAATATAAAGTATGTGTATATAGTATGTAAGATAAGTACTCGTAAATGTGTTATATGTATTGTTTTTAATGTTACATACATACATGACGATTATATTATTGTAGCAAATTATGTATGACTGCATGTGGAAAATAAATAAATCAATATTATTATTACTATCGCCCTGTCTGATATCAATTTATTTTGTTAAAGAACAATTTCTCGATTGATTTTAATGATGTATCCTGTTTAAGGTTAGCGTTTCATGTAATTGTATTTAAAGATGCAAAAAAATCCATCCATTAGGTGAAGATTCTTATTAGCATAATGCTAAAATATAATGCTCAAATTTAACCATTTCCTTCAACTTTTGGGGGGAAATTCGCTATAGAACATGAAACCGTGAATAATGCTTAATAATTTACACCAATTTAAGTGCTACTAGTTTTTTTAAAAGAATTCTTCCAGGTGTGACAATGTTTATAACGCCATATACAATTTTCTCAGTGTGCAGTTAACGTGTTAAAAGTTCAGGAGATTTTGTGATAAAACGTAACAGGTGAAAATTATTTCTTTTTCTTATTCTAAATGACTTGTCAGCCTGGAAACTGTTATACACTCTGGAGAGAATTAGTATAATTGACATAGTGAAGAGATATTCTTTCTTACTCAGATTTTTTTTAGGTTTCTCAACAAAGAGCTATGAATTCATTGAAAATTTGCGTATAAAAATGGCTTAATTTACTGTCATATACATCTTACAGTTAATGTAAATTTATTTATATTGTGCGTTCTTTTCTTCTAGAAACAGGTCACATGTTCATAGATGCTGTCAAACTATTTAATTTAATTTTTAAGCACAAAAGAATTATAAAATTGTGTAGATATAAATTTCTTGTAATTTTGTAGAGATAATAATGCTATCCACTGTTCTTTCATATATAATAATGCTATCCACTGTTCTTTCAACTGCTCTTATGGATGCAATATTTGATTGAACCTCATTTTGAAGAATGTTAACATAAAAATTACACAAGAAAACACGTTTAGCGAAGGTCAAAGTCATTAGAATTTTATGACAACTGAAAATCAATTAACTTAAGCGTTTATTTTATTCTTGCGTTACTTCACGGACCACCTGTTTAATTTTGTTAATCAAATATTGGATGAAAATTTGACGCTTTAAAATTTCAAAAAAATAGTTTACCTTGTACTTTATTAACCATTTCTCAATCTTTGTTTACTGCCCGTACCAGATTTAAAGAGAATTTATTTAATTCAGGCGTTTGAAAAACAAAATCTAGTTCCATTTATATTATGAAATCTTTTCTATAGAAAGATAAAAAAATATCTAATTTGAGCTCCTAAATCTTCGATATATCAACTTGATTTTTTTTTATGTTACACGTCAAAATAATAATGACCGAAATAAAAACATTTCTAAACATTCACTTAATTGAACTGATATTTGCATATTTTTTGTTGCAATTTCTCACCCTAGCTAGATATATACTTCAGTCAAGCGATATAGAGTGATTTATAATGTTATCTCCTATAAGGTGAGAAAGTAGATTTGAAAATAATTAATTAAACCAGTTGTAAAGCCATAATTTGTTTATATTTTTAAGCATGTTTTAGATACAATCACGAAAAACTGGTGCTCCTTTTAAAAAAATTCGAACTGTTATCTGTAAAATTATGTTACAGCAATTAATTTGGCAGCAGGTAGCAGGTTATAATACCTACTTTTACACAGTTTTGCATACCTAATCTAAATATTTTAGAGAGTAGTAAACTGAAATCACCTCTCGTTGTCAGTTGATTTATATGTCTATAGATATAGAGGGTGCCATAACCATGTTGAAAATTTATAGTGATTTATGTCGCAATAAAAAAAATTACCTAAAGCAATTTCTGAAAAAGTGATAATCATAATACGAATGTATATATTGTTTTTTTAAGAAAACAGCAGCAAATAGAAAATGTATAGCTATTTTTTTTGGGTTAAAAAAACAATATAAGAACATCGCTAAAATTATTTTTATAAAGGGTGGTTCAGAACTGTTGGGAAAATAATTGGGTACATCAACTTGAGACATTTGCAAACCTCTGCTCTCTCTGCCTCTGCTGGCTAATGCCCTGACCAGCATTGAATTACATCTGAAAAACTTATAGCAAGCAACTAGTCACTTATCAGCAGTCCACCAGACATCTACCGGTTTGGAGCTTGAAAGTTTGTAAGTTGTGGAAAAAGTACAAAATAATTCATAACTAGGGATTATATTCATTTTCAAAATCTTACTAAAAATCTCAAAAAATAATACAGAGACTATTTAATGAATATTGAAAATTAAATAAAAATCAATCCTAACAAATTCTGATCTTTTATAAACAGTAGGTGCATCAAGTTAAATATCTGTAGCATTTACATTGTTTTTATATATTTTAGGTATACTACTCTGAATTAAAACCCCAGCCAGCGTTGAATTACACCCACAATATCTACCCATATATTATTTATTATTAGCTCTTGTAACATTTTTTACTACATTGTCTTATAATAATGAATACATTACTAATCCTTTTGACATTGTGAATTCGTTTGCAAACTTTTTTTCTCAGTCGCTTTCTGTTAATTATGGAAATATATACGTGTCAGATTACTTTTCTACAGACAATGTTTCGTCATTGATATTATCTGAAATGACCGAAAATGGCAATTAAAAAGCTTCCATAATCCAGATCTCAGTCCAGCGTTTTTTCTTAGAGATTGTTCTATAATTTTATGAAAACTATTTTGTATGTTGCTAAATCAACTTTTCCAAACAATTGGAAGAGAGCTAGAGTTTGCCCTGTATTAAAAAGGTAATCATGTTGAAATTGAAAATTGTCGATCTATAGCAATTCTAAATAATTTTTGCAAGGTTTTTGAAGCTCTATTGCACGATCATATCTCCCACCACTTGCAAAATCAAATTTCTAAATCTCAAGAGTGTTTTATGGCTGGCCACTCAACAATATTCAACCTTGAATGTAAAACTTAATTTATAAGTGAAGCTATTGATAAGAGAAATCGGGTAGATGACTCTACACTTCTCTAATTCATTTGATAAAATCGATCACAACGTTCTATTATTAAAACTACAGTTATAAGGTTTCTCAGACTCACTAACCAATCTATTCGGAGGGTTCAAATCTAATGAGACTTTGCAGATCTCAGGAGTACCTCAGGGTTCTATTCTGAGTCCCATATTTAACGTTTTATTTATTAACATTATTAAACATTTTAATGTTAAGTACCTGAATAATATAAACATTTTTACAGAAGTTAATTCTCTGCAAGACTGCGACATGCTTCAGAATTGTTTATATAATATTAAGGAGTGGTGTATGTTAAATAAAATGCCGTTCAATCCTAACAACTGTAAGGTTACGTGATATATCAAGAAATCAAACAAGTTATTATTTAATTATTAGCTGAACAACATTACCCTATTGTAGACCTGAGTTTGCCAAAGATCTTGGAATACTATTTGACGAAAAGCCATCCTTCACTGAACACATAATAACATCACTAAGTCAGCTTATAAGAGTTTGGATTTTGTTTTATGGCATTCTAAGAATTATGCGTTTTAAACTTGTATATGCCTCAGTTATTTGGTTTCGTAAATATAATAGTAATCTGATTGCAATTGAAAAAGTGGAACGCAGATTCATGAAGTCTGCAATTTTGATGATTGAAGGAGAATATGCCTCTAGTTGCAGCGTACTAATTTGTGCGGTTTTTCTTGGCGTAAAGCAGTTTGTTTAATACTCTTCTGATTCAAGATTATATATATTTATATTAACTATGAGGATCTTCTTTCACAAATCATTCTTAGAATACCTTCAAGAAATAATTATATTTTTAAACTACCTGTAGCTCGCACAAATGCTATGATCTCGTTACCATTATACCAAATTGTTAAACATTACCTTAATGTCGAAGATTTGCTTGATATTATTTGTTTGTTCTATTCAACAAATAAAAAACATTTATTCTTAGATGTACTGTAAAATGCATTTTTTTAAAGGAATGTTTATTATACTATTGTCTGTTGAAATGCATAATTATTTTTCTCAAACGTCTGTGATGTTGATTTTTTTTCCTGTTATATAATTTGTTTTTAATGTTTTTTTAAATTTTATGTTCTTTCGAACCTTATTATAATTTTTGTATCTATGTACTATGTCCTCCTCCCGTAACTGGGTTAATTTCGTGGGATGTTGTATATAAATAAATAACTAAATAAATATTATGGTGCAGGTAATAACAAAAACTAGTAGTTTTCAAATAAACAAAATATGTATGTATTGTTCTATTTAAAAAAAACACAAGCTTGACTAATACATATTTTAATCAATATTCTACTATTTTTCTGAAAAACGACATTAAAATATTCAGAAATAATTTCACACCACTACCAAATTTTATTATACTTAGAGACTGCTTTTAGTAATAAAAATTATATAGCAAAATAAGAAAAGTTAAATTTTCAGTTCCCAGATGTGTAACTTTTTTCAATTTGTATTAAGAGATTCTGTAGGCCATAATGATCGCCTTGTACATACCTATACGATGAAACCTGCTCGATATTTAGAGTTTGTACATTACGTCAAAAGATGGCGCAACATGTCTATAACGACTTGAGAAAACTTAGAACCATTATTCCGTTTCCATTTTATTAGCTTGATTCCTAAAATTTGTAGGTATTGCACTAACACAAGTAGAACTTACATTGTCACATAAAGTTGTAATTTATTTGATGTTATTGACCAATTCATACATTTTGAGATTGTGTGGAAAATAAATAAACAACCGAGAAAATTGATATAATTCTATAATCAAATGCAATGCAATCATATTAATTATTTTATTAATTTTTTCAAGCATTTTTTATCACATTGTCCTTTGTTCAGTAACCTTGCTGATTGCAAGATAACATCTCCTTCGACCTGGAAGTAGCCAAATATATTTTCACTTGTGTTCCTTTTCGTTTATCAAGGTGATCATATATTATAAATTGTTTTCTCAGTAATCACTTCTTTAATGTGTTAGAACTTGAGGAATCTAAAGTATGATCAAAGAATACGTATAATTTTTTCATTAATAATCTCTAAGGTTATGAATTTATCACTTGCAGCTAATGAAGTTGAAAGGAAGATAATGTTAATATAATTAATGACTGGGTTGTTATCCATTTTACTTTTATTGGATAATTAAGTATTCAAAAAGTAAATGACTGTTAAATCAAAGTATTGAAGGTACCTCTGCACCTTATTTGGTATAATAATTTTCTGAAATGAATTTGTCCTTGCAAATAATAATTTAAAAATGTAAAAATAGATAATGAAAACAATGAAAATTAATTTCATAGTAATTTAAGGATATTTAGTCTTAATGGATTATCCACAACGGCAATTAAACATAATAGTAATAACTCAAAAATTTTAAACTATACACTAATATATGTTGTATATTTAATTAGTCATAATAATTAATTAACAAAAAAAAACTAAATACGTTATGTAATTAAAATAAGTTACAGTAGTTTTTAATTTAAAAGATTTCTTCTATTTTAATTTAAATGCATGGTGAATAATTGTTTTAAAATATTTTGATTTATGTACGTACACAGTTTTTTCTGTGATGAAGTGAAGTTATACTTTTATAAACCAGGCAATAAATCCGCACAGTTATAATCTCTCTCACTTTTATTGATGGCCACCTTGGCAATATTTCAATAGAAATTACCGATTTCCTTTTAGCGAATAGATGTATAATTTAAATTAACCTTTGCCAAGCATTTTAATGAAATCCGCAAGCATCAATCAAGAAGTCATCGTCTCGTTTAAGGAATTTCAAGTTAAAGTGAATAGCCATCATTATGTTACGTGTTTCTTGACTGCGTCTTCTTTTTCGGAAGGATAAAACTTAATATTAGTAGTTAGTATAAATAAAGTGCCACGAAATTAAAGATTAAGATAATTACATAGGTAACATTTTTAATTACATGCATACAATTTTTTTTAAATCTGTGCTACAACACAGGTTTACACAGTTTTATCACACGAGCACAAAGTTATATATTTAAGGCATCTGCTGAATCCGAATCCAACCTTAGAATTGCTCCATCACATCAGGTTTTCTAGATATTCTAACTTAAATGTGCAAAAACGCTGTTCTTGCTATATTAGTGGTTATATTACGACAAAAGATAGAATTTCGTCTAAAAAGTAAGGTATGCATCTTAAAGTAGGTAGTATTCTTCAAAATCAAATTGAGTTTGCTCCAAAATCTTTTTTCTCTTCAAGATATCGTTCATCGAAATTTATTAATTTTGTATTTTATTGATATATCGGAAAATAACCAAACTGGTTGTTTTCCATAGATAAGACATCATATCCGATATATATCTACTTATTGTTATTAATATAGCTCTGATTTTGTTTTCCGGATAATTGACGGGTTATTACATTCAGTGTTCACATTAATTAGGGATCGTTTCCTAACAGTTCTTATCTGGATATTTATGGGTTTGTGGGTTTATGGGGTTTGGTGTTTATGGAGTTTGGAGTTTATAGGTTTCGAGATTTACAGTTTTAGGGTGTATGGATTTTGAGATTTATAGGTTTGGGGTATGGATATGTGAGTTATAGGATTGTGGGGAGGGTATCGAACGATGGTGGATGTAATAATATGGAATTGAAGTACAGTGTAACTGAAATAGCAAATAAGTGGTTAAGGGGAATATGTCAGTTATGTCACTATAGGCCTTGGAGGATGTAATCTGTCATTTGAATACAACGGGGTAGAAATGGGATGTGAGGGTTCACGGAAGATAGGGAAGTATGGGGGAACGGGGCATGTAACTTATGGGTCTGCACTAATACATATCAATACGATATCTCGAAGAGGAAACACAATATTCGAGCAAACTTAATTTAATTTTAGAGGGAAAAACTGGTAATTTAAGATGCAATTTTTAGTTTTACCTTTGGCTTAAAATAAGTTCAAATAATATAGCAAAAAGAGCGTTTTTTGTTCGTTTAGGTTAGAATATCTTGAAACCCTGACATGATGGAGTAATTCTGAAGTCAGATTCGGGTTTAGAGTACTAAAATCCTTTTCAAACATAAATTGGTGTTTGTGCGACAAAAAAATGTCAAAATTTTATAAACCAGTAAATTTAGTCTATTGAAAAAAACACTTGAATCTGAGGTTAAATATATATCTGCAGATGTTTGACATGATTGAAGAAACTTGAGTTCGTCATATAATTAATTAGAGATTAAATTAGGATGCAAATTTATCCGTAAATGTTGAGATCCTGAACTATATACCTACAACTTTGCGATTCAAGATGCCACTGAGTATTTTGGAAATTTCTAAGTGCATTTAACTGCATGCTATTTCTAAAAATATATGGAAAAGTCTATTACCTAGTTAAGTAATAAAGTAATGCTAAAACATATTTTATTAAAAAAGTATGAAAATATATATTAAATACAGTTTACAACCATATGAAGTTAAAAGAGAATATTGTTATAAATATTTTTTAAGGGACATTAAAGGTACATAGGTGCATAACATTTTTAAAAATGTCTAAGCTAATAGTTTTTTTTTAAATCTTATAGTTACACTGTATTTATTGTTATTTATGTAATTCCTATAAAGTTTTTTGGGGAAACAAAAAGATTTATAAATATTTCAGTGTTATGCGAATAAGAGATTATGCGAATTTTAATTGAAAAACAAAAGCAGCTCAAAATGCTCGTTTTCTCAGAAATAATATTATAAATCAAATGAACCTGCTTAATTTCTCAAAAACTCAGTGGCGATGAAATTTTGACTTTCTTAATAATAGTGACATTTACTATGTCCGCCACTGGTTGATATATTTTTTAAATTTCAAAACTTTGTATCTCTAAAACCAACCGATTTAGACTATTGATTTATTTGGTATAAAGGAACAAGCTTCTAAAGTTCTGTTCTGTTATGTAAAAATATTCTTCACTATTTAGAATTTATTTAAAATGTATATCTAAAAGGAACATTGCAAATTATAAAATGTTCTCAAAATTTATAGACATCTAATTTCTATCTAAGCTTAAATTGGACGTGAGGAGAAAGTTTTACTTTTTAGTTTTGTTGGTTTAATTGAATTAATTAATTGCTGAATTACATAAGTATGTATGGTTCGAACAGATAATATACTTGATTTACGGTATAGATTCTATTACTTATATTATGTAAAAAGACTCTCCTAGTTAAAATAGAGGTTAAAATATTGACATAATAAGAATGTGGTCAAAGTTAAAGAAAACTTAAAGAAAACCAATTTGTTGATAAGTAGAAGCTTCGGCTTTATTTTAGCCCACTTCAGAATAATCCAAAAATGGTTTTTCCTGTTAAAAATACATTTGAATAAAATGGGGAATAAAACAGGTAATATAACATATAAGTCACAGTAATACCTACATAATATATAACATTTGAGGATCATGGTAAGAAATGGACTAGTTTTGAATGTTTGCTCCTGAGTTGTAGGTCTTATCATAGATTTTATAATGACAATTAAGGAGGATAGGTAGTTCAAATAAAATTATTTCGAAAAGTGCACAGTGCTGACGAGAAATATCAATTATCAAATACAAAAGCAATTATTTTCATCGTGGTATAAGTTAAGTATAATTTTGCACTTACAAATTTTTGAACACATATTTTTATTATAATTTTTAAATTTACCAAACTATCTTATATTTCATATAAAATATAACATCAATGTAAGGAAAAACTTCAGTATGCACTATGCACTTTGTGAGTATCGCATGTGTAAATTATGTTATTTTCAAATAAAAATGAATTATTTTTTATTACAAGAATGTATTAGCCGTATTTGATGCCGTAAAATGATCAAATTTGTGGTGTTCTTAGGTACAAAAATCTCTAAAAATAAAACGTAAAACAAAAGTCATTTCAAAAATAATATTCTTGAGATTTTATTGGTTCATTGTTACTGTTTAAATTTTCCTAAATTAAAATAATAACTTTTACAGAGCTGCATAAGCTGTTTTACAGTCAAAAAGTTTTCGCTTAAATTCTTGTCTTAAGCACAAAATCGCAATTAACTGATTGTTTTCCAATTCAAGAACTTATTCGATCTGTACCCAAATCTTATACAATTTTCTGGTTTGTTCTATTCTGGTGAATTTGATAATGCCAACCAAAACAAAAATCCCAAGACAGATTTGTAGTTGACATTTTCTGTTTTCTACTATGTTTACCTAGGTATATAAATTAAATTTATTTCGTAATCAATCAAATAGAAGCTATTGAAAATATAAAAGAAAATAAAATGCATGAACAAAATTAACGTTAAGTTTACTTGACGAATTTAACCCTGGAGGACTTTTGCTTTCACAAGTTGGCTGTATTGCGGTAATTTCAAGAGCGAATGCGAATTGTAAAGCGATTCGACAAGAAAATTGAGTCATGCAATTGGAACAAGAAAATTAACTCAAGAAAAACTTTAGAATTGTAAAACTAAACTTACATTTTAACAATTATAAATAAATCAAATCTTATAAGTAGTACTAAGTAACTTTATGCTATAACCATATTTACGTAAACATTTCTAAGACTTATATACCTAAAAATTTGTTGGTTAGAACGATTTTTCTCATTATTTAATCGTTTTAGTTCGGTATGTTTGAAAATTCGCGGGTGGAATGAAATAACATTCTTTTGTTTGCCTCAGACTATTCAGTTATTAAATATCTATGAAGAAAACACTATTTCAAGATCACGTCGTTTAAGGTAGACAATGATTCAATATTGTTTGTCAGATATAGGTTTATTAGCCATAGAGTCAAATTTAGCTCAAAATTGTGGTTTTAGTGCAATAATAGATTCATTTTCATGTCGAAAGGCACGCAAAATCCCGTTACAATACGTGCATTGCTAAAAACTGTTTAGGTACATGTTTGATTACTATTTTTTATTTCATATTTCATGTGTTAGATATATTAATACACTCATGTATACCTAAATATTTGTTTAATAGTTTGTTGTCGTCATGCCTGCGCAGGCCCAACAAATCCCACGAATTATAGTAATGTTATGTAATCTCGTTATGTAGGTTTACATAAGTGTAAATGAACAACACAGTGGCCTTGAACTTCCTGAAAATTTTCAGGCCCGGCAAAAGTTTTTGTTCTGTCTCTCAGCAGCCCTGAAACTGAGCACCGCGTATAAATATTACATGTCTTAGCTATTACATAAAATTAAAACAGGAAATACGTTGGTATCTTATTAAACTTCCTCAATTAAATCTTGTTTGGTTTCATCATGCGTTATTCTTCTACTTGTAGTACAGAAGCTTAAAACACACGCGATGTATATCAAGCCGTTAATGTTTCCTAATTGTTTGCAAAATATCCTCATGAAGTAAAAATCTGATTACATCTTCGGTTAATTGCGGTTACCTAAGACCGCATTATCCATTAAACAATAATTTTCTGTAGAAATAATTTATCGGTAGCAAGCTTACCTTAAAAAATATCCCAAGGTAATATCTCTTCTCTCCTAGTTTTAACAGCGGCATGGTCCACCTGTTTGCGGAGGGAAGTGAATCATCTACGCAATTTGGGCAATCTGCAAAAGTAAAAGTTTTTCTTTCATATTTATTTATAAATATTAGAGACTAAACGAAATACACAGTTTATATGTATATGTGCCTTTTTACAAACATTCCCGTAGATATAACGATATTCTTAACGGAACTACGGAGATATTATTTTTAAATATCCACGTTTTGAGGACCGCTGACTAGAGCTAGGGACTATTACGGACTGACGAACCTAATAAACCATATGATCTGCTGAAGGCGAGGTTGCCATATCGCCTTTTAACTTCCTAACTGACCTTACTACCATAAACGATTACATTAATTTCCGCAAGTTCGATAAGATATTGAGGAAGTTATGTTGTTCAATGCTTCTAAAAATTATACATAAACGTACACAAAAGCTTAGCTACTTGCTGAAAAAACAAGTATTTAAACAGTTACCCACATTTCACAAGATAATACCATTGTACACTGCTAGAAAGGGACACAGATTATTCCCTTAAGTTATTTTATGAAGAATAACGAAACATTATGATTTTCCACAATACATTAATGTTAATTTGCTGCCACAATTGTTTTTTCTATGCCGTCCTGTCACATAACCTCAAGCAACGTAGGAAATTGCACATTTTTTATTATTCTCTTATTAAATTCATCACATTGTAAAAAGTCAACTACGTCATAGGTTTTATATTTTTAACTAATAATTTTTCTGTAAAAGACAGAAATTCAAAATAATTATCTCTGCACTAAAACACAGTCGTGAACAAAGACGGCTTGGTCTTACGTCACGACAATCTGGTCATAGATTATTAAAGATTCTGCGCAATGTTATGGTGTCGTAGGCACAGGTGTTACGGGGTGAGCAGCGGGCAGTAGGCGCAATGTCCCATAGGGATACTGATGCAGGGACTGCATGACAAGGTACAAGTAAAAATAAAGCATGCAATATTTGTGGTAATAGACTAGGAGGGTTACAGATTGGCATGGCTCTAACGTGACGTAACTTTTGGAATCGCTCGAAAATGGTATACCTATTGAAAATATCGAGGTGCGCCAGCTTAAAAAGGTGTGCTATTTGCATAAACAACGAAAAAATGCAAAAATCGCGTTTTTTTCCCAGAAACAATCGCATATAACTCGGTAAGTATGCATTTTAGAGAAAAAATGTATACTCATAAATTTGTTCGTTATAAAATTTTCTACAAGATAGAGTTGGTCCGATATCCATAGATTTGAAATGCTCGCTGCAAAATGCTCGAAAGTGCAAAAAAGTAGGTAAAAACAGGGTAATTTTAAATTATTATATTATTTAACAATGAATAAATAACCCAATCACGCCATACATTTAGAGAAAAGTGCATGACTGAAATACAAAACGAGAGTCGCAAGGCTGATTTAGATCGGACCGACAGTTCTGCAATTCTGCATAATGCAATTTTTAAGTAATCTACCTGGAAAAAAAGACCTATTTTTTAATTTTGTGCCAGGCTCAATGTTATAAATATTTTTTTGCGCCCGCGCTTTACATCTTCTTGGACTCTTAAACTATTATAATATACAATTGCTATCTTAACCATTTTTTAATTTTTAATAACTTTTTGAGCGGTTTTAAAAAGTTTGAAAATTTTGGCTTTTAGAAATAGAAATAGAAATAGTTTATTGATGTTATCAACTTATAGAAGTTTTACACAAGTCAAGAGTGTACATAATATATATAATATATTGTATAAGAAAATTAAAATACGTAAATAAATAACACACATTAGTTTCGACAAACAAGTATATAAAATAACAAATTATGTAGATATACACACATTAAAAAATAGTTTTAAACAATTTCATTCGAAAAATCAGTCAACAAAAATTCGTCGAAATTATAATAAGCTTTACTTAGCAATACATTTTTAACTCGACTACAAAACTGTTTGTACGGTAAGGAAATAATTTGGGTTGGAAGTTTATTAAAAAAGGTAGGTCCATAATAATTTATTGCATTTCTACTTTTTTCTATTCGTAGATATCTTAAAGATATTTTATTATTAAACCTTGTATCATGACGATGTATGTCCCCATGAACGGCGTAATCATTTAGGTGTTCTTTTACATAAACCAAGCATCGATATATATAAAAGGAAGGAACCGTTAATATTTCGTGTTCACTGAATTTATGTTTTACGTCCTCCCTATACCCAAGACCAGATATCACTCTCACAACGCGTCTCTGCAGCCTAAATATTCTGTCCAAGTGAGGTGTATGGCCCCATGTTAGGATTGCATAAGAAAAAGTCCCTTGGAACAACGAATAATAAGCTGTTTTTATGACGTTTAAGGACACTTCCCCAGCTAAGTTTTTTATCATATAAACGCACCTTGACAGTTTTCCTGAGACATAGTCAACATGTTGGTCCCAAGACAGTTTGGGATCTAGAACCACTCCCAGAAATTTCACATTATTTGGATTTTGATAGTTTTCAATATTGCGGGTAGAAAATACCATATTTGCTGTCTTGGTATCGTTTAAGCATAACATATTGGCCTGGAACCAGTCGCAAGTGGTAAATAAATAAGCCTGTGAAGCGGGATTTGCGAGTGGGAAGAAATCGGAAAGTATAGAAAAATAATACTCAGAAAGACGCTTCTTTAAAAAAATCATCCAATTCGGTCCAGTAGATGTTGAGATATTAACTTCCAATGTAGGGAAGGGTATGCGGCGTAACGGTTAATTATGTAAATAATAAATTATACACCAATCGATAGATGTTCCGAGATGTTTTCGTATCTGCTTTCAAAAATTACCTTGCACGTGTGCATCACGCACAAAAATTTGCATAAACATTGTCTAGTGCGCGCTCGGAGCCGAAATTCGGAGGGCTGCGAAACATGAAATCGGCGCTTCAAAATCGGCGCGCTCGCTTCTGGATGATATATCTCGGTTTCTACTGCACCGGTTTTTTTTTTCACTTTTTAGTTGTTTATGTAAATAGCACACCTTTTCAAGCTGGCGCACCTCAATATTTTCAATTGGTATACCATTCCCGAGCGATTCCAATAGTTATCTAAGTTACGTCACGTTAGAGCCATATTTGAAAAATTTCGTTGTAATTCTCCTGGCCTGTAAGGCAATGCCTAACGTATCTGTTTTTAGAGTTGCGGCACTGACGTATAAAACGTATTTAAATCGTTTTATTTTTTTCCCGGACAGCCAGCGAGACCAACAAAGAGGTTATGTTTATATCGGTGCAGGAACTAACTACACGGCAAGGTACAGGTGAAAATAAAACATTTGTAATATTTGTGGTAAGACAATGCCTAACGCTGTTTTCAGAGATGCGACACTAACGTATAAAACACATTTAAATCGTTTTAATATTTTCACGGGCAGTGTTTTTCTTTTAAGCGTCTTGTGTATTTAATTAATATTTTTAGTGAAATAATGATGATATTAAAAATATTTTTGTATCTTCAGGTAAAGAGCGAAGATAAATAGTGCCAGTGGTTTTGTAGATGGCGGTTTACTTTTATTTGAATCTAAAAATACAGGTGACTACCACGAAGACATAAACGCAGATAATTAAGTAAAAAGTGGTGTATATTTAAAGAGTGAAAATGTTGATATGGAATACAGTTATAGTGATAATGATAGTATTTTGATAGATTATTTGGAGTGTAGTAAAAATGGATGATCAAATTCTGGATAACTGCGAGTAGCAAATCTGTTTTAGATGAGGTATAGGCATGGCAAAGGGAAGGAGGTGGCCAGAAACATTTTTTATAAACATATTTCAATTATTCTTTAACACTGGCAACGCTGTGGAATATACCAATCTACACAATATTATGACTCATAAAAGCCTTAATATTGGAATGAGTTAGCGATTCTGAACTAGTTTTCTATTCAAAAATCATAAAATTTATTCTAAATTTGACTTTTGTATTCCCGATTTTTTTTGAAAAAAAAATATTGTTTCACATAGTGAACATTCTTTTAACATGCTGTAACACTGGCAACGGCTGTAGAATATATCAATCTACACAATATTATGACTCATAAAAGCCTTAATATTTATTTATTTATATTTATTTATTTATCAGTCCAACGAGCAATTTGCCCAATTACAGGATAAGGGAAGAAACAAAATAGTACAAAAAATAAAGCAATTACAGAAACAAAAGGCGCATAAAACTTGAACAATAAAAGTAAATTACAAACATGCCTGTACTTAAAACAAACAAACACAAACAAACACAATATTGGGTGGTTCAGCGGTTCTCAACAAGTTTTCTATTGAAAACTCATGAAATTTATCCAAAATTGGTTTTGTATTCCTATTTTTTTTTGTAAAAGACTATTAAATATATGTTCTACACAGTAAACTGTACTGGCTGGTTAAAATATTTATAATTATTTAAGGTTCATCCTGTATACAAAATTAATTTTTTAAACATGCTCTTCAAAATATACCGCAGACGTTATTATTATGACACAGGTGAAAATATTTCAATGATTTAATCGATCTTAAAATTGATGGGTGAAAGTGTTACACAAACTTGAAATCATATTTAGGTTTTTTCTATACGCGTCATATTAACTAATATTTGAGCAATTAAGCTACTTTTGTGACACAGCAAAAAACGAGAAAGTCAAGGGGAAACGTCAGATAAATGAGTAAGAAGTGTCTCAATCCAGCGGTTATACCATATTTGTTTTAAAATATTTAATATTCTCAGCTGTCGCATCATATAGTATCGTTATCATATACATGGTGAGTCATTGATAGTGGTACGTAGCTTAAAGGTAGATTGTTAACATCAAAATAAAGCGATTGAGTTCAACATGCCTTATTTAATTGTTGTCCATTTTTATTCTACAGGGTGTTAAAGTTGAAAAAATGTTTTCGATTTTTTGCTATATTTTAAGAAAGTATGGACCGATTGTTTTGAAAATTTGTAGTTTTATGTTACGAATATGCAAACAGTGTTGATGTCACGACTAGTGGGCGCTAGTTAAACGGTTAAACGGTCGGAAAATACTCTTACTCATCGGGGGTAATGTGCAGGTACACCATCATGCAAAAACCAGAAGTTTTGCCCTAAATTTAAGGAAATGTCTTCAAGAAGCAGTGGCAAGTCATTAATAAGAAAATTTAAATAATTTTCTTCCTTAAGTGGACGCTGTAGTACTAACGGCCCCACAATATTATCGGAGAGAATTCCACACTATATATTGATAGTGAAATCTTGCTGAAAATGTACTTCTCTTGGCAGATGAGGATTTTTTAGTTCTCAAGAATGACTATTTCTCCAATTCTAAAAATTAGGTTATACCATTGCACGTAAAAATAGCTTCATCATTTCATTACCTTAAATTTTTGTAGTATGCATGGTCCTGTAACTGTTATTTTAATAGAATTTCTTAAAGACAAGGAATTAGGTGTTGATATAGTTTAACATTATGTGTTATGAAGTAAGTTAGTTGTAAAATTTAAATCAAAACATCCAACGAAGAAGAATACAAAATTTAAGTAATCCATTTGATTTGCCTGATGAAGAATTAAAAAAATATATTTAGTAATACAATACAGCAATTTATTGATGAACACAGCTGATTTCTGCAAGTTACTTGAATGCCATTATGCAGGTAACAGGCATGTGTATTGCCTGCTTAAATGATTGGTGACAATTCGATTATTGTTTTTTTAATATGATATAAATATGAAAATTAATTTAATTATAACAACTAAAACTGTTTATACTAAACGGTTCTTGATACAGCTTACTCAGTTTTAATGTGTATAATACAGTTATAAACTTATTTTTGACAGTCCTAAATAAAAATTATCCCCAGTACATGTCTGGTACCTTTTGATAAAAATGATAACGTTGCAAATACTAGAAGCAATCCACCTATCAGAAAAATAAAATTAGAAAGCAGTAATATTACCTTTAGCTCTGTCGGATTACTTTTTGCCTCTGAGAAACTGCCAAATATGGTCTTAATTCGTTAATAAATCGCTGTATTGCTTTTACTAAATCTAAATAATTTTATTATGTTTTTTATCAGATAAATCAAATGGATTACTTAAATCTTTTATCCTTCTTCGTTGGATTTAAATATTACAACTTACCTTGTGCATTTATAAAACGACGAATTAAATGCAATTTAATAAGCCGTCCATTTTCACAGTTCAACACATTTGTTAAACTATAGCGACACCTAATTCCTTATCTTTAAGCAACTCTGTTAAAATTCTGCGTAACGTGTAAGAAATAACATCGCCGTTATTTCTTAACATTTACAGAGAGGGATACATAATACAAAAATTTAAGGTGATGAAATATGATGATGACCAAAATGGGACATATACTTGGGCTGACTGGCTGTAATACAGGCATTTTGAGCATTTTTCTGCAACTATTCACAAAATCTTATCCTTAAGGAATAGTCTGTCGGCAACAATGCTGCTTGTCCCGTCGGAATCTGATAAGGGACAGTTGAATCTCATGTAATATGCGACAGTTTTGCCTTTTGCTTATTCATAAATTGTCTTTCGCAAAGTCTCACTCTTTGTCGGCGAACTAGACTTACCGCCCCTTCCGCCTGGTCCATGTCTAAGGCACAAATCTCCATTATCATATGCATAAATTCAGTAAATGTTTCGCGATGCGGCACGTATTTATTGGGAAATTGATAGTATACAAACGAAAATCCGCTCGTGAGTTTTGTCTTGCTTCTCCGTACGCTAAAATAAAATCCATTAATTTCTTCTTACTATATAGATATGCCATTTTTATTGAAAGTAATTAGTAAAATAACACTTTAAAGACACCTTAATTCACATAAACTGATCGATCGCCACTCGGATCACCTAGAATAAATATAAAACTTGCACTAACGCTTTTATCACAGTATTACAATAGGCTAGTTCCATCAAATTTCTTTTATATGGGTTTTATGCGTAACTGATACTCCTATTACGCTCTGAAAATATCATATGATTTACTTTTAGCGTCTTCGAAATATAAGTTGAAATTGGAGCTAGTCTCAAAAACGGTGCGCCCGCTTTGACGTCACTACACGCATCTCTAGTAGGAGATCTACCACTAAGACGCTAATACCCGATCAGATTTAAATGTGCAGTATTGTAAATATTTTAGTACAACATGTTCAATTGAAGTTGAATTTAGTAAGTTGATTCTGGCAATCTACTAGAAGGTGACATGTCCACTCATTATTTTTTCTTGTGTCTATCCTTTTACAATCGGATTTATGAATGATTCTGATTTTTGATTAATTTATGTTTATTGGGAATAGATATGAAAATGTTTAAAAATAATATGAGTTATATTATTTTTTTATTGGATTTACAGTTTTCTCTAAAATATTTTAGGTAATTTATCAAACTAAGAAGGCTGCTAAATGACGTCTTGGAAGACGACCGTTATTGGAGGTGCAGTGTAACCGTACAATAATAGGAATAGATGAACCGAAATCATTATATGAGGGGGCCCAGGAGTACAAAAAACGGCTCTGCTCACCACAAAGTCCAGCCCAAGAACAACAAGGGCAGATCAAAGAATCTCAGCTAAGACTAGAAATATGCAAGTTAATTCTATTACCCGCAGCGACTAGTTACCTAGGTCACAACTTAACAGCCGAGAAAATAACTATAGATTAATTAACAGCACCGTAGAAGCTTCAAAACCACCATTTCAAATGAACTTGCTCCTTTTCAACCTATATTTAAAACAAAATGTATTAATCAAAGTAATTCTTATAACAAAATCCTGAATGATACAAAATTTCTGCATTGCATTACGATGATCTACTTTGGCTCATTGGAAACAAATAAATAAATTTTCCGACGCATTTATACTGAAACTATGCCATATTTTAATTTATTTGCACCCAATCTGAATCAAAAAAGCAGTGCCTAACAGGAAAAATACTCCGAAAATGTATGCAACTAGCATTAATTTTAAGGTACTAAACGTTCGAATAAAATTTTAATAATTTGCAGATCCATTATACTTTCGATTTATGAAATAAAAAAAACGCTGAACAAGCCCATTTAGGAAAGTATTAAATGATATTTGAGCCTTCTTGTTGTTATTTTTTTCTTGTAGCGTTTACATTACTACAAGGCATGAGACAAAAATTGGTTTCTTGTTTTTTGTTGGGCTTTTATTACAATTTTTTTTAACAAAAATACTTATTTAAAAGTGGACAAGATATGACAATGATTTAGCTGTTTATACAATATTCCTTAATCCCCTCCATATTTAACAAAATTATAGTGACCACTTTTGTTGCTTACATGATCCGACATTTTTTGGCCTGTTGCTGTTTGATAGCTTTAATTGTGCAACAAAGTAAGTAAATCTATACACATTTAACGTAATTTATTCCATAATAGTAGTCTATGCAATATCTCAAAGTACATGATAATTGATTTTGATGAAGAATCTAAAGCAAAGTTCAGCAAATCAATTTTTTTAATCAACCTGACTACTTGTATCTACTTTATAATCTGTTAATTTGAGATTTTGTAATAGGGCATTATAATTTACACCTGTACTCGTTATATACCGCACAGCAGTTTAGGTCTGTATCGGAATAAGAACTTTAATAGCAGCGATTTCATTACTTATTGCTAAAGTATGCTATTTTAATTGAGAAATAAATTTACTGATAGGTACTTGATGATATTTAAATTAAGTCTAATTCATGCAAATGAAAAAAAAAATGTATTAACAGAATAGATTTCAGTATATTCTTTCAACTGACTTTTACCTTAATGGAATTAGGTATATCAAATAAATGAGACGATAATTTATTTATTTTTTAATTTAAAGTAAATCATAAAAATGAAAACTTGGGATATATTAAGCTATGGTAAAAGATAGTTTCTCGCTATTACCAGAGGAGTACGGCAGGGACAAGGACTTCAGCCTTTAAATTCTACGTTACTGGTAGAATTATTATTCTGGAAACATTTTTTAACTATTAAAATTTTTTTACAAAAATACTGTACTTACTCTTATGCCATAACCAAAAATTGATTGTGAAAAACTGTAAAGTTAAATTAATTGATTATCAGTGAGGCATATTCATGGCAACATAAACGTGTTGATTTTATACACTTTCTGTCAACTATAATAAAGAATTATGTATTAGACACTTACAAGTATTATATATCATTGGATAAAAATAATTTAAAAAGTTTCAAATAAAACACTATAACTCAGTAAGACGGTATATTTTTGCTAAGTGTTAGGTTAAATCTTCTTATTTTAGGATATCTAGTTGACGTATGTCCAATTATTAATGTATTAATAATATAATATTAAATAGATCAAAGATCAAATTTGAAAGAAAAATAGATCCGAATGTTGCTTATTTTTGTTATTTCCAAAAAGTTTATATTTAGTTTGGAAAATTCATGTGTTTAATTAGAAACAGTATACGTCAAATATTTTATCCAAAAACTTTTAAAAGTAGGCAGCTAATTAAAGTGCATAATAAATGAAGAAATTGTCATATATTTTATTTGCAAATTAGGAAAAACATTCATAATATTCATGTTTAATGCTAAATAAACAGGTAATATTAGTGTCAAATATTCAAATGATTGAAAATATATTTCTTTCTCTAAATTCATAATTAATATAATTATTATATAAGCAACATATACACTACTTTCTATAAAATCTAAATTTAGCCATTGTTTTCAATATTATGGCGTTACTAAATCAAGAAATTAATTAGCTAGTTATGCTTAATTTAACTTGGTAATTGCCTTAAAATTATAAAATTTGACTTTAATGGAGCGGCTAGGAGTTTTCTTTGGAAACATATTTAACCAAATTTATTTACTTTTACTTTTCATATAGGTATTTCTTTTATTCATGTGTCCCTTGCATAATAATAAATTATTGAAATATGTATATGTACGTAGTTAGGATATAGTTTCCAGATCGGTTGCCTTAAAAATCTTGCAGATTTCGAAAGATAATAGGTTTATCCTTTAGAACAAACTGCAAAATAATTTCAGAGAAATACGCAGGATACAAATAGATATATTTTACTTTCCACTTGTGAAAATAATATCTACATAATAAATGTTCTGACAGAACAATTAGTAATAATTGTAAATCAAGGTTAAGGATAGTACAAAATTAATTATGTTAATCTCTGATTGAAAAATATTTGACCCCAATTTCAGCAACCAACGCCTAACAAATTCTTTCTAGAGGAAGTGGATTTGTCATCAACTTTAAAATGTCTGATACACAGGTACCAAAGTTTTCCAAGAAACGAATCACTATTACCAATTTGTATAGCTCTCATCAATAATTATGCAAACAGGATGTGTCTTAAATGGATGTCAAAAATCCAGGAGCGTATTTTGTGGCAAAAAATTAGGGTTTTTTGTTCAGTGTTTAATTTATAAACCGCTGGAGGTAATTTAACTAAATTCGGTGTGCATGTTTATTATGACAGTGGGTATGAAACAAAATATTACCAGTTTCAAAAACTATGGCGGTAATGGCGAAGGTGTGGATATTATTGATCATTATTTGTCAAAAATATATCACCCTGTATAATATTATAAATTTTCACTTTTTGTTTCTTTACAGTTTGTATATCAAACCGATTAACAACAAAATTGATTTAATTGATGCATTTTTACACAGTTATTTAAATTACTTAAACATATCTTAAAGAGACCATGCAAAACAATAATAATGTCACGGATTTCCCAATCCGTCTTTTTCTTCTGTCAGAAAAACAATCCGTTAATTAATTACTTAACTTTATTAACTACTCAGTACACTACTGAACACTAATTACTCAACTAAACACTTATTTAATTAATCGCTATCTAAATCACTTTGATCTCTCCAACTAAACACTTCAATTCAAACTGTAATACAAGACTGGCTGACTCGGCCGTTTGTTCTTCTTTTATAGACCAAACGAATATTTCAGGTATTTTCTAGTATCTCTAGATCCATTTTCCCGAACGACTCGAATGCTTCTCGTCGATTCCCCATTTTTCTAATCCCGTCTCGATCCACGGCATTTTGTTTGTTTAACAGAATCGTGTAGGGGCGATCGGGGCAATCTTAGCATTTCGCGGTACCACAGTCGCCGAATTGGGAGTGAGTGGGGCAAATTCTGTGCCAATAATAAGAAGGCGTCATCTTATTTAATATTGTGTACTATTAAATTAAGCGCATTTTTTGAAAAGATTAAATTTTAATAATGGCTTATGCATATTCACCTTTCATTTCATCTTTTAAGAATAGTTTGAAACTGTATTTACTTGAAAAATGCTTTTATTCTGTTGATGATTTGTTTTGTGATATTTTTCTTTTTTTATCATTGTAGATGGTATTGTATTTTGTTTCTTCTCTTTTGTTAATCTTATTTGTTAATTGTTACTTTACACTCTATATGTATGACTGTACTTTACTCTTTATTAGTATAAGTATTACTCATTTGTTTAATTGTACTTTTGTGACTTTTTCAATACGGTTACTGTGTACCGTCTCCTGAAATAAAATTATTATTATTATTATTATTATTATTATTATTATTATTATTATTATTCAAATGCTGAAATGGCTAATATGGTTTACATTTATGGTGTTGCAGATGGAAATGGTACTGAGGCTAGGCGAATTAATATGGAATTCCAAATCATCCAACTTATAATACAAGAATGTTTTTCAACGTAATTTCGGAATCAGGCTCATTTCAGAAAGGTTCAATTCTTGGAAGACCTTTGAGTGTTAGAACGAGTTTGAAGAAACACGAAATTGAGGAAGATCCAAGCTAGTAGTAGGAAGATCACTTCAAATCTTAATGTGAATCATAAATTAGTTTGGTCTGTTCTAAACCATCAACAGTTCTACCCGTATCACATACAAAGGATTCAAGCCTCACTGTCGCAAGACTATCCTGCTCGCCTACAATTTTGCCGCTGGATTTTGCAAAAAATTGAAAAACATGTTGACTTTACCGCTGGCGTATTGTTTACCGACGAAGCTAATTTTTCCAGAGATGATAAAATGAACTTCCACAATAAACACTTTTGGTCTGATGAAAACCCTAATGCCATAATGAAATCTCAATTTCATCAAGTTTTCTTTAAATGTTATGAATGGGTATTATTAGAAATGTTCTCTTTACCAGGAACTTTAACCGGTTAGTTTACAAGGTTCACATTAAATCTGTGGAGCACTTACGTCAACAAATTATAGCTGGTTGTGATGTGCTACTCCTGAAATATCTGCACATTCGAGCTGCAATTTCAAGAAGATCTGAGGCATGTATTTTGGCTGAAGGTGGCCATTTCCAACATTTGTTATAATAAATCATGGTAAAGTAATTCTATTGTTAATTAATTATTTTGTTATTATTTTAAGTAATGTAATGAATATCGTAAAAATAAACTTGATCAAATTTAATCAATTTGTTAATCTATTTGGAATAAAAAAGTGTAACGAAACAAAAAGTGAAGATTATACTATGACGCATATGATGATCTATTTTATTTGTAATATTCACAAGGTCATACGGTGCCTTCATAAATGATTACAAGCCATGTGATCAGGGTCGAGATTTTCAAATCAATCGCACAGCAATTCATATGCTAATATCCTTTTTCTCATTACGGCAATTGAGAGGGACAAGAAATCTATTTGCATACGAGTTGTTCACTCACAGTCCTGGTCACGTGGCTCGTAATCATGTATTGGCTTACGGTAAGCGCTCTATAAAACGATATATAACATCTGTTCCAACAACCGTCGAGAACTGTTCAGTACCGTAAGAAATGTTTGACCAACACCGTCTTACGTCGCATTCGCCGAGAGTACATTAACAACTAAACTGACTGACTAATTCTGGACGGTTCGGAATCGATTCTTGCTGTGTTGGAACAAACCCATAGTTTTCGCTCGGTAGGTCCTTAACGGATAATGATAAAAATATGCGTTTTTTTTAATAGACTTCAAATATTATTTTACGTCGGCGATGTGTTTTGAAATTTTGAAAAAGTGTAAAATAAATTTTTTTAAAATGAATTTTGCATATTTTCAAAATTTCAAAACACAGCGCCGACGTAAAATAGTATTTGTAGTTTATTAAAAAAACCGCATATTTTTATCATTTTTCGTTGAGGAGTTACTGAGCGAAAACTATATCCCTTTGGATCGAGCGCTCACCTTAAGCCTTAAGGCACTGTATATGCTCTTTGGCAAATAGTCGTCGACAATACCCACACCTCCGCCACTGGTAAGTTTCTAAAGCTGGTAATTTGTTATTTTATATCTACTGGCATACGAAATATGCTCACCTAATTTGATAAAATTATCTCAAGCGGTTTAGAAATTAAAAATTGAACAGATTTTTTCTTTAATATTTGACACGCTCTAGCTGAACAATGGATGTCCTAGGACCTTACATTTATATAACAAATAACCCTTATTTTTGACCACACAATACACATCTAGATTTTTTTACCTGTACTTAAAAACACCCTGTATAAAAACCATATGAATTGTAGAATATATTTTATTTATTCATAGTGATAGTGTCTAGGTTATGTCTACTATTGTTGTCAAGCAACCATTCGCCGAATGGGGGTGTGGTTAAATGCAGATAAAAAATTCCAGACCGGAAATGCTGTCAAATATCTTATACTGTACAATAGCTATTTCCGTTGTGAGGGCCGACCACTAAATTCAGAAGGCGAATTCACAGCCCCATGCTTCTTGTTTTGAGGTATCCATTTGTAATGTGATTGTAATAGCTCAGTCACGATAAAAATTAGATTATATTAATTATCTACAATAGCTATTAGTGTAGTATTTCAGAGGTGTGCCAAATTATGCTGCGATACTTATTGATTCTTATAGAATATAGTTTTTCTATAACAGCATTCGTTATTCGATTGCGTCGTGACTGCAGCAAGATTAAGTGTTTTTATCCACGTTATTTTGCTGATTGAAATCAGGTGTTCATTATATAATTGAGTAATATATTTCATTCAGAAAAATCAAATATTGTTGTATGCAAGTAACTACAATTCAATATTTCAGCTACTGTTGACCGACAATTTACATCGATGATATATTATCACCACGTTTTTGCATAAAATAATGTGATATTTAGGGCCATTTTCATAATCAACCTGTTAAAGTCAAAAGTGAATTTTAAAATTAACCATTTTCATAATAAATATTGAATTAAAAGAATCACCTGAGTAATTCAGAGTTTGATGTATAATTATCCATCTTTTTATTCTTTGCAAAAAATCACCATGACACCTCAAATGAAAACTAAAGTTGTTTTAAAGCCACTCATTTGATGACTTTATCTTAAAGAAGACTTTAAATATTAAAGTGCATTATGAAACCGGTTGTCAGAGAAGTACATTATTACGCTTAAAACAGTTATAAGTGTCATTTAAAGTTTTTTAATAGAAACACGGTTGTTAATGATTTGTATTTATTCATCTGGGATTATACTTTTACTTTGGAAAATGTGAATGATATTATCGATTATATTAATTTTCATTTGTTCACTTTTTAATACACATAATCCTCTAGGTGCAGTTAAGGTCGTCGTAAAATGATCAAATTTGTATTTGTGTTTTTCTTAAAAAAATCTAGAAAATAAATAAAATAAAATCCGTGGAACAAAATAATATCAAAAATAACATTTTTGATGTTTTTTACTTTTACTATTCAAATTATTCTTGCTATTCTAATTATTTTCACATACTTATAAACAAAAGTAAACAATCTTATATGCAGAATTATGTAAGTTTCTGTTATAACAATATTTACATCTGCAGATCAATTGAAAATGATACGTAATTTGAAAGATTTCTGTTTCTAAAAATTTCTTGGTTATATTGCTTTCTTTCGTGTATGTATCTATTCATTTTACGGTATTTTTGAATTGAATGATTTGCAGATAACATCCCTGTTATTTGCTAAGCCCTACATTATTCAGTTATTAAATGTTTAAAATCATTTGTTTTTGTAAAAAACATTATTTCAAGAATACGGCGACTTTAAGACCTTTAATACTAAAAAGTGCTCTATGGCTTACATATACTTTAAAAGTTGCGATAAATCTACATAAAAAAGAATTTTTGAGTGTTTGTTCTAACAATGACTAAGTGTATTATAAAGACCTTAGAAAGTATATACCAAATTCGGAATGAAAAAAAAGCATAACTTTATTATACATTAAGAAATAAGTCCAGTAAATATTTATGAAACTCATTAAGATTTTCAAATATTGTTAGAAATCTTCAAATTCACGATGTCAGAAAACTTAAAAGATGCAAATATTATAATATGTATGTATTTTAATGATAATGATATTTTAGCTCATGCATCAACTTTAAATCAAATATTGCTTGATAAATACATAAACACTTCTCTCAATTCTGTCATTGTAACTTTTCTTTTATGTTGGTATCCTCACAGCATATTTTAAATTATATTAACTCGATTAAAAGCCACGCCATTGGCTTGGGTATATATCTTACTACGATTAAATTCATTTGCGATTCTTTATTAGAATATATTACGTACACTATTAGTACATTTACACAAACATCTAATTTTATTAATGATTGGAAGTCAGCCACAGTCATTCTTTTACCGAAGAACAGTAATGTAACAGAATTAAGGTCGCCATACTTCTCGCCGTAAAATTATCAAATTTGCGGTGTTTTATTAGATACAGAAATCTCGAAAAATAAAACACGTTGAACAAAAGTAATATCAAAAATAAATGTTTTGTTTATCCACTTTTACTATTTAAATTCTCTTTAAATAATATAACTTATTAAAAGCGTTTGTAACACACGTTATTTTGCTATTCTAACCACCACATTTTAACAATTATTTTCACATACTTCTAAACAAAGGTGAACAAGTTTATATGTAGAACTATGCAATTTTATGTTATTACAAATATTTATATCTACAGTTAAATTTAAAAAAATATATATTTTAAAAAAAAATTGTATCTACCAATTTGTTAGACCGCTTTCTGTCGTTGTACAGTGCATCTCTAAAGTCACGCACAAATTCATTATTAGGTAAATAAAAGACATTATTGATAATTACCGACAGGTCGATTTTTGATTTTAATTTACTTTTTTTTCAAATAACAATTTAACATATAGGCTAACTACTTTCGAGTAGTGACGTCATTACATTTTTTTTTAAATGGAACACCACATCCCCTAAAACATGTCATTCTAGATTTTTTGTAACATGGTGAAGGAAAATGTACAAACCAGGTAATTGGCAAGAACACAATCGCCAAAGTTCTATACAGAATAGCAATATTTTTAAATTTGGATAATTCGAAAGGCTATACTGGACACAGTTTCCGCCGTACTTCAGCTACGTTATTAGTCAATGCTGGAAGTGATATTCTCACTCTAAAAAGACGTGGGGGATGGCGAACAAGCGCAGTAGCAGAAGGGTACTTAGATGATTGTATTTCTAAAAAATGTGAGGTAGCCACCCAAATAATTACGGGAAAAAGTACTACCTCAAGTACCAAAAAACATGGTCTTATTTTTGAAAATTTTGTTTCTACCACAAGTACTTCATCAACGACCACGAAGTTGGAAAATAACAAACAGGAACTCATCTCCACCAGCAGAGCCCATATTTCTTCAGGGGGAATTTCCATTAGTAATTTAACTAATTTTACCATAAATTTTAACAATATTTAGTTATTGATCTTACAGCTATTTGAAGTTTCTATTTGTTTGCCTCCCGAGGGAGGAAAAGTACTACTTTCCTTTCTGAAATGAGGGAGTAAAATAGTATTATCCATGTAGAGAGTAGAAAAAGCAATTTATTATTATTTATTTAATAATTTGATTTTATATTACTCTGTGTAACTCATTTGTCTCAAAATCGGTTAAATTTGGAACATAAGATACACAGTTTTTATATTTTGATTTATATTAAATGCACCTACGTCACTTGTACTACCTGTACCCTATATATTCTGTCTGTCATGATATTCATATAAATATATTTGATATAAAATCAAACAAATTAAAAAAAGATCTTATTACATTTTTTAAAAATTCTATTATCTGAGTCACCTTTATAACATATCGTTAAATTAAACATCTTTTCTTAATATATGTTTAACATACTTAACTCTAAATTATTTTAGTAATTAGTAACATTTTTTTTCTGTTATCAATCTGCACTTATAGTTTGTTATTAATGTATTAAGTTTTGACATAATTGTAAATTTAGACCAAAGTGTCTGTATTATGTCAGTGAATAAATAAATAAATAAAATAAATAAATAAATATTTTCCAGATGTTGAATATATCAAAATATAAATATTTTTTATATACCTAACATAGTGATACATTCTTAGAACTGTACAAATTGGTAGATAATTTTAGAATCAATAGCATGAATTAGCAATGAAAGCTTTAAGAATGTCTTATGATACATGTGCAAAATCGATATAAGTAGAGAAATAAGGAAAGGGTAAAAGTTGATTTTAAAATTAAGCATCAGCATTGGGGGCATTTTTTAAAATGTCAATTTATATTGGAAATATTTGGTAAATGTATACTCATACATGTAAATGAAATAAATAAATAAAGGTTGTTGAAAAACTTGTCAAGAGATTGCAAACAAATAAATCCGAATAAATTTGACACTGCAAATTGAAAAGGCCAAGTAAATGTATGCCCAAAAGTTTATATAAATTATTAATAAGATGGCCGTGACTTCGATACAAAATACATTCGTGTCATTATTACATTTGCCAATGGAAAGAGTTGCTAATAATTAATATATTTTGTTCTTATACAGTTGTTTGAATTTTTCAGAAAAAAGAACGAATTGAGCGACAGAAAATACAGATATACTCTATACGATTGTTCTTATTTCTAAATAACTTATCAGTCTGGACACTGTTATACCAAAGTTTACAGAATTTTAGTAAACTTTGGTTATACACTGGAGAAAACTTATATAATTGACACAATGAAAAGATATTCTTTCTTAATTTAATCAGATTTTTTTGAGACTATCGTAACAAACAACGTTGAAAATAGTTCGTTGAAAATTTGCATATAAAAACAATTAAAGTGTGTATTGTATAAATCCATAACATGATTTATCGTTAAACACAATACATGTAAAAGTGATTCAACTTCAGTGTAGTTTAATAAACATTATTTGATAGATAGGAGAAATCATAATATGAAAAAATCCATGCGGATTGTTATGAAAATTTCGAATAGAATCTCTTGAAAAACTTGCCTCGTCAGTAAACATTTAAAAAATTATGATTTTGAGCGGATACATGAAGAATCCATTGGCAAAAAACTAGACGCGGTAAAAAGTCTCGAGGTAGTAGCTCTTGTACACGTTGAATTTGAACGGATACAATTGCTGCTCTTTTAGAATTGTAAATAGGGTGAAGTTGCTGAAATTCAATATGTTGGACATTTTTCGATGGCTAGTTTCAGGTGACTCCGAAGCTATAACGAGAACTGCTTCTTCTAGTTGCACAGTTCGTACTTCTCGAGGGCACCCACAGTCAGCAGTTCGTTTCATAAATGTACCATTTTCGCGCAAACGTTGGTGAAGGCGAGCAAATATTGTGTGATGAGTAAAGATAGTATGTCGTTCGCACATCTCAGGTCCGTACTCAGGTCCGTCGGTTGAAAATCGTAATATTTAAATATTCCTAATTAAAAACAAATATCATCTTCAAAATAATGGCCAGTGTTGACAAACCTCACCCTGTTTATTTACCGGCATGTGTCAAGGTTGTGCGTGTCGGATCTTTGTAGGGACGATACCGCGTTATTAGCAAATGTTAGTTTCTTGTCGAGTTTCTTGTTGGTTTGTTTGTTTCGGTGCTTGAATATGTTCCGCCGGCCAGCCACTCGTTCTACGGTGGAGAAATGGATTAAAGATGATCTAGATTTAGAATTTGACGGGACAGAATTAAAGTGCAAAATTTGTGAAAGAGTTACATCGCGGAATTATAAAACACATATTGTGGAACATATGCTCTCGGAACATCACAAAGTTTGTGTGAGTAATAGTATGACAAACCGTGAACGTCAAAAACAATTTAACAACAACTTGATAAAAGTGATGGTGGAGTGTAATATTCCTTTAAGTAAACTAAATAATGCAGAGTTTAGACAATTTTTGCAAAACTGTGTTAATGGAAAGTACAATAATGTTACTGCACCCGCAGAACCCACGTTGAGAATCAACTATATGCCGGCAATGTACGAAGTGAGAGAAAAAATTATTTCTGAGTTAAAAGATAAACATATATGGATTAGTGTTGATGTGTCATCAGTGAAAAATTAAACATATTTTAAATATGCCCTAGTGATCTCTGTGGACGTTGAACATACGTTTTCGAAACTGAAATGGATTTTAAGCGATAAACATCACAACTTAACAACTGAACATTTACAACACTTGTTGGTTATTCAGTTTTATTTCAGTACTAAATGTGAATAGTATAGTGTTTTGTAAACTACACAACTTAATATGGATCATATTGGACAACATACATATCACCAGTAGAAGATAAGACGTTGTTATTAACTGTATTTGACAATAAATGTACGTATTTAATTGACTTCCACAAACGTTAACGTTAGCGTCCTAAGTGCGCTCCTGATAATGACGTCATGTAATGACGAACGATATACGGTCTCTAATGATGAGGTATCCTACGTTCTTGATACAACTCAACTCAGTATTCAGTCGTCGCGCTTGCAGAGCATTTCCATTACTTTGATCATAGGCAAAATGCACATCTGCCATTTCCGCATTTGTAAAATTTTCCATATTTTTTGAAGACACAAAGACAGTTTGACGAGATGGTTGTATTTTATTTAGAAATATCGATGATGTCTCAATAGAAATTAAAAATACAGCACTTGCAATAAAATATGTTTTATTTTTTTTTCATAGACGGTTCATCCTACGAAAAAAATTGAAGAGACCAATTTCATTCGGAATTGATGGCAGATTTCTAAAAAAATATCAAAACGGGAATAGTCAGTGGCGTACCATTTTTTTAATTAAAAACGTTGCTGTATTCTCGCACGAACGTCACTGGTGCAAGAAGAAACATTCGGATAACCCCAAAAACTGCACATTTATCCCTGCAAAGCGTGTTTCAAATTTCGAGTCAATATATTTAAAACTTTTTGAAATAATTTATAAAAATAAAAAATTAAAATTTAAACACTCTGTATCTCAGAAATGAAGCGGAACGAATATTTCGACCTATGTTTATACGAACTTTTTCTCACAAAATAACTTCGGCAACCACCTCCTAAAATATTTTACGCCTATTTACAAACACCTTGTATAAGTTAGTCCGCTATTTTTGACTTCGATACAAAATGCATTCGTGTCATTATTACATTTGCCAATGGAACCAGTTGCTAATAAATAATATGTTTGGTTCTTATACAATAAAGTTTGAAAATTTAGAAAACAAATGAATTAAGCACACTGTAGGACAATAAAATACAATATAAAACACAGCAGTGTTATGTATTGTAGCGGATGTAAAATCAGTATCTAATATATTTAGTACGCAGAATAAGATCATATCTCGATTTCGAAAAGAAAGAAGTTTTTGTGTAAAAGGAAAGGGAGAAATAAATTCATCTTCAGACAATGACAAGATCTAGTTTATTAACCTACTTAAAGAGTTAGATTAACATCAGTACTATCCAACCGTTTCGTAATACTGCATTTTATCTTGTTAATTGCATGGGTCTGATAATGAAAAATGGAATGTACAATCCTTTAAATTAAATTACAAAAACAATAATTATATTCTGGAAGACGTTCGACTGTCATGCGATATGTCCGTAGGCAAGATTAAGAAATCGCTAATTCAAAGTTTGTCGTCAAATTCGAAAGTGCAATGAACAATATAAGAAATGGTACAAGCGGTTGTCATGAAAGATTTAAATCTTTTACGACTGATGTTTTTATATTTTGAGATTCTTACCAATACCACAGGTAAAGTAGAACCAATTAAGTGAAGTAAAATTATATAGGGTATCCCGACGAAAACTTAACCCCGCCATATAATTAGAAAACCGAAAAATATTTCAGAATTTGTCTACCCGTCGATTTCTGTTCTTGGGAGGAACTTTCTTGACAGTTAAGCCAACTCGATATGTTCTTCCCGCTAATACCTAGCAATCCCAACTTTAAAATTTCAAATGGATCTACCCCACTTGTGGCACATCATTTTAAGGCCCTTTTCATAGCGAATACAGTGATGCAGTTTTTAGAAATCGGTTGAGCAACTAACAATTTCGTGGTCACAAACCACAAACAGCGACTTTTTGTTGTAACAGAGGCTTTGTGTTATTTTAAAAAGAAATAAGGTTCGAATTCGTATAAACTCTTTTTCCTCCAGCTTTTATATTTGTAACTTTTTTTGTAAACTTCAATAAAAATGGGTAATGTGTTTTGTCAACTTTTCGTTTTTAGCCAATAAATAATTCTGTCAAATCTCAACCGATTTCTAAAAACGATGCATCACTGTATTCGCAATGAAAAGGGCTTTAACATGACGTGCCACAAGTGGGGTACTTCCATTTGAAATTTATTTTAAAGTTGGGGTTGCTAGGAATTAGGGGAATGAACATATCGAGTTGGCTTGACTGTCACGAAAGCTCCCACCAAGAACAAAAATCGACGGGTCTCGGCAACTTTTGAAATATTTTTTGGTTTTGTAATTATAGGGAAGGGGTCAAGTTTTCGATTTTACTATTTAAATTCTCCTCAAATAATATGTGTGTGTGTGTGTGTGTGTGTGTGGGTTTCTATGGCACTGGACAGAGCCAACTAGCCAGTCTTCTTTATTATATAACTAACTAGGTTACATTTTGTACATATATTATATATTATACATTTGTATGTGTATTACAATTTCCACTCATAAAATGTTTGAGCTTCATGTTTGATATTGTACCAATTTTTTTTTGTTCCCAATTTAATATTTTTTTAAATTTTTTATCTATTTTTTATTTTTTTCTTTTGTTTTTTTATTTATTTATATATATTTTTTTATTATTATTTATTTTTTCTGAACTATCTATGTACTAGATACATTGTTCTCTAGACCTCGTTGACCTAGTCAACTTCGGTCTCCCTGTGGTGGGTTACAAATGAAATAAATTGAATAATATTTATAATTACAATTAACATGCATGTAATATTAATTTTCTGTTAATCTTAAGCTCTAGAGTTTTATATTGATATTTTTAAGGTATTTACATATGATCCTATATACTCTAATATTTTTCGTACTCAGCAATGTGGAAATACTCATAGAAAAATCAACCCTTTCGGAAATTAAGTCCTTGTATAAAATATCAATATTTGCCTTTTCTAGTGGACATTCTAGTATAATATGCTGTAAATCAGCTATTTCGTTACAGATACAATATGAGGAATCGGTAAGGCCTATTTTGTTTTTATACAGGCGATATAGAGCGTGGTTGCTTCTCATTCTACAAATTGTTTTAATAAGGTGTTTATTTGTAATATTGACAAACCACGGCGTAAGTGATACTCTCTGATGAATATTTCTGAAGAAGGTTCCTTTGACCGAGTTCTCATATTGGAGCTGCCAAGCGGATTTCATTTCCGATTTAAAGATTGGAAAAAGGTGATTAGCGGGAATTTTAAATATTATATTGGATCCATCTTCTGCTGCTTATTTGGCAAGGTTATCGACTACCTCGTTGTCTTTTATACCGGCGTGGCCCTTAACCCAAGCAAAACATATAATTTTGTTTGCTTTTCTTGCTTCACAGTGGAGTCTAAGTATGTCTGTTATTATGCAGTTTTGGTTTGAAACTGGCGTTGCTGCTTTTATTTTACTTATGGCGCTTCTACAATCCGACATAATTAAAAAATTATTCATTTCTGAAGTTAAACAGATCTTTACAGCTTCCTTGATTGCAAGAAGTTCTGCCGAGAAGATAGAGGTGATAGTTGGCAGTTTGTCCTCAAATAATATAATAACTTTTAAAATGTATTTGTATGACACACATTATTTTACTATTCTAACCCCACCTTTTTAGATACTTATAAACAAAAGTGAACAATCTTATATGAAGAACTATGTAAGTTTATGTTGTAATAATATTTACATTTACAGTTGAGTTTAAAAAAATACGTATGTTGAAAGATTTCTGTATCTAAATATTCGTTTGCTACCTTTGAATATTCGCAGGTGGCATGAGATAACATTCTTGTTATTTGCTAAACTCTATATTATTCAGTTCTTAAATGTCTAAAATTACTTGTATTTGTAGAAAACATTATTTCAAGAATAAGGCGTCCTTAAAAAAAGAAGTAAATCGGTTTTTAGATTTCGTTTCCGATATTAAATTAAAACTAAACTAGATTCTTATTATCAACAAATAGAATGAAAAAGAAAAAAAAAACAAAAAACTAATTAAAATATGTTTGGTTTTCCCTAGAATTTTCAATGAACCGGCTAACAAAGAATAAGGTTTACAAGTGCATTTTTCATCAGTTTTGTCAAAATAATTTTTATTAAATCATTGTCTTTGTATTAATATAAACCTTAACAACATTTATAACTATTTCAAATAACTCCAAATAAATTCGAAAAATAAAATTTTACATAAGATGTGGAAGAAGAGGCATCATAGACAAAAAGTAATGCTTTAAAAATTAAAAAAAATAGATCATATATCAAAACCAATATAAATACTTAAAAAATATGGAAAAGCGGAAAATATTATGTATTTACTTTATTTACAATATCTAATTACGAGATAAGGATAAAATATGAAGCAAATCAAATGTGATAAAAAAAAATAACAAAACACATAGTAATAAGAAAATTGCAAAACACAAGAGAAAGTAACTCGAAAATAAGTTAAGGCTGGCGTTTTAAGGACAAAGAATCGTGTCTACAGATTTACAAAAAAAATCACCCAATAGGTGGAGGTTCTCATTAGTCTAGTGCTAAAACATAATTCTGAATTTGAACCATGTAATGCGTGAATGAATATGAATGTCTGCTATAGCAAAAGTTCTTTGTATATAATTACTGCGATAAAAATACTTAAGGTTACTGTTAGAGTGTTACTTTACCTAATTAAAACATTTTAAGATATACTATAACACTATTTTGATTAATACTGTAAAAGTTTAAAAAATTTCCAAAATACCTATGCACCTAATTTTATACTAAATACCTACATATGTATATTTAAGTCAAATTGTACAGGGTGATTAATTAAGAATGGTCAATCTCTGAACTGGAGATACTACACACCAAAATATGGCGATTGAGCCAAATTTGCCTTATCCGAATGTTGCTGGTTTAAAAAATACAGGGTGTTCAATGCTAGGATTTTATTTTGAAATATCTCAATAACTTTGAAACCTGTCGGAGTATTTAAAAAAAATTGGCACAATTATGTTTTTTGGCACGGCAAATAAGAATTTTGAACTAATTTTGACGTTACTAGTAGGGGCGCCACTTATCTACTAGTGACGTCAAAATTAGTTCAAAATGCTTATTTGCCGTGCCAAAAAACATAGTTGTGCCAATTTTTTTTAATACTCCGACAGGTTTCAAAGTTATTGAGATATTTCAAAATAAAATTCTAGCATTGAACACCCTGTATTTTTTAAACCACCAATATTCGGATAAGGCATATTTGGTTCAATCGCCATATTTTGGTGTGTAGTATCTCCAGTTCAGAGATTGCCCCTTCTTAATGAATCACCCTGTATATTTAACTATCTATGGGAATAGCTGTTGTTACAAGGTTACAAAAAAAATGTCAGATGACATATTTATGAGAATTTTTAAGTTATTTGCAACTTAGAGTATCTAAAAACAATTCAGCGAAATAGTCGTCTGACATTTCCAACTGGAAAAACATTGAGATTTATGAATCCCAACTAGTTTTACTTGGGGTCATCAGCAATTTCAGTTTTACCTTCAAATTTTGGTATGCATAAGTGAAAGTAATTTATTGTGCATCGATTGAGAGTAACCACTGTCCTAAAAATATAAACTTGATATCTGATTGAATCGGCGCTCTTAAAATTTCAAGAAATTTAAAAGGTTTCGTAAACAAGAACGTAAACTTTGTATGACGAAATTATGTATTACGTAAATGGATTAATCCGACTTGAATACAATGCTCCAGGTACAAGTCACTTGTTTTTTATTGGCTTGCATATATGCATAATTAAGAATATTATAATGGGTTGTGAATTTGTTCTGAAAATCTACACTATGAGAGAGATGTTTCCAAAATATATATATCATTAACTATGATAAATTGTCCAAACAAAACATAATTAACAACTTTTTTCTCTGACCAATGGTAGTAGAATTATGGCAGCAAACATGTTTTGAATATGTGACAAATAGAAACACTTACTATGTCAGGTCTTTCTCTTTAATAATCAAAGGTACATCTAAACATACAAGTTTGAAATGGTTGACTACCCTTGCGTGTGTGATGTGTGAAATGTTCTCTGTACAAAGACTCGTAGTTAGAAAATTTTGCCCAGCTTCGCCTTAAATCAACATGTCATACAGCTCATGATTATTAAAATGTTTAATTTTTGTTTTTGAACGCCCACAAATATCAATTAAATAATAGGTACAATAAAACGAAACGCTCTAGTCGCAATACGAAGTTGTTGTTGCTATTTGAAGCCACTCAGATTAGCTATAGCTCTCAGGTCTGCAGATCTATTGTGCATGCCGCTGTTCAAAATTGACCTGTGCTACGCGCAAAAGCTAGCACCAGCTTTGCTAGAATCACTAATATCTCGAGAAGAAAGAAAAGCCGGCCCAAGATATTTGTGTCCCTTTATCGTTATACAGTTGCAAAAAAAAAATTAATCGAATCCTCATCTGCTTCATCTCAAAGTCTGCACCTCGCGACATTGCTTAAGCCAATCTTATGTAGGTGTTGAGGAGACCCGTGGCAGCTCATGGGACCTCTATAAGAAAACTGGCTTGACGTAGACAGGATTCACCTTTCCAATCTCCCTATGATCGTTTTTTTAATGCAATCAGCCATGTGTCTTGCGATATATAGCATTGTGGTAACTCCAGTACTGGTTCAGATCTCACATATTGACTACTTGACTCTTTTCTGGTCAACATACAGCCCTCTCATTAGCTGTCATTTCACTATGATTATCCTTCTCATGAAGGACCACACGATAGGTGATCCTGAAAGATAGAACTCCTCGTAAAACCTTTTGTCTATCTGTGTATATTTGAATATGCTGGTTTACATATTTCCTTCTGATATTCTCTTGAACGCAGGTAGAATTAGCAAAAAATACTTCAGCATTAAATACCGTGGTGTATTTTCCCAGAGAGTGAAACCAATTCACTCTTGGTTGCAGTAAATAGGTCTCCGCACCTGAACTCTGATCCGTCTTGGATACATCCGTGAACCAGACGAGCTTTTTTGGGACCTGAGTATCAGGATTAGCCAGGCTTTACTAGTTGGAATCGTTACCTTAAAATTCCTTTGAAATACGTAAGTAAGGAATATCTTGTCGCTGACTGTTCCAAGAATCTCATCTTCATCTACTAACCCACTAAGAATCACGGTGTAACGTCGGACCCTGTTGCGTACCCGTATGCCATGCTGCAAAAGCATTCTCTTTAAAATGTCTTCCTATATGAATTTCCTGCAACTTCAAAAGGAAGGATGTCAAGTATATAGGACTGTATGCAATACGAAGTAACTATGTACAATGTACAATTATTTTGATCTAGTTTGAAGTTATTTGATACATGGTGATTTTCTGGGTTGTTGTGCCGTGACCTCGGTAACTGGTAGCTGCCAGAAACATAGTTAAGATGCACATCCCCAGCATTAGCCGGGATTCTTTTATCTGCCCTGGTTCTTCTCGGGCTAGGCTCTGTGGGGACAGACCCGCTATCGGTGTCTCTGGGCCCGTCCATATATTGATTTTAGTTCCTATTGTTGGTATTACAACGTTTCGCCGTTCTTCACTGCAAAAGCTTCGCCTCGACTGAGAAGCGCGCTGAGGAACGGTTCCGACCGTAGCAGTCGTAATATCAGCAATAGGAACCGAAATCAATATATGGACGGACCCAGAGACACCGATAGCGGGTCTATCCCCACAGAGCCTAGCCCGAAAACAACCAGGTAGATAAAAGAATCCCGGCTAATGCTAGCGATGTGCATTTTAACTCTGTTTCTGGCAGCTACCAGTTACCGAGATCACGGCACAACAACCCGGAAAATCACCATGTATCAAATTATAGGACTGGCCATGAAAGGCTAAAAAAACACTATAGTTTGAAGTTAACAACTAGCAATGGATTGCAATGTTGCCGTATGATACAATACGTTTCAGTATGAAGAATTTTTAGGAAAACTTCTATTGTCAATTTTGTTAACTACAAACGTACATACAAAAAACAAATTACGTTAAAAAGGTTTCTGCTTAATATTAATTGTACCTTAGTTTGCAATTTCGTAACACAGTTGCTTTTAGTCTGATATAGAAGCTTTTTCATTATCGGCACTCATATTCTGGACACCCTGTATTCAATATAATTTTGGTTAAAATAGAAAATTAAGTAAAAATTTTCTATAAACACAAGTACAGACTCTGATGTAAAAATTATTACTAAAATTTGTGGTAAAATCATTTAATGTTATAAAACTGACAGAAGATACTAAACCCCATCCACTCAATTAGGTAATATGAATGGTCCAATCAAGCGAGCTTGGACAATCATTTAAGGAAAAGCGTCGTTGGAAATGATTTTGGATTTCGGTTGGTTTCGGATTTTGAGCAATTTGTTGCAGCAGCCATTCACAAAATCTGATTCATAAGGGAAAATCCCTTGGTATTATGCTTAGTATATATATTGATTGAGCCTCGTACATGATACGTCACAATGTTGACAATGGATATTCCTTGTACTTGTTGTGCAATTGCTTGGTACTTATTCGGGAATATTCTTCAATTATCTCTAAAATGTGTTCCTCAGCTGCTGGAATACGCCGTAGATGCCCTGGCCCTCCAACTATTCAGGATTCGGTTGCAAATTTTCCGTGTCACGCCCGCGTTGCACTATCGCGGTAACGATAGCTGTATTTGGCATATGTCTACCAGGAAATCGTTTAAATCGTTTTGCGTACAGACGAGAAGCTGCTAAAGAATTTGATATTAATTTTTTCTCGGAAACTATCAGGATTTTACAATTTCTTTTTGTGATATTGACTCCATTTTCATAACATTCCCGATTGTTTTTGGATAAGTTGTGAATCACCCTGTATTGTCTTGCCTGGGCTGAATAGATTTTTGACCCAAAGTTCGTATCTCATTTGCAAATTAATACTAATGATATTTACAAATTGTAAACGTTTTTTTTTAATTGGTGTATATTATTTGTTTGAAATGATCTTTTAGACATCATTCATTTTACCAAAAGTACAAAAACCTGTATGCCTTTCACTATAAGTAAGAATATGCATATTTCTCACCTTGCAATTTATTTAGTAAATATTTTTGGACATATATTTTTTATAGTTTTTGATATATATGTATTTGTTATATTGTATGTGTAACGGTGATTCTTATCTAAAATCAAGTAGGAGAGATTATAAAAGGTATAAATCCTAATACGTAGAATTTAATATATTAACAAATTTGCAGCCAAATGTTTAATTGCATCTGTTAAATTTACACTTAAATTAATTTCATCTGATAAACAAATGTTAAACATAGATACATTACAAAAAATCAATAATCAAAACGGATTAAAATATTTTCGTGGTACGTCAGTCATTATGACCTTGCTGCCCATAGAATTGTTTTTTAGACATTTTTTATTGTAATTTAAAGCTAAATAACGTATACTATTCGCTACTTCAGTTTGATCGTGAATTATAATTAAAATCGACTTATTTTTTAAGTAAGTAAACATACATTGATTGACAAATTGATTTTTTACCATTGTTGAACAAAAACATTGTATTTATCCTTACATCCATTATTATTTTCGCTGCAATATCTCAAACATTCCACCATGGTTATGATGTTACAAGTTTCTTAATTCCGCAAGTTACGTCACACACTTTGATGTGTGCCAGTAAACCGCAAGATATGTGTATACACACCTGACTCTATAGGTCATGAGCAAACGAAAGTGATAGTATATTTGAATTATTAGGAGGTATGTAGATACATTGGATGAAACCGAAAATCCTTTCAGTTCTGATGTACAGAGTGATTTCTTTTATAATGGGAAATGCGTTTTTCTTGTTAACGGCTGAGGCAAAGTGAGTTTTGCCAAAAAAAAGTTTCTTGGACAGACTAACAATGGTATTCATAGTCCGTCTCCGATCGCCAGAGAGCGGTCCCCTTATCGAAATTATGCGAATTTTATAATGAAATTCACATAATTTCGAGAAGAAGATATAAGATACTAGTGTTACAGTACACTGTATTCATTGTCCGTCCGACCCATTCCCATAATTTCGGGCCGGAGATCGCTCTCCGGCGACCGGAGACAGACTGTGAATACCACTGTAAGATTTGAAATTATAGGGTATATGTTGCGCCAACATTTTTCTTCTCAAAATCAATCCAATTTTTAAAGGATATTGAAAGGACTTTTCAATTTCATTTTTTTCCGAACAACTTTTTCTTGCGTTTACATAACTGTTTGAAAGATACAGACGAGTTATTGATTAACTAAACATTTTTATCTAGATCAGATAGATCTTGCAAAAACAGTACGCAGTATTTAATTTTGTTTATTCAAAATCACCTTACAACCGGACTTTCCACACATATGAACCCTCTAAAGTGATACTTTGTCCACTTGTGGAATAAAGCAACTTTATTTGCCTATGTAGAATAATGAAAATAATAAACCTATAATAAATCAAATTTAATTTATTTACTTATTAACTTTAACATTTACAATTATAGTAGACATTTCGCCTTTAGTTTTATCACATTTAACTTCCTTTCCGTTAATTAGAACTCTTGTAGCATTGTTGCCATCATTTTCGGAACGCATAACATCTGTCAAAGTTTCTGAAGAATTTGCACAAGTTACAAATGTCGCTTCTTGTAAGGAACAGCTATAATTTCCTTGGATACTCCGTGCACTATCAAGTTTGTGTTACATTGAGTACTAAGAAATATCAAGCCGTGTGAATATTTTTTTTATTAAATTCCACTAATTCTGACTTCACAAATATGATTGTGATGTGATTATGGATAAATCGTTGTATTGCATTTGTGTTTTAATTGTCTTTCACTCAAGAATATTCTTGCATGGATCAAAGTTTGCTTAAAACACTTATACAATAAATAACTATTTATTTTAATCCAAATTATATATAAGATAGCCTTTCAAGAAAACAAATTTAGAGTATACCACTCAACAGTCAGTATCAATTACTGGGTGGGAAAAACAGCTAATAATAAGGACATAAAGATAAAAAATACCAAAATACATTAAACATTTTAAAATGCTATAAAAAGAAGACAAAAGTAAAAGCATTAAGCGAATCGTGGCTTAAAAAAACTCTCTTAATATATGAAATATTATCAAAAAATATATCCACAAACTTTTGCATCCGAACATGAGTACCAACCTTTGTATACAATGGCAAAAATTTTAATAAATTTGTTCTCGGAGTCGGTAATAAAACAAAGATGAAGAACGAATAGCACAGTGGGAAACATGTAGACGTAAGTCATTTAACAAATCCGGTCAATCAATTTTTCCAATAATAATTTTATATAGCGTTGTTAAAGAATTACATAAACGCCGTGATGAAAGATCGTTAAGATTGAACCGTCTAAGCAAAATATCTTGGATATGGTAACAATGATCAGATTTAAACCACAGGTATATCACATATTGAATGTTCTCTAACTTATTGATATGAACTTCATAATGTGAATTTCAAACAAGGAAAGCATATTCCAATTTAGGTAGAACAAATGCATTGAACAGTAATGAAGCTGTTTTAGTTCCTGTAAATTGTTGTGAGTTTCTTAAAATGAAATCAAGATTTCTGAATGCCTCGCGTTGAACCGAAGATCTTTGAAACCACTATATTTCTTTATTAAATTATTATCCACTCTATAATCATATATAATAGGACTAGATTTCATAGTAAAAATCATCCAATTACACTTTTTAGAGAAGTTTAAAGGCAATAGGTTTTTGTGTGCACCAGTGTTAAATTAACTTGAGATCATCGGCATAGAGAAGTACATTAGAGTTTGGTCTCTATCGCTTATAAAGATTAAAAATAACAAGGGACCAAGAACTGACCATTGGGGGACTCCAACTCCAACAGTGGCGTCAATATCTATCGATTGGAAACCACGATTCTCCACTGTCAGTTTTTATCTCTAATAAATAGAAGGTAAAAAAAATAAATGAATTAGTTAAACCCATATTGGTTAATTTTGACAGTAAAATGCCATGGTCCAAGCTTTAGAAAAATCTTAATATAAACATCAACCTGACCACCAAGTGTTTAGAAATTTATTAGATATACTCGTACCTTCTTCATCTGTCTCTTAATATAAGCACGTAACGTTGAATATTTGCTTATATAAATCCCCTTCTTTATATCTAACGTTGACCACAACATTGAATATTGTGACCAAAGCGTTGGTGGCTTCATTTTATTTGTCAAGTTTGAAAAATACACCGTCAATACATCTTCTGAATACAACTTAATGATTTTTCTTTGCACCAATACATCCAAATGTTGGTAGACACATTTACACATTTCTCGAGATCTCTTTGGAAGAAGATTCAAAGAAACCTCTTTCGTACACTCTAGATACTCCTCAGGTACACCTAAATCTTCATTAGATTTCATTTTCAGTTTCCAGCAAATTGAACCACGAACAATCACAAATGAACTCAATTACTAATATGGCGACTAATGTTTGACAAACTGTCCATGGCTACATCGATATATCCTACTTACCTACTTTGCTTTATAATTCAAATTTGATATGAATAATTTCAAAGCACAAATTAATAATGATATATTGTTAATATCCTTAAACTTGTATTTAGGAAGGAATAATCGGAACACAGGACAATTAATAATTAAATGGAGGATTTCAGTTGGGGAAAAAGCATGTGTTATAAACTAAGTTTCGCCTTACAAATACAAAATTTGTTCGCCACAAAAGGGACACTTTTAATCCTATTATCACAATATAATATTTTATTTACTGAGTTTTTCTGTCACACTGAACAGAGAAAGAAATTCAATATACTTGAACCTTACGCCAAACGTCAATCAGGAAATTAATTTTTTAAATTTATTACTAATAATACGAATAAATATGTAGTACGTAATGGGATACCAATTATTGCTTCCGCACTGACATGTAGATTTGCTAGTAAACGCAACATCTGTAAATTCCAATAATTGGCACGACATCAAAGTAAAAGCAAGTGCATGTAGGCATTATGTTACGTGCCATTCACTTGATATAAAGTAACAACAACATAATAGACACAATTAAATTAGTTATTATAAAACACATAAACAAGAAGAAAATACTACCGAAGCAAAATAATGTTACTTTAAATTTAAGTATTATGTTGTCTATAATCATCATATAGCTAGGCTGTTAGGATAAGTTGTTATATATCTTCTCTTTCACGTAGGTATATACTTAACAACTTTAATATTTTAAATTGCATAATAATGCAAGAAAAATTATTATTTTTAAATATTTATTAACACTATAATATAATAGTATATTTATACACTAAGGTAGAGGAGTATGCCGTTATAGCTGACGCACCAAGATTACCAAGCCGTAGGCGAGATATTTTTAGGTGCCGAAGCTATAATGGCACTCTTCTCTACCGTGGTTTATATAGTATTTTTTCCACTACTAGCTACTACACCTTAAATCGAGTTTGCATAATTGACATGCAGTTTCACGAAATTCGAACAAATACTCTAAAAACGCTATCATTTACAAGAATCAAGTAGGCACTCTTTTGTTTGAAATAAAACTTTGTGGCATTTCAAACAAATAAATTTAGAATTAATTTGACATTTCGCACAAAGAAATTTGCAATTAATTTCATTTAAAGCTATAAATCATGGAAAGTGAAAGTGAAATGGGCTGCACACCCCCTGAAGTGAGGAAAATGGCAGAGAATGCTGATAACCAACTCCTGTCAGAAGTCCAAACATTTTTACGTAAAAGCATACACAGTTTTTAAAGATTGGTGTCTTACAAAAGAATTCGTAAATATCCCAGAAAATGTCCTACTAACATACTTTAAAGAGCACAAGGATAATAAAAAGGTATCCAGTCCATGGTGTACTTTTTAATGTTAGAGGCGACCCTAAAATAAAAGAAAATATTGACGTTGGAAGATATTATAAATTAATTGCATACGTAAAGCGAAAGAACGCTTTACAGACCCAATAAATCGCCTGTGTTTTCAGAAGAGGAAATTACTAGATTTCTCACGGAAGCACCTGATGCCGCCTTTCTGACAGCAAAAGTAAATTTTTAGTAAACTTCTAAAAACTCACTAATTCCATATTCTACAGTTAATTCTTGTCATTGGGATTGCAGGCGTCTAGAAGTGATGAACTCTGCAAAATGTTGACGAGTGATGTGAATGTTCGAAGCGATATAATTATAATAAAAATACCTACCAGTAAGAATGGTTCAGCCAGAAAATTTGTCGTGGATTGAGGTGGTAAAAAAGTAATTGGAGAAAATTCCTACACTAGATTTACAAAGATTATTTATTGGCTTCCAAAATGAGGTGCCAACACGGGAAAATATTGGGCACAACACAATTAGTAATATATCCAAAATGATCACAAAGTTCTTGAAACTCACAAATTATGAGAATTACACCGATCATACCCTTCGCAGAACTTCAGCTACAATATTGGCTGAAAATGGGGGCAACACCTTAAAGCGTCACGGTGGGTGGCGATTTTCAGGGGTAGCAGAAAGTTACATTGAAAGGTGTAAGACATTCCGTGCCCGTAAATCAAGCTGATAATGCTGCTGGTGACACTACTACGTCGCTCAACATTGGAGGAACAGGCATCAATATGACAGCGCAGTTAACTATTGTTTCCGATAAGTTCGTGGTACTGATAATTATCTGTTCACATGTTCTGGATATTTTCAATCTATTAAAAAAATCAAAGTAATCATTATTCACCCAGGTTAAAAAGATAGAAATTTACGCGTCAAACATAGATCGTTAGTGGGAAAATATTTTTTATACATGTACAAAAGGTTAGTTCTTGGTGGCAGTTTTTAATTACTATTTCTCAAATTGTGCACAGTCCCATAACTTGTTGTGCTCTTTTTGAAAATCTAGAGAAATCAAAATAGTTTTTCCAGGGGCGGGTAAAACAAAAGGGTACTTCAAAAATGTCCAAACTTTTTTGTGTGTATTTTTCTGAAAATGTTTTGACAGTTCATTTAAATTTGATTATTTTTTGTCATGTGATACACACATTTAAACATTTAACTGATAGCATTCAGGGATGTTTCAATCAACATGACATCAAGATTGTTTAAGTTTTATAGCTTCATATTTCTAAATTTCACGTTAATCAATTTCAATCTATTAAAAAATGAGCTGATTACAGAAAAAATTGCAAAAAATACTACAGTCACAAATACACGTGGGGAATATTTATGAATTTTTGCTGCGAACAAAAATACGAGTTAAATGAGCATAGAAGTATAGAAGACCTGGCATTGATACTAAAAGATTGGGCGGTCAAATATGAGGAATAAAGATCTCGAAATTCAACCACAGTTCCCACTCCATATTTAGAGTATATCAGGTTAGTAAATAGAATACATTTTTTAGATAATTATTGAATAGAGTTTTGTCTGTGGGTGTTCATTAGCATACCTAGATGTTTGGTATCAGAGAGCATGCATATGACTTCATTGATAGGAATTGTAGGAGATTTGATACATATTAGCTTAAAATACCTTTTTCAAACAGTAAAAAAAGTTACAAAAGCTAATAATAAGGAATATATGGGTAGATATTGTAGGTGTAATTCAACGCAGGTTGGGGCTTTTGTCCACTGAGTAGTTAGTTTCACACAATATTGTTAATACCTGAAAATATATGAAAAATGCCTCATAATGTTATGGTCTATTTCTCAAGCACGTTGCTTGGTAAGCAACATACATTATCGTACATTATCAATGCTAGGGATATAATAGCGGATAATTTCACAGCAAAATTGACAACAGTTTTCGAGAAAATTGAATTTTTATATCTGGGCGCATGGTAAATGTCATTAAAAATCTATAGAACTTCAAATATAGTCGGCTTTTAAATGAAAGAAAAGAAACAATTTTGACATCAAAATAATATTTATATGTATCGAAATGTTTACTTCTTAGTTTTCTTTTTATAAGTAAAAAAAATTACCTGATAAATTTCTACATCCGAAACTAATAATATGTTACTACATTTTTTCATTATTCGTTATTACTTGCCCTCAGCTATAATTTCTCAAGTTTATGCGTGCAGATTAAGAATCTCCTTATATATAAACAGGCCTAACAAATAAATGTTATTATTCAAAATAATTCGAAGAAGAATAATAGCATTTAAGGCGGGGATTTTGTAGAAAAGAAATTGCACAGCCTGAGTGAGCGAAACGGTGAATCAATGAGGCCTATATGAGACAGTATACAATCCGTATAGGCCCGAACCACAAGGTTCCCTGAAGTTTATCGTGCATTTTGACGTACATAAAAATGGAAGTCGTGATATATCTTATGATTTTACTCGAGGACACAAAATATAAAATTAGCAATAAATATTAATCTGAAAGTGAATCACAAGTTGTCCTATACATATGTCTTGGATAGTGAGTGAAGTAATTTGGTGGCTGTGATAATTTTGCCGTAATTGCGACATATTGGCGTAGTAACTGTGTGGCTAAAATTGAGATATTTTAATATTTATTTTAATTATTCTTGTGATTTTATGGGCAATGAAAATTATCTCACGCACTAGCGGGAACCTTTGTGAATACGTTGGTATATAATAATAACTAATTATTTAAATTTTCTTGGAGTTCTGTGTCCTCGCTTGAAGCCCTGTTAGACGGTAAAAATATGTATACAAAATCCCAGCCTTAATGCAAATATAGCAAAAAGCGAAATGTAAGTCCAAACATTCATTGTATCGGATACTATACTGTAGCTTTTACCTAAAAATAAAACTACGATAAAATCTTTACGCTCTTAAAACTTTCGCTCTCAAATATATACCTTAAATGTAAAACTTAATTGCGGTAATAATGATAGCCAAATAAAGTACCTTCAAACCTATCTGGAAATGATCTGGATATTAACAAAATGCAATTTAGAGAAAACCATTATTTTGTATACAAAAAATTATGCCAAAAGATTGCACAAAATAATATGCGCTTATTTATTTTGTGCAGTATTTCTCTGCTGTCTCAAAGAAACTATCAACTACTGATTTTCAACTAATAAATGAAGGTTTCTATATATGCACTTATAGATAAAATTAAATGGACATGCTCCACATTATTTTTGGTTGCTCATTCGATAGTAGGTACTGAGGAACAATTGAATTTATAGTTTATTATCCAGGTGTATTAAGTGATTAAGAAAAACACAGAATTGAAAAATCCCAGGCATTACTCTTTACTATTTTGATCATTACAATTTAGAAGTATGTTTCCACTGCGATGCGAAAATAGTGGCGATGCCCATTCTGCCGATAAATGGACAATTTTGACATTTACCAAAAAATGGAGGAATCAATAAAATCACTTAATATATCTTTTTCGCGTTTCCTGTTGTTTTCATTTAATTCAAAGATCAAAGAAAATGAAAGGTAAAAAGTAAGTATAATAATATAATTGTGATAAAACTAAAACTAACTGTAGACCGGGCGCTAGAGGTAAGTGAGTATGCATAATGTGAGTACCGATTTTCGCCAACGGATTTAAGTGAAGAAAAAGTCAAAGAATAATAATGTGGATCTTACCGGTCAATTTTTTGGTCCATTTTTTTTACCCCCTCTTCTCTTATTCGTAAGGGAATGTATTAAGTACATGATATAAAATCATTTTATTGATTATTTCCGTAATAATTTATAATTTTTTCTAATGGTAAAAGTGAGGATGAATTCTTAAATAATAAAAATAAAAACAAAAATGAAAGTAATAAATTTTTTTTATTAATAAAAAAAATAAAAGTTATATATGAAAAACCAGCGAATTCAAGCATAATACTTAAAGTAGGTAAAAAATTACTCATTGTTATTTTGAAAATTGTTATTGATGCATTTACATAATGAAATACAAAACAATTCTGATTTTATGCAATTACAAGACATTGTGCGACAATTTGCAGTATATTTACATGGTGGAATTAATGACTTTGGTAAAGGCGGCTTCGTCATTTGTCGTGGACGTAAGTCACCGTTGACCTTTTCGTAACCTAATGAACAATAATCAATAGGTGGTAATTGTGTTTGATGAGCATTTTTCCATATAAATGTTTGTACTGTAGCCCTTCATAAATGCAAATGCAAAGCATCTGAAGTGCATATCACTCTCATCAAATTGAAATTTCCAGCAACAACGCTTTCGTCCGTATTAATTCTCGATTGTATCCATTCATTATGACTATTAATGTCACCTGTAGTGTCAGATTGTATTCCAAGGTATGAAGTAAGCATTGAGTGAACGCTGTTTTTGAAAGGATACAGAAGCAACCATCTTTGCATTGCTTCTTCATTTTTAGTGATACCAATTAAGCCTCCAGTCACTGCAGAAGATCGGTTCTGAGACTGTTCTAGTGCTAAGTCGCAGCCAACTGCATTGAATGTTCCTGCAGTTCGTTTGACGGCATGCATTCCTCTCTTCAGATCATGTACGACGTCTGCAGGTAATTTTAACATATCTTGTAAATAAAGTGTCACCCCACGAATATAATTTATGTGATTCATAGAAAAAAAAATAAGATAAAAATTGTCGAGTAGACAATAAATGTAATTCATAGTTATTACTTCTGTCAGCTATAATTGAATTCAAAAGAATTTCTATCATTTCACAGATGTATTCGGCTTGGCAGTTTATTTCTGGAAATACTTAGCAAATATTGGGTGTCTCGGTCTATGGTTTGACGGTTCTCACACAAAGAAATGTTTTCTTGGATGCCATTTGGCTGCTGAATCCCTGGGTGTAAACATATGCAATATTTTGCCAGCATTACATGCTGTAAGTGGTTGCGACACTACTAGTAGATTTTGTAGTAAAATGCAATGGTTGGCTGGACTACTGGGACTATAACTCAAACATAACAGAAGTTTAGGTTACTATCTCCGTATTTTGCTTTGATGATTTCAAATCATTACTACCTAAATACATTTTTATTTAATGTATTTTCGTATTGTGATTTAATGGAATATTTATTTTTAAATTATTTATTCCAACATATCAAAAACTACTCGTAAAACTAAAATACAATATTTTGTTAGAAAACTTGTTTGTTTATTTAAGCCGAATTATAATTTTTTAGATAAATTCATGAAAGTAAAACGTGCTAAGTATTAAATTATTGCTATACATAGAGTGTGATAGTTAATTTTATTTTCGATATTTGTAAATAACTTTTTAAAAAATCCAAAAATTTACATATTTTGCAGATCGGGTTATACGAGTATTAGGGGCGATAAATTCGAATCTGTTTCTAATTTTGACCTCATTAGTATTTAGATGGGCCACTTATGACACATCATGCTCTTTTAAATGGCAGGACTGTCTTGCGGCTTAATGTATCCCCCTAACTATAGAAACAATCGATTTTTCTACCTTTTTATCTGAAAATGGTACACCTTGTTGAAGTCCTTAGGAGTAACCGTTTTCGAAACAATCCTATTTGAAATATTCAGTGTACCGAGTAAAAACTATTTTGATTTCAAAAGGCTTTTCCGCTGAAAATACAGCAACATGTTACTTGAAAAAGTTAATCAGAATGGTAAATTACGGTAAGATCACCAGATGGATATTTATTGTCCTACTTAATATTCACCACCTACATCGACCTTCACAATCTAAACCATCTTTATAGTACATTAATAGAACCATTGACAGAAGAACTGAGTATACAAACTGCTATAGACAGGACAAAAGTGATTTGGAAAGTCCAGAAACTTGAATAAAAAAAATGATATAGTTCCTAGTTAATTATGGAGGGGAGAACTTATCTAAACAAATTTGGGAATAGATGCGTTATGAAAAAGGAAGTCAATATCGTAAAAAAAATTGTAAAATCCTTATAGTTTCCGAGTAAAAAATTATTGAGGTGGTAGTATTTTCAACCTTTACATCGCTGGGCTACTGTAGTTTCTAGCCCAGTGATTCCAAACATTTTTGTGATGCAAGTCTTTACATTAGTTTTTCAAGTGTCAGAAATAGCTTACGTGTAGTCGGAGTTTCAAATACAGCTACTTTTACCGCGGTGTGCAGTGGGTGTAAGTGTAGTGCAACGAGAGGAAAATTTAAAACGGAATCGTGGAAGAGATGGAGGTCCAGGACGTCCACGGCGTATTGCAGCAGTGTGGCGTATCATACATGAGACTGAATTGTTATATCTGTACCATGTACAGCGTGTCCAAGCAATAATACCAAGGGATTGGACGAGGAGGACCGGTACCATGGCCGCCACGATCTCTTGACATTAAATCATTCGAACTTCTTTTCGTGTGGATATTTAAAAAATGAAATGTATGGCACCGTATCACAGTTGCTCCCAATAACTTATGAGTTCAAAACGGTCAAAGAGCAGAAACATTTGTGTTAGTTTGTAGAAACTGGGTAAGACGGGCCAAATGTTGTAATTTCAGGTATGTTAAACTATTTTATTAATTAAAACCATAAATTAATTATATTAATAATTAATAACAATAGGTCAAAGCAGTTGAATTTACTGTATAAAATAGGCGTTATAAAATGTTATTTATTTTTTTTCTTAGAAACTTTTTTCCATTTTTTTCCGGTCGCCGATTGCACGCTTTGCCGCCTTATCAAGTTTTACAGTGAACCAGTTCCAGTGCCGTGCGCAGAAGTGTACATTTTGATTTTTTTTACAAAATTGTAGGTATTTGTAAGAGTTCTCTGTACATTAACATTTTTTTTTTGGATAAGTTCTGAATCACCCTGTATTATCTTATTATATTATGTTAATTTCAAAAGCTGATTTCTTATGGAATATAATATATGGTTTAATTTTGAACTTCTTTTCAAATGTATTTGTTTAAAATTATTATTAACTGAATAATTGTTAGGTACATACAATTTCAAAATTCCTCTCAAGGTTGTTGGTGTAAGAACATATTACGCAGAAATATTTATTGTACGCTATTACTCAAGTAAATAAAATAAGCAGTAAAATTCATTCAAACAAAGCGAAGATTTTTCAGCTCGAGTGACCGCGTTTATATTTTTTGTAATTTTATAATTCCAGGAATATTATACGGTAATTAATACTTAATGAATCACATTAAAGTGAAACAAATTAGGTTAATTATGGTTTTTGCCACAAATCGCCTGCATAAAACAACGAATTGTTTTATGGACATAGGAAATTTACAATTTAAATTTACTTTGTTTATATTTAGATAAGAAAATAAATGTTAATGTATTAATTGTATTAGGTGCGTATTAAAAACTTAAATAGAAAGAATAAACTTTCTCTGTTTTTACTAAAAGTATACTGATAAAAAATACCAAATCCATACTGCATTATAAGCATTTTCATGTGAATACCGTAAATTTACATATTTTACGTAAAATAATTGTTTTTTCTAATAACACATAATAAAGTTGTAAAATTACATTTCATGTGTAAAGAAACAAGGTTTTACTATGAAAAGAATGCATATTCATAAATAGTTATTTTCCATTATAGTTGTAACATTACATGATGGTGTGCTATTTCATGCTATTGATCCAGGCAGATAAGAACCAACGATCCACCATATAATATCGCTAATAATTGTTATTGTGTATAACGATATATGTGTAACAAAACAATTACAGCTTAGAGATACGTTCATGATATTTAATAAATTCTGAATACATTAATTTTCTTTTTACAGAATTTTTACTGGTAATTTTTAATTTACATTACATATTAAGAAAAAATCAAGTATATGTGTTGTTACGCAATATATATTTTTTTAATTTCTGGAATAATGTAATAATACAATGTACTACTTTGAATTACTTTTACTCAATTTATTATAAAATTTTACATAGTTGTTCATGTGACCTGAAACCTAATGCGTTTTAGTAGTGTTAAGTTGTGGTAGACAAACATGTATGTATGGTCCACTAATAAGGACTTTTTGTGGGATATTTGGAAATGAGTAAGTTTCAGATTATATTTTGTAAAGTGTGCACTTGCAGCTTATATCAGTTTATATGTTATACAATTCATAAATATAATAGAAAATGAAATTATACGTTGTTTAAATGCTTGCATCAAAACTGCGCCATTACCTATGTCCCTAAACCATACAACAACATTAATTTTAAACAAAATATTTACCTTTGTGATTGTAAAAATAGCAATAGTTTACAGTAGATATTAACATTAGTAGTAGTTACGTTAATCGTAAATATTGTGTAACTAAAAATTGAGATAAAAATATTTACTTTCAGACAGATACGTATATCTGTAACTATTGCAAAACCAAGGAATATATACTAATGTTTCAAGAATAAGATGTCATTATCAGCGATAATATTACAACATATTTTCTAGTGAATATGTGTGTTTAGATGATGGATGAATAATACACTTTTATAGAAGGGGATGGGCAAATTCCACTAAAAAAATCTTTCTACACAAAAATTATTTCTGCTCCTGACAATGCCTTCTTAAAATTTAGAAATAAAAATGTAACTGTTTATGTATTTCTTTACTCGCATAGTGTTTTATTGAATTCTAATAATTAAATCTACTCTATTTCTAATAATTTTTGAGTAAAATATATCCTTTATATTATAATGACTCACTTAAACCTATATATTTGTACATTAATAATATCATAAGGTATTACTGGTATAAAGAAAAACGTTTTAGGAAATAAGTCAGAGACAGTACATTCAGTGAGCTTACAATTGCCAAAATACTGATTTAAACTAATTTCAGTTGCATTTTCAAAATAATTACCAAATTTATTAGCCACCTCACAGGGATCAGTTACTAAGATTCCATCAATACGAAGAGACAGGTCTTTGAAACGTTTACTCCTACTTACACTATTTAGGTTAAATAAAATGATAATATTAAAACTGATTAGTGAGCTCTTTGGTATACGCATATTTACACATACATGTGCTTATTGTTTGAAAAAGCTTTCTCTATGCATATTTTTCAATTGCAGTTATAATGTATAAGACAAAAAATGTAAGAAAATTTAAATTACTCAGTAAAATTACATATATTTGACAACTCCAACCTAAACTTACAATGTACGTATACATATTTTTGTGTCGGAAATTAGCATAGTTGTAAAATCACATATTATTATAATATGGAATGTTTATTTCAATAATATTACAGTGTACTTATTTCATTTATAAAATTATTAGGTATGCAGTTTTACATAACTTTACGCTGGGCAGAAATTGCAAATGTAAAGTTATGTGAAATTACAGACAAATTTTGATCAGTGTAGGTGCGTATTTAATGAAATTGTAGTAAGTTAGGTATTTAGGTTAGGTAACAATTCTATGGTCTTTACTTTCAGTAATATTAAATAAAATTGTGGTAAAACATAAAGCAAATTACTAATAGGTTATTCACTTGTGTGTCAATTGAATACATCATAGAAGTCCGAGAGTCGCAGGAAATAGAAGTGAATGCTCCGTCAGAACAGGAATCCAGACGTGGCTGATGGTGTGAATATTTATTTAATTTATTTAAATTCAATTTACAACACGATAACAAGATAAAATCTCAATAATCATGGGATTTTACACGCACTTATATTATAAGATTATTAAGGCATGAATGAATATTATACTAATTTAACAAGTCCGACGGATAGACTATTTATCAGAATATGAATTATACCTACTTATGACTTTAAATACATATCCATATTATGTATAATTATAGAATGCATAAAGAGATGATTTAATAATACGACTAAAAGGTAGACAGAATAAATGAAATAATGAATACACCTTTATATAATAAAATATATAGGTAGTTGTAGACATGTTAAGTAAACTTTTATGATAATTTGAATAAAAATGATGCCTTTATTATTTTTTTCATAAACGAGATGAATATAAAAGTGGATAGAAATATCTAGGCAAATATAAAAGTTTAATGTATGCAATAGTTATGGAAATTAGGTAGATATATTTTATTGGCTCTTGAACTTATATTGCAATTATGTGCAATAATTTTCTGCTTTTTGAAATAAATGACATTTAAAATTGTAATTAGGCATTTAAAATTAATCTGCCGTCAAGTGAGGCTTACAGAAAGAAATATAACTATCCTTACTTAGTTAATGTCATATTAAGTCCGCATTATTTTCACTAAAATGATATTTAGGACGATTTTCTGACACAGGTATGTATGACCAACTTAACATAAAAAAACATTAGGCAAATACTAAAAATATCGTATAGATGCAATTATTATATTAATTAAAAACAAATTATAATATGTATTTTTTAAATTCCCTTAAACTACCACCTGCACGTATTTTACGAACATATACTTTATTTCTTGTTATTGCAAAGAAAATTCACGAGTTCATATAACAAACTGCTATTTATGAATTGCTAAAACATATTTCAAATTAGATGTTATAGTAATCTGATATATATCAAAAAAAATTGTCCTAAATTAGTTGCAAAATAATTACTTTCTTAGTTTGAAGTAAAAACACTTTCCCTTCAATTTGTTATTAATTTGCATTTTTAACCGAAAAGTTTAATGCAAACATGTGGCGTTAAGATCTTCCTTTCAAAGATCACTGTATGAACTAAATAATTCTTTTATAGAACAGCCTCCTAAAGTGTCCTGGCGGAGATAGTGATAACTAATATTATAAATCTGTAGTTCAGTGCCAAACTATTTGTCCAAAATTTATTATTTTTAGTAATTTAGTATTGTACAGGGTGATGCAACCATCCTCTTATTATTTATATATCCACCTTATATCTCTGTTATTAATAATGCGATTTTCTTCAAATCTGGGTGGTAATTCATACTGGAAAAACTAAGTAAACATTTCAATTTTTAGGGAGTAAAAGAGGGTAGATTTTTCAGCAAAAGGCTATTAGGGCTAATTTTAGATAATTCATCATATTTATATTCAGCATCTACATTGAGGGAAATCGACTAATCAAAAAGTTTTACTAAGATAATCTGCATCATCTTTGGAATATTTCTTGTTAGTATTGCAATACCATGTACCAAATTTAATAAAAATTATTTTTTTAAGCATGATTTTACTAGCATAAGTCGGCATTTTGCTAAAACAATAGAACACCTTATATTTTCTAACACTTTATCTACTTAGGTAACTAAGATAACTTATTGCAGTAGGTAACTGACTTTAGTTGAGGTCTACTTATTAACAGTTAAATACAACGTTCTTATGGCTAGTAGGCTTGAAACTGCTTCAAATAAAAATTGTATAACAGTAGCTAGATATTTTGCTAGCGCATAGAAGCGCATAATTTTGAGCCCAACATTACAGGAAGGATGGACTTCTCGTTTTCGTATTCATTAGTATATACACAAGAAATAAATATTAGTACTTCTAATATAAGTAATAATAAACCAGAAATATATATTTTTAGGTATATTGTGTGTTGACCGTTTTCGAGAAAAATCTACTTTTATGTTGAAAAACATGGTAAATTTTTTGAAATAAAATTTTTTTACTAATTAAACAAAATTTATTTAATCGTTAGAACAAGTAACAAAAGCAAGCGTTAACTTTATAGCTGCAAAATTTAAAAATAAATCGTACACAGTTAAATTAATACTAATTGATAAAAAATTATACATTTAGAAAAATAAAAATTTTATTTAAAAAAATTTACAATGTTTTTAAATATAAAAGTAGATTTTCCTCGAAAACGATCAACTTTAGAGCTTATGACCAAGAGTAAATTTTTGTGTATAAAACATTGGCGGTTCAAATGGGCGTCTCAAAACCGTATTTTTCCAGTGGCGTAGAAGTTGGGGAGATAAACACCCACTTCCCCTTCAAAATCTTCACCAATTATGACTTTGAAAATAAATTTTTCTCGCACAGAACATAGCTTATTATGAGTAGTAAATGCTTACAAAAGCTGTTTTCTGTACGATAAACGGTTCCGGAAATATTCGCAAAAATCGAAATTTTTTTTACAATTTCAACACCCTATATCTCGAAAATTGTGCATTTTAGAGGATAAGTTAATACAAACTTTTTCAAATTTTGGACGAGCTATCACATCCTGAAGTCCTGCGTATATATTATGAAACACCCTATATATACTATATTTCTTCTACTTTTGGCAGTACGAAACTGTTCGTTTCTTTTTTTGTTGGAAACTTTCAACACCCTATACTAAGCCCTTCAGGTCCCTATTTGCTTAATATTAATTTTTCTATCGTCTATTGAAAGGGATATGATTATTTATCAGACACCCTGTAGGGATGTTGGCACTAAAAACAATATTTCGGCACATGGCACACTATATTCACCTATTGCGTTGGATGAGGAGGCGCTGTTCCTGATGGAGGGTCCGGCGGCCGACAGGGTCCCCAAGAGGAAGGCGCTGTACACGAAAAATCCTGGAAACATGTTTTCCTCGCACTGAACCGACTCGAGTCACTTTCCTAGCCGCGCTGCTGAAGCGTTCAAGAATGGCGCATTGGGACCTGCGAAGCACTGAAGGTACTTCGTCTCGTCCGAGCGTTCTTGGCCCGCAGAACGACCTTGCTTGCAGGCGGAGAAAGTGGTTTCTCGCGAGAAGTTAACTCCAGTGACGATTGTCCGTTGACGACCCACACTATCTCTCCATGACTCGCGAATGCATTTGAATATCCTGGAATAACGCCAAAAACCGCCAATTTTATAGAAGCGTTCAGTTTCGGGATATAATACTAAATATGGATCAAGAAATACACTATAGGTACATTAATTTATTCCTATATCTGGTGTAACTATAATTTTTGGAAAGTTTTAATGGCAGATTGGCAAATCCTACGTTATAAATAGTTTTTTTCTGTATTGTAAAGGCATAAAAGCTAATATAAATCAATTTTCCTACAATTTGTTTCACTGCAGTCATATGTATGCTATCTGATACCAAATACCTATACAGGGTGTTAAAAAAGAGTGTAAAATATTTTACGAGGTAATAGTATGAACCAAAATAAGCAGAAAAGTCTTAATAAACATGGGTCCGCAAAGTAATGGTTGCGGAGATATGGATCACTATTCGTTTTTCAAACAATTTATTTTATTAGGAATAAACCGACAAAGGAAGCTTTTAACAACAAAAAACAAAGTTACAGAAGATGTTCAAAGTGCCCTCCATCCATTTCCAAGCAGGCACGACATCTTCGTCTCAACGATATTTGAATTCTTTCAAAAACACCCTCCTTGGTTTGGATTTCTGGACACTTTTGATTAATCCATAGCTGCAGCTCTTCCAAGCTATTTACAGGAGTAGGTACCATACACTAATGTCTTCAAATATCCCCAAACAAAGAAATCTAGAGTTCAGATTAGGCCGGACCTGTTTTATGGCCTCCAAGATCGCCTGATCTGAACCCTCTAGATTTCTTTGTTTGGGGATATTTGAAGACATTAGTGTATGGTACTCCTGTAAATAGCCTGGAAGAGCTGCAGCTACAGATTAATCAAAAGTGTCAAGAAATCCAAACCAAGGAGGGTGTTTTCGAAAGAGTTCGAATATCGTTGAGACGAAGATGCCGTGCCTGCTTGGAAATGGACGGAGGGCACTTTGAACATCTTCTGTAACTTTGTTTTTTGTTTGTTAAAAGCTTCCTTTGTCGGTTTATTCCTAATAAAATAAAATGTTTGAAAAACGAATACTGGTCCATATCTCCGCAACCGTTACTTGGCGGATCCATGTTTATTAAGACTTTTCTGCTTATTTTGGTTCATACTATTACCTCCTGAAATATTTGACACTCTTTTTTTAACACCCTGTATATGCTAATAAACAATTCCATAGACAAAGCTGTATTCAATAATAATTATTTAAAATAAAAATTATTGTACTACAAAGAAGTTATACCTGGTTTAAGAAAGACAAATAGTGCTTTCTACAAATATAAATAATTTTAGACATTTAAGAGATACTGAATAATATAGATCTTATAAAATAATGGGAATGTTATACCGCCTGCGAATATTCAAAGATACCGAAGTAAAACGAATATACGGGGTGTTTTAAATGAAGTAGCAAAAATGAGGCCACAGATTCCTTAGGTAAAATAAATCGATTTAACCTAACATACCTATATCCCAAATCGCATAATAAACAAGATAGAGGGTGTCAAAGTTAAAATTTTATTTTCAATATTTGTAAATAACTTCTTAAAAAATCCAGAAATTGACATAAAATTTGTAAATCGGGTTTTTCTGCAGGCGAGATATTCAAATTTGTTTCTAATTTTGACGACACTAGTAGAGAACGCCACTTGGCACATGTTTGTTTTAAATGACAGCACTTTTTTGCTGCTTAGTGTATCCATCTGACTACTTAAACAATCGATTCTCCTACTTGTTATATCTGAAAATGTATACCTTCTTGAAGTCGTTAGGAGTAACAGTTTTGGAAATAATCCTATTTGAAATATTCAGTGCACCGATTGAAAACTGTTTTGGTTTCAGTGCTTTTTCTGCTAAAAATACTGCAAAGTATTCAGAATTGTTTTTGGCTATCGTATTTAATTTTTCGTTTTTAGACAAACCTAGCGGCAATTTTTAATTTACTGTATGAGTTGAATGGTCAATCTTTTATTTTTAGAAAATACTATACACCTTCTGAAAGTACTCGAAGAGCAATAAAATATGTAAAAAAAATATTTCTGAGCTAAATATTTATTTAATACACAAATTCTTAGTCATAAAAATATAAAATACGCAACAAAATAAAATACAAGACAAAAACCACAAAATGAAGGGACTATCCGTATTACAATAATATTGTAAGCGCTTCTCAACAATGTTATTATTTTAAAATCTTTGAGCTAGGTAGTCAATACTTCTTATACGACCTTAGCTTGTTAGCTGGGGTGGCTCTGTCTTCTTTGCAGGTTTGCTGGAGGTCAAGCGCCTCCCCTGTCCCCACTAAATCGGCGCCTATGCATCTGTAGATTATTTGGTAAATGACAAACGTACAATTTAGTAATCGATAAATTTGTTTCTTGTTTTAAAATACCGGTTCAAATAATAACTATCAGATAGATACGCCACCGGACTTTCGAAAGTTGAAATAAGAATTCTTCAATTCAGGTTCGTATAAATTACAACGTAGTTTTATTCATGAACTGTGAATAAAACCTTCTCTACAGATTATTTGCATGTAACAGGTTTGTGTCTGCGAAAATTTATTTTTTTTATAAAATTGGCGACATTTGGGATATATATTTAGTTCTTCTCAAGGCCATTTCAAAGGCTAAGGAACTTTACATTAAAATTCATAGCTGTCAACGTGGACAATACAATAACCGCTATTTATACAGATTAAAACTTGTACAGGCATTCAGTTCAGTATAATTTAGACATAAATCAATATTCTCTTGTAGTGAAGTTATATACAATTAATTACACATTAATTGCTTTAATTTTGCGATTTCAATAAGAATTTATTTATAAATAAATGCAATCATAATTATTTTATTATTATTACTTTTTTTATTTTGATTAAAAATATATTCAATATTTTTCATTGTATTATGGCTTCTTTAGTAAAATATTAAATATAATTTATTAGTCAGTTAATATTACAAAATTGGCAATTTTTCTATTTTAAGTTTCAAAGTAGTTTAAAAAAGTAGTTTGATGATGCTCTTTAAAAGAGGTTTGGCATTGAATTGACGAATTTTAATGCGATTTGAATTTGTTTATTTCAAATTCAAAAAGGTTATATGCGGTCAGTGTTTATTTCTCAAATATATGCAACATTCATTTGAATACCTGACAATTTTTTTGCTTTTCAATGTCAATTTATTTGTGATAGTGTAGCTATGATTTAGAATGTGGCTCCATCTGTCGGTTTTTGCCATTTTATCGTTGTTGAAACTAATTTCAAGGTTGAATTTAGTTTTTAGAATATGCTTCTGTGCTGTAAAATTTGAATAAACATGGTCATAGAAATTATTAATACCCACACAAGTGTTCGTTTATATATGCCTCTAAAACTGCACATACTCGTATGTATTTTAGATATGCACAGTTTTATTTCAGAATGCGTTATCTTAGTAAAGTTAACTTCAGAAAATGTTATTTGTAATCAGATTAGTGAGCTGTATTTTAGAAAATAATAATTCAGTTTCGAAATCTGCAAGTTTAATTTCAGAAAACATTATTTATGATTTAAAAAGTAAAAATTTCAATATTTAGAGTAAAACAGTATTATTTATAGCACAATTATTTTGTTCAACATAAAGAATTTTAGTTGGGATTTTGAAAATATTACATATTTTAACAATTTAACCAGCTTAGAGTACGTAATGAATGGCAGATAACTAATGGGTCATATATCAACAGGATATAGTAAACGTCAAAATAGACAGTTTGTGCTTAATTTTTTATAATAAAATATTTACGGACTGATTCCATTAAACCAATTGTACCCAAAATCGGCATAATTCGAAAATGGTTGGACAAATATGAATAAAATTCGGTGGAGTTATGCTTTAGAGAGTAAATATTTCAATTTTATAATTAGATTTAAAAAATCTGTTAGAGGGCGCTAATTACACAATATGGATAGTGTAAATACTTTTTTATCTCTAACACTTTTGATCGATTTACCTTAAATTATGAAAGAGGAACATTTATAAATAGAAAGGATGCATTTTGTGTTGTTTAAATATCTTTTAATGTTTATATATTTTTAAAACAAGTTGATATAACGAGATAAATAAAGTACTCTTTTTTGTATATTTCATCTTTCATAATTTAAGATAGAGCTGTCAAAAGTGTTAGAGGTAAAACAATATCTGCAAGAATTTACGCAATCCATACTGTGTAACTAGCGGCCTCTAACACGTTTCTTAAAACTAATTATAGATTCGAAATTTTACCCACTAAAACATAATTTCACGAAATTTGACTTATTGCCATTTTTTTGTATAAATTTGGTTTAATTGAATTACTCCGTGCATCTTTAACCGCGTGTGCAGGTGAACCGTCATTTCAAGCATGTGGCCGCGAGATGTAGTTACATATTGCATCACGACTACTCAGGTTTCTTTCTGTCGAATAAGTCATCGGCATACTGGAGTAGAGATAACAAGCTCAAAAGTGGTATATGTCTGGTGTGTCGCTAATGACAATTTACTATAAGTTGCTCTTTCTTTATACATAAATAATTAAATACTACTCAGTAGTGTTAATTAATTATATAATATGGGTAAAGTAGTAACTACTCGAGAAAGAACTACAATATAGCAAGAATATTAAAATACTAATTAAGTACTTCACTTTTATTTTTGCTTTAAGTATTTGCAGTAATTCTAAAGAAAACATAAATTAATTTCGAGAATAACAGTTGTTGCCTTAAGTAATTCATATTATCTAAAGAAAACAAAAGTAGTTTTTTATTTCAAGTATTTTCTATTCTTAAATGAAGAATAATATAAGGAAAAGTTAATCTTTCAATAAAATATTATACTTGAGGACTTATGAAACTAAGCTAGCGTTGGAATAAGTATATTAATCTTGATATTAGTATAGCCCTACTCCATGTACACTTTCTGAAATAGACACAACGTCAAAAGTCTTGGGCTCCCCCTCATTCTTATTAAAGAAATCTTTTTGTCAGAAAAACCAAATACATTTATAAAAGTACATATATTATTTTCTGCATCTTTTTTTTTGTGAGAAGAATATGTTCGATAACCTGAGTACTTAAAAAATTAAAAACCAGCATATGTGTGACATTTTTAACAAAATTGATTAAATCAAAAGAAGTAACAAAGCAAGTTCTCTACTCGACTGATAGTGGGTATGCTCCACCAGGTTCCAATCTTTTGCGGAATATTTTTCCATTCCTCTTCTGCCGCCACGACTAACTGCAGTTTGAGGTGGACGAATATGATTATAAATGCGCTAGCAACGAAATCTCACATGTTTTCAATAGGATTCATGTCTAGAGAGTTGGTTGGCCAATCTAATCTTTCTTGCACCCTTCTTGGATTGAGCGTTGTCGTCCATAAACACAACATTTTCATCTAATTCATTAGGTAGGAGTGGATAATGGACGTAATAACTTGTTAGATGTAAATTTGACTGGTTATATTCTGTGGTATGCGAATTAATATGGTGCGGCGGTTGAACATTGTTCCAACTCAAAACATTACGGTACCACCTTCATACGGAGCAATTTCACGGGGAAAATTAAGTAGCTGTTGACGACCTGGTTCTCTCCAGACTGTGCTGGTTTCGTCTGTGAATAAGACCTACCGCCACTGGCGTAAAAGCCAACCCCTATGCTGAGACGGGCAGCACGATGCCTTGAAGTAGAAGTGGGGACCCATAATGGTCTTCTAGCACGTAAATTTTCGGTGAAATGGTCTTCGAATAGTAGGTGTCGATGTAACACGGCGAAACGTACTTTGAAAGTGGTCCCTGGGAGCTGAAGCTGAAGATGTGCGGTGTCTACGGGCATATTGCACCAAATACTGGTCCTACCTTTTATTAGATACTTGAGGACGTTCACTACGTGGTCTGTTTTCCACTGTATCAAATTTTTCATATCTGTGTACTATTTGTACAACAGATGATCTAGGTATGCTCAACATCAGTGGCGTAGCCACGGGGGGGGGGAGTTGGTGGTCAGAACCCCCCCCCCCATGAGTTGGGTTGGTTGGGTCATATAGGTAATGTCGTCGTCCCACTACAAACCTGCAATCACTACTCTATTCGCCAAGATTTGGCAACGCGGTCAGTGAACTAGACCTACTTCGGCAACCCCTACATTAAGGTTCACCTGCAAGTAAGTTCTATTTTTTTGTAATTTTTGTACAAAAATAGTGTTCGTACTTGTTTATTATTTACATATGTTTATGATAAGATCGTTTTTTATTTACTTTTATTGTTTTAATTTATTAAAAATTATAATTTTTTTATTAACAAAATCGAGTTTGAAATACTAAACTTTGTTCACTGAACCCCCAAGTCAAAATTCTGGCTACGCCACTAACATGTTTGATATTCTGATGATTAGAATGTCCTGCATAATGTAAAGCAGTCATTCTTGCTCGGTAAACTCAGAAATTTCACGTCCTGGCATTATGATGTACAAAATTCAAAGGAACACTTAGCTGAATATACAATACACTGCCAAACTGACCAGATTTGTAAAAACATTGGTAATAAAGTAAGGGTTCATGGTCTGCAATTTTATTGGCTTATTTGTTCCTTAAGTGCATGTACTTTTTGCCACAATAAGAAAACCATTAGGTTAAATCGAATCATTTTATATACAGGGGTCCAAGACTTTTGACGTTGTGTATGTACAAAATATTCAGAAATACAATGTAAGATACAATTTACAATTTCTGAATTAAAATTATCTATTTTCAATGTTTTATTCTTTTTCAAATTCATGTGATTAAACTGAAATTCAAATTACGTTTAGAATATCTTTAGACAATGTTATGAGTGTCAGTGTCTGAGAAACATGAAAAATAGATAGTTTGAAAATATCCTGTACATTTGATATTTGTGCTGTTTTTTAATGTAACTATGTGTGTTGTATAAAGATTAGATATTTTGTCATAGAAATATACACATTAAGCAAAATTTAACAAAACCTAATTTTCTCAACAACTGCTATTTGCCAATATTTTATTTAATTCTACAACTAATTGATTCGAGTGACACATGATTTATAATTGCTTTAGTGGTTTGAACAACTCGTGATAAATACAAGATTTCAAGATTAAATATCAAAATGTGGGACACCTTAAATTGCAGTGTAGGAGACGAAGGCAATTTGAATATATTTTATTAAATTATGAGTGCCACACATATGTCACACTACAGAAGATTGTGCTACTTCTTAATGTCAGTTCCGCTAAAATAAAACGAATAAATGATAAAGTTTCCCATGTATCCATATTTTTCCAAAATACATAGAAAACTGATGATGTAATGTAACGTGGGTAACTTTTAGCTTTTAGTAATGCATATTTTCTTATGTTTATACAGTTACGTAATAGTATGTCCGATGGCCAAATGTTAAACTGACTGCAATGTTACAAAATTCTTAAGTATAAGTATTATATTTAGCAAGAGAAACGATAAATGACTTCAGTATGCACATTCGCTGATGGCTGACAGTTATCAAACTGTAAATGCAATATGCTGTCAAATCAAAAAAAAAAAAAAATCGATTCTCCTTCTAGCCATGCTGTTTGATTTATTAAACACATGTTTAATTTTTATTTCAGAATCTGTTAGTAGTGAAGGAAGAATTAAAACGGTAAGTATTTTAATATTCCTACAATGTTCTAACAACTGTTAGTCATAAAAAATAGTAGAAATATGAAAATATCGTAGTTGTGGCATTAACAATTATGTAACATTATTTATTTTGGTTTAGCTGTTACTGAAAAAAAAATCATACTTTATACAGTAATTAATTATACCTGAATACATTTGACATAGAACAATTACTCTTGGATTGATAATTTATCTAATTAAAGACAAAAATTCTTCGACTTTGAATATAAATACGTTGATGAATCGTGGAGGTATTAGCACGATTGTGATATATCTGAAAAAAGGTCGGAAGATTTGGGTCTATACAGGGTGTCCCGTAAAAAACGTATCATAACTTCAAGAAAAGTACCGTCATATAATTTTGCTCTCTTAAAAAAATTACGCCTTCAACACAAGTTATAAGTTAACTTTAACATTTATACCCAATAAGCTAATCTTGAAGTATGTCATATTCTTTACTGCATTGAAAGAAATATGTTTTAGCTAATAGTGGAATTTGCTGTAAAAATGCTTTTAAATTTTATGAGAAATTTTTTATAATTTTTACTCCACATCATTCTTAAAACCTCATCTATAAGGGTAAAATGGCACCAGATTATAAAACAAAAATGTGTTGTTGCTGTCATATAACAACGCTTTATTAGTGTATCATGCATAGAATTTGTTATATAAGTACTTATAACACAATTATAAAAGTAAAGCACTTCCATAAATGTGTTCTATTTAAGACTAGAATAGAAACTGCTACAAAATTATTATAAAAATTTTGTAAAATTAGATCTCTTAACAGCAAAATTGTTCTCTACATATTATCTGGCTGTGTCATTTATAAAGCAGTACATGTGACTGTTATAACTATAATTATAAAAGAAAAAAGCTTATACATAGAACAAATTTGCTCTATAACAAAAACCAATACACGTTTTTAGAGAAAAATTTCAGCCTTCTTAAATCATTTTTATAAAGCTTTAAGAATATTCTTGACTTCGTAATATAACACATCAGCTCTCGGATACTAACTTGTGTTATTTATATCTGTAATACAAATTGCATTTCTGGTGTTCCTCTAAAACAACTAAAATATCATGGGATCTCTTTAGAGATACTAGAGAACTTAATAATGTTATTATACGGAATATAAACGCATAGTTTTCAGACATTTCACCGAATTCAAGTGATAAGTGTAGCTAACTAATCCTGTACATTATCCAGCTACAAAATTATAAAGTTCCACATACTTGCGGTAGTATCATACCACCGATTAACCTAATTGTCTTTGAAATAAAGTATTTGCAAACTAGTATGGGATATATGATATGATTATAGAATTTCTTAGAAAGCGACAGTTGTTCAGTGAAGTGTGCAGTGTGTCTTTAAACCTAAAAAAGGCGTTAATTAATTAAAACATTTGCAACTAGCACTTTTGTTCTGTTTCCTGTTTATTAAAGACTAGTTACTAAGAATTGCGTGTATATTGAGATGTATAGTCTACAATAATCGTATCTGTCAGAAGTTACTATACTTGTTACTTTAACATAAAATAAATTGAAAAACAGAAACGTTTCTTTATATGGTATTTGATTTCATTGTGAATTCAATGTAAAATTATTTAAACATGTAACTTGTATGTGTGCAATTTTTTAAATAAAATTCACATCTGCTGTACTTTTATACAAGGCATTTTTTAAGAAAGATACATTTTGTAATTTTTGTAAGTTTGAAAGAAAAATGGTGCATTTTTTCGCGATCCAAAGTTATAGACATTTTTGATTTTTTCTTTAGTAACATAGTTATAAAAAATACACTGTTAGTAAGTTTCATTACAATTACGTGAACAGTTCAAAAGAAATCGCAAAATCCATTTTAAAGAGTGTCATTATTATTGCAAACGATTGTATCCTGTACATAGAACGTTTCATTAAAATACCGAATAATGTGCAAAAAATAGGGGTAGATTGTACGACCGCTTTTAGGAGTCCTTCATATAACATTTTTTTATATGAGCCCCCCTTAAAGAGTTACGACTTCTTAACAGTGGGTGATGTTTAGAGATTTATTTAATTTATTCCAAACGCTTTGAAATTAAAAAGTTAAATTTGGTAAGATATTTAGACTGATGCAAGTTCTTCTAGCCGAGAATTTTTTATTCTCCTCGTTCTATCACAAAGCGTTGAAATAAAGAACCCCTTGTATATAATTAATTATATAATTTTTAGGGTTTTCGATTGATAAGAAATAAAATTTCTGTTACCTGTTGAATTTATGTTTTTTCTCTTGCAATTTTTTGATAAGTAGTACAGTTTTTGAGTAAAAAAATAAAGATCATGATTCTACACGCCCATAGTTTGCTTTCTAATATCTAATTTACAAGCCGATATCTAGTAGGTTTTCATCGTTTTACATTTGACGACAGTTTATGGTTGTTTTATACCAAATATTGATGTGTATTAAATATTTGGAACTAAATAACACTTACCACCCATCATCCATCATCTCCCGGGTAGCTTAAATCAAAAAACAAATTAAAATTTGTCGTACAATCTACCCTCAATTTATTTGGATCACCCTTTATATAGAAAAATATTCATCTGGGGGTAACTTTAAAGTGAAAACTCTGACATATTATGTGTGTCGGCACAAATATACTTAATCTGAAAAGAGAAATTAATTTTCACTTAATGCAAATAAAAACAGTGAGATTGCGTAGGTGTAAATTACTTACAAACAGTTACGATCAAACACAACGCGAGATAACAATCAAACTTGGGAAACTAATTTAATTATGAGGTCATGCAGGTAATATACTAAAATGTATGTAATAATATGCTAGAATTATGCATATTATTGGCTTCTCGACTATTAATCGCATCATTATTTAGCCTAAATATTATAATTATTATTAATGGAAGATATTTGAATCTGAACTAAGATAACAAATATTTCACAGTTGAGATAGAGGCAGTACATATTTCGAGTCGTTTATAGCAATAGTATGATTTTGGAATTAATAGACATCTAGGTTTATTTAAATGACAATAATTTCATTTATGGTAAATATCATCATTTAATTTATGTTTGATATCGCACATAAACTATGACGTTTGGAAATATCCACGTAGACCTGCAGATTTATTAATAGATTGAGTTCTGGTTAATTTCCAATGCATACAAATATTACAGACATTTTTAAATATGTATGTTGTTGAAATCTAACAATGCGTCATCTTGAAATAGAATATCTGTGTCCCACATATTGGCTTATATAAAAAAGTTCGTCAAGTTCGTCGGTTTCTCTATATTTTGAAATATTTTTATAATTGCCATTTTAACTTGACGCTTCCGTGTGTACAATTGTCGTTTTAAATTAACAATTATTGTCAATTGGCATTTCATATAATTGCCATTACGTATAAAAAATATTGTCCATTAGTGATAATTAATATAATTGGCAATTTCAGATAAAATTCAAGCAGTTGTGGTTTCTATAAATGCAAGTAATTTTAGGCATTTAAGAACTGAAAGAGTTTAGCAAATAACAGGAATATTATGCCACCTGCGAATATACAAAGGTACCGAAATAAAACGAATATACAGGGTTAATTATGACTAAATACAAAAAATTTAACCACGTGCTCAGGGAGGCCTAAAAGACAATAAAAAATGATTTCAGAATTTTAGCTCGATATTTAAAAAATGGGGCAAAACCCTTTTTTTCTACGGAAAGTCGGCGCCTATGATAAGAACCGACTGATATGGCTTAGATCCATAGATAAAACTTACAGCTGTCAACAATATCTACTACCATCGTCGTTTTTTGCAGCATTTCTAAAATAAATGTAGAAACAAAAATTAACATTCTTAGTAGTAATAATACCTGATAGATAGGTAACAGTTAATCCACTTAGCTCCAGTATTTTGCATTCGTTTTCCATTATTTTGTTTTAAACTAGTAGAACTACATATTCGCTCATTACAGCCACTCACTACCGATAAAAGACACTTCCCGTAGGTACAATTAGATAGATTAGATTCCTATTTATTATAACAAAATCGAACGAAAGGAATAATAGACGTTTAACCGCGGTAGTCTTGTACCATAACCTAGAAAACCAAACCGGCGAACTATATTGTGGGAAAGTATCTGCATCCAACACAAATATCTTTATTTAATAACTATTTTTAAAAATTAAAATAAGGCACTAAAAACTGAAGAAGAACACAAAATTACAACGTAAACACAGGAATTCAATTATGACATGACAGCGATACTGACTAATGAGCGACTGTTGCATGCTTGTAGAGTATGCAACCAACAAGCATTGGCGGATGATTCCGTTAATTCTTATTTTTCCCTATCCCCTCTTAAAATATTTGTACTCAGTCATAGTTAACCCTGTATATCGGCTGAAAGCGATCTAACCAACAAATTTGTATGTACAGAAATCATTCTAAAAATTATTATTATTAATAAATATTATTTTTTCAAATTCAACGGTAGATGTAAATATTGTTATAACATAAACTTATATGGTTCTGCATATAAGATTGTTCACTTTTGTTTATAAGTATGTAAAAATAATTGTTAAAATGAGGGATTAGAATAGCAAAATCATATGTGTCATTCAAATGAATTTTAAAAGTTATTATATTATTTGTGAATTTAAATAGTAAACGTGGATAAAAAACACCAATTATTTTATTCTTCCAGATTTCTGTACCTAAAAAATACCACAAATTTGATCATTTTACGGCGAAAAATATGGCGACCTTAAGGCTTTCACGGCTCATACTGTTACTCAGTCTAATATGAGTTTTTTAATTATCATGCCACCAGTCACATAATTAATGTGTACTTTCATAGCCTTAGTTGAGAATTTTTGATCTGATAAATTTAGTACGGTTTTTGGTACTAAGGTTATTGCAGTCGGAATCCCTCTTACGACAACGAAAATATATCTTCATTTTCAACTTCTGCATACTATAGACTATATTGGATGGCTGAAAATCTGGAGAGTGACTTATCGGTAGCTTGTAGAGAAGTCGGACGAGGAGCAACATTTCATAGACGTACTAAATTTAAAGGTAAACAGATATAAAAAATATACAAAAGTTATTGCATTACATAATATCTATTATTATTAGTAGTAACAGTGATAAACCAGTTTTTGCCAATTTGAGGCGTTAGATAATAAAAATGGTAAGAATTATTCCAAAATTTAAAGTATTTCTCTTGTATTAGCAATTACCCAATCCTTCTCCTTATGGACACGAAATTCACGGATTTTCGAGCGAATTTTGCAACTTCTGTTTTAATTATTTATAGCGGAAAAATGTAAACTTTTGACAAATTTTGCAAAACAGTAAAGCAATTATTATTGCTACTTTCATTATTATATGGTGTTAATAAATTTGTTTTGAGCTTTTGACAATCTACCATGGCAGTTTCATGATGAAAATGATAGAAAATGTTATAGTTGACAAAATTAATTACAAGTAGAGATTTTGCCACCATTATAAGAAACGCGCAAATATTTGCGTATTCTGCATTCAAAAAGACAAAAGGCTTTAGAATACATACACACTATTCACTATTGGTTATTAGCACTGTCACTATAACGGTCATACATTAACACTTATTATATCATATCGTACCGCTTTCCGTATGACCTTAATGCATACATGTTTCGTCAAAATTTAATATATTCTTCGATCCAGATTCCGATCTTCTAAAATTTGTTTTAAATAGTTTCCTCGCCATATCCCTATTTCGTCTTTTTTTATTAGTATAATCTTTCCGATTTCATTTAAACGGAAATTCACCTACTTAATTCATGTCACGCATAATTCGCAAAAGCACCCTTGTATATATTCTAGGCCAAGTTTTATCCTGCAAGATATAGCAGTCCAATTTTTTTTTGTCGAAAACTCATTCTAAAAATACCATTTTCCTTCCGCGAGTTTCCATTATTTTCCGTTTCGCAGTTGTACTTCTTTACCACTTCTTTTATTTGCACTATACATATATGCTACTCACGTACATTTTTGTTAATGAAATACATATTTCAACATCACTTACACTCATATTTTGGTATCTCGCCCTAAACTCTTCATACATATCATCATCCAATATTCCTAACATGTTAAATTAGGACCATTTTGAGAATACGCTGTAGAACTTGAACTATTCTCCATTCTTAAGAGCAAAAAATCCATAATAAAATTAATTACATTCATAATTGAATTAGCAAAAAGATGTACCCGAAATTTTGCCCGCCCAAACGATATACCCGCCCGTGATAGCGCTTGAAATGAAACAGGTGGATCTGTCAATTCGTCCCAGTTAATAGAAAGCTGCGGCGCATGCGTACATGCTGCAACAGAAACTGTAGATTTTCCGCCATCTAGTAAGTTGATCGGGTAGAAAAAATTGAACTAATTAATCACAAACAACTTCAGAACCATGATTTTAATTAACATTAAGGCTTACGGTGAGCGCTCTATCAAACGATATATAAGGTATGTTTCAACAACCGTCGAGAACTGGTTCAGAACCGTGAGAAATGTTTGACCAACACCGTCTTACGTCGCATTCGCCGAAAGTACATTAACAACTGAACTGACTAACTAGTTCTGGACGGTTCGGAATCGATTCTAGCTGTTTTTTTTTTCTCATATATTTTCAGGTATTAACAATATTGTGTGAAACTAACTACTCAGTGGACAAAAGCCCCAACCTGCGTTGAATTACACCCACAATATCTACCCATATATTTTTTATTATTAGCTTTTGTAACATTTTTTTACTGTTTAAGAAAGGTATTTTAAGCTAATATGTATCAAATCTCCTACAATTCCTATCAATGAAGTCATATGTATGTTCTCTGATACCAAACATCTAGGTATGCTAATGAACATCCACAGACAAAACTCTATTCAATAATTATCTAAAGAATTTAATCTATTTACTAACCTCTGGAGTGGGAACTCGAAATTCAACCACAATAGATGAGATCTGACCTATTTCTGCATTTTTAGTTAAAGGAGGCCACCTGATGAAGCAATCCTAAAAATGCAGAAATAGGTCAGATCTCATCTATTGTGGTTGAATTTCGAGTTCCCACTCCAGAGGTTAGTAAATAGATTCAATTCTTTAGATAATTATTGAATAGAGTTTTGTCTGTGGATGTTCATTAGCATACCTAGATGTTTGGTATCAGAGAACATACATATGACTTCATTGATAGGAATTGTAGGAGATTTGATACATATTAGCTTAAAATACCTTTCTTAAACAGTAAAAAATTATTTTCGCTCAGTAACTCCTTAACGGATAATAGAAATATGCGGTTTTAATAGACTATAAATATTAATTTACGTAGACGCTGTGTTTTGAAATTTTGGAAAAGTGTAAAATTAATTTTTTTTTGATTTTGCATATTTTCAAAATTTCAAAACACAGCGTCGACGTAAAATAATATTTGTAGTCTATTAAAAAACCGCATATTTTTATCATTTTTTGTTGAGGAGTTACTGAGCGAAAACTATATCCCTTTGAATCGAGCGCTCACCGTAAGCCTTAAAGAAGCACTTTTTGAAGTGTAACAATATTTATATAATTTTGTGATAATAAATGTGGGCAACAAAATTAAGGTGTGCATCACTCTGTAGTAAAACCTTGTCAGCATTTAAGTATACTACGTAAACGAGAAAGTAAAAATTCCGTTATTTCAAGATGTTATATGATTCACTAGTACGTAATTATTAAAAAGGTGTACAAAAAAATATGCAAAAATATATTACGTTATTTTTACAGCTAATGTGTCGGATGTGTTATTACGTAACGTCGTACATATTTGTGGGTAAAAAACCAGTCGCTAAAAATAAAGTCTAAAAATCAAGTCAAATGTTAAATGTCACGACGAGGATGATCACTTGAAGGCGAATAATGCAGTTTTGTCAGTTTTTTTTATTTAAGTATCCAGTCAACTAATAGCAAATGATAATTGTATTGTCAACGCGTATATCAATATTCTTTCCAATATAGCTGTTTATGAAAGTATAATAACGTAAGAAATTCCTGTTAAAAATAATGGATTTAATATTTTGTTATTTCCTCATTTTAAAGCGTATAAAAATATTTTGTTGAATATATTGGGAAAAGTAAATATATTTTTCAGATAAAAATGTTAATGTTGAAAAATGGTTTTCTCGAATTCACTCTTGTTTGTGAAACAAAACCTGTTATGACGCGGATTTGAACCGCAAGATTCCTACTGGATTTTACAATTTGGAAAATTTTTCAATGCCAATATTTTCTTCTGTTATAAAAGTCGCTTCACTTATCCGGAAACACGCGTTTCAAGGACACATAATCGTATTTAAAGATGCACAAAATAAATACACCCTGTAGGTGAAGGTTGCTATTAGCGTAGTGCTAAAATACAGGATGTGCCACATAAGAAAATATTGCAGTTTAACCAAACATACAAAGTTGCACGCAGACCAAGTTATAGTCCTTCATAATGGGACCAAATAATTCGAAAAAATAATATCTCTACTACTCTACTATTTTAACTTGGAAACCAAATTAGGTTCATTATTGGTCTTCCTTGACTATGAGTTCAAGTAAATTGAAACACTATAAGGTATTCACTAAGGGTAAGTCTCTCCTAAAATTATACCAAACTTTTTATCCCACGAGAATTTATTTCAAAACACTTTTTACTCTTGTTAAGTTTTAAAATAGTAATAAAACTATGTTATTTCTGTGTGTTTGTTGTTGAAAATGACTGAAAAATTTACATTTAGTGAACAAGTTGACATATTTTTGTGCTAGGTTTCTGAGAAGAAAACTGTAAAAGTGTGGAAAAATATCGTAGAACATTTCCATATCAAGTGATTCCTCATAGAGAAACATTTTCTAATGTTGAAAGACGGGTTCAAAAGACAGGAAAGTTTTCAATAATATCCGAGTTTGATCTGGTATTATTGATCGTTATTTGATTAGACCAGTTATTTTGCCATATCGATTAAATAGCTAGTTATTTGGAATTTCTGCAAAATACTCAGCCTGATTTATTCGAAGATTTGCCGTTGCAGCTTAGAATAAAGTTTTGGTTTATGTATGATGGGACACCGCTATTGTTAGAGACTTTTTGAATTTTAAGTTTTTGAATAAATGGTTAGGACGAGTAAATAATTGTTCACCACGATCGTCAGATCTCAACAAATATGATTATCCTCTTTGGGGACATTGAAGGATTTTGCTTATTTCTCCCAACTGAACCCTGAGAAGATTTGTGGAATCGTATTACGAATAAATGTAAAGCTGGGTCCACATATAACGAACGAACATGAATAAATATGGACATATACATATACGGTTTAAAGCCGGGTTCACATATAACGAACAAACATAAACAAATATGAATTATCGTGTTCGTCGGCGCTCTATGTAATTTGTTTGTGACTGTCGTAACGTCCACACTCATTCGTTCATGTACGTTTGTATAATATGTATGTTAATGTTCGTTCGTTATATGTGGACCTGGCTTAATCTTATAAGAAAAGATCATCATTTATTTGATAGAGGTAATTTTCGACGAAGAGTAAACTTATATTTCAGAGAATATGGTGCCCATTTTGAAAAATTTCTTTAATTTTAATTTTATTTTCTTAATTTTACTTTTATGTTATAGTTATATTAGTTCAAATTTTAAAGACAAAGCCTACTACTGACTTTTTAATTTCTTCTAATAAACACTATTAAAATACTATGTTAATAGGCAATTTGCATGAAGTTTTAAATGCTTAAAAATATTGTTATTTTATTATATATTAAGAACTTAACAAGAATATCTAGTTAATTTTGTAAAATTGTTCTTATATTTACCATAATTAATTATTTTATATAGAAAATTTTTCAAATATAGTAACTGGTTCGTAAACAACATTCTGATTGGTCTACGTCACAGAATATGGAAACGTCCATGGTAACACATGTCAAACTGTCAAATCGACGTAGTTTAGTTAAGTCGGTTAGCGAACTCATTCCGTAACTTCCGTAATCTGCAATCTGTGGTTAGCGTCGAACCCTCGTCGAACTTTGTAGTGTTTGTGCGGTGTCCAGCATTTATAACATACGTTTTGGATTGCCGAAAGGAATGGAACCGATAAAACACAAATTTTATAAGTATTGTGTGGTACCAAAGTGCAAAAACACTACGGTAACCACCCCGGAAAAAATATTCTCCTCGGTTCCTAAACATGAGAAAATGTGTAAGAAATGGTGCATTTCAATGAATGAGAAGAAAAAGAAAATGTAACACTATCGAACACAACGACGTTATATTGTTGCGAGGATCATTTCACCGCAAGTAATTTTTCATTTTATTCAGAGATTATAAAGATGATGTGTATTTTAAAATTGGAAGAGGATATGGAGAATTATTGGCAGCACAACATAAATGGGAATGTACAACGACTACAACTAAGAAAAGGTGTAATACCCCATCATTTTAACTGTCAGATGAAAATGGTACCTGAGCAACAAAGTGATGCAAAACGTAGACGTCTTGAAATTATTCACCATAAAGTTTGGATTTTCTTCCAGAAACGAAAACATTGACAATGAGTCAATTTTGGGCACGTTATCTGTGTGTCCTTTAACAAATCCACTCTCTGTTGCCAATATTTACTAAAATTATATGGATATTATACACAATGCACACCAACAAAACAAATAATAATTTGACTTTGACAGTTTGATTTTGACATTCATGTCACGCATATAAAACAACATGACATGTTCATATACTGTGACGTCACATAACCGCCATTTGTAGTATTTATCGCGTTTTTGTGGTTGGGAAAGACGTTATAAATCTATTAATCTATTACCGCTTTATTTTTGCAGATAATGACATAAAACTAACACAGTACACATAAAATTAACTGAATAATATTTTGGTAATAAAATAAAAAAATATGCAAATTGCCTATTAATGATTTTTTTGAAAACCTTAAAGATTTTAAACATTTAACAAAAGTAACAAGTGTTTTAAATATATATTCTTCACAGAATATAATTATTCTTTTAAACTGGATCAGTGGAAAATAAAGTTTGCTATAATTTTAGGGTTGACTTACTCTCAACGAACACCTGTAGTGTTTCAATTTACTTGAACTCATAGTCAAAGAAGATCAATAATAAACCTAAATCATGTACCAAATTTGGTTATTCCAGGTTAAAGCAGTTCAAAGATTTTGTTTCGAAATGTTTGGCTCCACTTTGAAGGCCTGTAACTCCAAATTTGTGCAACTTTATATATAGATATGTTTGGTTAAATTGCAATATTTTGGCACCCCTACCAGACCTGCCCTGGTCGGTTCTTACGCGGAACACCCTGCATACTGCTGAAATTTAATCATTTCATTTAACTTTGAGGGGAAACGCGCTAGAGAACATGAAACACCGTGAATTGTACCTTAGCACGGTGTTCCATACACCGTCAATTCAAGTGTTAATAGCTTTTAAAAGATTTTTCCAGGGTGTTTAATGTTTATAATGCAGTATACAATGTGTCGTATAGGAGAGTAAAATTTAGGAGATTTTCTAATGAAAGACAATAATAGGTGAAAATGTTTTCTTATTCTACATAACTTGTCAGCCTGTCAACTGTTGTACAGCCTGAGAAAACTCCATATTTCCTAAATATTCTTAGCTTATTGACAAATACTGTAATTTGTGATGTGAATGCCTATCATTTATGCTAAAAAGTTTAAATGACTTGATTAGAAGGTAGAAACAAAAGTAAATGCTGTTTAATTAATTTTGTGGTTGACAAGGAAGTATTTAAAGCTTTTTTGTTTAGACTGACAAATTTCATGTATCTAAAAAAACAGTTAGTTAATTCGTATTTTTAGTTCTTATTTAATGTTGAAACCTCCTCCTTAAAACCATTACATATGTATGGAATATTAGTAGAGCATACATATACAGAATGTTTCATTGGGAAATGTACGGTAACAGTAAATACAGCACCCCTAGACGGGTAGGTGGAGGATTTAATAATAATAATAACCATCATTGTTATCGGAATATAGGGGCATCATATCGATTTTGGATATTTATTTAACTTTGTATGAACATGTGATAAAGGGGTACCTATTATATGCCTATTTAACTCATTTCGCTAACGTCATAAGCGAAATATTTTCTGAAATGGTAAAAACAACCCATAGTATAAAGGATTTTGAAAAATTTGTAAAGGTATAGAAATATTAGAGTTTCTGTGAATTTGCCAGAAGTTGCGCACCTTCCTGATGTTTGATTCTTTGGTCAAATAACTGTTTACCATAAATTCTATAAAGAAATAGTATCTTACGTTTGACAAATTTGCATGTAAATTTATATTTTACACTTTTAGTACTACTCTTCCATGTGGAAAAAGAAGTTATTTTAGGTATTGAAACTCTGTGTGCTCTTTTGCAATATCTGTTACAGATTTTCTTATTATATCAGAATGGTATCTGTAATTTGTTAAATAAGTATTTTAACGCTCATTCACATTTATAGATTGAGTTGACTTCTGTAAGATACATGCTTTTGCAAAAATAATGACACTTCCTCAAAATAGTTTATGAACTTGTGGAAGTTCCGAGTAGAAATTTCATTAAATCTTAATTGATAAGTGAAACAACTAATAACTAATGTTAAAAGTTGATAGTAGATTTCATTACAAATACGTCAGCAGTTTAAAAGAAATCGCAAAATTCATTTTAAAGAGTGCCATTATTATTGCAAACGATTGTACATACAAACTTCATATAGCTAGCACGTTGCTATAACAAAAACAGAAAATTTGTGAGATCACCATATTTTTCTTTTGCATATTCATGAGATATTGTTAAATCTAACACAAACAAACATATGGGATCAGTTCCAAGTTCCAGTTAAGACCAACTTAACAATAATTTTCCAGTTTGTATTGCCCCCTTGATTTTGAATAATAATAAAATAATCTTAAAGTATGTGCCTTTTCTGAAATTAGAAAAATCTATTTACCATTTGATCTTAAATATTTTCTTTATTTACATGGCACGAGTAGTATTAAAAATATGAAATAGAAATTAATCGTGAATTTAATGACAAAATAGATTTGCTAGGTAGTTTAAATTTGATAGAACTACCCGTAGGAAGATATTTAAGCACTTGTGTGAAAATAGTACATTTTAAAACTTAATGAGTTGCCGCATAAAAATTAATTTTACAGTAAAATAAATATTAAAAAATATATCCTGCCTTCATTTTCATCGAATTCTTCATCGTCTTGATAGTCCTCATAAGCTGATATCCTCTCGGATTCGACACTTTGCAGCGTCTCTTTTTCTCCTTGCGTTCCATTTATAACCTCCTGTATGTTGTTCGAGGGTTTCCTCCTGGTTCTTGGCAATATTTCCCACAAACTAGGTGGTTTAGAAGAACGGTTCTGTCCAAAAAGCCTTTTTTCCAAATAATTTTGTAAAATTTGCGTAGTGATCTGATTCTGTCTTTGTATTTCACGCAAATCCAAGTGGAAACCTGAAAGCATCACAATTTTCAGTGTTGTGTCCAGGAAAAGTATTTATACGGTCTAATAATTACGATAAATCTTACAAATATATATAGTTAAAAGAGATATTATTTACAAATGCATGCAATGTTAATCGTTACTGTTATGTTAAAGAAAGGTAATGAGCATGTACGATTCATGAAATGTATACACAACACTGATAATTTTAATGCAATCTGTTTCAGTCACTTTCACAAAAAATTGCACGGTTTAGTAAGGAGTATATGTATTATTAGTTTCAGTAGGCTCAAGGGCGTATCGAAAGTGAGGTGAAACCGTCAAGACTGTAACGTTTCGTATAGTTAAGGCTATTTATTAAATATTTCTCTTTAATTTAAAGTATTGTATTCTGTACCGGTTAGTTTGTAAGGCGCTTATGAAATCAACCAGAGAAAATAAAGAAATAGTTGGCTAGTTTATATGTTATCCAAAGAATTGTCTATTTTGAGTTATCATAAAGATTGTTCTCATTTCAGTAAAACCAAATTGGATAGTTTAAAAACTAGCAAAAGAAAAGTTTTTTCAGTATGCAAGGGAGTGGGTAGTTTACATTAATTGGTAATATTGTGGAAGATGCGTTTTCTATCTCATCTCTAATTTGCAAACTAACCAAGTTTGCACTTTAGCCGTAACATATACAAGATTAGAAAATTATGGTTCAATTTTTTAATTGTATTCCAGATACGTTGTGTATATACAATTTGGAAAAATATGTTTTACATTCAATAAGTTAATAAAGAAAAAGATTTAGAATAATATTTATTTTCTGTTATGAATATACACTCAGGTGCAAAAAAACGCAACAGTCAAATTTTTGGTAAAATTTGAAGTCACACCTTTTTTGTTTTTAGGCTGATTTTCATATTTTTTTTTATAAAACTTTAGATAAAATGATCAAATTTAATCCACGTATTTAGTCGTTTGATAAATGTTGGCCTTTTAGTCATTATACAGGGTTAATTGAAAGGTTGCTTCATGACCTTAATTTTAAAACGCCCTGTGGAATAATTTCGTTACCAAATTTCTTTAAAAGATCAATATTCATTAAGAACCATTCATTCTCTACAATTTGTTTTTTGGTTCATGTGTTTATGTGCATTGGTTCATTTTAAGAACAAAATAAACATGTCACTACTTTAAAAGAAATGTGTTTATTATTTAACAAACCAATTCAACTTCAACTTAAGTAGCCTAACAAAACATTTTTTTAAACTTAACCTAATATTTTGTATTGCCACCTCTGGCTCCACGGCGGTCCATATTGTCTATTAAGTTACGAATAGCGTCTTGAGGAATATTTCCTCATGAAGGGCTAGACGGAGCTCATTTACCACCGCAGGAAGTACTTCACGATCTCTGATTCGCCTACCTAGCATATCCCACACATGCTCTATGGGGTTCAAATCAGGCGAACATGCTGGCCAGTTCATTTTGTTGATTTCAACTTCCGCCAGGTATTGTGTGACACATCTTGCTGTATGGGGCCGCGCATTATGAGGATAAAGTCATTACCGACAATATGGACCGCCGTATGCAGGCAGTTATTAGAGCCAGAAGTGGCAATACAAAATATTAGATTCAGTTTAAAAAAATGTTTCTTTAGGTTACTTAAATTGAAGTTGAATTGGTTTGTTAAATAATAAACAAATTTCTTTTAAAGTAGTGACATATATGTTTATTTTGCTCTTAAAAATGAAACAATGCACGTAAAGACAAGAACCAAAAAACAAATTGTAGGACATGAATGGTTTTTAAAGAATATTGACCTTTTAAAGAAATTTGGTAACAAAATTATTCCACAGGGCGTTTTAAAATTAAGGTCATGAAGCAACCTTTCAATTAACTCTGTATAATGACTAAAAGGCCAACATTTATCAAACGACTAAATACGTGGATTAAAGTTGATCATTTTATCTAAAGTCTTATAAAAAATTATTAAAATCAGCCTAAAACAAAAAAAGTCGTGACTCTTCAAACTTTACCAAAAATTTGACTGTTGCGTTTTTTGCACTTGAATATATAATATTAAATTACGTAACTCGTTCCTTAAATTTGGTTATTTGAATGAAGTATTTTTACTTATAGCGTTTTATGTCATGATCATGTTTGTATATAAGCAGATAAATAATTTAATTGCATATTACTTAATTTAAAATTGTTATTCTTGATAAAAAAACCTTTGTATATTTATATGTAAAAACTGTAGTAAATTTCGTAGTTTATGGAAACTGGTAAAAAGAAGATGATAGAACTGGTTCTAATGTATTGTCCAGTTTTAATAACTTAATATTAATTCAATAGTATAACAATTTTATAATTTTGACACTTGTCTTTAGTATAATGTTTATAAATTCGACTCTATTAGGCTGATAGATTAAAATTTGGCACATATTGTCTGTTATTGTAACAGGTAAAAATATATAAGGTTAACGAATTGTGAGAATTTCTTAATAAATTTGTTGAACAATTTATTAATTATAACAATACTAGAAATGCGTTGAAATTGTTAATTTGTTAATATTTTATTACCAAAGTTTAATTTAACAGTACCTACATGTTCATTATTTAAATAACTGCCTCTTTTATATAGGCATTCACGAAAAGCACGTGAATCTAAAACTCATAAAAGAAATTTGAATATTTTTAGATCATCCCCAAATTACTAGTTACAAAAGTATATCTAATATTTGTAAAACTAAATGATTATACTCTAAAATTTAACATTATTGTGAACATTCTTAAAAAACTCTACCCAGTAGAATTTACTTAGACATTATGAAATTATAATAAATTTTGATTACTCTCTTGCCTCTTTTATAGCATGCAATTATTGCAACATTATTTTAAAGTAAAATAAAAACTTAAATATACAAGGTGTCCCTAAAATGTAATCATTAGTTCACTCTTAAGGTCAAAATTGAACGATTTATGCTAATTTACTTTTATGCAAAACTGCACCGTAATTGCGTTAGAGGGCGTCAATGTTTTTAAAAATATATCTGTAATCGGTGATAAAACGGAAAAGCGTTGAACGATTAAAATGAAATTTGACTTTTCTTGATGCAATTAATGTTAATTATCAACTTGCACAAATGCCTTAAGCCTCGCCTTAAACTGAATATCCCAGTTAAAAGAATATTCATATTTGTGTATTATTTGATTACCACATTTTTTTTCTGGTGAAAGTTAAATCATTTTTAAATAAATTATTTCTCTTTCAAAATTGTGACACCGTAAGTTTACTGTTTAGTCGCAATAAATTGTGGGTGTGTCCTAACATTTGCTGTAAAATGAGGAGGAGTACTATCGTGCATGAACCACATTTTTCTTCTTATAAGTGCATTTTCTAATTCAACGGATAAAATTGTTTGTAAAAAATTCAGATACCTCCGTTTAAGCATGTATTTAATTATTTGTAACATAAAACCGTATAGATTACACACAAATGCAATTTATCTCATTCATTTTACCAGAATTACACACACAATTTTTTTAAACACAATAATTTTTGGTACAAGAAAATATTAAAAAATTAAATCAAATTGAATATACTGCGTATTTAAAGTATGTACAGTGCCTTCATAAATAATTACAAGCCACGTGACCAGGACTGTGATTCTCGAAGAACAACTCGTATGCAAATAGATTTCTTGTCTTTCTCAATTGCCATAGTGAGGAAAAGAATATTCGTATATGAATTACTCTGAGATTAATTGATTGATCTGAAAATCTAGACCCTGATCACGTGGTTTGTAATCATTTATGAAGGCACTGTATGTAAATGTGGAATCTCATAAAACCCATTCAAAAATTATTTACGTAATATTTACCGTCAATAGTTTCAGCTTATCTAATTGTAAAAATATATATCGTATTTGTATATTTACTAATTAATATTTGTCTACATATTTCCATTAGTTAATTTCATATTACATTAGAATTATATTTTTAAGGTAAACTGTACATGAGATTGTCAGCGCAAGAATAATTATAAATTATGTAAAAGCAGATTATTCTCAAACAAATAATTGTTCAGAAATATTAATTTCTGTTTGACATAGAGCTTAGTTTTCTATTTAACTAGCCGCATATGTTTGACAATACCTTAGTAAAGCTATTCTGTTGATAGTAGTTAATCTTATATAACATTGAATATAATGACATTTACAAGTAAGAGGAAACCATATCATTCTGTACGTGCAAAATTGTTGTTTTGTTTAAATAGAAAAAATGTAATAAACTGTAACAAAAATAATATTGTGTAGCACGTAATATAATATCTAATAATAGATATGTATAAATTTATTGTTAACAATTCAGAATTTGCTGCTTGCACTCTCTGCCACAAAGTGACATACTTTAATAGTTAAATAAAATACATTTTTACTCGTAAAAATAACCAATATCCTAATGATCCCTTTCGTCCGTGATACATTAGCAATTTATGTTAGGATTCAGACGTAGGTTTTTTAAGAAATACGCCATATGCAGAAAAGACACTTTTCCTACAAGTTGCACACATAATTTTTTTAATAAAATTTTGAAAATACGTCAAATAACTATCATAATTTTTTATTGAAAATTATGAATTTCGGAAATGTTAATAAAAAATCTTAAGGTAATATTGATATAGAAACGAGTTTGTTTATAAGGTTTTCGTTAATATTACTGTGTCAGTGATTTATGTTAAATGTCAGAATCTTCAGCTTATAACGATAATATGGAGAATGATATAGAAGAATCATCAAAAATCGCGATTCAATCATTATTGCCGACAAAATCCAAAGATAAAATGAAAATGCGTATCGGTTCTACTAGCCTATTTTGAACAAGGGGTATACCAGAGTTCTACACTGTACTCTTACTCAATGATAAGAACACCATTGCTAGTGAAAAATAAATTTGATAATATAGCAAAAAAAGCAACGAGGTAGAAGGACATATAGAAGATTCCGTTCAACAAAAACTTCAAGTAGCCTAAAAAATATTGGGTTAAAAGAGATCAATATTGTAACCTCTAAATTAGGTTATCGTTGAAACACGTCACGTAGACAAACAACTTTATTGTCACTCTTGATTATACAAGAAATCTGCTTCAACAAATTCACAACTGTCAAATGCTTTACTTTGACGTTTCAGTCATTCGCGTTCGACTGCTCAATATAAACTGACTGCAGCGGCCGAAAATGCTCTGCTTATATAGGTTTTTTAGAGTTCTCGAAGTTTCTGAGATCTGGAGAACGTGTCGAGAAACAAATAGAATATAGCCTGGAATATTCCGGAAAACGTCAAAATAAAGGCATCACAAAAATTATAAATTCTAACATAAACAGAAACGTGATTTACAAACTAACGAGGTAGGTGAGCTTCAATTATAAATTCCAACGTAAACAGGAACACAATTAACAATCCAAAAAGGTAGGTGAGCCTTCGTAACAATATAAACATAAACTCGGCCTCTACTTCACCAAATACATGCGCAGAGCCTTACATTACTAATTATAAAATGAAATGTCAAAACATATCCTCAATAATAGGTCTGTTCCCACAAAAGTCAGGGACTAGTTTGAAACTGTCAGAAATGTTCGCCAAGTCAGTTCTTGACTTGCGCTGAAAACACATTCACAACTCAACAGTCGAATATCTGTAACAGTTTGAAACCAATCTCTGAACTCGTATAATCTTTTGCAATACGTGCGTTACCACAGAAATTTCTGTAAACTTCTAGAACTTTTATTCTATCGTCATTATACTTTAAAGTTCCATCTTTGGTCCTAAAAATGATCCAAAAATACATCATTATTGAACAATATGAAATAAAATACGTTTTGAATATCACCTCAACTTTTTCTATACTTATAAGAAAGATCGTATGAAATTTCTTATTTGAATATACAATATAAAAAAAAAACATTTACACATTGCATCTGAAACATTTCAGACTTGAAACGTATAAAATTACAGGTAAATTTAAGAATCATTGTTTGTCTTTGAAGATGCATAGGCAAAATAAATTTTTAATTATAGAAAGTTTTTTCCTAGTCAAAAGTAAAAAAAGTTGCATAATTTTTGATGGACAGCCTTGTAGATTTGAGGAAGAACATATTTCCAAATTTATAAGGAAAACAGTTCGAATTTATTTTAATAGGTATGGCCTCGATTAAGGTATTTTATTTAAGCAGAATCTGTGAAATTAAAACTATTTAAAATTCCTTGATTTCACCATAATCAGAGAGAAATTAATTAAGTTTTGTTGTCAGTGGGGACCATAATATTAATGCAAGATCAACAACAAATTAGAGTCGCATGAGTATGATACATTGTTTTCAACATATTAAGAAAATATGCCCATCTGGGAATTGCCAAAATAAGCACTGATATATAAATAAGCTGCTAGTGTTCCATTTCCTTATATTTCATTAACAAATAAATTATTTTTTTTATATATATGTATTTTTAGGTATTAATAATATTATGTGAAACTAACTACTCTGTTGACTAAAGCCCCAACCAGCGTTGAATTACACCCACAATATCTACCCATATATTCTTTATTATTAGCTTTTGTAACATTTTTTTACTGTATTAGAAAGCTATTTTAAGCTAATATAAATCAAATCTTTTACAATTCCTATCAATGATGTCATATGTACAACAATTCCACAGACAAAGTTCTATTCAATAATTATCTAATGAAATTAATCTATCTAAATTTACTAACCTGGTTTAATGAAAACACTTTATAAATATCTAACTTCACTTTGGAAACAGTGGGAACTTGAAAATTCAACCACAATAATAGATGAGATCTGACCTATTTTTGCATTTTTAGAATTGCTTCTTCAGGTGGCCTCGTTTAACTAAATTAAATATCGACAATGCCAGATCTCATCTATTGTGGTTGAATTTTCGAGTTCCCACTGTTTCAAAAGTGAAGTTAGATATTTATAGAGAGTTTTCATTAAACCCAGTTAGTAAATTTAGATAGATTAATTTCTTTAGATAATTATTGAATAGAGATTTGTCTGCGGAATTGTTCATTAGTATACCTAGGTGTTTGGTATCAAAGAGCATACATATGACTTCATTGATAGGAATTGTAGGTTTGATTAATATTAGCTTAAAATACCTTTCTATTACAGTAAAAAAATTAAATCTTTTTGGGCGAAAATGTTAATAATAAGGGAGTATTTAAATTTATAGTAGTGAATATGATGCGCCTTGTTATATAAAACCCTTATAACCTTTTCACTCATCACTATAACAAATATAAATGTCCATTAAAATATTCTCTTTTCCATTTTAGTTTTCAGGGTCATTGTCTTCTTCAATATTTTGTTTTTCTATATCACTGTAAAATAAAGATCTAAAGCAAATTAGATTTATTTCATTTCATGTAACATTAGGTATTCCATAACATATTTCTGTTAAAACTCTTGAAGGGTTTTTTATAACTGCTTAAGAAGTAGGTACAGGCTGTAATTTTTATGCAAATCACTTTTTATTAATATTTCTCATGACGGAGAATTAATGCTAGGTACCCATTCTTAAGCAAGAATTTATGGCTCCTAAATTGATAACTTTAATTTCATAATAAGAGGAACAATATGTGAATTCCAGTGCAATTGCGCAATGCTACAGAATATAAAAAATAACAAAATAATAATAGAAACCTAATTGTTTACATACATTTATTTTTAGTTAATATCAATATTAATATACAGTGTTCCATTTACTTCTTAGCTGGTAGCTGAAAATTGTTTACTTATTTTTTTAGGTCAAGACAATATCACTACAGAGTGATCTATTTTTTTCTACTAGCTGTTCTTGTAACGTTTACTATTGGTTTTCATTTTTCGAAATCTAATCGTCTATAATTGAGAGGCACGACTAACTACGATAATTTTTTTGTGTAAACATCAAGAGAGTTTTATAAAAAAATCAATAGATTCCTTTTCAGAATAACTTGAAACACAATATAGATAGCGATATTTGAAATTTTCCAAATAAATTAAAAATATATTTTTTATGCTAACCTGCAACAAATCATGAAATAATGGCTCAAATAACACCTGGCTACTTAAACAAAAATATGCGAAAAATACGCTAAAACTCATATCAAGTTGTGTATTCGTTATTTAAAAACGAATAGATACGTAAAATACTGTTCGTTTTGTAACAGTCTCTAATAGTACTTCTATAATTTTTGCATGAAAAAATATTTGCAGTTGATCATGAATTTAAATTATAAATAAAGTTTAATAAAGTATTGTATCTTGTTTTTTTTCTAATTGGAAATAAAGCCATATTATTATTATTATGCTTTATAAAACTTTAGACACGTATAATTCAATGCTGGTTGGGGCATTAGCCCGCAGAGTAGTTGTTTCCTGAAACTCATCATTTACAAAAAACTTCATCAAAATCGCCAGGGGCTTAAGCAGAACCATTGAGTAATGAACCTTACCCAATGGCAATTAGGTAAGTATAGTAAATTAAGAATTTTTACCCTGAATAAATATTAATTATTATAACAGTATTAAACTGTTAATATTCTACATTTTGGATAAAGATGCTTGTAACTTAAGTCATATATTTTAATGTGTTAATGTGTGTGTAATGTAGGTATTAATGTGTTTTAATGTTCAAAACACTAAAACTAATTGAAGCATAAATCACGTAGAAATGCTTCTTTGAAAAACGGATCTAAAGCCACTGAAAGGTACCACATACTAAATTTTGAAATCTAATTAAAGTAAAAAATTACGAGTTTCACACAAGTCATCCAATAGCATCAACATCTTTAGCATTTAAACATCACGGCGTATTTTGTAAAACAATTTAATTTAGAAAAAAAAAATCATATTATACAGAGAAACTTTGCATGGGCATCAAATTTATAGGGAGGCTACGTTTTTGTGATTTTCATATTCAACTGGTATGCTCGTTAGGCTAGGGGACGTTAAACAACCACACAAACTTATAACTATTTAGAAACATTGTTGCAAAATACAGTGCTTTCGAGAAGTAACGAATAAATTCATTATTTTTGAAATTGAGAACTTTTCGAAAAAATCCCCTGGCACGTCAATTTTGTTTTTAAAAAGGCACTTTTTGACACACGACCCATATTTGTGACGTCATCGTTGTTCGAGATATGATGTCATCGACAATTTTTTTAAATAGCAACCCTCAATTTTGACCATGCCATTTGAAAGAGCGTGCCATTCTACATACATACATCATAAAAAATTATGGTATTACATAACAAAAATTTCAAGAAAATAATGTTTGAAGATTTTAAAATTTAATTTTCATAATACTGTGCACCTCCCCATTATGCAACACCTGTCAGTGCTTATTTAGATGAGCTGCTCCCGAATCGTTGGACAGGGAGAAGGGGGCCGATTGAGTGGCCAACCAGATAGCCTGATTTGACACCCCTAGATTATTTGTTGTGGGGATACTTAAAAAGCAAAGTATACATTGCTAGACCGGTTAATTTACAAGATTTAAAAGCAAGAATTGTCACCAGATACATCGTATACCTCCTAAAAGTATATTTATTAATCGTCTTGGCTACTGTCAGGCAGCCAACGGTGCACAAAGTGAACATTTAATTTAGTCGATTTTTTACCTAATCATTATCATTTTCAGTATTGCGAAAATTAAATTTTAAGATCTTCAAACATTATTTTCTTGAAATTTTTCATGATGTATGTATGTATATAGAATGACACGCTCTTTCAAATGACATGGTCAAAATTGGGGGTTGCTATTTAAAAAAAATGCCGATGACGTCATATCTCGAACAAAGATGGCGTCACAAATGTGGGTGGTATGTCATAAAGTGCCTTTTTTAAAAACAATCGAAATTTTGAAAACTTCTCAATTTAAAAAATAATGAATTTATTTGTTACTTTTCGAAAGCACTGTATAATAATTTAAGAGAAAAGAGAGGAAACCCAGTTGACAAAAAAATATGATGACATATCAGAAAACTATACAAGGTGTCTCTAAAAGGACTGTACAAAACACAATCACAGGTGTCTAAGGTTAAAATATGACGATCTAGTCTAGTATCCAATGTACCTTAGTCGAAAAGTTGATAGTTTTCGAAATAAAAGGCATTAATGTTGCTATTTTTAAAAAAAATTCTATAAATATTTATCTTAATAAAAGAATGATTTGCGCGAGATTTGGTACTTATAGTTTTTTTTTCGGTGTATATTGCAGAGAGAACCACTCGTAGCAATTCGCCTACATTTAAAACTTTTGTGCCTCTGCATATTAAATTTCTAGTAAAAAATTCTTGTTCTTTGGCATCGTTTCTACAAAAAAGTTATACTTAGTAGGTGTCGCTTCGGGCAGCTGTTTTAGAGGTAATCGAATTTATATATTTTATTTCAAACTGAAACTCATCGTAACTAATTAACAGTTAACAATTATAAGTATCGTCATTAATTACAAAAAGGAATTGTCAAGCAATTCAATTGCAAAAAATTGTATTTACCGATGAGTGTTGTTTTACAAAACGAGGTATGACAATTTTACATAATGACCATGTTTATGCTAACGAAAATCCGCATGCAATGAAAGTTGTGCATTATCAACATGAAATTAAAATTAACGTATGAGCAGGAATCCTCGACATTTATTATTGGTCTTGATTATGTCACCTCGTTTAAATTACCAAAAACACCCAGTAAATTTCGAGAGGTTTTGGATTTTATTGGGAACAAGGTTCGTTTCTTTTATACCAAAAAAATTAAAATCTTCGATTACTAAGAATAACGTTACGTTCCGTTCCTGATCAGAAACTTTATCAAACTTTTTATTCAAACAAAAATTACAACATATTCATAACCTGCAAGAGAACAAAAATATTAGTTTAATCTATTTAACGTAAATATTAATTAGTTAGATGACACACAACATGATTTTTTTTAATTATAATAACAATTTAATACTTTACAAGAAGAAATTTGTCTGAAATGTTTATAAGATTTTTAAACACGTAAAAAGATGAAGTAAAAAATCAGTATGCGTACCACAACTAAACAGCGCAGAAATCGTACTACATGACAAAAAATTACTTTCCTACTTAAAAATGCAATAAAATATTAATCAAAATGATTGCGTTTATTCGTAATGTTTTTCTTTTCTTCATTATTGGAGCTTTTTTAATGAGAATATTACTAGCAGAGAACACCTAGTAAATTTACCATGTTTATTGAATGATCTCCCATTGTTTACTAGACAAAATATAATTTTTATATGCGATGGTGCATCTCCACACTTCACATTGAATGTTATGGGATGCGACCAATTACAGAGGAGGCTATGGAATGCCTCCGAGGACAACCATTATGCGAGGAACGGTTCCGACCGTAGCAATTGTAATACCAACAATAGGAGCTGAAATCAATATATAGGTGGGCCCATAGACCCCGATAGTAAGTCTATCCTCACAGAGCCTAGCCCGAGAACAACTAGGGCAGGTAAAATAATTCCGGCTAATGATAGGGATGTGCGCTTTAATGCGGTTTCTGGCAGCGACCAGTTACCAAGGTCATGGAATAACAACTCGGAAAATTTACAATAAAAAAGATATGGTTCTGGGCATGACATATGGCATATGGATCAATGCGACGCGATGCTTAGCGCCGGTTTCATATTTTGGTAGATTTGTAACTTTAACTTCGAGCCAAGATTGGCTAGATTAACATACGTTTTGCACAAATAATTTTAATCCAGTCGTTTGGGACAAACAGCGGTTTTCCCATAATAAATGAATCACCGTGTACAGTTGATTTAAAAAAATAACAGATAACACCGTTCATGCTCTCAAAAGCTACTCAACAGTAACGGCTTTTAGACATGAGTTTGAGTGCAGTTTAAAAAATGAATTATAACTGGACTATTTATTTAATTAAAACCCTAAAAATTTGAACACTGCTAAAAGTTGTTACACAAGTTGATCATTCATTATAATCATAAGTGCAAAACTTAAAAATAGGTTGTTGAAATTATGATGTGGAAGTCACTTATTAAATAGTAAATTGTTTATTATTATAAAGTTTGCAATATATTTCGAATTAGATTAGTAAAACACGAACTCGCAGCTGACATTTTCACATGAAAGGCTGTGATCACTATCCTAATTTCGTAATTAATCCAACTAACTTACATAATATATCACGATTTATCCATTATTCGGTAAATATCAAATTTATTGCAAATAACTGTGAAATAATGCAATTGTTTAATAAACTGTTACAGTCCTCTATGCAATGTTTACAAACATTGACAGAATCTTTTTATTTTGAAAAAATGTCGAGTAGTCCACCTACAAATTTAAAACAGAGAAATTATTTGTCTTCTATTATGCAAGATGTGTTTAAAAGACATGCAACATTTTCTGCATAAGAACTGACAGAGCAGTTGTAGTTGTAGGGGGTCCCTAAATATTGCAGTTTATCCAAGCATAACTATATACAAAATTGCACATAGGCCTTCAAAATAGGGCCAAATATTTCTAAAAAAATATCTCTGAATTACCTTAACTTGTCATAACCAAATTTGGTACATGATTTAGGTTTATTATTGGTCTTCTTTACCTATGAGTTTAAGTCAATTTAAATGCTACAAGGTGTTCATTGTTGAAAATGGTTAGAAAATTTACATTCAGCGAACAAGTTGACATGTTACTTGCGCTAGGTTTCTGTGAAGAAATCCGTAGAAGAAGTGTGGAACAACATCGTAGGAGATTTCCAAAGTTCTGCGGGGAATATAATTTTAGGGGTGAGGAATGAACATTTTGTAGTGTTTCAATTTATTTGAAGTCATAGTAAAAGAAGACCAATACTGCCGTCCTAAATAAAAAGGCGGTAAGTACATTTTTTTCGATTTTTATATTTTTGCTTTAATGAATTGACTGATGTTTTTTTAATCTATAAATGTCAGTTGCATGACAAAGAAAAATGAAATTTTATTTTATTTTAAAAAAAATAAAAAGCGGTAAGTACCTACACTACGTCATCACTTTAATTGGTAAAAAGGCGGTAAGTACAACTGCTAAGAAAGAAGGCGGCTTGTACAAGTATCTTAGTAGTTACGACACTTTGTCTTAATACATATACAAATTAACGTCACATTATACGAAGCAAAAAAGCAGTAAGTACAAATCTTGAGGAAGGACAGCCGCAAGTGACATTTTGTAAGGACTTGAGGCCTTTTTAGTTCGTATTAAATATGTGTCACGTCACAGCCTAATAATATAATAAGCAGTAAGTAACGCCATTTTTTGAGCCCTTTTTCTTGAAAACATATTGAACATCTTGCAAACATTTTACAATTTCTTAGTACGTCACTATCGGTCAGTCTATATAGAGACCATAGAGAATCGGCAGTTTATTATTTTAGGGCTTCCAATAAAATTCAAATTGTGCCACTCAACCAAAGGTTAGATTTTATCGTAGTAGGTACTTAAATACGATTATTTATAAAAATCTAAATTTTTAGATGTCAAGCAGAAGCAGGAGAATTTTAATGGCCGCCCTTAATATAAATTCGAGCCAGGTAAATGATGGTAATAATGTAATTGAAATAACTTCAGCAAACATTCAAGACAGTATAAGAAAACAAGGCTGCGACAAGTTACCAGAGAATGTTTCTTTTGAAAGTAAAGGTAGTTAGATATTAATTAATAATTACAAATTACTATTATAATTAATATTTCTTTTTAAAACAAAAAATCTGTGAATATTATACTAACGAAATTAATATGAATAAAGAAAATTTATATGGGAATTTTGGTATAAGTAACATAAGCGGTTTTATATATTTGGAAAACTCTAATCAACTTAATAATATATCTATAAGTGATTTAGATTTAAATTTAATTAGTACATATATTAAATTTGATCTAAATTCTGAAATATCAATCAACCAAAATGTAGTAGCACAAAAGACACAAGGAGAAAAAGGTATTATAATTCAAAATATTATTATTACGCCATCAAATATTAGGTACTATTAAAGAAAATAACCAGGAATAGAATTAAATAAAAGACGTAGATACCTATTCTCCAAGGCAAAAACCGAGGGAAATAAATAACCTCAAAAAAGATGTCTTAAATAAGAAATATTTGCCCTCTAATGACTAAGAGGAGAAGAGAATTCTGGGAAAATTCAAATGAGATTGATGTATCTACCGAACCTTACAGACTCGTATTTTGAATAACTAAGTAATGTTTAAATATTTTGTAATTCAATATATGTTAATATTATTATAATAAATATTATAAAGTTATTAATAATAATATTAATAATAATAATTACGTAATACGTTCAAGTACATATGTACGTATATTGATATAACATTATATTTACTTAGTTTTCTAAATTTTCCTAAAGTGCGATTTTATTCTAATGAACTGTCCTGCATCCTCATAATTTTTTGAAACACCTATTTCTAATAACAGCGATATATACATAACATCAGATTTGCTTGACAATTTGCATAATATTTTGGTTTATTTACTGGCACAGCACAATAGATTAAGTTAAAATTACCACGAAACTAATGAATATTTATGCAGCATTGCATTATTTTCTTATGCATTTTTTTGACATCGCAAGAAAATTTCCTAATTCTTTGTTCATCAGAACTTTCTTTAGATATGAGGACAAAAAAGATAACAATGTAGAATGCTATGTAAATAACCCTGTATAAAATAAATGATTCTATGATAATGATAAATTTATTATTACAATTCAACTGATATTTTGACTTACTGATGCTTCACTCTAACGTTTTTTTAACACTTCAAGTACTACTCTAAACTAAATTCTAAATTGTTTTATAGTAAGTCATTATACAAGCGTCTATTAACCTGAATAGCGGCAAACCCAAACGCTAAGTAGTGAAAAAGCGGCAAGTGCAGAAAATATGTTAGTTACCGCCTTTTTATTTCGTGCAGACGTTTCTCTAAAGAATGAAACATGAAGCGTAAAAGCAATAACTGACATATTTTTTTTGTAAGAAAACAAATTTACATTTAATTATACTGAAAAATATTTTGAATAGCAACCTTTTATATCTATAACAAAATTTAATAGAAATATATTTAAAATCTATGCAGTCTAAGTCGCTAAAGTTTTGGCCATTTTACTCAGTAACTGCATTTTGTCAGTTGCCGCCTTTTTACTAAGTACGGCAGAATAATAAACTGATATCATATACCAAAATAGGTTACACCAAGTTGAGGTAGACGAATTTTATTTTTAAACACTTTTATGTGACCATATAAATTAGCAATATTTTGATTCTTTTCTTGTAGCTTAAAATTTAATTCGTTAAAAGATGAGGTGACTGGTCTGTTAAAAATGTAAGGCCTGAGTGACATTTTGCATCTACAATGTAATTTTCCAGTTCCGTATTGTCGGACCTTATTTCATTTTTAAGGAAAGTGGGAATCGCGTGGAGTAAAGAAAGGTTGAAAACGGTTGCCGGCGTTTAACCAGTGAATATGGGTGTGAAGAAAAAAGTACACTTATGTAATTGTGAATTTTCTGTGAGTCACAGCGCGATTGCCCTCTTTTATAATATTAGTTATTTTAATAACATTTCATTACATACATTTGACGTAAGGACTTTCCACATAGGGCCTCTTGGTAAACATGCAGTTTATCACGGAAAATTAATATTGTTTTGTTTTAAGAGTCAAATCACTGTCATAATTTATCTAATCCCCCATAGTCTGGTATCATCTCATTTACAACTTTAAAAATATTCATACCGTTAGTTGTATCATGGACAGGAATAATATCAATTCTCTACACTGAAGTCCTCTTGAATAGTTCGAACAAAAATTACAAGTTGGCTGATATCAGATAGGTCAGTGCTTTCGTCCAGGCAGATAAATTTTTCAATTGTGTCGTGAACTTTGATTAATGTGATGCAAATTTCACTCTTTACTTTGACAATTTATATTTTCGTTTTTAAAGCATATTTCTATATCTTTGTCGCAGCGCATCAGGGACTCATGTTGGATAGCCTTGTTCTATAACATTTTTTTCAACAAAAGAAGAACGTAATTGATTTTTTTTTCTTGAGAAAAATGCAGTGAACTGAGCAAAATAAGGAAACGATTATAACACGTCAGGAACCTTAAACTTACAGGACATAATTAACACAAAAAAAATTGGAAACAAGTCAAAGAAGAACCTATTTTGCGACGGGTGTTAACCTTGTAGACAACAGTAACCTTTTCTCGTCATTTTCGAAACTGTCTCCTATGAAGACAAATTCTAAAACCTGTATTTTCTTTTGTGGTCGTAACAACAGTCATTTGCGCATCTTTATCCCAAGAAGGGATGTTCTCCATTACGCAGTTAACAAAACCGTTTCTCTTCTCTGCCTAAATGAGAATTTAACACTGACATAATGAACTCTTTCAGATGGTGCACTGTTCTAACAGAAAAACTTTTTAAGACTTTCGACAAAGTTAATAACGATTTATTAATATACAAATTCCATCATTTGTGTTTAGTTATAACTTACTTGGTATTTTCTGATCTATTCCTTAACATAAATTGTATGTTTCATACAATGATTTTAAATCTAATATTTTCTTAGTTACTTCTGGTGTACCCCAAAGATCCAGTCTTAGGACACTCCTTTTCATTTAGTCTGTCAATGATGTATCTATATCATTAAAATTTATAATCACGTTTTTTGCCGGTGGCTTATTTTTTTTAAATACATATAGGTACATTCCATTGATGATTGCTTAAAATTACAGAAATGTAAAAATTTACTTGAGGTCTGGTGTTCAGAGAACTAATTACCAATTAATGTTGATAAGTACAAAATTTGTAAATTTTCTCTAAAAATTCGCCCTGTTTTATTTAACTATAACCTCTCATAACTCTGAAGCATTTCAATAGTGTTAAAGAGTTATTATAGATGAAAATTCATTCACATGTCTAATACCTACTGCTTACAAAACATTAAGATTTGTTATTACTTATTAGAAACTCATCTTTTAATGACATTCCTGCTCTAAAATGTAATCTCTTTTTCGCCAGTGCGAACAAAATTTGAATATTGTAGTATTATTTGGTGCTAAACAGTACCGAATAATACCATTATTTTTTTATTTGCGACTGTTGTAGGGCATCCGTTCTTTCTCCAAGAAAATAGATAGCCCATTCGGTTAGTATATATAAAATTTGTAATAAAAATTTAATGCTACTAATTTTACGCGGTGTAGAACTAACTACCTCTATCGGCCATTCGCTACTCCATGCCGGACTGAAAATGTCACAGACACGAAGCGTTCTACATGCAGTAGACACCATTGAAAGCTGTCGACCTTTATCGCGATCGGCGAGAAACGATATTTTGCAAACACGGAATTCCAGGAAACAACTACTCTGCGGGCTAATGCCCCGACCAGCATTGAATTACACCTGGAAAACCTATAGCAACAGCTAGAGTCATTCGTCAGAAGCCCACCAGACATATACCGGTTTCGAGCTTATTAGCTCTCATCAGTATGCCATAGGTAAGGTATCCGACGAATAATCCTAGCTGTTTAGTCTGTCTAACCCGACAAAAGGGACCATGTCGATAGATGTAGTTAGTTCTACACCGCGTACTCAGGTTGTTGCTATAGGTTTTCCAGGTGTAATTCAATGCTGGTCGGGGCATTAGCCCGCAGAGTAGTTGTTTCCTGGAATTACCTTCATAAGCAATCCAAATATTTACATAAAATTTGTAAATACGGGATTTTTGCGGGCGAGAATTTTAAATTTGTTTCTAATTTTGACGACGTCACTAGCAAAGGGCGCCACTTGTGGCACACCATGTTCCTTTTAAATGGCAGAACTTTTTTGCAGTTTAGTGTATCCATCTGACTATCGAAACAGTTGATTCTCCTACCTGTTTTATTTGAAAAAGGTATACTTTGCTGAAGTCAGTAGGAGTAACCAATTCTGAAATAATCGTATTTGAAATGCTTAATGCACCGAGTAAAAACTTTGGTTTCAGGTAAAGTGTCTTTTCTGCTGAAAATACAGCAGAATGTTACTTGAAAAAGTTGTTCAGAATGGTAAATTATGGAAATGTGCAAAATTTCAAAAAAGGAATCTGTGGTCTCATTTTTGCTTCTCCATTTAAAAACACCCTGTGTAGTGATCTAACAGTGACGGTTGCAATTGCATGGTAAATAAATTTAAAATCTAGAATTAAAATAAAGTGGCAGTACTTAGTGCAATTTTTTGAGTAATTCCAAAAATGCACATCAAACATTTTTCTTCCATATAAAACAGGTGTAAATTGTCTCACGCTATCAGACAAAAATTCAAATCAAGAGATTCGTATGTTTAGCATACATTAATAAATGCAAATGAGTATACTTCTCTCACTTCTCACTCTTCTCACTTCAATACGTACATACGGGTCTCCTATTCTATTTGTATAATAACATTGTTCAATGACAAAATCAATCTTATTTTTTATTATAAACCAGTCATATCTATACATATTCTGTTTTCGAGCACAGTTCATAATTAGGGAATGAACGGAAAATACCCGGTCCTTATAATGTGTGGCAAATGAAGGATCAAAGACCGTCGCTTGTATTTGACAAAATAACAGAGACCATTGAGTATAAAACACCTGATAAAATCTACATACCTTCTGGAAGAAGTGGTTGTAAATACTGCCCAGCATTTTGCGTCGCCACATTGCAAAACAAAACCGAGGCTGTGAAAACCAGCAAGTTGCGGCACATTTCGAACGAATCTGACGTGTCCTCCAGATCTATTATGAAAATTGTGCTGAACCTGCTTATGTCCCCAGAAACGCTTTGTTCGACTGGTTTTGAAAGAAATTAAAAAGTATACCAGACCAACACAAAATGAAAAAATATATGTATACCCATTATTGTCCGCGAGAACCCGTTTATGTATTTTTATCCCAATAAGATGTTGGTCTTCCAAGGTTATAGCTGTACGGCTGTGGAAACATACGATTCTTAAAAGCGATGTAAATTTCAATGTCATCATTAAAAATTAATTACAGCGTTCTCAAGAAGCGAAACTGTTATTATCGTATAAAGTTCAAAGCAATAATAATGCATCATGGTTGGGAAATCTGCCTGATATTCTTCAGTTAATCTGAAGTTAACGCTGCATATTTTCAGATTGCTTTATGTGCTCTGATAACATTTGCAATGAGTAATTGCTGTCCGTAACATTTTACCGTGAATAAATGATGCAGAATTATTAGCACTATAAATAGCAAAATTATTACTCATTTTTACAGAACGGGGTAGCTTTCCATTTCTTTTTTATATTTAATTATTTTTTAAAACATGGGTTAAGTATTGAACACGTAAATACGACAGTAGAGAGTACACTGAACCAAAAAAGTACGTAAATGTAATAAAAAACATTGTATGGAAAACAGGGGTTCATTAATTTTCGGCCAAAGTAAGGTTTTATCAAAACAGAGTAGGTCCATTTGTTAACTAATGTTCACAATTGTTAATCAATGTTTCTTAATACAACGAAACAAATATACTGCTATAATGAATGCAGTTCCTTACAGCAAAACATGTATTGACTGATTTAGTGATTATTTTACAGTTTGTTTTATTGAATTGGTAAATACATCTAATGAAACTTATTTATTTCAGCAGCACAAGTGTACATTAATTCTGCGAATGATTTTACGTAGGTTCTATGAATTAATTCATGGATAAAGTAAAACATATTTATTGTATAAATGAATGCGTTTCGTGCATTATTGATCGCTTTTACTCTGTTGTAAAGCTTATGTACATAGATCTGATAATAATTTGTTGTCTCAATGAACAAGTTGATTGATTTAATGCTCTTGTTGCTTTGAATTAATGTCTTAATACACGGATCTAGTTGGATGTATTCATTGTATCAGTGAACGTGTTAATTGAATCAGTGAACATGTTTATTTTTTCAATATGTATGTATGTATGTATGTATGTATAATATGTTGTATCTAATTATATGTATTTATTGGTAAATAATACAAGTTTTTTATTATACTAATTGCACTAGTTATATATGAAAAATTTTGGGAAAAATAATAGTCAACATTATCCCACAAACCTATATTAAACATTATAAAATAAATAGAGAAACAGATATATTGTCATATCATACATTTATTACATTGTTATATCTTAAAATAATACAGAAATTACCATGGCTATGAAGGATCAACATATTTAGGGCCATTGTAAAAAAGAGCGTACGTATAATTTCGAAATTAAATTAATTAATTAACTAAAATTTCTATCTGCTATACCTGCTATTACAAATTAAAAGAATAAGAGAAGAGAAAAAACAGAGATTGCAAGAAGAAGCTAAAAGCCGAAATTAGAGCCCAATACAGTGATAAAAAGCTAAGCAAAGAAAGAACTGATCATGAAAAAGAAAATATACCTTAAATTATATCACTAGGAGCACATGTAATTCTGACATATGAGGATGAATTATTTCCAGGTCTGGTAAAAGAAATTGATACTGACGGAGTCAGCTAGGACTATGATTGGTCAGAATTGGAAATGGCCTGAAAAAGAAGACATTTTAAAGTATGCGAGGAGTGAAATTATATGCCTAATTAAATCACCTCTATTAATTAATATAGCGTACCAGAAATAGAGAAGTTAAGAACCAATAATTTAACTAAATAAATAAACTTAATATAATTATTATTACCTATTTACCTGATATTTTGTTTTGTGAACACAAGAGCTACCTTAAATATACATTATACATTAGAAAATTTTGTGTTTATTTTCATATGACAACCTTAACAATAACTGTAACGATACTTTGTAAGTTCATATATCATTAGAAAAATGTTATAAACCATAATACACATTATATCCTATATTATTAGGTTCGTGTTTGAATGCAGACATGAATGACCAGAGTTAAGTACTTTAGTGGCCGGTAATAAGAGCAAAACAAAAATATGGGCGGATCCCTATGCACTTATGCTTTTGATTATTTTAAGCCAATATATTCATTTTCTATATATAAATAATTAGATTAAAAAAAAACAAACTTACTATTAAGATACCTATTAAATATAATTATTTTTCTATACATAATATGTATTTAAAGCAAGGTGATACCTGCGTTTACGTTACGTTGTTTTTGACGCTGTCCCTTCATAGCCGTCGAAAAAAATAAATTAAATAGAGCGATTTAAATTAAGGAATCTTGATTGGAAATGTTGCCATCTACTTCACAGTTCTCTTTTCTTCATGGTGCTTCTTCAGTGTTTCGGACAAAATATGGATTATCTAGGCTATATTCTTAATTCGATTTTCTGGTATAGAATGATAATATTCTCTCTATAAAACTGTTTTCATAAATACAATTTAATATTATAATGATACCTTCTTCAACACCAAAAACAAGTTTTAACTTTAAACACTGCGCAACTAACCACCGCACCCTCTTCACTTGAAATAAATAGACATTGTTTTACTTGAGTATCTTCTTCTTCTCTCAGTTTTGCTCAAATCTTTTCTACAATAGAAATACATAATTTTTAATGTACGTAATCATACTGTTATGTATAAGATCAGGTCATGAACTGTTTATTATTTTATGTTAGTGTACATTATCAACATGAATGCATTCCTTTATAAATATGTACTGATTTATTATTCAAAATTTACTATTTATTTAATGTAAAGATTTATAATTGTATACATAAATAATATGCATATTTCTTACAATACATATATTTTATGATAAAGTTTTCTACCCCCATGAACGATACTATTAACTTATGTACTTATACAACAACAACATTCAATATATTACTAAACTGAATGGTCGAAACAATTAACGTAATTGTTATTTACAAACAATGATACATACTGTCATGTTCGATTGTACATAAATCTGCATGTACAACCCTAATGTAAAAATTCATATATGTATAAAATAAAAGAGTATCCATTGAATGGAACATATTCGCTAATTTCTAATGACGAATATGGTAATCAAATAATAACTACATGATCATCACAATAATAAGCTTTTTATTATATCTAGGTATGAAAATTAAAAAAGTGGTGTTTATTGATATTATTTTTCAGGTAAGGCAGGTAAATTCTGTTTATTGTAGATTTACACTTCGGGCAATGACAGCCACAGCGGTTTGTACAATCTTGGCAGCAGAGTCGGCTGTGGTTTTCTAAGCCCTAAGGTCCAAAATAATAGAAACTGATTCATTTACAGCACTTAGATAAGTACACAGGGTTAGGGTTGCAGCGGACCAAATTCTATAGGCGTGCCACTTGACTGTTCTGGTTTTTGAGTCTAATGAAGATGTTTCTCTTATTATTATTAGGTAAATTTAATGAAACCATAAACAGTACTTACCTTAAAGTAACTACAAGTCGCTTTTGTATTTCTGTATATAGAAAATCCTATCGCCGTCCCACTTCGTTTTTCGAGAAAAATGCAATTGTTATTGTTGTGGGGTAACAAGTTTGTGGGGTAGGATGTATTTTGTTTCAAGACCACCGAACAAATCGCGAGATGGAAGTTCAAGTACTGAGGAACTCGGTTGTTGGGTTAATTGGTTATGGGATTATGAGGTGATTGGTTTATGGGTTTCAGAGTTAACAGCATGGGTTTTGTGTTCTAAGTTTAGAGTTATTGGATTATATGCGTTTAATAGTGCTAAAAAGCTTAAATTATTGGGTTTTTTGAGGTTATGGCAAAACGCGGGGTTAAACGGATTCGGATTCAGTAACTCCAAAAACATATAACAAACACGTGACTTCTAAATCTGAGAAATTTTTTGTGGGGCTTTGTTATTAAACTTAAAAAGGCTTCTTTCCACATGTTTACTATAAAATCGATAACGATCAATGAGCAAAAATTGAAAGCTGTTCAGTTTCTGTAAAAGTAAGATATTGTCAATTCTGCTAAACGTCTTAAAGAGGGTAGTATAAATGACATCTACCTGATCCTTGCCCTTGATCAAGAATATCAGAAATATTTTGTGCCTTTCATAGTAATTCATAATAACTATTGATCATTATGGTGGAACTGATATTATTATAAGATTATTTCCAGAATTTTACAAAAGTTATTTAAAATGGAAATAATAATAATAATATCTCTACCCCTCATTCCAATCACGAGGATTAGCCCAGAAGTCGAAGACTTGTGCGGGAGAGGGGGCGGCATATTATTATTAAGCAGGCCGCATTTGCGCCCAGGAACGACTTACGTTGGTAGGCCCTAACCACCATTCAGTGCAGGAATGAGGGAAACCTGGAAAACCTCATTAATTAGGGGGGTAGTCAAATATCAACCGGTGTCAATCTCTCACATTGACCCAAGCCAACATTCTTCCACCCTACCATACCCGCAGAGAGGGTGTCAATCTCTCCACGAATATAGCTTATATACGGTCTACCGGCTGCGGGGGTCGAACCCACAGCGATCCAGTCACCTCGATTCAAGTACTGACGCCTTAAACCGCGCGACCACTGACCGATCCAAATAGGTTCGTAATTCACTAAATGCTTTCGTTGTAATGGTACGTATATTTTCAATCAAAGCAGCCAAGTAATAACGGATAACCAGAGAAACTATTGAATTATTAAAAAATATTGAGTAAAAGCCAAGTAGTTTTTAAACACATCCTTCGCTTAAGTTCTACTGAAACTTGAGTGGAAATCTACAGTTTATTGAAACTAATCCAATTAAATAAGTATTATCTGCTAATAGAATATAAAAATTAGATTCTACCCATAACAACTGAATACTAATTGTTACAGTATATGGAATAATAGAAATAATTTACCCGATTAAGGAAAACAGTTAGTAATTAAGAATTTATTAATGTTATAGTAACGTAACTGCAGCAACAGTCATGCGATATGAAGGCAGTTACACGTGAGTTGGGCTATTACGTTACTGTAAAATGCAGAAAAAAATATTATAAACAAATACCAAAGTGTTGCATAATACGAATCACGTACGTTGAGTAATGCCAAGTGTCTATATGTTGATAATTGATAATAAATCAATAAATGTTATGATTATGCAAATCCTTGAATGGCAATTTCTCAGATTCTCCTTTAAGTTACGAGAACTCGTATTAGATCTAATGTCAATGTTAACATTATAGCTATCAAGAAAGGGAGTATAATAACTATCTATGTTCTTAATAACAACTTGAGTTGTTATTGTTAATGTATGTAATGTAATCTTTAACTTGCGGCTATGAATTAGCTAAGAAATTACAAGGCTTACTGAAGAAGCATAAAGGACTGAAAACAATTATTAGTGAAATAGTTATTAAAGAAAAATGCTGAAAATAGTTACTTACACGTTCTCGATCTATACTAAAAAAATTACAACTTCTGACTATTTATAACTCCGTACTAGAATTTAAAAATAATAAACAAGTTAAAATAATACCTAAACTTAGTTTCAGATATTAAAATTTCGTTTGAATTGCTATATTTATTATTTATGGATAGGTCAATGGTCGCGCGGTTTAAGGCGTCAGTACTTGAATCGAGGTGACTGGATCGCTGTGGGTTCGACCCCCGCAGCCGGTAGACCGTATATAAGCTATATTCGTGGAGAGATTGGCACCCTCTCTGCGGGTATGGTAGGGTGGAAGAATGTTGGCTTGGGTCAATGTGAGAGATTGATACCGGTTGACATTTGACTACCCCCCTAATTAATGAGGTTTTCCAGGTTTCCCTCATTCCTGCACTGAATGGTGGTTAGGGCCTACCAACGTAAGTCGTTCCTGGGCGCAAATGCGGCCTGCTTAATAATAATATGCCGCCTCCTCTCCCGCACAAGTCTTCGACTTCTGGGCTAATCCTCGTGATTAGAATGAGGGGTAGAGATATTATATTATTATAATATAATAATAATAATAATAATTTATTTAGTCCATTCAGATCAACAAATGATATTGGATAAGTCATATAATACAAATACGAGTATTACCAAGGACATCTATATTAGTAGATGACCCATACGAATACTTCATATTTTTCATAATAATAACATAATAAAATATACACAAGTATAAATTAAATAAAATAAACAAACAGAAACATAGCGACAAACAAGTAAAACTAACCATCTATCATTTCTGATAAATTATAAAAACATTTGCTTACTAAGTATTTTTTAATTTAGCTTTGAACAAGTTAAAATTATTTTCTTGTTTAATATCTACTGGTAAGATGTTCATTAACTTAATGCCCATATAGTAAGGCGCTTTTTCAAACAAACTTGTGGTATGGTTAGGAATGCGTAAAAGATTGCCATGTCTGGTAGAATAGTTGTGAGTATCAGAATTACGCTCATAATGATTCTTATTTTTGGCAACTTGTATTATACATTTAATAATAATATAATAATATCTCTACCCTCATTCTAATCACAGGATTAGCCCAGAAGTCGGAGACTTGTGCGGGAGAGGGGGCGGCATATTATCATTAAGCAGGCCGCATTTGCGCCCAGGAACGACTTACGTTGGTAGGCCCTAACCACTATTCAGTGCAGGAATGAGGAAAACCTGGAAAACCTCATTAATTAGGGGGCTAGTCAAATATCAACCGGCATCAATCTCTCACATTGACCCAAGCTAACATTATTCCACCCTACCATATCCACAGAGAGGGTGCCAATCCTCTCTATGAATATAGCTTATATACGGTCTACCGACAGCTGGGCTCGAACCAACTCCGTCTAGTCACCTCGATTCAAGTACTAACGCCTTAAACCGCGCGACCACTGACCGATACATATATTATATATATATATATATATATATATATATATATATATATTTATATATATAAATGCAAGGAAATGTTAATATTTTGTAGTTAATAAAGTATGGTCTACAAGAATCATATCGTGAAATACTGAAAATGAGACGCACTATCCTTTTCTGCGCAATCAAAATTCTGTTAACGCTGCTGTTACATGCGTTACCCCAGATTATAACATTATAGGACAAGTGTGAGTAAATTATAGAGTAATATTATATTATTATTATTATATTTTGAACTTCTGATTTTGATATATATTGTATTAGAACATTTTTATGTAAAATTATTGTAAAAATAATAATATTTTCAGTTGCCAGTCAGAAGTTTAAATATAAAACGATTATTAATTTTCAACACTTTGTTGTCAATGATGGGAACTTAAGCTAGATGTCAAAGAAAACGCTTGTTTTTATTTGTCGACGTTTCGCCGCTTATTGCGAAATCTTCAGGACACTAAAATACAACCAGTGCAATAAACACACTAAAATTACATGTCAAAGATATAAAAGTAAAATATTAAAAATAATTTATATATGTATGTAATATTTAAATTCAGAATTATAACCAAAAATATAATTATAACAAAGATACACATATGTATGTATGTTTTGATATAACAATCAATAAAATAAAATTGTACTAATAATGCAATAATAAATTTAAATTGTACCAAACAGTTACCTATAAACCAAATGAGAGAGAAAGGAACTAAATAAAATAAATGATACATGTTAAAGAAACTAATCTATTCAGTGTTTTCATAGTTCATGCAGCAAAGCTATGAACTAACAAAAATTGGAATGATATGCCCGATTAATGAATAAAGACAGGAAAATATTTTAATTTTACCTTTTTATCTTCCCTATTAAATTAATATAAAATCCACTGACGGTTTCTGTGTCCGATCTCACTGTGAGAGATTTTTTTTTAAAGTCATTTCATCTAGTAGAAGTTTTTTCATTGTTAAAAACATTTGTCTTGTACAAAAGTATTGTGTTTTCTTTAACACCTCTCCGACGAAGTTCCCACCATTGACAACAAAGTTATAAAATCAAGACTACCAATAACACTAGTTATTAACTCCAACAATAATTTAAAGGTCCAACAATAATTTAAAATATTGAAATACAAAAGCTACTTAAAGACACAACAGAGTTATCAAGTTGCTTTTTGTTAATTAATATTAGAATTGTAAAAGCTACTGTTTTGTGAGGATATCTATACTTGCATTTTTTACGAAGTTTTGGAAAACTTTCAACTAGAGTAAAATAAACTTCATGCTTCATAAGTTTTTTCACAAATGAACACTTTTTTATTTATTTTCGTAAGATTTTTCCACTAAACATTCTTGCAACATCTTATATAATAAAATCAATGGAAATAATTGGTGCAACAGTGTACTCTTTCACAACTTATCTAAAAAAATATGGGAATAGATGCGTCATGAAAAATAGAATGAATAACGGAAACATTTCTTTGTAAAATCCTTATAGTTTCTGAGAAAAAAAATTATTGAAGTTGTATTTTCAACCATTCACATCGCTAGGCTAGTGTAGTCTCTAGCCAGGCGATTCCGAATATTGAAGTCTGATTACTTATATATTATATTTTTGTGATACGAGTGTTTATATTAGCTTTTCAAGTGTCAAAAATGGCTTACGTGTATAGCAACTTGGAGTTGATGTATATCGTATTAATCCATGATGAAGTGGAAATGGTTTAGCAGATCGATTTCCAGATAAACATGTGCTAAACGCAGTTACTTGCAGCAGTGTGGCGTATCCCACACGAGACTCAATTATATCTATACCATGTACAACGTGTCCAATCAAGAGATTAGATGAGGTGTCATGGCCGCCACGATCTCCAGACACTAAATCATTTGAACTTCTTTTTGTGGACATATTTTAAAAATGAAGTGTTTCACACCGAAGTGCACACTCTCGATGATTTATGCAAACGTGTCGTAGTTACTGCCAGTAACTTACGAGTTAAAAACAGACAATAAGCAGAAACATTTGTATTAGTTTGTAGAAACTGGGTAAGATGGACCCAAAATTTTGTTGTTGTAACATCAGGTATGTCAAACTATTTTATTAATTAATACCACAAACTAATTATATTAATAACTAGCGAACCCGGCGAACTTTGTTCCGCCTGACAGTCAATGAATGAGCAGATTCAGGATTTTAAAATTAATACAAAATTATTAAGTTCAATTTTTTGTTATATTAGTATAATAAAATATATGGGAATTGGTGGGTTGCACTTTTCAGTGAAGCACCCTGTGATATACGACATTTTTCGTTTTATTATCAGGGCAAGAACAAATAAAGAAAATGGTTTTTCGACTAATGAGAACTTCCTCACCTTTAAATTTTCCTTTGAGTATCGTCGCGTAAATCACATTGATCATCAGTTTAGTTATCACCAAACGCGTTCCGTTGCATAGTTTTGGTTGGTTTAGGTTTCGAAGCATGATTACTACCGAGCCAACCTTTAGTCGTAAATTGTGTTGGTGGCTTCATATTCATTTGCTACACAGTCAATACATTAGAATAAATGCAGTGTATCATTGATTCCATTCTGAATTACGAAGTTTAAGTCATCCACATCTTTATTCTTAGCCGCCAAAATTGCTCGTTCACTCAACCATTCGTTATTTTTGTGGTTAGCAATGATATTTGGGAATAATTTATTTATTTATTTATTTATGAGTTCGTCTTTCGATGAGACAAAATGACAGAAATTTGGAGGAAATGAAATCATTCCGCTCGATTCGTCGATAGCGAGCTGTCAGAATGAATGAGAGCTGTCGCTGTCAGAATGAATGAGAGCTGTCAGTTGGGGTTTGATATAACGTAATACTATTATCACTGATGTTTTCCCTCTATCATATTTTAACACTTATTATCCTATTCCCGATGAAGACAAAGCCAAAAACACAAAAATCATAAAAATTAGTACAGCCCAGCGGCAAAATCAATTGAATTTGATATATAAAATAGATGTTATAAAATGTTATTTATTTCTTTCCTTGGGAATTTCTTTCAAGTTTTTGTCCGGTCGCCCATCGCATGCTTTGCTGTGTCAAATTTTACAGTGTCGTGCAGAATCATTTTCAAACTGCCTTTTTTCATTTTTTTACAAAACTGTATTTGTAAAAGTCCCCTGTACATTAAAATATTTTATTTTTAGATAAGTTCTGAATCACCCTATCTATGAATATATTAACATTAACAATTTTTCTAGTACCTACAATAAAGCAAATACTGGAAAATCAGATAGATTATTTAAAAATGAGCTTGATTTCTTTCGTTATTTAACATCGAACAATAAATTGCTTTTGTTAAGTCAATCAATTACTAATGATTTAATTAACCTGAATAAAGTAATATGTGTCATATATCATTCCGTTCAATACTAACATATCCAGTTTTTTAAACAAATATTTAAAGTAATTTCCACAACTAAAAAGTAGGGCACTTCAATAATCTAGTGAAACGAATGTAATTAATGCTCCGATTCTAAAATCTGTAAGAAGACTTAATGACTATATAGCTAATACTATTATTTATATTAGGTAATTAAAATTATAGCAAACAATAATGTATGTTGCAACAGTTCTTTATAAATTGATTAGGTACAAGAGAATAGTTGAATAACTATTGAATTATAGAAACTTTTTGTCCTTCTCACTAGTTTGTTTATTTGACTAGGTACATAGTTTTTGGTATTTTAATTTTTGATAACTAGTATGACTGCAAAAAATAATAGTATTGAAAGTTTTGCATATGTGGAAGATTTTTAAATGATGAAATAAATCGTACACACCTGTTTATCCTTAACTTACTAAATTACTAAAAATTTCATTTAAATATAAATGTATGGTAACTACAAAAGAAAAATATATAAAACAATTAATGTGTTAATTTTAAGTATCAGTGCATATAGGAACGTAAATGTTTCTATAATTAACTATCTCACAGACAAAAAAAATGGTGCCTGTGAAATAAATTTGTTTCATCGAAATAAATTATTTATTTGTTACAGGCTAAACAAATATTTATTTCTTGATACTTAATAATTTTTTGAAAAAACAAAAATACAGTTATTTTGTGTAAAGAAAACATTTGTTTCCACTAAAAACATTATTTCCTTTTCAATGATTCATTTCTGGTGTTAATTTAATTATATTCTATGATAAAACAGTATTTGTATATTTCAATGATTTTTTTTTTCAATTAAACAACAACTTATTGCTCAGAAATTGCAGCAAACATCTGCGGGCTAATAGCCCGACCAGTATAGAATTACACCTTAAAAACCTATAGCAAATAGCCTACATATATCTGTTTCAAACTTATTAGCTCTCATCAGTACACCACAGGCGAGTGCTGAGTTAACTGACGACTAACCGTAGCTGTTCATGTCTCACAAATACAACATACCTGAGTACGCGAAATATAGCACATATCTTTTGCATGAGCGAATTTTTTTTTAAAACGCCGAAACACGTTAACTAATCTTTTTCCCATCTTTCGGTTATATAATAATTCATTTTTCTTCAACCCCCTAACCAGCTATCTATACCTTTTTTCAAATGGAAACTTAAGGCATTAGGAGGTTCGTTGAAAAGCTTATAGAAAACCGAATCCAGCCATACTAAATAAACAAATATTATAACTTACAAAAATAAACTCAATGCCGCAAATGTTGAAAATGTCCTCCATTCACTATTAGGCATTCTCCAAGACGATAGTAAAAGCTGTCCACAGCGTTCCGAATGACTTCAACTGGTAAATTATGCGTCTCCGCCCTAATCTTTAAATTCTCAATATTATCCGGTCTGTCCTGGTAGACTCTTTCTTTCAAATATCCCCAAAGAAAATAATCCACGGGCGTTAAGTCGGGGGATCTTGGCGGCTATTCAACTGTACTCCGTATACCAATCATCGGCGTTTTAAAGAAAATGAACACATTCAAAAGATATAAATTTTTTCCGTACTTCTTGCCATCCCTGTATTTTGTTTATAGGAAATCATTTTTCCTTTCAAATAAATACTTCTATATTAGGAAAATAGTTATTATAATCATTTAAAAACTACAAAAATAATTAAAAGATTTTCTTTTCCTTTCTACAACCCTTCATTAAAAATATGCATTTTTTAATCAAACAAAGCCATTAGGAATTTGATTCAATATATCGGTCAGTGGTCGCGCGGTTTAAGGCGTTAGTACTTGAATCGAGGTGACTAGACGGAGTTGGTTCGAGCCCAGCTGCCGGTAGACCGTATATAAGCTATATTCGTGGAGAGGATTGGCACCCTCTCTGCGGGTATGGTAGGGTGGAATAATGTTAGCTTGGGTCAATGTGAGAGATTGATGCCGGTTGATATTTGACTACCCCCCTATTTAATGAGGTTTTTCAGGTTTTCCTCATTCCTACACTGAATAGTGCACCAATGTATTTCGTTTTTAAGCGCAAATGCGGCCTGCATAATAATAATATGCCTCCCTATCTCCCGCACAAGTCTCCGACTTCTGGGCTAATCCCTGTGATTGGAATGAGGGGTAGAGATATTATTATTATTATTATTATATGCACATACATTGCAATCAAAAAACATTGCGGAGCCCTCCAAAAAAATACATTCAAATAAGCAAGAGATGATGATTTCTTTTATCCAAAAACATCTATTCTCAAATTCTTATATTCACACATTCAAAAACGTTATTATAAAAATTCAATATTTAAATTACAAATTTGACACCCTGTATTTTTTATTATCAACATGTTATTAAATAATAGTGCCTCCAATCGTAATATTTTGAAGTAAAAAATCTATTATGTCCCTATGGGGCCTTACATACGAACCACCCTGTATAAACAATTAATAAGTTGTAAATTTTAAATATCAATGCGCCAAAACACAAGTAAAATTATCTAAGAAATGCAGTAGGAAAATCAAAAATGATATTTGGCGTTCTAATATTCCGACAATTTATTGTGATTAAATGTAACAATTTTTTAAGAAGTAGAACTAACGGTAATGTAATACTTATTCTCTTTACGTATTGTACTATATTTTTGCAATAAAACAATTAAAGATCCAAGTAGACCAGCTTCTTACAAAATAATTTGCAGCATGCATCGTAAGTATTCCATTAAGGTGAGGAGACATATGTTTAAAATATGTTTAATTGAACAACTTTCCATATCTGATTTAATTAAAGTCGTCTTCGGGTAATCGGCATTTGATAATGTACTTTAAGAAACATAATTAGGATTCCTACTTTAGACTGTGCGTTTCTATTAGAAATAAATTCTAATAAAGTCATTTAATCATAGTCTAGGTATTCTCAAAAATGGCGAATTCGCCGGTATAAATTGGTGCCTTGATACCATATTATTATAATAATTAGGTATTTATTAAAATATCTCGCAATGATTTCTCAGAATCTCTAAAAATAAATCCTACGTCTGTTAGCTTGGTAATTAAGTAATTAGCATCAGTAGTATTTAGAACGCATGGTTTTCAAATTATTTGTAAAAAACATAAATACATATAAATACGAAAACGTGTGGGTGTAACAGTGATTTAGCGATAATGTTACAGGGCTGATTTATATTGTCAAAACAAATTAAAAACACGACCAACAATTTTTTTTGGAAAATGATTTCTATTTTTTTTTTAGGAGTGTTCAAAAGTCATTCGAGCAGGAAATAGCAGACCACTTATATCTCACCTGCACTCGATTTATATGTGAACCTACATATGAAGGAACAACCAGTTCAATTGTCGGTCATCTCACCTATGGCATATTAATGAGCGCTGACAAGCCTGAAACCGGTCTATGTCTGGTGGTGTGATTGACAAGTATTCTTGGCTGTTCACACAGATACTGCAGGTGTAATTCAATGCCGGTCTGGGCATTAGTCCACGGAGTAGTTGTTTCCCGCAGTATCATTTATAAGTTTTATGTTGTCTTAGTTAAAATGTTTATAATGCCTTATAAGTCCAGTAATACGTAAATATACATTTGAAGATGTCAGCAATGTAGTTTAGGCTTTGTCGGAGAACGTGAATGTGCCATCTGCAGAGGCGTATATCAATATGTGCTGCGCTTTTCAGTTTTGAATCATTCACATTGTCGGGAAAACGTTTATTAAAATCTGCGATCACTATACAATTATTACTAGATTTGAATGGTAAAATATTGTTACATTAATAATATGTAATACTTATATTAATTTAAGGATATATAGCATACAGTTTTTTTTTAGTAAATTATTATACCATATAATATCAATATTGGTTAGTAGAAGAAGAGAATGCTCTAGTATATGTGAGTGAGTAAATCGAAAACATTCATGTGATACTTGTTTAGAGTACCTACTGTAATGCACCTAATTCGAATCACTGTACATTATTTCTAAACTAAAAGTTTACGAAGACAGTAAAGAGTTTGGATTTATTGGATAATTTTTGTTTTGCTATGGTGTCGATCACAGTATGTTAAAGAATTTTCAGATGTATTGTTCGAACACCTATATCCAAACTTGTTATATACATATTTACTTTCCTTATACAGGGTGGCTCATAATTAGCTGCCAACCCTGCACAGGCCGATTCTATGATCAAAACTAAGTAAAAAGTTCATATGAACATGGGTCAAAATTCTCAAAATTTTGCACGTCTCCATAATTTATCACTCAAAATCAAACCTCGCCGATCTTCTTCCGTCCCCATAATTTACCGTTCTGAACAACGTTTTCAAGTAATATTTTGCTATATTTTCAGCAGAAAAGGCACTTTACCTAAAACCAAAACAGTTTTTACTCGAGGCACTGAGCATTTTAAATAGGATTATTTAGCAAATGGTTACTCCTACCGACTTCAGCAAAGTATACCTTCTTCAAATAAAACAGGTAGGAGAATCAATTGTTTTGATAGTCAGATGGATAGATACACTAAGCTGCATAAAAGTTACACACGCAAAATACTAAGGGTATACTTTGCTGAAAAACTAATAATTGTAAAAAAGAAACTCTTTGTATAGAAATTATAATTAAAAATTTTTCATCAAATTTAATTATTGTTTATGTTTTTCTTCATGTTCCCGATATTACCTGTACAAAGTCACAATTCGTCTAATGTTTCAACTATAATACATTTATGAATTTATATAATCTTGTATACCTACCTATCTAACAATAATGGTGTAACTGTTTATATTTAAACTGTGGTATTGGTAACCTTTGAAAGCTTACTATGGTTATTAAAAAATGTACGTCAACATTAATAGTTAATACTGCCTCTATTGTTTGGTGTCCGATTTATAACATCCATATAGATATTTAAAGACACTACATTTTATCAACTTTGGTGTTTATCCAGTTTGTGGCATTCCGGAAGATATTTTGTTATCAACTTTTGACTTAATTAGCTTGCAGCGAAGGCGCATTATGTACTCTCTAATGTTTCTACACAAAATTGTTAATAATTTTCTAAATGCCCCTTCTCTGGTATCTAAAATTTTTTATCGAGTTCCTAGATTAAATATCAGATCTAGTTCTGTTTTGCAGTTGCCAACTGATCGTACTAATATTCTTACGGCATCCCCTCTTCATCAAATGATTCCTAACTACTAATTATATGAAGACTGGCTTGATATATTATTTCACTCAATTAATTTTATTAAATCTCTATTTGTTTAGCTGTTTTTTTTGTAAGACATCTTTGTGATTTTATTGCTTGTTTTTTTATTGTTTGTTATATTTTTGCTAATTACTGTTTGTTTGTTATTTGATATTTTGTTCATATTCGAGTTATTTCTGTCATTGTTTATTTTGTATTTTGAAATGTTTTTTTTCCTTGTCCTGTAACTGGGATTCGTCCGTTGGGAACTGTATTTAAATAAATAAATAAATAAATAAATATTAAACATTCAGTAACATATACAGGCTGATTCAGAACTAATCTAAAAGATGTATGTATTCTCCTACAAATACAATTGTGTAAAAATAAAATCATAAAGAGCAATTCAAAAATGGTCTAAAAATACTTCCGCACGGCACTGGCAACTGGGCAACTGTAAAACCTGATAAGGTGTATAATCGGCGACCGGACAAAAATTGAAGAAATTCCCAAGGGAAGAAATAAATTACATATTACACCTATTTTTAAACATCAAATTCTACTGCTTTTGCAGCTATTGATATTAATTATTGTTTGCACTACACTTGTACTCACTGCACACCATTGTAAAAGTAACTGCATTTGAAACATGCTTACCAAATCATTCTGCTAAAGCGTTGTCACAGCCATAAATTAAAACGACATCCATCAACTGCGAGTTGCTATAGACGTAAGCCAATTTTAATATTTGAAAAAAGTTAATACAATAAGTAGTCGGATAATTGAAATCGCCTGGCTAGAGACTAAAGTAGCCCAGAAATGTAAAGGTTGAAACTATTGGAACTTCAAAAATTTTTGTCGGAAACTATTTTAAAAATATTTGTTTTAAGATATTGACTCCATTTTTCAAGACGCATCTAATTCCAATTTTAGATAAATCCTGAATCACCCTGTATATGGAAATAAAAATAGCTGTTTATCTTAAATGATGAGAGTTATTTGTTCGTCAACAGCAGATTGTACAAATAAAAGTCAGTAAGAAGTTTTGCTTTAATTTCGCAACAATTATGGAAAGGTAAAATTTATTAGTCGGACTTTTCATTCATATAAATGTTTTGTATCAAACTTAAATTATTTAAATTTTCACTTATACGCCTTCTTGTTAAAAATTGCGCCTAATTTTGTTAGGTATGATTTTTAGAAGTGACAACATATGGAGGAATAAATATGAAACTCATTTTGTTTTTTTTTTATTACGTTTTTCTTCTATTTTTTGGTTATATATGCTGTCACAAAAATACTACAGCTTAGAAATCGCCCGGTATAAGTTGACTGAAATATCTCTTATACTTATAGGTACTACTATTTATTCTTTTACAGCATTAGCTAGAAAGTTTAATGATAATATTTAATCCCAAGACAATAGAATCCGGCAACAACAAACTAATCAACAATGAAAAATATATGGGTTTGTCACTAAAGTGTATCACGACACATGACATCATAATATGTAACAGGGCATACTTCACGGGCCTTCTTTGCATACCTACAAAGCCATTCTTACGCCTACGTATACAGTCACGCTCTCTATTTACAAATAATGGCGCAAAGTAAAAAAAATGTCGCTAAATGTGTTAACAACGCCTTGTCCCAAGGTAGCGGCTAACCTTGAGCGGATTCAATCCTTATTAAATAATTTAGATTAATTTGCTGATACGAATTCGACATGGAATGACTAATATGTTAATAGCATCGATCACTTTGTGTCAAATTTGTTAACTCTGCAATGCAGACTCGATAATGGTTTTCATTCAACGTTTTGGTAACTGTAGGCGGAATAGAATTTCTTTGGTATAGCATTCTTCTTGTGTCGTCCTGAAGTGCGTGCTCCTTCGACTATGAATAGGGGTATTCTCTTTTAGCCATAGTTTCCTTATATTTTGCTAATACACTACAAAAGAAAGTTTTTGGTGTAAATGAAACTGTTCAGTGTATAATTCAAGATGTTTTAAATTTCTGTAATGCTACTCCATTAGTAAGTGAATTGACCGATGATAAAAATATCGACTACTCGCTCTGGAAAACCATTAAGAGGAAAAAGACCGATAGTCCAAAACCCTCAATCAGGAATGTAGGCGGCAGATGGGTAGAAACAACATGCACAAAGCAAAAATGTTATCAGAATATTTGGAGAAAACACCTTTCTACCAAACGAAGGAAAAGAAATAGCGAACTGGGAAATCTCTGACAAAATATCAACCTCACCAAAGGAAATTACTAAGGAAATGAAAATAAATATTGATTGTAAAAAAAGCTCCTGGCTTTGACTTAATTAGTGGAGAGATATTAAACAACCTCCAAATAAAATAAGAATCAAACAAGCACATATTATTAATGTCGCATTTAGATTAAGGTGTGTTCTTGAAATGTAGAAGGTAGCAGAAGTCATAAGAATCTTTTAGACCAATTTATTTTCTGCATATAGAATTAAAACTAAAAAAAACACTCCTGAAGAGGCTAAAATCCAGCATTGAAGAATGTAATCATCCATTTGGTTTCAGAGAAAAACACTCAACCGTAGATTAGGTGCACAGCATTACTAATATAATCGAAAAATTTCTAAAAAAGTAGGCCCAGCCATCTTCCTGGATGTTGCGCAAACTTTCCATAAAGTATGGCTTGAAATATAAACTGTATATGGTAATCCCACATTACCCAGAGCTTTTGAATTCATATATCTCAGAGATTCTTCATAGTCAAACAAAAAAAACCATACTCTAAATTGAGAGAACTCTAAGCCGGAATCCCACAAGGAAGTGTTCTAGGGCCCATTTTATATCTGATATACATAAGTGACTTACCACAATCAGAACAATATACCATAGCTACCTTTGCAGAAGACACTGCTATTCTAACGACTGGTAAGAACAATGTGGCAGTCAGGTCTGGGATTGTACCAGCAAAAGTAAGATCCTAATAATCTAGAGACTAAACAATAAAGTGCTAAGAAGCATTATCAATGCTCTCTGGTACGATACTGTGGATCAAACAATTACTAGTCATCCAGCTCCTCCACATGACAAGAAGATCCAAGAGAGTAAACCTTTCGAGTTAGTCCTCTGATTGAAAAACAGAGCATTGTGTGGGTGCGATGCACGTTAATTTTAATGTGTTAAGTTGTTAGAATCTAAGGGACACTAGTGAGTAAGGCTTAAGGATTTAAGTCTTCAAGGTAGTAATTTAGGTTAGAATAAAATTACTCATTCATCGAATTACATATCAGGTAAATGATAATAAAAAAAATGTGTAATGCACTTTAGTTTTTTTATGCGTTTCACACAAAATATATTAAATTTAATACTTATATAGTTTGTCTGTGTAATATATAAAAGTAATATGTTAAGAGTACTCAATTTTGTGTTAACTTCACACACCTCTGTATCTTACTCCTTACTGGATGTACACAACTGTGTAGCTGCAGTATGCTAGCACAGCACGCCATTTTGGTCGTGTTTTTCGTTGTGTTAAATTAATTCCCGTTTGCGGCGTTCAAATGAAGAATATTTAAATTTATGGTGATGTTTGATCAAAGAAAATGGTATGTAAACAACTATAACAAATATATTATTCATAGTTGGGATAAAGCAAAAATGAATAAGGAATAAGCAGAAATATTAGGGGTTTACGGAAATAACACTGTTACATACAGCGAAATCCGTTAAAATATACAAAATGCTGTGCGGACCTTGATTTAACATAAGAGTGTATTTTTTTATGTGTTGACCCAGTCCAAGAAACATTATTTGTAACTTGTTTATTCATTTAATTAAGCTTAATAACGTCCACTTATAAAAAAAAATACTACATTGTTCCAGTTGTGCATTTAATTAATTTGAAATTTGTTGACTGAAATAAATTTCACAACCCGAACATTAATAATTTTCATACACCACACGACCTCTAAAAATATAACTAATGGTGGTATCAAAAATATTATCTAAAGTGGTAACAATTGCTTGGCTTAACCGGATTTTGCTACTGATTTGGAATCGCAATGGAATTTTCGAAATAACATAGTTAACTTAAACTATCATTTTTATCATTTTAAACCTCGCTTTCGATTTAGGGTATCAACCAATATATTTTTTTAAATATAATTATATCTATTTTTACTGTTTAAGAAAGGTATTTTAAGCTAATATGTATCAAATCTCCTACAATTCCTATCAATGAAGTCATATGTATGTTCTCTGATACCAAACATCTAGGTATGCTAATGAACATCCACAGACAAAACTCTATTCAATAATTATCTAAAAAATTTAATATATTTACTAACCTCTGGAGTGGGAACTCGAAATTCAACCACAATAATTGAGATCTCACTTATTTCTACGTTTTATTAGGATCGTCTCCTTTAACTTGAGTCAAATATCTAACTATAAAGATGATTATACCAATAAATTAAAATTATTTGAAATTGAATGTCAAAATGAAATATCGACAACGTCAAACTGATTAACTGTCAATGAATATCATAACAACCTACTAAAATAAATAAAAATTAATAAAAATTTTACCTTTTATGTATAGTTTTTTTCTCATATATTTTCAGGTATTAACAATATTGTGTGAAACTAACTACTCAGTGGACAAAAGCCCCAACCTGCGTTGAATTACACCCACAATATCTACCCATATATTCCTTATTATTAGCTTTTGTAACATTTTTTACTGTTTAAGAAAGGTATTTTAAGCTAATATGTATCAAATCTCCTACAATTCCTATCAATGAAGTCATATGTATGTTCTCTGATACCAAACATCTAGGTATGCTGTGGATGTTCATTAGCATACCTAGATGTTTGGTATCAGAGAACATACATATGACTTCATTGATAGGAATTGTAGGAGATTTGATACATATTAACTTAAAATACCTTTCTTAAACAGTAAAAAATGTTACAAAAGCTAATAATAAGGAATATATGGGTAGATATTGTGGGTGTAATTCAACGCAGGTTGGGGCTTTTGTCCACTGAGTAGTTAGTTTCACACAATATTGTTAATACCTGAAAATATATGAGAAAAATAATTATATCTAATTACCAAAAGGAAATCTGGTTCAAGCATTAATCTTTTTTAGATACAAGTAAGTATTTAGTTATACAAACATTCTAATTACACAGGCACACAAAACGAAGTTCTGCGCCCGAGCTCCGATCCTTGGTTGCTCATGTATTTTTGGCTCCCGAAACCGATCCTGGGGTCGGTATAGCCCAGACGTTCCATATTTGCTCGCTAGGGTAAAAAAAATGACCAAAATTTAGCCATTCCCTGTAAATAAGCGCAAAGCTTTAACTCCGTGCCATTGAAGGGTCCAAACATGAATCAGTTGTTGGATAGGACCTCGCACATCCCAGTTGTCACTTGAGGGCCACAAATTCGCAGAAAATTGGTCTTAAACAATTTCAAATTGTCAGAAAAAATTATAATATGGCTTCAGCGTATTCAGCATCGATGATTTAAGAGGATTGTCTTTATGTACCATTGCACAGTGAAGAAAGACAAAAGAAATTAAGAAAAATAAAAAAAATAAAAAAAACAAAAAGTAAAAAAAATAAATAAAAAAGAAAGAAAGAAAGGAGCTTCAATACTTTCTACGTCAACGTCGTTAGCTTTGAGTCACGTCAAATGAAAGTAATTTTTATGGAACTGCAACGCTGCTAACGACGTTGACATAGGAAGTAGGTATTGTAGCTTCTTTCTTTCTTTTTTAATTGTTTTCTTTATTTATTTTTATTTTTTTATGTCTATTCACTGTGCAATGCTACATGAAGAAAATCCTCTTAAATCAATTCGATCCTGAATACGGTGAAATCATATTATCATTTTTTCTGACAATTTGAAATTTATTAGGACCAATTCTCTGCCAATTCGTGGCCCTCAAGTGACAATTGGGATGTGTGAGGTCCTATCCAACAACTGATTCATGTTTGAACCCTTCAATGGCACGTAGCTAAAGATTTGCGCTTATTCCCAGGGAATGGCTAAATTTGATCATTTTTTTGACCGTAGCGGGCAAATACGAAACGTCTGAGCTATACCGACCCAGGGATCGGATTTGGGAGCCAAAAATACATGGGAAACCATAGGTCGGAGCTCGGACACAGAACTTTTTTTTGTGTGCCTGTGTTATTTTTATTTTCAGCATCTAATAAAGTAATTACTGGTAACTGAATTTGATGATGATTTTACCTTTAATTTTTCCAAAACTGTTTATTATTTTAGTTCAAAGAATATGTGGTTACTAATTTGTAATACCCTGTATATATACGCAGGTGTTACCAAATTTTATGGAAGATAATCTACTTATGAAAACAAATGTGTACAATAGTAGTTGTAGGTAATACTCCAGATAAATCAGCTTATAGCTAATAGATAATAGCTTATGCAGAGTCCCTATTGAAAATGACGATAGTGATAGAGTACCAACGGTGTCTGAGAAGAGATGCCAACCGTAGTAACCGAGGTACCAACTACATGAACCGAAACAAATATATTTGCCTGGTGTTCTAGTAGCGGGTTTACTTACACAGAACTTAGCCTGAGAACAGCAATGTAGGTTAAAAATTTCTTAGTTGTAGTTAAGCAAGTGCACAGTTACCAATTACTTGCATTACGATAATTAGATTATTATTGTTATTCAAGACAAAAATCCGAAGTATTTTCATTTATAAAATAGTAAACACGCAACCGATATCATTGCATAATATCTGAGAATAGTGACCAAGGGGCGAATGCTCAATTGTATACGCAGTATCTACGTTGTGTTAATTAATTGATCCTTGCGTAATATGCAGTAAACAACCTGCATACCTATCCAGCAGCTTAATTAGCTATGTAAACGGTAAAATTATTTCCTATTCATATTAACACGTAACAGTTCCATTTTTTGTTAAAACGTGAGTCAAAATCACGTGTACGTTTATAAACATTTATTCCTTGCATACAATATTGAAGTTGTATGTATATATTATTATTTTTATGCATATTATAAATATTTATTTATATATCTTACCGCAGGCATTGAATAATAAATATACAGCCTTATACAAATTCTCTTATTTGTACCACGTGTGTGAAATATGTGTCGCTATTGGCTAGGTAAACTACACCACCCCGCATGGGCGTGTCTATGATTTTATCTTGGAGGGGGTAAAGTTGTAAAGACTTATAATATCAACAGACTAAAGAACTAAACATAAATAAAGACTTTTGTCAAATAAAAGAAGTTAATATCCAATATCAATAATAAAATATAAATTAAAAATTTATACATTGCAGCAGTATTATAAAAATAAAAGATAATGGAAATTAAATTAATTTTTCTATTTTTTTTACTTGCATATCAATAATTGAAATGTCTAACTTAATATGTCTATGTATATGTAAAAGAGCAAGGATTTTTTATGAACAGAATAGGGAAAGAGAAAGTTTTTGCTGGGGACGAAAGCATATTTAAAAATATTGTATATTTCTAGATCAGAGGTATTTTCAGCATTCATATATGCAGCAACATCGAGCAAAATTACAGAATTTAGATTTGAAAGTCACATTAGTAATTACCCCCATTACCCCCCCCATGGATACGCCCCTGCCACCCCGCAGGTCCATAAACTGGATTTCTAATTTTAGCGCCACCGTGAACGGGCGCTGTACGTGGTATTCATAAATTACTGAACTATTAGTAATATTTGGGAACAGCTGAGATAAAATCGATAAAGTTGCATGTTATTATAATTTTTGTTGCACAGAAAGATTTTTACGGCAAAGAAAATGTATCAGTTTTTTGTTTGGATAAAAATATATAGGTATATTTTATTTAAAATAATACATTTATAATATCACCACTACATAAAATAAATAAACATTTGTAAGTACAAATTATGCATTGTAATAATCAAGGTAATAAATAAATATAAAGTTATTTATGTACGAACGGTATTTTTTGAAGGATCTCGGGTTTTATACGAAGATAATATCGTTTTCTTCTTACACGCCATGTCAACACAATGTGCTGCGACCATAAATTGAATTAGGTATTTGATTTGACAAAAAAATTTTAATTTTAATTTAATTTTTTACGTATAATTCAGAGGCGTTAATTTTTGTTTGTGGGGATCAACGGTTCTTATGTATGACGCAAACATATATTTTGTAATTTAACGTTTGTCACAAGATACTATGCCATTTGCCGTTATATTTATCAACAATTCTATAAAAAAATGCAATACAAATTTTCACAATGTCAACATTATTTACATATCAAAACTTTATCGCCACACTGTATATGATTAATGTGATCAAAATAAAATAGTGAGCTTCGGATTTTAATTACCATGCCATCACAGTAAATTATATCATATGAGTTCGTTTTTGGGAGCGTATACAAAAAAGAAAAAACAATTTTGGCAGTAACTGAAAAACCCCCCAGTGACAGGCTAACTTTAAAAATAAATACTGTCAAAACAATCCGTTGTTTTTATTTGTAAAATGATATCTAAAGCACGGCAAATTATTTATTTATTTCGTGAAGGCACTTTCATATTTTATAAAAGTACCATCGCCGTGACATTTTCTTTTATATTTTGCAAAGTTTTAGTTTATAACGTAAAGATTGAATAAAAGTTCGAAACGCAGGATAAATTTATCGTAAATCTAATAATAATTAGGTATATATTGTTTTCACTATTTAGAAATGAAACTTTCGTTTGAAACCGGAACTGCCAAGCCGCTAGACGAAGTAGTCGTGTCTCCAGTGTTCCTGACAAGTAAGTTAACCGTCTGAAAATTATACTGTCAGTAAGTGGAGGAACCGTAATATTTATAAGTCCACAAATGTGAACACCGCCGATTATTCTAAGTTCAAAAGCGGCATTTGAGTAAAATAGTAAAGTTCGAAAACCGATCAGTGCCCAACCGCCACTTCCGAACAAGCATTAGGTCTTCCCAATCCCAACATACAGTGGAAGATTCAGTTTCTGAACAGCTAGCACCAAGACCAATCTTGTTCCTTACCAGTCATCCGAAGCGAGGTAGTACCAACCTTCTGCGCAAGTCTTTCACCACTCCAGTACTACGAAGAGCTAGCGAGGTAAGCACTACAGAGTCAGTACTGTCAGTTGTCAGTAGTCACTAGTCAGTACCAGCAGTGAGTAAAAGTATAAATTAACCGCTTGTACTGTATTGCTTGCTTCTAACCGTTCAGCTGACATTGTAGTTGCTTATTCTGCTTCCGACCGTATTAGTTTTGTAAACTAGGTGGATTGTAATATATATGTATTACTTTATTGTGACTTTTATTCTTGAATAAGTCTAACTCCTCCTCGTGACCCTCTGGACATACCTTGTCTTCACTGTGATGGTGTCTTTGCACTGTAAACAGAAACTGGCGCCCGAGGTTACCGCCACCAGCTCAGGCGTCATAGTGACACTGCGTCGCACCGCAGACGCGACGTAGGCACGTCACAAAAGTATATTATCTACACAATAATAAAAAAAATAGCTTGATAATGGCTATAAGTACACAACGCTTTTAGTTGAATCGATACTGAAGCGAAGTGGTATTACGTGTGTCGAGAATCTCGGCCCTAAAAACAACGCAGCGCCTCATATACGTCGGCATCAGCAGCGGATACGCGTAGTTCCTCTTTGCGAGTTAATATCACGTAGTAATAAAAAAATCTAAATCAAATAGAATTGAAAAATTACTTGCATCTTCTTATTGGTGAGTCTTGAGTATTTAAAAATTTTAACTGTCGTTTCTATATTAATTTATGAATCGTGTGTTTATATCTTTGATAAGACTAATTTCTTTACAAATTTTAATAAACATGAAAGAAATGCAAGACTCAATAGTGTCGCTGAGGTACTATACAATACATAAGTATTAAACTAAAGCATTCAGAAATTGAAAAAAGTCACAAAGTGAAGTGGTTATCATAATTTGCCTGTGATAGTGACGTGATGATAATGTCTGATCTTGTTTTATTTTGTTATTTACTATACAGGGTTCTCTATGACTAAGTACAAAAATTTGAACTACGTGTTCAGGAGGGCCTAAAAGACAATAAAAAAGTTATTCCAGAATTTTAGCTCTATATTTAACACTGATTTTTCCTACGAGAAGTCGGTGCCTATGATAAGTATCGACTGAGATGGCTTATGGCTTAGACCCATAGTTGACTTTACATCTGTTAACAATTTACTACTACCATCCGGTCGTTTGCAGTATTTCTAAATGCAGAAACGACAAAAATTTACTTTTTTATTAGTAATAATACCTAATGGGTAGATAACAGATCATCCAGTTAGCTCCAGTATTTTGCATTCGTTTTTCATTATTTGGTTACAAACTGGTAAAAGTACATTTTTGCTCACTACCGATAAACACACTTCCCGTAGGTACAGTTAGATAAAATGCCTATGTATTATAACAAAATCGAAGAAAGGAATGAGTAGGTCCTAATAGATAACAGAAAACTTTTACCACCCGCGGCAGTCTTGTCCCATAACCTAGAAAAACAAACCGGAGAACTATATTGTGGGAAAATATCTGTACCTGACACATATTCCTTTATTTATTAACTGTAAAACGTTTAAAATTAAAATAGGGCACTAAGAACTGAAGAAGACCACAAAACTACAACGTAAACACAGGAATTAAATTATAACATGACAGCGACACCGACTGGACTGGACGACTGCCGACTATTGCATGACGGTTGCTTGCTGGTTGCCTACTCTGATTCTCGCATTGGCGGCGTTAAATAAGGATTTAATATAATATAGAAAACATTTTTTTTGCTTTATAAATAAGTTTGGAAATTTTTTGAAAGGAAATTCCGTTAATTCTTATTTTTTTCTATCCCCTCTTAAAATATTTGTACTTAGTCATAGCTGTATTTACACTACATGTTTTTCCCTTTAGAAGTAAATATTCATTTATTCAACATTTGGCTGAAAATAAAAAATGTATCTATCAAATATAGTAAAGGTTTATCAATATTCCCATGCAAATTTTGTATTTATAATTACCAACCTATAATTAAAAACCCATTAGCCATAACCTACAGCAACATAATATCGCTGCTCATCAGAAGAGAATGAGCGTGATGAATTGCAAGGAAGTAATGTTAAAAAAATTAGTAATGCCTGCAGATATAGTGGTTTGAATGTTGAAACACATACAGGGTGATTCATATTTTTAAAAAGTTAGATGTACAGGGAACTCTTATAAATACAATTAAAAAAAAACAAAATAAACAGTTTGAAAATGATTTAAAAATACACTTCTGCACGTCACTGGAAACCTGTCCAGTGTAAAACCTGACCTTGCGCAAGGAAAAGCATGCAGTTGGCGATCGGCACGGCGGTAAAGTGTAATAAAAAATTAATGGACAAGAAATTCAACTGCTTTTGCTGCTATTATTATTAATCAATAAAATTAATTTGCGGTTAACATACCTAATGTTACAACAACTGTTCAAAATTTTCTCCGCCGACTTATAAACATATTTGAGTCCGTCTTATGCAGTTTCTACGAACTAACACGTAAGGAGTAATTGGTTTTAATGCTTGGACACGTTGTACATGGTACGGATATAATTGAGCCTCGTGAATAATATGCCACACTGTTGATTGGGACATTTTTGATATTTGTTGAACGATTTGTCTAGTATTTATTCGAGGATTCTCTTCAACAATCTCTAAAATGTGTTTCTCAGCTGTTGCACTATACCGCGGACGCCCTGGACCTCCATCTCTTTCACAATTTGGTTGTAAATTTCTTGTGTCACGTCTGCATTGCACTACCGCTGTAAAAGTAGCTGCATTTGGCACATCTCTACCGGGATATCATTCTGCTTAAAGGCGAGAAGCTCGGAGTTTCTATACACGTAAGCCATTTTGGCACTTGGAAAACTAGGGTAAACATTATTGAGAAAATATTAATATTAAAATCAGATTTCAGTATTCAGAATCGTCTGCATTACGATGACGCTAGCTCAGCGATGTAAAGGTTAAAAATACTTCTTTTCTCGAAAATTGTAAGGATTTTACAATTTTTTTACTGACTCTATCTTTTATGACACATCTATTCGCAATTTTTTTTGTTGATAAGTTGTGAATTTCACTGTTTTTTAATAGGACATTCTAATTTTTATATATTTCTTTTGAGATCCAAGGGTTTATAATAAGAGAAGTAATAAGAAACTGTTTAATAAGATAAGTGTACATAGAGATTATGATTTTTAGAGAAATTACTGATAACACATATAGTTAAAAACCGAGAATTAACACAGCTTTCTAGACAACAAAATTTTAAGATAAATGTACTTGAAAATGGTTAAATGGAAATGAAGAAAATGCCTTCCTGTTCCTTTTTCCATTGTCTCTGTTAAAGTAATTATTGAAATATAGTGAAAAGGTAGCTGATATATTTTTCGTGACAGATAATAATAACCTGTACTTAGGCTATTGATGATCAGAGAAAAATATTTCGATAAAGTTGATGTTGCCAGGTAAAACTATTTTTTTATACTATTTTATAATGATTTTGCTAATTTCTAAATAACTGACATACATAGTTCACTTAAGTTTCAAAACTGGTCTACTCATATAACTTAATTATTATGTTCCTACATTTTGGATCAGTATGCAGGTTAAGAATGCAATTTTACAGAGCATGTGAGGCAAGATTGTGCTACTAAATCCAATACTGCATTACAAGATACTATTTCAAGTCCCTTTCTAATACAAAAAATTCTTTAATCTACAATAGTGCCGACTACTGACCTATCAGGAATTGAAAATTCACATGTTTCACACATATATGGTAATGCAAAAAAAATAATATACGCATTCTGGAAACTATTCAAAAATATCGCACGAAAAAAGTCTCCGAATTCGTGTGATTAAACCGACACTGGCGCAAAAGAGATTTGCAGCGTTTTTGCTTTTAAATAAACGTAAGGGTAGATAAACCTAATCAATGAGACGTGTCTTTAAAATGAATAAAATATTGTTACATTAATTTTGAAGAAGAATTGCGGTACTTGATCACTATTAGAAAAATAAAATTTATAAAAAAAATTAGCACATACATTATTACACAAACTGTTAGAAATTTTGTCTCTCGATTTGTACACACATTTGGGCACGCTCAAAGACAATTTGCAATCGCAAATTATTCGCAGCAACTGTGACACGCTCGAGCAATTCATTTACAGTTTCCACTTCGATACGGTAGACTTCATGTTTTAAATGGCCCCATGAAAAGAAGTCAATAAGGTTTAAATCGAGAGAATAGCTTGATGTATCTACATGTTTAAGAAGAAATTCGAGATATTGTAAACCATCCATACGATTGGGCAATATGCACGGTCCAATTAGGTGTTCATCAACAATTCCTACCCAAACATTCACTGAGAAACGGTGTTGGAAATAGTCCCGTAGTTAATTGCATGCAGATTTACGAATAACTAAACGTGTGAATGTTGCTATTGCATTTAGAGTAAGACAAGCTTCATTTGTAACTAGTACATCAGCAGTAATTGGGGGTGTTCAGCATTTTTCTGCAACAACCACTCACAAAATCTAACTCGTAACTGCTGGTAACAGTGCTTGAACACGCTGGATATGATATGGATATAACTGGGTTTCGTGTAGTAAGCTCTACACCATTGATTGGGATACTCCAGGCACCTCTCTAGCAATCTGCTTTGTACAATGGTCGTCAGCTTAAAGTCACCACTTCCATGTTTTGTCCCTTTCTAGCACCGTGTATAATAAATGGCACTAGAAAAGAATGGACCATGGAACTGGTGACTTTAAGCTGACGACCATTGTACGTATTCGCGGACCACATTCAACATTTGTTCTTCAGCTGCTAAAATACGTTGTGGTCGCCCGGGGCTACCATTTCGTCCACGATTTGCACGTAAATTACCAGTATCACGTCCACGTTGCACACTGTCGTGCAGATTCATGATTGGGGTGTGTCGATCGGGAAATCGATACGCATACAAATGCATTTTGTCTAACTTGACCATAATTAAGAGTTATGTCCATTAACTCAACAAAGCTGTACAGATGAGTCATTTCGAAAATTTTAAAGATTGACATTCCCACGATAAATAAAAGAACACTACTGACCTCGTTAGCTAACCACCTAGAGAGCATTTCCCCACTCCAACCCTATCCACAAGGTAGGCCTGTTGACACGCGCTCTAGGCGCATAAACTTGTTTACTTTTTTGTATATTAGATACCGTTGAAGTACAGTTGCCCAGCTACGTACTCCTTTATAATGTTAGAACTTTATCATATTTTACGCGAAGTCTATTAGACTTTTATTACAATTCATTTGGTTTTTCAGATAAGTTCTGAATCACCCTGTATACACAATTTTAAACAAGAAATATACGAACATTTCTATTACAAATCAATTTTTAAATATATATAACAGAATTTTGTGCCGAAATGTTCATGGTTCAAAAATAATTATTTTAAAGAAGTTGTACAATATATGAAACTACGTTTAGAACACAATTTTTTTATTTATCTTATCTTTTCTTATGATCATTAAAACTAAATAATTTGTATATTTCTAAAAAGATATTATAATACCTTCAAAAACATATGTATTTGCTTCATACAACAATTGTGCAATGTAATTAGTACAAATTAAATATTAACACTATGTTTTGCAATATATTATCTGTAGAAGGCTGCTCAAATTAATAATTTTGTTATCTGGCAAAGCAGTCAAATAAGAATTAGTAAAACGGATATTCCAATTTTTAGTTAACGTTTATTCATTAATATATTATAATGGTAAGAAAGATTGTAAGACTAAAATGTGAAGGTAAAACTTATAGTTTAGAGTAATTAGTAGAACACTGGCTATACAGGGTGTCCGGAAACTAAACCGAGAAACAAAGACAGGGATTATAGGTATGATTTCCTATCGATTTAACATAACCCATCTTGTTTTATATATTTTTAGGTATTAACAATATTGTATGAAACTAACTACTCTGTGGACTAAAGCCCCAACCAGCGTTGAATTACACCCACAATATCTACCCATATATTCTTTATTATTAGGTTTTGTTACATTTTTTACTGTATTAGAAAGTTATTTTAAGCTAATATATATCAAATATCCTACAATTCCTATCAATGAAGTCATATGTATGCTCTCTGATACCAAACATCTAGGTATGCTAATAAACAATTCCACAGACAAAGCTCTATTCAATTATTATCTATAAAAATTAATCTAGCTAAATTTTCTAACCTGGTTTAATGTTTTCATTATATATGTCTATAAATATCTAAGTTCTATTGTGGTTGAATTTTCGAGTTCCCACATTTCAAAAGTGAACTGTTGTTGTGTGAGCATAGGGGTGGTTTTTAAGGGGTGAAAACTTTATGAGCGCGAAATGATTTTTTTCCGTTTGAAATTATCATAATTTTTTTGACGTTTTGACACAAGGTTTTTGGTTGAACATACGCAACCAATCAAAAAATATTTTATTGACTAGGAAGGAATTTATTTTGGAATATAAATGTACATTTAAGGCTTTTGAAGTTGTTGAAAAAGATTTTTTTATATATTTTTGGCTTAGGAGGTAGTTTTTGAAGTGTTACAATTAACCAAAATTATTTTATATAAGCAGAGAATTAAATTGTATGTGCACTACAAAAACGTTTGAACACGTTAAACGATTTTTTAAAATTATTATTATCAAAAGGGGTCGTTTTTAAGAATTTTCAAGGGTTGAGAATTTGCACAATATTCATTATTATAATTGAAAATATTAAAATTGCATAATTCAACATAATTAAAATCCATAAAATGCTTTAATATTTTTTTTTTCATTTTTTTCTATAAGGGGTAGTTTTCACCCCTAGCTCACTTAGCGCGTATATAACTTTTGAAGAGAGGGGTAAGATAAACCTAATTCCAAATTTGTTGCAAAATCGATTCAGTTATAAACAATTTAGAGGTATTGACCTGTCTTCCTCCACGGTCACTGGACTATTAATACCTTATATTACATCAATGAGATTAGCTACTATAAATTTAATTAACGAATTCTACTATCTTTTAATAACCTTTTATTAAGTTTAAAAATGTATAAAATATAAGTAAGACCATTCATGCATCCGGCAATTGTATTTTATAATTAAGCGACTGAACTAAATATTCTCATTGAGTCACTGAGAACAGCATGTAGCATATTTCGTTTAAATTTAATTGTCTCATATTTCATGTATACTAGCTTATACGCTCGTATCTCTTGTAATTAGGTAAGCTGCCTATTTGAGATCAGTCAATAAATAAATAAGTTCTTATTATATCTAAAACTAACCTCGCATCGTTATTTATTGGCCAGTTAAACAATAAGTAGAAGGGAAGCCCTTTCTACGGAAATGTTCTGATCTATTTATATGTCATACCATTCACTGTAGCAGGTGCACATGATAAAGATGAAGGGGCCACACTTTCAGTTTTCCTACATCATAAAAGTAGATAACCTAAATTGTGCAGTTTTGATTTAAATGTATAGAGCATAAAGCATAACAGCAACGTTGCGACAAATTTTTTATTTCCAATGTCCCGGAAGCTTGCTTGATTTTACAATATACGTGCTCAGTTAGCGATTGTTAATATTTCTCTTCCTAACTAGCAAAATGGAACTTTAAATGAAGCGATTTTTTTATAACTATAGAATTGCGTTGTTTAACGAACAGTTTGATTTTATAGAGCAAATAATTGTGATAATTTGTTCCTGAAGAAAGTGTGTAAAATTGTTTTATAATAGTATTTACAACGTATTTTATAGAACAAATAATGATAAGTTCTTTAACACTTTTATAAAAGCATTATAATACGTTATAACACATTTAGAAAAATTATAGATAAAGATTGTAAACATATTGTGAAAGAGTTGTATACTTAGGAAAATGACTTTTAATTATAATCTTATACAATACTTGTATAAATGTGTTTTATTAAGGATATATAAGGAAATTCATAAAATTACTTTTTAGCCTCGAAATGCGCTTATTTACTAAATAGTTTTATAGTTGTATTTAATCTATAAAAATATTCCCTGTTTTATAAATATGTTATAAAACAAAATTGTGGCTTCAGAAAACAAATTTATTGTGTATTGCGCGTAATAAAATTCTAATTATAACCTTAACTTTTGTAACTCCTAAAGTATAGTGTATTGCGAAGCACTAATCAAGAAAAAATACAAACAAACTCTTGAAAGTAACGTTTCCAGTCAAGCGTGCCGACGTTCAACTTTACTTATAGGTTTTATTTTTTCTACCAGCTCTAAAGAAGTGTCACTTCAAAAATTAATATATAAAATGGATAAATAATGATGGTATAGTGTTCATGTTCAAAAACTCTCAATTTATTGCCAAATAAATGTACGAATTCGCATAGAAACGTTTCATGGATCGAAAAAAATACGAAAAACCAGTACGAGAAAGTAAATTTCTGCAAATGCCGCCATTATGTAAAATTAGATAGGGTGTTATAAATAAGTCTAAATCTCATAAACTCCTCTAATTTATTTTGTAGACTACAGGTTTCGTAGTACGATGACTACATCTTCAGGTCTCAGGACTACAATATAAACAAAACAACCTATTACATGACTTACAAGTATAAATTTGAAAAAATTAGTATGATATAATCAATATAAAATTAGAATAAATACTTACATTTTAATTTAAACACAAGAGTTGTCAAAAAAATCAAATACTAACTGTCATAAAATATCTCATTAATTATAAATAACATGATGTTATTTTAAAATAAAATTGATAGATTCCATGTATGTATCCTTAACCTTTAATTGAAGGGCTGAGAAATTTTACATTTGTATAGTTAATTAAATGTTTAAAATCATTCGTCTTTGTAACATTTCAAAAAAGCACTTCATTATCATTGCTCAAAGAATTAGAATACCTTTAAACTGGAAACGTGGAAAGCAGTAAAATACCCTTACTGCTTTCCACGCAAATTATGGGGTAGCGATCTTTATTTTGGGAAATTACGGTGTATTTAATCCGTATTGTTGCCTTACAACTGTATTTGGTGTGTTTTTATTTAATTACTCAGCTAACTTTCTCCAGTTTTAAATACTTAAACAATTAATGAGAAAAATTCCACAACATTTGCGATAATGAAGATTTTCCGAGAACGTACCGTGACATTTATATACATCTTATCCAATTAAACACATTCATCTGTCATTCTTCCGACTCCACGTTGTCGTTTGCCTTGTATTGGTTTCACATAGATTTATTAATGATGCGTCTCTTTATAAAGAGATGCTTAACTACTGCAACATTCTAAGTATAGTTTGAAACAGCAGGTTATGGTCTAATTCGCGCTCATTAAATGTTTCTGTACAATGGAGTAAGCGATTGGAGAAGTACAGTAGTTGTGGATGTTCTGAATGTTGATACGCATTCTAGTTCACGCAGGGTTAAATAGAGAATGAGGATTTAAGATCCATGGCAAAATAAGCAGAGGCAAGTTAAGCATAGAAAATCTGAACAGTTTACTGAATTTGTAAATAATGAAATTATGTTTCAACGATCGACATCTAGAATTAATATAAGTATAGAAATGTTATTAATATATAATATTATTAGATACAACAGCCTTAATACAATACATCAAGGACACTGATTATCGAGATAGAGAATATTGAAAAAATACTCAACTCTTTGACAAATTGATAAAAAAACAGTAATTTTTTATACGAATATATGAATTAGCAATTCGAATTCCGAATGAAAGGGGAGATTTCTTCATCACTGAAAATATAATATAGTCATATACTCGATAGCGTCAAACTTATTATTTACTTAGATATCTATGTTTTCAAGACATTTAATTGCAGAATTTTACTTGATCATCGTGTAGCTGACTACGATATTTGCTTTCCTTTATCAACAACAAGAAACAACTACTTAAAGTTGCAACATATAAAGGGTATTGATGGTTGCTTTTCTTTACATTTACGTTAACATAGACAAACCGAAAAATTATACCTATATTCTATAGAATAACAATTTTACAAATTTAAAATCAGATAATGAAAACAACACTAATGTTGTTTATTTCAACAAACAAACAATATTTACATAAAACATTATAGGGTTTAACTATGACTAGGTACAACAATTTTAATCACGTGCTCAGGGAGACCTAAAAACAATAAAAACATTTTGGATTTCAAGCTCGATGTTTCAGAAATGGAGCAAAATTCTCTTTTCCCCTTGGAAAATCGGCGCCTACGACAATCATCGTTTGAAATGGCTTAGATATGTCAACTACCATGCAGTTGTTCTTTCGAGCATTGTTAAATGCAGAAATGATGCAAACAAACATTATTATTAATAATAATATCTAAGTACCTAACAGATAACAGTTAATCTGGTTAGTTGCAGTATTTTGCATTTGTTCTTCGTTCCTTCATTGCATACTGTCAAAACTACATTTTCACTCATTACAGTTCCGTCATAGTTATCCACCAACATAATTGTGTCTCTGTTCAGTTAAATGAAATATTCATTTACTCTTAGAACATTTAATGTAAGGAATACTTACTAATAGAAAACTTGGAATGCGCCGGCGGCAGTCGTTAATTATAAAATTTGGAACGATTGCCGGAGCACCGTTGAATTTAACATTTAATCTAGAAAAACAAACAGCACATAACATAGGGCAAACCATGTTATATGGAAATATCTTGTACCTGACATAAATTTCTTTATTTAATTACTATAAAACTAAAAATTAGTCACAAATAGATGGCCTAGAGTTTCGCACTGCTAGTTGCGTACTCTTCAAACATCAAAGAACACTAGCCAAAGCTTAGAATATTATATTGTATAAGGGTCAAAGATGGATTTTAACAGAACATGTTATATGGAAATATACATAACATCTTGGGATGTTTAAAATAGTACTAATTATTACCAAAGATCTTTTCCGAGTAGACAAATCCGAATCCTCTCTAAACCACATTGAATAACTACTGCAATGCCTTGGCGGTAAACGTGTGGCAGTGTTTTTATGCAGTTGTGTACATTTGCGTCTGTTTTTTTGTTACCCTTTGTGATTTTTTTCTCAACGAAGAAAATCCACCTGGTCATGGTTGTCGGGCTGAGTAACTCGCTTTAAACGAAGAGAATGGCCGAGGGAAGGAGGTCCCCAGCAAGGACTCAGCAAGTACAAAAATCTTTGCAATAACAAGTTTTAATGAATACAAGTAAGAAAACAGAAAATGATTCAACATTCTTGAAATCTCTCTAAATATCAATTGTATATCAGTAAGGTAGGTGCTACTTCCCTAAGCTACTATATCGTGTTTCTCATTAAATCATTTTTTTAAATGCTTCCTGTCATTACCTTTGACAGTTTTGACTTATGCGTATGTATATATCGAATCGAAAAATATACTTAGTATTGGTATACATATTTCAAACCAAGCAATATATCTAATCAAGGAGTTATATATTCAAAACAAGGAAGTGCTATCTGTGGTTAACACTCTGCGGTAACATTTGTTTAGTCCGCAATATCACAATCTCGTGCAAAACAATTTCTATGAAATCCTACAAAACAACAAATTTAGGCATATATATAACTTCTGTATTACTGCATTGACCAAACTAGATCTAACGTGATATAATAGTGGAGTAATTAGTTCACTTATGTAATCACTTTCATCTATTTTCCGTCCGCTATTTTGCAAATTAGAAACTAATTATAAGTAATTATTATTAATAAACACAAACCTACATTTAGTGTGAACAATAATGACCCTGCTTATTAAGTCATTTTGACTGCTTACACACAATCTATACCGGGTGAGTGAAGTTTAAACTGTCAAACTTCCGGAATAGATTCTTATACCTTTCATATAGCTATGCAGCTGAGATACAGGGTGATCAAGTTCAGGGAATAAAATCGGTTACTCGAAAATGACAAGAACCACTTTCCTAAAATTTTGTCAATACTTATTACTTAGGGTGGATTATCTCATTAACTAAAAACCGGAATTCAATTATAACCAATTGTGTAGGGGTCTTCAATACCCTTTGAGAAAAATATTTGGTATGGCACTGAACAGGGTAAAAATATATAGGATTTTTGAAATGCCCAATCTCTTTAATACGTAAAGTACTCTGATAAAAAAAATCGTCAAACGGACCATTTTTCCGTAGAAATAATTTTATGGCAACTGTATAATAAGTGTAAGATTAAACAAAAACATACAATATCTAGGTAGGCTGTCTTTAAAACATAATGTCAAAATAGAATCATTGTTAAATGTTAGAAACTGTGTGTAATTTTTTCTTTGAACTTGATCTCTCTGTATATCTCTGTTGGAGAGCGAAATAAAAGATATGTTGTATATTTTTTCTTAAAATTCCGTAAGAAATATATTACAAGTTTGGCTATTTAAACTAGAGACGTACCCTGTTTGGTTAATTACTGGACACCTTATATAATTAGTTCAACACCACTAAATATTAAATTGTCATTAAATTTTAAATTTTATTCGGCTACTTCTTTCTATAACATTTTTTCAAAAACTGATTATTAACGAAGTTAAAATTTCATTTTCGATATTTGTAAATAACTTCTTAAAAAATCCAAATATTTACATCAAATTTGTAAATCGGGGGTTTTTGCGGACGAGAAATTCAAATATGTTTCTAAATTTGACGTCACTAGTAGAGGGCGCCACTTGTGGCACACCATGCTTCTTCTAAAAGGCACATTTTTTTGTATCTTAATGTATCCATATGACTATCGAAACAATCGATTCTTCTACCCGTTTTATTTGAAAAAGATATACCTTGCTGAAGTCGGTAGACGTAACCATTTTTGAAATAATCCTATTTGAAATGCTAAGTGCACCGATTAAAAAGTGTTTTGGTTTCAGGTAAAGTGCCTTTTCTGCTGAAAATAGAGCAAAATTACCATGAATTACTTGAAAAAGTTGTCCAGAATCGTAAATTATCAAGACGTGCAAAATTTCAAGAAGATCGGCGAGGTTTGATGAAACCATTTTTCAATTAGTATATTCAATTCAATTATATGGTGAATAATTTCAGACGTCTGCGTTTTGCATTACTTTATTGCTAAGGTACCATTTTCCCGTGACAGTTAAAATTATGGGGTATTACACTTTTTTTAGTTGTAGTCTTTGTACATTCCCATTTAATTTGTGCTGCCAATAATTCTCCATATCTTCTTCCAACTATTAATTTTAAAACACTCATCTTCTTTATAATCTCTGAATAAAGTGAAAAATGACTTACGGTGAAATGATCCTCGCAACAATATAACGCCGTTGTGTTCGATAATGTTGCATTCTCTTTTTCGTCTCTATTCATTGAAATTAACCATTTCTTACGCATTTTCTCATGTTTAGGAACTGAGAAGAATATTTTATCCAGGGTGGTTACCGTAGTGTTTTTGCACTTTGGTACCACACAATACTTATAAAATTTGTGTTTTATCGGTTCCATCCCCTTCGGCAATCCAAAACAATGTTATAATCAATGCTGGACACCACACAAACAGAGATTATGGAAGTTACGGAACGAGTTTGCTAACTGACTTAACTAAACTACGTCGATTTGACAATTTGGCATGTGTCACCATGGACGTTTCCATATACTGTGACGTGGACCAATCAGAATGTTTTTTCCAAACCCGTGACAATATTTGAATAAATTGCTATATAAAATAATTAGTTATGAAAAATATAAGAACAATTTTACAGAATTAGCAAGATATTCTTGTTAAGTACTTAATATATAATAAAATAACAATATTTTTAAGCATTTAAAAATTTCATGCAAATTGCCTATTCAAAATTAAAATTGATACAGTCAAACACAGTGCAATTATTACAAAAGACACTTTTACATTTCAACTTTGACACCCTGTATTTTTATATGATCAACATTTTATTAAGGCAGTACGACTCCTATTGGTTAAAATCGTAATAATTTGAAGTGAAAAATCTGGTATGTGGCCATGGGCCATTACTTATGGACCACCTGTATTTTTGGTTTACATTAGATAATACAAAAGCATAACATTGAAAGTTACATAGAAACAAAAGAGTATACACAAAATACCAATCATCATCTTGTTTTCATCCTCATTGGTACAGGTAGACAACTTAAATTATAATTATTATAACTACACTCTGTACAGTAATAAGAGCATCACGAAGATACCAGATTGCCTTCACATTAGTTTCGCCTGCTTGCATTCCGCTGTGTTTCTGTCTTATGCCCGTAGGCAAATCTATTGATAAAATCACTCTTCTTGAGTCTGTAACTTATTCTATTACCGTATTACTGCCTAGTCAAGGCCTCATGTGCAGAGATGTGTTCTTAAATCTTACTTGTTGGATGATGCTAAACTATATACATATAGTAATCTAAAGAATAGATTATTACCTTCACAAATTAAAAAGTTCCTTGATGCTGTTATACGATAATTCTAGTACAGGGCTGAAAAAGTAAATGGATACAACGCCGACAGTCAATATGTCATAAATCATGATTTGCTTGGTTGTTTCGTTTTTAAGTTTACTAGCAATTTCACAGCCATCCTCATGAAATTGGATCATTTTAATTACTTATCTACAAAAACCTTCAATAACAGAACAATTAAGGCCCCATATTCTCGCCGTAAAAAAATAAAATTATTGATGTTTTGTTTATCCACTTTTACCATTTAAATTCTCCTCAATTAAATAATAACTTTTAAAATGCATTTATATGGCACAAATTATTTTGCTATTCTCACATTTTAACAATCTTATATTAATTTATTTATTTATTTAAATACAAACTCAACAGGCAAAAGCCCAATTACAGGTTAGGTTATTTACAGTAACATTGATATGTAACACAGTGACTAAATTAGTTGAAAACAACATCAAACTTAAAAATATAAATAACAGTATTACAATACAATACCAAGTACAATCAACAAAACACAACAAAAATGAAGACACACGTAATAATTAAACAGCAAAACCATATTAATTATGGGAATACCGATTCAATTAGCAAAATAGTATAGTAAAATATGTCAACCTTGCTCTCAATTTTACAATAATTATGGATCATTTGGTAAAGTGGGGAAGCTATCAATACGTTTGATCGGGGGGTAGGCATTTTGAAGATATTAGAACATCGGGAAGAAAGTCTTGGTACTCTATATTTGATTTGATTGTGAAGTGCAACGGTATCTAATTTATTGTTTACGAGTTTGTACAGACTTATAACTGAGTTCAGCTCCCTCCTAGATTGAAGGGTTGACAGAGAAAAACGCTCTAACAACAGTTCATGTGAAAAGCCCATAGGAGGATAAGTTCCATCAATTATAAAAGAAGCGGACTACAAGAAGCTTCTTTGAACCATTTCAATTGCAGATATATGTATATTATAAATACTGTAGAGGCATATTCCAACCGCAGAAAGTTTATGTTACAACAATATTTACATCTACAGTTAAATTTAAAAAAATACGTATTTTGAAAAATTTCTGTACCTAAAAATTTGTCGATTAAACCGCTTTCAGCCGTTATATATCCGATTTACTTCCGTATCTTTAAATATTCACAGATGACATGAGATAACATTCCTATTATTTGCTAAACTCTATAATATTCAGTTCTTAAATGTCTAATATTATTTGTATTAATCAAAACACTATTTCAAGAATACGGCGCTCTTAAAAGAGACAAGTATAGAGAAGTGTAATATGGATAGATAAAGGGTAAATTCAAAACATTTGATTAAATACACAGTGTTCCATTTAGAAAAATCAAGTTTTGGCGGTTTGAAGCTAGGCAAATTCGACAATAAATGTTCAAAACTCTGTGTAAAATGAAAGAGTTTTAAAAATATCTCTAAGAAAAGATAAGATCTTTATGTTAAATATCAATACTTCAGTTTGCACGATGTAAAAATAGACAATTTTGAATTAGGTTATCGAATAGCAACTTTTTTGATAGATTTGAAAAACCATTAGAGTAGATATAAGGAAGCTTCATAAAAGTCCCCATAAAATTACGTGTATAATGCAAATATGCAAAACTATACAGGGCGTTCCATTTAAAATAAGCAAGTATATGGCGACTTGCGAAGTGCTACAAGAATGGAATTATTTTATTTAAAGAGAGAATCCCTGATAATTACAAAGCCTAAATTTTCAAAATTGAAATTGACGAAAAAGCTTATTTTCCACAATTACTCAACTAATTAGAGAATTATCGTAAAATAATTAAATGAAAAAAGTACTTTCTACGGTCTATAACTTCTTCATAACGAAGCAAAATTGTACTAATATAAGTTGATTTAATTCACAATATTTTTGTTCAAGGAAGCTAGGCTTAAAGTATGGCACATTGCTGTAAAATTTTAACAGATGCGACGAGTCTTTATTATATATTAATTACATATCTCGAAAATAATTTCTCTGTAAAGTACCTTGTCCGACAATATTCAAATAGCATCTAGCAGAATTTACTGCTACGGGAATTTATATTACTTATGTTATATTCTCCGCGGTTTATACACCTGCAAAACAAGTTATAAATGAAGTTCACTTCATTCAATGACTTTAGTTCATCACTAAAATGTTTCCAAGTAAGACTGCAGGAAAGATTATTCAGTTGAATATTATTATACTTCCGTTTTTCTTTAGTGGTTGTGCTGCCGGTTGTGTTAATAACACTGTAACTTATAAAGGTAAGATGTCAATGAATTTATAATTATTTTAATGTTAAATACTCGTATAAATTCATCACAATATTCTCCAAAATGCGCCTTTAAGTTGAAAAATGCAGCGAGTACAATATATTAAATATTGTTCCAAAATCAAAAGTATCGGTCTACCTAATCCATAGCTACACATATATTTTCTTACCACTGGCAATTCGATATATACATATATAATTGCGTAAAATAAGTCATAATGTGTACAAATCGTTAGCGCTGTTTTTAATGAAATATGCTGATACTGAAAGCAAGACCCAACCAATATTATTATTTTAAATGTAAAGTATTTTCATTGCACAATAGCCTATTCTTACTTTTGGTTACAATTCTTTTAAAGAATTTATGAAAATGTCATATCTGATAAATTTATTTAATTTTAATATTAAAATTATTCGTAATACTCTAGAATGCCATACATGAAATACTCTATTTTTTAATTCGATAAATAACAATTTAAATTTCAGATGTAGCTAAGGGTTCTATAGGGGAAACTTTGCCAGACATACCTTTAGAGAAATTTGGAAATAAGTACTATTATTTTGGAGCAATTTATGAGGTAAGATTTTATCTGGATCTTAAAGCTGGCATTTATTAGAAAAAAAAAATATGAAAATCAACCCTGGATTTATATTGGCTTCAGAAATATTATTGGGAAAGAGTCTAAAGATAAAGAAAACCAATTTGTTGACAAGTCTACGTTTCGGCTGTATTTAATATTTATTCAGGACAATCCAAGAAAAGTTTTCCGTGAAAAATACAAATTATTTTCATTCTGAACATTAAGTTATGTACTATATTATGTCCTCAATAATATATTACATTACCTATTTTATTCCCCATTTTATATAATTGTATTTTACACGAAAAACTTTTCTTGGATTGTCCTGAAGAAGTCTTAAATACAGCCGAAACGTAGACCAACAAATTAGTATTCTTTAACTTTAGACACTATTCCCAGGATTATTTCTGAAGATAAAACGATTCGGTCATAAATATACTTACAAATCAAAATTAGAGTAAAGATGTAGAGTTTAGATTTGTTGAAACTGAATCATTTCCTTTAATTTTTGGAGGAAAACACGTTAGAAATCATTGCTATACATTTAAAGACAGTGAATCATATCGTTTCGTTTTGTATCGCATTTTGTCAAAAGTACTTAATTATACCAACAAGAATTCATGGGTTTTAAAACAATTTTGTGAGGTGAGATACTGGTTATAATGCCGTCTACAATGTTCTTAGCGTGTGGTAGAAAATGTAATGATAAAACATAACGGGCAAAAATATTCATATTTCCTTATTCGAATGACTTGACAGCATGTATTCTTTTCTAAACCATGGAGAAAACTTGTGAAATAGGCATTTTTTAATTTGTTCGTAGTCTCTAAAATTCGTTAAAATTTTTTTATAAAACAATAATTGGTCTCTCACTGCTACTAAAAATAAATAAAAACATATTAACAAATATTAAAATACATACAAATATAGTGTTTAGTATGAGTTTAGTAAAACTGCTTTGCTTACGAATTGTTTGTATTATTATTTCACATTTTGTGTAAGTAGGTAATTATAAACAAATAGAAATAGATATAAAAGCATTACAAAATTAGAAATTTAAAAAATTTCAGAGCTGGCACTTATGCAGGAATTCCGTAATGATTTTTAATTATTTGATAGTAGAATATTTTCAATTTAATATTTTTTATGTAACCTAGTTTTATTAATACAATTTGTTGCACTTTATATTTCAGGGTAATTATTTTCAAGCTATACAATACTGTAACTATCATGGGATGACGCTTTTAAGTATTGAAACTAAAGAAGAGAATAACTTCTTGTTTGGAAAATTTAGACATTTCCGTAAGTACTTTTCATGTATTGTTAAATTATTGATGCAAGGTGTGGTCTGTATTAAAGAATGCAGAAAAAATAAATACAGATTTCTGGAAATATTCGGAATTCAAAACTCTTGTACGTTTTGCCAAGAAAATTGAACGTCAATTTTGTAGTGAAAAAATAAATCCTAGTACTGCCCTGACTAAAATGTCCCCGTTTGGCAGCTAAGAACCTACCGACTGCCTATCCAAAGGCCGAGTAGGTGCTGTTAAATTGTATAATTTTACAGAAATTTGTAAAACGTACGTAAAAGAGCTAAAGGGTTTTCATGCACTAATTAATTTTGACCTATATTAATATGGACATTAATTAATAATTTCAGGCAGTTTAATAGAGAAAATTATACTGTAAAAGTGAATTAATTACTTCTCTGTAAACGGTAATGTGTGATCTGAGATAAGATGTTTGTAGAAACAAAATACAGGGTATTACAGAAAATACTACTATTATTTAAATATCTATAAACATAGAGGTAGACCAGGCAATTTAGGCTGACAAAGATTATCTGATGTTTCTTATTTTTTACTTAATGTAATTTAAACTAACACTATTATACACTCTTCATTTACTGAAATCAAAACAAACACAACACAGTGCAAATTCATCAATACTAAACTTATGTAACACAACGATTTTTTTCACAGAACTGGACCTGACAATTTGAAGTTCCTTCATATAACAGAATCCTCAATGGAAAAGCAAAAACAATTGGAATGCTTATTAAAAAGCAGCTTTGAGATAAATGCTCATAAATTGGGAAGATACTATAGTTTGTTCAAAATAATGTTGAATGTCATTTAATGATCACGAATGGAACGTCTAGTCTACACTAAATATTTAAGTCTACTTACTAACAATTTACTGTGATACATTATACATTGGAGCATGATATTTAAATTTAAAAACTAATAAGAAAATACTGCATATTTTAGGAATTCGTAAAAATCTGATTTTTTTATAGGGGTCAAATTTTAGGTTAAAATTCTTCAATGTGAAGAAAATATTATATCTGACAACACTGATCTCGAAGTACCTACTGTATTTGCCCTCATAGGTCACAGTACGAGGTCAACGGGTACATATAATACGGCCAGGACCGGCGTTAACTTTTTGTAATGTACGATGACCTATACAGGCTGATTTGGAAACTACTAGGAACAAAAATAAGTACAGTATATACGTGAGAATTTATTTGATCTGCATTTTTTCTTTGTTTTTCCGATTTATCATTTTTATATATTTTCAGAAACCGCTAAGCTGATTTTAATTGAATTTGGTATTGGCTAGTCTGTCTGAACATTAATGAGAAAGTAGTGTTGTTAAGTACCACAGAGGGCGCTAGTTATGCGTACTGCCAGTCAGTCCTAATAAAAACTGTTGTTTCCAATTTTTCAATTCTTTGCCATTGCATTCGAAGCAGTCTTCCATTCTATATAAAAGAGTACTCTTTACTTTTTCATTTGATGATGAACAAGATGTAGAGCCAATTGATAAGCATATCACAAGACGAATATTTTTCTAAATGCTAGAATAAATGTTTACTTCACTTAAGGCTGGAAATATTACAAAAAAAATGTATTTATGGTACTATGTTTAGCAAATAAACGGATAATTGAACATTTTTAAATGTATGTAATTTTTTAAATCCCTTGAAATAAATACAATGACAGCGTAATGACGAATCGACATATGCCACTCATTCTGTTTGAATTATCTTCGCAGCCACCTTTTTAATTTTATGCATTCATAATTTTTCAAGTTTGTCAATCGTATAACCATAGGTTTAGCAACTTTTCCTGGAAAATTAGGCTCTAAATGAAAAGAAGTAAAGAGAATTTCTTTGTGTAGAATCAAACGGTGCATTGCCAAAGAGTTTAGAAACAAAATGGAAGTAAAATTCCCCCTCTGTACTACTTGACAATACTACTTTATTCATATATGACTATCTACAACCCCATACCAAATTACATTAAAATCGCTTTAAGCGTTCCGGAGATATTTGCAAAAAATTAGGCCCAATTTCAAGGGGAACAAGGGCTCTCAATTAGAATTTCTCATGCAGATTATATAGATACCCAATTTTTTTCCTGTGTTTCTGAATAACCCTATATTAATAATTTACTTCATTTGCTGTCAGGAATCTAGATTTTTATATTCTGCATTAAAGACGTCACACCTTGTATACATATTTTTATGAACGTAACGTGTTTTTCGTAACACTGTATTAAATAACAAATATGAATTTTGACTACGTCATTGCTTTTTCTAACAATTTTTTAAAGTTTTATCAAATAAAACATTTTAAATGCATGCATCTAAGACCAATTGCTCATAGATTTGAACGCCTATACTGAATCCATTGGCTTAAAATGGTGGTAGCTAAAATTATTATTCTGTATCGTCAAAACAGTTGATGACACCACGTAGTTTCATATCTAACATATTTTTTCAGTTGGTTGGGGAACATATCATTTCTGGACATCGGGCACTACATTACCAGATGCCCACTGGGTTTGGCTTAGCACTGGAAAGCCTGTTTTATTCGCGAATTGGTCGCCAAATCAACCGGATAATTCAGGAAACAATGAAAATTGTATAGAAGCCGTTTACGTGCATACAAATGATGCTCTTGTTTGGAATGACCACGTCTGTACTCTTCCCAAACATGTTATCTGTGAAACTTTGGAGGTTAAATGTGTTACAAATTGACAACATGCCTAGTAGAGTAGTTAAAAGTGTATTAAAACTTGAATATTGGGTAATATGAATATAGGGAAATTATACATTTTGTGAAGGGGGGTGAAATAGAACATTTATATAGAATTAAGAATAGGACACAGAGCACCTATAGGTAGAGGACGTAAAAATAAATAAATTCAACAACATAATAAAATGCCACTTGCCACCGAGATACAAAATTATAAAATTGTGCTTCTACTGTTTAGATGATAACTGGCTTTTTGCATGAAATATGTTGATGTAAAAACTCCTTTTAAAGAAAAGAAATATACTTGATTAAATATGTCAAATCTATTCATTTTAGAGAGAAACGTAATCTAATTTATTAGTGCATTCCCTGATGCATTAATAAATTAAATCACATTTTTTTCTAAAACAAAGCAAACAAGTATACATTCTTCTTTAGCAGTCGTTTTTACATGAAATTATCTAATTAAAATAACCATAAAACTATGATTTCAAATATTCAAACACGGTTTTGTACTTTTCTTGATCAATCACAAGAAAGCGAAAAAAAATTCAGATAAAACACCCTGTGTCTCGATAAGGAGTGACATTTTACTAAGGAATGTTTTGCTAAATTGTGTTTGATCATTAATGGGACACTGTAAATTTATTCTCAAAAATACTGTTCTCATATGTATCTAGGCAAAAGGTAGATATTGGATTAAATGTTGTTATGAAACATTTAGAAAATTTTGTTTCATCACGTAATAGGTCTCCATTTTTATATATAGTAATTGTATTAGATTTTATATTCCTGGAAAAAGTATTATCTAAAAAAACAGACCAGAATGAGGAAGTCGTAATCAGAGGATGCATTTTTCAAGCAAAAACTTTGTATCTCTTATTTATCACACGTCCACAGTTCCATAATTCTATATTGTAATAAATAACTTGAATAACAATCAGTTCAGAATAGAAATAAGTAGTCACCTACTCGTTATATACTGATCTACTGTGGACGCAATAAGTATAAAATAATATGATTTCCAAACCAGTGCCAGTATCACCGAGTTCAGAAAAGATTAAAGATAATGATGCATATTCCTGCCATGGTATGACGAAGGCCCAATCCACCATATTGGTATCACTATGTTTATTATTAGTTTTCTAGCAGAGAACCTAGTTCGGTGACCACCGTAGCGACGATCTAAAAAGAATCTAATCTCTAGAAGATAGCGAAGTAGTTAATATACTTGATATTGTCATCTATTTTTTATTCTGAATTAGTAAACACAAAATAAATAAATACAAAGACTGAAATAAAAAATATTCTGTTATTGCATTCATTACCTAGCTAATATTTTCATTGTTATGTTACATTCTTAATATATGTATATATATTTAAGAAGAATAATTATAAGGTTATATGTTTATAATATAATTAAAATACGTATTAATTTGAAAATAGTAGTACTTATTTTAAATCTCATCTTATGTTAAATAACAGATTACCAAGAGCTAACTAGTTTTAGAATTCGCAAACGGCTATTTAAAGCAAGTTCAACTGTTTTCAAATTAATACATATTTTCAAAAATAAATTTTCAATTTCAACACAATGTCTTAAACGAATTACATATTATTATACTAAGGCATGTTTGGCTAAATCTATGACCCATTCATTATGGAACACTCTGTATAACTAATTCAACACCACTAAATATTAAATTTTTAGAGATTTTCCCTTCTATTAAGCGACTTTTGGAATAATTTATAAAATCAATATGCATGAGATATATATATTTTTAATTTACATAGATCATCTAATTAGTCTGCTAAATCGCAGCGGCCTGGCTTTATCTAGTATATTCCACTACTCGTTTGCAGTGACTCACCGCGCGTGGCAGCACTGCACAGCACATATGTCATAGTTGTCAACTGTTTATATCAGTAAATGGACGTTTCTTAAAAATTATGACAAATTTCAAATATCTGTACGTTAACGTTGGTTAACGTATTATTTTTAAATTTTAAATTGATACAACTCAACATAATGAAGTATTAAGTTTTACATGGTGAAAGTGAAGTAGCAATGCATTATTGTGTATATATTTTATTAACAATCTACAATATTGGGACAGAAGCATGCTGTGTGAAGAACAGGAATGGTATTAAGCTCTGAGTACATTGCTCTGATACCACGCCACGCCACCTGACGTTATGTGACATATGTGTGTGTATACTGTTACCACGTCATGCGATGCCACGTTATGTTACATTTTATCACTGGCACTGGTTCCAAACACTTGACAGTGACGTGGTGTAGCATCAGAGCAATGTGCACACAATATATAAAAATACATAAGAATATACGGTGCCAGATCCTTCTGATGTTGCATCACATGGCGTGGCATCAAAGCAATGTGACCTCAGCTTTCATGTCGCATATTTTAAAGTTTTAAAATAGTTGATATAAAATACATACATTTTAAATAAACCAAACTAAAGAAGTAGGTCCTATTAAAAGGTAAGCTATTACAGTGTCCCCATCAAATGTCAAATTCAGACATTTAGACATGTGTATTTCCAAAAACTAACATTGGAGTCGCCAGACTACAGAACATTACAGAATTCTATATTGAAATTCAGGTGATTCGACAGACCAGTGTTACAAAGGCGACATGATTTAGTAGACGAAGATTAGATAATACAAAAGCATATAATTTTCAATTACATAAAAACAAAAGAGTATACACAAAACACCAATCATCCACCATCTTATGTTCTTCTTCATTTGCACAAGTAGACAACGCAAATTATAATTATTATAACTACACTCGGAGGTTGCCGGCACATTTAATTCCATACTCTGTACAGTAATAAGAGCATCACGAAGATCCCAGATTGCCTTCAGATTAGTTTCGCCTGCTTGCATTCCGCTGTGTTTCTGTATTATGCCCGTAGGCAAATCTATTGATAAAATCATTCTTCATGAGTTTGTAACTTATTCTATTACCGTATTATTGCCTAGTCAAGGCCTCATCTGCAGAAATGTGTTCTTAAAATCTAACTGGTTGGATGATGCTAAACTGTATGTATAGTAATTTAAAGAATAGATTATTATCTTCACAAATTAAAAAGTGCTTTAACGCTTTTTATATATTATTAGGTATTAATAATATTGTGTGAAACTAACTACTCTGTGGACTAAAGCCCCAACCAGCGTTGTATTACACATACAATATCTGTCCATATATTCTTTATTATTAGCTATTGTGATTTTTGTGATTTGACTTCATTGATAGAAATTGTAGGAGATTTGATTTATATTACCTTAAAATATCTTTCTAATACAGAAGAAATGCTTTAAGGCTGTTAAAGAATAATTCTAATACGAGATTGAAGAAGTAAAAAGATACGACGCCGACGGCGACGGTCAATATGTTATAAATTATAATTGCTTGGTTGTTTTTTTTAAGTTTGCTAGCAATTTCACAGCTATCCTAATGAAAGTGGATCATTTTAATTACTTATCACAAAAACCTTCAATAACAGAACAATTAAGGTCGCCGTGTTTTTCGTCGTAAAATGATCAAATTTGTGGTGTTCATTAGGTACAGAAGTCGCAAAAAATAAAACACGTAGAGCAAAAGTAATATCAAAAATAAAATTATTGATGATCTGTTTATCCACTTTTACTATTTAAATTATCTAATAACTTTTAAAATGCATTTGTATGGCACACATTATTTTGCTATTCTAACTCCACATTTTAACAATTATTTTCATATATTTATAAACAAAAGTGAACAATCTTACAACTATGTAAATTTACATTGTAACAATAATAATTAATATTTACATCTACAGTTAAATTTAAAAAAAAAAATGTATTTCGAAAGATTTCTGTACCTAAAAATTTGTTGCGTTATACAGGGCGATTCAGATTTAATATTGATAACTTTAGGAATCGATAGAGCAGGTTATACTAATGTTCATTTGTGATATAAACTTATTTCCTAAAACGCATCGTTTCCGATATAGAGGGCGTTGAAGTAGGAATTTTTTTCTCGTTTTTCTCTCATAACTTTTGAACCACTTATCCGATTTGTGTGAAATTCGGAACACAAACACTCCTTATGATCTTACATAAGCTTCTTTGAACTACCTACCCTAGTGTATTTTGTATGCTACCCCCTTACTTTATTTCAAAACAACAAAAAAAAATAATTTCAATAAAACATCTACACACCACTTTGACCTGATTAATTTCGAAACTTTTTCGTCTCTTGTTTTTTTTTTCGACGTTTGGTCTTGTTTCTAAGCAAAGGGTAGATATTGGATTGTTGCTTTTGTTGTGAAACATTTAGAAAATTTTGTTTCATTACATATTAGGTCTCCAACAGAATGTGTATTTTTATATATAACAATTGTATTAGATTTTATATGCCTGGAAAACGTTTTATCTAAAAAAAAAAAACGAACCAGAAGGAGGAAGTCGTAATCAGAGGATACATTTCAAGGGAAAACTTTGTATCTCTTATTTATCACACGTCTACAATTTCGTAAAACTTGTTGTAAATAACATGAATAACAATAATCAGTTCAGAATAGAAATAAGTAGTTACCTACTCGTTTTATAAAGATCTACAGTGTATACAATAAGTATATAATATGATTTCCTAGCCAGTGCCAAAGTCACCGAGTTCGGAAAAGATTAGAGAGAATGGTGGATATTCCGGCGAATACGTCAAATCCGTCATATTGGCATAACTATGTTTATTTTTAGTTTTCTAGCAGATAATGTAATTTATTTAGTTTTTTTATAGTAGGGAATTCCTGTATTGATACGCTTGCAACAAATGGTCCAATGCGCCATATTGGTATCACTTTATTTATGTCAAATTTTCAAGACAAAGGGTGTAATTTACATTCCTTCTAATCTTTTACCTGAATTCGGCGATGATCTACAAATATTCTAATCTCTAGAAGTTAGCAAAGTAGTTAATAAACTTTATATTGTCATTTATTTTTTATACAAAATTAGTAAACACAAATTAAATAAATACAAAGACTGAAATAAAATATATTCAGTTATTGCATTCATTACCTAGCTAATATTTTCACTGTTATCTTACATTCTTAATACATATTTAAGAAAATAAGTATAAGGTATATGTTTATAAAGGACACCGTTTGAGAAGAACAGGTTTGAAATTTTATATAAAACGATGCATTCAAGGAAAATTCTGTTTTCAATTCATAGTTTTCTGTTCTTATATTTAATATGACCTGGCAACTCACAGTGTCAAAATTGTATAGAAGCTAATCATTTTAGGACAGCAATATTGTATTATAAATAGTAAAATATTCACCGATTTAGTTAATTAATTTAAAATTATAATTTTATAAGTATCGCCTGTGTCCTGTATGAGATTATATACTATTTTTTTTTTCTTATTTATAGTAAAGCTAAGCAATAATTTAATAAAAATATAATTTATTTCACAATTTTAGTCACAGTAAGAAAAAGAAAACTAAAATAATTTTTATAAAATAATTGTCAAAATTATGGGGACGTTTAATTGAGCGATTAAATAACGACAGTCAGAAGTAGTTGTGGTTGGGGAAATAATCCTCACAATTCGAGTCGATTTTTCTGACTGGCTAACAATTTAATATTCCGATCGAGTGCCTGCCTACCGACTCATAATCTAGGTACTTGATACAAGCGAATGTTATTCCTCATAATGAAAAAATGCCCTACCCTAAGGAAAGATTTATGGGAAGGTCCGGCCGTCTACCTACTTATACAGGGTGATTCAAAACTTATCTAAAAAAAAATTGGGAATAGATGCGTCATGAAAAATGGAGTCGCTATCGTAAAAAAAAATTGTAAAATCCTTATAGTTTCTGAGTAAAAAATTATTGAAATTGTAGTATTTTCAACCTTTACATCGCTGGGCTACTGTAGTCTGGCCAGGCGATTCCGAATATTGAAATTCGATTACTTTTTTTACGTCTTAAAGTATTTGTGCCAGTCTTTGCATTAGTTTTTCAAGTACTAAAAATTGCTTATGTAATGTGTATAGCACATGTGTCAAATGCAGCTACTTTTACAGTGGTGTACAGTGAGTGCAAGTGTAGTGCAACGCGAGAAAAATTTGAAATCGAATCGTGGAAGAGATGGACATCCATGACGTCCACGGCGTATTGGAGCAGTGTAGCGTATCATACACGAGACTCAATTATATCTGTACCATGAACAGCTTATCCAATTATTAATACCAGGGCATTGAATGAAGACCGGTATTATGATCGCCAAGATCTCCTGACTTTAATTAATTGGAATTCTTTGTGTGGGAATATTTAAAAAATAAAGTGTATCGCACCGAAGTGGATACCTACTATTGATGATTTTGGCAAACGTATCAAGTTGGTGCCAATAACTTACGAGTTCAAAACGGACAAGAAGCAGAAACATTTGTATTTTAGTTTGTAGAAACTGGGTAAGACGTGCCAAAAATTTTGTTGTAACGACAGGTATGTCAAACTATTTTATTCATTAAAACCAAAAAATAATTCTAATAATAATTAATAACAATAAAAAATTAGATAATACGAACAAAATTGTCGAGATTTTTACAAACCTCGCCAATTGTATTTTGTCGTCAATGTGTTTGAAACGACTGGGTTTAGGTATACACAAACTCTTTATTGTCCTTTATTTATCTTCGAAAGCCTGTATCTAAAAAGCAATATTTGTTACTATATTCAGATGCTTATTCACTTGTGTTATACGTGAATTTAAACTTCCCTTGGAATATCTCATTTTGCGGTTTGATGTACAATCAATCTATTGCAATAATAATGGCACTTCCTCAAATCAGTTTTGGAACTACTGGACGTTCTGAGTAGAAATTTTATTAGATCTATACTGGTCAGTGGAACAAGAACAATAAGAAGTAATATTGAAAAATGAATGTGGCCATTACGAATACGTCAGCAGTTATAAATAATAAATAAATCTCCAAATTTATGTTAAAGATTGCCATTATTATTGCAATAGATTGTACTTCTAAAACGAGTTATATAAATTAAGATCGTTTCGTTCATATTCATCTAGTGCTTCAGCAAGATGTTGACAAGAAAGACTACTCGGCAAATTATTCAACTGCACATTACTTTTCTATTTTTATTTCGTGGCAATTCTGCCAACTGTACAAATAAGGCTGTCGATTATAAAGGTAAGTTTTCACATTTTCTTTTCACTTTCATTAAATTGAGAGTTTCATGATTAGTCAATGTTCCAACATTCTGAAGTTTGACATAAAGTTTAATGTTCTATTGTTACTGTATTAAAAAATAATAATAAAAAAATATTAATAAATTTGTGTTAAAACAATTTTGATTATCTAGGACTAACGGCATTCTCATAATTCTTTTCATTCATAAAATCAAATATTTTTCAAAATAATATAAATATATCCAGTATGCCTAAGTTATATTTTTCAATCTTATGCAGTGGATCTCCGAATGGAGTATTGCATTCAAAACTTTTTTATTGTTGTCTTTCGGCAGTTATTCTTGATAAAAAGGTTTGCTTATATGGATGAAATGAGCAGTAATCAAATATTAATATACAAAAAAAAAATTATAAGCGATTTGTAGTCATTTTTTGTTTTTGTTAATACTTTCATTTAATAATAAATAAAGTAGTATGAAAATTCAAGAGATGCCTAAAATCAAGGTTAAGTAAAAAAAGAGCAATAATCATATTTCACAAATAAATATGCGCCAGGATTTAACTAAGTTTAAACAGACAAAAATAATAACAAAAAATCAATTTCATTTTAAATTTAATTAAAATGGTTAAGTATAACAAAATGCATCACACATTAAAAGAAGAAAAATAACACAGTTTAGGTATACGTAGTTAGAAGTACACAATAATATTTATGAACGTGTGTTTTAGAAATCTCATATTCAAGGAATTTTAGTATACTTACAATAAAATCCATTTATTCAAAGTAGAATTCATTCATAAATTGCTTAACGCGGATGATAGCCGTTATTTGGACTTTTATTTAGTTATGGGTATTCTTCCATCAAAATATGTTACGAGTATTTAAAGCCGCTTTACAGTCTATAATTCTTTCTGTAAGTTGCAAGTCTCTTCCACATAGTAGGCATGACAACATTAGAGTATTGCAAAAACAGTAATATCTGAAAGACTCTCTCTTGCACTTTCAAAATATAGGTCTTGCTTGACTTTTCTTGCTGCAGCTTTCCTGCAATTTTGGGGAATAACTTAGTATGATTATCACCATAGGCAAAATATATTAACTGAAATCTTTATTATACTTTCTTAGTGTGCATTCGAGTTGAAGTCACTTGTTATCACTTCTATTGCAATAACGATTTGACGACTGTAAAACAAACTGCCAGCAAAAAGAATTGCGGACTGTAAACCAGCTCTTACTGGCAATTCAACATTTTCCTCACAAAATTGTAGATACTCATAGTCAAATATATAAAAAAGTATTTCAACAAAATAAATGTCCTGCACATCCTACAATTCTATTGTCAAAAACTGGCTAGCCTTCACTTCCTCCACCAATACCTTGATCAGCACGGACACCTGACTTACCAGCATTAAATTTGATTGAAATAAATCGAGCTTTTTAGATTACTTCTTATGAACCCTTAAAGCAAAAAGTATATACAAATAATTTTGATTTCTTGCGATTTCAATAAATAACTTTTACGTTTTGATTACATATCTGATTACTGCTTAAAATGAGCAAAACTTTTTATCAAGAAAAATCTCGAAAAATCAACACTAAATTTTTTTTACAAAAGTGGGGTCCTCCGTCACACACTGTATGCCGAAGCTAAAATGATATCAAATGTTTGAAATATTAAAGCATTTACGTCATTCAAATCTACTTTTGAAGAATGTTGTAATTATATAACATTAAATAGTGCTAAGGATGATAACATATTTATTTTCAGATTTCTTAATTTTGATTTTTATCGTTTACTAAAAAGAAACAAGAAGGTGTGACTAATTATATAAGAAAGAGCATAACATATAAATGATAAAAAATTACTTTAAAATATACAGGGTATTTAAATGTCTTCATGTATATGTGCAGTTGACGATGTGAATGAGTTAAGTGAAAATTTTTGCGGAAATATGTTTTTTTAAGAAACACTTATATGTAATGAAAATTGTATAAAAGAAGACCCCAGTCTTTTAGTTTCATACTGCAGCACAATTTCACACGTAATGTGGTCGATTTTAGTTTAAAAATTAGTAACAGCATGGTTTTAAAGATGCCCAAAAATAAATATGCAATCGAGCCGATCAAAATTGTAACGTCCTAAAAAAGTCTAAACTAATGAAAAATAAAATTAATTATAACTGAAAATATAAGCATAAAGTTTACACTATATAAAAAATAAATCCACTAAATTATTATTAGAAAATGAAGTAATAGTTATTAGTTATTAAAAATACGCTTAAACAATAACTTTCGCGCTAAAAGTGTCATAATCTTTCTACTTTCTACGTTTATATTTGTACATAATCCTTGACTGCTTGGAGAAATTTATTTAAAAAGATTGTAATATAAAAACAATGAATACTAAATTTAAACAAAACAAACTTCCTAGAATATAATGCTGGATAAGATTTTATATTATTTTTTCGCAGAACTCCTAAATAGTTCACCGAAGGATACCTTACCAAATATACCTCTAGAGAAATTTGGAAATAAATACTATTATTTTGGAGCAATTTATAAGGTAGGAAAAATAATTAATAGCATAAGTGATTTATTTAATTATAATTTAGTTATGGGTTCTATCTCAAATATTTTCATATTGAATACGATCTAATTTGATTAAAAATGTATTTCTTATTTAAGGGCAACTTTTTTCAAGCAATACAATACTGTCACTATCATGGAATGAATCTTTTGAGTATTGAAAATGTAGAAGAGAACAATTTTTTGTGGGAGAAGCTGAAACCATTTCGTAAGCATTTTTTCTATTGATATTTTTATTAATATTATAATTACATCTGAATTAAATTACTCTCTAAGTAATAAAACATAACTGTTAAAGTTATTCATCTTAAATAGGAACACAAAATGAGGTCTTTACCAGCATTTACTATATGTTTTCCTTTTCTTAGTAATCATTTTACATTTATTAATAATGAGTGTTTAACCTCAGGTATATTTCCTTCGGTCTGGAAGGATGCTCATGTCTTACTGTGTCCGAAAAAGAATAACCGGAGACTTATTCTGATTTCCGTCCCATCAGTATTTTGCCTACATTATCCAAGGTGTTAGAGAGAATTGTTGCTGGACAACTTAATACATTTTTGTCTGAAAACCATGTATTACCCCTTGTCCAATCTGGTTTTAGGGAGTTTCATAGTACAACTACAGCTCTATTACATATCACAGATGACATTTTCAAGGCTAATGACCTAAATCATAATACTTGCTTAATCTTGGTAGATTTTAGTAAAGCCTTTGATACTATAGATCACACAATTTTGCTAACCGTTGTCAAAAGGCTTGTTCAGGTAACATCTTCTCATCTTATTGATCTTTCAAGCAAGGAATTCCACAGGGGAGTATATTAGGGCCTACTCTTTTTACAATTTATTCTGCAGACTTACTCATTCCTCACTCACTGTAAAATTCATCAATTTGCGGATGATAATCAACCTTACTTTTCTTTTGATTCGACGGATGCTTCAGTTGCTGCTAACTATATTAATAGGGATTTAGAAACGTTAGTGTATGTTGCTAGTTTACATTGTTTAGTATTGAATGAAAAAAAGACTGAAATGTTAATTTTTGGCAAAAATAGGCTACGATGTACTTTTAAAGCCGGCTGATCATTGTAAAAGTTTGGGTCTTATTATTGATGGTAGTCTTACATTTAACAATCATATAAACAGTCTAGTTCAAAAATCGTACAATAAATTAAAGGTTCTTTATATGCAGAGAGATTTTCTTAATACTGACACAAAGCTACTGTTGTGTGACTCTCTAATTCTATCTCAATTAGCTTATTGTGATGTTATATATTGGCCTGCGTTATCTGTTAAAAATAAAACTACGCTCCAAAAGATACAAAACTCTTGCTTACGATATTGCTTTAATCTGCGGAAATTTGATCCCGGAACGACAGATTTTGTAGGCTCCAAATTTTATCATTTATCCCGTCTTGTCTTTAAAATAAATTATATTCACTTACCTGCTTATCTTTACGAGAAATTGATACGTGGTTGTGATACGCATCAATTGCCTACACGTGGAAGGGATCTGTATACCGTGCTTAAACATAACGCTGCGCAATTTGAAAAATGTTTTACTTATAACGCTGTTAAAATTTTCAATGACATTCCTATTTTTATTAAGTCCTCATCTAATATTCATTTGTTCCGGAAGCGAATCAAGGCCTGGATTTGTTCTAATCGATAACTGTTGCGTTATTTTTATGTATGTTAGGTTAAGTACAATATGTATATATTGTTTCTATGGTTTGTCTACTACTTCTTCTATGGCTGGTTGGTTACGTGGAAGAGCGGCATGTTGCCGAACGGCGCCAACCTTGTATCAAGTATATTTTGTACGTATTCTTGTGTATGAATAATAAAGGCAATATTATTATTATTATTATTATTATTTAGATATCATAAAATTAAGTACTGCGAAAAAAACTTGATCGGTATTTTTAATATTTTGTATAAACTTATTTAACAGTTTAAATTATCATACGAATTCGACAACCAGTTATGACATTGAGCTACTAAAGTTATGACATATTTATGATCTAGTAACTATACAGGGTGGCCGGAATATGAGTGCCTTAATTTTGCCATATGATAAGTTGTACTGAACAAAACATATTTGACTTAACAATTTTTTTCTCTGACCAACGGTAACAGAATTATGACAGCAAACAGGTCTTGAATATGTGACAACGTCGCTTAGGTACCTACTATCTGAGGATTGTTATGTTTTGTACATAATTATTACAAATAGGTACACCTAAACATATGTACTTAGGTACTATGAATGGTTTTCTTAGACCTGTTTTCACAACGCAGAATAATAGTTACAAGTGTTTATAATGACTTCTGTTTCTTGCAAGAAGCGTTTACTGTACAAACGTCTCGTAGCCAGAGTTTTGCCTAGATTCGCCGTAAATTAACATGCGATGCAGCTGGTTATGGTTACTATAAATTATTCCATTTTTGTTTATGTACACTCACAAACATCAAAGAAAAATTAGACAAAAATAAATCGCACTAGATGTACGCACCAATATGACGAATTATACTTTTAGGTTATCACCAGCAGCCTGACACTGCTACGTTGTCGTACGTTACAGTACGTTACAGTTTTAACGAGTTTGTCAAAAACTTCAATTGTTTACTTCATTTATACCAATCCAAAAATCAAATTATGAACAAATTACGTTACAGGCGCTTTTTCTTAACCTTAAAGCCCGCATTTCACTGAGGCTGGTCCAGCCAGGCTAGTGCAGCCCGGCTGGTCCAGCCAAATTTGAAATGTAGTATAGCAAATGGTCATACACTCACACAGGTTGATACACGATGAGCTTGCTTTCGAGCACAAGCCATGTTTGTAATAATTTACATTTTCAAGCGGGACCAGCTATGCGGGATCCTATATAGACCAATTAGATTTCTGCTTTTATACCACGTGAGTATCTACGTCGCTGTACAACCAGTAGACAAGGACCAGCCTGGCTGGACCAGCCTCAATGAAATGCGGCCTTTGCACTTGTTCCAGCCACTAGCCTAGGCCGGACCAGCCTGGCTGGAGCAGCCTCAATGAAATGCACTGAGGCTGATCCGGCCTAGGCTAGTGGCTGGAACAAGTGCAGCTATAAACTAATTGGGCTGCATTTCTAGCATATTTTATTAGTTACGTACACTCCATAGACAAATTTTTCATTTGAATTATGTTCAGTATACGTCAGACCAGCGACAGTAAAGACGAAGCGCTCGCGAGCAAAAAGAAAACGAAAAGTTAAGATATTGGGTACACGATATTACCGTCTTTTAATTATTCCCGTAATTTTAACTACCTCCAGCCAGACATTTTTCTTAATTTCTATATCTTTATAGCCCACATTTTGAGGGTCATATAAGCATTGAAATCTTTTCACAGTCTATAAACATTTCTGTATTGTTATTATCTGTCTATCTTCTTCCATTAGTAGAAAACAAAAATAACCTCACAGTGGAACTATACGGCTGTCTACTGGTGACTGAGATTGTACAGCGATGTAGATACTCACGTGGTATAAAAGCAGAAATCTAATTGGTCTATATAGGATCCCGCTTAGCTGGTCCCGCTTGAAAATGTAAATTATTACAAACATGGCTTGTGCCGCCTGAGCTCGAAAGCAAGCTCATCGTGTACCAGCCTGTGTGAGTGTATGACCATTTGCTATACTACATTTCAAATTTGGCTGGACCAGCCGTGCTGCACTAGCCTGGCTGGACCAGCCTCAGTGAAATGCGGGCTTAACTGTACCTTAGTTTGTAATTTCGTAACATAGTTTTGCATAATATTGCAGTTGTTATTTTATTTTTCAAAATGTATTTATAGACAAACTATTCGTTTTAGAAATTTTTTTCACAAGAGTTTTTTATCGCATTTATTCAGATATATAAGCCCGTAAAATTACGGCGCTCATATTTCGGACACCCTTTATATCATCTGTTAATTTCCTTAATACATCCTATATTACAACTGGAATGTCACATCCACTGTTCTTTTCCCTCTGTTAAATAATGAAGAGAGGGACAGAGAGGGTTTACTTAAGAGGATAGTAGGTATCGTGTGAAGCATGTACCTACTTTTTTAATAGTTTTTTTTTTTTAAAGAAACATGAATATATATCATTTTGGAATTTTTTCAAGGCAACGGATGTTTTACAACCGACGATTTTCAACTACACATGCAATTTCAAATAATTTTAATTTGTTGAAAAGAAATGTAACAAAAGTTCAACAGAAAACGAGATAAAAATTGCCAAAGTTTATAACATAAAAATGTCTCTCTTATGAAACAAGTTTGGGCCCGTCGAATTAAATAAATTTCCTCGGTGTAGTTCGAATGCACCTCCTTGCTGCTGTTCCCGAAGATACATGTTATCAGTAACTATGTTAATTTGTTCACACAGTTCGTCGATATTTTCCAATTGCATGCAATATACTTCGCCTTTTAAGATACCCTAATAAATGATTAAAAAAATAATAATTTTCAACCTTGACACCCTGTAAGCCGGCAACCATGAACTTTTGAACTGAGGTAAGTTATGTTAAATTGCTAACTGTTGGCCCAAAGTATACAGCCCTAAAATTTGAACCATTCTTTACTGGACACAAATAGGTATGATTCAATCATTTTCATTGAGCATAAAAAATAAACACAGATATGCCTATGTTTGAAGATATGTTTATCTATTTTTTGTATCTAGAAAAAATATAAAAGATGATAAATATATATTAAATTCATGATTACTGACATAAAAATATTTTTCTAGTTGGTGCAGGAGAGTACCACTTTTGGGCGTCGGGTACCATATTGCCAGATGCCCACTGGGTTTGGCTAGCCACAGGAAGACCTATCATATACGCCAACTGGTACCCAAATCAACCCGACAATACAGGAAAAAACGAACATTGTCTAGAAGTCAGATACTCTCATACATATAAGGCTATGATGTGGAATGATCATGTCTGCACTGTTCCAAAACATGTTATTTGCGAAACATCACAGGCTAATTATTGTGCCACGAGCTGAAAAGGAATTAAACAAATTAAATTCAATGAAGATTTAATTTGAGCAATAAAATAACTAACTAAAAATGCAACAAGTTAGTTTTTAATTACAATGTTCACTATAGATGTATAGATATTTCTAAATTAAATTACTTAAATATTAAATAAAAATATTTTCCAGTACCTTACATTAATTTTCTCATTATACTATACTTTATTTTAAAATATACGTTTTTGCTACTTATCCAATAACTTAGTAAGGGAAAATAATTCTTTAATATGTCGATAGAGCTCCTGAATAACGTCAATCACAAGTTCACTTTTCGCAGAAAAAATTGTAGATGGCGCTAGTATCAAACAAAAGTCGATAACATGAACTTCGAAGAATAGATAACTTCATTACCCCATAATTTTATGCAATTATAACCTAATTTAAATTTTGCAAATTTAATAGTTTTTGAGATATTGTTAGATCAAGGAGATATTAATAACCGGTAATATTTTCAAAGCTCAATAATGAATGAATGACAGTTTCGAATATTAAATGTTAAACGAAATTGTTTAAAAAAACATTCATGAACAAAAGTATAACTTGCTTATATGTTATGGAAAGTATAAAAGTATAAAATGCTCAAAGTGGCAGTAAGATTGTACGTAACATGTTGCCAAAACTGATTACATCTAAATTAGAGAACTTGGAGAGAAATATTTTGCAACACGAAGTTTTTATTTGAAAAAAAAAAAGATAAGCTCAATTACAAATCATCAATTGATCACAGTACATCTGAAATTTAAGATAAAGGTATAATCTTTATCAATCAGTTGTTTCGTATTATCTATTCTAAATTGTTTAGCTGACTTGTCGTGTACGTTTTCGGTATTTTTCGTTTCCCGAATTTTAATTTTTAGTGGTTTTAGAGCGCCTTAAAATCCACACATTTTTTGCAAACAAACAGAACAATTTTTTTTAAATTCCATAAGTTTCAAATTCTTGCGAAAAATAATATAGCAGTAGTACAACACCACTTGACATCTAGTCATTCATTCTGTTTGAATTGTTTTTGCACTCATGTTTTCAATTTCCTTAATTTTTTATTTTTAGTGACGTTTTATTAATTCTTAAATGAAAAAAAGATATTTTTTTTTGTGTATAGCAAAACTGTGTTGCGAATCCGATCGGAAAAAGATTTAAGGTAAAAATTGAAATTACAATTTTTGAAAAAGCTATATGGTTGCCTATGTACTATGAGTGCTTCCTGTGTTATTTGGTATAATGGCATACACAACAAATTCTTAGTCCTAGAAGGACATGCTTTGTTTGCGAATCCACATAAATGAAGCAAATGTTGACAAAAGACAAGTTTTCCGTACGATCGGGCTTTATCGATGGGAGTTTGGAGATAAATGATATTAAAACTGATTTGGTGTCTCGCTTTGTTTTTATTTTTTTTTTTCATCGTATTTTTGTTTAAATTGCTCTGGATACTTGACGCTGAGTTCAGACATTAATTGGCTATAAGCACTTAATTCTTCACGTCTCAACACTTGACGTAATGTCCGGATAGTCCAGGGCATTTAGATCAAAATCGATCGAAGAGCGGACATTTTTAGGCACAGCAGATATCGAGATGCGGTTTTCTGCATTGTGTTCAGGAAGGTCCCAGGAAAAAAGTCTATATCTTCTGGTTTAGCCATTTTTTGAAAAATGCCTTCTGGGCCGGAAATGCATTAGACCATTACAGGAACAACTGGAAACTCGGAAAAATCGCTCGGAAATCGTTACTCGGGGGGTTTTCGGGGCTGCCGAACTCGATTCTGGCATTAGAATTACCCGAGGATGCACGGGGGGCTCTGTAGGGGTGAATTGGAGGAGAAATGGCAGCGTGCATGAAAATCGCTCCAAACTCGTTACTTGGGGCGTTACGGAGATGTCGAATTCAATCAATGGCATTGGAATTACCCGGGGCGCTCGGGGCGGCTCTGCGGGGGTATCCGGGGGGTCATTCTGGGTGGGAAATTGCATAGTCCATGGGAAGCGCTCCAAACTTGTTACTCGGGGGTTTTTGAGGATGCCGAATTCAATTCTAGTATTAGATTTCCCCGGGGGCGCTCGGGGGTCCCTCTGTGGGGTTGTCTGGGTGTGATTGGGAGGGAAATGGCAGAGTTCATGAACATCACTCCGAAATCGATATTCGGGGGTTTTCGGGGATGCCGAATTCAATTCTGGCATTAGACTTCCCCGGGGGAGCTCGGGGGTGGCTCTGTGGGAAATGCTAAAGGAGAAAGTGAAAAATCGCAAATTATGAAAATAATACTTTATTCAAATAACAAATATTCATTTCCCCTCAATCACCCCCAGACAACCCCACAGAGCCACCCCCGAGCCCCCTCGGGGAAATCTAATACTAGAATTCAATTCGGCATCCCCAAAAACCCCCGAGTAACAAGTTTGGAGCGCTTCTCAGGGACTATGCAATTCCAAATATTTTAACCAGCAGTATAGTTTACTGTGTAGAACACATAATTAATAGTTTTATTACAAAAAAAAAAAAAACAGAAAAACAATACATTTCTAGGCTAGATGTACGTAACTACAAATTGTACATCTGGTTATGTGTGCGGTTAATTGTACTTACGAATACTAAAAATTCATATTTATTTGTAAAACGCAGTGAAAACGTAATATCAAAATTATTAAACTGTAATAACCTAACATTCGAAAACATTTATTTATTATTTAAATTTGTTTTTATTAACAAATAAATCAATATTTAAGGAAAATTCATTCATGTATCTAGATTAAAACAAATATCTTGGACAGTTTTCTGTCGACAACACGATGGTTTTTTATTAAGTACTTACAGCCGGATTCATGAAACGGGCGTAGCGTTAGTCGGACTAACCAGTTTAGGCCCGTGTAAAGCGCCTTAGTTGGCCTAACCAGCTTTACGCTCATTCATGAAACATGCGTTGCTAGGTAGACTGTTTATTTACGTCCATATTTGCGCCAAAAGTTAGACCCAGTATTGTACCTGTCTAAAAATCGCGTAACTTCGGCCTCTAGTTCCTTGCGCTACCCATTGTATATTTAGTATTTATATTCAAAAACAGTACTTTTCAGTGCTACGGATTAGTTAACATATCATAAAGTAAGTATTATACATAGTAGTGAATAGGAGTATGGCTATTATTTAAATTGGTGTAACAGAAGCGTACATTTTTCGCGTAACCTCCGCTAGTCTGACTAACGTTACGCCTTGTTGATAAATCCGTAGGTTAGTATTTAAACACGAAACACTTTTCAGCTTCTCAATAATTTACCCATTGGGTTAGGTTTTTTATGTAATGTACGTAAATGGTTTATTACTCAGTTTATTATTAGACACGTTGGAGTTTTGTTGCAGTCATAACAGATACATTTGCTCAGAGAAAAATCGACACGCGAGTGTACGGGTATCGTTTGATTGGGCCGTATTTTCTACGGGAAAACCTGAGTGGACCGCGTTACTTGCAATTTTTAATAGAATTATTTGATTATTATTATTTGATTTTATTGGGTATTAACATTTTAAATTATTATTGGCTGAAGTTGAACTGAGCAAGAAAAAATGATATTCTAAAATAGTCAGTACAACCGTTTATTTGTGATGTCTAAAACCTAGGTGGGTAGGTACTATATAGAAAAATATTACAACTTGACAACATTGCATCAGGTCGATGTCGAGTTGAACTGTGAGCTGTAACCGACCAAGGCTGTGACCGGTCAGTGACAGTCTGAAAAGGGGGTTTAAATAATGATTTGAAAATATTTTTTTCGTCGTAAATATGCATTTAGATTTTTTTTAATCACGTATTCGCATTACACTCATTATTCCCTATCTCCTCTTAAAATTAATGATATTATGACTGACTCACCCTGTATATTATATTACTAGCCTAGTTTTTGAGGTTCTTTTAAAATCAAAACAAATTCCATGTTTCTAATAAATGCCTAAAATATACTGTTAAGTTGTCATTAGGCATTGTTGTTCACCGTGTAGCTAAGGCAAGAAAAATCACTCAGGCAGACAAGTAGTGCCAACAAACTAAATCTCGTAATTAATAAAAATGAGATTGACAATATATTTTATATCTGGATTGTGTAGAATTTGGGAAAATTTGTTGTTGCGAGTTCATCAAAGTTATTGACCTCGAAGTCTTTCTTGTTCTTTATTTATCTCGGAAAGCCTGTATATATAAAACGAAGTGTTTTACTATATTCAAATACATCTTATGTTATACGGGAATTTAAAATCCCCTTGGGTTATCTATGTTTTGCGGTTTAATGTACCTGCAAAACGAGTTATAAATTAAGACCGTCTCGTTCATTTTCCTCTAGTGATTCAGCAAGATGTTGGCAAGAAAGACTGTTCGGCAAATTATTCAATTGCACATTATTTTTCTGTTTTTATTTGGCAGTAATCATGCCAACTGTATTAATAAGACTGTTGATTATAAAGGTAAGTTTTTCACATTGTTTTTTATTCATCTTAATTAAATCAAAGAATTGTATGGGTAGGCAATTTCCCAGTATTCTAAAGTTTATTGACAGAGTTTAATGTACTATTGTTAGTATACTGAATTAAATGGAATTTTTTAAAAACAGGGTTATCTAAGCCTAACAAAAGTTAAAAATAGCCACTCATATTTTTTGCACTTGCAAATGATTTAATTTAATCATTGACCACTAATACATTTACTACCAAAAATTTGAAGTTATATGTAAAATATGTATAATTAGAAATGTTCACATATTTATTGCAGACTGCAATAAATTAGATCTGAAGATGGTTTTAAATAAAAAGTCGAAACGTAATCGAATGTGATAATTTGCCGTTTGTTTTATTTTTGACTGGTGTACCTCTAACAAGTGTCCTATTTTAAATAAATTAATAAAGAAGTAGCCTTATTATATTTTTAAATTATATTCATATTTTCCTGATTGCACTGGTTATCGTTTACTGTTTGCTAGATATTGGTGATTAAATTTTTGCATAATTATAACTGTATACTTTTATTATAGAGAATAGATACAGAAATATAGTGCGATGCACAATTTTTTTTATGTGGAAATTCAATGAAAAAATACATGTTTTAGTTTTCCAATATCTCATAGGGTAGCAAAGTTACTGCTAAATCTAAAAATTCGCGTGACCAATTTGCGTGATCTCTCTGTGACATATTATGCCCCCCATCTTTTTGTTTCAAATAATAAATAAATATGATAATTAATTTTTCTTAAATAAACCCCTTATTTATGATTTCAAACACCTTTTAAAATTTGTATTTATTTTGTTAAAACGTTAGTTTTACGTTTTAACAAAATAAATAAATAAAGCCAAAATTCAAAAATAAAATAGTTTATAAGTGTGCAATGCTCCACACTGTATACCTAAATCTACATTATATAAAGTGGTTGACATATTTGAACATTTACGTCATTCATATATATCCTTGAGAAATATTGTAATTATATAACACTAAATAATGTTAAGGACGATACATATTATTTTTTAAATACAAGTTAAATTATTAGAAAAATGGTTATCAGTTACAAAAAATATATTTATATGACAACGGTCTGCCATTTCGTTAACTGTTAAAAATTTTGATAATAAATATGTACTTATTCAATTTCTTTATCTATATAATATTTTCATAAACAGTTTATTTTAATTTTAAATTATTGATTTATTTGTCTACGTTACTAAACCAAAATATATGCACATTTAAAATACACACTATTCACCAAATGGTAAGCGGTAGGAAACAATATGATAAGAGTCCGGAAACTGATAAGAATATTGTAGTCATCCGAATATAAATTTATCTGCACTGTCTACTTCTTTTTTGAGCTAAATAAATGTAAATCTAGTTAGCATACATATGCTACCTTACAAAATACTCAGTCATAATTATCACTTTGATAACTTATCTTTGAAAACGGTTTTTATGGTGATAACTAAAGAAGCCATTTATTGTACATTATTTAATAACTATTTATTGTATATAATTAAACATAAGTTTTTCTTTCATTTATAAAATTATATATTTTCACAGAGTTATTGAAAGGTTCGCCAAAGGACACCTTACCAAATATACCTTTAGACAAATTTGGAAATAAATACTACTATTTTGGAGCAATTTATGAGGTATGAAAAATAACATAAATATAAATGAATCAATTAATTGCAATAACTTACGTATAATATTTATATTGGATACTACATTCAATATTAACTATCAAATTATTATTATAATGTATACATTTTGTTTTCATATTTAAAGAAGGGTAAATTGATTCAAATTATCTTTTATTTAAGGGCAACTATTTTCAAGCAATACAATACTGCCATTATCATGGAATGAGTCTTTTGAGTGTTGAAAATGTAGAAGAGAACAATTTTTTGTGGGAGAAGTTAAAACCATTTCGTAAGTAGTTTTTCTTGATATTTTAATTAATAGTATAATTACCTTTGCCACTGGTCAATTTTCAAAGCAAATAGCAAAAATTATTTTCGTGTAGAAATTAAAGTTTTGGAAATTCCGCAATTAGAAAACGACACATGCCAGACTCTATCAAGGGGCCTCTTTAGGTATTTTGAAATTAGTGTCAAAATAACTCTCGCAGTAATGATTCGATTTCGATTATTTTATTAATGTACATACACTCTGTTTCTGAATATAACTAATAATAATAACTTTAATAAATTTGGAAGAAAATACTGAATAACCGCTTACGTTCAAAGAGAATCAAACGAAGCGGGCAAAGATGGAAGATATAAGGAAAGTGTACTGAAAATATAAAAATGTAAGTAAAATAGATTCAGTAGTTTATGAGAAATGATGTGAGTCAATTTCAAAATTGCAGGGTTGAGAAATTCTTTTGAAATATCAAGAACGCATAACACAAAAGAAAATTGACATTAATAATCCGGTTGTTGTATTAGAGAAAAACAAGTTTGGTGATATATTAAATTGGTAAATTGTATGCTTTTCAGACATTATGCCATCATTTTCAGACGTAGCAATTCCTGCATTATTATTGTTGCAAATATTGAAAGTAAAAGTGTTCCACTATTCAAGGTACAATATTTTTAATACGGCACTGCAACCACCACTTTTTTCTCGTAATTTTAAATAACCTGAAAACAACTAAATTTAGGTCTAGACTAGACGATTGTATACAAACTTGACTTAAAATTTAAGGTATGATCCAAAAATGCAATAATATGTAGGATGTTCCATTTAAAATAAGCAAGTTGGTACAAAGAATTATTCAAAAATTCATTAAAAAACATATTATTGCTTCTCACCCTGTATGTAGTTTTCCATATACCGAACTTCAAAACGATTAAAGCTAAAAATGTTATATGCCATCTTTTTGAAATTAATTAAAAACTATATTATTGCTTCTCATCCTGTATAAGCATAATATTGTAATTTTACAATAAGTAAAATTACCTTACTTAAATAAGCAAATCTTCACTGATGAATCTTATTTAAATCTTTAAGACAGGGTGTATCTAGATAAGTCCGAAAAATTTTAAGTGATCTCTTGGTGGAAGTTAAATCATGTATATGTATAATATTTTTGGACAAAATCACTAAAATCTTTACGCCCTTTCAAAAAAAGCGAAGAAAAAAATTCGATTTTATTTTTTCTTCGCTCTATATTAAGCTAAAGAAACGGAACATAGTGAACATTATGTCCTAATCTGATCAGCGCAATATAAAGGGAAAGAAAAAAAATAAAATCAATTTTTAAATTTTTAGGGGAGATTTTTACAAAAATCTTACCTACATGAAACGCTCCTATTAATTATCTCAATTATTTTTTTGCACTTATTTGTATACGCCCTGTGTATATGTTTTAGCAAATATACAAAATAAATGTATTTCTTGATTCAGAATGTTTTTTTTTTCGTGGTTTAGGTTATCTATAATTACGAATTCTTTTAGTGCGTAGAAAGAATGTAGATGTTGAACGTATATGAAATTCGTGATTACTGACATATACAAACATGTTTCTAGTTGGTGCAGGAGAGTACCACTTTTGGACATCGGGTACCACTTTACCAGATGCCCACTGGGTTTGGCTAGCTACAGGAAGACCTATCATATACGCAAATTGGTTCCCAAATCAACCCGACAATGCAGGAAATAACGAAAAATGTCTAGAAATAAGATACTCCCACACAAATAAGGCTATGATGTGGAATGATCACGTCTGCACTGTTCCAAAACATGTTATCTGTGAAACATCACAGGCTAATTGTGTCACAAGCTGAAACCGTTCCTAGTATACACCAAATAAAATTCAATTAGGATTTTATTTGAGTAATAAAGTAACTCACAAAAATGCTACAAATTAGTTTTTAAGTGCAATGTTCATTACATATAGGTATTTATTAAGTCTGTATATCAATTTTTATATTTATTATTTAAAATATATACCATTTATACACCTACAGTATCTCTTTTTAAGCTGCAAATTATTGCAGGAATGTTATTGAAAAATGTTTTTAGTAAAATGATAAATAATCAATTGTCCATTGATACGTGACGATTAAGATATGTTTACATTTCAATTACTTATATTTCACAAAAAACTAGTGTATCTGTTTCATTTTGTCATATAATCTTTCCTAAATATACAATAATTTACATCTATGTAAATTACACATTACAAACCAAGTCCCGGAAAGGATATTATAAATTTTTTGTCACAGTTTTCTATTTTGTATGAAAATATAAAAATATTTTAAATAAAGTGTTATGCAGCCATATCCCTAACAACAGTCTCGTTGATACTCATTAATTGTCATTACTGGTTCAACAGTAGTTCCAAGAAGAAAAAGTAACAATAATTCAAAATAAATGCGGTAAATTTCGCATGTGGTTTTTGAATGAAGATTTAGTTGCACTTTTTTATCGATAAACTTATTAAAATAAATTTCGACAACAACCACGCCTATTTGGTCACGTGCCGCAGGTGTATTAATATAATATATTTTAATAATTATTAGGTATTAGCTTTAGCTATTAAGTATACTAATGACACTTAACTCTCATATTATATGAGTGATTTCAGCCTTAGTTGTTAGAAAACTCTTCAATTGTATATAGTACCTATATATTCTAGTAATATTGTAGCCAGTTTCGATACAATTTGTATTTGGAGCTATACAAGCTACAATTGTGTGAATTTCCACGTATTTTTTGTAAAAAATGCTTTTTAAACATAATTCATAATCAGAATCGCCGTTTCCGCCTACGTATATTTTTTATTATAATTTGTAGAGCGATGTGCCTTACTTAAAAGTCGTTCATACATCATCCTAATCGAATTGTTGAAGATTTTGGAAAAGGACAGTACCAACCTCTAATCTATATCTGACTCAAATTTTAGTTTCTCAAAATCGTTCGTTCTGACCTATGGCCATGAATATATTTATTATCTCTAAATAATGAACTAAGATATAATTAATTTAATTCCTTTATTGCAAAACAAGAAAAATACATTTCTTCATATAGCAAGAGTTCTGCTTTACATTGAAAATTGTAAATCTTATATCTAGGTTTTTGTTACAAAAAAAAGAGAACAAAGAGAAAATGAAAAACTAAAAAAAAGAGTGCTAATTGAGCAAGTAAAAAAATAAAAATACAAAATAGTAGATGGCTACAGATATATACATATTATTCGTGTATTATAAATGAACGGCACTTCAAAATATTCCAAATGTAACTAGCAATCTGCCGTGACATAATCACGAGTTAAATTATCTAATGATGTAATTAAGACCTGTAAATTTTGTAAACAGACCGAATCACAGTTTTCAAACAGAAATATATAAAGCAGCCAAAAAGGAGATGATCAATTGTTTCAAACTCATCTCTGTTACATATAGTACATTTGTTGTTCGGGTTAATGCTGTATGTGGAACAGTTGTATGTAAATTTAATCATTATATTATTACACATTCGTAATTGAGCGATAGTCCTAAGATATTAAATGGGTAAACCCAGTGTTAAGTACGACTGGCTTGTGGAGGTCATACCAAAGAAGTTATAAACTGGCATAAAAGTTGTCCTTTTAAAGAAGGTTGCAATCGCTACCAAATAATTTTTCCCGGAACTGTGAGATCAGAATTTTGCTATTTCTTTTCAAGTGTAAGAGAGAGATTGTTCCAAATGTGCTCAGGTTCAACAAACGAAAACAGTTTTTTTAGCTGAAGGGCCCAATTATACCTTATATCCGAGTTAGTGAGTTGCAGCTGCCTCTTAAGACAAATTTTAGGAAGACGAGAATCAGACATTTTCAAAACTTTTTCAAGCCAGTTCAGTGTCCACTTGAATACATTGTATACTATTTTCAATCTTCCACACTCCACCCTAACTACATAGTCAGGAGTATTTAGTGGTAACAATACCAAGCTTTTTATAAAGTTAGTTTGAACTTGCTCAAGAATGTTTGTTTACCTTAGAGCCCAGGTTGGTGCACAATTGCTTATGGTACTGACTACTAATGACTCAAATAATTGAATTCTAGTGGACCAGGAATTAATTTTGGTTTTAGCCATTATGGACATCAATGGGCCTATCGCTTGTTTAGCTTTTGAAACTGCAGAAGACGCCATTTCACGAAAGAGTGCAGAAGCTGTGAAGGTGATTTGCTATATGGTGAAAAGGTCCTCGGGAAAAACGCATAATTTTAGTTTTTGTGCATATAATTATTTATATTTTTTGCGAACTTTAATTCTAGACTTTTTTTAAAGAAGTATAATTTTAATGTGTAATGGTCAATCACTTACTGAACTGAATAATTAAAGGTTTCAATATCGTATCAGTTCATCAGAAGTCATTGATCTCAAATTCTTTCTTGTTTTTCTTCTGTATCTTGAAAATACTGTATAACATATTATTTGACAATATTCAAATACGCGGGTCACATTTCTTAATGCCCAGTTTAACGACACAAGAATTTAAATTTTCTTAGAGATTTATTTTTTCAATTTGCGGTTTAACACACCTACCTGTAAGACAGGTTACTATAAGTTAAGATTGACTTGTTCATACGCCTTTAGTGCTTCTCCAATATGCTTGCAAGAAAGACCGTTGGAACAATTACTAAATTGTATATTATTGTTGCATTTTCATTTAGCAGTAATAATGCAAGCTGTATCAATAAGACTGTCGATTATAACGGTAAGTGTTTCATGTTTTGTATAATCATTTATTGTCCCTATATCCATTCATCATTTTTAAAACATATGTTGTTCGGATTGTTTTCAAATAACTTTTAACAATCATCATGTTGTTATTTTAATAAATAATCATAATCCGTGGCAATGTTGCGGAAAACATTACTTTTTTAAGTACGGAAGCAAGCAATATCGCCCAATCTATTTATTAGATATTTAGCAGGATTGATTTCTTTGTTTTAAGTCGGTACTCACATTATTAAATTTTATTTTTATATTAAAAAAACTAACATTTCATAATAATACACAACTTATTGTCAATAATAAAATATTTTCAACTGACTTTTCTTATGTAAATTAATTTTAATTCTTTTCACAGAGTTATACAAGGATTCACTGAAGGATACCTTGCCCAATATATCTTTAGAGAAATTTGGAAATAAATACTACTATTTTGGAGCAATTTATGAGGTATGATAAATAATTAATATACATAAAATTATAATAACCTATTATACAGGGTGTTCTGAAAGTCCGTCAGGAAACTCCGGGAGGTGATTCTACAGATTAAAATAATAGCAGCGTGTCATGAAACTGTTTATCGAATTGTCAATTGTTTGCAAGTTACAACTTGTCAAAGTTCATTTTTTTATTTTTCTTTTTATATCATTTATTTAATTCAAGTTTGATTATTCTCTCATTTGGCACACGCCATAGAAATCATAAAATATATAGAACACCAGAAGCCTTTACATTAGGCACTCAAAAATAGTCAGACTATGGAGGGGAAATCAGCCATCCAGGGAAAACTTAATGTAAGCAGTTGGTTACGCTGCATTTTAAGCCTAGCGTACAATTGAATTCAAAACGGAAGGACCATAGAAATCACAAATTGGACGTAAAATTTTCATATTTTGAAATTCCCGCCTATTAGTGTGAAGCTGTCTCGTTAATGTAACCAACTCATGAAAGCTAATTTACTGCAATATTACCAGACTCGCGTTTTCTCCATAGGTTGACTATTTTCGATACCTCATTTGGCGTTCTATATATTTTATGATTTCTATGGCACACGCACTAAGTAGATCGAGCTCTATTGGACCAGTCAAAGAAAAGTTTTATTATATGCCACTACCTAAAACTCAGAATTAATTTTATTCCATAACTGTTTAGCAGGAAATCGCTATTAAAGTTTTATTAAACATCAAATTTTAATAATTATTTCTGTTATTTATCAAGTTGTCATGCTTCAAATAAATGCCTTTAGTAATTTTGGCGTTACAAATTGTAACGAAAATTGTTTAAAGCAGGTATAAGTTTGATTTTTCACCAAAATAATTTGAGAAGTGGCTTAGCAATGCTCAAGTAGGTATTGAATACCGTGACATGTATTTTTGTTATGGACCAGCAAATGGTAATGCAGAACAAGTTCGTCGAAATTACATACACGCATATCCTTATAGAAGATTATCACATGTACAAACATTCGTTAACATTCAGAGACGTCTGGGGCAGCCATAGACCTTATAAATCATGGACGCGCCCGAAAACGTTTTCTGCCTATACAAATCGTTGATGCTCAGATGTGTGCGACAGAGATAGAGCTAATCCGGGCAAAAACCCACAGATTATTGGCCGAAAAAAACAAAACCGTAAATGAGAGACGTATGACAGACAATACAATACAATACATCACAATAATTTGAAAGGAAGGTTTTAATTATTTAGGAAAGGTTTTGTCAGGATATGCTCATATATTTTCCTGTCATAGAACATCTGTCTTTGCCCGGACTAGCTTCATCCCTCTTGTACACATCAGGACAGCGGACCTCTCTTTCTAGGCCGGTTCATGATTTATAAGGTCTATGGGGGCAGCAAGGTTCTTTTAAAAATGGTAATTTTGGCACAGGAAGACCCACGAAAACTGCAGAGTGAGTGCTCGATCCAGTATAAATAAATTTGGCTATAAATACAAGAAGAATTGCTGCTCAAGATGGTATTGCTCATTATTTAGTTTGGAAAATTATCCATGAGCAACTTCTTCATCCATTTTAAATACAAAACGTTCAAGCACTTTATCATGAAGATCCAATATGTGGTATAAGGCTCTGTAAAAGCATTGTGGAAAAATATAATGAGGATAATACATTTATTAATAATATTTTATTTACTGATGAAGCTGGTTTTACAGGAGATGGTATTACATGATATTATAAAGCCGAAAAAAATATATTGTGATGAAAAATCTTATACCCGCTTTAAATAATTTTTGTTAAAATTCGTAACACCAAATAGTGACATTTATGTGAAGCAAGATTAATCGACTTACCTTAAGGAAGATTAATCTGAATTGAGCTTATCCGAGGATATAATTGCATTGTAGTTACCGCTAAACCTACTTGTCAGCACGCATTGTACAGATACAAACAAGGTTAGTGTTTGCCCATTCATTATCAACGAGTCCTCTTGGATAATAATCATTCCGTTGTAGTGGTTGTCTGTCGAAATCGGTATTATTATGAGAAACAAAAGGGAGTGTGGGTAATTATATCCTCAAGGACAAGTTCAGAAAATTCAGATTAATCTTCCTTAAGGTAAGTCGATTAATGTTACAATTTTCCTTCGCTTGTCCACGATATAATTACATTGTAGATGTTTAGAGCAAATAAATTATGACATTAACAACTCCTATTTATGGAAATATATAATATAATACTGTGATCTAGCGATGCCAATTAAATAATTAATTAATATTATGTAATAGTAATATCACTATACTATACGACAGGTAAATACTTATTTTATATAAACTTTATTTCTGATAACTTGGATACATATTTAGGTATCTTAAGAATAGCTTTAGCAAATGCATCATTTGATGGTTTACGTAGTCTGTTATAACAACTGGAGCAATGCATCATACTGTAGCGTTTATTTATTTATTTATTTATTTTTGTAGACTGATTATTCGGATATGATCAGCTGAAAATACTTATGAATTATTACTCAGAGGACTAAGATTAAGTGTATTTTTGATCTCATTATTTGTGATACTGCAGCCTCTATGGACTTTTTATGAGTAACTATAAGGTTTAGATTACTACCATGAAATTTTATTGTAATATAGTAGTGTGCGCCACATTTCTAACGCTAGTTGATTTATTTTTGCCATTATTATCTTCTATTGTTATTATTTACGAAAAAAATAAAACTGGTTATGCTGTTCTTCTATTTTCAGATCTTCTTATTTCAAATTTATATATCCACTAATTTTTGAGATGACCAATATTTATAGTTAGGTAAGTGTTTGTACTCAGGTAGTTGATGTTAGGGATATATTCCGAAATAAACACGTTACATGCCATTTTTTTTATTATTCAATTTTGAGCCAACAATGTTTTGATATTAAAATAAATAGGTACCTTTAAATTAATTAAGTCTCCTGAACAATAAAAATATTATTTAACAATTTATATTAAGTGAACGGTGGCAACTAAAGGAGAGAAGGACAGAAGTTCTGTAAGGACTGTTCTTCTGAAATAAGAACAGAAAGCAACTCTGGTCATGAGTGCAGCCAGCTTCAATTCCAAATTGTCCACACATAAGTATTTTAATGGATACCATTTCTCTCGATATGGGTCAAGGGTTTAAGTAAATAAATTATTTAGGTTTGGAGGAAGAAAATTAGACACGCTTTTCGACAACCTATTCGTTAATTTTTCATCGTTTTTACATATTAAGTTTACCGCTAATTTATAAGAATTTAATACTAAGTCGTCCTTTAACGTTTAGAAAGACATTCATATACATTTCTTAGTACCAGGGGCTTTTTTGTCAAAAGCAGAAAATCTGTAAAAAGTATTTTCCTAACTTATAATGAAATGATAGGTGGAGCATGTCTTATATATTATATATTTTTTACATTTTTAGCATCTTATACTTCCCAGTTTTGTAATTTATATATAAAAGAAAAAATCAATTCTTAAATTTACCCTATATCTCAATGTACAGAGACATTGATTTTTTGTATACTTCGATATTAAAATAATATAAGATATAAATACCATACATAGGATGTTTTTTATTTAAAGTATCCGAATCTGACACTGCCTCCTCGATTTATATCAGAAATAAGTATAAGGTTGTCTATTCTTAATAAATAAAAATCGTATTTCAAACCCGTTAAGAATTTTAAGTTTGCTTTTCATAGTTATTTTAAAATCTTTCTCACTTGTTGTTTCTGAAAATATATCTAACAGTGTCTTTTTTTGTATTGATTCTATATTTTGACAAGCTGTTACTCGCAAACAATTGACAACTCAAACAAAATTTTCATTACATACTGCTATTATTTTAATCTCTAGATTCACCTCTCGGAGTTTTCTGATGGACTTTTAGAACACCCTGTATATGTATATGCTTGCTATGGAATAATGCGTTGTAGACTATAAATTCAGTAATTAGGTACTTAGTATAAACATTGATTAGTAGATAGTGTGGCATTTTGTTGTTACTATAAAAGTATACAACTGTTTCATTATTGCCTCAGATCTTTAGCAATATTATTGTACAAATTCGTTAGGTAGACTTTTTCAAAAGTGGGGGAACACTTAGTGTCATTTAGTTGCTAGTAATCAAAATTGTAGGGAATAGTCTATAAGTGTAAAAAACCGAGATCCATAGGAGTTTGACTTTTTAGCTATAAAAATTAAGCGATGTAAGTTAACAACAACTTTTAAGTGGGCCATTTTCATACGCAAATTTCCAATGAATTTCATAGCTGTTTGTTGCGATAGTCTACAAAAAATCTGAGCAAGTTAGAAAGAATATCTCTTGACTATGTCAATTATAGAAGTTTTCTTCAGGTTGTATAACACCAGGCTGACAAGTCATTTATAATAAGAAAAAATGCATCATTTTCAACTGTTATGTTTTATCATAAAATATCCTGAATTTTACAGGGTCAATTACACATTGACAAAATTGTTTACGGCATTATAAACATTATCACATCCCGAAGAATTCTTTTAAAAAACTAACAACACTTGAATTGATGTAAATTATTAAGTATTTTTCACGGTGTCTGGAACACAGAGATAAGGTACTTTTCACCGTTTTTCATGTTCTCTAGCGCATTTTCCCTCAAAGAGTTAAATTAAGTGATTCAATTATTCATTCATTATATTTTAGTACTACGCTAATAAGAACCTCCACCTACTGAGTGAATTTTATTTGTGCATCTGTAAATACGATTTATTGTCCTTGAAATGCCAGTCTTAATTTATTTTATTGTATCAATGTCTTACAAATTTGTAGCCATACTGTAGAAATATGAAACTCTCTACACTAGACTTTCAAATAATTTGATGTTTCGCTTTGTCCCCCTCAAAACGAAAGTTGAGGGATCAGAGCGTTAGTTTGGTTTTTGTATCAAAACATACGATATTATTTTGGTTTCTATAATCCACGGTTCCAGAACTTTTCAAAATAAGGGACTATTTTATTAGAAAGAACTTCTAAGCGATGGTAATTTGAGAATGTAACTGGGTGACTATATTCAAACTATTCTAGAACCATTCAACTGCAGAACCAAAACAAGCCTTTTGTTGTAAGGACATTAAGCTAATTCCAAATCCAATTTTGTTACAATTCTCTTCGATGATATTAAGTCTGTTCAAATAACAGTTAGGGACTGGGGAACTACTTCTTGGATTATGTTAATTGGAAAACACGTTTAGTCCGTAACTTTTGCATGAGCAGACCTATTGTTTCACAAAAGCCATAATTACGTGAGTGATTTAATTTCTATTTTAGGGCAACTTTTTTCAAGCAATACAATACTGTCACTATAATGGAATGAGTCTTCTGAGTATTGAAACTGAAGCAGAAAACAATTTTTTGTGGGAGAAACTGAAACCCTTTCGTAAGACTTTATTTTGTTTAATAATAATTGTTCTGTTTAGAGTAATTTACTATAATAAAACTTCAAAATTATTATTTAATTTAGATATGTAGAAAATATTTCTTTTTTCTTCTTGTATTTATCACGAGCGGTTCAAACCAGTAAAACATTTATAAAGCATGTGACACTCAAAGTAATTAGTTGTAAAATTAAACGAAATATTGGCAAATAGCAGCTGAGAAAATTAGGTGTTTTAGTATATTTGTATGCTTTGTTAAATTTTACTAAATGTGTATATTTCTATGACAAAACTTCTAATCTTAATACGGGGTGTTAAAAAAGAGTGTAAAATATTTCAGGAGGTAATAGTATGAACCAAAATAAGCAGAAAAGTCTTAATAATCATGGGTCCGCAAAGCAACGGTTGCGGAGATATGGACCAGTATTCGTTTTCAAACATCCGGCCGGACCTCTTTATGACCTCCAAAATGGCCTGATCTGAACCCTCTAGATCTCTTTGTTAGGGGATATTTGAAGACCTTAGTGTATGGTACTCCTGTAAATGGCCTGGAAGAGCTGCAGCTACAGATTAATGAAAAGTGTCACGAAATCCAAACCAAGGAGGGTATTTTCGAAAGAATTCGAATATCGTTGAGACGAAGACCTCGTGCCTGCTTGGAAATGGATGGAGGGCACTTTGAACATCTTCTGTAACATTGTTTTTTGTTTATTAAAAGCTTCCTTTGTCGGTTTATTCCTAATAAAATAAAATGTTTGAAAAACGAATAGTGGTCCATATCTCCGCAACCGTTACTTTGCGGGCCCATGTTTATTAAGACTTTTCTGCTTATTTTGGTTGATACTATTACCTCCTGAAATATTTTACAGTCTCTTTTTAACACCCTGTATAATACTATGAAGTCAAACATTGAAAAACAGCACAGCTATATAATTAATATGATTTTTTCAAACTATATATTTTTCAGCCATTGTCAGTCGTAACATTGGTTAAAGATATTCTAATTTTTAGGCAGCAGTAATAGTTCAGATAATTATTATCAGGAAGCATGATTTGAATTTCAGTTTAATCATGAATTTCTAGAAGAGTTAAACGTTGAGAATAGATAATTTTAATTCAGAAATTGTAAATTTCATTTCAGTGTGTATACTGAATATTTTATACATATTTTTCAAAATATATGCATCTACAATATGTTGCAATAATAATGGCACTTACCCAAATCAGCTTTTGAACTACTAGAAGTTTTGAGCTGAAATGGGGTTATTTAGCATATTTTTGTTACATTGTCTCAATAATTTTCTAATTTGCGGTTTTTATTTCAATTAGAGAAAATCAAACTTTAGATATTGTATTGTACCGAAGTGTGCCAGTATGACAAAATGCCCAGAAAAATAATTTAAACAGGAAATCCAGTACACGAAATTTGTGGCTAAAAGCAATAAAGCGCGGTATATCTCTTAGACCCAAAACAAAGAAATATGTGTTGTATAATAACTTTGTCAACTGAGAGGATTTACATGTTTGTAAACATAGAAAAATGTAATATTGTTTATAGGAATATTTATTGAATTCAGTCCCAACGTTTTCAAGATTCCATTAATATTTTTTTATAATCTCCAATTCGAAATACTTTGAACTATTTTCTACAGATCTGATTGTAACATCTATGTTTATAAGAACTTTTGACAAGTAAGCTATACATATTTGTATGATATTTGGTGTAGTACTAGAATTATTACTTTCCAAATGTATTTATGTATATCATCGTTTTCACAGTTGGTGGTGGAGAGTACCGCTTTTGGACATCAGGTACTACTTTACCAGATGACCACTGGATTTGGCTAGCTACAGGAAGACCTATCATATATTCTAATTGGCTACCAACTCAACCCGACAATGCAGGAAAGAACGAAAAATGTCTAGAAATTAGATATACTAGCACTAATAAAGCTATGATGTGGAATGACCACGTGTGTACTACCGCGAAACATGTTATTTGTGAAACATTACAGGCTAATTGTGTTTTAAGCTGAAAATATTTGTAATACACAATATTAAATTAAATCAGCATTTAATATAAGTAAAAAGTAAAAAATTTATATACATATCATTTTGAAGAACATACTGTGCAATGTTAATTAGGTATACGTGGTAAGTTTACTTAAATCATTTAAATATTAAATAAACATATTTGTCAGCCTTCCTCCATATATTTATTGTAAAATATTGATCGCATCTTTGTGAAAAATTTTGATATTTTCACTAGAAAAATATTTTTGAATTAAAAATTAAGTAAGTAATCAAAAATTTTAATACCCTAGACCTAATATGATTTTTTTTCTTGATCTTGAAATTTTCCTGTAGCTCTTTCACCTATAGGCTGATAGTACATTGAAAAATAAGGGGAGTTTGCTTAATAAACGTATGTCATATCAGAGAAACACTTATTTTCGAAATTAAAAAAAAATCTAATTTTGGCTGCAGGTCTTTTAAAGACCAACAGAAGCGCCTAACAGACAGAGCAGAATAAAATTTTAACGTGATTACAATATTCACATAGAACAAATTACTGTTCAAATCAGAAAACAAACAATTTTTCGTAATTTCTCTTATACACATGTCTATAAATGGAAGAAATCGGAGTTTGACGTATACACACTTGATAAATAAGTACTATTATAGGGATCGCCTGGTTGACTTTACCACAATTTTTTACATTTTCCCCGAAAACGGTGGATTTTTCCAAGTGCGCCATTTTGCGTAAAATGATATGTTACATATTACATAAGGCCGATTTATTTAGGCAATAGAGCATACAATGCAATGAAAACTACCTGTTGTGTATGTGGTGTGAAGTTTCAATCAACCTAGAGTTTCAAGGGATGAAATAAGAAAATTATTATGATTAATTGAGGTTAATTCACTTTTTACTTAATTCCTCGCTGTTAGTTCCTTTTGTGTAGGATTGCAAAACTGAATATTACCAAAAATGAACCAGTCAAATTAGAGCATACTCTATATTCGTGCAATAGACTGAAAATTGCGTCGGTCATTAATTTTAACTTTAATGCGCGTGTGCGCATGCAATAAGAATTGCATAAACGTAAAGCCGTCTTTAGGATGGGAAAAGTCCAACTTAAAAAAATACAGAACAAAATGTCACCGAAAATGCTAACAATAAATAGCGCTTTCTACCTGACAGCAAGGGTAATTTATTAATTATTAAGTTGTATGTATGTAAAATGCATCTGCGATATATTGTATAGCCGTTAAAATATATCTAAAGAAAGAATCATATAGTTGAAATTATATATTGGCTTACGCTCATAAAAATTGAAGTTGTTTATTTGAACTTGTTAAACTTGTTTTAGATAGATACAGATCTGACAATGACCTCTTCATGTTGTTACAATACACAGTGACTTATAAAAGATACATACTCATTCTTTTCTATAGTAGTTATAGAACTACTTTATCATGTACAAGCACCCTGTACAACATAAATGCAAGACTGATTATTATAACTTCAGTGTTTCTACATTATTTTAACAGCGATATATTTATGAATTATTAGTTACTCAAACTTTATACATATACAAAATTTATTTCTGCTATTCGCTCTGTATAGTGAAACAAGATACACCCACATGTTCTGTGTATCTTCTTGATTGAAAATTCTGTGATACATTTTAGTAGTTTTATAAGTGTCTAAAGCAAACATGCTAAAAATTATTATTTACTGTGTATTCTGTTTCAGTATTTTTAATGGAACATTTGGAATGTCTATTCCTAGTAGTAGTGAGTCTTATTTTAGTAATAAATAACATCTTGAAATAGTGTTTTCTACAAATATAAATAATTTTAGACATTTAAGAATAGAATAATATAAAGCTTAGCAAATAACAGGAATGTTATCTCAAGCCACCTGCGAAATATTCCAAAGTACCTAAGTAAAACGAATATATAACGACAGAAAGCGGTCTAACCAACAATTATTTTGGTACAAAAATCTTTGAAAGTACGTATTTTTTAAATTTTGCCTAAGTGTAAATATTGTTCTTATATAGTTCTGCATATAAGATTGTTCACTTTTGTTTACATGTGAAAATAATTGTCATTTTATTAATTTTTATTATTTTGAGGAGCATTTAAATAGTAAAATTGGATAAACAGAACATCAAGAATTTTATTTTTGATTATTTGTTCTACGTGCTTTATTTTTTGAGATTTCTGTACCTAAAAACACCACAAACTTCAAATTTAAAGAAAAACTGTAATTAGAGTTTATTTTTTCCATACTTTAGTAACATCGTTTTCTTTTAAATTAGTAGATGCTAGGTGTAACAAAAGTTCGTTGGAAAAAATTAAATGTTTCTTAACTTCCTTGTTAATTTTTATTAATTGTTTAGTTTTTAGTAGTGGCTTCTAGCAGTATCTCTACCATTACTTGATATAATTATTATACACAAATTATGCAAATTTTAGCTATTTGTTTAGTTAAATAACTAATTCAAGTTTCATTAATGTATGTGAAACACCTTATTTGTGGTATTTTACAAAAATGTTAACATCCCCTATTTTGAATATTAAGGCGATTAAAATCATAAAATCTATTAACATATTCCACGTTGTTCAGTCATTTTTAGGATACCGTATATAAGGTAGTGGCACCAGTGTTCGATATCTTAATGGTTAACGGTATAGAATTTTGATTATACAGGATTAACTATGACTAAGCACAAATATTTTACGAGGGGAGATATAAAAAATGAACGGAATGGCCCTTCAACAACTTTCCAAACTTATTTATAAAGCGAAAAAAATTGTTCTCGAAACCATATTAAACCCTAATTTATCACCGAACGGTTGACTTTTAGAGAGGTAGGCAACCAGCAACAATTTATTGTCATAATTTAAACTCTGTGTGTTTGCGTTTGCAATTTTCTGTTTTTCTTCACCCTTTAGTGACAATTTTTTTTTCAATTTTAAACATTTTATAGTAGGTAATTAAATACAGAAATTTGTGTGGGGTACAGATATTTTCCTATAATAAAGTTCACCGGTTTAATATTCCTTTCGTTCGATTTTCTTAGAATAAATAATAAATTTTTTTAACTGTACGCAAAGTTTGTGTATTAGTGGGTAATCTTGATGGACCTGTAAAGAGTAAGAATGAATTGATGGCAGTTTGAAATGAAAAAACCATCGTAAAATGTTGCAGCTAACCGGATTAAGCGTTACCTACCAAGTATTATTAATAATGTTAATTTTCGTCGTTTCTACACTTGGAAATACTATAAAATAACGATTGCATGGTAGCTGACAGATCCAAGCCATCTCAGACGATGATTTTTACTCAATATTTCTTTTATTGTCTGTTAGACCTTCCTGAGCTGGTAACGTGTAGAACACGAAGTACTTTAATCTATTATGAATTACTTAAATAAAAAACATTTACAGAAATTTCTTTGTAAGAGTATTTGCATTTTAATAAAACATGAATTAATATACAAGTTTTAGTCGTAGTGAAATTATTGAGATACCAGTAATCGTCAGTACATAACACCACTATTCGTGATAATTATTACAAGGAAGAAAATTAGTTAAAATAATTTGAAAGATTTATTCAAGAAAAGATAATAATTTTTACGTGTCTAAAATTTCTGTTTTTTTTTTCAGATACATGTGTAAGTATAACTGCTATATGCAACCATTGGCGACAACAAATCACATCTTCTACTGCTATTTCTTTGTATATGGGACAATACCTACCAGATATTTTCATTTTCATTTATAATTTTTAGTTGTCTATGTTATAAGTTATTCGCTCTAATCTCTTTCGTTTTTTTTTGTTGTTGTTGAACTTGTTGCTAAATTTTGTTTTCTTCTTTTTTCCTGTGATATTCTCTCCATTCTAGCAAGTTGCCACTGACGGTGTCTTTCCTATATTTTTTGGTGTTAACTTTGACGATACTATTAGTCAAAATATTGTTATTGTGCTTATCGCATTTCCCGTACCATTGTCCGAGATTGAAAAATTATAAACTAGTTATCGTCATTTGTATACACCAGTAATCGTAATAACGAATTAATACTAGTTTTAATTAAAAATAGATTAAATGACGATTACTAGTTCATGTATTTAATAATATAAAGCCAGTATATTAGAGCCGTATTGTGTTTTACGTTTAGGGCGAAAGTCAAATTATATGAACATAGTACACGAGTTTTCGTCAGTTATGATGAACACTAGCCATAGCATCAATTATAGTGCACCAGTGTTCGTCACTCAATTAATAAAGATAGGTAATCCGTCAGCTTCTGTTGTTAACTTGACAGTATTATTAGTGACGAAAGTTGTGTAGCTAGTGCGTTACATTTTTCTCTAGTGCTTGCTTCATATTTGCTAGTGTACATGTATATAAACAAAAGTGGAACAATTTATAGAAACCATGACCAGCTGCACGACATGTTATTTTTTGGCGAACCTCGACAAAACTTTCTGGTTACAATACGTTTGTTCAGTAAACGCTTTTTGCACACAACGTAAGTCATTTTGAACACTTGTACCTATTTCTCATTTTATTATGAGTTGTAACAAGAGCTTTAGAAAAACCATTCACTGTATGTTCACGTGTCTTTCTAATTATTATGTACAAACACCTGACAATCCTGATATGGTATGTTAGCGACATTGTCACATATCATGTGTCAAGACCTGTTTGCTATTATAATTCTGTTACCGTTGGTTAAAAAGAAAAAAACCTTAAGTAAAATGTATTTTGTTTGGTGCGCATCTATATTCTGATCACCCTGTATATAATACCAATCTAACATCGAAAAATGTTACAAGAAAGGTTAGATTGTATCAAGATCCCTAAAGGTACGAATACTGAGACCCGTTACGATCACTACGTTTTCTGCCTTACAACACTAACTTACTAGTAATGAAATTATTTACTATTTTTTTTTTAACAGATGAAACTCAACTAGGACTCTATATACCACTGACGACTGATATTAAAAATAATAAACAATATTATTTTGGAATCGTTTATAAGGTAATGAATACATATTTTTTTAAAGAACTTTCCTAATGTATTTTTTCTTCGGTAATAGTTATGCATGTTTTATCAGATTATTAGGGATTTAAAAAAACTTATTTCGAAAAAATGTCTTTGTTAATTTCGGGTCAATAGCAAGTATATTTTTGAATTGTATTCTAATACAGAGTGTCCGGAAACTCCGCACAGACAATTTAGGGGGTGATACTACTCAAAAAAATAATGTATCAAGTTCATGTAACTTTTTCTCGAAAAGTCAATATTAATGGAGTTATCTTACTTCAAAGTTAATTTTGTAATTTTTTTTTTTAGCTATAACTTATCTAACGCTGCTACAATTTTTTTCAAATCTGTTATACTTGTTACTTTTATAGAGATGCAGTGTCAGGTAAAATATTTCTAAAATTAGTGACCTAAATGATAGAAAAATAACGTGCTATTACCTATACCTTTTTTAGTATTAATTTTTGCAAAACCGATCACATATTTTAAAAAACTGTGACTTCTAATACATTACAAACGTATCGAAATAAAACGAATCGAAACCGACAGAAAGCGGCCTAACCAACAATGTTTTAGGTACAAAAATCTTTCAAAATCCGTAATTTTTAAATTTAACTGTACATGTAAATATTGTTATAACATAAACTTAGATGTTATGCATAGAAAATTGTTCACTTTTGTTTATCTGTATGTGAAAATAATTGTTAAAATGTGGGGTTAGAATAGTAAAACAATGTATGTCTTACAAACGATTTTAAAAAGGTATATTATTTGAGGAGAATTTAAATAGTAAAGGTGGATAAACAAAACATCAAGAATTTTATTTTGCTCTGCGTGTTTTATTTTTCGAGATTTATGTACCTAAAAAACACCACAAATTTGTTCATTTTACGGCGAGAAATATAGTTTATCAAAAAAGTAGGTTAGAGTGACAATAATCACATTTCTCACAACCGAAGTTGTTCAGCTCAGAGAGAAAATAATAGTAAACGAGTGTCTATTCAATTGTGTTTCCGTGGTAATAAGAGGGATATATATCTTTATCTCTGTTGCACACTGACGGGCCAATCAAAACCGGTGCCCATAAGAGGCAAATTTTAAAATAAGAAATTTTAAATATCCATTCATGATATATACTTTTACTTGTTTTGTAATTTACACATGAGTTCATAATTTATTGGAAGAAATTGTATGTTCCGTAAAGTAGTACGCTATGGGTTGTTTGAATTTTTTATGTAGACCTCTGATCATGAAAACTAGTGCATGTTTGGCTACAGCATTTGTTTTGCCTTCTTCACCCAAATCTACAAACCCTATTTATTTCATCTGTTGCACTGCAATAATTGAGACCTGCTGTTAATTGTATTTCATCAAACATTACCCCTACATATTTATCTACAGGGTGATTCTTTAATATTGCGAAAAATTTTAGGGACAGGTTCTTTAGATAAAAATAAGAAAAAAAGTTCCCATTAGCATGTGCCCGCAAACGCTTCGTTTCCGAGATACAGGGTGTTCATTTTTTTTGTAATCTACTTTTAATACTTGTTATTTCAAAAGTCATTTAACCGATTTATTAAAACACGAAACGAGTAGTTATTTTTACTCACTCCTACACTCACAATGTGACAAATAGTAATCAACTATTGACAAAAAACAATTATTGATAGTTGGTGGACATTCCAATTTCCAAGCCAACTGGGACTATTTTGTTTGAAGATGATAAGATAATTTAATCAGATGTCTATCAAGACAGATACCTTAATCGTATAGTTAAAAGACTTTTGAAATAACAAGTATTAAAAGTAGATTATAAAAATGAACGCCCTGTATCTCGAAACGAAGCATTTCCGGACACATGCTAATGGGAACTTATTTTCTTATTTTTATCTAAAGAACCTGTCCCTGAAATTTTCGCAATATTAAAGAATCACCCTGTATATCTGGTAATTTTTCAAATCGCTTTTTTAATCGTAGGTAACATCATATCTTTATTTATGCCAGTTTTAAATGGAATACGATTTAAATATGATTTTAATGTGGTTCGAGACGGAAGCAAAATAAAATTTCTAAGAAAACGATATACACTTGGACCACGTTTCTATAGAGCCAAAGCTCTCAAGACACTTTATTAGTGTGGTTCCAACAAAAATTTGTCTTTCTCACATTAGAAAACTGAGCTTTTAGCAATACTACTCCTGCTGGATCAATCTTTGCTCTATCTCTTTAAAGAAATGTTTGCTTATAAATTGATATATATTTTTAAAATTGTTTCTTGATTGAGCCAACTTTCTTAGTTTACATCATTTTCAAAATGTTTTGTTTGTTTTTCAGTTTGATTTGTTTACCAGAACAAGCACTTATTGCAATCGTAGACGTAAATGACAGTCTTCTTTTACAAGTTGGAATTGAATCAAAAGGAATTACAGGAGTTGTAAATACACTAATTTCTTGTTCAATATGTTTGACATTAATTCCTGAGCATTCAGGAATTGGATTTTCAACAACAAGAGTAGTATTGCCATCGACAGCAGTAATTTGAGGCTGCTCTTTAATGCAATTAAATAATGAGGGAATTGCTACTCTATGTAACCTGTTTAATAACGTACTTGTGAAGCATTCAAGTTTGAAATGGTCATGGCTAAGGTAATACGTTTTGTTATCCAAAATTGTATGCTGTTACATCCACAGCTATCAATCGCAGAATACCATTTTTTACGTACTGGCAAATTCAGGGCAAACTTGAAAAAATGTTTATTTTCATAGTACTTATCTGCATCAGTTAAATAAGCATTACCACAATGTGGTGCTGAACACCTGTAACGAAGTCGACCTGGATAGCTCATCATCAAATTATTAGTTGCAGTAAGTATATTTTATCTAGGGTTGCAGTAAGTATATTTTATCTAGGGTTGCAGTATCTTCCTAAGCATACTTATAACGTAAACTGTAAAACCGTGGTAAAGCCTTACCTATCGCATTCGATTACTTCTACCTATTCCATTGTGGTTATGTACTTTGATTTGAAAATTTTAAAATTGTCAAATGTCAAACTTATAAAAGATGTCAAATGATTCTTAGGATTTGATTGGCCCGCTAATGTACAACAAAGACTTATATAGTATTTCATAAGTTAGAAAGAGATCAAGAATATTCCTCAAAATATTTCCATTCTAGTTTATAATCAGGCTCTCTCGTTTACTATTATTTTCTCTCTGGTTCAGCTATAATGATAGAGGAACCACAAAGTTTAATAGAATATCCATATTTTTCTTAATTTATATAATTTTTTTTATTTAAATATGGCTAGGAGAGTTCTTACTAAAATAATGAGTTACACATTGTTTACAAGAATTAAAAATAATTAAAATAAAAAAAAATAATTTGCTCTGTACTATAGTTTGCAATAATAATGACACTCACTCACTAAAATGAATTTTGAGTTTTCTTTTGAACTTCTGACGTACTCATATTGAAATCTACATTAAATTTTTAACATTAGTTATTAGTTGTTTCACTCACCAAGAGTGATTTAATGAAATTTCTATTTAGAACATCCAGAAGTACAAAAACTGTTTTAAGAGAGTGTCATTATTATTACAAACGACAGTACATACAGAAGAAGGATTTTAGTTTTTAGGCACAATAATATCTATCAGTCACCTTTAAAGAGGATATTGGTGGGTACACACAATGCGGTTTACTAGAAGGTAGGCCTTCTGCACAAAATCCAGTGCTTAAAAAGTAACGTTATGAAGTAGCCAAGAGTAGATTTTTAGCCTTTCGGCTTAACGGTCGGTAGGTTGGCCTTCCGGCAAGCTAGCTCGTGTATGGCCACCTTATTGATGGAATATTACATATACTTGTGGCAAAAACTCAGACGACTTACGTCATATAAACGAGTAATTCATTATATAGTACAAAGTAAAAGATAAATATCTATAAAATGTTTTGCACTTTTAAATCTATTGAGAGACAAGCCAAACAATTCGTGATGAGTCAACGTATTAGCTACTTTAAGTGCTGTAGGGAAAAATGTGTTAAAAGAGTAGTTACGTCTGTGGAAAGGTATATGAAATGTTTGTATTGATCGGGTGGGGCGTGACGGAACAAGTAAATTAATTTTCGAAAGAAGCTGAGGACTGTCGCATCTGTCATTAATAATCTTAACCAACAGAATCATGTCCCTGCGCTTTCTATGAACTTACGAGTGGTCATATGTATAAGAAATGCTCAATATAAATGTAGCGATTATAAAACCGAAACTTATGGGAAATATATCTAAGGAAGTTATGCTGCAATGCATCCAATTTCAGCTTATAAGTCACATAATGCGAACTCCAGACGGAAGAACAATACTCAAGATGAGATCTAACTAGTGAACACTATAGGCTTTTAACCGATATGATGGTTGGTGAAGTCACTAGTTAGTCTTTTAATAAAGCTCAGCATTTTCATTGCTTTACGATAGACGCTTGCAATGTGTGTTTCGAATCTAAGATGGGAGGCAAGAATAACACCTAGGTCAGTGAATTCGACAACCGAGCCAAGAGCCACACTATTTAGGCTGTAATTAAAAATGAGTGACTAGTGGAATCGCGTGATGTGACATTTAGAGGCAAGTCCATCTCGTTCAGTGAACACCATTTACAGAGATTGGTTAAGTCAGCCTGCAAAGGCAAGGCATCATTATGATTCCTAATACATTTGTAATATTTCAGGTCACCGGCAAAAAGCAGGACCTCACTCGTTGAAAAGCAGTGCAGAATATCATTAATGAAGAGATTGAATAAGAGAGGTCAAAATATTTAAAAAACTGCAACTGACAATAGTAAAACTATATACTACACTAAATGTTTGCACTATCTATTATAGTATAAGAGCCAGTGGCCGGCAACCTATAAGTAAATGATTGTACCTGAAATTTTGCACAGTGAGTCTCTTATACCTATCACTCATGATGTGGGGACTCGCTAAGCCCGGAGAGGCCGACTCAAGAGTTACTCAGGTGCGAGAAGTATGAAAATGTAACCAACTTCGTTATTAAATTAACAAAGCTGCCGTTTGAAAATTTTAAAATATACAATTATTATTATATAAAAATAACAAAGGCAGACGATTAACGTGCTTCTTAGGTCATGGCAGACACTTGTGAAATTGGCAAAAATTATAAATTTCAAAAGTATTTGATTAAATCTGATTTTTGACGTTAAAAAACTGTCAGAACTGTCAAGCATTGTTATCGACATCACCAAATCTGAGAACCTGTGCCAGAAATAGAGGTTATTTGTTACTTATATTATTTTAATATAAAAGGTGCTAAATATAATAATAAAAATAAATGCCTAATTTGTTAGATCTGAAATTTTAACATTTTCAAACGGCAGCTTGGTTAATTTAATAACGAAGTTGGTTAAATTTTCATACCTCTCGCACCTGAGTAACACTTGGGTCGACCTCGCCGGGTTTAGTGAGTCATCACCTCATGAGTGTTAGCACAGAATAAAGGAACTACCAGAAGCGAAAGCTAAGGCGGCGCCTTTGATCTTGGATGGTCACAAAAATTTAACCTTGAATTTGAAATTTGACGTATCTACTACTTACTACACTGAGAGAAAGTTGTATATAATATCTACAGTCTACACTAAGAAACAAGTTGACACTATATTTATTTAGTCATATTGAAGCTTTAAGCAGTATAAAATACCTACTATGTATAAAATTATTAAAAAATATAAAATACATGTATAAATTGCATTTATTCCTGTTTATTTTTATTGTTGTGGAAATTTATATATTTTATTTAACGTGGGAGAGCTTTTTCAGATACATTTGCCATACAGAAAATTTGATACTGCAATAGATGTTTTAAATAGTATAGTCACTAATATTTCCTTTATTTCAATTATGGAAGCTATTTTCATTTCAAGTATAGATTTCAGGTATGAGTACCTACTTGGTGGGCCACGCTAGATGCAGGTCAACTCAATCATTCCACAAAGCACACAGCAATCATCCGACTTCTCTTACATCTTTTGCTCTTTCCTAGTTCCAAATTTACAAAGTTATTCTTAATTATTTTCAGAAACAAAGTGTACATAAAATTTTCCCCTCCATTTATTTTGTTCAATTTACGTTTTAAACCTTAGTTTACTTGTGTCAAAAAATATGATTTAGGGCACCCTGGACACTAGATTCTAAGAGCACTGGTGTAAGACTCAATTGAGATCAATATTATGGGAGTTATTTTGAAACTAGTTTCAAGACACCTAAAGTTTTAATTTTGAATAAAAGTAATTTATTTTCAATGTTTACAGAATAATAACGGAATAATAAAGAAAACACAAATATGGTTCATGAAATATATATTTATACAATACCTATTTTACATAACTATAAATTAAAAGAATCTATCACTTTCCAAAACACACCAAACCGACACAGCGACACACATAAACAAGAAAGCAAAGCGAGGTTGATTAATAAACAACTTGTAAAATGGCGGCGCCGCACATGCGCACTAAAATTGTGTTTTGGCGGCAGCTCTTCCTTCGCTTCTGGTAGTTCCTTTATTCCGTGGTGATAGGTATAAGAGACTCACTGTGCAAAATTTCAGGTATAATCATTTACTTATAGGTTGCCGGCCACTGGCTCTTAGACTATTACACTAAATTAGGAAAAATATTGTTTTTAACGCGACAATCTATAGAAAATTATGTTGATAATAAAAACAATAATTGCGTGACGTCCGCCATGACGCAAGTCGACTGAATTCTTGCCGCAACTATACCAAATATACTCTAAAAAAATTTTTCGCTGTGGTTTTACTTTTTATTAAATATCTTAAACTTTTTTCAGGGAAACATTTTCGAAGCTATTCAGTATTGTAATTACCATAACATGGAATTATTGAGCATAGAGTCACCCGAGGAAAACACCTTTCTATTTAACAGCCTTGTTAATTTTAGTAAGTACTTATTTTATTAATATTTTATTTAATTTAGTCTAAGAAATAACGAGCTACTGCCAGGTATACAAATATTTCATTCATTGGCAGATACAATACAACCCTTTAGTAAATTCAATAAAAAAAACAACTTTATTATTCTACGAAATATATACAAAATGTACACAAATAAAACTGACACGTAAAAAACGCTTTCGCCTATTAATATTTTACGTTTTCAGTCGGAACTGGACGATATGGTTTTTGGTCATCAGGTACTCTTTTACCGGAAAATCATTGGGTTTGGCTTTCCACTGGAAACCCTGTGGTACATCCTAGCTGGACTACACCTCCATATAATACAAATAAAGGCTGTATAGAAATAAACTATATCAAAACAAGTAAAGCTCTTGTATGGGCAGATGCCAATTGCAACGAAGCAAGACATGTCATTTGCGAAACAAGAAACGTTTGACATTTTGGTTTCTCACTAATTATATCAACTAGTTATAAATTTCATATTCTGGCAAACAATTTGTGAATTTGTAAATATGTCTTTATGTTTTATGTAATGTAATAATGTGACATAATATTAACAAATCACACAACAAATTTTCCTGTTTATGCGTGAAAATGGAAACGTTTTCAAAGTTAAGTGACAAAATACAAAACATATTTATTTTGTTTATTTGATACTAATATATACCTATTATCTATTTTTTATCAGGATATTTTTTGAAATTTTCTATACATGGGGTGCCGTAACACAGGGTAATTCACAATATATCTTAAAAAATTGGGAATAGATGAAAATCACGAAAAATGGAGTCAATATCGTAAAAAAAAATTATTGTAAAATTCTTATAGTTTCCGAGTAAAGAATGATTGAAGTTGGAGTATTTTTAACCTTTACATCGCTGGGCTACTGTAGTCTCTAGCCAATCGACTCCGAATATTAAATCCGATTCCTTATGGTAGGTATTAACTTTTTTGTAATGCGAGTATTTACATTAGTATTTCAAGTATCAAAAATGGCTTACGTCTATAGCCACTTGGAGTTAATGGATGTCGTTTTATTCTATGGTTATGTGAAGATGCCTTAGCAGAACGATTTCCCGGTAAACATGTATCAAATGCAGCTACATTTACAACCGTGTACAGTGAGTGCAAGTGTAGTGACTGTAGTTCAACGCCAGCGTCATATGGGAAATTTGAAATCAAATCACAGCAGAGATGGAGGTCCAGGCCGTCCACGGCGTATTCCAGGAGTGTGGCGTATCATACACGAAGCTCAATTATATCCGTACCATATACAGCGTGTACAATAATTAATACTAAGGGATTAGACGAGGAAGACCGGTAGCATGGCGACCACGATCTCCTGACTTTAAATCATTTGGACTCTTTTTGGGGAGATATTTAAAAAATTAAGTGTATCGCAGCGAAGAGGACACTATTGATGATTGACGCTAACATATTGTTACGAAAGCTCACCTACCTTTTTAATTGGTTAATTATGTTCCTGTTTTCGTTAGAATTTATAATTGAGGCTCACCTACCTCGTTAGTTTGTAAATTACGTTTCTGTTTATGTTAGAATTTATAATTTTTGTAATGCCTTTATTTTGACGTTTTTCGGAATATTCCAGGCTATATTCTATTTGTTTCTCGACACGTTCTCGAGATCTCAGAAACTTCGAGAACTTTAAAAACCTATATAAGCAGACCATTTTCGGCCGCTGCAGTCAGTTTGTATTGAGCAGCCAAACGCGAGTGACAAACGTCAAAGTAAAGCGTTTACAGTTGCGAAATTTGTTGAAGGATATTTCTTGTATTATCAAGAGTGATAATACAGATTGTTTGTCTACGTGACGTGTTTCAACGATAACCTAATTTCGAGGTTACATTGGTGTCAGAAGTGGGATCGATTTCTGACATTCCTCCATCGAAATCATCCATATCTTGTCCACTATCATACCGAGCCTTCTTCTTCGGGTCCGAGAGCACCCCGTAAGCTTCTCCAACTTCTTTGAACTTCTTTTCTTGCTCCTTCTTTTCAGCCTCGGTGGCACTGGCATGTCTATCAGGGTGGTGTATCAGAGCTCGTTTCTTGTATGCCTTTTTGATTTCGTCATCCCCAGCATTTCTGTCTACACCGAGGATTTTGTAGTAGTCCTTACGTTTCGACCTCTTCAAAGCAAATTTGGCATCTTGGAGCAACTTTTTGTGTTCTCTACTTTTGTCCATCTTACACACTTTCTCGTAATCCCGAACAGCTTCCTCGTAATCCCCCAAATCCATATAACACTTTGCCCGTCTGAGAAGAGCTTTAAGGTAAGCGTCGTCAAGGTTTAGGGCAGCCGTACAATCGGCAATTGCTTCTTTGGTCTTAGTTAGTCTGGCAAAGGCGGTAGCACGGTTGAAGTATAGCTTGGCGTTAGTTTTCTTGTTAAGGGGATCTATTTCAAGGGCTTCCGAGTACAATTTGCAAGCTTCCTGAAATCGGCAGAGCTTGTATGCCTCGTTTCCCTCTTCTTTCTTTTTCTTTAGGAGTTTTGCTCGTTTGTAGATGTCCATGGCTTTCTTGTGGTCAGGGGCTAGCCTTAGCACCTGTTGGAAGTGTTGGAAAGCACTGTCGAGACCTCGTAGAACAAACATATGCCTCGGACGTAAATAGCATCAGCATTGCCCTTGTTGAGGTGAAGAATGCTGTTGGCAATTTCCTGAGCTTCCTGGTATCTTCCAAGGAATGCAAGACATTCCGCCTTGGTCAGTTTATATCTGGTGCAGGTGGGGGCTTCATCTAAACACCTATCCATACAGTATACCACTTTGCGGAAATCTCTTTTGTCATATGCTTTTGTTGCATCGTTTTCATATAACTTGAAAGCTGGCTAGGTGCTACAAAGCCCCACAAACTATTAACATCAAGGTAACCCGTCTGCAAAATAATGGAACGAGTTTGGTAGTACCAGGGCGTACATGCGGACGGGGTTGTGAAATGGTCCTTGATACCGGCTCAAGTCACACTATAGTAAGACCGAACATAGTCGCTCACTGCAGAATACAAAAGCCAGACCGGAACTACATCTTGGAGACAGCAAATGGAGAAATCATATCAGTGAGAGGCATCCATCTAGCTAGAATAACCCTGGGGACAACCACTTTCCAACACAACATCCTAGTAGCAGATATAACTGACGATGTCATTCTTGGACTTGACGTTATGACTCAACATAATTTTATATTGGACCTTCCACGAAGACTATTGAAGACCAAAGATGAAGAAATCATTATGCAGTTTCCCGAAATCAGAAACCTTCCTATTAGAACTGTGGAAGTCAGCAGACATAGAAATTCCAGCAGGTTCAGAAGTTGTAATTGAAGCTGTTTGTAGCAGTCCTTCGGCAGTTGAAGAAACTGTAATTGTAGAACCAGAACCAGAGAGCAGTCTTTATAGAAGGGCATATTAACTGGAAAGACATTAACAGAAAGGAAAAACAATTTGGTACTTGGTCAGAATGCTAAATCTGAAAGACTACCCACAACAGATCAAGAAAGGTGAACCTTTGGGAGTTTGTCAAACAGTTGGATCGGTCTTCAGCAATATAGAACCATCAACAACAGAAGTATTGAAAAACTACCTGAAGTTCTTCAGGGCCTTGTTAACCGATTCAAGTCCCAACTACAAGCCGATGAAGTCCAAAAATTGGAAGATTTGTTGAGGCGTTATCAAGATGTTTTCTCCTTAACAGAAGATGATGTTGGAAGAACTAATCTTGTGCAACACCGAATAAATACCGGCGACACCACGCCAATTAAACAAGCTCCACGACGGATTCCTTTAGCAAAGCAAGAAGAGGTATCCACGATGTTGAGAGACATGCAGCAGCAGGGAGTCATTGAACCATCCCAGAGTCCATGGACCTCGCCGGTTGTTTTGGTAAAGAAGAAGGATGGCTCTACCAGATTTTGTGTAGATTATAGAAGACTAAACGATGTCACTAAGAAGGACAGTTATCCATTGCCAAGAATAGACGACACCCTGGATACACTGTCTGGATCTCAATGGTTTTCCACATTAGACCTGGAAGAGTGGCTATTGGCAAGAGCAGCTTCATCCAAATGATAAAGAGAAGACCGCCTTTTCCATTGGTACGGGATTGTGGCACTTCAACGTTATGCCCTTTGGCTTCTGCAATGCACCAGCCACCTTTGAAAGACTTATGGAAACCATTCTACGAGGAATGACCTGGAAAACGTGTCTCGTTTATCTTGATGACAACATAATACTGGGAAAAGACTTTGAAGATCATTTGAAGAATGTCCAAGAAGTTTTCCAAAAGTTGAGGAAGCCCGGCTTAAGCTAAGTCCCAAGAAGTGCATGCTCTTTCAAAAGGAAGTCAAGTATTTAGGACACATTATTTCCTCTGACGGAGTGAAGACTGACCCAGAGAAAACTGAAACCGTCTGGAAATGGCCAGTACCGAAAGACAAACATGAATTAAGGAGTTTCCTTGGACTTTGCACTTACTATCGCAAGTTTGTGAAAAATTTCGCCGAGATTGCGAAACCCTTACATCGACTCACAGAAAACAATCAGCCATTTATCTGGACGGAACAATGTCAACAAGCTTTTCAGATATTAAAAGAAGCTTTGTGTTCTTCTCCGATTCTGTCATATCCCAAGCCTGGAAAGACATTCATCGTTGACACGGATGCTAGTAATATTGGAATTGGAGGAATATTATCACAAATTGAAAACGGGCAAGAAAAAGTGATTTCCTACTTTAGCAAGGTCCTCTAAGCAAGAAATGAACTACTGCGTAACCAGAAGAGAGCTGCTTGCCATAGCTAAAACTGTGGAGCATTTCCATATGTATCTCTATGGTCAGCCGCTTGTTTTGAGGACCGATCATGCTTCTTTTAAGTGGCTACTGCAGTTCAAGAAACCGGAAGGCCAAGTGGCAAGATGGTTTCAACGGTTGCAGGAGTATAACTTCAAAATTGAACACCGTAAAGGACCTCTAACCATCGTCAATGCTGATGCTCTATCCAGAAGACCATGTCCTTCAAATTGTAAACATTGTGTGCGACAAGAAGTGAGGGAATGAATTTTGCAGAAGAACTACCATCCAGTGTCCAGAGGATTGGGATATTAAAACCATTGCTAAAGAACAAAGTGAAGACCCGGATTTTGGACCAATTTTCCAATGGAAGATAAACAACATGGACAGACCCACCTGGCAGGACATTGCTGATAAGTCACCATCTCTAAAAAGTTACTGGGCGTTATGGAACTCTTTAGCCATCGAGAACGGCCTATTAAAAGAGTCTGGGAGAGCCCAGACGGCAAAGAAAAGATTTATCAAACAATACTGCCCCAGAAAAGAATTCCAGAAGTTCTTCAAGCACTGCACAGTGGAGTCGGTGGTGGGCACTTTGGAATAAACAAAACTCTGAATAAAGTTAGAGAACGATTCTACTGCCAAGCCAGTCGGTCCGATGTGGAAGAATGGTGCCGACGTTGTGATACCTGCGCCTCTAGTAAGGGACCCAGGACTCGAAGCCGAGGACAGATGAAGCAGTACAATGTTGGAGCTCCATTCGAGAGAATAGCTATTGACATAGCTGGACCATTTCCTCGTAGCAGCAGTGGAAATCGTTATATTTTGGTAGTGATGGATTACTTCAGTAAATGGCCAGAAATATATCCCTTACCTAATCAAGAAGCTGTTACCGTAGCCGAAGCTTTATTCGAAAATTGGATATGTCGTTATGGGGTGCCCAGGGAGATCCATTCCGACCAAGGACGAAATTTCGAGTCGGAAGTGTTTCAGAACGTTTGTGAGCTGCTAGGCATTCACAAAACCAGAACTACACCTCTTCACCCGCAATCAGATGGAATGGTGGAAAGATTCAATCGCACCATCGAAAACTTCCTGAGAACGGCCGTCAACGAGAAACAGACCAACTGGGATACCTGTCTTCCTCCATTTTTACTGGCTTACCGAGCAGCAATTCATGAGACCACGGGTAAAACACCAGCCATACCCATAGATCTAATTATGAATCGACCGCAACACGAGGAAAACTTAGATGATTATCTCAGCCATCTGAAAGATCGAATAAAGATGGTACATGAAGAAGTACGAGAGAAGATAAAAATAGAAAGCGACAGAATGAAGACCAGATACGACTTGCGTGCCAACAGCAGCGGGTTTCAAGAGCTTGAGAAAGTGTGGCTGTATAACCCAAAAAGAAGCAAGGGTAAATCTCCGAAGCTGCAGAAATCGTAGGAAGGCCCTTATACTGTCGTGTCACGATTGAATGACGTAGTTTACAGGATCCAGAGGAATCCCCAAGCCAAGATGAAGATTGTCCACATCGATCGTTTGACACCTTATCAAGAAGGCCATGCGGACAATGGAGTAACCTGATCGGGACGATCAGTTCTAAGAGGGGGGCAATGTTACGAAAGCTCACCTACCTTTTTAGTTGGTTAATTATGTTCCTGTTTTCGTTAGAATTTATAATTGAGGCTCACCTACCTCGTTAGTTTGTAAATTACGTTTCTGTTTATGTTAGAATTTATAATTTTTGTGATGCCTTTGTTTTGACGTTTTCCGGAATATTCCAGGCTATATTCTATTTGTTTCTCGACACGTTCTCGACATCGCAGAAACTTCGAGAACTTTAAAAACCTATATAAGCAGACCATTTTCGGCCGCTGCAGTCAGTTTGTATTGAGCAGCCAAACGCGAGTGACAAACGTCAAAGTAAAGCGTTGACAGTTGCGAAATTTGTTGAAGGATATTTCTTGTATTATCAAGAGTGATAATAAAGATTGTTTGTCTACGTGACGTGTTTCAACGATAACCTAATTTCGAGGTTACAATATCATAGCTGCTGCTAATAACATACGAGTAAAAAACGGACAAAAGCAGAAACATTTATGTTAGTTTGCAGAAACTGGGTAAGACGGACCCTAACTTTTGTTGTTGTAACATTACGAATGTCAAACTGTTTTATTAATTACACCCTCAAATTAATTCTATTAATGATTAATAACAATAGCGGCAAAATCAGTTGAATTTGCTGTATAAAATAAATATACTGTATACCTATATAGAAGTTATAAAATCTTATTATTTTCCAACGACTACTTGATCTTTCCGGCGCTAATATGATTTCGGGTGGTATTTCTATTGAGACTCTTTAGGACGAATAATGCTTATAACTTTTAAACGGGTAGTAATACAGAAAAAAATATGTAATTAAAGTTTATTACAAAAAAGAGAGCTTTTTAACGGGAAAAAGAAATAGGGTATATTTCTGTCAAATCGGAACGATAATACTTTTGATTGAAAATGGAGCTTACCTCGTCTCATTTAATACCACGTGTTCTAAATTGTATATATTTTTTTTGTATTCTCACAATATGCCCAAACTATCGAGTTTGAGACACTCTGTACATTTTTTTTTAAATAAGTTCTGAATCAACCTGCAAGTACAAGGTAAAACAAAAGTCTCTTTGAACTAAATTCATTTTATTTGAAACAACTTAATTTCGGTAAATAACGCTTATCGAGATATACTATATACGATACTCAATGTGGTACAAAAAATTAATATTCAACATTAAAAACGCTTTGGTTAAAGAGTATGCTTCTTAATCTATTTAAGTGTATTAGATATTCGAATAAGTATGTCTCCACCCTATTGACATTCCCATAACTTTTTTACACTCACGTTTTGATTATCTACATCATGCATTGCAATACAAAACTCATTTTTAAATGTTGTTTGCCTTTTGTGCAATTTTGATATCTGCTGCGGAGCAAAACAGTATATCGACCTCAAATAATGCGCTGAAATATGGGGTTCCATTTTATATTTAATACATAAACATATTTTATGCGAATGTGTTTTATAAAATAAAATTTGTGATAAAGAAACAGTGTTGATTGACTTAGTAGAAAAAATAGGAATCAGGTTAATATTAACTGAAAAAAAAAACAAATATTGCATTTCTATTGTAGGTATATACTGTATTGAACATAAATGGGGAAATACGAAAATAAAAAAAAAATAAATTATCATATTTACCAATAGAATTAAATTAATTTTAGTAAAATAAAATAAATTTAAAATTTAATATAAAATTAAATGTAAGAGGAAAATAAATGAAATAAATTAATATGAATAAGGGCTGTAGATTAGAATGGGAGTTAAAATGTAATAAGAAATAACATAATAATAAGATTTAATAAATTAAATTAATTAAAAGTTAATGGCAATTAATAAAATTAATATTCTGTTCTGACTGATAAATTAAACTGTGAATTTAAATTAATACAAACATACTGGTTGAAAATGATTTCAAGAACTTGGATACGGAAAAATCAAAGGAAGAAAATTTGGAAAGGGGGGAAAATGAAGATTACGAAAGAGTTTGCGGAATAAAAGAATGAGTGATTGAGAGGAAAAAAGTATAGGATAAGCAGTAGAAATTAATTAGAGCTTATAATACAATAATACAATCGGAGAAATAATCATAAAGACCAGCAAACATCTATAAAAAGAAGCAAATTGATGGAAAAGGAAATACGGGCAAATTAGCTTAGAAAGGGATTAACGAAGAGGAGTAAAAACGTGATTGGAAATAACTAGACTGTGAAGTAAAGCAGTAATCAAGGAGTAATGAGAAATAATGTTTAATTATCAGTATCATTTAGATTCATTTTTTTAATGATTTAGGATATTTATCGCAGGTTAGAGTAGGGGTACAAATTAGTAAACAAAAAGTTATTGAACATAAATTTATTTTATAAAATGTCGATTTAGTATTGAGGAGATTTATCAAATTAAAATATTATTAGTAAAATAGTAAAATTCATATTAATCTAAAGTTTTTGATTAAATATTTAAGTAAACGAAACCTTTTTTGTGAATTGCTACTGGGAAGAGAGGTCATGCTGATTGTGTAATATCACGTCCAAGTTATAGAGCCAAGTTATATAATAATTAAATTATTTACAATGTTCAGAAGAATTAGCCCCCAATAATTTAAACTATCAGCAAATTATAAGAGACTGAAAGGTAAGTTCAATTAAAGTGAGTTATATTAGAAATAAACAAAACAATTACACAATTTCATAACAATCATGTTGGTATCAACATAAAAATACACATTACAATACTTTATTTAAAAGACATATAAAATTATTTTAAAAAATTTAGTTTATTAAGTCTAGGCCCAAATCTGCTATACTTAACTAATTATAAATTGAGATATAAGTGGTCTGCTCGGCCTAAGCGGCTCGACTTACAGGAAGCGATCTACATTGCAGCAGGTTAAGTACGCAGAACTCTCGCCCTGGTCCATTAGTCATTAGCCATTAGTCCGCGGAGTAGTTGTTTCCTGTAGTATCATTTATTAATTATAAATTGTTCTGTTTCGCCTATTTCCATAATACTTATTATGTATAACTGGTTGTTTCTATACTTTATAATCGTGTGAGCTCCGAGAGTAACCACCAGTGTTACTAAATTTTTAAGAAAGTTCCATGTTTCTCATTTGCATGCAAGTGTCCCGCAAGAATCATGAAAGAGTATTGGAAAAATAGAAGATAAGAAATTTGCGAGACTCTCTCACGACAAGACAATGATGTTGCAAGATCGAGCAAGAACAAGACTTTAAAGAAACTCTTGTCTTTTTTTTAAGATAAAACAAGCTTTTTAAAATTTTGCAAGATTTCTTGTCTCAACCAACACTATAAATTATTGCAGGCTAATTTCGGCATCATGTACAATACTGCTTCACATTAACTTTAATTGTATAATATGCAAATTTTATTACTTCTGTACTAACAATTTTATCGTTTACAAATATTTCGTCATTATTTCACTTGAAGGCAATAATCTGATGTGAGAGAATTGCAATTTAGAGCAATTTAAATAAGGCTGTAATCTCAATAACATCTGACAGAAGTAACAAACAAAATCTAGATAGAAAATCAAAGGTCATAAAGTGAAATTTCTTTCTGCAAATGATTACGTAACCAAATCTATTGAAGCTGTAAAGTAACACTATATGAAACAATTCGGCATTTATAGAAAATCAGAAATTTTCTGAACGTAAGATAAGAAAATACTTTCACTACCAAAAATGTATATTTCTTTTAATTATTAATATTCATATTTAAATATCTGTAGGTTGTACAGTGATAAAAACTGTAATATGTTTTTATCTAATTCTGTTAACACATAACTACAAATAACATCATTATTATGAGATACTTATGTATACAGGGTTGTGGCGTCTATAATGTATAAAAATTATAGCACAGTTTCTTGACAATATTTGGTATAAGAAAGTCATATCAAAGAGTTCGTTCTTTACATATCTTTTATGTAAGTTAACGACCACAATACGCAAAGAGACCAAAATATGAACGCCGGTTCTATTAATTCATCAAACATGTAGCACGCGACTGGCGTATTGCGTTTAACTTTCCTTAAAAAGCTATGAAACACTACAAACACCCGAACATTTCGTGTAATCTATTGTAGGTCACTTGAGCGAAAATTGTTAAAAAAACGCTCGAGTTTTGTTTCTTATTGCTAACTGAAATTAGTATTCACTAAAACATCAATACCCAATAAGTTATAAATTGTGTAAGTAGTTTAGTTTATTAGTGTATTTAAAGTAAAAAAATAATAGATTGCGTTTAAAAATATGTTTTTCTTTTTCAATTCAGGCCACACAAATAGCACTTATCGAATAGCACAGCAAGTAGAATCCTCCGCCTGCATCGTAGATCGCATAAGAAATTTTCCACAGCGATGCAATGAATATTTACCTCTGGGGTTACATTTAATTATTGGTTGGTATTTAACATAGTATATTTGAAAAAAAAAATAAGGGAAATCCTGCTAAAATCAGGGAAAATATTCATCACAATGGGCTGTACCGGTACCATGCTTGTCTTTGCGCTCATTGAAGTCTATTTCAATATTTTCTGTAAGAATGGCAAGTTTTTATTTCATTTTATTTATTTCGCCATTTTACTGGTTACTGGTGTAGTGTTGTGTTGCCATTACTATTACTCTATGCCTACTGTCTACAAATAATCTATTTTACAGTTTAAGAGAATTCACTACCGAGATAAATAAATACAAATTGCTCTTTTCTTAAGCTTTATATCTGTTTAAGGAGCTAATCAATTAATCAGTACAAGAACATGACAACTTTTAGTTGCAAAAAAATAAAGTTTAATTTACATGAAAATTCGTAACGATTGAACTTTTTCATACCAAATATTGTCAAGAAACTGTAGGTTTACATTATAAAAGCACAGCCTTTGTTATAGTTTTACATGTAATTTTCTACAAGCAAATGCATCGCATCAATTATTTTTTAACCAAATGATATGGATTAAAAATAGGTATCCAACTTAAACAAAAACTTGTGCCTAAGATTAGTTTTGTTACTCATATTTCTATATCCAATCTGAAGTACTTAAGTGAAATTCGAAAATTCGAAAACAACCAATACATTACTTAACTTTCTCTCACAAGTAATATCTTACGTAAACTGTTTCTATATCAAAGTGAATTTTAATTTTGGAAATCAGACGGAGTACAAAATCATTCTAGCACACGTAATAATAATTTCATACTTTATGACCAGAAGAACAATAGATCTCTAAATATTGCCATTGCCACGTTCTAAATTTACCTAATAATGACCAGCCGCTGTTAAACTACAATATCCTGTAATTGAATCTTTGTCGAGTGAATTATAGATAGCGATCTATTTGGGTTAATTGAATCAACTGGATTTGCATTTGTTGCGTAATTTTTCACTGGATTGCAAAAGAGGAGGAGGAACCAGTAATTATCACAAGAATGTTTAATTAAAAATCTGACGGTACCCTAATTTGAATAAAATATGTAAATTTGCTACTATTCAACATGCCAAAACAACAATATACAGTGTGATTCAGTTTTTAATAAACAAACTTCGAGGGTAAGTAGAACTTTGCAAAATAATAGCAGTTTATTATATAATAGTTATAATTTTGGGGCTTTATAAGGAATATACTGGGTGTCAAAGTTTGAAGAAAAAAGTAATGGAAATATTTGAGCCATACTAGGTACACAGTGTAGTTAGTTAAGGTGTCATAAAATGTGAAAATATCAAGCACTTTGAACAACCAGTGGCGGAGATGTGGGCAGTTCGTATCTTTAATTTAGGAAAAATTTGTATGATCTTGTATAATGTTAGTTAATGACATTTTGTAAATGTTTTTCTTTAGTTTTATCGGGTTTTGTCACACTTCTGAAAAAGTAAAGATTAATGAAATAAGCCCTTGAGCCAAATGGATCAGTCAAGGGTTATTTTTAAAATAAGTTTGCCTAACTAAAAATCTCACACTGAAAAAGCAGATAAGTAAAAATAGCTTTTTCCTAAATTAAAGAAACGAATTGGCCATATCTCCGCCACTGTTTTTTCAAAGTGCTTAATATTTTCACATTTTATGACATATTAACTAACTACTCTGTGTACTAAGTATGGCTTAAATATCTTCATCACTTTAGTAACTATATCAAAAAATCAAATTTTTTCTTCAAATTTTAACACCCTATATCTTCCTTATAAGACCCCAAAATTGTAACTATTACATAATAAACTGCCATTATTTTTCAAAGTTCTGCCTACCCTTGAAGTGTGTTCATTAAAAACTGAATCACCCTGTATACAGTATGGAAACTACTTATGGAATAAATTCAATAATTTGAAAAAATTGCATGTAAAGCTCGACTCGTCTAAAAAAATCGTTACATAGGTACATTTTTAGAGAAATTCTATTTTGTTGATGTAATAAACATAAGCAAAATAACATATTTCTATAATTTGTTATTATGTTTTCTGAATATTTAGTAGTAGGTACATGATATTTTGTTTTTGCTTAAGATACAAAATAGAATAGAGTAGAACTTTACCGTACTTCCTCTACGAGACTCGCAAACATTTTGTATCTGTCGGTATCTACATGTATGTGCAAGTTTGTGGGTTCGATATGGTTAGCATAATGAATATAGGGTTAACTATAACTAAGTACTAAGTATATTTTAATAGGGGATAGAGAAAATAAGAATTAACGGAATTGCCCATTAAAATGCTTCCAAACTTATATATAACAAAAAAATATTTTAAACTATATTAAACTCTTATTAATCGCCGACTCTAACCTTCTGTCAACCTCAAGGTTAGGTATATGCCAAAAGTCAAAGATGTCAAAACAGGATTGATGTTTGGAGAGATTTCAAGAGTGTTTTTGTTTTCTCACTTGTTTACATGAAAACTCGTTGCAAAGATTTTTTACGTGCTACCTCTTGTTTCTTGAGAACCTCTCCTTCCTCAAGCATATGTACCTATTTTTTCACCCTGCTACGTGTGCTCTATTATCGACATATTACAACAAATATTTATTTTTAGGATTTAAACACCTCATAATTATGGTACATGAATACATAAAAACACTGCCACAGTGTCACACGTTTACCTCCAAAGCATTACAACAGTTGTTCTTGTAGTTCAAAGATGATTCGGCATAACATTTTGTCTACTACAAAAACATCTTTGGTATTATGCTGCCACACGATAATATGCACTTGTAACACTTCCCATAAATTATACAAAACTGCGCGAAAAATTAAATTAGGCAAGTACTGACAAATAAATTCAAAGTACATATTTTAGTTTTTCACCCTGCTACGTGTGCTCTATTATCGACATATTACAACAAATATTTATTTTTAGGATTTAAACACCTCATAATTATTATGAAATTTTCAGATCATCCAGACTTCACTACTTTAACTAATTTCATCATAAACTAATAATTTTGTAAACAAACTCTGATTTTTCACCATTCTTTTCTTGAAAATATACAGGGTGGCATTGAAAAAACTACAATGCATAGTATCACACGATAGAGGACCAAAAATATTAAAAAAGTTATATACACTAATGTCCGATCGCCTTTTGTTTTCAAGATATCAAAATTTTTTGTAAAATTTAAATTTCTTTTAATTTCTCCCGATTGTACGGGAATATTTGAACCAAGATGCACACTGTGGTCTTGCATGTAGTTATTATTATGTGTCACAATATTCAGTTCATTCAGCATCTAATGGCTGAAGAAAAGGGCCTCGATGATGCGATTTCACCCACGTCTAGATTAGTCTACGCTACGCCACTGCTTGCTGTTATAGTAAATATGCACACCGAATTTTAATTACCTCAGTGGTTTATAAATTAAAAACTGATTCTTCAAAAATTATTTACACGCTTTAGCTGGGCAATGGCTGTACACCCCTGGATTGACCTCTAATTAAGAAACACCCTGTATAATACATCAATATCGGAATAACATAAACCTATATAGAATAGTGTTGCATAAAATCAGTATTTTTGCTACAAACTAACCATGTACGTACATAATAATATACTCATTTAATTCTATTATTTAATCAGTGCTTTAACTGTTCCAAAAATACAGTAGGTATATAAAATTGCAGAAGTCTATTACATAAACTGTGGCCATCCAGCATACATTATTTGACTTACTACCTGCAGACAGAGTAAGATTTCATATCTAATTTATTCAACGATAGATAAAAGTTAACCAAATAATGATGAATGATAGACCAATACTTTACGTTGCTGAAGATTTTGAGGCTGTATGAACAAACAAATTTGGCATTGGTGAATTAATCGTAATACATAATAATGATGATTCGCACAAATGTCAATGCCACTTTAAATGTCAAATGTTTGTGTGCCTACACAAGTAGGTGTTCAAAGCAATTATATTGAAGAAGTAATAATATATCCATATTGGCAAGGCAAAATTGGTAACATATATTATTATTCATCTAAAGAATATTTCATTATAAAGAATGATGTATAAAATACATGCTACTCATTAAAATGCAGTTTGAGGATAATTATATACAAATGCAAAGTATTCCAACACATTTACATTTTGCAAAAAAAATAAGGACATATATAATGAATTTAAAATACATTTGTATTATTTGATGACATGACAAATACTTTTCATATACAGGGACGTGGTTGTGCGATTGTGGTAATTTTGATTTTCATTTCTCTTAAACACCGAGGTAAATCGCCCAATAAGAATGTTTTCTTAAGATAATATGTTCATAATGGATTTTTTTCTTAATTGTATTACAATATCATGTAACAAGCATAAGAAAATATATTGTTAACATGATTTTGCTGTCTTAAATAGGCGTTTTGTTAAACTATACAGCTTCCTCTTGCATTTAATAGGTACATTTTTAGCAAATTTAGCAATTACTAGTTTACTAGAAAAGGAAAAGTTTTTCTACAAATACATTTCAAAAATAAAAATACAACTATAATGAAATGTAAAACTATGTTTAAGGTACAACTAAGATTAAGTAAAAGTTCCTGTAACGTAATTTGTTTAACATTTCTTTTTTTGATCAGTATTAAGGAAGTAAGCAATATAAGTTTCCCAAAAAACCCTTAAATCTGAACGTACGATATTGCAATCCATTACTGTTAACAATTTCAAATTATTAGTAGTAGTATTGTGGCTAGTGCGTTTCGGTCTTCTATACCTAGTATTTGCTTGATATTTGTGAGTGTAGTGATAGGCTTAGTGGGGCTTGAACCGTTTCCTAGCTCTTCAGGTTTTTAATTAAAAAGTAAATGTGGGGTCTGTGAAAATTATATGTAACTATTTTATTCAGAGTTTTCAAAATCTGAAAATACTTTCTCAGAGCAAGTTTTTTCGAAGAACTTTACTCTATATTTCGATTTTCATTGCGATTTTCATCTATCTTTCGAATTGTTACAGACACAAGAAAAAGTTATTTGGAAAAAATCCTTGGAATACAAAGTTCTTTCAATATTAGTAAAAAATGGTTGTGCTTCCGAGAAAAAAAATTGAAGCGTAACGACGACGAGTGTCGTTTATTTATGGTTTTGTTATGTACCTTAATTTCAACTCTTAGTCAGCTCAAACAAAATTTGTTTGGTAACGATTCCGTTGCTTCAGGCGTTTACAAAAAAAACTCGTTTCTTCAATTAAATCGATCACTCTGTACACTACTTCTAGGTCGTTAAAGTCGTGACACATTTGTTTTGATATAATATTGGGGAAGGCCTTGGCCAACGCATATAGAAAATGATATCTTCGAACCTTATGTCTACTTAATATTTTTGCAGTTTGAAGTAACTTTCCTCATTGATTGGTTTTTAATAATTTCTGATTGTTCAAACGGCCATTAACAATGAAATTATTTGAAAAATACTAATTAGGTGCTACACAATTTTGAAAAGGATGAAAAGGAAGTTTCACATTAACAATTAATATTGAAAATCGTCATTTATATTACATCTCTATTTCATTAAAGCTGTCAGAAATTCTAATTTACGGCAACGAAAAGAGGGGCGCAAAAGTTATTACGATATAATGTTTAGTATGTGTTGACAAAGGCCTCCCCTGACAGACGTTTAACGATTTTGAGGTATAAATGATACTGCAGGAAACAACTCCGCGGACTATGCCCCGACAGGCATTGAATTACACCTGCAGTATCTGTGTGAACAGCCAAGAACCCTTGTCGGTCACCCCACTAGACATAGACCGGTTTTGGGCTTGTTAGCCCTCATCACCATGCCATAGGTGACACGACCGACAACTGAACTGGCTGGTCCTTCACATGTATGTTCACATATAAACTGAGTGCAGGTGAGATATAAGTGGTCTGCTACTTCCTACTCGGCCTAAGCCGACCGGCATTGAATTACACCAGCAGTATCTGTGTGAACAGTCAAGGTCGGAGCAAAAGTCCACGGAGTAGTTGTTTCCTGCAGTATCATTTATAGATTTAATGGCTCGTCGCCGAGGGCGAGAGGTCTGCGTTTAAGTACCTGCTGGAATCTAGGTCGCTTCCTGCAAGTCGAGCTGCTTAGGCCGAGCAGGAAGTAGCAGACGACTTATATCTCACCTGCACTCAGATTTTGAGGTACTCAGCCAACACTCAATGTGATCTCTTGAAATATTTCATGTGGTTAAAGACAGTATTATTGTTTTAAATGTAACACCCTGCATCTCAGTAGGCGTACGCACTAGAAAATTTTTTATTGCGGTTTTAGTACATTTACACTGGGATATTATGTATAAGAAATTATATCTAAGTGTCACATTAAGCCAGATTTGAATTCAGTTTAAAAATAATAAGCAAATAAATTGTGAATTATATTAAATATGAATCACAGAATATTTTCATTAGTTTTGTCTTGGAAAGTTTACATCCTGCTTAGATTTCACAGCTTCATAAGATATTTATTTATACTAATTATTTTTCCTTTCATCCCAACTATGTATGCATATATCGAAATCATCGAACTCATTATCCTGGAAAAGAAATAAATTTTGTTGCATATAATTTTTATTTTATATTTAGTTTTTTCAATTTTATTTTATACATATAGTGAAAAAAATTAAAGAGGAGTAAAGTATTTACGTGCTAGCTGGTAATATCTTTATGTTCGAATACATTTTAAAATAGATTTATATCTAAAACAATATTTTAACGAAATATATAAATGTCAAACGAATAGATTTAGTGTGAGCTGAATTAAATCATTTAAGAAGGCGTTAAAGAAATCTCATGTTACTCCTACTGACTGTGATATTCATTTATTGTATTCAAATATCTAAAGTGTACGTCATTATTTTAAAGATCAAGGAAACAGAGCGTACAGGGTGTACCAATTTCGTTCTAATTAGGGTATCTCGGAAATTACAAGAGATAGAAGGATGCACGCGGTCTTCACAACACTGGGCTGCTTTTTTGTTAATCTTAAGATCCAATAAAAAAGATGCAATCAAAATTACCATAGATCTGTTCGTTTTTCAGATACAGGGTGACATTTAAAAAACTACTTTTAAGCAATTCTTTGTATCTCAGAGAATAGCTGGGATATCGGAATGGTGAAAATTGTTGCTAATAGACTTTTTATGTAGAGTTTTAGAGATGTTTTATGATAGTATACAATTTAAATAGAACACCTTGTATATTTTATGCAATTCAATTTCATTATTTTTTCCTTCATAATATATAACAATTGCTACTATAAATATATGAAAAATTTTGTATGTATTTTTTAGGGGTTATTTTGCAAGTTATTTTAAAAAATCGTAAAATTTCTATTTAAATACCCTGTATCTCAGTAATAAAGAATTTGCGGACATATGTTCATGTGAAATGTCTTTATATTTTTTTATGTAGAATCACCTCATATTTTTGGGGGTTGTTCGAGGACACCCTGTACATATTAAAAGTCGACATTTTTATGCTATCCTGTGGATATTCAACTCTATAATTATTAATACTTATAAAATATTAAATTCATTATATTGAAAAAAAAGGAAACCCAAAATACATAATTTACATACATATTATCTATTTTTCCCTATTTTATAATTTGCTTACTACTTTCTTGATTATATTTAAAATTCCTCTTTAAAAGAGACACCTTGTAAAACAATTACAGGTACGCCATTGAGCTCTACGTAAAAAAGTCTATTAGATAACATTTTCACTACCCCAATATCTCAACTATTCTTTGAGATACGAAAAATCCCTTGAGAGTGATTTTCTTTTTAAATTTCGCCCTGTATCGCAAAAACAAAGTAGACTATGCAAATTGTGATTGTGGTCGATTCTCGAAGAAGTAGCTCAGTATTGTAGAAACAGCACCTCGTGTAATTTCCGAGATAACATGCAATTACAACGAAATTAACTCATCCTGTATAGCCATAGACCTATAAAGTTTAACAGTTATTGCTGTTTTCATAAAGGCAAATATGTAGTTTAAGTTTTATTGTTCACAGTTATACACGGAAAAATTATATATTAGATACATTCAGTAATACAAATAAAATCAATTAATAAAACAAGGCTGTCGTGAAAAACTGCAATTAACAATTTTTTTACATTTTTCTGCACCTAAGTATCAAATATTTTTTAGGAAAATAAATTCATCTAAATGTCAATGATTATGATTATGTTATTGTACAAGTTCTTTGTTGATTTGAATTATTCATAATTTTATAAAATGCAAATGAGTGTTATTGGAAATTTGGACAAATTGTTTATGAATAAGTCCTTCGTGATGATGCTTTCGACATATATTTTTATTTTTATATTTTTAGACAAAAATCTCGAAAGATTCTGATGTTCTTTGTCGATATTCAAATCTTTTATTAATACAGGGTTAACTATACCTAGGTACAAAAATTTTAACTACGTGTTGAGGCAGTCCTAAAAGACAAAAACAAATTTATTTCGAAATTCTATTATTATTCTATTATTGCCTTTTATTCTGAGAAAATTGAAATTTAATGTAATGAATACCTACTAATACAAAGTACCCGCGACAGTCTATTACTTGTTTAAAATCTAAAATCGTATACGATTGAATATTTCGGCTGGATTTACCATTGACTAAAGAAAAAAAAAACAGTATATGTCATAGGGCTATTTTATAGGGAAATATCTACACCCGCCATAAATTCCTTTATTTAAATAATTAGTCACTAACCAGGAAGGTTTGGATTACTATAATTTGACATTTTGCATTGCTAGCTGCATACTCTCCAAACATCAAAGAACACTGATCAAAGCTTAGAAGGAATATTTTAAGGGATTTTTACAGAAAACTGTAAACATGTCAGGATGTTATAGTTCAAAATAGTACTAATTATTTTATGCAAACATCATTAATTATTGTTAATATTGTTGCTATTATGAGTATTAACAGAATTTAATTTCCCAGCAATACAAGAAGTTTAATAATTTATCAACGTGACGTATATCTTGTACTAGTGGCCTACAGATGGAGACTGCAGACTGCATTAGACCATTGAGTAAAGAATAGTACCTTTACTCAATGATTTATCAAAAATAATATTTCATATATGGCAATTAATTTGAAATAATTTTTTAGTAGGTACCTGCTTTTACAAATTCAATTTTCTGCGCATGTTTGGTGTAGTTTATGACGCGGCCGTATTATGTGACCATTAAATAATAATTATCTACATTTTGCAAATATTTTGTTTTCTTTCAAAGCTGCATAAATGGATACAAGTGGCAACGCGGTGCCCTGTCACTACTTTCGACACCTTTGACAGAGTCAGGCGAACAATAAGGTAAACTATGTTAGTTTAAAAATAAATAAGTTTGGAAATGATTTGACGGATGATTTTGTTAATCCTTATTTTTCTCTATCCCCTCTTAAAATATTTGTACTTAGTTATAGTTAACCCTGTATATTTTTAACTGTTTCAATGTATCTCATAAGCTAATTTGTAATAATTAAAATATGCTTAATTTTTCAAAATTTCTATGCGGAGACGCAGATGGTGGACAGAGAAAGCGAACTAAAAATAACCCTCGGGCAAACAATTTAAAATTCAATAGTATGGTCTTCTCCAAATACGTCCATTAACATTTTCAAAACTTCCTCTGGCCTCTGTCTAAATCGAGGTCGCTTTTGAAATAATATTTGACAGACACTACCTACAAATTTTATCGAAAACTTTCTATATACGTGATTTGTATGTAGAATGATGAGATTCTAGAATTTGGAATGTACAATTTGATAAAAAAAAAAACAACCAAATGCAAATATTGCAAGGATATTGTTCATTTTCAGATTAGATTCAGTATCAAATTCAACAGTGTTAAATTTTAACAAACAATATGTACAGGGTGTCTCAAACTCGTTAGCATGGGCCTGCTGTGAGAATACAAAAAATTGAAATAAAATTTGGGACACGAGGTGTTAAGTAGAGAGCTTAGGAGATAAGCTCCATTTTAAGTCGAAATAAAGTATTACCATTGGGATTTGACAGAAACGGCATATTAGAGACAATTTTCTGTATTATTACCCGTTTAATTGTTATAAGCAATATCATCCACCTAAAAATCACATTAGCGGTGGAAGTATCAAGTAGTCGTTGGAAAATAATTGAATGTTTGTTGTTTAAAGTACATTAAGAATAAATAAAAGAATTAAACTCGATAACAATAACTATACTAAAAAAATGACGCAAACGCCCTCATACTACATGCATATTACAATCTATTCTCTATATAACTTCCTCTCATTTCAAGACACATCCTATCTTCCACTGACTTCATTGTGGGTTGCCTTTATTAACATTTCATCGGATCGGTCAGTGGTCGCGCGGTTTAAGGCGTCAATACTTGAATCGAGGTGACTGGATCGCTGTGGGTTCGACCCCCGCAGCCGGTAGACCGTATATAAGCTATATTCGTGGAGAGATTGGCACCCTCTCTGCGGGTATGGTAGGGTGGAAGAATGTTGGCTTGGGTCAATGTGAGAGATTGATACCGGTTGACATTTGACTACCCCCTAATTAATGAGGTTTTCCAGGTTTTCCTCATTCCTGCACTGAATAGTGGTTAGGGCCTACCAACGTAAGTCGTTCCTGGGCGCAAATGCGGCCTGCTTAATAATAATATGCCGCCCCCTCTCCCGCACAAGTCTTCGACTTCTGGGCTAATCCTCGTGATTAGAATGAGGGGTAGAGATATTATATTATTATTATTATTATTATTATTATCGTTTAACTTATTACAAGTGATTATAATTTTGTTTTGAAATGATTAATATCTCGCAAAGGTGCTTCCTTTTCTCATAAAAAAAATCGAGGGGTGTTAGATCTGGCGACTTTCCGGTCACTGAATAGGTCCATTAATCCCAATCCATTTTTCTGGGAAAGTGTTAGCTAAATATTGTTGTACAATCCTGGTCTTGTGGACGGAGCTGCACCGTCGTGTTGAAACCATAGGTTTCTCAAGACGCATTCTCCAGTAGTGCAGGAAGTTCTTGTAGGAAATTTAGACAACTCACGCTGTTCAATGTATGTTAAAAATAAGGCCCAATTAAATGCTTGCCGATGATGCCGCATCATACATTTACTTCAGGATGGCCATGGTTTTGGATGAGATTTACAATGTGCGGATTTTCAATTTTTCGTTGTGCCGGTTTGACAAACCATTACTAACTGAGAAACTGACTTTCGTCCGTCCAAAGATAATGTCGAAAAAAATTCTGATCAACAGTTTACATTTACTACAATTTGAGCTAATTATGAATTTTGTAGTCATGATACCCATTGGTCTTTAAAATTCTTTGAACTGTTGATTTATCCAAATTAAATTTCTGGCTAGCTCGTCGTATAGATTTGCGTGAATTTTGTTCGAAGTACTATAGCAATCCAGCTGTATTAACATTATTTCTTACCCTTCGGTCAATTACCTGATTCTTCCGAACATAAAATGCCTCCTTGTTTCGTCGCAAGGTCGCCTCCAATCTTTTAAAGGTTTTTATGACCAGGAATGAGGCCCTCTGGATAACTTTCTCAGTATAACTCTACAGCTCTTCTTGAATTTTTTTGTAATTCGCCGTAAATTAAAACATATCAACTTTTCCTGAATGAAAAAACATTTTCTAAGCACAAAAGTTATACGTTTGACGTTCGTATTGAGTAATGACAAGCATTTTGTGACATTTATCCACTGTAAAAACAACGAACATTCAATTATTTTCCAACGACTACTTCCTTCCACCGCTAATGTGCAGGGCCGCGCCAATCAGGGAGTGCAAGGGGTGTGTGGCACCTGGGCGCCACAATCCAGGGAGCGGCAAAATACCGTTGGTTAGTAGCTAAACTGCACACTCTCTGTTAAAATATATCTCTTCCCCTTTTTTACCAGTTAGATCAGATCCCTTACTATAAATAAGTACTTTCTAAGATCTTAGTTGACTTGTTAAAGTGCGAGGTTCACTCGACGTCAACAAATTTTTGGTAATTGTATGTACTGTGACCTTCCTGTTATGGAAGCACAAGTTTTTTTATTATTATTATTTTAGGGTCGTGGTTAAGTTATTAGTGTGTCTCAAATATATACAATATGTATTTTTTTTATTGACAAAGTTGTCGTCTTGTAAGCCAATGGGCGCCAGTCGATATAATCGACGAGGAGGGGAGTCAAGATAAGCAATATTGTAATAATAATATTAACTAGAGATTTAATTAAATAAATGGTATAAATGTACAATTATCACAATTAAATAAAATATAAAGTTACCAAAATTTGTTAAATTATTAGGTATAACATTACATAATATGAATTTAATAGAAAATAATAATATTTGGATTTTTACTTGTTTCAGTAATTATATAGCATATTTTTATTTAATTATATTAAATAAATTATGTATAAAAATTTTTAGAAAAAAAGCATTGCTTAGGTAAGTATTAGTTTTATACTAATTATTATTTTGTTTATACCAATTAACAGCTGTTATCTGGTTCTCATTAATAACTATATTAAAAATGTATAAAGACGTAAGTAATGAAAATAATTAAACAAATTAGTAAAATATTAACTCTACACTTTAGTAAACTACACCAGATACACCAATTAACAAAATTTACAATAATAGTTTATAAAAAATAGGAGGGCCTTAGGTAAGTAACACAAATTTTTCTTTATTTGATGAACTGTGAAAATATTTGTTGTTCTCTCTTTTCAGATATGCTGCTTGTTACGCAAGATCGTACTTACAGTAACTCCCAGGTGATTGGTACTTAGAAACAGAAGCCATGGAGTTGATAACAGCAAAAAACACGAAGCCACAGCTTACATCATGGAACTCTCTCCATATATGGAAATTCAGTTGCTCAGTTATTAACCAGCATATAATGAGAATTGTGGAAATATTACAGCTTATACCATTATTATTACGTATACACTATACAGCATGGTAGATACAGTGGGCATTTGTTTGTGCGTGAAATATCTTTCTGGTTGCAATAAAAAAGGACCTACAATATAATTTTAATATTTAGATTCAAATAAAGAGGCAAAAGTTTAATTTTTAAACAAATAATTTATGTTTGCAAGATTATTATTATTACCTTAGTTGTTATAAGGTCCTCACTCATACGCACTTCAAACAAATTTTCACTGCCTACTCGCCGTGTCTATCTTTTCGAACCTCGCGTTTTTGCCTGTTAAAAACTTATCGCTAATAATAATAATAATAATAATAATAATATCTCTACCCCTCATTCTAATCACAGGGATACTCTGCCTCTTCATTATAGAAATATACAATGTGATACATTCTAAAGTGTTACAGTGCTTTGCTTTGAATCTTTTCAAGTGGCACGCCTATAGAATCTTATTCTCTGCAACCCTCATCTCTCCATGTGCTGGTGAATTAGTCAAATTTAAAAAAACCAGATATATCTGACTTGGTTGAGGAATTTTCAAAAAGAAAGGCCCGAAAAAGTATTTTTTTAATGACAAAATACCTTCTATTTAAAAGAAACGTTAGTAATACTGATATCTGAGCATGATTTTATGTGTTCTTGTTATTTTTACACATGTATTTTATATTATAAATATATTTAGTTTTGTGTTACTTATGAAGACTACTTTAAGTTCCTATTCTTAGCTCGTTGAAGAGAAATGTATTTATTTTTATTATTATTAGTGTATATTTCCATATTTATTTTATTGCTCCTTTATTTGGTGATTAACCTAGAATGCTGCTAGGGCGGCAGCAAAGGTTCCGCACCCCGGCGGCAGCTACCCTTGGCGCGACCCTGCTAATGTGATTTTTAGGGGGTGTTTCTTTTGAGACTTTTTAGGACAATATTGCTTATAACTTTTAAACGGAAAGTAATACAGAAAAAATCTCTAATAAAAGTTTATTAGAAAGAAGAGAGCTTTTTAACAGGAAAAACATTGTTTCTGGAAAAATATAATTGATGACCTTATCCCATTGAACACCACGTTTCCCAAATTTTATTTAAATTGTTTCCTCGCAGTAGGCCAATACCATCAAATTTGAGACACCCTGTACATCCTCTTTAACATTATTAAAGCCTGTAATTTTAAAAATAAAATACAGAAGCAGTTAAAATATCTACCGATATATATTCATGTTCCATTAACTTGTAGATCAATAGAAGATAACCTTTACGTCTACGACCTTCCTGCAGGTTCTAAACAAACACTCAAGACGGATGAGAGCACGGTATTCACTCTTTAGCATCTGATCTCTGATATTTATTTAGCTGCGTCCTTAAGCATGATAATGTGGAACTTATATAACTAATACCTGTTCTTCGGTTTTTTAATAAAATATTTCCATTCTAATGAATACAAATTAGTCGAGATGCGCAAACATTTGCCTGAAGCAGAGCTGCACCCAGATGGTGACTGAAAAGATTTATCGAACACTAATCTAGAAAAAAATTGTAAACTGTCTTGAAAAATAATTGACGAGACAATAGATAAAACAAACAGAAATATTATCTTCATTTATCTTTATGGTCGATTAAGGAAAAGGATAATTAAATTAATACATAAAAGTGGTTTTATTTTATTTAAAAAATATGACACGGTCAAATATAAGTAGGTATCATTTGAGTAATAATTTGGAAGACTGAAAATAATTCTAGAAGAAAATATTTAATAAAAATGACTAAAGGTAAAGGTAATCAAGCTTACTGGTAATTACTAACTTATACTACCCTCCACCTTTACAATCACAAACATCCATGGGTAGGACAGAAAAATTCCTGCCCAGTGTTGGATTCGAACCAACTTCCGGCCGCTCGTGCTTACCCTGGCAGCGACTGCTCGTCACCGCCTTGACTGCTCGGCTAGCGTCAGCCCTAATAAAATGACTAACACAACGTTAAGTTGTGAAGGTCAACTGATACAGATGTGGGCAAAAAAAACTACCTAAAATGTTTAAAGGAATTTAAAGTCTTGCATTTACTGTTAAGGACCGTAGCAGTTTAAGGTGGAATATTTTTATTGTCTACAGCTGCACATACAGTACTGCATCTACTTAAAATTAGTTGGCTAGATTTAATATTTGTGTTTTTATTTTTCCAAATTTAAAAAAAATGATAATAATCGTCTGTATCTTTTTTTCAGTTACTGGTGGTAATTGGGAATACATCCTGTTAAAAATCAACTATTCATTATATGAAAATTATTTCTTTAACTTTCGTAGAAGCAATGAAAAGTTATTATATTTCAAATCATATCTCGAAATACAAGGATTAGGTAAACTAAAGTCTTATTGAAATAACATGAGGGATACAAAAATTGAATAAAAATTATATTATTTCATTTAAAATAACGTTGTTAAGTTGGTGACGATTATAAAGTCAAATTTAAAAATATATATATAATCAGTAAAACCATGAAAATTTCTAAATGTCCATCACTGTGGATCAGCATGCATCTCTCCGATTCGTTTTTGTTTAGAAATTCAAGCATTTTAAAAATTATAATTCATATTTCAATCAAAATAGACTGATAAATAAAAATTTTGGTTGTTATAAGAATAGTTATTATTTATGTCCCATTTTGATTATTTATTTGACACTTAGCGTTAAAGAACTACATAAAAAATTTCTTTATTTACAACTGAAGTGTGCAGATATTGTCTTTGTATATAGGTATTCCAACAGGAACGCCAGACAAGCAGCCCGAGAATACCGACGAGGATACCCAAATAAGCATCAACCTACCCACACAGTCTTTACTGTATCATTTCAACTTCGAGAAGGAGGTAACCTCGTTTCAAAGATGGTAATTCGTTCTTCTGAAGTGATTGTACAAAATTAAAAAGATATAATAGACAACTCTTCAATTAGTATTCGGCGTATAGCAAGTAATCTTCATTTATTTTGTATGGCGTATATTGGACAGAGAAATATTACATCTGTTTCATCACAAAATTTACAAGCGTTACATGCTGGAGATGCTCCTAAGCGATTAGAGCTCTGTTGCTACTTACTTCAACAACATGCACAACATGATATACTCATTTCGCTTGTCAAATGGTCTGATGAAGCGTGTTCCACTAGGGACGATGACGATATAAATAATAATCATATTGAACACATCTGGGCGTTACAAAATGCATATGCAATTACTCCAGGGCCGCGCCGACTATGTGGCGAATGTGCAAAACACACAGGCGGCCAAGTCAAGGGGCGGCAAAACAGCTAGACCAGACACTTGACTAACCGTCTCTTTCTTCTCTAACGCCACCGCTGCTCGAAGTGAATATCCTTTTATGACACATGTTTAAAATGTCATACAAGTATACTCGCGACAAGAATTCAGACGACTTACGTCATACGAACAAATGAACAACTCATTATATTTTCATCAAAATATTTAAGAGACTGCAACTGATAGCAATAAAACTATATACTACACTAAAAGTTTGCATCATATACTGAACTAAATTGCAATAAAACATTGTTTTTAACGCGACCAAATGTCTAAAATTACGTTGACAATAAAAACAAATGTGTAACGTCAGCCGTGACGTAAGACGTCTGAATTCTTGATTCGAGATATGTTTAATATCGAAATTAAATATAATTATTAGCATTTATTTAATTTTAATTTTATTTATTACCTTACCTATGTATCAATTTTTAGCTAAGGGGGTAAGGAGTGACGATTTTTTAAATGTTAAATTTTACTTAAAATATTAAAAAGGGGCGGCAAATTATGGTTTGCACACGGGCGGCCGAATAGCTTGGCGCGGCCCTGCAATTAGATCAAGAGGATTTCAGCAACTCATAGAAAATTGAGTAAACTTCTAAAGATATCAAATAACGTCATCTGGCGATACATGCTCAAACAGAAACTTAAGTATTGTTACACTTTATGATTCGGCTATTAAACAGTTTTAAAACAAGACAAAGTTTGTTAAAATCGGTTTATGTAATCGGGAGTTTTCCAACTTTTTCTGCAATACGATTATATGTAGGTACCTTCCACCTACCCCTTACTTGAAGAAATAGAGCACAATGTTAGCTAAACAGTTTTTTAAGTGTCAATAGGAGACTCTAAAACCTTTAGCATAAAAAATCTCCCGTCACATTTATTAATATTTTTTCCGGAAGCTCAACGAAACACCCGGTATAGCAGAAAATGATTTTTCTTAAGCGGCATTGAAGGAAAATGTTGACATCACTTTTAAATGTAGCAGCAATGCATGTACCGTTCATATTGGTTTTAATATTAATATTTGTTAATTTTTTCAGTTTGCATTGCAAAACAAAACAATCATTTATACCACAAAGATATAACGGTATCCCGCAAAGGAATGTGAAAAATGCGGCTTAATAAAATTACGTATTAAAACACTCATGTCGAAACGGTTATCAGGTGTTATGTAATTCCAGAGCAGACTACTTTTACAAAATCGAGGCATGGATTTTTCTATGCCCCGAGACTATAGAATGGCAAATACTGAAAAGGCGGCGTAATTCTTACCAAATTCATGCAGTCGCAAATATGGGTCATGAAATAAAAAATCGACTTATCTGACCTAACCAGTATTGAATCCTGCGAATACGCTTGCATCGATATGTTAGGTAACTGCAATGTATGTAGGTATGACGTACAACTATAAAAGGGTAATGCTAATTTAAGATGATGTTCATATCAGATCATTTTATGACATGATTTCTGAGAAAAAATTACGTTGAATATGTTCAGTATGCATGTGTCAAGAAATTTACAAACAGCGTACACTCAAGTTAGGAGTTAGGTAATTTTTACTATAACTGATTTTTTGCTCAGATTGAGTTGAAATTGCTATTATAGGTGCAGTTAAAATTGCAGTAGAGAACGATTTTAGAAGTTAGAGGTTATATTCTACTAATCATTTTAATGATGTGACAAAAGCCTGGCCTACTACGATTTGATAAATGGGTCGGTTTTTCAGAAAGTGGTGTTAGGCATTTTTCTACAAATAAAAAATATTACTAGGCTATTCAACACCCATTGAAATTTTCTTTAGTTTTTGGGTTTTGCCACACTTCTGAAAAATAATAGAGATTAATCAAATAAGCCCTTGCGCCAAACGGAACAGTCAAGGGTTATTTTTGAAACTATGTTTGCCTAACCAAAAATCTCACACTGAAAAAACAGATAAGTAAAAAAATAACAAAAATCACATCACTATCGCGCACTTCCGTATTATTGACGTTTCGAAAACCTCTCTGTTTTCGTTCTCAAAATCGTATTAAAAATGTTAAACGTATGTCAAGTTTGACAGTTTAACATTTTTAATACGATTTTGAGAACGAAAACAGAGAGGTTTTCGAAACGTCAATAATACGGAAGTGCGCGATAGTGATGTGATTTTTGTTATTTTTTTACTTATCTGTTTTTTCAGTGTGAGATTTTTTGGTTAGGCAAACATAGTTTCAAAAATAACCCTTGACTGTTCCGTTTGGCGCAAGGGCTTATTTAATTAATCTCTATTATTTTTTCAGAAGTGTGGCAAAACCCAAAACTAAAGAAAACTAAAACTATGCCACAAATAAATAGCTTTAGACAATACCCATTGAAATACCCATATACCAAATTTGGCCGACAAATGTCTATTGAGTGTTTTTTTATCGGTTGCCAAACTTCGAAAAATCAGAACAAAATATTATAATAAGCAGGTCAAAGATTGCCATGAAAGTGAAAACAAATACCAATCGAACAAAGAAAAAACATAAACATTACAAATTTAACACTTTTAATTGCAGCCACAGTAAAAATAATTAATGTATAAAAAATATAATGAATTATTTATAAATATCTACTAATTTTTTAAATAATGTTTAAATTTAAGAAGACGATTGGAAAAATGTATTCAACTGGAACGAGCTTTGATGGAGAAAACTAAAATTAATTTTGATTAATGTAGTTTTTTCTTTAACAATTTAGTTTTCATAATTCATTACATTTTTTGTACGCTTATTATTTTTACTGTGGCCGCAATTAAAAGTATTAAACCTGTAGTATCTGTGTTTCTTCATTGTCCAATTTGTTTTCATGGCAATCTTTGACCTGCTTATTATAATTTTTAGTTCTGATTTTTCGAAGTATTTGTAGATCAAATGTGACATATGGGTATTTTAATGGGTGTTGATTAGCCTGGTAATATTATCTTTTTGATAAAAAATGCCTACCTATTGAGCACTTACATTGGTGATTTTGTCTTAAAATAGTCATAATTAAATCTACCATGAGTAAATTAGACAAATATACCTTTAAGCAGCATTTTGTAAATTTTAAAATTAGTTAGCTTTTGCTAATCTGTTCTAATTTAACACAGGCAGACCCTTGCCCAATTTCGAGGGGGAGAAGTACCAAGAAGCTGTAGAAGGCAATGACGTCATGCCTCGCAATCCAGGGTGAGCCTTCAATTCCAATTGAACTTGGTATATTTTGAAAACTAATTGCCAGATCTACCGCAAATTTTCTGGGTTGTGCATACATCATAAATGCTGTGATTTGAGGTTTGACCAAGTGAAATTATTTAAAATTAAATTTTATATAATAGTTTTTAGTTCAGTTCAGCCAAATATTTGCTTAAGTTCTGATACATATAATTATGGTAGGTAATATTTATCATTTAGGGTATTTCTTAACCTAAAATTTATTAACCTTCACCTTCATATCTTTATCTGATTCATATCTGATATATTCTACTTATAGGTACTGAATAATGTAAGATATGATAAGGCAGAATTTTTGTCAATTATTTCTCTGGTGTTTTGAGACCAAGTATAGTTTTGTGAGAAATTTCAGCACTTAAAAAAACAACAAACGCTCAGAGTAAATATGTAGATGCATTGCTATTATCAGAGAAACTTATTACAAGCCAAAGAGAAAAGTTGTCAAAAGAAAGTTTTATATTTTAACCAGAAATTTTGTTTAACGTTGATTCTTAAGGCGCTGATTAATCGATCTTTTATAAAGATCTCGGTATGTTTATTTGAATGCTTGACCTCATTTCTAACGTCAAATAAAATTGTTTTGTTAAAAAAAAGAGAAAACATAATGATCTGCTGTTCTTATCTGACATTATTGCATTGATAATATCTGTTGTAGAATATTTAGCAAATGCACGTCTGTCAAAAGTATTATTGCATTTATATAACCATACTTATATTTTATTGATACTTAATATTTTGGTGACGTTAACCAGTACAGTTACAAAATTGCAAGAATTTATTTGCGTCAGCTGCTTTTATTTAATATTTATGATAATTAAAGTTTAGGAAAGTTTGAAATAGGCCATTAATGTCAATGAAGAATATAAAAATGGATAAATTTTCGAAAAATAGCGGGGAGGCAGATAAATTTAATCATGCAATTGGTAACATTAAAGTTTTTTTGCAATGATTACTATACATGATTGTAAAAATTAATGGAAAATTTAATTCCATATTTTTTTTTAACTAAATCAAGGTGGAACGAAATTAATGTGTCAATGTGTAATTCCCGACAGTGGGAAATGAGAAATGAAAAAGAAATAATAAAAGTAAGTTAAGTTATAAATTTTCAAGACCCAATTACAGAAAATTTGAAAAATCAATTACATAAATAATTTAATTTATATATTTCTTATTAATGTGAAATTAAGGTGTTGATTATGTTTCATGAATCCACATTAATATCACAATGTTGTGAGATACTACTAAAATTATTGGTGTTCAAATAAGCTAGTTTGGTCAAAATAGTAATTGTAACTATTGTAAGAGTACTGTTCTACCTTCCTGTCCAGGTACTAGAAGTTACAACTTACAAACAATTTAATAGTTCTAAAGTTCACATCTTGTAGAAGAAAACTATCATCTATTTTCAAAAACTTCCATTGTGGAAACGCAAACGAATAATATATTAATATCATTATGCATGTGTTTCCTAAATAATAATAATATCTATTATTCACTGGTTTCAAATCGGGAATGAACAAACAAAACAAAAATTCTCCGGTGTTAGCAATTGAACCTGAACCTCCTGTGTGAAAGCCAAACGCTACCCACTACACGCAATATTAACATTTTTCCCAATGATGACAGAAGTTTGTTAATTAAAGTTTTATTTACTTTTTAAAATTTATTAAGTTAACGACAAATGTCAAACTCGAAAGTAAGGTGGTTAGACAGTTTTGAATTGTATGTTTTATCATGTTATGAGTCAAAATATTGTGTAATGTTTTCAGTAAAAAGTTCGCTAAAATGTTAATAGTCATTGACAAAGCATAGTATTTTACTTGTATGCAATGGCTGAAATTCACCCAATACTCAAACAGTATTTCCAATTCTTAATTTATTTTATTATAAACAACTTTGCATTTTGACGGCAGTACTCTGTTACTCAATATGTTTTAAAATCGCCAATGAAAAGCAACTTTGGAGGAGTAATATTGACTCAACGTCATTTATAAATATAAAGAACAGAAGAGGTCCCAGATCTGAACTTTGTGGTGCTCTGAACATGACATTATATTTCATGAATGTTGTACTTTTATATAAGAGACATTATCTTGTGCCTAGTAAATGATATTTTAAAAAAATGATTCAGTTTACCACTACTATAATAATCATAATTTCTTAATCACTAAGGAAATCATAGAACTGTATAATAACCAAGGTGGGTTAATTAGGTAGGTAGCTGATTGATTTAAAAAAATGTGTATTTCAGTCTGATGCCAACTCTGTTCTATCTTATTGTTGTTTAATAAAGGTTCACCATAGTTGTTTACACTAAACAAGCGTGAAATATTTTAACTATTATCTGACAGTTATTGTTATGGTTTAAATTTACCTTGACATTGAATGATGTTTCTTTCAAGCGAAAAACATATCGACGATTTTTTTCGTTCTACATTCTATCATTCATTTAAAAGCTATAAAGTTTTGCTTTTCGAATTCTTTCTCTTCAAATTGATTTTTTTTATTGGTAATTTCTTTCTGTGTAAAATATTGATTCAATTGTTTATGTATCTTTTATCATTAAAACATTCATTATTATTTTTACATTAAGTGCATAAAATCAATGTTTATTTTAATGACGTGTGACAACGTGAATTTTTGGACGGGACAAAAAATCATTCGAAAGCAACAAAAAATACTGATTCCGCGCACGAAAAATAAATAATATTTTTTTGTCCAACTGTCGATTTGCCGCTGTATATTTATTATTTTATATTTCACTTCCTTATAACTTAGTTGTAATATCTAGGATATAAGATATACAGATACAGAAAGGTACTCTTGTTTATTGTCGATAAAATGAACCGTTCACGAGAAAAAGTTCGACCTATGCTTCCTGATGAAGATTTCTAATAATTTCGTTAAAGTGCCTCCTGGGATACCCCTGCGCTTTTTTAAATTTTGTATTTTTTCGGATTAAACATATTAAAATGAAACCTTCCTGTTGTTTGAATGACTAGTATCGCACTTTTTTTTAAATAAAACATGAATTCGTTTATTATATTATTCTTTTTCTCGTAAACGGTTCATTTTATCGACAATAAACAAGAGTCTAAGGTTGAAACTACCCAGATTTATTATTTTAAAGTCTTTATCATACAGGGTGCTAAAAATTTAGGCATTAAGTTGTAAAGCCCGCTGATAAACTAAAAATAATGACGCTTGGGTTGTTATGGATGTTTGAAAATATCTCTAGCATCAGTGATAACCACAAATCAAGAAACGTCAAAGCTATAATGACCTTTTATAGTTTTTATTTCGTATGAAGTGAAATAAAAAACGTTGCATGCACCACGAGAGATACTAGGATGATTATGACCTTAAACGACTTGCAACCTGTCGCCTACAGGCATAATCATCTTTGTATCTCCCTTGGTACATAAATAATTATTTCAATACGTGTTTACCTGAAGTTAGTGTCAATGTCAAAGGTGAAAAATGGACCCGATCTTTTTTTTCACAATTGCATGTTTTGTTTCCATTTTTTCACGATAGCGTGCTCTTCTTCATCACCGTTAAAAAGTGGCTAATTTTGCTTACCTATAGCGAATAAACAAAGTCGTCTTTTTTGACAGTTGGACAAAATTTTATTTTTTAGAAATTATAATGAGTAATAATGGAAAATATTTAATTATTTTAAATTAAACAAAAATGACATTAATTCTATAACTAAACAAAAAATGTGTTGGTATTGAACATTTACTATTCGCGTTTATTTACATGAAGGCTATTCCTTTACGCACCTTACACAGGTGCATCGTACCATTTATTTGCGTATAAACAGTTACATAAATAATAAATACTCGCTTGAGCCGTAAGGCTTGGCACACGCGTTACATAAACAATGTTAATGCAAGATTAGTAAAATTGTACTAAAAGTGTTAAATGATTCTGATGGACATACCATCCTTAAACTGATTCCCAAACTTATTGGCGCTGTTCGTGAATGGGCACTGGGTGGCCAACAGAACAATGGCAACAAATCCCGTGGATGAGAACTGCATCTTTTACTAGATCTACGTAAAAAACAAAAACAACAACAACCGGTACCGGAACACGTAGTAAAATTCGACCTGCTTCTTGGCAGTCGGTAAGGTAGACTAAATACGAATCTGTTTTAAGACCTGCAGCGGGAAAGTGAATAGCAGAAAGTGGTTTGAGAGATATGTGTTAGCCGTAGCTTTCATTTACGTTATGCAGTGTGCAGCTTCTAGTGGTCCATGACGGATGTGTACCGCTCCTTGTTTCGCTGGTAGATCATACACGAGCGGATTATTTAAAAGATTTAATGGTTTCCGTACTGAAGAAAATATCTTTTAGCCATTACTATAGAGTGTTACAAATTATTAAGTCAAGCCGTTAACCACACATTCGTTGGACCAATATAATCGGAATTTTCTTGTCACTTTTAATTTTGGAGCTCCATTTCCAAAATGCAGGGTGTTAAAATTAAAATTTTAAAAATGATTTTCATTGATAGCCCCGGTGATTTTAGAGATATTTGTTTGGAATTTGGTACATATTTTTATCTTATGTCGCCACACTTTCTGTGTAATGTTGGTCTAAGACTCTAAAATATCAAAATATTAACGAAGAAAAGAGGAGTGTAATACCCACGGACCTTCCCTAAATTTTTTGAGGACATCTGTGGTTTCAGAATATTTTTTTAGATAGAGCGTGTTTTATTCTATTTTTCCACTGTTATAAGGTTTTGATTTGAGTCTCAGTTTACGAGATATTGCAACTTTTTTGCATGTACTAGAGGTGTGGCACAAAGTAAATATCGCTAAGTATTGGTATTGTTATTCAGTTAAGCTGAAATAAATAAACGGCACATGTAACAGCAAAAAAACAAAAGTTTAACTCAAAATAATTATTCAATATGGATACAAAATTCACCTGAAGCTCTTTTAATTAGAAATTAACGAATATTCTGGAAAATATGTTGTTTCATCCTAAAGTGCTCTCCATCCTGTACAATTCGTTCCTTTAACTATTGTTTACCTAATATTGGAACAATATAATAAAGAAAATCAATTGTAATGAATTTTTCATGGACTTGATGGTTTGACTCTGGCTGTTTCTCAAAATATGTGATTTCAACTTGAATGTGCGTAATACGGATACATTTAAAATGATCAAAACCATTTAAATGAAATCTTTCCAATGGATTGGTAGAGGACACCTTGCATAAGTTAAATGGCCATCCCATTCCCCCAACTTCAACCCGTTATACTTTACAGATTTTATGAAAGATTTTGCTAGGTTCTCATACTAACTGAGCAACAGTTAAGGGAACAAGTTATACAAGGTGGAGAGCACTTATAGCTGAAATCACATATTTTCCAGAATATTCGTCAATTTCCAATTAAAATAGCCCCAGATGGGTGACGATGGTATCCATATTAAACATATAGGTCAAATGACTTACATTTTTGTTTTTTTTTTACTATTTGCTGTTTGCCGTTCATGCATGCAGTTAGACCATTAGACCAAAATTACACAGAAAGTGTTGTTGCGTTAGTGAACTGTATTGCGTGAAATAATTTAACATTGAACCCAAAAAGCGTAGGTGCTGAGGTGAGACACTTACCCTTAATTCGATGTTGTGCACTCGTCTCAGGCAATAGAACCAGCGATATATTACAGAACGGCGCGGAGAGTTGTTTCACTCGCGGAGTAATTTTTGGTATTGTCTTATTTTATTTCACTCGCGCACCGGGTCTTCGGTCAAACCTCACACCTTTTTGCCGCGAGATTTTAAATTAAGAAATGGATAACAGGTGGGGCTAATTGTTTGTATGTAATCAATTAAAACTAGGTATAATACACATATATTTTACTTAAAATTAATAATGAAGCGGCATGACGAACCAAGTGTACCAACTTAAGATAAAAACTCTGCATTCTCTCTCTGCATAAGGAAAATCCCATTATTTTGGTCTAAAGAATATGTTGTTAACGACTTGACCTACTAATTTTCAGGACCCTGTATAATGCTTAGTCTCCAAAATGTCTGCATTATACAGGGTGTCTGTGAAAGGTTGGAAAATCTCGGAGCTGGAGATACTGGTGACCAAAAAAAGTCGATTGAGCCAATATGTCTTATCCGAATGTTGCTGGTTTCAAAAATACAGGGCGTTCAATGCTAGAATTTTTTGGCACAATTATGTTTTTTAGCTAGCTAGGCAAATAAGAATTTTTAACTAATTTTGACGTCATTAGTAGAGGGCGCCACTTATGGCACAGCATGGTTCTTTTAAATGGCAAAACTTTTTTGTTGTTTAGTGTATCCATCTGTCTATTGAAACAATAGATTCTCCTACCTGTTATATATGAAAGAGGTATACCTTGTTGAAGTCGTTAGGAGTAACCATTTTTGAAATAATCGTATTTGAAATATTCAGTGCACCGATTGAAAACTGTTATCGTTTCAGTTAAAGTGCCTTTTCGACTGAAAATACAGCAAAATGTTACTTGAAAAAGTTGTTCAGAATGGTAACATAATATTAAAAATAAAATTTACAAACTTAATTAAAGGTAATGACATAGTATGTTTCTAGGTTACATTCAGCTGCTTAAATTCATTTAAATTTGTACACAATAAAATAAGCTTATTTTGCAGGCGATTATAAGTATGCAAAAAAAATACAACGGAGAAAATTTGAAAAAGTAGTAATTGCACCCCTTTAATAAGTTAATGGAAGCACAGTGGCGTGCAGAAGTTGAGGGGTACAAGAAGTAATAATATATTTTTTAATGGAACGCTCTGTTTATTTTTTAATTATACTTTTTTCGATTTTAAAAATATGATATATACATACATTCCTATCTTTAACCATTTTCGAGTTACTGGACATCCAATAGACATCATGTATTTCTTACCTATCGGAAACTATAGCATAATTTTGCTTTGATCATTAATAGATATATCGAATAATTTCTAAATTATACAGCAAGAATGTGGGTTTTTTAAAAATTGTAAGCTTGTCATAAATATACCTACCTTCACTTCAGAGAAAAATATAATATCTAATCATTCGCGTTTATATCCAACAATAAAAACAATGATAAAAGTACGATGCAGGCGATATTATAAAATATAATATGCAATAAAAGAGTACATAAAAGGAAGTTGATTTATGCCTACAATAACGAAGACATTAAAATAGCACAGGTTCAATAAATAATTCATTCAACACATTTGGCCATTGAAGGATGTACATTATCATCCTGAAATAAATCTGTTAATAAAATAAAAACAAAATATGTGTCCACATACGCCGTTTCTGAGATGTGATGCTTTAAAAATTCGCATGTTAGATAATATATATGCTGCTTTATAAATTATTTCCAAATATGTATCATATATGAAATACATAAACATTTTCTAAACATTCTAACAACAACCACTATGTGAAAATTGTTGTCTCTTCTATTTCTCTTTCTTTTGCAAAATTGCATTTACGTAAATAGAGATGTATTACAATTCTTACCGACTTATCCTAAAAATTTATGAAATTTAATCTGTGTTAAAATGAAACTTCTATTGGTTGGTAATGAAAACATGGTGTTTTGAGAAAGAGAGAGCGAGAGAGGGAGAGAAAGGAGATACATAAGCAAAGGGTACAAATTTTTCGTTGCATCAAAAAATATTCGTGTTGCCATTCAATCTTTTTTTTTGTCCAGGATCCTCATACTATCATCTTTGACAGTTTTAAACCGAATATTAACAAATTATTTGATCTACCATAATGTTTTAATTATTTTAGTTATTCAGAAATTATATTAGGCATATATTATTATAATTTTAACTTTTATTGAAAATTATTCTTTACTAGTTCAATTATTTCCTTCCATCTAAACTTGTTATTTATATCAGTCCAAAACGTAATATCAAGTATTTTCAATGAAATTTGATTGATTGCTGCAGCGAAACATCAACGACTTAGAAGTCGTTCGTATTACCAGCGCATTCGCCATTTTTATGAAATATTTATAAAATGTGTAGTTTGTTAACCTCTGATACATTATGTTCTAACAAAAAATATGCAAACATGTAAAATCATAGCTTTCTTGTCTTGTCTCGCAAGACATGTTGTCTTGCAATCAAAAGTATTTTTTATCAAAGATAATATGTAAACAAATATATCCCAAATATGTTGCCTAATAAAATAATATGTTCATGGCTACCCTTAATTAAAAATATTGCAATTAATGTTTTTTCAAAGTTGCGCTCACTTGCAAACGATTTTAATATCAATCGAAAGTACAAAGCATGAGGAACATGCAAATGTTAGGATGCCTACTTTTTACTGGTCACTATTAAAGGGTTGTCCAGTATAAAGAGGTGATACTAGCAATTTGTACTCATATGCTTGCTCATTGAAATTAAATATTAAAATAAAGATCATTTTGTTATGGACACGGCGGTATGAAATTAAATGCTGAAGTGTAATTTAAACTTTCAAAGAGCAACTTTTTCATTTTTTGCATTCGGTGCCTAAACATATTAAAGTATATAACAATAACAAGTATAACAATTATTGAACTAAGGACAATCTCATAAAATTTGTTTTTTTTAAACTACCATTTAGAAATCTCTGAGCGAATATCAATTATATATTTCAAATGAAGAATATATCGCGTTACATTAAATAATTCATTTTTCATTTTCTTTCAATGTTTACTTGAATGTTGATTGAAACCTCTTTAAAGCTATTACGAAAAGATATTGTTTATGATATCACTTTTCGAAAATAAAGTAGGTAGTTAACATATAGATAGCTCCAATTTGCAAATGAACGCCCGACAGTGTCACAATTTAATACCGACAAAGCTAAAAAAATAATAAATAAGTACATAAGTGGGTCGCCCGTTATATTTCAAGTCGTACCCAAACATTTATTATGCAAATGTAAGGTTAACTTGAGGTCGCCAGAGTATTTCATCAGAATAAACCGGCAGATGAATTGAATTCATTATCCAAATGCACATATCCTACCGCATTTGCCTTGAATAGTATTTTTTTAAAGACGAGCTATTACGTTTAAAGTACATAAAAATTGATTAGTAAATCGTAAGACAACTAATTTGTATGTCAAAAATAATCAATCGATCAGATATGTGAAGATTGATATATAGATAATTCGTTTGAATTTCTGCATTTACAAGTTATTAATGGTTCCATATGTATAGGGTGTCCTAGGAAAACTGTATTGGCGATTTAAGCTAAATACTTCGTCTTCATCCGTAAAAATTTAATCTATATCTAGAAGGTCTTTGGTTTGAGTGGTTTGTAACATAATTAATCTTGTGTGTTGTTTGTCTAGTTCCCTCTTATAAAAGACTATTGTTTACACTGAAGGAAATATCTTTTAGCCAATACTAGATATTGATTATTCCCTTCAAAATGGAAAACACCTCATATTAGTCCTATATATAAAAAGGGAGATAAGTCTAACGTTGAAAATTATAGACCCATTACTATAATTAGTAATTTTGCCACTGTTCGAATTAGTTTTACATAGTGTACTTCAGGCACATATTGAAAATCATATTACTATTTACCAACACGGATTTATTCACGGTAGGTTCACGGTAACAAATTTATTTTAAATCACCCAATTCTTTGCTGAAAATTTAAATGCCAACGTTCAAGTTGATATGATTTATACTGACTTTTCGAAAGCCTTCGACAGGCTTGATCATGGTATTCTACTGAAAAAACTTCAACAAGCTGGTTTGTCTTCCCCACTGTTAACTTTATTCTATAGTTATTAAACAGGAAACAATTTATTAAGTACCATGGTGTCAGGTCTGTCGAAATTCAAGCTGATTCTGGCGTACCTCAAGGCTCTATTCTTGGGCCCCTTCTATTTGCTTTATTTATTAATGACTTTAAATGACTTTAGCGTTGACATCTTACTCTATGCCGATGATGACAAATTTTTTTGCCCCATACATTCTATATCTGACTGTATTAAATTACAGAACAATCTGTCAAAAATTCAATAATGGTGTGATGGAAATCAATTTCCCCTTAATGGCAAAATATGTAGTGTGGTCTCTTACAACAGGAAAAAGAATCCTATTTTATATGCATACAGTATAGATGGTAACATTAGATCGTCCTGAGTATGTCAAAGACCTGGGAGTTACTTTTGACAGAAAATTAACTTTTAATTTCCATTTTGAATCAGTTATTCAAGCATCCTACAAAAATTTGAGACTACTTATTAGAAAGTCCAAGGGCTTCACCGATCTTAATATACTGTTTTTGCTTTTTAACACCTTCGTAAGATCTAAGTTAGAATATGCTTCGTTGATCTGGAACCCTGGATATGATACATATAAAGATTCATTAGAAAATATTCATAGGCGTTTTTAAAATATGTATCTTATACAGTTGATGGATTTTATCCTCCCATCGGCATTCCTCAGAATATATTAATTTCTAGATTTTCTGCAGAAAGTCTTGAAGTACGTAGGCAAAAACAAGCTATATTATTTATCTTCAAAATGTTGAAAAACTATATAGACCATCCTCCAATATTAGAAAAGCTAACGTTTGCCTTGCCACGTACTTCCTCTAGATATATGAAGATGTTCTATTTGCCTATTCCAAGAACTAATATCTTAAAGTGTTCTCCGTTGCATTTCAGCTGTCATACCTGTGATTTGCAAAGCAAAGTTGATTTGAAAATGTTACATTTTTCTTATGTCCATTTTTTTGTAATTTGTGCGTTGTGTTTATATAATGTTGTAGTTCCCATCCTGTAATTGGTCATTGACTGTTGGATGGTGTAATTCCAAAATAAAAAATAAAATAAAATAAAAAAATAAAATATCTGCATTAAATATACTCCAGAAAAGATACGTTGCTGTCATAATAAAAATAATTTTGCTAAAGGAACCTACTAGCGGTTAAGAAGTTTTTTTTTCAACTATTGATTTATTGCTACAATCCCACCTCTTTATTAAAGTAGCTTTTGCACTTTTTCACCCCAGTAAAAACTTATAATAGAGTTAGGCTTTCATCTTAGGATGATTAGTTCTATAGCAATACCAGCAAATATTTCTTTCTATTTAAAATAAGAGTGTTTATAGCCACTATTAAATAATTTTCTTGCCATTACTTATACAGGGTATCCCAACGAAAATTCGACCCCCCCTATAATTGAAAAACCGAATAATATTTCAAAATTCGCCAAGACCCGTCAATTTTTGTTCTTGGGGGGAGCTTTTTTGACAGTGAAGCCAACTCGATATGTTCATCCCTCTAATGCCTAGCAACCCCAACTTAAAAATTTCAAATGCAACTACCCCACTTGTGGCACATCATTTTAAAGCCCTTTTTATTGCGAATACAGTGACGTACCGTTTTTAGAAATCGGTTGAGATTTGACAGAATTATTGGTTACAAACGAAAAGATGACAAACCAACTTAAGCGTAGTAATTTCTACACAAATGCCCACCACTAATAAGTTTTTCATCTACTACACATGACCGCATTACCTAATTGCTATTGATGTGTCGATCAGTTTACAAAAAAATCAGAAATGAAATAAAAAAGCTGAAGCAAATAAAACTAGATACTAAAATAGTTATTAGTAGAAGATACTTAAGTTTATAGGAATTCAGACCTTTTCAAAATAACAAAAAATCAGTACTACAAAAAAAGTCGGTTTTTTTTTGCTTATGACCAAGAAATCGTTAGTTTCAGCCGTTATTGAAAGTATTAACGTGTGTTCGAAATGGTATATTCTATCGCGGAAAGAGTAGAAATTGTTGCAATTTATTATCGAAATCACGATTGCGCTAAAGCTACAGCACGAATTTTTAATGCCAATCATCCTGAAAAAAATGTAAACCACCAGTACGTTAAACACCTGATTGACAAATTTATTGCAACAGGTTCGCTTTTAAACAAGAAACGTGAAGTAATTGGGCCAGTTCGAAATGAAGCAGTTGAAGTGGCAGTTTTGGGTCATGTACAGATGGATAATAAGCAATCGATTACAACTGTGTCTTCTGGCGTATCCTGTTCCAGTGTTCATCGAATTTTGAAAAAACACAAGTTTCATCCATTTAAGATGACGCTGGTTCAAGAGTTACATGAAAATGACTTTGATCGCCGTAACCAATTTTGCGAATACTTTAGTGAACAACTTCTACTGAATCCAAATCTTCTCTACAATACATGTTTCTCCGGCGAATGCACATTTATATTGAATGGCAAAGTGAATAGACAAAATTGTCGTTATTGGAGTGATACTAATCCGCATTTAATCAGGGAATTTCATACTCAGACACCTCAAAAATTGAATGTTTGACAGGCATTTTGGGCGACCATCTTGTTGGACCATTTTTCATCCAATTTAATCTCAATGGAAACACCTATATAGAATTATTGGAAAGTACATTTGATCCTAGGATAACAGAGATTTTAGAAAGTGACAATTTACTAGAAAATGAAATAACCTTCCAACAAGATGGTGCGCCCCCGCACTATGCTGCTGCTGTGCGACAATTTTTGGATGACCATTTCCCGGGGCATTGGATTGGCAGAAAAGGTCTCGTCGAATGGCCACCAAGATCTCCGGATCTGTCCCCTTTGGACTTTTTTCTGTGGGGTCATTTAAAATCACGAGTGTACGCCACTCAGCCGGAAACATTGCAAGTGCTACGTCAGAGAATTGTAGAAGAATGCCGATTAATAACTGCGGTCTTTAATAATGTTCGAACAGAATTTGGAAACAGACTGTATTATTGTTTGGAAGTTAACGGGGGTCATTTTGAGCAATTCATCAAATAAATCTGATTTATTATTTGCTTCAGCTTTTTATTACATTTCTGACTTTTTTGCAAACTGATAGACACATCAATAACAATTAGGTAATGCGGTCATGTGTAGTAGATGAAAAACTTATTAGTAGTGGGCATTTGTGTAGAAATTACTACGCGTAAGTTGGTTTGTTATATTTTCGTTTGTAAATAATAATTCTGTCAAATCTCAACCGATTTCTAAAAACGGTACGTCACTGTATTTGCAATGAAAAGGGCTTTAAAATGATGTGCCACAAGTGGGGTAGTTGCATTTGAAATTTTTAAGTTGGGGTTGCTAGGCATTAGGGGGATGAACATATCGAGTTGGCTTGACTGTCAAAAAAGCTCCCCCCAAGAACAAATATCGACGGGTCTTGGCCAATTTTAAAATATTATTCGGTTTTCCAATTATAGAGGGGGTCAAATTTTCGTTGGGATACCCTGTATATGTGTACTTAGGTTGGTTCAGTTGTCAACTTTGACTTTAAACTTTTATTTTACATTAATAAATGTTACAAGCAAAATTTTAAGGTAAATAGGTAGGTACCTACACCTACAGTTTGGACATAATTGCCAACACTCGCTTTTCACATATAACTTCTTTAATATAAAATAAACATTTTAAGTTAACGTTGGTATCTAATAAGCACTATAGGTACTAGCACTTTGCTGATTATTATTACCTAGATTAGGTAGGTGTACCCAATATTTATTCCTTTTGTATAATATGTTAATGAAAGACGGGCAATCGCAATACGTTCTCGTAATGTTGGGCACAAAATGGCTATGTATTCGTGCATGTGTGTAGATTAGAGACGATTACTACGTGCTGGAAAAATATCTAATTACTGTTTTACAATTTTTTATTTGGCGCAGTTTCAACCTTTATAGCCAGGGCCACAACCTTACCCAGTGAGACAAAACCAAAGTCAAAAAGATAAAATTGTCATTCATCATTCAACGAATAAGTCAAAATAGGAAATGCTTTTATCAATGAGATATAAAATATATAGCAGTAAACTGCAATGTTTCAAATAGTCTTACAAATGAAATATACCAACATTTGACATTGACATACTAATTAGAGGAAAAGTAAAAAACCCGATAAGAAAAAGTAATAAGTAGATTACACTTAACTTTTCTGTATCTGACTTCTTGTTATAGTATTATTTTGTGATTGTATACACAGCATCTCGCTAAAGTCTGTTTTGGTAATTATATTCATCAAAAATCTTAATTGAATCCTTTGATAATTGCAGTAGGTAATTGACTTTAGTCTGACTGCAATAAGTTATCTTAATTACCTTTAGTAGAAGAAGTGATAGAAAATTTATACTTATTAAACGTAAGATGCTCTATTGTTTTAGCAAAACGCCGACTAATGGTAGTCAAATCGTGTTAATAAAATATTTTATATAATGCTTGGTACATGATATTGCAATACGAATAAGAAATATTCCAACAATATTGCAGATTCTTTTTGCAAAAATTTTTTATTGATCGATTTCTCTCAGTGTACTATAATGTTCGATTCAACATTGAAATCATCAAATTATTATTACATAGGCCCTAAATTTTAACATAATGCAAAGTTAGGTTAGCAAATTCAATTTTTAAAGGTTACTACGTCAAATTTATTTGCGAATAGAAATGTCAAGGTAATTTTGGTACGGAATGTCTAAAGCCTTGTCCTCATGGACGCGAATTTTGCCAACTGCAACATTTTCATCATAAAACAATGACTGACTGTCACGGCAGATTGACAGAAACTTAAGTTAAACTTATTAACCCCACAAAATGATGAAGTTATTGAAAATATTATTGGTTTGCAAAATTCACGGAAAGTTAACACTTTCCCGCCATTAACAATTTAAATCAAAATCTACAAATTTTCGCATTCATGAGAACAAGGCTTTAGAGTACGCGTCCCTTAAAAGCACGCATTTGTTTTTCTTTCAGTAGTTGGCAAAAATTGCAAAGAGGATTGATGGTGTGATTCTTATTAAAATTGAAAGAAAGTCTGTACATGCGCGTCCGAAGTAACGGTTTGTATTCTAATATTTTCAATATCATGGATAAGTTGTTATAATCATTTACTTGCTGTTCAATAATTCAATAAATAATGTGTTTTCTAATCATATTATAGTATCAAGATTAATACACTTGTTCCAACACTAGCCTAGTTTCACTATTGTCAGGTACAGTAATACTTTATTAAAAGATGACTTATTCTTGTATAACATAGAACATGTATTCCTGTTTTAAGAATAAAAATTACTTGAAATAAAAAAAAATAATATACTTAGTTAACATGAGATAAAGTTCCGTTTGTATAAAGAATTGTTTTGTTTAATTTAAACAATAAGAATTACTTGAAGCAACAATTGTTATTTGAAAAAAATACTGCAAATATTTGAAATAATATTAAATAATTTTGAATAAAGTAAATAATAAGAAAAAATAAAACTGGAGTACATAATTAGTATTTTTGCTTTCAATATATATTGTATTTCTTCCAGGAGTAGTATTTAATTATTTATATAAGATGGGTCACAGAAAATAGATGTTTATAAAATTTGTGTAAACACCTTATAGAAGAAGAAGAAGAAGCAAACTGCCATTCGTGAGCAGCGGCACACTAGACATATACAACTTACGAGCGGGTACGAAAAACAGTGATTTTGCGCACTTTATATAAAAATTTGTTCATTGCCGATAAAAATTGCTAATTTTGCGTCTCTACAGAGAGTGTAGTGATTAAAAAAGTCGTCTGTTTTTTCAACTCGACACAAAAATATATATAAGTTTTCTGGATTAACATCTGTAAAGGTAGGTACTTATATTGTTTATATATTTCGCTTCCTTATAATTCCCAACAGAATATCACTATCTAATTTTTCTGGAGTCTAAACGGGTCACCTATATTTATAATATACGAATTAATAGGATATTTTTGCCACTATGAAAATGAAACTAAATATCCAGTTCATAAAAATGTAAGTTTTTATATGGACAGTCATAATTTACCATTTATCTTCGACCTGATTCTATTGTCGATATCTTACTTGTACATGGAAGCATATTTTATATCTGTTTGACATTATACAGTATGCGCCAAAAGTATGGAATAAATTCAATAAAAACGAAACAATTATTTTTTGGGGAAAATCCTCGAACAGGTCGATTTTTAATTTAAAAAATACATATTTTAGCGTAAAATGCGATTTTCAAATGTCATTTGTTTTCGAGTAATGACGTCATCGATTTTTTTTAAATGGCAACACCATATTTTTTTCCTTGATTCTGAAAGATCGTTTAATTCTCTATCAGACAGTACTAAAATTTTGCCCTCTTACATAGGAAAGTTTTCGAGTAAATGACGATTAATGTTAGAAAACGTAAATTTTATCCATAAAAAAGTAACAATTCTGAGGTATGTAAAATAAAACACAATAATTGATTAAATTTTATACTTTAATTAAATGTTCGAATTGCTATCCACCAACTTCTTGACAATGCGCAAGTCTGTGAAGAAATTCTTCTTGCACATTATGAATGGTTTCTGGGGTAACTCTGCGTATTTCGTCCCGAATACGATTTTGAAATTCTTCTAAATTACGTGGTTTATTAATGTACACTTTTGACTTCAAGTATCCCCATAAAAAATAGTCAAGAGGTGTAAGATCTGGCGATCTTGCAGGCCATTCTATCGGTCCGCGTCTGCCGATTCACCTTCCAGGAAAACAGTTGTCTAAAAAATCTCGTACAGGGCGCGCATAGTGCGAAGGTGTACCGTCTTGCTGAAACCATATGGTATCGTCAGGAATGTCAAGGTCATTATCGTTAGGAAAAATTACTGCCAAGGTCATTTTCTAGAAACTCTAAATATCTTTGTTCTGTAACGGTTCCTTCAAAGAAGAAAGGCCCTACTATTCTGTCGTCAACTATTTCAGCCCACACATTTAATTTCTGAGGGTATTGGGTATGTGCCTCTGCCATCCAATGAGGATTTTCCCGACTCCAATATCTGCAAGTTTGACGGTTTATTGTACCATTCAGACAAAATGTGGCCTCATCTGAAAAACGTATTTGCCGGTGTAAATTTCTATTTCCTTGACATAAATTTATTAGAATTTCGCAAAAGTGTAAGCGGCGATCGGGATCATCTTCATTGAGTTCCTGCACAAGTTGAATTTTGTAGGGATATTTTTCTTTCCTCAAGATACGTAGCACTGTGCTCTGACTAGTGTCATTGTTTAATGCAACCAATCGTGAAGAATTATGAGGATTATCCACCATACTTATCTAAATGTTCTGTTTCTGATTTTCATTAATGCTTGGACGTAAAGGTTTTGGAATATTTACAACATTGCCAGTTTCTCTAAATTTAGACTCTACCTTACTGACTGTTGATTGGCTGGTTGGGCGATCTGGATATTTTTCATTAAATAAATCGCAAACTTCCTGCTGAGTTATAGTCATATTCCCGCATCCGATAAGAATTAAAATTTCAATTCTTTGAGTAACAGTTAATTGTGCCATAATACTTTAAATTGAATAATAATTTCGCTTACAATACTTATTAGAAAGTCGGTGTGACAATGACACTTTGCAAAGATTTTCACCTACGTGATCCATTAAAGAACTATGGAATTCGAAAAACTAAACTTGATAATGTTTTTGCTTTATTTTAATTGATTTACGTTTTCTAACATTCAATCGTCATTTACTCGAAAACTTTCCTATGTAAGAGGGCAAAATTTTAGTACTGTCTGATAGAGAATTAAACGATCTTTCAGAATCAAAAAAAAAAATATGGTGTTGCCATTTAAAAAAAAATCGATGATGTCATTACTCGAAAACAAATGACATTTGAAAATCGCATTTTACGCTAAAATATGTATTTTTTAAATTAAAAATCGAGGATTTTTCCAAAAAATAATTGTTTCGTTTTTATTGAATTTATTCGATACTTTTGGCGCATACTGTATAGCTTTAATTACGTTAACATTTTTTTAATCCTCTCTATAAGTACATAAATTAAAAAACAAAGAGGAGTCTCAACTACCGTCACATATATTTTTTAGATCTAAATGAATTTTACTTTTACGTGCAATTGATCATTTGAATTAGTTGTGAATAGGTTTATTTTTCAGAAACAAATGTTGCGCACCATGATTAAAAATAATTATTACCCGCTATTACCTAAACTTTAATGACTGGATCTAATTCAAACAAATTTGAGATATACGAATTTTTTACCCGAAACAGCTTAATGTTGGATGTTCAAAGTTAAATTAAGTATGATATTTCTCACGAAATTATTTAAAACAAATTAATAAAATTTATAATAGAAAGGTGCTTCAAGGACATAAATTAAAAAGTATTTGATGGAACAAACCTAGTGCTTTGTTTTGCTGTAAGCTTTGATTTGATTGGGTTGTAAATTCTAATTAGGTTAACAACCGCACATTTGTGTCAAAGACGATACAAATCTATTGATGTATTGAAATATTATGTAATCTAGTTGACAATAATAGAGATTTTGTCAAACTGGTATTTAGTTTTTTATCGGTACTGGATTAGTGAGATTTATAATTCGCACTGGAATAAATTCGATACATATCTCAAGATATACTGATACATTTTTTAATTTACACACGATCGGGCGTTAAAGTACAAACACAAAAAAATTAAATAACATTTGGTATACGTGGTATTAACTGGGATGAGGTTAGCTCCATTTTCAATAGAAAGTATTATCTTTGGGATTTGACAGAAACGACTAATGTCATTAATTATATTTTTTCCATAAACATACCCAAAGCTTTTTTCTGATAAAAAGCTCTCTTTTTTCTAATAAACTTTTATTAGAGAAATTTTTCTGTATTACATCCAGTTTAAAAATTATAAGCAATACCGTCCTAAAGAATTGCAAAAGAAATATAACTCGCGACAAGAATTCAGACGACTTACGTCATACGAACAAATGAATAATTCATTATATTTTCATCAAAATATTTAAGAAACTGCAACTGATAGTAATAAAACTATATACTACACTAAAAGTTTGCATTATATATTGCACTAAATTGCAAAACATGATTGTTTTTAACGCGACCAAATATAGAAAATTACGTTGACAATAAAAACAAATGTGTAACGTCAGCCGTGACGTAAGACGTCTGAATTCTTGACGCGAGTTATACCACCTAAATATCACATTAGTGGTGGAAGGATTAAGTAGTCGTTGGAAAATAATTATTGAATGTTCATGTTCATCGTTTAAAGTGCATAAATGTGATTAAGAATAAACAAAACGATTAAACTCGATAATTCTTTAATACAGTTAAAACAAACGGTGATGATAACAACATCTAATCTTAAAAAAATGAGACAAACGCCCTCATACTACACACATATTACAATCTATTCTGTTTATGATCTCCTTTCATTTCAAGACACGTATCCAATTTCGCCTGACTTCTTTGTGGGCTGTCTTTATTAACATTAATATCTTGCGAAGGTGTTTTGTAAACCTTATTTTTTAAAACCCTCCCTCATTTAAAAAATAGAGGAGTGTTAGATCCGGTGACTTTCCGGGCCACTGAATAGGTCCATTAATCCCAATTCATTTTCCTGGGAAAGTGTTTCTCCTTAGCTGCTAAGACACATTCATTGTAGGAAATTAAGATAACTCACGCTGTTCACTCTATGTTCATAAAAATAAGGTCGAATTGAAAGCCTTCCGGTGATGCCGCACCATACATTTACTCCAAAATGGCCTTGGTTTTGGACTGGATTTACAATGTGTTCGTTGCGCCTGTTCGCCAAACCATTACTGGCAAACTGACTTTCGTCCTTCCAAAGAACGTGCCGAAAAAGGTTCAAAGTTTCTACATTTACTACAATATGAACTATAAAATTAAGTCTGTTTTCAACGTGACGCTCAAGCAAATACTCCAAATTGTGAATTTTGTAGTCATGACATCCATTGGTCGAAAATTTGTTGAACGGTTGATTTATTTATCCAAATTCAATTTCCGGCTAGCCTGCCGTATAGAATTTCGTGGATTTTGTTCGAAATACTGTAACAGTCTAGCTGTATTAACATTGTTTCTTACTCTTCGGTCAATTTATTTGATTCTTCCGAACAGAAATGCATCTCCAACTTTTTCGGAATGAGAAAAGATTATGTAAGCCCAAAACTTATACGTTTGACGTTCGTATTGAGCACAGTATACTAAGCAATCAGTAGGTAAACTCAGCGTTCTCGCGTCTTCCAAAAATCCGCCATCTTGTTGGCGACTGACAGTTATTACTATAAATTTCTGTGTGTCAGTTTTTTTAATTTTTGACTGGATTACAACAGTTAATTAAGAATTAATGCAAAAGTATTAAAACTACGAAACAACTTTGGTTATGTTTACGCCAAATTATTAGTTATTTTTTCGTTTGTTCTGTGGGATCACTGGGATCAGCCATATTCTTGGCGACTTTTTCTAGAGTGCGGGTATTTAAAAAACTGCCAGACGTATTTCATTCATAAATTGTCTAAGATTCCGTACTGATTGCTTAGTATACTGTGGTATTGAGCAATGACAAGTTTTTCAACAGCTACTTGATCCTTTTACCGCTAATGTGATTTTTAGGTGGTATTTCTTTTGATACGCTTTAGGATGATATTGCTTATAACTTTTAAACGAGAAGTAATACAAACAAATTTCTCTAAACAAAGTTTATAAGAAAAAAGAAAGATTTTGAACAATAAAACAATTTGGTTATGTTTCTGGAAAAATATATTTTTGATGACGTCAATAGTCGTTTCTGTTAAATCCCAAAGACAATACTTTTAATGGGAAATGGAGCTTATCTCATCCCATGTTGCCCAGGGCATAGGTTAAATATACTAACACTTGGACCACTCTCCACCCCGCATCACTAGTTCCCCCCTCTGCCAACCCACTTTTTCTACTCCACCAACTGAACATTGACGGCCGATCATCGGCTATTTATTAGGTATGTTTGATACTCAGTGTCTCGCAAAACATACCGGATGTGCCCGATATATTTCGAGTGAGTTAATTTTAATCAATTATAATGGCTTGTCATGAATCTTAAGACCGCTTTACATTTATGTAATTTTTATTGCATGCAAAGAAATATTTCATGCGCGCATGCGCATTAAAGTTAAAATTAATGACCGACGCAATTTTCAGTCCATTGCACGAATATAGAGTCTGCTCTAATTTGATTGCATTGCACGTGAAATTCTGGTTCCATTTCTGGTAATATTCAGTTTTGCCATCCTACACAAAAGGAGCTAACAGCGAGGAATTAAGTAAAAAGTGAACTAACCTCAATTAACCATAATAATTTTCTTTTTTATTTTATCCATTGAAACTCTAGGTTGATTTAAACTTCACACCACAGTACACAACACCTGTATGTTTTGATGGTTTTGGAGTAGACTAACAGATCGAAATCATTTTCATTTTACTAATTTGGCAATGAGCAATATATTGCATACATGTAAAACAAATTCACCTTACAATATTGCATGAAAGATTTTGTTGCAATATAGTTTTCATTGGATTGCATGCTTCATTGCCTAAATTGCCGTTACTGTTTAGTTGATGATTGTAAAACTAATACGCGGGATATTTTTTCCACTTCCTCAAGGATCCTGAAAGGTAATAAATACATTTATAATAGATAAGTATTAACAGGAATTCGAATTCCTGAATACTTAATTACAGTCACCAAAGAATTCAGCTAAAGCCTCGTACTTTTATCAAGCTGCGTTAAACACCAACTAAATAAACATTGTGGGGTTTCAATTACGACCTCGATCATAAAAAGTTTACCTGTTGTTTTTTTTTCACAATTCACTAATACATTTATGTATGGAATTAATTTACCATAAAGTGTTAGAATTTGTACAGTTGCAAATTTTGTCTCCTCTGTTTAAAAATGACTTTCCCCATATTTCGGAGAAGATAAAACAGGATCTACATAAATTCTGGATCTTGTAACTGCTGACAAATCAATAAATTTAACTGTATTGCTTAGAAATGAACGTGACGGAGATCATGGAAGTGATAATCAAAATAGCTATTTATAAATGGAGTTCAATAAACTTAAAGTTAACGTCATGCAATGAAGATTTTTTATCGAGATGCGAAGTTTCATGAAATAAAACACAAAATTATCTAACTAGATCTCTTAGAAATTGAATTTACTGGTTTAACAATGGATTATAAGAGAAAAAATATTAAAACAGGACTAAATCAGTGAAAAAAATATATATTTCGAATAAAATTCAGAATATCGCAATAAAAATTTGGTTATTTAAAGTATACACCGTTTTAAAAGGCTGTGCATGGCTTTTTAATTTACCTTCGTTAGTTAATTTAATTTACCTCTTCATAATTTTAAGTTGCGTGGAAATTCACCTTATTTTTAGGAATTAAAATTCTAATATCTTTTTTATCGCGCAAGCCTACTGGAGACAGGCATTAAATTAAAAAGAAACTATTTTTAATATATCTTTAAAATTCTTCAAGGAATCAGATAGATTTTTAACTGAGGTGTATACCTACAACGTCAAGGTAGTTGAAGTTATGTGCCATTTGTTTTTATTTTACGACAGAGGAGGCTTTGGACAGTTCATATTGAAAGCCATTTCGTCATTACTTCTTCGCCTTTCATATTTTCGCAATTTGAAGTAGCACTAGTAGTATCAAATATAGTGTTCTTATTTTATTGCCGCAAAGTATACTGTTTTCGAGAAAAATTAAGTATTATTATTGACTATCATTACCTTTACCCATCAGAAAGTTTACTTATCTACATAATTATGTAGTTATGTGTTAAATAAACTGAGAATAGTATTCTCACAGACTAGTTGGGATTTTGTTACATTTTTACAAGTGCTACATTAATTTTATTCAAAAACGTCTGCTGAAGTGAAACAAGAATATCTACCTATATTTTGTAAAAATGTTTAACACTTTTACAAATTTTATGCTTATCAGCTTCATGGGTGTGCCTTCCAACTTCATTAGTGCAGAAATACGAAGGCAAACCAAGCAGGTGTCGATTTTCCGTTTTTAACATTGCCAGAATGATTAGTGGTGATGCGGCAAACTTGCAGCATTGTTAAACATAACTTATTTGTTTGTTCACAATATACATCTGTTCGTGAAAATTACAGTGACAATGCTGTTAGGCACGTCCAAATAGAGGGTTTTGCTTGAGATATTTATAAAATTATGCCATCTGACTTCACATTAAACGACTTGCTTTAATCTGAAAAATAACAAATAAAAATTATGAATAATGATACCTATTTATCATTCATTATTTTTTAAATAAATATTTTAAGTTTTATTACTATTTAGGAACTACTGATTTAATTTCTTTTTAAACATTTTTTAAAAATCCCAATTTATTGCTTTTGTTTATAACGTTTTCAAAATAAAACAGTTAATTTAATGTAGTGGCAAAATTTTATAAATGCATCATATCATGTAAATGGTAAGAAATGTTATGTTGAATCGGAATCAAGCGCTGAATACAATAAGTGAAAAATAATGTAGGTAAGCTTGCTTTATCAAGCCATAAACTCATTATATGAAAAAATTATATATTTCTTGGAAGAGGGTGAATGTCCTGTTGGGATATTTTGCGATCTCAGCAGGGCATTCGATTGTGTTAATCATAAAATTTTAATATCAAAATTATATGGGTGTGCTTTAAATTGGATAGTCACTTTTATTGAAAATAGGAAGCAATTTGTTACTGTGAACTACAGCGATCGGAATGGTGGTTATCGACATAGTTCAGAGAGTATACCTGTAACATTAGGTGTCCCACAGGGATCCGTTTTAGGACTTGTATTGTTCTTATTATATACGAACGATATTGATACTCTTTCGACTAATACTCATTTTACGATGTATGCGGATGATACGTCTTTAGTGATATCTAATAAATCAAATCAAACTTTAAAATATGAATGTGATGCTCGACTGAATAACTTAAGTAGCTGGTTTGCTGAGAATTCGTTACTTTTCAATATTGATAAAATTCAAGTACTTCGATTCTGTACTACCCAAAATAAGAATTGCAACATCTTGGATTTACAAATCAATAGTACTACTCTGTCTACTGACACTAAATGCGTAAAATTTTTGGGGCTAAATCTGGACGCCAACCTTAATTGGAAGGATAATTATTGTATATCTATCATTTCGAAGTTGTCTATTGCATACTTGTTTACAAATATTAGAACAGTTCTTAAAACCGATCAACTTCTTTGCTTATATTATGCTCAAGTGGAATCTCGACTGAGATACGGTGTTTGTTTCTGGGTTGGCTCCACTCTTTCCACTAATGTTTTTGTTGTACAAAAACGAATTTTAAGATGTATGTTTGGTGTCTCTAGTTCCTATTCTTGTAGGAACATATTTAGAGAATTTAGATTGCTTACTTTGCCAGGTATTTATATTTTTGAAATATGTATGTATGTTTTTAAAAACAAAGATAAATTTATGAAAAATGATATATATCACTGCGTAAATACCAGACAAAAACATAATTTCCATGTGCCTTATGCCAGATTAAATGTTACTATGCGTTCGCCAAATTTTATAGGACCCAAAATATTTAATTGTTTACCTGACGAAGTAAGAAATATAAATAGTGAATTTTTATTAAAAATTAGATTGAAGCAATATTTAGTGGATCGATGTTTGTACTCCACATCAGAATATTCTCCATGTTCTTTGTAATTTGTATTTGTGTTTGTTGTATTTGACAGTGTTTGACTATTTCTATACCATGTACTTCGTGTCTATGAGGAAAATAAAATTATTATTATTATTATCACTGATTTTCTAAACGCCCTGTATACATTATAGTAGTTTCATACTTATATCAAATTTTATTGATTTTTTACAACTTTACATTTGGCACGGTGATATATTTTTTTATTAAGCGCTGTATGCTGTATTCGTACATAATGGCACAATGCAATACTACTTCCATTTACTCGGTGATGATGCACTTTCTGTGCTCATTTTACTAGTCTATTTTGCAACTTTATTCAACATCAACGTCTATTTAACGCAATAACACTTAATAACATTACAAACGGCAAATTAACTCTTCTAAAGACATCTACTGCACTGTTCTAAAGCATAGAAGTTGTATACCAATATGTATTATACATGAGATCACAGGTCTGCACTGTGTGGCGAGCGTTTCCTGGGAACGGCGCGCGACGTGGCCAGACTAAAATTTTAAATAACTTTTTTAGGCTAATTTTTCCACGAAATTGTTTAGGATAAAAGCGATTAAAATAATACATTCTTTCTTCTGCACGTATTTGAAAAAACATGCAATGTTCCAAGTTTCAAACGACGGGAAAGCTCCTCCGGTATCGTATACTTAGATATGTAGGGAAATCGTTGGTATTAATTATCAGTGGCGTAGCTAAGCGTGGCCGAAGTGGCCCCTCCCCACGGCCTCGCACTTAAAGGGACCTCGAGCGAAGCCCCTTGGGGTTATTTAAAATCGAACTGTAAATAGTACGATTAGCATCCTAAAAGACCTTACTAAGAATAAGCTTTACCGAGGCTTTACCACACGTACTATAATTAATTTGCACACCCTGCTGGGTGTGCTCTATTATCGACAGTATTTTTAGTACTGAAAAGGTTACAAAAAATAATTATTTTTAGCATTTAAATACCTCGTAATTTTGAAATCTTCAAATCATCAAGACTTCACTACTTTATTATCATCATAAATGAATAATTTTGTAAACAAATTTCTGATTTTTCACCATTCTTTTCTTGAAAATATACAGGCTGACATTGAAAAAACTACAGTGCATAGTATCACGCGATAGAGGACACTAATGTCCGATCGCCTTTCTTTCCGAGATAGAGCATTTAAAAATTTTTGTAAAATTTAAATTTTTGTAATTTCTCCCGATTGTATGAAAATATTTGAACCAAAATTGATGCACACTGTGACCTTGTGTGTCACAATATTCAGTCATCCAATGGCGGAAGAAAAGGGCCTCGCTGATGCGACTTCGCCCACGCTACGCCACTGTTAATTATACAGGGTCTTCCGGTTTGTTTGGAACAAATTGAAACGGTACATAGAATAAGCAATTTTAAGAGGAAAACTTTATATGAACATGGTCTTTTTCTCGATCAGTAGCGAAGTTACGGGGGGCTAAAGTTTAAAAAAAAAATACATTTATTTGTTTTAATTCCAAGTTCATATTGCACACAGCGCTTCCAAATTTGATACATGTACTTCTCAACTAGTCTCGGATATTATACAAGTTCATTTTTTTTTAAATCGTTATACAGGGTGATATTTTTTCAATGATCTGCTATCATGAAACTCTTCAGAAATTTTTTCTTGTACGTCCTTGGTAAAGTTTGAAATGTTTTTTACTCTCTTGATTTATTGTCTAAATTTCGTCTCTCTTGACTTTTGAATGTATTGTAAATTTTCTTGTAAAACGTTAATTTTCGTGTATCGAAGCGAAATTATCAAAAAGTTTCATATTCGAATATTACGTACGATAATTTTATAAAAAAAGGAGAATTTTATAAAATTACTATTTTAGGGTGCAACTAAATTTTAAGTGCAAATATTATTTATTGAAAATACCTACAGCTTATGTCTTCGATAGAGAAATTTTCAAAAATTTGTAAATAAAATATAAAAAGAAATTGTTTAGATATTACTGACATAAGCATGGTTTTCTAAAAATTCTTGGCATTATGTATTCAACCTGAATTTTCCTTATTTTAATTAACACATTTAATAAAAATACTGAAACCGGAACAAACTTTGAAATATCAACAAACTTGCATTGTAATACTATCATGTATAAAACAAATAAATTAATACATACTTATGTATAGGCTACAGTTAACTTTAAAGAATATTCAGTGGTAAAATCTCCAAAAATTTACTGTTATTTCATATCTCATTACCAATAATTATTATCATCCGGATATACCGAATTTTTTTTCAAATGTGTAGATCTCTTATTGTATGTAGATTTTCTGGACCCAAACCATGTAAATTGTGAAAATTTACCATTCCTACTCAGGGAAAGTGTACAAACTTCTCTATCGAAGGCGTAAGCTGTAGGTATTTTCAATAAATAATAATTGCACTTAAAATTTGGTTGCATCCTAAAATAGTAATTTTATAAAATTCTTATTTTTTTTACAAATTATTGTATGCAATATTCAAATATGATACTTTTTGATAATTTCGCTCAGATACACGAAAATTAACGTTTTAAAAGAAAATTTACAAGAATACATTCAAAAGTCAAGAGAGACGAAATTTAGACAATGAATCAAGGGAGTAAAAAAACATTTCAAACTTTACCAGGGACGTACAAGAAAAAAATTCTGAAGGGTTCAATGATAGCAGAACCTTGAAAAAATATCACCCTGTATAACGATTTTAAAAAATTAACTTGTATAGTATCAGAGACTAGTTAAGCAGTATATGTATCAAATTTGGAGGCTCTGTGTGCAATACGAACTTGGTAATAAGAAAAATAAATTTATTTTTTTTAAACTTTAGCCCCCCGTAACTCCGCTACTGATCGAGAAAAATACAATGTTCATATAAAGTTTTTCTCTTAAAATTGCTTATTCTATCTACAGTTTCAATTTGTTCTAAACAAACTGGCACATCCTGTATAAAACTAATTCCAGACCACTAGATTCGCGATCTAATGATAATGCTCAGTTTTCAATTTCAATAATTTATTTTGATCGTTTTTCAAAATATTTGGAAAAACTATATTCAAGCGCCTCCACTTAAGGCTGACGTTTCAAAGACAAACAATCGTATCTAAAAATGCACAACAAATAATTCACCCAGTAGATGGAGGTTCTTATTAGCATAGTACTAAAATATAATCCTGAAATTGAATCATTTTCTTTAACCTTTGGGGGGCAAATGCGCTAGAGAACATGAAGAACTGTGAATTGTACCTTATCACTGTGATCATACACCGTGAAATATACTTAGTAATTTACGTCAATTCAACTGCCACTAGTTTTTTAAAAAGAATTCTGCAGGATGTGATAATGTTTATATCGTCGTATACAATTTTTTCAATGTGCCATGTAAAATTCAAAACGTTTTATGATAAAACATAATATTTTTTAGTCATATAGAACGCGTTGGTAAATGTATTCAAGCTAATTGGAGACACCCTGTATATTTCAAATTTATGTTCATTTCGGATCACCATATGGAAATATTTCTTTAAGTAGGTGCAAAAATGTATTTTGGTTGAAATTAACTTTAAATGAGACATTGCATTTTATTTCTATTTGAGTCAATCTTTTTATATTATTGCAAAAAGCCCCGAGGGATTCCATTCCTACCAGTTGCCATATCCAAACAAAGAACTATCAAATTGCTAACTAAGCACACATGACTCGAAAACAATCGAATATTAGCTTCAACAACACAAATTAAATGCTGCTAATTGTTTCAAATACCCAATTCTATTCTCAGTCGGAGCAGCAGACTTGTATTTCCTACGGCAATAGCCTATGTTTGGTAAATATTTGCCGTAAAATGAAATACACTGTAAATGAAGATAATTGCTATTTGTCGAAGCAGGTGTCATAAAATAGTTCGACCTTCACCCAAAATTCCACAAAGAGATGTGAAATATTATAATGGGTAATAAACGTGTTATTGACCGAAGGTTATCTCTTATTGTTACGTAATCAGCATAGTTTTTAAATTAGATGCTATTAATTCCGACTTCTGTCGTGAAAGCATTTAAGGTTTTCAGGGAAAAAGTAATAATAGAGTTCTTACCAGCCCACAAACCTTCTAAAAATGAGTTTCAAAGTCACTTTAAGATAAAAAGCTACGACCTGCCCCAAATTATTATTTACCCATTGAAGCATCAATTTTCACCGGTCGTACAAAAATCGCACTGGGAGAGGTAAATTAATAATTTGTGTTTTTTAAAATATAGATCACTATATCTTGGAAACTATTTTCGCTATTGATCTGAATTTGTGCATCAACATACAAAATACTATAGCGCTTCCGATAATTCATTCTAGGTTTTAAATTATCATTTTTTCAAAAATTAATTCTAAATTGAAAGCTCATAAAATATGTATTGAAAATTTCGACATGCGACATTTATATGAAATATAAATTTTTTATAATTACATGTATCAAATAAAGTGTATTGATAACGAGAACTATATCGTTAACTACCCGCGAGATAGTTATTTTTTTTGTTAACGCTCCCTTTGGTATAATGCTCCATGAGTTTAGCGTCTTCTCTCGCGAAGTTGTGTGAAGATGCATTGCCTTACATGGGCTGTCGCGTGTGTCCTTGTGCGCCTCGCCTTAGGCAAGGCGCATATTGAGACGCGTATGTGGTGACAGAGCACAGCACGTACTTTTGTAGCTTAAGGCTAACGGTGAAACACGTGATCAAGTTTTGTTAAAACCAGATATATCGCTGCGCAGAGCAAGACTATGTTGACGTGTTGTGACAAAACGCTGAAATATGTGCTGCCTAGACCTAGAGGCTAATTCATTTGGGATGGAGACAAAACGAAAGATACACTGAAATAAAGGTATCACAACTCTATTAGTGGAGTAAAATCGGTTCTCAATTATGCCGTTATTTAAAATAAAGATATAACTAAATTAAACATTTACCATCTTGTAGAAGGACAATTTGGGCATCTGAAATGGACTTCTACAACTTTTTTCAGTAGGGTCTAACTTTATAAAATCAAATTGTCGGTGCGTCGAACGTTATTTGACAATTATGTTTTACGAAACATATATTGCGTTTGTAAATCAACGATTCAAGTTATTTTCATAATTTTTTCACAACATATATAAAAACTACAGCGTTTCTAATGGTACACACCAATTTTTGATTACTTAAAGCCTTTTCGAACAAAATTGTTCCAAAGAAAACTTATCGTAGGTCATAGAAAATTCATAAAAGATATTAACATGTCCAAAATGTAAAATATAAAGACTATGTATGGATTATTGAAGAGAAATATGAGAAATTAAAGTGTAAACAGGCCAATTAGATTAGATCAAATATTGAAAACATATACCTTTGTTTTGTTAACATTTGTACTTTCCAAAATACATATGTGGCGTACAATGGTCGTCAGCTTAAAGTCACCAGTTCCATGGTCCATTCTTTTCTAGTGCCATTTATTATACACGGTGCTAGAAAGGGACAAAACATGGAAGTGGTGACTTTAAGCTGACGACCATTGTACATTGTTCTTAATTATAAAGATATAACTGGCTTAAGATTGACGTTTTCTTGAAAGAATGTCTTCTAAAGACATATAATTTTAAATATTTAATAACTGGATAATGTAGGTGTTAGCAAAAAATAGGAATGACACCTGGGTATTTTCAAAGACACCGAAGTAAAACAGACAAACAGCTGTCTAAGATTTTAGATACATAGATCTACCAAAATACTTACCGACTTATTTTAAATATATCTGTAGATATAAATATTCTTATAACAAAAATTTACTTGATAATAAAAGTTGTTAAATATTTATAATTAAGTGTATGAAAATAATTGTTAAATGTGGAGTTAGGATAGCTACAAATGCGTGTCTTACAGACGCTTTTCAAAATTATTATTTTATTTAAGTAAAATTTAAACAGTAAATGTGAATAAACACAACATTAATAAGTTACCTTTGTTGTATATGTTATATTTTTCGAGATTTCAATAGTTAAAAACACAATTTTCACTGCGGGAAATACGGCGATGTAAGTAAGCGGTTCTTAATTTTTATCGAAGTACAACTACTTAAACATGTAGTTTCAAAGGAACAAACAAAATCCATTTTTAATTGTTATGCTACTTTTCCCATAAATACTCAAGTAGTTAGTTTATATTTACAATTTTATCAACTATACTATAGAAATTAATTTATAAAATGTTAAATGTTTTTACTGAAAAAATATATTTTTTGTGGTATTTATTTTATTAAACTCTTTTGTAGTTTTCGAAAAATAGAAGTAGGTAATGATATTTTGGTACATAAGGCATTTCAGACATATTTTTATTGTTGGAAAACATCATTCCTGATAGTTAATTATTTATAAAAATTCATAAAATAGAAAAAAAAAACAAAATGCTTTGTATATGCTTGTAAACAGTGTTTTTTTTAAAATTTTTCTTCGGTTTTGGGATAACTGTGGATTGACATTTTTCACAAAAAAATAAAGATGAAAAATTTGACCATTTTGACTCTCGAACACCATATTTTATCATAAGTAGGACTACAGTTTGTAATATCTCAAGACAAGCAACATAATTTTTTAATCAAGAATGATGTTTAATTAAATAATCGACAATAAAATAGTTGACCAGAATGTGTTACTCCATCTGGAACGACACATAACACTTTCTAACAAAAATATCACTTTTAACGGTAGGATCCAAAATAGTTCCACTAATTGCGATGCTTAATTTTTGTTTGTTCCTTTTATAATAAAAATATAAATACTTTCACGTGACATAGGGCTCAACTTATATCACAAAATATGAAATAAAGAGATAATTTCATTTGTAGAATAAAATGCGTTTGGCACATTTTTTCTTTCTATGTGTATTTCTACTAAGTTTGGATTTGTAAATAGTAGGTATAATTATTATTATTTATTGAATTGCTGAGAAGCAAACCATCGATGCCATGTAAAAATACTATGCGACAAAAATAAAATTAGATAAACAAAACCATATTTTAATAACATTTTTATATATTCCATAAATTTCAACTACCCGTTTGCATTCCACATTTTTAATATTTATTAAAAATATTAATTATATTTTAATGAATACGCAAATATTATTTTACATCGAGTGAAAAATTTTAAATAAAAATAATTTTACATTTTTCAAAATTTTAAAAACAGCGATGATGTAAAATAATATTTCTAGTCTATTAGAAAGAATCGCATATTTTTATCATTTTCCGTTGAGCAGTTATTGAGCGAAAACTATATCCCGTTTGATAGAGCATTTACCGTTAGCCTGAATCACTTCTCTCAGTGTTGGACATTCAGAATCTAATGTGATCGTCTCTTTTATCAAGGCTACCGCAAGGTGGCAGCATTTTATTGCTAAGAAATGTTTTTAGTTTTCGCTCACTAACTCCTCAAGGATAAAGATAAAAATATGCGGTTTTTAATAGACTACAAATATTATTTTACATCGGCGCTCTGTTTTGAAATTTCGGAAAAGAGCAAAATTCATTTAAAAAACAATTTTACACTTTTTCAAATTTTCAAAACACAGCGCCGATGTAAAATAATATTTGTAGTCTATTAAAAAAAAACGCATATTTTTATCTTTATCCCTTGAGGAGTTAGTGAGCGAAAACTTTATATCGTTTTATAGAGCGCTCACCGTAAGCCTTAAGGAAAGTAATGGGACAGCGCAAATTCGTGCCACGACGTTGCACAGCAAGACTCGCGTGTGACGCAAGGCGCGCGGCGCAGTGGCAGTGGCACAGTTTTTCGCGCCGTACGCGCCACGTGTTGATAATTTTGAGGTTAGTTGTGTTTTCTCCCGTGGCAATGAAAACAAAACTGATAGAGCTGGTAAGAAGGCATAGAGAGATTTATGAAGCATAAAGAGCAGACATGAGAATTATATGAAAGCGAAGATAAAAACAAGATTTGGTGTGAAATTGCAAAAGAACTGCACTTTAAGGATGGTATATTTTGTAGGTAGAAAACCGTAATTTTTCTACATTTACATAACTAAAAAATACGATTACGAAACTACAGGCTACATATGGTCCAAGTTTCAAAATATTTTCGTCCTTATGTTTACAAACTCATTTCATTTATAAATCCAGTTTTCTGTTTAAATCATTCATTTTTATAATAAGCAAGACAAATTAGAACGACGTGGCTGTTCGAAAGTCGTGAGAAGAAAAGACCCCTTTTATGCACGCGTTTTTCTCCTCTCAACACGGAGTTGACAAAAACGCCGCGTTTCAAGATACCCTGCACAGAGTTACTACGTTTATGCATTTTACGCTCGTTTATTTTCTCTCGCGTTTTCAATTCTGTCGCGATGGCTTAAGGGGTCGAACTGTCTTGCAATATGCAAAAGACAACGCTACGCGTGTCGCGCATTCGTGTCATGCTGGTCGGGTCACGTCATCTCACACGCGTCATACGCGTCTCAATATGCGCCTTGCCTTTTATGGTCGCGTTTCACCTTTTTCATGTAGATCAAGGATAATTCCAGAGGTTCGTAATACGTTTCAAGGCTGGCGCTTCAAGAACAAAGAATTGTATCTAATGATGCACTAAAAAATCCTCCCAGTAGGTGGAGGTTTCTTATTAGCGTAGCGCGAAAATATAATGGTGAAATCGAATCATTTCCTTTAACTTTTGGGAGGAAAATGTGAAAAAATATAAAAAACCGTGAATGGTACCTACCTGTGTACCATGATGCAGCGTGAAAATACTTAATAATTTACATCAAGTGTTAATAGTTTTTTAATAGAATTTTGCGGGGTGTGACAATGTTTATCATGCTTACTCTCTTGTCAATGTGCAGTTGACGTGAAAATTCAAGAAATTTTATGATAAAACATAAAAGGTGGAAATTATGATTTTTTCTTATTCTAAATGACTTCTCAGCCTGGAAACTTTATTACACCCTGGAGAAAACTTGTATAATTAGCACGTACCATGAAGAGATATTATTTCTAATTTACTCAAATTTTTTTTGACTGTCCAACAGCTATCAATTCGTTGAAAATTTGCGTATGAAAACGGTGCCCTTAACAATTTTCATTAATTCATAATTCTAAGCACAGTTTAGCAGTTTGAGTAATTTTAACTTTTCAAAATACTATTAATTTTATATTTAATTTAAAACAATCCTCTTCAAGTTCAAATATGTGCATCACCCTGCAAAACCTTGAATTGAGTATTCTTCAGTCAAAATCTATTTATTTAAATGGAATCAATTATACTTAAAGATTACTTACATACAGATTCGGAAATTGCGGATCTTTACAGAGAAAGTAGAAATTGCCGCTTCATTCCAGGGAAGGTACGAACTTTAAGAGGGGTGGCGACGTGCATTGGTCTAGCATTCCTCACTACTACGGTAGTCGGTTCCGTATCGCCAACGCCAATTCGCCATTGCAAATCTAACTGTCCGGTCAACTGATGCCAGTGTTGTCAGATTTCATGCATTCCGAGGAAATCTCATGCTCTCATATTTTGATTACAAAATCTCATGATTTTTAATAGACACAAAAAGAAATAATAAAATTACTCTTTGAAATCTACCAAAACAAACACCTAACGAGAAATAAAGGCAAAATCGAGGGCAAAATTGAATAGATAGAGGTAGGTATCTACAATATTTGGGTACTTGAAATGTCCTTTATTGTAGACTGCTCTCCTAATAATTAGCAATGAATACATAAACGGGTATGACAGTCTACGGATATGCGGTGTGTGTGCTGTATTCACGCTGTATTGCAGTGATTCTTAACTCTATTCCGTAAGGGTACCTACATTTTCTGGAAACAACAGATTTTACGACCCGTGAGTCACCCTGCGTCACGTCAACTGCACCTCAACGTTCGCCCGGCCTAACAATAAAATAAATTAGAAAGGTTACGTGGTTAATAACTTTTAAGTAAGTACCTGTAACTACCTACTTACAATGTAATATTATGATAAAATAGCAGAACATAATGCTTTTAACGAAATAAAAATGGCATTACAAAAGTAATTAAAAATTAAGCTGTGTCAAGAGGTGTTTTTGATAAATTAAGCCATTTCATGCCTTGTTTCTCCAAACCTCATGCTTCTTTGAAATTATTCTCATGTACTGAATTTTTCCCACCTGGCAACACTGCTTGATGCAAACACGCTGTGGTCGAAGTATGCGTGTAGCATGACACAAATACACGCAAGCGGCAAAATACAATTCACCATCAAGATCCTCACTTTCCAAATCTGTATATAAATAATTCATTTATGTATATAGCGCGTTCTACAAGTTCTATGACAAACTTTGGTATCAAATGGCATACTCGCGACAAGAATTCAGACGACTTACGTCATACGAACAAATGTACAATTCATTATATTTTCATCAAAATATTTAAGAAACTGCAACTGATAGTAATAAAACTATATACTACACTAAAAGTTTGCATCATATATTGCACTAAATTGCAAAGAATGATTGTTTTTAACGCGACCAAATATCGAAAATTACGTTGACAATAAAAACAAATGTGTAACGTCAGCCGTGACGTAAGACGTCTAAATTCTTGATTCGAGTATAGTTGGGTTCATATTAAAATTTGTTTCTTATATGAACATGTCTGATTTGTTTTTGTTTAAAAATTACAAGCATTTAAAAAATATATTATAATTTCATATTTCAACGAAAGTAGCTTGAAAATAAAAACGTGGGTTGCTATAACAATAATTATTATTTGTGCCATTTTGTTTATTCTTTTGTGCTAAATAAAAAATTCACTTATTTACAACTGAAGAGTATGCAGATACTGTCTTTGTATGGGTATGCCAATAGAAAAACCAGACAAGCAACCGGAGAATAGCGACGAAGATGCCCAAATAGACATCAATCTGCCCACACAGTCGCTAGTACATCATTTTGTAGACTCCAAACACAAATAATAATTATTGTTGTAGCAACTATCATTTTTATTTATCAGGCTACTTTGAAATATGAAATAATATTTTTAAAATGCCTGCAACTTCTAAACAAAAACGAATGGTACCTATGATATAAATATAAAAAATGTTTGACGTTAACCCAGCTACCATTTGCCAAAGCCTGTCATAGAGCTTGTAGAACACCCTGTATACAAGCATAATATACATGATCGCTCTCTTTTGTTACGGATTTTTGTGTCCTCAAAATAGTTTTTAGAATTGTGTGTCAAAATAAGTGCAATACATTTGATCATTATTTTATGCAACAATTAATTAATTTCAAGTAGATTGGTAGTTTTGATAAATTTTTTACTTATTTTCTTAACATACAGTGTATTTTAACTCTTTTACTACTTACCCAGAACACAATCGGTTTTATGAATAAACCATATGGGTCAAGACGCAACCAGATCAGTTGCAAATGTCGCAATTCAAGGCAAAAACTGGTACAATGACAGACAGTGGGAAGCCGAACAATGCAAGTTGATTTTAATCAATCCGTTTTCGTCTTAGATTCCAGGCAGCATAAATATGCTTCTGAAGTATAAAAATTTGACTATACAGTGAGCGGCAAAAGAATGGAATAAATTTATTTAAACATTATCTGCTTGTTTTTTGGAAAGTCGTTCAGACACGTCATTTTTATTTTTAGTTGCGCATTTTTTAAATAATTTTCATGTATACAGGGTGATGCAAAAAAATGATATTATGGTCAACTTTTTAAAATGGTATTTTTATTGTATTTTTTATGAAACATACCACCTATGTTTAACCGTTTTCGAAAAAATGTCGTCTGAAAATCGACATCCACATTTCGGGAATGAGACGACACATTTTGCTCGGCGAGTCCGAGATGTATTTAAATGGATGTTTTAAGGTCGCAGTATATCTCGCTGTAAAATGATCAAATTTATGGTGTTTTTAGGTACAGCAATATCGAAAAATAAAACACGACAGTAACATGAAAAATAAAATTATTGATGTTTTGTTTACCCAATTTTACTATTTAAATTCTCCTCAAATAATATAAGAACTTGTCAAAAGCATTTCTAAGACACACATTATTTTTCCTTCACATACTTATATGCAGAACTATGTAAGTTTATATTATAACAATATTTACATCTTCAGTTAAATTTAAAAAAATACGTATTTTGTAAGATTTCTGTACCTAAGACGAACACATAATTTTTAAATAAATTTATTCCACACTTTTGCCGCTCACTTGACCTTATGGAGATGTTTTAGGTAAATAAATACATTTAAAAGGTGCCCGTATCTCTCGCCGTAAAATGATCAAATTTGTGGTGTTTTTAGGTACTGAAATCTCGAAAAATAAAACTCGTAGAGCAAAAGTAATATCAAAATATAATTATTGATGTTTTGTTTATCCACTTTTACAATTTAAACTCTTCTCAAATAATATAATATTTAAAATGCATTTGTATGGCATACATTACTTCACTATTCTAGCCCCACCTTTTAACAATTCTTTTCTCATACTTATAAACAAAAGTGAACAATCTTATATGCAGAATTATGTAAGTTTATGTTATAACAATGTTTACATGTATAGTTGAATTTAAAAATACGTATTTTGAAAGATTTCAGTACCTAAAAGTTCATAGGATAGATCGCTTTCTGATGTTAAATATTGATTTTACTGGTAGCTTTGAATATTTGCAGGTGGCATGAAATAACATCCTTGTTATTTGCTAAACTCTATATTATTCAGTTCTTAAATGTCTAAAATTATTTATATTTGTAGAAAACACTTTTTCAGGAATACGGCGCCCTTCAAGAAAATAAAACTTTGAATCATGTTTTAGCTGCAATGCAACACCTTCATAGTTTTGCTGGTTTCCTTATATTTTGGTTTCTCAATACATGTATTTAATACGTTTGTTCATTAAACATATTTTACCATTTTATATTTAGCAAATTCCTAGAATATGTGGTAGATACATAACATTTTGTTGAGTAAATTTCTATTTCAGTATATATTAAGTGTAGTGATTAATACAAATTTCTAAAAATACCTAAAATTATTAAAATGAAATCGTGACCGAATTATTATATTTTTGTGACTTTACTGTCCTAAATAAGTGAATGCGATGAAAGGTGGACACAAAAAATTGTACGTGTCGTCAGAGGAATTTTAGAATATGTAAATATATATACATATATGTAAAGATTCTAAATTCTATTATACAGGGTGTCTAAAAAACGGTTACAAATTTTGAGCTATGCAAAGCGTAAAATTTTTCATGGGTAAATATTGAGCGTAGTATTAAATTAGGCAAAAAAATTAAATTATTTTTTGTAAAAATATTTATAGCCTGATGTTCAGTTCCCAAAATTATTTAAAAATAATAAAAATGTTCATCATGCAGTTTCTACAAAATAGAAAAAAAATATAAAAAGTTAAATAGAATAATTCAAATAAAACAAAAAAATACAAAAATAATATTGCATGAAATAAAACTAAATAATACATAAATATACGTAGGTACAGTGTGTCCCTAAAGTCACGTACAAATTTATTATTAGGTAAAGACATTATTGAAAATTTCCGAAACTGGTTGATATTTGATTTGATTTACTTTATTTTTTTCAAATAATTTAATATACAGGGTGGTAATGACGTCAACACATTTTGTTTAAATTGGAACACCACTTTTTTCTTTAATTTCCGGATTACCCTACCTGAGCCATTTCCAAAAATATATCACAAGTTGCTCCTAATTGTTACAGGATGGGCAACCATATCCAAATTATTTTCAAATACCAAAGTTTTTGTCATAATTTCTTCAATACTTTTTTAATTTTATCTGTCTGATAGAACGTGCTCGTGCATTTTTTACCGGCAATCAATTTTAAACAGTTTCCTAAGATTGTACGAGTGAATCCATTTTAATTGGTACTTTCGTAAAGTATTTTTGAATTAATTAACTTGTTTTCTTTTGTTTTATAAAACCATGAATCTATGTCAAATAGAACGGATTGAAATTCTTATGATGATTGGGTATGGTAATATAATTCGAACTCATGAGGAAGTTTGTGTTTTATTTAATGAAACCCATCCGAATCGTCCATCAATAGATCGATCCACTGTAGACCGAACTGAAGAAAGTTTCTAAACCATGGTCACGTTAAAGATCTGCTCAGATCTGGTCGACCAAGTATACTAAATGAAGATGTGTAGTTACAAGTCCTTTTGACTCTTCAGGGAAACCCGCATTCCACTATGAAAGTCTTAGCAGATGATTTAGGTGTGAGTAAAATCACATTGAGTAGATTTCTTCACAAAAGCAAGTATCATCCCTGTATGTATGATAGGCTGCTTAAACTTATGTTTGATGAGTTGCTGCTTGTAAGTTTTGTATTTGTCCCGCAATGGGAAATAAGTGGACTGTAATTGAAGAATTTGACTTATTTAATATATGTCAATCATTTACATATAAACAACTATATTTTTATTTTACAAACGCGCGTGTTCCAAGGGCTGCTAGGACTATAATCTAACACACACTTAGGTTGTCTTCGCGGACTCTGTCCAAGGGCTGTATTCCCTCACTAGGGCAGCGAGAGCATAGCTGCGTCCCGAACAATCCCCTACAAAGTCCACTTAGTGCAAGAATTGTCTGACGACGATTTCGACAGACGGACAGAGTTTGGCGAAATGATGATGGAGGAATGTCAGGCAGATCCGGATTTTGTCAAACGCATACTTAGGCGTCTTGTTATCTGAGTGGCACCGTTAATAAACAGAATTGTCGGTATTGATCAGATCACAATCCACACTGGACGATGGAAGCACACACTCAGCGTCCCCAGAAGGTCAATGTTTGGGCCGGAATTGTTGATACTCGAATTCTGGGGCCGTATTCTTTGAAGGATATTTAGATGGCGCAAAATACTTAGATTTTCTTCAATTTGATTTAGTTCCTTCCTTGGTTGTACTGTTCCCCAATGAAGAAGAACCAGATTTGCCCAATGACACAATTTGGTTATGTACAGCAAGACGGTTCTCCGCCGCACTATGCCATCGCTGTTCGTCGCTACTTAGATGAGGTGTTTCCTCATCAGTGAACTGACAAAAGAGGACCTAAGGAATGGCCAGAACGCCAGATTTAACGCAGCTAGATTTTTCCTTTGGGGATATGTAAAAAGCAAAGTATACGTCACTAAACCAAATAATCTTGCCGCCTGAAGTTATTGGAAATGTACAAGAATTTGTGTCTTGTCAAGGCCATTGTTTGACAGTAAATGGTCAACAATTTGAAACTTTAATTTAGGTTTTTGTGTCAGAAGGTTTTATTAGCGAACAATAAAAGTGCCTACGATCGATCACGTTTGTTTACGTTTTTCTATGTAACACCAATGTTTTTAGTACATTTATTCATTTGTAAATAACTTTGGTATTTATAAATAATTTGGGTATTGTTGCCCACCCTGTAACAATTAGGAGCAACTTGTGATACATTTTTGTAAACAGGGTAACACGGAAATTGGAAAAAAATGTGGTTCTATTTAAAAAAAATGTGATGACGTCATTACTCGAAGGTAGGTCACCCTGTATATTAAATTATTATTTGAAAAAAAGAAAATAAATATCAAAAATCGATCTGTTTCGGGAATTTTCAATAATGTCTTTTATTTCCCTAATAATAAATTTATGCGTGACTAGGAAATTTGAGTGCCACTTTTGAGATTTTTTTTAAATTCAACTTTTTTTCAAAAAAAGAGAAAGCTGTCTATAATATGAATGATTGGATCCTCTATATCTGTCATTTTATTATATTTCATTTTTATATTACACGAACAAAATGTAACGCACAATTTAAAAAATCATAGGAGCATTACGCACGGGGAATATTGCAGCTATTTCAGTTGACCACATGTATCACATGCTTCGTCTTGTACGTACTTAATTATTTAGAGAATAGCTATAGTGGCCGTAACCCAAACGTACTCGTGTAATACTTTTAAAGAGGTCAGCCGGTGGACTGTTAATAGGAATTTTGCGACGAGCTGGAAACCTTTATTTGTGGCGAGTGCACATAATGTATGTACATCTTTATTCTACCAGTCCAAATTAATTTCAAAATTAAATTGCTAACAAAAACACAAGCCAATTAGCTTTTAAAAAATGTGCCACTTTATTAAATTTATAAATACATACCTAAATTCTATTAAACGCCTATAATTATTAATAAATAATTCACTAAGTACCTACTAACTTTCTTCCTATACCAATAATAATTACGTTTGCAAAACTTTCTCCTGTCATCATTATCGTCCTCATCCATTTTCTTGTAATAAGAGTTGTAACTTTTAATTACTAATACTTGGTCCAAATTGGAAATTATTTCTATTGTCCTCTGTACAGAATCAGGGCCGTAACTACAATATATGGACCTGCATCAACACCACCTTGTCTTTTAGGTGGTGTTGCCTGCATTCAAACAGTTTTGTGGACCCTCTATTTTACAAGTATGATTAAATTATTTTTTATACAGGTTTTGCATTTACTTTTGTATTATATTTACTTAATATTCAAAACCTGAAATTAAAACAAATGAAGCTACTTTTTTTACTCAAAACTAAAAACTTTTTTTCTAGACTTTGTGTTTGCAAACACATATTTGAAGTGGTTCATGCGACGTTATTTTCGATACAAATTAGTCACACCCATTGAATTTCTAACAATTTTTTTTTTAATTTAGTTTCGGAGAGGAACGCTCAGCAAAAGCTACGGAAATGTGAATTATCGAAAATAAAAGACATTAATTCAGACAGATTAATTCATCTTTAAAACATTCTCTAAAAGACAAATTGTTGCCCTTGTTGACACAATTCGTCACCCTGTTGCATAATAACTCGAAACTCAATATTCTAAAATTGGCATTGTCATTTAATTTCATCTATCCAGTTGAGCAATTATTGTCTACTTTGAAAAAAAGAAAACGTTAATTGGAACCAATGCCCATTTGTTTTAGATTGAAAATGATTGTCCGATTCGTCACAAAATCTCTTTGGTCGTGAAATTACTTTTATGAAAATGTAATTTTAAAAAAATAACGATTTTTTTATATTTAGAATTTTTTTAACGTCACCGATACTATCTTGTTTTGTAATCATTTGGACACAGTGTGTTAAGAATTATTTATTCTAAAACAGTTACAAATATGGTTTCAAATTATTTAACCTAACTTCAGTCATTTAATTTATATCCGTTGACATAACAATAGTACCTAGTAGTATAAATTCCGACAGAGCCAACAGAGCTTAGTTGGAAACCTAGGGCAGGGATAAAATGTTCGAGACAGCATGCGGAACATCGATGCAGAACATCGATGTTGACCATCGAATGGCAAAATCGATGTTATGAAACATCGATGACAGATAAATATCAACTATAGGTCTGTTCCAACAGCCGTCGAGAACTGGTTCAGAACCATGATAAATGTTTGACCAACACCGTCTTACGTCACATTCGCCGAGAGTATATTAACAACTGAACTCACGGACTAGTTCTGGACGGTTCGGAACCGATTCTTGCTGTGTTGGAACAAACCCTATATGTTGGATCGGTCAGCGGTTGCGCGGTTTAAGTCGCGTTTTTAATGGACCTCATTTTTTACTAGAAAACTATCGGTTTTTTCTCGAAAAATTACAATCAAAAAAATTTCTAATAAAATATTGCAATGGGGTTGACTGTTTCACTACTTTATAAAATATGTCAATGGTTCAAAAATATTGAAAAGTTGTCTCTTTATTAGTAGAATACTCATACCAAGTTTCGTGTCTCTAGCATTCCCCATGTTAAAGAAAAAAATGAAAATATGAATTTCAATCTCCTCCTTTAAGACGGTAATCGCCTCTGGGGTGCAACTTTCAAGGTATTCCCTATAATATCTACCACTTACAGGACTGCGATTAATTTTTTTGAGAGTAAAATATTTACCTATATGAAAATTCAATATTGTCTTTAAATTGGCAGTTTTGGGAGTAAGATATTGGTCTCTAGAACAGCACTGGTATCTTGGTTTTATATACAGGGCGGCCAAATGAAAACAAAACAGAGCCATTTTCAGGACTCTGCGTCAAGATTGTAGGAAATCGCTCAGACCCGTCGATTTTAGATTAAGGACATTCTTTGCTGGTATTTTTGATACCTCCAAGCAAGGGTAAGCATCGCAGTAAACTATTTAAATGGCATTGGGAGTTGAGTAATATTTATTTTGCAAGCTCATACAATTCTCTTTACAACAGACTTTAAATTTAATAATTCCGCCCAATACTTTGAAAAAAATTACATTTTAATATTTAAATTATGTTTAGTTGCTTACTTACTACTTAGTTGATTAAATGTTCAAACTGATGACCGCCCGCTTTCATACAAGAATAAAGATTATATTCGAAACGTTCGCGCACATTCTGAAGCATTTCCGGAGTGATTCGACGAAATTTGTTGACGATTCTTTGACGCAAATCTTGCAGCGACGCTGGCTGTGATTTATAGATTTTACTTTTTAGGTGTCCCCACAAAAAAAATCAAGGGGCGATAAATCCGGTGATCGTGGAGGCCCCTCAATACTGCCTCTTCTCCCAATCCAATTCCGTGGAAAATGTTGGTCCAAATACTGATGAACAATCAACGCATAATGCGGAGGAGCACCGTCCTGTTGAAATATCAAATGCTCTTCGTCATACTCTGGAACCTTTTCAATAATATCAGTCAAGGCAGGGTCAACAGCGTCTTCCAGTAATTGCAAATACATTTGGCCAGTCAAATTACCAGGTAGAAAAAAAAGACCCACCAGCCGGTCACCGAAAATTCCAGTCCATACATTTAATTTTTCCGGTTGCTGTGTATGCACCTCGTGAAAAACTCTTGGGTTTCAATCTGACCAATAGCGGCAATTGTGACGATTTACCGTCTCGTTAAAAAAAACTGCATTCATCAGAAAAACAGATGTTAAAAAGGAACTCATTATTTCGCAAAATTGCAAATGGCGGTCATAATCATCCTCATGAAGTTCCTGGACTAAATGTATTTTGTATGGATGGAATTTATTCTTCTTCAAAATGGTTTGTACGCTAGTTCGATTGATCCTAGATACAGATGCCAGCTGCCTCGTACTTAATGTAGGATCAAGATGAACTTGTCCCAAATCTGCAACTTCACTAGCTTCATTAACTATAGGTTTTTAAATTTCTCGTTTTTTAATGGTTACGTTCCCTGTCTCTTGAAAATTTTTTATTAACTCTAGAACAAACTTCCTCCTGACATGTCGATCTTGATGCCGTTCATTAAATAGCAGAGCTGTTCTATTCGCACACTTATTGTTCATAAAGTAAAGAGAAATGATATCTACCCTATCCGCAATGCAATAAACCATAGTATTCAATTTTCAAAAACACAATTAAATAAAGTACCAACCAACGTTTCCAAATAAGTACTATAAAATAAATTTGGAATGCACCAATTTTACGCTCGTTGTGTGTGTATAGTATTAATTTCTGTTTTTTTGGTGTTTTTTTACGAAACTGATAACAAATCGCGAAAAACCTATGTAACGCAAGAAATACTAAATTTATACCATTGGCGTATTTAACTCGAATGAATTATTATAAAATTTAAAGTCTATTGTAAAGAAAATTGTAAGAGCTTTCAAAATAAATATTACTCAACCCCAATGCCATTTAAACAATTTGGGGTGATGCTTACCCTTGCTTGGGGGTGAAAGTGGCGGAGTAAAAAATACTAGCAAAGAATGTCCCCCTTAAATCTAAAGTCGACGGGTCTGAGCGTTTTTCTACATTCTTGACGCAGTTCCTGAAAATGCCTGTTTCGTTTTCATTTGGCCACCCTGTATATTAAAGTGCTTCTTCACTTTAAATCAAAACAAAATTTAAATATCCACTATGTGGTACTCATCCCGTAATTATCCAGCGTTGTGGATTTCCAAGGATATTCGTACAATGGATACCACTGCCGTTGGCGCGTCGTTCAGGGCTTCACCCTATACATAATTAGTAATACTTTCAAGGTAGAGATAATTCCACTTAAAGAAATAATACACAGACATCGTTTAGATATACGGTATTTACTTTAATAATTGAAATGGAATCAATAGATAGGCTCACCTCGGTTGCAAAACACTCTATGCTATACCCAAAGGCGTTTTTTCTACTCGTTTCTTTCGGACACTAACAAAAGTCCCATAGATTGCACCAAATCCATTCAAACATAAACGTATTTAACTTGACACCACATAATTAGTCTCTAGTACGTCGAACTAGTGATATATCCGATATACGAAATTATTGCAAAATTTCACTAACCACCGTATTCGAAGTCTTACCGCACACTAAAGTTTTTCACCATCAGTCGTTCCACAATACTTTTTTTCTGCTTTTTAATCCTGCAAAAAGATTCGCCTACTTATAATTTGTACCTAAACTGATAGATGCCATCGGAATTAAAATAAACTTGAAAGAAAAACTGTAATACCAATATTTAATAATTAATTTTAGTTATTAAGACGTAACAACAGCACATGTTACCCAATAAAAACTGTTTATTTTAACATCCTCTATTAACACTTGAAGAAATGCGCTTATTTCAGAACGCGTGTGCAACTATTTCAAAAAAACTTAAAGCATCAACCTGTAATGCAATATAAATACAGGGTGATTGGGGGGGTGGCGGCAATATTCGAAAGAGATATTCAGGGGGTGAACAAAAAATCCTAATAAACATATGATCGAATATCAACGGTCTCGGACAGCAATTAAAATATTTTTACCCGAGTTAATTATTGCAATGCATCAGTAAAGAAAAGTGTTCTGTAGGTATTATAAAGTATCATATTGATTAAAGATCTAATAAACCGTAAATAATGAACTACATTTTCAAATATACCCCCGTCTTGTCTGCCTCGATGCATGCATCAGCTCGTTTGTTGAAGTGCACGGTGACTTTCTTTTTTAAGTGCTGCATAATTAACAATCCGATCGAATAGCGCCTCTCTTGTGTTCGTTTTTGTTGCATATACTAATGATTTAAACCATTCCCCAAAGGCAGTAATCAAGGGGATTCCAATTTTGGAAGCCACGGCCAATTCAGCGTTGTGGAACGCGATTGCTAAGATGATTGATCACAACACGACTAAAATGGGCAGGACCACCATCATGCTGAAAGTAGTTTGTTTTGCCTAATATCCACTGGAACATTGTCCAATAGATGTCTCAAATTATTTTCTAAAAATTCTACATAACTAGCTACAGTAAGACAGCCATGTAGAACAACTGGACCAAGTACTTGATTATTAATTATACCACACCACACGTAGTACTGAAAGTTACTTTCCACCGTGACGTGCGGATTTTCATCTGACCAACGATGTTCATTGTGACAGTTATTTTTTTATTAGTAGGATGCTCATACGTGTCTCTAGCATTCCCCATGTTAAAAAAAAATTAAAATATGAATTTCAATCCCCTCCTTTAAGACGGTAATCGCCTCTGGGGTGCAACTTTCAATGTATTCCCTAATATCTACCACCTGTATCACCTGTATTACTCCATGACGAGTGAATTGAGCATCATCAATGAACAAAATGTATTTGCAGTGTATGGTTTGCGTTTATCTAATTGCAAAAATGCAACCGCAAATCATAATCACCGTGCTGGAGATTCTGGACGCGCGGAATATGGAAAGGTTTTAAACCATTTTTGTGTGATTACTTCTCATGCCGTAGTTTGATTAATTTGGAGACGGGTTGCAATGCGCCTTGTACAGAGTCTTCATAAATGATTACAAGCCACGTGACCAGGACTGCGATTCTCGAAGAGCAACTCCTATGCGAATAGATTTCTTGTCTCTCTCAATTGCCGTAGTGAGGAAAAAGATATTCGCATATGAATTGCTCTGCGATTGATTCGAGAATCTCCGCCCTGATCACGTGGCTTGTAATCATTTATGAAGGCACTGTACTTACACCCGGGCTACGTTCTACCATATTTAGAATTTCTTCTTTCACTGCTAGACCAGAACCAGCTTGCCTCTCAGATGTAATTCTCACACTGGGAAACATTTCAGTTTCACGTGCATTGTTGAATATTGTCTGGAATACATTTTTAACTGGTACTCTTTTGTTCAGGAAGTGACGTCGATAAACAGCAAGCGCTACCCATATATAAAAATAACATCAGCATATTCTCGATGACTAAATGTGGCAGGCATTGCAAAATTATGTGTGTACAATACCGACTAAACAAACGCCCATGTAAAAATAAATACGACAGTTATAAAATAAGCGTTTAAATCATAAACGTCAAAATAAATGAGACAATTAGTAATCACTAATGTGAGAGGTTTAGGTACAGTGCATGATCTACTCAAAATAAAATATCAAACACAACTTTCGCAAAAATAGCAATAAAAATATTTCCATTACTATCTCAGTAACCATTGCTATTCGATCATATGTTTATTAGACTTTGCCTCTAAACACCACTTTCGAATATTAGGGGTTCCCCCCAATCACCCTGTATAACCTAAGCAATGTCGACGCTGTTAAGAATATGTATATCAATGCGTACTTACCGTTCATACACTGTTCCGACATCGACGGAACCTGTGGCAATCAGTGCATCGTTTACTGCAACATGCAATGCCTGTCCATTCGCATTGCATTATCTACCGCATTGCACGTTGCATTTGTACCGTGTAGAAAGCTTAATGTTTTTATTGGAAGGTGTGACTATACATTATACATTTATTTAAACAATCCAATATAATGTTTTTGATGAAAATTTGTTCTGAGGACTTTTAACTAGTCACAAAATATCTTTAAATAATTCAGTCACTTAAAACAACCAGTTTACCAGTTTCTTTGTGATGTTTCTCTTTCAATCCACAAAAATTACTTTAGATAATTGCAAGGTTCATTATAATTTGCCAAGAATCAGAAGAACCACAGAATAAGTATATGTATTTATTAATATTACTACTTCTGAAGCATCTTAAATATAACAAATGTTTCCAGCTTATTTAAATATTCCAGGATTAGTGTTAATAGAATTAGTTTTATATGCCTTGTACTTATGGAAAATAAGCCTTGTTATTTGGATTTAAGGTAGAAACACAGTGGAAGTAAGTTTCCTGCTTACTGGTATCCTGGCGCCGACACGCGCTTATATGCCTTGAAAATTATAACATAACCACAGCATTATGTGACATAACATTAAATGAACATGTACACAGTGAAAGCAGGTAGCAAGTTATCGCTGAAAACCTGCGCATCCGCTTTTATCAAAATGAAAATTTCGTAATTTTTTCTTTAGCTGTCAAAATGTTCTTTTTTTATTTGGTAACTAAAGAATCCAAAATTATAATCATTAGATATGACATTTTACTAGGAAATAAAAGTGTAACTGATTAAATTTTAGTTTCTTCCTGCTTTTAAAAGTTTACGCGCCGATAAGCGCGAACATGAAACCTGCTACCATTATACATAAAAAACATGAAAAATGTTCCATTTGAAAAACTTACAGTAGGCTTTGTTTATATATTGTTGCGACTTTCATTTTAGTTAAAACATTAATTTTTCTAATTTTCCTAATGGATCTAAATGTGAAAATAGAATTCAACAACTGGTACGTAACCTTCTAACTAAAATAAACTTTTTATTTTATTAAAAAGATCCCATGCAATTGATAACAGAAAGACCTACCAAATCAGGACAGAAACAAGGATTAACTTGTTTCAGACAGTAAATAAGTAAGTAGAGGGTAACCAGTATTTAAGTTAGATTAATCCAAATAAGTATTTTTATAACCACAAAAAATTATTTCAGGTGCATATATTATATTGTGCTAAGTATCAGCAGAACCTCAGAGTTAGTATATTCCATAATACGAATATACTTTTCAAATACCTTGAATATATTAATTATTGCCAGGCTGTTTGAATATTCCAGGATATATATTCCTGAATATATATGTTACTGGAAGTAGTTCTGTTCTGTTCCTCGTCCTTTTCTCTGAAATTCGACTTTTTAAAGTCAAGTCTCACGTTTCAAAGATCCTTATACGCATCATTTTACGCTTACTGAAAAAAATGGCACAGAAGAATTCTATAATCATAGTCTTCTATATATGTAAATTTCCTTAATATTTTTCTCAGAATAAGGAAAAGGATGGAAGGAAGGTTGAGAAGGACATCTTACAGTTCAAAAACACACATCATTTGTAATGAAGTTTACTTATTTCAGCGATGAGATATAACTTATATACATTATTGAAAAAATGAATTGACTCTCAGTAATACGGAAACTAGAAATACTATTTTTGTAACATGAAATATTCCTGTAAATACTTATAAATATGGTCATCCATTACGAAAAGTGTCTTTAAGAACAAGACTGTTACAAAAATAGACTGCTAGATATATTTGGCATACAATACGCGTATATAATAATACTTTAAATAATTTATATAATATATACACACAGCATCGGAAAATACATACATTTACTTAATATTACTTGTGTTTTATGTTACTTGTGTGTATGTACGCATGTATTTATGTATTTTTGAACGTGTAAGCTTTGTGGTTGGGTATATGATGTGTTTTTTGTCTCCCTCTGTGAGTAAATGAAATATCTTAAATAAATATATACAAAAATTAACAATTACACTAACTATCAACATTAACTTAACATATTTGTTATATTTGTATTTTACAACAGAAATGACATTTATATTTAGTAGGTACTATAGTACATATAAACTCTACAATTCATACACAGAATGCTTTGATAACAACAAGGATTCGATTCAAATTGTCATTATGAATATCCTGTAGTCATCCAAAAACATGATAATTCAGACTAGATAAAATATCGAGACCATTTCTTGCAACATAATATACATCCAGTATGGGACTATTTTATAAGCAATATTTAATATTATTTAAATTGTAGGAAGATCAATATAGACTCTGGCAATAAACTCAACGATTTTCAGAAAATTTAATGCATATTTTTTTAATCCTTGCTTTACCTACACGCTCTGTATACTCTGTTATTTAGTAAGTGCGTGATAACATTAGTGACATTGTTTTATACATATGTATTCTTTATACAACCTCTATAAGATTCAAAGAAAACATTAACTTTAAATAGTTTTGGTGTTTTGTTTTAATAGTAATGATAAACACTTAAGATATATTTACTTCTTATGTACATTAAACGATAAACAACAAATTGTACTTATGATTTGCTTGTGTGTCGTGGTAATGGTATGTATTTGGTGTGCATAAATTAAAAATGAAAATGTTAATTTACTTCTTAATTTGAAGATTACAATAATTAAGTTTTCAGTCTCAAAAGATAAATTTTGTTCCACTTTTTTTTAATAAACTGGAATTAATACTAGGGTATACTCTTTTGTAAAGCTATATAAAATTGAAATTTAAAATTAACAAATGCTTTGGCAAAGAGTAGGAAATTTTTTTACTAATAAAGTGTGCCAATAAAATAAATATCCATAGAATTTTAAATAAAAATGATTTAACATTAGAGACACTAGCAGGTACAATATTAGGGAATGTGACAGTGAATTTAATTGCTGCATATCTTTCAAAAGCTATAAAAGGTCAATTTAAGTACTTTTATAAGTTATAATTGCACAAATAAGTACTTAATAGTTTCGTACATTTTATGCTCAGTGTTCACTTATTTTTGCTGTTCATGTAAGATAGCTAAGTGTGGACATTATAAATAAACACCACTCATTAAAATAAACAAATGAATGTTGAAAGATGTAAAAATAAAGCCAATTCCAACTGCTGCAAATTAATCATCCTGTATATTTTTACATAGGTATTCATATTTAATAACACATTAAACTATTCTCCCAAAATTAACCTGCCAAAATTTAACTGTAGATTCTACGACCAAAGATAAGAAAAAAAACCGGGTCTGCGTCGGACCAGACGGTGGAAGTTATACTTCATTTTAAAAAAAAAAAACTTCCTTTCAAAAACTGAACGTACAAAAAAATAAATAAATAAATAAATAAAAATATATTATTATTATTATATATTAATATATTAAAAGTTCTTAAAAAAAAGTTCTTAAAAATTTGTTCTTCCAAATTTGTTCTTCCTTTTGAGCGTGACGCGGTTTCTCGACCAACATCCCATCCCAATGTGTCTAACGGGCGCAAAGAAGTATAACTTCAAAACATGATATAAAATTAAGTCGGAAACTGCCCCCTAAAGAAGCTGTGGCCCCTTGAAAGGGGGCCCAAAATGTGTTATTTTCTAAATATTTCAAAAACAATACAATTTTCAACTATCACCATCAGACAACAAATAGTATCCCAAAAATAATTTTGCACAAATTCTCCTAGGCCTTACAAACTGGGACGTCTTGAGTAATTATTGCTATTTCGATGCATGCATTTGGCGATATTCATTTGTTGATTTCAATTAGTTCAAAAGACAAGAGCCCTAAAACTTTGTAATTTTGTTTTTGCCTCGTTGATGTCAAAATGTAAATCAACACTCTATATAATTTTTCAAATTAAAATAAACATTTCTATATTCTGTTTAATGAAAAAATTCTGAGACGTGGAAGAATGACCTATCAAATGAGGACAGGAACAAAGATCAACTTGATTCAGACAGTATAAGATATACAGGGTGGTCTAGTTATCTTAAACTAGCCCAAATAAGTTTTTTTTTAATTATTTCAGGAATTAAATTCACTCATCTCATACAAATATCATCCTTTCCATTTTCACATCTTAAATAATGGCCATTTACTAATAATAAAAAAGCAAATCAAAATACTTGTACACCGATAATTGTAGAGCTCTATTATTTTTATCCTGAAGGTATTAAGACTTGAAACAAAAATAACGTAAACGCCGAAAAAAAAATTATAATCTGTTCAGGAAAGAAACATAGAAGTGCAGATATTTAATATACATTAGTGCTCTTCGAGACTAAATAGCACTGATATATCAAATAAATTTAATTTATATAGACACATATACCTCAAATGACTTCATCATCCTCCGAAATAACTGTACTCTTGACAAAATTCGGTGTCGACTTTCCTGGACAGACTGTGGAAATAGAAGGAGAAAGTGGCAATTCTTTATTACTTCTCTTTACAAGCAATTATAAAAAGCAAGTCTTTTTTGTGGTCATGGGTTAAAGTGAACAAGGTAAGATCCGCAAGTAGTCTAGTCGTTATGTGATGCTTCGAAGTATTACTTGCGAACTTTGTAGGATCTAAAAATAAACAGTCTTAACGGTAAATTTACTATGAAATTATCACAGCACAGAGAGAAACAAGTAAGAAAGGTATAGAGTTATTGGAGTTCAAGACTGTGATAGACAAAGAAAGACTACCACGGCTAGAGGCACAGATAATTGACTCAACTAATGTTTTGTTACGACATTTATATTAAAGAATGCAGAGTTTCATAGAACACTACAAAATAAATCAAATAACACACAGGAACGGTCTGATGATTCATTGATTATTGCATAATTTTTTCAAGTATTAAACTGAACAAAAAACCTTGCAAATAAATTGATTTTCACATTTGTAATCAATTAGAACTGTTTTGTTAACGTGTGATTTTGTTTAGCGTTGACCACCCAATTTTACAAAGCTGAAAACAACAAACAATATTTTGACATATTTTGGGGCGAGTTTAACTTAAGAATTCATTTACATTGAAAATTTGTTAAACTATAGACAGGTAAGATAAATATATAAAGTTTTTTTGTGTTTTTGCGGTATCACAAATAAGATACTTATGACACACTTTATATAATTTCTTAACTCACTGTTAATTTGATGGTATTCGGGTATCAATAATATAATAATATAGGAGAGAAGGCTACATATTACTATTATTGGAAGTACACATTTAAATGTTAAGAACCTAAAATTTTTTTTTATTAATTACTGCAAATTTTAATTTCAAAATTACTATCACAATATACAAAGACTGAGTATTTTTTAATCTTGGTAAAAATTTGTACTATTTGTTTGAAGAAATAAAATGTGCTTTGAAGTTTGAACACTACTTGTTGCGTTCCATGACCGGAAATAGTCCACATTATTAATCAATTAAAATTATTATATACAGGGTGATCCAGGTTTGATCGCCATAATTTCAACAAATGATAGTATACAGCAAAATACACAAAATATCCTATACAACATGGGTTCTAATCTCAACCATTTTTCAGAAAAAAATTATCAAATTATTGGGTTTGATGTGCAAAGGTTTACTTAATTTAGGAATTGCTCCGTAATTTTCTTTTCTTTTTCCATAGAATATAACAAAATACATTGTTTACTACCTCTGTTATTTACTTTCAGTAACAGAATTTTTTTTTCCTAATCAAGTATACAAGTGTGATTCAGCCTCACTGTTGTTATATTGCGCAACATCAAAGCTTTATCAAATTTAATTGATTAAAAAATAAATTATTGTAACTAAAACTAAATAACAGAGGTAGTGAACATTTGCATTTTAGGATATTAAATGCAGAAAGTTACGGAAAGATTCCTAAATTAAGTGAACTTATGCACACAAACCACATATTTTGATAATTATTTTTCTTGAAAACGATTGGAATTACGACCCATGTCATATAGGACTTTCTTGATTATTTTGATATATGCTATCGCTTGGTCAACCTCTAACACAATGTATATTAGTTTTGACATAATGTCCTAAATGTCAATTCTCGATGCCAATAATTACAACAACTATAAATTACCATTGTAACTATTAGTATTGTCATGGCAACTATTCACTTGTTTTTGTTACACACCAACAAAAATGTTAACACACCATTTACTCTGAAACAAGAAAGTAAAATGTTTACTTTTAATATAAAGTAAAAAAATGCATGCATTGTTACAGCCTCAAAAATATTGACTTGACTCACATATTTTTTAAATTGCTGCAGTCTACTATAAAAAACAAAAAAAAAAATGTTTTCTTTTCATTCGCTCCTGCGATGACAAATTGAATAATTTAAAGAACAAATTAATAAATGAAATTATTGCAAATAAAGCTAAGAACGAAGTGGTCTCACTAAGACCTAAATTGAGAATAAAATGAAGGAAACAGAAAAATACTTTTCCAAGTATTTCTTCTCAGAATAAAAAGGATGAAACAATGTTCTTTAACTGAAAATAAATCTAAAAAAATACAAATTTTGCTACAGTAGACATTTTTTTCTATAAACAGCTATGTACAGGGTGGTCACGCAAAAATACAAACTCAAATATTTTTTTAAGCACATATCACAAAAACAATTGAAAATAGCATTTCTGAGATGTAAGCCTAACGTTAGCTTTTATTTTTTTATAAATGTAACACCCCCTATTTTCACACCACTGGAAATACCGTCAACTGAGCTTTTCAGAAATATTTTGTACATAACCATTATCGTTTACGATTTTCTAGATTTTATGAAAGAGTGACTAGAAAGGTAGGAACTCGGCATACATCACTTGACTTTCCCCTCGTGGTTGCTGCACTTGGACTACGCTGTGTACGAAGTGGGCACCGCTATACGGTGCTACTTGAGACATTTGGTTAGTAAATATATAAAATTTATTTTATTTCATATTCGTATGATATGTTGCATATTAACAATGATCATGTAATATCACGAAAACTGTAAAAGATAAGTATCATATATTATAATTTCTGAAAAGCTCAGTTGACGGTTTTTCCAATAGCGTAAAAATATATAGGGTGTTTTCATTTAAAAAAAAAACAAAAGTTAGGTCTATATCTCAGAAATGTGATATTCAATTGTTTTTATGATGTTTGCTTTAAAAATATTTAAATGTTTTTACAACTTTTATTCTAAAACTGTTTTTCATATTTTGAATAACAATGGGAAAGGGACAGGGGCAATTTTCACGTGACCACCCTGTACTTATCCCAAAACATATTCTTTTCTCCACATGAATGTTAGCAAGGTTATTTGTTTTTGGTAAAAGAACACTTCATGTTTTATGCTAGTAAGTAGAATTCCTAGAAAAACACGTTTTTCTCGATTTCATTTTAGGGCGTTTCTCTATTTTGTTATCCTCACCACTGTTTTATATTGAACAATTGAGCTCAGTCTGGCTGAATTTAAGAGCGTTTTTCACATTTCGTTCTTTCGTTATTATAATTCAATAAAACCAGATGTGATATTTATTTCTCTCCAGGTTTAACCCTCAAAAGAAAAAAATGCATCTGATGATTTCGCGGACACTTCAAAATTCAGGATAAACGGCGGCCTCGTAACATAAACATATGTTTCACAGTTATTCAATGCAAATGAATATTATGATAATATCTATGGTCGAATATAGCAATCGCACTCTCAATTTATTTGCTTATTAATCTCAAACGGACTGCGCCTAGACAGACGAACCAAAAATAATAGCAAATAAAAGCAACAATCAACAAACATCAGATATCACCTAGTAATCACCATTATAAATATTTGAGTTTCCTAAAATACTTGCTACCACTATGGCTTAGCGACCATCCCGATCCCGTTCAGCGCAAAGCCTAAAGTTGGTCCAAAACCGGGGGATTGAGGATGATCGCCAAATTGGGACAAAAATAACTAAGCTCTATAATACGAATACGTAATACTATGTGATATGAACTAACTATTTGTCTTTTACGTTTCAACTTCCCCGACGGCTCGCCGGACTGGGCCGGGCGACGCGCCGGGCCAAGTCGTGCAAGTTACTGCACATAACATGTCTTAAATACGCCATACACAAACACTATGTTATTGACATCGATAATACATAATGAGCCCCAGTCCAAAAGTTAGGTTAGGTCTAAACTGAGGCGCATACGTTAGGAAGACATTCAACTAAAGTAGCAATCTGTAGATCTAAGGACGAAAGTTCGCTGGCTAACTTTTAAGCTGTAAAATTCAAACGACTGCTTCGGCTCGCCTAACTGCAACTCGTAACTGATAAATTTGATACGAAAAGTACAAAGCACGAAAAATATAGTCATTCTTTTAATACAGTGATATGTACCTAAAATATGTCAGTTTATTTGCTTAGTTCGTAGTGATATTTAGATTTTTACACTTGTAAAATATTGACTCTTGGTAAAATTTCAATTGAAGCATACATAGTGCAGAAGACACAAATAATAATATATACATACGAAATTAGCCTGTCGAAGACGAACGAACATTTGGTCGCTCGTTTTGGACAGCGGTCCATATAAAATTATTAATTAAAACAGTTTATTTTCTAATACCATCACAATATAACAAATTAAATTCATTAACAGAAACAATGGGCTCTAACAATTGCCTCAAATATCATCAATACATCACCTACAACTAAAATTTAAGTCTACTAATAAATAGCTTATTTAGTAAAAACCGTTAACACTAATGTCGTTGCAAGTAAAATCTTAAATTGCGCTAATAAATATCGGCAAATCGTCGAAGCTACTATTACTAAGTAATCCCTAAACAGAAAGAGGCTAAAGGAAAAAGTTCGGGAATGTTCCCATTTGAAATACGGGGTGGTTAGGGTTTTAATTGAAAAACTTCACCAGGTAAAAGAATTGGTAATTTTAAATACAAAATCTTCTAAAAATGCAAGACAGAATGTTTTGTTTTTGAATATTATATACAGAGTGTTACGGAAGAAGTGTAAAAAATCTAGAGACATTTTACGTATAAAAAATAATGGTACAATTCCCTGTGACACATTCAAAAACTCAATATTAATGAACATGCATAACTTCTAAGTCATTTTTTTAAATTAGAATTTTGCTATACAATCTTTATTAGTTAAGCATTTTTTTTATTATTTAGCAATTTATTAAGAAAACCTGCGCTGCGGTAAATTATTACCACTACTTCAAATTACATAATTTTTATAAATTAATCAATACATAAAAAATCATAAATAAAAAGTTATGATTAATGCTCAACTCAAGACAAGGTCCATTTAAAACCTTAAGAGCTCACAAATTTGATTTTTGTTTCATAGATGCCGTTTGTACACTAATAAAATATACTAAATTTAAAAACAAGTTACTTGTCAATATTAAATTTATGAAAAAGTATCACAGGGAGTTTTATCGTTACTATTATGAATAGAATCACCTCCAACATCTCTGAGGATGTCTAACGTAGACCAGTGAAACCTAGGTCAGCAATTTACATAGTTAAGGATAAAATTAAATAAATCTTATAACAACGACCAGCGGAGTTATAGGAAGTTAGTATTATTAGGAACCTTTGAATATCGAGACTACTAAATATTTAGTATTATTAGGAACCATTGAATATCGACACTATGGAATATTTTCGTAACTTGACATGTTTTTTAATTTTATTTAAAGGCTGAGTTGATTTAGTACTACTATTTTTTTTATTTTACATGTATTTACCATACAATCAAACAAAATAACCCTAATACTTCTCATGTCGAAAAAAAAACAGCCTATGATATCCTTTAGAAAATCCTGCAATTTTTTTACTTATAATCAGATAAATAATAGTCCAAGTTTCATCAGTCCATAGTAAACAATCTGAGATATCTGACAGTCTATATTGGTCTAAATTTCAACACCCTGTATGTCAACGACGAAACGTTTCACGTTCACATCCATACAAAACTTTCTTCTTCAAATCACCTGTTCAATAAATTAGATATCCTTTTCTGTTAAAACCTGCACCACCCTGTATTGTGATCGTGTTTCCCTAAGCAAACAATGGAGGACTTTCAGCCGCTTCCATTCACTATTAAATGAATTTGTCGATACGTCAGGTACCTTCAAGCAATTATTTAATATATAGTTCAGTTTCAATGGAGAAACAAAACTTCATTATACCTCTTCTGATTTAGGAATTACATCGCTTCTAACGATCTCCGAACACAGGTATTTCTTATTTGTGTTACACACAAATAGTTTAAACATTACATTCCCATGTCTGTTTACGATATGTCCACACTGTTACATATTACATAATTATCTTAATTATAATCAAGAAAGTGCATCCAAAAAAGTATTTATGATACAAAAATATTTTGTAACTTTCTTTAAAGGAAATTATTTAAAAAAAAATACATTGGTCAAGGAGATTCTTAAAACGGAATATAACAAAACGAAGAAAACACTTATCCACTTTTGTAAGTACTAACTTAACATTAATAATATATTTTGAATTTACAGTATATGGAAAGGATATGTATTTTTTTTTATTGGGTTAAGCTGTTTAGTGATCTTGCTTGTCCGCGGCCCCATTGGAATTATTATCGCCATTTCTAATGGTCATGCTACGGGATGAAGAGAAGCACAATTTCATAATGAACGGAAACTTCGTGCCTAAAAAGATAAGCAAATGCTTTATAAAATTATTCCTCTCCTAAACTGTATTGAAGTGAAATTTAAAATATAGTCAGGAAAGATTCCACTAACTAATTATTTTTAATAATGAATTGAATTAAAACAAAATATATATATAATATAGGTACTTTAAAAAATTATATTGATAAAAAATATGTTGAATTTGTTTGCATTTATGTCCTATTATTGCCAAATTAAGTAAAGTTTCATCACTTAAATAAATGATTTCTAAAGAAGGACAATTGGTTCAAAATTATTGTACGTTCTTATACAAGGTATAAGGAAACTGACTGCCACTATTTAAATAGATAGATAAAGTTATCGACTTGGTTGATTCATAATGACAACATTTCCGATTCATATTTGCAACAGCAACAGCTGCCCTAGAAAATTATATTATATTCAGTAATACTGAAAATTTGTATGTTATTACATTACGGAGAGACCTGTCGTAAATCGCAAAGATACGACGTATTAATGTGTTTTCTACCACACTATCAATGTTCATTCTTTTATTAATAATTACGGCCTACAACCACATGTAAATTCCAAGTGTCTCACTGAACTGTATATAAAACCTTACATCCTAAATATAGTTTATATTACAGTTATCAAAAATGATTCTCAACAGGAGACTTTAAATAAATTTCAACAAACATGCATAAATCTAGGTATTTAAAAGCAAATATGGAATGCAACCAACTGGATAAACAATTTTTTTCCTGGAAACATGGAATTCCAGGAAACCAACTTTGAATTACACCTGAAAACCCTCTAGCAACAGCTAAAATCTATTCGCTGGTGGTCTATCAGACATATACCAGTTTCGAGCTTATTAGCTTTCATTAGTATGCCATAGGTGAGGTGACCGACGAACAACTTTAACTGTTTTAAGACTTTAACCTGACAGTAGGGACTGAGTAATGCGCAGTAGCAGAGCTGCCTCCAGTTCGAGACCAGTATATGTCTGGTGAACCACCGACAAATGACTTTAGCTGTTGCTAAAGGTTTTTCAGGTGTAATTCAATGCTGGTCGGAACATTATCCTGTAGAGCAGTTGTTTCCTGGAATTTTGGAAAATATTAAAAAAAAATGTTATATAATATTCTTTCTGCTGGGTTCAATTTACAACCTGTTGAAATAATGGCAGACAAACCCCTTACACCCTGCAAAACATCGATGGTACATATACAGAAATACATATATAGTTGATTATATTCGTTAATATTTCTCATTATGTATATTGGTGTCAATTCAAATTAACTTTTAACTAACCTGGACTCTCAATGGCGGCGTGGTTACAAGCCATGACTGCTGCTACAGCCTCTGTGGTGTTTTCGAATTCCAAAAGGCCAGAACTCGAACGTTCCGACTTCATAGGGAACAATTTAACAGCCTTAGGAGGGACTACATCGTAGTCTCTAAACACTTGTATCAATTCCACTTCTGTTACTTGTGGAGGAGTGTTGAAAAAGTGGAGAATCTACAAAAAAACCCACATCAGTTTAAAAATTAAGAAAAAATTAGGTATTACGTCTTGCTATGGACTATATGCTATGGACTTACCTTGCTAGGTGGTTGGATTCTATTTTTACTGGCCATGGCTGGGTTCATGAACCTGTTATTCTTATTTGTGATGTACTCCTTGTATGATGGCGATTTGTCGGGGAGAGGGTAGGGATTTGTGACTTCGCTCAGGTATGGTTGTTTGCTGAAAGCCAGTTGGAGCTTATGTTCCTTAAGGTTATTCTCATTTTGTTGTTCATTGGTGTTGTTCGAGTGATGAACTAATGGAGCCGCCCCCGTTAACCCTACGGCTACATTGTTTAGGTTTTGAACACATCTCTCCACCGCCACGCTGTCGCCCATTTGTACCATCGCAGTGCCCTCTTTTGATTTCAGGAACTTTATCTAAAATGGTATTTTAGAATTAGTTAAACAGCTCTTACGGCTTTGGATATTAAAAATTGGCAAAATTAACATGTAAATGTGACCTTTAATGATGATACTAACAAAAAGTTACTTAATAATAATAATACGGTTTAAGTATTGTTACAAGATCCTTTCCTAAGATGTTCAGGCTATGTAACATTTTGAAATACATCATACGAGACAAGAGCTACGTCTACTGTCACCAGTTATCAAAATCCCAGTATAGAAATTAAAATGTCTTACTATTTTAGTTTTTTAAATAATTTATTTCAGACATAAAATTTATTATTTCCTCAGATATACAATGTGTCTCACTTTTCATGGAACCACCCTGGTATCTTGCTCACCTGATATCCGAATACTTTGAAACTTTGGTGGTGAATATATACCTATAAATTGAGTCTTTAGACGTAGCCATATTTGATTATAGTCAGAGGCGTCCGATTTTGAGATGGAGAGAATCAATTTTTCAAAACAAAGTATTAGAGATTTTTTTTGAAAATAACTAGTAAGATATTCTTTATCAGCACCTTTAGAAACCCTCTTGTACAAGATTACATCGTTGTGGGTTCAAAGGTGTTTGAGATATGCGCCGTTGAAAAACTATTTTTTTTTTCAACTTAAAATAACTTGTATCTGTAAAACGGGCTCTCAAATGAAAAAATGTATTCTTTATGTTTTATTCAGAATAATGCATTGTATTGGTATGAAATGATTTTACAATAAAATAATAATTTTTTTAATAAGGCAAAAATTCTAATTTGTACATTGGTGCACATACATTTTTGAGGTATTAACTATTTACATTCAAGAATACATTGAAATTTGCAATAACTTCTGTTTTCACGGCTTACTTAGGGTTTTATTGAAGATTATTTGTTATAAAAATTTAGAATTAATTATGTTGTTATTATACGAGTATGTAATGACTATTGTAAAAATGCACTTGATCAAATAAATAAATATTGTTATTAATTAGTTTGGAATACAGAACAGTATAAAGAAACAAAAAATGAAGATAATACAATGACGTATATGATGACCTCTATTTTATTTGTAATATACGGGATGACATATTTTTTTGCAAATAATGCACACCAAATTTGGTTAGATTATCTAAGCAGTTTAGAAATAAAAATAAAAAAACTATTTTTTTTTTAATTTTTGACACTGTAGCTGGACGGGCAATGGCTGTCCTAAGACCCCACATTTATATAACAAAAAACTTTATTTTGGTCACAGAATGATAAATCTTTATTAAATACGCCCCTGGATTTTGACCTCTATTTAAAAAACACCCTGTGTAATACTGAAACTGAATCATTTTATTTAACTTTTGGAGGGAAAATGCGCTAGAGAACATGAAAGCCCGTGACTTGTACCTTATCACTGTACCATACACCGTAAAAATACTTAACAATTCAAGTGATAATAGTTTTTAAAAAAATTCTGTGATAATGTTTATAATGTCACATACAAATTTCTCATTCTGTATAGTTGACGCGTAAAATTAAGAAAATTTATAATAAAACATAATAGGGGAAAATATGCTTTGTTTTCTTATTCTAAATGACTAGTCAGCCTGTAAACTGCTGTAGATCCTGGACAAAAATTGTATAATTGGCACATCAAAGACGTATTTTTATAACTTACTCAGATTTGTTACAGCCTGCCTAAAAAAACAGCTATGAATTTGTGGAAAATGCGTATAAAAATGGAGCCCTTAAAAACCTACACATATTTTATTTGAAAGAAATAACCTTTCCCACACACCTGCGATCTATACAAATAATTTCAAATTAGATTAACAAACCTTTTTTTTAATCCTCCAGATCATTTGTTCGTTGAAATTTATTCAGAAAATGTCGCGTGATTATAGATGAATTCTGCATTGAACACCGACATAATTATATTAAAGTTTTATGTAAGGCAATGGCAACAATTTCTTTCCAGTTCCAAGCATGCAGTAAAAAGAAAAAATCCATTATTGCGCTGTATGTGGAACACGCGAACTTTCTATATGAAATCAGGAAGTAATTAAACTGATGAGATATGAATATTACTTTTTAATATACCATAAGATTTTTTAAAGGCTGCGACATTTAATTTTAATTCGTTTTTTTTTTTTAATACAGCAATAACGACAATTATTTTGGAAAAAAATTGTTATATATTTAAGTAAGTATATGTATCGCAATATTACTTGATTAATGTATAATATGTGGGTCGAATATACGGTATGTAGGCCGAGAAAATGATGCAGCTGAGTCAGATGTTCGAAATTTTTCCCATTGAGAAACACCAATTAGATACGATTTAATTCATGCTTAACATGTGTAACAAATTAACTATCTTAAAAGTTTGGGGCCAATCTAAGATATGAAAATAAACAGAAAGCATAATATAAAATTTTGGATTCCTTTAGAGTAAATTGAAAATACTTCGAGCAGCTACTTCTATAGGGAGTAAAATAATTAATTATCTAAATAATATTAGAAGTAAAAGAAATTAGGACTGCTAAAAAAATTAAAAGCATACATATCTTCTTTGTTTGAGAGCATTAATCTTCATTTATAGTTATTCTATAAAAAAATCAATCAAAATCAAGTGCATATATACAGGGTGATTCAGTTTTTAATGAACAAACTTCGAGGGTAAGTAAAACTTTGAAAAATGGCAGTTTATTATATAATAGTTATAAATTTGGGGCTTTATAAGGAAGATGTGTTAAAGTTTGAGGAAAAAAAATGATTTTTTTGTATAATTACTAAAGTAATGGAGATATTTACGCCATACTTGGCATACAATGTAGTTGAGGTGTCATAAAATGTGAAAATATCAAGCACTTTGAATAACCAGTGGCGGTGATATGGGCAGTTCGTATCTTTAATCTAACTAAAACGTTGTCCGGTCATCATTTCTAGTCACTGACTGCAAAACATGTCTTCAATGGTATGGCGCGTGAGATAGAAACTATTGTCGCAATTAAAAAAACTATACAGACATTTTTTATATAGAAAATTTTTGTATTCTATATTTTTTTCCTAAAATTGATACTTTAGAAAATATTTTCAAAAAATTATAAAACCTCCCTCTCTGTGGTTTAAACAGTATTGTTGTACATCGAATTTTCGTGCCCATTTTTAATTTTCTTCTTCTTCAGCATGAACAAAAGCGATAGAAAAAAGAAAACTTTCAGTAGGAATTTCACGGCCAACAGAATCTTCTGGACTAAGTATTATAGATTAAAAAGGTATTCTTATCTTGAATGGCTAAGGTGTACCGCATGTGAGAAAAATTTATTTGAAATGGCCGTCTTCAAAGATTCTACCTTGGAAAGCATTTTTGGACGTTTTACGCCAAATCGATATGAAATCATCCCTAGAATTTGCTGTATTCGTTTGTTGGTTTCCAGACACCCTGTATAACGATACTACTACTAAATCATTTGTAGGTGTACCTAATTGTAAAAGTACAGAACTATTGGACATGGACATTTTTAATTTACAGGGATTAAACTTACTTTTAATTCCTGACGAATTAAATGCAAACACAGTAAGCACAATATATTTCAATTAACTAAAACACAACTGAATTGAAGATGAAGTTTGGTAACAATCTACCGAGGGATTAAAAGGCAATTTAGTCCTGAACTCTATACGCTGATCTTGCATGACCTAAAATATCTAAAATTAATTAATTAAAATGACTATACATGTTACCCTGATATTATTTGGGTGAAGTGTGACAATACAATACTTAAATCAAATCAAATATTAAATACATACATCACTGCTGAATATTACTGTGGATACAGTACTCCCTGTGAAAGTAAAATGAAGATACACTTTTGCTAATATTTCACTTCAATAGAATTTGAAAAAGGTTCGGCCTATGTCGAGGTATCGCATCGTGACGTTTGAATAATTAGCGTAACGTATAGGGAAAATTTTAAAAGAGTTTCAGTTTATTTTTTTAATATAAAGGTATTTGCATAAATGATATATTTAATTTTAAAAATGGTAATTCTATGCAAAATCCATTAGTTATTATGAAATAACAACCTTGAAATACTTTGGAAGTTCAGATAATAAATTTGCATCACGACAATCATCGGTATAAAACTCGTGCAGCTAACGATCTAATGGTGCCTTTCTACAAACTTAAATATGTCAAAAATAAATTCCCTTGACTTAAATAACTACAATTATCTACCAGTAGCTTGGAAGCATCTCAGATTAAAAAAATTATACCATGGACGATTTTTTTTATTAACCTTTGATTAAATGTTCTATAATACTCACCCTAGTATCCTAATACATAATTATAAGAGTTTGTTCTTGATGTGCAATATCTCACATTCATAATAACACATTATTTTATTGTCAAAATTACATTTTATTAAGGTACGTTATTTTCTGTTCGTTTTATGTATTTTTATTTTTATATTTATACATCTGGTATTTGTTTATAGTTTTTTCATTTTAATATGTGTTTTGTTCTTCTTTTCTGACTTACTGCAAATGTACACATATACATAATGTGGGCAATAAATTATTTAATAATGTTGGTCTGTAATGCCCGGTCTACACGAGACTAGTTTTTTAAGTTCGGAATGATTTCCGAGTTGCCAGCTAGCTAGCTAGCACTAGTAAACTAGCAACTGTAGCTTAATGTGGTTTTTGAGTTAGCAAACTAGTAAAGAAGCGAGTAATCTATCATCTAAGCCAGGATAATTTCAATAGGATGGAGTTCTATTATTTCTGGTCACCAAATTTACTGACTTCGTGTGGTCGACGAAGGTGAAAACGCATTATTATGAATATCATCATCAATGAAATACGTTTTTCTAGCAACTCTTCTAATAATTGATATAATGTAATTTGAAACAATTTCCCAAATAAATATTTCAGTTAAAATTGTTTCTTTTGCATAAGTTGTTCATTTTTCTCCACGACAATGATACTGACTGACTTGAATTTTCAGCATCGTGTGTACCGCTCTAGCATTGTGCTGACAGTATATAAAGCCAGAATAAAATGTCAGAATACTAGCTTGCTATCCTAGCTTGTAAAACTGGCCTCGTGTAAACAGAGCATAAAAGAGTAACTAGTAAACAACTATAATGAAATGACAAATACAATTTCTGGTAATCGTTTTTTGCTGCCGAAGATAATTAAATAAAAGGTATTTTGATAGCATGGAAGGCATTAACACTAAGTACGTAGAAGTTTTAAAGATCATTCACATTCTTTTGTAATGAACATTAATATTGTATAAACACAATGTACAAGGTGTTCAGTAAATAATAGACCATACTACACTTGTACGTGTAGATATGTTGAATTGATTTACATTATTTTTGTCCAAAGAATCTAGCCTTAAAGTATGGCCCATTTATTACAGAACACCCTATATACATCGCTAAAGAGTTATAAATTCCTCGAAATTATGATTTACTACTTTAACTTTTTGACATACGATACACTACTTAATAGTAACCAGAACAGTTTCAATCTTCTTGGTGACAGTTTCCAAGTCTAAAGCCGGTCCCAGACGATGTGACCAACGTTGGTTCAAATGTTGGTGCCAACGTTGGACACAATTTGCGTCATAAAAATGTGGCATGTGACATTGTGAACACATATGGGGCCAACGTTCGTCAGTATGTCGTATTTATACTGCAGGTTCACAGAACAGTAAAAAATTGAATATGTGCACTCCTGGATTGCGTCAAACCCACGATTGCTCGTGTGGGTGTATGAAGACCGATGCTTCCAACGCTGGAAGCTCCTTTGACGCGGTTCAGATTTACCGACAGAAGCCCGAACGTGGCATGTAGCCAACGTTGGATACATGCAATTCACCAGCGCCCTCCCACACGATGTGGCAAATGGTGATGTGTCCAACGTTGGAAGGCATTCGCCACATCGTCTGGGACCGGCTTAACATGCATTAACAACAATGCGTTTGATTCCCACAATTTTTCATTCCTCAAACAAAGCAATTCGAATGTACCCTCATGCTCGCATGAATTCGTAAACATGTTTTCCATCGGCCCAAATGTAATTTAATCTTATAGCCGACCCGTCCCCCTGCAGTTAAAAATGTATATGGTGTTTGTCCATTCCGGCCGCAGTTTTTTTCATTCCCGGAATTCCGAAAGGATAAATCTCACCCTCATCTCACCTGCGGACGGACCCCATATCTCAAGAAATGATATAGTGGGATGGATCCGAATGTAAATACCATCTCGGAGACGCACCTTAAATATTCCTAACTTAATTTCACGGAAGATTGAATGCATTATGAAAATCTCTCCAAGGATCAGGTTGGTAAATAGTTAAAAAATATCAGGCCGGGCTCTATTTCCACGGTGGGCATCGCTTCCTTGCTTAACGCAAACGTAAATAATAAAATAAGCGTCGAGATGCTCCGGTCTGCTGGGTGGATGAAAACCGAACAAAGGGAAAACGAATATCTCCGCCACCTGTAACGTCCGACTGAATAATTAATGGTTCAACTTTGTTTTTGCAGTTTTACTCGCTGAAAAAAGTTTTTTCGAATGCATTTATTATTTAGCGTGTGTTTCGAGCCTGTGCATCGCATTTTTATTTAAAACGGCAATATTTGTTCAGTTACATTGTGTATATAGATGTATAGTAAGCAAATAAAAAAGGAAAACTTTTATTTGAGTTGCTTCATAAAATACATAAGGAACAAAAACGTGAAATAACTTTTTTCAGTAGGGACATTTAAGCCAGGGGCACATTGCTCTGATGCCACGCCACGCCACGCCATCCAATATCTATATAATATACTTAGTAATAATGTATATGGCAACTGTTATTTATTATATAGATATTCTTAATTAAAGTAAATTCAAATTATTGAAAAGACCCAATTCTTGATGATAAATATTATTAATGGATTAATTCACCATTCGTCATTTACAAGATCTGAGAGCAGTTTGGGGATAAAATCTAAACAAAACACGTTGTTTGAATATCTAAATTTTGTTATAATATTTAATTATCGTTAAAAAATTATGAACTAAATTTTAAAGTAGTCTCAAGTCAGGTAACAGGCTGCTACAAGTTAAGCCCTTGACAGCAATGTTGGTAAATACGTTTGTAAAGCATCCAATTAAAAGTCATATTTTATCTCTCGGGTAACAAACTTCACGCTCCACATTAAAAGACGCACTTTAGTTTTAGCTCCTGGAAATAAATATTTATATACTATCTCTTCAATTTGAATTAATTCACGTTTTCTTTTTTCGGTAGATTGTTACTCTGTAAATTAAAAATTTTAAAAGAGAGGTAGTAAATAAATCCTTGCAAAGCGTATTTTTTAATTTGAAACTTATTTTTACCTAGTGTAAATTAACTCGATGAGAAGTACAGATCAAACAATAAATACTGTAAATTTTTTTCGAATTTTCACTTGAAAATAAATGCATTTTAAAGAAACCTGTTCCGAGACCCAAATGTGTTTTATGATGGAAAATTACGGTTTATTTTACCATGTCACACAATTTATGGCCTATTTATTGCCAAATGATTTACTGTAATAGTTTTCCATCCACATATCTAACCTTTGATTAAGTGATCTATATTGAAGGTTGGATATAAACCTATAATTTAGCACATAAATTATAAAAAACAATCCTAGACCATGAGAAAGTTATGCGTGTTCCATCTGATTTATATTATAGGTTTTACTATGTCATGTTATTTTCAGAAATATACGATGTTTCTGAATAAATTCCTTCAATGGAGTAATAGAAGATGAGAAAATCAATCATTTTCATTATACAAATGGTCCAAATCGTCATACATATTATCAAAATAAATAAATATCAAATGCTGGCATACGCTTCACTGAGCTATAAGCTTTTATAACCAATGATACGTTTCGACAAATGTTATACTGATTTAATCACATTTCATTCTGACAGCATATCAGATAAGATTTGGTAAGATCGTCACTTGATCTACCTGTATATTCCACACAGCACACGATACCCACGGGACGTCCATTTCAAGTCCATTTTCGGTCAGCTAGTTGTGAACGTCGATAGGACGTGCTGTTCTTATCGATCCTTAATATTACCTTCGTCGGACGTCCATTTCAGGTCGGTGCATTCCACGACTAGTATGGACGCCTATGGCCATTCAACAGTGTATCTTTCTGAGACGTCCTTAATATTACGTCCGTCGGATGCCCATTTTAGGACCACAAGAATTAAATATTAATAATATTAGAAATTATAAATAATTTTAAATATTCCAAAAACGTCCTCTCTAGGACATCCACATTATCATTAAAATGTCCAATTTGTTTGCAGGGCAGTAGCGTGCCATGCGATGGGGCGGCTGCATCAGGTGCGAAACAAAAAAAATGAGCGCCATCGTCAGGAATGAGCGACGATAAATTAATAGTCCGGAGACTTTTTTTGTTGTTAATGGTTTTTCTGTGTTGGTATGTATTATCAAGCTTTCTTTTTCGTAACTTTTGAAGAGAGCCATTTCAAAACTTTGCATTACAAAATCCACCGTACGGTCTTGCAGGGATGTCCAACTGTGTGGAAAATGGACATCCTAGGGACGCCCGAGTAACGGTCCCAAACGGACATTTTTAGGACTCTGTGCTATATAGGTTACTCAATTGCATATCACTCTTTATTTAAAGCACACAATTCTTCCACATCTAAATGACTTCCAAGCCAATAAAATCGCTCTCTGACTTTGTTCAAAGTTTATTTCTTCCAAAAGGAACACCACCGATACATACAAAGCGCTTCAAGAACTTCTGAAACTCTTTTTCGGGGCAATAGAATTCCATGGGTTCCAGTAATTTTTCAAAGATGAGAATATATCTGCAATGTCATTCCACTTTGAGCTACCCAGGATTTTAATTTTCCACTGGAAAATATCACCAAAGTATAGATCTTCAGTTTGTTCATTAGCAAGAATTCTATTATGCAATTCATAAGGGCTCTGCATCTTAGTTCCTTAACAACAAAATTTGTCTTTCGTCTTACTTTATTCAGTTCATGTTTTAAAATTACCATGCTATTTTGTAATTGACGATTTTTCCCTATCTATCCCTATTCCCTATCTTTCAATAGAGTTTCCAAAAATAAGAGAATTTTTAAAGGTGCAATTATTAAAAAAAATCAAGTTCTACGCCTATGGATTAATATCGGACAAAAATTTAACACCATTTTTTTGGCCACATAAAACACTACCAATATACCAAATTTCAGCAAAATCGCATATACCGTTTTAAATTTATATGGGAAAAACGATTTAAAAATTGTAACTTCAAGGCCCTCTGGAGCCCAAACGAAGCAACTTTGTACTAAGGTAATTTTACTTAAATCGACTTATTTTGGTCTAAGAAATATGTGGTATGTTTTTGTAAAGACCTTTTACAGACACCCTGTATATAGCAACTATTAGTGATGAGGCCTTTTCTTCTTCTGACCAGTTATTTCCTTCCCAAGGCCTCGAACCGTTTAAGGTAAGTGCTCCATGACACTTTTTCAACAAATGTTGTTGGCTTAATCCTCGATAACGTAAAAAACTACTCTCACTCTTAATGAATTCCTTCGCGGACAACTGGGATTTTAGATATGGGAGTTCATTCTGTAACTTAGTCACACTTTCCTCCACAACTTGTAATTTGTCTTGCATCTCACTTCTCAATTGATTAATTTCTTCTTCTACAGTTACTACAAATTCATGAGTTTAACTTTAATTGCCTCTTCTAATTTCTTATTGTTTTCTTATCAATTGGTTTTCATTTCATTTATAAATTTTTCATGGTTAATTTTCATTTCTTTTAAACTCGTCATCAATTTTTCTTGATTATTTCTATTTGCTTTTTCAAATCTTCCATCATTCTATCCTAGTTGCTTTTTACTTCTTCCTTAATTTCTTTCCCATCGTTCCCATTAATTTCATCAATGTCCTCCAATTCCATCACTCCGGACGTGATTAGCATTCACTTTTCAACTCCAAACGCCTTCTTCGTGGAACCACAGATGGAACGTCGCACTTCTGACATCAATGTAACCTCTACTATCTTTTGAACCTCTACGTTGACTATGAAATATTTCACGTAGAAAAACAAACTTTATTGTACTAGATTACACAAAAAATATACTTCAAAGAATTCACTGTCAAAATTGTCTTCCGAACATAAACTCACCTGTAGAGGTGGAGTTGGTTCGCTTATATAAATATATTTTTGAGGTTCTCGAAGTACCTACCGATCCTGTGAGCTAAATCAAATATAGGCTGGGATCTTGAAGAAATTGTCAAAATAAAGGTATTACAAAAACTATAAATTTGAAAGTAATCAGGAAAGTAGATATTTAACAAACTAAAAAGTAAGTGAGCTTCCGTAACAGTAGTTTGATACAGTGAGTGATTTCAACGAAAATAACACTTTAATAATGTAAGGAACTATTAGGTTTCCCATTTTCAATTAATTTCAGTTATTATTAACTTGTACAAACATATTCCAACTGGGTTTTCCCACGTTAATTATAAAGGTCGTCATGGAAATACAGAAAAGCACACGATTAACAATATATATAACTTCTACATACCCGAGCTACATTTCCATATAAGCACATGAGGTTGAAAAGCTTATCCGCGTTGGTACGGAGAGGATCCAACCCATAAACCATGAGAACGGCGCCCGGTTGCTGAAAATGTGCGGTCCTTTGGTCTCTGAATTCTGTCGTTACTGTCGGGGTCGCGGCCTTCCTGAATGTGTCTGTGCCGAAGGGCTCTCCGTAGCCTGTGCTGGGGCACAATTCGTCGAACGGTCTAGTCTGTTCATTCGGGTATGGATCTAAAACAAAAAAAAAATCAGAGCAGGGCTTGACGACGCACGTTCTATTCATTCAAGGCATTTACAGCAAAAAACAAATTGACCATCACGACAACATATACCTTTAGGTAGGTTGATAAACGGTCGTGTAAATTTTATAAATGATCGCTATAGATAGAGGATGTGTATTGAAAATATGCTAGGGTACATTCACATTACATTCACAATATATACTGCTCAATAACTGAACTGGGTATTTGCTATTGTCTTGAAATATTAATTTAAAAATAATGTATATCATCACACTGTCAATAAGAACAATATTTTTTGCATTTATTTTCCTTGACATAAAAATGTAGGCAAGTGATTTCGAAAAGTTTACATTTTAGTTGTGCAGAAGTGCTTGAATTGCCTTTATTATTGCAGTAAGTTATAAATAGTTATTTATAGTACAAGTAGGATATATAGGCATTATTATACACGAGTGAGACATTTGAACGACGAGGACGTTGTCCGATTCGTGTAATTTCACGAATGTAATAAAAAATGCCGTTATCCCACGTGTACTATTATATAAAAGTTTAATTAGAACTGCGAACAATTTTATCTACAACTACCTTAAATTGAGAAAAATCCAAAATCGGATCCAGTTTGTAAGTTTTGATTCAATATCAAGAAGCAAAGACATTGTTATGGTAACCTGTCAAACTAGTTATAAACAAAATTGAGTTTTCGTTTTTACATTTTCTTGTGAAAACAGTGGTGTTGATTGAAATGAGTGATTTAGAAACAGAAAACTTGTCTCTTGAAAATAAAAAAGGGGTTGCAACTGCAGTAGCTTCACTTTTACCAGATAAATCGAGAACCAAGTACGAATAATTTTATAAACGATTCACTGATTGGTGTGTATTTAAGAATATAAAGCAAAAGAAAAGGTAGATATTATTTGCATTGTTTGAAGAATCATCCAAAAAGTACAAATCATCTAGTCTTTGGCCGTTCTATTCTATGCAGCCGTCTACAATCTGTAATTTTGAATTAAACATGACAATTACTTACTTATTTAGTGAAAAAAATTGTACCCTTTATGTAATCGTTTTTTTATACATTATTATGTATTAACAATATTATGTGAAAGAAATAGATCAGATCTCATCTATTATTGTGGAATTGTTCATTAGCATACCTAGATATTTGGTATCCGAGAGCATACACATGACTGCATTGATAGGAATTGTAGAAGATTTGATTTGTATTAGCTTAAAATACCTTTCCAATACAGTAAAAAATGTTGCAAAAGCTAATAATAAAGAATATATGGGTAGATATTGTGGATGTAATTCAACGCTGCTCGGGGCTTTAGTCCACAGAGTAGTTAGTTTCACACAATATTGTTAATATCTAAAAATATATAAAAAAATATTTTGTATGTTGTTGCTTTTCGTCCATTTATAACTTTTTTGTAATTGTTAATTTCTCCATTCAAGGATAGCTTTTTTATTTCCTTATCTGTGTTAAGATGAAACTAAAGATGAAAATAAGAAATTGAAATTAAATATGTTGTGACGTCATCTATAATTGTTTTCCCATAAATGCATCTAAATATTTGTTCACAAAATTTTTTGATGCTTATCTTTTAGATGTTATCTACATATATTCTTTGAAAACAATATTTTTTAACTTTCGGTTAACTTTAAAGTAATATTGTTCACTATCCAACTTGAAAAATATATTTTCAGTGTGTAAATCGAATCTCATATGATTATATTATTTAGAACAAATAAAATACTTTCAGCAATTATACTACACACTATTACCGATATGGTGTTTTTGAGATACTATAACAATTTTAAAACAATTTACAAAACATTTTTATAGACACTTTATAATGGAAAATTGTGAGTTTAGAATTGACTTGAATTTAGCTGCAATAGTCCATTTTAATTATCTTTTCTATTTTGCACATGCAAATTAGATCTTTTTTTAAAGAACTTCAAATATTGATCAATTTCTACTCTTACTAATAGAAATGGACACATTTTTTTATGAAACTCTTAAAATCTTATTGTAAAGCAGTAATATTTAAATTTCAGAACAAAATAAAATAGTTTTAATTATTACTAATTTTATGTTATCATAATTATCTAACATCCAATAATATATAATCACATAAATAAATAGGAACAGTAAACCAATTATTACGGTTGACTAATTGCTACATAAATGCATACAAAAATGTATTTTAAAGCATGACAGTAACTTCCCGAAATGCATTATTTATAAATTATTGGAAAACCTGCAACTATTAAAATATACAACGCTGTAAAATTATTCCACATCAGTTGCTATACGTTATAAATTACATAACACTATTTTGACATTTTACATCTCCAACCGACAAATATTACGCCTTCTATCCGTACACCGCACATCGTTCTTACATTTCATATTGCAAGGGAGTGAAAAGTAATAAAAATATCAAACTAGTTCCACATTTACTTTACATTTGTGAGACTTTACGCTTGTTGTGGATTCATTCCATTTCCGCATTTGGTTTTCATAACATGAGACATGTTCCTTACATTTCAGCTACTTAAAATGAAAATATATTTTTTCAAAATACTGTTTGAATATTACTATTTACATTTATACCTGACGCAACAAATATAACGCGTTAGGTAGTATTTTTCTAAATATTAATGAAAAATAAAAATAACTTAAAATAAGAAACTCTAGTAAAATCTTTGGTGTTATAGCAGATGACTTGCGCCTTGTCCTCATAGCTCAAAACTCGCGAAAATTGTCGCAAATTTTGATTTAAATTGTTAATGGTGGGAAAGTGTCAACTCATCGTGAATTTCACAAAACATGAATATTATTGCTATTTTCATCATTATGTGGGGTTGGTAAGTTTAACTTGAGCTTCTGACAATCTACCATGACAGTCAATGACAGTTTTATCATGAAAAAGATAGAAAATATTGCAGTTGTCAAAATGCACGGTCTATTAACTACACGGTAGAAATCATCAGCAAGTAGCCAATGAAAACTGAGGACTTTTGTGACCTATGACACAGTCTATCTCAGTCCAACGTTCGAGAAAGACTATATTTTGTCTTTATTTACAAGAACTTTGTGACGTCACCGTATAGTTAATAGAGTTGACACTTTTTCCACCATTAAATAATTCCTCGAATCTTCGCGAATATTGCGTCCATGAGAACAAGGCTCATAACAAGGAGGGCAACTCATAAATAAAATAAAATGGAATCTTACACCTGCAAATGCGACCAAATCATAAAAAATCACTAAAATAAATTCTACATTCTAAAAAAACAGAAACAAACAAACAAAATCAAAAGTAGCAAGAAATAACTATAAAAAAAATTATTATCTCTAAACCGTTATTTTTAACTAGAATACTAACTTATAGGGGGGCGGGACAACTGCCCCCCCTTGCCGGCGCTCATGAATACACTTACACTTAATGCAAATATCTCGGAAACAGTTATTGGTGCCCATTTTTCGTTGAAAAAGTTGAAATTATTATATTTTTAAAGAATGTTGCTCTAAGTATTAAGTAAAAAACGTTATAGCAATTTTTCACATTAGAGATACATTATGTGGCGCCCCCTACAAGATAACTCAAAAGTGATATGATTCTTAGATTTAGTTTGCCTAAAAGTAGAAACTAACTGAAACTGCTTTTTGTTCGTTTTGAACTCGTAAGTTATTAGCAGCAGCTATGATACGTTTGCGTTAAGCCATGGTACCGGTCCTCCTCGTCCAATTTCTTGGCATTCATGTTTAGATACGCTGTACATGGTACGGATATAATTGAGCTTCGTGTATGCCACGCCACACTACTGCAATATACCGTGGACGGCCTGGACCTCCACCTCTTCCCCGATTCGGTTTCAAATTTCCCGTGTCACGCTCCCGTTGCACTACACTTGCAATCACTGCACACCGCGGCAAAAGTAGCTGTATTTGCCACATGTTTACCGGAAAATCGTTCCGCTAAAGCATTGTCACATAACCATAAATTAAAACGATATCAATTAATTCCGAGTTGCTGTACACGTAAGTTATTTTTAACAGTTGAAAAACTAATGTAAATACTCGCATCACAAAAACGTTAATAGGTACCTTCTATAAATAATCGGATTTTAATATTCAGAATCACGCGGTTAGAGTCTACAGTAGCCCAGCGATGTAAAAGTTGAAAATAATAATTAATTAATTAATTTTTTTACTCGTAAACCAAAAGGATTTTACAATATTTTTTACGACATTTACTCTATTTTTCATGACGCATCTATTCTCATTTTTTTATAGATAAGGTGTGAATCACCCTGTATTTAGTGCAAATTGAATACTATTTTTGAATTTCTGGGCTTAAAACATGTCAGGTAAATTTTCAATAGCTTGATGGACCTATTTTGACCTCATCCCATGACTGTATTCTTAATGAAACACTTTGTTATTAAAATTGCCTTGTGCCGCTACTGAACAAAAATGTTAATATCAATGTATTAAATATCAATCAATACTCGTGACATGTAGCGTATATTTAGGTATGAATATTTTGCTTAGTCTACTGATGATTGCTTTTTATGTAAAGCATACTAAACATTAGAAAAAACTACACTACAATAACAGCGGTAATGTAGTATTTTCCGATATCTGTCACGTAAACCGGAAAATCCGATAAATGTTGGCAGAGAAGTGCAGAGGTTTTGCTTGGGTACAATAGACGTCGTCCTGTGCTTAATCTGTAACCAAAGCAGATTATCCTGCTGTAGCGGCATGCAAGGAGCGCCGAGTACAGGCCGGTGAAGACATTAGAGTTCGTTATCGGAAGCTGTGTCGAGATAGTGTGTGTTCATTTTCTCTATCTCCATACATCAAGTGCAATAAATCTCGGTAGGAGTAGATACTGTCATGTTCTTGTGAGCAGAATGTCATGAAACTGCGTCGAGTAAATTCATAGCTCATATGGAACTACCGATATGTCAATTTTATCATTTCTAGCTTTAATAAAATCATTACCTTAAATTCCAGAAATTAAATTTGCTGTTAGTCTTCATTTTAGTCACAATTTTCTTCAATCAAGAAATACACGGCCTTAATTCACTAACCTTAAATAAAAACTTCATCACAAAGCAACAACGTTCAAATAAAATTTAAACATTTTCTGTCTAGTCGCGTCAAATTAGCATTTCACTTGCAACTTTTTGCGGAGAGGTCCGATTGAGATGCGGTTTTCTGCAAAATGTTCAGGAAATTGTTTATAACAAAAGGTACATCTAACCTCTGTACGCTCGCAAATTTTTAATTGTTTATTTAACAAATGACCCATTTTTGTTGAACATATGGCAAATGTCACACACGATTCAACGAAAATGTCTGGAAAATGTTTTCTCGGGGGTTTTCGAGGTCCCTCTTTATCACTTTAGTGTTAGCTTTATTATTTATTGCTAAATTATTGTAACTGGGCTAATTAACAAATTAAAAACTCCACCCCCGAAATCACTAGCGAACCTGAATTTTTCCAATATTTCTGGCTTATTAAGGCAAACCATCGGCACAAGATTTTTGCAAATATAATTGTTTATTGTTCGATTGTTGCAACCTCGCTAATTAACAAATTAATGTATAGATGGAAATAAATATTTAACAAAATCACGAATTATTATATGCACTATTTATTACTCATTTATAAAACGTTACACATTTCACTTCAACAATGCATTACTTTCATATCCGTTAAATCAAACTGTAGTTCATTTTAACTAACATAAATCGGTTCACGCGATTACAATTAAAAACGTAATATGAACGAATGGTATATTACTATAATATTTAATATAAATTGAAGCGTACAATGGTAAAATATGTAACACGTCCCTAATGAAATAAATCCCGTATACATCAGGTTCAATCATAATATTTTGATCACTTCATAAATATTTCTGCCGTTCAAAATATTGAAATAAATTTTCCAATAAATAGTTTTGATAGTTTATTTGATGAGATAACATGATAAGGGATTTGCAAATGCTTTTTCCTTTCTTTTTATTAAAAACATTTCGCTGACCTTTTGCCGGTTTGTAAAACATGTTCAATTACTGATATAACTAACGTGTTATCGAAAACTTGTTAGATAATGTTCGACAAATGGTAATTTATACATATTATGCTTATAATGATAAGGACAAGTGACATTGTACCATTATGTTTTCCTACTGAAACAATCTAACACTGATATGGAAATATTCGCCAAAATATATAATTTTTATTTAATGATACTGCAACGAACATTAAATTACCTAGCACAACTTATTTGGCGGTATGTATTATTGACATATAGAGACCACAATACGAAAATTCTTTGCGTATATCAAATTTGACGTTATAATAGAAGGTAATATGCTCTGAAATACAATATCTTGTTCAACGAGATAAACTCATATTTAACAAAATGTTCAGTTGTTAAAAAGTGTTTTATATAAACTATTAAGCATATAGAAATGACGTTTATATGTAGGGTCGGATGTAAAACATGGAACTGTGAGAAGATCAGAAACCATTAGGAAAATAATATTCAGCAGAAAACAAGGAGATATAGGATATAAACTTGAAAGTAAACATAAAGCAGAACTCAATCCCACCAGATGCCGAGAGTAAATAATGTATCAAAGATTAAATAAGTTGCACATTTGTATTAAGTTTAGTTAATACAAAGTTCAGTCTATCAACACGATCAGTATAGGTACTATTAAAACCAAAGTTTCATCTGGATACTATTTACTCTTCCGAAAAAAGAGTTTTCCAAAAAATCAGAAAATATGTACAAATTGCTCTTTGGCAACAAACTGAATAGGATATATTAAATGCAAACATGATTTATTGAATCCGAGTATTTAAAAAGGCAGCTAATTAAATACAAGCAATAATTAGATGTTTCTGCTTCTAATATACATATAATTAATAGAAGGAAATAATATCAGTTTTAATTTTACAGATATCTAGGTACAACTTTTACTTAGCAATATACGAATTATTCGTAATTTGTAGTTACATCCAAAATAAAAAATACCTTAAGATAAATAAAAATACATACAAAACACAAACTGTCAGAAAATATGAAATGTTCTATGTTCTTGTTAAACGACAACGTCCACAAACGATTTGAATTATTTCTTGAAGAAAGTATTTAAAAATTAGGTGCACTGATATATTACCTGAACTGACCACAGATTTAAATAAACACAAACATTAAACTACATGCAACGAAAAATATATGTAAGTAAGGGACACAAATTAATCTCATTTTATACTAATTTTAATCACTGTTACCTCATAAATATACAAAACTTGAACATGTTGTTTTCTAGAGCTATTACTTGTTCATAAAAGTTATAAAATACATTAATGTGAATACTTAGTATTTTAACGAAACAATATAAGGTTTCCAACAAAAATCGGTAAGTATCATATTTTGAGATGTAACTGGTCTGCTACTTCCTGCTCGGCCTAAGCGGCTCGACTTGCAGAAAGCGACCTACAATATCGTAGGTACTTAACCGCAGACCTCTCGCCCCGGGCGATGCGCCATTAAATTTATAAATGATACTGCAGGAAACAACTACTCCGCGGGCTAATGCCCCGACCGGCATTGAATTATACCTGCAGTATCTGTGTGAAACAGCCAAGAACCCTTGTCGGCCACTCCACCAGACATAGACCGGTTTAGGGCTTGTTAGCCCTCATCAGTATGCCATAGGTGAGATGACCGACAATTGAACTGGCTGTCCTTCATATGTAGTTTCACATATAAATCGAGTGCAGGTGAGATGTAACTGGTCTGCTACTTCCTGCTCGGCCTAAGCGGCTCGACTTGCAGAAAGCGACCTAAAAAAAAAGTATCATATTTTGTTTCCAATTATGACGGCTTAACATATGTGTGACGGACAAGCGGTTGTCACACATGTGCCTAGGCAAGAACAATTATTGTTACGTATTGACATGACCTAATGATTGATGCCTTCCAAAATTTTTATTAATAGTCCCAACGTTTGATAAAACCGAATTTTCAACAATGGTTTCATCGAAATACAAAGATTTCATCAAAGTCGGCCGATCATCCTGTAATTTTGCACATCATCATAGTTTATATTTCTGAATAAATTATTCAAATAATATTTTGCTGTATTTTCAGCGAAAAGGCTCTTTACTTGAAACCAAAACAGTTTCTACTCGGTGCACTGAATATTTCAAATGGGATCATTTCGAAAACAATTACTCCTGATGACTTCAACAAGGTACTTATACCTTTTTGAGATAAAAAAGGTATGAAAATCGACTATTTGAATAGTCAGATGGATATACGAAGCCGAAAGAAGAAGCATGCTGTACCATAAGTGGCGCCCTCTACTAGTTACTCCAAATTAAAAACAAATTTGAATTTCTCGCTCCCAAAAACCTTCCATTTACAAAATCTATGCAAATATTTCGATTTTTTTAAATTTATTTACAAATATTGAAAATAAAATTTTAACTTTGACGCCCTGTATCTTTTTAACCATCAACTTTCACTAAGGTAAGTTTGACAACATCGCATTACTTTGCCGTCAGGGATCAACAAGTTAGTTCATCATTTCAATGTCAGTATTTGTTTTTATTAGTATCTATCTTCTATTTGACTACAGTATTTTTTTTATTAAATAATTACCGAATATTAACTTGCATATAAGTAAATTTTTCCATATACGAGTAGGTACATACATATTTGACAGGTATTAAAGATAATGGAGTGGTTATACCGTGACCTAGATAACTAATCACTGCCAGTAACATCACGAAAGTGCACATCCCTATAGCCTTAGCTGGGATTCACCTGCTATTGTTGTTCTCGGACTAGGTTCTGTAGGGGCGGGCAGCTCATGCTTACAAACGTTTCGCCGTTCTTCACTATCGGCGTCTTCAGTGGTGACTCCGTAAGAGCTTAGCCGATCAAAGAATATGAACCTTTAATTGGCACTGGCAGCGACCAGTTACCTAGGTCACGGCATAAGAACACGAAAAACACTATAGATCAACGAAAAGCACCGGCTGTGAAAACCTAAAAACCCCTTAAGATCTTAAGAATCGTTTAGAATTAATACTAAAATTACAGACTTCCTCTAGTCTAAACCGGAAAAATTATTCTTATCTATACAGGGTGTTAAAAAAAGAGTGTAAAATATTTCAGTTGGTAATAGTATGAACCAAAATAAGCAGAAAAGTCTTAATAAACTTGGGTCCGCAAAGTAACGGTTGCGGAGATATGGACCACTATTCGTTTTTCAAATATTTTATTTTATTAGGAATAAACCGACAAAGGAAGCTTTTAACAAACAAAAAACAAAGTTACAGAAGATGTTCAAAGTGCCCTACGTCCATTTCCAAGCAGGCACGACATCTTCGTCTCAACGATATTCCAACGTGTTTTCGAATACATGAAACGGAAGGTAAATTTATGTCTAGAAAATGAAGGTGGACATTTTGAACACCTTTATAATAAAAGCTAAACAAAATACCACTCACCAAAACACTTTTAATTGTGCGTTGAGAATGTTACTTTGTTAACAAAACGCAGCATCGGAAAAAGTAGAAGTGTTTTGGTGAGTGGTAAAATTATTTTCTGTTTTGTATCGACATCAACCGTTCCAAACCTATCCTAAGATAAACTAAACTATTGTGACTTTTTTATATTCTCTACCTGTTAAAACTTCTTTGTTTAAATTTGAAACTGATTTTTTACCTATAACATAAAAATTTTATGGCAAGGTGTAAGCCATATGTAATAAATAAAATTTTTAATAAACATTAAATGTTCAATAATTGTAAATTGCCTTTTAATTTAACTTATCCAGGTGTAAGGTGGATTTCTTCATTTAATTACTGAGTTAATGTGTATTTCTAAATTTATACATCAAAATAAACAGCTAAAATGAAATATTTCTTAAATTACCTTTGAAAAAATAAAATATACTACACCACTGGTGCTATAGTGTTTTAATTTTTATCGAATACCAGTTTGTGTAATGTTGGTTGCCTAACGCCGCGGTCACGTGGGTCTCGGACATTAATGAAAACCCTGTAGTACTGTAATAAGACCTAACGGACGTGGATCATATATTTTATTTAATAATTTCTTTATAACCCGTTTAAAAATATTAAAATTAAAAGTTATAATTAAAAAATATGAATTGACTATTTTGCTTTGTCAATATTAAATAAAATATTTTATTTTTTGCATTGTTTTGTATTATACAGGGTGAGTCACTTTTTTGTAAGCATTCCTTTATAAGTTATAAAGAAAATCCGAGAACAAAAAATTATATTCAACAACCTGTGTCTAGAAACAAAGACTTCTACGACATATGTTTACAGGAATTTTTCTTTTATAACATGTGTTATATATTTTGTTAAAGTTTGTCTACAAAAAACTAACTCATCCTGTATAAATTACGAAGATTTAAAATAAACCTGATTAAAAATCAGATTAGAAATAGAGGTACATACATTCGTATTAAGCAACGAATTCTAACCCCTAGAAGAAAGCTTTTCTGGCTTTGTTTGCAAATCCACATAAATAAAGCAAATGTAAACAAAAGACACACGTTTTGGTATGATCGGACCTCATCGACGAGAGTTGGGATATATTTGGTTGCGGCGGTCATTAGCGCGCACGTTTTCTAACAATATTAATAGTGGTATTTTTAAAGTTTGCAAAGGTGAAGCCTTCAACATTAAATACTGAGTAAACTGTAATAAGATATCACTATTACGTATATATAGAGTACTACAGAGTAAAATGTGTCATTTTTACTGATGTCAAGACACATGCTGCCGCGACTGCCGTTGTGTTGTATACTCTGTCCTTATAAATTGGTAATATTGATGGTTCTTTATCTAGATGTTGACCACAAATGAAAGTAATATATTACATTCACAAAGTTCCTTATAGGAATTGGAAATCATTGGTATAAAGGATTAATATAATTCCAATTTACTTAAACTAAAATTAAGCTAAACAGTAGTGTTGTTAAGCAACACACATCTCGGCATCAGATATCTACTGTAATGCCGTTTAACGGACAGTACAAAATAAATACTTATTTTATGGACAGTAAGAAACAAAAGTTTATTTTACAGTTATTACAATTTTTATTAATATTATTCTTGTTCCTTTTAAAATGTTGATATCGTATGAACTGTTATTCAAAATTCTAGAACGAAAATCAATATTAAGTTACCAAACTGAACTAGTTCTAGTGTAGCGAACTTCGTGGTCAGTTTACTAAAATAAAAAATGCATCACAAGTAATTATTAATATAATCTGACAATTTTTTAATCGGTTTATTGAATCAATAACTGATAATTATAAAAGAGCTTTAAAATGGTAAAATAAATAATATGAAGTGAATAGATAATTTAGCCACTTACATTTGTATAACTTTTAGAAATTAAATTTAATTTAGAGAATCAAAACTGACAAACTTTTGTGTTCTTTATATTTCAAATGAAAAACATCTTCCGAGATTAGTTTGAATTTAATAATGATCTACCCGCGAAGATTGACTTAGTTAGTCTTAAGGCACAATGAAAGTTGTTTCGGTCTCTTTATTATGAAAATAAAGTCGTTCAGCTTTGGACCTACCCGTTAAATTCTGCGAATTTCCCGATTCAAAGTAACTAAAACGAAACTGTTTCCAAACCCGTGGCGATTGTTAGGCATTGTTAAAAGACAATCAGGTTTATTAAGAAAGAGGAAGAGAAAAGCAACGAATTCGGGAAAAGCACAAAATTGTCTTAAGTAATTAATTGATTTGAAAGTTCATTTTCTATACCAACAAGAATTTCACCTCGTAAATAAAATCATATACCTACTTAAAAAGCACAATACACAGTTAACTTTTTATTTTTGTTAACATCTTATACTCTTTGTGTGTTGACAAACCAAAAAAAAAACTCGGAACAAGAAAGATGTAAAGTAAAATATATACGTTCACATAAAATTATCAGGAAATAGTTGTAAAAGTTCCATCCATTATTAAACCGTAGATTGGTCAATTTACCATTGAATTAACTCATTTACTCTTGACGTTAACTTGAATACTTTTAGACCCTTTTCTGTTAAAGGATACATAGCATAGAAGCTAAAATTTTATAATGAAAACGTGAAACCTTTTAGGTAATAGCAAACTGAACCTTGAAAAATATTGGACATTCCACGGCGTATTAAAAATTTGATAACAGAATGAAATTTCCTCAAGCATTTTAATCAAGAGCTGTCGACAGCAAATCAGAAAGATATTAAATAAATTGGAAACAAGATTACATAAGAACAATATATGAGTACAATATGTCCCAAAATAATGGATCACAATTCATCTCTAATTCTAATTCAGACTAAAAAATCACTGAAACAGGTCAATTTGTACATGTATAGAAACTTACATTTTTCTGCAAACTTTTCTAATATTATGAGTCATGCTTGACTGCGCTATAGCCAACATTTCTTTTATACATAAGACGCTCCATATTTCACAGTACAAATAGATAGCCCTCTTACAGGCGTATTTAACGATACAAGGGCATACTTCTTACAGTTGTCAAAAAAAGAAAAAAAAGTGAATTTTATAAATATGAATGGAAAATCACGCCAAGAAAAGTTATGAATCATAAGTCAACTGTATCTTAACTAACTCCAAAAAGCCAGATCCAATTGGGAGTAGTCTTAACTTCAGTGTATATTGAAAACACAGAAGAGGTAGGACCAAAAAAAAGACACAAAGATACCAAGCTCTTCATCAGAGTCGGATGATATGGTTTTTAATGATTCATCCGATGGAGATGCCTATTTTAGCTGATAAATTAAGTTTTCCCATTTATGCGAAAAACAGATAATGGAAATTCAAACCATGATTGGATAAAGAGATAAAATCCGTAGTCAACAGGAGCAAAAAATTGTCGAGATAACTACATTGTATCCAAAAATTCGAAGAAACAGAAAGTATAAAAGATTTACCTGGATCAGGAAAGTGAAGAACCAACCAAGAAATAAGCCAATCCTCACTCATCCATTAAATCTATCTCGGCCAACTTGAACTTGTCAGTCATTAATTAACAGAACTCCGTAAATAAACAAAATTTTGAAGCCCTTAAAAATTCGCACTGAACACAAGAGAACCATACATAACGGCCGGAAAAAGTTAATATTTTTGGAAGGATTAAGACCCATCAAGCCCACCCCCCTAACTTCGCCTATGGGGAGGTATGGTTCTAACCAAGACATTTATGCTTTGATGTTTTCCTGAATCGATCGATACGCAAAAAAAACGTCATGTTACTCGGACAATCCCACTATATTTTTATTTGTGGAGTTATCTCAAAAGAAAAGTGTATGAAACAAATCAGACATTATCGAAAGGTTGAAAAATCGTACCAGATATTACAAATGTTAAAATTGAGTAATTTCAATTGAGCATTATACAATAGTACATAGGGCCACTTTAAACATTTGCTGTATAAAAAAGAGGTAGTACAAGTACAAAAACTAGTGTTTTCATTTAATTCCACCATTTTTTTAACGACTATTTATGTTACACGATGTAGCAAAGCTACACCTAGTGACCATTCGCTACTCCATGCCGGACTGATAAGCCACAGTCACGAAGATTTCTACAAAGCAGAAAACACCATTGAAAGTTATCGACCTCTATTGCGATTCGGCGAAAACGATATTTTGAAAACATGAAATTCTAGGAAACAACTATGCCCCTATCAGCATTGAATTACAGCAGAAAAGCCTATAGTAAACACTACGACTATGTATGCTGTTCCATCATTTTGGAACATACCGTATATATTTAATTATTCTACTCTCTACTTTCATTTATTTTGGTTTAGGCGATAATATTTTATAGTGAGCATACTTTTATTCCGCCGAATGACACGACACATAATCAAAGGATATCCTACAAATACGGATGCTAGATTGTACGTCGAGTGTTAAAACTGTGGAGATGTGAAAATTATGTATGAGTTAAGGGTAAAACTTCACCAGCGCGATGAATACAGACTGCTCGTTACTTTCCTATTTCAGACATTACAGTGCAGTATGAAGAATAATGTAAGGATTACATGACACAAAGAAGAAAACTCGAAACAAGCAAGCAGTAGGTAATGGTCACGTTTTTTTCTTTGTGTCTTATGAACAGAAAGTTACACAATAGCTGTCGGCACATGTAAAACTAATTAGGGTAAATTTCACTTAAACTGGAAACTATGCGAAATAATATAGACGAAATGAGAAAATTAAATGAGACGTAGCTTAATCACTATGACGTTTGTGGGTATAATATGAGAGATGGAAATCTGTTTCGACAACTCAGTGAAATTCAATTCGAGCTGATACATTTGCCTGACTTAAAATTGGTATTAATATATTTCAAATTGAATTAGAAAATAGTTATTTTACTGCTACGCGAAAGGTTAGCTTTTATTAGAATTATTCTTACATAACATACAGAGTATTGAATAAATTAAACAATAGTAATATTTTAATTTCAATTCAATCTTCATAAACAGCATCTTAAAAATTTCTATGAAGCCTTCTTATTTTTAATCAATTGTTAAAAGGTTTAATTTTACACTAAATGTGTAAAACATAAAATATTATACTTAAACTTAGATACAATCTATGTAGCGAATAATAAGAAGAGAGTGAATTGGATAAAAAATTAAAATTCGATAACAAAAATATTAGGCGTATTCGGTCTAAATATTTTTAAAAAATTAAGTAAATAATAAAGGTAAACATTACAAATATCTACATTTCCAGTTCTGTTGCGTCACATAAAAGAACTCTCAAGCTTAGTTTAAAATGTCTTCAAATAGAGCATTCATTAATAAAATATGCTTTATTTTCAACTATAAATAAGCCTCTTGGAAACAACTACCTAATAAACACCACTCAATCAAACGCCATATTTATAAACCATTATCTAAATAGATTTCACACATTCTGTTTACTGTTGATCTCTCAGATGATATAAACCATTAAATAGAACCGGAAATTATGTTTTGTTTAAGAATTAACTAAATATTTTTTATATCTAAATTTAAAAACTATTTACACGATGGTAATAATATTATTTAAGTTCACGGACAGCATGCTGAAGGTTGCAAAAGAAGTAGAAACAAAAAATATATTTGCAAAAATAAACTCATAACAAACATACTCGTAAAGAATGTTTTTTTTTTGTTACAAATCGCTTTTGTTCTTTCCTTTCTTAAAATAGCTTTAATTAAAAGTCACATATGTTTATAATGTAGATAATTTTTTTTATAATAATTTAAACTCATTAAAAGTCTTTCTCCTCTTAAAATACCTTTATTAAAAAGTTAGTGTAATTGATCTTGGTTTTGTTGATATCACATTGTCCTTTATCGAAAATAATAGCTTTGATACATGTTTTAAAAACTCTATGACAAACTTTGGCAGCTGGGTTAATGTCAATGTTTTTTTTTATATGAATATAGCTCCAGTTTGTTTTTGTTTAGAAGTTACAAGCATTTTAAAATATATAATAATTATTATTTGTGTTTAAAGCTTAAACATTAGTTAACCTTTATTAAAAAAATTAACAAAGTCTATAAAAATTGTTAAAAAGGTCCACCCTCGGTTCGAATGCAAGTCTCACATCAGTAAACTAAAGATTCCGTCACTCGACGGATGAGATCGTTTTCTTATCGGGTTAGCTGCATCATGAATTTTTTTAAGTAACTACTAACGAGTAGCGATTTTAACATGGTAGACAAGCTGTTTCATATGACCCCATAAATAAAAGTCGAAATGATTCGGGAAATGATCATTAACCAAGCCCTTATCTTCCTCTATGTGATGATGCACCATCGTGCCGATACCACATATTTTGAATAATATTAAGCCCTACGTCATCAACAAAATTAAAAATTTGTTTTCCAAGAAAACATGTAGGTACAGGCAGTAAATTATTGTTAAAAGTTCTAAATGGCAAAACAATATTTTCTGTATTAAATTTAAAACGCCCTGTAGAGTTAGCAAGAAACTTCACAATTCTAAAATGTCTGAAAGGCTAAAACCCATTTTCTTGCATGTCATATGTTTTTTGAATCTCTCGATATCTGTCCTACTTCTCCAGAAAGTGGCGTTTGCAGGATTTAATTGTACCTTACGCACCATTTCTACATTTTCTTCTTATGCACGATAATAGGCGGTCGCATACTGCCAACGTAGTGCAAAACTCCTTAGAAGAAGTTGAAATTAACAACTCAATTGGCTTGCTCGTAGTCCGGATATGAATCCGACAGTATACATTTAGGATGAGTTAGGCACACATATCAGGAGACGACGGAATATTGCAAAGAAATATTGGAAAAGTTTTATTGATAGAGTGGAAAAGTATTCCCTAGGAGACCATAAAAAGCTTAATTCTTGGGGTACCTAGAAGAATGACCACTGTCATCCGAGCTAGACGGAGCAATACTCGGTTCTGAAAAAATTGACTTTAAAGTCGTTGTTGTTTTTTGTTGTTTTAGTTAGTTCTCTTTGCAGTTTAAATAATTATGTTTTGCTATAGAAAATCTAAACATTGATACGGTCTTTTTTAAATGCCATTTTCTGGAGAAGTATGACGAGAGGATTGGCAAGAAAATGGGTTTTAGTCTAATCAGATAATTTACAGTTGAGGGCCTTCTTGCGAAATCTACAGAGCGTTTTAAATTTAATGCAGAAAACGTTGCTTTGCGTTACCATGTATATCCCAGCCGGCATCAATATTTTTCTAAAATTAATAAGCCTACTATAAACTCAACTAGAACATCTACAACGAAGGAAACGTATACATCCATAGAGAAATAAATAAATGTAAACTAATAACCTTTGGCAAAATTTTATTTTGCTGGTCAGTGCATATTGTGGTCAGATATTCCTCATTTGCTTGATCATAGTTATGTTCCTTAAGTCTTGCTTAATTGTTTCTTTCGATATATTCAGAGTGGATCGAAAATTTTGTAATTTATCTTCCAAATGATTCGACTCAAAAATGGTTTTTGTTCAATGCACTGAAGTGATCCTTCACCTGATCAGACGAGACCAGTTTTAGTTACTTCTGAAGAAGAAACCAACATGTCAAAAACGACAAGAAGCCTAAACCAACGATGTGGTAACAAATCTGGAAATTGGTAAGTAATGAATCTTTTATCGGTCAGTGGTAGCGCGGTTTAAGGCGTCATAGTACTTGAATCGAGGTGACTGGATCGCTGTGGGTTCGACCCCCGCAGCCAGTAGACCGTATATAAGCTATATTCGTGGAGAGATTGGCACCCTCTCTGCGGGTATGGTAGGGTGGAAGAATGTTGGCTTGGGTCAATGTGAGAGATTGACACCGGTTGATATTTGACTACCCCCCTAATTAATGAGGTTTTCCAGGTTTTCCTCATTCCTGCACTGAATGGTGGTTAGGGCCTACCAACGTAAGTCGTTTCTGGGCGCAAATGCGGCCTGCTTAATAATAATATGCCGCCCCCTCTCCCGCACAAGTCTTCGACTTCTGGGCTAATCCTCGTGATTAGAATGAGGGGTAGAGATATTATTATTATTATTTAATTTGTCCAGTCTGTGATTTAAGGTAAATAACTAAAACTATTGATATATACTCGTACTTAACACTTCCTGAAGTGATTGAGAAGATACGTTATTCACTAAATCAACAAAAGTATTAACTTTTACAGTCATATAAGAAATTAATACGTTGAAGCGAATTTTAACACAATAGGTAAATGTATGTAATTCAGTAACTGATATTAAGGATAGTTAAAATGTTGATATACTTACAAAACGATATTTGCATTTGCCTAATAAGATTTTGGCTGTGTTTGCTTTGGCGAGAGGCGCGAAATTTCCTTCCTAAACAAATTATCGACAGCCAGCCATACGTTGACAGTAAAATAAAATAAAGTTATAAAAATATACCTACGACAATTAAGACAATAAAAATAAGAAAGCAGTGGTGTACTAGAAAATCTTTCATTTCTACTGCAAATGTAAATATAAAATTTACGAGTTCAGGTACTTTAGATTGTTCACAAAACACTTCAGCTACTTAACACATAAATCTATTCTTAGGAATTCGTCTGTAGCTACATAAAAATATTACGACACTCCTACCCGATCGGTTTTTATGAGCCACTACAGAACTTGACCACACAGACATTTTTACGCCGTCTCTACGCCTATGCGTAATGGGAATTATGATTCATTGCCCAGGTTTAGTTGAACGTCGGCCAATTGTATAAGACGAGATAGTTTCTGAAATATTATTATTGTTGAAAGGTTTTTGTCAAAACAGTATTTCACAGTTTCAGAGTTATTTATCGACACCGCAAAAAGCAGGACGCTTTTTGATTTTCCTGATCGAATGATACATCATTTCATATGTCACGTCTAAAACCGTGTCGAGACTATACAAATCCATTAGTAATTTGAAAATAATTTCAAATATTATAGATCTATATAGTATATACAAGGTGATTCAAAATTTATCTAAAAGAATTTGCGAATAGATACGTCATGAAATATATGGAGTCAATATCATAACTAATTTTTTTGTAAAATCCTATTACCTAGTTTCCGAGTAAAAAATTATTGAACTTCTAGTAGTTTCAACCTATACATAGCTGGGTTACTGTAGTCTCTAGCCAGGCGATTTCAAATATTCGATTACTTATCGTATTAACTTTTTTACATTTTATAAGTTTTTTGAAATATCAAAAATGACGACGGCAACGGTAACGGCGTGCAGTGAGTGTAAGTGTAGTGCAAATTGTTGGATTTATTTTTGTGAGGATATTTAAAAAATGAAGTATATTGTACCGAAGTGGACTCTATTGATGATTTACGCAAACATATCATAGTTACTGCCAATAACTTACAAGTTTAAAACGGACAAGCAGCAGAAACATTTGTGTTAGTTTGTAGAAACTGGGTAAGACGGGCCCAAAATGTTGTTGTAACATCAGGTATTTCAAACTATTTCACTAATTAAAATCATATATAAATGAAATTAAGAAACGCTTTATAACCCAAAAACAATAAAAGATACCTACCTTGAACTTATTTCGATCACCAACCTCCAAAAATTACAAACAACTCTGAAAAACCGCAGAATCGGCTACACCAACCCCAACTGCACATCCTTATGGTTGTTAATATCTCGAATAACACTCTACCAATGTGGAGAAAACATTCTACCAAGTCATCGTTCAAAATTTTACCTTTTCCCTTTTATTCGATGTAGAAAAGTTCAACATAACATCAAAATAACTCGGATAAGGCCACCGTCTACATTTTGAGGATTTATACACTTCGTTATACATTTAACGTTACATGACATAATATCCTTAATCATTTCCAATTTAATTTTCTATTAGATAAGCGCATTCATGATCATGAATTCTACATCGGAAAATAACCCTACTTTGGTATATAAACTATAGTCCAAAAAGGCCTTGTTTCGGATATACAGGGGTGGTAAAGTTTAATTGTAATTATATTTGTAATTTTTATATAAGTGAACTTTGATATTTAGTTCTACTTAATTTTAATTTTTTAATACGCGACATAGTACTACCAATAAGGTATCATATTATTCATACTATCAATAACGTGTTTTCTAACGAAGTATAGTACGGGCTATTGTTAACAAAGGTAATTAGGGTTTGTTTTATAAACTAGATAATATTATTATTATTTATTGAATTTTATTGGCAGAACCGATAAGCCATCGACCGAAGTCCTTCAGAATAGGTAATAACATTTTATTTAAAATAAAAATATTTGCAGTGGCTATAAATGGAGCAAATTTTGCAAAAAAAAAATAAATAAAAAAAATCGTTAAAATAAATATTTTTTAATTGATGTGTTAATAAAATAAGAATGTCTACAAAAATTGCTCGATATCGTCTCCATTGCTTCGGATGCACGCTTCTGAAAGTCTAATTATCGAGTTGCACCTATGTTTTTGTTTTTACTCGAACATGGTACATTGTACGATAAAATGTTGACTAAGCTATTTTGTTCAGAACTGAACAGATAATTTAAAAAAGAGAAACCATTTTATTCTTGAAAAATTTTTTCCACTTAAACTTTAACATCATATATATTCGTTATATGCTTGCTATTTGTAAGGAATTCGTGCATAGTGTGTAGGGTTTTTATGAATGAACAAGACCATATACAGTATTTGCGAATTCCTCACATATCACGAATCGCGCATAAAGCCGGCCACTCACGTTCCGGTATACCTGAGAGGTATACCTGTTCAGGTCACCTGTACAGGTAAACGCGAGCGTGTATGTGACAAAACTGACAGGTATTCTGGCCTGAACAGGCGACCTGCAAACAATCGAAATTTTATATATTTTACCTGTGGTAAAGTGCTACCTTCAGGCAAGCCTGCGCGTGTGTGGCGTTCTACACGTGTAGGTCTCAGTTAATCCCTGTCCACTGTTCACGTTCGTTGTCGAAATAATGGCTTCTCGCAAGCGTACCGTAGTAAAAGAATTAATAGAACTATAGAAAGCCGAACCTTGCCTTTGGTTCGTAAAAAGCAGAGATTATCATAACAGAAATAAGAGAGCAGTCGCATATGAAAAGCTCAAGGAAAAACTTAGAGAGATCGAACCGAATGCTACGAAAGAGGATGTATTAAAAAAAATTAATAGTTTGCGTAGTAACGTAAGGAAAGAGAAAAAAATATAAAGAATCGTTAAAGTCGGTGATTGAAAGCTCAACTGAGAATTGCTTTCAGGTACGCCGCTACGTATATGGACAATGTCAAGTTCAGGGTAACTTGTCATGTTTACATGAACAGGTATACCTGTCGGGTATACCGGAACGTGAGTGGCCGGCTTAAGGAATCGCGAATACATGCATAGTCTGTAGCAAGCCTTACTTACTTACAACATTTTTGTGTAGCAAACTAGGGTTATTTTTTATGTAGAATTCATGATTAATGTATGGCGCCTTACTCTCTGGACACCCTGTATAACAAAAGTATATAGCTACTAAAAATATCGTTTGTTTCGGCTTAAATAATTATCAACCTTCAAGAAATAACATAATTTATTTAGACAGAAAAAGGTAGGAGATGAAGAGCAAAATTACGAAATAACAAGAGATTACGACACGCAACCATTATGGAGACAAGCTAATAGGTACCGCTGCTGATTGAAAAAGTGTATACTTTTGTGCCCGTGTTCTTTGACAGCAGAAAAAACCTTTTAAGGCCAATTAATAGTTCTGAGAAAATTCTCCGATAGATACATCAAGCAGGAATAAAAAGGATCAGGCGCTTTTATATCTTCCATCCTATTTATTTCTTAAAGCACGATCGGTGTACGTTTGACCGACTAAATCGTCAATTATTGCCGGCGGAGTTCGACGTCTGCCATAACAACTCTTTGATTCCTGTCCCGTTGGATCTGCTATCGATTTTGTCATTTATGCCACAGTACACAGGATACGCCCACTGAAGTGTCGCGCCTTTAACTTCTATTAATATCAGGAAAATTCAAACAAAGCAACTAGTCCGTGAAAAATATCAAAGTCAATCTCTCTGAATTTGCTTCACACATTTAAAAGTATGTTTTCTTCGAATAATATTACAATATATACAAGGTGGAGACATTAAATGAAATAAATTAGCTACCGGGGGGCTGAATTATTTTTCGAAAAATTCCGGAGGTACGTCAACGTTTCAATGTATTTACCTACCTTTTCCAAGTAATATGCGAAATAAAGCCCTTGAAAGAGAGCGGAAACCACCCCCAAATGTGTGTTATCAAATGCATCACTATGGCTTGTAACCCCTCATTGGAAAAATGACGGAGACAAATCCAGCGTACTGATCACATTTAATATTTTTCAAGTGGTTGAGGGTTGTATAACATTAAAAATGTAATTAGGTTTAATTACTTTTCAACGTAAGAATTGCTCAAAATGTGCACCATTTACTTGTTGCCAACATTCTAATATGTGATAGGTTTCATCCCTTACGTACATTACGTAACATTTCCGGTGTTATTGCTCTGGTTTAATCTCTTATTGTTTCCTTCAGCTCATCAATCTTCTTTGGTTTGTGAATTGAAACCTTACTTTTGAGGTGTCTCCACAAAAAAAATTCTATCAAATTTTATTGCCACAACTGATATTACTACTTTTTGCTAGTGTTTTTTTTACAGCTACAAAGTGGAATTTAGTTTGAATGCCGTATTCAGAGAAAGGAATTGTTGTTGCAAACTGGTAAAAATTCCTTATTTAACTGAATCACTAAAATCGAAATTTTTATGATTGGATATCGTCCGCATAGATAGCGAACTCAATGCGAGGTTGATCGTCTAATCAGACCCCAACTTGCGACCAATAAATCAAGGTACCATCAATAAAATAGAGGAACGATATAGAGATACAGAGGCAGGCTGTTATTGATGACGACATGATGTAGAATTTGTTAGTTAATCTGGAAGAAAATCCAGTCACTTCAGTCTTTCAACTGACGCGTGATAATAATCTTAATCACAAAACAGTTTCAAAATATTTAAACATGAGAAAAAACGCTCGTATAAAATGCAAGCTGGTCACGAGTTAGTTGAAGGAGATATAGGTCGACGAGTTAAATTTTGCGATTTACTGATGAATCATATCGGTCAACACCTTTTGAGTGGATACTTTTCTCGGACGAGGCTACTTTTGAATTAAATGGGAAAAAAATCGACAAAATGGTCATTATTGACCTGAAGAGAACCTCCATTGAATGAGAGAAAGTCATATTCAGCGTCCACAGAAAAATAATGTATGGGTTGCTATAATAAAAGATCACACAATCTTAATGGAGCAAGATACCTTCGTTTTCTTCAGGAAGAACTAATGTTAGTTCTATGTCAGTTATTCCCAAATCCCTTAGAATGTAATTTGACCGAGAAGAGGCGAGAGGATGGTTTCAACCAGATCGGACCCCGCCACACTACACTATTATTGTTCGCCAATATCTGGACATAATTTTCTTGGATAGGTGAATTGGAAAACGTGGTACCAGTGAGTGGCCAACAATTTCTCCCGATCTTATACTGGATTTCTTTTTGTGAAGACACTTCAACAGTAAAATTTAAATTCACAAACTAAACAATGAGTTGAAGGAAATGTGAAACCAGGGTAATAATACCGGAATGTTACATAATGTAAGAGACGAAACCTATCACAGATTAGGAAGTTGCCAACAAGTAAATGGTACACACTTTGAGCAATTATTATGTTGAAAAGTAATTAAACTTAACAATTAGGTATCTACATTTTAATGTTATGCAACCCGCATGTCTCCCATGTTGGTGGAATTCTACACTAGGTCAAATATCTCAAAAAAAGTCAGAATTCATTAGAACTATACCAACTGTATAATATAGCTCGTTACTCAAGCTTTGACGAGTTACTACGCACAGAAGAATAAAATTATACGATTTTTAGAGTATTCCACACATTAGAGAATACATAAATATGGGAATAACATGAATTTAGAACAATTAGAACGGACAAATCAAATCCAAATATATCTTAATAAGATTTTAAAAATGTGTTACAATACAAAAGTAGATCATTAACTTTGGAAAGCAAAATAAAATGCATTACTTTTGGACTCCTAAGTATATCACAAATGACCTTAGTAAAATTTGTCATCCATAACAAACTTATAGATCTTATTACATTCTAAATATAGGCACAATTTAGTCGATAAATTTGGTTGTTTGCCCAGGTACAAATTACCCTAGTTTAATCAACAAGAATCATGAATTCGAACATATAACATTCAATTTAATGGATATAGACTCAATACATATTTAAAATAGCTTTGTTTTAGCAGTATTAAGGACTGGTTTCAAACTATCAGAGATTGTTTGACCAAGTGAATCTTGTATTCATATCGCTAAAGATATAGTAGCAACTTAATTGACTGACTACATTTGACAGTTTGAGACAGTCCCAAACTGTCTGCTAAAACAAACCTAATATTTTCAATATGTCTTCACATTCAATCAATATACCTGAAAGATTCTGGCGATTCTAAGTAGCATTATACAGAGATACAATACAAATCCACAAAAATAGAAACAATTTCATAGAAGTAGCCCAAAACTAAATGTCAGAGTTATTCTGAAGAAGAAAATAATATATTTCTCAAAACTTTTAGAAGCTTAAACCGATGACGTGCACGTAGAAAAAAGATTCTGGCGAACATTATACAAATTCACAAAAATTGAAACAATTTCATACAATCAACCGTAAAATAAAATTTCTAGTTATTCCGAAGAAGAAAAGAATATGTATACATCTAGGAAAAATGTTCAACAAAGAGAGCCTATATCTTCTTCGAAACATCCAGAATCCAAAACAGGCGACGTGACAACCATTCCAAGAATTGGCAACTACCACGGAATCCTTCAAACAATGGTCGTAATTTTGCATTTGATCAGTGCCATGCTGAATCATATTATGCTTTTTGGAACAAAAACTCAACTACAAAATTTACATCTATATTATCTGTGTTCAATTATTACGAAACATACAATTTTCTGCTGCACAAAAAGGTTGATGATGGGTAAGTGATTGTTTCCTTATTGCTAATAAAATTGTGCTGTTCAGAAACAATGATCAGCGAGCGATTATAAGTAAGCGATCAGTGTGCGCTAAGTGTGCTGAACACGATCATTCTTTTGTGATATGTTCTTGGGCCACCAATCCACTGCACCATAAAACTTGGATCTAATTATAGCAGTCTACATCCATAAATTGTATAGCAGTACATTTTTGTAAAAGGAAAGTCAACTTTTAGATAAAGTCTTCCACAGCATCTTTATTACTGACTACATCAAATTCTTCAAAACATTTATCCAGTTAAATAGTTTCCCTTGAATTTTCCGATTTGAGTCTCAGTATTTGAATTGTTCCTTTCATGAAATATTATAATAACTATTGATTGCTCTTTGGAATTATCTCGTCTACCAAATACGGTTACGTGTGAGCAACTACGCTGCTATTAAAGATTCTATGATTTCTCAGTATCAATCCTTTAGATTTAGTTAAATTTTAGTTGTTTACAAATCTTTATACAGCGCTACCCTCTATAATTAATTAAGCGGAAGACTATTATGAACAAACAATATATCTTTGGCAGAGCACCTACAAAACTGTCGTACTTATCTCGATATCTATTTGAAAGTTTAAATGAGCTACAAATAAATCGATACAAAAGAGTAACAATTTATACTTATATGAAGTTCATGGTTCAGGCAAAGTTAGATACGATTTTTCCAATACAAAGACGAAAGGGACGGCTTATCAGGCATGCAATACACTAAACTAGTAGTATCCCATGAAAGAGTACGTGAGTGGTAATACGAGAGCGGTTACGAGGACGGAAATTTAATGATGCATGCCGGAACAGTATATGGCTGAATTTCAATTCACTAACGCTGTTTACATGATTGTTACTACCAGGAGTACAGAAATTTGATATCAATAAAATATCCTATCAAATTAATTTACTTATACTGTATTTACAGACAAAACTATCTATTTTTTTCATATACTAAAAAAATCAAATTAAAGACAAACATCAACCACCTACTTTAGTCCAGAAAACTTTGAAACTAAAAATGAAATTATTGAAAGCGTAATCTCTAGACCAGACTCGAATATATACAGTGTCTCTCCAGATGGGGTATCGCACGTTTGTAAACATTTTTTTTAAGTTCTTAATAAAACAAATTTCTTATCTCGTGAAGTTATAAGCAGTAAACACTTATGTAGGTAATTAAACAAATAAAACTTTCTAAAAATGACTTGTTAAAATGATTATTTAACAAAGTTATTGAAAATCCAAAAAATATTTAAAAATGCGGTTCTGGTAAAAAAAATAGCATCAAACACATGCCACAAATAAATGGACGCTGCGATTTTTCACTATCTTACATTAAGCAGATAAAAAATAAAAAAAACCAGTTCAACTTTTATTTTAAATTTAATTAAACTATAAAAACAGATTTGTATGGGTAAAAAATGAAAATAACAAAGTAGAACTAGAATTAATAAGTTAAAAGTAAGTATTATTCAACTTTTACCCGAATCTAAAAACATCTAATCTACTTCATTCAAGTATATATGTATTAATTCAGTAAAAATATGTATTTATTTGATATAAATATTTACATATTCTTGATATTCAAGCATTGTTATACGTAATTGAACATTTCTTTTCATAAAATGACAAGATTTACTTAAAAACAATATTAATATAATAATTATAAATAACATATTATTAATTATAGAATAGGTTATTCTTCCTTAAATTATTGGTTTATAGATTATTAATATTTTGCAATAAATATTATTACTGTAAAATTTAAAATGCGGCTATAGTGCAAAATAATAATATTTATAGATGATATTAATACGACACTTGTGTTGATCAATACCAAGACTATAGTCCTCGACTCCTAGGGTAGAGTAAGGGGAGCTAACAAGCTCACAAAAAGTATATATGCTACTAATGGCTGAATTTGACAGTTTGCTATAAGCCTTATTATATAAATACTACTTAGTGAGTATTATTTAATTATTTAGAGGGTAGAGTAGTAACTACTCTAGAAAGAAATACAATATAATAAGAATTCTTTATATACAGATGCGATTTTTTTGCTTACAGCGATAACAGCTTCATGAATTGTTTTATTAAGTAAATGAATGAATGTTGTTAAAATCATTTGTATATACTTTTTGGTTTAATCTAACAGAGACAAGTCTGGTACCCGTGCAGGCCAAGGTATCGGTCTCGTGAGAAAAGTAGTCTTGTAGCTTATAATTATAAGCAATATTTATTATTATTCTTCTTAAAGTAGTGGTCTTCTAAAATCTAAATTTTTATTACCTAGTTCTGTCAAAGCAAAATTATCGAGAATTTCCAGATACGAAGTTTATTCCAAAAAGTAAAGACCAATTATTTTATGACAGTTACGCCATACCAGACACTTTTTTTAAATTATTGACTATTAATTATTACCTATCAAAAATTTGAATTATTTTTAGCACAATCTACAAATTTGTAAGATCACCTCATTAGTTGAAAAAACGTACGTAACCACTTTAATTAAATAAAAGCTGATTTATTTTTAATATTTTAATTAGCATAAAGTAAGATTATGTTTAAAAATAAGGTTAAAAATTGCGGCTTCTATTTGTTTGTGAAACATATTGCTTTTTCTTGACTAAACGTCGAATATAATGAAGTTTTCAACCATAATTCCAGCTGTATGCCTAAATTTTAAAGTAGCAGTTAATTCAACTATTATACTTTTCATTAAATCGATACGGTTTAACTCGACAAATATTCTTCACAAATCGATAAAATTTCCCTTTGCAAAATACGCAACCATGATTCCACCAGCTAAGAAGGTCTACAGTCCGGTCATCACACCGTTAATAAATCAATAGTAGTAAATGTATCGCTAATGAATTATTAAGGGCCTTCGAATTATGGGTATAAAATAAAATATTTTCGAGTTTAACTACTGGGGGAAAAATGTTATGACTTATCAATTACCTTCCTTTTTGAAATGGAAGCGTAAAACACAGTAAATTTAGAAAATACAATACAATTATCAGTGTAACAATGTTACATGTTTGACAAAGACACCTTTTAACTACTGTAACATTTTAATCCAAGAAGCAAATATTGCAGCTAATTAAAAATATTTTTTTATATTTTGTAAATTTAAAATTGCTTTTTCTTTAGTTTTATTGGGTTTTTGCCACACTTCTGAAAAAATAATAAAGATTAATTAAATAAGCCCTTGCGCCAAACGGAACAGTCAAGGGTTATTTTTGAAACTAAGTTTGCCTAACCAATCTGACACTGAAAAAAGCAGCTAAGTAAAAAGTAACAATAATCACATCACTATCGCGCACTTCCGTATTAGTGACGTTTCGAAAAACTCTCTGTTTTCGTTCTCAAAATCGTAGTAAAAATATTAAACGGATGTCAAGTTTAACAGTTTAAAATTTGTTTATCTACTTCCATAGAGATGTCAAATGATTTTTATTTTATTGTTACTTACGTCTTCTTGATACTACTTATTGTTACTTACTTCTTCTTGATACAACTGTATCAATAAAAATGAAAGTTAGCGACCTCTATCGCGATTCCGCTATAACGATATGTTGCAAATACAGAATTCCAGACTCTGCGGGCTAATGCTCCGACCAGCAATGCAAAACAGCTAAGGTTATCCGTCGGTTACCTCAGCTATGGCTAATAAGCTCTAAACTGGTATATATTTGGTGGGCCGCTGACGAGTGACTTTAGCTGTTTGCTATAGGTTTTCCAGGTGTAATTCAATGCTGGTCGGGGCATTAGCTCGCAGAGTAGTTGTTTCCTGGAATTCCGTATTTGCAACTTAGGCATATTTAAGTATACTGAATTATTCAGCTTAATTCTAAAAGGGATCAATCGAGCATCTCTGTCCAAAACCTTAATACGATTGATTTTATCATATCCACGGTGGATTCGACTGTGATTGTGCCTGCCTCAAACAAATTGGATTCCCTTGTAAAACAGAAAGCTCCTCCTGAACGCTACGAATAAGAAAATATATTTTCCACGACATTTGCACACGATCACCATATTCCCAGAAGCACTCGCAGTGGGTAAGGATGTAATGTAAACGCTGCGATATCAGCCACATGCACGCCATGAACGGAAAACTGAACGGCGATCTAATGTCGTTCATATTTCTCATGTGGAGGCAGAGTTAACTGCTTCCGAAACAAAAGCAAAAGTAGATGAACTTCCTGGGAGTTTTTCAGCTGCTACTTTAGAGTCCCATTATGTCATATTCATGTAGTAGATAAAATTTATGCGTTAATTGCTACACGGATTACTCTTACTGCCTTTAAACGTGTAATATTATTATTACTACACTAGAATTTTCGTAGAATATTTCGTTTTCCATTCATAGCCTTCATATCAATGTGTGTCTACAGTTATTCACCAGAATCTTCCGAATAAGGGAAATATACAACTGACGTTTTCCTTATCGTTTTCAATTATAGAAAATACTGATCTTATCACGCGCCGTTGACCTCATATCACTCTTCCCGACGGGAACATTGAAGATTTGTATTTGTTACATTAAATCAGAATACCGGAAAATAGCGGTTTAAATTTGTCGCTGGAAGTGTCATCGTTTACTGGGCGTATTCTATCTCGCTTTGAAAATAAGTCATCCATTTTAAAGCCACGTGACTGACATGAGGGCAGCCATGTTCAAACATGTGCAAATTACGAACGTAACTGACAAACCTTAGTAAGTACTAAGGCTGCAACGTGGAATGCAATGGGTAATGCAACATGTGTGTATAACCATTGTATGATTGTTGTCGATTGCATTACGTATTGCATTACACGTTGCAGCTATGGTGTGTATGAAGCCTAAGGTGCGTCCATAATGCTTTCACAATTAATGTTTTTATCCATTACGGCAAAAATTAATATACGTTAGTAATTAATATAAATTATAATTCTATTCATTTAAGATAACTAGAGTTAGTGCCATCGCGGAGTCTAACAGGGTCGAACGCACGGATCATTGGCCTCCATAGCTGACTCGTATTTCGAACAACGCTTTTAGTTTCAGTTATTTACGGAACGCTGTAATAGTCAGCGTTGCGTCGATACGTTTCTTTTTTACGTCTGCTTAAGTTGTATTTGTGTGTATTTAAATAACCATTTATAAATAGTAACATAACTTTCATTAACAACTTAGTTGAGAGGAGGAATGAATGAAGTGAAGTAACATGCCAAATGAGAGATGGGAATTATTTCATATGTGGTTTGACAATGATCCCGAAGGTTGTACTGATATACGTATTAAAGGAAATGACATATTCTGTACTATGTACTTCCAGCATTGAATACTGTATTATTCTATGACCTTACAGACGCTTTTCTTACAAGCAATATCCCATTAAACAAACTACGGAAGTCCAAATTACGTTCGTTTTAAAGAAAAATATATGGATGGATATATACAGGGTGTCCGGAAAAGACGTGTACAACGGAAGACCACAGACTCCTGGGTTCAAATTAAGCCGATTTAGCCCAATTTACTTATTTCCAAAATTGCTTCGTTTAGCCGCTAGAGAGCGCCAAAGTTTGAGAAAAATTTTTGTTTATTCCGAATATCTCGAAAACGACTTGATCGATTTTAACCATTTTTAGGCCACGCAGTTATAAGTCTAACTGACACTTTTTGACGTTATTTAGAATCTTTTGCAGTTATTAGAAATGTAAGAAAATCATGTATCATGCAAATATAAGCACATATTTTTTAACCTCCTGTACAATTACTCTCAGTTTTTTTGTTAGTAGCTGACTTTATTTACAAACTTTTTTATACTCACAGAATTTTGAATAGATGAGTAGTTTAGGCAGAAAAATATTTTCATATGTCAACAATATCAGCATTCGTTCTGCAACAAATAACGAAAATTCCAAAACTCTCATTTATATTTTATTTAATAAATACAAGATAATAAAATATAACAAAAAAGAGTTATGATCACTTTACAATAAATGCTCAAAGTGACCACCGTTTTCTCTTATGCAACAAGTAATCCGTTTTACGAAGTTGTAGTGCAGCCTCTCCATGATTCCTGCATTACCTCGTAAAATATTAACTGCGTCTTGGATTCGCCTAAACAATTCCTCTTCATTATTAACTGCAGAGGCATATACTTTAGTTTTTACTGCACCCCACAAAAAAATCGCAAGGGGTTAAGTCTGGTGCTCGAGGTGGCCATTTTATAGGAGCATCGTTTCCTCTTCCGATACACCTGTTAGGATACAGATTATGTAAATATTGACGAACTGGTATTGTAAAATGAGGGGTGCACCATCGTGCATAAACCACATGTTACGACGAAGTAATAACAGCATATCGTCCAACAAATTAGGTAATACTTGCTGTAAAAATTTAAATAGTTGACCCCATTCAATCGATGTGGAAGCACAACCGGGCCAATAATAAAGTTGTCGATAATTCCCGCCCACACGTTTACTCTGAATTCATATTGAAAATGTCTTATTTCAGTACAGTGTGGATTTTCATCAGCATAAACGTGTTTGTTGTGGTTATTAATGATGCCTGACCTAGTGAAACATGCTTCATCTGTAAATAAAATGTTTTTGCTGAAGTTGATATCATGGGCTCTTTGATCTTGTATAAAATTACAAAATGCTAAACGTTTTTCGGGGTCAATGGGTAGCAATTCATGTACCGATTGAATGAGGTACGGATGTAGTAATTTCTCCTTCAAAACATCATGAATTATGGTTTTTGGTATCCCTATTTCATGTCCAATGCGTCTTGCACTAATTTTTGGGTTCTCTTCTATCTTATCTAGGATTTGTTCCTCCACCTCTATAGTTTTCGTAGTACGTTGACGCCCTTGAGCCGCATTCATTTGGTGGAAGGAACCAAATTCGCGAAGTCGCCTTTCGATGTTGGCAAAAGTTTGATGATTTGGCACTCGTCGATGAGGGAATCTGTCCATGTAGACCCTAACACTTTTGCGGCCGTTACCTTGACAAAATCCATAAACCAAAAGCATATCTACTTGTTCGGAATATGTATACGTATCCATGATGAAATAATGAAAAATGAGAAAAATAAACAAACACAACAATAACGACAACAAATAAAGTAAGATCTAAAGTAACTAAGTAATTGAGCAAGAAGAATACACCGAGAGACTAATTTCAGTAGCTGATTAGATTTGACACACAACTGACACTTAAAATAACAGAGCCAACTTCTGGTACTTCATTGTTGCAGAACGAATGCTGATATTGTTGACATACGAAAAATATTTTTTCTGCCTAAACTACTCATCTATTCAAAATTCTGAAAGTATAAAAAAAGTTTCTAAATAAAGTCAGCTACTAACAAAAAAATACTGAGATAAATTCTACAGGAGGTTAAAAAAATATATGCTTATATTTGCATGATACATCATTTTTCTTATATTTCTAATGACTGAAAAAGATTCTAAATAAGGTCAATAAGTGTCGGTTAGACTTATAACTGCGTGGCCTAAAAATGGTTAAAATCGATCAAGTCGTTTTCGAGATATTCGGAATAAACAAAAATTTTTCGCAAACTTTGGCGCTCTCTAGCGGCTAAACGAAGCAATTTTGGAAATAAGTAAATTGGGCTAAATCGGCTTATTTTGAACCCAGGAGTCTGTGGTCTTCCGTTGTACACGTCTTTTCCGGACACCCTGTATAAGATATGTCGATAGGGTTTACAACAATGTACTGACATCAATACGCGAAGATATTGTAAGTTCGATTATTTCATTATAGACGAAGCAACTGATGCTTGTGGCCGTTCAGTAGCCAATTCTTTAATTGATGCGTTAAATGCTAGTGGCAGCCATCTACTGGCATCTTCTAAGATGCTGAACAAAACCAATCACGGAACTATTATAAATTTTGTTATTCACTGTTTTCATTATATATGGCCCGATCAAGATGTTTCAGATAAAGCTCTTGTAATGCTAAATGATGCAGCCGCGTACATGTTAGGAGCGGGACAGATTTTATATAAAAAATATGCAAAAATGCTACATTTCACATGTGCTGCTCACGTACTTAATCGGGTAGCTGAGAAAAAAGGGAAAGTTTCCCTTTAGTAAACACTTTTTGTATCAACTGTATCAAAGTTTTTATTAAACATACATCTGCCTCTCGAACCAGTTATAACTAAATGGGGTACTTCGGGTAAGTGGTCATTTTTATGTATACATCTTAATTTATATTGGTATTTTCTGTGAACATATTAATATGTTCATTTGTAAACTGCCTACGGTCCCGTCAAATATCTATCTCTAAAAATAACCAATAAAATGCTCACTTTTTCTACCTATGAATATCACAAAGTAATTACATCAAGCTGAAAAATTCAATAAAAGTGTTTTCTAAAGAGACAATAAAAAAAATAATAGTCATTTTATTCTTATCGAAGTTACTAGTAACTACTGGTAGAATAAATATGGTGCTACTATTTTTATTCTGCATACATTGATAAGACAGATCTGAAATTATGAGTTTGTTAAATTTTGAGTAAAAGTGGTAGGTATATTAGCAGTTGAAAGCAGAAAGAAAACACATCACCTATAAAGTAATCTGAAATATATTCCTTCAAACGAGTACCTAATAGAGATGTTTTCATTAAGCAATTTGTAGTCTAAAGTGTCTTGATTCCATAAAATGTATCAATAATTATTACTTAGGGCGACCCTACAACTAGACGATCTAATTGCAAATAATTTTCAGTCGCGTGTACAATTTTTTCGTTAATTTCGGCAACAATTACTTTAATTTATGGTAAATATTTTGTTTCTATAATTTTTTTCCTAATTTTCCAAAGATGTTTCAATACTTAACCGAAAATCCCTAGAAAATCGCTTAAACCATACATTTTGATTGGCAAAACACAAGAAGCCGACGAGATGTAACTGGTCTGCTAGATGACATCTCACCTGCACTCGGTTTATATGTGAAACTACATATGAAGGAACAGCCAGTTCAATTGTCGGTCATCTCACCTATGGCATACTGATGAGGGCTAACAAGCCCGAAACCGGTCTATGTCTGGTGGTGTGGCCGACAAGGGTTCTTGGCTGTTTCACACAGATACTGCAGGTATAATTCAATGCCGGTCGGGGTATTAGCCCGCGGAGTAGTTGTTTCCTGCAGTATCATTTATAGACAAGAAGCCGACGTCTGACATCGCAACGTGTACTCTACACTACAGGGCAGGTTGAAAAATTTGCTGCCTCTTTGATTGACAATTTTCATATCATTAAAATACAGGGTGTCATGCAAATCGTTACAATAATTTGAGGAGGTTATAGAATACTTGATTTCGAGTCCATTGAAACCAACATACCTATATACCAAGTGTTACATTCACTATGTGTATTTTGGTCTGTTAAGCAAATAAAGCAATATTATTATTATTATTATTACAATATTTAGGATAATTAATTTTTTACCTAAGCATGTTTGTATTAAAAATTGTTTAAGAAAGACATTTGCTAATAAGAACGCTACCTTTAGAAAATATTGAAGTTATTAATATACCGGAGGATTAAAAAACGTAAATATTTATTTCAATTGTTCAAATCTTAAAAGCTAATTTAAATTTTCGGCGTAAAAAAGAAAAGCAATGTTTCTATTACATAGCTTGGTATACAGTAACAGAAAGAGCATTGCTTAGGTAAGTTCTTAATAATATCTGAATAAACCTACAGACAAAGGTTTAAATAAAATCTACGTTTAAATTGGACTCTTCCCTTTTACAAAGTAAAAAAACCATGTATATGAAGTGGTAAGTAACGAAGCCACTTCGGATTTTATTGGTTAAATCATGTAAATAATCCTCATTTCTAATAAAAAAATATAGAAATATTTGTTATAAACAGGTTTGTTTTTCTTCTACACTTCAATAATTGTACAAAAGTACGGTTAAATTAAAATATATTAAAAAATAAATTATGACAAATATTGTAACACTTGGTATATACGAGGGTGTATAAAATATAAACGGGACTGATTTTTTTTTAATTACTGAGGGGTTCAAGACCTAAAAGGAGATGACGCGCCACTGGCCTGTACTGTTAGGGAGAACTGACCGCAATTCGCTCGAGTCGTTTTAGTATGACACAGAACCATGAGTGAGACGGACGTGCATATCTCCGTGGAGCAACGGATAATCATTAAGTTTTTGGCCAAGGAGGGGGTGAATTCGGACTGAAATTTTGAGGCGGTTACAGGCACAGTTTGGGGACAACACTCTGTCAAGAACCCGTGTGTTTGCGTGGCACAACGAATTTTCTGGAGGCCGTGAAACGGTTGAGAATAAAAGCCACGCTCGCCGGCCCAGAGCAAGTGTCACAGAAGCCAACATTGAGGCTATCGAAAATCTTATTGAGGGAAATCGGCGCATAACTCTCTGGGAAATCGTTGCCAAACTGAACATCAGTTACGGGAGTGTTCACCGTATCGTAACAGATGATTTGAAAATGCGTAAAGTGTCCGCTAGATGGGTTCCCCGTCTGTTATCGGCTGATCACAAGCGACAGCGATTGGAGATTTCGCAGCGACACATTGAGCGATTCCAGCAAGAGGGTGACGTCTTTTTGAATCGCATCGTCACTTGTGACGAAACTTGGGTGCACCACTATACACCCGAGTCCAAACAGGCGAGTATGGAATGGAGATAAAGCGGCGAGAGGGGACCGGTGAAGGCAAAGACGCGCTTGTCGGCTGGGAAGGTAATGGCAACAGTGTTTTTTGACCGGCAAGGTGCTTTTCATGTTGACTTTCTCCACGATCAACGCACGATTACTGCGCAATATTATTGTGAATTACTGCACGCTGCGAAACTGTCATTTCGAAGGAAAAGGAAGAAGCAATCTGTCAGAAGTGTTATCCTTCTGCATGACAATGCCAGGCCTCATGCGGCCAATGTCACCAGGCAAACATTGGATGCATTAGGGTGGGAAAAGCTGGAACATCCACCGTATAGTCCCGACTTGTCCCCTTGCGATTTTCATTTTTTTGGACCCCTTAAAGAAGCGCTTGGAGGCCAACATTTCAACGACAACAACGCGGTGGAAGCGTTTGTGTTCCAATGGCTACGTGAACGTCCGAAGAGTTTCTATGATGATGGAATAAGGAAGCTCCCAATCCGATGGGAAAAATGTATTTCAAGGGCGGGAGACTATGTAGAAAAATAATATAATCTTCTGATCGTAATTAAATAAATGTAGATTTTTTTATAAAACGAATCCCGTTTATATTTGATACACCCTCGTAGGTATGTTTGTTTCAATCGACTCAAAATCAAGTTCTATCACCTCCTAAAGTTATTGTAACGACTTGCAAAACACCCTGTATAATATTTTAGACAAACTGCTTACTGAAAATTGTTAATTTTCAAATGCACTATTAGATACTCAATGAAAGGATCAGACTTGTTTTAGAAACACCTAGTAATGAAAAAATCATCCTGTTAGATGAAAACGAGCAACCTTTGGTTAAAGCACAAACAAAATAAATATACTTAATTTATTCTGTGGTTAAAGTTTGTTTATCTCAATCATCCTTTTTGACAGGAAAAAATGTATTAATTATTATTTATGCTTAATAGGTAGAAAGTTTACACTTTTAAAGTCTTTCATATACGAATCGTTTTATTGAAAGAAGACGTAAATGCATGATTATTTAGAATAACCTTGTATTCAATCCTACTCGTATGTTCGGAATCAAATTGTAATATTGTCATCAACAATGCCACATGTCAGACACAGCTAAACTTGCGGCTTGACAAATTTCTGCAACGATGTAACAATCGCGGTCATTAACAGAGCCACCCATGTTTTTGTTTATTTTACAAAATATTAAGGGAACACTGAGATAATACAACGAAGCACATAACACCAGCCATAAAGTGATAATGCGATGTGACAGAATAAAATTTTATAGCCTGGCTGTTTTGATAACTTCCTAAATTTTATCACTTGTAAGAAAAATTATTATTTACCTTCCGCATTCAAACCTTCTTTACGATTTTAACACAGAACACTGTAATTTATCATTCTCAACGGGGCTTATAGAAAAAATTGAAAAAAATCATACAAATTTAATGTATTCATAAACCTCAAAAATGTCTTTATTAATAATACAACCGTTAATTTGAATAATAAGAATGCTTTGCTTTGCCCAAATAACGCAGACAATTTATATAAATATTTTAAAAGTGTAACGCATGAACTGTACATTTATTAGCCGAAATATACGTTTTATTAGCATATGCACCATTAAAATAAAATTTTCTCACTCATAACCCATAGGCTTAGAGATGCAATTGACATGCGGAACGATTTCCCGATCCACACACGCCAAGTCATGAAACTTTTACGGTAGTGGTGCAACGTGGATGTGATATATCTCTAATGATTTCTATAGAGTAGACGTGTGTACGTATCACTCCAGTAAAATACAGTTTTTGGATAGTTGTAGTGCAAATTTTTGCTACATTTTTCGTCTGTGGGTGAGTCAATGCATTCCTAGTTGACTAAAATTGATAAAAGTTACTACACGTATTTGATTAATTGTAAAAATCAATTTATTGATTTCAACAATGGTTTTAAGTAAGGCTCAAGAAGCAGAATTTAAAAACCTTTGTAAAGATATGGTAAAAGAACTCCTTGGTGATAAGGATTTTATAGAAGTGTTTTGTGATAAAATTATTTCTGTAGTAACTAAAAAGTTATCTGCAGATACTGATAAATTTAAAAAACAAATAAGTTCCTTAGAACTCAAGTGTACTAAGATACAGGGTGATTATAATACTTTGAAACAAGAGCACGAAACTGTCAAAAATGAGTTAAATGTGATGAATTTACATATGACTGCAAAGATGGATGATTTTGAACAGCATTCCAAATTACATCAATTACGGATGTTTGGTGTTGAAGAAGTTAGAGATGAGAATTTGAATGATATATTACCTGATATTTTTGAAAGAAACTTAGGAGCACCAAATTGTTCAATCGAGTATTGTTATCGCATTGGCACCCCCAATAAAAAGAATAGAAAGCCTAGGCCTATTGTAATAAAATTTCAGAATTTGGCAGATCGTAATAAAGTGTTTTATAATAAGAGGAATCTAAAAGGGAAGAAAATATCTTTAGTTGAAGAACTTACAAGCTACAGATATAAACTGTTTCAAATGGCAAAGGAAAAGTTTGGTAAAGATAAAGTATGGACGAAAAACGGAAAAATATATACTAATTTGGGTGGAGTAAAGCATTGCATGAAAACTGTTGAGGACTTTGGAAAAGTAACAAATGGATGATATTCTGGATGTGTTATGTACCATTTTCATACAGTTATATTCATATATAATTTTGTTTTTCATTTCTTTTTGTATTATTTTTAATTTTACACATAAATTGAATTTGTTTCAATTTATTTTTTATTTCTTATTTATAGTAAGTATTAGTATAGGCATTTTTGTTTATTCTTTTTTAAATTTAAAATGTCTCGCAATATGAGAGGTTTAACTATTGCATATTTTAATGTAAGGTCACTGGTATTACATTATTTGGATCTTAAAGAACTTATATATCAAAACAAATATGATGTTGTTGGTATTCAGGAGACACGTTTATCTGATGATATTCCTAGTGAATATGTACACATTGATGGCTATGATTTTGTGAGAAATGATAGGAATACATTTGGAGGTGGTGTTGGATTTTACATAAGTACGAGGTTGAGGTATAAAGTTTTAAAAAAGCATGTGCATGAAGCATTAGAACAGTTATGGGTTACTGTAACTTTACTTAAAGATACTTTTGTCATTGGTACACTGTATAGGCCACCAAATAAAAATGTTATTGACTTCGTGAACTTGTTTGAAGATACGGTGTCTGATTTAATACCGTCCTTTTCCAATTTAATATGTGGAGGTGACATTAATATTGATATGCTAGATATACATGATCGTAAAACAGTATTGTTTAATAACTGCATTGAATCTTTTGGTGTAAAACAAATAATTAGCTCACCAACACGAGTTACTAATAATACAGCTACTCTTTTGGTATGTTATTTTAATATCAAATGATTTATATTTTAATAAATCTGGTGTTATGCATATACCACAAGAACAATCTGATCACTTTTTAGTTTTCTGCTCTTTTGTCAATGAAAAACCATGTTATGATGACAGTATTGTAAAAGTTATAAATTTTAAGCGCATTGATCGAGAATTATTGCATGAATTATTGTTACTAACACCATTTCATGATATATTTACTATACATGACATCAATAAAAAAGTTTCTTATTTTAATAGCATAATAATAAACATTTTTGACACTATTGCTCCAGTAAAAGCAATTTCAATTAAAAAACAAAATCCTCCATGGTTAACCGATAATGTAAAACTTTTAAGAACTTTACGAAATAAAGCATATAATAAATTTAAACTGTCAGGAAGTATTGCCCATTGGGAGTATTATAAAAGTTTGAGAAATCAGACCAATATATCAATAAGAAATGAAAAAAGGCTTACCTTCATAGTTTTGAAAATGTAAAATCTAGTAAATTGTTATGTAAAAAATTAAAAAATTTAGAAATCCATAGAACTTCCAGTTTTAAAATTCCTGAAAATCTAAATAAACCAAATGATATTAATAAACAATTTCTACAATACTCAGGTTCTACTTTTATACCGAATAATGAAATTCTACAATTTTATTCTAACAATTTTAAATGCCCCTTTAATTCTCTGTTTGCTTTTAGCACTATATCTGAAAACACGGTTTATAAGTTTATATTAGAAATAAAATCTAAAGCTACTGGGTCAGATGATATAAATATAGAAATGTTGTTATTATGTTGTCCATTTATTCTACCATATTTGACACATATTTTCAATTCTTGTTTAATAGATAACATTTTTCCAGAGTCTTGGAAAATTTCTCGAGTGGTTCCTATACCTAAAAAACTGATGCAAGTAGCTACAATGATTTGCGACCAATAAGCATCCTTCCAGTTTTGTCAAAGGTCTTGGAAAAGATTATGCATTCGCAAATATGTTCGCATCTGGCAAAATATGATATATTACCAATGTATCAGTCAGGTTTTCGTAAAGGATACAGTTGCGCAACAGCATTACTTAATATAACAGATGATATTTTTAAAGATATAGATAAAGGAAAAACTACAGTTCTTATATTCTTAGATTATTTCGATACAATTAGCCATGAAATTTTATTATCTATCTTACATTTTATTGGATTTCAACACAATGCATTAAAATTATTAAATAGTTATTTAAATCTTAGGTCTCAATTTGTAGAAACATCGAGTGGTAAGTCTGATACAGCATTTATAACCTGTGGGGTACCCCAGGGTTCCATATTGGGCCCATTGCTTTTTAGCATATATACGTGTCACATTGTTTCTTGTTTAGAGCGGGTTAAATATCATTTATATGCTGATGATACCCAAGCATACATATCTTTCATTGCTTCGGAATTGAACGATATTACTTCAGTCATAAATAGTGAAATGAAAAATCTTATTGAATTATCTGAAAAACATAACTTAAAGTTAAATTCAGACAAGTCGTCGGTTTTGGTATTTGGTAAGTGTCGTACTGTTATAGAAGATAATATTAATATAATCATATGTACTACAAAATTACCTTGTTCTAATGTTGCAAAAAGTCTTGGAGGTTATATTGACACAAGTTTACGTTTTAAAAATCGTACAAAGTGCCTAAAATAAGCTTATATAAATTTAAAAATGCTGTACCCTCATCGTCATTTACTGTCTACTTCTTTAAAATTGATGTTAACTGATTCGTTAGTTTTGAGTCATTTGAATTACTGTGACGTATTATATAATTCATGTTTAGATAACATGGACAAAACTCGCATTGAAAAAGTTCAGAGATCATGTTTAAGATTTTGTTATGGTGTTCGGAAGTATGATCGCATTTCATACAAGTTAAAAGAAGCAGGCTGGTTAAATATGGAAACAAGACGTAAACTTCACTCGTTAGTACTTTTTCATAGAATTATAATAACAAAATGCCCTCCATATCTTCATAATAAAATAAAATTTCGTACTGATGTTCACACCTTAAACCTCAGATTTAAAGGATTGATTTCACCACCGCCTCACAAAACAGCCATTTTTCGTAGATCTTTTTCATATAACATTTACCGCTTATATAATGGCTTATCAGATCATTTAAAATCATAGCCAGTTTCTCTATTTAAGGTTATACTCAAAGAAATTCTTTTAAATCCTCCTACATATTAGAGACAATGTCATATTTGGTTTTATTTTATCCCCTCATATTGTCTAAAATTTATTGCCTAAAATTTTTGTTATCTTTTTTATGTAATGTTTTTTTTTCCTTATTTCTGTATTTCCTCTATAGAATGATTTATACAGTTGTTATTGATGTGAAGGCTGAAACTTGTTCAGTAGGTAATATTTTTTACCATGTTGTTTTCAATCCTTTTTGCAATCTGTATGATAAGTAATTAGTTTATTTGTTATTACTTGTAACTGCAAATAAATCATTATTATTATTATTATTATTATTATACTGGTAATTTACGTGCAAATCGTGGACGAGATGGTGGTTCCGGGCGACTAAAACGTATTTTAGCAGCTGAAGTGTTAAATGCAGTCAACGAAAATCCGCGAATAAATACAAAGCAAATTGCTTAGACAGGTGCCTCGAGTATCTCAATCAATTGTGTGTGTGGTGCTTACTGCACGAAGCTCAGTTATACCCATATCACATCACAAGTTTGTTCAAGCAATGTTACCAACGGATTATCCATTACGTTAGGTTTTGTGGGTGGTTATTGCAGTAAAATGCTGAACATTCCTAAGTTACTGCTGATGTAACAGTTACAGATGAAGCTTTATTTACCCGAAATGGAATACAGACGTGTTGGAATTCGAAAATCTGCACGCAATTGAATGAGATCACTTGCAACACAGTTTTTCACTGAATGTTCAGGCAGAATTTGTTTGGCGCCTAATTGGACAGTTAATATTATTCAATTCTATGGATGGCCTGCCCGCCCTTCTTGAAAATGTACCCCTAGCTGTCCGACAATGCATGTGGTTTTTACATGATGGGGCACCTCCTCACTTTCGGATAGATGTTCGAAATTATCACGGAGTACGGGATGGGTCGATAGCATAGCCTCCGACGTATCCCGATTTAAATCCTCTTGATTTCTTATTGTGAGGCCATTTGAAAAACGAGAGTATCAAAGGTGCCGCGAATAATTTCCGTTTAAAAGAACAGCAATCATCGAAACCGGTTTGTGTCTGGTGTTGTTGCCATCAAGTGACGCTAGCTATTATTACTCTAATATTACGAGAGTAACTGGTAACTGGTCAGGGTACCAATTTACCTTAATTCAAAAGTTAATAGTTTCCGGAATACAGGGTGTCAAAGTTCTTATTTTTTTTTAATTTTTTTTTTTTTTTTGTAAATATTTATTTTAATAATATCATGATTTTCACGAAATTTGGTACATATGGGTTTTTTAGGATGACAAATCGAGATCTGATTACAGTTTCGGCGTACATTGCAGAGGGCACCACCTATAGCACTTCGCCTACGTCTAAAGGAATTTGTGCTAGTGTTTCGTAAAGACTACAGACCTTTTAGACCCTCTGTATATATTTAAATCTAATTTCGTTCTACTATTTACATCGATCGGGATCAAAATATGATCCAGTAGATATATTACATGTAAAAATACTTACTGTAGGGCTGAGGACGAGATCCGTAATGCGGCTCCTGGAGTAACGGTTGTGGCCTTCCATTTGCGTTTTCCTTTACTGTAACAAAATAAAGTCCTTTTCAAGAAAAAGGTCCAGACAAAGTCAGGATTAACTAAGGGGAACTGATAGGACGCGTAAATATCGGGCACAGCCACCGAAAGCTCACAGTCCCTAGCGGTTACACCAATAATTTTAAGTGTTTCCAGTAATCCAGGGTTGGCAGCGGGGAATTCAAATCAGATTTGTTAGTTCTATGATAAATATTTATTAAATGTACAGTATATCCCAAAATTAGCCTGCCAAAAACTAACTGTAAATTCTACGACAAAAAATAAGAAAAACAAGTTATATAAACATAGGTTGGCAAACTCCCTCTAACGGAGCTACGGCCCCTTAAAGGGGGACCGCAAATTTTTTATTTTTTTCCAAATATTTCTAAAACGGATCGGGATAAAGTAATCAAATTTGAAATTAGGAATCGTTCCGTTTTCAAATAATACTAATTTTAAAATTATATGATACTTATACGGGAAACACAACGTGTTCGTAATTAGAATCTTTTATTATGAAGAATTAGAAACGTTTTATTATACTTAGAAAATAATAAACCTAACCCAAAATCATTAAATACAGAAAGGTACAATTTCCGTAACGATGTTCTTATTGCAAAACTTAAAAATTGAATATAGGTAGATACAAATGTGAATTATATTCCGGTTTCACAAACATGCTTCAACAAGCCATTTTTGTAACCAGGCTGCGTTGTAGAAAGTGAAGTTCAGTTTACTGAACAGTGATACTGACTGATTTTAATTTTGTGTCGATGGTAAAGCAAATGTCCAGGTTATTGTGTTTGTCATTTTGTGTTTTGCAACTGTTAAAAAATGTATTGAATATTAATTTATTCATATGACTTGCAGTCAATGAATGCCTCCCGCTACAATTATCATGTTACTTCATTTAATAGAATTTTTCTGCTCCAAAACTTTATACACTATATTTAAAAGATTAACGTTTGCTTAAACCTCTATTTTTATTGGGATAAATTGTTTCACAATTCGCTTGGCATACCATCAGTCTCATTCTAATATGACGGATTGCATCTAGGCGAATTGTAATACACGTGCGAAATCTCAGTATGAGAATAAGACTAAGAGGTGGCCGGTATATTATAATACACCTAAAATGTTCAGTCAAATTGTAAGATTCTAGATGTTTTGTATCGTATTACAATACGCCCAGTCATATTGAAAAAGTCTGATTGAATTTGTGTGATTAAAAATTTATCTAAAAGAATTCGGTTATGAAAAATGGAATGAAACATCGTTTTTTTTTTTAATCCTTATAGTGTCCGAGTAAAACAGTATTAGTTGTAGTATTTTCAATCTTTACATCGCCGGGCTGCTGCAGTCTCTAGACAGGCGATTCAGATTATTGAAATCAGATTACTTTTTGCACTAAAATTTTTGTGACGCCAGTGTTTATATTAGTTTCTCAAGTGTTAAAAATGGTTTACGTGTATAGCAGTAACTCGGAATTGATGGATATTGTTGCTTTAGCAGAACGATTTCCTGGTAAAAATGTTCCAAATGCAGCAAATGAAGTTGAAATTTGAAACCAAATCGTGGAGAGATGGAGTTCCAGGACTTCCACGGCCTATTGCAGCAATGTGTATCATACATGAGGCTTAAATATATTCGTTTCATGTACAGCAGGTCTAAACATTAATACCAAGGGATTGAACAAGGAGGACCGGTACCATGGCCACCACAATCTCCTGACTTTAAATTATTTGGACTTCTTTTTGTGGAGATATTTAAAAAATTACATACTATTGATAATTTATGGAAACGTATCATAGTTGCTGCCAATAACTTATGAGTTCAAAACGGACAAGAAGCAGAAACATGTGTGTTAGTTTGTAGAAACTGGGTAAGAGGGGTTTGTTGTTTAACACCAGGTATGTCAAACTATTTTATTAATTAAAACCCCAAATTAATTCTATTAATAATTAATAACAATAGCGGAAAAGCAGTTAAATTTGCTGTATAAAATCGGCGTTAGAAACTCTTACTCATTTCTTTCCATTTTGATGTCCGATCGCAGAAGTGTTTTTTTAAATCATTTTATTGTACACTCAAATTTTTTTTTTTTAGATAAGTTATGACTATGTGACACAGAGAACCTAGCAACGTAACTGTAACTCACATGTCAAAATTGTTAATAGAACTTTACAATTTTAAAGTCAAAGTTAGAGTCATATTATTGTTTAATTGAATAGACATAAATTGGTGCAGAGATTGTATAAATTATTTACAACAGAAAATCGAGCGTCAAGTACAAAATAAAAACCCGGTAAGCATTTCCGGTATATCCTTTTATTTTATTTCAACAGAGAAATTAAGGCATCGGAAGCCGCTTGAATTATTTGTGCCGTTTAAAGACATAACGTCACTGGCGAAAGCACAAAAATGGTTTTCTCGTTTCAGAGAAACATGAACAATTCTCCATGTTCAGGAAGACCACGTGGCTCGGATGAAGATAATTTGAATGTTTTAATTATTGATGATCTATGACAAATAGCCCAAGAATTGGCATATATGAAAGAATGTCACCATATAGTACATCATTGGTATTACATGGACACAGCTTCATCGTTTTAACGCAACATCAACAATGTTTGTATTACCATCGAACAATTTTATAGCGTAATATCGTCCTCTCTCATACTGCCAATACCTCGTGTGTAAATACTGCTGCTCTCCAGCTGATCTGAATCAATCCAACTGATTAGTATCTCAAACACATCTCGCTGTATTCTAGCAATGTTTATAAAATAATCAGAGGCCAGGACGATATCAGTCACAAGTTTTGCTTATGTTTTTGGTGGTGAAAACGACATAGTTTTTGCCATCCCTCGGTCAGCTGCTAAGATGAACCTTCACACATGCTTACACGGTGATTTAGAAGCTCAGTTGAGAGATGAGTTTTTCCACATACACTCTATTATCCTGATCTTACTCAGATTTCCATGTCTTCCACTACCTACTCTATAGCATAACTCTCGAAGAATCTAATGACGACGTAACGCTATAAAATTAATTTGGGTAAATACACTAGATTTCTTCAAGCATAGAATAGGAAAACTGTCAGATCGTTGGAAGGCAATCATAAACAATGAAGTATCCTTGATTAGTTCATTATTATTATGTACAAAACATAAATAAATTATGAATTCAATAAAAACACTTCCAATGTAAGTATATTTAATAGACATAAAATTAAGAGAACAATAAGTATCATGTTATTACTGCAACAATACCGTTGCGTTGTTTAAACTCAATTTTTAAAAATAAATAACTTTACAAATTTATGGAAAATGAGTACTGGCGTTATTAGGTTGATTATTTTGTACAAGCTATCCATATGCTTTTATCTACATTTGCTCTATTTCATTATTATTGTACCAATAATGGGGTACCATTATAGTTAGTTATGCAACAAGTGCAAAAAGTAAGCACGCGACGTGGAATTGTTCAACGAGGCCGTCAGGCCGAGTAGGACAACACGTCGAGTGCAATAAGCAATTTTTGTACGAGTTGCATACAATATTTTTTCTACGTTCATGCAAAAACCAAAAAATGTTATTTAGATGACACTAAGTCTAGAAAAATGTGACGTCGATTTGAACGTTTATGTTTGTCATGATGACAAAACGCTGTAGTAGAATGACAGATGAATGCAATAAACATTTTATTGCACTAGTGCAATAAAGAACCACTTTTTCCACTAAATATAGTTCAATAAAGTATTGTTTTTTGCATGAACGTAGAAAAATACTATTAATGCATACATAATTACTAATTGCCTTCACGATTTTCACATTTTATTTCGATATTTTTTGTTCAATTAGGTTTAATTTCACGTTCCGAGCAATAAACAAATGTGAGTTTATCACAATATTCCGTTAAAACTTGATGGTTTTCCAGTTTATGAAGAAACATTACGGAAATAGATCCTAAATGTTAAAAATATACCTACACGTCTAGGTATCAAAATTAAATTTGCTATACGTTTACCGTTTTTATGAGCAAAATATCTAATCGTATTTCAGTTCCAGTCGTACCTTTTCCCATATTTACGACAAGTTAAGAAAATCTGAAAACTGGATAACGTCATTAACATTTACAACCGCTATCGGCCTTATCAGGTTTCCCTAAATTTGTAATGCGGTTAAAGTTTATCGTTAGCTGCGATGCTATTATTTCTATATCTCCCCTCTCCAGCTTCCATTATACAAGGTGACTTGATTCACAGCAAGTGTAAAAATCAAAGAAAGATATATTATCAAAATCTTGCCTTATAAACCCTCATTTGAAATCAGAGGGTGTTTTAAAAAAAATACAATATTTTTGTCAATAACTCAGAAACGAACTTATATTTTTTGTTTACTTTTGATGAAAGTTTACTAGTTAATTGTCGAGAAGCGAAAGTCTCGTTTGACCCTCTAACCAATGAAAATAATTTTAATTCTTGATGTAAACATTTCTGTTTTATTACACTTCCAAAACTAGTTTCTTATAGGTATATTACAGTAAAAAAATCGTATAACTATTATCTTAAAAGTTGTAAATAAAAAATGGTAGCAATTAGTGTACCTAACAAAGAAATAAACAATTTCTTGATATTATTAAAATTATTAATAATAAAATAAATAGCGCTTTGATATACAGGGCGTTTGGTAACCTAGCATACAATATTATATGTCATATTACTTATTAAATTGAATTCTAAACATTTTTTTTTAATATATACCTACTACCACGGTGTAAAGATAAATAGGTGATTTCACGCGCTTCTCGGGCGTACAGGCCGTGTGTCTCCTATTCGCTAACGCGACAGAGATAGAATCGCACGACAAAGACGCCGGGCCTCTGGCCGGCCGAGATTTCTTGGCAATATTTCTACGTAAAATCAAACCTGCTTAATTACAAATTATTAGGGTTTTTACCACAAATTAACTTATTTATTAATAATCAAATATAAGTTTTTTGCCGAATTAAAACTGACTGTTACACGGTAAGAATGAGAATGCAATATGCATTGGTGGGTTAAATAGTTGCTTTAGGGGTAATACATTTTTTAATTTCTTGGTCTTAGATTCCGTTGAAAATACCCAAATTACAATCGTCGTAGGTACGACAAGGAATACATTTTATACCTCTAAAAAAATTACAAGTTTATCGAATGCATATGCAGCAGTACAATTATCAATAATTATACGAAAAAGTATGTATGTATGTATGTACATAACTCAGCAGATATAGTAAACTACCATATATTTTTACTCTCTAAGTGATAAAACACTATAAAAAATTCTTAACCTTAAAAAGCTATGCCAAGTGTTTTCGATGCTGCTACAAAATACGACTCAAAGCCCAAAGGCTCAGATGCGTTTATCTTATAAATCATAACTTTATGACTTACTTCCAGCATCGGAAGTTATTCTTACCAGAAGAGGACCATGTAGGTACGGGAAGCAACATATTGCAATGCATATGCAGCAGCACAATTAACATTACCTATACATGCAAGTATGTACACCTAAAATATGATATCTTTCAGCAGATATGAGTTAGTTGTAGATACTATACACCACGTACTATTAAAATTCCATAAATGGTTTCAATCAAAACGAAGACATAGCCAACCTTTATTCAATTATTGTAATGTATAACGCAATGCGTCATAAATAACCGATACTTAACAGTTAAAACGTGCAATTGTACTAAAAGCATTAGACCCCATTGTAGTACAACAATAGCTTTTCAGGTCCTGCCGAGATTTTAGAGGAACGTCACAACGAATTCGGTTTGATAAGAGCATAGTAAGAAGTCCACTGGTGCAATATAACTTTATAATTAAAGTATAAAAGGTTCCAAACAATAGCCGCAAAAGTTTAACGTCTGGGAACATGCCACTTTGCATTAACTTAGATTTAAAGTTTTTTATTATTTATATACAAGAAGCCGTGGAAAGATCCATAGTTGGAAGCTTTCTGACCCATAATAATATTCTGTAAAATCATAATGTCTAACTGAATAATAATATAAATTGAACAAATTCAGTTAAAAAAAAATTCGATAAAAGTGTTTCCTGTTTAAGGTCGCTGTATTTCACGCCGTAAAATGATCTAATTTGTGGTGTTTCTTTAGATACAGGAATCTCCTCAAATAATATAATAACTTTTAAAATGCGTTTATATGACACATTATTTTGCTATTCTAAACCTACATTTTAACAATTATTTTTACATACTTATAAACAAAAGTGAACAATCTTATATGCAGAACTATGTAAGTTTATGTTATAACAATATTTACTTTTAAAGTTGAATTTAAAAAAAAACACATATTTTAAAAGAAATCTGTGCCTAAAAATTTGTTGGTTAGACCGCTTTCAGCCGTTATATACCTATTCATTTTACTTCGGTACCTTTGAATATTCGCAGGTAGCATGAGAACCTGTATGTTATTTGCTAAACTCTCTATTATTCAGTTCTTAAATGTCTAAAATTAATTGTATTTGTAAAAAAAAACACTATTTCAAGAATACGGCGCCGTTAACGAAAGGGACTGTAAGTTCCTTTTCATAGCTTTCATAGTTGGATCGGTCAGTGGTCGCGCGGTTTAAGGCGTTAGTACTTGAATCGAGGTGACTAGACGGAGTTGGTTCGAGCCCAGCTGCCGGTAGACCGTATATAAGCTATATTCGTGGAGAGGATTGACACCCTCTCTGTGGGTATGGTAGGGTGGAATAATGTTAGCTTGGGTCAATGTGAGAGATTGATGCCGGTTGATATTTGACCACCCCCCTAATTAATGAGGCTTTCCTCATTCCTGCACTGAATAGTGGTTAGGGCCTACCAATGTAAGTCGTTCCTGGGCGCAAATGCGGCCTGCTTAATAATAATATGCCGCCCCCTCTCCCGGACAAGTCTCCGACTTCTGGGCTAATCCCTGTGATTAGAATGAGGGGAAGAGATATTATTATAGCAAATATTCGAGAAATATTTCAGAACTTTGAAACAAACTTGTTCGATTTACGTTAGGGCTCAGGATGTTGGATGTAGTACATAATTTTAAATTGCATCAAGTTAAATATGAAAAGTTGAAAGATATATTTTATGAAAACGGCTACAAGGAGGAATATTGAGATTGAGATACGGATAGACAATTAATATAACAGTATATTGTATATTTTCCACAGAACATATTAGAAGAAAATACGAGGTTCTATTAATATGGCTATATACCTATTACAAATATTTAAACAGGTAAACTAGAATCAAAAATGATAATTAGTCAGCCCTTATTAAAAAATTCACTAGTGTTGGCGAAGGGCAAAAAGTAACGTACAATGGCTTTTACATAATATCCATATTGTTAGCAAACACCTACATTATTTAATAAAATGTATACAGAATCTTCTACTGAATTTCTATATTGACATGAAAATAGCATACAGGGCGTTGAAGGCGCGTGTGCCACTTTACCATTCCTTTCATATTTTTTTTAAGGAACGAGATTTTTTAACATTTATTAGTTATTTCGAAACAGCCTTCTTTAAAAAAGGTACACTTGTTGCATGTCGCCAAAATGCATAATTTTAGAAAAAAAACAAAGAAGCAAAATTTGTATTCACATTATTTTTGTCAGAGAAGGCTAGCCTTAAAGTATGGCCCATTTTTTACTAAACAACTTGTATATGATGCTCATATAAGCACTGCAATGGTTTGATTTTTCTCCATTCATCCATTTCATTTCAAAATATGATTTAACTCGATGTAGCGAGTTCAGTAAAAGATATGTACCAGGATTATTAATGATGCTTACTGACAATAAGTGTTTATTGACACGATATAAAATAAGTAACGTAAATTGAATGTTATTTTGTGCCCTTAACCGATGTCAATGCAATTCTTAAACACAATCGGCTGTAATATCCAGATATTTTGTATACAAACCAATATTTGACAATTTTAAACAATCTGTAAAATTACCGCGTCATATATCTACAAAAATATGAATTCCTCAAATACAATTAATAATAATAAACATTTATGAATTGAATATACATGTTTCCCAATTTCAGCTATAAAAAATATCTAATTACAATTGTATTATATGAGCAAATGATTATAATTCGTTTGCCAAGTGGAATTTAGGTTGTGACCAAATTTGAATTTTTCGAGACATAACGAGGCGAGCAATTAAATTTATTACAGACGATACTCAGACTGAAGTACGCTTTCAATTAATAAAATCAAGAAACTTTTCCTTGTCTTTTCCCGAATAAGGACAAGTGCGAGCGTTGGAACCGAGCCATCTTGCTCAAAGTCATCTGTTTTCTACTATTCTATAAAAATAGTTCCTGTTTTGAGAGACAGCATTCACCTGTTAAAATAAAAGTGGGTACCTACCTAATGCGAATTTTAAAGTCTTCTCAGATACCTGTTTGTAAATTTTATGGGCGTGAGTTGCATAACACTTCATTTTAGAGAGCTTTAAACAACGAATTGTAACACCTAGAAGAAGGCTTTTAAGGTTTCGTTTGCACATATGCATAAACAAATTCCAGACACAAGTTCTCGGGACGCTCGAGCGTCACCGTCGAGAGTTCGAAGACGCGAGTTGGATGCGGCGGTCATTAGCGCGCGCGTTTGCTAACCGTATTTAAAGTTTGCATTGAAAGGATTCAATGACTAATATTCTACAATATTTGAAATTACATAAGTATTAAAAAAATGAGACATTCAATATCAAGTATAATAGAGTTCCACATTTATGTACAGAGCAAAATATGTGTCATTCTATGCATGTCTAAATATATCCCGTTGCCGCCACTGTCATTGTGACCACTTGAGTATACGTAAATATATTCTATCCAATTGATAGTTCTTTATTAAATGTTGGCTACAACTGAAATTAATATATTACATTCACATTCGGTTAGAATTCGTTGGTTTTAAAATGAATTAATACACAGGTATCACATTTTGTGAAATATTTCTGACGATGTTTGACGTAGACTTATGGAAGTTGTGTCAATGATTTATCTAATTGAAGGAAAAAAGACACGATTTTTTTCTAGTTAGATGATATAGGTAGCCCATATGTAACGTTAGGTAAATCGTACGTAAAGTAATTAAAATTTTGCTGCTTGCTTTCGTTAGTCAAAAATGGATCGGTTTATAACTTATAATTCTTACTAATTACCAAATTAAATGTTAACAGAAGTTTGAGATCCAATGGATAATAAGTCTTTAAGCGTACATATAGTCACATAAATTAGATATATGGTCGAAGTTATCTGACATATGTACTGCAGACTTCGTATGCTTGCCTTAGGACAATAGAACATACAGAATTGTTATGAAACAATTTTATAGAAACGTTCTACTGGCAGGAACTCTTCTACTGCATTGTGGGGCGGTGTGATTTCAATAAGGACAGTGTATTGTGTACTAATATTTATTATTGCTTGAGGTTGGTTATCACCCCCAATGTTATACCGTGAGTTGATGTTTATGACTGGTTACATGTGACTGACTGTGCCGTCATACCCATAATATTGGTAGTTCCTCGAAGGGTCTCTTACATAAGTGTGTTTTGTGTTTCTTAGTTTTCACCATGCAGAACCTAAGACTTATTCGGACGCCGGTCGTCTACGTACTTAAATAATATTTACAAAACATGATGTCTACATTTAGCACTTAAAAACAGACGTTCAAATTTAAACAGAACTAACGAAAAGATATGAGTATAGTGAATTTATAGGTATATAGAATGAAATATTTTAACTTATACAGTGTGTACAGAACTAATGAAAATATGAAGTAAATATATACAAAAATAAATATGTTCGTTTATACAGGGTGTATAGAAATATATGACTGTACATTAAATCCTTCTAAAACAAGGTTATAATTGTATCCCCTAGACGGATAACGAATATCAATACAAAACGACAAAAATTTTAGAAAGCGACGTTAAATACTTTGAGATTTATATGATTTTGAAAGTGGGGGTACCACATGAAGCTAACATACTGAACTCTGGAACGAACTAACGAGAAGTAAAGTGATTTTAATCAATTAATATTAGCCCTGCTCAAGCAAGGAATCCGAACTAGTTACAACTATCAGAAATATTCGACAAGTAAAGTTATTTGTTTTCAGTAAATATCATGCAATAAGTAGTTGGCCAAACGTTATTTGATAGTTTGGAACCAGATTTTCGTGCTTGAACAGACCTATTATTAAATTATTGCGAATTCCTCAAAACAAAGCTTAGAGTTTTGACGAACAGTGGTGACATTATTAACAGGTTCAGAAATGAATGCTTAGTCACTCTCAACTCTTTAATAGTACTAAAATGCATTAACAGTGAATAATTAATACTTAGTACAATCAAAGAGTGCGAGTATATGTTGCTTCTTTAAAGAAAACCTGCTAACTTTACAAATGCAAAAGATAAATATCTATATTAATAGATAACAGATGGTGATATTATTGGCATGTTCAGAAAAATATCTATATTAATAGGTAAGAGATTTTCCTCACACCAATTTTCAAAAATATTATTAACGCTTGACAATCATCGATGCAACTGATATAACAAAACAATTTTAAATCATCTGCAGAACAAAATGTTTCAAATTTAAAATCATATTACTGTTTAGCCTACTGCTACTATTACTGGTAATGAAACCATGACTAGCGGGATATTATAAATAATTACGGATACACACACAAGCATGTACTATTGAACACAAACGCAAAATTTACCCTTTATATAATTTATTATAATAAACTATCCTAAAAATTCAGCAAAAACTACAAATTCTTATACTGACACTACAAATTACCATGAACTAAATCAGCAATACATTCCTCTTCGTCTTCGCAAAAACAATATATAATTTCCACTACCAAATTATATCAGAAAGTACAAGAACCATCCGGCCGTTGTTGTGGTGGTTTATTAGTGTACGTGTATTAACAGAACTCTCAGCCTCCAGGGTTATAGTGGCCACGTTAATTAGCAGCGCCTGACGTGATGATGAATTACTTATTTTAATGCCCTCCGCGTCTACTCTGCTATTATATTTACAACTTGATATACAATTTAGAGTAACATGTATTGATTACAATCTGTGTCAGTCGATAAGATGGACATTAATTTACATCTAATATTATAATATAAGCTGGCTGATTTAAAAGTGAACGTTCAGTTTATACAGGGTGTTAGAGGTTTGACTGTCATAAACTTAACAGGGACAGTATACATCAAAATAAACAAAAAAATAAACTTATATGACAGATCCTAAATCCAACCACGAAAAAAATTAACAAACTTCCAATTTCGCGTGTAATTATTCAGTTACTTAAAGAATCTCACTATAATTTTGTGCATTAAATGACTAAAAATTGCACTGTCTTTTGATTTTCGGTAAGTAACTTAAAGTATTATTCTCGCTATTATTATTATTATTTTTTGTACAATTATGATTATTACTGAAACGTGAGTTTTAAGTTTTTGTTACTTATTTTTGGTTTAAGTTATGTTACTGTTTTAAACATTCAAAAATTACGTAAATAATAAATAACTCTAAAAAGAACCTCTTAAATGCAGCGTTTCTTAGTTATAGACCTTTTAAGTGGTATAGTAGTTAGTAAAAATGAAAATTTCTTGGAGCTTTAGGAAGCCAATAAATAATGTGGGCATGAATAAAATGGAGAGAGCGGAACGATGTTTTTAACACCTTGTATCATATTCTCTGTTAAAACAAATCTACATAGATACATACAATGTCAGAATATTTTTAGAAAGGCTATTGAATTCCGACATTTTTGTCTCGTGTTTTTAATGTAATATGTTTAGTTTTATAACAAATTTACAAAATGCAGAAGGATGAGCGATCCAGTATTGTTTATACTCAAGTTTGAACGGTATAAAGTGGCTAATTTACAGTACATAGATGAGTAAGGAAGGTGAGGGCTGAAGGGGACAAAATTCCATAGACGTGCGTATCACTTGAGAAGGGCCTAAAGAACACAAAAGTAAGCTTAAAGTGCTAAATTCACTCAACATGGACATACCACCCACAAAGTGGTAATTTTGTTAGGCAAGACTAACAAAAATCAAAACATCAACCCTTCGGCTAAGACAAGGGATTATTTGTTAGTATTTTTATATTTCGGTGACAAATACGCTCAATTAAACAAAACAAAAAATGCAATAAAATGCATTGGTTGACTCCAGCTTGATTTTGCTGAAGCATCTCTACAAAGGATGAAGGTTCAATAAAACATATACATATTTATACCTATTGAAACACTGCTTAATAGTACAAGTTAACCCGGTACCTATTCAGGGTATGGCGTGTATAATGTATACAAATTAAACTACAGCTTCCTCACGATATTGCCAACCAGAACCGTCCGTATGCATTCCCTTACATCTTCCATATTTGCCTGCCTCTCATCGACTGATCCTTTTTGAAAATAAGATACACTTTCTTAATTCTAAATTTACAGTCAATTATTTTCAGAAACAGAGATGAATTCAAAAAATAATTTGCGGCTTATAGGATGCCCATTTATATTGTTTTGTTTACGATTGAAACCCTAGTTTATTCGTATCAAAAAATATGATTTAGGACATCCTTGAAATTAGATTTTTCTCTAAGAAAACTGGTGTAAGCCGCATCGGAATCGGATCATTATTACGGGAGTTATTACGACACTAGTTTCAAGACACCTAACGAGGCCCATTAATAATTAAGTGAACATTAACATTTTTTAGCACCACATTATAGTTACCTAAATAAGGTTGCATAAAAACGTTTCGAGGTATTCAATAACACTTCGTCGGCCTTCATTTTTGTCAAATAAATGAATTTTAATGTACAAAAAGAAAGATTTATGTTACAAATTTCGTCAGGAAGCTGTATTTTAATTTTTATACATTATACACACCTATATGTTGTACATCACATTAAGTGTGACCACGGTATCATAATATGAGAGGACTATAATAATAGTCACTAAGTAGCTAAATTTTTCTAGATTTGTAACTACTGCAATTTTATAAAGAGAAAATAATAGCACGATAACAGATTATGAACAATAATGACTCCGATAAAACACTCATTATGAAATATTCCAAAGGAATTAATTTATTGTTAAGAACCCATCTGCGAGACAATATCTGACAGAACTGCTGAAAAATTAAATTTCCACAGCAGATTAGAATAGATCGAATGGCAGTTATACTCATAAGGATCACATTCTAGAAAATTGTAGTTTGCGAGATTTAGGGAGAGCTCTAAAGTGAATAGGGCGAATAAAGGCCGAGAGTATTTAGGTTAAAACCAGATGACATAGGAACTTCAGACCAAGGATTTATCCCACAGCGTTCCATAGTAGTTGCGGGAAGACTATACACGTAAATTCATCTATGTATTCTCCGACTATCAGACTAATATAAGGGTCCTGGACCCCAAACAAGGGGAGTTGTAATACGTCTCTAATATGGAAACCACTTTCGCAGATTTGTTTGTAATCTGAATTCGGGCGACTAAAATTTGATCATAGGTATCTAGGAATCTACAAACTTTCATTATTAAACTACTTTCAAAGCTGATATTTTTGAGAAATTCATTATTATACTTTTATGGTTGTTTCAAGTTACTTTGAAAAAATTATATATCACGGCATATTAAAGACTAAGAGCAAATTGGTAAATACGAGTTATCTACGAAAGCAACCTCAATAAATTCATGGAATACTCAGATAGTAAGATGGCTTTGTCCAATAATGACGTTGAATAATAATATACATATTCAATCAAGAAATTCAAGTCCTAATATTTTAGCAATTTCTAGAAATGGATCTTTGTTTGCAGGCTTCCGTAGCTGTGATCAATTTCCGGGCTGGTTGCACGTCGTCAGTTTTACTTTCTTGATTTATCGAGAGCCGACGAATTGTTCAATCACATGAATAAATATTTCGCCAACACTATCGGAATAAGAACGGATCAGTAATTTTCATGAAATAAAGCATACTGAATCTACAGACTGCAACCTTTGCTCCATTTGCCGATCGAAACTTTTAGATTTTGTAGTATCATTCAGACCAAAATTTTTAGTAGATACGGTATACTCGTACACTTGCTTATGATATGTTTCGATCTTAGAAGAACTTTTTCAACGGTAAAAAATTTAGAAATAATAATGAGTACCCTAGTGTATTTCTGTTTGAAATGACAACGTATCTTAAGTTATAAGGACGTCTTTTAGATCAATTTAAACCAAAAGCTGTAATTAACCAAGAGTTTAATTAATGGACTTCGTGTTAAAATAAAAATAAAAAATCTACTCAAATATTTCTAAAGATTTTTTATGCAATTTAATGAGTATTAGGTTAATACTTTATTTATAGATAACAATTAACTAATGTAATGTATAAACTTGCCATCTAGTAGCGGAGATACTGAAAAATACTGGGGAAGTTGCATGATTTTACCAAATACGTGTAGAAAAAAGAATTGTTATTAGAAGAAGTATTCAAGTGGAGTATACCCTAGACAAATTCGTGGAAAAATAAGCCTAAAAATGGTAGTATTTAAAAATTAATAAATTACCCTGTAATACATTTAAAACCAATATAAAATTGCAACTTCCCAATGAATGAAAAATGTATATAAATTCATATTCAATTTATATTCTTCAAAGACATATGCTCCGTATTGTTGCGATAGTTTTTCTACAAAGACAAATAATCTTAAACATTTATGACTGAACGATTATAAGACTTAATAAATAGGAACAAATAACAATAAAAGTGGTCTAACCTACAACATTTTAAGAACCGAAATTTATGAAAATACAAGTTATTTAAAATTTGTCTGTAAATGTAAATATTGTTATAACATTACTTAGTACTTTTACTTACAATTAAACCAATCTGGCTTAACCGCTTGTCTGTCACACCTGTGCCTAGATAAAAACAATTATTCACACGTATTTACACGACCTAATCAAAATTTCTATTAATACTTCACAAGTACACTCCATTAAAAGTAGTAAACGTGTTAGGTTGGAAACCTTTATGTTGCCGCCACTCTACTTTATTTATTTTCCTAACATACTACTAAAAATGAGCAGTTTATGTTCTCGACATCATGGTGCTATTGAACAAATCACTTATTAGCGTTGCATTCTAAAAATCCTGAAGTTGACAAGACCTACAGACAATCCTATATTTTGAGACATACAAAGTGTATGTCTCGAAATATAAATTATATGTCATAACCTCATATCTTCATTCCCCCTCCTTTCATTTATTATAAGAACAGAGACACTACTGATGACCATGTGCACTTCTAGCCGAGAAAAATCACAATTTTTTAGTATCTACATTACTGCATTATCCAGAGGAACACTTTCCATAAAAACCGTACCCAATAAAAGCAGAAAAGTCATTTTTATTTTAGATGTTCGAGTCCATTTTCCCCGACTGAGCGCTATTACGTCGTAACAGGGGAAGAAGCTGAGCGGCGATAATTTATTTAGTGTTGGAAATTAAAGGGGTGGAAGCGTGAGAGAGGAACGGTTTCCATGAGCCGATTCGTGTTATGTTTCTCGGGGGCGGATGTCTTTAATACTATCTGTGCCCCGACACATGATACAGCGTTCTTCCCTTATCGCCGTTGCAGCTTTGCTTTGGAAGCAGATCTTATTACGTAAAACGTGAGGAACATGATGGGGCAAAGAGCGGGCATGTATTACGGCGAGTCTCGCAGAATATAGAGCAAAACAAAAAAAAATGTCGTTTATATGAGATTAGTTCCTTCCTCATCAAGATATATAGGTACCTACCTACCCCTTGCTTTTCTTGTTTGCAGAAAGCCAACGTTGTGAGTGCGTTTAGAGTTATAAATAATTTAAAACTATTTTCGGAAAAGTTTTATACAGGGTGTGACATTAGAGCCAAGCAAATGAATAAATATTAGTTCTAATAAATGCATTTTAAAAATTCTATGCTTGTAATTTTTGTAAAAAATAATGCATTGTAAAATAAAAATGATGGTGGTGGATCGCTTTTGGCGGTAATAGAAAAATAGCAGAGAACCATCTTTTTTAACATGTTTATATTAAATTAAACTGTTTTTTTACTTAAGCTTATATTTAAGCAAGACAAGATTCTTTAAAAAGCTAATAATCAAAAAAATTTACAATACATACGAATATGATTGTCTCTAAGAAAATAAATTAATATTCATGATTAAACAATTTGGATATTTTTTTATATTAAATATTTATAGACTAAGTTACATAGGTAATAGTTTTCCATAATATTAGATCGGTCATACACTGGATTTAAACAGGATAGTACAGCATAGCATAGTTACTCGAGGCAAATTTTTTGTATTATGTAGAAAAATTTAAATAGACATCAAATATTGAACACACAGTTGTCATGATTGATTTTTACAGTAAAAATTGGCAATACATTTTATAAATACAAAAATAAATATATAACAACTACAAACATTAACAATTTTTCTTAAAACGATATCTAAAGCTATGGTTTTGTAAGTAATGATGAACACAAGCAATAAATACTTACAACAATTAACACAAATGTAAGGGAAGTATTTTGTAAATCAACCAATTAATTTGTTGATGTCTTTCGATCGCTGCTGGTGATCAATGTTAAGATTTATATGGGATGGATTATGGCACTGAACGCCGAAAATTACAAATGCGCGTATGCCTCTGGTGGTATATTCTTTTTGCTGCGGCACAGTTTTTCCGACATTCAACAAGTACTTGCAGAATGTGTAATATTCATCATTAGTAAAATTATTTCCCATAATTACTCTTCTTAAATCATTGTAAAAAAATAACATTTTTAAGTAGCAAATCGAAGGAAGCACTCGCAAAAGTCATAAAAGACCTAGAAAGAAATATTTCTTAGATGCAATCGTGTGTTGTAATGCGGATGGTAATGAATTTTATTTTTTGTTAATAAGCGGTTAGTTTGAAACAGAGGTAAAAGTTTTGAAATAAACCAAGCTTTCTGATAACGTATTTTTGAATTTTTGTCAAACAAATGCAGAAAAAAATAACTTAGGAGAGGCTTATTTTAATCCCCTCTAAAGGGTAGAAATTTTCAAAATATTTGTGTCAAATTTGACTATTATACCTTTTTTTGGTTTAATTAGCCGCTATTTCGTACTTTTTTGGAAACATTGAAGGGATGTATCTCCTAAGGAGTGAACACTTTATTAAAGTCATTTTTATGCAAAACGTGTTCTTTTTAGCTGCAGATTCACCGGTACCATTTGTGCTACTTCTCTTGAAAACATTCTGTATAAACCACATGCCACAACGGTATACTTATTTAATTTCCTCTCACCATGTAATAAACCGAAATACTGTACTAACGTTTTCCTAGTGCGCACCCTAAATTCTAGAAATTACTCAGGAAAGAAGTTAATATGATGCTGCGGCTTAAATTTACGAGCCCTGATAAAGTGCCGCGAAATTAGAGATGGCAATAAAGTCTTAAAATTACAATGTTATTATCACTCCTGGCAATACGATCTTTAATGTACCAGAAAATGTATAAGTAAATTTAATTATTATCATGTGTAACTTTGACTGAATGTCTAACAATATTATAGTAATAATAAAAGTGTATTGCGTATCACTTTGTGCAGTACTCTCTACTATTTGAGATGTAAAGAATACGTAGTAACACAAAACTTGGAATGCACCCGTGGCCGTCTTTAATGTTAAAATCTTGTACGATTGCCGTAGCTCCGTTAGACTGTACCCGACATAAATTTCTTTAATTAATTACTAAAATGTTTAAAATTAAAAATTAGTCACTAAAAATAGAACCATATCGCAAACACTCAGGATTTGACAACGAATTTTGCACTGTTAGTTGCAGTACTCTCCAAACGTCTCTGTCAAAGAACACTGGTCAAAAAAAGACAGATACACAACACTGTAAACATCTCGGGAAGTTACAGTTTAAAGAGTACTGCAACTATTTTATGCAACTACCGTCGATTATTGTTAATATTGTTGCCAAATGGTGTTTAATTTGAAATCATTTTTCAATATTCGCTTTTCGTATATTTAATTTTTCTATTTTGTGTACAAACATGTATTCAAACATCGGCATGACGGATATGGTGTTTATTTATGGAAAGTGCGACAAGTGCATATTATCGTGTGGCAGCGTAATACGAGTACCCAAGACGTTCTTTGAGAAGATAAAATATAATGCCGAATCCTCTTTGAACCACATTGAACAATTGCTGTAGTGCCTTGGCGGTAAACGTGTGGCAGTGTTTTTATGTATTTGTGTACAGTTGCGTGTGCTTTTTGTTACCCTTTGTTGTGGTTTTCCCGACAGAGATCCACCTGATCGTGGTCGTCGGACCGAGTACCTCGCTTTAAACAAAAAGAACGGTCGAGAGAAGAAGTAAAAAAACACCCATCAAGTAAGTGCAAAAATCATCGCAATGACAAGATTGAATGCAAACAAGTAAGAAAATAGAAAATTATTCAACATTCTGTGCTACCATATTGCGTTTCTCATTAAATCATTATAAATAATCATATACATTTTGTGAATAAAATGTCTTCTTCAAAAGCAGCTTATATCGATACTCGTGACATCGCGGTGCATTGTCACTACTTGACTTATGCATAATAAAACCTCGCAGCTGACGGGCGACCACAGTCGTCGATAATTAAGAAGTTAATACGGATTTGAAAACATTTTTTTCGCTTTAAAAGTAAGTAAGTGTTAAAGCTAATTTATTTTTAAATATTCGATAAAGAATTCTTGTTAATAATATACGGTAAAACTTGTTAACTTTACACTGCCAAAAGTGATATAAAAATTCCGATCATATCGATAGAAATAAAATCAAGCTATTCAAAAAAATTAAAAATAGCGCTCCTTTCACACTATACGATTTTGGGCGTACGGCAAATATTCGAACGGCAACATTATTTTAATGAAGTGAAAAAGAGCAATGAGCACGAGTTCACATTACACGGTCACGGCAAAACGCCGTCGCCGTACCGTGTTGCAGCCATCCACAGCCACTGAAATGAATGCTTGTCAACTCTGTCGGCAAGGATTATATAACCGTAATCCAGTAATTTGTTCTCGATTGATTATTAGCACAACTTAATTTCTACAAACCTGAACTTACGATCAGGAAAAATCGTGCATGAAGCATATAGTGTGGCAGCAACAAACTTTTTTCGCCGTCCGATTTTATTCCCGTGCAGCTATTCATCATCATATGGAATTAAGCCAAATTACTTCACTCAAATTTAATATATGTTTTATTCCATATTTCTTCCGTCATTAATATTTTATACAGATAACTAAATCACTATTGCATCCTAAAAAATCGGCACGGCACGATAACCAACAATTATTTAATTCGAATTTCCTCTTCAGCAACTGCGGAGATGGGTTTTCAGAGCAAGCACAGAATTAATTAGATTTTGGTGGTAATTAAATCATTTGCTGTTGGCCTAATAAATTCGAGATTTAAAAGGTGTCTACTGAATTAATGAAAAGGCAACTACGTAAGGCGAATTATGTGCTAGCGACTGCGGACGTTGTTTCCCAATAAATTGAATTCATCTGGAATCTACTAATGCTTACAACTTCACCAGACTTATATTTCAAAACGTGATCGAAGAGATAAATAAATGTTTCCTTTTATAAAGACGTCGCTAATGAAACTTCGTTATCTTAATTTACTTGCCTTGACGGATGTTTTATAAATTAGAAAATCATATTCCATTGAAGAGGAAGTGGCACACATCTCTAGTAGAAGACACACCTATATATGTTGTTATAAAAATAACTTTAAAAAGGTATCGCTGCCCGCCAAAGTGGGAAACCTCTAAATAAAAGTTTGTAAAAATTAACAGGTAGATATATTTTTAAAAGAAATAAGTTTAAAAAATGTCTGCGTTATTACTAGTTAGGAATAGTATTTAAGAATTTTTAGATTGAAAATGGAGATAAATAAAGAAAAAAGTATATATTATAATTTTTTATATTAAGCTAGTGGTTCACTACTTCGGTATGGCAAGGAGCGGCACAGCGCGGGACGTTGCATTACATTCAAAACAACTGGAGTAGTCCATACAATTCCACGAAAAGCAGTACATATTATAGTGCGTGTGTAATACTCTCAAAAGTCCTAACAAAGCAGCTGCAGCAAATTTTGGACGTCGCAATCGACTAGTCGCTTAGCTGGTTGGTATGACACAGTGCGGTGCGGCACGTCTCGATTAAAGTGTGCACGGACTTAAACAAAATAAACTGTTTTGAATTTCATAAATTTTTTTTTAATATTTAGTTCTAAACGATTAAAATATTTTTTTAGTAATTCAATAAGCTGCTCTATGGGGGTTCCACAAGGTACTGTTTTAGTCCCTATTTTATGTCTAATTCATGTAAATAAACTTGGTATTTTAGATGTTAATGGAAAAGCTATTTGTTACGCTGACGACACTGTTATAAATTTTATAGGTACTTTGTGGAATAAGGCTTTTAAGAAAGTTGAGATATGTATGTCTGTAATTTGTAATTGGTTGCAAGAAAGTCCTTTAAGTGTAAACACAGATAAAACAAAATTTTTACTGATGTCGATCAACCGTTAAAAAATGACATAAAGATTCATGGTTTAAATTGTCAAAATGCTTATAAATGTAAATGTTCTTTTATATTTAGATCTAACTCAATTAAATATCTTGGAGTTACAGTTGATCAGCACTTAAAATGGAACAAACATACTCGTAGATTGATTTCAATAAAGATTAGAAAATGAATGCTAAGCAGTAAACTTATACTAATACTGCATGACTCACTAATTATTTCTATAACATATTGTATCATTGTTTGGGGTGGGACTTACAAAAAATATATACTTAGATTGCATGTAATTCAAAATACTATACTGGAAATTATATTTAAACACTTCATTTAAATTTAGCTTAGGTGTTCTACCAGACAAAATCAACAGATTTTATCAATGTATAAAAGTATAATCCAAAACTTGTCCTAAATCAATTTAATATAAGATCTTCCAATTTGAAAATGGTAGTACCTTTTTGCATTTCCAAAAAATTATGTTCTATCTTGGACCAAAATTTTATAACTTACTTCCATCTAAAATTAAAATGATGAAGAAAAGTAACATTTTTAATAACAAAATAATAGATTTCTTAATTTTTATTTTGATAGAATATATTCTTAATGTTTGAATTATAAGTTCCTTCTTTTCTCCTCAGATCCCGTATGACGTGTAGTATTTGCAACTATTTGTTGATATTATTTTTATGCTAATTTATATTAATAAATTTTCTCGTGCCATGTGCTGAAAATATTCGATTCTTCACAAGCCTTAGGTTTAGGTGATGAGTCAGACTCATATTTTGTTAGATAACATTTTACTGTCAGTTATATTTTGAGTTTTTAGTACCTGTTTATTTTTGTATAATAAATGTTACTACTAGGTACTACTTTTATGTTGCAAACTGACAATCCTCCTTAGTTTCATGAATAAGTATATATATATATTTTTTGACAACTTCCAATTTAACAAATTTGTGTGTTGTAATTGTTGGGCTACTCAATACTTTTCGTTACAGTACTGTTAAAGACAGACACAAATATTTTTCCTAAATAAAAAGTTTATATATTATTATTTATTTAGTTTGTCCAGGAATACTAGGTATCTTATTTTTCTCTTATGGTTTTCAGTTGTTGCTGTTTTTTATTTTTTAATAAAATTTCCAGTCTGAATTTAATTAATGCTAAGGGCGACCTGCTACTTTCAAAATTCAAATCATGTGGATTAACAATACCTTAGAAAATGCTTAAAGCAACTAATTAAAAAAATTATTAATCCACTGCCTCTTTTCAGTTCGACATAATGGCTAAGGCCCGTTACGTCTATTGTATCACTTAAACGACATGGAAATAATTACCAATAAAAGTTTACTTCGGCTTTATCAGGATTTGAAAGGACAATGGGTAATTGATTTGTCTGCTTATATCGGCCAAGTCTTCTCATTCGGTTATCTTCCCTTTTTATATGGCTTGGAAATTTTTCTACATTAAAGGGTCCATAAATTCTTTAAGTTTTTTCATTGTTTTAGTATATACAGAGTAAAGTAATGAAAGTGCTTAATGAGCCGGCATTGTATTAAAAACTGTAGGTGTAGTCATTATAATAATTTGATGAACCAAGCACAATACTATTAAAGAAGTTATATTTTTAATATCTTACTTTACGAGAACACGAATGACAAACATAATAATTGAATCGAAGATAATAAGTAATTAGAAGTTTCTTATTGAAATAGAGCACTAACTTGGGAAATGAAAATATTATGAAAAGAGAATTACATGAAGAAAGGTGCTTTACTAGTATTTTGCTTCTCTCTCGTGAAATCTAGATCAAAAACTGTTTTATTTGAATCATAAATATTTCTGGGGAACCGTAATAATATGTAGAATTTTACTGAACTTGATATTCGCTCTGTGCTGACGATCAAATTGCTAGCTTTCTTTTTAAAGACTGTTCTGGAACACTTTCTCATACTATTCAACCTCATATCAACATATACTTTTCCAGTTATTTGGAAAGTAACAAGAGCTGGTGCTAATTAGTTGAATTTACCCAATTTGTTTCTAATCATATTGACAAAGAAGGCCAAGTAGATGTGATATATACAGACTTTAAAAAGATTTTTGAAAAAATAAATTGGATTTCAGAGTAATTTACTATTCATTAGACAATCTTATCTTGACCAGCGTGGATTATATGAGATTTACAATGGCTACGTTCTAATTCTTTTTAGCTCCATCTGAAGTACCGCAAGGGTCTAATTTAGGACCACTACTCTTTATTATCTCTTTTAATGAATTACAATCTCTTTTTTCGCTGAAGATTTATACTGTTTAGAAATATAAATTGCTTTGATGATTGTCATTCATTACAAGAACTGTCTTTGTTTTTAGCTATTATAGTTAGCTATTAATTAATTATTATATACACTGTGATTTCATGATTAGATGTTCCGATCTATAATTGGAATATGTGTTCTGTTGAGCAATAAATGTATTATTTTATTATGTAAAAAGCTTTTTATTGATTTTAATAGTAACAGTAGCAACATTACGTTTATATTTATATACTTTTTAGCAATTACATTAGGCACATTTAACAATTAGAAACGTTTCTTGATTGATCAGAATTTTATACGCTTCTTGAATATGCATGTTCTGAATATCATCACACCATAACAAGAGTGACATTCCACTAAAGAATGTAACATTCTCCTCTCCCCTGATCTAATTCTAACGATAGAGTAGCTCCACGTTCATACCTACACAGTCTCCTTATTCAAAGAGATTTGAAGGGATACGTGAAAAGCCTATGTTATCCAGTTCGGCAGGAATGTTAAGCAGAGAGAAATGAATCACAGCAAGCCAAGTATAATGCACGAGTTTTCGATAAAGATGAGGTTCTCCTATATAGTTGCACTATTCTCTAAAATTTTGTGTTGTCGAATCAAATGCTTTTTGAAAATCGGTAAATATTACATTAACTTCATGGTTACGTGAAAGTTGTGGGTACGTGTCTATTTATAAAAATATGGCCTAAACTATATTTTTTTTTTTTTGGAAACTATTTTGAACATTGCCCATATTATGACACTACAAATCTTTCCGAACTCAAAAGGTCGGATTTTGAAAAGCATAGTTGCATCTACCTGATTGCATTAAACTTTTAGTTAGATATTGCTAGTGGACTAATTTTCATAACAAGATTATTGGGACTGTTTCTCTCAGTTCTACGATTTCAATGATGTATTATTATTTCGTTTTGGCACTCAGTGCTAGAAGGGTGAATTTACTCGAGAAGGTCCTATTTACATAGGAGGCACCTTTCCCCAACTGCGGTTGATTGTAGTGACATTGTCGACGTGTTTACACTAAAAAAAAGTATGAATCCTAAAGCTAAAATCCACGTTTTGTTACATCTTTGGATGCAGAAATATAAACAACTTTGATAACAGCGCTACACGTACGCACGTAACTCGAAGTGCCACTGCTTCTAGATGACAATGCATAATTCAAATGCTATTAACTTTGGGAATATCTACTACTTAATTTAAAAGAGAGTGCTCAAAGAGAACTTGCAGAATATTTATATTTCAACAGATGTATGAACAACTATTACTATTTTGATTTTTTAGACCAAAAATATTGTTTAATAACATCTATCGTTAAATTTTGAGATACTTCTAAGATGAATACAAATTCATTTTTTGTTCAAAATATAGAAGTCGCTAAGAACACCTTAAAGAGTATTTTATCTTTTTGTTATATTAAAAAAAACGATGTATTTTGAGGCGACAACATATTTATTGTAAAAAAGGTATTATATTTTTTGTTGCAGTATTTGAAGATATTCTAATTTAATCATTTTTTTAACAGCGATGCAAGTCAGGCATTCATGGTGACAGTAAATTATAAATCTGAAATTAAAAAAATAATTCCTAAGGATTCAGTCGAGTATTGTAGTTGATCTAGGTTATTTTCTACTTTTGGCAAGAATTTTTGTTTCCGTTTTATAAACACAAGCACAAGCGGAAGTGACTGCTTAAGACTACTTGACAGGTAGTTGATTCTCTTGTAAATGGTAGGATAAAAACTTACCACGGCTAATATTAGATATTTCTAAATCGACGATTTTTCGTAACAACCGTGGTGAAAATTCTGCTATCATGTAATATTATTTTTATTTCGTTAAGCGTTCCTTATTTTTTTTTAAAACATATACATTTTACATAAAGGAGGAGGGCCTCTAAGGCCGGTTTTCGGCCCAAAAAAAAAAAACAATTTTATTTTCGCCAGTAAGTATAGGTCATAAAAGTCGATTTAACCCTAAACGGAACCTCAAATACCCCCCCCCTATTCCCTCCAAAGTCCTTATGATAAAATGATAAGGTAGCATAAACGCCTTATAAGTGACTAACTATTAGCCAGACTACCCTTGTGCCCTTTTCTATATTATCCACTCATACCCTGCCTCCCCCCAAACAGTACCACCCCCCTGATTTTTATTTATAAAGCACACCAAAAGAAACAAATACCTACCACGTCCACGTCGTTGTTTCTGGGTAACGCTAAGAGTAGTTTCAATAAAAAAAGCGGGGGGGAGGCATACTGTTTGGAGGAGAGGCAGGGTATGAGTGAATTAATATGTAAAAGGGCTCAAAGGTAGTAATCTGGCAAATAGTTGATCACTTGCAACGCGTTTATGTTACCCTATTATTTTATCATAGGGACTGTGGAGTGAATAAGGGGGGGGGGGTTAACTTACGTTCCGCTTAGGATCAAATCGACTGCTTATGACTAAACCATTATTACCGTTAATATTAAGTATTTTGAAAATTCAAAAACCAAAAACTTTGACAAAAAAATTAATGATTCAAATTTAAATAAACTATATAGAACAATTTAGATAGCTTAGCAATTTAGATAGATATAGCGTAGAATATTGTAATTTTCACAGCACAGCACCCAAATAATTAAAATTTCTCTTATACCTTTATTTACCACCAAATGCAATTATGTATTTTCTGTCATATAGATATCTACAGTTCTTTTCATATTATGTATTGTAGAAATGAAATTTTTTTTTTATATTGCCGACAACTGAAAAACAGATGAACTGTGTTACTAAATATTTCAGCGAGTTAGTACTGTACTAAACATGAACAACATACATTTCAAGAATGAAGTGAATAATGTAACTATTCTTTAAATACATTTATGCAAATTCAGTACATTTTCAGAATATAATTTAATATTTTAAACGTAAGTAGTACCTAAATAAATTAGTTTCATTCAATTTAGCATCATTTAGGGAATATTTTTACACATCGGCAACACAGAGCCAGGTCCGGTGAATAAAGACTCCGCCCCACCTAGGGTAAAGCGGAGCAACCTTAAATTGAAGACCTGACAAGAAATGTAATTAATGGTTAACACCACTTTATTTTTCATTAATTTCGTATTCAATTTATCTGGATGAGCGTACTCGATAAAGGCTTTAAAAATTAATAAATTAACTGTTATAAAATTTATTTTCTACGGAAATTTAAAAACTGTGTTGCCTTGATATATCCGTATCACACTGACAAGTTACTAATTTTTAATTTTTTTATGTCTATGAAAAGAACTATACCTACCGGTATTCAACAACTCCACAGCTGGCCAATTACGACTTAACAAATTAAATTTTTCCTATATTTTGAGTACTCTTCTCACAAAATGGATTACAACAATCAATTTAGGCAGTATCTACTGGCAAAACGACTTAAGGAAGTGAAATAAAAGAATATCATTACCGTAGACTTTTTTGTCCATAAATCACGAATACTCCAGATTATTAAAAACGCTGATGTATCCCGACTCCCATTCCCGTAAATTAAATTCATACAAATCTGCTCCCATCCGAGAACAAAATTGCACCCGGCGTAATGCCGATGAATTATTGGGCCCATAATAACCGCCCAAAGTTGCTAAACGGGACTAGTACATGCAGTTCAGATGCCGTTCATAATGAATTCGAGTCGCTCGTCGGACTCGTGAACCGGTGAATATTTCAGCACACCTCACACTTCAATTTAATGATTTCCCCAAAGCACACCTCAAATAAATTAATTACCGTACAAAGCCTAGCCAAATTAAACTTAATTTGCACTGGTATTTTAGACCTACGTGGCCTACAGTCCTAATAATGGTTTAATCTGGCTTACCTGTCAACGTACTCCTAAGGATTCTACATTACAAACTACTAGCAAAATTATTTCCAAGGATTTCCAGAGTGGATCCTTAAGATACGTATACATATGGCAAGCCGAGCATGAGCCGAGTGCGAAGCGAGCTAGACGTTATTCGCAGAGATTTTTTTGTGTAGCGAGTGCATCACCGCAAGTACACCACGAGCTTTCTCCGATCCGTCCGGCGAGTCCCTTTAAAAGATACGAATGATTCAAATTTATCTCAGTTTGAAACTGTCGTAGCTACATTTCACAATGTCTAAAATGAGGAAACTGCAGTTTTAACTTGTTCAAATTAAAGCTTACCTCTTACCGTTCCAAGTAATGCTATTACATTATTTATTTCCCTTCTACATCTCATTAATAAGACAGTCTATATATTGTATGTATTTACTAATTGGTTTTTGCGCTAAATATGTTTTCAATTCTTTGGAATAATTAACATCTTTAGAGTCCCATGACACCGTGTAATGTTCAATTAAATTTAATTGTATTTTCTATGGTCACTTCATTTTACGTACGTTGCAACGAACTTCCTTGAAACATGCCCCAAGAGCTACTGCGAGCAAACTACGCTTTGTGCTTGCAGTTGCCTAAAGGCGGCTACTCACTACGCGGGACTTGCCAAGTACTTGCGAAGTACTTGGCAAGTAGCGAGTAGTATGTACGGCGACTCGCACTGACTTGGACAAGAACTTGCACTTCCCATCGGTTGTCGGAAAACGGGTCCAAGTCAAAGGTAGCGAGTAGATTATTTCCGAGTTTGTTTTGTCTGCGCTACACTACGCGGGCTTTACTTGCCGAGTGGCTACAAGTTTATGTGTTTGATAGCGGCCGATTTGTGTATCTTAAACCTATCATTTGGGACCTCACATAAGCAGTATAAAAGTAGAAATGATGTCTACGTTGTCTGAAAATTAATTCAAACCGAGTTTTTCACAGAATGTGACTTGGAATGTAGCATCGAGGATTTGAAAGAGAAAAGGGACTCTCTTATAACAAGAGCACCTAAAGATGTCGAATCAGAATTTTCGTCCATTTTCAAGTACTCGTCTTTATACTTCCCGAAATAAAACTAAAACTTTCAAGTAAGCACGTAGTGTGTACAATTTACTTGGACTCAGACAAGTGCATGCCAAGTATATTCCAAGTCGAGTACTTGGCAAGTCCCGTGTAGTGAGTAGCCGCCTTTACACTAATGATGAACAAGGTTCGTTGCAGGTTCAGGTAGTGCTCGGCTCGCCATATGTATACGAAACTTTAGAGCAGGCTGATATAAAAAAACTTGGTACCCTGCTGCAAAAGAAGTAATGTTTTTTTTATGTTCAAAAATCACCAAAATATCGATAATTATCTATACTACAGTTATTAAAGGTTTTTACCATTCCTATGATCTTTTAAATTCAACGGTTTCTTAATTCTTCAATAAAACACAGATGGCGTTGTGAATCTGAGTGGTCCTGTGACTTTTGAGAAGCGTAATGTATCACATTTATAAAAATGAAGTCGTATACATATAATACTAAATATTTTTAGAAAATTACATTATATTTAGGATTTGCATAACCGTCCACCTAAAAGCACTATCAATAAAATTGTTCAAAAAGAAAATAAAAATTAAGAACGGAACGGAAGATAAGGAGACACATAAAAGAGAAAAATGTAGTCGTAGCGGTAGTTCACAAAGGCATATTGATTTGGTTCGTAAAAGTGTTGTTGAAGATCCATAAATGTTCATTAGTCGACCTTCAAAACAAGTTGTACTTGGTGAATCTGCAACATGGCATATTTTACACAAATAATAGAGGAACTAAAGTCATTGGGCCATTTAAAACGTCGTGAAAACGTTGTCAATTAGATCAAGAACACTAAAAATAATCATCTTTTCCGATGAAGCAATCGTATCGTATTTGGGGTGAGGAAAATCCATGATTCATTCATGAAAATACTGTACATCCTAAACTAGTCACTGTTTGATGTGCATTATGGTTAAGCGTAATTGGTCCATACTTCTTTGCAAATTATGCTGGAAATACTGTAACTGTGAATGGCCCTCGATATCGTGAGATGTTAACTGCATTTTTGTGACGTAAATCGATAAATATTGATCTGCGCTAGAATTTTGTTCCCGCTTGCTTTCCGAAGCTAACTTCACTATCGTCATTTCAGAATTTTGTTTCCATTTTTCTATTACCGCTCTTGCCCCATTTCATTATTTTCTATCTACCTATCGAAATGTAGAAGTCGATGTTGACCGAAGTGTAATTACAATAGTTTACCAAGATACAAAACACCAAATTGTTTTCCCTTTCGACTATTATCGAAAATAGACGAGAACAAAATTCCACCACGGATTAGCTACCAAGAGCATGTGATATGACATTATCGGACTATTTTCTTTAGGGTTATGTTAAAATTCAGATCTACAAGACCAATCTACAATTGCTGAACTGCAGGATGAAATTATTCGCGTTATTGGTAAGACAACAAAAATTATGGCAACATGTTATTGAAAATTTTAGCAAAAGAGTGGACATCTGTGGAGCGGTACATTATTTGTTTTATATACATTTGTCGAAATATTCCTCATTTATCATTTATTTTAATTCAATGGAAGAGTTAAAAGCATCGAATACCACTAACCTTCCATCTCTTCCACTGGATTTCTTCAGACATAAAGTAGAAAAGCTGTCGGATCGTTACCAAGCAATCACAAACAATAAAGACGACTATATTATCCTTCTTTAGTTCAAATATTTTGTTTATTACACATAAATAAACTAAATGAGTCAGTACGATACAGTCCGTCTTCGAGAGAAATGCAATGCAAATTAGAAATAATTTTCGGGAAATTTGCACTTCGAGTTTAGTAGGAAACATTACAAGTGAATAAAACGCCTTTCCCCATTGACATATATCAACATTTATAATTCATATGAACAATTTAATTTAAGAGAAAAACAACTGTTTCAATTAAATTTATAAATAACTGAAATTTATATATATGTCAGTTTCAAATAACAAATGAAATCACAAATATGCCCATTAACATTTTATATTTTATTCCTAGCCTACATAAACAGTTTTCTCTTTAACTCAATTTTATGGAATATATCAAATATATGACGAGATATGCTTTTAAATGTGAGCGTCAGCAAGCTCACAAAGCATTTTTATTCTCAATTTAATTTTAAAAATCAACATTTCAGTGCTGAGTGGCTATAAAAGAAAGAACTCTTAGTGTTACGTAGAATAATACCCATTCTTTTTACGGAGCTTGTGCTATAAAAAACAAAAGTGGAGTAGTTCATCTTAAAACGAATATCCATTCTTTTTTCTTGAGATAGCCCATACGTTCTTAACTACATTTAATTGAAGCCATTTAAAAACTAAAACAACTTTTCTGGAAATATTTGGAATATGAGTATGAATCTACTTCACCGAAAAATATTTTTTGGTGTAATAATCACTTGTTGCTAAAAATTAATTGATTTATTTGACAAGAAAATTTTATTTTTTGAACTAGTATTTGTTTAAATGAAACAAATAGTTAGTCTATTTCAACGTCTTATGAAAACCTAATTTAAAAAAATGATTTTCAAACAAATGTATTTTTTTTTCATTTCTGTAAACAATTTGTTCAAATCTGTATAAAAACAACGGGTCAATTAATGTTTTTTTTTGGTATACCTATGCGTCTACAGTAATAAATATTTTCAAAGTAAACATTTCGAAACTTTGATATTCTGCCTTTTTCCCAGGTGGAAAAAAGGGGCATAGCATAGTGTTAATATATAATTCACCAATCCTCTATTTTGAAATTGCAAAATTTTATGTCCGCCAAAATATGCTGAATGAAATATATCTACCGACAAACCACATCTTTAACCTCTGCCAACTCAAGCAACTTCTACTTTCCTTAGGATGAGGTTGGACTGTAATTTGAGCGGGCATTTACTACCAAAATCAGAAAATATCAGTCACGCTCTCGCATTTTGTAATAAATGTGGTGGAATAAACTGTCACAACTGCATGGCCTTGTAACTGTAAAGGATATCCAGGCCGAAATTTGGGATTTCTATATCAGAAATAGGATGTCACATCGTCCCCTACAGCTGGCGACTTTCGCGTTACTTGGACCATATTATATGAAATGAAATTCGTGAATGACAGTTTGTCTTCGTTCATATGTACGATTTATTTTTATGTTTGAGATATTACCAATATACGTAGAGGTATTGGTAAGATTAACTAAATTTCAGCTGGGTACCAATAAAAACAATTAATACTTATTACTTCATATTTATATTCAAGACACCTATATATATTTTTAAAACAATTTAAGTGTAATTGCACATTAACAAATTAATATTTTGATGCGCAATTTAAATGTACCTACAGGGTTAGCCAAAAGTAGCACATTGGTCAGATAACTGGAAAACCGCTAGAACTGCAGAAACAAAATTATTTGATATGCAGGGTGTACCAATACGCCCAATTCAATAATAGTATCGGCGCCATTAATTTTACTCCTCCTTTTCCCCAAAAATTCTAAATTATTTTTTTTTTAATTCAACATCTGTATATTTTCGTGTTTCATGTAAAAAAATAAAGTAATAATATTATGGAATAGAGCGTTATTGATATACATCCTGGTTTATCAAATTTTGTCTACGTAACTCTAGCAGTTTTCCGGTTATTTGATCTATAAGGTACTTCTAAACTAATCCTGTATTTTTAGAAAATTCAAAATTCCGAAATGTAATCTTATAATATATCTGTTCTACTAGGGATTTATTTGCTTTAAAAAATAACATTATATCCTATACAGGGTGTCGCTGAAAGGCAGGCACTAGCGAGGCAAATACATTCCCCCATAGTGACCTATTCCCCGTAACCACATATTTGCTATTTCAGTCGCACTACACTTCAATTCCATACATTACATTCACCATCGTTCAGTACCTTCCGATCCCCCGATACTCCTTACACACACAAAACATGGAGCCCATAAACACCAATACCGATAAACCCCAAAATCTATAACTCACAAATCCATATTCCAAAACCCATAAATCAAAAATCCATACACCGCAAAACTGTAAATCCTGAAAGCCATAAACTCTAAATTCCATACATACCAAATCCTATAAACCCCTAGTTCCATAAACTCATAGACCCCAAATTTCATAAACCCGTTAACCACGAAACCCATAACTCTCAAACGCATAAACTCCAAAACTATAAACCCCGAAACCCCAAGACCAATAAATCCCAATTTAAAAATCAATACCTACGCCCCAAATTCCAAAAATCCCAAAACCCATAAATCTGACTATCCAGAAAAGAACTGTTGGCAAACGATCCTTAAGTGCTTCAAACGCTGAATGTAAAAACCTATCAACTATCCTGAAAAGAAATGTTGACAATCGATCTGGGATTCGGAACCAGCGCTATACTTGTACGTACTCGTATGTATGCATATCCGATATGCCTTATCCTCGGAAACAGTCAATTGGGTTATTTTCCGATATACGTATCAATAAAATGCAAAACTAATAAATTTCAATGAACGATAAAAGATATTTGAGCAAACTCAATTTGATTTTGAAGGAGGACTACCTACCTAGTACTTTAAGATGCAATCCTTACTTTCCAAACGAAATTCTACCTTTTGCCGTAAAATAATCGATAAAGTAGCTAAAAACAGCGTTTTTGCACGTTGTAATATCTTGAAAACATGACCTGATGGAGCAATTCTGATCAGACTCGGATTCAGCATATCAAAATCAAGAAGATACACGATTTAGTGGTCGTGTCATAAACTGAATACCTCAGTTAAAAAAATATCCATATTGTGTATTATCTGGTTGTTATAATTTTGTTCTGGTAAAAGATAACACTTTTTAAAGTAAATTTATACGTTTCTAAAATGTTGATAATTTGTACCGGTTAGTAGCAAAAATATCATTTTATTTGGATGGGCTACCTAACCTAACATTTATTGTAAAATGCCGAGGAGCTCATTCTAATCACAGGGATTAGCCCAGAAGTCGGAGACTTGTGCGGGAGAGGGGGCGGCATATTATTATTAAGCAGGCCGCATTTGCGCCCAGGAACGACTTACATTGGTAGGCCCTAACCACTATTCAGTGCAGGAATGAGGAAAACCTGGAAAACCTCATTAATTAGGGGGGTAGTCAAATATCAACCAGCATCAATCTCTCACATTGACCCAAGCTAACATTATTCCACCCTACCATACCCACAGAGAGGGTGCCAATCCTCTCTATGAATATAGCTTATATACGGTCTACCGGCAGCTGGGCTCGAACCAACTCCGTCTAGTCACCTCGATTCAAGTACTAACGCCTTAAACCGCGCGACCACTGACCGATCAACCCAGTAACTACAGAAAAATGTATCTGAATTTCTTACAAACTGCAAGTTTTGTCAAACTTCTGTAATTATGTTTGAAAATGCGGACAAATCTATAAATTATAGGTAAATGTCGCATTTTCATATTATTTGAACAGTACCGATTGTATGATAATTTGACATAACTCGTAGCATATTTTCCGTCTTTTAAAATAATTTCTATCTTTATATCACTGGCTATAGAAAAAAATATTCAATAAATATTTACCCAAGAAAAAAATGATGAACATTATAAGATTATATACGTTAGAGGAAGTATTTTATCAAAATTCCACTAATTCCCTATTTGTTATAGCGAAACACGAAATGTAATAAAACGAAAACAGGGTTGTGTCACGCACCTGAATCTTAAAAAATAAGGCCCGCAGCATAAAGATTCATATCATTTGATTAGCCTCTAATATCATGTTTACTCAAGAAATCACTTTTAATTTGGCTTCATATTCCCAATCAGCTGTCATAATTTCTATATGTTACTCTTCCTATGAGAGAAACCCTATCATTATCAGATATAACAGTAACGTTGCAGTATATAAACAAGCATTTTCACGTTTTGGTACCATGGAATACATCAACACGTTTTAATTACATTTGTTTGAAGCTTAAAAGACTAATAAAAACCAAGTTATTTTCAGTGAGTCAGTATAAAACCGGAATGAAGAATTATACGTTGTAAAAATTCATATATACGTACATTGAAACTCAGAATAATAACCCACCTTTTGAAAACTACGAGTACGAATGATAAAATGGGAGAATTTAAATTTGGACGAGGCTTTTATTTCAACAAATAAATTTATTAAAAAAATTAGCTCCAAAAAGAAACCTAATTTTGCTTCTACATGAATTAATGTCCGTTATTTATAATACTCTGTTCCGTGTCCTTTGAAATTTTCGTTATAAAATGAATTTTGTCGCCATAAATTTACAAGCTCTGAGTATATCCCGGCCCAAATTTACGGCTTTACGGGGGCATACTCTCATATAAAATAATTCACTGAATAGATATACACGCGGGCTTTCGACTCATGAAATAGGGCGGAGTAATGGGGTGCCACTTTTAAAATATAGAACTATAGAAACTTGGAACTATACAATAAGTCACGATGATAGGAACCTAAATAATTCCGAGATGAAACAGATAACGGTGAATAGATAAGTTCTCCCCAGGATTAGTGTTATGACTTCTATTTATTATTTTATGAATACCTACAACTTCAATTCCCCCTCGTCAAAAACTTTTTTTTCTTTTCAAACCTTTTTAACTGATATATTTTTTTTTTCGTATTTAAAAAATCCTGTTACTATTTTAAGAATGTCGGGTGCGTTTCAAATAAAAACGTGAAATATTGTTATTTTGGAAACAGATGCTTGTTCCAAAATTTAATTTTTCTCTAAAAATGTTTTATTTGTGAAACAGCCAAGAACAGATACTGCAGGTATAATTTAATGCCGGTCGGGGCATTTGCCCGCGGAGTAGTTGTTTCCTGCAGTATCATTTATAGACTGAATGTTGCATACTGTTATCTTCTTCAGAAGTAATTTTGAGTTGGATATTAATTACCTAAATTCTCTGGTCGGTATTCCTTATTTGATCTTTGCACTGGTGTTCTGGTACATGGTTTGATGATATGAATCGCTTCCAAATTCCAACAAAGCAAACTTGATATTGTTTCGAATTTTCTGAATGTAAAGTTTTAGCCAAAGTACTCTCTCTTACCAAAATCTTAGTTTTACCAAGTTGTGTCTCTTTCCTATGCTAATTTCTTACTTCCTTAGGAGGTACTTGTGTTTCATCAACTTCATGCTAACTTGACATTTTGTTTGGTAATGTACAAGGTGAGATCAAAAAGTTATGGGGATTGATGCCATCCGACGAGACACGACCTGCAATGACGGTCATTGCAGGTGACGGTACATGCTGGTGCTGGTATAGTGAGCGATGCTCCATTAAATAACATGGGAACCATCATAAGCAAGCTTTATAGGTTCATCATGATCCGCGCAGGCAGAATGTGGAAGATCTTTTAGATTAGATTTTCGATGTTTTGCTGGCAGACATGTCTGAAATGTATCTATAGACATTAGCATTATCTGATGTTTACTCTGTTGTCATCTGTCATAAAGGTTACATGTGTTTTGGTACGATCGGCAATTATTTATTTATTATTTTTAATAGGCCAAAGTATTTTATTGCTTTTGGTGAGCCTGCTATAAGTAAAACAAGAGTTTACAAGTGGTACAAACGTTTCCAAAAAGGCTGTGGGTACGTTGAGACTGACGAGAGCGCTAGACGCCCCAACACTTCAACAACTGATGAAAGTAATGAAAGACATGACTATGAACGATCGCCGAATTACAATCAGTCCGTGCGAAATGTATTGCTATCTGGAAGTATTTCATTGGTCCATAAATCTGTGTATGTTGTTGTATCCATTAAGATATAATATATGTGCTATAATTTGTAAGTTGTTGAAAAAATAATGTTATTAGTACTACCTAGCAAATAATCTTTTTGAAAACATATTTGGATAAATACTCTTTATTTTTGATGACTTCAAGACTTGTCTATGGAGCTGATTTTACAGATGCATTTGCTGCATAATAGGAATTAACCTTGTTCTAATTTAAAGATCAATGATAGAAGTCAATACTATTTAATAATTTATCTCGTGGAATTAATCTGACATCGCTTAAGTGCCTAATACACAGGAACATGTTTGAATAATAAATTATAAATGTAATTCAATTTAAAATACTTGCAAATTGAAATGCTAAATGGCAGAAGACAGTCTGTCCAATTATAAGATATTGTCACGGATTTCCCAATCCGTCTTTTCTTACTTCCAGAAAAACAATCCGTTAATTAATTACTTCTTTATTAACTACTGAACACTACTAATTACAGGTCAACTAAACACTTATTTAATTAATCGCTATCTAAATCGCTTTGATCTCTCTAAATAAACACTTCACTTCAGACTGTAACACAAGACTAATACAAGACTAACTAACTCGGCCGTTTATTCTTCTTTTATAGACCCAACGAATATTCCAGGTATATTCCAGTATCTCTAGATCCCTTTTCTCGTACGACTGGAACGCTTCTCGTCGATTCTCGATTTTTCCAGGCCGATCTCGATCACGGCATGTTGTTTGTTTACCAGAATGGCGTAGGGGCGATCGGGGCAATCTTAGACAATTCGCGGTGCCACAGTCGTCGGGTTGGGAGTGAGTGGGGCAAATTCCGTGACACTGCCTCCTTAGGACCGATCGTCTCGATCGGATACACCTCTATACGGGGACAGACGCTCCAGATGGACGACCTTCATCTTACTCCTGGGAGTCCTTTGTATCCGGTATACGACATCATTTATTCTTTTAATGACGGTGTAGGGGCCCTCCCAACGGTTTTGTAGTTTAGGCGATTTTCCTTTCTTCCGCGTGGGGTTGTACAGCCACACCAGCTCACCTTGTTGGAATCCGACTGTATTGGCCCGGACGTCGTATCGAGTCTTCATGCGATCGCTCTCTAGTCGCATTCGAGATCTGACTTGATCGTGTACGGCTGCTAGTCTTCGTTCTAGCTCATGGGTGTAAGTGTCTGGCTCTGTGGGCTGTTCCGCAGGACGACCAAATACCAAATCTGCGGGAAGGCGAAGCTCTCTTCCAAAGATGATCCTTGCAGGAGTCTTTCCAGTAGTTTCATGGACAGCTGAGCGGTAAGCTAACAGGAAGAGTGGAATGAGCTTGTCCCAATCTGTCTGGTTCTCGTTTACAAACATCCTCAGATTGGTTTCTAGTGTGGCGTTGAAGCGTTCCACCATACCATCTGACTGGGGATGCAGTGGGGTGGTCCTGGTTTTCCGGATTCCCATAAGCTCGCAGACCTTTCGGAACACACCTGATTCGAAATTTCTGCCCTGATCTGAATGCAGTTCCATGGGCACACCAAATCTGCAGAACAGGTTGTTGACTAGCGCTTCTGCTACGGTTGTGGTCTCTTGATTGGGAAGGGGTATACTTCCGGCCATTTACTGAAGTAGTCCATGGCTACTAGCAGGTATCGATTCCACTTTGGGTTTTCGGAAAGGGGCCAGCGATATCAATGGCAATCCTCTCGAACGGTGCTCCTACGATGTACTGGCGCATTTTGCCTCTGGAACGGGTCTTCGGTCCCTTGCTGGCTGCACATATGTCACATTTTCGGCACCAATCTTCTACATCCGTCCTACAACTCAACCAGTAGAAACGCTCCCTAATCTTCTGTAGAGTCCTATTGATACCGAAATGTCCACTACCAGTACCTCCATGTACTTCCTGCAGCACATCCTCGACCCGTGACCTCGGGAGTAGTACTTGTTTCTTGACCTCCGTTCCGTCATTGTTCTCCCATGCTCTTTTTAGGATACCGTCTTCCAACACCAAGGAATTCCATTGAGCCCAATAGCTCTTTAATGTTGGGCTTTAATCAGGGTGCGGCCGGTGACTATAGATTTATTGAACAGATCCGGATTACTGGGTTCCACCACTCCAACACTGCAAGACATTTGCCCATCCATTACAGTGGCAACCAATGTTTCGGTCTGACCAGGTAGTACCACATCTTCTTTAACAACGAGTCTTCGTACAGCGTTATTCTCAGTGGTGGTCGTTAGCACTACTTCCTCACCCATTATTCGTAGCGTACCAGCATTCAAATCTAAGTTCACCCCCTTTGCTCGTAGTAAGTCCAGTCCGAGTATGACATTGTCCGATATATCTGCTACCAGGGCTCTGTGTTTGAATTTGACGTCTCCTAATTCTATGTCAAGCTCGCATTCCCCCTTGACTGGCAGTTGTTGTCCATTGGCTGTTGTAAGGACATAACGCTTGGCAGGGCTCTTAATACGCCAGTCACCAATAATATCCGGTCGTACAATAGTTCTCGCCGCTCCAGTGTCGATTACCATAGGAACATACGACCAAAAATAATGCCTTCTATTAGCAAGGAGTCAGAGTCCTGGAGACGTGACAACGTAATTTCTTCTCGTGGGGCATGGTAGGAGGACGCAGCCGGCTCTTGCCCCGTCAAGCCGGCTGACCCTAGTTTTCCTGTGTAGCTGCCGCCTGGGAGTCGCGCTTTTGCTGATCCGTGACCGGGGCCCTACACTGCCTTTTAGATGTCCTGTCTGTCCACAGTTCCAGCATTTAAGAAGGCGATCCCTTCGACTATCAAATTGTTCTTTCTTTGGCCCAATAGATGGGCTGAATTTATCGATAATCTCCTTTAGCGTCTTTATTAGGTCTCCATTTGCCATACTATCGCTGTTATCACTGATGGCCCGAACTTTAACATGTCTACCGGATGCCATCTTTGCTGCCTCGAATTCCAGTGCATGAGAGAGCGTCGTTCAGTGTTTTAGGTCTGGCGAGTCGTAGTGCCTGCTGGGTTTCACAATCTCTTAGGCCGTCGGTAAAAATCTGGATGGAGAGATGGTCTAAGAATTCGGACGGGGCTGTTGGATATGCCAATCGAACCAGTCGGGCAACGTCGGTCTCAAAATGTTGTAAATTCTCTCCACTCTGCTGGTGACGATTTTTCAATTGTGCCTGGTACACTTGCTGCAGGTGCTTATCCCCATATCTCATTTCCATATGCTGTTTTAGAATGTCGTAGTTATTCTGCTGCCCAGCAGGAACTCCTTGTAAGACGTCAAGAGCTTCCCCTCGTAAAGCAACTATCAGAGCAGTAGCTTTCTCATAATCCGACCATTCATTTGCTGATGCTGCTGCTTCAAACTGACGGAGATATACATTCCAGGAAACCTTGCCGTCGAATTCAGGAGGTCTCGTCTTCTGAGTTCGGATAACAGGTCCTTCTGATTTGATTACGCCCTCCTTTGCTATCTTGTCTAATTTATGTCGAAGCTCTTCGCAGGTTTCTCTAACCAAGTTTATTTCTTCGTCTATTTCTTGCTTTTGTGCTAACATTTTCTCTTCTACTTGTGTTTCTACCTTATATGACTGTTCCTCTAGTTTTTCTTCTAGTGTATTCTCCAATTTTTCTAACTTTGTCTGCATATCCTTCGTCTGGTTTTCCATTTCCTGTTGTATTGTCTGTATCTGTTCTTTCATTATATACCCTTGCTCTTCTAGTTTATTTTCTAATTTCTCCTGCATTTCTTTCGTCTGGTTTCTCATTTCCTGTTGTATTGTCTGTATCTGATCTTTCATTGTATGCCCTTGTTCTTCAAATTTTTCTTGCATTGACTGGGACTGGTCTTCAATTTTATGTCCTTGTTCTTCAAATTTCTTTTGCATCGTTTGTCCCTGTTCTTCTAATTTTTTCTTGCATCATCCTTCCTTGTTCCTGCATCGTTTTCGCCTGGTCTTCCATTTTATGTCCCTGCTCTTCTAATTTCTCTTGCATCGTCTTCGCCTGGTCTTCCATTTTATGTCCCTGCTCTTCTAATTTCTCTTGCATCGTCTTCGCCTGGTCTTCCATTTTATGTCCCTGCTCTTCTAATTTCTCTTGCATCGTCTTCGCCTGGTCTTCCATTTTCTTTTGCATTGTTTGCATCATTTCTAACAGTTTAGCAAGTTGTGCATCCATGTTGACTTGGCTTCTTGTTACAGGCATCCACTCTATTTGAAATGTTCTAGAATGTCCAGGAATATGTTTGTAAATGTCACCGTTGACTTCCTTACAATGAAACGAGTGCAGTGATATGCCACACTTGGGTATTTGTCTCACTCCGGTATAAAGTTCTAGAATGTTCGAGAATGTCCTTCGCAAATAACACCGTTCACTTCCTTAAGTCACGACGAGTGCGGTGATATGTCACACTTGGGTCTTTGTCTCACTTCGGTAGAAAGTTCTAGAATATTCGAGAATGTCTTTCGGAAATACCACCGTTCACTTCCTTGAGTCACGACGAGTGCGGCGATATGTCACACTTGGGTCTTTGTCTCACTCCCGTACAAAGTTCTAGAATGTTCGAGAATGTCCTTCGCAAATACCACCGTTCACTTCCTTGAGTCACGACGAGTGCGGTGATATGCCACACTTGGGTCTTTGTCTCACTCCCGTACAAAGTTCTAGAATGTTCGAGAATGTCCTTCGCAAATACCACCGTTCACTTCCTTGAGTCACGACGAGTGCGGTGATATGCCACACTTGGGTCTTTGTCTCACTCCCGTACAAAGTTCTAGAATGTTCGAGAATGTCCTTCGCAAATACCACCGTTCACTTCCTTGAGTCACGACGAGTGCGGTGATATATCACACTTGGGTATTTGTCTCACTCCTGTACAAAGTTCTAGAATGTTCGAGATTGTCCTTCGCGAATACCACCGTTCACTTCCTTGGGTCACGACGAGTGCGGTGATATATCACACTTGGGTCTTTATTCCACCCACGCACAGGGTTCCAGAAAGTTCTTCCAACTTCCACTTAAACCCACTCACGCACAGGGTTCCAGAAAGGTTCTCAAACTTCCAGTTAAATCCACTTCCGACACCAAATTGTCACGGATTTCCCAATCCGTCTTTTCTTACTTCCAGAAAAACAATCCGTTAATTAATTACTTCTTTATTAACTACTGAACACTACTAATTACAGGTCAACTAAACACTTATTTAATTAATCGCTATCTAAATCGCTTTGATCTCTCTAAATAAACACTTCACTTCAGACTGTAACACAAGACTAATACAAGACTAACTAACTCGGCCGTTTATTCTTCTTTTATAGACCCAACGAATATTCCAGGTATATTCCAGTATCTCTAGATCCCTTTTCTCGTACGACTGGAACGCTTCTCGTCGATTCTCGATTTTTCCAGGCCGATCTCGATCACGGCATGTTGTTTGTTTACCAGAATGGCGTAGGGGCGATCGGGGCAATCTTAGACAATTCGCGGTGCCACAGTCGTCGGGTTGGGAGTGAGTGGGGCAAATTCCGTGACAATATACTTAGTTTACAGTTTTTATCGGAAATAACTAGTAACCCATTAAAAATGTAGCAATCATATGACAAAAGATTTAAATTTGTTGCTCTTATGACTATTAATCCAAAGTTTGTTTCCAACTTGTCTTAAATCTCGGGAATAAACTTCTCCATCTCCATTTTATTTGGTTAAATAACTATGCGGGCTTACTGTTACTTAACACAATTAGCACTTACCAGCAATATAAATAAAAGTCCTTTCGAACATGTTCAACCAGCTGGAATTAGATAAATAGAAACAGATATAGAAATAGACTATACTGCGTAAGTGAGGGAGAAACATAATTTCGATATAATAAGCATAATCTTAGTATATGGATCTATACAGGGTGTCCAGAAACTCCTGACAAACGAAGACCGGAGATTCCTAAGATAATTTTAAGACAATTTAACCCAATTCACCTAGTCCGAAAATACTTCCTAAGGGTACTAGAGCTCTTTGTAGATGACACCTTGTAAATAGTTTTGTTTATAGGGACCTCCAGTTCGCTTCTTCTTAGAAAAACCAAAACTGGTATGGCCTTCAGAGATGAATCGATTCCATCAATTGAAAATTTCTAGTACCGGTCATAGGCGTCCGTTTTGGGTAGATCAACGGTTATTTTAACGCATAACTTCTTTGTATTTAACTTTTAAGCATTTGTGACACTAGATTATTAACGAAAATCCATTTTTCTAGAAAACGGTGTATCCTAATGACTTAAAGTAAGAGTACCTTTTAGTACTAGAATACCTGAAAATTTAATAATCTAGTGTCACAAATGCTTAAAAGTTAAAGACAAAAAAGTTATGCGTTAAAATAACCGTTGACCTACCCAAAACGGACGCCTATGATCGGTACTAGAAATTCGCAATTGATGGAATTGATTCATCTCTGAAGGCTAAACAAGTGTACCAGTTTTTGTTTTTCTAAGTAGAAGCATTCGGGAGGTATTTAAACAATACTATTTACAAGGCGCCATCTTCAAAGCTCTCTAGTTCCCTTAGGAAGCATTTTCTGACTAGGTGAATTGGGTTAAATTGTCTTAAAATTAACTGAGGAATCTCCGGTCTTCGTTTGTCAGAAGAGTTACTGGACACCCTGTATATGTATATATTTTAAATACAGTTTTAGAGAAGAATAAGCTTTTTATGGTATATTATTTACGTACTAGAAAAGCTTAAAGTAAAGCCAAACACTCACCAAGATTGTTTACTATGTCACAGTCGTCGTCATTATTTATATGTTATGTATTTTAGCGACATGCAACAAGTAGTCTTGGTTCTAAGGAACTAATCATTTTCCAAAAATTTCTATCCTTAAAAAAAAATAAAAGAAATAATATAGTGGCACAGATGCTCAGAAGGTCACTAGAAAACTTCCTTTTCCAAAATTTGGCTACATTTACCCAACACATAAAACGTAAAAACAAATAATCGTAAAAAAATAAAATAAAAAAGTACTTTCTCAGGCCTCTAACGCCCTAAGGGAGCTAGTATTAAAATATAGGCTATTCTTTACTGAACACCGTGTATACATAAACGAAACTATTGTGGTGGGTATATCTTTTTTTACTGTATTTACAAATAGTGATATTTGTATCGGTCAGTGGTCGCGCGGTATAAAGCGTCAGTACTTAAATCGAGATGACTAGCCCGCTGTGGGTTCGACCCTAGTAGCCGGTAGACCGTATATAAGCTATATTCCTGGAAAGGATTGACACTCTCTCTGCGGGTATGGTAGGGTGGAAGAATGTGGGCTTGGGTCAATGTGAGAGATTGATACCGGTTTACATTTGACTACCTCCCTAATTAATGACGTTTTCCAGGTTTCTCTCAATCCTGCACTGAATGGTGGTTAGGGCCTACCAACGTAAGTCGTTCCTGGGAGCAAATGAGACCTACGACGAAAATTAATGAGGAAAAATCATATACAAACATATATAAACGCTTAGTTTTCGAGATACAGGGTGTTGAAGTTGAAAAAATAAAAACGATTTTCTCAAAAACTAAACGTTTATGAGCAACATTGTAATGCCTTTTTCCCATTAATTGTTGTCGTAGAATCTAGTGGAAAGGTTTGGCCCATTCATTAACGGACACCCTGTATAATTTTAGAAAAAAATTGAAGTATTTATTACCTCAAAAAAAATCCAGATTCAATTTAAGCACTAGATATGTTATACGTGAGAATTCAAAGTTAGATAAATCTGGTTTATAAACTTTACGTATATTACCTAAAACATACGGAATGCAAAATAAATAATTTCCATTTACCTCAATGTATAATTTCACTAAAACAGATGATTTATTACGTTACGGTTATACCAAGGACAAAATTTAATTAAACAGGGAACCGCAGGCAATATCTCGTGATATACATTAGAACGATATAAATATCATAAATACGGAAGACCCTAATTGTTAATTAGTTTTCAGTTTCAGTATAACAAAAGTTTGTGGGTTTACTTGATGCTGGCCCCGTTCTTCAATTTATTAGGACTTGGAAAGTTTTAATTAAAAGAATATTACAGCCTGCCTAATCTCCTTTCGTTCTGTAGAAAATGAGGATTAATGTGTTTTGTTGTTATGTAACATCTAGTCTAAATACGTTAACATATGAACCTAATAAGTGATTTACTGACAATTTTAATATCTTATTAAAAAAAAGGAATTAGCTTAATTTTTAAATAAAGTGTACTAGATTTTTAATTTACTTACTTAGAACAAACATTTAAGCCTGATCGTTGGGAACATAATGAAGTCGACCTGAGAACGTCCTTAGGTAAGTTTATTTTTAAGAAATGTCTCGCATTTAAAGTCGCTTACACACTTGTAAAATGGAACTTTATTTTCCAACACAATTGACCAGACTGCACACAACGTGGAGCCGTCAACATTTTCGCGACGGAACAATATTCTGACAGTTTTGGAATAATAATTCCTTAGATACATATTTGTGTAACAGTTCAAATTATTCATTACCGGCATACATTCATGCAGTTGTATTGTACACTGTAAACATAAAAATGAAATAACCTAAAAAAGTACGCCAGCTGTAGAGATCGATTGTTTTATATATTTGACATACAAACATAATAATATTTTATCTCACACTCAATCACAGTGTAAATCATTATTTATTTATTTTTTATTATATTTATTTGATAGGCACAGATCCAATCAAATATTTCTTTAATTATGACCCGTACGAATGCAATATGACGCCATATGAAGAGTTATTATGTCAGTACAACTTTCCGTAAAGGTTATTAGCCACGTATTAAATTTGATCAAATGTGATTAGTGTAAATCGAATTTTAGATATTTTTAAAAATTATGTCATTTAATATTTATTACAATCACAATTCCAATCGACCCAATTCGGTTATTATCTCTTGACCACAATCAAAATGATGAGTTAACTAAACAGAATAGTAATGATAATTATTTGCAACTATAGTAATAATAGGTATGGTTCTATAAATAAAAATACTACTGTACAAGAGTTGTACGTGGACTGAATATTGACGATTCAGATTAAAAACTGCATCCCCGTACGACAAAAAATTAAATTGGATAGTCCTTAAATTGGCACTAGGAATGCTCTCTTCTTCCCCTATATTCTTGGATGTAAGGGCCGCATGCATTGTATACGTCATATCCCACTCATTTTCTTTAAAAGTATACCATAGATCCTAATTTAATTCCAATCTTAGAAAACAGATAACTAAAGATAAAGAAAACCAATTACTTACCTTACAATACCTGCGAACATCAAAAATTATCAAATTGCACTCAAACTTGATAATGAATAATGAACAGTTGGAGGTTTCAGCCAGCGACACTCTAACCTTAAAAAATATCTACCTGGAGAAGCGCGCAAAAATTAATTTGTATCTTCAATAGCAAACTATATAACTGAATATTAGAAACATTGCTTCATTATCATATTATACATTTCTTTATTTTTCAGTGAATAGGCTCAAAAGTTATTCGCTTTTTCAAAAATTGTTACACCTTGCAAGTTTATCAAATACTAAACCGTGTTTATTTCTGCGCTTAAACTTACAATAAAGAGTATTTCTTGAAATCTTGGTAGAAGAACATAAGTTATTTCACTAATATACCCTCGAACATTTCTTTTGAAAATCAATCTCGTGCATCATCCGGACAAGAACATGAATGGCGGTATTATCTCCTTTATTGGAACGTTCAGTGTTCAATTTAACTTTTCCTCGACTCTACATCGTCTGTCTGATACGATGTTCAGATTGCTTATTGTTGTATTATCTGCACGAGGTTCTACGACACTTTTCAGTAAAAGTTTCAAGGTGGCATGTCGGCGACCAAATTTTTTTGTTCTCTAGCGAGTTTATTTTCAATTCGCAGCGACGGTTACTACGTATTTACTAAAGTGAGTTTCCTGTTTTGTTGATTACCCTTTATTATCCAGCGAAAAGCTTGTCCTATATAAAAGTTTTCCAATATAAATTTTTTTCAGGTTTTATTTACTTGAAAAGTTTACCAAAAAAATGTAGATAATGTAAGAGATAAATGCAGAAAATTAAATCAGGAAATTTTAAACAAATGATAAAAATTACATCAATACCTTAGTGGAAGGCTGTCCAACAGAGGGTAGCGGGCCGAAAAAATATGTTTTAAAAACGAATAATATACACAAGCGAGTCATTCCTACCCCAACTATGAACTAAAATGACACAGTTACTGGAACACTGCATATCCCGCTCTCGAACATTCGAGTTGCTATGCGCACGTATATAAGAAGACTGAGTCAAGTGGGACGACCAGAGATAATAGTTAATAGTGTGGAATAGAGACTCATAAACCGGAAATCGTGGAATACGGTTTGCGAAGTTAATTGTTACAGTCAAGTATTTTGTCCTGGTATGTGATATAAGTGAAATATATCTTCACAGACTATTTGATCACAAAAAAACAATAATAAAATGCAATGCATGGTTTCTATGCAAGTACTATCAGTTCCTAAATAATAACGACTATTAAATTAGAAGCTACAAGAAAATCAGCAGCATATTGCCAATTTATATGTACACATAAGAAGATTTAAAAATAAAATTAAGCTTTTCAAGTCATCACTAGAAAATCATGATACTTCATTTTTTACAAGCTGTAAAGAACACTTTGATGAAATGAAGGATTTTGAGAAAGCTTCGTTTTAACTTATATAAAATACATTGAAACAATTGCAGAATAATTCGAAAACAGATTTAGCGACTTTAAGAGAATCAAAGGAGACATTTCAGTTTTTACTCAGCCCATTACTATTTCTGTTGAGAAGTTAAGCTATTAAATTGAAATTTGGTACAAGTGAATTTTTGCAAAATGCGTCGGTGTAGCTAGTTGCCAACAACTTTGTATAGATCGCTAACTTCTATCTTTCTCAGTGATATTTCAATTTTTTTAAAAGTTTTTGTATTTCACGTTATTTATTGCTACTTTATAATATTCAATTCTTGTTAAAGTTGATGTAAATGCATTGGTTGGTGAACAATATACATGTTTTATATCCACAGTCAAACAAAAAATATATTTATAAAGTAGAGAGTGTTTCGTCAGTGTCATATCAAATGCTTATTTCCCACGCCATAATACTCAATTTCTGACAGGACACTGTAATTTACCACATAACTATTTTGTATTGAAGATGCGAGTATTTTATAAGCAAAATATGAATTTCATTTTTATACCAGAGGTATAGCTGCGGAGATATATTAAAAACAATGTGTGCGACACTGATTTTTACACTATTATGATTTTGTTATTATAATGCCATTTTAATACTTTTATATTTATAATCCTTTTTAAATATCAGACAAACAATTTATGTTGGAGTTTTTCAGTTAAATGTACCTAATGGAAAACATCCTATACAGATAGTTATAGACAAATTTAAAATTCGTAATGTCTCGTAAAGCGTTTGTTACTATTTCATTATGTTATACAAACTGTACCTTTAATTAATTATCTGTACGGTACAACGCCAAAATCGCGGCCTTAGCTAAACTCACAAGTTACACCCATTATGATTTATTCAGCTCAAAAATCTCACAAAGCACCGAGCACCTGCTCTGAGGTCTAAATGTATACAGACTTATTGTCTCGAGCGTAATTAATTTTAACGCAACGACAATTGCAAGGCTATTTTTAGACAATAAATTGCGCGTGGGAATTGTAGTTTAAAAGCTCCAGATTCACATCCTCTTCAAAGGAATGCGTGTACGCAGACGTGAAACTAGTTCATATAGTACTGAGTTTAGCAAAATTTGTAGTGCATTGGTTACCGATCTACAATAATGGTGTTTTTTATTAATTCCACTACTAAATTGGACAAGTTGAAAATTCGCACAAGTTGAAAAGAGAGTGTCAATTATGAGTCCATATGAAATTAATGCTGGCAATCTAGACTTACTTTCTTGGTCTCTCTAGGTCTGGCAAGACAAGACAAAACCAAGAAGACAATACTTAACAGTTCGAATTGCAAGACAAGACAATAATTTAAAGAAAGTCTAGCGAGACATTTAAGTCTAGGTCCAGTTCTGCTGAACTGAATTAATTATACAGGTTTTATTAAGTAGAGGTTAAAAATCCAGGGACGTATTCTGAGATCAAAAATAAAAGTTTTTTGAGGACAGGCACTATCTATCTATAGCGTATAAAAAATTAAAAAAATATATTTTTAATTTCTAAACATGCATGAGTTAATTTAGCCAAATTCAGTGTGCATATTTAGTATGATAGCACGTATAAAACAAAAAATTACCTTTTAGCTTTGGAACCTTACCAGTGGTGCAGGTGTGGGTATTATCGATCATTATTTGCCAAGCAAAAATATATCACCCTGTATAATATTACAAATCAAATGCGCTATTGTATTATCTGCACTTTTTGTTTCTCTGCACTTTTTTGTATTCCAAACCGATTGACAACAAAATTGATTTATTTGATTAAGGGAACAGTTACTTAAACATAATATCTTAGGGAGGCCATGTGAAACAATAATAATAAGAAGCGCCATCATCTTATTTCATGTCTTTCGAATTCAGGTTCATTTCAGAAAGGTCCAATTCCTGGAAGACCTTTGAGTGTTAGAACGCCTGAGTTGGAAGAAACTGCACGAAATTGAAGAACGCCTAAATACTAGTACTAATCGCTGCAAATCTTAATGTAAATCATAAATTTGTTTGGTTCGTTCTGAAACATCAACAGTTACACCCGTATCACATACAAAGGGTTCAAGCCTTACTGCTCGCCTACAATTTTATCACTAGATTTTGAAAAAAAAATTGAATAAAATGGCTTTACCGTTGACATAGCTAATTTTTCCAGAGATGCTATAATGAACTTCTACAATAAACACGTTTGGTTTGATAAAATAGGCCATAATAGTATCTCGATTTCAACATCAGTTTTCTGATGTATGGGTGGGTATTATTCAAAATTTTCCAGTTGGGCTTTACTTTTTACCAAGAACTTCCGGTGTCTCCTACCGACATTTTCTTGAAAACGTTTTACCTGAACTACTTGACGATGGTCCCTATGCGTTAAGCCAAAGAATGAGGTTCATGCTAGACGGGGTTCTCCTACATTTTAGTTTGACTGCTCGCGAATTTTTAAATGAAAGATTCGGTAATAACGTGATTGGACGAGACACCCAAGAACCAGGTTAACCCTGGCCACCCAGATCACCCCATATGAACCCTATTATTATTTTTTTTTGAGGACATCTCAAGACATCACAAGGTTCACTTTGAATCTGAGGAGCACTGTATTTTGGCTGAGGATTTAATTTTTGACGTGCTATAGCTGAATAATAGTTTTCCATATTTATATAACAAGGAACCCTTATTTTTGACCACAGAATTACGTTCTTGGATTTTTGACCTCTACTTAAGAAACACCCTGTAAATTCACTGCCATTTGACTGAAAGAACTCCGATTCTTTCCTAATTCGTCTATTATTTTAACTTGTTATGTAAAACTGGCCGTTTCTATACTTTATGTCTACCAATCGACTACTGTCGACGATCGACCATATCGATAGCATCGTGTGAGCTCCGGACTGGACTGTAGCCGACGAAGTGTAACCACCAATAAAGTTCAATGTTTCTCATTTGTATGCAAGAGTCTCGCAAGAATCATGAAAGAGTCATTGCGAGACAAGAAATTTGAGAAACTCTCGCAAGACAAGACATTATATTGCAATATCGAGCAAGAAAAAAAACTTTAAAGAAACTCTTCTTGTTTTGAAAGATAAGACAAGACTTTTTCAATATTTGCAAGACTTCTTGTCTCAGCCAACATTAATTATCACTAAAGCATTCTGTTTGACTAAATTTATCTTATCCTTGATTGAGAGATCAGATTCTGTATTGCACATATGCATGTCAAGTTTTGGTATTCATTCTACAGAAAAAAAAATCTTCACACAACAGCTTATTCCAACAATAAAGCCAAACCTATCAATTTTCCACTTACCTCATCGAGATGGCCAGTCACCAGGTCCCCTGCGTTACCCCCTCCGACATCACGAGACCGTCAAGGATTCCTTCGGCGCTTCGTCAGGGATGGAGATGGGGAACGGGCAGTGGTTGATGGTGGTGGTGGTGTAAAGCTGCCTTTCTCTGCGGCGACCTGCACACAGACAAGACAGCCACACGTGAGTCCTTCTGCAGCTTTTTTCTTGGGTATCTTTTTGTCTTTGGTTGGTGATGTACATGATGTTTGTCTGTATGCAGGTCGCGCAGTTGAGCGGCATTGGGGCATTGATGTTTGTTTGTGTGAGATTCTGTGGTAATCGAATGTGGTTTCTATTCAGTATGGGGTCTTTGACAACAGCAATGGTGGAATGTATAAGATTTACTATGTATAAGGAGAACGACACCTAGCCCAGTAAATAGACATATGTATTTTAAACGTAGGTATTATAAACGTGTCATGGGATGATAAATCGTGTTAGAACATCGATGGTTTGTTGTATAAACAACACCATTATATTACAACATTACAAATACATATGTTTTCCTTTTGAAGTTTTACTAGTTAGTATTCTGACGTTTAAATAATGTTATTCTAAACCATGACTTCGTTGTTAATGTTAACGTTTTTATAACAGGTAATGCATATATTCTTCTTAAATACATACGTTAGAAGTAAATGCTTTTTACACGTTCAATATTATATATAAACGAATAAAGTTTGATTGGCTGAAATCACCTTATGCTCACTGTCTTCTGGAATATACACTTCGGTAGTTAGTTTGTAAAAGAGGATCAAGATGAAGTTTCTTTTTGTTTTTCTGTTATTTCTGTGGTAAGTATATAAATTTTATTACAGTATTTCATATATTTCACATCTTTATCTAATACAAGGTGGTCTCGAAATAATGGGCCAAAATTCATAAGTAGATTTCTAAGGTAAAAATATTGCGATTTAGCCGAACATAGTTTAGTCCAAAAGTTGACAGCTAACGAGATACAGAGTGTTAAATGTAAAATATTATTTTAGTTTTTTTTTTTCATTTAAGTATTTATAAAAAATGTTGAGGTTGGGGCTTTTTGGGTCGAGCAATTGAAATCTGTTCACAGTTTGGTTGTAGTTCATAGAGGGCGCCAGATGCGACAGATTGAATGCGTTATAACCTACATAATTTTCTTATACCTTAAGGTATCTTATCTTTGGTATCAAATTCTTATTTTCCAACTTTACACAAAAAAGGTACATTTTATGAAAGTCGCTGTCTCGCAACCATTTCCAAAGTGCCAATTCTGATAGTTGAAATATTAAATTAATTAAAATAATATAGAAATCTTACAGACAAGGGTTTATTTAGAATTAAGAAGTGCAATGAACAGTAAAATTGTAAACAGCAAAAAGTATACCTTTGCGGCAATAATTTTTTGAAAATATCCGCCTCTAGTTATTTGGTACATTTATTGAAAGGTTTATATATCATTTATTTGATATTGACGTCAGGTATTAAAATTTAGATATGAAAAATTGGAATCTTATTATTACATTTTGAAATGTACTGATGATTATTTTAAAAGTATCATTTGAATGTAGGTAATTGTTAACGTTAATGAAACGTATATTATATAGTTTACGTATAAATGTTCGTGTATTTATGTATGTACTTACATGGGTAAGTTTATTGGGAATCAGACATACAAACATAAAAACATATTTGTGAATTTTATTGTTGTTCATTAATAGCTTTTTTGTTCCAAATTTTTAGAGGAACTCATGTAGCTTTATATTTTGGAAAATACCTTGTGTGGTATATTATTATTCATATTGTTAAATATATATTCATTTTAATTTAATCGCACAATTTTCTAATGCGGTTTTACAATATTATACACAGGGTGTCCGGAAAATAAAAATTCGTACTTTATGGAATACCTTCTAGAATAGCTGAGAGAATTTTGTAGTATTCTAATTAAATCTATGGTATTCAAAACACCTTGAACATACTTCATAAGAAAATTAAATAGTAGAAATAAAAACGAAATAATTTAGCCAAGGACATAGCTCTAAATTAATGAAATATATTAACTTCAAAGTAGATTTTTTTTGACAAATTGTAACATAACCATACTTATGAGTGGCCAATACTGATATATTTTAGCCAGGCTGGTGAGACAAAAAACAGAACTGTTGAATCATTTGTTTAATAATAGAAATAATGGGAGGATAAAATAAAATGTAAAAATATTTTGCGTTATAAAACGTGACAATTCACTTTATGGGGTATGCTCTGAGAAAAGGAAAAACAATCGATGGTGTCTTTTTTATTTTTAAGATCTAATGTCTCTCCTTTTTCTTCCTACGAATTTCAATCAGCGTCGTTTCACGGCTGGGTCAACCTATCAGCAATTTCCCGAAAAGAAATGCCAGCTTTCCGTAACCCCCTTCAAACTCACTTGTTGAAAAGTCCTACGTGTCCGAACTCGAGGGACTGTCAATAATTATGCTTGCACGGGAGACAACGGCAGATGACAATAAAGGAAGTTAAATATTTGATTTGGGTTGGTCTATAAATATGATTTTTTGGACGCCCAATCAGACTGATATACCAACAATGGTCTTCAACATTCTGTTAAAAAAAGTGGTTTTAAGAACGTTAATAATTCAGTTCAAAATTATTTATAAACTACCACGATTTGTCATTAAGAGCATAATATATGTTTTTAATTATTATACTTTACACACATTGGCAGATGGCCTTGTTATATAAAAATGTACCTAAGTAATATAGAAAAGGAAATGGGGTGTATAAAAATGTTTCTTGATACATCGTGTGTATACAGGTACTTGTGCTTAACGAATTTTTGTACAAATTATGAATTCAAGAACATAAATTGATGTAACTCACTTCATTCCCAGATACAGGTTAGATATAAACCGATTTATGATGAAAACATGCATAAAACAAGTAGGTAGTATTTTAATTTCGTCGGAAAGTTCATACACGCATGTTGCATGATAATACATCTGGAGCAAGAAAACTTATTGAATAAAGAAAATATAAATTAGTTATGCATATCCAGCTGACAGAATGGATACTCATTATAAGTCTGGATTATGGAATTATGGTTTTGAAATACTTCTCAGTGCAATATTTGGAAAATTACTGGCGGCGGATTTTGCAGATGCGTGTAAAAATAACAAAATAAAATCAAAAAATGAGACATTAACGCTCCTGGAACAATATTTTAATAGAACGCTTGGAATTATACCTAGAATTATAACACATAATATGCAAAAACACTAGAAACCAAATAAAAAATCAAAACGTTATACCTACAGAAATTAGCTGAATTTTTTAAACAAAAGACATTGAAATACAAAGAAAACTACGTAACCTCAACAGGTACTAATCCCAAACTTCAACAGACAGCTAACAAAATTTTCCATTGTTCTAGATCTCTATTTCTCGCAATAATGTACTTTGAGCTCCTAAATTACTTTTTTTCTGAAGCCATTGCTTTACTTACCCACCCTCTTGTTCCTTTATTTTCACATACTCTAGGTTTTCTTCTCATTATAATAACAGCATCTAATTTGATTCAATAATATTGTCGCATCTTTTTAACTAGCAGTGGAAACGCAAAAGCAAATTACTCTTACTGCAATTTTATAACCAGTGTAAATTCAATAGCAACTGCTTTAGCAAGCAAATCTCATAAGTTACTTGCAAGTGGACACGAAGCAAGTCCCTTCTGACTTCAAGAGCACTAGTCAGTTTTTGATACAATTTTCCGTATAGTTACTATTTGAGAATGGAACTCTACTAAATTTAAAGTGGAATATCTTCAAATGTCGTTGAGTAATTAATGAACAACTGTGTTTCCCGTAGAATGAGTATAGGACTCTTAGAAATTGTTTTATATAAAAAAAACGTGTTCACTGCGTTACCTTGTATAGTCTGCAGTTACTTCATTTTAATTGCATCAACACAATACGATCACTTACGCCGCATTAACATTAAGCGAAAGGAACGGGAATATCAAAACATCTCATTGTAATAATTGGATCTGCTACCCATGTATGTAAGTTGAGTAATCGTTAGGTATTCTGTACCTAGCAGAAGCAACAGAAAAGTGCAAATAATTTGCATAATTACCTTGTAAAATTGTTAACTATTCATGAAATTGCCATTAGATTTACCATTATTAAATACTACTGGCAAATCCACTCCCTGTTATAACATACATGTAAGTACGAGATGGCATTTCCTGAATTTCTAAAAATACATTTACTATGAAGCTTTATTTATCAAATCTATATTATCTCAACGTAAAATATCTATTTTATGTCTAAATAATATGAATGGAACCTTTCATCACATCAATATTAAAATTATTCAATAAAAAAACTTGTTTTGATAGATATAGATAACAGGATATAAATACTATTACCAACAACATTTGTATGTTTTACCTAAAATTAAGCTTAACATGTGAACGAAATTTGTTAAAAGCTTAACGAGTTTTTGTACAAATTATGGATTCAAGAACACAAATTGATGCGACTCACTTCATTCCAAGATACAAATTGCATTAGGTGTAAACCGAGTTATGATGAAAACATGCATAAAACAAGAAGGTAGTTGGAAAGTAAATACATGCATGTTACACGATAATATATCTGGAGCAAGAAAACTTAATAAATAAAGAAAATATAAATTAGTTCTGCATATTCAGCTTACAGAATGGATACTCCTTCAAGTCTGAATTCTGGAATGAATGGTTCTGAAATGCTTCTTATAATAATATATGGAAAATGACTAACGGTAGATTTTGTAGATTTCTACAACTAACGATGCGTGTAATATAACGTAAGTATCTACATAATCTTGTGAATCATGATTTGGCAGCCACACGCACACGACACCCATATAGTTCCACTTGCAAATAAATTGGTGAACACATAAATATGCATGTATATTTATATGCAGCCATCACATTTTGTAATAAATATTGTCGATGTCTTGGAAAATTAGATGCATTTCCGTCTACAATACTGCCTCTCATTTCATTAAATGTTCACAAGTGTAAAGTTAAATATGTATCTTATAGCTTTCAATCAATATCGAATGATTAAAAACTGACATCAGTGTACAGGTACAACAGAGCCTCATTTAGAGCAAATTTTTGTATCCCTAGCATAATTAAATATTCAGAACACATTCCTCAGAGAAATTTTTTATTAAAACCTTGTATTTAGCGAACGAAAAGGCAACAATTCTACTGATAAATTTTTTAATTAAAGTAATCTTCCTGCCTTGGAAACTCGAAAGTCTTTTCCTTAATAACAATGTCACAAACAATACAGACCCAGAGCAAGATCAAAGTGACTTTTTTTTCGATGATGGGAAGTGGCTAGATTGCGGTAAAGACAAGTTAATAATATTAGATAAAAGCCCTCGATTTTATTAACCAAGTTTAATATAAAGAAAGAAATAACAAATCAATTTATAGTAATAGTTTCATTCTGAAACTAAATAATATCAATTAATCCTGATGAAATAATACAATTTTGTTCACTATATCACAGAAGAAAACGTATTTATATGTATATATTTTTAAATCTCCACGTAATATGTATCACACATCTCAACGTATGTCAACTGTTAAAGTTTAAAATATTTTGAAGACATTGCAAAGGCAAATATAAACTTTTTTATTTTTTAGACAGTATATAACCTATTTTAAACCTCTATAACTTTAACCATTGACTTTATAACTCTACAAAGTCGATGCTTTAACTCACTTTGTGTTCGGTGGCGGAAGAACGATTAGCATGATTAAAAAATATATCTACTTATTTTTCCATCTAGATAAAAAAATGCACCCTTCCACTAAAATCTGCTCAACACTTAATTTTATTAACAACTCAGTTGAATTATAAGATATATAGAAAAAATGGAGTAATCAATAAAAATACATTTTCGAGTGGAAACATTTGTACTTAGATCTCTTTAAAAAGAATGGATTGATTAAAAACAGTCAATTATTTTTAGAATAATTTGTAAATAACACATTGCATATTGACTTTTTATGTAATATCCAGGATACAAAAATGTATTTAATTATTTTACAGCACAAAAAGCTAGTTACAATCAATGAGAATATATAAGATCTGGATGGAAGACTGAATTCCGATCTCTTAGCAAATATAATAGAGGAAAATGGTAGAAAACTGGTCCTAGAATACTTCGCTTTCAAACTACGTAAAAACGCACGGTTGCAGACTTAGGCTTTCGCTCTGTCTTCAATTTTAATTTTAGGGAATGCCTGACTAATGTGTTTTTATTGCTTCAAATTAAGGAGTCTTAACGCACGAGATTCGTGCATTTACAGTGAATATTTTTGGTTCCATCAATGTTCGTGTCAATTACATTTTAAATGATTTTTAACAATATTTAATTTACCCAATGTAATTTTATTTATGTGAATATAGGTGTTCGTATGTGTATAATCAATAATTGAATGTGTTGTTTTAGATACATTTTCCCGTTTCTTATAAAAATGATTACAAATATATGAATGCATTGAACAATTTACTTTGGCAGACTTAACGGCTTAATCTTGAAAATAAAGTTTACACTTGCTGTTGGCGTAGGTATTACTTAAAATATAGTAGATTACAAACAGAATTTCTCCACAGAATACCCTGCTTTTAACTTTCGAATAAATTAAAATGATTAAACATTTTAACGTAATTTTATCCTGCAAGTTTTATGTAAGAGAATGTCATCTCTGGGGAGTATCATACTAACTTTAATTAAAGTTTAATTTTCCAACTCTCACCTACATACAGCTCCGAGAAACAGTTTAAATTGATGCATTTTAAAGCCAAGGGAATAGGAAAAGGAAGATACATGCCTAAACGCTGAGCTGAGATGAAAATATGTCAGATAATTAGTCCTACTTCAAAAGATTGCATATACTAAGTGCTAACGTCAAAAGTTTGAATTTAAATCCTTCAATTTAAAGGTAAATATAAATTAATACAAATTGGATTTATACTGGATATGTTTGAAGAATATACGAGTATAATCATAATCAACATGCAATTACAATATCAATATGTAAACCCTATCGACGCAAGTTATACTTGGAATAATACAGATGAAGTTTTATCGTAGAGTGTACGGTATTCGTGATCTTTTCATTTGACCACCCCTGCTGATGTCTGAAATTAAGGTCGTATATGAAAGAAATATATTATTAGTCAAATTTGCCAAACAAATTATGATTTTATCTATCAAAAAGAATTATTCTTTGTTGTAAACATGCAAGGTAATATGACAAAGTGAATTATAAAAAAGATACACAACCAAATATACACATTAATAAAAATGGACCCTTGCCAATGGCTTATCTGATTCTGAGAATATGTGTTATGATTTATACGTTTATTTTTTAGCAATGGCGCCAAGATATGAATTCGGACTTACTTATTCAGCACAATTACATTTTTTTTTTGGAAATTCGAAGCACCATGCAGACTGCGTTGTTAATATAGTAGTGTACTATAGTACAGTATAATGTACAGTGTATACAGGGTGTTAAAAAAAGAGTATAAAACATTTCAGGAGGTAATAGATGAACCAAAATAAGCAGAAAAGTCTTAATAAACATGGGTCCGCAAAGTGACGGTTGCGAAGATATGGACCACTATTCGTTTTTCAAACATTTTATTTTATTAGGAATAAACCGACAAAGGAAGATTTTAACAAACAAAAAACAAAGTTACAGAAGATGTTCAAAGTGCCCTCCGTCCATTTCCAAGCAGGCACGACATCTTCGTCTCAACGTTATTCGAACTCTTTCGAAAACACTCTCCTTGGTTTGGATTTCTTGACACTTTTGATTAAACCGTAGCTGCAGCTCTACCAGGCTATTTATAGGAGTACCATACACTAATGTCTTCAAATATCCCCAAGTAAAGAAATCTAGAGGGTTCAGATCAGGCGATCTTGGAGGCCATAAAACAGGTCCAGCCCTTCCTACCCATCTATGTGGAAAAGTTTGGTGTAAATGCTCTCTAACGGTCATTGAAAAATGAGCTGGAGCCCCATCATGCTAGAACCATATTTGTTGCATCTGATTCAAAGGAATGTCTTCCAAAAACTCATACAGTGTGTTCTGCAGAAAGTTGAGGCAAGCAACGCCTGTTAATCGGTTTGGTAAAACAACAGGACCTAGAAACTTGTCACCTACAATACCCATCCAAATGTTTAATGAAAGACGTGCCTGATGTCCAGATTCTATTAGAGCATGCGAATTTTCGTCGGTCCAAATATGCGTATTGTGAAAATTAAACACTCCATTTCTTGTGAACCCGGCCTCATCAGTAAAAAGATTGTTTGCAAGAAAACGAGGGTGTTCAGCATCATGACGTAGAAACCAGCGGCAAAAAACCAAACGTGCTTGATGATTGGATTTAAGGCCTGTACTCGTTGCACATGGTATGGATAAAGCAGTTGCTCGTGAAGGATTCTCCAAACAAGAGGACCACTAATTCCTACCTCGCGTGATATTCTCCGCACACTTGTACCTTGATTCTACTCTACCAGTGCTAGAATTTCTTCTTCTGCTCTAGGCGTGGATACCGACCTTGGTCTTCCAGATAAATGGTACTGTTTGCTCAAGGAACCGGTATCACGCAATCTTCCAAACATGCGTTGTGAAGGAATCTGGCAATTTAGATAAGCGTCAATATAAAGACGTCGCGCTTCGGTGGCGTTCCCATTAGCACGACCATACATGAAATGCATGTCTGTTAATTCTGCATTAGAGTAACCAGCCATAGCGAAAGAAAACTTGTGCACTGGAAACAACTGTCAAATACGTACTGTTTATTTCACTAAACATCAACCAACTATTATAGGAAAATACACAACGTTTTTGCAAAATAAAAAAAGAGTCTAAAAACATAAAACATTCCATATCTCCGCAAACGTTACTTTGCGGACCCATGTTTATTGAGACTTTTCTGCTTATTTTGGTTCATATTACCTCCTTAAATATTTTACAATCTTTTTTTAACACCCTGTAGTATCTATTTGATCAAACTACATACATACATATTATTAATTTAGATCAAGAAGAAAAATATCGCCATAGAAATTCACAAAATTGTACACATAGGTAGCTGTCACTTTATTAAACATAGGGTTAACTACCACTGAATACAAAAAAAAATTAACCACGTGCTCAGGAGGTCTAAACGACAAAAAAAAACAATTTCGGAATTCTAGCTAGATGTTTAAAAAATAGAGCAAAACACTATTTTCCTCCAGAAAATCAGCGCTTATGATAACCATCGTCCGATTTGCATAGCATTGCCAAATGTAGAAACGATGAAAATGTACATCTTTATTAACAATAATAATAACTGATAGATAACAGCTAATCCAGTGTAATGTAATATTTTGCATTCGTTTTTCATTCCAAACTGATAAAACTACATTATCACTCATTACGCCACAATTACTCTCTAACAACAAAACACACATCGCGTACAGTTAAATAAAACATTTATTCTAAGAAAATCACAGGTTAAGAATCACTGATCTAAGCCGTTATTAGAAGTGTTGATTACCGACTTTCTCATTTGTTACGACTTTGACTTCTTGTCACTACTATTTCGATGAGAATTTCTATTTTATACCGAAAAAAAATTTTGGTGTTTGTAAAGCAATTTTATTTGATAGAAATTAATTATTTGTTTGTATAGGGCCAAACTAAAATTTATTTCTTGATACGAAATAATTTTTTTTGGAAGAGCAAAAATACAGCTATTTTATGTAAAAAAGCAGTTTTTGTTTAAATTAAAAAAACATTATTTCCTTTTCAATGATACACTTCTGGTGTTGATTTAATTATATTCTATGATAAAAATACTTGTATATTTCAAGATTTTTTTTTTCCAATTAAACATTTGCTTATTGAAGTCAACAACTTATTGCGCAGGAATTTCAGGAAACAAATGTGACCTAATGCCTCCACAGGTGAGTGATAAGTTAACTGACGACTGACCCTGGCTGCTCATGTCTCTCATACCCGATATACCTGAGTACATGAAATATAGCTCAGCTATGTAGCGGACACCTATATTGCCAATTATTTACAATGAAATAAATACAACTCGTCAAGAAATAAGAAATTTTATTACCAAATAAATAAATTTATTTTTGCAAAAAAGTGAGCATTACATCAAAAAATATTTGTTTCTCGAGAATAAATTATATTTAAATAAATTGAATTATTTGTTGACTTTTTTATGTAGATGGGTAGAACAAATACTTATAAGATCATAAAATATATTAAAGCAACTAAAATGCATAAACTAGGTACACCATATTTTTATTTACAAGGTTCTTGGAATAATTTTAAAATAAGCTCTCAACGCATTTTATAAGGCAGAACACTTATAAGTAGGTTTTTCCGGAGTAAAATACACATTATCGATCAACTCTTAATAGCTGCTCTAATTCTTACATAAAATTCTGAGTTATGAATTTAAGGGCTGTGAAAGCCACGGAGATCATAAAATTTTACAACCATGTTCTTACTGAAATTTGCATAATGTGACTTGAGTAATCAAAAATCAATATTTAATGTATTATGATTTACTGATCTTTAAGTACCTTATATTTTTCTGTTTTCAATCATATATTTTTCTGTTTTCAATCATTCTATTTTGAATTCTGCAATGTGAAATTTCATATCTCTGTTAGTACAAATGAGGACGTTATTGTAATGACTTTACCCTGGTATAAGTAGCCTAGAAAGAAATATTACAAAGAAATGCCTGGCGCAATTACTTACTATGAAAGAAATTCGTTTAACTATAGGTACATTTTTACATTTTTCTTTTTATTGCGGGCAATGGTTTTGTTCCCTCTCTTCTACGCTGTGACCCCAATAATTTATAAACAATGCTTGTACGCGCAAATAAAATCACCCTCTGCCCTTTATTTTCCTTTGTGGAAACAATACAAACTCTTCATTATATAAGTATTGATCGGCTGAAACCAATTCCATCTATCGCTTTAACAATATTGGATACAAAAAGCACCTTTTTAGCCACTGGAAGAAATACAGGTTTAATTGGGATCAGTTCTTCCATCTACTAAGGTTAGATATTTTCATTATTAAGAGCTGTTCTCCAGTTTTATGATTTCGAATTTATCATTAATTATTTATGTTTATTTTTTTGCTTACAAAAGACGGAAAAGCAGTTAAATTTAGGTAAACATAGGGTGATCACAACTTATCCAAGAATAAATTCCGTCCGTAACCAGCTTTATGGTGAAGTAAGACAAAATGTTTTTGTAGCATCTCGCCCGAACTTACGTTGGACGATTTCCCGGTAGACATGTGCCAAATGCAGCTAATTTTACTGCGGAAAAGATGAAAGTCCAGGGCACCACAGCGTATTGCAGCAGCTGAGGAACATATTTTAGAGGTTGTTGAAGAGAATTCCCGAATAAGTACCAGGCGAATCGCTCAATAAGTACAAGAAATGTTCCGATCAAAAGTATCACGTATTATACACAATTATATCAGTACCATGTACAACGTGTCCCAAAATTAGTACCAAAGAATTATCCATTACGAATTACATTTGTGAATGGTTACAGTAACAGAATGCTCAAAATCCCAGATTTACAGCTGACTTGTTAGTTACAGATGAAGCTATTCTTACACGGAATGGAATATATAACATTCATAATACTCATGGTTGGGATTTTGAAAATCCGCAAGCGATTCAAAGAGATGATTTTCAACAACATTTTTCCTTAAATGTTTGGGCAGGGATTGTCGATGATAACTTGGTTGGACCATTCATAATACCAATGGGAACGAATGGAGTTCAGTATCTCGAATTCCTTCGAATTCTGTTTGGACTTCTGGAATATGCGCTCTTAGCTGTCCGACTCCGAATGTGGTTCTTGCACGATGGTGCTTCCCCTCATTTTCGACAAAATATTCGGGAGTACCTTAATGAAATTCAAGGAGTACGATGAAATGGACGAGGACCGGTACCATAGCCGCTACGATCTCCTGAGTTAAATCCTTTGGACTTCGTTTTGTCGAGATATTTAAAAAGTGTAACACACCGAAGTGGACACTCTGGTGATTTACGTCATAGATGCTGCCAATCACTTACGAGTTCAAAACGGACAAGAACCAGAAACATTTGTGTTAGCTCGTAAAACCTGTAAAACATTGATTTCTTTGATAAGTTCTGAATCACTCTGTTTATAAATATTGGACGCTACGGTGTCTAAAATTTGGCGAGTATGGTGATGTGTTATGTTTTGATATGTGTTGGCATTTCTTGTTTACTAATGTACCTACCTACCTACTATATTTTTAAAAAGATGAAATCTACTTAATTACTACTACTTAACCGCGATTTAGATAAATCGAGTTTATTTGCTAAAGTATGAGACATTTCGTTGACTGTTCCTAAGGTAAGGTTTTTACAACCCTAAATTCATGGGCATGGTAACCTGCTAATATATGGCAGAACAAAATATCAGTTACAGCATTTGTGTGGGAAAAGATTTTCTAACGGAAATGTACCCCTACTTGTTAGAGCATCTAACACCAAATATTAAAGTAGTACTGGATAAATTCAATTTTAATACAAATATTGTGCGGGAATGCCTTAAGAAGGACATCATCATTCATTCATATTTTAATAATACTTTTGAGGTATTCTCAGAAACATAATTGTCATTAATTTACTTTATACATACAGGATGTTTGGTATTATACAACTGAAAGGTCATAATTTTGTCCACGTTTACGATTAAAAAAAGGTTATTTTAATCATAAAAATATACTTTCATTCTAAAAAACAATTGAATTTCCAAGGAAATCGATGATAATAATTACTTTAAAATCTTTAATACATCTTAATATCCTGAAAACTAAAATTATACGGCGAATAGTTAATGGAAATAATAACTCACATTTTTTGAAAGAGGTTTATTTGTAATTTTTTTTTACGGAATTTGCTCTCTTCTTTTTGTCTTTCCAAAAAAAAAATGAAATTTACCATGAAACCGTAGCGTACACAAAAAATATTTTTTTTTGTGGAAAATGAAACGGTGCATCTGAAATCAAGGTTACTTTTCATGCTTTACAAAATCGGAAAAATTTTAAATTGAACCACTGTGTATTTCATTATCCATTAAATAAGACATGTTATTCAAAACTTTATGAAATATGACAGTAGAGTTTCTAACTAAATATTTACGTACCTATTTATAGAAGCAAAAAAATCAAATTGCTTAATCATACTAAAATAAACAAAATGTTAATGAGTGTTTAAGAAAAATAACATATTTCAAGTGAGTAAAAAATGCCAATTTACAAACATTTATGTATATAACATAAAAAGCAAGGTTATACAAGCATTTTCTTCTCTACGTTAAAAATGTGGATAAAACAGAAAATATCTACATAAAGATAAGGGTCCATATATTACAGTCGATTGCAAGCATCTTTAAAATGCTGTAGGTTGTGAAATATAAGGCAGACGAAAAGAAGCCAAATCCATGGACCCATAAACTTAATCTTTATAGTTTTCTCGATATATGTCGGTAAAATGTAAAAAAGGAACAGCTACTTGTCACGTCTGCAGGATATTACACGTATTACTGCACTATCACAGCTTCAAGGTACATTCACAGTTCTATTATCAGATCTACCGTCACTGCTTACATTTTAAATGAAAGTTACATATCCGAGAACACTTATAGAAAAACAGAAGCAAAGAGAAGAACAAATATAGTGTAAGAAACATATTGGAAAACTTTCCTTAGAAGTTTTAACAAAGTTAAACTTACTTGGTATCTACAAATTTCCAATTAGTGGAATTAAGTAAATATAAAAGGAACTTTCAGTAAGAGTAAAACAGATTATACTATTTAAATTTAAATCTTCTGTACTCTAAATTGTGAGACAAGCTTATCTTAAGCTATAATATACAAAGTGTTCAGAATATAAGTGCCGATATTAGCGGGGCTTGTATATTTGAAAAGCAACAAAAAAAAACTTGTGAAAATACGAATAGTTTATCTACAAGTACGTTTCAAAAATTCAACAGCAATAAAATTCAAAAACTGTTAACCAAAATTAAAGACTAAGGTTAAGTAAAAGCTCCTGTAACGTAACTTGTGTTTTGTATCAGCATGAGTGAAGTAAACAATTGAAGTTTCCCAAAAAAATCCTTAAAACTGTAACGTACTGCGTACTTTAACGTACGCCAACATTGAAATTTATCACCTGCTGCTGTTAACCTAAAAGTATTATTAGTCATAGTAGTATTCTGGATAGTGCGTTTCTTTTTACATAGTACTTGATATTTTAAGTATACATAAATAAGAATGGAACTATTTATAGTAACCATGATCAGCAGCATGTCGTTAATTTATGGAGAATCTGGCCAAAACTTTGGATGTGGCTACGAGACGTTTGCACGGTAAACGCTTTTCCTAAGCAACATATCGGTCAGTGGTCGCGCGGTTTAAGGCGTTAGTACTTGAATCGAGGTGACTAGACGGAATTGGTTCGAGCCCAGCTGCCGGTAGACCGTATATAAGCTATATTCGTGGAGAGGATTGGCACCCTCTCTGTGGGTATAGTAGGGTGGAATAATGTTAGCTTGGGTCAATGTGAGAGATTGATGCCGGTTGATATTTGACCACCCCCCTAATTAATGAGGTTTTCCTCATTCCTGCACTGAATAGTGGTTAGGGCCTACCAACGTAAGTCGTTCCTGGGCGCAAATGCGGCCTGTTTAATAATAATATGCCGCCCCCTCTCCCGCACAAGTCTCTGACTTCTGGGTTAATCCCTGTGATTAGAATGAGGGGTAGAGATATTATATTATTATTATTATAAGTTATTTGGAACACTTGTTACTTTTTCACATTTTATTGTGTTGTGAAAATAGCTCCAAGAAAGATTCACAAGTTAAATATAACGATCACAGCTTATTATTATTTATTATCAACTATAAAATGTAATGTGCTTTCACTAATCTTGTTGAAAAACAACGGGATTAAATGTAATAGTATTTGCTGCTTCTGCAGCTGAAAAAAAAACCGACCCAAATCGTATTATTCAATACAAATGAGCAATTTAGTGAGGACAAACTGGGATTAAAGGGTTTAAACACAAGAAATCCCTTCGCTACAAAAAAGGATACTTTAAAAGAATAATCCACTTTAAAACAGCACACGTTTCATTTACTAAAGTTGTATAATCATGTTTGGAAACCCAAATCTTCGAAAATTTCGAAACAATGATATTGCCAGATAGCATAAATAAAAAATCATTCAACATTTATTAAAACATGAAAAATTAGCAAGATAAATAAAAATTTTAATAAGAAAATTAATATACCTACTTTTTCATTAACCAGAGCAAGTTCTTTCTTTGGGATGCAGAACTGAATATAATAAATTCAGTAGATGAGTACAAATACGTCAATGTAAAAATTTATTGTGAAGTTTCCAGTGGAACAAAAAAGACGAGAAAGCTTTTAAGAGTGTCCGATATTGCTTACGGCTTTTCGAATACATTTACGCATTTTATATTGAATTACTACAGTCTGACATCAGTCTTGAGAAATGCAGAGCTTTATAGATAGATAAAAAAAGAAACAAGAAATGTGTGCATTAAATGGGATGAAAAACGTAAGTAGCCAGATATAAAAATTTAAAGAACAATTTTAGAGAGACGAAAATATTTCCATTCCATTTTTTTTTTCGGAAAACGTTTTGCATTAAGAAATATATTCTGGCAAAATAAATCATAACAAAGATAACACAGTGATGCATGTAAGATTATTTTAGGTATTATCGATTATCTTAAAGCTATTTGACTAATGAAAAAGTACAAGAAACACATATTACCAGTTTGTCATGCACGGAGCTCAGATATTGAAAAATTATAGTATTATTCAACTCGTTCTACTATACATTAAAGCTGGTAGAAGTGGGTGTGATATAACAAGATCGATTTTATAACTTTAATAATATGCTAAAAACGTCATTACCCATTACAAAATGTTTCTTTTAATTCTAAAACTGATGATATTTTCATTCAGTTCAACTAGCACAATTAGTAATTTGAACGTTGTTACGGCTATTGTAGGTACCTACTTTAAAAGGTTTTGCCACTAGCCATGGGCAAGTAATACAAACGTTCCGATTACGTGCTTGCAACTAAAATGGGGAATAAGTTTTTGCTGGCCGCTATGTTTCGGCGACGTTTCCGGACCTAATACGACCACGTTTCAGCAACGTTGTTGTTTCGTAGAGGGGACGTCGCGGTATGAAACCACAACTTTTAAGAAGCTTCAGCACTCTCCCACCACTGTTTCATAATAGTAGATTGCTTTCTTTATCTGCAAAAATTGTTACATTTCGTTTCTTTCTACATACTTCATCTTTATTTCCTTAACTCTGAATCTGGTAGGTGTTAGGCACAAATAACTTTTAAGTAATATTTACTACAAAATATCGAGCGAGGCTGTAGCCTTACTTTGAAGTAGCAGTAAAGTTGTGACTACCACACATTGTCTGAACAAAGTTTCCACTGCCTGTTCTTAGCAACATTTTTCCTGTTGTTCATTCTGAATGCGGTAAGTCCGAAGTTTACACTGAACACACTCCCTGGATTTTATCTTCTAGTAGTAGTTGAGAATACTTATTCCTACATTATTATTTTTATTACATTCCTTTATATCTTGCGTGTTACTTCTGTTGCATGTTTTATCACTTGAATTGTTTGTGGTCTTTTGCTGTGTTCGATGATTCTTAATACTTCTACGAGTAGCGATAACGCTGTTTGGACTAATAAATATTACTTACAAGTTCCACGACTTTAATTAAATAATTAAGGTTCCCTGAATGTCGCGGCAACTAACCTATGATTGCTAAGTGATTGCAACTTTAACAATATTTTAGTAACATGAGTTAGCCGCTGCTACGATCATTTGTCACTTTCAAGTTCTATAAACTTAAAGGTCATCCCACTGGTAACTAAGACGCCTTAGTAACCTGTTAGCAGCAAAACCAGAAGAGCTGCTTAGAAGTTATATAACTGAAAAGTAACCAGGAGTAGCCGAAAATCCGTACCAATGACTGTGTTGCATAAAGATATTTATACAACAAAGTGGCGGTTACGTAATAGTTACTTTTTAAAGGTTCTAGTCTCAGTTAGTGTTACTTTGGTGCTAGTTGGGAGTATATATATAAGCAACATTCTGTAACCTATATAAATTTTAAACGTTATTAAAACCTGATCTGATTAATTATTGCAATGACTATATAACCCAAACATTTTCACATAATACGGTTATTTCATATTTCACTTTAATAAAAACAAACGATATCTAGGTTTCTTAGATGGACGAATAAAAGAAGCAAATTACTTCTAGAGAACGCTAATATAAATAGTATCCATTTACTTTCAATAAAAAAAAACTAATTACTTCAACTGCTGTCATATTTTAGTTCATAATATAATTGGAAAATATCTTTTCTGAATTTAAAATGCCAACTTACATAACATGGACCATTTTAATTCATTTGACTTTATGTAGTCTTAATAATGATTATATTGAATGTTATTGCGAAATTGAAATTTTTAATTTCAAATTCATTACAAGGAGTCTATATTAAAATGTTCATTGTTGTTATTCATTAATAAATGTGGATGCAAATGTAAAAATTACGCGGAGGGTACAGACTTTGAGTTCAACTTAGTGGAAAAAGCAATTTAAATTCGCAAGATTTAAGAAAGGGCGATGTTATTAATGGAAAAAAATAAGTATTAAACCATCAATTCATCTCAGTTTTGGGGAATTGAAAAGGCAAGAAAAAGTAAGAAAGGTAGGGAATTACGAAAAGGGGCAACATTATACAGAACCTAATATGAATTTAATCGTATTCTAAATACACAGCAATATAAATGTTTGTATCTGTTTCTTTTACTTTTCACTTCAAAACGATTTTCTTTCAGCAAATTGAACTCCTCCCCCAGAGGAATATATTAGTGAAAAAGAAGGCGGCTTGTGTTGTTTCCTTTCTAAAAATATTCTGCTTCAGGATTGGCAACAAACAAATCCACCGTTCAAATTTAGAGAACGTTTTACATAAATCCGGAAAGGATTTAAAAGCGGTGAATATTCTTTCAACGACTTCTGCACCATTATTTATACAAAAACGACTATACATTAAAAATATATTGGAAATATTAAATAGAATTTGGTACTTAAATGTTATACAGGGTGGTCGCGATGTAATGGGCCAAAATTTATGACTAGATTACTGACGTGAAAATATTGCGATTTAGACAAACTCACCTTAGTCCAAAAGTTGATACTTACAGAGATACAGGGTGTTTAATGCAAAATATTTTTTTAGTTTTTTCTTATTTATTTCATAATAAATGCTCATATCGAGATGAAATTTTGGTGTTAGGGTTTTCTGGGGCGAGAGATTGAAATATATCCATGGTTTGCTTGTAGCTCATAGAGAGCGCCACCTGCGCTAGGTCGAATGCGTTGAAAACGACAGAACTTTTTTATCTTTCAAAAATCTAATTCTCAGGTAGCAAATTCTGATTTTACAACTTCTTTTACACAAAAAAGCTATACTTTTTGATAGTCGCTATCTTGCACCGTTCGCAAGATATTTAGCTTTGGTAATTCGAGTAATCAAAATAAGGTACGAATGTCAAAAAGAACAAGAGTTTATTTCAAATTATAAATTGTTATGAACAATTGAATATAGAATATTACAATAAATGTTCAACATGTCCGCCTCCAACTTCAATACATTTATTAACGCGTTTGTTCAAAGACTGCTGTATTTTAAAATAGAGATTCTTGTTACGAAATGATTCGGCGGCATTTACAATTTTCTGCCATAGCTCTTCGCGGGTGTTTATAGTTTCTCTATAGACAACTGATTTCATGTAGCCCCAGAAACAAAAATCCATAGGATTAAAGTCAGGACTACGAGGAGACCATAATATTCGACTCCCACGACCGATCCAACGATCCGGAAGAATGTGGTCAAGATAGTTCCGTACTCTGACAGAATAATGAGGGGGAGCTCCATCTTGCATGAAAAATAGATTTTGCCGTGTATTCAGTGGTAAATCGTCGAGGTAGTCAACTAAATGGTGCTGCAAGAAATCTATATACATACAAGTCACCATTTAGATTTGAAGGAAGCTCATGTGGACCCAAAAGGTGATTTCCTATGATTCCGCACCAAACATTTATCTTAAATTCATGTTGGAAGTGACGCTCACTGACTACGTGAGGATTTTCATTATCCCATATGTGCTTGTTTCTAAAATTGAAAATTCCTCGACGAGTAAAGGTCGCGTCATCAGTGAATAGTACATTATCCAAAAATTCCTGGTCAAGGTTTTGCTGATTGCGCATAAAATGAGCAAATTGTAATCTAGCTGGCAAGTCTGCTGCTAAAAGATTTTGCACGGGTGTAAAATGGTAAATTTTCCTTGTGAAAAATTTTGAGAACTGTTGTTTTACTAACACCGGTTTCTCTAGCTACCTGCCTGTTGCTAACTTCTAGATTTCCTGCCACTCTTACTAAAATTTCTTCTTCTTGGTGAACTGTAACAGTACGCCCTGCGTTGTCTCTTTTAGGACGAAAACTACCAGTTTCTCCAAGTCTATTAAAAAGTTCTTGAAATAGTTTCCGATTTGGTTGCCTTCTATTCGGATACAAGTCTGAATACCGACGAAGCGCTCGACGTCCAACATAATCTGATTGCGCATAAACGCAAACTATATCGCGCATTTCTTCATTTGAAAATAAATTATGGCGTGGCATGTTATCTCGCACTACGATTTAGATCATAAAGTAAAGAATACTTTTAATAAGGCACGAATAATACTGTAATATTACTGACAGCACTAAGATAAGTGGAAAATGTCAAAATTGGATTTTAACATAAGCCTACTTGAAAATTTTTGCCGATTTTGATTTAATTGAATGCAAATGCATTGGAATTTTCAATGGCAAATTTTACGAGAACGGTGCAAGATAGCGACTATCAAAAAGTATAGCTTTTTTGTGTAAAAGAAGTTGCAAAATCAGAATTTGCTACCTGAGAATTATATTTTTGAAAGATAAAAAAGTTGTGTCGTTTTCAACGCATTCGACCTAGCGCAGGTGGCGCTCTCTATGAGCTACAAGCAAACCATGGATATATTTCAATCTCTCGCCCCAGAAAACCCCTAACACCAAAATTTCATCTCGATATGAGCATTTATTATCAAATAAATAAGAAAAAACTAAAATAATATTTTGCATTAAACACCCTGTATCTCTGTAAGTATCAACTTTTGGACTAAGGTGAGTTTGTCTAAATCGCAATATTTTCATGTCAGAAATCTAGTCATGAATTTTGGCCCATTACATCGCGACCACCCTGTATATAACACAATTTTTAAATAGTTTTTTTTTGTACGCAACTCAACTTGATTTATTAGATTAGTTACCAATAAACTGTTTACAATCAATTTTCTTTAATATACGGTCACATACAGGGTTAATTATGACCAAGTACAAATATTTTAAAAGGGGATAGGAGATAAGTAACGGAATCGTCCTTCAAAAAACTTTCAAACTTATAAAAAATGTTTTCGAACGCATATTAAACTCCAACTTATCGCCGACTCTGACGGCTCGTTAACCAACTGCGAGCGCACGTTTGACGTTTGAAGAGTTAGACAACCAGCAGATAGTGCCTATCTTTTTTCAATTTAAACATTTTATAGTAATTAAATAAAGAAGTTTGTGTTGATTACAGATATTTCTTCATAAAGTTTGCCGCGGGTGCATTCAAAGTTCTTTATTATATATTAATATTCCTTGCATTCAATTTTCTTAGAATAAATAGGCCTGTAATGAATGAAAAGGTAGTTTTGACAGTTTAGCACGAATGTAAAATGTTGCAGCTAATCGCATTTTAGTCGTTTTTACAATTGGAAATGCTGTAAAAAACGACCGCATAGTAGCTGACAGATCTAAGCCATCTTTGGGCAATACTTAGTATAGCTGCCGAAGAGGGTATTGGCAATTTTTTTAAACATCGAGCTATAATTTCGAAATAATTTTTAACTGCATTATAGGCCTCCCTGAGCACATGGTTAAATTTTTGTACTGACTGGTAGATGTATACCCTGTATACATGTAGTTTTAGTAATATGTACATGATGTTTATTTAGGTAGTACTCTCTTAATCTGCAATATAGAAAAACTTAATGTTAGTGAACGCCTCAACTAGTACACAGTACGTCTCCAAAAACATTTATAACTCAAAATACACGTAGAATATAAAACACAGTAGCTATGATTGTTTCAACAAATCATGATACTAAAGTAATTATCGCTATCATGCTATTATTAGCGAATAAAGTGTGCGTTTTACCACTATCTCTACCGGATAAATCTCCTCCAGTCCCGCAACATATTAGGCGCCAATTAAATTTTATACACCCCTCGCGAAATTGGCAATTATGGACTAATTGGTAAAAGTTTCCGCGGTATCTCCGGATCACTGCCGATATAGGCCGCTTACTAGCAGAAGTTCTGCGACAGTGTTAATTAAACATCAATATATTACCAACCTAAACATATTTACAGTGAACGTTGCTTGTATTAGTATGTGAGAAAAAAGTTTTTCCCATAACGGTTATAATTAGGGATGCCCCGAGTTAACGCAAACCATTGGCGCGAGCATTGCCGTATTGAAACACGCGATCTGTACAAAGCAATACTTTCTGTGCCGATCACAACTGCATAATATACTTACAAACATGGGGATGCAGTAAAATATACCGGTTTTTTAAATAAGTTTTTTTATGAGAATTATTTATTAAAACATGTAAATATAATGATGAAAAGCAACATCAAATAGATGACCGCCACGATAAGCCCGACAATGGCCAAATTTACTTTGAGCGTGTAGCATTTGCGCCATTGTTTCAAGAATATTTGCCTTTAAATCTTCTAACGTCTGTGGACGTTTAATTTAGACTTTACTTTTCAAGTTTCCTCAAAAAAAAAGTCTGGTGCCGTCAAATCACGGAATCACGTCATTTCTTGAGAGCAAGTTGGCAAAGAAAATATCTAAGAGCAACCGTTTCACGTGCTGTGTGGTATGTAGCGCCATTCTGCTGGTATCAGAAGTTTTTTATGTGAAGGTCTTGCATCTGTGGTTGCAGTCATTCACGTATCATTCAATACCGTTCCTCTTGCTCCTGGCATTTAAAAAAAGGATCCAATGATTCATTCGGAGCGTATTGAGCACTAACCTGCGTTTCTTAATCAAACACGTTCTCTTGAATAAGATGAGGGTTTTTTGTTCCAATCATTTTACTTGTTAATATAACTAGAAAGGCAAAAATATGCTCATTGTTCATTATCAAATTTTGACAAAAATTGGGTTTTGCTTCTATTAAACTTGTAACGGTTTGTGCGTATTCCAACGTCTTGGAATATCATTTGGCAGCAGTATGAACACAGCTTGAATTTTGTATGGATACATATGCAAGTCAAAGTGTAAAACTCTCCTTAAAGTCCGCTTAGGCAACTCTAATTGCTCCGCACATCTTGTTATGGAAGTTTTTGGTTATATTTGAACATCGGCCCAAGCAAGCTTAATATTTTCACGATTTTTTCCAGTATGCTTGGATCAGTTATTGTGCTATTTAGTGAAAATGCGTTTGCTAAACGTCCTAAAAGCACGTTATGTTGAAATTATCCAAGAAAAGTTTTAGAAATTTGATTCCTGTGCTTTTAGAATTATGAAAATATTTCCTATTTAAATATCGCACTTTCATATTTTTCGATAAATTTTGGCAAAACAGTAGCGGAACCTATTTCTGCTGCAATTGTATGAATTTTCATTATAATATTTTTTTCTATGAAGCTGTGAACAGCACAAAAAGTTATTTGCTTTCTACGGATCGTAACCGCAGTCCGGCCGCGTTTGCGCCAATGCATTTCTTCCCAACGATCTAGTTTTACTTAAAATATATTACATATTTACTGCAAATTAACACAAGGCTGTATTAAGTTACGTTAGAGATGGGTGTGACTGACAATGTGAAACCATTGTTAAACACATTTAATATTGTTGACATAGATATTATTAGAGCATGCTTTCCTAGGATATTTAATAAGAAAATATATTTTCGCTTTTGTTCTGCACTGTAAAAAAAATGCTGTGTAAGTGAGATTTTCCAGTTTGTAATTTAGGATGTGCAAAATTCCGTGTCAATAGTTTAACGCATCACGACTTTTTTATTCGTTTTACACAAAATGTGTTAAAATTACTAATATTATAGTAAAATATACGGAATTTGTGTAATATTTACTAGTGATGTGTTAACAGTACACCATCTTGTCTAATCTTAACACACCTATGTGTGTTCTATATCCTGACTGATTGAGCACAACTGCGTAGCTGCAGTATATCGATTATTCCAACACACATCACTGCGCCATGTTGGTCTAGTAGCATTGTTGTGTTCAGTTAGCTCTCGTCCGCTGTGTTCAAATAGACGAAATTTAAATTGAGGTTTAATCAAAGAAAATAATAAGTACTTACCTAACTATAACAAATATTGCTGATAATTGTGATAGAGCCAAAATTAATTAGGACTATAACTCCTAGTTCACTCTGACGTTATAGATTACTCTGTATTCTGATTTTCTTGTAAAGGTCTGGTTTTTCTGACCAGATCGGCCCGAAATATTTCGCCGAATATTCGTGTACAAAACGCTCTAGGTTCCCGAATTCATTTCGTTCAGAAGTTTCGTCTCTCCGTGGTTTGTCTGCCGATTTAAAAATTCGTTGCGATAAATTTCAGTCGTGTTTTTTCAGTCTGTAAACTTGACGTAGGGTGCTTCTTGCATCCCAAAATTAAAAATGGATGAAATGGATTTTTTTATTGCTATGGTTTTAGAAGAAGAACAGGATGATGATGATGATTCTGCGTTACTAGCAGTATGCACCGAAAATAACACAGTTTTGAAAATGTTTAACTATATCTACGTTAAACATATATTTAACTATATCTACGTTAAATTTTAAAGTATTTTTCCATAAAAATAAATGCCCGATCATCTATACAAAATCAACAAGTCGGCGAACTGTGCCGTTTTAAAACATTCAAATCAAAACTAGTTTGATTCAGACGAACTACTGTCCGCACACTTTCCCGAAATTTCGTTCCGATCTTTTATACAAACCGCTACTATGTACTACACATATATTGGGTTTTACCGGAAACGCCAACGAACTTTTCGTGCTATATCACCGAAAAAATTCGGGCCGATCTGGTCAGAGAAACCAGGCCTTAACTTTAGAGAAAGAAAATGATATGTTCAGATCACTATCAGTTATTTTTTGTAAACTCGTATTATGTAGTGCCTAAATACATATCTGTTTAATGTTTGTTGTCTATAATTTACTAGAACGTTATTAGTTTATAAATACCTTATCAAAATATGTACTACTACAACTAATTTTATTAAATATTTTGTTAGAAAATTTGATTGTTGTTTATTTGAACTGAATTATATATTTTTAATAAAATCATAAAAAATAAAATTTTATTATTATATAATTCTGAATATACTATATATCGATACGGAAGCTCACCTACATTTTAGTTTGTTAATTATATCTCTGTTTGCTTTGAAATAATAATTTTTGTAATACATTTATTTTGACGACAACTGAACAAACTTCTAGAAAACGTCACAATAAAAGTATTGCAAAAATGATATTTATCTAAAATTATTTCAAGTCTACACCATGAATGACACAAATAACACTGGAATGTGTCTCGCCTCGATTAACACAGTATTGCGTTCTTATTTTTTTTTACAGTGTAAGATTAGTTTAAAACATTTGGTATGAAATATTTAAAGAAATGAGTTATTCAGACCGAAGTAAGTTCGGTCGTTATTTCGTGACATTTAAAAGAAACGCAATAAATTTCCTACACTTGCAAGAAATTTGAAGTAACTTGTTTGATATATTTTCTATGTTATGATTTATTAATACCCGGAAAGGTAACTTGACCTCTTTTTATAAGGTCACAGTAGCAATATCGTTAGATTAACGAAACAGGCATGTAAATAAATCTATCTTATCAAGTCACTACCGGAAAATCTACTAAATCAATATTTATTAGCATCTCGAACGATTATATTTTCTGCTACATCGACAAATTGAAAAATTTCTCGTCGTCCAATAAAAGCCAACAGAGATTCATTGCCGTAACATCTGTACGTTCACGTCCCTCGATGATAGTTTTCTCTAAAACTGCCCAGTATCTACTCGAAAGTTCGGTTTATCGCTGTTGAGGCCCATTAAGACAATAGACATGACTATTGGTTTGCGACAGCGGGTAACCTCAATGTTTGGCCGCTTTCAAGTTCAGTTGTCCGTGGGGGTCTTCGACGAGACCTCACCCACGACCACGCAACTCAGATGCAGTATTAACTGGGGCGTTACTGGGGATAACGGGAAAACTGAAAAGCGCAAACCCAGCGAAATTAAGCTAAAAGAAAGGAACATGGAAAAAGTTTGTAGCGTATATGAAAAGAAGAAACTTTGAAAAAATACAAAGGACAATCAATAGAATAATCTACAGAAGGGAAAATTGAAGTGAGATGTATAATTAAATTAAAACTGCAGGTCAAATCATAATATATTTAACCAATGTGCGAGTATTATCGAATAAACTTGGTGATTCACTTTTTTGCTTAATATCGTTACTACCGATTTACCTGTAACCTGAATCAGTTATACATGGAACATGTTTGAAGAGGACACTATTGAAATATTCAGGTGAAAATACATATTTACAAGATTTTCCAAAAAGTACTAAAAATTACACTGTAAAAAAATAATTACACATTTTAATACAAAAAACACTGTGTCAATCGAGGTCCACAAGGGATTGTGTATACTTTTACACATTTCTTTGTATGTAGCATCAGTGTGTTAAAGGTTTAACACAATCCACTGTGTGTTAATATAACAAATGTTATTTGTAACTTTTACACATTTCAGTGTTATTTGTAGTATTAAAAGTGTAGGCTTTACACATTAACATGTTAATTTTATTGTAAAATAGGTACTGATATGGAAGACTCACCTACCTTCTTAGTTTGTTAATTATGTTCCCGTTTGATTTCGAAATAATTTTTAATAAATATAATTTTTGAAATACTTTTATTTTGACGTTTTCTAGAGGTTTTGCCTGTCGTCGAGAATGCATTGAATATAGCCTGAAATGTTCTAGAATAAATGTATTAAAAATTATAATTTCAAAAGCAAACAGGAACATAATTAACAAGGTAGGTGAACTTTCGTATCAATATATAGAATTTTCAGAATTATGGTGTAATTATAAAATAAAATATATTTTCCTTTTTATGATTTTATTAAAAAAATAAAATTCAGTTCAGATGACAACAACCAAGTTTGCTAACAAAATATATATGTATTCAAAATAACAGTATAATAGTACATATTCTAATAAGGGACTAGTAAATCATAAACAATGAAACAGCAGACATTAAACAAAGATGTATTCAGGCACTACATAAGTAAGTTTACGAAAGTTAACTGGTAGTGATCTGAACATATAATTTTCTTTCTCTGAAGATACAAAAAAGTCAGATTAAAGAGTAATCTGGAACGTCACAGTGAACTCCTAATATGTTTCAGAGTTACATTCTAATTAGTTTTAACTTTATTACAATTATCAGTAAAATATTCTCCATTTGAACACAGTGAACAACAGGTAACTGTACACAACACCGCTACATGACCAATATGGCGTAGTGACGTGTGTTGGTTCAGCTGATATACTGCAGCTGCGCAGTTGTGTTCAACCAGTCAGGAGTAGGGATATAGAACACAATTAAGTTGTGTACGTGTTAAGTTTACACAAAATGGTGTAATTTTAACATGCAACTGGTAAATATTACACAAATTGAGTATATTTTATTATAATACTATACTCCATTTTTAAACTAGGAGGAGCGTTTTGAATATTGCGCGCCAAAATGTTGGTTCCTTATTGGTTAATTTTGAACCTACTTTACACTGCTAATAAATTTTACATTCTGGCATTTGTTGACATTTTGCTTGTCAGTTGTCATCAGTTCGTTGTCATTGTGTTTTTACCTGTTTTTCTATCTATTTATTATCTCAGTTACGTATAAATCAGTTCTTATCAGAACTAAACAACTTATTATATTGTTTGCCATTCGTTTTCTCCAATTCTCCAATTTTCCATTGGATATGGATGATAGTGTGCCGACCACAAGTAAGGCAGGCGCGGGAATTACATCGCCGTCGCCCCCAAGGAAACGAAAACAACTCAGTTTGGGGCATTTATCTCTGGCAGAAAAACAAGCAATATTGAATTTGTATAAGAAAAGCCTAGATGATGAACCTACTCTTAAATCTGTCCAACTTGTATCCAAAATAGCGATGACATTAGGTAAATTTATATTAACATTATCTACTGTTGAACTATATTATACATTATACTTTTTTAGGTGCTGCAAAATCAACAGTATATCGAGCCATAAAGCAATATAAATCTACTGGAAGGGTGTCTACTTCCAAACACTGTGGTGGACGACCTGGGATTGTTACATGTTTGGATGAAGTAATGAAGAATTCCATAAGGCGTGTAGTACACAGGTTTTTCTTTCAAAATGAGATATCCACTTTGTACAAAATTTTAACCGCTATATTAAGTCGTCAGGATTTGCCACAAATGTACCGTTCATCGTTATACAATCTTATGAAACAAATTAACTTCAAGTAAGGTTGAATACATATCTCAATCAAGTATAATTGCAATAAAACATTTTATTTTTTGCAGATACTTAAAACGAAGTCGTAAAAGTGTGTTGATAGAACGTGATGATATAGTGAGATGAAGACTTGACTACTCGATATCAATTAAAAGTTTAGATCTGAAGGTAGACCTATTTATTATTTAGATGAAACGTATCATTGTGAATTAAACCCTATAGTATTGATTTGGGCACAGGTGAAGAATGAAGTTGCAATCAGAAATAAAACATATAAACTGAAAGACGTAAGGGAACTACTAATAGAAGCTCTTAATAATGTTACAAATATGAACTGGAAAAAGTGTGAAGAACATGTGATTAAGGAGGAAGAAAAAATGGGAACACTTGACGGAATTATGGACGATCTCATTGAACCTTTAATCATATCAATTAATAATAGCGAGAGTGATATGGACATGATTTGATGATTTGTCCCTTATTTTTACCAATAATATTATAAATTATAAAAACTTATTTTGTTACTTTGAACACCTGCAGATGATATATTACGAACGAAGTTCAGTTATCAGTTATTTAGCAATTATCCGGTAACTTAATAAACGTAGTTCGTAGAAGTGCAACAATTCAAAGTAAGAAAAACACCATTATATGATTACTCCAATGCTAATTGTAAAAATGTGAATCAATAAAAAAAATTTTTAAAAGTGAAAACTGGAATCAATCATTTATAGATGTTTGGTTTGTAGTAAATTATTTCATCCATATTATTATGTTATGTAGGAAGTACCTATCTACCTACTTTAAAAATATATATACAAAAGTTAAATAAACCTAGAATTAGATATTTATTCATTGCACATTATTTTGAATAAGTACTTAATAACCCCATTTGAAAGTAATGATAATGAAAGCTTATTGTACTCAAATTGAGGTTAAACACTTGCAGTGAGTATATACTTGATAGTCTGATGCTATCTAGGGTAGTTTTTAGTAAATTTTGCAGTGTAAATTTGTCTTTGGCATTCGCTCCTCCTAGTTTAAAAATAGAGTATAGTAATTTTAACACATTTTGTGTAAAACATACAAAAAAGCCATAGTGTGTAAAACTATTAACACGGAAATTTTACATATCCCAAATTACATACTGAAAAATCTCATTTACACAGCAACTTTTTTTACAGTGTACCAATCGACTCTCAGTCAGGTGCAAGTAATCACATTTCATAGATCGATTATAAATGTGCAGTTTGTCCCATTTTCAATGATTGTCATGGGAAATTATCGACGACGGCTCAAAATAGTTTTCACAATAGGGTGTTACTTTTACTAGAAATAATTGAATGTATATACAGGGGGAAATAAAAAATGTGCATTTTTTAACCACTCGTATAATAGTCGTCCTTGATCCCTAAACAGAGGAGATTGTCTACAAACTGCTGATTCCCTTCGCTCCGCCCGCCTACAAATTCACAAGTGACGGCAATGGTATTTGTAACGAAAATGTCAAATATTGCTTGCTAATAAATGTTGCCTTATATTTTAGAAGTATCCTCGTGTCCCGTGTTATTATTTTCGTGTTTTGGCGTAATAATAATTGTTGTTCTGTTATTTATTTGTTACCGTTACGTTTTGGATGTTATTTCAGTGCTGCTGAGAATACATACATGTCAAATCTCAAATTGCAAGTCATCAATAATTTTGTATTTCCAAATTTACACATACATACATCTAGTACACTATAAAAACACCAAAATAACTGTCATGTTAATTGTAAAGAGTCGATTTTAGAGTAGGTGTTTCATGTAAAAATTTAATTTTAGCATAAGAAGTTACAACCCTTTAAAAGTGGTAAATTCAAGCGTCTATGGCTTATTTAAAACTTATAACAGTGTCAAAACACCAGGTAAATTCATAATGAGAATTCTAAAAGCAATTAAATAAACTGTGTAGACAAAAAAGTTTTGTTTTCAACAGGGCCACTCAAAAAAGTTTAAAGTAAGCTAGATAAGGAAAAATTATAACATAAATTTTTATATTTATGCAAAAATCGGAGTGTCCAATTTGAGCCAGTTTCAAAATAGCCCATAAACTTGATCGTAACACCAATTTTTAAAGGGCTGTAACTTCTTAGAGGTGGCTAGAATAATTTTTTGATATAAACGCCTCCTCTAATATCGGCATAATCCACTGTTTCATTTGGTTCAACTATTTTCAAAACATCCTATATATTAGATAAACAAATCAAATTAATTTAATTTTTAGATATTAATATAATGGGTGAAAATTTCCGCACATATTTAGTACTGCAAAATTTATAAAAACTAATATACGGAATCTGAAATTTAATACACTCAAACATCAAGTTGTATCCTTTAAGCCTTTACCCAAAACTTTTACAATCCCTTAGACGTCAAACTATTTGAGAAATATTTAATATGGTACATGAAAAATTCAAACCCTTTTAGGGCGAGTCTAGCGTGTGAAACGTGAAGAACGTTGTTCGATCAGCCTCTCCCACGAATTCAATGAATAATCAAAATGTCAAGTTTAATCGAAGAAATAGTAGAATATAAAGAAAGGGAACTACATCAAACTTTGAATATTCTCAAAAGCATTCCCCAAACAAAGTTAATATTCAGATGCGATGTTTATACATAATTTATGTCTCTTTTAATACAATCTTATCAAATAAGGCATCACCACAATGAAATTTGGCAGCTTATGAAAGTATACAAAAGCAATATAGAGCGTACATAATCGTCTATAAAAAAAATTCTAAATCATTCATTGTTTTATGTTACATGTAAGGTTTGTTCCAATATCTGGAAACATCGTACACGCTTCGCAAGTAAGTCCAAACGATTTCTACTTCTCAAAACGTACTGAAATAGATCATAATAGGTATAGAAACTGATTCCCAAACGGTCATAATTTTGGTTGGAACGCCATGCGTCACAAGGATCGTTCCATAAAGAGAACACACATAAGTATGACGGTGCGATAAGTAATATTTTTTGTAGTTGAGTGCATATCAAAGTTCTTGATGCAGAATTTTCACATTCTTATCTTTACCGTCGAGTAAAAAATGTATAATATACAATTAATATGTTGGCTTGGGTCAATGTGAGAGATTGATACCGGTTGACATTTGACTACTCCCCTAATTAATTAGGTTTTCCAGGTTTCCCTTATTCCTGCACTGAATGGTGGTTAGGGCCTAGCAACGTAAGTCGTTCCTGGGCGCAAAAGCGGCCTGCTTAATAATAATATGCCGCCCCCTCTCCCGCACAAGTCTTCGACTTCTGGGCTAATCCTCGTGATTAGAATGAGAGGTAGAGATATTATTATTAATATAATAGACACCATTGCAAGCGCTAAAGATTTTTGTACAGTTCTATAAAAATAAATAGTTCGTGTAGTTTTCGAGATATTGTGATGTATTTCTGAAAAACACAAATTGCTAATATCTTTTTGAGTAAAACCCCGTCTTGTCCGCATGTAGAAATTTTCAATATGTATTTTATGAGTTTGGAATTTTAGGGCTGCACTGTCGGAAGCGCTGTAGTATTTTGTATGTTGATATAATTCAGATCAATAGCGAAAATAGTTTCCGAGATATAGTGATGTATTTAGAAAACACTAATTATTAATTTGTCATTTTTTTTAGAACAACCCTTATAAAAAAACTCCCAGTGTGATTTTTATACGACCAGTGGAAATTGATACTCCAATGAGTAAATAATAATTTGGGACTGGTCGGACAGCTTTTTACCTCAAAGTGACCTCGAAACTCATTTATATAGGGTTTTTGGGATGGTAAAAACTCTATTAGTAGTCACTATATATATTGTGTGACCCACCCTAACGTTTCCGCATAGATTCCGCCGCCTGTAATTGTAGTTAGTTTTATACTGAGATACTAACAAAAATCTAGAGCTAGCATTAAAGTTGTTAAATAATCTTTGTACATTTCATATAAAAAATACCTCAATTTCTTGTTTCTGCAGAAGTTATAATAATTTGGACAAAGATCAACAAGTAAGTAGCAATCATTTTAACTACCTTTTGTTGATTTGGTTGCTCTGTTAGATATAACTTATCCGTTCTTAAGAAACATACGAATGTATGCTCGATGTTTTGAATTGTATGTCATGCATAAAAATTGTTATTGTATCCATTCACTGAAAGAAATTACTAAAGACGCATCTATTAAACTAAATTGTGGGCATGCACAGAAGCCAGACAAAGGAAAACGATACGCATTACCATTTTAAACATACGCTTTGCCCAGCATTCTACTAAGAACATTTAATTCTTTTTCACGGACTGTTGGGTTCCATTATTTACTGAACGAAACACGAGAATAAGTAGATAGCTCCCTTTTAACCATTTTCTTTCAAAACACTTTCCGAAGCGTTCTACGTTTTCAATAACAATTTAGCTGTCAAAACAACCAATAAAATGCGAGTTTTAAGACTAAAGCTTATACATAGCATTTTTATATTCACATGTGACACAATAAATACGTCAAAGTTAAAATATGTAACCAATGAAACTTAAAGAACTTACGAATTTTGTATTCCTATTCGAAGAAAGTGCTAACTTTAATCACGAAATATTAAATTCCTCCTCGTTTGGAAGTAAGTGAACATGATGCAATATGTAATTATATCAAGTTATTATTTCCAAATTATCCAGGGTTACAATTGTCAGCTATTTGTGAATAAAAGCGAACATGAAGCAATGTACAGGGTAATTTTTAACATATACGCATAAACTTGTGAAATTTTAACAGAGGACAAATAATGACTAGTGGAAAAAAATTAGTAACAGAATAATATTATGTTTAGTATTTGAAGCAGTATTTTGTTATCATTTGGGGTCCTATTTGAGTGTATTTCAACGCGATTAGAAAAGTATGGCGCATAATTTCTCAAACAATGAATTTATGGACATGATTCAGTAGCTGCAGCTCATTTTTATGTTCAAAGATTTCCCCAAAGAAATCATCCGAGGCGTGAAACCTTTCTACATGTGATTAAGCGTGACAAAGAAACTGGCGGCCGAGGCCTGGGCAACTAGATTAACTGCAGCGCAATTTGGGATGTCGCAATCCACAGTTTGGCGAACGTTAACGTGCAGCGAATACAAGCCTTACTTCGAGTAGTTCTTACAATCAGCAGCATTTAAAACCCAATTCAGCATGAACATTTTAATTACGGATGAGGCAATTTTTACACGTAATGGTATTCACAATTGTCACAACACAAACAGGCCAACACACTTTCAACAACGATTTTCAGTAAATATGTGGACTGGAATTGTGAAGTTGATCTCAACTTTAGACAGCATATGTGGTTTCTTCACGATGGTGCTCCATCACATTTTGCACTAGTGCTACATTCGGATCATGTGTTTATAGAACTATGCATATGCCAAGGTGGCCCAATTGGGTGCCTCCCTCGATTACCAGACCTAAATCAGCTTGACATTTATTTTTGGGGTCACATAAACACTATGGTGTATATTACCGAAGTTAACACTGAACAAGAGTTGAGAAAACGCATACATGCTGCCGCTGACGCAATTGGACTACAGCCTGGATTAGGTCATAATAATAATAATAATAATTTATTTACCCAAAGAGATACAATAAGAAATGCATAATTGGAATAATATGTAATACAAAAGTGAAAACATATTGTAAACTTAATACTACTCGTAAATTAATATATATTGTACATACAAAATCACATAATACTGAATAAAATCCAATCTCAGGCAAATAAATACAAATCCACAGAAGGCATTGCCTTGTACGTGGGAAGTAATATTATGTGTAAAGCTACAAGCACGTTGAAAAGAGTAGGCATACAAATATACAAAATTACATAGTATTTTACTATTTAAACAATATGAAAAAGAATTGAGTGTTAAATTATATTTTTAATGTAGTTATAAACCTGTATCCTAGACAAATTGTGTATCCATTGTTTTACCTTATTTTTAAAAAGTGTTCCAGAGTTAATGGCTTTCAGCTGGGGTAACAGGTTATAAAATTTAGGTCCAAGGTAAGCATAATTTCTTTGCAAAATACTTTTTTCTGGTCTAGGGACAATATCTAGTGTCATAATTATGTTCAATATTTAATAGTTCGTGTCTACATTTATATTGTCTAATTAAAACTCTTAGGAAAAACAGCTGTCTTGAATCCAATATTCGTGTTTCTGCATATAATTTTTCAGTGGAATACATATATGGTTTTTTGAATATGATTTTAATTATCCACTTTTGTATAACTTCTAATTTATGCATAAAGTTATCAGCTGCTCCACCCCAAGCAGTAATACCGTAAATGAGATGAGACTCAACCAGTGCATAGTACAATGTACGCATTTGTTCTATGTCTAAAACGTTGGCAAGGTGTTTAAATTTATATAAAATACATCTAATTTTATTTATAACATAACTAATATGCTTCTGCCATTTCAGGTGACTATCAATATATAAACCCAAGTATTTAATATATGGCGCTACAGTTATAATTATATCTGGGGAAACTGTCAATGAGGTGTAAGAAGGTAAGTTATTAGAGTATGAGGTGAAAGGAATGTAATGAGTCTTTTCAGTGTTGATTGTTAATAACCTCTGACTAAACCATTCAGTAATTATTAGAAAATCTTCTTCTGCTAGTTTTTAAATTCTTTCCAATCATTTGCTTTATAAAAATCGCAGTGTCATTTGCAAAACTCACCACATCACCTTTCACGTCTAGTTTGAATAATTCATTTAAGTAGATGTTAAATAATATTGGACCCAAGACAGTTCCCTGCGGAACACCATAACTTACTGTTTTATATTCACTGTATGTGTCATTTATTCTTACGCATTGTTGTCTGTTTGATATATAGCTCTTTATAAGTTCATAAGGAGTACCTCTGAAACCAATTGACTCTAAAACATTTAAAAGATGAATATGACTTACAGTATCGAAAGCCTTAGTCAGATCAACGAAAATACACAACGCTGGTTTTTTTTCATCAATAGCTTTGGCAATATTAGATGTTACATAAGTTATTGCATCTTCCGTCGATCTGCCATCCCTAAAACCATACTGTTTGTCAGACAGTAGTGTATATTTATTCAGGTATTCAACAATTCTTATCTTAAATTTTTTCAAAAATTTTTGCAATATTTGATACTAACGATATTGGTCGATAGTTAGTCATATTCATCTCATCTCCTTTTATAAATAGGCTGTATCACGGCAGTTTTGAAAGAAGTTGGACAAATTCCATTTTCAAACATTAGATTTATTAAATGCGTTAAAGGACTAGCTATTAGATTAGCAATTAATTTTAACGTCTCCGCTTTAATAGCGTCAATTCCAGGTGCCTTTTTGTTTTTTAAAGTACTAATAATCTTTAATACCTCTACTCTATCTGTATTGAATAAAACAAACGAATTAGCAGCATTCCTGTTTTTGCTTTCAAAATTAATTTTTTTAGTATTATTTTGTATGTTTTCTGCAAGGTTCTTTCCTATGTCTGTAAAATACTCAACAAAATTATTAGCTATTTGTTTTTTATCTTTACTGGTGTTTCCATCTAACAACTGAATTTCATTTATGTCACTGTTTTTATGATTTTGCAATAATTTATTTAGACTACGTGCGTGTAGGAACTCATAGATTGGGCGAGCGCAAGTGTGTATTGAAAATCACGGACATAACTTCGAACTATTTTCTATGATAAATGAAACGCCATTCTTCAATATGTCAATAAAACTCTTATATTTAACCGTTACTTTTCAATATATCCATACAGGGGGTTGGAATAGAAAATATGTGTATAATTAATAGAAATTTGAGCTAATAATTACAGAAGTCGCGAAATTTGTGAAGGAGAGAGAGTGGTAGGTATATTATTATTCTGGAAAAGCATTTACGCCCAAGAATGACAAGATCTAACCACATTCAGTATAAGAACTTCATTAATAGGACGAAGATCAAATGTCGACTGGTCTTGATATTGATGCAAGTCTTCATTTTTCCTTTCTACAGTACTCGTGGAGTGGAGAGCGCCTATTTTCTCTTTACAAGTAAGTACAACCGATCGGTCGCTTGGTATTGGGGTTCCAACCCGTAATCATAACAACAACGAATCAAACCGACCCATCCAATTATCAAATGAATACACTTACACTGACAGTGAAATTCTAAGAGAGTTAATGTAAATATGAGTATACTACAGCATCTTTGGCACTCAAATTTATAAAATAATTACTTGTATTTTTGCCATTAATTAATTATATAATTTATCTAACTTTCAAATGAAATGTCGTATCGTCAGAGAAAGTTGGAAATCTGATACTTGTACCTTGATCCATTTAATGCTTTATGGTATATAATAATACACGGAACAACTTAATAAAGTCATGACATAGCACTATGTATATTTAAATCAAATCTCTAAACCAAAAATAAATAAGTAACCACCACATTAGCTAAACAAGTTTAATGGAATCACTCCAAAATTGAATTCGTTACTAATCTCTTTGAATTTGTTTAATCCATTTTATGTTCACAGAACAGAAGACTTAACTTCATATAGTTTAAATTAGTGAAATTATACCATCATCTATATAAAATTTCTATACATAAGTACTCTTGAGTAAATAGAAGATTAAAATATCAAGCGCTATTCCGGAGAATTCCAGTAATTCTACTGTCACGAATATAATACAGTTTAAGCATCCACGTAATTCTGTCGTTTAATGACGAACTTTGCCCTTAATCCTTGGCTTGGCTTTACCTCCTTACCGGCACGACTGGGAAATCCGTCACTCGAAAGGAATTTAATTGGTTTTTAAAAGTATATAACAGCAGTGGTAGTAGTTAGAAAAGTTTATAAACTATGTCCATCACAGGTTACAAATAAAAGTTCATTTTTATAACAACCTTCCCCTGCAACCGTTCAGATTAAATTAGATATTTTCACAATTTCTAATAAGAGTAAAATTCTTTCCGGTATTACGCTTCAATCAATTGCGGTTTATTGACAGCAGCGAAATATTTTAGTGGCTATTCCGTGTATCCTATTAGAGGCTTTTGCGGTTTTGATTGATATGACAGTGGCTAAAACACATTTTGTTGATAAATATACGTACGAGGTACTAAATTGAAATTTATCTTTGGTCCACAAAAAAATTTGGAAGTATAATCGTAAATAATTACCACCACTTGTACTGATGTATAGGTACCCTACTCATAGAATTCTTGGTGCTGCTGATCAATGAATTCATTCAGAATGTTTGTAATTCGACACTTGACCCCAAAAACTTAACACTTCTTCAGTGGTTAAAAAACATAGAAACATGAGACGATAGGTCTAGGCTGTATGGTATACCTTCCATTTATTTGTTGGATATTTTCTTTTGCGACATTACGCCATGAGACCAAACACTTCTGGACATTTTCGTATTATTGCTTCATGAAACTTATTCAAATACATACAGATTTACACTGATATTCACTCTAGCTTCTGAGGCTTTCATTAAGGTCGAAAAAAAATATCAATATTAGTTAGCTTGCCTGCAGAAGATTGTGATTATACTTTTTTGGTGGTGAATTAAAATGTTTGTGTTACATTGAAGCTAACTTGCTGGATAGTGCCAAATAATAACATAAAGTGTCGTAACCAGCAAATATTTACAATAGAAAATCGACACTATTTTGAATGTAGCTCCGTGAGGAATTGCAAAAATGAGTCAATTCGCAAGACATTTTAGTTCTGGATTTGCTATAATCTAGTTTATGGCTGAACCATATCTTTAGTCCTCTTTCTTAAATTACTAGATTTTCAGCAATATCCCTTCATAAGTAGAAACGCAATGCATACGTTTTAAAAAGCTACTTTCATTCATGTAAGAATTTGCATGGCTGCAAATTCTCAGCCCTCAAAAACCGTATGTGTGTTGTGATGGCTGATCAAATTCCATTTGTCACAATATTTAAAATCAGTGTCAAATATAAACACGAGAAATTGATCAGATCATAAACCTCGTATACAGGGTGTTTCAAAACAAAGGCGAAAAATTTCATAGGGTGATTCCTTGTTGAAAATAAAAGGTAGTTTGTTATATAAACGTTGGGTCACAAGCCAACCATTAGGGAGATGTCGCGTTGCAAAGATGGCGAAAAAAAGAGAGTTTTTATTGTTTTGCCGCCATCTTTGAAACGCGATATCTCTCAAATGGTTGAATTGTGACCCAACGTTTATATAACAAACTACCTTTTACTTTCAACAAGGAATCACCCCCTGAAATGTTTCGTCTTTGTTTTGAAACACCCTGTATATGTAAAATTATGCAAGCCGCCTCGTATACCAATGTCTTCCAGCGACTGCAAGAGAAGGTGATGACTAACCGTGTCGAAAGCCTTTGACAAATCTATAAATATACACAAACACTGCTCACCTTCATTGAGAGATTCAATTATTTTTGAAGTTAAGGCAATGACGGCATCTTGGGTGGATGTTTTTTCTCTAAACCCAAATTGTTGCTTAGAGAGTATCTCATATTTATCCAAGTATGAAATAAGTCTCTGTTTAATTAATTTCTCAAATACCTTGGAAATGTGAGTAATTAAAGATATTGGACGATAATTACTAATATTAGTCACATCACCTTTTTTGTATAACGGGATAACGACCGAACTTTTAAAGGATGATGGGTATATGGAATGTTCTACACACTTATTAAGAACATATGTTAAAGGTTGTATGATATAATCAGATATTTGTTTAATTATTTCTGCTTTTATGTTGTCAACCCCAACCGCTTTTCCATTTTTTAAATCAAATATGCTATTTTTTACTTCAATCGCTTCAATGGGGGTAAACGAAAAGGAATTAACAGTAGCATTTCTGGTAACTGTAAAATTGTCATTTTTTTAAATTTTATTAGCTAATTTTCTGCCAATCTCGCTAAAACCCTTGTTGAACGCATTTGCAATATCTAATTTTTCTACTAATAATTCGTCAGTGTCAGCACTTTTAATACAATCAATATCTAGTTGATGTTTTTTTGTTTTGCAAATTTGTTGTACAACATTCCAAAGACCTTTTGTATCTTTATAGTTATCATTAATTTGTTTCAGGTAGTGAGTGGTTTTGGCTTTTTTTATTAAGGAAGTGAGCTTGTTTCGATATTTTTTATAACTGTTTTTTATATCGACGTTATCTGGATGTTTTTGTACCTCAGCATACATTTTATTTTTTGTATTAATAGATTTTACCAACGCATTAGATGCCCAGGGAGCTATTTTATCGCGTTTTCTGCTAATATGTCTCTTCTCTGTACATTGGTTCAATTTATCTGTAATAATGTTAATAAATTCAGTCATTGCAGCTTCCGGATCATGAGCAGCATATACCGAGTCCCAGTGGATGTTTGAAAACAGGTTATTTATTTTGTTATTATTAATAAAGCTTGTGTACCTATGACTAATATCTTGTTTTTTAAGTTTGACCTCATCTAATACTATTTGTAATATTGACGATCAGTGTTTATGTTTTTATTGGCAGGTATACTTTGATAAAGTGCATCTGCAGTTTAAATCACATTGAATTTTTTAAATGCAAATGTCTCAAAAACGGCAATTCCTAGCGACATTAAGAAGATATTTTGCTATCAGATAATAAGATAGTGTGTAACAAAAAAATTATGAATTATAAAAATTTGAAGAGACAGCGTAAGTGGCACTCTACAATGTATGAGGAAAATTGAATTTCTCAAGTCAAAAAACCCTGAGATATCAAATTACGTTTAAATACATAAAAAAAATGAAAATGTTAATTTTCATACCCTGTAACTCGGTTACTATCAACTTTTGATATAAAGCAAGTTTGTATAGATCTTATTATTTTGACTTCACAAATCACCAGTTACTATATGTATATATAATTCATTATGGCACCCTGTATACCTCGTTAACCAAGTATATTTATAACGAATAACAAAGATTCTAATTTATTTAAAAATAATAACTTAAACGTGGAATATTTCGAATTAGTACGACTCAATAAAATCCTAAAACCAATTTTCTAGTATTTTATGAACGCACCAATTCCTTTCTTTCAGATGATTAAATCGTGCCACCGTACCGTCTGTATTTATTCTAAAAACCTTGACATAACGCCTACGATCATTTGAATTGGGCTGGTGCGACGGTATTATACAATCCGCTCAATTACGAGGACACGAATTCTAATTAAGTGGTTTGGTTTTTGGGGTACATAATTCACTCTGGTGGCACACATAGTGCCGTTTCGATTGATTGGAGACGGGCGCATATTGAGAGGATTTGGAACATTGATTGGTTGCATAGTCAGTGGAAAATTGGAATTTAAACCATGCAGGTTGCAGTGAAAACAATAACGCTTAGTAGAGAGATTTCACGCCAGCTGCCTGATCGCTTAATTTTTTTATTTATTCAGCCGCCCCAAATTATGACTTCGGAAGAATAAATGCACAGTAGTGCTAAACTGTAATCAAGTTATATATAATAAAAAAAGTAAGCGGTATATGGGGCGTTTCTGTAATACGAGAGTTTTTCCAAATGGGTAAAAGTGTAAATAAACAATTTTCGTTAAGAAACTTTTGACCATAAGTGTCATGTATTCCAGACAATTCTAAGTACAAATTTCTGGCAACTGTAGATGTCGAAATCTCGAAAAGTAAGCAAAAAACACGGAAAAAACATTGTCATGAAAATTCACACAACTGTAGCTCATGTAACTCCAAATACAGATTCTGACAGACCATGCCAGGATATTGCTTGAATGTAGTAACTATGATTTTTGGTTTACATTCTAGTAACATCCTAGCAAGGTATGACACAATAATTTATGTTTGGAGCTACAATTGTGTGAATTTTCATGACAATGTTTTCTTCATATACTATTTCAATTTTCCTCAAATAAAATAATAACATAAACTCTGTACGTAACTCTCGCACCCATACTGACCTCCAAAACTGAACATTTTGCTGCAAAGATTTTTTTTCAAGGCGCAAAGTGGTGAGCGCTGTTTAAACACAAGCTTACTCATGTCAGTTAAAACTTCATAAAAACGTCAAAACGAACCTTTTCCGGGCAATCCGGGTCGTTCTCTGTTGTCTGAGGCCTGTTTCGATTTATTTCGAACAGTTTTATAGCGAGAAATGTTAATACAAAAATTCATGTTTACGTCTGTGATGAGTTTAGGATTTATATTATGTGTCAATGTAAGAACAGTTTAATGGGAGTGTCTGTGGTGGAATAGATAGATAAAGTTGCATGTTCACTGAGGAAAATTTTGATTCTCCGTACACTGGCACAAAGTAACCAAAGAGAAAATACCATATGGCTTTCATACCCACATCGATGAAAGTTAAAAGCCACGTTGTATTTTCTGATCTGTCGTTGTGTCCTAGTATGAGGACAGGACACAGGATCAAAATGACGCTTCCGTTTGCCTCGCGTCGCTTCTCCTCAGTGAGTGTACAGTTTTAGAGCTCCGTCTATAAGCTTGTTTTTCACCCGGGTTTCGAGAGATCTAATTCCACAGGAACCAAAATTTTTTTTAATGTCTTTTTTTAAATAAAATTTTACCTTTATTACGGAGATGGCATTTGCAGCTATATACAAGATGTTTGATAATATATAACTACTATATTAATTAAATTTGCGATGAGAAATTTTATATTTATTGGCCAAACGTAAAGCGCACTAGCAAAATTCTTGTTTTTGGTCTCAAGAAAATCCTTCATTTACAGTTACTTCACAAAGTCAAAAGTTTAAAAAAAATTATATTTATTGTGCGAATACATATTTTCATTTTTAATCAAGTAATTGGTCTATATTTTTTTTAAATCGAATCTAAAACAACGTATCTACTTGAAGATGTGTTTAACATTTTCCTAGCCAAAATTTGGAATATAGGCAAAAAGAGAATTTTCAACAAGACGGATGCCTAGTCCGCAATTGACTTAAGGTCGCCGTATTTCTCACCGTAAAATTATCGAAATCTTGAAAAATAAAACACGTAGAAAAGTAATATCAAAAATAAAATTCTTGATGTTTTGTTTATCCACTTTTACTATTTAAATTCTCCTCAAATAAAATAATAAGTTTTAAAAAACGATTGCAAGATACACATTATTTTGCAATTCTAACCCACATTTTAACAATTATTATCACAATCTTATATGCAGAACTATGCTAGTTTCAGTACCTTTGAACATTTGCTGAGCTCTATATTATTCAGTTCATAAATGTTTAAGATTATTTGTTTTTGTAGAAAACACTATTTTAAGAATACGGTGCCCTTAGCAGAAAATTTCGGGAGAAAGGAAAAAATAGGACCACACCTTCGTATCAACAAAGTCCCTTGGCATGTCGCCGCTTGATTATTTCGTTTGGGGATTCTTGAAAATAACAGCGTATATAGAGAGCCAATGCAACACAATGTTGATATTTTTAAAACCAGGATTATAGAGTCTGTTGCTCACGTCAATAATAATTAAAGAAACGATCCGTTCCATACACGTAGATCTAAATATCCCAACATGTTGAGTATTAACTAGAAGCCCATGCTTTCATATTCTTTCCTTAGTTACTTTTTCACGTAGCGTTAAAATTTAAGGTATTTCTTCTTCACGGATTTTAATTTTTTCATATTTTTTATCACCCTGTATATTAAATTGTCTTATCAAGGACAAAAGCAAGCAAAGATTTTTATGGAGAATGACATTTTCGACAGAATTTTTCTATTCATTTCAAGTATAGGCAACCCGAACTGAGAGCACCCTATACAGGGTATTCCAACGAAAAAGCTGTATAAATTAATTTTAAAATTGGTACTAAAAATAAAAACTGATGTATTTGAACGTGTTTCTCTGAAAAAAAAATACCCGACCCGTAGAATTTACGGTTTTACGTTAGTTATATTTTCACATTAACAATCTGCCCTTAATCTATATCTATCATTATTAATGACCGTATGTAAGTAACAATATTTATGTACTACAAAATTATTTATAATGCCGTTTTAATGTGAGCTTTTTTTGAAATTATCTGTACAGGAAATAAAAAACTGAAATTATTATACGCAGTGCTGCCTAATATAAATAATTTCCTCACAGTTGCTGGCCCAAAATACACTTTTAATGAAATATCAAACATTTGGCTTTGAAATAAAAATTGCGATATATAACAAGCATACGAGCAACTTTTTAAAAATTATGTTGGTATAAATTGTGTCTGTATTTATAAAACAGTGCTAATAAATTCGGTGACTAAGAAGCGTTTTAATTTTGTCTACGGTCTGTGCCTTAAAATTGATTCCATTAATATGTCAGCTATTCAAATGAACAATTTTTTTTATAAATCTGCGTATATACAACTTATTTATGATACTTTTTAAGTGTTCAGCTTATGTATATTTTTAAGAATCGCCTTTTTTAAATTCCAGTTGGAATAAAACCGTTAAAAATAATAAATGTTATTTAAAGAATCTCCTGTGGTTTGATTTGAATTTTATTTGCAAAATTAATATCGCCTTAAGCTCTTCTTTTATGCCGTTCTTTGTCACATTACAAATGCAAAATGTTATTTTATAGTAAAGGGGAACAAAATACATATTTCTAAATATTCTTTTTATTTTAGAGACTTCTCCAAACCAAACCAATTTCGAATTTTTTTCAAACTAAGAAAGCAATATACAGAAAACTACTTATTAATACAGAGTGTCCCATAACTAATGGCTCATACAGCAACAACTGCGTAAGTTCTTATAATAACATATTTATGGTTAGTGAGATACGGGGTAATTCAATAAAACCAAATTTACCGAAAATCGGCAATAACTCGAAAACGGTTTGACATGAGTCAAATTCGGTGGAGTTATGTTTTAGAAGGTAAAAATTTCGAATCTATATTGTGTAACTACCGTCTTTTAACAAAAAAATTCTTTAAACTAATTATAGAATCTAAATTTTTACTCTTTAAAACATAACTCCACCAAATTTGACTCGTATCTGCCGAACCGTTTTCGAATTACTACCAATTTTTGGTTTTGATTTAATTGAATCACCCCTATCTTTAACCATAAATAAGTATTTTATTATAATAAATTAGGCAGAAACGGCAAGGCCTATTTTGATGTCTACTATACCCTGTTGCTGTAGGGCCCATTAGTTACGGGACACCCTGTATATTCAGTAGTACTAATTAATTAATTGTTGAAAGTTATGACATTTTTGTAAACACATAATTCAAGACGCACCTACTACGTACAAATCTATCTTCATAAATTTAAAATTAATAAAACAAACATAGTCTAAAAATATCAAGTAATATTTCTCTACTGTGCACGTGAAAATCTGACGAACCAGGCATAAGAAAAGTTGTAAATTAGACAATGCTAGTTAACGATTAAATGTAAATTTCTACTTGTTAGTTTGTTACAATACAAGTTTATGAGCAAATAAAACGTAAGTCTTGATATAAACAGTGTTGTACTGTACTTCACTGTAATCAGCGTAGAAAGTAAATATGTGGGGGTAACAGCTTCTTAACTGCTTATATAGTTTATAGTCGATTTTACAGTCCATAGAACAAATCAATAGTTAATTAATTTTTTCTTTTAAAAAATGTTTTATCAATAGGTATTTTAGATAGTAATGATCTACAATTGATTGTGATTTTTAGCATTTTGTAATAATTAATAATTTGTGTCTAAATTAATTGTCACTGATAATATAACTTGTCGAGGTCATGAATATTTTGAAACTTATCCCGAACCATAGACGAGAGATAATATTCTAAAAGTCGCATTACAACCTACAATTCTTTCTGCAAGTTGCAAGTTTCTTGCACGTAGGCATACACAGTGAATAGCAGCGTATTGCAAAAGCTGTCATATCTAAAAGACTCTTGCACTTTCAAAATATAGGTCTTGCTCGAATTTTATTGCAGCTTTTCCGCAAATCTGGTAAATAATTTAGTGATTTGTATGGCTACGATTATACGCAAAAATTCCTAGGCTGAACTATCAAATTCAAACTACTTTATTCGCTTCTACTTGATTATTGTTTCATTGTTGAGCTTACAAAACATATTAAGTAAAACCTTTATTTTATATGCTACCACAGAAAATATAGCTACGCTAAATACGCTACGCTTGCGTAGCTATATATTCTGTGATGCTACGCTGTTTGTTATTGTCACTTGTCAAATCTGGGTAAAAAGCTTAGTTTTAAGTGTGCAATCGGGTTAAAGTGTTGGTATCACTTCTATTGCAATTGCGAATTGATGTAAAACAAACTGCCAGTCAGACTTTTGGGAAAGATATTGCAGATGCAAGCCATTGCAAAAAGAATAGCGGACTATAAAGAGATATTCTTGAACACGGAAAATGTTCGGTTATTAATTTCAGCTCGAGGGATATTCGGCCTAAGTGGCTCGACTTGTAGAAAGCGACCTACATTGCAGTAGGCACTAAACCGCAGACCTCTCTCCCTGGACGACGCGCCATTAAATCTATAAATGATACCGCAGGAAACAACTACTCCGCGGGCTAATGTCCCGACCGGCATTGAATTACACCTACAGTATCTATGTGAACAGCCAAGAACCCTTATCGCCCACCCCACCAGACATAGACCGGTTTCGGGCTTGTTAGCCCTCATCAGCATGCCATAGGTGAGATGATCGACTGAACTGGCTGTTCCTTCATATGTAGGTTCACATATAAATCGAGTGCAGGTGAGATATAAGTGGTCTGCTACTTCCCGCTCGGCCTAAGCGGCTCGACTTGCAGGAATATAGTTCTCCCCTAAGAGAGACGCTGTTCTCCACACGACAAACTTTCTGTTTCTTAGATTTGGCAGATTTTTGTCACGAAAAAAATGATATTTCACACCACAGGTGGCTTAATGAAAATTGTTTATTTTTATGTCCTCTATCATCCCATTGCAGAAATAAAATATTTTTGTAAGTAATATTATGGTTAAATAAGCCATTCCACCTAAAATACAAAATTCCGTAAATACTACACAACACATTTTACACTGGCACATACCTGAACTGAGAGATTAAAAAAGGAAACGTGCAGTTAAAGAGGCTGCATGACATATTATTTATTTATAATTAATGTAACATTTTATGACATATACGTTGGTATTTGATAGTTTTTTGACAACTCTTGTTTTATTAAAATTCCTTGGAGACCTGAAGATGTAGTCATCGTACTACGAAACTGGTAGTCAAAATAAATTAAAGGAGTTTATGAGATTTGGACTTTTGTTTATAACACCCTATTTATCTACTACTCATACGGGTTAACCATCTTCAATATAAAAGCTGTTGAATTTACTGAAAATAGGTATTATAAAATGTTATTTATTTGTCGCCTTCGGAATTTTTTGTCCGGTCGCCGATTGCATGCTTTCTCCTTGTCAGATTTTACAGTGGACTAGTTTTCAGTGCCGTGCAGAATATATATCTTTAAATCATTTTTGAACTGATCTTTTCGATTTTTTCTTTACAAAATTGTGTAAGTCTCGTCTACATTTTAATTTTTTTTAGATACGTTCTAAGTCACTCTGTATACAAAAAGCACTTACACAAATTGATGTAAAGAGCTATGATAAACACTATCAAATTATGACTGACTTATGCAATAAAATTTCTTAACGAAAATTATCCAATTTAATTAGAACAAGTAAAGGGAAGAATATTCAAAGAGCCGAATATTTCACGTGCTACTGAAGTCATAATTATCGAAATAAATTGTAGTTACGACGTAGAGGCGGAACCAATTACGAAATTGGACAATCGTTTTACTAAATTGGTTACGAAGTAAGCGAATATCGCACCAATTAATAATTATGTCTTAACGGAAAATTAGAAGGGACAGGCAACACCCCCAAGTTCTTGATAATCTTCCCGCTGAGGTCAACTAAAATTTGAATAATACACGGGCTTCCAGATAGGAAGTTTGTGTCTCGAACCGGGTCCAAGTTTGTTGTCGCAACTTTTTGCGTTCAAAGTTTGGGCGGGTGAAACTAACTTGACGGTTTATTACCGGGTTTATTATATGATCGTGTTGATTTTATTCGTAGCTGTCATAACTTCTCCTATCACATTTTCAGAGAATCACACCACACATTACTGTAACAATTACAATAAAAAATACACACAAATTAGTTTAAAAAATGGATAATCAGAAAACAGTACACAAATTAAATTTCGTCGAAAAACGTGAAATTTAATTTCTGAAAACAGCTCATGGAAAAGTGTTTGTTGTGAAAAATGTGATTTTGTTTATGCAGGATGGAAGGTATTTCATCAAAATTAATGATTCGAATAGCTATAAAATCTAAAAACGGTTTTTATGGGTCTTATAATCGAATGACTTTTTTAGTGGCTCTAATTCATTTTCTGCAGAAAATATATATAACCTTAACCTAGCACTCACTGATATTTTTAATGTAAATTTTATGTCGCATTGTTAAAAAATCGATAGTACTTAACTGCGACATTACATGTGGGACATCAAATAGCTTGTTATTGTTCTCGTTTTAATTAATATATAGGTTAACATAAAATTTTACTGCATGACATACTACTGCATAAAAATGGTGTTAATGAGTGAAACCATTATATGTACAGGAAGTCCCAAATTGGAGGGTGACCATTGTTGGGATCTAGGAATCGTAATATATACGAAAACACTTAACTTGTAGTCAAGTTTATTTATTTAACCTAACCACGCAAAAATATGCCATTTTGTAGAAAACAAAATATGGCAATGAGAAGAGGCAATTAGTTTCCAAATTTATTATTTTTCGGATATCTCTGGAAGTATTTGAAATTTGTTCAATTGAACGTTTGATTACGTACCAGATTGAGAAATTTTGTCACAATCTAAGCGCTTTGTATCTTTTAGGTATAGTTTCAGGGATCTCAAATTTCGGAATTTGGCATTTTCTGTATAGGTCATCATGTGAAAATGATATCTATTGTAACTTCGTTGTCTTTAAAAATATCTTACAAATAAAATCTGATATGTATACTAATTTTTCAGGACTGATTCATTTCTTTTATGAAATAAGCAACTGAAGCTCGCATTCCAGAGATAAAAACATATATACTTAATACATAATATTTTTATGATGCATAACGTATATCGTCTGTAATTACTGAGTATTTGTTAGAGGTTTGCTATAAAATTTCTAAGATACCCTATCCAGCAAAATTTACTTGTGAAATTAAACTTGTTAGGTAGTAATAATAATGTTGAGTTGGAACAGAAAGTGTAGCAAATGGAACATGTCATCATTTTTGTTATGGATATAGATAAACTATACCTACATTTTTTACATCATCTAATAAAGCAGATTCAGAATTCAGTCTCCATACTATATTTTATGTATTACGAGAGAACAAGTAAATATTAGGGTTGTTCGAATTTGAATAATCTTATAGAATACATAGTTCTAAATAGTCATCCAGTTGCTTTATAAGCCTGTGATCGCTTAGTAGTTCTTATTGATAAAATGCTTTGCTATTTTAAATCGAAAATTTTCAACATATTGCTTTGTGTTTGTGTACCCAAATTCATACTAAATTTTAAATAAGTTACATATCTACTTCATCATATTTTGATAGCAATTGATTACTTTTACATAAGTCAGCTGAAACAGTAGTGTCAAGATAAAGTTACACCCATTTAGGAGTGATGGGAATTTCTTCAGTTAAACTAGCAGTATCAGATAATTCGACTGGCGGATTCATTCATACTGCGATGGAACAAAAATTCGTTCACAGTAATTACAACTTCTGTAAGAAAATGCTGTATGTTAGTTAATTATTTAACAGCTGTCGATTAGGTTTAATGCATAATCTCCATTTTCTGTTGTAGCCTTCTGGAATCTATGTTTCTCGTATCAGTTTGCATTTGTTGGCAATTTAGGTACTAATACTAGCTAATTATGACTGTAGGTGAACTTATGATTACTATATTTATACCTAGCAACCAGGGGATATAAATTGGCTGAAATTTAATACATACAGGGTTAACTACCACTAAGTAAAAAAATTTGAGCTACGTGCTGAGAATGGTATAAAAGGCAATAAAATTATTTCGGAATTCTAGCATGATATTAAAAAAATGGGACAAAACCTTCTTTTCCTCCAAAAAATCGAAGCCTATTATAACCACCGTCCGAGATGGCTAGATGTGTCAACTAACAGTGTGCTTTTTACAGCGTTTTTAAATATAGAAAGGACGGAAATGGACATTTTTATTAATAATAATACCTGATAGGTATCAGTTAATCCGGTTACTTGCAGTATTTTGCATTGGTTGTTCGTTCTTTCCTTCCAAAATGTCAAAACTACATTTCTCATTACAACCTCTACCCGCTACCAATAAAGCACACTTCGCATAGTTAAATAAAATGCCCATGTACTATAAGAAAATCGAACGAAAGGAATACTACTTAATAGATAATAGAAAGCATTGAATGCACTCGCGGCAGTCTTGTCCAATAATCTAGAAGAATAAATCGGTAAATTATATTGTAGGAAAATATCTGTACCCGACACAAATTCCTTTATTTAGTAACTATGACGTTTAAAATTGAAAAAGAAAGACAGTAAAATTGAAGGAGAACATAAACTAATCACAACATAAACACAGATGTATGACAATGAATTTCACCGTTTAGTATTGCTATTTCCTCGCGACCAACCCAACGGGCCGCATAGTCAGCGATAAATGGAGGTTTAGTTTCGAAAACAATTTTTTTTCGCTTTATAAATAAGTTTGAAAATGTTTTACTATATTTTTGTTATTGAACATACCATGTATTTTTAATATATTCTGGTACGGTATCACAAGATCACTGTGACATCGCTCACTGTATTACTCACCTAAGGACCACTCTGTGCATCAGAAATATTTACTATTTCATCTTTTAGTCTAGATTTATATGTTATATATTTTTTTCCAAAAATTGTAACATTTGTTCATGTATAAAACACGAACATTCCATTAGATTATTGAAGTATAACTGCTATTGTGCCTGATCTAACCGCTGCCAGAGACCCAAGGTATTTTAACGACTAGCTATTTGAAATTTTCTTATGCTTTCTTGAACTTATATGGATTTACTTTACAACAAGTCTTCTTATTTGATTCAACTTTGAACTTTACATTTAAATATTGCGAAATATTTCCAGTCTCTTGAGATTGTGGGTGAATATTTAATATAGAATTCATAACATCTCAGAATAAAGAAAACACAATCAATAATAATATTTTTAATTCAAATGAAATTAGTAACTCTGCACTCTATATTTTTTCGGTGTTCAAGTATTATACATAATTGTTAAGTCTCTTGGTATTTGGCACGCCTGCCCTGCAGTAGTAGTGGGGGTAACTGTATACAGTAGGAGGTGGATAAAAAGGGATGAGCCCTTTTTTTGGTATTTTTTAAAATCAGTGTACTTATGTCACAGGAGAGGCATACTCCAAATTTCATATATAATAACTTTGTCAACGTTCATAAATATTGGAGCGAATTTACCCATTAAATAGTCAAACTAAAACAGTGTATGTTTTTCTACCCTACAAATTGGATTGACACTTCTAAGTTATAAGAAAAAAAATAACCAGCTAGAAACAATATATAATTAAAAAATAAATAAATTACACAATTTTTTATTTATTTATCTGATTAAATCCAAGTACTGAATGACAGGAAAACGATAAAACAAATAGTAAGTAGAAATTAGTAAAATTTGTTTATCGACAACCGTCAATAGAGTCTAGAATTATCATAGTGATTTCCGGAAGTAAACAAAATATAACTTTTACTGCAAATATCAATCATTTTACCTGACGCAAATGTTTATCAACACAGTCATACTGTATGCAATTAAACACAAATCGTTTGTCGCTGTCACAGCTCCAACAGTAAAAGTTTTGTTGAGAATTATTTATAGAAAATGATGGAAGAATACATTCAGAGCACGCCCTCTGAATTCGGGAAAAGTCGGCAGAAACGTGTTTCGAAATTCTACAAAAAAAATCAGTCGAAAATGACATATTCATGGAATGGTAAAATGAACACGGTATTAAAAAATTTGGTGAATATGTTTTACTGGCATTGTTTTCCGAGTTATCGGAAGAGTATTTTCCTTCTTCAATGTGGTTGTATTATTTATTCCATGGTGAAAGGAACCCTTTCAGCAAAAATTGACGTTGACATTAGTAAAAATAAAAAACTTACGGCTTTCTTAAAACAAAAAGGAAGAAATTATATTCCAAAAAACCTCTTTCAAAACACGAAATACTTACATTTTTACTAAATGCACCGGATGAAATCTACCTGATGATGAAGGTAATTTATGCCAACTTTTCAAAAATAATTTGATATACATGTAGAAATTATTTTAGATTTGTGTTGTGTTTCTTATTGCTGAGATTTTACGTAATGAAAAACTTTTGAATTTAAAACTAAGTGACATAGGACACAAAGAAACAATTCTGGTTGTTATGTAACTAAAACAAAGATCAACAGGCCTCGAATATTTGTGATCACTTCAGCGAATTTGAAGAAAATTTAAAATCTGTGAAACTATTTAACAAATATTTATCTCTGCTTCCTAAATAGACACTTTACGACCGATTTTTCCTCTTATGGAAATGGTGCACAGTCCAACCAGTTAGAATCTATACTTTTAGAAGAGTATCAAGCAAAATTGCCAACTACCTGCATTTACCAGAACCATCACTTTATACGGGGCATTGTTTTCGTCGCACGTCCGCCAGCACTCTTTTTGCCAACGCAGGCGGCATGGCAGTAAGGAAAATTTAAGTCAAGGAAGGTGGAAAAGCGACACGATTGCAGAAACCTATGCTGAGGAATCTGTGCTCAACGAAACGAAAATCGCAGACGATTTTACATGAAGGTCAAACTGAGAACATAATTATTACCAATGATAATTCTGCTAAAGATTTACAAATTGTTAAATAATAATCCTCAAACACTTTCGATTGAAATTCCTTAAATTTCTGTTTAGTATTTGCTGTTATTTTTCTGTTTACATTGTCATAATAAAATGTGATGTCATAGTATATTTTTTTTAAATTAAAAAATTTAACGGGGCTCGAACCCACACCGATCTAGCCACATCTATTCAAGTACTAACGCCTTATACGGCGCGACCACTGACCGACCATAATATCGAGGCGTATAGAGCAATAAGTATTTAGATTTTGTACTTCGGCCACTAATATAATAATTACAATATTTTAAAATTATGTTGTGTAAGCACTACTCCATTTGAGCGGCCACAAAATACAAAATGTCCTACTGTAAGTGCACACGACCTCTATCGCTTTCGGCGATAACGACATTGACTAAACTAGAATTTCACTAAACAACTATATCTCTTATTTACATAATAGTCAAATGAAAGTAGTCTATGAGATTAAAAGTAAAATTTACTGATGTTACCAAAGAAATTACAGTGACAAGGAAAGTAAGAGTAACGACAATAATTATTAACAAAATCTTTTAAGTTAACTAACGTAGCTTTATCATAATAGATAAGCAATCATATATTAAGGTATATAACAATTAATTAAGACGATAAATAACAACACTCAAAACAACACATTTTACGACATGCTTCGTAAGTCAACAACAAAATATCTCGCCCGCAGCTGCCCAGTAATTAACAAAATGCACAGCTACGATCCAAGTGATTCTAGCCGCGAGGTCGCGACGGTTGCAGTAGGTACGTAATCTAATTAATATATTTACTCTCCGAATGTTTCTGGCTTGAGTCACGGTCGGCAAGTAATGAGTAGAAATCGTGATGGAAATTATGTTGGCACAATGTGTAGGGACCATTAAAGAAATTGTTAAACTACATAAATAAATCTAGAGAAAAAAAGATGTGCTTAACCCATTTTGCCAAAAGAGCCTTTCATCAGAATTACAATATAAAATTTAATGAGGGTGTTTAAAACCTAAAAGTAGAATGGTTTGAAATAACAACCAAAATTGTTACATTATAACATAATTTTATCTCGTTACATAATGACACTCATTTCAATATTAGAATGACGTTGTTTACAGCACTAGTGTGATATATCTTTATCACACACATTTTATAAAAAAGCACGCATTTGTATGCTTCAATAAAACTTAATCTACACATTTTTTACTTTGAAGTCATATACAATGTGTCCCACTTTTCATGGAGCCACCCTGGTATCTCGCTCACCTCATATATAAATACTTTGAAACTTTGGTGGTGAATATATCTATAAAGTGAGTCCTTAGACGTAGCCATCTTTGAACCCACAACGATGTAATCTTGTACAAGGAGGTTTCTAAAGGCGCTGATTAAGAATATCGTACTAGTTTTTTTTCTAAATAAATCGCTAATACTTTTTTTTCGATTTCCTTTCTCCATATTAGAAGTGGACGCCTCTGACTATAATCAAATATGGTTACGTCTAAAGACATACATTATAGGTATATATTCACCACCAAAGTTTCAAAGTATTTGGATATGAGGTGAGCGAGATACCAGAGTGGTTCCATGAAAAGTGAGACACATTGTATACGTACTAGTTATACTTGAAGTAAGCAAACTAATTAGAGTTCCACTTATATTGTAAAGAAAAAACTAATAAAATCGATGATCATTTTATTCTCCAATACAACAATAATAAACGTCATAAGTTACGACGTCTGTTACTGTTGGGTTAGACTCATAACGTAACACCCCACGGCATAGTTGGCTGGTCGATGAACTGACCGACATCATCGTTTGCGAAGGAGTCGACTTATTGGGTACTTTTAAAAAATAGGCTGAAATTAAGCCTCCAAACTGTACAAATAAATCTTTTTTTCGTTTAGTATACACACAATTGGGGCAGTATCCTATAAAACTATCCTGAAACTATCTAACCCTAGACAATATACTGGACACTGTTTCCGACGTTCCTCAATGTCAACATTAGCGACTGCTGGAGCCGACCTTTTAACGATAAAAAGGCATGGTGAATGGAAGAGTAATGCAGTTGTGAAGGGATACATTGAACCCTCAGAAGAAAATAAAAAGAAAACTGCAATACAAATATTAGGTGAGAGTACCTCATCAGGATCATAAAACAAATTGGATGTTTGTACCACTGTTAATACAATGGCCAACCACTCTCAATCTGAAGTTAACCTCATCGACTGGCAAAATTATGTAACTAATATTCATAATAATATGTTGATTATTTTGTATTGATTATTTAGTACTTGAAGATGTGTTTTGAGAATAATTAACATTGATTAATTTAGTACTTTTTATGTATAAAAAAAATTATTGAGTGTAGATAAAATCTAGTATAATATGTGCCATATGAGGTATTTTGTAGCACTCACCCTCGGCTCGTTCTGTAAATTTGAGAAGCATGTTATAAATACGTCATATGGCACTTAATATAAATAGCTATAGATAATTCTATAAAACTCAATATAAGGTGAAATAAATTCAAAAGAGAATGGTTATTTTACTATTTACAAGGATATATAAACACATTCGATGTTCCCTACATATCTTCGTAAGTATTAAAGTTTATTAAAAATGGTTCAAAAGTTTACGTAAAACAGAATTTTTTAGTCAAATGGGATTAGATTAATTCCTCTGGACCATGGCCAAGCGCACTCATCAATGTATAAATAATATCAAGGACAACAGAAAATTATAGATTGTGGTGTATCAATAATTTACTACTTATATTTGCCTATTTAGAATTCCAGCTTTAGCTGTTTTGGAAAGAGTACCTATTAAGTTGGTAGATATTACTACCTACATGTAAAAACAAGTACTCGTATGAAGAGATTTTTCACTATTGTATAGAATTTTATTTGGAGTGGAGTAGATCCACGTCCTTATCCCAAACCCAGGCCAATGTCTACACAAAAGCCTTCGAGAATAAAGTCAACAACTCTAAAGGTAAAGAGTTGTTTGATATATGAATACTTTTATAATTCAATAACAAAACAACATAGAAGAACGATATGAATAGAATACATTCGAAGACTGGAACTGGAACAATACGGTATCCTTTCATGCCGCGATGTCCATGTCAAGAAGAAATAATGTTTACAGGATTTCATTTTATGTCATCCCACATGTATCGTCAATATCGTGCACCGATACGACACAAATGGACACACTTCCTAACAGAAATACTGAACAAGCCATTGGTACAATTCATAAAAACAAGGAATAGGAAGAGGCAACAACTACTGTTCTATACACAAGCATACCTATTGACAACATATGTCGTTTCTTAAGAACGTAGAGTATTTCCAAGCTTATACAGCTTATACTGACCAAACAGAGGGTCGAAGTTATATACGAACACAAGTACGATCTAACAATGTAGAGAAATCAGCAGAGACGGAATACAGACCATTTAATAGACCTAATATTTTTTAAAGGATTTTGACCAAGAATCTAAGAAGGCACAATCCGGAAATGGAATTTGAAAACGACGTAAAAATCAAGTGCCGAAATGTCAGTTCAGTTAATTCAGATCATGCACCCGAGCCCCATGGTCAAGTATCTAAGCATAGTAAATAATTAATATTGACCAGATGACTGTTCAGAAATTCTAGAAACAGAGAGCGATATATCTCTCGAAGCAATAAGAGGTCTAGTCAGGAAATTGTCTATTCAATAGTAACTGAAATAACTACGACATTTGCATTTCAATATCAGCGTTTAGAATATAAAAATGGGACAAATGAAAAGGGAGTGAAATGTTTTTTAATTGATATCAAAGGTTTTTGCTTTTATCAAACCAATAATAATGCTGATATTAAAGTGGTTAAGCAACATTCTTTCTCCAGGAAATGTGCAAAATGACAAAGAAAATGAATACTGATTATAAAAGTATCTAGGAATAAACATATAAAAATAATTTATTTTGTAAAGACAGGAATAATGAACTTACATGTACAACATAGAAGAACATATAAACTGTGTATGATTTAATGAATAGGAAGCCTTGGTAAAACTGACGTTTGAACCTCCAACGTAGAAGTTATTGACAAAATGCGAGAATATCAGAGCATAGAGGCACGTAATTCTGAAAGGTATCTTCATTAAAAAAAATAATAAGGTTAGATAAGTATACAATTTGTGACAAAAAATATTTAGTGCACAATTTTAACCATAAGTTAATTGATTATATTTATTAATTAAAAATTTCAAAAATGTCTTGATATACAATATGGGCATGGGTATGGGTAGGTATATTAATTTCTCTGTATAAAGCAATCAACAGAAAAAGTAAAACGTCATTTCAATATTGAAGAAAGTAAAAAGAATTAGCACAGAAAAAAACGAAATAACGAATTCTCTGCTTTAAAATTTAAACAACGGAAAAAAATTGCTATGAAAGGTGCAGAAATATATACAGGATGATCGCGCGGAAAGGTTAGATTCGGTTGTAAGTGTTGTAAACAACATTCAGAAAAAAATAATTATTTAAATAATCTGGAAAAAGTTATCAAGAAATTAATTTATTATTATGTTATGTTACATTGCTAGAGGATGATTCTGATATGCATAAGCAAGCGATGGGTGTCGGTTAAGAGCAATTATTTTAATCCGTTAACCAGGTTGCAAGTCGTTGGAACTTGGATCGCCTGCAAAAATTAAATTAGGAGCCGTTATCGATTTCCTGTAGTTATAAATAGCCGCATCAGAGCAGAAATGTTTGGACGTCGGATAAGTGTTAAAATTATGTTACGCCACCATTCACAACTAAAATCTTTTAATTAAACAAACACCGCCACAAATTCAATTTATTCCGAGCAATAAAATTTATACGGCGACATACTTAAGTATAAATAGCCCGAGCGAGAAAATTAATTAGATTTTTTCCATTTTGATACGCAGTAGGAAGGTATTTATTTATAAGCAGGGTAGCTAACGCTAAAATTATTCTGGAACATAAATATACAATTCTCTTTAAAACCATTTTCCGGAATATGAACAGCATCATTCCGTATTAAAGATCATTATACAGTGTTTCTTTTTAAGGAGTACCTATTCACCTCCATAAGTTTTTTTGTTTATGGAGTTTGAGTACTTTTTAGCAAATCTCATAAAAGAACGTGGAAAGCGTCATAATTATTTTAATTCAAAGCCATGAAATAGACAACTATAAAGGATTTTTTGAGAAAAGACAAAGAATCCTACGTATAAATACAAATAATCTTAGACATGTAAGAATTGGATAAAAAAGAGCTTAGCAAATAACAGGAATGCTATCTCATGCCACCTGCGAATATTCAAAGACACCGAAGTAAAACGAAATAAACGTATAGAAATCTTTCAAAATACGTACTTTTCTAAAATTTAACTGTAGATATCATAGATAAGATATAACATAAACTTACATAGTTCTGCATATAAGATTATTTACCTTTGATTACAAGTAGCTATGTAAAAATAATTGTTCAAATAAGGAATAGAGAATAGTAAAATAATGTGTCTTTCCTATAATAATTTTCTTCATGATACTCCGTTTTCCTGATACATGGCGTTCAATTTTAAAAAATATATACTTTTTATTTTCTTTTTTATCTACTATACAAATACATATTCTTCCTTCAAACTTGATATGCAGTAATCGTAAAAAGTAAATGTTTTGACATGAGCAACATTTTTCAACTTAAGCCAGTGGTGTATGTATGGGGTCTTGTTCACCATTGAACCCCTTTCTAAAATTATAATTTTATTTTTTCAATACAAATATTAAAACTTGATTATATTTTCTGAAAATAGTGCTCTTGAGGAAGTTCACTGACCAGCTTTATTTTTCGATACTTTTCCTAATCATTTTCTATCTCACGAAATTTAAAAAATTGCATCGACAATTATTTAAAACAAATAAAAATAACGGTATGTAAACACTGTAATTTCAATAGCGCTCAAAGTAATATCAATTTTCGTCAATGCAACGATAACAGATTTCTTAAGAAAATCTTACTCCAAATTAGTGTGTTATTAAATAATTTCATCCCTAGTTTTTCCACCACACCAGGGTTGCATACAAAAACGCCAAAGAAAAAAATTGAGAGAGTTGAGATCCGGTGATCAAACTGATTAAACCCCTTGATCACCTCGACCAATTCATCGTTCCGCGTAGATCGTATTTAACCAACTGATTTCAACATGCCCTAACTGCACAACAAATAAACTGATTTGACATGATATCTATTATCAATACTATTGTTACAAACTTAGAAACAAGCAATGCCTATTTAATCCTATAATTTATGTAATGTGATTGAAAGAGTCAAAATAAGTATAAAACAAAAACAAAGCGTCTTAGCGAATTTCCTCAAGAACATTTTTTCCAGAAAATAGAATAAAATTATATTTGTACTGAAAAAATATTTTTCAAAATTGGCGTACAAGTCTAGGAGGTTGAAGGGTGAACAACCATAGGGGGAGACCAGGTACGAAAGTAACATGGGTTGGTTGTAACAGTAAGCTTATTGTCTTTCTAAAGAGGTTTGTCTATGACATTGTATCATCATAGAGTCGGCAGTGAAATCAACATATTTGAACAACAATATCCGTGGTGTGTTTTAATTCGAGTTAAGACCTGCACGGAGCAAAATGATATGCAAAGTAAGTTTTCATTCTTTATCTTAATCTATCATAATCCTAGAACTGAATTTTATTTTGAATTATGTTATTGGCTTGTTCAGTTAATACCAATATTGGCTATAACCTAAGCATGGTATTTTAATTAAAAATAATCGTTAAAAAAAGTTTTAGGCAAGTATCCTGCCAATCGCCTGAAATATGCGTAATGGGACGATTGTAACAATCCCATAGGGGGACGGTTGTAAATGATTAATACCTATGATCATATTTGTCATACTTATTTAAAATGATAATTCTGTAGATATCCAGATAATTACTTCAGTATTTGTTATACTTATTACCTCTATTTAGGATGTCTAACAAAAGACAACGAATAACAGATCGTGGGAAACATTGTTATGGATTGGGAATAACTTGGTCCATCCCAAATATGGAATATGCATGGATGAGTCTGGCGTAACAACCGTGCAACAGCCAGATAGGGATAGGATTCTTTGTTATTACCAAAAAAAAAAAAAATATATTATTATTTTATATTTTTGTTTTATTATTCTATTTGTTTTATTATTATTATTATTATTTTTCAAATAAAAAAATATATTATGTACCTGCACTACAACTTACTTTTATATAGGTATAATCAATAAACAAATACCTTGTAAATACTAACTCTCTATACCTAATTATTACCTATTATTCATATGTTACAAACGGCCCCATGTTCTGTTACTTTTGACCCATACCATTGGGTAGGTTGTAACGACGTACACTCTATACTTTTTTATTAATTGTACATCAATATGAACTTTAATTACTTCAATATTATTTTTCTTCTATATATAAAATGCCAAGGAAACGACTTATAGTAAGTAAATTTAATTAACTTTGTTAATTTTTTATTTATCCGGCTTTACAAAAATATGTTACTTTCGTACCTGGTCTCCCCTACCTACGCTACTGGCTTTAGTTAAAAAAGTTATGTATTTTAATTTGAATACAATATCTATGTTTTTGTGAGACCTACTTAAAAAACAGTTAAATAATTAAACCGACGAAAAAATAAAAAAGTATCTAATCTTTAAATAGTATCGATAATAATTGTACGCTTAACAATAAACAATTAGTATCAACACTGATTTAATGTTGAAAGAAAATTTATATTGCTTGTATCAATATTTTAAGAGTAAATAAATAAATAAATAAATACATATTGAGAGTGATGAGGATTTCCAATAACCAGAATTATATTTAACTCAAATTTACACTTAATCTAATGCAAATGAATGTTGTTGACTCAAATTGATATTAAAACAGTAGATACCTAGACTCTCACAAAAAATTATAAGCTCTAAACTTATACTAAACCTAACGGTACTGGTAGACAAAATAAAAATTTTAAAATCCCTGTGGATTTCGAATAAATATAAAGCAAATCCCGTTACAACTAAACTTCTCGCTTTCCAGGATTAAATCTCCGTCTTTTTAGGTTTTCCGGGGATCCCGACAGCAACGCTCAGAAATCCAAATAAACGCAAATGCGGTCTCTCGCTGCAGATTCAGTGAAATGGCAACGCATATGTGGCAGCAATGGAAAGATAAAAACAGAGTAAGGCAATAAAAGCCAAAAAGTTACCTGGGTCACCTCCCTAAATAATAAAAATGCTTCAGGGTGAAAACATTTCGCAAATGGAATACATTAGACCCTGACTAACTGGTCAAATTCAATAAAGTTAGGAAGTTGTTGCAGAATGTTGAAAACTCTGATTCGGAGCGTAACAACGACGTTGCGATTTCTCTTATCAAAATAAATAATAATAAACGAAAGTAACAATTACTAAGGGCTTTGCAATCCTTAAAATATTGCCATAAAGCAGTTTTTAATTCATTACTGAAGAACCTTCGAATTTGACGTTGAATTACATTCGGGAAATTAACCAGCCTTTAATTCTCTCGAAAAAATGTTAAGAATATTAAACGCTCGAACTACGTTCTTGTGTTTAAACATTCTTGTGTGGATAAAATGCTACTTAAAACATTTATACAATAAATAACTATTAAATTTCGACAATTTCAAAAGTGACATGGAAACTGTCAAAAGATTTTTAGACATGACATTTACCTACTTATGTGTTCAACCATTTTTTTACCCAGTTTCAAAAGTGAACATATGTATTTATAGAATGTTTTCATTAAATCAGGTTAGTACATTTAGTTAGATTCATTTTTAATTTTAGATAATTATTAAATACAGCTTTGTCTATAGAATTGTTCATGTTTGGTCGCAGCAAGAATTCTGACAACTTATGAATAATTTATTATATTTTCATCAAAATATGTAACAAACTGCAACTGAGAATACTAAAACTATATACTACATTAAATGTTTGCATTATATATGGCACTAAATTACAAAAAATTATCGTTTTTAACACGACCAAATATCGACGTCTGAATTCTTGCCGTGACACTTCATTAATAGGAACTGTAGAGGAATTAATTTATATTAGCACATAAAGGATCCTGCTGGATGCCTAATCTGCGACGTCACCAGTAATACGGTCTATTAGACAAACTTTCAGAAGCTTCCATATTAACAAAGATACAGTGCTTCTCTCTAGAGTCCACTTCGCTTAAGCTAGTGCAAATAAATATCTGATATAGCGGGGGCATCGCTCGTTACAACCCAGTAATCGCCCATCGATCCTTTTTTATTCTTACTGGTGTTTGTGTCTTATATTAATGATGCGTTGTATTCCGAGCGCCACTAATGATGTTGTTAGCTGATCCAGCAGCAAGTTTGCTCATAATTTATAGCCTTTATTTGTCGGAAATGTCAGAGCGATATATTCGTGCCCGTGCATACGGTGCGAGCGCACTATTAAATGACGTACTGTGACCCATTTAGTACCAACAAGTAAGCCGATGTTGGTTTTATTGCGGTATGCTCGCTGCATTAGGGCTATGCCTCCGTGTGACATGTCCTGTCCGATGCCACGTTGGCAATAAACACTACTTTTAGATTGGAACAGGGACAGAAATATATCAGCTTTTTTTCGTCGTCCAATGAATGTGTCGGCTGCGCTTCGGCTTGATTTATTCTAATGCAAAAGGAACAGCCGGTGCAGTTCTAGTTTAGAAGAATCAATAGGTCTAAATTTAATTTATAAGTACCAAATTTTTAACAGACTAAATGAATCTTACAGTTCAATACGCAAGATAAATATAAAATTAAAACTGAAACAGTTTTACTGATCTATATAACAAGGAAACTACTTATGGAATTAATTTGATAACTGCAAATATTGCTGAACTGAAGCAGATAAACTAACGATTTTAGTAGCGCTTAATTTGGTTTATTTTATTTACTTATTTTTTATTTTTACTTCTAAGAATTTTCAGGAAATCTGCACTTCTTTTATCTTTAACAGTTCTTGAAATATTAGCACTTTCTGATAAAACAAGAATAATATGACCACTCATTATAAAAACTGTAGAAGTTGTAATAAACACTTCACTTCAAAATAACAACTACTCAGTGTTGTTCACACTTCCAACCTATGACGGAATTCATTCTAACATTGCTTAAGATATCATAACAATTCTTCTCATTTTTATTGAAATTCTTTCTCTTAAATCATCAAAATTATTAGGCTCGTTTAAAATGATTTATTTTTTAAATACTAAGAAAGAAAAAAATCCATTGGGGTTAAATTTGATCAGCTAGTTAACCATTCCAGAAAATCTCGTCTTCCAATCCATAGATTAGGAAAAATTGTATTGAAATAATCGTGAACTGGACAAGCGTAATGAGTTGGTCCTAAAACTGGATGATCATCTCTGAAACTTATATTGGCTCCTACTACATTGATTATGCCTACCTAGTTTGGTTGACATCTCCATTTAGAGTAAACGTAGGTTTGTCATAAAAATATACATCTCGTCTCTAGAGATATAATATACTTATAAAATTAAGCTCGACTTTCTCGATCGCCCTCTGTTACTCTTTAACGTATTGAAGTTTATACGGTTGAAGTTTTTCTGTATGTATGGCTGATACCATTGTTAGCAGCTACTTGATGTGAATAAACAGAATTTCTTGAATAATTAATACGGAGTTAATTTTTACATCGCCAACAGATGTAATGATACAGTTTCTTGTGAAATGGTATGTTTGGGTATTTCTTCAATGCAAAGTAGAACTACTTTTATTGAGTTCGGCATCTGCCATATCTAATCCAAGAAAGCAGTACGAAGAATATTATGGGCACAATTCAAATTTCTTTTATACATCTGGGGTACTACAGGACTCTAATCTCGGTTCATTACTTTTTTTGTTTATCAATGACTTATCTGATTCTGAGGTTATTTAATAACAACTGGGAATATTAGAGAAATGATGTGAGATTAATAATATTTGGTTACCTATTCGAGAAAATATTTAATCCAGATTATAATATAAATATTTTAGGACTCGGGCGCTACGATTCAGTAAAAGATTTAGGGGTGCTATTTAACTTGAAATTGACATTTTCAGATCATATTGCCGAAATCACTAAGCACTGAAAATTTATTGTAAGAAACTGCAACATGGTTTTCTTAAAAAGTTATATTATTCACATGTACGGTCTAAGCCTGAATACTTCTCAATCATTTGTTATACATGTCACAAGTAGATATAGTTGAAGGTAAGCAGAGCAAATTTTTGAACATTCTTTCATTAAACATTGTTGGGTTATACCTGAAAAGGGGGTATAAACACTATATTTTATTACACTTAATATTTCGCCATTGGAGATGCAGAGAGCAATCATTAGCCTTAAAATATTATTATATGATTTAGTACATAACACTATTGATTATTCACCTGTGATAAATTTTATACCCTTTTTACCTCGAATGATTTTACGATATTAGAATACTTTTTACTCTGCAATTACTAGGACTAATGCTTTCAGTACCCTGTTAATGTCATGTGCCACAATTTTAATAAAACTGCTGATATTTGTGATATTAACAACACTACATTCTCTGAAATGAAAATTAATATTGCACGGTGGAGTAATTGATTAGCTATTTTCGTGGTTAGGTAATAAAAAACAAAATAATGAAATATTTTAATTCAGATTTATTTTGCGTAAGATTTATACACACTGCAACTGTTACTATATTAATTTGTCCTATTATTGAATTGCATTCTGTTGGACAATAAATTATTTTATTTTCACTATAACTTGAATTCGCAATGTATCCGTCAAATATTTCATTTTGTTAAAGATACACAGTTTTTCAATTTATGTACATGGGCGATTCCATGTCAACTGTCGCAAGGTTGGTGCATCATGATTTTTTTCCCAAACCAAAACTATTTCATTCTGTTGTAGGTTCGAATACAAGTATTATCCGAAATTTTCAGCCAGAAATACTACTCCTAAAGTTTTACGGCCAATTTACGTTTTTTCGCGTTTTTCGTTTTAGGTAACAAATTTTCTCTAAAGCGCTACTAGAAACGCGTCGGAGGCTGGAAAAATTCTAGAAGACCTCTAATCGATGTAAAATTGTCCAAGAAATCCATTCCCGCTCTCAAAAATGCGCCAAAAAATTTTCCATTTGCCAGAAATCGCATAAAATTTTTTTTTTTTAATTTACTGTATCTCGCGTGTGGAAATTTTTTAATTTTTCTGCAGGCGCGCAAAATATTCGTTTTTGAGTGTACTTTTAACTACATTTAACTTTCCCGTGTGTATTTGGGTTTTAAGGGTTGAAACAGTTGAAAAATGGCAGAAAATAGACAAATCAGCCTGAAACGGTGCATTAAGCAAGAGAACCAAGTGGCAAAAGTTGAAAATATTCTTGTGGGTCTGAAGCTTAACCTTCGACGATGAAGTCAGATCATTTTCATTGAATACCAGACCATCGAGAGGTCTAATATTGCCACAGTCACTCAAAAATTGCAGCACGAAAGGTGTACGTGCATAAAGGCATACCAATCAAGCTTCAGGTATTTGCTCAATTCACGCGGTCTTGCACTTTACATGTCAAATGGAAAGTCAAATACAACAACCAGATTATTTCACTAAGCGAACTCTTAAAATTTTATAGTGAAAATATAAAGTCTGTCTTTCGTCAGGAAATACCCAGTTAAGAAGTCGCCTTGCTGCGAGAAACGCATATGAGAACGAGTAAAACTATTCCCGGAACAAGAGGTTACCACCAATTCTTTTTGCATAATGATCAGTTAATCAAATGCAAACATACCAGTTTGGATGACAAGTATGCTCTAGCTTTTGACTTGACCGGGAAAGTTATGAGATCTTGGCGATGTGGTCAATACGCAGCGTTTACCTTTGATCACATGTGGCATCTTGGGCTAATAATGATTTCGGATGAAGTAAATTTGGAAGCAGAGTTTTCAGTGCTTTCCTCCAATAAAGTGGCCAAACTTATTCATTCCTGGATCTACCAGTATGCTTGACCAAATACTCTGCGAAGTTAAGCTCAACGAGATAAAGAAGGCCCCGAACACATTCAAGTTGAACAGTGCTCAGCACGAAAAAATTGTGAAATACTTTGAGAAATTTATGGCGGGGGTAGTCTAAATACGAAAATAATTCATAATAGCAATAAAGAAAATTCCTCGACAACTTAATGCCTATATTATTTTATAGATCTGCAACTTTGTAATAAATTATATTTAGTTGTATTACTTTTTCTATTACCTATGTAGAATTTTTTAAAAAAGGATTTATTAAGTACTTACTTACTTACTTACTTAATAAAAGGAAATATTCGGTGTTGTCCTATAATATCCTAATCACTTGATTTTTCGTCATCCAGCGGCATTTGCCTCTATAACCGAGTCCAATATTGAACCTCTAGATGGTCAAGTATTCAATGAAAACGACAGTGCTGAATTCAAAAAGTGCAAGACCGTGTGAATTGAGCAAATACCTGTAAGCTTGGTATGCCTTTATGCGCGTACACCTTTCGTGCTGCAATTTTTGAGTGACCGTGGCAATATTAGACCTCTAGATGGTCTGGTATTCAATGAAAATGATCTGACTTCATCGTGGAGGGTTAAGCTTCAGACCCACAAAAATATTTTCAACTTTTGCCACTTGGTTCTCTTGCTTAATGAGCCGTTTCAGGCTGATTTGTCTAGTTTCTGCCAATTTTCAATTGTTTCAACCCTTAAAACCCAAATACACACGGGAAAGTTAAAAGTACTTAAAAGTGCACTCAAAAACGAACATTTTGAGCGCCTGCAGAAAAATTCAAAAATTTCCACACGCGAGATACAGTAAATTTAAAAAAAAAATTTTTTTGCGATTTCTGGCAAATGGAAAATTTTTGGCGCATTTCTGAGAGCGGGAATGGATTCCTTGAACAATTTTACATCGATTATAGGTCTTCTAGAATTTTTCCAGCCTCCGACGCGTTTCTGGTAACGCTTTAGAGAAAATTTGTCACCTAAAAGAAAAACGCAAAAAACGTAAATTGGCCGTAAAAAACTCTAGGAGTAGTATTTCTGGCTGAAAATTTGGGATAATACTTGTATTCGAACCTACAATATAATGAAATAGTTTTGGTTTGAGAAAAAAATCACGATGCACCAACCTTGCGACAGTTGACATATAATCGCCCACATACTAAACTCGATTTTTAAAAAAAATTTGATATCTCAAAAACTGTTAAAGAAAACATATTAGTGTACAGTGTAAGTTCACTGAAAAGCCTTTTAAAAGTACTATGCAGTAACAGGTTACAGTTATCATATTTTCGAATTTATTCTACAAGTATGTAGTTTCTATACTGTATACGTTTGATATAATTACTCATCACACTATATTTAATGAACTGTATTAGCTAAATCGGCGCACAGAAAAACAAGTGCGAAGAAAAATGTTTAAATGCATGAAGAATCGATAAGTAATTATGTTTTATATGGACAACTATTATCATTAATCATCAAAACGATCATCCTCTATTTGTAAGGGTGATTGATTGCACCACACCATCTAAGAAACTTGAGGGCAGAAAAAGAAATCCTGAATTAATAATACGTCAAGAACAAATTGTAGGGTTAATTTGTGGAAATATTAATGTTGAGAATAATAAATCCGCTGTGTACCCTTTGATAAGTGTATGGTGTTGTGTTTGATGATATTTAGAGAGTAAACGATAACGTTTATTTTATCAAATAATAAGTAGACATTTATAAAATATTATAGCAAACTCTTTCTTCAATAAGTTTATAATAACACTTCAAAATAGTCCTAATATAGGTATATGAAAATAAATTGAAAATGTACTTACATAGTGATACAGTGTAGTCCCAACTTTCGGAATCATTTTTGTGGACATTCAGTTTTTCTGGCTGTAACAAACAATGTAAATTAATAATATAGACAAGTATACAAATAAATATTATACAAATTTAGTGATATTACCGATAAATTACATGATTTAAAGTTAGCTAAATCATAAATGTTTGAAGTACGTATATTAATGAATCTATTATCTTTTCTGTCAGTTGGTGGAGTATAAAACCAGCAGGGATTTTTTTTTATACAAGATATCATTTTTATTTAAGATCACCCGATGATCATGATACTAATAAAATATATCAAATCGGCAATGAACTGAGTCAATGACATTTTATATAACTACGCATGTGCTTCAACTGCGTCGATGTTAAATCCGCTAATATGCTACAGTGGAGTAGGTACACTGAAAAAATGCCCAAAGGAAAACACCTTCCTGTCTTTTTTTACCTAAGGCTGTAAACATTTTTATAACAATAGCAGATCTACTTTCTTCGTTCCGCAGAATGTTCTTCACTGATACTATGCATTACTGACAATATTATATACTTTACTGTCATTAAAAGTTACTTTCGTATTATAAAACATATATTTTATATACAGGCTGTATCACATATTTTATTACATTGTCTGTGTCAAAATAATTTTAAAGACCCAACTGCTTCTAATGTGAAAACCAATAAAATAATATTATAAGAACATCTGTATTTTGCATAAAAAAGTACATTCTCTTTATTATTTTTTTGCAGTTGGCGTCTTTAAAACAGGTTCTACATTATCTTGAGTAACACGAAAATATTTAGGTACATTTTTTTTAACTAAAAATGAAAAAAATGTAATAAATACAAAGGTAAGGGCAACATGTAGTATATTGCATGAAAGACGAAAAAACAGGAAATTTTTTGTGGCCATAGCCTGCTTCAATAAAAAATTCTTTTATCCGCCTAGAGAGCGCAGCGACCCATATACGATTATTGAAAAATCTGTTTATATCAGGTGGAAGGTATCAATTTTGCAATCAAAATTTATTACCAACAAGTTTTCTCTATCTCTTAAAATCAAAAAGTTAGACAGTCTTAAAGTTTGGGCACTTTACAGGTTTTTTTGTTATTACTCATAAAGTTGGCCATGGATCTCAAATTTGTTTTTACGAGCATAAAGGCCTCCAAAAATGCAACAAAAAACAATTAAAGATTTTTGACGTGTCTCGCATATTAAGCGAGATACATGGGAGTGGCCCTCTTATGTGATACAGCCTGTATAAGATTATTGCCTGTAATTAGAGAATTGTTATGCCCGGTCTACACGAGGCTAGTTTTTTAAGCTAGGAAAGCGAGCTAATGCTAGCAAGCTAGCGAGCTAGGAACTATGGTTCCATGTAAACGGAACTAGCTTAGTTTTTAAATTAGTACGTTAGTGAAGAAACGAGTAAACTATTATGTAAGCCAGGATAGTTTCAATAGGATGGGGTTCTATTATTTATGCTAGTAGCATTTCTCATCACCAAATTTACTATCTTGGCTTGGTGTATTGGCTTCGTGTGAACGGTAACATAATCAGCTAGTATCATTTTGTATTTTCTGCTGTGCTTCAGAAATGCCTAAATTATGTAATGAAATTAATTTTACATGTAATGTCACTTTCCCTGTTATAAAGACAAACATGCCTGATTCATCGTTACAAATACAAACGTTATTCTAACAACTCTTCTAATCTAGCTTCTAATAATTGATCTAATGTAACTTGACACAATTTCCCAAATAAATATTTCAGTCTACAATTGTTTCTTTTGTTCATTTTTCTCCACGGCAGAATACAATGATACTGGCTTTGAATTAAAATTTTCAGCATCGTATGTACGGCTCTAGCATTATTTCTAGCCAGTATAGTAAGCCAGACTAGAATGTCAAAATACTAGCTTGCTGTCCTAGCTTGTAAGACTAGTCTCGTGTAAACCAGGCATTATGGTGTGGATGTGTACTGACGACAGGTCCCACAACAGTATAGAACATAGATCATCATTACATTAAAGAATTATATATTTCGATCAAGCTAATTAGGATGAATGGATATTATTGTAGTTCATGTTGAAAGTTAAGCTATACTTTCCTGTTAATGTGACTTCTTCTTTCGAATTTTGATTTCTCAGAAATTTTCATTGATAATAAATATGTTTTTTTTTCATATATTTTCAGGTATTAACAATATTGTGTGAAACTAACTACTCAGTGGACAAAAGCCCCAACCTGCGTTGAATTACACCCACAATATCTACCCATATATTCCTTATTATTAGCTTTTGTAACATTTTTTACTGTTTAAGAAAGGCATTTTAAGCTAATATGTATCAAATCTCCTACAATTCCTATCAATGAAGTCATATGTATGTTCTCTGATACCAAACATCTAGGTATGCTAATGAACATCCACAGACAAAACTCTATTCAATAATTATCTAAAAAATTTAATATATTTACTAACCTCTGGAGTGGGAACTCGAAATTCAACCACAATAATTGAGATCTCACTTATTTCTACGTTTTATTAGGATCGCTTCATCAGGTGGCCTCCTTTAACTTGAGTCAAATATCTAACTATAAAGATGATTATACCAATAAATTAAAATTATTTGAAATTGAATGTCAAAATGAAATATCGACAACGTCAAACTGATTAACTGTCAATGAATATCATAACAACCTACTAAAATAAATAAAAATTAAAAAAAAATTTTACCTTTTATGTATAGTTTTTTTTTCCATATATTTTCAGATATTAACAATATTGTGAAACTAACTACTCAGTGGACAAAAGCCCCAACCTGCGTTGAATTACACCCACAATATCTACCCATATATTCCTTATTATTAGCTTTTGTAACATTTTTTACTGTTTAAGAAAGGTATTTTAAGCTAATATGTATCAAATCTCCTACAATTCCTATCAATGAAGTCATATGTATGTTCTCTGATACCAAACATCTAGGTATGCTAATGAACATCCACAGACAAAACTCTATTCAATAATTATCAAAAAATTTAATATATTTACTAACCTCTGGAGTGGGAACTCGAAATTCAACCACAATAATTGAGATCTCACTTATTTCTACGTTTTATTAGGATCGCTTCATCAGGTGGCCTCCTTTAACTTGAGTCAAATATCTAACTATAAAGATGATTATACCAATAAATTAAAATTATTTGAAATTGAATGTCAAAATGAAATATCGACAACGTCAAACTGATTAACTGTCAATGAATATCATAACAACCTACTAAAATAAATAAAAATTAATAATAAATTTTACCTTTTATGTATAGTTTTTTTCATATATTTTCAGGTATTAACAATATTGTGTGAAACTAACTACTCAGTGGACAAAAGCCCCAACCTGCGTTGAATTACACCCACAATATCTACCCATATATTCCTTATTATTAGCTTTTGTAAACTTTGTAATTTTGTCATTAGCATACCTAGATGTTTGGTATCAGAGAACATACATATGACTTCATTGATAGGAATTGTAGGAGATTTGATACATATTAGCTTAAAATACCTTTCTTAAACAGTAAAAAATGTTACAAAAGCTAATAATAAGGAATATATGGGTAGATATTGTGGGTGTAATTCAACGCAGGTTGGGGCTTTTGTCCACTGAGTAGATAGTTTCACACAATATTGTTAATACCTGAAAATATATGAAAAAACTATACATAAAAGGTAAAATTTTATTAATTTTTATTTATTTTAGTAGGTTGTTATGATATTCATTGACAGTTAATCAGTTTGACGTTGTCGATATTTCATTTTGACATTCAATTTCAAATAATTTTAATTTATTGGTATAATCATCTTTATAGTTAGATATTTGACTCAAGTTAAAGGAGGCCACCTGATGAAGCGATCCTAATAAAACGTAGAAATAAGTGAGATCTCAATTATTGTGGTTGAATTTCGAGTTCCCACCCCAGAGGTTAGTAAATATATTAAATTTTTTAGATAATTATTGAATAGAGTTTTGTCTGTGGATGTTCATTAGCATACCTAGATGTTTGGTATCAGAGAACATACATATGACTTCATTGATAGGAATTGTAGGAGATTTGATACATATTAGCTTAAAATACCTTTCTTAAACAGTAAAAATAAATATGATGATAATAACTTACTGATTTGCTAATGCTAAATTTCATATACATTATACAGTTATTGTAATATACGATCAATTAAGTGAAATAAATTACAAACTACAATTTTCTTTGCAACTATAGACTACTATATTCAGAACAACGGTATTAAACTGATTATTACAATTTATTTTGAGTTGGAAACTCTTAATATAATAACAACTTGTTACAAAGAAATATCTGAAAAATTATAATTTGTAATATGTTCTGATTTACTTAATATTTTTTATTTGACGGATACTATGCATACACATAAAACTTTATATTACTAAAAGCAATTTTGGTCGTGCGTAAAGTATCTTTTATATAAATAAAATTTATTTGTTATCGCAAAAGGATTTTCCTATATACAATAGTGAAATTAAGGTATATAGTAGTATAGGTACTCTGCTGATATAGCTCTAAGCTCTTGATAGTCACAAAAAAGTTCTTTCATGCGATAGAAACATTATAGAGGTATAATAATAGGAATGATGATGAAGTGAGTTCTTTATTAGTAGTAAATCACTTGGCTGGCGCCTATTTTGCCAAATAATATTAAAAAACTGGCTGTGACCATGAAAAACATTTTTCAGTGTCCTTGATAACAAGTTAATCGGACATATTTGTTTTACAACACAGCTTTCCAATTGACTTTAGAAATACTTCACAAGAATACGTCATATTTCCTTGCGCATTCGCCAATATTAGCAATAATGCAGCTATACAGAATAAAAATGATAAATAAACAAATTTTGATATTTTGATATAGCGTTGCATCTAAAAAAAAATAAAAAATATTTCATCCGTGCTGTGTAATAAATTCATTAAACCTTTGCCTTATGTACCAAACATGATGAAATAATAATAAGAGATTCATGTTTGTGAAAGTATTTTATCGGATACGGCACAGTACTACATAATTTTTTCTCAAATTATTGAATTATAATAAGCTAAAAGTCTCTGAATATTATCATTTTCTCAACCTCGAATTGCAATAAACTCCTACAACTTATAGATTTATAGCTAGTGAAACATACACAATGTTCTGCATACAAAATCGAAAGCAATTTTTACCATCCGAAGAGAATTCGATAAAAGTCAAGAAGAAACGTATTACTATACGAAAAACGCCGTCAGTTATCTGGAACGGCGTGTAGGCATTTGTAAGTTAAAACAACCAGTGGTAAAATACTTCATGTAAGCGCCTTTCAAAATAGAAACAAGAATGGCTTAAATTGGTAGCATAGATAATTCATCTGATGCGTATAAGTATACTAACGTATCTATACCATAATTTACATATAAGTTTGAAGTATCGGTCAGTGGTCTCGCGGTTTAAGGCGTTAGTACTTGAATCGAGGTGACTAGACGGAGTTGGTTCGAGCCCAGCTGCCGGTAGACCCTCTCTGTGGGTATGGTAGGGTGGAATAATGTTAGCTTGGGTCAATGTGGGAGATTGATGCCGGTTGATATTTGACCACCCCCCTAATTAATGAGGTTTTCCAGGTTTTCCTCATTCCTGCACTGAATAGTGGTTAGGGCCTACCAACGTAAGTCGTTCCTGGGCGCAAATGCGACCTGCTTAATAATAATATGCCGCCCCCTCTCCCGCACAAGTCTCCGACTTCTGGGCTAATCCCTGTGATTAGAATGAGGGGTAGAGATATTATTATTATTATTAAAGTACAAATCATAACAGTAATAAGACAGTATATTTATAATCTCTATATTTTTTAGCTGGGTATAAAATGAAACCAAATAAAATGTTTGCAATTTTATTCACTAAACGATATTTCATTCTTATCGTTTATTTTTAGAACCAGTATACCTACTCTTTCTTAAAATAATAGATATAGCGATATTACAAACAGTTTATATTGCCCCAAATATATGAAAACCTCTCTTAAATGAAAGTAAACAAAGTAACAGTTGTTTTATATTAGAATGTGGTCAGAAAAACAACATACCAAAACATTGTAAACACATGTTTCCCATTAGTCAGTTGATCAGTTAGATCTTAAATATGCTGTAAGTCTCTACTATCATAGCTTGTCATCAGTTCCTTATATATGCATCGATATTCATCAGTGATTACGTAACTTAAAATATTTAGGTAATTTCTTTATAAAATGAAAAATATATGGCTAATTACCTACTAGAATGCTTTACATTTTTTTCTACTTCAGTGAAAATAGAATGAATACATTCAGGATGACGTTTTTACTTAGAAAACGTATTTATTATAAAGAAATATATAACTATCACTGGTTGGAAATTTCCATGTTTTCCTTTTTACACAATATCTACTGGAAAATTTTAATTTACATTATATATTTTCACGGGTTTCGTACCCGACTTTTTCTTACTGCCAGAAAAACAATCCGTTAATTAATCACTTATCTTTATTAACTATTTGGTACACTACTGATTACTAATTACAACTCAACTAAACACTATTTCACTTTTAATCGCTATCTAAATCGCTCTAAACACTCCAATTCAAGACTGTAATACAAGACTGACTGACTCGGCCGTTTATTCTTCTTTTATAGACCAAACGAATATTCCCGGTATTTTCTAGCACCTCCAGATCCATTTTCTCGAGCGACTCGAAGCTTCTCGTCGATTCCCCATTTTTCCAGTCACGCCTCGATTCACGGTATTTTGTTTGTTTACCAGAATCGCGTAGGGGCGATCGGGGCAATCTAGCATTTCGCGATACCACAGTCGTCGAATTTGGGTGCGAGTGGCGCAAATTCCGTGACAATATTAAGTTAATAATCAAGTGTATGTGTACGTAATAAAATTAGGAAATTTCAGAAATAGTGTGGTAATTCAATATACTACAATGTAACTATTTACTTACTAAATTTATTATGAAATTTTAAAAAAGTTTTCATGTGATTTCTATTTCACATGCGCAGAGCTACATTAACCTAACCTCTAACCTAATATATACGGTTTATTAATAACGACTTTTTGTGGGATATTTTTTAAACGGTAAGTATTATATTTTGCTACGTGTGCTCTTGCAGCTTGTGCCAATTTAAATATACAGTTCATAAGTCTCATAGAAACTGAAACGGTACGTTGTTTACAAGTTTGCATAAAAATTCCGCCATTATATGTGTCTCACCATACAACCTTCATTTCAAACAACATATTTATCTTTATGACAGTAAATATAGTAATTGCTTACAACAGATATTAACATTAGTTGTAGTTACGTTAAGTATAATTTGCTATAACTAAAATTCAAGCTGAAAATATTCATTTTTTTACAAAAAATATTTGCAAAAACATATACTGATGTTTCAAGAATAATCATGTACTTTCACCGAAAATATTCAACATTTTTCTGATGCAAATGAAATACCTATATTGCAATACGCTTTTAGATGATGGGTGAACAATACACTTTTACAGAGAAGGATGGATGGTCAAATTCCACTAAAAAAAATTTCCTACACAGAAGTTATTTCTGTTCCTGATAAGGCCTTCTTAACTATTCAGTAATAAAAATGTGACTCGCATAGTGTATTTATTATTGAACTCCAATAATAAAATCTACTGTATTTCTAATAATTTGTTACTTAGAGATATCCTGCATATTATATTGACTAACTTAAATCTGTACTTTTGTAGGTACATTTTAACAAGCAGACTTTTTTCAATGACATTAAAATTGAACTTATCCATTCTTTGAACTTCATCTGTCAATACACTATCCATATGGCCGCTTAAATAATATAATACATTTTTAAATTGGTTTCTGTTAGACTATTCAGGTCTTTGGTATATACTTTTTTAACATGGGTATATTGTTAAATTGTTTACACATTGATATTCATATAGATAGTCATATATCGGGTGACAACGGAAAGTGTGAACACGCTGTAACTTTTTTATGATTGCTGATAAAAATTTGAAATTGGGTGGGTTTATACTAGATGGTGCCATGAATTCTTTGACGTCATTTCGGATTTCATGACATTTCCGATTTGACTGGAAATGACCGTAAATTTATATTTTTAAATGGGACACCCTGTATTTTTTTACATTTTTGGAATCAGCGGATCATTTTACGTATGGCAGGACCAATTTTCTAACACATTTTCTGTATTAAGTATTTGTTTTTTAATTTTAAAAAATAAAACTGGAAGGCCGCGACTGGCAGAAATTGTTTTCTTTTTTTCTTTTCATGACGGATTTTAAAAATTGTTGTATCACAAAATTCACAAAAAAAGTCCTTCATTAAAAAATCAATAGGGCCCACCCTCTTTACATTTGAAAAAATGAGTTTTTAAGGAAAAACAATAAATCGAAATTTTTAGTGGTAACTAAAAAAATGTACAAACATATTAAAATTTAAAATTTTTCCCATAATTATAAACAAAAAAGAAAGGGTCTAGATAATAGAAAATACTTGGAATATTCGTTTGGTATACAAAAAAAAGGAATAAACGGCCGAGTCTGTCAGTCTAGTCTTCAGTATCGAATTGGAGTGATTAGAATTCAGAGCGATTTAAATAGTGATTTATTAAATAGTGTTTAGTTGAGTTGTAATTAGTATTCAGTAGTGTACAGAATAGTTAATAACGATAAGTGATTAATTAACGGATTGTTTTTCTAGCAAAAGAAAAAGACGGGTTAGAAAATCCATAACAATATGAACTAGTCACTACATCTAATACATCACTAAATGCATTCATCATTAAAAAAAATTGAAGGTTCCCTTTGACATCACTGCCAAATTAATAATGGTAAGTTATTTCCGTTAGTATGAAATGAATTTGAGTGACAGAATAAAATATTTTTGCAACAATCAATGTCCGTATGTCTTTGATCTCCGAGACATTTCATATTTTACAACTTGCTTGGATATTAAATGAATGCCTTAATGTCAGTCCATCTAGCAAGTGATAAAGTTATAGCATATCTTTAATATCGTTAATTTGTAGGATTCAATTACAAATTTTTAATTTAAACACGATCCACAATAAAATTCAAAGTGTTTGCACAAGTTTATTTTCTGAATACGAAATATTATGCTAAATTTAAAAAATGAGTCATAATTAACACAATTATTCACGAGTTTCAGTATTTTATATCCTTAACCTGCAAAGAAACCCCTTTAAATGTCAGCTCTTTGTTAGAGGTTGTCTACAAGGTGTAGTAGTAGTAAGTATTCAAAATTTATAAAACAAGTCGAAAAATGACGAAAACCTTAGTAGGTACAATTTTTGTCAGCGGCGGCTCCTAAGAGAGATACGCTCTCTTAAAGGGTACGGTACCTTCATAAATGATTAAAAGCCACGTGATCAGGGTCGAGATTCTCAAATCAATCGCAGAGCAATTCATATGCGAATATCTTTTTCCTCACTACGGCAATTGAGAGAGACAAGCATATGAGTTGTTCTTCGAGAATCACAGTCCTGGTCACGTGGCTTGTAATCATTTATGAAGGCACTGTAGATAACCTCGCAAACAGTTATTAATCTTGACGTACTTAATAAGTCTCATAAATTACATTTCAAAATTTCATACAGGGGCGTGAGAATAAGCAGGGCCCAAAGACGAATTTAATACTATCTCTTTTGCAGCTAATTTTTTCTAGTTCCTGACTCGAAAATATTGAAATTCGAAGTGTTTACATAAAAAAGTACTTCAACCATTCATAACATGCTCCACATTCCACTTTCATTACTTAGCAGAATAAATTTTTGACAGTTAACAGAAATGCCAAATATTTTTAACAGTCTTAACAGTGACAAATAAGTACAATAATACAAATAAAATAACAGAAAATCTAAGAGATAAATACATAAGAGATTATTCATTAAACAATTGTAAATGGCTGAAACTTGTCGTAACATGTTTAGACCGTTTACAATCCTAATTTATATAGCAGGGAAATGTGCCTAATTTAAAAAGACAGAGTAGATTCAACTGTTAATATGTCCGCTGTTTGCCCTAATGCACATACGTAACCTGTTTTCCAAAAAAAAGGTTCCGGTATAGTTTGTGCTCCACATTGAATTCATTAAATGCATTATCTATATGCTGATGCGTCAGCATATAATTTATCATTGTCAACAACTTGGAAATACACTCATTGTTTCATTTGAAACGTTAAAATCCATTGGATTGAGAACTGGTGACCGTGGTTCACGGTTGAAACGAGGAAGGACGCCGTCGTGTAGGTACCATAAGGAACCTCTTATTTCTACCAAAGAAATATCCTCTAAAAATGTATACATTTATACTAGTGAACCACTGATGATACATTGCTCCGATTAAATTTCGATATATGATGTGACATAAAAATATAGATTATTTCCTAATGTGCCAACCCAAATATTTATTTTAAATGAATGCTGATAATAAGTTACCTTCAGCTCTTTGAACGTGCAATGAACATGCGCATATTAAAAACCGCGTGTCTGGTAAAGGCAGTTTTAACGCTGAAAATAATAGGCTTGTTTTTGCAGCAGTTGAAAACGGTTTGGAATATGTCAGAAATATTCGACCAGATAAGTTGAGAACGCGTTACCATCGAATTTGACGCAATACATAGTTGGACGGACATTTCTGATAGTTTCCAAACCGTTTTAACTGCTGCTAAAACAAACCTAATATTCGACAGAAACATCTTCAGCCTGCACGTTTAAAAGCAACTGACAAAATTGTCTACGGACTTATAATATGACATTACGTAGTCAAATAGCACAAATTTGAAACTAAAAATATTTTACATTGCTATTAACTATTAGACTAGTTGTTTTTCTCAGTGGAGCACGTTAGAAATCGATTTTACTGAAAAATGGTGCATCCTATTGAAATTTAACAAGAGTACCTTTTTTATGTTAAATAATTCTAATTTCAATATTTTTGTGTCATAAACTAGAAAAAATTATCTGCAAAAGAGATAGTATGTAAATGTTTTTTATGAGATTTAAGCTGTTTTTTTGCGACGAACCGTATTCATCGACTGTTTCAAAACGTATTCAATGGTGACGTCACTAATGTATTGCACCAAGAAAATGTATAGTTTCAAAACGTAACGTCATCAAATATTTGTTTCTCTTTGATATCACCCTCACACTTTTTAACTATTGTTTACACTATTGTCTACACTAGATTTGGATTAAAATAGAACGATTATTAGTGATAGAAATAATTAACAACACTTATTTCGGCATGTTTTTATACATATATTTTGAAAATGTGTGAATTTTGCAACAAAAATATATAAATTGATTTTAGCAACTACAAACCAAAAACAAATATCTAACATGTTTATATGAGTGACAGGTTAATGAAATTTAGATAGAAAAGTAATTGAATTATGCTTTTGGATTATGTAATTCAGAATGTCTAAAAATACGTTTAAATTTGCAGAGGTACATACAATAGTCCACAACCACTCCTTTTTAAATAAACAAGAATAAGAAGTATCAAAATAACAACCATTTTAAATATTAATCTAAAAATTTAAATCACACCGATTTTCAAATCTCTACTTTTTAGGCAACTGCTGTATAGACCAAAGCATCTAATGAGTTCAGGCTCAGTGAACATTTTAAACACTGTTTAAACAGCGACGTGTGTGACGTCACTGTTTCAACGCAAAAATATAATGTTTTGAACCGGGTTGAACACATTTCGTCGCAAAAAACAGCTTTATTAAGCACGTCAACGTTAATATCTCAACCAAAATTTCGTGACTTTATGTCGATCCATTTTGATGTTACACGTTAAAAACTGTTTAGGAGGTTACTCCCGTAAGAGAGCGTATCATCCTTACGAGGCGCCACTGACAAAAATTATACTAAGGTTCTCGTCATTTTTCGATTTGTTTTGCAAGCTCACAAATTTTGAATACTTGGTGCTACTGTTACACCTTGTTTATTAAAAATGTGTCAACAGGACTGAAAATTGGCACCAACTGTAATTATTTTTATAGAATTTCACAATATGATTTAATAAGGGTCATCACCTCTTCTTAGAAGTCCACCTACCAACAACCATTGAGGTATTAATATTGCAAAAAGTTTACTTTGATGTATCGCATTCTGCAAATAAATGCGCATCATGCGCTTCAGTGAACCAATCCGAACATGATTCGCTTAATTATTTATGCTTGTTTATTTTAAATTATTCGTCATACAATTGTTGTTTATATAGTTAAGCAAGATTCTTGGCCGACTGCCTGCTCTAGGTCGGTACTTCGGACTGGTTATGAATGATTATATAGAAAAGCAGTTAATTTCGAATGCTGAATGAACTGCAATATTGGCATTTGGTTTATTTCTGCAGTGGAGTTTTAATGAGACGTCGAACGTATTTTTGAATAAGAAACGATACAGAACTTTCCACAACAGCGGTGGGGCTCTTGTCAAATTACTGAATCGGAATTCGCTGTTTATCAAACTGGTGTCACAGCCAGCTTCTCGTTGTTTTCTTCTGCTATAAAATGAAACAACACCCACACCATAAATATCACAAATTTTCAGATATCACATCTACAAAGTTTCCATCTAGTTACTTCTACCTGAACATAAAATACAGTTACATACAGTTAATGAAATTTATGAAACATGTGAACATATTTAACTCTTCTTTGGGTGACTTTACAGCACAAGTATTTTTTTAATGTGTAGATTAGATTTTTTTTTTGAAAAACATCATTAATCAATTAATATCATATCGTAATCATGTTTATAATATCAAGATAATATCAACATAAAACATATACATCCCGCTTTCTTCGGAACGGGATATCACAACACGACTAGTTTACAGAGTGTCCCGTAAAGTATGTTACAAACTTTGAGTAGCGATAATGCATATAAAACTATTACTAAAACTATTAATAAACATATAACCACTTAAAAGCACCGTTTCCAAGTTATAGACCTTAAAAGATGCAACCTAAAGTACCTAGCTTTTACGTAAAACGGAAACGGAACAATACTATTTTCAAGGACTAGTCAGGCTTTAGGAAGCTAATAAATGAATAGAATCGAGAGAGCGGAATGATTTTTTTAACCTTATCCTATTTTCTGCTAAAAAACGTCTACAAGGTACAGCAAATTTCACAAGATGTTTAGGTATACTCGCGACAAGAATTCAGACGACTTACGTAATACGAACAAATGAATAATTCATTATATTTTCATCAAAATATTTAAGAAACTGCAACTGATAATAATAAAACTATATACTACACTAAAAGTTAGCATTACCTATATATTGCACTAAATTGTAAAAAATATTGTTTTTAACGCGACCAAATATCGAAAATTACGTTGACAATAAAAACAAATGTGTAACGTCAGCCCTGACGTAAGACGTCTGAATTCTTGACGCGAGTATACTAAATTTGGATTTTTTGTCTTATATTTGCAAAACTCTTGTGCCGACGTTCGCCTTAAAAGCCAGAAATCCCGGAAAAATCTGGTTCTCTAGTGATTCCGGGAGTAGAGTTTGTTAATTAGCCAGGTTGCAACAATTGGAAAATAAACAATGACGTGCAACAACTTTGTGTCGATATGGTTCCCCATGATTCCAGAGTTGTTGCAAAAAAAATCTGGTTCTCTAACGATTCCGGGAGTAGAGTTATTAATTTGTTAATTAGCGAGGTTACAACAATTGAACAATAAACAATTATATTTGCAAAAATCTTGTGCCGATGGCTGATTCCGGTTCTCTAGTGATTTCGGGGGTGGAGTTTTTAATTTGTTAATTAGCCCAGTTACAACAATTTAGCAATAAATAATAAAGCTAACACCAAAGTGATAAAGAGGGACCTCGACAACCCCCGAGAGAACATTTTCCAGACATTTTCGTTGTAAATAATTCCCTGAACATTTTGCAGAAAACCGCATCTCAATCGGACTTCTCCGCAAAAAGTTGACTATTTTCACATTTTTCATGCTAATTTGATGCGACTATAAGAAAAAGTGATATAGGAAAGGAACCTCTAAACAGCACAATTCAGCAAAACCTAACTTACACAGCTATCAATAAAAACAGAGAAAGAAAAAAATCAAATTGGAGCAAATAGTCCATGGAAAGATAGTTCAGCAATGAGAAGACACACAAAAAGAACTTATAGCGCAGATGCACGTAAGTAAAAAAAAGTCTAAAATTTGAAGAAACCTATATCTGTCAAAGTGTGTTAATAATAAACAGAGTGGACAAAGGAAAGAAGTTTAAATAATAGCGAAAAGGGGGTACAGGGAGTTTTAATACAATTCCGATATCAACAGAAATATACATATACGACAGTGAAAATCAAAGTACACAAAACGACAGATCGACAGAAATATACATATATGAACGTGACGAACAAGAAAGAAAAATCACAGAGCTTAACTATAAGTAATCAGAAATCTCAATATTTCAGGAAGAATACACTGGTAGAACGAACCATTGGAGAGAATAAAGTTATAGGAAGTTAAAGGAAGGAGAAGAAAAGGTCGAGTTATAAACAGATGGAAATAAGCAGTTGGTGAAGAGTTAAAAGAAATACACATTACATTAGCAATTAGATAGATTTCACGGGATAAATACAGATGGATGGATATTATCTCAGATACTCCAATGTTAGGGACAAAAAAATACAATTAAAGACAGAAATGATATAAAAAGCAGTAATCAAAAACTTTCATATAACAAAATACAATATTATTTCTAATAGCAACATACATTAAGGCTTGTCGACACTAAGGTAACACGGAAGAATGTTTAGATGGTGACAGTTATTACTGATTATTTCCTGTTGTTTTCCACTGTTCTTGTTCCTACCAACGAAAGATACTTGTTCCTTGGTATTTTCATTATGAAAGGTAAACTTAGGGAACAGGTGGTATCAAGCAAAAAGCTTATTTATTCAGTGTGCACCAATGCTTTTATTTTTCGTCCAGCGAGAACTGTTTCTGTATTAGAACAAAATATCACAAAAAACTCTGCAGTGTGGACGAAAAGTTCCAAGTTCCTGAACAAGTCTGGATCAATAAGAAAAACCAAGCAACCAAAAAATTCCACTGTGTTGCCTCTGTGTGGACACCACTTTAGAACTAAATATCTTTGGCGATATGGGAAACACATATCCTCGTATATAATTAATTATACCTCATATTTCAATCACTAAATATTTAAACAGTTCATATTATGTGCAAACCATAATGTTGCAATAAACTATGAGAAAAATGTATGTTTGTCATATCTCTGTATAATTTATTCTGTTTAAATTTTCTTTTCATTATTTTTATAAGAAATAAGTTAAATATTTATGTTAATAAAAAAAATAATATATTCAACACTTTGTCATGGAAACTAATTAGATAGGATAGTTAATGATTTTTACGTAAAAATGTTTTGTTTTTAGTTCTAGAAGTCAAGTAAAATTATTACCATTAGTAACTCACGACCATTACTTACTTCATTTAAGTAGAAAATGAAATACGTATTTTTTAATTGAAATCTACGGCTAAAATCTCCGAAAATTATAATTGCAAATGTTTAGCAAGTTTATATTACGAAGAAAGCTAAAAATTTTCCCTCAAATCGAATAGTTCTTAAATGAAAATAGCTATAGGCAGTTATTTTTGAAGAGTAAGAATGAGAGCATCGTCTCAGAATTTTAACAGGGATAATTGCAGCAGTAGTGATCAATAAATAGACGACCGTCGACGGTGCATTCCAATGCATTCGTTGCCACTGAATGCAGAAGATACTGATAGGTCACAATTTGATCGATATCAAATCTGGAGCATGATGGAGAATAAACATTTCCAATTAATTGGATTTTTAACACAATTCCTTATAGAGAGTGCTTCATGAGTAATATGAAATACTAAGAGACGAGCTCAGGTGCTAAAGTTTTGAAAAAATTTAACATTTATGGAAATATCTGCAAAGATCAGATAATTATCAGTTTTTAATCTAAGTGATGATTCAATTAAAAATTTAAAAATAAAGGTACTGGAAAATTGAATAATTGAAAATTTGATACATATACAAATATAATATTATTTTGACACCTTTTTGTAAATGACATTGAAACTCAATATTATTGTTAACCTTGCTGATTGAACAACAGCAAAAACCATTCATTAATCATACCTATGTATCTAACACTTTTTAGAAAAATGATATCGCCAAATTTACACTGTCAAACTATAGCCAGCATTAAACTTTAGGTATTAACTATAGAAATCATAAAATATAAAAAATGGCAAAAGGGGCACCAAAAATAGTCAACCTGTGGAGAAAACGCGAGTCTGGTAATATTGCAGCAACTTAACTTTTACGAGTTGGATGCACTAACGGGGTACCTTCAAACTAATAGGGGGGAATTTCAAAATATGAACATTTTACGTCTAATTCGTAGAAACATATGATTTTTATGGTCCAATTACAAACATTCCGTTTTGGTTTCAATTGTATGCTGAGATTAAAATGCAGTATAACAAACAGCTTACATTAAGTTTTCCCTAGCTGCTCCATAGTCTGATTATTTTTGAGTGCCTAATCTAAAAGCATCTGGCGTTTATGATTTCTATGATATTAACCAGGATTACTTTCAACATATTATTAAAAATCAAATTAATCATATCATACACAAATATTTTTAGAATTATGAGGTTCTATGTATATTATAATTGACCACATATGAGAAAAACAGATTTGGAATTTGGGGTTTTATTTTATTGGTGTTAAGGAAAAATTGTACGGTTTTATTTGATCTACAGATAAGGCAATTTTTTTTTGTTTATTACTAATTAAGATACAATTTATAAAAATTATACAACTTTGTGTTAGAAAATTTTTAATTTAAAATAATACACGGATGTTATTAATTAACGTAAAACTATCGGTTTATCAAACATAGAAGAATATACAGTGCCTTCATAAATGATTACAAGCCACGTGACCAGGACTGTGATTTTCGAAGTACAACTCGTATGCAAATACATTTCTTGTCTCTCTAAATTGCCGTAGTGAGGAAAAGGATATTCACATATGCTCTGCGATTGATTTGAGAATCTCGACTCTGATCACGTGGCTTGTAATCATTTATGAAGGCACGTTAGTTAATAAATAACTTCTTACTAAAAACAACTAAAATAAACGATATTCCTGTTCACTATTACTCATTGCTTCGCAATAAAACGAAGTAATCAAATATGTCCATCTGTACATGTCTCTACTATTACTTAACGCTAGAAAAGTTCTATGTGTTCTACTTGCTGAAAAAAAAAACAAATATAACAATGTTCTATGTCTAACATATAACTTGGTATACAATTATTTCTAAAATTCAGTTAGAAACAGTGTGACAAACCGTTCTGCGAGTAAAATTATGTTTTCAAGGAAAGTTATGTATTTTTTGTAAACCCTTTATTTAGCATCGAAATATGGTACGTTTTTTACATAAAAACGTTTTAATCAACCCAAATAACCTTGCAAAGTTAATAACTCACATAGCATTGTAACATGTGGCTTATAATTTTAAGGAGATGTTAATGTTAATGGATATTTTGTTTGCTATTCAATATAATGCGTAATCCCTAGGAATAAAGTGTAAAAACTGCATAGCAGAACACTGTGTTTCCATGCGATAAATTATCTTGATTACAGAAAAAATAACCATAAGCATGCGAAGAAATCTGTCTGATGCGAATATTAATAAAGTTCAAAATAACTACTTTCTACACCTGGATTTAACAAATTATGCTTGGATATGTGAAAATAAGAGAAACATATTACAGAATACAGAAGCGCATTTGTAATTATGAAGAAATCACGTGTAAGTACACGGAAAACACTACACACAGAGGCATTTTGCCAAGAATTTTGTGAGAGGATTAAAAGTAAATACCACTTGTTCTTGTTCACAACAGATCATAAATCCCAACACCAATTATTCAACAAAAGTTTTAAATTTAAAACAGATAAATTGTGATGCGCTTATAATTAAAAACGAGAATATTAAACTATTTCCTGATACTTCCAAACCAAATACTTGTTTGATTGGATAGAAAAAATATACTTGTACCTAATTGTTATGAACTATAATTAAGGATAACGGTTTGAAAATATGCATTATAAATATAGGATTGTGTGCCATAACCCAACCGTTCCTACAATCATTTGCTACTACAAAAGTTAAAGTAAATTTTCATACAACTTTTTATTTGTTATTTGAAATGTACTCGCATAAGACAAAACATCAAATTCTAATAGGTTACGTTCATTGGTGTTTAACAGAAGTTCTTTAATTCGTCAATACTGACACAATGACGATTTTATACAGTGTTGGCTGAGACAAAAAATCTCACAAAATTTGAAAAGATCTCGTTTTTGCCTGATTTTGAATGTCTTGTCTTTCTTTCTCGCAATTTTACAAGATGCATGTTTCTTGTGACTCTTGCATACAAATCAGAAACTTTATTATAAATTTGGTAACAATTGTTCAAGACAATTTCTTTGTTGTTAGAATTCATCTTTGTCTTGGCAGATATGCGAATCTACAATTTAACCCAGTCAAAGAGAGCAGAAACGTAAATGTGTATTTCCGCATTCTTTAGCAAAACAGTTGAATATAATTGTCACACATCCAGTTAATAATGTAAAATGTAAAAGGTTATCAACATACCTAAGCGAAGAATACCATTTGTTCTACTTTTATAATAATAATAATAAACGACTTTATTGCAAATTATAATTAAATTACAATTTACAAAGGGCGAAGTTTAGCTAAAAGCCATTCACACTTATATCAAATAATTAATAAGTTAATCTATGCAATTATCTAAGAAAAGCTATTAGTCATCAAAATGCAGAAACATGGCAACACGTTATTCATTAGAAGTATAAGATCATTTCGTAATATCGCGTCAGATTGATACAGTGTTGGATGAGACACGAAAATTTGCAAAATTTGAAAGTCTTATCTTTTCTTGCAAAACGAATCAAGAGCTTCTTTAAAGTCCTGGAATAAAAAACATGGAACTTTATTACCTATTTGGTGCAGTGGTGGTTACTCTCGGTCGGCTACGATCCCGCTCCGAGTTAACACGTAACTATCGATATGGTCGATCGTCCACGCAGTGGTTGATTGGTAGACGTTATAAAAAATAGAAACGGCCAGTTTTACGATAGTTTTATAAGTTATGTAATAATGGACTAAATGGGCGAAACAGAATTGGAGCTGTTTCAGTCAAGTGGCATTGAATTTATCATTAGTTCAATTCATCAGAACTGAACCAAGACTTAATAAATTTTGATTTTAAAAATAATTTTATATATTACGTACAATAGAAATGCAATATATATTATCCATTTTTATATATTTGCAAGACTTCTTGCCGTAGTAATATTTCTTTAAATCTTGTCTTCTTGCAATCCGAGCTGTCAAATCTTGTTTGAGCGTTTGCATGAGGTTATCAGTGAGTGCCTTAACACGTCACATAGGCGTTAGTTTTAAGGGCAAGAGGGTTTCACAAATACCCTATAAACGACAAAACAGACACGAGTGCAGTAAAGAACTTAGATGTGCACAGCATGCATTGTTGTCTCGTAATTGTTATTGTACTGAATTCATTGGTTCATGTACATAGTGTAAATAAATTGTACATACTCAAGCTTGTGCAATTTATTTCGACACCAAAAAGAAAAGGGAAAACCAGTCAATAAAACCACAAATATAGTCCACTCATCAAGTATCGTTGGGTCGCTCATTTCGCCGACACAATCAAGGCGATTGGCGTACAACAGTTGTGCAATCACACAAGTCTTGTCTTGATCTTCTCTTGCGAGATCATGACAATAATACCGAGAAAAGCAAAGAAAATATTGTTAACACTAATTTTATACATAAAGTTAAATCAGCACCGCCTCTTTCTTTGATTAACTATAAAGAACTGCAACAAGTTTTCAAATAAAAAAATAAAAATATTTTTCATATCCTCAAGTTTTTAAGACATCGCCCCATACTCGCTTGCACTGTAACAATAGCCTAAGGCCCCGTTCATATTGACATCGCGCCGAGTTTTCATGTTCAAACTGGTTAAGCGTCGTTTATTATTTTCTTTGCTTTGGAACCAGAAAGATGTGGTGAACCCGGTATCTAGACGGTTGTTACTTTAACGTACACTAAGGGTACGAACACAGTAGGTAGGTAAGAAATGAAATTGATAAAATTTTGCACTTCAACGCATATAAGCGCTTTTATTATGTACAGATTCGGCGCGAGACAAAAAAACCTCAATCCACTACGTTTGTATCCCAAAGGCTCCCGTTCATATAAAACACGCTAATACTGCTGCTTATACCGAATACTGTGACTGATTCTATGCGTAGCAATAAAACATGGTTTAGTTTTCTTTCTTTTCGTAAATAAATATCATATTTTAAAATGCGGTCTATATGACCTCCACATCAACATGGCCTGACCAGTACAATATTCTACCGAAGAAACCCTATCGCTGCAGACCAACTACGAAGGAATGCTGATGATGTGTCGCTGTTGTTCAGTGGGTATAAATTTAATAATATACAAAAATGCAAAAGTGATGTCCAAGTTACTGTGTCAATGAGCCAATTTATTTTGATTGCAGTTTAACTAAATAAAGTTGGGTTGCTAAGGTATGAGATATTTGATTGGCTGTTGCTAACACATTTAATTAAATCTAGTTGAAACCTCCTGCGATAAATCAGTAGTATATCGCAATCATATCCTAACAATTTAAATACAATTGCTAAAGAGTAGATATTATTGTTGCAAAATTTGTTGCTTGTAAGAAGCACTATCCACATAATAGGAACAGCTACTTTCAAGATTGATGGAAAATCAAAAACAGTTAATTAATTAATTTTAACATATTTGAGGAGTGGTTTTTAATTGCCTATATATCAAGTGTATAGAAAGCATAACATACAAAAATACAATTGTTAGTTTAGAACCAATCAGTGCTAAGTTACAACAGATGGCATTGTAATAAAATGTTTTAAATCTTTTACAGTTGTTTGATCCATCTAACAATATAATGTAAGTATAATAATTTGAGTAAATTAAATGTATCACATCAAACCGCAGAAAACTGTTTAGAAATTAAAGATACCCAAGTAACTACTGTTTATAATGCAGGTATACTAAGAGGTTTCTTGGTTTGCAGTGGTTGATGCATTTTTGCATTCAATAGTACAAATCACTAGCAATTAACAAATGAAGCTGGCGCAATAAAATCATAATGTATGTGTAAACCTTTACCGACATGAAAGTTCAATTGAAGTAAATACTGGTGCCAGCAAATCATTGCATATGAAAACGCGTCTTGCAAGCCAGTATTTACGCTTACCAAACCAGGTTTTTTTTTTGTATTTAATTTTACCTTCGTTTATAATATTATACGAAATGAGTAAGAAGTGGAATTTGGAAAAAATCGTTGAATATTTAGAATATTACGGATCGTGTTTCCTTGATTGTGTGACCCAATTAGTATAAAAATAGAAATGTAAGGTTTGCTACAGATTATGCGTGTATTCACGATTCGTGACATGCGAGTAATTCGTGAATAGTATGTAGTCTTGTTCCTTAAAAATCCATTCATAAAAATCCTCCATACGAGCACGAATTCTTTACCAATCAAGCATCACGAATCGCGAATTCACGCATAGTCTGTAGCAAGCGCAAGAAAATATGCTTATGAACAGATCATAAGAAACGTAAATAGCGATTATTCTAATTATTCTGAGTTCAAAGCTAAAATATTTTCTATAAGGAATGTATATACCTTAGAATTAAATCAAATTTAGAAAACAAGGTTTCTTGGTTTGCAGTGATTGACAGATTTTTGCATTCAGTAGTACAAATCAAATACATAATTTGCATGCATCACCAGCTTTAGATTAGTTTTTTACGGAAACCACTGCTCCTAGAGACTTCAATAAAAAGTACATTTTTTTGTGGCGCCCTCTTAGAGATACAGCCAATTGTGCATAAAATTTGAATTTCCCGTCCCAAGAAATCTTCGTATACAAAATTTCATAAATTTAACTCAAAGTAGTCGAGAGTTATTCAAGAAAATGTAATTATTTTTTTTTTTAAATTTGACATCCTGTTTATCTTTAACGAACCGTTTCCAGACCTAAGTTCATAGGAAATTTTTTGCTTAAAATTGAACGCAGAATAACATACTGAATCATGTACACCTCCTCCTGAAGCACCCTGAATAACCAGTGCTAAGGTGCTTCAGGGTGTAAATTAATAAAATTTAGTGGGAAAATTAAATTTATTTCAAATAAATCAAGCTGTCCAAAACAAATTTTTAAATTATCAGGTTAGCGACATATAAATTATGTTTTAAATATCCTCACTTTAGTAACTACACAAGAAATTAAAGAATATTACAAGCACTTCAAAATCCTCTATCTCCTTTTATTATTCTTCGAACTTCTGCTGACCCTTGAAATTTGTTCGCTTAAAACTCACACTGTATATAATTTAATATTGCTTGATATACATAATTCCAAAAGTTTATACATTGAGATAAGGTCACCGCCTCCCCAATATTAACGACGAAAAACGTGTCTCTATTACAAATTTGAGATAATTAGGTCCTATTGGTTGAAGTTTTAGTCAACTTGATTATAGAAACTAATTTCGTTAGTCCTTAAGGCATCCAACTAATGTATAAACTTCACTATGGGATTACACAAGTTTTAATTGATTTTGAAAATAATACGAGTGGATGCAGTCAGTGTGTGATTTTACGTCATCTTCTTTGAGCAGATTAAAGTAGTTTTTGTGTTATTAATAAACATATTACCGTAATACAGATTAGAAATTTTGAAGGAACTTTAATTATATCCGAACAACAATAAATTTGTATGTCTACCAAATCACATAGTATATCCTTATCTTTAACAAAAGTTATTAGACTAAACATATCGTACTTAAATAGAAAACAAATAAAAATACAGATCACAAATAAAGGGAAAACTGCCGATTCAAATGTGGTCTTTAAATTTTTCTAAATTAAAATTTATGAATCCTTTAGTAATGCTCGAAATGATACTATTCTTCTAGTTATACTCCACAATAAAAACGACAAATGAAAATTTAATTACAGAGACACGTGCCGTAAATGCTAATAAATGCAATACAATTGTATTAACACTGACAGACGCAATTCAAGTAAGTAATCAAGTAAATATATTTTCTCAGGTGTAAAATTACAATAGTTTTTACATAATAATAATTACATAATAAACATCCTTTTTTTATCACTATTTTTATATCAGGCAGTACAACGTAGTAGGTATTCCTTCCTGGTTTGTAGCCTAACCTTGTACAGGTTGTGTGCTCAATCCAGGAACGACTTAAATATATATTCCATGAGGCTAGAGGTGAAGACGAAAATAAAAATATATATATAAACATACAATACTCTTTTCTTTTAAAGATAAATATTTCTTATGGTGTAAAAATTTTCTTTTACGTAATTATGAACAGCTACTTTTATCTTCCTTTTATCCTTCAACTTTTTTATAGTAATTGGTAACAAATTATAAAGTTTTGGTCCATAATAAAATAATGATTTTTGGCTATGTGATTTACGAAACAATGGCATAACTACATTTTCTTGTTGTACATGTCTGGTGGGATAACCATGGCCTGGAATAGTAACAGATTGATTCATCATCCACAGCAGACACTGATATGTATATAACATTCTTATAGAAAATAGAGATAGTTCAGTATACAATAGATTTGTTGAAAATCGCTTATTTTGTTTAAATAAGATTTTTAGTAAAGTATTCTGCAAAACTTCAAGATTTCTTAAAGTGGTTTGAAAAGACCTCCCCAGACAACAACGCAGTACCTTAATATTGACTCAGCCAGTGCTTTATAAATAATAATTAAATTTTGTTTATTTAAAATGTCTCGAATTTCATAAAATTTATGTATTAATCTTCTTAATCTATTTGAGATGAGAGAAACATGCTCCGACCATCTCAAGTGACAATCAATCATAACTCCCAGATATTTTATACATGTTACTTGTTCTAAATTAGGACATGTCAAACATTTATTTCTATTTTTACACTCTATAGAATGAACTGTTAGTTTAGTATTATGAGGCTGGCCGTCCGCTGTAGTTGAAAATGCAATGAATTTACTTTTATTAACATTAAGACTCAATAAACTGCTATCAAACCAATTTTTAATATTAATTAGATCATTTTCGGCATCACTATATACATTATCCCAAGAATTTCCCGTATATACAATAGCTGTATCATCTGCATAAGAAATCATAGTGCCTTTTAATTCATAAAATTCAAAAATGTTGTTTATATATATTAAAAATAAAATTGGACCAATCACCGTTCCTTGAGGAACACCCATAGTAACTAATAAAGGTTCACTAATTGCATTATTTATTTTAACTTTTTGGTATCTATTTTCTAAGTAATTTTTAAATATATCGTGCACAACACCTCTAATACCAATATTCTCCAAACGATTTAATAAAATATCATGTTTAACAGTATCAAACGCTTTAGCTAGGTCAAGAAAGATACCCAAACACTTTCTGTTAGAATCTAGATCACTTACAATGTTTTGTACAAGTTCTATGACCGCATTTTCAGTACTACAATTCTTTTTGAAACCAAACTGATGTTTAGAAAGTATATTATGCTTTTCCAAGTAATCAACAAGACGTTCTTTTAAACATTTTTCTAAAATTTTTGCAAAGTTATTAATACATGATATTGGTCTATAATTTGTTGTTTGCGCTTTATCTCTGATTTATACACGGGGGTAACAACAGATTCCTTTAATTGTTTAGGGATTTTTCCTTGTGTAAACATTAAATTTATCAAATATTGCAAAGGTTTAGTAAGATAAATGTGAATATTTTTTATAATGTTAGCACTTATTCCATCTGGGCCTGCTGCAGATGTACTTTTCAGTTGTGATATATATAAAACAATTTCTGCCTCTGTAACGGGTGTAAGAAATAATGAAGTATTAAATGAGCTATTGTTGAAATAATTAAAATTTATATCAGATTTTTTAATTTTATCAGACATCTTCTTACCAATATTAACAAAAAAATTATTAAAAAAAATTTGCTTGCTCTTTCTCGTTTTGTATACAGTTACCACTTTCATCTTTTATCTGCAGATTCATATGCGTACTTTTATTTAATTTATTAGAAGCCTCATCAACAATTTTCCAAATTTTTTATAATCACCCTTAGCATTCTTAATTTCATTTTATAAAAATCATTTTTAGTTTTACGTATTACTTTATTCAAAGTGTTTCTATAGTTTTATACTCATTTAGTAGATCTTCGTTATGTCTAGAATTTAACTGTTTTTGAGAATATCTCTGTGTCTTATAGAATTAACTATGCCATCGGTTATCCAGGGCTTTAATTTACAAAATTTATTATTTTTATTTTACATTGTCTACTACAATCTTTTATGTACTTGTTAATCTTTGCAATGAAGTAGTGATAACTTATATTGACATCATCATAGCTTAATACATCATCCCATGACTCATTTTTAACTTATGATTTAACATTTTAAAATCCAACTTAGAAAAATACTTATTACTAACAGGCTGTTGCAAGTTACATTCGGCATTGAAACATAATATAACTGGAAAATGGTCTGTTATATTTGACTGCAGTACATATGACTTTATTAGATCCTTACGCTGTTTCTCTCTATTTATTATACTCACATAAATATGATCTACTAGGGATGATGAACCACCTGTCACTGTGGGTTTAGTTATATAAGAAAAATATCCATGCTCATTTAAGATACACATATACCTATTAACATTGTAATTATCTGTGTTTAACAAATCTATGTTTATATCACCAACAAATATTTCTATATCCCTTTTATCAATTCCACTCAAACATGTCTCTAGTTCGTTAATATATTGCTTTATGTCAGTTGATGGAGGCCTATAACTACCAATTATACCATACGAAATCTTATCTATATTGAAAGTTAATCTAAGCAAATTAATTCCCTAATTCAATTACTGTATTAGAATAAGAAATGCCATCCCTTACATAAATCACCAGCCCATCATTTTGATTATAGCAAGAATTATTATAAAGTATTGAAAAATTAGGAATGCAAAAGTCACTCACCTCAACTAAATTCCATGTTTCAGATAAAATTATGATATCCAAATGCTTTATAAAATCAATATATATCAGTAGCTCATTAAAATTTTTTCTCAAACTTCTAATATTAAAATGCATTATATTTAAATGTCTAGATTTACAAACCTCCCCTCCAGCCTCTGAAATACCATTTAAAATTTTATTTTCATATTTTTGTAAATAATAATATTCAAAATCAATGTGATTTACTTTCACCATTTTTCTTTCTAAAGATAAATTATCTACAAAAGTAAAATTAATTAATAATACGAATTAATAATATAACTTATATTCAATGTTAGTGATAAGAATAATTAATAACTAATATTAATACATGCACCTATTATATATAATGTATCTAATAATAAAACTAAACTAATTAAGCAGACAACTAGCAAAAAATAAATAAAAAATGTGTATATACGCAAATACATCTCTCTATGGCTCCTTCTGCTGCCCATGGAGACTACATTTTCATAAATAAACTATAACGATTAAAACAAAATCCGTTTCCATCCCATCTGAACACTGCAACCTGCTTTTTCCCTAAGAACGTTCTATATTGTTAAGTTCTTCCAGTGATTTAACTATGGAAATTCCTTTATCAGTTTTGATGAAGATTCGACCATTTGTTACCCAAACATTTTTAAAACCCATTTTTGCTGGGCTTTTTCAGAAGAGTTCTTGTTTCTTGACTTAAATCTTCTGTGATAAATATATGACATCCTTTAAATATTTTCGTATTTTTAATATAGAAGTCCTCAGATCTGAATACTTCAATCTTAAAATAACTGGCCTTGGCTTTCCAGATTTATTTTTAATCCAATCCTGTAGCATTCACAAACGTCTTCATTACTAATGTGTAATTTGGAGAAAATATTAGACATTTGTTGTGATAAATTGCTATCATCACATTCCGGCACTCCATAAATGCATAAATTGTTTAAATTATACATTTTCAATTTGCTTTGCTCCTGTGCACTACTTTTTCTTCTAGAACTCCAATTTTATTTGTATTAAGATTAACTTTTTGTTGAATTGTTTCGATTTCACTTTGAAGTTTATCAGTAATTTTTGTGTGATACTATTTATAAACGATTCGTCGGCGAACAATTCCTTGATGGTATCGTGTATTAAACCTTTTAATTCAGCTTTATCTAATTTGTTTCTTGTTGACATTTTATAACTGTTGTATTTTTGAATAACACTGATACTAATTTCACAACTGAGCACTTTTGATAGTTTATTATAAGCGATAGGAGGAATTCAACAATATACTTCACGGGAGCGAAGAGACCACGTTCTACTCGCTATACGCCATACTTCGAAAAATGACAAAATGAAAATTATAACGGTATATCTATCCGTATATTATGTACATGTCAAAATTAACGGGACTATGTAGGTACCTATTGTGTGCAAGTCTATTGTTTGTTAAAGGTAGGAAAATTTATCATCTACGGTTTTTCCTTTTTTGAAATATAGTTTGCATTATGAAAAATAAAGCGTACATAGAGTGCGTCAATATACAGGGAGTTTCGAAAATAGTTGAAGAAAATGAAACTGTGAATTCTTTAGCCAATTTTTGAGAAGGTGTTTCATGCAAAAGAAAAATAATTTTAGCATCTCCTAAGAAGTTATAACCCTTTGAAAGTAAGTGCTGAAATTAAGTTTCCATGTGTTTTTTAAATGTCAAAACACCAGCTAAAATTATAAGAATGATAAAAAGCAATTAAATAAACTGATAAAATGACATCAGCAATCTACTACAGAAAGTATTGTTTGGAGAATCATAGGGTTGAGATGCTGGCTTATATATTTATTTTATTTTTTTGTACGAAAACTAGAAGAAATTTTGTAATTTGCGTAAACAAAAAAGTTTTGTTTTGAATATGACTATATTCAAAGAAATTTATTTTTATTAACAAATTAGAATGAAAAAATTCTGATAATAAACATACAAGATGTGTATTATTTCATCTCTTTGACATTTGAATGTGACATTTTTAACACAAGTGCATCCATGTAAAACGTATAATGTTTAAGTCAACCCGGTTTTAAAATAGCCCATAGAAACTTAATTCCAATATCCTCTTTTAAAGGCCAGTAACTTTTTAGAGAATGTCAAAATTAATTTTTTATACCCCCTCTAAGATCGGCCCAGGAATTCACCGTTTCAGTTTCCGCAACTATTTTTGAAACGCACTGTATAGGTAGGTACCTAGATAAAACAACTTATCTGTAAATAACAAAAAGTGAGACTTTTGTTTTATTCTAATTTTCGGAATTATGCCATGACGGTGCAGCGACTCAGTCAAGGCGAAGCTTTTGCGAAGTCACCACGGAAGATGCCCACATATATCAAAATAACTGATATAATGAATAAAATCATACTTAAATTAATCATTAAACCAGATTAACAAATCCTCTCCCCAATAAAAATAAAATAAAAATCAAGTGTACTAATGCCAGGGTACAGTATTGAACCTAATATAATCGATACTCGTCACACTTGTAATATGTGGAAGAAAATCATTATGAAGTAATCATATACATATAGCGTCAAACATTCAGTTTAACTAATTTGTGGAATGTAAGTAAACCTCGAAGTAAACAAATTGTAATAAAAAAAAATGAAATAAGTAAGCATCATCAATTAATCGGTTATATGGCGAGAAAGTCTTCAAATACGAACAAATTATAACAAACTGTATTGACAGGTTATGTCCGCATATTGTCAAACCTCACTGATTATTTCGTTAATAAAAAAATTGTTATTTTCATTATCAATCATATCTTTAAGTTACGTTTCTCCAAATGTATGAATGCCTACTCATTAAGAATCAGTCTGTACCTATATTAAGAATAATGCAATGGTCCTAGCAGCTTATATTTTTACTGACTTTTATTTATGTCAAGATAACAGTAAACCTAGTTTATTTAAAAAAAACTAAATATCTCAATCATTTATAAATTGCTAAAATTTTAAGGATGGTGTCGAAATCCATGGTAAACGAAATATGATTTGCTATTTAATTAACAATATCATATTTATTTCACTAGTAAAACCACATATCTATGAACATTTATTATGTGTACGCTAACTCCCTTGTTAGCTTAGATTAACAGCAAAACTCTCATAATAATCAAAACATTTATGTTGTAGTAATATGGTTTTGTATGCTCTCACTACTGCTGAAGTCAAGTGTGCATGCTAATTCCCGTTACTAAAAAGGATACCCGAACATTATGGTTTCAAACTGAATGGAGGATTTGAGCAAATAACCAGCCACATACCGTTTTTGCATGTATTACCAAAGCATGTGCCCTCTAAGAAGCTTACATACAACCTCGAACTTAGGTTGGAATTAGATGCATTTAATAAACCCGCTTCAACACGCCTATAGAATGCCAATCGCCAGCCAGCCACACTAGGAATCGGCTTTGTGGAGGAATAATGGAGTGTTAAATTGTAAAACTATACTGCATAATCATTTCAAAAACTAGATAAATTAAAAAAATATACAAGAATAAGTTATCAACAAAACCGCCGAGAGCCAAAGTAGGCCTCGGGAAAAAGCAATTGCCGGATCCCAATAATTTGAAAATTTTTCAGGAAGATCCACGTCATTATAGTTTCCTATAAATTTATGTAAGACTTCATAACGGCATTAAAATATTGATAATTTGTGGGATATCGTGTCAACATGTCGGACTGAAATGTTCACAAGAATAATTGAATATGAAATAAAGAATAATATGAAAAATTGCCACTGATATGTAATATTTTATTTCGTTAAAATGTTTACAGAAGAGTTAGCAATTGATACTTTCTGCTTCACTGTTAGGGGGTAGTTTAGAAGGAATACATTTTGGGACACAAGTTCATTCAACAAAAATATCACATATTTACATATTACATATTAGCGCCTATAGCTTATATATTTAATTTGTCCATTAGGACTACCAAATTTCCTGATAAATGGAAAGTGTAAAAAATATGCCATTTTTACTTAGGGCAATATGGAAGAGGTGTAGAATTATCGTCCTATTGCAATTATTGATAATTTTACTAAATTATTTGAATTTTTATTGCATAATACTCTTTATCCTCAACTTAAACATAGTAACTATATGTAGGTACTAATTAACGTGAGTTTGTACCAAAACGTTCAGTTACTTCAAATTTAATGCGTTTCACACAGTATTTAGCTGAAAATTTAGATGAGGGTAGAGTCAGGTGGACCTTATTTATATTGACTGTCTCGATCATGGTGTCATTCTGACTAAATTGTATTCCTCTGGATTTCGTGTTCAGTTAGTTAATTTTCTTCAATCATACCTGTGTGGCAGCAGTCAATTTGTTCAATACCTAGGCTGTAAATTAAATTATTAAACAACCTCGTCAGGTGTCCCTCAAGATTTAGTACTAGGGCCCTTACTATTCATCTTATTTATTAGTGATGTTGTCAATGAACTACATTGTCCATCTCTTCTTTGCGCTGACGATATGAGGATATATTATAAAGTAAGTAATTATACTGATTGCTTATGTCTTCAGAATGATTTAAATAATATTCAAAAATGGTGCGACAAAAATAAATTACATTTAAACATAAATAAGTGCAATAGTTGCCTCATATACCATTATGCTTAATTAGAACATCAATGGGAATCTCTTAATTCGCACGAATAAATTTAAAGATCTAGAAGTAACCTTCGACGCCTATCTTTCTTTTAGAAATCGCATTCAAAATATTACAGCATCAGCCTCAGCACAAATGCTAGGCTTTGTTATTCGCAACTCAAAACATTTTTGTGATTTGGGTACCCTTAAGACATTGTACAATACTTTAGTACAACTTAAACTGAAATATGCTAGTGTAGTATGGAGCCCTTACTATGAAGTACATGATATGAATAGTACCGAAAGTAATCACAGAGAATTTTTGAAATTTTAAAGTATTAAAATAGATCACTTGTATCCCCCAATTTGTTTCCATCATAATATATTATTAAATCGTGCAAAGCATAGTCATTTTATACAAATACTTAATTGGCCTAATTGACTGTGCATAATTCCTCGAGATGACTAACTTTAAAACATCTACCAGATCAACTCGTTCCGCATCAATGTTCTATCTTGAAAATACCTGGACTAATGTATTATTCTACTCACTCTTGTATAGGATGTGCTGTAATTATCAGTATATTGATATTTTAAACTTTAAATTTAGTCAAATTAAGTCTTTGTTTAGGCCATTTGTTAATTGTAAGTGTGTATAATTTGAAATATTTTTCTTATTATGTAGTTTTCCGACCATGTAAATGGAATGAACATTCTGATGGGTTTGTCTAGTAAATAAATAAATACATTTATGTTCATTTTCTGAAATGCAGTTTTTGCATCAAAAACAATACACAAAATCAATTAGGTATTTCAGTTATCGCTGGAATAATTGGCTTTTTTAAATCCTGGCATTTTGTACCATTCCCTGAATACATTATATTTAAATTGCAACCGACCTACATTTCGCTATATGCGCTTCGAATTTGACGTTCTTGAAGTAATCCTGACATCTGCACCAAACAAATCCCGTCGATCCCGCTTTATGTAATCCTATTACACGGTATGTGACGCGAGTGCATCACATATTGTGCACCATATTAGAGGTATATATAAATAAATAATGTTTAAACCTGTGTCAAGCCAAACCTAAACGTGAGCTAAAGTTTCTATTCTTTTTAGACTGACTGTAAAATATTATAAAAAATTTATGTTTTATGACATTTCTAATTTTGTAAATCAAAGATGATATACTAGTATAACAGGGTGTTTGTAAATGATGTAGCAAAAATGAGACCATGAAAATAAATCGATTTAACCTAACATACCTATATCCATAGACAAATTAAAATAAGACCATTTGAAAGCATGCCAACATTGGCAACATTAATAGCAGCGCCTCCTTGCGCATCTGGGGTTGCGCGTATAGGCATTTAACGTCAAAATTGTCAAATATCAAATTACTAATTGCACAAGCAATCAACAACAAAACAATAATTCGTACTGCAGGCATAAAGTTTATTTTTGATTTTTTATCTCTGATTGGAGTAAATGTAAGATATAAATAGTAATTCGTGTTATTAAAGTTTATGTTCATCATATGTTCACATTAAAGGAATTAGCATTTAATGAAGAATAAATTAAATTTTGTAGGTAATCTGTACGTATTATTTAAGCTGTTTACGGATGGTGAGCGATAATTATAATAATATTATATCCGATATATTATAAAAATATCGCTTGTGATTAAAAAGTACAGAACGCTACGCATTTACCCCAATATGTATAATACCTATGCGGTTTACTATGTAGGAATATATTTTTAATTACAAAAATATAAATATATTATCACTCATGCATCGTCCGTAACTGGCTTTAGGTATGTACAATCTATTGCAATAATAATGGCACTCATTAAAAGGAATTTGACAATTTATTTAGAACTGCTAACGCATTTGTAATGAAATCTACTTTCAACAGTTCTTAATCGTTCCACTCATTAATAAGGATCTAATGAAATTACTATTCAGAACTTCCAGTATTTCAAAAACTGATTTGAGGGAGTGCCATTAGTATTGCAATAGATTGCAGTCATAAAATTTAATTACAATAAAGTTATTTATTTTGCATTTATATCCTTGTTTGTTTGTATTTATGTGTTAACATTAATAAAAAAAATATATGATTCTTTCACGAGTTTATTATATTTATTAAGGAAGTCCCTATAAAGAATAATTGTGAGATATGTATATTAATAATATAAAGGTAATATTTTTCATTGTAGCAATAAACTCATAATAATATCACAATGATAATTTGTATCAATTGTCATGAAAATTTGTGATATTGTTTTGATGATTTCTGTTACAAGGTAAAATATTTTCCTTTCAGAAAAAATATATAAGTAGGCAATCAATTCGAATATCCCGCTTTTTAGTTTAGTTCACTACAGATGTCCATCGGGGCGCTGCCTCCTTTTGTTGCCAACATTATAGTAAGAAATAACTACTCTTATTTTCTATTCTCTCTGCCTATATCCCGAGCCGCATAATAAAAAAATGTAAAGGGTGTCAAAATTTTATTTTCGATATTTGTAGATAACTTAAAAAATCCAAATATTTACATAAAATTTGTAATCACGGGTTCTTGCAGGCGAGAAATTTAAATTTGTTTCTAGTTTTGACGTTACTAGTAGAGGGCGCCACTTGCGGCACACTATGTTTCTATTAAATGGCAGAACTTTTTTACTACTTAGTGTATACATCTGACTATTGAAACAATCGATTATCCTACCTGTTATCTGAAAAAGGTATACCTTGTTGAAGTCGTTAGGAGTAACAGTTTTCGAAATAATCCTATTTGAAATATTCAGTTCACCGATTGAAAACTGTTATCATTTCAGATAAAGTGCCTTTTTTACTGAAAATACAGCAAAATGTTACTTCAAAAAGTTGTTCAAATTGGTAAATTATGGAGACGTACAGAATTTCAAAATGATCGGTCTGCTTTGATAAAATCTTTGTGCTTTATTGAAAAATGGTTTCATCAAACCTCTCCGGTCTTCTTGAAATTTTGCACGTCTCTATAATTTACTATTCTGAACAACATTTTGTTGTATTTTCAGCAGAAAAGGCCCTTTACCTGAAACGGAAACAGTTTTACTTGGTGCACTGAGCATTTCAAATGTAATTATTTCAAAAATGGTTACTCCTACCCACTTCAGCAAGGTATACCTTTTTCAAATAAAACAGGTAGAAGAATCTATTGCTTCGATAGTCAGATGAATACACTAAGCTGCAAAAAAATTCTGGCATTTAAAAGAAACATGGTGTGCCACAAGTGGCGCCCTCTACTAGTGACGTCAAAATTAGAAACAAATTTCAATATCTCGCCTGCAAAAACCCAAGAATTACAAATTTTATATAAATAATTGAATTTCTTAAGAAGTTACTTACGAATATCGAAAATAAAATTTTGGAACTCTGTATTTCTTTTATTATGCGACTTGGTTTATAGTATGGTAAATTAGGTTACATCGACTTATTTTCACATAAGGAAACCGTGGTCTTGTTTTTGCTACTTCATTTGAAAACACCTTGTATAATTGGATGAACCAAATGAATAATTCCACCACGCTTAAATACAAATAATAAATTAGATACAAACCGCTCTCCAAAAATTTTATAAAATATTAAAAAACAAAAAAACTGCCAATTTTTTCTGAGAAATAGATATCCTTTGAAAAGATGATTAGGATGAAGTAGGATAAAATGAAATTTGCAGGGAATTTGATTTGGCTCGTTAGGGTGTTGATTAAATTTCTAAACTTTTTCTGATTTCATTAGTAAGGTGAGGAGAGAAATTTTGCTTCCGAACGAAAATTCCAACATTGAATTGAGTTATATATCTTCAAGTTCCTCGGTATTAGTTATTTAAATTCTTGACGTGAAAAATCTCCTTATTATGAATATATTCTGATAAATGTAGGCATATTTATTTATTAGATAAGAAGGAAAGTATTAATTCAAGAGCCTTTTAAAAATTGCGACATTACATAAGTATACAGGGTATACTATGAGTAAGTAAAAATATTTTAAGAGGGGATAGAGAAAAATATGAGTTAACGGAATCGCCCTTCAAAAAATTTCCAAATTTATTTATAAAGCAAATAAAATATATTTCGAAATCATATTAAATTTCAAATTATCGCCGACTCTGGTGGCCGGTAGCCGCGACCGCACGTTTGATGTTTGGAGAGTTAGGCAACCAGTAACAATGTGTTGTCATAATAATTGACACCCTGTAAGTTTACGTTTGTGATTTTCTTAAATTTTTAGTGCCCATTTTTTAAACGTTAAACGTTTTATAATAATTAAATAAAGACATTTGTGCAGGTACATATATTTTCCCATAATAAAGTTTGTTGATTTGTTTTGCTAGGTTATCGGACAAGATATAATTAAAGACTGCCGCGAGTACACTCAAGGTTTTCTAATACGAGTATCTATTAATGCTTCTTTCGTTCGATTTACTTAGAATAAATGAGAATTGTAACTGTACATAAAGTGTATGTTTTAGTAGGTAATCCTGACAGGCCTGTAATGAGCGAAAATGCAGTTTTGACAGTTTAAAAAACAAATGCAAAATGCAGTAGCAAACGAGATTTACTGTTACCTGTCAGGTATTATTATTTACGTTCATTTTCATCGTTTCTAGAGATCTAAACCATCTGGACAATGATTACCATAGGCGCCGATTTTCCGGAGGGAAAAGAGGGTCTTGCTCCATTTTTTAAACATCGAGCAAGAATTCCGGAATATTTTTAATTGTCTTTTTAGCCTTCCTCAGCATGTGATTAAAATTTTTGTGCTTAGTGGTAGTTAACCCTGTACAGTTTTATACAAAGTCTTCTGCATATTGTGGTTAAAACAGATACGATATTTTTAATGCTTAAGGCATAATTAACAAAATAATATTTTTTCTACTAATATCCAGATGTTAGATATTTAGTGTAGCGTTACTTTAAAATATATGTGTATAAAAATACAGAATATATTACGCAAGTCTAACATATCTAAGTAGGCATCTGTTTCAATGTAAAGTGGTTCCACTCTTCTTCAATCTGCACAAACTAAACGTGTGGTCTTTCCGTCACGTCGAACATATTATATCATTTATCATCCACCACGAATCGGTTTCTAACAAAGTTAGACCACTTAAGCCTGTATAAATTCGCCAAAGTAAGAGTTCTTAACCACAACACTAATTAAATGATGATTACAAGTTCCTCTTGGCCGAAAACTAATATTAGCCTACTCCCCAGTTCGTGTTCTTACATCCCAACCTACATCTTTTCTATAAACATCATCATTTAGTTAGATGTCAACTCTTGATATCTAGTGTATACAATATAAAACCTAACAGATACGATTTTGTTAAATCTTAGTATCTTAACAACTTACTCAACATTTATACGGAGTGTTCTGAAATTAGAAACCAACAAATAATGTTATTAACTTGTGTTCCGTTTTTGTGTTTTTATTAATTAAATTTGCTAAATTAATTCAATATTTGTTATTAAATTTAAAGTCTTTAAGAATCTAAGAATCTCATCTCTTTTTTTGTTTTGTTTTAATTGTAAGTTGTTACCGCGAAATTGCTGTGGTTCTCAACGCCGCTACTGGCGAATGTCCGCGAGAAACAAAAAGGATTCTCGTTTAAACCGTTGACGCGCTCTAGTGTGTTATTGTAGCTCTAATATTTTCTCTGAAAAACTACTGTTTTGTTACTGCAAGATCTATTGCAATCAACCTACCTCCTTTAGACGACCATCTCCGAGTACAGTGTAAGAAGACGCCGCTTAGGTAAGAAAACCACAGCCCGTTTTTTCTCTTTTGTTATACATTGTACCTCGTCTATTTATTGGCGACATAGAATCATATGTAACAACTGAACCAGTCTATAAAACAGTCCATTTCGTAACATTTTTTTTGATCCTTCTATGCGGATCCTTTATTTGATTGCATATGATTTTGTGCATTGTTAATTTATAGATATATATGTGAGATTCTTAGATATTTCCTCTGAAAATTTTTTGTTGTTTAAACTCATTGCTATCAGTATTAATTTTTTTTGCTCGCACTATTTATCGCTTAAACTGTTTTCACTTATATTACTTTATTAACGTATTTGTTGGACTTGAATATTTCTTTAAAAATTTATAAAACTAGATATTTTTATACCTAGTGAGAAAAATTATCGGTAGTTTAATAAACACATTGTTTCTATGGTGTGTTTCACTCGATATTTTGCAATATAGTGTATTTTATATTGAATTATTGTTCTCTAAATTTCTTCACTTTAGTTAATTTTTACAATCGCAATTTCACTTCATTATGTCAACTGCAACCAATAAAATTAAACAATTAAAAGCTCTTAGGCATATTTGTATTGATCGCGTAGAGGATTTAAGATTGGTAGCTGAGAGTGCTCTTATAAATGATGATATTCGTACTCAATTTAAATCTCGCTGTTGTAACTTAGATTCAATTTATGAAGAATTTGAAAAGCATAATCAAAGTATTCTCTTGATTGTTTCTACTTTGGAAGATTATGATATAGCAAGCGAAACAATTATACGCAAAGATTTTGATTCCTCTTATTATAAAATTAAAGAAATTTATAATAACTTATTTGAAACCAAGAATGTAGTTGCTGACCTCTCTTCGAATACTCCCAATATAAAGCTCCTAAATTAGAATTAACTAAATTTGACGGAGATATTAAGAAATGGAGAACATTTATTGATATGTTTGAATCCGCTGTTCATAAAAATAATAGTCTCTCTAATATAGATAAATTTTCTTATTTAATTGCTTCCTGGAAGGTCATCCTTTAAGTATAGTTAAACACCATCGTCTTACTGATCAAAATTATTTAATTGCTTTAAATTCTCTTAAACTTAATTATGAAGATAAACGCGAATTAGCTAATTCATATTATAAAGAAATCGAAAATGCTCCCAAATTAACTGAGAATGATGTTTCTCCTGAAAATTTAAAAGGTTGTTGAATACCTTTACGGAAAATTTAAGCGGTCTCGAAAATATGGGTTTTCCAGTTGCTCATTGGGATTATCCCATGTTTAATAAACTTATAAGATGTTTAGATTCTAATACTATTTCTCAGTTTGAATTTGAATATGATAATGAAATCACAAGTTTTGAATCTTTGAAAAAGTTTTTATTGAAAAAATGTAAAGCACTAACTAGAGCTCAAGATATGACTTCCAACAGTAATAGAAACAAAAGGGAAAACTCTAAAATTAAATCTTCTCAATCGTCATGGTTAAATTCGCCAAGTTCCCAACGCTCACGTTCATCATTTTTTGCTGAAACAAAAAATACTCAACAATGTCCTCTTTGCAAATTAGATCACTTAATATATAAATGTCCCACGTTCATTTCATATTCACCTCGAGAACGTTATAACTTTGTCAAAACTCAAAGATGGTGTATAAATTGTCTTGGATTTAAACATTCTCTAACTCATTGCAGTTCTTCTTCTACTTGTTTGAAATGTAAGAAAAACATCATACTCTTTTGCACTTTGATGACATACATTCTCCAATGCAAAATGCTTCCACATCCTCTGTTTCTTCGCCTAACTCCGCCCCTTTACAAAATAACTCTTCTGTGGCAAGCACTTCGCAAACTACTACTCTAACTAATTTAGTTTCCTCCAAAAAGTAGTTCTTCTTTCTACTGCTCGCATCGAAGTCCTCGATAAATGGGGCAACTATCAAGTCGTTCGCGCTCTCTTAGATTCTGGTAGTCAAGCCAATTTTATCACTGAAAAATGTTGTAATCGTTTAGGTTTATCAAAACTCGATCTTTCTATTTCTATTCAAGGTTTAGGACAAATGTCTTCTTCTGCCGCTAAAGGAGTTTCTCTTAATTTTCGTTCGTTAAGTCAACCTAATAATTTTATTATCGAAAGTCTCATTTTACCTCAAATTTGTGAGGATATGCCCAAATTCGAAATTTCTTTCGATTCCTGGACACACATACAAAATATTCAGTTAGCTGATCCACAATTTAATATTCCGAACTCTGTTGATATATTGTTAGGAGCTGATATATTTTCCTCTATTTTACTCAATGGTCGCCTGACAGGTAAATCAGGTGAACCTGTAGCTATTAATACTACGCTTGGTTGGATTCTTATGGGATCTGTATCTTCTCAAACATTTTGTATAAAATCGTTCCTCTGCTGTTGTGATGTTTCCTTAGAAAATTCTTTAAAGCGTTTTTGGGAAATAGAAGATTTACCTCAGCAAAATCATCTCTCCTGAAGACCAGTTATGTGAAGATATATACTTCGAAAACATATTTTAGAAATACTTCTGGCCGATTTCAGGTTAGTCTGCCTTTTCGTTCAGGAGAACCTTTCTTTTCAAATACTCGAGCTTTAGCTGTTCGACGATTTTTATCTCTGGAAAATAAATTACTTAATGATCCTTCTTATATGAACAATATTCCAATTTTATGCGTGAATATTTAGATCGTGGCCATATGTCTCCAGTAATGAACAATTCTTCCTTAAATGTTTACTATATTCCACATCACTGTGTAATAAAACCTGAAAGTATCACGACTAAACTTAGGGTAGTGTTTGACGCAAGTGCAAGTGCCACTGGATCTTCTCTAAATAGTACTCTTCTCTCTGGTCCTAAATTGCAACGTGATTTAATAGCTATCTTATTGAATTTTCGATTTTACGCTATAGCCTTTATTGCTGATATTAAGCAAATGTACCGGCAAATTCTAATTCATGATGCTCATAAGAACTTTCAAAGAATAGTCTGGAGGTTTTCTCAAGATGAACCTATCCAAGATTATGTTTTAAATACTGTTACTTATGGAGTTTCTTCTGCTCCTTTCCTCGCGATTAGAACTCTATTACAATTGGCCAAGGATGAGCGTTATCGTTTTCCACTGGCTTGTCAGGCTCTCGAAAATAGTACTTACATTGATGATATTGTCTGTGGAGCTAATTCTTTAGAAGAAGCTCTTGAATTAAAAACAGAATTAATATATTTACTTCGAAGTGCAGGTTTTGAACTTCACAAGTGGAATAGCAATAATTCCGCGCTTATAGCGGAAAACTTTTCTCAATCAATTGAAAGGTCGCTTGATCTTGATGTTTCGTCTAATGTGAAGGTCTTGGGACTTCAGTGGAATCCAGTATCAGATACTTTCCGATTTCATGTTACTCCTATAGCTTCAGACTGTACAAAACGCAATATTCTCTCTGAGATAGCTCGTATATTCGATCCACTTGGATTTTTAAGTCCTTTGACACTTTTTGCTAAAAGGTTAATACAATACCTGTGGACGCTCGGTTTACAATGGGATGAAAGTCCTCCTTCAGATGTAGTCGACATTTGGTTACAGTTTCAAAAGGAATTGCCAAATATAGCCCAAATTAATATTCCTCGTTGTTTATCTCTCTCAATAACCTCATTTGAAATGCATGGGTTCTCAGATGCTTCTGAGAAAGGATATGCTGCAGTTATTTATTTGAAATCTGTAAAAAATTCTAAAGTTTGTACGTCTCTTCTCTGTTCCAAATCAAAAGTATCTCCTTTGAAAACACTCTCGATTCCTCGTCTTGAACTTTGCGCAGCCGTTCTTTTAGCCGAACTTCTTTCATATGTCTCTAAGCTGCTAGAAAGTCGCTGTCATTTTCAAGTTTTCGCATGGACCGATTCGACGGTCGTTCTCTTGGATACGTTCTTCTCCTCATAAATGGAAACAATTTGTTGCTAATCGCATTAGTCGAATTCACTGTAAAACTTCCCTACAATTTGGCGTCACGTTCCTTCCCAAGATAATCCAGCTGATTGCGCATCGAGAGGAATGTTACCCTTGCAACTTCTCCAGCATTCCCCATGGTGGGCGGGGCCGGCTTTCTTATCGCTATCTTCTGACTCTTGGCCAAAACAATCTTTCTCAGAATCTTCGACAAATGAAACTCTTTTGCCAGAAATAAAACAACATGTTTTGACCACTACTGTAGAAATTAATTTTATGGATACTCTCTTAGACCAGTTCTCATCGCTTTCTAAAATTCAACGCATTACTGCCTATGTCCTCAAATTTATTAATAATACCTCCCAATCAGGTAAAAAATCCTCTAACATTCTCACCAGTTCTGAAATTCACGACGCTCTCTTTATTCTCGTTAAAAATGTTCAACGGCAAGTTTTTGCCAAGGAACTTTCTGCATTAAGATCTAACAAACTGGTTAGTAAATATCTTCGCAAGCTTAGCCCTTTTATTGATGATAAAGGTATACTTCGAGTAGGTAGTAGATTGGCTCAGTCCAACCTCTCTATTAATGAAAAATTTCCAGCTCTGCTCCCTAATAATCATCGCTTCACTATTTTGCTTATTCAGTGTACTCACCAACAGTATCTTCATCCAGGGACCCAAACATTACATTTTCTAATTTGTCAAAACTTTTGGATTTTAGGTGCTAAACGAATAATTCGAAGTGTTATCTCTAAATGTCAAAAATGTTGGAAATTAAACCCCACTCCTCTTCAACCTCTCATGGGTAACTTGCCTCGTCTCAGAGTTTCTCAACTGAAACCATTTTCATGTGTTGGTGTGGATTTTGGCAGACCTCTTCGTATTACCATGAGTAAAGTTCGTGGCAGCAAAACCCTTAAAGCATATATTTGTTTATTTGTTTGTTTTGCTACTAAAGCTCTGCATTTAGAGTTGGTTTCTGATTTGTCGACAGAAGCCTTCTTGGCTGCTTTAAAACGGTTTATAGCGCGGAGAGGCAGATGTAACTACATTTTTTCCGATTGCGGCACCAACCTAGTTGGCGCATCCAGATATCTAACTCGAATCATGCAAGAGGCAAGTACCCAAGAAAATCTTGAATGGCATTTTAATCCCCCATCGGCACCTCATTTTGGAGGTTTATGGGAGGCCAGAATAAAATCCGTTAAAACTCATTTATTTCGCGTCATTGGGCAACAACTTTTAACGTACGAAGAATTAAACACACTGTTAATACAAATTGAAGCACTATTAAACTCAAGACCCCTGGGTCCTATTAGCTCTGATCCTAATGATCTCACTCCATTAACCCCCGGACACTTTTTAACTTTGGACACTCTCACGGCCATTCCAGAACCTAATCTTCAAAATTTAAATTTAAATCGCCTCAATCGCTGGCAATTATTGCAAAGATTACATCAAGACTTTTGGTCCCGTTGGCATACTGAATATTTACACACCCTACATCAACGCAAAAAGTGGACAGAGTCGAGTGAAAATATAACTGTAGGAACAATGGTTCTCGTAAAAAATGAATTATTACCTCCGTTGCATTGGCAATTAGCCAGAATTGTAGACACTCATCCCGGTTCTGATGGTGTTATAAGAGTTGTGACTGTTCGTACTTCTCAAGGAACATTAAAACGACCAGTTACTAAATTGTGTCCATTACCTATGCAATCTCCTGTTTAGAGTGTCTTTTTCTAGACACTCTAGGTGGGCGGTTATGTTCCGTTTTGTCTTTTTTTATTAATTAAATTTGCTAAATTAATTCAATATTTGTTATTAAATTTAAACTCTTTAAGAATCTAAGAATCTCATCTCTTTTTTTGTTTTGTTTTAATTGTAAGTTGTTACCGCGAAATTGCTGTGGTTCTCAACGCCGCTACTGGCGAATGTCCGCGAGAAACGAAAAGGATTCTCGTTTAAACCGTTGACGCGCTCTAGTGTGTTATTGTAGCTCTTATATTTTCTCTGAAAAACTACTGTTTTGTTACTGCAAGATCTATTGCAATCAACCTACCTCCTTTAGACGACCATCTCCGAGTACAGTGTAAGAAGACGCCGCTTAGGTAAGAAAACCACAGCCCGTTTTTTTTCTCTTTGTTATACATTGTACCTCGTTCTATTTATTGGCGACATAGAATCATATGTAACAACTGAACCAGTCTATAAAACAGTCCATTTCGTAACACCTTGAAACAAAACTGCATATAAAAAAATATGATCAATTATTTTATCAATAAAAGCCACAGATACAATTTTGTTAAATCTTAGTATCTTAACAACATACTCAACATTTATACGGAGTGTTCTGAAATTAGAAACCAACAAATAATGTTATTAACTTGAAACAAAACTGCATATAAAAAAGTTATGATCATTTATTTTATCAATAAAAGACACTTTAGAACGTTAGAAGCCCTTTAGAACGTTAGAGAAATCTATTGCAATAATAATGGCACTCTTTAAAATGAATTTAGCAACTTGTTTTGGACTGCTGACAATAAAGATTTAATCAAACTTCTACTCAGAACTTAAAGTAGTTCAAAACCTATTCTAAGGGAGTGCCATTATTATTGCAATAGATTGTACGTGTCTGGTTAATTATAAGTCTATCACACTGAAAAAAATACTTAACTAAATAAGAAGTTGTATAATATCATTTTAAATAAAACAATGTTGATGTTATGTAGACTAATACTGAGATTTCAAATAAATGTCCCTGAAATTCTACCAGGATTTTGCTTATAGTTTGCAAATGCCTTATATTGATTATGTGTCTGAATATCTTGTGACTCTTAACTAAAATAGTAAGTAATGTGAATAATAATAAGCTGCCCCTCCTCCAGCACAAGTCTTCAATTTCTGTGCTTATGATCACAACGAGGAGTAGAAACTTATTATATTATATTTGTGTATCTCTTTGGTGATATATCTGTTTCCCTGTTAAGATATCTCTAGATTATTATTAACGGCATATACACGGTTGGAAAACGGTGATGGTCCATCTGCCGTTACATGAGAGCGACAAAGTAAAGTATAGAAATCCGTGCGATAGACAAGGATGACTATATTGACGACGTTTTAAAATCTAAATAGTCACCGCCCGTTTCGCCATTCAAAACAAATAAAAGGGGGAGTGACTGCTCAGATGTTATTCTAATTTATAAAACGTCTTCCTATAGCCATCCTTGTCTATCGCACGGATTTCTATACTTTACTTTGTCGCTCTCATGTAACGGCAGATGGACCATCACCGTTTTCCAACCGTGTATAAATTACAATTGAGGCGAACAAGTCTGCTCGAATAAAAAGTAATTCATAACGGGTTACGTTATAGGCTTTGGTAAGACATTTATTTTTCTTTGTGTCATATCTCTAATAATTTTAGGTATTGGAAAATAAATAACTATTACAGATACCTATCATAACATATTTCAGGAAAGAAGTAAAAAATTTAATGATTAACGGTACAGCTAACTAGCACATAGTTTCAATATAATACACTACAACAAATTTTTCGATGGGCCAAATTCACCAATACCAAAATAGCAGCAGGGTATAACATTCTTACTGATTAGATAGCCACCAACTAACTTTAATGAAAAACTTCTCGTATCATATTGCAAGTCCATTGAAAAAGAAAAAAATATTTGTGATCCATACAAAAAAATTAAAAATGCAATGGAAAATTATTTTCAAATTGGTGCATATTAAAGTCAAACAAAAATGACATCTCCAATGACAAATTAAATCGAAATTATTTAGATAACAACTACGAAAATAATTTTCTATTTCGTCTAAGATCACGTTTCAACACCGTTGGTATACAACAATAGAAACTAGGACGCATCTTACATGTACTCCCATTCTAACAATACATAACACATACTTTACTGGAGTGAACAGATCATAAAGATGTTCATCTTTAATTCCAACGTGTTTTAAAACTTTATGTAACGACTGCAAGCTTTTCGTTGTTTGCGACTGAAATCATAAAGATAGTTTTACTGAAATTTACAGTTTCAACAACTTACAGAACTGACACCATTGACACCAATACAAGAAGCTTTTTAATGTTTAATGTTTTGGTCGGTCAGTGGTCGCGCGGTTTAAGGCGTTAGTACTTGAATCGAGGTGACTAGACGGAGTTGGTTCGAGCCCAGCTGCCGGTAGACCGTATATGAGCTATATTCGTGGAGGGATTGCCACCCTCTCTGCGGGTATGGTAGGGTGGAATAATGTTAGCTTGGGTCAATGTGAGAGATTGATGCCGGTTGATATTTGACCACCCCCCTAATTAATGAGGTTTTCCAGGTTTTCCTCATTCCTGCACTGAATAGTGGTTAGGGCCTACCAACGTAAGTCGTTCCTGGGCGCAAATGCGGCCTGCTTAATAATAATATGCCGCCCCCTCTCCCGCACAAGTCACCGACTTCTGGGCTAATCCCTGTGATTAGAATGAGGGGTAGAGATATTATTATTATTATTACTATTATTATTATTATTATTATGTCCTTGTTTTAAAATAAAGTTCGCTCTATTGATCCAATTGCGTTATGAATGACTTAATACACAGCGTGTTGCAATATTCCATCAATAAAACTATAATAGATGATTTTCCGATCACCTTTTTTGTCCCATATATTTTCAGGTATTAACAATATTGTGTGAAACTAACTACTCAGTGGACAAAAGCCCCAACCTGCGTTGAATTACACCCACAATATCTACCCATATATTCCTTATTTGTCTTTTTAACTATTTCAAAATGTAGTAGTTAGGTATACATATTATTGAAAATGCAACAAGTTTCTCAAAATAGGAATCTTCATATCCATAGGCCCTCTTGTTTTGATATATTAGTGTCGATTTTGTATTTTGTTTGTAGAAAATATATGCAGTTATAAATTTATTAATATACAATTATATTTGTTAAATGTTCACCTGCTATTCGACATTTTCTAATGTAATTATTGCTAATTAAAAAAGAAATAAACCCATTTATAAATATTTCATAGCAATTTTCTTAATTTACTTGCATAAGTATCTAATAGTCATGTATACAAGGTGTCTTAGGTATTACTGGCATTCTTGAAAGGGATGATTGCACAATATATTTATATCTGAAAGTTCACTGTTTTCGAGATACAGAGTGTCAAAGATTTCGAAATTTCTATTGTATTTTTTATTTCCTACAAATAATAATAAAAAATAGGAAACGGTGAACTTTTAGATATAGGTATATTTGAGTAAACCGCATTTGTTTTGACAGTACAATCACCCCTTCCCAGGATGACAGTGATACGTATATTAATAAAATATTACATGTTAAAATTCCTTCAATAGCAAATTTGTTAGTTATTAAAATTTCATTTAAACTTTACTATGTAAAAATCATGACTAAACCTGATCAACTTCAAAATTGTACTGAATCCACATCCATTAAACATAATATAATATACAGTGTTAAAAATGTTATGCAAAATATTGTTTATTTCAAATTGTGAGAGGTAAATGATAAACATTTTATTTTAAAAAGTAAAAACGTTATTCCGTTAAATCTTTATCTCCAAAATAAAGCGCAAATTAAATGAATTTGATAGTTGACTAATATATGATTTCTTTTCTTAAGAATCTGCCGAAAAGTTATACGAATACCTACCTACATATTAGTTTACTGTAAAATTAATTAATTTGCCTTTATATTTATTATGTCAATCTATCAAAAATATCTAATATTAACTAAGTATAATTGGAACAGTTTCCCTTAACAAAAGTGCGTTTAAATTATTATTTACTACCGAATATAAATTACTGTTATGTACATCACAGTAAGGGTTATTCATTATTCAAAATTTGCCGTTTCAATATTGCCTCGGTCTGTCACAAATGCTAGACAATTACTCCACAATCTCTGATATAAAATGGAGCTCATCCATCAGTATATCATTGTTAATGTTTGCAGTGGAGGGAAATTAAAAAACGTGCCCGGAATTATTAAACTTTGCCGTTATCCTTAATGTGATGCAATATCTCTTAAAATGTTCCCAGTCTCGCTACCTCAGGACCGCAGTTAAACAAATACAGCTCCTCATAAAATTTTTATAACATACGTAAACATCTTTCAGCAAATCAGGAAGTAACTTCCTCAATTTATTTTAAAAAGAAATTAACCCGAATTCGTCTTACATTTGATATTTATTTTTTATAAACGAATTTATATAACTACTTACCCACCTTGGATATCACAAAATTTTAGAGACATACCTGAAACAAACAAAAATATGATTTGAAAATTATTGAATTTAGTGAGAAATAGAAAAATTATGAATAAATCAATAATTTTATATTTAAATACAAATGATAAAAAGATATATAAAATCATGATTTATTACAAGACGTCTCTTTCCGGTACGAAAAAAAATGCCGGTAAAGAATTAGGTATAGCTGGAAAAAAAACATAAGGGCTAATAAGAAATGGTAATTTGCAAGCGATGTGACGCGGAGAGACAGACTTTCTTTTTTTTTAACAGCTGCTGTATAGTAAAGAGTTCTTGAGATGAAGAAATGGTCAGAAGAGCCATTACGCATGCATGTTTTTAGGTCAAATTAATATCATTAAGATACTGGTTGATACGGTACCAATTATCAAAAAAATTATCGATACCTAGTGGCCTTCGTAAACAGAACTCGTCCAATTCTAATAGCTATAGCTAATAATAACTATATTTGACTGTATAATAAATGTTTATTGCACCAAAATCTGAACACATATACCTACTGAACTACACCAAAGCAAACAATTTAATTTATTTAAATATATTTACTCTTGGAAAACGAAATTTTTTTGGTGTATACTATCACTTTTTGTAAAAAATTAATTGATTTATTTGGTAAGAATAATTATATTTTTTTGTTTAAATGAATCAAATAGTTATTTCAGTTAAACAACTTATAAAAACTTAATTTTAAAAATTGATTATCAAATACTTTTTTGCATTTCCCTAAACAATTTGTTCAAATCTATACAGGGTGTCCGGAAATAATGAGCAAAAAATTCAGGGGATAATTCTAGACCGAAAATAAATGCTACCTCTTTCTATAACATTTTTTCCAAAACTGATTATTAACGGAGTTAAAATTTTATTTTCAATATTTGTAAATAACTTCTTAAGAAATCCAAATATTTACATAAAATTTGTAAATCGGGGGTTTTTGCGGACGAGAAATTCAAATATGTTTCTAATTTTGACGTCACTAGTAGAGGGCGCCATTTGTGGCACACCATGTTTCTTTTAAATGGCATAACTTTTTGCATCTTAATGTAAAATTTATATTTAAATTAAAATATGATTAATTATGAACACGTCCTGAAAAACTGATAAAATTTATAGTATCCTTATTTACATGTTGTTCGCATCATACATTAATGTAAAAAATACCAAATCCATACTGTATATTACAAAGAATCGCCATGTAATTACATTTACATCATTTATGCAAAATTGCAAGTACATAATTTTTCTCATAATCTATTAGATTTGTAGTATTGCATTACTACACAGTTATTTTACACTATTTACTTACACGCAATAAATAACCAACAATCCACCGTGTAATATCACTAATCATTTTTATCAATGCTTAGTATTTTGCCACAATAATTACATAGTCCTGAAGTGACACGCTAAATGTATCTGCACATGTGCAATTGTATTATTTTCATTGACAACAACTAATTTTGAAGTTTGTTTTCCTACTACGTTAAAATATTGTACCTACAATAAACTATGCCGCTGATTATCGAAAAGCTATTTTCTCGAAAATGGCCAATTTCTGAGAGTATACCTTTTTTCTTCAAAAACAATGTAGGTTTAAATTTTTTTAATAAACGTGATAACGTTAGGGTAAAAAAAAATACGTTGACATTTACGTCGCAAATGTGGGGGGTGTGTCGCCCTCTAGGAAATACGTCGAAATATAAAACAGATTATGATTTCTCATATCCAAGAACATCTATTCCCAATATTTTCAGTTGATACAAAAAAATACATTCTAAATTCCAACTTTGACGTCTTTTATTAAAGCAATCTATCATATACTCGTATACCTTAGAAAAGACACTGTTTTTGGATGAGAAGTACGTCTGTCTCAATTGCGCTTGTACACAGCAAGAAATCGACTCTACACGCTGCTATTTTGGAAGTTGTAAAATAATATAGTGTAAAATTTTACACTATATATTTGTAGAAATGTTGAAAGTGTAAAAATATTTACAAAAAGCTGAAAGGGTAAAACCTATAACTTTAATTATTTGGTCAGATAACATAAGTAATTTACCCGATTGTGTTTAAAATTTAAACGAGAACGGGTGAATCTGTTATGATTACTTGATATGAAGAAACAGCCAGTTCAATTGTCGGTCATCTCACCTATGGCATACTGGTGAGGGTTAACAACCCCGAAACCGGTCTATGTCTGGTGGTGTGTCCGACAAGGGTCTTGGCTGTTCACACAGATACTGCAGGAGTAATTCAATGCCGGTCGGGGCATTAGTCCGAGGAGTAGTTGTTTCCTGCAGTATCATTTACAGTTTTACAAAATTGTAAAACAAATTAAAATATACACAAAATGCAACGTAGTTGGTTTGAATTTCAACGGTGACGTCATAACATACGAGTATCAACTTATTTTATTATTGAACTGTTTATAAAATTTTCTTGTAACTTGTTCTCAATATGACATACCTATACAAAATTATTCAGAAATCAGTCAGTTCACTTCTCCACTACTTATATGAACTTAGAATGAAACTAAATTCAATTTTAGCAGCTATACACAGAGTGTAACTAATTGCATACCCCAAACTTTACCTATAGTAAAAAAGTAAGTAGTTTCAAAATAAAAAGTTTTTAATAATCATTAGCACTCTCAAAAATTAAAACCTAGGGTTTATATTAATATCATTGATTTAACATTCGTAGTATATAAAGTGTCTTATAAAAATACTATACCCATTAATTATTCAATATATAGAAGAATACATATTTATTTTTTTTTGTTAGAGTTTTATCTTATATTTACTTAAAAATAAGAAAGCATACACAACTTTTCATTAACCTCATTCATAATTCCATAGAGTTACCCCGAGAGTTGCTTTATTATCTCTAAATGATAGATGCAACACATAGGTAGGTATATTAACTTTGCAAACATATTTTTTAAATAAATTTGAACCTATCATGACAGAAAGTTAAGTAGTTTGAGTGATGGTAAGTATAAATGGCAGTCCAAACAAATATACAAAAGCTGACGTGTGGTGAATTGCATTTATAAAACAATATGCAGAGTGTTTCATTTTTTCAGTAGCATCATCAAATGATATCTACATGTCAGATTTTATTTCAAATAACTAAATTTTCTCTATAGTCAAACTACTGCATATTACTATAAGTTAAACAAAAAAACTTTCAAAATATTTTTTTATATCTAGTTATGAATAAAAATAATTGTTAGAAATTTCACCTTGAAATGGCTATAGCATCGTGTAAAAGTCAAGTGCAGGTCCCATGTTCAAAGTATAACTTTAAACTACATACAATTATAAGTACTATAGCTACAGTGTAGGTAAAAGATGTTCATTTATATTTTGACACTGAGGTATAAGGTTTATTTCAAGACCCAGAAATAAAAAGACAAAAATTATTCCCATACCATCTTTTGGATTAATGTCGAAAAGCATAGGGGCATTCGCATTCGTTTAGAAGAGTCCAAAAGAAAAGTCCTAAAACTTTTCTATCATTTATTTCTTTTAATTATAATACACTTTCCATACCTGAATGTCAAAATATAAGAGAAAGAACATCCTGTACATTTTGATTAAAATTCACACCAGATATAAGTACTAAGATTTACATTATTGCAAGTAAAATCTACCAAATATTTGTTAAAACACATTACTCAGACATTTTTGTAAAATTTACCAAATCGCGATGGGGTAACATTTACCTTTTTCCTGCACCAAAAATAGTGTATATTTCGTGTAAAATGTTACCCGCCTATTTATGATGTGTATTACAGTTTGTACTACAATACATAAATTATTAAAAGAAAGGTAAGGTTTATCAGAATCAAATATTTTCTCTCAAATACACACTTTAATATAGGTCAAAAGCTACGCTCATTCATTAATGTGGATCTATTATATTTTCAGAATTACATTATTCCTAAATCCGCAATGTTTGACATAAAAAAAGCTTGCATTAATTTCGCTGAAAACATACAAAAAATAATCATTTGCTTATATCATTTCGGGTTGTATACACAACCTGGTGAAAAATACTTCCATACAGAGTTATAAACAAGAGAACGACACGGTAAATAAAAACGAATGGAAGAAAATTACATTATAATACGAGCAATAAAAATAAACTTGAACGCCGTTGCCCTCCGTATTCCTGACGAATGACACAAAATGGCGTATCGTTTATCAAATATGGCGAAGGAGCTGGTGTTTATAAAAGGTAAAAACGGAAAATACGGACGAAGTCAACACATGAAATATCCAACGCAGCAGCCACTAACATTTTTTATGATAATAGGCTCACACAAACCCACAATAAAAAAATACAGTGGTAGTTTAATAGCCTACAAATTTATTCAAAATGGAATAACCTCGCTATTGTTTAGAAAATAAGGGCGATCTAAAAATACAGCATAGCAATAACTGTAATTAATAATAATTAGGTACTTTAAATATTTTTTTTAAATATACACAGGGTTAATAGTCATTAGACTTAGAAAGCGAAATGGTAATTTTGCAAAAGCATTTTACCTACAATTTCGAAAACTGCAATAAAATAAGACAATTGTGTTAAGTACAACAATTTAATTTATATTTGAAATCGTTTGAACCGTGTTTGAATTAAGACGGATAGTGACGGTATCAACCTAATAAACAATAAAAATTAGTGTTTTGAAAAGTAGTAAAAGTATAGTAGTAGAAGCATATAGTGCCAGAATTATATATGTATTGTAATTCATATTCTATGTGTGTTTAATTGAAAATAAGCTCGGAAAGTGAAAACGAGCATTTATCAGGGAAAGTATTGGAAACGGCACAAAGTGCTGTTACACAATTAATCCCTAAAAAAGGCCGCGAGACACTACGAGATTGCCTATAACAACAAAGGGTAGAGTAGTTTGAAGAAAATGTCCGCAGAGGTATTACTGGCATATTTCGAAGAAAAAATTAAAATGTTAAAAAGTACACTAAATGCTAAATAAAATGTAAATATCAGAAAATATCGTATTTGAAAAGCAAATCAGTTGGATATCGTCCAAAAAAGTTCAGAATTCTAATGAAAGCGGAAATCGAATAAAACTTTTATGAAAATGTTAGCTGAGACAAGAAATTTTACAATATTTGAAAATGCTATGTCTTGTCTCGCAAAACAAGAGTTTCTTCGTCTTATTCTTGCTAGATCATGTCTTGTCTTGTAAGCCTCGCAATTTTGTACGACTCTTGCATGGAAATGAGAAACATGGAACTTTATTACGCTCGAACATCAACGTAACTATCGACATGGTCAAGTGGTAGTAAATTTATAATTTATTCTAGTTCAGCTGAACTGAACCACGACAATTTTTATTTTAATAATAGTTTTATATGCTGGATGTCAATTAAATAAAGTACCTATATAGCTACGACCTATACAATATAAATAAACCATTTATTTTTTCAACTAATGTTTACTTAAATATTATATTTTCTTATATTTGCAAGACTTCTTGCCGTAGCAATATTTCTTGTCTTATCGTGCAAGATTTTTTTAAATCTTGTTTTGTCTTGCAATTCGAGCTATCAAGTCTTGTCTTGCGAGACAAAAACAAGTTCAAGAGAGAGCCCAACAAGGTTGCCAACATTAATATTAATATTTATTATTTTCTAAATATTATATCACAGACTTAACAAATGATGAAATACGCATTAGTAAAAATAGGACTTTAATTAGGTAACTAGAATTTTAACAAACACATTTATTCCTTTGTTTCTGAACAATTTACACGCATGTGACTATTCAAAGCAAGCATTCATTTTCGAAAGAACAGAGGGAATGTTCAATAGCGAGTTTTTTAAAAGTTGCATTGATGTTATATATAACAGAACATTTCGCAGATGTACCACACCCATCAGACGTTTTAAACATTTTAAAGCTGATATACAATAGTGCACCGAGATAACTGAAAATGTTTTAAAATATCCGTTACAAAGGATTTATGTAACGTCATGGTGAAGTGGCGTAAAGCTGCCGTGAAATCCTTAAAATACGTCGGATAGATAAAATCATACTTTCATGTGCACGGATTTTGCTAAAACGCAAATTGTAAATAATAATTGACAGCAATCTTCTTTAAAATATAAGTTACCTACATAAGGGAAATATTTTACAGAATTTGAGCGATATACTAAGTTTTCGTCAAATAAGCAAAATTTGCGCATATAGGGTCTAAAGTATTTTTTCAATATTCATTTTTATCTTAAAAGAACATTTATATAGAGGAAAATTTAACAAAACGTATTAGATACTGCTCATATTAATAGAGTGGTTTCCTATCCTATCAAAAATTATTTATAAAAAGATTTGCATAATTTTTAATACGTATTTCGTACTCCTATCCTTTGTACTCTTGCGTGTATTTTCATTTTTGAAAGAAAAAGAAAGTAAACAGTGAATATTATGACATCGAATTACCTAGTTTGTAGAAGTGGCACTAGTGGTTTTAAAACACCATCCGTGCTATTATTAGCTTTTGCGGGGTCACCACTGAAAATATCGATAGTACAGCGAAATTAATCTCTCACAGGTTCAGCATTTTCTAAATAGTGACTGTAACAGCCTTAGAACCAACTTTAAATGCGAAACAAATATATGAGCGGGTTCGAAGCAGGTTACGCCTCGCCTAGCCTACATTTAATATAATGAAACCGACTAGTCAATAACTATAAAGCTGCATACACACTTCTAACAGAACCTCGTCGCATGGCTTACACACGACGTGTGGTCTGTGCCCTGTAACCTCATTGAGTCACATTAGACTAAACGTAGATGTTCGCATCGAAGTTCGCAGCGTTCCCAACAGTTGTCGGTATTTCCGCATCACATCAAAGAACGATACGGTATGAGGTTACACTGTAAAAAAATTGCTGTGTAAGTGAGATTTTCCAGTGTGTAATTCAGAATGTGTAAATCTTCCGTGTTAATAATTTTACACAATATGGCTTTTCTATACATTTTATACAAAATGTGTTAAAATTATTAATTTAATAATAAGACGTACTGAATTTGTGTAATATTTACCAATAATGTGTTAAAAATACACCATTTAGTATACCAAGTAAACTTAACACAATTCTGTATTCTACATATAAATACTTCTGGCTGGTTAAGCACAACCGTGCAGCTGCAGTATCAGCTAGTCCAACACACATGACTACGCCATGTTGATCGTGTCGCATTGTTGTGTTCAGTTAATTCTCGTTGGCGGTGTTTAAATAGAGAACATGTAAATTTAAACTGAGGTTTGATCAAAGAAAATGGTAAGTGTATACCTAACTATAATATTGCTGATAACTTTGATAAAGTTAAAACTAATTAGGACTATAACTCTTAAAAATATTAGAGGATCGCTCTGTCGTTTTAGATTACTCTCTGTATATTAACGTTTTTGCAATTTTAGAGAGAAAATGATACAGGTTCAGAAGACTACCAGGTAATTAACGTAAATTCCTATTAGGTACGTAGTACCTAAATGCATATTTGTTAAATGTTTGATTGTTTATGATTTACTAGAACGTTATTTATTAAATCCTTTATTAAGATATGTACTATACTACCACTAATACTATTACTGATTGTGTTAAATATTTTGTTAGAACATTTACTTGTTCATTTGAAGTTAATTATATATTTTTAATAAAATCATATAAAGTAATATATATATTTTATTTTATTATTATTTGAACACCATAATTCTGAAAACACTCTATGTATATTATAATGAAACATCATCTACCTTTATAGAGTTTGCTGATTATGTTTGTTTTCAAATATATAGTTTTTGTAATACTAAGTTTTCTAGAACATTCCAGGCTATATTTGACATGATTCGAGATACATTCTGGACTGGTAATACTTCTAAGAAACATCAAAATAAAGGTATTACAAGGTAGGTATTATAATTTTGAAACAAACGAGAACATTAACAAACAAATCGGTAGGTGAGCTTCCATATCAATATTATACAACAAAATTAACATTTTTGAAGTTATTGGTGGGAGTGACGACAGGGTCGGGAAGTTGGTTCCAGTCCTGGAATATTCGATTGGAGAAAAAGTACTGTCTAGTGGTGGTTTCAAAGTGCTCCCTACGATTATTTGAAGGAGTGGCCACGGAGCCGTCCATCGTCGTTCAGCGGAAGTATGGGACAGGTTAATAGATTAGGTGTCGTGAAGAATACGATGAACCTGAATAAGATCACCACGAACCCTTCTCTGTCTTAAGGGATGCAAATTGAGCGTATTAAGTCTGCCCTCGTAGGATCTGTAAGAAAGCTGTGGTACCCATTTGGTAAATCTTCGTTGAACTAATTCCAGGAGGTTTATGTCTCGAGCGAGATGGGGAGACCATATTACTGCATTGTATTCGAGTTTTGGACGAACAAAAGATTTATAAATTTTATCAGGTTTGTAAGGATAGCTGTTCAAAGAATTTTTTTAACATATAAGTAACAAGTAGAATTAGCCTTTTTAGCAATACTACTAACGTGATGAGACCAACTTAAGTCCTTTGTTATTACCCCTAAATAATTTTGATGATCAACAACTTTTATCAATGTACCGCCTATACTGTAGGGGAGAAGGGAATAGCGAGTTCCAATATGAAGAACAGAGTATTTAGCTTTATTAAGGGGAAGCAGCCAATCAGATCACCAACTGACTTAGTTATTCAAATCCTGCTGAAGTGAATTAGCATTGGTTAAAGGATTAGAAAGTATTTTGGTGTCGTCGGCAAAGAACGTATGATGGTTGCTGAGGTGGTAAGGAATATCTGACGTGAATATGATATACAGCAATGGTCCGAGAACAGATCTTTGAGGAACTCCAGAGGTAACGTCAAGAAACTGAGAATAATTCTGAGAATCTCTCACTGAAAATTTCCTGTCAGATAAAAATGCACAAATCCAGTTAAGAGGGTTCCTCGAACTACAAAATACTCCAGTTTATGAAGTAATATTTGTTTTGGGACTCTATCGAACACCTTAGAAAAATCTAAATATATAACATCCACCGGCGCACCACTGTCCATTATTCGAGTCCACGTATGTAAACAGGTCAACAAGTTAGTAGTGGAAGTTGACCTGCCCGGAAGGAATCCATGTTGTGTAGGAGGGATTCCATTATTATTAAGGAGGAACTCCAACAATTTGTTAACAATAATTCGTTCCATGATTGCTTTGGCACATATAGGAGTTAGATTAATCGGCCGGTAGTTGTTAGGATCCAGTCCAAATACGTTTCCATTATGTGTGCTAGAGGCACGCATATAGCTTCAGAACAGTTTCTCAGTAAAGAGGATGTTATATTGTCAAGACCTGGAGACTTCTGTAGAGATAATTTATTTAGTTGTTCCCGTACCGTGAATTCAATGAAGTTAATATGATTTATGGAATGACTTACTCTTGGGCACATGATAGCTGGTATCGGACCGGTCGGTTCTCTGGTAAATACAAGTTTGAAAGCTTGAGCCAATTAGTTGGCACTATCACTGCCTGTCTCGCATAATGACCCATCAGATTTACGAATAAGAGGCAACGAAACGTTTGAAGACAGTTGTTGTCTAGTGTATTTATAAAACGCGTTAGGCCCCTTGGATGCCACAGAACATTCATCAGTTTTGCGAGCCACTTTGATATCTGCACCACGGACTCTAGAGTAGGATGTGTGTGCTAACAAGTCAGCCTGAGATCTAGTGGCTCTATATTTGACATATAAGCCCGAAGTATTAGTATCGTTAGTAAAAATGTGAATGAAAGTGAATAGAAGCGGATCTTATTTGACTAATGACAAGTAGATATCCCACTAATCAGTCAGCTTGGTGATGGATTAGTGACAAGTGACAAGTTGATATGTCTGCACATTAAACCCTATAACGGTACCATGTTCACACTTACAACTAGTGAGAACTTCTACTTTTATCATAAAAATGCTTAGTGTAACTAATTACTACTAATAATTAGCACTAAGCTTGCGTAAACAATGCATAATAATTTCAAGACCGATATTTAAACTCCTTAAAACAATATTTCTCCTGAATATATTTCAGTATCTGCATAACAGCAGCGATAGTGACATTATTTAACCGAGGCGCAGTACCAAATCGTATGGACCCCAAACGGGAACTACTAACTATCTCGAGGTACTTCCAGAGCAGTGGCGTAACGCAAAATGGTACGGGCTCCCCGCAATATGAAGTTTGAGCCAAACCCAACTATCCCTTGACAAAATGCCATTTATTTTGCTTACACTAGAGAACCCCACCACCTTGGATCATCAACATGCCTGGGCGCCCCGTCGTGCGGGGTCTGCGGGGGTGTACTTTACGCCACTGCTCCAAAGATCGTTCAATTCCACTTTCACTAGCAAAGGGAGTGGTTGTCCTCCTAATTGGCTTAATTTATATTGCCTTGCCTCTCTGTGTCCTGATGAGTGAGTTGTATTTGTCTCTATATAATTTTAAATCCCTACATTACAATAGGTTTTCCTGCAATAGTCTATAACTGTTCACAACTATCAGACGCATGCCCAGTATGGATGCAAGAATTCAACTACAATCCATAACTCCTAACCCGCTGTTCCAGCATGATCAAGACCAATTTGCTGACGATTTAAAAAGTTCGCGGATATTAGTTTGTCAGCTGTCTACTTCTATAGGGCATTTAACATTAACCAATAATTTTATGGATAGTTGTCTCTGTCTCTATTATAACCTATCTTTAACTTTAATTCAAAATCTGTGTATCTGTGTTATCATAGTTTAGAAACTTCAGATTGTTATTATTGCCGTGATCGGCCATTCGTTATATATTTCTTCAGAGCTCCGTCATTACTTTAATTCACAATCCATTGCTCCAGTAAGAAATTCGCTACTAGTACAAATTGTCAGTAATGTCCGTTCTGTCCCTCCTTTAAAAATCTGGGACTGTCAATGATTTGTCATGTATTGTGTGCAGGAACCTATAATTATTATTTATTTTTATGAAACCCCTACGTCTCGCTTCGTCTTTAATAGAGATCGACTTTCTTTAGCGGCGTGAAAGATGCTGACCGGATAGCCTGAGGGGAATTTTAACAGTTCTATTTCAAACATGATTCCCGATTTAGTTAAACTATGGCTATGCGAACTGATATGTTCGAGAGGAAGCAATAATTCATCGTTTGAATAGATGTATTGGCGCCAAAATGTGCCTCTTAAATAGCCAATTTTACTTATTTATTCCTTTCTCTTTTTCCGAATATCGACCTAAACTAATATATTTGAACTTTTGTTATAATTTTAATTATATTAACTATTTTATGTTTACATATTATTTTATAGAATTGCTCCTATGAAAACAATTCATATTGTTGCCAGTCAGATTACTCTGAGTAGACATTAAGAAAATTCTAAACGCTGACTCTCTAAGTCTGTAATTATCATATTTTATATTATTTTGTAAACAAGGCATTTTGTCCACAGTCTCGGAAACATCTTCAAGTATAAATAATGCCTTCAAGTTAGTTAGGTACCATTAAACACTAATGATGCCTTAACAGCAACAACCCTGAACGAGCGGAGAGTAGAGGTATATTGCAAATAACCCTCCGTTCCAGCAGCAGCGACATTCCCGGTACTCTACATTAAATCCTCTTACAGACTTATCCGCCGTAATTTAAATAGAAAAGAGCAGAATAATCACCGGAAGGTAATTTTTATTTATTAATATTGTTTATTCGCAACAGTAAGACGGAAATATGAAGCTCAAGAATATTTAAAAAGAGCTTTTCCTGAACGCGAGGCATTCTGTCGACAATCCTATTGTCATTAAACATAGTGCCGACAATGTAAAAAATATGCATAAAGTGCATGTGTATAGGATTTCCTTGTAATTACATGGTATCTCAGAAACTACAAGAGATAGAAGGATACGATTTTCGCTGAACTACTTTTTCGTTAAGGACGCCGTATTCTTGAAATAGTGTTTTCTACAAATATAAGTAATTTTAGACACTTAAGAAATGAACAATATAGAGTTTAGCAAATAACAAGAATGTTATCTCATGCCACCTGCGAATATTCAAAGGTATCGAAGTAATAGTGGTTTTTAGGCTTTCACGGCCAGTGCTGTAATTTGATACATGGTGATTTTCCGGATTGTTATGCCGTGACCTCGGTAACTGGTAGCTGCCAGAAACAGAGTTAAAATGCACATCCCTAGCATTAGCTGGGATACTTTTACCTGCCCTGGTTGTTCTCGGGCTAGGTTCTGTGGGGACAGACCCGCTATCGGTGTCTCTGGGCCTGTCCATATATTGATTTCGGTTCCTACTGTTGGTATTACGACTTCTACGGTCGGAACCGTTTCTCGGATACTGGTGGTCCTCCGAGGCGTTCCGTAACCGCCGCTGTAACTGGTCGTATCCCATGCTTCCAAACGTTTCGCCGCTCTTCACTGTCGGCATCTTCAGTGGTGACTCTGCAAAGCTTCGCCGCGACTGCTCACTCTGTTTCTGGCAGCTAGGTACCAGCTACCGAGGTCACGGCATAACAACCCGGAAAATCACCATGTATCGAATAAAATCAATATATTATTATAACGTCAGAAAGCGATCTATCCAGCAGACTTTTAGGTACTGAAATCTTTCAAAATCCGTATTTTTTTACATTCAACTATAGATGTAAATACTGTTATAACATATGCTTACATAGGTCTGCATATAAGATTATTCACTTTTGTTTATAAGTATGTGAAAATAATTGTTAAAATATGGGGTTAGAATAGCGAAATAATGTGTCATACAAATGCATTTTAAAAGTTATTATATTATTTCAGGAGAGTTTAAATAGTGAAAGTGGATAAACAAAACGTTAGTAATTTTATTTTTGATATTACTTTTGCTCTAAGTGTTTTATTTTTCGATATTCCAGTACCTACACAACACCACAAATTTGATCATTTTACGGCGAGAAAACGGCAGTTTTTAGAAAAAGTAGACCAGTGTTGTGAAACCACACCCTTCTGTCTTGTAATTTTCGAGATAGCCCACAATTACAATGATTTTGGAACGTATTTTTTTTTTAATTTTTTTTGTTGAGGTCTTATATAAGATGACGATCGAATGTAAGTAACGCTCGTAAAGCCGTGTCCTCATGGACACGAAATTTGCAAACATAAATTGAAGTATTTAAATAATAAATAACAAATTTAATTTCTCAGCATACCCTGTAACTGTCTTATTAAATATTGTTGAATAATTGTCTAAAGTAATGCAAATTTCTTCCTTGAAACGATATCAAAATCGGCCTGTATTACCTAGTTATATATTTTACTTCTTTAATTTCAATAATTATGCCTCTCACAGAAAACTGTTCAAAGAAATGTAGAAAAGACTGTCATAGGTATACTTATTACTTATAAGTCTGTTACATTTTCCACGTTTGGTGTTTTTCATGCATATTTATCATTGCAGTTGATGAATGTATGTTGCATATATTTCTGCTACCACTTAATAACGACTACTGTTTACTAATAACTGGTACAACTTTTTTGTGATGTGTGCTAATGAATAAACATATGTCAAGATTTTTAAAATAAAGAGAAAAAATCACTATAATCAGGTCAAATCACGCATAATAATCAGTGTATTTTAATAATAAGCAGTAAAATATGTATAAGACGGAGCATATTTTCTGTAGACTGAATTAAATTTATATTATAATACTCGTACTTACATACAATAATAATAGGTTCCATATAGTTACAAAACTAGTTTTATTGTTTTTTTTTTACAGAAATAAACAATATATCTACTGTCAAAAAGATAATCATACAAATATCTAATAATACCTATTAAATCTAACTTAATGTTTTCCATCTCTACAAGTTAATTACCTATATAATTTTAACCACATGTATTTTAGTCATTAAAACAGGTAACTTTTCACAGAAAATTCCCAAAAATGACCAAGTAAAAAAATGTATAATACTTTCAATTTCAATTAACCATGGTGTCAACGTGGTGGGAAGTTTAAACTATTTCAAATTATTGTTTGATAAGTGAGAATGGCGCATCTTAATACGAAAATAAATGATATGTTTCCTTCTATGATTATGGAGAATCCAATAAAAATGATTTAATTACAGGGCTCAGCAGACAAAGTCAAATAGAAAAGCTAAATGATAACGACAAATTAAAATAAGAAACATATATACCTACAAAATATAGTGATAGAAATAGATGTAATACAAATATACAAATATAGACAAAATAAAAATAAACAAAGAGAATAATACAAGAAAAATAGTATTAAAGTGTCAACAGCACTTCTGATAAATAATTGTACTAACATATGAATTCTGTGAAACACAAAATATATCTACTAAATTATTAATCAGATTAATTTTTGTACGATAAGTGTACATAGCACTTGTTTTTGCCTGTGGAAGGTAGAAAAATGTCGTGTTTCTAACTTTAAAAGGTGGAATTCTAAACGTTGCTGTGGAATGAAGTTGCAAACATTCAATCCGGTTATGAAACAACTTCTATAGCTATAGAAACACTAATCCAGCTACTATTCTTCTAAATTCGAGGGTGTCCGTATCAAAATGAGATAAAATAGTATGATTAAATTTGTGTTTGGGATAATAAACACCGTTAAACCTTTCAAATATAAATATTTACGAAATTGCCTTCGCACCTCGCTCCGCACATTTTCAAGTTTGACTTTGTGTACTTGGTAAATAGACGACCAGGTAAAACTAGCACATTCTAATATTGAGATTCTGCAAACATATAGTACATTACAAAGCAATTGAATGTCCCAAACTCGTTTTTGATGATGATTTAAAAATATATTACAAAAAATAATAACATTGATGGTTGTCACTTTTTGCGGTCCCAAATAAATATTATTGAAAATTGGTGTGATACATTTAAACATCTCTAATTGTAAAGTAGTTAACTATACGCGAAAAAATCATCATATATTATATAACTACTCATTAAATAATGTTATTTTAGAGAGGGAGCGTACAATAAAAGATTTAGGCATTCTGTTTGACTCACTTTTTCACAGCATATACAAAATATATTGAAATCTTCTTATAAAAGTTTAGTTTATTATGAGAAACTGTAACTCCTTTACTAAATATCGATGCATTAACAACGCTATATATTGGAATATGGTTGTTTAATCTGGTATCCTATATACCAAAATCATTCTTTATCGCTTGAATCCGTGCAAAGGATTCTTAAAATTTATATCTTTTAAAAAATATGGTACCTATATATCCCGACCGTGGTTATAATCATGAATTATTATTATCTAGGTTCAATATTTCGTTGTTAAAATTTAGACGTATTCTAAACATCATACTATTTTTATTTAGTTTAATTAATAGTAATATTGATTGTATATCTTTACTGGAATGTTTTTATTATAGAATTCCTGGTTTTAATTCTAGGCAAGTTGAAACGTTTTATTTGTCAGTTAGTACCAACACTCTTAAAAAGTTACTAGTGCACGTTATGTCTCATAATTTTAATATTATTTCGGAGAAATGTAATATAAGTTTTTGATCTATCAATTATGTGAAAAAGGCTGTAGTGTAGAGGTTTCAACAATTTTATTTTACGCGGTGTAGAACTAACTACATCAATCGGCCATTCGTTATTCCATACCGGACTGAAAATATAGCAGATACGAAGCCGCTCTACATGCAGCAGACACCATTGAAAGCTGTCGACCTTTATCGCGTTCGGCGAGAAACGATATTTTGAGTAGTTGTTTCCTGGTATTCCGTGTTTGCAATTTTAATTTTATTAGTTATTATTAGTTTATTTATGCTATTTTACTATATGTCTTTATATACTTATGTACGTGCATTATTATTGTTACTAGGTTTGTTCCAACACAATAAAGAACTGTTTATCTTACCGTCACACTTCTGCGCGGTAGATTAAAAGTGTTTCAACCAAGAGATGACGGTGTATGGGACGATCCTGCTTTATTTTACGCGTTCATATTTACTGATAAAACATATCTACTAAACAATCACAAATAATAATAATAATAATAATAATATATCTACCCCTCATTCTAATCACGAGGATCAGCCCAGAAGTCGAAGACTTGTGCGGGAGAGGGGGCGGCATATTAAGCAGGCCGCATTTGCGCCCAGGAACGACTTACGTTGGTAGGCCCTAACCACCATTCAGTGCAGGAATGAGGGAAACCTGGAAAACCTCATTAATTAGGGGGGTAGTCAAATGTCATCCGGTATCAATCGCTCACATTGACCCAAGCATACCCGCAGAGAGGGTGCCAATCTCTCGACGAATATAGCTTATATACGGTCAACCGGCTACGGGGGTCGAACCCACAGCGAACCAGTCACCTCGATTCAAGTACTGCCGCCTTAAACCGCGCGACCACTGACCGATCCAAAATCAAACGTCATTCCGTCCCAACTATTCAGTTTTTTGTATCGACATTAGGACCATACAACGTTAACGTCTGCGCATAAAACCGATCCAAATAGTTGCTAAATCGTTTCAGGACGGTCCTAGAATTGGGTGTTGGAACAAACCTATTATTTGTTGTATGTATTTACTTGCATTTTATTTTATTGTTTCTATATTTATTATAATTTTTGTCCTGTAAATGGAATTTTCTATTAGTCAATAAAGTTTGAATTTGAATTATACTTTTAGCCAATCTATATTGCAAAAATCTCTTCACGATCTTATTATAATCTCAAGTAGAAAAAATATGAATTATGTTCCATTCACTTTGAGATACACTGTATATCTACTATAATCTACCTATAATGTATTCACGCAAACAAGTTTATAAGTCTATTCTCGAGCAAAACCTAAATGTATATTTAGCCCATCTAAAGCTGGTACAAGTCAGCTTAATAAGTTGTATAAAATTTAGTGTTGAATTTGCAGCCTGAAAAATCACCGGAACAAAGCAGATATAAACAATGGCGCTTTAAGCGTTTAAAATTAAACTGACATTTAAACGTTCCATGCCGTACCATCCTTTCTGTTTGTTTCATTTATAGTTCTAAGTCTAATTCTAAATGCAATATTCGTTAAAACATACCCGCATAAATAACATTTTTCGGAAGGCACGGCGAAAGGTAAACGTCCCCATTTATCCACGCGTATCTCTCAATCGAAAAGTCGTCTTTATTTGAACGAGATATAAATCAAGATTTTATATATTTAAATATAAACCACAATCTTTTTGATCTATTTTCTATAGCAGATCCGCAGAATGTTAAGTGGACTGAATATCTACACAAATTTGGAAAATAGAAAGTAATAAAAAATAATTTTATAACGTTTAGATATTAGGATTTAAGTAATTTAATATACAGGGTGTGCGGAAATTATAAGCAAATATTTCAGCGGGTGATTCCACTTCATAAAATAAGAAGAAAACTTCATATAAACATATGTCGAGAAATGGACCCTGAGCGAGTTAGATCCTTTTAAAGGGTCAGCCCTGAAGATGGTTAATATTCAATATTATCGAAACGATTCGAGATAAAGTAATTAAATTTGAACCAATAAGTGAGATTTTTATGCTGAAATCGGAAATTTACATGAAATTTAGGTAATTTATTTAGAAGTGTACTAAACAAGGCCGGTTGTGGTTATTTTCAACCCTAACTTTCTTATTAGAAATTATTTTTACCATGTATCACAGATACTTAAAATATATCACGTTTCACATTGAAAAGGTAGGTACTCTTGTCCGACTACGATAAAATGTACCGTTTTCAAGTAAAACGGATTTAAAGTGGTACATACAGATTGGCATGTAACGGAAAAACTCCTAAGAGCTAATAAGCTCGAAACTCTTATATGTTTGGTGAGCTAGTGACGAGTGGCTCTAGCTATAGGTTGTCCAGGTGCAATTTAATACTGGTCTAGACGTTAGCCCGCAGAGTAGTTGTTACTTGGAATTTCGAGTTTGCAAAATATCGTTTCTCGCCGAACACGATAAAAGTCGACAGTTTTCAATGTTGTCTACTGCATATAGAATGCTGTGTGTCAGTCCGGCATGGAGTAGCGAATGGCCGATAGATGTAGCTTGTTCTACACCGCGTAATCATTTAAATGATTATTTATTAATTTAATACAATTCTGTAAACGTACGATTGTTTTATTTTATTTTATTAAATTATTATTACTGCTTTGTTAGTTCCAACTGGTCTGTGAACCATCCTAATGCGTCAAAGATAGTTTCCTGCATCCTCTTTTAATGAAACTTTAAGGGATACTTACCTGGGAACAATAAAATATGTTCTTTAAGGATTTTTGTTCCGTTACATACCAATCTGTATGTACCACTATAAATCCTTTTTACTCGAAAACGGTGGATTTTATCGGACAAGAACACTTTTCAATGTGAAAAACGATATATTTTGAATTTCTGTAGCTCAATGGTAAAAATAATTTTTAACAAAAAAAATAGGGCTGAAAATAACCTAAGTCCGTCTGTTTAATACACTTCTGAATAAATTGTCTAAATTTCGTGAAAATCTTCAAATTCATCAGAAAAATCTCACTTATTGGTCCAAGTTTAATTATTTGACGTGGAATCACCCCCTAAAATATTTGCTCATAATTTCCGAACACCCTGAATATTTGGACAGCACATATTTCAAGGTTAGGTCCTTAATATCGAATCTTCAAAATATTTGGAACTTCCGAAAAATTTCCAGCACTCGTGATGAATATTTTTAGTTCCAGGACCATTCATTTTTTTGGCGTGTATACAGAAAAATACTCGGAAAAATATATAAGATATATACTTATTTAACAATTTGCGATTTGTTATTTTATTTTAAAGTAAAAAAATATTTGTTTAAAAAACCTAAAATGTAACATCTTATTTCATAAGCAACAAACTTAGCCAAATAGTTTTTTTATACTTAATTAGATGTTTACAAATATTTCAAAACATATAAAAAATATTATATCACATTTTTCATATTTATACCTAAATAATTAATTCCGTAATATTTCATCAATTAATTTAACTTTGTTACTCATCCTTCATTTTTAACTAATCGATATTAACTATATGTAGATATACACCTAGGAGAAGATGTAGATGTAGAGATACACGTCTTTTAAAATGAAATATGATGAATAGAAGCTAAATATTTCCGGATATTCAATTTATTTCATGTCAGTATATCAACCATAAGGTATTCTTAGTTTTCAGTAATATGCAATCATTCAAAATGCCATACGTAGACAGATAAATCGCATTTTAAACATGTAAGGTACAAACAGAATTTATATTTTTGATTATAGTCCAGATTATACCCATGAGGAGAGAAAAATTGAATGTGGGCGAAAAAGTTTTAAGCGCAACATTTTGTTTAAACAAATACGAGAGAGGTTTTCTTAAATATCTCCGAAAATATTAAATTTAGGAGAAAAAATAACAGAATTAAAAAATATCTGCACGAAAAAGGTCTTTTCCGCAAACTGACATTTTCAGTTGACAAAGTGAGTCTTTTTCGTTGTAGAAGTATTATAAATAGGCCGATGTTGCAGTGAGTTAAATTTATGCCAGATCCAGTGCTGTTAATTATCGTAGCTTTTAGTCCAGAATGTTCAATAAGGCTGCTGCTGTAATTTTTTGTTTATTGCGCACGTTGTATTATTGGCAAGATCCGTAGGCTCTGCTGAAGATGGTAACAATTTATTTGTGATTGAAATTTTATTTTGTATAGAATCTGCTATATATGTCTCCGCTACCGTATTAGAGCGCCACCCTCCATGTTGTTTAATGGTGGTAACATCGGGCCCCCATGGGCTAAACAGAGTTGCGGAAGAACGAGGTTTCCGGATGAGGCAAATCGAGATAGGATGTTATTTCTTTTGGCACATTCCTTATTTTGTTGACACTAACTACTTGGGTAATACATTTTCCCTGACATACTTCACAAAAAAACTTCGACTTGTAGTAACTGTCGAACGTAAAGTACAGTAATCGCAATATATCTTCATGTGGTCTGGACTTAAAATCATAAAACATCTCGGAGTATGAATTTGGAATCGGAAATTCTTATAATAATAACTGAATCTTTGTCTTCTATCATCGATCGTTATCTTTAGTAGCTCATCTCTTCATAAAGCTCTGTAAACGCCAATTATTAAAACTACTTGAAAAGTTGTCCAAAATTAGTTAAATCGCTGGATTTATATTAATTTGATTTACCTTTTCTAGCAGAAATCTATTATCAGGTGCTACCTGCAAAAATCTCTCAATATCCTCTTTCATTAGAATACTTTTTTGGACGGTATTGCTTTTAAAATATGGTATTAGTTTTCAAATTTTTCTGATATTTACAGTTTCTGTTGCATTCGGTGTACTTTTTAACATGAAATGTACTGACCATAACGTCGAAGGTATATTTATTAATTTTATGTTCGAAGTGACCCAGTAATATCGCTTCGGATGCTTTTTGAATTTCTTCGAACATCATCCTCTGAATTCGTAGTCGTAGGCAATCTCGTACTGTCTCGACCCTTTTTTGGGAATTAATTGTGAACAGCACTTTGTGCCGCTTTCAATACTTCCTCTGGTAAATGCTCGTATTCGCTTTCTTGAGTTCAACTATCAGATCAGGAGAACAAAGAGACATAAGAAACGGGAGACACTGGGAGAAAGTGGTACCAACGGCACGTTGAGCATCTCAAACGAAAAAAAAACGGAAATTAATTGAATAAAGAAAACAGTTTAGGTAATATACATTTTTAAATTTAATTATTCCAGTGTCAGTGTTGAAATATGAAAAATAAATATTTCTCCATCTATATAAAATAAACCTTGTCCGGTGATAATTTCTGGTTTCACCGACTCTAAAAGAGCGAGCTATTCTCTTATACATATCTCTATTGTTGCAACGAAAAAAACTGTGTATATAATTTTTATGCTGAATTTAGAGAGGAATATTTTTGTACTCTATAGTTTTTCCTATAATTGATATTTTCAAAAATATTTGCGAAAAATGATAAAATCTTCCTTGCGGTGGTTTAAACAGTAAATTGCACATTGAATTGTGCACATTGTCTTCTTAGGCATAAAAAAAGCGATAGAAAAAGTACCTAACCTTCATGAGAATTGTATGCTCTACAGATTGTGTGTGAAGTTTCTAAATGTAATGTTATCTCAGTAAAACCATCATATTCATTATTAAAAGGAACGAGGAAAGAAGGGCTTTGCAAGCAATATTAAAACGTTTTGAAAATTAAAATAAGTTCGATTTTTTAAAAGCGGTGCCGGCAGAGACCGTGCGGTTTTCAACTTTATTAAGTTTTCAGATAAGTTAATGTTCCATGTAGAAATTTAAACAAGGGACCGTATGGAGGTTACTAAAAAATCCGCCTGAAAAATTTAATAATAATGTAATCAATGTTTCTGACTTCATCGCGTCTCGAATTCTTATAGTAAAAATTTCAGTTTTCGTTTGAGATAAACTTCATTAAATATATATATTTTTTCTAAATATAGGCATAAGAAGTAACGTAACAGAGCCTTTGGTATCGGCAACAGAAAATCCATTTTAATATTGTACCGTAGGTGATGTTAATGTCTGTGGCATAAACCAATGTTTCACAGAGAAATAAAATTAAAGATTTGTTTCACGTCAGTTGCGACAAGATAAACCCGCACTTAGGGCTCCCACACAAAACTGCGATGCGATCGCAACAAAGAAGGCGGCGCAGGCGCCCGCGCGTCTTTCTATAAAGGCGGGTATCCATTTGTTGCAAAATCACGTATCGTATCAACGTATCGTATCAGTGGAGACAGGCAATCGTTGCATAGTAACGTATCAAAATAGGTAAAAAGAAACGCAACGGACTTGATCGCTCAATTGTCGGTTTTTCGCCGACACATCAAAGAAATGATACGATACGAGACAGGCACAGTGTGGACGGACGTTTTTTGTTTGTTGACACAACTGGTCGTTGCATATTTCGCTTTTTAAAACAAAATATATTTTGTGTGCAGTCAGTAGTCGTCTGAGAATTCCACTGGATGGTAGTAGCTGGAGTAGGAATCGCCAGTGGCCAAAAAGTTAGAGCCAATCTTTCTTGAGCGGGAATTGCTTTTCGAAATGTAGTATCTTGTTTAGCAATTATTGGCTCAATCGATGACAACAAAAATTCAAAATCAGTAGGATGCATTCTAGTGAAGTTCTTGTACATGCCGCTAACAGCTTGGAACTTCAGGTCAGCCATTAAACTATATTGCTCCCTGCTGGCGTACAACTTTGACATCCACCAATGCGGTCTTTTTTTCTCTTGCTGCAGAGAAAGTGAATAAAAATATACGCGGCTGCCGCTTGCTGAGGTCCATTCATCGCAGAGATGCGGAAAGAACTAATTTCCGCACAACCCAAACCGTATCCCTCCCGTTCGCGCAATTGATACACAGATACGCAGTGAATCTGGGCTGAAAAAAAAACTGACTCGTTGCAGCGTATCGTACCAAAATGAAACGATACGCTGATACGATACGTGATTTTGCAACAAATGGATACCCGCCTTAAAGCTGTCTCAGAACGGACTAAAAGTCTTTTAAAAGGGGCGTCACCAAGTATGACGTAATCGCAGGAATGCGCGATGCGAATGAGATCGGACGTTCTTGCAGTGCATTCGTGCGAGTTGGCAGATATTCGCGATGCGATGCGAGTTCGCAGTTTTGTGTGGGAGCCCTTATACCCCACTGTGTTGAAATAATTCTGTAGTTACGTCAATGTACTCAAAATAATTCAAGACAAGATTTTAAATTTCAAAAAAAGTTATTAGATTATTTACCTTTTTCACAAAATCTAAAAGGCATATAGAACATAGCAGTACTTACTTACATTTCTCAGCTGAATCATTATAAGTGTTCTATGTCCTAAGTTTTAAAAACAGAGAAAACAGTATGAGAAATTAATTTCTGATATAGCAATAGCGATAGTGATATTTCCCTTATAATCAACACTTATTAGCATTTTATGTTGCTATACTTTTCATGACGTTCAAAATTCTATATATTTTGTAAACGTCTATTAACTGATTATTTTGAGATAACATAAAGTAAAGTTACCAGAATATAATTATAATATATGTAATTCTTTTTATTAATAATTAAATCAAAGACGCATATTTTTAGTAAATTTTATGTGTTTAATTTGTTTTTGTCTTTCACCTGTTTTTTCTTACATTACTTCGGTTTTCATTTATCTTATACTTCTCTGTAAGTTTCTATTATTGAAAAATGACTTTGTATTTGAATAATTAATTAATCTTTGAAATATTTTAATGTTTTTCCATTCGTAGTTCCATGTGATTATTCCACAATTTGAAAAAAAAATAATTCTCAAATACGATTATAAAACAAATCTGTACACAACAATATAATTTTAAACAACTTGGAGAACCTTATAACAAGTTTTACTAAAGACTGACAATAGAAAAATTTAATGTTGATAAATGATAGGACAATGTAACGGCTGATAATAATTATCAAAAATGTATTTACGGATATAGAACAAACTAATGTTTATGAGAAAAATGAAATATAGGTAATACCTGTTTATTAGAGCAAATGAATTTAGATCACTTTAATTATCAGCTGACGATTTATTTGGCTCTCAAACATTGTTTTCCATCGATGGTTACAAAATTACAGATAAATAAATCTTCACACATTTCACATGACAAAACATTTACAAATATCTTTAAAAGCTCAACAAATCACGGTAGTACAATTATTAAATTATTATTCCTTTTTCACATACATACAGTAGGTATAACCAGAAAACTGGAAAACGTTAACTAGCAACGGTAATTTGAAACATGTTTACACACCTTTCTGTGGAGATAAATCATTCCGGAAAAATGAAAAATGACTTTTTTCCGTATAATAAGGCATTAGGATGATATAACACACAAACAAATAACATCCGTGATTAATGATCTGTATTATGGATATTCTGGCGCATTATTTTACGTAAACTAGATTAAATTAAATAGAATAATCTTGCAATTTGAAATATTACAATAAATTCAGGTGTAACATTTTACAGGACCCGGAAGAAATGAAACAATCACCAAATTATTCAAAAACGGAAAAAAAAATCTACGACGTAAGCTTTTTTAAAACTCTTTTAGGATAGGTACTAAATGATTGATGATCAATATTTGTTCACATAAAATGATCAATTAAATTAGAGTGATATATTTGTTAGATTCAAGTAGTTGATCAATTTTAATAAATAAATAAATATACGGTGCTTTGCAATTTTGACTAGAATAAAGCCGGGGACACATTGCTCTGATGCCACGCCACGCCATCCACGCCATGGCGACATAATATGTACTCTGTTAGGACATTGTTACCACGCCATGCGATGCCTCGTTACGTTCCATTTTATTACTGACACTAGTTAATGCATAATACCATTTCTGTGTTTCAAAAAGGCAGTAGCCAAAAATTTGGGTCACCTTCATTCCCTGCTACCTATTTCCAGACTCCGTACGGCAGCGTGCGTACAGTTTATCACCCAATTCAGAGGCGGAAACAAATTCATGAAACTAACAGAATGAGGTTGGAAACGCACTATTAACAGTTTACTGCCAGTAACCACTGAAAAAGGAGTAGCGCCACCAGCATTACTCAGATAATCTCCTGTAATTGTCGAAGTGTGTGCAAGAGCAATTGTGGCCGTCGTAAGCTTGGGCTGAGCTGTTTGATCACTTTTACCAACGTTGATGAGCTTATTGACATTAATTTAGAACTGAATTTCTTGACAGTTGAACTATCGGATGAAGAGAATTAAGAAGCAGAACCGAAGAAACTGAAGAAAATAGAAAAGTAGAGACTGCGAGGCACCAACGCCACATCACCTTGATGAGCACTCCAAACGTAAAAAAAAACAGAGATTAAGTGAATGAAGAAAACGGTTCATGCAATATAAATTTGAATAAATAATGATTTAAATATTCCACGTGATTTCGTACAGTTATAATTTAATAATCTATTGTATAACATATCGACTTTATATATCCAAATGGTACAATCTATTTCTTGTTTTATCATAAAATAAAGCCAGAGGCACATTGCTCTTATGCAACGCCACGCCATGCCACGTGATGTAGTGTGGTATGTACTCTGTGCATACTGTTACAACGTCATGCTATGCCACGTTACGTTACATTCGAGAAATTCCATCAATTTAAGGGATATTTCATATCTGAAGGTCAAACTCAAATTGTGAGTCGAGGATGAATACCTTTAAGTACCCTAATCCATTTAGCTAGAGTCCTTACAATTTATGTTGTATCATTAACAATGTCCTGTGAGAAACATTTCCTTTGTAATTTGTTCCTAAGCTTCTCTTATAATTATAGCGCTTACGTTTTTTTACGTTTTAAGCCGGGAACACATTGCTTTGATGCCATGCCACGTGATGTGGTGTGGCTATGTGTATGCGCACTGTTACCACGCCATGTGATACCACTTTACGTTACATTCGACAATTCCATAAATTTAAGGAATATTTCATATCAGAAGAAGGTCAAACTCAAATTGTGGATGGAGGATGAATACATTTAAGTACCCTAATCCATTAAGCTAGAGTCGTTAAAATTGATGTTGTTTCATTAACAATGTGCTGTGAAAAACATTTCCTGTATAATTTGTTCCTAAGCTTCTGCACTCATAATTTATTCTCTATAGCCCTTACGTTTTATACTATAGAGACATTTATGCTATCAAATGTGCTATTGTGTCATTTAATGCATGTGACATCATATTCACGTGCACACTGCTACCACGCGACACCCGACGTGATGAAAATCTAAGGCAAGGCGCGCACTGAAGTAGTGTGGTAATGGTGAGGTATTGGAATGGCGGCGATGGAATGGCGGCGATGGAATAGCGGCGAAGTGGTATAAAAATGATTTAAAGCGCATTGCAGTGGCAAACAACGCATGTTGTTACCAATTTGTGAGATGAAATATCGTGCTAAGCTAAATGCTATAAATCATGAGAAGACTAAAAAACACTATTGGGTTAATCTTCTCTGGGAAAAAAAATAAAAAATTTGGAATTTTTAACGTTTTAAAAAGGATTTCAACCAAAAATTTAAATTTTTCTATCGAATGAAGAAAGTGACATTTTGCAAGTTTCTGACAAAACTACGACCTATGCTTCAAGAAAATGATACAAACTTCTGGAATTTATGTTAAATTCGGGGTCGTGTCGCATGATTTTAGTTTTAAAATTCACAAGAAAAATGATACCACTGGCGTGGTATTTTGCAGGTGGTGTGATGCCAGTCTGGTGCCACTAATCTCGAACAAATTTAATTTTCGAGTGGCAAGCGACCGGTGACGACGTGGCATTGTGCATTGCAGCTGCATTTTTCTTTTGAATTTTAAAACTAAAACATGCGAGATGGCCACGAATTTAACATAAATTCCTGAAGTTTATCCTTTTGAAGCATAGGTCGTAGTTTTGTAACCATCAAAATGTCATTTTCTTCATTCGATAGAAAAGTTTAAATTTTGGTCATCCAAGTTCAAATCCTTTATAAAAATTCTAATTATTACTTTTTTCAGATGAACCAATAGTGTTTTTTCTGCTTGTCCTGATTTTTAGCATTTAGGTTAGCCAGTTGTTCATATAAAAGAGCATCTTCATCCTCTGAGGACGACATTTTAACTGACAAATCGGTAACAACATACGTTGTTTGCCACTGCAGTGCGCTTTAAATCACTTTCATACCACTTCGCCGCTATTCCATCGCCACGCCAAATGTTCACCATCCCCATACCACGCACCATTCCAATACCTCACCACTACCACACTACTTCAGTGCACGCCTTGCCGAGAGGGGATTTGCGCCACGTCGGATGGCATGGCATGGCGTGGCATGGCATGGTGTAACGTCCAAACAGTGTGCACACAATATATAAAAATATATAAGAATACACGGTGTCAGATCTTTCTGACATGGCGTGGCATCAGAGCAATGTGCCCCCGGTTTAAATCTATGATTCGTGGTGATGATTGATTTTTATTATAAGTTGATGGATATTGTATTTGACAAATAAAATTTTGATAAGTAAAACGTATGTTAAGGCCGTATGACACGGTATAAAATTATATATAAAATTTTGCACAGAATTATATAAGCATTTTTGTATATATTTAGTACTAATAATAATTATTGTTATTAAAACCAATAACCAATAAATTAAGCAAACAAAGGAAAGATTTGAGAAAGATGCACTGGAGGTTATATTATTGTTCACATAAAAATGTATTCAGAATTTTATATAAATAGAACATGCTTTAATTTTCAGTTTTATATATAGAAAACTGTACATTTTGCTTGTATGATACGGGACGAACCACTTTAATTATAATATCAAATAAAAAACTATGAAATATTACATTGTGTCATACGGCCTTTAAGTATTAACATAAAATGAATGTCCAATATATACTTTTTAGAAAGGGAAAACGCTATAAGAGTAATATTTCTAAAGATTAATTGTAAACAAGAAACAAATTTTCCGCGTTTTGATAAAAACAAGCGAAAAGTGATCTGTTATAGTTTATAATTTGATTTAGTTGCTTCATATTACATTTGGCTCTGGCAAATTATCCAATACATCCAGACTACTTCAAAAATGGTATGAGAAAACTGCAATCATAAATGGAAAATACACAGAATATAAAACATCCACTTACAAACTGAATTAATATGATTTCCAACATATTTATTCCATAAAAATGTTGTTTTAACAGTTCAGTACTTAATAATAACAAATTAAATTAACTAATGTAACGCATTTTCAACGTCTATTTAATCAAGTTTTTTACATTGACTGATCTTGTTGAGTACTTATTTCAAAATAAAAATAACACCATAAACAAAGTTCTTTATAAACGCAACACATATATTTATAGCTTTGAATACAAAACAAAGTTCAATAAATATATAATTAATTAAAAATGTATATCAAAAATTCCACAATGCCATTTTTGGTACATTTTTCTTATAGAAATGCGTACCCATTATTATTTGACCTCTCAACTGGAATGAAACTCCACGCATTTTTATTTGAAAATTACCCATTATTTGTCGAATGTAGCAGGAATCCAAAATCCAATCGAAATCGAAGGTATAAAACACTGAAATGGCTTTTAAATCCATATTCTCGAATGATCTGAATAAATCTGAACGGGCGCGCAATTTTATTGCAGCTGAACTCCTAACTCTACAACATTTTAAAATCTACCACGTTTCCACTACCACAAATATAAATGTAATTCCTGTAAATCATAGAGTGAACTTTACGCCAGTGAAATCGTACTTCATAATTCTGACAAAAATTGAGCTTATATACAGAGTGTCCCACCAGCATGCATTAGACGCATTTAGGAAATCCGAAATTATAGAAATCTGAATTTTCGTTTCTAGGGGTTTTCCACACTGCTGAGTTGAAGCAATTTACAATAATTGTGGCACTTCCGGTCGAAATTGAACATGGTATTTTTTTATTTCATTTTCAGACTCTACGTGTAAGTCAACTTTGTTAAATATGCCATATGTCAAAACTCAACAGATTTTAAGTTATTTCGTTTTGTCCGTTTTTTCTTATGACTGCGAATAATTCATTTTACCTAGGGTACCTACTCAGTTATTTAAAAATAATAGTTTTGTGGAGTAATACTAAGATAGGACACAATATTCAGAATAGATGCATGTTTTTCTAAACTAAGTGCTGAAAAATGTGCAGGCAACGTGCAGAAATGCAACAAGAACTCGCTTATTTTAAATGGAACACCATGTGTTTTATTTTCTCTTTTATATATTGTATTTCATTTCAATTTGTATATAAAAAGATGACAAAAGAAAATACAACTTTTCCATTTAAAATAAATGAGTTACTATATAAGATTTGAATTTGTCCCTATAGACAACGCACTTTTCAGCACCCTGTGTAATCTAGAGAAACGGGTTTATTCAGGATATTGTGTCCTGTCTGAGTATTACTTCCACAAAATTATTTTTTTTATTGCTAATTTTCTACTAACTTCCTAAACTCAATAATTCATAGTCATGATAAAACAAAAATGAAATAATTCAAAAACTGTTCGGTTGAGACATAAAGTATAGTTTAGACAAAGTTGACAAATATTACATGTATAATCTGAAAATTAAATAAAAAATATCGTAAAAGCGACTTGATGTCTAGTTCCGATATAATCAGAAGTGCTACGTCACTATAAATATTTTCCTTCAATTCAGCAGTGTTGAAAACCCCTAAAAACGAAAATTCTATAATTTTAAGTTTCCTAAATATGCACGCTAGTTGTAAGGCACTACATATACAAGAGAAATAATCTAGTAGGACGCGTGTGGCTACGAAAAAGGTCAATCGTATATACAGGGTGTCCGGAATATAAGTGCCGTAATTTTAAGGGCTTATATATCTGACTAAAAGCAATAAAAAACTCTTATGAAAAAACGTCTAAAACGAATAGTTTGTATACAAATACAATTCAAAAATAAAAATATGGGCATTTTATTAACTACGCGAAGTGTACTCCATTGGTAGTAATAATGAATTGAAATGTAGTTTTGACAGTTTGGAACAAAAGAACGAAAAACCAATGCAAAATAATACAAAAAAAACCGGATTAATTCTTACCTATCAGATATTATTATTTAAAAATGTTCATTTTCGTCCTTTCTATATTTAAAAACACTATCTCATGGTAATTGACAGATCTAAGCCATCTAGGGCGGTGGTTATAATAGACACCGTTTTTTTGGAGGAAAACGGGTTTTGGTCCATTTTTTAAATATTGGGCTAGAATTCCGAAATAATTTTATTGCCTTCTCTAGATCCCTGAGCACATGGTAAAAATAAATTTTTATACTTAGTGGTAGTTAACCCTGTATGTATTAAATTGCAGCCAATTTATATCCCCAAGTTGTTAGATATGAATATAGTAATTATAAGTTACCTATAGTTATAATTAGCTACTCCTAGTATCTAAATTGTCAACAAACGTAAACTGATACAAGAAACATAGATTCCAGAAGGCTACAACAGACAATGGATATTATGCATTTAACCTAATAGACAGCTGTTAAATAATTAACTAACATACTGCATTTTCTCACAGAAGTTGTAATTACTGTTAACGCGAGTTTTCGTTTCATCACATTATAGACAGAATCAGGAGGCGAGTTAATTTATAAATGAAATCCGCCAGTCAAATTACTTGATATTACTAGGTACTTCAACTGAATATATTAGCATCACTCCTAAATGGGTGTAACGTTATCTTCACACTACTATTTGAGCTGACTTATGTACAAGTAATCAACGGCTATCAAAATATTGTGCAGTAGATAATGTACCTTATTTAAAATTTATTATGAATTTGAGTAACTATACAAGCACAAAACAATAGCACTTCACCAATAAGAACTACTAAGCGATGGAAAACTGATAATGCAACTGGACGACTATTTAGAATTATTCTATAAAATTATTGAAATTCGGACAAACAACCCTAATATTTACTTGTTCTCTAGTAATACTTATAGGATACAATATGAAAGACTGAATTCTGAAGTGGTTTTACAAAAAAAATATACTTTATTAGCTGATGTAAGAAATGTACGTATGTAGTTTATCCATATCCATAATAAAAATGATGAAATGTTCCATTCGCTACACTTTCTGTTCCAACTCAACATTATCTATTATTACTACCTAATAAGTTTCATTTCACAAGTAAATTTTAAGAAACTTTATAAACAAACCTCTCGTAAATAACTCAGTAATTACAGAAGATATGTGTTGCATTTAACCGCAAAAATATTACATAAAATACGACATAAAAAAGTATTTAGAAGTCGACCCTGCTATAATAATATTAAATTATAGTCATTGAAGGCTAAACCTCACAAAAAGTATGAAACTACGTAATAAACTTTTATCACTTACTTACATAATATCAGAAAGTTAACAGACCATAGTGATCAAATTCCAGAGTTAAAATGTTTTGTTAAAGTAGTCTTGGAAAATACGCTATATAAATATAATTTTTAAGTATAAAGAAAGGATTTTGTTTTCCGTTGTCAGCATTTATTGAAATTATCAAAGGATACACCCACAAAGAGTTTAAGAAACGCTGGGACGAAGCAAATGGCTGCAATTTGGCAAAGGAGTCCCTAGGGTACCCCTACAAGGATACAGCCTGGCTATGTCTAGGACAAGCCTCCGTCTAGTGACAGGTATTCAAACTGGACACTGCTGGTTAAGAAAGCACCTCTACAACATGAGGAAGTGTGATACACCTCTTTGTAGGGTTAACAGGAAGACGAGACAGTGCTCCATGCACTCTGTGAGTGCGCTGCCATCTCGTCAATAAGAGAGTCCGTGTTGGGAGAGCGATGGCCTTCTATGGCCTACATTAGAGAGATCCCCCTGAGCAGCGTCACCACCTTTTTCTCCTTGTTAGGTTGGTTGATGGCTTAGGTGGACTGATCTCCTAATGGGAGGAGGTACAATGGGCCCAATGGGGCCTAAGTGCTGTAGCCGTTTTGCTACCCTCCCCTTAATTCCAGATTCCAGATTCCAGGATTTTGTTTTTTCTAAAGTAATTTAAAATAATACGTATTATATTCACCAAAGACGACGTAAGGTATACTATTAACGGGTGAGTTACGCTATGGTAAAGTTGATTTATCGCTAAAGTATAATTGAGGCAAAAAATTTCAAAATAGATTTGGGTAAGAAGGCAAGAAATGAACATTTCAAAAATAATTTGACTTATATAGGGTGATTTATTTTCCAGGGGCAGATTAAAATTGTAATTAAATTTGGAGACGTCTCCGTCACCAGTGGTACGACCTATAAGTTTTCAGAACTAGAAAGTGGCAAATGAAGACTGTTTACCGACTAATTCATGTTACTAAAATATGACTTCAAAATGTCAATCACTTTCAAGCGGTTTTGATAGTTGCCGGGACGTTCAAGGGACCTTATTATCGCTACTTGTAGAAGTACTTAGCATCATCACGCACAACAGCTACAAAGTGCTTATCTCTTAAATTCACCAAGAAGTAAATTTTACCATGTAGTTTCACAAAGCAGAAAACCTTTATGTTATTGATCATTGTGTAATGTCTTCTTTTTTTTTGTGAATATTATCATATTTTTTTATAATTATTACCGTGTTAAGTATGGACAAAACCCCACAAAAAATCCAAAGGACATAACATGCAACAGAGGAACAAGCAAAACCACAAAGAAATGCAATACAAATAATAACGCAGGAATAAGCATTCAACTACTACTAGAAGATACAATTCAAGGAGTATGTTCAGTTTAAACGTTGGACATACCACGTTCAGAATAAACAGGAAAAATGTTACTAAGAAGTGGCAGTGGGAACTTTACTGCTACTTTAAAATAACGCTACAGTCGCATTCGATACTCAGTGTAAATATTACTTAAATGTTACATATTGGCAGTTTCCGTTACATATGCTATAGTATAAATTACTTTCAAGTTACGTTTCTTAGAACAAACTATCATTTTTACAGGCAAAATTTATGTCGCTGTTATTGAAAAATATTAACCTTAACTTCACAAATAAAGCATTTATCGATATCTCTGCATCAAATTGAATAAATTTATATATATTCATACAAATTATGTCATTTCCAACGAACAATAAAAAACAATAATTCTAGCGTACCACATTCACACATAATTTTATTAGATATTTTAGACATCATTTTTATTAAAACATCTACATTTTAAAGGCGCGTGCTGGATTTGTAAGTTTTATAACTATGTTTGTCAATAAAATTTCACTCATTTTAATTTTGGGGTTCCGGCCACCTCACAATAATATTTATTTTAAAGTACTTACATGTTTCACCTGCGTAAGTAATACGTACTACACTGTTTCCAACAGCTACTTGACTCAGAGTTAAGGAAATGAAGACGCAATATATAGAAAGAAATGAAATGTAACAGTATTAGCTGCCAAGCAAAGAAAACAACATACTAATTTAAAAGAGTGGTGGGAGAATGTACAAGTTCCTTAAAAGTTGCGGTTTCCACGTCGCAACGTCCCCTTCACGGAATCACAGCATCGCTGGAACGTGGTTCTACAAGTTCCGGAAACATCGCCGGAACGTAGCAGGCATGGGAACGTTTATATTACGTTTCCATGGCAAAACACTTAAAAGTACCTACAAGAGTTGTAGCTACCTTCCAACTAACAGTGCTGTGCTGGGAACATATTACCGATCTTTAAAAATTTTAGACTTCTTTCGAACCACCGACGTCTTTTATTTAAAACAATTTTCAAGGAATTAAAGCCTCTACTGAATATGAATGTATCTTACATTTCACTGATATAATGTATACCATGATGTGTATGCGAAATGCAAGTACCAAATTGAACAAGTAACGGACAGCGATGCTACTTGCCGCCACTTCAAAGCATCAGTTCTGACACCTAAAATCCACTATCGCGATGCACCGGCTTGTTATAAGATGAAGCAACAGCAATTTTCCAGATCCCTGTCATTAAAGCAACAGTCTCCTTGCAAATCATAAATCTAATTACAGCCAAACGTGAGAGTGAATATAGCAGGAGGAAGCATGAATGCGAAATGGGGCAATTAATGATTATATAGGAGCGATAACAGAAATGAGTTAGTTAACGTAATTGCTATATATATAAAATTAATTGCTTGCGTATAGTAGGCTTAAGTTAGAAAGCAAAGCTTGGCCGGGAATCTGCGGCGTAAACGCAACGAAATCGCTGTTTCTTAACGTATAAATTATTTATAAGCAAATTTCTCCGATGCGTATTCATTTTTAAAGGATTAGAAAGATAAAACGATTTTAGATATTTTATATGCGTTCTTAATTTGCTTAAGGGTTGGAATTGCTATTTCGCACTTGGTAAGATTAAATTTAGCATAAATTTTAAATTATAATTGAAATAATCGGCTTAACTATTTCTTTCTATTGTTTAACTGATGATAACAAAATTATATTAAGGTATAACATCTAAGTTATTAAATAATAGTCCCCTGGAAAAATGTGGTAATATTTTTCGATTAGTTTAAATATAAAAACACCTAAATGAAGTTATATCTTGGGTGTCCGGAATATGAGTGCCGTAAATTTAAGGACTGATATATTTGACCAAAAGTAATAAAAAAACTTATATGAAAAAAATATCTAAAACGAATAATTTGTCTACAAATACATTTCAAAAATAAAAATATAACTGCAATAATATGCAAAACTATGTTATAAAATTACCAACTAAGATACAATTAAGGTTAAGGAAAATCGCCTGTAAACTAATTTGTCTTTTGGATGAGTATTAATGAAGTAAACAAGTGAAGTTTCCGAGAAACTCGTTTAAACTGTATCGTACTGTAACGTTGACGTTCGACAACGCTGCAATATGTGGCTGCAGACTATTGCTGATAACCTAAAAGTAATATTAGTCATAGTAGTGCGTATAGCTAGTGCGTTTCATTTTTGTCTAGTTTTTCTTTGATGTTTGTGAGTGTAAAAAAACAAAAATGGAACAATTTATAGTAATCATGACCAGCTGCATAACATGTTAATTTACGGCGAATCTAGGAAAAACTTTCTGGTTTCGAGACATTTGTACGGTAAACACTTCTTGCAAGAAACAACTCATTTCAAAATGTGAAAAGAAAAAGAAAACCATTCACAGTAAGTATCTATGTTTAGGTATCCCTATTTGTAACTATTATGTATAAATACACAACAATCCTAAGATAGTATGTGAGCGAAGTTGTCACATACGTATTCAAGACTTATTTATTATCATAATTCTGTTACTGTTAGTCAGGAAAGAAACATTGTTAAGTCAAATATGTTTTTGTACAACTTATCATACGACAAGATCAAGGCACTCATATACCGGACATCCTGTATACATTGTATTCTACACTGCAAAAGAAAACAAATACAATTTCTATATTCATGTTGATTTTTGTACAGCCACTGCAACGTTTTTCGTGATCTATTATGCCCGGTTTGCATGAGGCTAGTTTTACAAGCTAGGATAGCAAGTTAGTATGCTGACATTCTGGTTTGGCACAATGCTAGAGCGGAGATTTCAAGTTAAAGATCAAGCCAGTAGTTTACCGAGGAGAAAATGAACAAAAGAATCACAATTTTAAACTAGAATATTTATTTGGAAAGTTGTGTCAAGATGCATTAGATTAATTATTAGAAGAGTTGCTAGAAATATGTATTTTTATAACGATAAATACCTACGCCATCCTATTGAAACTATCCTGGCTTAGATGCTAACTTACACGCTACGTCACTAGCTTACTAACTTAAAAACTGAGCTAGTTCCGTTTACATGGGGTTATAGTTACTAGTTTGTTAACTCACTAGCACTAGCTTGTTTTCCTAGCTTAAAATACTATCCTCGTGTAGACTAGGCGTAAAAAATTACATAATATTAATACAAATACATAAAAAATAATTTAATACATTTTGTAACTCTGGTTTTACTTGTGTTAAAATACTTTAATTCGTTTTCTTATATGTTGTTGAAAAAATGTAGAGTATATATGAAAACTGGCATTAATAATAGATAATAAATACTATACTAACTCGCAAAAACGTAAAATGAAAAGTAATCTAAAGATACTTATTACTATAATATTCTCGTATATTTTGACCCGCTGAACACGAATATGACAATAATTCAGTGAATTTGTAAAAAAATTAGTAAAAAATTTTGATAAATAGTAAATTTGATGAATCCCGAGGAAAAAATGATGTTGATCTGGACAGTTGAACTATTTCGACATGCATTTTGGTATACAGAGAATAGGAATCTAATATGAATTAACCCTAACAAGCAGTCAGATTTAAGTAAATTCCTATAGCATAAACGCTAAAAATTGCTATTTGGAAGTTGGTTTCAAATTGATAGCATTGCTTATTTTACAACTGACGACTCAAGAAAAAAAACGCGGAAATAGTTGTCAAATTGCTCACACAATTTCAAAACATCTTGAACAGCAGTAAAACGTCCTAAATGCTCCTGGCTGAACCATGTAGAAGTTAAGAATTTCATATACAGGGTTAACTATGACTAAGTACAAATATTTTGAGAGGGGATAGAAAAAAATAAGAATTAACAGATTTTTTTTTCAACAAGTTTCCAAACTTATTTAAAAAGCGAAAAAAAATTTGTTCGATATTATATTAAATCCTTATCTAACGCCGCCAATGCGAGAATCAGAGTATGCAACCAGCAAGCTCCCGGCATGCAACAGTCGGCCACAGTCGGCAGTCGGTCCAGTCGAGTCGGTTCGCTGTCATGTTATAATTTAATTCCTGTGTTTACGTTGTAGTTTTGTGTTCTTCTTCAGTTTTTAGTGCCATATTTTAATTTAAAACGTTTTATAGTTAATAAATAAAGGAATATGTGTCGGGTACAGATATTTTCCCACAATATAGTTCGCCGGTTTGTTTTTCTAGGTTATGGGAGAAGACTGCCGCGGGTGTTAAACGTTTTCTGTTATCTGTTAGAACCTACCTACCACTCCTTTCTTCGATTTTGTTATAATACATAGGCATTTGTATCTAACAACTGTACCTACGGGAAGTGTGTTTATCGGTAGTGAGTGAAAATGTAGTTTCACCAGTTTGTAACCAAATAATGAAAACGAATGCAAAATACTGGAGCTAACTGGATTAACTGTTACCTACCTATCAGGTATTATTACTAATAAGAATGTAAATTTTTGTCGTTTCTGCATTTAGAAATACTGCAAACGACCGCATGGTAGTTGTTGACAGATGTAATGTCAACTATGTATCTAAGCCATAAGCCGTCTCAGTCTATACTCATCATAGGCGCCGACTTTCCGTAGGAAAAAGGGGTTTTGCCCCATTTTTTTAATATCGAGCTAAAATTCTGGAATAACTTTTTTATTGTCTTTTAGGGCTCCCTGAGCACGTGGTTAAAATTTTTGTACTTAGTCATAGTTAACCCTGTATATAGGTACATGCATACATAGGTCTCAATGCTATTTGATAATATAGAAATTCATAGCTTTGGAATTTATTATAATCTTTATTTTATTGTTCTTAAACCTTTTTTTAAAAAAAAAAATTCAAATTATGGCCAGCTTCAAACAATTAGGAACAAATTATTTGCAGGAAAAATATTTAAATATTGTAATATAACTAAATATGGCGAAGGCGCCTGGATGAAATACAAAAACTAATAATGCACCTTGTACTTTTTCTATTAGTTGTTTGTTTCCTTTAAAAATTAGCCACATTAACAAATACTTCGTTAATAATGTATACAGGGTTAACTATGACTTAGTACAAATATTTTAAGAGGGCATAGCCAAAAATAAGAATTAACGGAATCACCCCTCAAAAAATTCTAAACTTATTTATAAAGCCAAAAAAATTTTTCTATATTATTTTAAATCCTTATTTAACGCCGCGCTAATGCTTGTTGGTTGCATACTCTACAAGCATGCAACAGTCGCTCATTAGTCAGTGTCTAGTGTCCTGTCATGTCATAATTGAATTCCTGTGTTTACGTTGTAATTTTGTGTTCTTCTGCAGTTTTTAGTGCCTTATTTTAATTTTTAAACGTTTCATAGTTATTAAATAAAGATATTTGTATTGGGTGCAGATAATTTCCTACAATATAGTTCGCCGGTTTGGTTTTCTAGGTTATGGGACAAAACTGCCGCGGTTAAACGTCTCTTATTTCTTTCGATTTTGTTATAATAAATAGGAATCTAATCTATCTAATTGTACCTACGGGAAGTGTCTTTTATCGGTAGTGAGTGACTGTAATGAGCGAATATGTAGTTATACCAGTTTATAAAGAAATAATGGAAAACGAATGCAAAATACTGGAACTAAGTGGATTAACTGTTACCTATCTATCAGGTATTATTACTATTAGAATGTTAATTTTCGTTTCTACATTTAGAAATGCTGCAAAACGACAATGGTAGTAGATATTGTTGACAGCTGTAAGTTTTATCTATGGGTCTAAGCCGTCTCAGTCGATTCTTAGCATAGGCGCCGACTTTCCGTAGGAAATCGAGCTAAAATTCTGGAATAATTTTTTTATTGTCTTTTAGTCTTAACTGAGCACGAGGTTAAATTTTTTGTACTTAGTCATAGTTAACCCTGTATAAGTTCGACCTATGTTGCCTCTTATGAAGTTTTTCAATAATTTCCTTAAGGTGTCTCCTGGGACACCACTACATTTTTTTTTAATTTTGTATTTTTTCGTATTAAATATCTTAAAATGAAACTTTCCTATTGAATGACTTTCGTATTGCACTTTGTTGTCGAGAGAAAAAAATAGAAATCATTATATTTATTAAAAATGAAACATGAATTCGTTTAATATTCTTTTTCTCGTAAAAGGTTCATTTTATCGACAATAAACAAAAGTACCTTTTTTAGTCTAAGGTTAAAGCCAATATTTATTATTTTAAAGTATTTATCATACAGGATGTTAAAAATTTGAGCATTAACTTGTAAAGCTTGATAAACTAAAAAAACTAAATATGTTTCAAGGACACTATTTTAAAAGGTCCTTACTAGTGTCCACCACACTACATTTTTATTAAATTATATTAAGTGCTTTAAAAGTTATTCAAGAAAAACCGATTTTCAGCGGCGTCCTTCAGGGACTCTCGACATTTAATTTCAAATAATTTTAATTTATTGGTATAATAATTTTTATAGTTAGATATTTGACTCAACTTAAAAGAGGCCACCTGATGAAGCAATCCTAAAAATGCAGAAATAGGTCAGATCTCATCTATTGTAGTTGAATATCGAGTTCCCACTGTCAGAAGTTAGATATCTATAGAGTGTTTTCATTAAACTAGGTTAGTAAATTTAGATAAATTAATTTCTTTAGATAATTATTGAATAGAGCTTTGTCTGTGGAATTGTTCATTAGCATACCTAGATGTTTGGTATCAGAGAACATACATATGACTTCATTGATAGGAATTGTAGGAGATTTGATATATATTAGCTTAAAATACCTTTCTTAAACAGTAAAATATATTACAAAAGCTAATAATAAAGAATATATGGGTAGATATTGTGGGTGTAATTCAACGTTGGTTGGAGCTTTAGCCCACAGAGTAGTTAGTTTCACACAATATTGTTAATACCATAAAATATATAAAAAATCAACAAATTTATTCGTGCCTCCACCTGCAATCCATTTGTGCTATTTAAGGACGAAAAATAGGACACTCCAGCTAAAAGAAGACCAACAAGTCACGTTCTGTATAAGCTGCGCTCGTCTAAATTTCTCCAATATAATATTCATTTTTCCATTATCTATAGGTGTGTCCCGGTAGCACGCAACCCTGGCATTGTCATGCAGCGGAGGCACATGTATCGATCAGCGATATACTTCATAAGTAAACTGAATACAATTAACTTTTTATTAAACTGTTAATTCTGTTAGTAGCAACATAAACCGCAGGTTCTTCCGTGTATGTGCAGTAAAACTACTTAGTCGCTACAAAATGCATGACACTTTGCTGCAGGTGCATCGTACTACTCGAGAGGATGTTTAGTAAAAGGAGTACGACAAACACCACATCATTTCACAAAAGTAAAGTTACAGAACAGTTACTTACGCTAACGTTTGCCGACACTTGAAGATAAAATAGTCATTACTGAGTTAAGTCATTATATTAAGGTTTATTGTTAGAGAACCTGCTGAAGGCAAAACAAATTAAATATCTAAAAACACGTTACCACAACAATATAAGTTATTTGTTGTTTTCTCGTAATTATATCTTCGAGTGAGATAGAATAAAGCTTTAATTGTTGAATAAAATAAGATTATCCAATGTAATCCTATCATTTTGTTATGTTTTACCAAATTACTAATATACAGAGTGTTACAAAACAAAGGCGAAAAATTTCAGGGGGTGATTCCTTGTTGAAATTAAAAGGTAGTTTGTTATATAAACGTTGGGTCACAAGTCAACCATTAGGGAGATATCGCGTTGTAAAGATGGCGAAAAAAGAATGTTTTCATTGCTTTCTCGGAAATGAAAAGCGTGGGAATAGTAAAATTTTGTGGAAGTGGAAGTCATTTCTGCATTTGTGAAAATAACCATTTTTATTGTATTAACTTAGTATTGAATCCCAACGTACTCCGCAATCAAATACATATCACACAACGAAAGGCAAATTACCCCGTAAATCACTCTCAAAATGTTAAAATAGTACAAACCATTTGCTATCTGTCAAAGCAACAATGGAAACACCCGGAAATTGACAGCAGCCAACTAGAGTTTTTCCTAATAATGGGTGTAGTAAAACTGCCTCTTCCCGACGTGCAATACTTTACATTTTATTTTTTAACGTCGAAACAGTTAATTTTATCAAAAAAATTTAAGAGAGAAAAAAGTTTCTAAATGAATGGGCTTAACCTAATTTATTTTTTTCTACGTCGTTAAAGAAGTTTTTTGAAAGTATGTTAAAAAATCTGAAAGGGGTAGTTTATTTCAACCCTCCAATTATTTTCAAAAAGTGAAAAAATATGTCACAAGTGTCTTTTGATGATGATAACACTTCCACAAAATTGTATCATTCCCACGCTTTTCGTTTCCGAGAAAAACAATAAAAACACTTTTTTTTCGCCATCTTTGCAACGCAATCTCTCTAATGGTTGACTTGTGACCGAACGTTTATATAACAAACTACCATTTATTTTCAACAAGGAATCACCCCCTGAAATGTTTCGTCTTTGTTCTGAAACACCCCGTACACATTAAAATACAAGGACATAATATGTACCAATAATACATTAGAAGTATCCCATACTGAGAATAACGAATATTTAAATTTAAATTGAGGTTTGATCGACTACTAATAAATATTAACAAGTAACAATATAAGTAACAGTTTGGATTGTGTATTTGCTTGTGATTTTGGAGAACGATAGTTACTTGATATTCTTAGTAATAAGCAACAATGCTATCCATAATGATATTTCATCAATATGTCTCAGTTTCGATACAGGTGTACCACAAGGGTTAATTCTGGGTCCCGTTCTTTTTGTAATACATGTTAATTATTTATCTCTGTTATATTAATCTGGAGTCACTCTGCTACAGATGTTGAAGTATTTGCAATTTAGAGAAATGCGAAAAGAATTATAGCAAGACTTGGAAGATATACTGTGAGGAATGAGATTCATGCTCACCATATCAGAAAAAGTACCCTCTTACAAGGTGTTGAGACTTGCAAAAATTAGAAATGGTGCTTGTTATTGGGGAATAAAATTTTATAACGCTCTACCCAAAACAATTAAAGACGTGAATTGTATATACAAGCTAAGTTAATAAGTTAAACGAGTATCTGTTGCGCAATGCATCTTAGAGTTTTCAGGAACTTCTAAACAGTAATTTGTCCATGGCGTCTTAGAATTGTTATTCTCATCTTAGTTTTTATCTTATTTTAACTGAATATGTTGCGTCTATATGTTGTATTACATGTAATTTATATTTTACTATTTAAAATTTATTTTATATTACGCGATGCAGAAAAACTAAAGCTAGGGGCCATTCGCTATTCCATGCCAAACTGAAAAGTCACGGACACGAGACGTTCTACATCGCAGTAGACACATTGAAAGCTGCTGACCTCTATCGCGTTCGGCGAGAACGATATTTTGCAAACACGGAATTCCATGAAACAACTACTCTACGAGATAATGCCCGGGCCAGTATTCAATTATACTTGAAAAACCTAAAGCAAACAGTTTTGTTTTATATTATTTCAAACTTACTTTTATATTTACTACATAATTGTCATTGGCCTTACTAAAAGTGCGATAATTTGTTCATAAAACATTAGAACGTGTTCTGATGAAATATGACGCTTTAAAAACATTATAATAACACCTGTTCCAATACTTCAGCTCATAGCATAAGTATATTATCACTATTGAATTTAGATACATATTAATTATAGTATTAATCATCTAAGGTTCTACATTATTCTTTCGGCAGCTGTCGTTTTAAAAACGTAAATGTGTCACCATGATGCCAACTGTGCTAGAAACGGGAGTCGTTACTAACCTAGGTATGTTGCAAAATTTACTACACTAAAATTAGTAAAATAGTAATAGCCTCAAAAATATCATAAAGATGTAGAAAACAATCTTAGATGCAATTAAATTTACCACTTTTTAAGTTACTTCCAAAACAAAAAGAACTTCAACACAATTCAGTTAAATTTTCTTGTGCTTTTAATTTACCCGCAATAGTTTTCAAAACCAATTATAAAAGATTGCATTACATTTGCTGACATACTTCTAATATTCAACAACTAGAAGGCGCTTAACCAGGTTTTCATATATTTACATAACATTTTGCTATTAACACTACACAAAATTAGAATAGTCGAAGTTTTCTGGTTTTGTTTGGTCTACGAGGAAGCACATAAAACCCAAGTACTAGTTGTATTTCAATTTTATGCAAAATAAACAAACAAAGAGTTTAATTAAAGCAATTCGTGCTAGGCCAAAATGAGCGCTGCACCGAGTGCCTTTCAAAATTCATAAGCCTAAGTCGGAAAGAGACGGCAGACCCGGAAACTAATCTAGCGAGGCTCGTTGAATATTTAAATTCGCACAGTTGTTGCCGCACTTATTCGATAATGAATTCTGTTCTGTTAAAAATTCCTTCAGTCCTAAGCAATTATATAAACGTATTTTAGAACCAGCACTTCTGACTTTCTATGTATATAGGTATCTAAATAAAAATGTTTTTATCCCTGTCAGTGCATTCCTAATACTAATAATAATAATATCTCTGCTACCCCTGATTCTAATTACGAGGATTAGCCCAGTCGGAGACTTGTGCAGAAAAGAGGACGGCATATTATTAGTAAGCAGGCCGCACTTGCGCCCAGGAACTACTTACGTTGGTAGGCCTTAGCTAGGCAGGTAATCTGGAAAACCTGATTAATTAGAGGGGTTGTTGTTGTTATTAGCTGCGCAGATTACACGCATTGTGCATGCCACTGATTATAGAGTTCGAAATAGGCCCGTGCTGCGCGCAAAGGCAAGCATCTCTCTAATATCTTGAGAAGACAGAAAAGCCGCCAGAAGATATTTGTGTCTTTTTACCATTAAACAAGCACAGGATACGTATCGAATCCTCATCTACATTGTCGCATAAAGTGAACCTCGCGACAATGCTTAAGCGAATTTTATGTAGGTGCTTGTTCAGATGTACGTGGCCTGTTAGAACACCCGTGACAATCCTGATGCTGCTTCTATTAAGCATAATGAAGTTTCGGTTTGCGTCAGCCCATGGGCCTGAGGCAAACAAACCGGACCCCACCGACCATCTTTAGTTGATTGCTTTTTGATCCAGGACCTTGCGAGATGTCATTGTGATGACCCCAAAACTGGTTCAGGTCCCACAAATTGACAACTCGAGCCTTGTCTAGCCAACATGTCAGCCCTCTCATTACCTGTCACACCACTATGACCCGGAACCCAGGTCAGCGACGATTGTCCTTTCCCAAGAGAGAAAGAACTCTGACACATTCCAGGACCACACGAAAGGTGATCCTGGAATGTGTCGGTGCATAACTGAATATGCTGATTTACATATCTCCTCCTGAGATTCTCTAGAACACAGGCAGATATAGTAAATACTTCAGCTTGAAAGACCGTGGCGTGTTTCCCCAAGGAGTGAAATAAATTCACTCTTGGTCGTACTCCATAGATCCCCGCTCCTGAGCCCTGGTCTGTCTTGGACCCATCCATGAACCAGACGAGCCCTTTTGAGACCTGAGCGTCAGGATTAACGAGCCAGGCTTCTCTAGTTGGAAATTCTATCTTAAAAGCATAGGTAGGGGATATCTCTTCGCTGGGTGCATCAAGAATCTCATGCCCATCTACCAACTTCTTAGAGATCACGGTATAACTCCTGTCGTGATTTTGACCTTTCCACATCCCCCACTGTTTTAGCCGATAAGAGAATCCTCTCGTCGAACTGCAGGCCACCATACAACAGCAGTGTAAGTGAAAGAGGGCGTGACCACTGCGGTATAAAGCCACAATGTAGCTTTTGGATTAAGCCCCCACATTTTCCCGAATAGTATACTGCAAATCCAAAAGGATGCAGTGGCTTTTTGCAACTGCCTATCAATATGGGATACCCAGGTTAGTTTATCATCCAGAGTAACCCTTACAAACTTCACGTGCCCTCTGAATGTCTACGTTGAAAATAGTCGGTTCCTTGAAGCCATCTATCTTTCGCCTCCTGGTCAAGAGAACAAGATCAACTTTAGAGGGATTTACTCTAAGACTCCGTTCTGTGCACCAGTTTTCTACGATGTCCAAAGCCCTCTGAGTGAGCTCACTGATAACGCCTGGCGATTTCCCTGATATGAAGATAACAAGGTCATCAGCGTAAGCTTGAGTATAAATCCCCCTTTTGTCGAGTCCACGAAGGAGACCAACGAGCACAAGGCACCACAGAAGCGGAGAAAGAACTCCACCCTGCGGACATCCTCAACTCGCAGCCACCCCTATCATGGTCCCATCTAGAGTGGTATAAATTTGACGGTGGATTAGCATGGGACCGATCCACCTTACTAAGGTGGGAGAGATACCATACAAGTCCGCTGCTCTCTGAATGGAGCTATAAGATGTATTGTCAAATGTCCCAGCTATATCCAAGAAGGTACCGATAGCGAGCTCCTTCTGGCTAATAGTTTTTTCAATTTTATATACTACAGTATGTAGCGCTGCTTCGGTAGATTTACCCGATTGATAGGCATGCTGTGAGTTATGGAGTGGCCATGTTGCTAGCGCTTCCTCTTTAACATGCCTTTCTATAAGTCTTTCTTGCTGCTTCAAAATGAAAGACGTTAAGCATATAGGTCTAAACGCCTTAGCCTCATCATAGGAGACGCGACCTACCTTCGGAATGAAAAACCACTCTCGCCATTCTCCAGGAATTCGGAATACCTATATCCCAGAGCTAAGATGGATGAAAATAGATGGATGATGCAGGTTATGAATGATCTGACCTCTGTTGTCAAAGTGTATCATTCAATTAGAGGGGTGGTCAAACGTTGAACGTTATCAATTTCTCACAATGACCCAAGCAAACACCTTACCATACCCGCAAAGATAGTGTCAATCCTCTCAGCAAGTATAGGTAGCTAATCTATGGTCTACCGACCGGCGGATTCGAAATCCTGGCCGACTGGCCACATCGATTCAAGTACTGATGCTTTAAACCGCTCAACAACTGACTGGCCTGAAATTATGATCAGATCATTAAATGGTTTACATGTAATGGGTTCCCAAAGTAGTGTCGGTGCACCTGCAACACCAAAATTCACATATCTGTAGACCTAAAGTAATATAGATATAATAAACAAACAGCCTATAGAAGCAATGATGCTCCGCATTGATTATATAAGTTAAATAGTAAACACAATGCTACCACAATTCAGCTGCCAATTTCAAAGTAATTTTCTAATTCTGAAGTTTTCCCTATGTCGTCAATGATATTTCAATGAAACATGAAAAAAGTTATTTACTGCCTTTACATTTTTCAGATAACTTTTTATACAGTGTAGGTAATTATTAAAGTTATGTACATACCTTAATGTTCCCTAAAAAATATGAAAACATCAAAACACCTTTACGGCAAGAAAATTGTTATGACAAATAATTGCGTACCATTTATTATTCAGTGAATTTCGAAGCTTTGCCAATATAAACGAGCCATGCCATACTTCAATTAATTTTCAAAGAATCAAGGAGCAAGAAACTGAAGTGATAATACCAGAAGAAGGGCAGATTTTCAAATCAATACTTCTGGTCCTTTTTTTGTATCAAAAATAACTACGTATACACAATATACAATATCATTCGTGTCGTTTATAAATATATTTTTTAAATGATTTATCAAAACAAGTGGTGCTAGTATCTAAATTATACTACCACCACTATGAAATTATTATCTGAAAACTGGCTTAACATTGACATAAAACAAATAAAACACAAGACCCGACAATCACAGACTTTACTCTAATATTTAAAAATGCCTACCAAATGACGGCCTAATCTGCTTTTTTGTCATTCAATTATAACCTGCGGTTTTGTTATGGGGACACAGCTTTGCATACTGGCTAATTCGGATTCGCTGCCGATTCCAATTCTGTTCGCATGAATGCTTCTTTCCATACGTTCATTTCATAAGCCGACAGATAATAATTCATTCCAATCTTTTAAATCAATCACGGACGCGCGGTCAGACATCAATCAGCTAAAGCTATCCGTATAAATACACATAAAATACACTCGGTTCAGGAATATCATTTACCTTTTGTTGGTATATGATTCCCCATTGCGTGCATGCTACACTTAAAATCTAAAATTGCAGCCATTTCACATCGGTAGCGGTTGCTCACAGAATATTTCAGGTTTCTTACATAACTGATGCGACGCTGTCAGCGGCTGCACACATAGATTACAGTGGTCATGAAACTTTCAACAGAATTGTTATGTGACATTCTTATAAAGTACGATATGCTGTCTGCTTTCGAAATCATATTCATAATAAAAGAGCATCAACTTTAAGCAGGCTATTCACTAGGCCAACCCGGACCAGACACCATGACTACTACCAGGCGCGGACCAATCCTTCATTTGCCACACACTACACTATATTTTATATTGATTCGTTGATTGTGAACTGGGCTTGAACACAGAATATGAATATACAGGGAGTTTCAAAACAAAGGCGAAAAATTTCAGGGGGTGATTCTTTGTTGAAAATAAAAGGTAGTTTGTTATATAAACGTTGGGTCACAAGTCAACCATTAGGGAGATATCGCGTTGCAAAGCTGGCGGATTAGTTAGTAATTAGTTCGTAATTTCTATTTTTTGCATGACATATTAATTTACAGCGAACCTAGGCAAAACCCTGTGGCTGCGAGACGTTTGTACAGTAAACACTTCTCGTAAGCAACATACTTAAGTCATTTTGAACACTTGTAACTATTATTCTGTGTTGTGAAAAGAGTTCTAAGAAAACCATTCACAGTAAGTATCTACGTTGTTAAAAAAAATTGTTAAGTCAAATATATTTTAGGACAACTTATCAGCAAAATTAAGGCACTAATATTCCGGACACCCTGTACAAAGAAATGACTGGAAAAAAGTATTATTTACATTTATCCACGCAAGCACGTCAACCTCTTTATTTTGTAAATCATTTTGGAATGAATTATGCATCATTTAATGAGTTACAAATAATACCTAGAAACATTTTATTGAAAAATATATTTTTATGCGGGAATATGTCAAAAGTGTTTCGTTATTTTTGATGTGGTAGCCTGAAGACTCGCCTGAAGACCTCTTTACGTTATTACGTTAATTTTACAGTAAAATGATGAATGAAATATTACTCATCTAGAAAACAATCATAGATTTTAGACTGCCTGTTCTATGTGGAGGAATTTTTGTTATTGCCCAAGAAATGGTACAAAGTAATGGCATTTTTTTAAATTGATTTTTAGTAATATATTTCTATGTTTAAGTAGATATATTCTTATAAAAATGAATATTCATTTTAGAAACAAAAAAAAAAAATAAGAAAATCACAATGTGTAATTTTTTCTTCGCTAACGGTTTAATGTTTTAATAAATGTAAACAGGTGTGTAACAGTAAATGTGTTGGAGTTTAAGCATTCAAAAATTTTAAATGTTATGAGAAATAAACAAACAATTTATTTAAAAATATTATCATTTTTAGTACCTATAAAGATATAATTTTTTTATTAACAAAAAATGCGAAATTACTAAGAAATAGAGGCAAAATAGTTCTAAACTAAAATAGCTATTTTACAATAAATAATACTTTTTTCATATAGTCAATAACCGGTTAAGAAATTGAAAAATAAAATTAAGACAACCACAATCACTTCTAAGGAGTTACACCCTTTTTAATTATTGAAGGTATTTCACACACGGGTGTTTTGAAGAATTTTTTTTCCGATACTTAAACACACCGGATATTGTTGTGAACTTCCTTATTGCAAATGGAACATCTTTTTTTTGCATTTTTGAAAATTGAAAAATACTGTATGACATTGTAGTCGAAATCATGTAGCAACTAACCAGACGTTTTGAAGGTGTCATTTTTTATTTTGTCAAAATGAATATTAAAATTTCATATTTTGAAAACGAATTTTCAGTAATTAACGCAAAGGTAAATGTTATTAACACATTTTTTCTATTGATTTAAATCTGTAGCTGTTAAAATTTATATGTGATATTATTTATATCATGTACTCACATTCGTTGGGCGTATTGATCTACATCTATAAATATGAACTGGTCACAAACTGGTCTTACCTAAAACAAAGAAAATAAATTAATAAACTATTAAAATTGAAGCTAAATACGATGTATTCACAAGAGTTAATAGCTTGTCCCAATTTAATATTTAATGATAAAATACCTCCAAACAAATGGTAGAAAGACAAGTCATAATGGTAGTACAGTCAAGTTCAAATTTGAAATTATTCGAATTACTATGGATTATTGTGTTTATCAATTGCAATTAAAATATACAGTATGTCCCAAAATAATGAAACATAATAAAATTTTTCTCAAGTTGAGATAAAAAGTCGCCAAAACAAATAGGTAAATTAGTATAAAGAAATTGCAAGTACTGACATTTTTTCTTCAAATAGGAGTTTAAAGTATAAATAAATAGCCTTTCTACATAAAGAGCGTCCTACTAAATAAAATTATCAGTAATATTATAACACTGTCGAGCATAGCTAAAAAAATATAAAATATTACAAAAATGTGGTTAATTCTATACCTATACTAATTGACCTATTTCAGCAATTTATTTTAATCTCAACTAAGTATAAAAAATTATAAATTTTGTTCCATCATTTTGGGACAGACTACACAAGGTCACTTTAAGAGTAGAATCATAAATTTAACTACATTTCTAGACCCCATAATAAGACGAAGAGTCTGTATAAACATGTATCCTAAAGTATTTCGTTTCCAACATACCGGGTGTAAAAAGTTAAAGGTTAGTTCTTGATGACGAATTTTTATTAATATCTTCATAATGGAAATGTTAAAATTGTTTCTTTTCTTTCATTTAAAAGCCAACTACATTGTTAGTTTCTTCAAAGAACCTAGCATGCGGCATTTTTATTGAAAATTGTTGCCGACATCGAATTTCAACAAGAGTACCTTTTTGTATAAAAAAGAGTTTTCATTTTTGCTTATGAAATTATCAAAAAAATATACACCAAAAAGTTTAGTTATTTTTTTAGCATCCGCCCCTTAATTTACTTGTCTCTGGACAAACTGTCTTCATTTCTTTTTTAGATTTTCAAAAAGAACATAAAAAGATGAAAATTTCATTAATTTATCTCTATGCGTTTGGGAAATACTAATTAAAACCCGTCATTAGAAACCCTTTCACACCCTGTATGTCAAAAACGACATTTTAGGATGTTTATATAGATTTTCGTCTTATTTTGGGATCTATAAACTACAGTTAAATTTATGGTACAAACTTTACAATCACCTTATTTGAAATTTAATATTAAAACAATCAGTATCTTAAAGTTTTAAATAAACCTCACTAAGGATTACTAATAACTAGTCTTTCAGATCAACGACTGAACAAATGTTCTATATAGAGTACCTATTTGATTCTAATATCACCGGATTTAACGACTGATCTTTTAGATAATAAAATATCGAAGTCGGTCACCCACTGTTGGAACAATTATTGTATTGAAATTGATCAATCGATTAATCAATAGTCCAATTGCTAAGAAACGTCATGAATTGCTGAATTAAATTATAATGATGGGCAACTTGAGTTGTGGTAACTTATTATTAACAATTATTTAATTTTACTGAACACCCGTTATATCCACTGGAGAAAATATAGACATTTAATATCCACGTTTAAAATTCATTCAATTATCCAACAACACGCATACAATCATTTGCTTTTAAAATAATTAAACCGGCTTAATTATGAATTTATCAAATGGATATTGTTATTTTACGTTTTATAGAAAGTGTCACATTATAAATAATGACATTTGTAACGTATATTTTCCCTTCAAACGGCAGACTCGTTTCAATAATGCAAAATGTAAATGTTTTTAGAGCGAAAATAATGAAATAAATTACGCATTCACATGTAATGAATTCATATCAAAAGAAAAATAATCGTGTTTGCTAATTAACCGCTCTCTCGAATTATTCTCATAACGTGTTCAATTAATACAATATACAGTGTGTTACGTTTTTTCAGGTTAAACACCTCTGGAAATGTGAGAAGGCTGATGAATTTCCGCAAGCCAATTTTATTACAATATGTACCCTGAAAAGAGGTTATATTCTACTAACCATTTAATTGATGTTGACAAAAGCTAGTCCTAATATTTTTAAAAGGGTCGTTTTCCAGAAAGTGATATTAGGCTTTTTTTAAAAAAAAATAATATTAGCAGATTATTCAACACTCATCAAAAGACCAATATACCACATTTGATCGACAAATGTCTAAGTGTTTTTATGGATATCAAATTTCGAAAAATCAGAACTAAAAATTATAATAAGCAGGTAAAAAATTGGACAAAGAAAAATCACAGACACTAGAAATTTAACACTTTTAATTACGGCGGTTAAAAATAATTAACGTACAAAAATGTAATGAATTATGGATATTAAACTGATAAGGAAAAAAAATTTGCAAGTCGAACACGCTTCTCCAATCGTTTTTTAAATTTAAAAATACTTTATGTTATGAAGTAATTTCTGCAGAAGCTTGTCTTATGCGATTCATCCAAATTCTTTGGTCTGGTATTATAAACTTTTTGTTTTATAAAACCCCAAAGAGTAAAAATCCATAGAGGACAAATCGGGGAATATTGGTAGCCATTGTCCTACCGGACTCCTTTTCCCAATGCACTTATTCCAGAACTGGTGATTAAGCCAATTAATGACTACAACAGTATTGTTGTCTGTAAATGATACTGCAGGAAACAACTACTCCGCGGACTAATGCCCCGACTGGCATTGAATTACTCCTGCAGTATCTACTTTACATCTATTTTTTCATTTTTCTTTCATTGTCAACGCCTTCTGCGAACATTTATACCGAAAATATACTTCCCAATTCTCATAATATTGAGAGCGCTGTATAAAAATTACTTTTCAACATGACTTGATGTTTAGCTTTAGAGGGCACTGAACAAGGCAACCTTGACAGAGTTTTTTTAACAAAATAAATCCCTAATATAAATTTCCGACAAATCGCCCCAAAAAAAATCACAAAAGACCGTAAAGTGGTAAACCAACCGTCATGGTCAGTTGTACAGCTTCACCTGAAGAGTCTTTAGTTACAAAAAATAATCATCGAAATCGCACTACCCACTACAATTTTACGTGTGAAGGTGAAAAGTGAAACACACTGTAATTTAAAATTATAACGTGATATGTAAACTACTTTCCAAAGTTCGGATGAATAAAAAAAAAATTGCACCACGCACCATCCACAATTATTTAGGAAAAATCTAATTAAACTCTTACTTGAATTCGTTGAAAACCTTACACTGGGAAATTGTATGCGATTCATACAATACGGGTATATATGAGCAGGTATGTGCAACTGTTTGCAATAATAATGACACTCATTAAAATGAATTTTGCGATTTATTTTGAACTTCTGATGAATTTGTGATTAAATTAGTTATTAGTTGTTTCACTCACCGATAGAGATTTAATGACATTTCTACTCAAAGCTTCCAGAAGATCAAAAACTGTTATAAGAGAGTCATTATTATTGCAGACGTTAGTACATAAACATATATATTTCTTTAATTTAATTGTATGTTTTCCATTACCCGCACAACTACAGAATTATTTATGCGTCAGACATCAGTTCCATGTTATTGAATCGCCGACCTGGTTGGTATGTAACTTCTCATTTAAAATTCTTTCTATGTTTAAAATCGCATATAAAATATTGAATATAAACACAAGTTTCAGACATTGAGATATTGAGGCTGATTTCCCGAGGTTGCAAGTAACCTACACGTGAAACATTTGGAAATGGTGAATTGTAATCTTACAATATCTATTCCCAGGGGTAGAGGCTAAACACAAATAACTGACGTGGAGAACAGACTCTCATTTCGTTTGCGTATCACAGATTTCACATATTACCAAAGGAAATAACCAACACGTCAAAACTGTAAGCACCAGTGCTTCATTAATTTTTGAGACATTGTATGTAGAATGAGATATTCTTTGACATAATTTCAGTCAAGATGATGATAATAATAATAATACATTTATTTTCCAAAAATGTATACAAATACAAATAGAAATAGTCAGATACACAGTTTAACTTACAGCGGATAGCAATCTTATATCAAAGAATTCATCAAGTGTATAAAAACATTTGTAAATAAAAATATTTTAAGATTGTTTTTAAAAACATTAAAATTCTGTGATTGTGTTACAAATCTAGGAAGGTTATTAAAAATCTTTAATCCTAAATGGTGTGACGATTTAGAAGAGACAACATATTTACTAAAAGGTACATAAAAATCTCAGCAGTGCCTGGTATTATATTCATAAATTTGATTACTCTGTAAAAATGTGTTCTTATTTAGGAAAACATATACACAAACTTCAAATATGAAGGTGTTTATCAGGGTAAAAATTTTAAATGTTTTAAAGATGTCTCTACAAGAGCATCTCTTATTCACACCTGCAATAATGAAATGATAATTATTACATTCAAAAAATGAAGTTATAGCTAAATATGTCTTAGTAAAATGTTGCTGTGGAAAAAGATACAGGGTGTCAAAGTTAAAACAATTTTTTTCTTTCGTTAGGAAAATATTTTTTAACAAAAGGAATCTTAATTTATGTATTATGTTCGACCATAGTTGGTGTCACATTCACAATGCCTGACGATAAATTTCTCTATTCCTGTTGATGAAAACGTTCTGAATTGGTTGACTAAAAAATTTTATTCCGGCATTATTTCTACGTAAAAATTACTTGGTAGAACTTGATAATTCCTACCGTTTACAAGAAAACTGCTTTAAAAAGTTTCTGCTTACGTGCGAGTTCAAAAATGCTATTTAAATTTATTTTCAGAAAATGTTGTTACTAACACCCAGAACAAAATACAATAACATGGTTTATAAATCACAAATCAAAAATAATAATAACAACTACATACTTGATTTTTTAATATTTATTAGGGGATACCCAAATGTATTTTGATGTGAGGAAAATTCTCATAAACAGAATTAGAATATGCATAGAAATCAGTACATTAGAGTGTTTTTCCAAAGTTACTCAAAATAATAGTATTTTATTTAACGAGCGGTAATGCAGGTCATAACTCACGCAGATGACGTTTGCAGCACGAGCCGCAGGCGAGTGCTGTAATTCATCAAGTATAGTACTTTATCTACGACTATAACAATAAATGCTAAGATACAAGTATCGAGAAATAACTATTATTAGAAATTGATTTGAAAACGTCAAAATTATTTTGTTAAAATATCAAATAACATTATAGTCCCTCAATGATAATAATTGACAGTTCCGCCTACTGAGAGGCGTTGGCAATTTAATAATTTTAAAATCTTTATTAATTATTAATTCCTTTCCACTTGTTAAACATTCTTTCCATTTTACACCAATGGAACGTATTTATCGGCTTAAAAATTTCCAAGAATTTACTGCGTACACTGTTTACATATCGAATTATCATTGTAGAAGCCAGCGTGAGTTATAATAACTCACTATAAAAATACACGCTATTTGTTTATTGATACTATTAATTGCTCAAAAGCAGTTGAATAATTAATTAATTAATAGGAGTAGATAAAATAATTTATTCATTTGTCGTATCACAATACTGGTTCTCTGAAAATAAATTTCAGTAGGATTTTGCAACACACATGTAAGCAGATATACGGGGTGTTTCATGAAGTTCTCCCGGCACGAATACAGGATGTTCCTTGGGTTATTTCTAGAAAAAAAAGTTTATATAAACATGTGTCCGATTTGCTTTACTTTGTGAGCTACATGAATTTGAAATTTAAATGTAAAAAATAATCATCAAATCAAATTTGTTGCGTTACGTCTCGGCGCGCTACGCATTGGTCAAGTGTGCTCTGACGACATTGGCAAGGTAAAATTTTTAGAGAAAGAAATCCCGCGATTGCTTGAAGATGTACCTCTGGCAAGACTATTAAGAATGTACTTGTAACATGATGAAGTTCCACCTCATATTTCCCGAATTGTCACTGTTCACTTAAATGAGCATTACTCTGGTCGCTGGATCGGTCGAGTGGGCCACACATTTGGCCAGCTAGGTCTCCAGACCTCAATTCATTAGATTACAACATCTGGGTTGGATGAAGGATTTGGTTTATCAAGAGAAGGTGGAAACACGCGAAGCTCTAATCCAAAGAATTGTTAATGCTGCAACGCAAATAAAAGAAAAGAACGTGAATATTAGAAATGCAACACGAGCAATTCACAGGCGTGCTGACAAATGTATTGAAGTAAAAGGTGGAATTTTAGAAAACCTTTTCAATGTATGTCACTATTACCGATGTTTTAAAAATAAAAATGAAAATTAATTTCCATTAGCTATTTTATTTTCAAATTCGTGTAGCTTCATAAGTAAAGCAAATCGGACATATGTTTATATGAACTTTTTTTCTTGAAATAACCCAAGGAACATCCTGTATTAGTGCCGGGAGAACTTCATGAAACACCCTGTATTTTAGGAAATTTTTCCCGAAAACGGTAGGAAATATCCTAGGTTTTTAACGTAGAAATAACGCCCGGATAATATTTTGTAGTCAACCGAATCACAACGTTTTATCTAGAATAAGATAGAAATTCATAATCAGGCCATGCTAATCTGATTTAATACATACATTATTATTTCTTTTCTATTAAAAAATTTTTGCCTACAAAATTTGACGATAATCGGTTGAGCGATACTCGAGTTATTGCAAAAACAATAAATAATTTAAACAATTCATATTTTGGCCCAAAGATGTCGACCCTGCTCTATGGCCCATTGTTAATGGTCCACCCTGTATAAATATAATGATGAATAATACATGTGACCACTATTTAAAATATGATAATTTATATAAAATGCTATTAGTTTACGGTCTTATACAACTGTTACACACTACTGAACTTGTTTAATAACACATTTTATTAAATTTTATTGTATAATGGCAGAAACATTTTATATGAATTTCCATTGAAAAATTTTGGACAAATCCAGAGAAAAAACTTTATAAAGAACGTCGTACGGCTAAATTTGGAATAAATAAAAGGAAACCTAATGTAATTAGAAAAGTTGTGAATTTTCAACGAATCAAAAAAGTTCCTGACATTACGGGCGGATAAACAATATTCATAAACATAAATTAATTTGAAATACTTTACAAAAAAAATCATTAACGGTGAATTAAAGCTGATGATGCCTTATAAGGTATCTCAGCACAGTCAGACATATATTATTAAAATCTTGCAAAAGTTAACCGAGAAAAATCAAGACCGATAAACGTGCCGAAACACCTTCGGAGATTCCAAAAATAAATTGATGACTAACGAAAATAAAAATAAAAAATTTAATAGACGTAAAGTGTCTAATTATTTTTTTAATTGTCTGCTTAATCTTTCGTAAAACTATTTTTCCACTAGAGTAATTCGTTAGCATTCATTCGTCACACAAACAGGCGTTGAAGTGTTATAAATATTTCTTTGTTTAATCCTGAAATAGATGAGGAAACGGGATCTGTACCAAATGTTTGAAATATTTGCAAATAATAATCACTTTCCAGGAAATATCTTTCATCTAATTGTTATCATACTTGTTCACAAATAGAATCATTCAACAGTAACACAATAACTGTTGACACTTTAGTTAATATAATTACTACAAAAAAAAAACATCTACAAAATTATGCTAAGACAGTTTTATAGTATCTAATTAGTTTAAATATTACTATTTAATAAAAATTAAAATTGAGTTACAAATTGTTCAAATAGTTGATGAATGAAATTCTCAAAAATTACAAAAATATGTTTCTAATTCCAATTTTGTTCCTATTTGAGACATATATTGCACGCTATAATCAACATCATGTAGGTACTTTTTTATGGTATATATTAAAATCATTATGGTATAATTCGACGTAGCGAATTAATGAAATTTCGCTGACTCGTTAATTAATCAATCAGGAAATAATAGAAAGTTAAACTTATCAGGCTACAATCTCTGAGACAATTCTAAAAACGAATGTAGTCGTACCTACTCGTTATCGTAAAAATTTTAGTTTTATTTCCACAACATTCCGTTCAAACACTACTCCATTTATTCCTTTTCTTAACTGAACTGATCGGTACAACATAAAAGAACAATTTATTATAAACATTTTTTTCCTTACTTTTTCCTGTGCGATTTTTAAATGTAAGTTATATACAAAAGCCTGAGCACAAATTTATGGCTTTATATAATTTACATACTTTTTACAAAACGAAATGAGAACTGTATGTTAAATAAAAAATCTCTGTTAAATAATTCTCTATAAATAAATTACATGCCCCAGTTTCAGTTTAAAATATATATATATATATAAACTCGCCGTCAACAACGTTTTGAATATAATGAATAATGTCGGCGTGTCAAAACCATTATCTACTTTGACATATTGCTCTTCAGATTCAGCCTGCCACACGAAAGACCTTCTAATACGTGAGACAGGTTACAGACTAGGCATTTAATCATTTTCATGATTCATTTTTATAACCACCACTTTTAATTTTTTAAGGTTCAATTTCGGTACATTTAACAGCTGTTAACTTAACCGTAAAAATCAGTAAAAAATTTAAAACTGTGTGGTATGCAGAATCTGTTTCTGGAAATTTGCGAAAAGAGTTGGGATCGTTACTCTAAATATAGAAAACGAAATGAAAACATTTATATTTGTTCTGATTTTAATTACGAAGGTTAAATTTGCCACAAAAGCATTCGATTTTATTTGTTTTGTTGTTGAAGGTATCCCTACTCAACCTTCTCCCAATATGTTTGGGTCAAATGCTTAGCTCTATCGAATTTAAATGGATCAACTACAAGCGGTAATTACAAACCACCGACAATGGGGGCCAAAGTGAATTATTATCTCGCTGCCTTTCGGCGGTTTGAACAAGCAAGTTCAATAGGGTGTAACTTGTATTCCAACTAAATACTCCTGCTTCATTTATTACAAAGTCCGTGCCAGATGTTGCCGCATACACTGGGGCATCGATCTTGACATAATCGAATGTTGGTTGTTGGTTTCTTTAACCACTGTTTACAAGAAGTTATTGGACCCTTGGCACGCGACATAAAAGAATTTGATTAGTACATTCCTTTCAAATTTGCTATTAATCGAGTTGCTTGTATAATGAGAAATCTATGCTAATCTGTATACGTAATTTATTGCAGATATAGTAGAATGTATCTGGACAAATACATATACAGGGTGATTCAGACCTTAAGGCATTTGGGAATAGATGCGTCATGAAAAATAAAGTCAATTTCGTAAAAAAATTGTTTGTAAAATCCTTATAGTTTCCGAGTAATAAAACATTATGGAAGTTGTAGTATTTTCAACCTTTACTTCGCTAGGCTACTGAAGTCTCTATACAGGCAATTCCGATTAATGAAATCCGATTACTTTTTATAGGCACTAAAGTTTTTGTGACGCCAGTCTTTTTATTAGTTTTCCAGAAGTGTCAAAAATGACTATGCGTGTATTCGCGTTTCGTTATGCGCGATTCGTGATATGTCATTGTGAGGAATTCGAGAATAGTGTGTGAAATCTTGTTCGTTAAAAATCCATTCATAAAAACCCTGCACACTATGCACGAATTCCTTATGCCCGCTACAGTGAATTCGCTATTCGCGATGCGCGATTCGTATAGAATTCGTGCATAGTATGTAGGGTTTTTATGAGTGGATTTTTAACGAACAAGACCCTACACACTATTCGCGAATTTCTCACATATCGCGAATCGCGAATTCACGCACAGTCTGTAGAGGGCTTTACAAATCACGCATCGCACATCACGAATTGCAAATTCACGCACAGTCTGTAGCCAGCATTATACGTGTATAGTAACAACTCAGAGTTAACGTAAGATGTTGTGAAAATGCTTTTGCAGAACAATTTCCTGGTAAACATGTGCCAAATGCAGCTACTTTTACCGAGGTGTGCAATGAGTGTAAGTGTAGTGTAACGCAAGGGAAATTTGAAACCGAATCGTGGAAGAGATTGAGGTCCAGGACTTCCACGGCCTATTGCAGCAGTGTGGCATATCATACACAAGGCTCCGCACCATATACGGCGTATCCAAGCATTAATACCAAGGGATCGGATGAGGAGGACCGATACCATGCCCCCCAGGATCTTCTAACTTTAAATCGTTTGGACTTCTTTTTGTGAGATATTTAAAAATGAAGTGTATCGCACCGAAGTGGATACATACTATTGATGGGTTACGGAAACGTATCAAAGTTGCTGCCAATAACTTACGAGTTCAAAACGGACAAAAAGCAGAAACATTTTTGTTAGTTTGTAGAAACTGGGTACTTAAAACGGGCGTGTCGGGTCGCCTTATCAGGTTTTACAGCGGACCAGTTTCCAGTGTCGTGCAGAAATGTATTTTTAAATCATTTTTGAACTGCCCCTTTTGAATTTTTTTTTACAAAATTGTATTTGTAAGAGCAAGTCTGCCCTCAGAGCCTAGCCCGACAACAACAAGGGCAGATCAAATATTTGCAGCTCAGAAACTGCTCATTAATTCTGTGGCTAGTGGCGACCATTTACCTAGACCATGGTGTGACAACCCAAAAACCCATAGTATACAGAATAACAACAGAACTGGCTGTGAAAGTCTTAAAATCGCTAATAGTAAGCTATATCCGGTGTTTCTAGCAGGTACGCAAACAAAACGAATCTAATCCGTCGCTGCAGCTATTAGGACCAATTTTGATGCTAAATTAATCCTACCACGTCCACTTCCAGAAAGTTTTAAGTGGTTTTCAAACTAGGAAGATGATATTAAGCAGATAACTTTTGAAAATTGTTAGTGGAAATGCACTTCCTGAAGTAATTAATACACAGGATGCCCCAGAAAACCTGGAACACCGCTCGATCGCATGAATAATATGATTTAGGTCATCTTACACCTACACTATCGCGCTATTAATGTCATTAATTTTAAAGGAAGACAAGAAAAAAATGAGTATATTATGAATACGTTATTAAAAAGTTATACCATGGAACATTTCTTAATATTACTCAAACTTAACAAAAGAACTCTTATTTGCACGTCTCTTATTCATATATTCATGATCTCTGCCCCGTTGACTACTTTATTAATTGCGTAGCTAGTGACCATGTAATTCAGCTTTTCTATTGGAAAAATGTGATTTAAAAAAATTGTCTCCTGTATTGCTTTGATATCTGCTACAGGTATATTTCAAGTATTCGAGAATGTCGTTCTTTTAGTTGGGAGGGGTGACAAAAAAATAATAAAAAAGTTTTATACACATGGTTCCAAAATGCTTCCTAAAGTTGTTACAGTCATTTCAGTAGTTAATATAAAAGTAAAACCCAGGAAACTTTTTAGGAACCACAGTCATAAATTTGTTCTATTATTTTTATGTGTATAATCGCTCTTCCCACTATAAAAAATGAACTCAGATACACTCTATATATCAGTAATATAAAAGTAAAACTCAGGAAACTTTTTAGGAACCACAGTCATAAATTTGTTGTATTATTTTTATGTGTATAATCGCTCCTCCCACTATAAAAATGAACTCAGAAACACTCTATATATCAGTATAGTATATCACCAAAGTACTTCAAAATTTCACAAACATTAAAAAATATTTTAAAATAAATTTTGCATTCAAAAAGTTAAATTAGAAAGCCATTACCAAATGTACACACAAATTTTTCCCCCTATCCCAAATCTCCAAAAAATTCGTAATTGGCAAAGACAAATATCGGATTTATACCGAATTTCAAAACTTCTTAATAATTATGCCAAACTATATTTATCAATTTGACATTAATCAGCATTATATTGGACATGATTTTAGTATATGCAGAAAAATAAATGTAAATAAGAGTAATAACCCAGCAAATGATAAAATAAAAATTTTAAAAACAACAACTGTAAGGATAGTATTTTACTTTTTGCTGTAAGGTGATACTTCAACTGCATGACACAAAAACTGCAGTTACTTTATCCAAAGTAGAACGTAAATCCGTAAGTACATTAGCATTCTCTAAAACACAACAAATCCGCGAGAAATCTGTATTAAACTCGGTATTAAAGCTGCTTAGTCTGTAGATTTTTAGGGGGTATTTAGGACCTGCATCTCACCCCAAGGATACCTAATTTATCGCAAACGAGCACCCTTTATGACGCGACACATTTCATAGTAATGAAAACGAATGCAAATTGTGATGCTTACGAGAACTTAAGAGCATTATACAACGGAAGGTATAACGTTAATGTAAACATTATATCGCGAATTATGATACGTCACTCCTTCGACTCTCTATAATATGCATATTTTGTAAGTTGTAACAAAACAAACAATTTCAATAAATAATAGTATACAGGGTGATTCCGAATTTATCTAAAAAAATTTGGGAATATATACGTCACGAAAAATGGAGTCAATATGGTAAGTTTTTCAAATCTTAAAAATGGCTTACGTATAGCAACTCAGTTGTTGGGTCCCATTTCAATTTATGATGAAGTGAAAATGCTTTAGCAGAACGATTTCTCGGCAAATATGTGCCAAATGCAACTACTTTTACCGCAGTGTGCAGTGAGTGCAAGTGTAGTGCTAATGCAGGCGTGACGCAGGAAATTTGCCACCGAATCGTGGAAGAGACGGAGGTCCAGGGCGTCCATTACATCAGTGTGGCGTATCATACACGAGACTCAATTATACCCGTACCATATACAGCGTGTCCAAGCATTAATAATAGGGGACTGGACGAAAAGGACCGGTACCATGGCCGTCACGATCACCTGACTTTAAATCACTTGGAATTATTTTTGGTAGAGATATTTAAAAAATGAAGTATATTGCACCGAAGTGATCACAATTGATGATTTACGCCAACGTATCATAGCTGCTGCCAATAACTTACAAGTTCAAAACGAACAAGAAGCAGAAACATTTGTGTTAGTTTGTAGAAACTGGGTAAGACGGACTCAAAATGTTGTAGCTAATATCAGATATGCCAAACTATTTTACTAATTAAAACCACAAATTAATTCTATTAATAACAATATCGGCAAAAGCAGTTAAATTTGCTGCATTAGAAGATGTGTTGTAAAATGTAATTCATGTCTTTCCTTGGGAATTTCTTTCAATGTTTTGTCCGGTCGCCGATTATACGCCTTATTAGGTTTTATAGTGGACAAGTTTCCAGTGCTATGCGAAAGTGTATTTTTAAATCATTTTTGTACTACTCTTTTTGATTTTATTTTTACAAAATTGTATTTGTAAAAATGCCGTATACATTAAAAATTTTGTTTAGATAAGTTCTGAATCACCCTGTATATTTAATATAACCCCGATTATATATTCTATTTGCCGTACAATTAAACCATTTTTTCAACTGCTTCAAATGGGTGGGTATACAAAAAAATACAAAAAAAAATCAGCGTCTCAATTAGTTGCAATTGAAAAGTAGATCTGAACATGTAACTATATATATTAATAAAATTAAATGTACTCCTGAATTAATTTGATCGACCACACATATCAGAATATTACACACACTGACTATAAAAATAAAGAAACTAAGTACTTATAAGGGTTTATGTATTTAACTTTGATGTTTTTTACACTTAAATCCAAGCTCCAGTACAATAAAGTTCACAAACAGTACATTTCATTACTGCTTCTTCACCCTATCCAAAACACCATGACAAACTTTGGTAATAAGTGCAGCCTAGAATTATTTTTGTAATCGTATACTAGTTGCCGCAAAAATGCTTTGAAAGTTTAAAAGTCATGCAGATGAATCACTTTGTGTTTAAAAAATATGCCATTATGAAGAAGAAATGTTTCTCATGCCGCATCCGGTCAGTTGAATATAAGAATATTAAAAAATATAAAATTCATGGCATACTGAATTGTATGAAAATAGATAAATCACAAAAAAGACTGTTGCCATTTAAAATGTAATGGAAATACTATATGACATTAATTTGCCTATTATTTGACCTAAAATTGTATGCAGATTTCGAAAAAAATATGTAACGTGTTCTATTTTAAAATAAAAATTGGGTTAGAGATAGTCTGCCTTCTACGAAATGAAAACCTTTTTCAAAATTAAAAGAATATTTCTATATTATGAAACGCGACCAAGGATTAAAATCATCCAATACTTCCTACAGGAAATAAAACATCGAGATGTTATTTACCAATTCCATTTTCCAAAATCAAGCCCGTGACAACTTCACTTTGTCTATTCTGCGGAAATGAGAAAAACCTATGAAAAATACCGAAGCTATACTCATTCTAAACAGTACAAATAAGAAAACTACCATCCAAATATAGAAAAACTTGGTAAATACAGCCATCATAGTGACACTAATGAATGTAGTACAGTAGACAGAAATGTTTAATCCGTTATTTGAGAATGCCGTTAACGTTATTTAACATCCTTAAACGTAGACGCATTATATAAATAACGTTAACAGATTAATCTTCATGTAATGCAATTTAAGTGATTATAAAACTTTATACTTAACTATTTTTTTTTTCAAACTGTGTGCGTTACCGAAAAAAAAATAAATGCTGTCTCCTGCATAAAAGAGTACATACGCTTATCAAAAGTAACTGAACAAATTTTAAAATGTTTTATGTATTCATTTCGTTAAAATAGAATACGAAACCAAACACGTAGCCTCTTCCTTAATTATTGGTTATTTTTGGAGTACAGATGGGGAATGTTGTTTACGTAACGCGAATTAAAATTTCCATCAAATCTGTATTAGCGAGCAGCGCAAAACTAGTTTACAGTGGCTATCAAATATTCTAACATGTTTTAACGGTATAATAACTAAAAATAAGGTCGTCAAACTTTTAATTTTTAATTAAAGTAGAATAATGTATATTTCCCTAAAAAGCATAAGGCAGAAGTTACTTATTATTGTAATTTAATGTATCTATTTAGTATCTATTATAATCATCTGTTACCATCACAGTTATTTCACATGTTTTCTACGCTAATTGTTCATAAAAAATCACTAATGATATTCTTTTTTACGAATTACAAAAATATTGCAACAAATAACATATTTCAATGTATATTAACACATTATTTTTATTTGAAAATAACTATAAAATGAAATTGGAATTTTTTCGTTGCTTGGAACATACTCTTAATAAACAAATAGTAAGAAATTTTAAAAATAATTTGAAAAAATGTATAGGTTACTCCTTATGATTAAAAAAAGTTTGCCATAATGTACAATGTAATTAACTGGACACTGTACATAAAGGAGCAGAAGGGCAAAGCGAAATACGAGTATTAGTAGAATCATTATATTAACGCACCTCATTCAAATTGTCCCGTTTTCTTAGCGAGGTTTTTAACGTCATTGTATTCAAACCAATGCGGAATACGGATTAAGTTAGGCCAGGTTAGATTAAATACAGGCCATAAAATATTTAACATTATGCATGCATAACCCACTGTTTACAAATATAAAACTATCCAAACCTAACCTAACCCAACTTAATCCATATTTATTTTATTTTAATAGAATGACGTTAACATTATATTTTATCGATCGCCGCTCAAAGAAAATAGAGTAGTTTATCAAACTTATCCGAGATTATGCATAGCGTAATTAGCGTCTGCTCAATGTGTTAAATTTCTACTCATTTCATTAATGCATATTGTCCGGTTATTATACAAGGTGTTCAGTAAAGAATGGGCCAAACTTCAGATGCAGATAGTTTGGATAGAAATAAGCTGAATTAACTCAACTTACCCTAATCCAAAAGTTGATACTAACGGAACTACAGGGTGTCAAAGTTGAAAAAATAAATCACATTTTCTTTATTATATTTCGATCTCATCAACCGTATTTTATGAAATTTTGTATAGGGGGGTTTCTTGGGACTAGAAATTCGAATATGTCGACGATTTTGGTATATTGGCTAGAGGGCGCCACCAACAATGGTTTGGACCCCTTTAAATCGCTACGAGTTTTTTGTGCTACACTATCTCATTTTGGACTGGAAACATTTTTTTCTCTTTTTTCTAGTTAAAAAAGGTACACCTTATTCGTGTGGCTAGAAGCAATGGTTTCTGAGAAAAACGCATCTAAATCTCATGATGCATGCAATTTATCTAAAAGTAAAGTCAAATTGTTGCGTAAGTAATGGGCCATACTGTAACAGCATAATACTGCGACCTGGGTAACTGGTCGCTGTCAGAAACCGAGTTAAAATGCACATCCCCGGGATTCTTTTACCTGCCCTGGCTGTTCTCGGAGTGGTGCCTCCGTAGCGACGTCACCATTGAAGATGCCGACAGTGAAGAGCGGCGAAACGTTTAGACTAGAAGCATGGGATTCAACCAGTTAGGCGGTTATGGAACGCCTAGGAGGACTACCATTGTCCGAGGAACGGTTCCGACCGTATGAGTCGTAATACCCACAATAGGAACCGAAATCTATATATGTGCGGGCCCAGAGACACCGATAGCGAGTCTGTCCCCACAGAACCAAGCCCGAGAACAACCAGGGCAGCTAAACGAATTCTGGCTAAAGCTAGGGATGTCTATTTTAACTGTTTCTGGCAGCGACCAGTTACCGAGGTCACGACATAACAACCCGGAAAATCACTATATATCAAATTTTGTTATTATTATTTTTTGGTTCCTAATACAACATTATACCCATTGTGTAAAAGTAGAAATTGTTGGTATAGTTTTATAACATAAGAATGACTACAAACGAAATAATTTAAAACTCGTTTTGAAGTTTGTTCACCTGAAAAAAAACCTATTTTTTACTTAGATATTTTTGCTCAATTACATAATACTGACGTTATATTTCAACCCACCACATTCTTCCACTTTGACGGATATTTATATTACAATAATTATGCACTTATGTGAATAATCAAAATTTACATATTTATTTATAGAATGTTCTATAACAGGCTGCCTGCCCAATTACAGGAGATACAAGCGTATAAACAAATAGGCATTATACATACACATGCATATAAGTAAATTACTCAATTAAATTTTAATAAAATATGTTACATTATAGATAGAAAACAATTTGAACTCATTTAAACTTAATGAAAAGTCCACTTAAAGTAAAAAAACAATTTAATAAATCCAAAAATAATTTAATAACTTTGTTTTTAATTATTCAAACATAATGAAAACTCCAGGTCAAGTAGGTGAGAATTCATTAATCAATTTTAAAATAGCTAGAATTGGCGTGGGATGAGGGTTACCTTACAATGGTAAATTGGAAACATACATGAAACGGATGGAGCATAAAAAGATAAATACGATAGAAGTTTTCTAGAATCTACCAAATAATTTACGTTTGTAAAAAAAATAATAGCAGTTTGATTTCTTCTATCATGAAGGCTATGAATTTCAAATTCTCTCCGTATATGCATAGTTCTTATATAACGATAATCAGAGTAAACAGTATCAGCACGAAAATATAGATAACGTAATAATTTATTTTGTACCTTTTCTATATTGTTAATATCAATGCATAAGTGATTGCGTAAACCATATTATAGAATCGTAATCTAGTTTAGGTCTCACTAGCGTAGAGTTTTTTTATGACTAACATATTACTTGGCCTAATAATAAAACCTAATATCATATATATGCATCTTGAACAATATGTGATTTATAATTCAATATAGTGTCGAATGATATTCCAAGATCAGTTACTTGTTTATTATTTTTTTTAAATTTCTCCATGAATATAATAATCGAAATTGATTTTATGTATATTTCTCGTTAAGGTCATAACACAACATTTTTTTATATTTAAAGGTAGATTGTTATGACAAGTCCAACTAGTCTCATCAATATCATTTAGCAATATCTCACAGTCGGCTTGTGTTATGATTGACCTATAAAATTTATCATTCAGTTAGCAGCAAAAGCAATTACTGGTTAAATTATCTAGTAAATCATTTATAGAGAATAAATAACAAGGACCCTAAATTAGAACCTTGTGAAATACCTGAGACGGCCGTGATTTTATTAGTAGTCTTGTTCTTATAATAACTGTATATTAACGATTACAAAGATACTTAGCAAAAAAACTGTAATGTATTCCTAGTAAAGCCAAAACGATGCAGCTTAGTCAATAAAATATCATCATCAACTTTTTTATGTACTTCTCTGAAATATGTGTAAATTGTATCGACTTGAGTATCCTTCTGAAATGCTAAATTTATATCAATTATGAATTTCAGTAAGTTTCTAATAATAAACCTATTAGGTACAAAACCATGCTGTTTTCCAGTGAAACTTAATTTTATGTGATTCTATATTATTGAATGCATCATGTGCTATACAAGACTTGGATATATAAAATCAGTAAATCCATTAATATCTCTCGAGAGCAGTATTTCAAATTAAAATACAATGTAATTTAATTTATTGAGCAAATACGTCTGCAAGTCTTTTTCGCCATAGAAGCAAAACAATTTAATGAAGGCAGAAGACTATTGTGATCTTATTTGCATGTCGTAAAACATTGCAGTAGGCCCCGTTTACAAGTAAATGCATACGGCACGTTGCCAAGAGCTACACTCTTGAATTATAATTTTAATCTTGAAAATACACGTGTTCGCCTGTTCTCGAGCATGTTAAAGATTACAAATTGCCATAAGTTCAATGTAAATGCAGATACGCGAAGAACGCGTACTCGCAAATATTTAGAAACTATCCTTAGTTCAATATCAATGTCATCCATGTCAAAACGTAAAGCTGGCCCGTTTCCAAATTTTGGACGGTTCGTTTTTGTGTATCAGGTGCTTTCAGAAATTCTCGCTTAATAATGGATGATTCATTTTACTTCAGTTAGAGCGCCGATGTGCAAAACATTTAAAAATACATTCAAATGTGTCAGTCTTTTCTGAGCTGTTGCTTCATATTGTCCGTTTGAACAGATACGATGCAGCTGAAATTATTATTGTACGGCCAAAACAAATTAGGTAGATATATTCATTAATTGTAAATAATTTGAGGTATTCAATTGAATTGCGCCAATTACAAGATTACGTTAGTGGTCGTATTTATAGGAACGGTTGATATATTTACTTTAAATTGTATTGTCTGGGTTTATGTTTCCGTTCAAGTTAAAATGCGGCATGATAGGCACATCAGGGATAAAACTAAACATGAACATTTGAACAAACATGCATGTAACTACGAATAACAGTGCTAAAGAACTGACATGGAAGTTTTAGAAATCAATGTATCGTGCAAAAATGAGTAGCACTATGAATAAGTTATTTTTGTTGTATAGGTAAGTGTTTTAACTAGCATATTATCTCTCGCAAGAATGTTCAAACGCGAGAGCGTAGTTCGAACGTTTAATATTTTTAAGTGGATAAAAGGCAATTAAAACATGAATGCAATACAACGTTTTATCCATAATCACATCACAATCATATTTGTGGAGTCAGAATGATTGAATTTAATAAAAAAATATTCGGCCGACTTGATATTTCTTAGTACTCTCAGAAACAAAAACCTTGATATTGCAAGGAAAATCCAAGGAAAATATAGCTGTTCTTTAGAAGAAGAGACATCCGTAACTTGTGCAAATTCTTCACAAACTTCCGCAGATGTCATGCGTTCCGAAAATGATGGCAACAATGCTACAAAGGTTGTTATTAACGGAAAGGAAGTTATAAAACAACTAACGTAACGTATACTACTATAAATGCTAATGTTAATAAGTAAATAAATTAAATTTGATTTATTATAGGTTTATTATTTTTTCATTATTCTACTATTAGTGAAAAAAGTTTTACTTTAGACTGTTCATACTCGTATGTGTGGATAAAAGTCCGACAAGGTGATTGTGGGTAAAATAATGTTTTCTACAGCTAATGTTAAAGTTGCCTTTCATCTACTAAAAATCGTACTCTTACCGCAAGGAAACATAAAATGATACATTAATACCAAGAATAGATAATGTCCTTCTTTTTACGTAAGTACTTATAACCACTAATTACTATTTGTGAATACAAGTATTAATATTACAATTAACATTCCCAAAAATATGCATGAGAAGGAAACAATACTTTTTTTTTGCTCCGACTAGGATACCGATGTGTTAGCGCCAATGATCCGATTTTTCACACTGTTAAGTATGCATTCTGATACAGCAATCTTGTTGGTTACTAATTCTTCAATGTATGTTACGGAAGAAGACCAACCACCCAACCGCTTTACTGTTACCAAGTCTGCGCCAGAATTTGCAACCATCGTAACTGCAGAACGGCAGAAGCAAAGTTCAGTATACATTTCTGGATTTAGTAGCTTTTTAAATGGTGTTTATTCCCACAGGATAAACAGTGCATTTCTTCTGTCGGTAGCTGATGGAGAATTTATTCTGGGGCACGTTCTGAGAGTGTGACAAGATGTATTTTCGTATAATCTTCAAAAGGCTGCTCCAGATTTCTTGTTCGTAATACGGAACCGATTTTTCTTGGTTTTGGTTTTGCGAAGAGAAACAAGCATTACATATTGTAGATCGTCAATGCTTTCAACTTCTAATTTGTGCAACTCATCTAAATGGCACTTTCCATGTAAACCTATTTATTTCATCTTGACAAGGAGATATTTATCATCTGCAGCAGTTTGTAGAAATTGTATCACAAATTCCGGGTTAAAAATGTTGGACTTGTTTGGTTTGTAGCCGCTAGTTGATCATTTTAGGAAAGCTATAAGCTTACTGTATCTATTAAAAAAAATTAATTGATACTACGTGATTTTAAGCTACTCCTCAGTTCATCCTTACCTTGAAATATCGATATTGAAGGCTGCATTTTCTTCAATTTTTCAGAAAAATATGCTAACAATACATTAATAAAATATAAATGTAATTTGGATATGGCCTCTGACGCCTCAGCTCGAATATCTCATGAAAATAATTCCTCTTATCTCGTTTTGACATTTCTGCCTCCAACAACCACACAAAACGACATAGAAGAAATACATTTTGACACCATAATGACTTTCAAATAATCGCGATAAAATAACATTTTATCACCTTGTATAAAAAATAACTACATTTACTTTGCAAATATTTTAATATGGAGTTAGACAGTCTAATTCAATGTCTGGGCTTAATCGTTTATTTGGAGTATGAACAGTTCCGAAAAAGAACACCCAGTATGCAGTTCATGTTATCGGTAAGTTTTCAATAGCCCAAAACCACCAACCACCCGTCATTTACAGTTCAGTAATTGCGGTTTATGGCAAGTAATGAATGAATCTACCATAAGAAAATAGTATCCGCGCAACTACGAGTGAATTAAGTCGTCGCCGTCGTCCTTAATATGAGTTATCAAAAATATCATCACTCACATGAGATTGTTACGAATTATCATAAAACGAGACAGATGGGTCTTCCAGGTGCTAAGTGACAAACAAAATAAATCTGAATAATAACTTCAGGGATATCGAAACAAAACCAACGAGTTTCTTGACAAAATCAGATCCAACACATTCATTCATCTTTTAAATAAAAAAAAATCAGAGACATATTCTTTCAGTTGACTTTATTACCTCACATGAGACAATACATGCAAATATTGTCAGACCTTCGACAACTGATAGTTGCCACGTTCCATTCAAAATAAACATGTAGCTGTGAGACTTGCTTACTAGCTTCTTACAGTATATAGTTCGGGTGTAGTAGTAGTGATTTTCACTTGTTTAAAAATCAGAAGTAGGTATTTCTTAGGTGGACAGAGATTTGAAAGCCAACGATTGAAGTAGGTAGTAGTTATTTTTGGATATACGGAGGGCTCCAATCATTTGTAACAAACTAAACTTATAGGTATTTGCTTACATGTGTCACACAGAACAGCAGCATTTCGGACATTGTAAATTTTTGGCAAATCGCTCGAACAAGTCAATTTTGTTTTTATAGGATATGAACTTTGGTGAAGTTCAATTATCAAGCTGACCTAACTATTTCGTTAAAAAAGAGAAAATCTGAGTTTACGACTTTTCGATTATCTCCAAAAAATGTCACTGAAGTTCATGCCACAAAAAAAGCCAAAGTTGACCTGTCCGAACAATTTTTCCAAAATTTGTCTGTTTCCTAAATGCGCATGATTTTTTAGACACACTATATTTTTCGAATTTTCTCCAAAATTTTCCCTGTCAACCTGCAACATGTTGCAGCGAAATTAATCAGAAAAAAAGCTTTCATTCAGTACAATAATAAAAAGATGGTTGACATTTAAAAAATAATAACCTTATCCCGAGCGATTTTTTCAAAAATTGCCGGTCTCCGAAATGCGCATGACCTTTAAGGCACAGTGTATATTGCTACATTTTTGGATCCTATGTTTAATTCGAAACACTTTTATATAAGACTTGCTATATCTAAACTTGGTAGTCGACTAAGCCTGTACATTTTTAATTGATTAAGTAAACTTGCCTGATCCAACATTTTAATACAACATAGATGAATTAAAGGACCTATATCTATCATGTTATATATCTACCAGCATACTCATATGTTATTTGTTAATAACACGTGCCCACCACCTACATCAGACATTTGGAAACGTGAAAAGATCCTTTTAAACTGAATCTTAAAAAAGACGAGGTTAAGGACTCACTAAAATGCAAGTAATGATCTCGAATATAGAAACGTCAGTACCAGATTTATGGACATAAAGATATGTGGCCATTATTAGCCTTGTAGGTAGGTTAATAGAAATATTTTCCTCACCAGGGATTAAATTAAATTTTATGTTATGTGAATACGTATCTATTAAGATACATAGGTATTTTAGTTGCTGACGAGCAAAAATAATTTTACTTAATCAATTTCCTTGTTACGATGAACAGAACTGCTTTTCTAGGCCAGTTACGTTCTAAATCAATCTAGTGTTAAGTGTTCATACATACACTGGAAAATTTCCAAATTTCAGCTTTAATCGTTATTGAAAGAGTTTTAAAAATATCTAGGTAGCTTTATATATTCTGGTCCGAAAATCCGATTTTTAAATAAACGTATTTATAAACAGATTTGATGAGTTTCCCGTTTCATTTACTCACGTATATTTATTATTAAATAAATACTTCAAAATTCAGTTTTTGGGGATTAAATACAGGATACTTGTTCATCAAGAATTTAAAGCGCAATATGAGTATTACAGTTTTTTTATTAATTGACTTCGGCTATAACTATTCACCATTAATTACCTAATACTACAGCATTTTCACTTCACTATAAATTAAAACCATAGCTACCCATCAACTGTGAGTTGCTATACGTAAGCCATTTTTAATAATTTGAAAAACTTATGTAAATAACTGCATCACAAAAAAGTCAATACGATAAGTAATCGGATATTTTAAATCGCCTAGCTATAGAGACTGTAATAGCTCAGCGATGTAAAGGTTGAAACTACCAGAACTTCAATTTTTTTTCTCGGAAACTGTAACGATTTTACAAACAAAATTTACGATATTGATTCCATTTTTCATGACGCATTTATTCCCAAACTTGTTTAGAAAAATTCTGAATCGCCCTGTATAAGATACCTTTTAGAAGATAATACAAATTTGTATTTTACGTGCAACATAAATAATTGAAGAATGTAACTTTCCAAAAATCATATATCAGATATGCATGCCATGTTCAACGATGTTAATTTTTCTATCACCGTAAATTTTTCATCTAACAAGGAAATAATACATTCTAGTAGAACACTTAAGAATAAATAAATTAACTTCGGGTCCGGATTCCCTAGTATGTCGAAGGTGGCAAATGTTTATCCAATTCTCAAAAATGCCCTGCTAGCACAAATAATTTATAGGCCCATTACTTTGTTATGCAATTTTGCGATGTCGTTGTCAAATTTTTCCACTTTTCAAGAGTATTATGTCACTTGACGAATATAATTTTGTAGAAAAGAGATCTGCTGCCATAAATCTTGAAGTGTGTTACGCAGTTCCAATGTAATGAACGGGCAGATGTTATATAAACTAAATTCTCGAATGCTTTCGATCGTATAGATCACGATATGCTCCTGCAAAAACTGAGGTATACGAACTTTGTGGAAATCTTCTAAAACTGTTTACTTCATATGTCGAATAGTTTTGATTACGTTGTACTACGACGAATTAAGATCTGGCCACTATCCTGTTACTTTCAAAATACCTCAGGGTTCAAATCTGAGTCCATTCTTATTTTCAATTTTCATTAACGATATCATATTGTTGTAAACTGGTGAATACTTATGATTTCAATTTTTTTCCATATCAACTGACGATTGTGTTCATCTGCAGTCAGTAAAATAAAATAGCTAAAAAATTTACAGTTGAATATTTCTAAATTCAAAGTTCTTTCATTTACGCATAAACTGAAACCCATTCTGTTCAAATATAATATTAACGCAGATGTCTTGGAGCATACGGATAGTATAAAAGATTTAGGAGTTTACTTTGATAGTAACTTTTCTTTCTCAGATCACGTTCAATATTTATAGCTTCCTCAACACTTAGATTGGGTTTTGTGATAAGACAAAGTCGTTAAACTCGAGATAATGCCGCCCTACTCTCATTATATTATGCGTTTGTTCGATTCAAGCTAGAAAACTGCTCCCCTGTTTGGGTTATCATTTATAATAACAAAGCCAATTTACTTAATTCAATACAAAACTGAACAACTGAACTTTTTCACAGTTTGGCCTGCAAGTTGTACTGCTCTTATACTTCTGTTGCTAACACTAATGTAAGATTAAAATATCCTGTTTGTTTTATGACACATAATTACAATTCAATTGAACATATACATGAATCGTATTTAGCTTTTAGATGTATAACCCAGTGGCGGCTGGTGCTAAGGGGCACAAGGGCACGTGCCCACCCTTCACTGTACATGTCACGAAGAAATATATGATGCTATTATAGATTTATATATTTTTTTGTAATTCTATTATCGGTTGCGAAAAACTACTCAAAACTTATTTCCCGTCAACCATCCACGCGCCGAATTATATCAAACTTTATTTCCTGGGAACCCAAGAATTGTCTCCAAACGTGGCTCATTTTCCGACGTTCGGGACTCCTCGGAGTAAATGAAATTCGCCGATTTAAAGCCGACAAAGGGCACTGAAATACGTGTCTCTGTCCCTTCTCCACTAGTCTCCACTGTCTCCAATCTCCATCACCCCGTCTCCCTCCGGCATTCAGTTTTCAGTTCTCAGTAGTCGCTTGCTTTGTTTAGTACGTACTTGTATATACAAATATATTTCGCTTGCAGAATAGTTGTGTAAACAAATTTGTGTTTTAACTTTGCTGGTTTTAAAGGCGATTTCTCATTATAGATATAATTTTAAAGTGATTCTGTGTATTTGTACATACTTATTAAAAGAAATGGATCCGGAACCAGAAATTAATTCTGTTCAGTATCTGTTAAAAAACAATCCAGTGCCATTTGATCAAAAATATTTAATTAAATAGAAAGGTAGGCCTACTGATTTATATATTAATTACGAATCTACAAGTAAAGCTAGAACATATAATAGAGTTTTTAATAGAAACATATACGAGAAATATGGTTGTCCTGTGACAAATAAATTGTTATGTTTTGTTTGTTTCATATGTTACAGCGTGGACCAAATACGGACTTGACGATTTAAAGCACATAGCGGATAGGGCCAAAAAACATGAAAATTCTGTGACTCATTTAAAAGCATATATATGCTTTAGTGTTTTAGGAAAAACTGACATATGTGAACAATTAGATATACTCGCGTCAAGAATTCAGACGTCTACGTCACGGCTGACGTTACACATTTGTTTTTATTGTCAACGTAATTTTCGATATTTGGTCGCGTTATAAACAGTCATTTTTTGCAATTTAGTGCAATATATAACGCAAACTTTTAGTCGAGTATGTAGTTTTATAACTATCAGTTGCAGTTTCTTAAATATTTTGATGAAAATATAATGAATTATTCATTTGTTCATATGACGTAAGTCGTCTGAATTCTTGGCGCGAGTATAGTACGTATTTGCGCTATAAGTTAGGACCTCGGTTAGAACATAATAAACAGGTGGAAAAAATCGTCACATTTTGCGTCTTTAATAATGTGTATAAAGTTTTTTGTGGAGCCTTCGAATTAGCCTTGCGAGGTCATGATGAGAAAACTTCGTTCAAAAATCCAGGCATTTATATAGGTTTAATTAACTTTTCTGCAGAATTACATTCTGTTCTTGCAATACATTTAAATGAATCTAAATTTATTTTTTGTGCCCACCCTTTGAAAAACCCACGGGCCGCCACTGGTATAACCAATCCGTGAGCTGTGGAATAGGGAGTAGTTGTATTGTATTATTTTGTTATACTAGTATGTGTCGTATACTTTCATATATTTTTTTCTACATCTGTTATATTCTTGTTTTGTTCTACAATAATTGTAGATATACTTTGTCCTATTTATTGGTGAATCTCACTGACCAATAATTTTAATAAATAAATATAATTTTTTTAAAAAACTGTACCTCTGTTAACTAATATGTGTATATCTTAAAAATTACTAACAATAATCACATATTAAATGTTCTAATGATGTTTGCAAGGCCATATGGAACGTCACATTTGTTTTTCGTTAATAAATTGTAAGTAAAATATTGACTAATATTGATATGTATTGACATTGATATGCATAATAATACGAATCATTCTACAATAATAATAATAAGAGAGCTTAATATTTTAAACGCAACTGTTAACAAAAAGTCAAAATTGCACGAAGAAAAAATTATGCTAATCATTCTTCACATTATGTAGAACCTTTACGAGACTAAATCCGCAATTCTTGTTATATTTGTAATTTGTTATCTTCCTTCAGATACCCACACTTGAGACTTTTAAAGAACTTATCCTATGTTGGCATGACTGACGGGTAAACTTATGTGTCGCATTTATACAGTTTCAAATAACAAATTTTTCTCAACTATTCAGTGTTATGTGTTCAATTACGAATGTGAATGAAGTTCAAAAGCTTCATGATATAATTCTATACATATATTTATTAATACTAAATATTGTGGCCGAGATGACGATAATATAAAAAAGACAACCATTCATTAAAAATACCACAACTGATATCAAATTAGTCCCTTCAAATATATAAATAAAATTTGTTCCAAAGTATGTGTGGTAAATCTACGTCTTCTATCAGAGGATATCCAGTACTAAATACAGAATTAAAAATAGTTTAAGAAAAAGTATTCTTACATATTTTTTTTTAGAATAAAGAGAAGGCTTGTGATTAGAAAATGTGTGCAGAGTGCAGACAACGATTCAGCTTAAAGATACAGGTCAACACCGCAACATTATTTCAAAAATTAGTTTGAAATGTTTTAAAAATCATGAATGTCCACAAAATACATTTTTTTTTTAAATGTTTTATTTAGAAGTCCATCTCTGGTATGTCCGAGGTTCAGTTATAACGCATCGTTTATTATATTTTAAAAATTGACAACTTATAGAACTAAAAATATAGATAAAAATACAAAAATTATCACCTAGATTTTAAAATAATGTAACGCAAACAAACTTTTATCTAACTCAAAATTCTTACAGGATCCGTGTACAATATCCTGGAAGTTAAATATAATATTTTCCTAAAATGTACTGTTAAATTATCACATTTTTATTCCGTTTTCTTAAATCAAGTACTTGCCAAATACCGTACGCAAGCCCATTGTGTCTTACAATATAATGCTATGCATTACAGTCAATTACCCATTATAACTCTTATGATTAATTTATTTAACCCCACATATATCGATTTTGAATTGAACAGAACCATATGAACAAGATTTCATATTACCATTATTCTACACTCAGGCTTAGAGCAACTTAGATAAAGCACAACAAAACTATATGAATTACTATTTTGCTCACAAAATAAGTATATCTAGGCAAAAATAGATCACTAGGATAGGTCAGGTTGGATTTAAATTCCTACATTATTTATGGAAAACAAAAAGAGACACAAGATAGTTTGCCAATATTTTATAATTATAATTACTCAAATATTCAAGGAGAAACGGGATTGGCACTAATCCCGGTTATTAATGGCGGTATATGAATGATTTACATATTGGAATAGAGCTAACGTAAATATTGAAACCGGAAGCCTAACGACAGAAAGAATAAAAATTAACAAGATGCAAATATTAAATTCAGCACCAGCATAATTTTCAGGTCAATGCGTCAAAAAAAAAAGACTGTTCTTCCAACCTGTCTTTGGGCGGATGCAGAATAAAACTATAACTGGACGGTGTTTTGCAACAACCGGTTAACCCACATTGTTTAAATTGAACTTTTTTATTTTAAAACATTTGTCAGGGTGTCTTCTACAGTTTTTCTAACAGTTCTACCTAGATTTATATGTAACTGAAAAACAAATAAATAAGACACTTTTATCAAAAAGTGTATTTTCTAAAGCTATTCAATACATTTTATTAATTTGTGCTAAACAACAAGGATGTGGCTTAACCGCTTGTTGCAGAACACCGTCCAATTATTATTAGATAAGTACCGTTTTAATAAAGTTATTGAATATTAAAATTTCCTTTCTTTTGATGTTTATACATTGTCCAGTTCTAAAATAATACAATTGACAAAACTAATACAAATCACTGAAATTCCGTAACAGTCAACATAAACGGCAATAAGTACATACAGGGTGCTCCGATTTTTAAGAGTCATGGTGGATGTGAGCAACAGCGTTGCCAGTGTTAGATTAATATCTTGGAATAGGTTTCAAGAAAGTTAATACTTAAAGTTTTTAGTTAGACATGTCAAAGAATTATTGAAACATGTTTATTTATAAAAATATATCTTTGCAATTCCTATACCTCACCTATAAAGTATGTCCGTGTATCTAAGCACATGAAATTGAAAATATAAATTATAAACCAGATTCTCTATTCACAGTTATCCAGTATTTTGCCATTATCCATTTTTACTATACTCCAACTGATTTATCACAATATATAAATTTTTAAAATACTTGGTATCTAAGAATGATGGAGTTTATCCTGAGAGAGGTATTGATTACAATATTTTAACTAGCCGTTTTGATGTCACTAGTTTAGAGAGTCGAAGAATATGTATTTCCGTATCTTTTTTATATAAAATCATAAATAATCTCATTGACTGCTCCGAATTGCTTTCTGCTGTGAATTTTTATGTGCCTAGGGTAAATTCAAGAACTACGTTAAGTTTTAGATGTGATACCGCTAAAACTAATATTTTATTAAGGTCTCCGATATGTATTATTATGTGTGATAACTTTAATCGGTTAGAACATCCTTGTGATATTTTTACCTGTTCATTGAATACTCTTGTTAATCTAGTTAATGAACAATACAGTTAACTTTCTTTTCATTTTTTTTATGTACGCAACATTTTTGTATTTTAGGTATGCGAATATTTCTTATATAACTTTTTTTTATTTAGTATTTTCTTTATAGTTAACTTTCTTTTTGTTTTATTTATATATTTTTATATATTTTTTTGGATGTACTCAAGATTTTGTATATGGTATATGGGAATGTTTCATGTATGAATTTTTAATTTATTATTATTTAAGTGTTGAATTGTTAATTTAAGATTTTGCCCTGTAAATGGAACTCTGTTGGGCAATAAAGCTTTATTATTATTATTATTATTATATACATACATACTATTGTTATCACTATCGCCGATTATCACTGCTTAACAAATATGCTTTTACCATGTCAACCTTTTCAGTATTTGAATAATACGCCATATTTTACTTAATTACACTGTGTTTCACCCAAACTATAAATTAAATACACAAGACAAGAGAAAAACACTACCCGTAAAAATAATAAAACGAAATACGTTTTATAAGACAAACTACACCTGCATATATGTAGGTACTTGTTTAAGGTTTACCCTGTATAACCATCTGCACCACAGCTCAATCCAGACATCACAATACCATCAAATTCGTCACTTGCCGCCATCGTCCTTGGCCTTGCTTTAAAGATTTTCGGGTGAAGGCGCGGCGTCTCTATCGTATACGTATAAAAATAAAAAAATGCGCTCTAGATCCCGGTGGATACCGCGCGATAACTTGGATACGCTATTACAGCCTACGGCCTCAAAATAGTAGCGTAGCGTAGCCACGGACGTCGGGAAGAGTTCAGTGGAAAACATTAAAATTTTAGAAGTTTAAAACTGGAATGTGTTCTAAAAACACGTTTAAATATATTCCGCAGGATTAAGAATATAAATGCTAAAATCGTGTAAATTTATTTATAATCACTAATTTTTAAAAACGAGTTCACAAAAGTTTCGTTAGCATAACATAATATGTATATCTAAATTCGAAAAATTCAAGTCTTTCCATTGTATTTGTGTAAGGTTATATTCATATTCCCAAGGCAATCTAAATATTAACATACTACTGTCGTCCATTTCTAGTAGGAAAATCTCAAACTTATATCCCATAAAATTTAATTTTCCACATCCATTGCGAGACTACAAACTGATGCTACAAATCATCCTCAAACTAGCTATCGCTATTAAGTTGGTAGGCAGGAAGAAACTAGGCGGGATAGCGGGAACTATAAAATGGATCCATTTATTAGTATATCATTGAGTGGTGGACATAAACAATTTCACTTACATTCCAAAGATGTATCTATCCTATTTTGTTTAATATTTGTACATTGTATTTGAGGAGGAAATATGAGTCTCAGAAATTAACTATTTTCGAGATAATAGCTTTTCAACAATCAGCTGCATAGCTCATTGCACAATATTTTAATGTAGTAGGCATAGATTATGATTTCTCATATCCAAAAACAGCTATTTCCAATTTTTACATTGATACATGCAGACAGTGGAATTATTCCAAAAAAATCACTTTTTAAATTCCAACTTTGACACCCTGTATCTTTATTATTATCAACATTTTTTAAGGTAACTTGGCTTAATTAATATTTTGAAGTGAAAAATCAAGTATGTCTCCATGGGCCGTTATTTACAGACCACCCTGTAGACGTATTAGTACAGCACTGAATATAATTCTCACATAAAAAATTTTAAGTTGAATGGATGAATACATCGGAAGAATTAAAAAAAAAACTGAATAACTCCAAAGTATATAACACCCCATTTTTGAACAGTACGTAAATTTTCCCTTTGTAAAAACTTTTCGCAAGTCAAACTAACTAACTCTCTACAATTCCCACTTTTCCTAAACTTTTCTAATAAACCAAACTACTTTAGAAAACATTTTTAACCGTTCAAATAAACAGCTAGATTTATAATCAAAGATCAGATAATTTAAAATTGATTCCGTTGATCACAGCAACACTATTCATCTCCAATACCTCCCTCTATGTCTATGAGTACTATTACATAAAGTCACTGCTTCCTAGTTGGCACGAGCAAGTATTAGTAAGTTTAAAAATATTCCTGCTGTATACGCTATGTATACGTGATGCGTAGAGATATAAATTAAAAAATATATTTGTTGCCAACTTCACACTTCATTTACACCCAAATGATATTAAAAAGTATAAATGTGTAATAATTTCAAAAATGTAATTTAATATAGTTACAGTAGATCTCAATATTATATTTTCTTCTTTGTTGAAGTTGCCGTGTTTCACGCAGTAAAATGATCAAATTCTGGTGTTTTTAGTTACAGAAAACTCGAAACATAAAACGCGTAAAACAAAAGTTACATACTCGAAAATAAAATTCTTGATGTTTTGTTTATCCACTATCCAAAATAAAAATTTTAAAAAGCGATTGTAAGATACTATTTCGCTATTCTAACCCCACATTTTAACAATTATTTTTACATACTTATAAACAGATATAAACAATCTTATATGCAGAACTGTGTATGTTTATGTTATAACAATATATACATCTACACTTAAATTACAAAAAATATGTATTTTAAAAGATTTCTGTTCCTACAAGTTATTCGTATTTATATAAAACAACATTTCAAGAATACGGCGGCCTTAAAACCGCCGCTTATGACATTAACTGTTAACAATAAAGTCCTCGAAAGCTAATAACATTGGTTGTCGATCTAGCAAACTATACCAAGGTTATTAAATAGACTTAAATTATAATCACTTTCAATTATGTTGATAATTAGGTAGTATAAAACGATTTAACGTTCTTAATCTCCAAATCTCCTTAGTACTTACTGGAGTGTTACAAGTAGAAAGTTAAGCTAACAGGATAATAATAAGGCAAACTCAGATTAGCAATAAACGAAATGTAGGCCTGTTGGATGTACATGTAAAAACTTATTGGATATTTTTTTTGTATTTAGAATAAAAGTTGTGATTTGTAGACTGGACGAAATAACGATTCGTCTGGACTTAGCTTTATAAGGTTTGCTTCCTAATATTTATTACTGTTGTTAAAGCATGTAGGTACGTTTGCTAAATTGCTACATCTTAATCAACGAAATATTAAATAATAATTCTAAAGTATAATGTACACAAAATTCCCCACATCGTCAACAATATACCAAATATGTTTGCAAAATCAGTTTTTTATATGTAGGATCATATAAAACTAATGATATTCAAATATAATCGTACATATTATATTTTTTTGCACTTGATTTCGATAAACTGTCGAATATACCGTATATGTAAATTTTGCCACAAAAAAAAACTGACTGATTTTGAAATAATTTATGACACAAGGTAGGATTACACCATTTTTGAAATTGCTGAACTTGACATGATACACACTTGTAGTTAAACCGCGCCATTCAATCGCAATTTATATGTTGGCAGGAAAAGGGAATATGGTTCTTGTCCTACTTTTTTTTGGCTTCGTCTTAGTCTTGCAAAACAATACAAAGTCAAGACAAAATTTGACAAGTAATATTGTTACGGCAAATATAAGAACTTAAGTGAACATTAGCTGAAAAAATAAATATTGCATTTCTATTATAGGTAGGTATATATTTTTTTTAAAGAACATCCAACACAAAATTATTTTTAAAATGAAGAAACAGAACTAATTATAAATTCACGGCCACTTGACTGAAAGGGTTCCGGTTCTGCTTGGCCTATTTCGTCCGTTATTTATAGCTTATTATGTAAAACTGATCGTTTCTATACTTTATAACATCTACCAATCAACCACTGTCGACGTTCGACCATATCTATAGTTACATGTGAGCTCCGAGCGGGACCGTAGCCGACCGAGAGTAACCACCACTGTTACCAAATTCGCAATTAAGTTCCATGTTTCTCATTTTTTGTGTGCAAGAGTCTCGCAAGAATCATGCAAGGGTCTTACAAAATTGCATGATAAAGAAATTTGCGAGACTTTCGCAAAACATGATCTTGTAAGATCGAGCAAGAACGAGACATTAATGAAACTTATGTCTCAGAACTAATAAAAAAAAAATTTTTAATGCACATGTGGCTTTTACAAATATGATTTTGTAAAATAAATCAAAAAAAGGCAGTGCGAAAATTATTTAACAATTGACTTCTGCACGGCAGTGGAAGCTGGCCCACTGTAAAACCTGTCAAGTCAAAGCATACAATCAGCGACCGGACAAAAAATTCAAAGAAATTCCCATAACATCTTATAACATCTATTTTATACAACTGCATTTTCCGCTATTGTTATTAATTATTAATAGAATTAACTTGTGATTTTAATTAACAAAAATAGTTTGACACCTGATTTTACAACAAAATTTTGGGGCCGTCTTACAAACTAACAGAAATGTTTCTGCTTCTTGTCCGATTTGAATTAGCAAGTTATTGGTAACAGTTATAATACGTTCGCGTAAATCATCAATAGTATCCACTTCGCCGCGATATCCCCACAAAAAGAAAGCCAAGGTCAGGAGATCGTGGCGGCCATGGTACCGGTCCTTCTCGTCCAATCATTTGGTATTAATGCTTGGTTGCAAATTTCCCATGTCACGCCCGCATTGCATTCACTACACACCGCGCTAAAAGTAGCACATGGTTAAGTTGAAATCATTCTGCTAAAGCATTTTCACTTCATCATAAACTAAAACAATATCCATTAACTGAGTTGCTATACACGTAAGCCATTATTCAGACTTGGATGTAAACACTCGCATCACAAAAATGTTAATACTATAAGTAATAGAATTTCAATATTTGGAATCGCCTGGTTTGAGAGTACAGTAGTCCAGCGATGTGAAGCTTGAAACATAATTTTTTTTATATATTGACTCCATTTTTTATGGCGCATCTACTCCCAAATTTGTTGAGATAAGTTGTCAATCACCCTGAATATTCTAAAAGAAAAGTATGTACACTTAAAGAGACAAATATGTTTAAAAACAAAATACATTTGAGCTTTAATTAAAAAAAATATCTCAAACGAGGTTCTTAAGTACGTAAATTAATAAAAAAAAATTCGGCATTTAGGTATTATGAATATATTTTTTACAAATTGACATTTTGTTAAAATCTGCAAGTCTATCAACAATAATAAAAAAATATTGATAGCAACAAAATAATGTTTGAGGTAGAAATACAGCGTATTCATAAATGCCCGAGTTCCATATGACCAACATGTTTTGGCGCTCAGTAAATTTGATTTCTTTAAGTTGATATTTCAGAAATTACCAAGGAAAAATTACCAACTGTTTTATGCAGATTGTTTGTACAATTTAGCAGCAGTAATTTATTGTAAGTTTAGTTGCCTAATAGTCGCGATCACGTGGGACTCGGGCATTTATGAAGGCACTGTACATGAAGTCATGTACACACTTGAACCAGAACCTCGATGCGTAACTGTATCTAGAACAGGGTCAAAGTAGATCATGGTACGCGTAACATAGCCGAAAATTTCTCTTCGGACAGAACTTTATTGCGTCGCAAACATTTTGACGTTCTGAGTTGTATGCAGTCCGATCAACTGTGTTAGGTAAAAAGTTCCTTGTCCACACTCAACGTAACAGCATACCGTATCATCTTTTGCTGCTATAACTTTTTTAATGCCGACAAGTGATAGGCATTCTGCGAACCTAGATGCAGGAACACCCATGCTCGCTGATAGAACGCGCCCAGGTTACAGGTTTCCGTCCACACGGTCTAGCAAGACTGCGACGAGATTCTGTGACAAGTGTACACGCAGCTTAAGCTTATGTTCACGTCGTTGGGCAAACAAAATTAAAGCTAATAGGTTCTAAATCGGTTTATTTTCACTCAAAGAAGCTGATGGAACACAGTAAATAAACATTCACATTTTTTTATGAGACTAGATTGTTGTCAAGCATGACTGCAAAAAAAATCCGTAAGTTGTATGTAAATCCAACAGGACATATCGGGAAAGCCGCACGTATGGTAACCCTAACATTACATAGCTTTTCCAACATATTAACAGCATAATATTTGAAGTGATTTTCACAATATTCAAACAATTAACTTCTACTACTTCCTTATGATTTACAATTAAAATGAGATGGTTATTCAAATGATGTATAAATTTCAAATTGCATGACTAACAATAAGTAATTACCCATTATTATCCACTTCAGTGTATATTTATTTACATGTTCCAAATACTAATAATGTTCTCTGAAGAATGTAACCTTGTACAATGACAGTGAACTTCACGTAAAAGGCCGTCCACATAAAAAGCAGACAATTACTTTATTGACTATAAATTGTTGTTTTAGATAATATTCATAATACATAAAATGATGATGATGATGATGATAATGATTCAAATTAAGTAGTAAATAATACAAGACCAAATACTCTTCAAAATACGATTGTTTCAAGCATGAAAAAAATTAAAACTGTTTCATAAAAAGAAAACTGAGTTGGAAACATTTTATTGACTACTGGTGTACTTAAGCTTGATCCAGTTTTCAAATCACGATTGTATTTGGATATATCTTTCCCGTGCAAAACAAAATGGTTAATGATTGATTCGATTTACAGTTGTCTATTTTAACTATGTTACCATTAAAAAATATCTCCCCCTACTAAAAAATTGTCTGCCCTGTTGATTAATTAGATAAGTGGGCGTTTAATCTACATTAGTGTAGACGACTGCAGGACGGGTGGCTTAGAATAAATCATCTTTTTTTCCAAGGCTGCTTAGAAAGTCAATCTTTTTTAGATTAATTTAACCGATTATGTGTGACATGACTGACATGAGAAGAGAGTTACAAAAAATTAGTTGCTTTCACGTTATCGTCAAAATAATAACGGAATTGTGAAGAGGTAATTTGAATTTGGCATGCTAAGAATAACCAAAGCATAATTTCTAGATTGGCATATACAAGGTGTCCGGAACCTGCGCGCAGAAAATTCAGGAGTCGGTACTCGAAAAAATAATGTGTCAAGTTTATGCAACATGGTGTAACAACTACGTAACATCGCAAAATTATTGTCTTTAATTCGACTTTTGGCTACAACCATTTTAATACTGGAACAATTTTCTTAAAATTTGATATACTGTTACTTTTATATAAATGCAGTTTTCACACAATATTGTTATTACCTGAAAATATATAAAATAAAGTAGTTAATCTAAAAATCTTTCACTCTTGTTTGAAGTCGAAAAAATTGACATGTTTTGAACATAATGAACAATAATAATAAACTTTGAAGTTACGTAGCTTCGTTACTACTGACTTCAAAAAAATGTAACCTTGACCTTGACACATTATTTTTTCGATGGGTACCACACTCCGATTTCTCTGCGAGTAGTTTTCAAATACCCTGTGTAGTTTATGTCAAACAAATAAAATAATAAAAAAGTTTTACGGTACGTTTTTACTTGATTATACTATACTAAAATATGTACATACATTTTTTCGCAAAAACAAATATATGAATATCTTACCACACAAAAGAATAAAAGATATATAATACGACTGTTTCAAATCCATTAGCAGATAAATAACGTCTTCGATAGACTAAGATGACTGAACTATTAAATTTTTATATTAAGAAAAGTCGCAGAATGTCAGTCTGTACTATATCAATTGTTCCAGACGTTAATTTTGATTAATTATTACGTTTATTATGATATAATTATAATTATGTAACGCTAAGAAATATTTTTTAAGACGAAGATTACTTGATTAGATGGGCCGGATGGTATTTCTCCAATTCAAATTCTCATTAATCAACTTTTCCTTTGTACTTTTCATCTTAAACTGAGTAAATCAAATGACAATTAGTTGCTACCATAGTACTTTATGTAGACAGTGTATTTGTAAACCATTATTTGAGAATTACCTAAAAGGTACATCACGTAAATATACAGGGATGGCTTTTGAATCAGTGAATTTCTTTTAAAACGACTAAATACGTTAACTGATCTTGATTTTTTCCCACCTTTTGGTTATATAATAATTAATTTTTCTTCAATCTCCTAACCCCCAGCTACCCCTACTTTTTTTCAAATGGAAACATAAGGCATGAGGGGGCTCGTTGAAAAGCTTATAAAAAACCGAATCCAGTAATACCAAATAAACAAGTTTTATGTTTTCAATAGCAAGGTTTTTAGGGTTGTATAAAACACCTACTTAACAAGTGAAATAAAATTTAATTATAGTCCTTCATGAATTTGCACAGAATTAAATGAAGAATTTGTAACTGGACCTATCAGTGCTAACGCACGAAAAGATATCATTTTTATGTTGCGTTTATTTGGTACCACTTACTTGCCAGGCTTTCTGGTTAATTTTTCGCTTTAGTTGTAAATTGGAAACGTTACTATTGTATCAAAATCAAGTTATTTACTGAATTGCTATGGTATTGTCGGAAAGACAACGCATCGAAATCTTGATATTGCTTGGACGTGGAGACAAAATAAGTCAGGCTGAAGTGCGCGATTTATTTAATGTGAAATATCCCGAAAACCAAATCTCGTAAGGGGCAGTTAGTAAGTACAGTACAGAGTTTGCCCAAAACTGGACGGGCACGTGCTTTGAATGAAGAAAAGAAGTTAGACATTGCATTAGAACTTGTTGAAAATCTTCATACTTCTGTTTCATTAGCCCGCAATGACGATGCTTCTCGAACTGCAATTCGAATGTTTTTGAAACAAGAAAAATACCACCTCTATAAGGTACGTCTTGTCCAAGAGCTTTTGGAAGACGGTTATGATAGACGATTACAATTTTGTGAGGAAATGATGAGACGATGTGGTGACCATAATGGGTTTCAACGAGACGTACTTTTCGGATGAAGCTACGTTTTATTTAAATAGAGTGGTTAACAGGCACAACTATCGCTTTTGGTCCCAGGAAAATCCACACTGGACATGCGAATCGCATACGCAGCACCCACAGAAAGTTAATGTATGGGCAGGTATCATCAACAACAGAATCTTGGGCTCATTCTTTTTTGAAGAACTGCCGCCCTCTACCTTGATTTCCTAACTTTTCACCTGTTACCTGCTCTAGCTGTGATTTTTCCTCATGAAACTAATCCAGATATACCAAATGATAGAATTTGGTTCCAACAAGATGGCGCTCCCCCACATTTTGGTATTGATGTTCGAAGATACTTAGATGAAATGTTTCCAAATAGTTGGATTGGTGGACGGGATACAGTTGAATGACCACCAAGATCCTCCGACTTAACGCCCCTGGATTATTTTCTTTGGAGATATTTGAAAGAAGAAAGAAATATAAAGAACAAGCTTAGGGCAGAGATGCATAATTTACCAGCTGAAGTCATTCGGAATGCTGTGGACAGCTTTTACTATCGTCTTGGATAATACCATAGTGAATGGAGGACATTTTCAGCATTTGAGTTTATTTTGTAAATTATCTAGGAGTTGTTTCAATTTCTAAATGAAAAATTGTTTATTTGGTATGGCTGGATCCAGTTTTCTATAAGCTTTTCAACTCCACCCCACTCCCTTATGGTTTATGTTTCCCTTTTAAAAAAGTGGGTAGCTGGGGTTGGGGTTGAAGAAAATGAATTATTATATAACGGAAAGATGGGAACAATCAAGATCCGTTAACGTTTTTCGGCGTTTTAAAAAAATTAACTCATTCAAAAGATATCGTGTGCTATGTCGACTGGATAAAACGGCCCACATCGATCAGTTATGACGATTTATGTCTCAGTTGTTAGTTGACGAAATAATAATCATTTCACTTGTAAGTATACAGTTTGTCATAATACCTATTCTTTCGAAAAACTGTAACGTCATTAGTGATACTTTATTAGATGATAATAAAAAATAAGTTAAGGGCGCCCTATTCTTGAAATAGTGTTTTCTGTAAATACAAGTAATTTTAAAACATTTAACAATAAGTGATTAATATAGAGTTAGCAAATAACAGGAATGTTATCTCATGCTACATGCGAATATTGGAAAGTACCAAAGTAAAACGACTATATAACGATAGAAAGCGGTCTAACCAACAAATTTTTAGGCAGATAAATCTTTCAAAATACGTATTCTTGTAAATTTTAACTGCAAATGTAAATATTGTTAAAACATAAACTTACTTTTTCTGTATATACAATTGTTCACTTTTGTATAAACTATGTGAAAATAATTAATAAAATGTGAAGTTAGAATAGGAACTTTCGTGATTGTGAAATTCATTTTGTATGGGGTTTCTACAATTAGCTATATGCTGATATTTAGTAAATATATTAATGATAAACTTACTTTTCTTCATTTACCCTGAATAAAACAATAAATATTGTCGAAACGTGGACGTGATGAAACAATAAGGTTTTGATTGAGTTTTATTTATCAAAAAAAAAAACCGATAAGCTAGGAACATTCAATAAAATTTATACACAATCTACTTTATCGCAATAATGCTGTTACACCCTATATATATTTTAATTGCAAATAAGTATTAATACATAAAAAATTTTAAAAAATCAGCAAATATGAGTCTATTATTACGTTTTTGTTTTTTTGAATATGTGACAATGATCCTGATTGAAATATTCTTATCTCGCGCATCTTGGTCCTTAAATAAACCTTTTGTCGACATACTAAGTTGCCAACGCCTATAAATCAACGTCTCCGGCCACATTGATCGACTGTTTATTTAAAGACGCCGATAAATGCCACATTAAATACATTAAATGTATCGGCACAGTTACGTCTGCACCTCTAAGAGAACACACAACCTGGTTTATTTGGAAGAATCATTCTATTTCCAGGCAGGTGAAGCACCCGTAGCTTCGGCGTCTCGTAAAAAATCATTAAAAAATAACAAACACCTACTAAACTTGACAATTTAAGGCACCTAAAAATAAGTAATGATTTTCAGGCAGGAATTTTAGAGTGTCCACCAATAAAATTGGCAAGGCAGCAGACAAATCTCATTTAGAGAGGTTTTTAACCCAAAACATTACCGAAAAATTTTAACTACGAATCAATATTACGATACTAGACCACAATTTTGAAGATCAGTCTGAATTGCAAAAAAAAGCTGAACATTTTCTATACATTTTTTGCCAAAGTATAGATACATAATATTTTGGTATATTTGCAAATTTGTTATGTTACTAATTGGTTATTTTTTTCGATATATCAAAATACAACGAACATCTGTCGTTAATATTAGTATACAGTGAGCTAACGAAAACATACTAGTCAGGTTTTCTTTGGTTTGATGCAATAACTAAAAAAAACGCTCAAACTCGTGAACTTTTATTTGGATGAAGACATTTTATGAATGTACTCATTCCCCAAATTTCTGCCCCCAAAAATCTTAATGGACCTCTTTAGGTATCGTTTCAAAATAATTCATAATTATTACTTACTTTTACATTCTGTTTCTGAAAATAATTGATAATAAATTGTATCTAAGACACACATAGATGCCATTAATCCCTCTTTAACAAGAATGTCGTTACCACGCCGAAAACTTAATTATTCAACAAGGCGTGGCACCTCCACATTAATTTATTTTATGTTTTATTTTAGCAATACACCATCCAACAGTACAGTATCAAGTACATAATGGGAAACACAAAACAATAGGCATTAAATAATATAGCAATATTAACAATAACATCTACAAACTAATCAATCAATACTTATATGAAATAAAATGTGCAAAATTGTTAGCTTAGATATTGAAATCCATTTTTTTTTACTGTTGCTAACATGAAATTTCTACAACAGTACTTTTTTATGTAAAAAAAATATACGCAAAACTTTTGGATATTTATGAGGCACTACCCTTATTTTACCCAAACTTGGACAAACTGTACTTATTTCCTGTTAAATTTTCAAAAAGTTACGGACTGGCAAATTTCGTAAAGTGATCTCTAGGCGTTTGGATAATTACTATATATTAAAATCCGTTGTTTTTCTCGCTCCCACCGGGGTGGAAAAGCGGCAAAGTGTCCGGGTAAAGGCTTTTTCGCGAGCCGAAGGCGCGAAGCGCCCTTCGGTCCCGGGGTTGTCGCTTAGGCGTATTTCGGTGGGTTCTTTTTACCTTTTTCGGGGCGAATTTTGCGTTTTTCCGGAGGTCCGCGGATGCTATTTTTCGATTTTCGCGAGGAAAAGAGACAAAAGTGCAAAAACACGCCCATTATCGGAAGCCCGAAAACCGCTCGGAGGCCGGTTTCGCTTCGCGCGAGGTTTTTCAGGAGAGCCCGTCGGGGACGCGGTCGCGGGCGAGTCTCTTTATTGGGTCCCTTCTCCGTCGCGACGAGACGCTCGGCGGGCCGTTTTTCGCGTTTTTCTAGGTAAATTTCCCGTTTTTCGGAGGGTCCTCGCCGGCCGTTCTCGGCGAGCGAGATGGAGATAGCGCGGGAGGAGCTTATCGCCCGGGAATCGGAGAAACGTCAGTCGGATATGGGTAGACGTCAAACTATTTCGGAATCGATATTTTCGTATTTTCCCGCATTCATTTCCACAAAGCCATCTCGAAACGTAAACTTTGAACCTTCTACAATGTGTCGCGTGCCTCAGGTTTGAGTTTAAAATTCGATTTTATAGTAAAAATAACGAAAATTTTGGTCAATTACAAGTTCGGCGGCATTCGCGTTCGCTCGGCCGCCCGAAACGTCAAACGGGAAGCCGGACGGTGCGGTGCCGTTGACAGCTCCGGATAAAACTTGGGAACGTTCGCTAAACGGGCCGTTTGAAGACCCGCCAAGGCCAAAAGGTAAATTTAAAGTCTCTAGATACTTTCTGTTATGCGAGCGCTGGGTTTTGAGTTCCAATTTGTATCGAATTTTGCGTAATACCAAACAGAGACGTGGAGAAGAGCCTGGCAATATGGCGGGTCCTCACAAAACCTTCAAAATGTTACATTTTGCAAAGTAAGTACCTTTATTTCCATAAAGCCATATCGAAACGTAAACTGTGAAAGTTCTACAAGGTGTCGTGTGCCTCATATCTGTTTTTAAAATTCGATTTTAGAGTAAAAATTTCTAAAATTTGCGACGTCAAATGGAGAGTGCGCGGTGACATTTCCGAATAAATCGCAGAAAATTTCGCTAAAAGGGCCGACCGGAGCCCCCCAAAGGTCGAAAACGGAAAATCTGAAGTCTCTAGATACGTTGTGTTATGCGAGCGTTTGGTTTTGAATTCGTTTTGTATCGAAATTTGCGAAAATCCTAAGCAAGACGGGGTCAAATGACGTAAGCCATAGAACAGCTGTCAAATTCTAATATATTAAAATACGCGATTGCCTCTCGCTCCACCGGGTGCGGAAAAGTGGCGTTTTGCATTACCAAAGGCTTTTTCGCGAGCCGCGCCGCGTAAGCCGAAGGGCGCGAAGCGCCCTTCGGTCCTGGGGTTGTCGCTTAGGCGTATTTCGGTGGGTTCTTTTTACCTTTTTCGGGGCGAATTTTGCGTTTTTCCGGAGGTCCGCCGGCGTTACTTTTCCGTTTTCGCGAGGAAACGAGACAAAAGTCGAAAAAAACGCCCCTTATCGGAAGTCCGGAAGCCGGTCGGAGGCCGGTTTCGCTCCGCGCGACGTTTTTCCGGCGAGCCCGTCGGGGACGCGGCCGCGGGCGAGTCTCTTTATTTGGTCCTTTCTCCGTCGCGACGAGGCGCTCGGCGGGCCGTTTTTCGCGTTTTTCTAGGTAAATTTTCCGTTTTTCGGAGGGTCCTCGCCGGCCGTTCTCGGCGAGAGGGATGGAGATAGCGGGGAGGAGCTTATCGCCCGGGAATCGGAGAAACGTCAGTCGGATATGGGTAGACGTCAAACTATTTCGGATTCGATATTTTCGTATTTTCCCGCATTCCTTTCCACAAAGCCATGTCGAAACGTAAACTTTGAACCTTCTACAATGTGTCGCGTGCCTCAGATTTAGGTTTAAAATTCGATTTTATAGGGAAAATAGCGAAAGTTTTGGTCAATTACACGTTCGGCTGCATTCGCCTTCGCTCGGCCGTCCGAAACGTCAAACGGCTAGCCGGACGGTGCACGGCCGGTGACAGCTCCGGATAAAACGTAGGAACGTTCGCTAAACGGGCAGATCTGAGACCCGCCAAGGCCGGAAAAGGTAAATTTAAAGTCTCTAGATACTTTCTGTTATGCGAGCGCTGGGTTTTGAATTCGAATTTGTATCGAATTTTGCGTAATACCGAACCGAGACGTGGAGAAGAGCCTGGCAATATGGCGGGTCCTCACAAAACCTTCAAAACGTTACATTTTGCAAAGTAAGTACCCCTTTATTTCCATAAAGCCATATCGAAACGTAAACTTTGAACCTTCTACAATGTGTCGTGTGCCTCAGATCTGTTTTTAAAATTCGATTTTATAGTAAAATTGCGAAAATTTGCGACGTCAAATGGCGAGTGCGCGGTGACATTTCCGAATAAATCGCAGAAAATTTCGCTAAATGGACCGACCGGAGCCCCCCAAATGCCGAAAACGGTAAATCTGAAGTCTCTAGATACGTTGTGTTATGCGAGCGTTTGGTTTTGAATTCGTTTTTGTATCGAAATTTGCGAAAATCCTAAGCAAGACGGGGTCAAAATGACGTAAGCCATAGAACAGCTGTCAAATATTTCCATCCGCTATTGCTATTTGCATTGAACTTTGCATAAATAGAATGAATAGGTAGGTGGTATCAGTGAGCTAGACAATATGGCAGACCAAGACGGGGTCAAAATGACGGAAGCCATAGAACAGCTGTCAAATATTTCCATCCGCTATTGCTATTTGCATTGAACTTTGCATAAATAGAATGAATAGGTGGTATCAGTGAGCTAGACAATATGGCACACTTCAAGTCGCTTCGCTTATATACAGTGCGACTCAAAAAGCTCGATGTACGGGGTGTAACGATAAAAATGACGAGAAAAAATAAAAATTAGATTCGAGGAAATTTTCGGTTCTTTCGCTTCGAGGGGTTCTCTGACGTGCGTAGGACCGTTTTATATACAAAGTGTTGGAAAAATGTCGAACGTTAAAAAATGTAAAAATTAAGGAACTGAAAATTTTTTGGTACGAAACTTCCGTCGGGGGACTCTACCGCACTAATTATCGAAAAAATACGGGTGTTTAAAAATTCGAACTGTTCCCTAAAAATCCTGGACATTCGTGGATTTAAATTTTTTTGCTTTCTGATGAAACTTTTACAATAGTTTGTAGAAAAACTGTAAAAATATATACTTTGGTATTATTATGTATATGAATACATACTTATGAAAAATACAGCGTGTAAAATAAAAACCATTCTCTACATCCACAAAATTTATGGATTTTATTTTTTTATGAAACTTTTGACGATTGTAAAAATCATACTAATGAGAAAATACAGGGTGCTTAACGAAACCAAACCATACTCTAAGAATCCTCACAATAATTCATTCAATATTTTTTCATGAAACTTTTCACAATGGTCTGTAAGAAAACTATGTATACTAATTAAAAACTACTGGGTGTTTAAAAACTGAACCAATATTGAAACTCCCAAAATTCATGGAAATTTTTTATTTATTAAACTTCCATCAAGGATTTATTATGACACTCACTAACGAAGCAAATACAGAGTGTTTAATAATAACGAACCATTCTCTAAAAATCCTCAAAATTCATGGAATTAAAAATTCTTTTGATGAAACTTTATACAATGTTCTGTAGGAAAAATATACTAATTAAGAAATACAGAGGGTTTAAAAACCTAACCATTTCCTAAAAATCAACAAAACTCATGGAATTAAAAATTATTTTTGATAAAACCTTATACAATGGTTTGTAAAAATCTATACTAATGAAAAATACAGGAGGTTTAAAAACCTAACCATTTCCTAAAAATCAACAAAATTCATGGAATTAAAAATTCTATTTGATGAAATTTTATACAATGTTCTGTAGGAAAAATATACTAATTAAGAAATACAGAGTGTTTAAAAATAACGAACCATTCTCTAAAATTCCTCAAAGTTCATGGAATTAGAAAATTCATTTTGATGAAACTTTGTACAATAGTTTTAAAACATCTATACTAATGAAAAATACAGGAGGTTTCAAAACTGAACTGTTCCCTAAAAATCCTAAACATTCGTGGATTTAAATTTTTTTTTGCTTTCTGATGAAACTTTTACAATAGTTTGTAAAAACTATAAAAATATATACTTTGGTATTATTATGTATATGAATACATACTTATGAAAAAATACAGGGTGTAAAATAAAGAACCATTCTCTACAGCCACAAAATTTATGGAATTTAATTTTTTTTTATTAAACTTTTCACGATTATAAAAAATTATACTAATGAAAAAATACAGGGTGCTTAACGAAACCAAACCATACTCTAAGAATCCACACAATAATTCATTGAATATTTTTTTATGAAACTTTTCACAATGGTCTGTAAGAAAACTATACTAATTAAAAAAATTCTGGGTGTTTAAGAAAACTGAACCAATATTGAAACTCCCAAAATTCATGGAATTTTTTTTTTATTTATTAAACTTCCATCAAGGATTTATTATGACACTCATTAACGAAGCAAATACAGAGTGTTTAATAATAACGAACCATTCTCTAAAAATCCTCAAAATTCATGGAATTAAATAATTCTTTTTGATGAAACTTTATACAATGTTCTGTAGGAAAACTATACTAATTAAAAATACAGAGTGTTTAAAAATAACGAACCATTCTCTAAAATTCCTCAAAATTCATGGAATTAAAAATTCTTTTGATGAAACTTTATACAATGTTCTATAGGAAAAATATCCTAATTAAGAAATACAGAGGATTTAAAAACCGAACCATTCTCTAAAAATCAACAAAATTCATGGAATTAAAAATTCTTTTGATGAAACTTTTACAATGTTCTGTAGGAAGAATATACTATTGAACAAATACGGGGTGTTTAAAAACCGAACTGTTCCCTAAAAATCCTGAAAATTCGTGGATTTAAAATTTTTTTGCTTTCTGATGAAACTTTTACATTAGTTTGTCAAAAACTATAAAAATATATACTTAGGTTTTATTATGTATATAAATACATACGTATGAAAAATACAGGGTGTAATATATAGATCCATTCTCTAGATCCACAAAATTTATGGAATTTATTTTTTTATGAAACTTTTCACGATTGTAAAAATTATACCGATGAAAAATACGGGTGTTTAACAAAACCAAACCATTCTCTAAAAATCCTCACAATTCATGGAATATTTTCTAATGAAACTTTTCACAACGGTCTGTAAGAAAACTATACTAATTAAAAACTACTGGGTGTTTAAAACCGACCTTTCTCTAGAAACCTTCATGGAAGTATAATATTCCTTTGATGAAACGTTTAACAATGGTCTATATGGAAACTATTTTAATGAAAACAATACAGGGTGTTTAAGAAAACTGAACCAATATTGAAACTCCCAAAATTCATGGAATAAAATTATTTGTTTTGCTTCGGATGGGTTGTCGGATGTACGAAAGACCGTTTTATATACAAAGTGTTGGAAAAATGTTGAACGGTAAAAATCTCAAAATTAAGAGAACTGACTAATTTATTTTACTCAACTTCCATCGGGGGTCTCTAACGCACTAATTATCGAAAAATACATGGTGTTTAAAAAACTAACCCTACTCAAGAAAGGTCAAGTCGGCGAATGCCGACTTGCCACCTTTCTAGTTCTTATATATTAAAATCCGTTGTTTTTCTCGCTCCGGGCGGGCGGAAAAGTGGGGTTTTGCCGCCAGCGTTTTTGGCGAGGCGCAGCGGCGAGCCCGGTTTGCGGAGTCGGATTCGGTCTTTTGCGTAGCTTAGGCGTATTTCGGTTGGTTCTTTTACCCTTTTCGGGGCGAATTTTGTGTTTTTCCGGAGGTCCGCGGCCGCCGGTTTTCGATTTTCGCGAGGAAACGAGAGAAAGTCGAAAACCACGCCCATTATCGGAAGCCCGAAAATCGGTCGGAGGCCGGTTTCGCTCCGCGCGACGTTTTAGGAGAGCCCGTCGGGGACGCGGTCGCGGGCGAGTCTCTTTATTGGGTCCTCTTCTCCGTCGCGACGAGACGCTCGGCGGGCCGTTTTTCGCGTTTTTCTAGGTAAATTTCCCGTTTTTCGGAGGGTCCTCGCCGGCCGTTCTCGGCGAGCGAGATGGAGATAGCGCGGAGGAGCTTATCGCCCGGGAATCGGAGAAACGTCAGTCGGATATGGGTAGACGTCAAACTATTTCGGATTCGATATTTTCGTATTTTCCCGCATTCATTTCCAGAAATGCATGTTGAAACGTAAACTTTGAACCTTCTACAATGTGTCGCGTGCCTCAGATTTAGGTTTAAAATTCGATTTTATAGTGAAAATAGCGAAAGTTTTGGTCAATTACACGTTCGGCGGCATTCGCGTGCGCTCGGCCGCCCGAAACGTCAAACGGCAAGCCGGACGGTGCGGTGCCGTTGACAGCTCCGGATAAAACTTGGGAACGTTCGCTAAACGGATCGATCGGAGGCCCGCAAAAGCCGGAAAAGGTAAATTTAAAGTCCCTAGATGCTTTCTGTTATGCGAGCGCTGGGTTTTGAATTCGAATTTGTATCGAATTTTGCGTAATACCGAACCGAGACGTGGAGAAGAGCCTGGCAATATGGCGGGTCCTCACAAAACCTTCAAAACGTTACATTTTGCAAAGTAAGTACCCCTTTATTTCCATAAAGCCGTATCGAAACGTAAACTTTGAACCTTCTACAATGTGTCGTGTGCCTCAGATCTGTTTTTAAAATTCGATTTTATAGTAAAATTGCGAAAATTTGCGACGTCAAATGGCGAGTGCGCGGTGACATTTCCGAATAAATCGCAGAAAATTTCGCTAAATGGGCCGACCGGAGCCCCCCAAAAGCCGAAAACGGTAAATCTGAAGTCTCTAGATACGTTGTGTTATGCGAGCGTTTGGTTTTGAATTCGTTTTTGTATCGAAATTTGCGAAAATCCTAAGCAAGACGGGGTCAAAATGACGTAAGCCATAGAACAGCTGTCAAATATTTCCATCCGCTATTGCTATTTGCATTGAACTTTGCATAAATAGAATGAATAGGTAGGTGGTATCAGTGAGCTAGACAATATGGCAGACCAAGACGGGGTCAAAATGACGGAAGCCATAGAACAGCTGTCAAATATTTCCATCCGCTATTGCTATTTGCATTGAACTTTGCATAAATAGAATGAATAGGTGGTATCAGTGAGCTAGACAATATGGCACACTTCAAGTCGCTTCGCTTATATACAGTGCGACTCAAAAAGCTCGATGTACGGGGTGTTACGATAAAAATTGACGAGAAAAAAATAAAAATTACAGATTCGAGGAAATTTTCGGTTCTTCCGCTTCGGAGGGGTTCTCTGACGTGCGTAGGACCGTTTTATATACAAAGTGTTGGAAAAATGTCGAACGTTAAAAAAATGTAAAAATTAAGGGAACTGAAAATTTTTTTGGTACGAAACTTCCGTCGGGGGACTCTTACCGCACTAATTATCGAAAAAAATACGGGGTGTTTAAAAAATTCGAACAGTTCCCTAAAAATCCTGGACATTTGTGGATTTAAAATTTTTTTTTGCTTTCTGATGAAACTTTTACAATAGTTTGTAGAAAACTGTAAAAATATATACTTTGGTATTATTATGTATATGAATACATACTTATGAAAAATACAGGGTGTAAAATAAAAACCATTCTCTACATCCACAAAATTTATGGATTTTATTTTTTTATGAAACTTTGACGATTGTAAAAATCATACTAATGAGAAAATACAGGGTGCTTAACGAAACCAAACCATACTCTAAGAATCCTCACAATAATTCATTGAATATTTTTTCATGAAACTTTTCACAATGGTCTGTAAGAAAACTATGTATACTAATTAAAAACTACTGGGTGTTTAAAAACTGAACCAATATTGAAACTCCCAAAATTCATGGAAATTTTTTTATTTATTAAACTTCCATCAAGGATTTATTATGACACTCACTAACGAAGCAAATACAGAGTGTTTAATAATAACGAACCATTCTCTAAAAATCCTCAAAATTCATGGAATTAAAAATTCTTTTGATGAAACTTTATACAATGTTCTGTAGGAAAAATATACTAATTAAGAAATACAGAGGGTTTAAAAACCTAACCATTTCCTAAAAATCAACAAAACTCATGGAATTAAAAATTATTTTTGATAAAACCTTATACAATGGTTTGTAAAAATCTATACTAATGAAAAATACAGGAGGTTTAAAAACCTAACCATTTCCTAAAAATCAACAAAATTCATGGAATTAAAAATTCTATTTGATGAAATTTTATACAATGTTCTGTAGGAAAATATACTAATTAGGAAATACAGAGTGTTTAAAAATAACGAACCATTCTCTAAAATTCCTCAAAGTTCATGGAATTAGAAAATTCATTTTGATGAAACTTTGTACAATAGTTTTAAAACATCTATACTAATGAAAAATACAGGAGGTTTCAAAACCGAACTGTTCCCTAAAAATCCTAAACATTCGTGGATTTAAATTTTTTTTTGCTTTCTGATGAAACTTTTACAATAGTTTGTAAAAACTATAAAAATATATACTTTGGTATTATTATGTATATGAATACATACTTATGAAAAATACAGGGTGTAAAATAAAGAACCATTCTCTACAGCCACAAAATTTATGGAATTTAATTTTTTTATTAAACTTTTCACGATTATAAAAATTATACTAATGAAAAATACAGGGTGCTTAACGAAACCAAACCATACTCTAAGAATCCCCACAATAATTCATTGAATATTTTTTATGAAACTTTTCACAATGGTCTGTAAGAAAACTATACTAATTAAAAATTCTGGGTGTTTAAGAAAACTGAACCAATATTGAAACTCCCAAAATTCATGGAAATTTTTTTATTTATTAAACTTCCATCAAGGATTTATTATGACACTCATTAACGAAGCAAATACAGAGTGTTTAATAATAACGAACCATTCTCTAAAAATCCTCAAAATTCATGGAATTAAATAATTCTTTTGATGAAACTTTATACAATGTTCTGTAGGAAAAATATACTAATTAAAAATACAGAGTGTTTAAAAATAACGAACCATTCTCTAAAATTCCTCAAAATTCATGGAATTAAAAATTCTTTTGATGAAACTTTATACAATGTTCTATAGGAAAATATCCTAATTAAGAAATACAGAGGATTTAAAAACCGAACCATTCTCTAAAAATCAACAAAATTCATGGAATTAAAAATTCTTTTGATGAAACTTTTACAATGTTCTGTAGGAAGAATATACTATTGAACAAATACGGGGTGTTTAAAAACTGAACTGTTCCCTAAAAATCCTGAAAATTCGTGGATTTAAAATTTTTTTGCTTTCTGATGAAACTTTTACATTAGTTTGTCAAAAACTATAAAAATATATACTTAGGTTTTATTATGTATATAAATACATACGTATGAAAAATACAGGGTGTAATATATAGATCCATTCTCTAGATCCACAAAATTTATGGAATTAATTTTTTTTATGAAACTTTTCACGATTGTAAAAAAATTATACCGATGAAAAAATACGGGGTGTTTAACAAAACCAAACCATTCTCTAAAAATCCTCACAATTCATGGAATATTTTCTAATGAAACTTTTCACAACGGTCTGTAAGAAAACTATACTAATTAAAACTACTGGGTGTTTAAAAAACCGACCTTTCTCTAGAAACCTTCATGGAAGTATAATATTCCTTTGATGAAACGTTTAACAATGGTCTATATGGAAACTATTTTAATGAAAACAATACAGGGTGTTTAAGAAAACTGAACCAATATTGAAACTCCCAAAATTCATGGAATAAAATTATTTGATAGAAAACATTTAGCGGCTAAAGGATCCGGAAAAGAAGGTGATAAGGAACAACGAGCAACTGCGGACAACGTTGTTTCTAGGTTGTGCCCTTCATCAGCGCAGTGCAGCTTAAACAAACAAGAAGGAAAAAAGGAGGGCAAATGACACGACTACACAGGAGAATGACCAGCAGCCACCTATCCTAATTTGCAGCATCGTGCCACACATCCTCTGTTTTGAGAACAAGAGTAGCAGTCGCTGCGGAAGAGAGTCCAGCGACTACTGTGTCAGGGTCTCAGCCAGAACAATACAAGTACAAAAGGAATTAAGCGGATCGTAAATATACATAAAATTATTTGTTTTGCTTCGGATGGGTTGTCGGATGTACGAAAGACCGTTTTATATACAAAGTGTTGGAAAAATGTTGAACGGTAAAAAATCTCAAAATTAAGAGAACTGACTAATTTATTTTACTCAACTTCCATCGTTGGTCTCTTAACGCACTAATTATCGAAAAAATACATGGTGTTTAAAAAAAACTAACCCTACTCAAGAAAGGTCAAGTCGGCGAATGCCGACTTGCCACCTTTCTAGTTCTTATATATTAAAATCCGCCCTTCGGTCCCGGGGTTGTCGCTTAGGCGTATTTCGGTGGGTTCTTTTTACCTTTTTCTGGGCGAATTTTGCGTTTTTCCGGAGGTCCGCCGGAGCTACTTTTCGATTTTCGCGAGGAAACGAGACAAAGTCGAAAACCACGCCCATTATCGGAAGTCCGGAAGCCGCCCGGAGGCCGGTTTCGCTCCGCGCGACGTTTTCGGGCGAGCCCGTCGGGGACGCGGTCGCGGACGAGTCTCTTTATTTGGTTCTTTCTCCGTCGCGACGAGCGCTCGGCGGGCCGTTTTCGCGTTTTCTAGGTAAATTTTCCGTTTTCGGAGGGTCCTCGCCGGCCGTTCTCGGCGAGAGGATGGAGATAGCGCGGGAGGAGCTTATCGCCCGGGAATCGGAGAAACGTCAGTCGGATATGGGTAGACGTCAAACTATTTCGGATTCGATATTTTCCTATTTTCCCGCATTCATTTCCAGAAATGCATGTTGAAACGTAAACTTTGAACCTTCTACAATGTGTCGCGTGCCTCAGATTTAGGTTTAAAATTCGAATTTATAGGGAAAAAAGCGAAAGTTTGGTTCAATAAAACGTTCGGCTGCATTCGCCTTCGCTATGCAGTACTAAACGTCAAAAGGCTAGCCGGACGGTGCACGGCCGTTGACAGCTCAGGATAAAACTTGGGAACGTTCGCTAAACGGGCCGTTTGAAGACCCGCCAAGGCCAAAAAAGGTAAATTTAAAGTCTCTAGATACTTTCTGTTATGCGAGCGCTGGGTTTTGAGTTCCAATTTGTATCGAATTTTGCGTAATACCAAACAGAGACGTGGAGAAGAGCCTGGCAATATGGCGGGTCCTCACAAAACCTTCAAAATGTTACATTTTGCAAAGTAAAGTACCCCTTTATTTCCATAAAGCCATATCGAAACGTAAACTTTGAACCTTCTACAATGTGTCGTGTGCCTCAGATCTGTTTTAAAATTCGATTTTATAGTAAAAATTGCGAAAATTTGCGACGTCAAATGGCGAGTGCGCGGTGACATTTCGAATAAATCGCAGAAAATTTCGCTAAATGGGCCGACCGGAGCCCCAAACGCCGAAAACGGTAAATCTGAAGTCTCTAGATACGTTGTGTTATGCGAGCGTTTGGTTTTGAATTCGTTTTCGTATCGAAATTTGCGAAAATCCTAAGCAAGACGGGGTCAAAATGACGTAAGCCATAGAACAGCTGTCAAATATTTCCATCCGCTATTGCTATTTGCATTGAACTTTGCATAAATAGAATGAATAGGTGGTATCAGTGAGCTAGACAATATGGCAGACCAAGACTGGGTCAAAATGACGGAAGCCATAGAACAGCTGTCAAATATTTCCATCCGCTATTGCTATTTGCATTGAACTTTGCATAAATAGAATGAATAGGTGGTATCAGTGAGCTAGACAATATGGCACACTTCAAGTCGCTTCGCTTATATACAGTGCGACTCAAAAAAGCTCGATGTACGGGTGTTACGATAAAAATTGACGAGAAAAAAATAAAAATTACAGATTCGAGGAAATTTTCGGTTCTTTCGCTTCGGAGGGGTTCTCTGACGTGCGTAGGACCGTTTTATATACAAAGTGTTGGAAAAATGTCGAACGTTAAAAAAATGTAAAAATTAAAGGGAACTGAAAATTTTTTGGTACGAAACTTCCGTCGAGGGGACTCTTACCGCACTAATTATCAGAAAAAAATACGGGGTGTTTAAAAATTCAGAACCGTTCCCTAAAAATCCTGGACATTCGTGGATTTAAAATTTTTTTGCTTTCTGATGAAACTTTTACAATAGTTTGTAGAAAAACTGTAAAAATATATACTTTGGTATTATTATGTATATGAATACATACTTATGAAAAATACAGCGTTTAAAATAAATACCATTCTCTACATCCACAAAATTTATGGATTTTATTTTTTTTATGAAACTTTTGACGATTGTAAAAAAATCATACTAATGAGAAAATACAGGGTGCTTAACGAAACCAAACCATACTCTAAGAATCCTCACAATAATTCATTCAATATTTTTTCATGAAACTTTTCACAATGGTCTGTAAGAAAACTATGTATACTAATTAAAAACTACTGGGTGTTTAAAAACTGAACCAATATTGAAACTCCCAAAATTCATGGAAATTTTTTTATTTATTAAACTTCCATCAAGGATTTATTATGACACTCACTAACGAAGCAAATACAGAGTGTTTAATAATAACGAACCATTCTCTAAAAATCCTCAAAATTCATGGAATTAAAAATTCTTTTGATGAAACTTTATACAATGTTCTGTAGGAAAAATATACTAATTAAGAAATACAGAGGGTTTAAAAACCTAACCATTTCCTAAAAATCAACAAAACTCATGGAATTAAAAATTATTTTTGATAAAACCTTATACAATGGTTTGTAAAAATCTATACTAATGAAAAATACAGGAGGTTTAAAAACCTAACCATTTTCTAAAAATCAACAAAATTCATGGAATTAAAAATTTTCTATTTGATGAAATTTTATACAATGTTCTGTAGGAAAAATATACTAATTAAGAAATACAGAGTGTTTAAAAATAACGAACCATTCTCTAAAATTCCTCAAAGTTCATGGAATTAGAAAATTCATTTTGATGAAACTTTGTACAATAGTTTTAAAACATCTATACTAATGAAAAAATACAGGAGGTTTCAAAAAACCGAACCGTTCCCTAAAAATCCTAAACATTCGTGGATTTAAATTTTTTTTTTGCTTTCTGATGACTCTTTTTACAATAGTTTGTAAAAAAACTATAAAAAATATATACTTTGGTATTATTATGTATATGAATACATACTTATGAAAAAATACAGGGTGTAAAATAAAAAACCATTCTCTACATCCACAAAATTTATGGATTTTATTTTTTTTATGAAACTTTTGACGATTGTAAAAAAATCATACTAATGAGAAAATACAGGGTGCTTAACGAAACCAAACCATACTCTAAGAATCCTCACAATAATTCATTGAATATTTTTTCATGAAACTTTTCACAATGGTCTGTAAGAAAACTATACTAATTAAAAAAATTCTGGGTGTTTAAGAAAACTGAACCAATATTGAAACTCCCAAAATTCATGGAAATTTTTTTTTATTTATTAAACTTCCATCAAGGATTTATTATGACACTCATTAACGAAGCAAATACAGAGTGTTTAATAATAACGAACCATTCTCTAAAAATCCTCAAAATTCATGGAATTAAATAATTCTTTTTGATGAAACTTTATACAATGTTCTGTAGGAAAAATATACTAATTAAAAATACAGAGTGTTTAAAAATAACGAACCATTCTATAAAATTCCTCAAAATTCATGGACTTAAAAATTCTTTTGATGAAACTTTATACAATGTTCTATAGGAAAAATATCCTAATTAAGAAATACAGAGGATTTAAAAACCGAACCATTCTCTAAAAATCAACAAAATTCATGGAATTAAAAATTCTTTTGATGAAACTTTTACAATGTTCTGTAGGAAGAATATACTATTGAACAAATACGGGTGTTTAAAAACCGAACTGTTCCTAAAAATCCTGAAAATTCGTGGATTTAAATTTTTTTCGCTTTCTGATGAAACTTTTACATTAGTTTGTCAAAAACTATAAAAATATATACTTAGGTTTTATTATGTATATAAATACATACGTATGAAAAAACACAGGGTGTAATATATAGATTATCCATTCCATTCTCTAGATCCACAAAATTTATGGAATTTATTTTTTTATGAAACTTTTCACGATTGTAAAAATTATACCGATGAAAAATACGGGGTGTTTAACAAAACCAAACCATTCTCTAAAAATCCTCACAATTCATGGAATATTTTCTAATGAAACTTTTCACAACGGTCTGTAAGAAAACTATACTAATTAAAAACTACTGGGTGTTTAAAAACCGACCTTTCTCTAGAAACCTTCATGGAAGTATAATATTCCTTTGATGAAACGTTTAACAATGGTCTATATGGAAACTATTTTAATGAAAACAATACAGGGTGTTTAAGAAAACTGAACCAATATTGAAACTCCCAAAATTCATGGAATAAAATTATTTGTTTTGCTTCGGATGGGTTGTCGGATGTACGAAAGACCGTTTTATATACAAAGTGTTGGAAAAATGTTGAACGGTAAAAATCTCAAAATTAAGAGAACTGACTAATTTATTTTACTCAACTTCCATCGGGGGTCTCTTAACGCACTAATTATCGAAAAATACATGGTGTTTAAAAAAATAACTAACTACTCAAGAAAGGTCAAGTCGGCGAATGCCGACTTGCAACCTTTCTAGTTCTTATATATTAAAATCCGTTGTTTTTTCTCTCTCTAGAAAAAGTGGCAAAGTGTCCGGGTAAAGGCTTTTTTCGCGAGCCGCGCAGCGGCGAGCCCGGGTGCGCGGAGTCGAGTTCGGTCCTTGGGTCGTCTGTTAGGCGTATTTTCGTGAGTTCTTTTTACTCTTTTCGGGGCGAATTTTGCGTTTTTCCGGAGGTCCGCGGCCGCCAGTTTTCCATTTTCGCGCGGATGTCGCGAAAAAAAGAGATGGATATAGCCGGGAATTCGAGAAACGTCAGTCAGATATGGGTAGACGTCCAACTATTTCGGATTCGATATTTTCGTATTTTCCCGCATTCGTTTCCACAAAGCCATGTCGAAACGTAAACTTTGAACCTTCTACAATGTGTCGCGTGCCTCAGGTTTGAGTTTAAAATTCGATTTATAGTGAAAATAACGAAAGTTTTACTCAATTACACGTTCGGCGGTATTCGCATTCGCTCGGCCGCCGGCCGTCCTAAACGTCAAACGGCTACCAGGACGGTGCACGGCCTGTGACAGCTCCCGATAAAACTTAGGAACGTTCGCTAAAAGGGTCGATCGGAGGGCCGCCAATGCCAGAAAAGGTATGTTTAAAGTCTCTAGATACTTTCCGTTATGCGAGCCCTGGATTTCGAGTTCGTTTTTCCATAAAAATTTGCTTAAATCCAAACCGAGACGGGGAGAAGAGCCTAGCAATATGGCGGGTCCTCACAAAACCTTCAAAACGATTACATTCTGAAAAGTAAGTACCCCTTTATTTCCTAAAGGCCCGTCTTAAATACAAAGTGTTGGAAAAATGTGAAACGTTAAAAATGTCAAAATTAAGGAACTGAACATTTTTTGGTACGAAACTTCCGTCGGGGACTCTTACCGCACTAATTATCGACAAAAATACGGGGTGTTTAAAAATCCGAACCATTCCCTAAAAATCATCAACAATTGTGGATTAAAAATTTAATTTTATTTCTGATGAAACTTTTTACAATAGTTAGTAAAAAATCTAAAAAAAATAAATCCTTTGGAATTAAAATGTATATGAATACATACTTATGTAAAAATACATGGTGTAAAATAAAGAACCATTCTCTAGATCCACAAAATTTATGGAATTTATTTTTTTTTTATGAAACTTTTCACGATTGTAAAAATATTATACTAATGAAAATATACAGGGTGCTTAACGAAACCAAACCATACTCTAAGAATCCCCACAATAATTCATTGAATATTTTTTATTAACCTTTTCACGATGGTCTCTAAGAAATATATACTAATTAAAAACTACTGGGTGTTTAAGAAAACTGAACAAATATTGAAACTCCCAAAATTCATGGAAAATTTTTTTATTTATTAAACTTATATCAAGGATTTATTATGACACTCACTATCGAAGCAAATACAGAGTGTTTAATAATAACGAACCATTCTCTAAAAATTTTCAAAATTCATGGAATTAAAAATTCTTTTGATGAAACTTTATACAATGTTCTGTAGGAAATATATACTAATTAAAAATACAGAGTGTTTAAAAATAACGAACCATTCTCTAAAAATTTTCAAAATTCTTGGAATTAAAAATTCTGTTTGATGAAATTTTATACAATGTTCTGTAGGAAAAATATACTAATTAAGAAATACAGAGTGTTTAAAAATAACGAACCATTCTCTAAAAATCCTCAAAATTCATGGAATTAGAAAATTCTTTTGATGAAACTTTATACAATAGTTTGTAAAAATCTATATTAATGAAAAATACAGGGGTTTAAAAATACCGAACCGTTCCTAAAAATCCTGAATATTTGTGGATTTAAATTTTTTTCTTTCTGATGAAACTTTTACAATAGTTTGTAAAAACTATAAAAATATATACTTTGGTATTATTATGTATATGAATACATACTTATGAAAAATACAGGGTGTAAAATAAAGAACCATTCTCTAGATCCACAAAATTTATGGAATTTATTTTTTTTATGAAACTTTTCACGATTGTAAAAATATTATACTAATGAAAATATACAGGGTGCTTAACGAAACCAAACCATACTCTAAGAATCCCCACAATAATTCATTGAATATTTTTTATTAACCTTTTCACGATGGTCTCTAAGAAATATATACTAATTAAAAAACTACTGGGTGTTTAAGAAAACTGAACAAATATTGAAACTCCCAAAATTCATGGAAATTTTTTTTTATTTATTAAACTTCCATCAAGGATTTATTATGACACTCACTATCGAAGCAAATACAGAGTGTTTAATAATAACGAACCATTCTCTAAAAATTTTCAAAATTCATGGAATTAAAAATTCTTTTTGATGGAACTTTATACAATGTTCTGTAGGAAAAATATACTAATTAAAAATACAGAGTGTTTAAAAATAACGAACCATTCTCTAAAAATTTTCAAAATTCTTGGAATTAAAAAATTCTGTTTGATGAAATTTTATACAATGTTCTGTAGGAAAAATATACTAATTAAGAAATACAGAGTGTTTAAAAATAACGAACCATTCTCTAAAAATCCTCAAAATTCATGGAATTTGAAAATTCTTTTTGATGAAACTTTATACAATACTTTGTAAAAATCTATATTAATGAACCGTTCCCTAAAAATCCTGAACATTTGTGGATTAAAATTTTTTTTTTGCTCTCTGATGAAACTTTACAATAGTTTGTAAAAAAACTATAAAAAATATATACTTAGGTATTATTATGTATAAGAATACATACTTATGAAAAATACAGGGTGTAAAATAAAGAACCATTCTCTAGAAATCTAGAAATTTATGGAAGTTATTTTTTTATGAAACTTTTCACAATGGTCTGTAAGAAAACTATACTAATTAAAGAACTACTGGGAGTTTAAAAACTGAACCAATATTGAAACTCCCAAAATTCATGGAAAATTTTTCAAAATCATTGAATTAAAAATTCTTTTGATGAAATTTTATACAATGTTCTGTAGGAAAAATATCGCAATAAAGAAATACAGACGATTTAAAAATAACGAACCATTCTCTAAAAATCCTCAAAATTCATGGAGTTAAAAATTCTTTTGATGAAACATTTCACATTAGTTTGTTAAAAACTATAGTAATGAAAAATACAGGAGGTTTAAAAACCGAACCATTCTCTAAAAATCAACAAAATTCATGGAATTAAAAATTCTTTTGATGAAACTTTTACAATGTTCTGTAGGAAAAATATACTATTGAACAAATACGGGTGTTTAAAAACCGAACTGTTCCCTAAAAATCCTGAAAATTCGTGGATTTAAATTTTTTTGCTTTCTGATGAAACATTTTACAATAGTTTGTCAAAAACTATAAAAATATATACTTAGGTTTTATTATGTATATAAATACATACGTATGAAAAATATAGGTGTAATATAAAGAACCATTCTCTAGATCCACAAAATTTATGGAATTTATTTTTTTATGAAACTTTTCATGATTGTAAAAATTATACTAATGAAAAAATACAGGGTGTTTAGCAAAACCAAACCATTCTCTAAGAATCCTCACAATTCATAGAATATTTTCTTATGAACACAATGGTCTGTAAGAAAACTATACTAATTAAAAGACTACTGGGTGTTTAAAAAAAATGAACCATTTTCTATAAACCTTCATGGAAGTATAATATTCTCTTGATGAAACTTTTAACAATGGTCTATATGGAAACTATTTTCATGAGAACAATACAGGGTGTTTAAGAGAATCGAATCATTTTAAAAATTCTAAAACTTGAAATTAAAAACTCTTTTGGTTTTTGATGAAACTTTTAAGATAGTTTGTAAAAACTATAAAAATACATATTTAGGTATTATTATGTAGCTATATAAATACATACTTATGAAAAATACAGTGTGTAAAATAAAGACCAATTCTCTAGATCCACAAAATTTATGGAATTTAATTTTTTTATGAAACTTTTCACGATTGTAAAAAATTATACCGATGAAAAATACGGGGTGTTTAACAAAACCAAACCATTCTTTAAATATCCTCACAATTCATGGAATATTTTCTAATGAAACTTTTCACAACGGTCTGTAAGAAAACTATCCTAATTAAAAACTACTGGGTGTTTAAAAACCGACTGTTCTCTAGAAAGCTTCATGGAAGTATAATATTCCTTTGATGAAACTTTTAACAATGGTCTATATGGAAACTATTTTAATGAAAACAATACAGGGTGTTTAAGAAAACTGAACCAATATTGAAACTCCCAATATTCATGGAATAAATTTATTTTTTTGCTTCGGATGGGTTGTCGGATGTACGAAAGACCGTTTTATATACAAAGTGTTGGAAAAATGTTGAACGTTAAAAAAGTCTCAAAATTAAGAGAACTGACTAATTTATTTTAGTCAACTTCCATCGGAGGTCTCTTAACGCACTAATTATCGAAAAAATACATGGTGTTTAAAAAAAACTAACCCTACTCAAGAAAGGTCAAGTCGGCGAATGCCGACTTGCCACCTTTCTAGTACTAATTAAAAACTGTCATCAAGAACTAACCTTTCACACCCTGTATATCGAAAACGAATCGTTCAAGGATACATGTTCATACAGATTTTTCGTCTTATTTTGGGGTCTAGAAAACGTAGTTAAATTTATCGTACTACTTTTTGAATCATCTTGTATATTAATGTTTAAAAAATAAGATTCATTTTCGGCAAAAACATTTCAACGCATTTTAGATCCGAATGAAATACATTGAAATACATTTTTAGACGATGGATGAATAATATACTTTTAAAGAAAGGAATGGATAATTCACATTTAACGAACGGACAAATTCCTCTAAAAAAAGATCTTCCTACACTAAAAATATAACTCGCATAGTGTATTTATTATTAAATTATGATAATAAGATCTAGTGCATTTCTAATAATTTGATAATAAGAGACATTCTGCATATTCTATGCAGACTTAAGCCTGTATTTTTGTACATTTTAATAGAATTTTTTAATCCGAGCAACTTTTCCATGATATTAAAAGTAAAAAAATGTCCCTCTTACACGGCTATAAAAATTATTATTAATACATTTTTAAATAGGCTTCCGTTACATTATTCAGGTTAAACAAAATCAAAATATTTGAACTGACTGTTGAAAATTTACGAAGGAATTTAGCATAACAGTTGTAAAATCACATAACATAATATGGAATATTATATTTATTTCTGTAATACTGCAGTGTACTTATTTCATTTACAAAATTATGTAATTTTGCATTACTTTACGCTTGTCACAAATTGCCAGTAATGTTATGTGGAATTACAGACAAATTTTTATCAGTGTACTACTGCATGGTAATAAGCATTTTCTACATCTTACAATAAAAAAATAGTGATAAGTGAATTTAATTTGAACTTTTCACCTTTAATTTGTCGAGAATTGATCATCCAACATTAAAGAGCTAGATATGGCGCTGAAAAGATATTGAATGTGTTTTAAAATAATGTACCATGCAATACTTTTTCCCATTTAAGATTTTAAGGGTAAAGATTACATCCAGCTTAGGGGAGAATGACACCACATGCATAAAATATATTCACCTCAAAACAAATATTAACGGGTCCGGGAGTTTTTTTAGTTTTTGTAAAACGAAAGAAATCTGGATGGTTTTTGGTAGTCCATATTCTGTACTATAATTTTACCAAAGTTTATTCCCACTACATTTGAACTTAAATTTATCGAATATATAGATAGATGGAGATATACAGTAACAAATATATTTCTTTAAGTCTATCCCATCATTAAACAAAAATGAAAATAACTCAGAACGTCAGGTAGTAGCTTATTCTTCTATCTGATTTATGTTGATAAAATTGAACTGTTGCCTATGGTAAAGAGAGTAATAGTAAACCTCTGAAAATTGACATGACAAATTAACTGATTGAACTCGACCATAAGATAAATGAATCTATAACAGTGTTACACTCGAGGTTAACCAAACAGAATCCTTCAAACTCATCTCTATGACCGTTTGTTTGGCCTGAATTAATAATAAAAAGAAAGTACAATATTAACAGCAATGGGCCGAAAATAATAACTAACTAAAATCATGACCATGACTAGGCTATATATACAATAACTGATCTAATTTTTTTTAAAACATAGCTTTATATTACATAATGCCTAATAATTAAACAAATGCAATATAACTGTTGTCCTTATTCTAAAACTTTCAAGTCCAATATCAAGAAAACATTTCAACATATATTGTGGTTTACGCATTAATAATTACCTTCATTCACTTCAGCAACGTAATCTGGGCGCGAGTATTTTGATATTGTGTGCCCGATATTTTATTTAACGCTGATATCTGTAATGTCATCTAATCTTGCAACATTCTATTTTTGTAATACTAGAATGTATTCATGGTTAAAAGTGGCCTTTCATTCTACTAGTTACCAATTTCGGTATTACAACGCTTTGATCTACAAACCTCTTACAAAAAAATACTATTACAATATCCACAAGAAGTTGTCCTGTCTGTAGCGTACAGGCTGTTGAGTATTTTATTCCATATCCCTTCAGGCACACTATTAAAATGTCTGATTTCCTCATTTACTCTGTTGAAATGTCTGATTTCTTCATTTACTCTGTTTTATTTAAATGGAAATAATTTGAAATAAAAATAACCCTAACATTTTCATCCAAAAACACAATAATAATAATGTCTCTACCCTTTATTCTAATCACGAGGATTAGCCCAGAAGTCGGGTCAAAGACTTATGCGGGAGAGGGACGGCATATTATTATGCAGGCCGCATTTGCGTTCAGGAACGACTTACGATGGTAATACTCTAACCACCATTCAGGACAGAAATGAGGAAAACCTCATTAAGTAGGGAAAATGATTCTAAATTATAAGAGCAAACAAAAAGAATATGGAAAATGTCATGGATAATAATCCGTGGATAGTAATAAGTAAAATACATAGTTTTCATTTCTTACTAACATAATAAATAGGACAACCTTTTCTTCTGCCTACTTATACCTAAAGGGTGTTTCAAAATATTTGTTGGAAAAGGAAGGGTGCGAATCTAAGAAAAAGGTTCATAACACAAACACATCGTTTTCGAGATATAGGCCGCCAAATAGGCTTTTTCAGTTGCTTGACGATACCTCAAGAACTGTTTGAGATACTGAACACAAATCTTGTAGATACACGTATTATCATTAATATTCGGACAATTAGATGGGCAATAAATACTTTTGTCTGCAATACGTTGCCACTGTCTTTCATGTTTCCCATCATAAAACGACCATTTATCTTGAAAGCGGTTGCGTTAGAGCTCCTCATGATGAATAGGTACCTTTTTGTGTAGAAAACCGCCATTGGCGGTTTAAAATGTGCTTTCAAAATGCCAATTTTAACAGAGTCGTAAAGGAGCAAAAAACTCTCATGCAAGTCTAAAATATCCACCACTAAATAAACATTGAATTGACACTCAAAAGTAGCTATCATTAATTATAATACGGTTAATAAGATATCGTCAAACAACTGAAATAAAAACTTTTATTTTTGACGAAGCTGTGTCTCGAAGACGGTACGTTTGCTGACCCATGTTAAGATTAGAATGAGTCAAAGAATCACATCCTTCCATTTCCGATATATGTTTTCAGACACTCTGTATATTTTGAAACAACAACGAAAATAACGTATTTCAAATATTTTGTCCTCATGTTATTACTATTAGCTTCCAGTTATCTGCATTTTAAAAACTTGGCTAGGCCTAACAAAAGCTTATTCTTGGTGTTTTCAATTCTTTCAGTTGCATTTACTTAAAACATTTGTTTCATATATTTCCATGAAAATTATTTATGTAAAAAATATTAACGTTATGTAGGAAATAACGAAAAATAAAAGTTCTTTCATCACATAATTTAACAAAATTAGTTTATTTTTCTGTAAATAGAAAGTACTAATTGATTTGTAAAGATGAAATTAAGCTAATGGAACTAATATCAAGCCTTTAAAAATACATATAATTCACACAAAGACACTGTGGAAAACTGAGTATCCATTTTTAAATTTGTTCAAAACATATTAATTTTATTCTAATTAAATTTTTTTACGTTCATGCAAAAAACAAAACTTTATTGAACTATATTTAGTGGAAAAAGTGGTTCTTTATTGCACTAGTGCAATAAAATGTTTATTGCATTCATCTGTCATTCTACTACAGCGTTTTGTCATCATGACAAACATAAAAGTTCAAATCGACGTCACATTTTCCTAGACTTAGTGTCATCTAAATAACATTTTTTGAATGAATGTAGAAAAAATATTGTATGCAACGCGTACAAAAAGTGCTTATTTTTTGTACTTGTTGCATAAATAACTATTTAATCATGTGTTATGAATATATCCTATTCATGCAGATTAGTGTTGGCATCTTGTCTTGCTTTTCTTAATCTTGTATTGGTCTCACATGACAAAACCAAGATAAGACCAAGACAAGACTTGACTTGACAAGAAAAGATTTAAAAAAAAAGTTTTACGAGACAAGATAAGAAATATTGATACGGCAAATATAAGTAACGTACCAATATTAGTCGCCTTAGAATTTGGTATAATTATCGTAAACACAATATTACAAACACAAATAGATTTATATTGAAAAATGTAGGTACAGCAAGTAAATACATAAAATATAACAGTATGACAATCAACTGACAGTCAGTCACTAAAATTAGGATACTAATTATAGATGATGTATGCAAATCTAACGTCTTAAAAATTCGTTATATTAAATAATTTAAAATACTATAATTAAAAATAGTTAAACTATCAGCCACAGGAAATATTAAATTTATTTTTTAACTATTCTAAATCGGTAGCAGTTGAACTGCGACGACAACAATTTCAATGTAATTACCACAAATACAATTTTCCACGGTACTAAGAAACGAATCTGTCATGGCAATGAAGAGTAGAATTGGTCATGCCAATAAAGTTATTAACATGATATAAACGTAACTATGAACGTAAGGCTGGGTAGATACTCAAATTACCTGAATTCGAAAACAGTGTAGTGTACCCACAGAAAGGTAAAAGTTGAGAATCAATACCAGCCTCTGGGTTTTCTAGATGTCTGATTTATATTTGTAGCCTTCCCTTACAACTTGTAGACCGAAAGGCTTTGCTTATTATGCATACATGAGGCGACGCTTAATGTGAATCGAAAATCCTCTTCCGCATAATATTTTCGTACAGCCAGCCGGATAGTGAACTATGATCTACGAATAAGATTTAAAATTCGAAATAAACTTTGCTACAAATTTCCGAATATACAATATAAAACCAAAAAGATGAAAACTTTAAAATAAAATTACCCTGCAAGAAATAATAAAACATTAACCTAAGTAAATATATTAATAAATTTATAGAGTGAAGCGCTGCAATTGCAGCTCCTAGCAGTTTCCCTCCTGATTTTTATTTCGACATCGGTATTTCAACTGTTATATTTGCAAGAGTAATTATTCAACAAAATCATCTACTTTGAAATGTTTGTGTAGGAATTATAAATTCTTCTACTAAAACGAAAGTGGCAAGACATTTGAACAGCGGTTCCTCGTCCAGAGTTGAATACTTTTTATTTTCCTATTAACTTTATAGAAGCGTTTCTTGGAAGCAATATTCCATTATTTAAATTAGAGAGTACCAAATTGCGTACGCTTCTGTAAAAATACGTAGACGGAAAAATCACTTATGAATGTATATACGTTAGGACATACGTAGATCAGGTTATGTAGTCAAATCAATACTCAAATATATTGCGAAAAATTGTGTTTACTTCGTTAAAAACGATACTATGAAACAATTATTATTGGTTGATGATTTAAATAGTACAGGATCAATAAAAATAAGAAATCTCGAAGCTGGAAATACTAAGATTATAATGAAATTATTATTTTTTCTATGCGTAACAAATAATAATTTTCGACCAATTTTGAGCATAGCACATATTTTTATGTCTGTATATAGCTGTCATAAAAACTAATGACAATTCTTTAAACCAGTACCTATTACATTTTAACTAAAATTTACCAACCTGAGTTCGGTTTTGTTAAGAACCGCGAATTTCGCGTCTCTATACTTATGTTATAAGTAATTAACGTATTTCATATATATGGAGCATAATTATTTACATTTATACAGAATAAATTAAAACTTTAACAGTATTGCTACAGATGCATAATTTCAAAATAAAACCTTATTAAAATTAAATTCGCCATTGCCTTCACATTCCTCATTTAGTTTAATAATAAGTTTATTATTTTATCAATCAGTATCAATTATAGTATGTCAAACCATCGGAAATTAGACTAACTAAGGTGGTATTTCCTTTTCCCGTGAGCAATTCGAGAAAATTCTCAGGCTTGAATTTTTACGTATCTTCAATATTTCCGCAAGAGATGGAAATCACTGGGGATCTAGATTATTCAAAACGTGTCAGAGCGATGTCAGGTAAAGAATATCAATATCAAATGAACTGAGTATTTTTTTATTTTTAAAAGCAATATCTGTCCTCATCACTCTACATTCTTCAACTTAATGTTAGTTGCTGCCGAACTACCATTGTTACACGAAGCGATGTTTGTAATTGCATTCTAATATTTGAGGGTACCTAATAACAACATTTTACAAAGCAAATAATAGCCCTACAGGCCAAGCACATGTGATTTGATAATTTAGGGAAGTGCTTACATACTATTTAATCATTTAAAAAAATATTACATTATTAATTAAAGAATATGTCTTATTGTAACATCTCATGTAATGTAGGTAATGTAATTAATTAGTTTCAATGCGAAACTTTACTGTATACTTCTGTTCCACCACTGTTTGTAGATGTATTTATTCATAAAATTGTCATACTTAAAATTTTCATTTTCTATATTTTATATTGATTATGGAATGATTATATAGTAGCATTATTATGTAGGTATAAAAATAAATTTTTGCTGTGCCTGTATGTCTGTGAATGTATGTATGAATGTATGTTTGAATCTTTGTATATGTATGTGAGTGTATAGTGAAGTGTTGTTAATATATTGTTAGTATCCATTTACTATTTTTTTATAATTTTGTGTTATATTAATTTTTACACATGTATCGTTTTACAGTTTAGTATAATGATTATATCTTTAATATTTCTTACTAACACATTTATACAAACTATTTGTGTCAATATAGGCATTTCTGTAAATAAATTATTATTATTATTTTCTGTCTAGAGGATGTCCTCTTTTCCACCTTTTACGAACATGATTTTCGTAAAAAACTCTACACGGAAAACAATCTAATCTATATTTAAGGTCGCCGTATTTCTCGCCGTAAAATGATCAAATTTGTGGTGTCTTTTAGGTACTGAAATCTCGAAAAATAAAACACGTAGAGCAAGAGTAAACTCTCGTCAAATCATATAATAACTTTTAAAACGCATTTGTATGACACACATTATTTCGCTATTCTAACCCCACATTTTAACAATTATTTTCACATACTTATAAACAAAAGTGAACAAGCTTATATGCAGAACTATGTACCTAAGTTTATGTTATAACAATGTTTACATCTATAGTTGAATTTAAAAAAATATGTATTTTGAAAGATTTCAGTACCTAAAAATTTGCTGGATAGATCAATTTCTGACATAATATATTGATTTTACTTCGGTACCTTTGAATATTCGCCGGTGGCATGAGATAACATTATTTTTATTTGCTAAACTCATATTATTCAGTTCTTAAATGTCTAAAATTACTTGTATTTGTACAAAACAGTATTTCAAGAATACGGCGCCCTTAAGTATAATATAGATATACTTAAAATTTTAAACTTCATTCAAGTGTATATACAGGGTGTACCATTGAAAACTTTACACCCTGCTTATTTTGATCTACGTCCCAAAATATCAAAAATTGCCGCAACACGTCCATTTTGTTTTTGAGGGGGACACAGTTTTGCGTTAAATACAGACTCGCCAGAACAACCCCCTTCGCGGGGGCGCATTTAACTTTAGAATCTTAAATCGCACTCTAGGTCGAGTGACACCTCATTCGAAAGTGTTTTTAATTCTGGTTGTCATCATGTATTTTTTTCAATTTTAGTTCATCCATTGTTGAAAATAAAATGTTTAGTTATGCTTAGGAATAAAAGACAATTTTGTATTAATCGCGGCAATTTTAATATTTTGGAACGTAGTTCAAAATAAGCCGGGTGCAAAGTTTTCAATGGTACACCCTGTATATTAACTCAAATATTTACATATTCTTGACATCCAAGCATTGTTTATGAACTAATTCAACACTTTACTTTCTTAAAATAACAGTAAATTTAAGATTTACTAAAACAATATTTTGTTAAAATATAAATAAAATATTATTAACTATACAATAGGTTATTGTTCCTTAAATTATAGGTTTATAGATTTGTACGAATTAAAATTATTACACAGGGTTAACCATGACTAAGTACTTTAAGAGGCGATAGAGCAAAATTAAGAATTAATGGAATCACCCTTCAAAAAAATTGCAAACTTATTTTATGAAGCAAAAAAAAAATTTTTTTTCGAAATTATATTAAATCCTTATTTAACACCGCATATGCGAGTCAGAGTAGGGCAACTATCAACACGACGTTAAAATTCCCCGTCAATCCCGTCATGTCATAATTTAATTCCTGTGTTTACCATGTGTTTACGTTGTAGTTTTGCGTTCTCCTTCAGTTTTTAGTGTCTTTTAATTTTTAAACGTTTTATAGTTATTAAATAAAGAAATTTGTGTCGGGTCCAGATATAGTTGGCCGGTTTGTTTTTCTAGGTTATGGGACAAGACTGCCGCGAGTGCATTAAAAGTTTTCTATTATTTATTCCTTTCGTTCGATTTTGTTATAATAAATCTAACTGTACCTACGGGAAGTCCGTTTCATCGGTAGTGAGTGGTTGCAATGAATGAAAATGTACTTTTGCCAATTTGTAATGAAATGAAAAACGAATGCAAAATAGTGGACCTAACTGGATTAACTGTTTTCTATCTATCAGATATTATTACTATTAAGAATGTTAATTTTTTTCGTCTCTGCATTTAGAAATGCTGCAAAAAAACGACCTCATGATAGTCTATGGATCGGAGTGTATGGCTGCTTTAGGCAAAACCAGAGTCTGATCGTAGCTCCTTAAATATAACAAACTTTTGGGTGGCAAACGGTTAAATTAAATTTCGAATGCAATATAGACAAATCACTTAGGTGTAAGTGAAAATAGTGAAGTGCTATCTATGCATAAGAACAATAATTATTGGAGTAATTAACTAATTACTGAATATAGTGTAGTGGTCTTGGGATTCCGTTATCAGTACCAGTAATAAAAAGTGATAAAAGAATAAAAATACTATCACAGTTTTTCACAAAAGAAAACATATTCTGTTTTTAAGGTGACCATACACTGAAATAGTCTAAAATATGCCGGAAGTTAATCTTCAGCAAGTACTTGATGAAATTGTACAAAGTAAAACCGAAATCAAACATACCATAGAGGCTTGTGAGAAAAGTCTATCAGCGAAAATTGAAAAAGAACAAAATAGAATAAACCAGTTAGAGGAAGAAAATAACTTACTGAAAGTGGAAATTGAAGGTTTAAAGCGAATACGTAATAAAAATAAGTAACGTATGACTTCATGAAAGCACAGCTGGAAAATCTGTTAAATATTGAGTTAAATAGTAGCGACATTAACGATGTATACACATTAGGAAATTCAAAAGATAGTCCAATAAAACTAGAACTCACAACTCAACTAAAGAAAAAGGAAATTTTGAGAAATTGCCAAAAATTAAAAGGTACCAACATAGCGATTAGTAACGATTTAACAGAAAATCAAAGAAGAGATAACAAATTACTTAGGAAACACCTGTACTTGGCGAAGAAAAATAAAAACGATACCTGTTATATTAGAAGAGGTGTTCTGTATGTAAATGAAGAGTCATTGCAGCAACTGAGAGAAATAGAAAACGAAAAAAAACATCCAGGAAAAACCCTGTAGCAGTATACTTAGTTCTCCAAATAGTAGTTCCAGATTAACGGCAAGAGAAAGGATTGAACCAAATGCTAATAAAAATACTAATAAGGGTTAAGAAAGAATTACACGCAAACGGCAAGTCAAATAGATCTGGGAATTGTCCTTTATAATAAGTATTTTGCAACTATTGTTATTGTTTTATTTTTTTATCTCTGTTCTTAATGTTTATGTACTATATCTACTAATATTCCGATAAATTTAAATATTGTTCTACTACTCTTTTTCTGTATATTTAATTAATTATGGACCCTTATATTAGAGACTATACTCCCGATATATTAAGAACAAATGTAGCAAATAATATCCAGGAATGTAAAGATATATTGAAGGAGGAAGGGATGAATTTTAGGTTATTTCATAATAATATTCGAAGTTTAAGTAAAGAAAATTCAAAAAAAAAATTAACCAGTGGATAAACGAACAATCGCGTATGATTATTCATAATATGATCAACGGAAAATTTTATTAGTGCCTAATTAAAAAAAAACAATAAATAAAGAAAAAATAATTAACAAATAACAATAAAGAATAATGGCGTTTTAATATACTTACTCTTCAATTAAAATCACAAATCACATTACATAATATGTTCATCCGTTTTCCTTTCTTTCAATTTTCTATAAACAGTTGTATTGATAGATACTGGCTTATATTCATTCCTGCGCACAAGGATCAATAGGTTCTTTTGCAGGAGAGTACTGTTATTGTATCTGATCTTGTGTTTTGTATTTGGTGAAATGACAATAAATTATGTTATGTTATGTTATGTTATCTAAGCCATCTCAGTCGATTCTTATCATAGGCGCCGACTTTCCGTAGCAAAAAAGGGTTTTGCCCCATTTTTTAAATATCGAGCTAAAATTCTGGAATCATTTTTCTATTGCCTTTTAGGCCTTCCTGAGCACGTGGTTAAAATGTTTGTACTTAGTCATAGTTAACCCTGTATATTGTAATAAATGTTTTACTGCAAAATTTAAAATACGGCTATACTTAGTGCAAAATAATAATATTTATAGATAATATTAATACAACACTCATCGTGATCATTGCCAAAATCATAGAGACACAATCGTAGTATTATTTACTACAAATTTATTAAAGTTGCACACAGCATGCGGCCACAAGATGTAGCTATATGTTACATAACGTCTACTCAGGTTCCCTTCTGTCGGATAAGTCGTCGGTTGCCTCGTCTCATATGGCATACTGAGTATAGCCAACAAGCTCAAAAGCAGTATATGTCTGGTGTGCCGGTAATGAATGATTGAGAATTTGCTATAAGTCATACAAAATTATATTATATTTACTGGTAAACTATGTAAAATCGTTTGCAATAATAATGACACACTTTAAAATTAATTTTGCTATTTCTTTTAAACTGCTGACGTATTCGTAATGAATCTACTTTCAACTTTTAACATTAGTTATTAGATGTTTCACTTAACCATAGAGATGTAATGAAATTTCTATTCAGAACATCCAGAAATTCAAAACCTGTTTTGAGGGAGTGTAATTATTATCGCAAAAGCATTTACATAACAACCACGTGAAATCTGGTACTTTATATTCAAATATTCATATTTTCATGTTTTCTTTGTCCTTACAAATATCTTTGATTACAATAGGTAATATCACATCAGGATACTCGCTTACAACCCCTATATTGAACCGTTCCATGTTCCTTAATTTAATACCCTCAGCTTTATGCTTGCCTTCAGAGCCAAGAGAATGAAATGATAAGCTCCTTAATATTCACATAATAAGCGACCATGTTTTCATTCTGTGAGGGTACATAAAAATGTATCCGGTAAAAATATGATACAATGGCTGGATTTCTTTTGGTTTTCGAAATAAAATGTAGACTTATAAGGATTCGTTCAGTGAAGGGAATATAATGTCTAATCTGAAATGAAAATTTCGGATTGAAGGGCAGAACACGTAGAAAATAGTGGATATGTAAATGCATTTTAATATCACACAAAAAAAACTTTGAAATTTGTTTAGCAGTGAGAAAGGTAAATACCTGCATCTAATTATGTACAATTTGTATGTCTTTTTTTATAAAATTGGTTCAATTTGGCTAACCCAAAAAAATAAATTATACCAGATTAGTCTGGTAGATTTTGTGTACAAAAGGAACGTAGTACGTTTATTATTACATTATAGCATATATTGGCATCCATTATAAATGGGTAAGCAAAATCCCAACCATTGTTCAATGATAAGATATCTGTGGAAACCATCATGACATAAGATAGATAAGAGATGTTAGAGCTGATATCCCTTGTCTTACGACAAAGTAAGTTATTCCCTGTCGATGTATAAATTAATGAATACGAATTTACAAGCTATATTCTAAGATTAAAATATCAAGAATATGAATATGTAATTTTATTGTGAATGCATCAAGTAATTTATTACCAATGCCAAATTCAGCAATCATTTACAATAACCTTAGTATTTTAAATTGCATAAAATTAGGAAAACAAAATATGAAATTTAAGTTGCATAAATGAAAGGGGTATAAAATGATGGAATCAAAATTTAAAAAATGTCAAAATTGAAGTTAAAGTAAGGTTGTCAAAACTGAAATTAAAAATGAAGCCAAAATCAGGAAGGGTGAAGAAAATATGGACAATTAATTTATTGGAAAAGAAAATGTAAATGAAAATTGTAAAATAGTTCAATTAAATAAGAATGTAAGTGTAGTGAAAACAACAAACAAAAACAATATTTTATAAGAGAAACCATGAAAAGAAAATAAAATTAAATATAGAGATAGTTACAGACATGAATTAGAAAAATAACAAGAATAGAGGAGAGACTTTTAAAATATAAAAGAAGAAAATTCAATAAATTAACTTCATTGAATTATAAATAACCAAATAGCGACAATTAAAAAGCAGGAAGAACAACAGAAAATATCCGAAATGACTAACAAGAAAGAGGAGCACCCTAAGAAAATAGAAAGCATGAGACGTACCCGGAAAGAGTAACAAAAAAAAAGGAATTTGAGGAGAAAGCAGGAGGGATATTAAACAATAACGATCAAAGGACTCGTTGACATTGTATTTATTAAACAAAGTTATAAGTAAAAATATAGCTAGCTGAGAAAATTTAACATACGGATTCATCAACAAGGCGTAACTTTAGTCAGACTAGCGGAGGTTACGAAAAATTTACGCATCTGTTGCACTAATTTAAATAAAAGCATACTCCTATTCACTACTATGTATAATACTTACTTTATGATATGTTAACTAATCCGTAGTACTGACTTTAGTTACTTTACTTGATTTCTTCAAAGACTATTTGATATACAAGATGATTCAGAACTTGTCTAAAAAAATCCTCTTACAAATACAATTTTGTAAAAAAAAATCAAAAGTGGCAGTTCGAAAATGATTTAAAAGTACACTTATGTACGCCACTGGTAACTGGTCCACTGTAAAACCTGATACGCCGCTCTTCCACGATTCGCTTTCAAATTTCCCGCCTCACACACGCGTTATGCCCCTGCCACACTATGCTCCTCGCGCTGCTCACCGCTACACTCCTCACGCTGCCGCAATGTTGCCCTCGCTGCCCACACACTGCTCTACTCGCGCAATTAATCGCGACGTTTCGCATTTAGTCGCACTCATGTTGTTGCCGGCCCTTTGATTCGCGCCCAAAAAACCGACAATACAGGGAGTGGTGGGCATGACGTGCGGCAAGACGAGTAATCTTGCCACACTACACATCTGCCTCTTTTCCACGATACTTCCCATGCCACTCGACGAGTGTGTGGCAGGGGCATTACACTACACTTGCATTCACTGCACATCGCGGTAAAAATAGCTGCATTTGACACATGTTTATCGGGAAATCGTTCTGCTATAGCATTTTCACTTCGCCATAATTAAAACAATATCCATTAACTCCGAGTTGCTATAAACGTAAGCCATTTTTGACACTTGAAAAACTAATGTAAATATTCAGCATCACCTGTCTAGAAACAACAGTAACCCAGCGATGTAAACCTTGAAAATACTACAACTTCAATAATTTTTTACTTAAAAACTATAAGAATTAAAAAAATACGATATTGACTCCATTTTTGATGATGCATCTATTGCCAAATTTTTATAGATAAGTTCTGAATCGCCTGTATAGGAAATTGGGATTAAAATAAAACGAAATTAAAACACTACCCATTGTTTTTGTAAGGGATCCAAATTGATGATTGATGCGGTAAGGAAAAAATGTAGTACCTATGTATCTTTTGAAAAAAATGATATACTTCTGAAACCAAAAACATGGTTATGGTTTCGTTATCTACCTTAATTTTAAGACTTAGTACATGCTTAAAGTGAAAATTTCAGGAAACAACTACTCTGCGCTCTGCAGCAATGAATTACACCAAAGAAAAAAAACAATAGCAATCAGTCACGATTAACCGTCAGAGGTGCCACCAGACATAAGTATACCGCTCTTTCATCAGTAGTCTGTCATACCGACAGATAGATATAAGTACGCGTATGCGAGATGTAAGTGTATACATTTTGTGTACTTGAAAATCCATTAGAAAATAATAAGTTCTATTAAAAACTAACTAGAATTGACAATAATTATTTCTCCCAATTATGATTATTTAATAGCTTAAAAAATTTAAGTGTTGTAGTAATTTTTTTGAAGATTGACTTAATTAACTGTCATCCTATTCTTCAGTGACAACTAAAAAAAAAACTAATTGGTGTTTATATTTAGAACGTTAATTAGGCATGCAAAAAAATTTTCGACATATGCTGGGTTTAAAGGAGATTGCGATTAATGGTTATATCATTAAATTTCGAATGTTAAATTGTCTTCTATAAAGTTTTTAATCGGTATTCTTTACATTTAAATCATATTTCCATAAATTTATATCTTAATATTTTCATCGTCGACTACGCTGACATATAAGAAAGATTTGAGACAGACTGAATAAAAACCAATTTAACCTTAGTATAATACAATATTTCACACTTCTTATAAATATCAAGATGTCATCATTGTTGTTAAATTATTGAGTTCACTTAATATTGAGAATTTTCATTGAATTATCACAGTAATTTTACTACAGCAATTGTTCTATTCCCTTTTACACATGATGCGTTGGTACGAAAAGGAGATTTACCTACCTCTTTATTTAATTTTAATTAAATTTGTTAAATATTTTTGAGTTCGAGATTCCCTTTTTGTTGTTGACTGACAAATTTATTAAGATTAATAATAGTTTTCATTAGGCTTGTTTTTGCAGCAGTTGAAAACGGTTTGGAAACTGTCAGAAATATTCGACCAGTTAAGTTGAGAACGCGTTACCATTGAATTTGACGCAATAAATAGTTGGACGGACATTTCTGATAGTTTCCAAACGGTTTCAACTGCTGCTAAAACAAACCTATTATGTGGTTATTACATTTATTACAAGTCACAGGCAAATAATTTCACTGAGTACTGAAAATTAAGTTTTCTTTATTTATGGTCAAATTATAGAAGAAATGATATAGGTAGACATATGGTTGCAATAGTGGAATTACCACTATATAATCTAGTCTGAGTAAAAACTCTAACATCACATCAGAAAAAAAATAAACCTTTAGAATCTTAGGCTTGCTACAGACTATGCGTGAATTCGCGATTCGTTATTCTCCATTCGTGATATTCGAGGAATTCGTGAATAGTGTGTAGGGTCTTGTTCGTTAAAAATCCATCCATAACCTACACACGATGCACGAATTCCTTACAAATCACGAAAAATATAATCTGTATTGAACTAAAATAATATACGTACTTACTTAAAATTTTGAACTACATTCAAGTGTATATTTGAGATAAATATTTACATATTCTCGACATCCAAGCATTATTATACTTAATCCAACACTTTATTTTCTTGAATTTACATTAAATTTAAGATTTACTAAGAATAATATCTTGTTAAAATATGAATAATTAATTATAAAATAGTTCATTCTTTCTTAAATTATACGTTTATAGATTTGCACTTATTAATATTTTGTAATAAATGCCATACTGAAAATTTTAAAATGCGTGCAAAATAATAATATTTATATGATATTAATGCAACACTTGTGGTAATCATTACCAAAACTATTATAGGGGCACCATTGTAGTATTTTGTTCTACAAGATCTGAAACTGACAGTTCTTTAGAAGAGAGCGACATATCTCTCGAAACGTCAAGAGCCTTAAACCGACAACGTGGCCAACAGCCCGGAAGCAGCCAAACCATTGACGGAAGCCACAGAAGCATACAAACCAAATTTTTACTGTGTTGCCATTCTGAAACTTGGCTATCCTAATAAAATGTTTAATAGTTAAGCTGCTAGGTCTATATTAATAAACGCAAAACTTTTGCGTTTAGTGAGTTTAGCGGTAGGTACGCGCTGATTAATAGTACACATAAGTGGTACGTAAAAACAAAGTTTGGAAACTGCTGCTGTAGAGTATACAATTAAGAAATAAAAAAACTTTCTTGTACGCGTATATGAGTATATATCAGAATGCGAGGTGACGAAATTGGAGAAATACTTAATAATTTATTTAAAGCGAAACTGTGGAGTAATTTCCTTCTGCATGAAATTACATATAAAAATTTCAAGTCGAGGCGTAAACAATGCTAATATAGAATTCCCCCAGATACCTAGTAGGCGTCTATGGCACGCCATGAAGCCGAGATTGTTCGCATTTTAAATGATATCCAGATAATAGAAACAAAAGGTGTTATTATTCATTCTCATATGAAACACTAAAGAAAAAATAACTGACATTTATTTATAATAAACATCCTTTTCTATTATGTACGAAATATAAACAATGGAAAAGATTTTCAGTTCTCTACCTATGTAAAGAAAAATATTAATTCAATATGTATGCCAGTATACTACATTTTACAGACTTCGCTTTTCAGTATTCAAGCAAAATTTAGCATGTAGAATATCAAAAGAGATTTGATGACATGACAACTTAGTCATCATTGCGCCAAATATAAATTAGCTATTAAATATTATTACTCAACTGCAATTTTAAAATTTAACATAAATCATAAATGTCAATAAGCGACCATAACATGAAATTATTTGTAAATCTATAAAATAACATATTATATACGTAATAAAAATAAATAGGAAACGAAATAGTTTTGACATAGATAATCTATAAAAATAATTCTGCGAATGTAATGAATCTAGTTGTGTTTATAAATTCATCAAACATAAAACAAATTTCTATAAAAGGAATATAATCTATCTATTGGCGAATAGTTTAGCTTTCATATAGTTTTGACCAAGCGACTAATAACTAAAATCTCAGTTTTTCATGAACCTGAATAATGCAGTGTTTATTAATGAATTAATACACTCAAGCATTTAGTTATATTTACGAATTCAATAACGACCGAATGTAATTATGTAACTTATCTACAAATACTGTTTCACCAAATCAAGAAAATACAAAAAGCAGAGAAAGATACAAAGGAATTATTATAGTAATAAAACATAAATCATAAATTACTTTAGGTATCTCTTTAAAATATAAATATTTTACAAATCCCAAGATTATTTTGCGGTCATGCAGCCTGAGGTCATTTCAAAACCAGTCAAGAAATGCATAAAAGAACAGTTACTAAATATATTTGCCAGTTCTCTTATAGGGGCAACACTAAATCAGATCCATGATGATGCAGGCGTAAAAGGAAGTCGACTCGTATTAGCATACAGTAATAGACGTTACAGGTAAACAAGCGAATCGTTAACCTTTCTAATATCCTATAATGCTACTGGATGTGGGAGTATGACCGTACCTGAACAGATTAATTAAGACACAGGTATTCCTCAGAAATTGTATTATTTATGTGAATGTATAATAATTTCCTGGAGACAGACGCTTTGAAAATATTAATAACTGACGTTATAATAAACGTTTTATCAACAATGAACAATGCCATGCTCCATCCTTATTACTTGATTTTTATGCGTAGTAACTTCTTTTTAGGAAGCGAGGTATGTATATCTGCCTTACTTAGGTACCGGTAACATATTTACAAATCGTCAGTTATGGGGAGAATGCTAGGCCATAGCAGAAGAATTTATGATTGCCTTAGGTCATAATAAACCAATTATAATATTTGAGGCGGGGCTAAGCACTTGTAAATGCGTTTAATCCTCATTTTCGATACACAGACTCGATATAACAAAATACAAATGTAAAAACAATTTATTCAAAGCACGTTCTTATATTCCTGAAAATATTGTCATCAGTCAATTGACTCGTTCAGCGTGACGTCATATATTTATGCAATCCGCAACAAATTATCATAGTTAAAATTGTACAGACCGAATCTGACCCTTGTGTATTACTTATATAGATACTATATAAAAAAACAACTTCAAATTAGTTTATTTTTACCAGGATTTAGAAGTATTTAAGAAAAACCAATTTGTTTTGTAAAATACATACAATCATTGACTTAAACTTGCAAAAAATAATACACAATAATATTCCTAAACTTAAATAATGTAAAAACGTATTTGTCGTGTTAATCAACGGAAAGAATAGACGCAGGTGAGATCTAATTCATCATTAATGTATTTTATGTTCTCGTGTTTAATCTTGGTATTTTCTAATAGTGTTTTAAATATGACAATATATCAGATAGTTAAAAAAACTTAAGTTACCAAGTTAATATAACCAAACTTTTCTTGGATAATATCCCGTTGCAAGGCTACATGAAATTATCTACAATGTGCATGCTCAGTATCATTAGATGCTATTTTATTTCATTAGTTCTATAAAAGTCAATATTGTTCTACAAATTTAAATATATGTACAGTGTGTCCAATTAAGTCGACACCATACGGAAACTTTTTTATTAATTTTATGAAAAAAAGTTATTATTGATAAATAGTTCTACATGGCCTAAAACCCAAAATGAAGTAATCAGATTGCAATTTTTTGCAGTCGCAACGAGGTATGTCGAAAAATGTATGTCTCAAGATAAAAGTACCCGTATTTTTTATAATATCGACAATCACTGTTAAGAAATGTTAATCATAATTAAAAACTCCGGTCAGATATCCAATATTATCCATCTACCATTAAAATACAGATTTTGTTATTTTTACAAACTTCTCTGTATTAGCATTTATAATTTACGTCTAGTCTTACGTTTTAACGTTTGCTATGAAAAATTCATTGGTTTGTCGGTGCATCATAGATTTAATGTTGATCTCTAGACGTAAATTATCAATGCTAATACTTCATTTTGGGTTTTAGGCCATGCAGAACTTTTTATCAAGAATAACTTTCTTTGATAAAATCAATAATAAAAAAGCTCCCCATATGATGCCGACTTAATTGGACACAGTATGTACTATGAGGTTATGTATTTTTTGAGTATGTGACGACACTACTAATCGGATACATGAGTTTGAATTGCTACTAACTAACTAAATAACCCATTTTATAGTGGCCATCACTTTATGATTATTAACTCACGCTACATATACCTAGGGATTCCTTCAATTAGTGCATATTCCTCAAATATAAGAACGTACTTTTCAGCCTCCTTTACATTTAATTTCAATTCTGGCTAATAATAATACCGTTCTGCTTATTAAATTTACAAGACATGAATACATTTTATAATTAGCGCAGTATTCCTAGAATAAAGTTAACTAATAGTTGAACACTTTAAACTAATTTCTATATTCTACAAACGACTGCCAACTATGCAACATAAAAAAATAAATTTCATATTTCATATTCAAACATAACACGGAGCAATTCGTAGGAACGTATTGGAACATTTTACCACACATTATTCATGTCCGACTTGAAAAATTAGGCAATTTTAATGTAACGAAATGCTCAAAGAAATAATAGTTGTTACAGTAATTAAAACTGAAAGGTTACAGATGAATGAGGATCCACAAATTTTTACAACCTTCATAACACCTAAATTTATATAATGAGTACACGGTTTCTATAAATCAGTTGTCAGAATTGATTTTATTTTAACCTGCCACGTAACTGATTTGACAGTTTCACAGCCCTTGACATCAACTTTCCTCGAGATAAGCTAACCCATTAAAAAATGTGAAAGACGCTCTTAATAATAAAAAAATTACATCACTGCGTGTTATTTAAGACATGGCATTCATTTTTATGTATAATAATTAAAAAGTATAAAATAGACAGTAATAGGATAAACATTAAATTACCAATATATATACTATTAAATATTATTCCCAGTATCAAATACTAAAAATGTTTTAATGTGTACTGAAAAGGCATAGAATGGAATTGTAATTCGCGCAAATATATTAAACCAATTTACGCCTCGATAATGCACAAGTAATGAATTGCACCAATGCAATTTTCTGCTAAACATGGACAATTTGTGTTAGCGTGCAAATTGTATGTAGGTACACACATTTATAATGATAAAGATAACACTCGAATGTGACCTTCTCATTTCCACCACATACAAATAAAAAGTTTTGTTCGTTGTTTTAATTCGTAGCTTTTAGTGGCGTTATTAGTAGGCTAACTGTCAAATAATCATTCCCAATTTCTTTTATATATATTTTCTTCAAAAGGTTTGTGTGTGAATGAACTATTTAAAATGTATTTTGTACTTTTTTATTTTCGATCGTTATCGGCAAAAGAAAAAAATGATTAATTTGTCAGATCTTAGGACGTTGATTGAAATGCCTGCTGGATTCTGACAGTCTGCAGACGTCAACATTTATGAATAGAAGTCAGGCTTATTTTAACTTATCTGATGGCAGCTTTACTAGAAAGGTACAGCAACAGAAAGATACAGGTACTTTCTATGATGGGGAAGGCCCGATACTCTATAACTTCTAAGAGTGGCTGGCATTTCATTTTTAAAAATATGTCTCTATTTGATGTTGAAAGTTTCATCATTTTTTTTTAAATTCTATGAATTTTAAGAGTTTTTAAAGATTGGTTAGATGTTTGCAAATATCTTGTATTTTTCTTTCATTAGTTAATGTTCTAATAAACCCTTGTTAAAAGTTTCATCATTTTGTTCTTAAATTCCATGAATTTTGAGCGTTTTTAGAGATTGGTTAGGTTTTTCGAACACCCTGTATTGGTTACCACTGATTATATAAGCTACATCTAATGCTTCCATTGATTATACAAACTTCGCTGTCAGATAAATCAAAGCAAGGCTTCACTTTTGGCGACATCTTTTTATTTCACACCTTCATGTCACTATCATGCAATTAATATTCAGTAAACATTTATCTCATGTCGTTTTTAAAATAATTAGTGCAGTCAAAATTCTACTTCATTTTTCTGGAAAAGGATACACTTTACAGTAACGAAATCACAGCACCATTTTGTTCAAAATTGATCGGTAAATAAAAAATATTGCCTCAAGCAGCCAACATTTTTGGGGCAAAAAGTTGTTAAGAAATATCGGCCAAAATTCAAATTTGATCCATTGAAGTAGGTACATCAAAGATGCGGCTAAAACAATAGAGTATTTACATTAACTCAGTGTCATTAAATTCCGCTAAGGGCGCTAGCGTCAAAGTTAGGTATTAATACTAATGTTCTATGGTCCAGTTCATGATTTTTCTTATTTATATATATTTAATCTGTGGTTCATGATTCGATAATTTTTTATTTGAATTTGTGTAAGTCAAATTGTGATTGTAAATCTAATTTGCATACGTATTATCAAAATACAACTTATAATAAATCAATAAAATGTTTGTAAACACACAAAGACAACAGGAAAAAAATCACCTGAAAATATATATTAAATTTTATTTATGTTAACCTCACATAACATTGTTTATTTGCATTTTACATTAGTAATTTGGAAAGAGAAGTGATAAAACGTTATTTAACACAGAAATTGTTAACGTTGGAGTGCCTATTATTTTATGGTAATTTTTAATTTAAACCTCTTTGTTTTTAAAGAATTGAAGTTTTATATATTACGAATCGATAGAAAAATGGTTAGTTGTCGCTCAGATTGCAAAAATAATGCATGTAATATACCTAGTAAATAAAAAAGTACATAAAATACCCAGTTTCTGAAAAAATGCAAATATATAAAAAAATCTGTGTTTTAAATAATGTACATGTGACATAAATAAATAAGAAACATATGCAGTGTTTATTTTGTATTTTTATTACAGTACAAGTACAATACAGAAAAAGCTAAAAACCCTGATAGGTGTTTTAAATGGTTTTCATTTAAAAATTTGAGTGATATTAGTTGTGCCCTTTTGTAACTAATAACATTTTGAATCGCCATATCGTTAAATAACTTGTTACTAGTAGATGGACTTGCTATACTCTCATGATTACCGGCGTTATTATCATTCAAGTGATTTTCAAATTGAGGAATCGTATTATCACATTTAACTCATGTTTAGAAGTCTATGAACTTGTGCCACATTTCTACTATATTTCCATCTGCAAGTTTGTCTACATTTTCATCCTGTTTTCGCCTTTTCAAGTACCTTTTCATGCGCTCATTATTTTTTACAATATTAGTATCGTATGTTCGTGTACAGGTAAATATAATGTTGAAACAGCTGTTTTTTGAGACTTTTCCGTTGTCCTAAAAATAAGAATGAAATATTACCAAATAATGAAAAATATACACTGAAACTAGATCATGTATGCATGTACTTACCCATGCTAGTAATAATATAACAATCTTCTGTAAAATGTTTTGAGCAGATCTTTGTGTACTGGGTTGGTTTCTTGCTGGATGCAATTGCTATAAATCATTTTTTTCAGCATTATTGGGGAACTTACGAAACATGACATCTTTATTTTTATTAGCAACAGATAACCACTGCGGTACACAACAGTTATATGGGTATTTTATTTACACAAATTGAAATACAACAAAAATTAAATAACAAATATTTGTGAGGTTAGATTTAATACCTAACATTGATCGCAGCGCCGCCTACATGTAAATGCTCTATTATATTTTTAAATTCAACATCTAGTACGCGTGTGCAATAAAAAATATTTTATTGAAGTTTTAGTAGATACCATTATGATAAGGGAAGAGTATATGATTTTTAAATGTTCATAGAAAATAAATTAAATGTTAACAGTCATTTTATTTCATAAATTATGATGCTCTTGTCAAATACACCCATCCAGATAAATTCAATACAAAATTAATGAGAATAGAGTATTAATCAATAATTACATATCTTGTCGGCTATTCAATTTAAAGGTTGCTACGTTTTAACTCAGATGGGCGGAGTTTTGTGTTGCCGATAAGTAAAAATATTTCCAAATGAATAGTTGTTAAATTGAACAAAACTAATTTATTCAGGTACTTAATTTAAAATATTAAGTTATATTTTAAAAATATAATATGCTAAATTTGCATAAATTTATTTTTCTACGTTCATGCAAAAAACAATACTTTATTGAACTATATTTAGTGGAAAAAGTGGTTCTTTATTGCTCTAGAGCAATAAACATTTGAGTGCAATAAAATGTTTATTGCACTCATCTGTCATTCTACGACAGCGTTTCGTCATCATGACAAACATAAACCTTCAAATCGACGTCACATTTTTCTAGACTTAGTGTCATCTAAATAACATTTTTTGGTTTTTGCATGAACGTAGAAAAAATATTGTATGTAACTCGTACAAAAAGTGCTTATTGCACTTGTTGCATAAATAACTATTAGATAATAATTGCATTGTTCGCTTCATTTTTGAATTGCTTGTTGTCAAACAATACTAACTCACCGAAACATTTGGCAAAACAGCTGGGTTGTTTTTCTACTGCAATATACTGTCAATGTAAAAGTAAATGTAAAGAAAGTTCATAATTCTGATCTCCACTTCAATATTATTTTAGAAAATTTCAATGAAACGTAAAAATGCAATTATGATATTTATTGAATTAATTTATTATACCAACAAACTTTTGATATAAAATTCTTCTTATGAAAACAACCCTATACACATTATGTTATTGCTCCCTAAGAAATATAAAAATTTTATCACAACATACATACACGGCACGAAAATTATTTGGAGTTATTATAATAACAAATGATTCCGCCCCATTTATTATTCAGTGAATTCCGAAGCCTTGCCAATATAAACGAGCCACGTCATACTCCAATAAATTTTCAAGGAGCAAGGAACTGAAAATGATAATACCGGGAGAAAGACAGAATTTCAAAGCAGTCTCTTTGGTTCCTTTTTTGTACCTTGCTAAAAATAACAAAATACGTACATAAAATATTAAGTAACATCATTTGTTTTGTTTAAAAATATTTTTAACTGCGTTTCAAAATAAGTGGTCTACGGCCATGTAGACATGTAGTACCTCATCAAAAAATTTCCTAAAAAATAGGTAGGTACTACACAACGGTATTCTGTGCAGCCTACAAATGATCATACATAGCCATGATATTTGCGACGGTAATATCAAAGTTTACAGAACTGTAAACTTTGGTAATATTTTAAAATTCATTGTGTTGACACGAGATACTGTCAAAGAACAGATCCAAATTTTTCTCATATTCAAATAGTATATTATTCATCAAGCACATAATGACGGCTGTAATTTACAAAGGTGAAAGTTACGCAATTAACTCAAGTGAATTACAGCCATTATATACAAGCAAAATATACTTTGCCACGACTATTAACAATATTGGCAAACTTTTTACTGACAAAATTATACAATATTGTGATATTCATAATAGGAGCATGACAAATAATACAATTCAAAAATAGTCAAAACACCTTACTATCAGGCTTGACATTCGCTATTTACTTACATCCACACACTGGCATAGCAACCAAAGAGAAAATACCATGTGGCTTTTATACACCCACATCGTGCACAATCAAAGGCCACGTGGTATTTTCCCTTCCGTTGTTTTGTCAAAGTGCGCCGACACAGAATGAAAATGACGCTTCGCACCGTTTCTTTTCAATGGGTGTGCAGCTTAAAACTTTAATTAGTACACTTCCTCCATCAATCTGGAAAATGTTAATATTGCCGTGACGATAAAATTAGTGTTTAGCTTTCACACATGAGGTTCGGATTCTATTGAGAACCAGAGAATTTTTGTTTTGTTGGTCTATTATCGACACTGTCACAGTGAAGAATAAAATTTGATGACACCAGTGTTATTATAAATGAATAATTCATTAATCAATCCTAAACTGCACTCCCATTGAGGAAAATCGGCGCCAAGCAAAGAAAACAGTCATTTTGATTCTATGCCTGCACACTGGGACAAAGCGACGGAAGTGGAAATACCTCGTGGCTTGTGACTCAGATGGGTGTATAAAAGCCACATGGTATTTTCTCTTTGGTTGCTTCGTTCCAGTGTGTGAACCCAAGATCGAACTGACGCTCCCCTTCGCTTCGCAGCATTTCTCCTCAGTGGACGCGAAGCGAAGGGAAAATTCATTTTGATCTTGCGCCCACGCATTGCCACGAAGCAAACAAGGAGGAAATACCATATGGATTATACACCCACATCAATTAGAGTCAAAAGTCACTTGATATTATCCCTTCCGCCACTTTATCCTAGTGCGCGGACATAGAATCAAAATGACACTTCCCTTCTCACCTCTTTTCCTCAGTGGGCGTATAGCTTTAGTGGATTATGTACATCATTAGAGTTGAAGAAACTGACCAATGATGTATATATTATAATACAGTCGTGGATAAACAAATATATTAGCAAGTTGCCCCATACAGGGATGGCCAGAAGTACGAAATAAAGTTCATCTTTTGAATGAGTGAATTTTTTTAAAACGCCGAAACACGTTAATTGATCTTGATTCTTCCCATCTTTCGTTTATATAATAATTAATTTTTCTTCAACCCCCTAACCCCCAACTACCCCTACTTTTTTTTCAAATGGAAACATAAGGCATGAGGGGGCTTGTTGAAAAGCTTATAGAAAACCGAATCCAGCCACACCAAATAAACAAGTTTTATGCTTTCAATAGCAAGGTTTTTAGGGTTGTATAAAACACCTACTTAACAAGTGAAATAAAATTTAATTATCGTCAGTGTTACCCTCCATCAATTTGCACAGAATAAAATAATAAATTTGAAACTGTACCACTGCTAGCGCAAAAAAATATATTTTTTATGTTGCGTTTTTTTGGTACCACTTACTTGCCAGGCTTTCTGGTTAATTTTTCGTTTTAGTTGTAAACTGGAGTTCGAAACGTTACTACTGTGTGAAAATCAATTTATTTACTGAATCGTAATAGTATTGCCGGAAAGGCAACACATCGACATCTTCATATTGCTTGGATGTGGAGACAAAATAAGAAGTCAGGCTGAAGTGAGCGATTTATTTAATGCGAAATATCCCCAAAACCAAATCTCGCAAGAGACAGTTAGTAAAATATTTCACAAATTTGAGGAACACGGTACAGTACAGACTTTGCCCAAAACTGGACGGGTACGTGCTTTGAATAAAGAGAAGAAATTAGACATTGCATTAGAACTTGTTGAAAATCCTCATTATTCAACGGTTTCATTGGCCCGCAATCACGATGCCTCTCGAACTGCAATTCGAACGTTTTTGAAACAAGGGAAATACCACCCCTATAAGGTATATCTTGTTCAAGAACTTTTGGAAGACGATTATGATAGGCGATTACAATTTTGTGAGGAAACGATGAGACGGTATGACGACAATAATGGTTTTCAACGAGACGTACTTTTTTTTGATAAAGCTAAGTTTTATTTAAATTGAGTGGTTAACAGGCACAACTATAGCTTTTGGTCCCAGGAAAATCCACACTGGGCATGAGAAGCGCATACGCAGCACCCACAGAAACTTAAACGGGCATATATCATCAACAACAGAATCTTGGGCCCATTCTTTTTTGAAGAAAATCTTACTGCCGCACGCTACCTATATTTCCTAACATTTGACCTCATACCTGCTCTAGCTGTGATTTTTCCTTATCAGCATTTGCGGCATTGAGTTTATTTTTGTAAATTATCTAGTTGTTTGAATTTCTAAATGAAAAAAAACTTATTGTAAAAATAAAACTTGTTTATTTGGTATGGCTGGATTCGGTTTTCTATCTGCTGTACAACAAGCCCCCTCATGTCTTTGTTTCCATTTGAAAAAAAGTAGGGGTAGCTGGGGGTTAGGGTGTTGAAGAAAAATTAATTATTATATAACCGAAATGTGAGAAAAAATCAAGACCAGTTGTGTTTCGGCGTTTTAATAAAAATTCACTCATTCAAAAGATATGAATTTTATTCCGTACTTCTGGTCACCCCTGTATAATGCAATTGGTTGCTTGCCATGGTACTTTAGACTTCTTGACGTATCAAGAGTAATTTGTTAGCTCACTGTATTGTCGTAAGAACGTAAGGTTTGAAACTTAAGTACTTTGATGATAATTATATTCTCTCAGCAGAAAATGTTCTGTTTATTCATTGTGACTATTTAATTTTTCCTCAAATAAAATAATAACTTTTAAAATACGTTTGCAAAAACACGTCTTTGTTGTTATCATGACGCCACATTTAAGCAATTATTTTTACATACTCACCTATACTTAAATAAAAGTAAACAGTTTTATATCTAGCACTACATAACTTTATTATAAGAATATTATATCTACAGTTAAATTTAAACAATATGTGTCTTCCCCAGCACAAGTCTCTGGGATAATATTTGCGATTAGAATGAGGTGTACACGTATTATTATAATTATTAAAAATGTAGGTACCTAAAACTTTGTTGATTAGACCTTCTTTGGTTACTATTTCTTCGGTAACCTTGAAAATACCCAACTGGGGTGAGATAACGTTAACATCATTTGTTAAACCTTATACTAAATTAATTATTTATCTTTGGAGAAAACACTATTTCAAGATTACGGTGTCCCTAAAGGAGAGATGGCACTATGAGATCGCGGGCCGCTCTGTGCCGAGCTATTACGTACTTTTCCGACTTGTTCTACTGTACTATTTAGATGTCAAAATATGTTGTGTGTAAGATGTATTTTATTTGACGTATCTGGCCGAAATTCTGCAAAATGTTTTCGAAGAAACTGTGACGCGAGTCTAACTCCCAACCTGCTAGTGCAAACGTGTACATTTAAAAGCATTAGAAGATACTTCCCTAGACGACTACGAGACATAGGCGGCCTGGTCCGCGGCGCGCCTAGTCCGCGACCGCCTAGTGTATTTTCTCCTTAATAGTCCATGAGTTTGACTAGATCATCCTTCTAGCAGTTTTAAAACAATTTTGATTATACAAATAAATTATTTAATTGAATGCGCTGAAGGTATGTTTTACTTAGTGACCAGTCAGATTGGCCCACAATGTTATCTGACTGGACCCCTTTATACTTTTATCTTGTTTTGTAAAAACTGTGTGTATGTGAACCAGTTTAATAACCTCGATACACCGAGAGCAAGAAATGAAAGAAGCATTTAATAATATTAATTGCCATAATTTAAAACACCACCATTATAACACATGTTGAAGAATGCGTACAAAATTTGGAGCAGCTTTCCTAGTTAGTGCTTTTTAATACTTACTCATATACTTCTACAAATAAAGCATCTTGTTAATTATAAAATCAATAAATGTCACGACTTATTGAAATCATTAGTCTAAATAATATATCGGAAAGTTCCACAAGAAATATTTTTTAAGATTTGTACAGTATGTATATTCAATTTGAAGTAAAATGTTCTGCGCCAATCTAATTTTATTTCCCTGCCAAGGACATCTTTGTACAATGTTTCGAAAACACTTTTAATTTTTTTTATATAAAATTTCGACACGTTGATATACACCTACGTCCGAACACTTTAATTCGAGATCAAAAGAATCTCGAATAAAATTAAACTAGATCCCTGGTTAATTAAAAATGACAAGAAATATGTACGTATATTATAAAATACATAAAGCCTTTTGTTTGTCAACTGTATCTGTTTGATTTAGTAGAACGATTAAATCAAGAAAATTTATATAACACGAAAGGTAAGTTGCAAATCTGGAATTTCTACTCAAAAAATAATTCTGTAAACAAAGCTGATAAAATCACTCCTGATTCTGTATATATAAATAGTATTTGTGATTCCCTTGTGCATTTGTTCGAAATAAACATAAAGTTAAAGAACTGTTAGTACTGTTACTGATTATTAATAAGATAATGCAATACTGTCAGTAGGCGTATGTTAACTAAATAGCACATTAATTCCTAATTAAATATTAACTAAACCTTGACATAACCTTTGATCGGGAGTAGACAGTTGATAAAATTACATCGCAATGTAAAATCATGTTAAATATTTAATGATCTCATATACAGGGTGATTCATTAATAATGGAACAGACCTTAAGGGCATGTTGCTGACCTCAAAATAGAGCGATTAAGCCAAATATGCCTTATCCGAATGTTGCTCCTTTTTGATCTACAGGGTGTTAAATTTGAAGAAATAAATCACATTTTCTTTATTATTTTTCGATCGCATTCACCGTATTTTATGAAATTTGATATAGGGAGGTTTCCTGGTACTAGAAATTTGAATATGTCGACGATTTTGGTGTATCTGCTAGAGGGCGCCAACAATGATGGTTTGAACCCCTTTAAATCGGTACGACTTTTTAGCAGCAATGGTTTTTGAGAAAAACTCATCTAAATCTCATAATGCATACAATTTATCTAAAGTCAAATTGTCGCGTAAGTAATATAGGCCATACTGTAACAGCACAATACTGTGATCAAAATAAGCGAAATTTTGTGAAATTTGCTTCAAGCGATCGAAAGATAAGAAAGAAAATGTGATTTATTTCTTCAATTTTGACGCCCTGTATCTTTGTTATTATTGATTTTGGTGGATTTTTGGATTTTTTTAGGATAAGCTAAAGTAAATCGACTTATTTTGGTCGCAGTATTATGCTGTTACAGTATGACCCATTACTTACGCAACAATTTGACTTTACTTTTAGATAAATTGCATGCATCATGAGATTTAGATGAGTTTTTCTCAGAAACCATTGCTGCTAGCGACATCAACAAGGTGTACCTTTTTTAACTAGAAAAGATAGGGAAGAACATTTTTCCAGTCCAAAATGAGATACATTGTAGCACAAAAAAGTCGTAGCAATTTAAAGGGGTTCAAACCATCGTTGGTGGCGCCCTCTAGCAGATACACCAAAATCGTCGACATATTCGAATTTCTAATACCAATAAACCCCCTTATACCAAATTTCATAAAATACGGTCGATGCGATCGAAAAATAATAAAGAAAATGTGATTTATTTTTTCAACTTTAACACTCTGTAGATCGAAAAGGATTTGTATTTCCTTCAAAGAAAAGACCATTTTAAAGTAAATTTCTAATGCATGAATATGAATTTGACAAGCTGTTAAATGGCTCAGTTAAGAAATTCAATTTACTTTTTTGTCGTCTAATCCCCCATTCCACTGTAACTATAAAGTGTTTAAAATTATGTATATTGTACCAATTTCGAAATAGCAGATACTTATGCATTTTATTTATGGTAAGCCGGAATATTTGCAAAACGTAATTTCAACAATCAATTGGCCAGCGGTCTAATGCTCCAACCAGCACTGAACTACACCTAAAAATATCTATACCATACAGCCACTCGACAGAGGCCCACCAGACATATACCGGTTTCAGTATGCCATAGACGAGGTAACCGACGAATAACCTTAGCTATTTATGTCTGTCAAACCCGACAGAATCAGTTCAATAACTTTGGTTGTTTGATATAGGATTTTCAGTTTTCAGTCCGCAGAGTAGTTATTTCCTGGAATTCCGTTTTGTAAACATCGTTATCGCCGAAACGCGATAGAGATCGGCGGCTTCCAATGGTGCCTACAGCATGGTAGGATGCTTCATTGCTTTGTGACCTCTCAAGTCCAGCATGAAGTAGCTAATGGCCATTACACTACGTGACTAAATTCAGGCCTTATTCAATTGTTTTTGGGTGTTTAAGTTTTAAATGATCAATCTTCAGCGGTCAATAAAATTTTCCATGCAAAATACTGTATTTTATACAGGGTTGCCTGATGAAAACGAAACAGAGCAATTTTCAGGAACTGCGTCAAGATTGTAGAAAAATGCGGAGGCCCATTGATTTTATATATTAAAGGGGAACATTCTTTGCTGGCATCCTCCACTTTTACCCCCAAGCAAGGGTAAGCATCACCCCAAAATATTTAAGTGGCATCGGGGGTTGAGTAATATTATTTTGAAAGCTCATACAATTATCTTTATAACAGACTTTAAATTTTATAATTCCGCCTAATACTTAACAACAATTTTTATTTTAAAGTATAAACTTATGTACAAACAATTAGTAATGGTAAAAATGTCACTCATTTGAGTTAAGTACGCCAATGGTATAAATTTAGTATTTCTTACGTTACATTGGTTTTTGGCGAATTGTGATCACGTTCGTAAAAAAACACAATTGTAAAAAACAGACATTAATACTATACGCACATACAACGAACGTAAAATTAGTGAATTCCAAATTTATTTTCTAGTATTATTTGGAAGCATTGGTTAGTAGTTTGTTTAATTGTGTTTTTGAAAATTAAACGCTATGGTTTATTCCATTGCGGAAAGGGTAGATATCATTTCGCTTTACTTTATGGACAATAAATGTGCGAATAGAACAGCTCCTATTTAATGAGCAACATCAAGATCGACATGTCAGGTAAAGCATGTTCTTGAGTTAGTAAAAAAATTTCAAGAGAGAGGGAACGTAGCGATGATTAATGAAGCTAGTGAAGTTGCAGTTTTGGAACAAGTTTATCTTGATCCTACATTAAGTACGAGGCAGCTGGTATCTGTGTCTGGGATCAATCGAACTAGCATACAAACCATTTTGAAGAATAAATTCCATCCATACAAAATACATTTAGTCTAGGAACTTCCTGAAACTGATTATGACCGCCGTTTGCAATTTCGCGAAATAATGAGTGAGCGAGTAGGGAACGATCCACAGTTCCTTTGTTTTTCTGATGAATGCAGTTTTTTCTTGCACGGGACAGTAAATCGTCACAATTGCCGCTATTGGTCAGATTCAAACCCAAGAGTTTTTCACGAGGTGCATACACAGCAACCGGAAAAATTAAAAGTATGGGCTGGAATTTTCGGTGACCGACTGGTGAGTCATTTTTTTCTACCTGGTAATTTGACTGGCCACATGTATTTGCAACTACTGGAAGACGCTATTGATCCTGCCTTGGCTGATATTATTGAAAATATTCCAGAGTATGATGAAGATCATTTGATTATGCATTAATTGTCCGTCAGTTTTTGAACCAACGTTTTCCACGGAATTGGATTGGGAAAAGAGGCAGCATTGAGTGGCCTCCACGATCACCGGACTTATCGCCCCTTGATTTTTTTTGTGGGAATAATTAAAAAGTAAAATCTATAAAACACAGCCAGCGTCTCTGCAAAATTTGCGTAAAAGAATCGTCGACAAATGCCGTGGAATCACTCCGGAAATGCTTCAGAATGTGCGCGAACGTTTTGAACAAAATTTTTATTATTGTATGGAAGCAGGCGGTCATCAGTTTGAACATTTAATCAACTAAGTAGTAAGTAAGCAACTAAACATAATTTAAATTTTAAAATGTAAATTTTTTTTAAAGTATTGGGCGGAATAATAAAATTTAAAGTCTGTTGCAAAGAGAATTGTAAGAGCTTTCAAAATAAATATTACTCAACCCCCAATGCCATTTAAATATTTTGGGGTGATGCTTACACTTGCTTGGGGGTGAATGTGACGGGGTCAAAAATACCAGCAAAGAATGTCCCCCTTTAATCTAAAATCGACGGGTCTGAGTGTTTTTCTACAATCTTGACGCAGTTTCTGAAACTGGCTCTATTGCGTTTTCTTTTGGCCGCCCTGTATTCACATCATCATAAAGTTATTTACAATATTTGTTAAAAAATTTACTGTGCCGTAAAATATCCACAAAGAACTGATTCATAAAATTTGTCAGTAGTTATTAACGAGATCAAATTAACGGACAATATGAAATAAAAGTTTTATAAAAACTAATACAAAATCACTTACCTTTGCGAAGTCGATCTTCAGCGTACAACATCCTGAGTATATGTCAGCTCCATTTAATGTGTCCTTTGCCCTGATGGCCGATTCTACACTGTCAAATGTGTTAAAAGTTAAGAAAAATTATAGATATTATCTATTAGTTACTAGTAGCTACATACTGATAATAATCCAATGTCGTTATTTTATTACAGGCATCTTTAAAATGGTGCGGCAAAAAATGTAATGAAGAGATCAGTGTCAATATTGACGTAAACTAGTTTTAAATGCAAGCTACTTTTAAAATTGTGTGTACTTATCTATTTTTATCAAACAAATGGAATGATCGCAAAACGCTCTCGACAACACATTGGCATCTGTAGGCATATTTACTTCTACTAAAAAAATTGATACTTTTGTACATCTGTAAGTATATTTTCGCAAGCAAAACTTGATAAATAAATTATTGTGTATTTCAAGAGGAGATAATATTGTGAAAGTAATTTTAAACATATCGAAAGCACTACTAGAACCTGACACAGTGAAGTAATTTTAAACAAAAAAATATAAGAGAAAAAATATCACATAAAAATAACAATCCTACGACAACGAACATATTGCGCACATTTTTTATTTTTGTATTTTTTAAGCTAAATTTGAAATAGCGCTGACTGAATCATGTTGTAACTGTCTAGCTGTACTGACAACATTGTTTAATGCTCAGTTTGTTGTCGATAGTCAGAAATTAGAGGCCAAATTTCAAAGAAAACACCAAATTTGCTCAATTGTCGACGTTTCGTCACCTATCGTGACATCCTCAGGACAGTATAAAATTTAATAAATTCAAAATTACATCACAATTTATAACAAACTTAGCATTGTTTAATGCAATACATTTTGCAGCATGTTCACAATAAACGTTAACTTGTCCTGATAAATACTTCCAAAAATTCCATTTTATTTGGTTGCCTTTCTATTATTTCTATAAATTACATGAGTCAGGGCTCCAAGCAACATTTATTTTCACGCAAGTACTTTAAAAATAACGTATTAGTCACAGTAAAAGAAAAACCCATATATCAGCTATACGTTTTAAAAACATATTACATTGCAAAATATATACCTCCACTTTACAATATAAAAAATTTGATAAATTCGTAAACAAATTAAACCCAAATTCAGAGAAAACATATGTTTACATGCATACGATCCTAATTACCCCTACTTAACATTAGTAAAAAAATATTACCTTTTACACAAAATACGTATAACTGGAAAAAAAACAAAAAGAGGAAACGGAAATGGGGAAACAAAAACTAATTTGAAATGTAACAACGTTATCGATTAAAATAGAACACTTCACTTCGAGTGAATAAGCAACTTCAATGCCATAGCAATCTTCTTGACTAGAAATAGAAACACTCCACTTTGAATAAAAATAAATTACACACAATCTTAAACGTAAATAAAAAAATTGAAATTCGTAAATAATTACAACAGTAACTGTTACACAGTTACAGAACGAAATGGCCAAAAATAATCAAAGACATCCCTTTGTCGCTTCTTAAAGAACACCTTGTACAATTTCATTATCAAATAGCCTTTTGAGTTAGTTAAAAAAACTTTGATATTTAAAAATTTTTATATTATTTTAGTTAGAAATATGTTTTTCTGATGATGGGTAAATAAAGAACTCAGAAAAAGAATGTTCAAATACCTACTGCACTCAGTTTGAGGACATATGAACAAATGATGAAGTAAACTAAACGTCACCCATAATAATAATAATAATTGAATTGAAAGTAATTTTTGCAGAATCGTTTTATATCAGTCTAGAAATTAGACTAGAGGAAGTGCATCATCTTCCAAAAAATATTCCAAGAGTTCACTTTTTCAGTGACGATAAACGGAAGATTTGATTCTATGCATTTTAAGCAACCTTTTTCAACCACGATGTAAACATTTTGAGACCCTAAAAATGTAAATTCATGATTTTGCCGATTTGCATATCTATCTTTAGATTTGACTTTGGAACGACGAAGTCAAATGAACGCCGGATTCAGACTCAGCGACCCCAAAAACGTAAATGTACGTTACCCTGGTCCACTGCCATATTTACCTTTCGATTTGACCTTGGAATGACCTTGAAGCTGACCTGATAAGAGTCAAATGAATGCTGAATTCAAATTCAGTGACTCGAAAAACATAAATATACGATAGTCGGATCCACTTGCATGTCTATCTGTCTGTAAATGGAGTTAAATGGATCCTAGATTCAGATTTTGCGAGTGAAAACACAAAACAATATTTAGGTCTGACCCGTCGCACAGTCCACTTTTTTTTGACGTGCTGTTATTAGTTAAGAAAAATCTCTAGGAATATCATTTCATTACTTATGAATACCAGATATCATTTTAAAGGAATGCTGAGCTGGAATCGAGACCAACACAAAAACTACTTGTGACCTACTTTGAGTGTGCCCTGAAAATAAACTGCATTTCATTCAAAACATTATACACAGAAAGCCTTTCAAACTTGTATAAATTCTGTATTTAATCCGCCCACAGGGCAGGCTAATTATCGTGTCGATTACGAATTCCACTGAAATGTAAACGTTGATCGACTTACTCTGCGCACTGCAAATTCAAGGATTAGCTACTCCATGATTTTTTAATTAAAATCATATTAACTCGCATATCAAATGATAACTATATATTACCATTAGGACAAATATCAATAGTTTAAAAAGATACACTTGAAAATCATGTGATGAAAAGATTTGCAGATTACTGTTATACCAAATACTTAAGAATTAAAAAGAATAATGAAAGTTCCTACACCTACGGTTACCAAACTAATATACCTAGATTAGGAGTGGCCAATTTTTAAATACTTTAAACATTTTAAATAGGTATATATTTTTTAAATTAATGAAAATAGTTAATAAATGATACGTAAGAAAGGTTGATAACCGCTGACCTCTAACACTCGCATCAACAAAACTCTTTCACAGCAATAAAAAACGAAATAAAAATAAGAGATGACAAGCGATTTGTTGCATCAGTCAATTGTTTAAGTGGACTCAAAGCGCAGCATTCCTTTCTTTTGAAGAAATAAATACCGGCAGAAAATTTTAGCACTCACAAGGATTTTGTCATTTTTAAAATATTCTCATCAACTGTTATTAGCTGGAAACATATATGATACAAATATGCATATCATTTTTTTTCCAAATATTATTCGTTTGTTATTAAGTCGAAAATCTAATACTAACTGAACATAAGGAGAGTCCTGTTTTGATCAAAAATACATTCGCTCTTAAACTGAAATCATAAATTCAACTACTAGACAAGCTATATTTTTAGAAATAGAAATCACATTTTTTGTTTTATCAGATGGGGAAATAGTTTATAGTATCCAGATACGTCTCTTTTAACAATTTGGATTAAAATTTGGAGAATACAGATTAGTTCAAAATATGATCTCAATTTGCTCAATTCCAAAATATATCATATTTTCAAATTGTGTTCAAATCAATTTGACACTTGATCTCATAGGAAGTCTCTATGGCAACACAACGAATATGTTCACTATGACATTATTAAAAAAAATTAAATGACACTGTATTAAAGGATATTCCACCATCGCTTGGACGCCATTTTTCTTAAAGATAACTATTCTAAGTACTTGTCCACTGGATTGGCATATTGTATGTAGAACATCCTGCAACAAAAGAAAAAAATGTATAGTTGATTTTTAATTAGCTCTATCAAACTATAGTTTAGTTAAATATGCAATACTTTTGTTCTGCAAAGTATTAAAGGAATATCGTTTACAACACTCATAGCAGCACTTCAAATTTTTTGGGTTGGCCATACATCATAAATACTTCATAAAAATTAGGCAAATACAGTATGCGCCAAAAGTATGGAATAAATTCAATAAAAACGAAACAATTATTTTTTGGGAAAAATCCTCGAACAGGTCGATTTTTAATTTAAAAAATACATATTTTAGCGTAAAATGCAATTTTCAAATGTCATTTGTTTTCGAGTAATGACGTCATCGATTTTTTTTGGCAACACCATATTTTTTCCCTTGATTCTGAAAGATCGTTTAATTCTTTATCAGACAGTACTAAAATTTTGCCCTCTTACATAGGAAAGTTTTCGAGTAAATGACGATTGAATGTTAGAAAACGTAAATCAATTAAAATAAAGCAAAAACGTTATCAAGTTTAGTTTTTCGAATTCCATAGTTCTTTTATGGATCACGTAGGTGAAAATCTTTGCAAAGTGTCATTGTCACACCGACTTTTTAAATATTGTAAGCGACATAGAAATTATTATTCAATTTAAAGTATTATGGCACATTTAACTGTTACTCAAAGAATTGAAATTTTAATTCTTATTGGATGCGGGAATATGACTAGAACTCAGTAGGAAGTTTGCGATTTATTTAATGAAAAATATCCAGATCGCCCTATCAGCCAATCAACTGTCAGTAAGGTAGAGTCTAAATTTAGAGAAACTGGCAATGTTGTAAATATTCCAAAACCTGGACGTCCAAGCATTAATGAAAATCAGAAACAGAACATTTTGATAAGTATGGTGGATAATCCTCATAATTCTTCACGATTGGTTGCATTAAACAATGACACTAGTCAGAGCACAGTGCTACGTATCTTGAGGAAAGAAAAATATCCCTACAAAATTCAACTTGTGCAGGAACTCAATGAAGATGATCCCGATCGCCGCTTACACTTTTGCGAAATTCTAATGGAATTATGTCAAGGAAATAGAAATTTACACCGGCAAATACTTTTTTCAGATGAGCCGACATTTTGTCTGAATGGTACAGTAAACCGTCAAACTTACAAATATTGGAGTCGGGAAAATCTTCATTGGATGGCTGAGGCACATACCCAACACCCTCTGAAATTAAATGTGTGGGCTGGAATAGTTGACGACAGAATAGTAGGGCCTTTCTTCTTTGAAGGAACCCTTACAGGACAATTATATTTAATGTTTCTATAAAATTATCTTGTTCCAGCCCTTGCAGTAATTTTTCCTAACGATAATTACCCTGACATTCCTGACAATACCATATGGTTTCAGCAAGACAGTGCACCTCCGCACTATGCGCGCCCTGTACGAGATTTTTTGGACAACTGTTTTCCTGGGAGGTGGATCGGCAGACGCGGACCGATAGAATGGCCTGCAAGATCGCCAGATCTTACACCTCTTGACTACTTTTATGGGGATACTTGAAGTCAAAAGTGTACATTAATAAACCACGTAATTTAGAAGAACTTCAAAATCGCATTCGGGACGAAATACGCAGAGTTACCCCAGAAATCATTCATAATGTGCAAGAAGAATTTCTTCACAGACTTGCGCATTGTCAACAAGTTGGTGGATGGCAATTCGAACATTTAATTTAAGTATAAAATTTAATCAATTGTATTTTATTTTACATACCTCAGAATTGTTATTGTTTTTTATGGATAAAATTTAAATTTTCTAACATTCAATCGTCATTTACTCGAAAACTTTCCTATGTAAGAGGGCAAAATTTTAGTACTGTCTGATAGAGAATTAAACGATCTTTCAGAATCAAGGAAAAAAATATGGTATTGCCATTTAAAAAAAAAATCGATGACGTCATTACTCGAAAACAAATGACATTTGAAAATCGCATTTTACGCTAAAATATGTATTTTTTAAATTAAAAATCGACCTGTTCGAGGATTTTTCCCAAAAAATAATTGTTTCGTTTTTATTGAATTTATTCCATACTTTTGGCGCATACTGTATAATTGAGGTTTGATCAAATGACCCTATTACCAGTAATTACTTATTGTAGGTACCATTTCCACAAATTATTAGAATTTGCAACCCTACGGTTTAACTTGTACTTGAATAAATTCTATTTTGATTAAAAACGCAAACAAATTAATACTCAACCTCTTTGACGTTATTAAAAATACAAACAGAGTATAATAATGTAAACAGCAATATTGGTAATTGATATCTACTGGCTCCTAAAAAAAACTAAACGCTTCTGCATATTTGTTCCCACCAAATATTGAACTAATCGATTCAAGCCGAAAGTAATCCTGAAAATAAATAATTATGAAGTAGTCAGCAAACAATAATATTTGTGCATATGTATTTCATCAATCGCATTTGTGACATTTAACTCGAGCATTTATATGTAGCAGAGTGATTTGTTAAATAATGTATAAGTAGGTAACCATAATACAATTCCTAATAAACTTTACAAGTATTTTTAAATGATTCCAGACTATTTGTTAGCTAACAATATATTGTCAATTTCAAAACTTTAGATAAACTAAACTAAATTTTTATATTACTGATTTAGAAATCTAAAAATAGATTCATAATAATAATAATAGATAGGTACTAGAAAGATTATAAACTATACAAATTCTAATTTATCTAATTAAAATAAAAGGTGCAGTTTAAGATAATTTTTGATAAAGTGGCACTAAATTCGTATATTTTTATTGTAGTGTCAATATTTCTAGGAAAGTAATGATTTTAAAACGTACTGTTCCTGGAATATAATGTCTACAAAGAAGCATAAAAACTTAAAAATGAATGTCAAGGACATGTTACATTTCTGTAGCTATGGTATATTTAAATAACACTAGATACTAACAGTATCTACTATGCCAGCAGCGTGCAAAAAATCTCTTTGTAACCACAAATTTACTTACAAAACAAATGATATTAAGGTCTCCAATTATATGCCTTTTTATCAAAACCGCATTTAACTTCACTTTCAATATTTTGGCGCACCTCAACCCAGAAAATATTTAATAACAATTTCCTTCTCTTTTTAAGAACTGTAACACACTTGCGGTTCAACTAGGGTTGCCAGATCTGTAGGTAGGTAATTATTACATTAGGTAATATTAAAGAAACAAACAAACTACAATGCGGTCATTTTTTACAGTTTCAAAATGTAGAAACGACAAAAATTAACATTTATATAAATAATAATACCTGACAGGTAACCGTTAATCCGGTTGGCTGCAGTATTTTACACTCGTTTTATCGTTCCAAACTGTCAAAACTACATTTTCACTCATTGCAAGTCCGTCAGAATTACCCACTAACAACAAAACATCCTTCCCGTACAGTTAAATAAAACGTCCATTTATTCTAAGAAAATCGTATGAAAGGAATACTACGAGAACAGAAAACCTTGAATGCACTAGGAACAGTACCTATATTAAACATGGTGTTTTTAAATGAAGTAGCAAAAATAAGACCACAGATTCATTGGGTGAAAATAAATCGATATAACTTAAAATACCTATATCCCAAGTCGCATAATAAAAATGATACAGGGGGTCAAAGTTAAAATTTTCTTTTCGATATTTGTAAATACCTTCTTAAGAATTCCAAATATTTACATAAAATTTGTAAATCGAGGTTTTTTTCGGGTGAGAAGTTGAAGGCGCCACTTGTGGCACACCATGTTTCTTTTAAATAGCATAACATTTTTGCAGCTTAGTGTATCCATCTGACTATCGAAACAATCGATTATCCTACCTATTTTATTTGAAAAAGATATGGCTTGCTGAAGTCGGTAGAAATAACCATTTTTGAAATAATCCTATTTGAAATGCTCAGTGCACCTAGCAATAACTGTTTTGGTTTCAGGTAAAGCGCCGTTTCTGCTGAATACAGCAAAATGTTACAGGTAGGAGAATCGATTGTTTCAATAGTCAGATTGATACTAGTGTATCAAGCAGCCAAAAAAGTTCTGCCATTTAAAACATAATGTGCCAGAAGTGGCGCCCTCTACTAATGACGTCAAAATTAGACAACAGATTTGAATTTCTTGCCCGCAAAAACCTCTTATTTACAAATTTTATGTACATTTTTGGATTTCTTAAGAAGTTATTTACAAATATCGAAAATAACTTTGACACCCTTATACCTTTTTTATTATGCGACTTGGGATATAGGTAAGTGTGTTAGGTTAAATCGATTTATTTTCACCTAAGGAATCTGTGATCTCATTTTTGCTACTTCATTTAAAAACGCCCTGTAGAACATGCGACAGGAGTTCCTTTATTTAATAACTATAAAACCTTTAAAATTGAAAAAATCATTAAAAACTGAAGACACAGTCACAGCGTAAACACAGAATTTCACACAGGTTGTAGGACTGCGGTTTATTGTGACTCGCAGGACTAATCATATTCCCACTGTCCACTAAGTGAGCTAAAGCGCGCAGCAGTGGCTGTGACGCGATTGCAAAATTATTACACGCAAAATTATGGGATTTATGTCATAGTTAAATACCGGGACTAAATGCTTTCCGATAATATGCCCGAGACACGGAAGAAACTTTTGAAAAACGAGACAATCGCGGAAAAAAACGGGACATCTGGCAATCACAGGTTCAGCCACGCGGTTTAAGCGCAAATTATATTTTGGCAGAAAAATTTCACGCGGCTAAACCGCAACCTCGGTAACACATTACCAATTGAGTAGCCTGAACCGCGCGAATAAACCGTAAATGTAAATGTATTTTTTCTAAATGTTTACTTGCCGTCATATTTTTAATATTCCGTGTTTCTAAAATAAGGTTTCAAACTTCTACAGCGTACGGAACTCATTAACATGTGGCTTAAAACCTACCCTTAAGAAATTACATGCTCTTAAAGCTGTCTTTTCAATGACAGAGAATCGCATCGAAAGATTCACAAAGTCACCTAGTAGGTTGAAGTTCTTATTGCGTAATGCTAAACTATAACGCTGAAATTGAATCATTTCCTTTCAACTTTTGGAGGAAAAATACGCTAGAGAACATGAAAGTTCATGAATTGTACCTTATAACTGTGTAACATACACCGTGAAAAATTATTAATAATTTAGGTACATCAATTTAAGTGTTAACAGTTTTACAACATAATTCTGCGGAGTGTCACAATGTTTATAATACCGTATAACAAATTTTTCAATATATAGATGACAAGCAAAATTTTATGATAAAACATAATAGTTGAAAATATGCTTTTTTCCTATTCTAACTGACTTGGCAGCCTGTAAACTGTCCAGTGGCGTAACAATAGGGCCCGCCGCATCCCATCTGCGGGGGGGGGCCCTATTCAAGGGGGCCCCCTCTAAGAATAACAAAATTAAAGGAAAGTATAAAGGGACCTACCTAATCTGCTTTATAATGCACGTAGAAAACAAAATGTTTAAGTTTTTTATTTAAATATATCAATAGGAAGAAGTCTTAAGTTTGTATCTACTTATATTTTATATGTTTGTTTCTTGTTGACATGTATAGAAATAAATGTTTTATTTTGAATATTTTATTGATAAATACAAAATTAAGTGGGTTTTCGTTCTTTTTTCTCTTTCTTTACAGCGTATCGGTAAGAAGGGCCCCTTATCAATTATTGCGTGGGGGGCCCGGGAAATATTGTTACGCCACTGAAACTGTCCTATGCCTTGGAAAAAAACTTGTATAATTGCACAGCGAAGAGATATTTTTTCTATTCTATTCAGATTTTTTTATAGACTGCCTCAAAAAAAGCTATCATTTTGTTGAAAATAACGTATAAAAACGGCGCTCCGAAAAGAGTTTAAATGAAATTGTTTTTTCTCTGTTATAGACAAAACGGTTGAAAATAAATACACAAAATTTACGGATATAATGTAAAACGTTATTTACATCGTGAACTAGTACAGTCTTCGTAAATGATTACAAGCCACGTGACCAGGACTGTGAATCTCGAAGAGCAACTCGTATGCGAATAGATTTCTTGTCTCTCTCAATTGCCGTAGTGAGGAAAATGATATTCGCATATGAATTGCTCTGCGATTGATTTGAGAATCTTGGCCCTGATCACGTGGCTTGTAATCATTTATGAAGGCACTGTACATTTATTTGTTATTCAAATCTCAGGCATCCCGTTTAGAGAGGTGAACAGGTTGTTTGACCCGTAAATTTTTTCATTCAACTTTTTTACAATTTTTCCGATAGATTCATAATTTTTTAGACAATTTTACGTAAAAAGCCATCTTGGTTTAAATCGATATTGGCAACGGTTTTCGAATATATTGAGTTTGAGGAGAATAATAGTATCACAGGATTTGCCCCGATCGCACCCAATTTAGTAGTGTTGGATTCACGACACGCTAGATTTGCCCCGATCGCCCGCAAACTGATACACGATGATGCCGTCGATCGATGCGTGACAGGAAGATTTGCGAGAAGCATCAAGAATATTCGCAAGTCGCAAAAAAACAAAGTTACAGAAGATGTTCAAAGTGACCTCCGTCCATTTCCAAGTAGACACGACATCTTCGTCTCAACGATATTCCCCAAACAAAGAAATCTAGAGGGTTCAGATCAGGCCGGACCTGTTTTATGGCCTCCAAGATCGCCTGATCTGAACCCTCTCGATTTCTTTGTTTGGGGATATTTGAAGACATTAGTGTATGGTACTCCTGTAAATAGCCTGGAAGAGCTGCAGCTACGGATTAATTAAAAGTGTCAAGAAATCCAAACCAAGAAGGGTGTTTTCGAAAGAGTACGAATATCGTTGAGACGACGATGTCGTGCCTGCTTGGAAATAGACGGAGGGCACTTTGAACATCTTCTGTAACTTCGTTTTTTGTTTGTTAAAAGCTTCCTTTGTCGGTTTATTCCTAATAAAATAAAATGTTTGAAAAACGAATAGTGATCCATATCTCCGCAACCGTTACTTTGCGGACCCATGTTTATTAAGACTTTTCTGCTTATTTTGGTTCATACTATTACCTCCTGAAATATTTTACACTCTTTTTTAAACACCCTGTTAAGAAGAATAAGCGGATCGTGCGGGATAGTTTTCATTTGGATATTTCAGTGAGATCAATTGGAGATTCAGAGCGATTTGGATAGTAATAACGATTAGTTAAGCTGTATTTAGTATTCAGTGTTGTAGAGATTGTTTAATAAAGATCTGTGAATGATTAACGGATTGTTTTTTATGGTAATAGAAGAAGTTGGGTAGGAAAATATCGATTTAAACAAATACCACCTTCGCTTTCGTGATAGAAAACGATCAAACATAAATTGTATCCCAAAAAGATATTTTGGTGACAGAAATATTACCAATTAGATACATTAGCTTACGTAAAAGAAACAAACTTCTTACCATAAAATAAAATAAGTGTCCATTAAGGTCGTTATCACACACTGCGAATATATATTTTTTGAATTCCTGTGTCACGCTATGAATGATGCTAGATCGAGTTGCTGATTATAAAATCGTATTTTCATATTTTACAGACTGCAATATTTTAAATGAACAAATACCGATGAAATTATTGGTTTGCACTAACCTTTATACAATATTTATTGCATTTGCATCGCAAATCTTATGTGTTTTATGTGTGTTATCTTTTGCTTTACCTTTTTCTTGGAAAATAAATCAAACCGCCAAGGAAGTTCGGTTAGATAAAGAATATAGTCTCTGAAATTTCCACACGATCGTTTAGCAGCATCCCCACTATTTCAAAATGTAATATGATCGATGTAGTTATTTGTAGTGATGTATACAAGTTGTATTTAAATGAAACATCCATAATGTCAAATAATACAGTCAAAAGTAACACGTTTTAACTAAACCTATAGCCAAGGTTGCTTTGTTTAGCCACTAGGCAGTTTCAAAACGAAGAAGATTTTTAATTTTTTTCCAACTCTGTACGTCTAAGACCCCATTTAAGAATGCTGTATTTCCTGCAGCAAAATGATCAACTCTCTGGTGTACTGCGAGACGTATTTAGATACCGCCACATTATAGCGATTATTTTTACATACCTATCAATAACCATAATTTTGCATCACAAGCAATCAGTTTTATGCAGTACTACAATAAGCTTATGTTTTAATAGCTATTTATGATATACGTGTTAAAAGTAAATGAACAAAATAAAATCACTTTTAACACGTACTCATATATCATATACTATTTTTCTACAAAACAATCGGAAAAACTTTAAACTCAATAAAAATAAGAAATCAAAAATACCACACAGATCGCAATGTTTATGTACCAAAATTTTCGTAGCAACCAGCTACTTTTAACACTAGTGTTAAAAGTAACTTACTTTAACACGCGTGTCAAAAATGACATTTTTAACATCAAAAATTAAAAAGCCCACTTTTAACAGTTTTGTAGAAAAAATATTTACACCTACAATTTAATTTAAAAAAATAGGAATTTGATTTCGGTACCTCAACCGTCGTTGGTTATCATTTTTTGGTGCTATTTATTTATGTATCTTTAGTATCCTTGAAAATACCTAGGTGGCACAAGATAAGCATTCCTATTATTTGTCAAGCTTAATATAGTTACCGAATGTTTAAAATTATTTGTCTTTGTAGAAAAACACTTTTTCAAGAATACAAATTTGTATGTTACTATACAGGTTGATGTCTGAAATAATTTCATTGATAAGAATTTGAAAATTACCCCCAGCCTTAAGCAGATGTTAAAAGGTTTTTGTAGGCGCACATTTCTTTATGTTTTATTTTGTCACAGAAAAAGAGGTTTTTCACATTTAGCCATTCCTCTACAATTTTGATACTTCTATCAGTGGTCAAGTATTTATTTTTATTTATTATTTATCACGACCAATGAATTTTCTATACATATCAGATTTCTATATCACAAAAAAATTAATTTAATTAATAGAAACAAAATGACACTGTGGAGTTCAGCAACTTTCTTTCATGAGAATTATTGAAAATAAACTCAGGATTAAAAGACTCTCGTGAAAATTCACACAATTGCAGCTTACATAGGTCCAAATGCAAACTGTTTCAGACCTTGCTACAATATTATCAGATAGGTACTATGTATTAATTAGGATTTGTACTTTACATTCTAGTAATATTATAACAAGGTCTTATATTTGGGCCTATATGAGCTATAACTGTGTGAATTTTTACGACAGTGTTTTTTTCTGTGGCACTATCTTCATTAGTATATAAACAAACCATATTGAATTAGTCAAATTTCCAAACTAAAGTTTATTATATATTACCAAATATGTACATCAAATTTTGGTGCCAACCAAGCTGTATTTACCAAAATTTATTGAGTTTATTAATGCTAACCCAAATTTGCAAAAAAAAAAAAAGAAATAACTTTAGCAACTTATCAACAAGTAGCCTCACCACAACATGAAGGTTTCCAGTCCAATATTTTGTTGAAATTATGAAGGCTTAACCACTTGTGAATCATACAGGTTGGAAGAAACGCACTATGCAGCCGTGGTCTAGACGTACGGCCGACCATGCTATTTCTCGTCTAGTGATGAATCTTCTAATAATTTAAAATGGACACGTTCGCTCTAATAGATTGGGAACTAGGCTCGTGTCGCGGTCTAGCCGAAAAATTTTTGGAGAATTTTGGCCAATCGCGTCAATTAAAAGAGCTAATAAATATATATCTTCCACATAACATATTTTGACATCTAAATAGCACAATACAAGTGAAATGTACATAGAAAATGACATAGGTGACTGATTTTGTAAAAGGCAGTGATTAGCTCGGCACAGAAAAGACGATCTAATTATTGATGTAGGTATTTCTATAGTCCACCGGCTCAAAATTAAGTAAGCTAGAAGAAGAATAACTAGAAAGAGTGTTTTGTATCAAATACGAGTATGTAAGAAAGCAATTTTTTTTAATAATCCAGCCTTAGTTCTGGTTATTATCAGCATTTTTAAAATTTATATGAAACAAACCATCAATGAAGAAAACATACTTAGGTACAACACTAAATTATTAATTTTGAAAGAAGTTTATAATACCTTAACTGTAGTGAAGGAAAGTTATATCCTGTTTTATATAAAGTCAAATGAAAAGAGTATATCTACTAGCAGACACGGTGCGAATATCTCAATGTCAATTAAAATCAAAGGGATGATTGATGTACGTAAGTAATAAATATACCTACATTGTTAATGCACTTCTCAGTATTTCATTAAAAAATGTATACTTTGACTTTTATTAACGAATGGTTTTAAACAGAACAATTTTAAAAATAGATTGCTTTACACATAACTTTCTACCACGGTTAAGTCAATAGCACTTGTATATAAAGAAAATCGAGAAGATTGAAATTTTTGTAAACACATGTATACTTTTAAATTAAATGTTTACATCTAGAATAAGGATATGCTAATGCGTAAAATATATTTATACTATTTTAGTATTACAAATTTTGAAGCACACATTTATTATAATAAATTATCCAGTGAGTTCGGATAAACCTATTCATAAAATTCCTGGTTTTATTTTAAAAGACTGTTCAAGTGCTTTTTCCTATCCCCCTACTGATTTTATATAATTTATCGTTACGCACTTCAACGTTTCCGAATTACTGGAAGTTTGCAAAAATATGTCATCCACAAAAGTGGTGATGTTGACAGTGTAAATAATTATAGGGCTACTGCTATCTTATCCAATTTTGCTAAAGTCTTTGAAATGTCACTGTATACTATTATATATTACGCCATAAAGAACACGGTTTCCACTTGCCAGCATGGTTTTATTGAGAGACGTTCAACAATTTCATATTTAGCTTGTTTTACACAATTTGTTTCAGAATCGATGGATAGAAGTTGATGCTATTTATACTGATTTATCAAAAGCCTTCGATCGCGTAGACCATAACATATTATTATAAAAGTTAAATTATATTGGTCTAAAAGCCCCTTATATTAATTTCTTTACATCATATTTTCATAATAGACCTCAGTATGTCCAATATAATGGTTACAAATCAGATTATTATTTAGCATCATCTGGTGTACCTTAAGGATCCAACTTAAGCCCATTAATTTTTATTATCTTTGTAAATGATTTAAGTGATGGTTTAAAGTGTGGTAGGCTATTATTTGCTGATGATCTTAAGTTATTTTGTGAGGTTAACGATTAGAGCGATTGTGTTGCACTGCAAGATCAAATATGTTTTATTGAAAATTGATGTGAGGTTAACAAACTTGAAATGAACATTGCCAGGTAATAAGTAATTACTTTTTCTCGTAAACTTTCACCAATTGAATATACTTATACCTTCAATGACAATGAACTTTTAAGAGCGAAAGAAGTTTTGATAGCAAATTTAATTTTTCGGAACATAACGTTCAAGCAAATGCAGCTCTGAAACTGCTTGGTTTCATTGTAAGAAATTGCAAACATTTTAGAAATATTGAAACTTTGAAAATGTTGTACTTCTCTCTGGTACAAGCAAAGCTTGAATACGGGTCTATTATTTGGAATCCTATTTATGATATACATTCACAAGCACTTGAAAAAGTTCAACGTAGATTTATGAAATACGTTATATCAAAAATATTGACAATCATTACCCTGAGCGAGGTTATCCAAATAATTTATTATTGTTATGGTTAAATATGGTATCTTCAGAAAAGCGTAGAGCAATTATAACATTATGTTTCCTATTTAAACTGTCCTATATTGTTGTCTAAAATTGATTTCAAAATTCCGAGATTCGAATCACGTCAAAAAGAACTATTTTATTGTCCTGCAAGTCGTAATAATGTTTATAATTCAACAAATCTCAATTCTCAAATCTCATTTATTATTTTTATCTTTCACTAGTTTCTCACATTAATAAGAAATTTGATTGTTTAATATTAAGTGTTGCAATTATTCACTTATTTATATACAGGGTGTCCCGTAATTCCACGTAAATATTGAAGGCGGGTATTCTATGGCTTAATTTAAGGGGGGGGGCTTTACTATATTTTTTTTCGATTTGAGCCCTCCCTGCAGAGATATTCGTGTTGATGGGGTAAAACCTAAGATTTTGAAATTTGGTACGTGTTTTCTACTGATGGAACTACGTTTTAGCAATACATTTTTATTTTCACCCTTCACTTCGAAGTGGTTGAAACAAAAACCCTTCCTGATGTTTTGGCCAGAACTTTTTTCTAGATGACTATGGATCAAAATTAGAATTACGTTACGACACCCTATAGACATTTAATATTTTTATCTTTTATTTTATATGATAGATATTAAGTGTTCATTTTCAATAAATTCTAGCGACCTCAATAACAAGTATACTAGTTAATTATGTGTAGTTATATTCTATTGTTCTATTACATTGTCCTATAATTGGATTACTCTGTTGGGCAATAAACTTCTATTAGTATTATTATTATTACTATGGCTATTACTATTATTATTATTATTATAAAATAAAATAGTAGTTTATATATGAAGTCTAAGATTATTATGTAACCAACATCAACCAAAGAAAATATATCAGAAATGTATTTATATACTCGTATATATGACATAGGGCATTGATGAAGACCAGCACACCAAATGTCTTAAATTATCTATAAATAAAATAGATTGCCCCAATTCTGCCCATACCTGTTTCGGAACGTCAATTGTACATTTTGACTAATGAGAGTGTGGCTCGTTATGCGTCAGTCGAAAATTTGTGAATTATTCATCAAGTTGATCTAAAATTAGATGAAGAAAAATTCGATAGACAACAGTTAGAAAGAAAACATTCATGCGTGCTTTTCATAATTTATGGGGATGGAAGACACTAAATTATTGATATGTTAAGTATTTATAGCATGTAGATCAATAAATATTTTCGAAACTCATATAACTTATCCTTTGCTTAATGCACTTAAAATATATTTCATATCTAATGCGCTATGTGGCCTATTTTTTGTACTTATACAATGTTTAAATTGCTAACTTAAATTTAAACTATTCACTTTGAGAGGAAAAATATGAAGTACGTGTTTAACCAATTTTTAAAATAATTTACTAAGGCAATCGAGTTTTCTTTTGAACACATATACAGAATATTTTATTAAGAATTTGACGCTTAATGAGAGATGCTGTTTCAAAACATGTATCGAAGGGTGTGATTCTTTGACTTTGGCTCATTCATTGCTCATTGGAGAAAAACATTTTCTATTTCATTCCGCAAACGCACCATTTTGGAAATATAGGGTATCAAAAAACTACACTTTCTTTCATGTTTTCCATTATAAAATGCCATTTGTCTTAGAAACGCTTTCACGGTCCAACACTGTCGCAGTTAATATATCCAGACTGCTGCAGTACAATTTCGTTGTATGCTATTTGATCGTGTGCGCGCGAATACAATAGAAACACTTCTGATCTTAATTGTTCATCTTGTTTCTTAATGGGTTTCGTTACCTACTGGGTTGCTTCATCACCATATTCGTTGATCATATTTTACTTTTTTTTATTATTTATGGTTTCTAGCTATGCAAAATACAAGAGATGTAAAACGAATACTTCTAGATCAGATGATATATTTCTAGCAACAAGACTGTTTGTACTGCAACGTCATATACAGGGTATCCCAACGAAAATTTGACCCCCCCTATAATTGGAAAACCGAATAATATTTCAAAATTCGCCGAGACCCGTCGATTTTTGTTCTTGGGGAAGCTTTTTTGACAGTCAAGCCAACTCGATATGTTCATCCCCCTAATGCCTAGCAACCCCAACTTAAAAATTTAAAATGCAACTACCCCACTTGTGGCACATCATTTTAAAGCCCTTTTCATTGTGAATACAGTGACGTACCGTTTGTAGGAATCGGTTGAGATTTGACAGAATTATTGGTTACAAACGAAAAGATGACAAAACAACTTACGAGTAGTAATTTCTACACAAATGCCCACCACTAATATTTCATCTACTACACATGACCGCATTACCTAATTGTTATTGATGTGTCTATCAGTTTACAAAAAAGTCAGAAATGAAATAAAAAAGCTGAAGCAAATAATAAATCAGATTTATTTGATGAATTGCTCAAAATGACCCCCGTTAACTTCCAAACAATAATACAGTCTGTTTTCAAATTCTGTTCGAACATTATTAAAGACATCCGCAGTTATTAATCGGCATTCTTCTACAATTCTCTGACGTAGCACTTGCAATGCTTCCGGCTGAGTGGCGTACACTCGTGATTTTAAATGACCCCACAGAAAAGTCCAAAGGGACAGATCCGGAGATCTTGGTGGCCATTCGACGGGAACCCTTCTGCCAATCCAATGCCCCGGGAAATGGTCATCCACAAATTGTCGCACAGCAGCAGCATAGTGCGGGGGCGCACCATCTTGTTGGAAGGTTATTTCATTTTCTAGTAAATTGTCGTCACTTTCTAAAATCTCTGTTACCCTAGGATCAATTAATTGTACTTTCCAATAATTCTAGATATGTGTTTCCTTTGAGATTACCTTGGATGAAAAATGGTCCAACAAGATGATCGCCCAAAATGCCTGCCCAACCATTGAATTTTTAGGTGTCTGAGTATGAAATTCCGTGATTAAATGAGGATTAGTATCACTCCAATAACGACCATTGTGTCTATTCACTTCGTCATTCAACATAAATGTGCATTCGTCGGAGAAACATGTATTGTAGAGAAGATTTGGATTCAGTAGAAGTTGTTCACTAAAGTATTCGCAAAATTGGTTACGGCGATCAAAGTCATCTTCATGTAACTCTTGAACCAGCGTCATCTTAAATGGATGAAACTTGTGTTTTTCAAAATTCGATGAACACTGGAACGGGATACGCCAGAAGCTTGAGCCACAGTTGTAATCGATTGCTTATTATCCATCTGTACATGACCCAAAACTGCCACTTCAACTGCTTCACTTCGAACTGGCCCAATTACTTCACGTTTCTTGTTTAAAAGCGAACCTGTTGCAACAAATTTGTTAATCAGGTATTTAACGTACTGGTGGTTTACATTTTTTTCAGGATGATTGGCATTAAAAATTCGTGCTGTAGCTTTAGCGCAATCGTGATTTCGATAATAAATTGCAAAAATTTCTACTCTTTCCGCGATAGAATAAACCATTTCGAACACACGTTAATACTTTCAATAACGGCTGAAACTAACGATTTCTTGGTCACAAGCAAATAACACCGACTTTTTTGTAGTACTGATTTTTTGTTATTTTGAAAAGGTCTGAATTCTTATAAACTTAAGTATCTTCTACTAATAACTATTTTAGTATCTAGTTTTATTTGCTTCAGCTTTTTTATTTCATTTCTGACTTTTTTGTAAACTGATAGACACATCAATAACAATTAGGTAATGCGGTCATGTGTAGTAGATGAAAAACTTATTAGTGGTGGGCATTTGTGTAGAAATTACTACGCGTAAGTTGGTTTGTCATCTTTTCGTTTGTAACCAATAATTCTGTCAAATCTCAACCGATTTCTAAAAACGGTACGTCACTGTATTCACAATGAAAAGGGCTTTAAAATGATGTGCCACAAGTGGGGTAGTTGCATTTGAAATTTTTAAGTTGGGGTTGCTAGGCATTAGGGGGATGAAAATATCGAATTGGCTTGACTGTCAAAAGCTCCCCAAGAACAAAAATCGACGGGTCTCGGCGAATTTTGAAATATTATTCGGTTTTCCAATTATAGGGGAGGTCAAATTTTCGTTGGGATACCCTGTAGTTGGGTTTGTACTCGTACTGCGGCGTTGGATAGTGTGTGTTTATACTCAAAATTAAACAGAATTGTACAATTACGTCGTACAACAGAATTGTACGACAGTGTTGCACAAAAGCTCTAAAGACGTCCGTCTTTGAGTACTTTTTTTGTATGGAAATCCTCACGCAGTCCTAACATCTACGCCACTGGATATGAATAAACACTGAATAAGCTCTCAAAGGTAGCTATAAAATGATGTTTAAGAACGGTTTTTACTTTTAGATACTACAAAGTTTCGTCGCGCACCCACTTCAAATTAATTACTAATGAAGGAAGTTCTGATCAATAATTAGGCACAACGTGTGTTTCCTTCGACATGACGTATTCCAGATCTTAATTAAAATGGATTACTTGGCATTAAATAATAATATTGTATGTTTAACTTCTTATCGCAAAACTTGATTCTTTACCTAAAAATAGATTTAGGTTTCAGTAAATGTATGTGTGTCAAAAATATCGAAATAAAATATAATAAGGATATTTGCAATAAAAAAGGTTTATCTAAAAAGTTCAATATTCACATTTTCTGAAAAAATTAGGAATAGAAAAATGATCATTAGTACGTACCTGGACAGAATGGTTTTGTCGGGTTTTGCTGTCTTTCCTTATTATTAAATCTTTTTAAACACCTAGTTATCAGAATTAATAAAAATAGGTTTGTAAGGTTTACTTTTTCAAATAACGTAAAACCCCCGCTTCAGTTTTGTGATATGAATTTTTTAACACCCCATAGTATAAAAATCAAGAATTTTACTATTATTCATTGTAAAAACCACACTCTCTATTCATTCTTAAGGGCATAAATAAATATTAAAGCTTCTCCAATTTTTCCTAATAATTAACTGCAATATAAACAATGACAGTGCAATAGGGTTGAATTATATTATCTCTCGAGTTGCTTCCGACAATATACAGTAGGTACCTATGTATGTAAACAGCATAAAGATAATATAATATTTTATACATGACAGCTCACCCATTTGCATAATGATATTCACGACGTCAGTTTCCCACTGCCCTTTAACTATTAGACAAGAAGACAAATCTCATGTATGCGTAAAATGCATATTTCACATAATGATAGTTCTTGAAGTAAAACTAAACGAATGAAAAATAGGTAGAACATAACTTAGAGAATATTAAGGTCCGTATTTCTCGCCGCAAAATGATCTAATTTGTGGTGTTTCTTAAGTAGAGAAATCTCAAGAAATAAAACACGCAGAACAGAACTCATATCAGATATAAAATTCTTGATGTTTTGTATATTCACTTTTACCATTTAAATTCTCGTCAACTAAAGTAATAACTTTTAAAAATCGTTTGTAAGACACATTGTTTTGCTATTCTTATTCTAACCCCACAATTTAACAATTATTTTCACATACTTATAAACCAAAGTGAACAATCATATGCAGAACTATTAAGTTTATGTTATAATAATTACATCACAGTTAAATTTTAAAAAATACGTATTTTGACAGATATATGTACCTAAAAATTGTTGGTTAAACTGCTTTCTGTCGTTATAGATTCGTTTTATTTCGGTACCTTTGAATATCAGCAGGTTGCATGACATAACATTCCTGTTCTTTGCTAAACTCTATATTATTGAGTTCTTAAATGTCTAAAATTATTTGTATTTGTGAAATATCAGTCAGATGGAAAAAAATGGACTATAAAAAAAATTATTATTACAGAAGGTTAAGTAAACAATATATAAGAAAATACAGGATGTCCCACCGGAAACTGTGTCAATCGTTAAAATACTGATCCAAAAATGTTGAAAATTTGGCAACATGGCAAAGTCCCCATGGGGCGAATAATATTGCATAACTCTACAAATATCTCTGAAAGATGTAATCGCAACCCTAACAATGTTTATATGGGTTGAAAGACAATATGCGCAAAGCAAAAAAATACATTTGAGATACAAAAGTTAGCTATAGTTGTTTGAAGTAGTCAAAATGTAAAGGCAAAAATAAAGCATTTGGTATAATATTTTGAAATTTAGGGATGTTTCATAAAATAGCGCCATTTAAGTTCTTTACGAATACCAAAAATCTATTTGATATCTATTTCCAAGAGAATGTTGTGGACACCTCCGTGCACTCAAGCATAGGTACGTTTATTTTTTTATTAATATTGCAAAATTTATAATTCCTAGTTATAGATAATGTTATACAGGGTTGACTAAGTACAAATATTTTTTTAACGGAATAGTCCATCAAAAAATATCCTTTATTTATAAAGCAAAACAAAAATTGTTGCGAATCTATATTTACCCCTATTTATCACCGACTCTGATCTTCTGTCAACCGCAAGGTTAATTATTATATTCAGCAAGTCAATGCAATGGCGCTTTAAAAGAAAAAAGAAATATTTACAAAATGTAGATAACTATTTAATGATTTACCTAACGAGAAACACTATATGGGGTAGTAAAAAAAGTTAGCACCTACCTTACTGATAATTATTTCTAGGATTGTTATGTGGAGAGATTAATACTAGTCATTGTTTACATCAAATCTTGTCACTGCAAATATTTTTGTACTTACTGAGTGCTTGAAGGGGACCTTTCTTTTTGGTTAAAGCGAGGAGGTACTTGGCCTAACTACCAAAATCAGGTAGATTTCCTCCCTCAGTAAGAACCAGAAAGGGTAACAAACAAAAACATGGAAAAGTACACAAATATACATATATAAAAACACTGCAGTTGTTCAATGTGGATCAAAGAGAATCCGACATATTATTTTGTCTGTCTTATGTCTGTTTTGTCTTATTAGAAAACGTCTTTGGTATTATTCAGCGGGTATGATTTTATCGGTCACCAGTTTAATGTGGTTTCCATTACCAAATAATTAGATGTATTCTCAGAATGATAGATCTGTCACCAATTTGTTAACACCAACCTATTCCAAACCGATTATCTATAAATTTATGTACAATCACCCGAAAACGTAATTTGTCATCAAGTACTTAGATTTGTTACCAAAATGATAGATCTGTCACCAATTATTTTTAACACTAAACTATTTCAAAACGATTGTCTATAACTTTATATACAATCACCCTAAAACGTAATTAACCTAACCTAACCTAACCTAACCCGACCATTATTCGTTTATTTTAGTAAAAATGGTATAAATTTGGGTACATGCATTTAGTGAGAATTATGTTAATCTGATATAAATAATTTCTGGGATTGAATTTCATAATCAGAGGATTTCATTTGGTGACAAATATTTATTTTGGTGATAAATAAAATTATCCCCTTATTCAGCCACACGATAATAAGCACCTGTCACACTTCCCATAAATCAGTACCTTATCCGTCATCTCGGCATTTGAATATATGTTTGTGGTAAATATACAAAAAATACACGAAAAATTAAATTTGCGGAAGCAACTACTAAAAAATTATTTCATACTAATCACCATCACCATCTTTAGGTCACTACTACAAGCTGTAATTCATGCCGACAAATTTTTAAATTTCTTGTGTTGTTGGGGAATTAAATTCTGTTAATACTAATAATAGCAACAATATTAACAATAATCGATAATGTTTGCATAAAATAATTAGTACCTACTATTTTAAACTATAACATCGCAAAATGTTTATAGTATTCTGTAAAAATACTTGATTCTTAGAATAATAGAACAATATTCTAAGCATTGACCAGTGTTCTTTGATGTTTGGACAGGATGAACTAGCAATGTAAAATTCTAGGTTATTAGTTTTAAAGTGACTTAGTTTTAAACGTTTTATAGTAATTACATAAAAAAAATTATGTCGGGTACATATATTTCCCTATTTTATGTGCTGTTTGTTCTTCTAAATTTCGGGGGCCAATAGAGCTACGGCAATGGTACAGGATTTTTTAATTAAAAACTGCCGCGGATGCATTCCGAGTTTTATATAAATGAGTATTTTATTTACAGGGACTGTGTATGTTGCTGTGGATAATTCTGACGGACCTGTAATGAGTAAAAATGTAGTTTCGGCAGCACTTATGCAACGAAGGAACAGTGCATGAATACACAATATTGCAGCTAACCGAAATAACTGTTATGTATTAGGTATTTAGGTATTATTAGGTATTAGTAAACATGTTTATTTTCGCTGTTTCTACTTTTGACAACGCTGTAAAAACGACCGCATGGTAGTTGACAGATCTAAGATATATCGGACGTCGTAGGCGCCGATTTTCCGGAGGAAAAGAAGGTTTTGCCCCATTTTTAAACATCGAGCTAGAATTCCGAAATATTTTTTTACTGTATTTTAGGTCTCCCTGAGCACGTGGATAAAGTTTTTGTATTTAATCATAGTTAACTCTGTTAAAAATAAAGCTCCCTGAATTTTTCCATAGAATCCAAAATGCAAATGCAAATAATGTATAGAGTGTTCCGTTTGATATAATGAATTTGGTGGCAAGTTTCGGTATAACAGGAAGTACTAGAGAGTTCTAGATATTTTAGTTTATCCGCCCTATGGACACTGCTATGTTGCCAAATTTTAAAAATTTTCAGATCAGTATTTTACCAGATAATGATCGACGCATTTCCCAGCGGAACACCCGGTATAAAAATAAAATCCAAAAATAGGTCATGGTCACAAATCATATAGTTTATACTTTGTGGTCATGACTGCAAATTTTAATTTTCATACAAAAATTCCAAATTTAGATCTTTTATAAATGTACGTACAGAAAATAATTTTAAATAGAGCACATAGTATAGCTAACTTAAAAATATCGTTAGCGGGAATTTGAAACGGTAAAATACATTTCACTTAATTAGTTTTAATTAAAAGTGAAAAACTAAATAAAAAAAAAACAATTATTATGACACTTCTTGCCACATTCAAGGTTCGGTATTTATTTATTTATAAACACTGCTTAATTTGTACGGTTCGAACACGGGCTGTAAGAAAATTGTGTTACACATTTTCAGGTAAATGGGTCATTTTAAAACCAATTAATCCTCCCAAAACATGTCCGTTATTGTGACTGGCTGTCAGGAAATGATGCTGCATTCAAATATTCCCGTTATATTAAGCATGCTACGTTGCGTGCCAAAAAAATTTCTAATCATCGGACAAATTTCACGTTATTAGAATATGAATCCGAATTCAAGGCCAAATTTGCCAAATATTTGAGGTAATTTGTCAACGAGCAGTACAAAATTAAAAACGAAACAATTTCGAAACGGTAAGTTTTGTATATTTTTAGCCATTAAAATCTAATTTTATAGCAATGGCACAGTTCTGTTCCGTTTCTATTTTAATGTGATTACAATTGGGGCATTCCACGCCAACTCAGCAGTCGATCCCACATCACCCTGTCAGATCTGGTTCAAAATTGGTACATCGATTAGTACTATCGAAAAAAGGATATTCCCAAATTTTCAGCCCCTAAGACCGCTTTCTGTCATCAGGGGCCCATGGTGAATTTTTCGACCATCATTTCACCTCCAGGGGTCTGAAATCGGTTTTTCGTGTACTGACGCGGCATTTTGGTCTAAAAAATGATCAAAAATACATAGGAGATGGTAAATTTCCCGTAGAACACGATGCCAGCATCCGTTTTCCGATATCTAGCAAGGGGAGCCCGGAAACGCGAAAAACCGCGCATTTGTAAAAAAAATCTGATATCTCAAATACGGTCGCTTTAAACTGGCTGAAAATTTACCAAAAGGCTCTTCGATTATAGCTCTTTCGAATGTTCATACGCGCGTGGTGATCATTATATGTAAATAAAAAGTTACACACGTTTTACGGGTTTTATATGGGATTTTCTGTAATTTTTTCATTATAACCGCTCCACTAGCCCTATCCAGTTGGGTAATAATTGGATTTTTTTCCATCACCAAGCGTCTCTTTTGTCCCCCTGTTTTTACAAACACAGAAATTTCTCTCTCCAGCCAGTATTAGAGAAAACATTATTTATTCAATGATTTATTTCACAATTTTTCGTCAATTTTATGATTTTTGAGCAAATTTACATTTTCTGCAGCTTACTTCTATTATTTGTAAAAAATATGAATATAATATAATATAACGAATGAAAATCGCAGTAAGAAATAAGAAAACCCACATTACAATCATTGTTGACACTATACATCTCGATATTATTTTCACTATTTTACACGTCCTTATAAATGAATCAGCATTCTATCTAAATAATGTTTTCTCTAATACTGGCTGGAGAGAGAAATTTCTGTGTTTGTAAAGACAGGGGGACAAAAGAGACGTTTGGTGAGAGAGAAAAATCCAATTATTACCCAGCTGGATAGGGCCAGTGGAGCGGTTATAATGAAAAAATTACAGAAAATCCCATATAAAACCTGTAAAACGCGTGTAACTTTTTTTTACATATAATGATCACCACGCGCGTATGAACATTCGAAAGAGCAATAATCTAAGAGCCTTTTGGTAAATTTTCAGCCAGTTTGAAACGACCGTATTTGAGATATCAGATTTTTTACTAAAGCGCGGTTTTTCGCGTTTTCCGGACTCCCCTTGCTAGATATCGGAAAACGGATGGCGTCATCGTGTTCTACGGGAAATTTGGCATCTTCTATGCATTTTTGATAATTTTTTCAGACCAAAATGCCGCGTCAGTACACGAAAAACCGATTTCAGACCCTGGGGTGAAATGATGGTCAAAAACTTCACTATGGGCCCCTGGTGACAAGAAGCGGTCTTAGGGGCTGAAAATTTGGGAATAACCGTTTTTCAATAGTACCAATCGATGTACCAATTTTGAGCCAGATCTGAGAGGGTGATGTGGGATCGACTGTTGAGTTGGCGTGGAATGCCCCAATTTGAACATTCAAGCTTCATAATGATTATAAACATATACTGGAGAAAGTTTTATTATTTTGATTGATCCCGCAATTTTGTTTGAAATTTAAAAAATCACAAATAATAGTTATTTATAGCACAAGTGGGATATAAGCATTATTGTACATGAGTGAGACATTTGCACGTGTGCACGTGTAATTTCAAGAATGTAATAAAAAATGCCGTTATCCCACGTGTACTATATACAATTTTATCTAGAACTGCAAAATATTTATGTACAACTACCTTAAATTGAGAAAAATCAAAATCAGATCCAGTTTGTAAGTTTTGATTCAAAATCAAGGAGCGAAGGCATTGTTATGGTAACCTGTCCAACTTGTCATAAACAAAATTGAGTTTTCGTTTTCACATTTTCTTGTGAAAACAGTGGTGTTGATTGAAATAATGAGTGATTCAGAAACAGAAAAGTTGCCTCTTGAAATTGAGAAGACTGCAGCAGCTTCACTGATTGGTGTGCATCTAAGAGTATAAAAAATGAAGCAAGAGAAAAGTTTGCTATTTGAAATGCATAAATGCATAATTTAAGGTTGCCTTCATTATTGGACTTGGAGGTGCATACAGAGTGGACGAGTTAACTAATTTGCTGTTAGAAAACGTAATTAAGGAAACATTTTTCATATCTTCATACCGGATAGGAAAACCAATGTTTCCCGAGAATTATTTATCAAGTAATACGAAAATACCTCGCCCTGCGTCCTAGTCACGCCGATTTTGGAAGATTTTTTGTTATTCGTTACAGAGATGCTAAATGCATGAAACTTCGTGTTGGTATAAATACCTTCACTGTAGTTCCAAAGAAGATTGCTTTTTCTCAATTTATCACAGCCTCAACAATATAGAGGACACTGTTTTCGACGATCATTCACTTCACTTCTAGCCAACACATTAGCAGACCTTTTAACTATAAAACGGTATGGTGGTTGGAAGTAGAACACAGTGTGTGAAGACTATGTTGATAGGTCTCTTGAAAACAAGAAAAAAATCGCCAAGTTCTTGGAGGAGAGATTGCCGTCATTAAAGCTACTTCAAGTGCTTACAAAGAAAATTTAAGCATTGTTAATACAAATACAGACCAGCTGCATTCATCTGGTATTAATCTATACAAAGTTGTATTGTTAATATTTATAACAAGTAATTTAATTTAACTTAAGTTAAATTATCTATTAGTTGTCAAATTGATAAACCTATTGGTTCTTAATAAAAATAACCATTAAGCACTAGTGGTACATTACAGCCAATTTATTTAAAACAAAAATTACGACAAAATTTTTATTGAATGTTTTACCTTTGCTGAATATTTTAATAGTAGTTTTAGACTGTAGTGTTCATGGATTTTAATATTATTTTATCATTAATATACATTCTAGATTCGAGATAAAGAATAATCATTAAAAAAATTAATTTCTAGAAGGGATAATCTCTAGATTATATTTCCTCGAAGAAGATAAGCACAGATTAAATTTAATAAATTTAAGTGAAATTAAAAACATATACAAAAGAAATGTAAACATTTAAAGTGTTTATGCAATTTAAAATTGGGGGCAGCTATCAACTTGATATGCAATCAAATTCAGATATAGACACATTTGCAGTAATGATTGATAGCGTCAATATAATTTATTTCTTTAATGGATGATCGTGACTCTCTCTTTGTTTCCAATATTCCATTAACACCGGAAATTTCATATATAGCACTATCTTTATTTAATTTTGCAATCTCAAGTACCCATAAGCACTTATCTAAAAAATTCGAAAAAATAAGTAGGTACCTTATTACCTATGCGCTTTTAAAAATTATACATTATTTGAATACATTATTTATTTAAACGAAATAACTGTACTTATTTTACTTCAATTAAGTAATCTTTTTATTTACAAAAATAATAATTCACTAATCACTAACCTTTTGTGCAATAATATACAGAATGTTCCAATATTCCACACACAAAAATTATGCCTGAAAAAAATTGTATCTGAATAAAATGAGATTTCAAATCAAGTATGGTATGCTAACGCTTTTTGTAATAACATTTAAATACATATGTAAAAAAAAAAATTAAATCAGCAGTTTTGCTGGAGGACTGTCTTTTTTATACTCGTCTCTCTCTATACAGCGCAGCGTGTCCCGAAAGCCGTCATACGTCACAAAATCACCCTAGTTTGTTATATAAAGTAAAGTCCAAGAATGCCTCGTTACTAATATACAGTATATTAAAATTTAATTAAAAAAAAAAAACAAAAAAACTTAATTTCTTCAAAACCGTTTGAAATATTATAATGGAATTTTAGAGGTGTCGACAGTTATGGAAGGAGCATCCTTTGCAACAAAAAATATTTGTTAGTCTTACCAGTGGTGTGCGTAACGGAACGTCACTGAATATTTTTGTAGAATAAAATGGTAGGCCACTGGTTTCTCCTAAAATATTTTTTTTTAATTCCTTGTTTAATTCTGAGGGCAATAACTCTGCCAACATTTTATCGTACAACGCACAGTGTCCGAATAAAATACTGTTTCAATTCAAGTTTTTATCAATTAAACTTTCAGTAACAAAGCCTTTTTGAACTATAGTTTATATAGCGAACTAGGGTTATTTTTCGATGTAGAATTCATGATTGCGGTTTACTTTCGGGACACCCTGTATGATTAAAGGAGTATGCAATACAAATCAGCAACAAACATTACTTAATGTTATCTGTCTCGTATTACAGGAGGCAAAATGATTACCTATCAGAAAATGGATCCCAAACAGATTTTCCAAGTTACCTAATCATATTCACTGTTAACATAAATCCTAGAATAATTGAATTTATCTAAAGCTAAACGGATAAACATCGGTCATAAAACGAAAATATTGAGCTAAATTAATCAACTGTGATATTATACCATTCCAGAAATCAGATTAAATGAACTGCAACAGATACACAGTAGATATGTCCTTGGGTCACTTTATGAATTGGTGTGAATTATTTAATTAAAAGAATATGCAGGGTTATTCAGAACTTATATAAAAAAGAACTTGAGTGTACAGGGGACTCTTACAAATACAATTTTGTAAAAAAAGGGCAGTTTGAAAATGATTTAAAAATACTCTTCTACACGGCACTGGAAACTAGTTCACTGTAAAACTTGATAAGGTGGTAAAGCATGCAATCTGCGACAGGACAAAAAATAAAAATAAATGCTCAATAGAAGAAATAAGTAACATTTTATAACGCCGATTTTATACAGCAAATTTAACTGTTTTTACCGCCATTATTAATTTTTAATAAATTTAATTTTTGGTTTTAATTAATAAAATACCTGATGTTACTACTACATTTTGGGCCCGTCTTATCCAGTTTCTACAAACTAACACACATCTTTCTGCTTCTTGTCCGTTTTGAACTCGTAAGTTATTGGCAGCAACGATACGATTGCGTAAATCATTGTGGCGACTAACATATTTCTTTTTGTATATATTCACTTCATATTTTCATTAGTTCTGTACTCACATATTTCTGTACACCCTGTATAAACTAACTTATTTCTTTCAGTATATAAATTCACTTTATCTTTTCATTAGTTCTGTGTTTAAATGTGAACGTCTGTTTTTAAGTGCCAAATGTAGATATCATGTTTTGTAAATATTATTTAAGGAGGTAGACGACCGGCGGAATCTTAGGATTTTATGGTGAAAAGTTAGAAACACACTTGTTCTAACAGACCTTCTAATAACTATCTAGATTGTGGGGACGACACAGTCGCAAATTTGTAACCAGTCAATAAACATCGACTCATCGTACAACATTGTGCGTGCTAACCGCAAGCAATAATAAATATTAGTACATAATACACTGTCCTTATTAAAATCCCCCCCACACTTCATTTTTTAAATATCTCCACAAAAGGAAGTCCAAATGATTTAAAGGCCGGAGATCGTGGCGGCCATGGTACCAGTCCCCCTCGTCCAATCCATTGGTATTAATGCTTGGACACGCTGTACATGGTACAGATATAATAATTGAGCCTCTGATACGCCACACTGCTGCAATACGCCATGAACGTTCTGGACCTCCATATCTGCCATGATTCGGTTTAAAATTTCCTTCGCGTTGCACTACACTTGCACTCACTGCACACAGCTGTATTTGGCACATGTTTACCGCGGGACATCATTCTTCTAATACGTTTAATACCTACAAAAAGTAATCGCATTTCAATATTAGTAATCGCCTGGTTAGAGACTACAATAGCCCAGCGATGTAGGATTAAAAAAAAAGTTAGCGATATTGACTCCACTTTTCACGGCGCATTTATTCCCAAATTGTTTTAGATAAATTCTGAATCAACCTGTATAATTCAGTATTATCAATGGTTAACGTAGGTAAGTACGCAGTACGAAATAAGTAAAAAAGCCAGATTATAAAAATATTAATTTAAAAAAATTAATACTAAAACTCATCAGGAAAATATCAAAACCACTGTACGAATGACTAATGAAAAAATAATTATTCCGGCTCCATGCTGCATTATTTGAAACTAATTAAGAAGTAAAAGCAAAAACAACAAATCTGGAGAGAAGGGAATATCTCAATGAATGAAGATGGATTATGTACAACTTGCCACCAGTGCAATGAATTATATGACATTCTGGTAGAATTTATTTCACCTCTCATATTACATGAAAATTACAGATCCTATATTATTTTTTGTTAAACATACATAAAAAATAACAGCCATGGTTTGTTAAATTGAAATTTATTCAAGAGCTACAGAAAATTTCACATCCTCAAACTACATGGAATATGGGTGCAAATAGACAAACATCCAATATTATCGGAACTGTAATGTGCCGCAGCATCTCAGAAGAAGCGACGAAGCAAAAAGTAGACAGCTTCACGAAAAAGTTATAATATACGCACATCCCTTTTAAACTATGACCTCAAGGAAGCCAATTTATCACATTTTTTTCCTATCCTATATAAAAAGAACACACGACACTTTAGGGGTTAACTACTATGCATTAGTCAATTTTTGAAGGAATATAAAAATGAATTTTTTTGGAAAGCGTATGAGAAAGTAATAAATCGGCTACATTTTTTAAGGTAGAATTTTTTCCACTTTACTCGCCCTAATTTTATAATTTTAAAACGAACAAACTTTCGAACAAGCACCAGAAATGTAAGCACCCGATAGATTATCATCCGTCCAAAGTGGATAGATGGATAGACATATCACTGCTTTAATATTATTAGAATCTATGTCACAATTTTGATGTTATTAACTTTGTAAGGTCCTTTGGGTTAACTAGAACCTTCGTAGCTACATAATGTAACAATTCGATGCTAAATAAAAGTTCTATAAACAGAAAACACATAGAACTTTTCTTGAATGCATGGTTTTACTAACAGAAAGCCGTACCCTTCCAACAGAATTCTACAAATGATTATCATATGGTCTACATTATACATAGAACATTGTGTTATAATTTTTAAGCCAAAACTGCAGTGCACATAGAACTTTGTCAACGTTAAGTAAAGCAATAGTACATTATACAAGTATATGCACCGCAGACTTGACTATAAAATTAGTTTTGTTGCGAAAAAATGAGTGACCAGGAATCAAGTTTATTTTGACTAGTAATAAGTTGTGTATTACCCATTATTTGTTTGACAAACCAATATGTTTTATGTAAACATCTGTATATTTAAGAATCTAAAACAAAGTTGTATGTTTTAATAAACTGTACCTTAATATTATTAATAGAAATCAATCACAAAATCGAGTCTCAATTTGATTATAGATCAAATGAAGCCCTAGAATGTTTCCTTCCATCAAAATAAGTGTTAATATGTATTTATTATCCTAACTATAATAACACCGCAAATTTCAAACGTGTTGTTATCACGTGATGTCTAATGAATCTTATAACCTTGTTTACCGCGGTTGCAAGTCTGCTGAAGTACGAGCCACCTCGGGTATCCCTCAAGGGTCTAATTTGGGACCCTTATTCTTTAGCCTATTCATTAATGACATCATTAATAATTTAACTGTGCCCTGTCTGATGTATGCAGATGATCTGAAAATTTTTAGTACGATCAAGAACGCTGATGATGCTGCTGAACTTCAGTACAATCTAAATGTCATTCATGAATGGTGCAGGGTTAATAATCTGTCACTAAATATTAGTAAGTGTCATGTACTGTCTTTTTCTACAAATAAACAGTTAATTTCTTTTGATTATTCCATTGAGCAACATACGCTGTTTAGACTGTGACTTAGGTGTTATATTTGACAGAAAATTGTCTTTTAATAACAATCTACATTATATTACTTCAAGAACTTATAGATCTCTTGGTTTCATTATAAGAAATAGTAAACAGTTTCGGAATTTTAACAGTTTGAAAATTTTATATTGTACTTTTGTCAGGTGCAATTGTGAATATGCATCAGTTGTTTGATGCTGAGTATCCCTCTGTTGGGTTCCCTTGAAACTTTGGAAAATTGACGTAAAAAGGTTCCCAGAATTGAAGCTAGACAATTGAACATGTTTTATTTGCCACCTGCTAGGACAAATATTCTGCAACATTCTCCACTTCATAATATGTGTGATTTATGTAATGAAGTTATCTTGCCCGTAGATTTTATGGATTGTAATATTTCAACTCTGAAAAAACTTTTTTTGTAATTGTTATTGTCTTTATCTAGATATTCGATTGATTATTTTTTTCATATTTGTTTAACATGTGTTATGTTTAAGTATTGTGTAATTTACTTCATGTATGCTTTTTTGTGTGTTTTCCTATTCTCTAACTGGATCTTTGACCTATTGAATAATGTAAATAAAATAAATATAAAATAACTTTAAGACAGCGATATTTCATATTTTGTTACAATACTAAGAGAATAAATTGATTCTATATATATTTTGCGTATGTTTCAATGTAATTCATTCTTAAAATTTCAGCATTCAAGTACTTAAGCCAACCCAATATCTGAAAATTTCACAATATCTACGAGTTTGAAAATCTGTTTAACATCTATCATAAAATTATAGTATTTGAAAATACAGAGTGAATTTCAATTCAGCAGTTATTAATTAATTAATAATAAGCTGAAATGTATTCTAATAGTGGATAATCTATTTTTGAATATATAAATTTTCGTCCAGAATGTTTAAACGCTTATTACTATTTTCAAAGAAAAAAAAATATGAAGCATTTTTATTGCAAATATCTACAAATTTGCATCACTCATAAAGGTTTCAAAATACAGATTCTTTGTGAAATCCATTTTTTGGATAAATATACCATGTACTTAGTCAGCAGAGGTGCTGTCATTAAAATAAGAATAGGTCAAATTTAGAAAACTAAATCAATTATTCCAAAATTTTAAACTACATACTATTTCTGATACTCCAAGGCGACTATTTTCGCCACGGAATCTTTAAAACTAAATAATATTGATGAAAAAACTGCAGAATGATAAACGAAAACAAACAGTCCTCCATCAATTTGCAAGTTAAATGAAAGAATTCCTTTTGATAAATAAACGGAAAAACGAAAACTGTTTCCACCGAAAAGAAACCAATTTCTATTACAAACAAAACACCACGCAAAAATAACTGAACAGTGTCTGCTTCTGACGAAGTAATTTGCACTACGTAAACAGTGCTTTCGTGAGAGCCGCAGGAATTAATAGATTTCCATCCCGCGATGTGTGAAAATAATTTTTCTTCGTTAATTGGTTGTCTATGAATAACAAAGTTGAAACTGAAATAACCCAAGTAAAGTAACCTACCAATCCACTACAGGATGGATAAATCCGCGCTAAAGCAAATATTCAGAAACATTACCTACTTGCTCCGATCAAGTACCATCATTTTTCAGGAACATGCAACTGCCAAGTATCATCAGTTGTTTGAATTGAGAAATATTTTTTAAGAGAATATTGTTTTAGTCATACAAAATTTTGTTTCAACAATTGGCCCTACTTCTTATTACAACTACTGTTCTTTTGTAAATAAAGCGAACGCTAGGGAGGTAGGTTGATGTTTTGCATCGTCGCTATGTGGCATAATTCGTTCCGTTCCATATTCACACAACAAAGTATTAAATGTTTTTCTTATTTATGATTTACACTGACACGATTTTGTTGGGCTAGATGGCTAGAACGTGACAGTCAAATTCAAAAAAGAAATCCATTGTTACAGCTGCTGTACTGGTTTAATATGTAATATTTCGATACATAACATAATGGTTTCTAATGTAACACGTTTACTACTATTAAAGGGGTGAACCGGTGGACTATTAATAGGAATTTTGCGAGGCATTAAAGATTCGGTGGTGTCAATAGGGTAAGAAGTAAGAACGCCTAAAAGTACACGTCCTTTAAGAGTACGCATTTGTTTTTTGTTTAGTAGTTGGTAAAAAATACGAAAGGAATTGATGCAGTGTTTAGGTTGTTATGACGTGGCAGTTGCTGGCTAGAATTGGAAAACGGTGAGTACGCGCTATACAAAGTGACAGCATACAGTTTATTTGTAGTCTAAATATTATAATATTTTCATCTTCGTTGGTAAGTTGTTATAATTACTTAGCTGAGGTTATATGACGGCTGCAACATAGGTCTGCTATAACATACCACCCATTTTACAGTTTAGTTCGGCAAGAATACGCTGTCAAAAAGTACCTATGCATGTGTACCATTTGGCACACACCTACTATCATTTGCAATATTAATGACACTCACTAAAATGAATTGTGCGATTTATTTTGAACTTCTGACGTATTCATATTGAAATCTGCTTTAAATTTTTAACATTAGTTATGAGGTGTTTCACTTACCAAGAGAGATTTAATGATATTTCTATTCAGAACTTCCAGAAGTTCAAAAACTGTTTTAAGAGAGTGTCATTATTATTGCAAACGATTGTACATTATCACTTTTGAGAAAATTTACTGATGATCCACTGTGTCAAGTCATTTTTATCCTGATAGGTACTTAATTTCTACGTACTTTTAAAACCACAGAGGCGTACTCTTAGGAACGTGTGATCGTTAGTAATAGTTTTTTCTGAAACAACTATAAAAGCTATTGAGGGTTTTAGTTGCTTAAGAACGATCTAAAGTTATTGTCATGGTAATAAATAAATAAATGCTATTTGTAATTAAAAATTAAGTACGTATTCTTAAGAGCTTGTACCCTAATTGTTTTTCTTTAGACCCAAGCCTGACGGACAAGCGGTACTGATTCGAGCTGAAAACCTTGTACGGCGAGTGTACATACTCGTATGTGGCCCATAATTTACTTTCGATTATTATTTATTGTCATGTAAACTCAGATGTAAGTACCTCAGTACCTCACTAATAATGCATCTTCAAAGTCGTCAACTCTACTATTATATGGATCACATAAAAAAGAAACAGAATAATACGGTCGAACATGTAGTCGAAATTACAGACAGGAAATATATAGTAAATTTTGTTAAATGCGAACTTTATAGCCTTATAGTAAAATATGATACATTTTTTTCTATTAAAAATTTTAATATACCTACAGTGGGTTCTCAAAAGTTGTGCGCGTTTCGGACTGGCAATTTTTTGAAAAATCGCTCGGAAAGGTAAATTTTGTTTTTTTTACATGAACTTTGATGCAGTTCAATTCTCAAAAATGTTACCTTTTTATGCAACATATAAGGAGTTGTAAGGGAAAAATTTGGAAAATCTAAAGTAGTAAACTCCAAATTTAATTTCAAAGGGATAGCTGAGTCAATACGCTTGAACACAGTCAATTCTTTCTATATTTGACTGTCTGCAGCTTGAAAATCGCCCAGCCTGTCAACAAACTCTCTCTACGCATTCCTGAATGTTTCAGGTGATATTTGCTGATCTCATGACGAATACTTTGTTTCAGGTCTTCAATGCTGCCCGGTCTGTCGAGACCTCAGTCGAGACCCACCTTGCTTTTCAAGTATCCCCGTAAGAAAAAGTCAACTACAGTGAAATCAAGAGACCTTGCAGACCACTCAATTTCTCCTCTTCTGTCAATCCAAAGATGCAGAAATTGATGGTGCAAATAGCTCCTTACGATGGCTGTGTAATGTGGTGCAGTGCCGTCATATCGAGACTAATTTCGACAGGTTCTCGTCTTCCTCTAATAATTTAAGGTACCCCGCATCATACAATGTGGATTTCGGCGGCACAGAATATGTTTGTTAACTGTGCCAAACAAAACGTAGCCCTGTCCCCAAGATGATGTTGATAACGAAATTCTCATTATCGTTAGAGCGATTTTGTATGAATTCTCAAAATGCCATGCGACGATCAAAATCGCAGCTTGAATGAATGGAATTTTTATCTTTAAGGATTATGTTCAAGGTACTATAACTAACGTCAAGATTTCGTCCTGCATGTGGTGTGGTTATATGATGATTATCGTTAAATGCAACTGCAAACACCGGTACCTACTGTACAAAGAACAACTGAAAGCCTAACACGATTTACGGATTTTTAAAGAGGAATCAAGCTGATGAATCGAGTGTTAATAATAAATGAGCAGCACACCTTTACTAATGATGGCACTATGGTGCTATGGTGTGCATACACTCTGCAACTGTTAGCCTCATCAGCCCTCCCGCTGAAAAAGAAAAAATCGGAGTTTGCAGTTTTTCCGATTTTTCTTCTAAAATTTCCCCTACCAACTTCCTACGTTGCACATCAAATTAATCAGAAACACGTAAGCTTTCATACAGTGCAATAAAAAAGGTGATTGTGTTTAAAAAAACCCACCATAACCCCCTCTCGTCGTCAATGATTACATTTTTGGGTCAAAAAAAAAACAAAATTGACCTATCCGAGCGATTTTTCCAAAAATTACCAGTTTCCAAAATGCGCATGACTTTTGAGATAATATACTGTATGTGAAAGTTAAAACATTTTCAATTTTTAGTTACGTTACTGACTAATATATAGATAATTTGATACAAAACACGTTTTTGAATAGATAAAATATGTATATTCAACTTCAACAAGAACTAGAAAACAAGATTTTTTTCTCTAGCGTAGACACTGTTACAAACTGTTAAAATCCATTACAGTAATGCATAAATCAAAAATATTGTCAAAAGAGTCAGGACCAAATTAAAATTCACTTAAATTTACAAGTGCTAGAGCTTTGATTTTGTAATTGATATTTTCTCTAAAAATATTTTTTTAAATATTTTCTTAAGATATCCAAACACTTAATGTAGGCTGTCAAGTGTGGTCTGATGTGACGCCGTTAAAAATCAGTTAATCGAGGATTTTACTGTCAGTTATTACCCATAATCATTTTTTGATCGTGTTGAACTTTGGAAATATTACTTGTAAAAGAAATAAATCACTGTAATCGACTATTTTATCTGGATTTATCAAGGCAAGCAATTTAATTCTCAATTATTTTCAAAATTAATACGATTTTCATAGGATCATTAAACAATGCTTTGTATTAATCTTGGATTATAAACAAAGTCATCGAGATAATCTGCTGTGCGATTTCCTAATCGCATGTAAGTACAGCACCGTGCAAAATAAATCACCTAAACACCTTAAATGTATTACAGCTTGAGGTTTGCGGTCAAGATTATATACATAGAAGCTAAAACACACTACATAGACCACAGTGAGTGGAGACAAATACAAATGATGGAGGTAAATTGCAATAAACCTGCTGCTACATAATTTACTGACAATTTCATTTAAATAATACAATTTTATGCAAAAAGGCAAATCTCTCATAGATGAAAATCATCTCTATAAAGTTTTTCATATAAATGCTTTAGTCAATCTTTAGTTGTCAAGAAATTAGAATAGATTACTTAATTGGGTTTAATTTTTGGCTGCTGACGAGCTCCTAACACCGTCATGACTTTTTTTTACTGCACTACTGCATTCTATGAAACTGGAAATATGTTTATTCACACCGAGAAAAAAACCGTTAAATTTACTCAAAAACTATTAGGTTGACAGTTTTTCACGGTTATACATATATTTGTTACTTCAATATTCCATTATTATTTCAGTTTGACGTAAAACTATTGGTTAGAGGAATCTAAAAATATATTTATCCAATCCACGATATTGAATATTATTAACTGAAATAATAATTTCAAACGACAATTACGAAATTGTCCTATATAAACATCATAGTTTTAATCTGACGTTCAAAAAGGTTAAATTTTGTGTCTTAACAGTTTCAAATGTTATAGAGCGCGCCAATATTCTTGGCAAAATAAACGACGTCGAATGTGCGGAGAGGGACTATCTTCCACATTATTGCGCTGTAGGACAGTACGGCCGGACGCCTTCACTTTGTAGAGGTTGGCCCCCGGAACCCTACTCCACTCAGCCTCGACTGCGTTTGCGGCCAATGTCGGCGGCTCTGACTAAGGGCCTTCTTCTGGTTCCTATCTTAGTAAACCCCGTCGGTAAAGGTTTATCATCTTCTGGCATTCTATAGCGTACGCGAAATATAACAAGCTACATCTAACGACCACTAAGCTACTCCATTGCGGACGAAGCACGAACAGTACAAAAAACGTCAATAGCTTTCATTAGCGAACAAAAATTCTTTCTAAGTAAAACACTAAATAAATAAATTAACATTTCATAGCGTTAAACTAAAATAATTTACATTTTCAAATTAAAGTTTTTTTGGTTGGAGAGAATTAATTAGAAATGTTAATTTAATAATTTGACATCGTTAAGTCAAACAAAATAACAGTTCATTTAATATTTGTAAGTTTATGTGAAACAATAATAAAAATGAAAACAAAATCTGAATTAAACTGAATTAAATCATCAGAAGTTTTGCGCAAATAATAAAAATACAGAACGAGAACATCCAACATGAGAAATCGTTGAATTAAGCAGTAGATCTTTTTTTTAGGTTAAATAGCGTAATATTATTTTAATAATCTTTGTTTTATTTCAAGAAAAATGTTTTTGCGGCAACAATAAAAAAGTTAACAATAAGAAAACTGTTGCTTCATGAGTTTGTCTTTTCTCAGTGCACAATTTTTCATTTTTATTTCACTATTTTAATTGCTGTAGAAATTATAATTGATCATAATTTGACAACCCAGCCGTTTAATCATTTTCATATCATTTTAACTTCAATGTCGTATGCCCAATTTTAATTTGAGATTTATAAAAAGTTAAGCAATTTTTCTTAGTATATTTTTTTCTAAGAAAAGTTTGCATTTTAAAATTTAATTATTCCTCTCTGTATAATTTACACTTGGAATATGTATAAAAATACTACCTACGTCATATTCAGATCTAAAGGATTAGCACATAATTCACAGGCTGCTGTACTAAGTCTTTTAGATGCATCAAATAGAATACTTGAAAAACCTGGGCAATACATACCGCCAATATGCGTTTTTCTAACTGTAAATTTATAGAATAAAACTTAATATAACAATAATTTGTCAATATTTACTCTGGGAACGATTCTAATTTCGAAAATATGGCACTGCCAGATACCTACTACGCAGATGTTGTTCTTGTTTGAGAATGTAATTATATTTAAATGGCTATTTGTTTAAATTTATTAATTTGTGCTATTTTTATAGGTATAGCTACTAGTGTCACATGAGGTCAATATTTTGTTCAATTGGCGAAATTTTTTGTATTTGCAGAAAATACAAGAAAATAAATATATGGTAGGTTCTAAGACACACAATAAATATTAATTTAAAATGTATTAAATATATATTCAATCCAAAATGTTAAATTTATAATTGTACAACATAATGTTGATGCCTTGTTTTGTCTCTGATATACGAAGATAGAAGAAGAACAAAAAAGAATTACTTATTTTAAAATTAACGAAATACCAGGTAACATTATGATTAACACATTGCAAACTATTACAATATAACTTAACAAGTTGAAAATTAAGTACTGATTGGAAACTTTTAATTAATAAAATGAAATAGGTACCTAATAAAAAAATATATGCTTATAATACAATTTAAACAGATATAATAATGATTGACACATTTTCAAACAAAAGTTGTACCTATTATCTTCGACTCTTAGAGCCTCTAATGAATAGCTTGTTTAGATATTTCAGTCAACGTTGACTGAAATTATCCTACGGGATACATGTATTTCCACGAGTATCTCCACAGTTTTCACTGAACAGATACGATTTATAATGCACCTAGTTGTACCTCTAGTGTAAATACGTGTCCGTGAACACTATTTTTCAAATCTGTCTACAGAAACTGATGATGGCAATCAACTCTTGTTGATTCAGTAGTGTTCAAAGAACGTCAGTTCTTCAAGTGAACTTTATCTTCCATTAATGACAACCAACTTAACAAAATTTGTTCTACCTATTCAAATTATCAGAATGCCCCATTAAATATAAGAAAAGTGCATTACCGTCGTATTCTTGAAATAGTGTTTTCTACAAATACAAAGAATTTCAGACATTTAAGAAATAAATAATATACCTGCCAATATTCAAAGGTTCCGAAGTAAAACTGAATATAGAACAACAGAAAGCGGTATAATCAACAAATTTTTAGGTAGGTACAGAAATCTTTCAAAATCCGTATTTTTTTAAATACAACTGTAGAAGTAAATTTATTATAACATAGTAAACTTACATAGTAATGCATAAGATTGTTCACTTTTGTTTATAAGTATATAAAAATAATTATTAAAATGTGAGGTTAGATTAGCAAAATAATGTGTGCCTTGCAAACGCTTTTTAAAAGTTATTATTTTATTTGAGGATAATTAAAATAGTAAAAGTGGATCATCAAAACATCAAGAATTTTATTTTTGATATTAGTTTTGCTGTATGTGTTTTTATGAATGGATTTTAACGAACAAGACCCTACACAGTATTCACGAATTTCTCACAAACGAATACACGCATAGTCTGTGACAAGCCTAAAGAACACCACAAATTTGATCATTTTACTGCAAGAATTAAATTATTTATATCTGTATAGTTAAACATTTTAGAGATGTCATTTTTCCCACAGGATAAAAATAAGAAAAACAATCGTAATTACACATTCCTTCAAATTATTTTTTATATTTCTCATTTGTGTATTCTAATAACATTTTCTACGAACTGAATTCATCATGGTATCATACAATTTTTGTTGGCTTTATAAATATGTTTGGAATTTTTTTGAAGGATGATTCCGTTAATTCTTATTTTTCCCTACCCCCTCTTAAAATATTTGTACTAAGTCATAGTTAACCCTGTATATTCAAAATCTGATAAGATATATCCAGAAGCAAACCATTAAAAGCCACTTAGCGATTTAAAAAGTTCAGGACTCTATAAAAATATAAAAACAGATATCGCCGTATGTAAACATTTCATTGTAATTCGTCAGACTGATAAAAGCGTCATCCTCGAAAAAGATAATAAGTTATTTTCTTAGATTGATAAAATAAACAAAATTCAAGTAGTTGGATCACCCATATTTATTTTATGTCAACCCAGTGAACAAAACGCTATCTTGGAGCCATTTGCAGACTGAAATGTTTCTTGTTATTTATTTTAATAATTTGTTTGCACATCATTTATCATGTTTTATTTGTTTACTAAACTATTATTTGCACTGCTGTAAACGATATTTTTTATATTTAGGTACATTTCTTTGCAACATCTGATAAAATATTATTTTTAAAACCCGCGGTGTAGTGGGACGATAAGCTATTGGCATATTACTGATATCTACAATTATTGCATGCAAAACATTTATCTGAAAAACTTTGTTATCATTTACTTCTTTGCACATATACAGGGTGATTCACAACTTATCTAAAAAAATTTGGAAATAATATGGCAATTTATTTACGAATTAAGACCAATTTTCGCAGTTCCTCAGACAAAAACCATTCCGGCAGAGCTAAAGGTAAAATTACTGTTTTCTAATTTTATTTGTTTATAGCTGGATTGGATCTAGTATTTGCAACATTATTATTTTTAATATAATATCTAACATTTGTTAGAGAGATAGGTATATGATGTTTGTTTCCACAAACTCGGCAAACAAAGAGCCACATAAATACTGAGTCAGCTCTATGAAGAACAGTTTAGTTTAAACAGCTTTAGTTTTCAATAATCGAATTGTCAACAATCATTTAAGCAGGGAATATGCCTGTTTTCTGCATAATGGCATTCAAGGAACTTGCAGAAAGCAGCTACTGACATGTGTGTCCCTCAATTAATTGCCGTATTTAAATTTTACAACTTACTTTCGATATGCATTTATAAAAACCACGAATTAAATGTAAATTTAATAAGTTGTCCATTTTCACAATTCAAATAACACATACGTTATACTATAGCGACACCTAATTCCTTGTACAATCGTTTGCAATAATAATGACACTCTCTTAAAACAGTTTTTGAACTTCTGGAAGTTCTGAATATAAATCTCATTAAATCTCTCTTGGTAAGTGAAACAACTAATAACTAATGTTAAAAATCTAAAGCATATTTCAATATGAATACGTCAGAAGTTCAAAATAAATCGCAAAATTTATTTTAGTGAGCGTCATTAATATTGCAAACGATAGTACGTACTTAAGAAACTCTGATAAAACTCTACATAACATGTTAGAAATAACATCGCTGTTATTTCTTAAGTTAGAGGGTGAAACATACTACAAAAATTTAAGGTGATGAAATATAACATTTAACTTTGAAATGACGTAAATGTTATGCCGACTTAAATGGGATAATACATACCTACTTGGGCTGGATATCACAAAAAAAAATTGCAAAATCCTTAGTTTGTATTTTCAACCTTTACATCGCTGGGCTACTGTAGTATATAGCCAGGCGAATATTGAAATCTTATTTCTTATAGTATTAATGTTTTTGTGATGCTAGTATTTACATTAGTTTTTCAAGTATCAACTCAAGTTGATGAATATCGATTTAATTTATGATGAAGTGGAAATGCTTCAGCAGAAGGATTTCCTGGTGCTAAATGCAGCTACTTTTACCGCGGTGTGCAGTGAGTGCAAGTGTACTGTAACGCGGGCGTGACAAAGGAAATTTGCAACCGAATCGTAGATGAGAAGCAGGTCCAGGGTGTCTACGGCGTATTGCAATACTGTGAACTATCATACGCAAAACTCAATTACACCAGTATCATGGCTGCCACGATCTTCCGACTTTAACTTGTTTGGACTTCTTTTTGTGGGGATATTTAAAAAATGAAGTGTATCGCACCGAAGTGGACACTATTGATGATTTACCCAAACGTACCATAGCTGTTGCCAATAACTTACTAAATCAAAATGGATAAGACATTTTGTGTTAATTTATAGAAACTAGGTAAAACGGACCCAAAATTTTGTTGTTGTAACAACAACAATTTAATTCTATTAATAACAACAGCGGAAAAAGCAGTTGAATTTGTTATATAAAATAGCTGTTATAAAATGTTATTTATTTCTTTTGTCTGGTCGCCGATTGCATTCTTTACCTGGTCATGTTTTACAGTGACCAGCTTCCAGCGCCGTGCAGAATTGTATTTTTAAATCAATTTCGAAATGCCTTTTTTGATTTTTTTTACAAAATTGTATCTGTAAGAGTCCTCGTACATTTAAATTTTTTTATAGGTACCTAACTCGTCCCTAAATAGAACTTCATCAGACTCGCCTGATATTTCTGATTCGACTATCGCTTCCTTTACAAATATCAGACTCGAACGCTAAAGCTCTATTTTGACTTGTTACAAAAATTGTTATAAATGTACTTCTGCCAATGTATTCGTTAAAGAGTGATATTTCTCTGAAAATGTAAGTTCATCGATTTTCAGCTAGTCTTTCTTTTTTATATGATTTGTGGTTTGCAAAAACATTAAAATATTTATGAAATGTTGACTTTTAACATCTTCATTCAATGATAGCCGAGATGATAGCCTCAAACTAACCGCAGTTACGCCACTTATTGAGTCAAATAGTTTTAGTGCACATTTTTTCTTAACACAATTAAGTATTGTTTTGAAATTGACAAGAAAAACTTCATACAGTTACAAGTTGCTTGGTTTAAGCTACCTTATTAAAACGTTAGTTATTGCATTTACAAAAAAGGGAATACTCCCCAACCACTAAGCAAATACACATATTTTTTTGCAGATAACCTTACAACTTCATTTCTTGTCATGTTTTGGATTTTTTTCTATTTCGTATTTTATTTTAAACTGTTCACATAATTAATTTTTTATATTTTTTTTTATAATCAATATATTCTCGATATATTTCTCTAGAATGAATTTTAACAGCACAATTTTATTGCAGTAGGTAATTAAAGTAATATTTTAAGAAACGTATAAATTTTCTTTAGTCTATTTCAAGGAGGCAGAAAGGTAAACTGGATTATATCGATCAAAAGATTTTTAATTTTAAAAATTCTTTGATTTATATTATTTATACTTTCCGATTTCGAAAATGCCGCTGCCTACTAAACACATATGCAACATTTTTTAAATTAACATCAACACATACGCAACCACACATTTGGTAAAAGGGGCAAGTTTTCCAGACCAGTTTTATAAAAGTCGGTCAATTGTATTGAGCAAGCATCCAAATCGATAAATTGGTGCTAACAGATGGCCATACAACCACTTTTAATTGACTGGTATGACGACAGCATAGAAGTGAAAAAATAATGCGTTGGAGAGCATGTATTATTATGTACAGTGCTTTCGAAAAGTAACGAATAAATTCATTATTTTTGAAATTCAGAAGAAGAAATCCCCTGGCACGTCGATTTTGCTTTTAAAAAAGGCACTTTTTGACATAGGACCCGTATTTGTGACGTCATCGTTGTTCAAGATATGACGTCATCGACAATTTTTTAAATAGCAACCCCCAATTTTGACCATGCCATTTGAAAGAGCGTGTCATTCTACATACATACATCATGAAAATTTATGGTGTTACATAACAAAAATTTCAAGAAAATAATGTTTGAAGATTTTAAAAGTTAATTTTCACAATAGCTACTGAAAATAATAATGATTATATAAAAAATCGACTAAATTAAATGTTCAAATTGTGCACCGTTGGCTGCCTGACAGTAGCCAAGACGATTAATAAATTACCATGTATCTCGTGACAAATTCTTGCATTTAAATCTTTTAAATTAACCGGTCTAGTAACGTATACTTTTCTTTTCAAGTATCGCCACAAGAAATAATCTAGGGGTGTCAAATCAGGCGATCTGGCTGGCCACTAAATCAGCCCCCTTCTCCTTATCCAACAATTCGGGAACAGCTTATCTAAATAAGCACGGACAGGTGTTGCATAATGGAGAGGTGCACAGTATTCAGTATTGTGAAAATTAAATTTTAAAATTCAAACATTATTTTCTTGAAATTTTTGTTGTGCAACACCCGAGGGGGTAACCACTCTCCGCAATGCGTGTACATTTTTACTGGAAATCGCTCGCAGCCGCCGCAATCACGTGGAAATCGCCCGAAATCGCGCAGCTTTGACACGAAATCGCAGAAATAGCCCGAAATCAAGCCTGCAATCCCGCAATCAACTCCGAAATCACCTAAATCCCGTAATCGCCGAAATCGTGCAATCGGAGTGGGGAGTTGTGATTCTCAGTTAGCAGACGGTGCGTTATTTTATTGTTAGTGTTAACAAAACCGAAAACGGAACATAGGGAAGAAAGTAATTATTAATTATCAATTTGTAATTTATTACGAAGCTCTGTTATGTGTACACGTAACTGAATAATACATATTCACACAATAAATACATGCATTGGTTACTGTAAGCACTTTAATTTTTATTCCAATTACATACAAAGTGTTCAAATTTGACTAAAATTACCTTTGACCGAGGCTTTGACTGTATTGCATACCAATAATATTTTTTCCCAAATAATAAAATCTAGGTGTACATTTATTCAACGCATTATGACCAATAAGTCAATTCGCGAAATCGAATTCTTGTGTAGTTTTATAAAAAAGTGTCTAGATTAACCTCGAGATTAACAATACGTATATTACAAGAAATTTCCTTAAAAATATATATTGGGTAAATAAATTGAGGGAATCGAGGACACTCGGCTAACACCATGATGTCAGAATTATCTTCGCCCTGTACGTTACGTATACCGTGCCCGTGCCTACTGTCTATGCGACATGCGACAGGCACACGCAGTACTATACGGATGTTGTTTAACATTAGGGATTATTTAGGGAATTATTATTTTTAGGGAATATTTAATAAAATTTGATAATTTAATAGCGTTGTTAACGAGTTTCAACCAATCAAACTTAATAACGCAAAAAAAAATGAAAAACGTTTGAGTCAGCGTATACAGGGAGCCTCAGTTAGCACTGACGTCATTGCAAGGGTTGATTATACAGTCAAAATAAATGAAATTTACCCAAATATACCTAAGTAGATATATCTACAAGTTCACTATTTCCGAGATTGGGGGTGTCAAAAATTTCGCAATCCTTCGTGATAAAAGTGATAAAATGTCAATAATTCTTCCGAGAATTCATCGTTATAATGGAATATCTTTGTCCATTGATTGAGTAGGGTTAAATATTCCAATTAACATCAGTAGCGTAGCCTAACTTAGAGTGCCTGCTTCAATAGTCATATCTAGTGGTTGTCACGATGTACAGGGTGCTACGTTTTCTGAGATCAGGTCTCTTTTCAGTCCCCCAAACTTTCTTTCGGCAAGCCACTGCTTTTTTTAGGAAAAGGATTTAATGTTGAATTTGGAAACTTTTTGGTTCTTACCATTTTTTCACAGGTGCCCATTTTCAAGCAAAAAATAAGAAGTTTTTTTGACACTCTGTAACTGTTACTATTAACTTTTGGGTATATTTGGATCAATTCTTACATTTTAGCCCCAACATACTCTAGTATCATTTGTGCTACTTCTTTTGAAAGCACCGTATATATTCACTTGAAATTTGGATACATTTTTTTAGATTAATAACATGTAGATTGACATTTTGAAATAATAATATTGATTATCTATACTTATTTAGAATAAAAAATACAGTTTTCAAATTTTTCGACCTCATTGTTTTATTTGCCTTAAATCTGTAACCAAATATATTTATTTGATATTTACAGTATTGTTTCTCAATTGATGCAAAAAGTTCAAGTTAAATTTTTTTTCTCAAAATTTTGTCACCTCTAAATTACAATCCTCTAAAGATGAAAATAAAAATGTCTCACATTTTTTCCACTGTTAACCTGTATGTGAATATAATTTTATTTTTTTCTGTTTTGACAAATTTTTAAATGAACATACGTTTGGGATTATCAGATATCTCAATTAAAAACTATCAACTTTGCAAAAGAAAGTTTTATATGATAAGATGTCCCATATCTAGATAATATTCCTAAAATATTTCCAGGTATACTATATAGGTGCTTTAAATTTTTATGCAAAAATGTATACATTGGAACATATAGGGATAACTTTTTGTTGCATTATTCCATATTCTAGGTAATATGTAGATATTTTGACATACAATTATTACTGTTATTATGGTATTTACGGCATCTGTGTTTAAAGTGTCCTCCAAAATTAAAAATGCCAAATCAAGTGGCACTCACTTGACAATTGAAGACAAATTATTTAGGGTAAAGTAGGTATCAAAATATTAAATTTAAATAGACAAAAAATATAAGGTGACGTCGCAGCGTGACGCCTAGCGTCGTTATGATAAAGGGTCGTAGGTGGCCTTGATACGGCGCTTAGGTGAGGTCACTTAAGCACGCTTTTAATTTTTTTATATTTTTCATCGTTTCCGAAATATCGAATTTGGGCATATGAAATGAATTACCCTGTACATAGAATTTTAAAAGATAAAAAGTAAGGGTAGCCAATGGTACATGTGAGAGAATTATTTATAGAAAAATAAAATGGTGCATTCGAGGGAATCGAGGGTATATTATAAACATTTAACATTTTTTATTTTATTTTATAACTTATCCTTTCCATCTATAGTTATTATTGACCTTATGTTCAATATGTGTTATCAAACAATCGTTAAACCTCTGATATTTGGAAATTATACTAATTGTATACAAAATCGCACGAAAACGCGGATATTGTAAAGGAAATCACTGGAAATCGTAAGCGATTGCGAGGAAATCGCCGGAAATCACTGGAAATCATAGCGATTGCGAGGAAATCGCCGGAAATCATAGCGATTGCGAGGAAATCACCGAAAATCATAGTGATTTCCACGAAATCACCGGAAATCACACGAAATCATGCGATTTTCGCAATACATGTACATTTTTTGGTAGAGTGGTTACCCCCTCGGCAACACCATAATTTTTCATGTTGTATGTATGTAGAATGACACGCTCTTTCAAATGGCATTCAAAATTGGGTGTTGCTATTTAAAAAAATTGTCGGTGACGTCATATCTCGAACAACGATGTCGTCACAAATATGGGTCGTATGTCAAAAAGGGCCTTTTTTAAAAACAAAATCGACGTGCCAGGGAATTTTTTCGAAAACTTCTGAATTTCAAAAATAAGGAATTTAATCGTTACTTTTCGTAGGCACTGTATATTGGGTATTCATATATCTTTTACGAGTATATATAACATAAAATTGAACACTTTCATTTATGAGAAATTAATTTAGTGTTGAATTTTTACTGAATTAACATTTTACAAAGACATTAACCTAACAATATGTTTTGTTAGAAAAACCAAAATATGTGTGAGTGACAGCATATTACAAAAGCAAAAAAACGTAATATATTGATAGTATAACTCAATTTTATGTTTGTAATAGGGTTTAGTAAGTTAACTTAAAAATTATTCAGTGTTACCTATAAAAGAAATTAATTTAGACAGAAAACAACTAAGCGGACATTACTCAACAAATTGTTATTAATTCAACACAATCGGCAGCAGACACATTTTAACAATCGTGTTAAATTTCAGTGAAAAAATCATAGAAACCATAAAATATATAGAACGCCAAAAGAGGTATCGAAAATAGTCAACCTATGGAGAAAACGCGAGTCTGGTAATATTGCAGTAAATTAGCTTTCATGAGTTCGCTACACTAACGGGAACGGGGTAGCTTCACACTTACAGGCGAGAATTTCAAAATATGAAAATTTTACGTCCAACTTGTGATTTCTATGGTCCAATTACAAACATTCCGTTTTGGATGCAATTATATTCTGGGATTAAAATGCAGTATTCTATTTCTAAGCCCGTCCATAGTCTGACTATTTTTGAGTGCGTAATGTAAAGGCTTCTGGCGTTCTATATATTTTATGATTTCTATGGAAAAAATACTCAAAATTGTTTACGGCGACAAGATATTTGTAAATAATTAATCAATGCAGTAGGTACATAAAATCCACAATTTTTATTTGATGACATAATCTATAAAAAAGATAAGTAGAGATTATCGTGGACCTTGTTAGAATCATAACAATAGATAAGATAATAGACTTTATTTTTACGTAAAATAAATAGTTATTAATTGAGATTTACCTCAATAAAATATTAGATTTTCTACTGTTATTAGTATAATAATTATCGCTTTAGTTTAACGACCCGGATTACTAAAATTATCGATGATATAATCCGTCATTGTAATCTGGTGTGTTATTGTAATGCAACTATATACATACCACTTCACTTATAAATGTTTCTAACTTATTATCTGTATTTATACGAGATGATCTTCAAATAAAAGAAAATTAAAAGGAAGTACTTACCACTGTGATAGGATACATGGGATTGATTATGGTGAAAAGCAGTACATGATTAGGTTTTGCGTCATCTGGTCTTTTTCGCCGTGGTTCCTCTGTTGTGGCATTGAATCCAGTGTGTCCCTGAAAAAAATAGATATCATTATAAAATTTGCCCATTTGAATGTATATTCGAGGGGCAACCACTCATGGAAATCTTGCGAAATCGTGCGAAATCCCGAAAAATAATGCGAAATCCCGATAAATCGTGTGAAATCACGAGAAATCGTGCGAAATCATAAGGATTCGCACAACAACATCCTCACCATTTCGCGAGTAACACAGGTCGCAGCTCGCATTATTATTCCATGGCGTATAACCGATGAGCGGAAAAAACATGTGGTGCACGACATGTATCAAGGCTTAATGTTTTTTGTTTAATCTTATTAACTTTACACTTCGACACTAAATTTTGGATTAGTGCCTCCATCCACTAGTTTATCTAAAAGTGTGTAAATATTAAAACCGGAAATCCTTATACCATATATAAAAAATGATAGTTCTATAGCGTTTCTTTATGGAACAAAAAGGCTTTTGTTACTTATTTACTCTATAATGGTTTTATAACAACTGTATTATTATTCTCTACAACTGCTTTAAAGAGCTTTTTCTCTTAAGTTCGATAGCAGCTTCCATATTTGTAATTTGTTTTCCGCAGCAGAATTGTAACTTAACAACGCCTTATACAATAGTTCTATAATTAAACTATAAGCGACATTACGGAATAATTGTATAAGAGTGTCACAGGAGATGGTATAATTCTATAAAGCAGTATATTGCATCTCCTGTGTCACAGGAGATGGTATAATTCTATAAAGCAGTATATTGCATCGGTTTTACAGTAATTTGATTCTATAAGCACCGTTGCTGTAAAATTGTGTTATTGTACACACTTATAGGGCTACATTAGCAGTTATCTTATAAGTGCTCTATAAATTATGCTCTAAGAACGTTCTTGCAACAAATTTAAAAAACAATTCAGTTTCTGAAGGCAAAATAGTCTCATGTACCACATTAATGCAACAATTTAGTATTCTAAATACAACTATAAAATATTAACAGAATATAAAACTCCTATTACTCTAAATTTATAGAAGTACTTTGCTAGCTGGGTACCACATAGGCCGTAGCGCATCTATTATTAAATTAAGTTTTATAGTTTTCGAGATACAGGGTGTCGAAATTACAACTTTATTTTAATTTTTTCTCAATAACTTCGTATAAATTGTAGTAAATACATCAAACTTCGTACATAGTACCATTTCTCTGGCACGAGAAATGTCCACAGATTTGCTGTCAATTATAGAAGGCGTCATCTCCAGTACTTCACATGGATTTAAATCCTCATAACTTTTTTATGATTGTCCATCCAGTATAGGGTGTCTCTAAAAGATCTGAACAAAATGCTAGCAAATTAATGCACCAGCACACAAAAAAATTATGAAGGTTTAAATGCATGTAAAGTACTGTCTGTAGCTGGCGCCCTCTACGACTGACAGCAGCCATCTTTCAATATCTCGTGCCAGAAAACTCATCACTACCAAGTTTCATGTATTTACTACAAATTATAATAAAGTTATTGAGAAAACACCAAAAAAGTTTAACACCCTGTATCTCAAAAACTGTAAAATTTTGGATTAAGGTAACTTGACTTAAGCCATCATATTTTGGCCCGTGATTATGTGGTTTTTTCCCAACCATTTACAGACACCTTATCCCTTGGAAATCTCTATTTTGCGAAATCTTGTCACAATTTTGATCTCAGTGGTTACCTCCTTGTGTATATCTACCTATTATCGAGGAGTTAATAGGCAGTCTGTATATGCGAGTTACCGAAAAAATTTCAAAAAACATCCCGATGCATTAACAAAAAAAAATATTTGTAAGATTGCTCAGAATTGACATTCTTGGTCAAGAACACCCTGTACAACAAAAAAAATATAATGCGAGCTGTGTCCTGCGTTATTCGCAAAATGGAGACGGAAATAAGTATAATAACGTCGATAATGACACAAGGTGACAGTATTGTCAGTCTTTACGGGCAAATCTGCCTCTAGATGTCGCGGAATTTTGCATGGTTTCGCGCGATTTCTCGGGATTTCGCACAATTTTTCGGGATTTCGTAAGGACTTCGCAAGATTTGTAACAAGATCTCCATGAGCGGTTACCCCCTCGCCTATTATATTTCGAACAAACTCTGAAATTGAGATTAAAATATAGACTAAGACTGACGTTTTAATTTTTATTTATAAAATTGTAGTATATCAATTAACAATTTACATTTTTTGTTTCAATGCCTTCAAATTTGTCTGACTGGCACAGTTAATATTATTCCAAAGTCATGAATAATTTGGAAACATATCTCCCTACACAGTCGCTTTTAATCTGCAAGTGACCAACATTTAAAAGGGCCTCGTTAAAACATGGTAATTGACAAAGTACATGTAAATTCGGTAATATACAACTCAAAACATGCAAATGCATAAATCAAAATAATAATAAAAAATATATATCTAATGATGTAAAACACACATTTCTAAAATATTTTTAAATCTGGTTTAAATATGTTTCCAAAGTAAGACAATGGGGTCTTAGAGCTCATTTAGATTAATAATTATGTATAATTAATTTTTTCGATTCAGTGGATATAATTTCGAATTTTAGTCCGTTCAACCGATACACTTAATCAACTTAAAAACTTACACTTAAAAATTGGTTAATTTTCAAAGTATTCTGAAGCATGTTCTCAATTAATTACGTTACAAATTTGTAATATACGCATGTTTGAAAATGATACCTTGTCATCAACCATGGTCTGCTGTGGAATGGATGATTTATTTACAAAGCGATGGAAGAACTTTTGTAATAACGTACTTAATAGTTTATTAATTTTTTTATGACTCATTCCTAGTAAAATAGAATATGATTGTATATTTTCTTTATAAAACAAATAACAATAGTTCAGTCATTTTTTGTCTCGTTTTTTTATTAATAAATAATAATAATTACAAATTTCATTATCTATATATGGCTGAATTCTTGGGGGAACAATTACCCCTATTACCCCTATCAATGGATGCTTCACTGTATAGTGCAAAGATTTGTGAAAAGCGTGGTAGACGTACGCTACGCAACCAAAGTTCTGTGGGTGATTTTTCGGGTTTAACGAACTAGTTTGAAACAAGTCTAACCTGGTATGTATTCGCTATTTATATGGCTATTATAAAATATGTTTAAAATCAATCTTTGTTCATAAGTTCGTGTCTGTAGTCGAACATAATATGTTATTCTGTTTCCTACAGTACCGGCCACAACATTGTCCTACAGTACCGGTCATTGATTAAGTTCATATTTGAATAGTTTACTTTGCTTACAGGTACACAAAGATGTCAGATGTTGAAAATTATGGTAGGAAAAGGAAGAAGCAAGGCACCTAGGATCCTGCGAATAAAAAATGAGTGCACGCCAAGTCGCAGATCGCTATCAGGTGCCACGAACTACCTTTATGTCTTGATTCTCATGAAGAAGATCACGGCAAGTTTGTTCGAGAAATTTCACTGTATAGGTATTTAGATTTTCATTGCGACGTTTCGGTTGCGAGAAACCTTCAACAACTTTCTCTTATGAGCGTTGAAACCAAAACATCGCAAAATTTAAATATACCTACAGTAAAATTCCCCGAAAAATTTTGCTGTGAAGTGTTTTCAAATTTTAAAAATTCCTCTAAATAAAAAAAAGGACTTTCGAACACACCAGATTTACTTTTTTCATAATATGTAACTCTGAAACCTGCAGAGCTAAAGCCGGTCTGTAAGTGCCATTAAGATTGTAATAACCGTCTAAAACTTTCAACATTTAACCAGTTTTCCTATCTGTTATAAGGTATGTTCAAGCCTCGGTTCAAGCAATAAGTAGTTATACATATTAACATTTTTGACAGTTTGAAATCAGTCCGGATTATTTGCTTGAACAGACCTATAGTTTCCAAAATACCAATACATGCCATCACCAAAATGGTCAAAATTGTATATACACTAGAGCAGGACAAATTATCAGGCAAATTACTCTCAAAAACCAATTACCGAGCCAATTACCATTACTTTAAAAATATATATATTCAATTACCTGAGTAGGTAAATGGTGAATTACTTATCAATTATTTTGCTATAAATATTTTGAACCTTTAAATTTTTGAGGAATGTTTTAGAATATTCGCATATTATACCATTTAAAATAGTGAAAGGTACAACTTAATAAGCAGGAGACAATCAATGTACATATCAGAAGTAATAAATTTATTAACACAAAATTTATATATCAAATATGTACATTTGCCTTTCAAACCAATTGTTCAAGCAACTTATCTGAAAGATAATAATCTTTCGACGGGTACTGAAAATGGTAGGGCTCGTATTATTAATTTTTTTTACCAATTGATACCTAATCGTCACAATCTATACCATATCTTCAAAACACAATTAACAACTTAATACTCAACCGAGTATTCAACACATATAAAAAGTAATGCCTACGCCACTATAGCTAAACTGCAACCAGCGTTGTCAGATCCAAATATTATGTGCCAACTTGGCTTAAAAATTGTACCAAATTAGTTTAAAAGGTACCAAGAAATGTCTGTTCCTTCAGATTAATCTCGAGATTAATAACAAAAAAAAGTAGCACGGCCCAGCAGGGACTTCCAAGTGGAACAAAATTGCATCTAATTTGAAGTGTTCCTACATTTTTTTCTTAAACATTTCCAGCCAGAACAAAACAAAAATAAAAGACTCAATTCGTTGTACTAAAAATTACTGTACTGTACCAACGTATTTTTTGTAACAAAATGTACCAAATCTGGCACATTTGTACCAACGCTGACAATTTATATATTAGAAAATTGCAGTTACTTCCATAAAATGTTAATTACCAATTACTGGTTTTAAAAACATAATTCAATTACAATTACTTTTATTACAAATGTACTTAATTTAATTAGTAATTAAATTAGTGAGTAAGTAATTAATTATTGCCCAGCTCTGATATACACCTATGTGTTAGTTGATATATCTATAAACTTGTCATCTTCAGTTAGTAAGTAGGTACTACTTAAGTAATATTATTTAATCATGATTTTGTATGATTAATTAGAACATTATTAAGTAGTTATTATTGTCGCTGTCAAGAACGTATAAGAGTATACTTGCTTTTTTATAAGCTAATTTCAGGCGACAAATTGAACTGTCAACAAGTAATTATTGGTTGTGGCTAGGTATTTGAAAACTTAAAAAAATGGTATAAATAGGTTTAAATAAAACTCGAATTAATCGAAAGACTACGATCTAATCAAAATAATACTTCGTATTAGTAAGTAGGTCCTATGACAAACGGTAGCAAACGCTAACAGAATAGTTATACTTATGTAATGTCTAGGTACCGACTTAGATATAATAGAATTAACATTTAACGAAATTGAAATAAAACCTACAAAATTAATAGTTACTAAACAATTTTATGTAGGTATGTGGGATATGGATACCTACATAAGTTGAAAGAATTAGGAAGCATTTATAAAAAATACTAACTATTCAGACCTGTACAGTTTCTGCTGAAATGTACCCTTGGTAGGTGATATTATCAAAATTTAAATAAATAAATCATGATTCGTTTAAATAACAAAAGCAAGCAAATTTTATATAATTTAATCCTGTATACTTGAATCCTTGACATTAGAATACATACACGTAAATAACGTGAATTAAATAAATTAGGTGCTACAATAGCTTTTTCTATATATTAATTAAATTACATGATATACCTATCTACAGCATTAAAAACAATATCTGAACCCTGATGAACTGCTTCTGGTTAACCTTGTCTGGGTCATCGTCCGCCGGTAGTGAATCTAATACGACCACACTTACCTATTCCGATTAGTTTAAAAAATCCCATCGTATAATTTTTCCATAACAACTCTTTGATAATTAGTCTTGAAAGTATACAAATTTTGTTCCCAATTGGTGCTCTAATTACGATCATGTTTTAAATAAAAACCTGTTTTGTTTTTAAAAGGTCTGCTAAGAAATGTATTTATCGTGCAGTAATCAGTGCGATATTTATTTACTCGAGAAAGTCTATTCTAGTTACCTTGAAACATAAACAATCGCCGAACGCACCGCCCTTCAAATTCAACAATTAAATTGGAATAACATTATATGACATTGTAGTTCTTACAGCTTCAAATTTCTGTAACATTTTCATTAATAATTTGATGTAAATGACAGTATAAACAAAAACATATCAGAGGTTCAGATGTAAGTGCCAAAGGTACATCAAAAGTAATACACGTTTTCACACAGATGCGCCGAAAGTCTCACGTTTTAATTATTTTCTGCACAATTAGTACTTACTCTGTTATTGGCAGATTCCGCTTCTGTCCGTTGTCTTTTAGTGTGGGGCCCATCTCCATTGAACGCCATTTTGAAACAAACACTTCGAAACTCAACTTGCCGCTACTACGGCACGCGCAGAACTGTCAGTTTTTTGGTGAATGCAGCGAGTGCGCGGAGAATTTCGATTGTTTGTATGTGGTGACATCTAGCAGCGACGAGATTAATGTAACTAAGATAACTGTACAACTACTTTTATTGTTACCAGAAAACTTCCAATTTTGTGCACCAAATAAAAAAATCAAATTTAATTTTATGATCCCACTATAAATCGAAATCATAAAGTATCAAAATAAATCTGAAACCTGTGGCTCAATACAACATGTAAGCCAAAGCAATGATACGATTAAATACTTACATAATGAAATCAATGACAATATTAAAAAATAAGTACATGGTATTAATAAGTTTTGGTGATTATATTTAATTTAAACATATATTTAAAACACGAGGTAACAAATAAGAAGTGCTTTTTTAAAATTAAGAAAGTAAGAGTTAAGACTCTTATTGTTAAGAACTGCTAAGCTAGCGAGCAAAACTGCTGTGTATAGTGTGTACCTAAATTCCTATAAGTAATAATTTTATAATTAAAGGCATTCTGTTTGAATAATATTAATAATATCTGACAACTATATCAATATGCTTTATTATCATATACTGTAACTACAAAGCAAATAAATAATGTGTCTCAGGAACATTTCCTCCAAAATTTAATCTGCCTGCTTGCGGAGAATGAACTCTCCTCATAACTTCTTTTATTTCGTTAACACTTATTGGTGGCTGGCTGCTATGTACCTTACTGTAATCTGGATTAACACCACCAAAACGATGTTCGCCATTAAACATTGTAGCAGTGTAATATGACCCAGGCAAGTGTTTAAAGGCATCAGTACCACATTTACTATCCATTCTAACCAATAGTGCATAATCTGTAATTTCGGCAACTGTTTGATAAGCGTAATAAGCTAACACATCTAGTGCGTCTGCATTAAAGTTTATATCCTTTTTTGGATCGATCCAAGCTCTCAATTTATCTAAACTTCTATGTATAGTATCTCTGCTGTTAAATGAAGCACGACGTGCTTTACTGAATTCTAGATACTTTTTCTGATCAAGTGCTTGGGATATTCTGTCTGCTCGAACTTGTCGTTCATGCTCAATTTCATCAAATGTTGACAAATCAGTAAATTCACCAGTTTCATCTATTCGTTCAATAAATTCCATTAAATCTCCTTTTGGCTGTGGCACTGAATCTACCTTTAAAATGTTCAACTGCATTTTTTGCAACAAGTATTTGTTTTGCTTATTCATTAAATATTTAACAAACCTTAACATTTTATGCTTATTATGGCGCATTAAAAATACTAGTTCTTCACCTCTCAAATTTTTGCCATCGGAATATTTCAAAGCTTCCTGAACTATAGTCCTCAACTGTTTCAGAACGATGCTTTCAACCAGCCGAACAGTATCAGGATTAGGTTTATGGCTATCTCCAAATCCAAACATCATTAATGATATCTCATTATAATATGTAATTTTTTGGAGCTCCATTTTGACATGTATTTAATTTTTTCATAGATAATTAATTGGACACTTTAACAAATTTGATATATGCATAACAATATTTAAGTGTCAAAAATTTTTGTTGTCAAAATATATGGACTGAAAATAAAATTGAATGTTGAGGTTAGAATTATTCGTCTTCTTCCTTCTTCACTTATTCTTCTTGGACATTTGGCTAGTTGAAACGGAAGCACGATAAACTGGATAAAACGATAGAGGGCAGATCAATGGATGTATAAATAATTGTGGTAAAGGGAAGAACACAAACCTGGAAATTCTAGGTTTGTTAGGAAAAAATCCGTGGGGAAAGGCATGATTATTTCCAGATTGTGAAATGTATACTTTGTGGCGCCACTAGTCACATCCTTATTTCATTTATTCATTTTTATATCTGTCAATTTACCTTACCAGCAATAAAAATATTTTGAAGTGAAGTAATATCTTAAAAAATGACTGTAAATGAATCCTTTGATCAAGATGCTGAAAAAGAAGAGACTAAAGAAAGCGAGGCTGATGAAGTTGAGAAAAATCTTATTACTACTTATGCTCAAGAAGTGCAAGACAGATTAAATTTCAAAAAAGAATTGAGAGCTGCAAATCAAAATGCTCCATCAACACGTCCGAGCGACTCCTATTTTAGTAAATTAGACTCAAGTTTAAAAAAGAATACAGCTTTTGTGAAAAAAATAAAAAACTTTTCCTCTTCGCAAGTAGATACTTATCTGAAGGACATGTCAACTTTAAATTTGTCAAAATACATATCGGAAATAGCAGCTGCTATTGTGGACTCAAAATTAAAAATGACAGATGTGCCGGCAGCTGTAAGACTTTCTAGTATCTTACATCAAACATATGCGGAGTTTTCTCAACATTTATTTGAAAATTGGCAAAAGACGTTGGCAATAAAGATAGGAGATAAAATACCCAACTCTAGTAAATTGAGGGTGGATTTAAGGTTCTATGCAGAATTATTGCAAGCTGGTATATTTACAAATAAAAATGCTTTGTCTTTATTGGGCTCCGTTTTAACAACTTTAATTAATATGGATAAAGAAGATCATTTCAATATAGCTATTATTTTAAGTTTCTGTAAACATTGCGGAGATGATTATGCAGGTAACAAATTTTTAAATTTGTGTCGACCAGTAAATTAATAATAAGAAATAAATTTCAGGTTTGGTGCCAAGAAAAATGCGTGAACTTTCTGTAAAGTATAATATTGAGATTCCAAAGAGTATATTCTTACCTCCAGAAAAACAACAAAATGTCAGAAGTTTGCTGAAAGAATATTACTTATCACTTAGTAAACATTTATTGAAAGACCACCAAGAAATGCAAAATTTTGAAAAACAAAATATGAGGATATTGCAAACAAAGGGTGAGTTGAGTCAAGAACGAAAGGATAAATTGGAACAATTACAATCTGCTTATGACAAATTATTAACAAATACTCAAAGTTTCTCTGAAATATTGGACGAGGATATGCCTGTATTAAAATCACAAACTTTTCCAAAAAATGAAGAGGTATTCATTGTTTGTGTATCATTTGGGAATTGTATATTTTTTATATAATTTCAGAGTATGATAGTAACTGGTTCAGGACCAGATTTAGAAGAAGGGTCTGCTAGTATTGAAAATATTTGGTGCGATGTTGAAACACAGCGTTTTTACTGTGATCTCCCAGAATTGACGGTATTTCTCCCAACAGCATATTTAAATAAAGGACAAACACCACCACCTACAGAAACTGTTACAGAAGAAGTTCTGGATTCTGAATTACCTGTGGAAGATTTGGACGACGATAGTATGTTACTTTTCTGATAAATCAGTCATTCTTATTAGTATATGTAATAAAATATATAAAAGATGAGTCAGATTTGACATCAGACCCGAGAATATTTGATAGAATTTAAAAAAATGACTTGGATTTCCATATTAACATTTCTTCAGAAATGCTTTGTTTGTGAGAGATAGCGTGTTCAAGTTGTAGAAAAATATCTATTATTAATTACTTTTTTTAATTAGAGGAGCTATTTGTAATAAATTTGGTACACATTGTATTGTAAGGGTCTGCCATAACAAGGGACAATTTCAAATTCCTTAAACAACAACCAGTGACAGAAATGTAGGTTGTTAATAATTCACATGTATTGATAAAGCTTTAAAAACTGAAGTAAAAAATGTCTTGAATTTTTTTGGTATCTGCCACAGTTTTAAGATAACTTGGATTTTTTTTATTTCTCATTAAAATTACTAGATTTTGCATTTATTAATATTTGTCCTGGTATTTTCATTTAAACTATTTAAAAAAAAGTAATAACTTTTTGTTTATTATAGAAAATAAAAAACTAAAATCTGAAAATACAGTAGAACCTTGATTATCCGTGCGCGGCTGATCTGTGCGGCGGATTTTTCGTGCCATGCGATGTTTGTGACTGACCGCTATCCGTGGCGGGCCGAAAAAAGCGCTCGGAAACAAAAACAAAGACGAGTCCGCTTGTTTATCGCATACGCAATACGCATTATTTACTTACGCAGTCTAGCATTTGGTCCGTTTACATGCAGACAAAATGAATCGGCAAGGCGTCAATGAAAAGCGCAAATGTAAATAATATTCATTTTTATTTTACATAATGTAGATATGTATGCATTTAATAGGTATGTATAATAAAGTTCATATTTTTTGCAAAATTGGTGAGTGAGCGTTATTTCGATTAACCGTGTTTTTTATTATCCAGCAACAATTCGGTCCCGGCCGGCCTGGATAATCGAGGTTCTACTGTACAAATTGATAGAAAAATTAAGTAACTGTTCAATGTCCACATCCACGGTAGCAGCCCCAATGAAAAATTTACAGACTACTCGTGTAAGCGCGGTGGTCATGAAATTGATCCTCCTTTTCCGCAAAGTGTGTATTAAGTCAATGCTAAACATATGACTACTACTCACCAGAAAAGAATAAACATCCTATTGATTTTTATTTAAACCTGATAATAGCAACCACATCAGGGAAGTGAAAACAACTGTCGGCTTTAAATTTTGGAGGGGAAAATTTTGTGACCTTGTATTTAAGTCATACCGAGAGTGGGTATAAATAACTGAGAGAAATAACGACGGAGCATAATAAATGCTATATGTATACACTGATAAAAAATTTATTGATTATTCTGAAATACAATAAAATCATTATAGGGCAAAGTTTTCTTTAATTACACAAAAAATATAATGAAATATTGCTTTTCATTACAGCGGTTTTTGTAATGTAAAAAATTCCAATTTAGTTTTTTAAAAATATTTACTTTTCGTTTTTTAGACAAAATAATAAATAAAACACATTTTATTTAAAATATAATATATTAGGCATATTTTTTGTAAATATAAATAAAATAAATTCTCCTAACTCCTATTTTTAAAAGGGGTGATAAACTGAGTTGTGAAAACTATCGTCCAATTAGCTTAACTTTGATTATTTGTAAAATAATGGAATGCATAATACGTGATGCAATTCTTCCATTCTTATTGAATACTAAAGTAATTCCGATTGAACAGCACGGGTTTGTACCTGGGCGCTCAGTAATTACAAACTTATTGCAATGTGTTAACATTTGGTCTATGCTACTCAACTCCAAACATCCTGTCAGTGGCGTAGCTTCAGATTTTGAGCCCACCTGCCAAATATGACTTGCAGGAATCGAAGCAGTTTTTAGATATTAATAAAAAACAGATTTTTTTTCTAACACAACTTTTAACACACCTCTTAAACGAGCTGCATATTGCTAAGGTATTTTTTTCTCAAAGTATTGTATATTTTGATGTCTGTTATCTAGTTATTATTGAAATAATTTGTCTTTTTAATTCCTGTAATGAATTCTTAAATCTCCGAAATTTAAAATTGTCACATGTTTTGAGGGTTCAACTAAATGTTGTATCTCAAATATGAAGCAGTTTGAAAAAAATATGCTTATGAAAAAAACATTACCAAAAATTCTATCAAGTACCTTCAGTTCCGAATTTAAATCGACATCCTGTATTATACAATGTATAAATAAGTTTTCATAATATGATTTGAATTTTTAGGTAAATCTGAAGATCCACCAACTGTAGATGAAGAAGTTGAAGACCCAGCAGCTACTACAGCTAGTAATAAAATAGTCTTGGAAGCGTTTTTAAATAACCTACCAAACTGCGTAAATAGAGAGATGATTGACAATGCTGCCATTGATTTTCTGGTAACGCTGAATAATAAACATAACCGTAAGAAACTAGTGCGAGGTCTATTCGGCGTAAATCGTACGAGATTGGATCTACTCCCGTTCTATGCCCGCTTTGTTGCCATACTTCACCCAGCCCTACCAGAAGTGGGTAACGAATTATGTCAGATGTTGCGGCAGGATTTCAAATATCATGTCAGAAAGAAGGATCAAATTAACATTGAATCGAAAATAAAAGTAGTTCGGTTTATTGGAGAACTCGTTAAATTTAAACTGTATTCTAAAATTGAGGCTCTCTACTGTTTGAAAGTCTTACTACATGATTTTTCTCACCACCATATAGAAATGGCATGTAACTTGTTAGAAGTGTGTGGGAGATTCTTGTATTGTAGGTAGGTTTCTTATAGTCCAAGATCCCACTGCAAACTACCTTCACCCAAATGTTAATGGAACGAATCACATTTAAACATATGTTTCATGCAGGTTTTAACACAAATTAGCTAGGTTGGCTCGGTTGGCTAACCAAAGCTGGATTCTAGAATCATCAATGATACATAAAAATATTAATTATGGAGGTGAACTGCAAATTGATTTTAATGAGATAAATATTGTGCCATTTTGAAATTGTAAAAATAATAATAAGTAAAAATGTATAGCGTTATCATCCACTGGCATCCGAGAAATTTTTTCATAAGTAGACATTATGTGTAAAATATTCAAATTGGGCAAAAAGTACAATTATTTTTTGTAAAATTATCTATAGCATGTTCAATTCACAAAATTAAATCTTACTTAAAAATATTAAATCACAAAAATATTTATTATGCACTTTCTACAAAATAAAAATTATATAAAAAGTCGAATGTATCAAATAAAACGAAAAACAAACATTATATTGCACAAAATAAAACATTAAAACAAAAATACAAATATATAACAGTAGGTCTGTTCAAGCAAGGAATCCGGTTTCAAACTGTCAGAAATATTCAACCAGTAAAGTTATGAATTTGTTTTCAGAAAAAATTGTGCAAGAAGTAGTTGGATGAACGTATCTAATAGTTTGGAATCAGTTTGAATTCCTTGCTTGAACAGACTTAATAATAGATTTTAAAAAAATATTTTTATTGAGTATAACCCAAAAGGCCATAATTTAAAAAAAAATCTATTTGAGTCAACGAGTTTGCATTAAATTTGTCAGGCCCCTTTTGGAAATTTTTTTAAATGATGGTAATTTTTTACAGCAGAGGAAACCTTTTAAATCTTAATTAAAATTCCTACTCCCTTATTTTGAAAAAATTAGTTTTGTTTGGTCGAGTCGTTTTTGAAAAAAAAATGTGTTCAAGATTCTAACCTCTATACTTCAGAACTAATAAAAAAAAATTGAATGTACAGGGGACTCTTATAAATACAATTTTGTTAAAGTAAAATCAAAAAGAGCAAAAATTATTTAAAAATACACTTTCGCACGGTACTGGAAACTGATCCACTGTAAATCCATATAATTACCAACCGAACATAAAATTGATATATAATTGAGCCTTGCGTATGATACGCCATACTGCTGTAATATACCGTGGATGCCCTGGACCTCCATCTCTTCCACGATTCGCAAATTTCCCGCGTCATGCCTGCGTTTGCACTACACTTGCACTCATTGCACACTTTTGTAAAAGTAGCTGCATTTGACACATTTACAGGGAAATTCTTCTGCTAAAGCATTTTTCCTTTACCATAAATTAAAACGATACCCATCAACTCCGAGTTGCTATACGTAAACCATTTTTGGTATTTGAAAAACTAATGTAAATACTTGCATCACAAAAAGTTAATACGATAAGTAATCGGATATTTAAAATCGCCTGGCTAGGGACTACAGTAGCCCAGTGGTGTAATTTTTTTTCCGGACACCATAAGGATTTTACACATTTTTTTACGATATTGACTCCATTTTTCCATGACACATCTATTTCCAAATTTTGTTAGATACGTTCTGAATCACCCTGTATATACATTACATTAGGTTGAAGTTGCAATATAAGGTCTATTTATTTTGACAATAGTGTGACATCATGAAATGGCAACGACGTTGTATTGCAGCTTCAACCTAATGTAATGGATACATATATAGTTTACAATTTAGATTGTTTTTCGAAAACTAGTCTCGACGGAACAAAACTAATTTTAAATTTGTGTTCAACGCCCTCGAACATAAAAAATAAAATAGGTAATTACCAAATTCATTTTTTTTTTTCTAAAGATAAAGAAAAAAAATAATTGTCTTTAATATAATCCATTGGATTCTCTATATCTGCCATCTTATTATATTTTATTTTTATATTACATACACAAAATGTAACACAATTTAAAAGATCATTGAGGTGCGGATATTGTCAAGTGAGTAACCCAGACAAAATAAAAAATAGAAACATTATGCATGAGGACAATTGCGGCTATTCCAGGTGACCACAAAAAGTAAGGAGTACTTTTTGTGTAGAACCAAACGGTGATTCTAATGCACTAGCAAAGAAATTTAGAAAAAAAAATTAAAACAAAAGTTTTTGAAAATAACCAAGTGATATTACGCATAACTAGCACCCTCTGTGATACTTGACAAAACTATCTTAATAATGTTCAGAAAAACTATCTACAATCCCATACCAAATTCTATTAAAATCGACTTAGAGGGTCGTGAGATATTTGCAAAAAACAAAATTTTAGGTTCAATTAGAATTTGGGAAAACGAAAAAATATGGGTCAAATAATTTCACATGCAGATTATTATAATATATCCAATTTTTTTCATAGTATTTCTGAATCATTCTGTGTATTTTGTTTCATTAAACTGCCGGTGAAGTTGTACCCCAACAATATAAACACTAATGTTTAAATAACCCACATTGAGAACCTCCTAAAGAATGATGTCAACCCTATACAATTTTACTTATCAATTCATCAATTTCCAAACAGTACATTATTTATTTCATTAAAACCAATTTGTAGTTCACCTCCATAGTTAATAAATTTTAGTGCATTATTAATGACTTTAACACCCGGCTTTGATTTGCCAACCTAGCCAATTCATTTAGGACATACATGAAACATATAGAGAATCGGAAATTGCGTAGCTTTACAGAGAAAGTTGAAATTGCTGCTTCATCCCAGGGAAGGTACGAAGTATGTATAAGCGGCGCGGTAGTATAATAGAAAACTAAATTTTATTTTTATATCTGCCCTATTCTTCTCAAAGTCTTTTTATTGCATTTAAAATGCTGACGTGTATTAATTTATTTGGAAAGAGTAACGAATAAAACACGGCGTGAATAAGATCTTTAAATTTTGAATGCCCATTTAGCGCGTCTACAATCTCCGATAACGGCCGATGGTAGGCGAGAGCTAACGAGCCGCACAACAAAAACGGTATTCTCGCATATTACAGACATCAATCCGGTCACCTGATGCCAGAGTGTTGCCAGGTCTCATGCTTTTGCATTCCGAGGAAATCTCATGCTCTCATATTTTGATTACAAAATCTCATGCTTTTTAATAGACACAAAAAAAAATAAAATTATTAAAATTACTCTTTGAAATCTACCAAAACAAAGACCTAACGAAAAATAAAGGCAAAATTGAATAGATAGAGATCTGTCCTTTATTGTAGACTGCTCTCTTAATAATTAGGAATGAATACATAAACGGGTATGACAGTCGACGGATATGCGGTGTGTGTGCTGTATTCACGCTGTATTGCAGTGATTCTTAACTCTATTCCATAAGGGTACATTTTCTGGAAACAACAGATTTTACGACCCGTGAGTCACCCTGGCCACGTCAACTGCGCCTGAACGCTCGCCGGCCTAACAATAAAATAAATTAGAAATGTTACGTGGTTAATAACTTTTAAGTAAGTACCTGTAAGTACCTACTTACAATGTAATATTATGATAAAATAGCATAACATAATGCTTTTTAATGAAATAAAAATGGCATTACAAAAGTAATTAAAAATTAAGCTGTGTCAAGAGGTATTTTTTGATAAATTAAGCCATCTCATGCTTTTTTCTCCAAACCTCATGCTATTTTGAAATTATTCTCATGCACTGAATTTTTCCCACCTGGCATCACTGCCTTATGCGAACAGTAGAAGCACGCTGAGGTGGAAATATGCGTGTAGCATGACACAAATACACGCAAGCGGCAAAACACAATTCACCATCAAGATCCTCACTTTCCAAATGTGTATTTAAATGTGATTCGTTCTATTAACATTTGGGCGAAGGTACTTTGCAGTGGAATCTTGGACTTGTTAAATATATGAAAAAGAGTGTTCCATTTCAAAATTTTGAAATTCTCATAAAGGCTTGCATTTGCAGTCCAGATTCTCACCAAAGAACAAAGGTATACCTAGAACAGATGATGAGAAAGAAATCTGTAATGGCTCTGGACTCTAGATATGTAACCCAAATCGAGAACGCGTACTATTATGTTAACCCACCCGAAGTGGTTACCATCACAAAAAAGGAAAGACCTGTTATGCACCAGTTTATTAGGAAACTGTTGTATCAAGATTTGCAGAAAAATAATACTGATAAAATTATGAGACTCATGAGAAAATTGGACTGGACCAATCAGGAGATGTCGACATATGCAATAAAATGTTTAACTGGTGCTCACAATCTGAAATATTTTAATATAAGGTGAGTTTTTTTAGATAAGAGGTGTAATCACTTTAAAAGTATTTTAATATTTTTAATTTTATTTAAAACATGCCAGATATAGCAAAGAATTTTTATTTATAATAATAAAATTATGAAAAATCTGTATTTTAATATTTTCAATATAGTTGCGGCAAGGATTTAGACGACTTACGTCATATGAAGAAGTGAATAAATCATTATATTTTCATCAAAATATTGAAGAAACTGCAACTGAGGATAATGAAATTATATGATACACTAAATGTTTCCACTATATATTGCACTAAATTACAAACAAAAAATATTGTTTTTAACGTCAGCCGCTAAATTTTTGCCGCAACTATATCAAAGATTTCAGACAAAATAATTTATACAAAGTGTTAAGGATAAATTTGATCAAACTTCACTAACATATTCTATTGATGATAATTGGGGTTTGTTATATAACATCTTTTTATTCAAAGCTTAATAAGGGAATTAGTTACAAGGTCTTACAATTTTATATTTTTTTTTCTTTTTTTTTATCCATAACTTAATTACAGAAAAAGATTATTTTTAATTATTTGAGCAGTGATAACATGAACTATGCACTCATGAATTTAAAATATACTTCAGTGGCGTAGTCTAGAATTGTAATATATTTTTAGAATTTTCAATTATTAAAAAAAAAGTATCTCGGTAAAGCATTTGTATTAAGATTTTATTGTTGTCTTCGATACTTGCTTGTTTTAATTTGAATAAAACATTTGACCGACATACAATAGATATGCTTATTAAACAAACAGTAAGCAAAACGGCTGAAAGATATATCAATAAACAAAATATTGTTTGAGATTGGTAGCAACCTTTATACTTGGATGAAAAATAAGTCTAGTTCTTATTTGATTACTCAAAAAGTTCCCCTATCTCAACGATTTGATATATCTTAAAATATAGGTAACATAAAGAATAAACAAGATTTTTTTTAGTTTTTATTTCACTAACGAAATACATCATATGCATGTTATCATTACTTATCATTACTTAATACCAAATATTATATTATGACACATACTTTTTAGATGTTTAGCAAATTTGTTAGCTGGTCTTGTGGCATATCAAGAAGAGGTAGGTACTAAAGTTGTAGATGGCGTTTTAGAAGACATTCGGTTAGGCATGGAGGTTAATCTGCCAAAATTCAACCAAAGAAGAGTAGCACAAGTTAAATATTTAGGGGAGCTGTACAATTACAGGATGGTGGAGAGTGCTGATGTATTCAAGGTAAAAAAATCTATTAAGTAAACAAAATTATATTGCAAATGTCTTTACCAATTTTTCTTACATTTTCAGGTGTTGTATTCTTTAATATCATTTGGTATTTCGATGGATCCTAACGAATCATCTCCTTTGGATCCACCAAATCATCTCTTTAGGATCAAACTTGCCTGTGTTTTATTGGAAACTTGTGGTATGTATTTTCTACACACAAATTTTGTAGTAAATAGTTGTTTATAGACCATATATATTTTTTTATTATATTTTATTTATCTTTTTTAAAGTTTTTGCATGACTTCCAAAGAGTATTTTATTTTTAATTGTGTTTTTTTGATAATGTTACACAAGGATACTGGCAGCATACTAAAAGCTGTGCTAAGACACTGCAGTTACAAATACGTTACCAGAGAGGATGATAATCAAACTACCAGCATTGACATTGTCCAAATGGTGAAAATTAATTTGCTGTGTCATAAGTGAACTTCCGCCGTTAGTGTCTTTGCCTGTATCTTAGTGTTGTGTTTTGTGGAATAATTTATCTAATGTAGTTGTTAACGCCATTTTTCTAAATTGTTTTAAACATAAAATTGATGAAATTTATTTGAGACATAAAACAGCTTAGTTTGTGATTTTAAATAGAGGTCAAGCTCAGTTTTATAAGTGCGGATATTATCAGTGTTACCTGTTGTTACTCATGGGACGTTATTTTAAAGTTGCAGTTGTTGATCTTTGACACTGACCTACTATGTGAACACCTGCTATAGTAAGAGCAGGAATTCAGTGATCGCAAGTCATAAGTTGTGTACGCAACTGTTTTTATTGTCAACTTAATTTTCAATATTATCGCTTAAAAAATATTAAAAATTTTTGTTATTTAATGCAATATTATAGTTCTATTATTCTTAGTTGAAATTTCTTAAATATTCATTATATTTGAAAAATATATATTCCGGAATATTCTCGGCCACATTCTATTTGATTCTTGAGACCGCCGAAAACTTCTAGAACCCTAAAAACCTAGATAAGTGAATCGGTTTTGCTGACAGACTTCAGTTCATATTAGCCAAACGTGAGTGACAGAAATGTCAAAGAAAGGCATTGACAGTTGTGAAATTGGTTTGAAGAATATTTCTTGTATAATCAAGAGTGACAATAAAATTTGTTTGTCTGTCTATGTGACATGTTTCCACGCTAACCAAATTTAGAGGTTACAATATCAAATGGCCAATGATAAGGTTGATTCCTATTTAGAGGTTTTTGACCCCGGAGTTTTATGAAAATTCATCGGCTGTTTGCAAGTTTTATCAAGGTCAAGGGTGAAATGCTACAAGCAAGGATTTTGTAGATGGGTCAAATTTTATTTAGTTTTTTTGTTTTTCATGTTGACTGTTTTAATTTTTATTATTTTTTATTTATTTATGAACACAGAACATGTTAACGAAAAACAGAGTAACATAAAAAAAATTGTTGCGTAATATAACGCTAATAAAACAAAAGAGTTCTTACTACGTGTCAAAAGAAAGGTAATGTCACCAATCCACAACCTAGTGACTTTTTACCCGTCACCAACAAAAAAAAAATGGCAGATTTCTGTAAACCCAGGGTTTTTCATAAAACTCAAAACGTACAAGTGTATATTGAAAAGTCTTGGAGTCTTGATGCAGGGTGGAAACTCTGGGTCAAAACGCATAAATGGGAATCGACCTTTAATTTGATGAAACAGAAATGGCCAAATGTATTACCATTCATTTAGTTATATTTAGTTTTGTTTTCAGTTTATCCGTTCATGAGGTACCTATTGTAATGTGCTAGGTGTTTTGGTCGACTTTTAGTGTAAAACATTAGTTTGTTCTAGATTCAAAATGGAATTTAGGGTATGGTAGTGCACTGGTGTGTTTTACTAACTTTAATTAATAATTATAGTAAAATTTAAATTGAATTTTAGTGTCTTGTGTAGTGTAAGCGTATAACCGTAAAAAGTGTGCTCACGGTTATTGCGTGTGTTTGTTTGACTTACGCTAAGCTTGTCTAGTGGGATGCATGAAAATTAGGAAACAAAAATTCAGTTTGCAGAATAAAAGTCATGAAAACAAACAGTCTCCATACAAATCTGACTCTCATTTAAAGTTAAATGCTGTAATGTATATTTACTATTCTTGTTTTTCTTGTAATTTAATAATTTACCATATTGTATTATTTATTATTACTTTAGTTCACTATTTTTGTGCCTTCTAAGTATATTTACATTTTAATTTTGATATCACATTCGCCTGTTTTTCCCTGAAATGTTAAAAATTATCTGGCTCGCTTTTTTATAGGAACTTATTTCAGCAGCGGAAGTAGTAAACGAAAACTGGACTACTATCTGGTATTTCTCCAGGCTTATTATTGGTACAAAAAAGAGTTATGGAAGGAGGCGTTCCCACCCAATCTGGATCATATCTTCAAAGATACACTTACTACTCTTAGACCAAAATTAAAGCTGTGCCAAAGCTACGAAGAAGCTCTGGAAGAACTCAATAACATTCGAACCCTGCTAGGTGTAGGTAAGTTAAGGCTAAACATTTTATTTCAAAACGTAACTTGTTGATATTCGTTTATTAAGAGAAACTTTTGGAAATGGACAATAAAGTGACGAATGAAGATGGTTTAGACACGATAACTGAAACTGATAACGAAGAGGTAGCGGAAGACGAAATGTCAGAAGGCGTGACTGGGCCAATTACCGATGACACTGCAACAGAAGATGAAACTGTGGATCACACACAAGGCTCTGACGATGAAGGTGATTTGTTAATTTTTTAAGGTTTTATTTAAAGAAATTATTTGTTTTGCAAAAATTAGTTATTTTCTGTTATGGAATGCATTTTATATTTAGATTGGATGATAAGAATTATTTTATTTAGGTGAGCAAATGACTAGCGAAGCCGAACAAGATCCCGTATCAGAATCACTGGCTATCCCAAAGGGGCCAAAGAAAATGGAATGCCCGGAGGACTCAGACTTTCTAAATGCTCTGGATAAAATGGTTTCAGAAAATATACAGGAACGAATGAGAGAGCCTGTAAAAGCAGGAAATGTTGACATTTCTGTACCTGTAGTAGTAAAATCTAATGTAAAGAAAACCTATGAACAATTACAGGTAAACAAACAACGTCATAAAATTTTCACATTTTTATTTGCCATATTTTGACTATTTTTATATTTTCACAAATAATGAATCATACATATTTTGGGTATTCCAAATGCATAAGCTGATGATAGAATTCCTCTAAATAAGACACAATGTTGAGAAATGGATTAGGAACATTGGCAGTTTGTGGCTTTTTGAAATGAATGGATTTCCTTCAACGATTTCTCATGTTCTTACAAGAACAACTAATTTACTTTTATAGGTTTTATAATCACTGCGTCTCAATAGTAGGAAAGATAATTGTTCTCTATTATTAGAGACTATTTAATTTTGAGTATGTAGCAATTAATCTTTGTATATACGTACATAAGTACAAATATTTTAACCAAGTGTAGAATATATAATTAATAGGATTTTTGTCAAATTGTGATTTTTCAATAGAAAACTTGTTGAAGATCACTAATTCTGCTCCGATGTTAAGATTTTTAATAGTCATGGTGGATATTCTACAACGTTGCCAGTGTTATACTAATTTCTTGGAATAGGCTTCAAGAATGTTAATAACTAGAATTTTTAGACTTGTGAAAGAATGATCTGATTATAAAAATATTAATGACCACCTCCTCCCCTTTTCCATTCCTATACCTCACCAATAAAGTATGTCTAAGCACATGAAATTAAAAATATAAACCAAATTCTCAATTTACATTTATCCAGAATTTGGTCATTATCCATTTTTACTACATTCCAACTGATTTATCACAATACATACTATCACTGATTATCACTGCTTAACAAATATGCTTTTAGCATGTGAACCTTTTCAACCGAAGTACAGACTGACACGTTTGAGGTTATGTGGTGAAAATTAATTAAAGTGTGAAAATCATAGTTTCTTATTATTCTTCACAAAATAATTTAAGGGGATAATTTGTGTATCTTTCGAACAGTGTACAATGGTATTAACTTGTGATATATGGATAACTTGCAAACACGGAATTCCAGGAAACAACTACTCTGCGGGCTAATGCTCTGACCAGCATTGAATTACACCTGGAAAACCTATAGCAACAGCTAGAGTCATTCGTCAGACGCCCACCAGACATATACCGGTTTCGAGCTTATTAGCTCTCATCAGTATGCCATAGGTATCCGACGAATAATCCTAGCTGCTTTCGTCTGTCTAACCCGACAGAAGGGACCATGAGTACGCGGTGTAGAACTAACTACACATGTGACATTTTCAGTCCGGCATGGAGTAGCGAACGGCCGATAGATGTAGTTAGTTCTACACCGCGTACATATGGATAACTGTTTAAATAGTTGGTTTTTCAACAAGTAGATAAACTTTTATGCGAGTTTATGGATAATTTTTAGAGTTATTGAACAAAACAAGGTAACTTTCTAAATACTTGAATTGGTAGTACAGAACTTGCGGAAATACATTTTTTAGTTGTTTATGGTAAGATCATTTAGGAACTGACACCCAATTTTACTTTACACAATTTGCAACTGCTTAATCAAAACTAAACAGGTTGAGTGCTAATTCTCAGAAGATGTATTTGTTAAATGCACCCAATGATACAACCTTAAAATTGTGACACGAAATAACTAAAGAATATACGACACTTGCCTAGCCTAGTACACAGAGTTTTCATGTGTGCAGCATCTTCGGAAATTATTTATCTTATCAATAACTCAACTTAGTGGATATTAAAGAATTCACTGGTATCATTAATAAAAAAACGATTTTTGCAATTATTGTGTTTAAAATTTCAGCACCTGATTTAAGGAATATTTATTTTACATCACTGGCGGAAAATTTCAAACATACAACACCCATCGGCGCGTACTGGGGCTTGCCTACCTTGGAATCAATTGTCTAACCTAGTAGAGACTTACGTTGGCAATATCTATCTAGTTCGGTATACTAGACGCATTCAACAAATAATATCAAGTTAGGAGTTTCAATAAAGACAGCACTTTAAAGTTAATTTTATTAGGAATTAAATAAAATTAGTTGAGTATGAGGAAAATATTTTTTTCTTTAAAATTTTGTATGTGAACTGCCCCCTCCCTATCCCAACGAGCAGCCATTGGTCAGAAAATGTTGAATTCTCGAGATACGGAATGTTCAAGTTTCATCCTGTAATTTTTCACATCCTTGAATAATATCTGTCACTTGTAAAGAATAAATAGAAAAATATATGTGAGCTGTTGTTTATCTTTAGACATTTTGCATATAACTATTCAGAAAACCATTTCCAAAAATTTCATCTAGAACACAGTATCTCGGAAATTATGTATTTTTCAACCTATATTTATACAAACTTATTTTGAACTGTTCTATCACCAGATAAAGTTTTGTTTATGCAATTCAGAGCACCCTTTATAATTACGATGCTATTACCAATTTTAGGAAACAACAAATAAAAATGAACCAGGTAAAATCGGATTTGTCCTGATGGTACGGAAAGGCAATAAACAACAATACAAACAGTTCGAAGCCGACATCGATTCCGAACTAGCCCAGAACCTTAGAGATCAGGAGTTAGCTCAAAAAGAAGAAAAAGAAAAAGTTAAACGTTTGACATTGAATATAACGGAAAGGTTTGAAGAAGAAGATTATCAAGAGATGATGCAACAACAGAATAGACCAGTGACACAGAACTTAAATAGAGAAAGGAAAAAGTACCAACATCCAAAGGGTGCACCAGACGCTGATTTAATTTTTGGCCCTAAAAGAGTTCGATAGCAGTAGATATAGCCCCCTACAGGTTTACGTTTTAAAATAATTCGATTGAGACATATGGAGGTTGCTAAAATGTTTGATGGACGATGGTTTTCTTAAATGAAATGGAATTCATAGAATATTTTAAATGAATAATTCTTGCATTCAGTTTTTGGTTGAAATGAATTATGTAGGTGCAACAAGCAATTTAGATTGTACAAATAAACTGAAAAGTAAGCAAATTATATTTTAATTTCTCCCACCATTTCCTATTTTTTTACGAAAAAGTTTTAAGATTTTATTAATGATTGATTTATAAATCAGTAAAATAGCGGGTATACAAAATTTACATACATATTAAAATTAATGAAAAAATGCATTTTTAATATTTTCAACAGTACAAAAAAATAAATCTAAAGTATTATGCACTAAGAAATAATTGTAACACATAACAAACATTGGAGCATTATTAAGAGCATTATTAGTCCTGCATGTGGGGATATTATACATAGAAGAACGAAAACTCGTTTCTAAATTAAGTGGCGATAATTTAATATAAGAAAGAAGTTCCGGACAATCAACGAAATAATAACTTATACAGAAAAACTACGGAGTAATATTTACGACGTAAAGACAATTCAAACATATTAAATCGGGATAACAATTGTTCATTGGAAAATCCAACTGGAGAATATACCCCATCATACCTAAACCATAATTTAGCAAATCGTCTTTGGGGTCTCAATATTTTTTAAATGACATTCATAGCAAGGATTCCAAATAACAGAAGCATATTCAAGCTTAGATCTTACAAATGCATTATATAATACTATAAGCGTACCGTTCCCTTCAAACTGATTACTGTTCCGTATTATAAATCCTAAATTCTTGATAACCTTGCATACCATGCTGTCAATATGATCAGTAAAAGATAATTTAGATGAAAAACACACCCCCAGATCTTTATATTGCGTAACAGAATTTAGAAATAGATTATTATGTAAACACCATTGATTAATCACTGCAATATCGCGTTGGAGCAAAATACAGTCATCAATAGATTCAATTGTCGTAAATAATTTCAAGTCATCAGCATACAGTAATGAGCGGCAAGATAGATCGCATGTGATGTCATTTATAAAAACGTTAAACAATAGGGGACCAAGTACAGAACCTTGAGGCACTCCTGAAGTCGCTTCTATTTCGGCAGAACTGAAACTGACAAAATATTTTAATTTGTAACCTGTTAAAAAATTAAACCTTGCATAGACTTATTTCAGTAAAGTGTTAGCTTTTACTAACAAATTTAGAATTTGTTGACTTTTACAAAAAAAAAAAAAAAATGGAAAACCAGATGATCCACAAAAGAATATTAATATTTCTTTAACTGAAGTATCCAACTTAAGACATTTGTACAAGTTGATGATTAACATTAATTGCATCAAGAAAAAAAATTACCAATTGGTGAAAATCATGAACCAATAGATGGCGCTGCAAAAATCTTGAAAATATGAACAACAACTTCCCCTATGTAGGCTAGTCAATGGATGGCAGAAAAGGGGATGTAGCGTGCGTTGGGGGGGGGGTGATTTTTCGGTGTAGGAATGTATTAGGGGTAGTTAGAACGTAAACATATTAAAAGTTCCCACCCCTAGCCCGCCCACTTCAGGGGAGAAGAGGGATATAGAAGTCTCCTTTTCTGGTTTATCGCTTGTTCTGGTGGTTGGAAGGAAAAAATTATTGGGTCACTGAAATTTCAGTTTCCAAATTGAAGTTATCAGCGCACTTTTCCATCCGATAGCGCCTTTCCTGTTCTACCGACTTAGTGCTGTTGGGAGAGACCCTTTAAAAGCAGTGGTACATATTCTGCCTTATGTTTCTTTTGGAAACAAAGGATTCTCTTTGCCATATGACCTTATGTAAGAGAAAGCCTTAATGTTTATAATGATTTTGATAACAAGTTTTCTTGAATTTTAAGAACTTTTCTTGAAGAATTATGACAAAAAACGTGTGTTAATATTTTTTTATTTTCAATTACCGACATTTGACAGCAGCAGACTAATATGATTTCTGAGGTCGAAATGTTTTGTATGTTTATTTGCATATTCATGTGTTTTATTGTATTTTTATTTATTCTTTAGTGATTAAAATTAATTTCCATTTGTTGTATGTACTTCAAACATGGAACATCAGAATTATGTTCATTTTTTTCATAAATTGCTTCCTCAATGACTTTACTAGAATTTAAACTACAATACATATATCAAAGATGTACAGGTAATAATAAACTTTTGTCTATCACTTCAATCTGTGTCCAATGGATTCGTACTGCCTTACTGGAAATATTTTGAGAAGATACTGCTCTTTTTTAAAAGGCATCATCTCTTTATACAGTTCTTTTTTTTCTTAACAATATAAGAAATATCCATTAAAACAATCAATCACATCTGCTTTTTAATATCTAGATATAAAATCTTCAGGTGTTCAGGTGCTTGCTACAAACATACGTATATTTTGATATTGGTCTTGCAATTGTTAAAATAATCTTCCACTATTTACACATTTTATACTTGTTGAAGCGGCAAATAATATTACATTTTACGCAATTTATTCAAATTATCTTGTGAAGATCTGGCATTTTTCTCCATTCAAGATAAAATTAAATTATTTGCAAACCGTTCTGGTACTATTTATGCAGAAAAAATTATAGAAAAAATATAAAAATACACAAAAGTTTCACACTTTTATATGTAAATAAAGTAGTTTTAATTTATTGTTCATCTTTTCAGCAGTTCCAAAACTTATCTACAGATGTTGGCTGCTTCGTATTATTCGCCAATATATTTTCATATTATCAAATTTAATTTTAATCGTTCAACATTTTTCTGTTTTATTGATATTTTTTCAAAAACTTTGGCACTCCCTAATACCCTAATGGTGCATTTTGAACTGTAAGAATTTAAGATAGCTCGCTGGTACATGCATTTCAGGGACACACTGTATGTTATTGAATTAATAGTACTGTTCAAATCATCTTACTTTAAACGTAACAGAAGTAGGTACTGTTGCACAAAATTTAATTTAGAATTATATTTTACTGACATTACTAAAAACAAGACTTGTTAGTAATTCAATTTTAGCTCAAGGATTTTTTCCAAATTTCAGCAAACTGCTCATCAATAATTTGAAACATATTTTATTCATTTGTAGCAAATAATACCAATTCAAATATAACAAACAACAGTAATGTAGATAATCTATTATATTCCGTTTAAGTGCATTCAGTATGTTTTCAATAATTTAATTTCTGCTCAGCTCTAGCTTAAAATAAAATAGGTTATATTGTACTTATATTTTTAAACTGAAAGAACATTTGTTTGATGATAATTTATAAGTAAATAATTACAAATAGGAGCAATATGAATACACAAAAAATTATTCTGTAGGATTATTAGAAAACTGTATTATTACATGAAATTGCGGGATACACATAAATTAATAAAACAAAAGCTTAATCAGCATCCTGAAATTCTTCATCATCGTTTCCGTTATTGTAATTATAGTGGATATCGACGGAATTTCCTTGTAACCTTGTAGACAATTCGTCGACATCTAAAAAATATAATTTGAAAATATATAATTATTCAGGATGTTTCAGAAATAACTTGGTTCCCCCACAGGTACTACAGGAGACATGAAAACAACTTTCATTAAGCAATCTATAGTCTAAAGTGTTGTGTTACTATAAGTAATTCAAGAATCTACGCAAAAGTTAGGTCAACCTGCTATCAACTGTTTGTAAAAGGTTATGTGTGACAGAAAGCAAAGGTGTACAAAATGTCTCAATTCATTTCAATATCTCAGAAACTACAAGAGATAGAATGATGCAGTTTTCACAACACTGAGATACTTTCCCGAGCATAAGATGCCGCAATCGTAATTTCAAGTACCTCTTAGTTTTTGAGATACAAGGTGAAATCTAAAAAACTACTTTTAAGGGATTCATCGTATCTTAAAGAATACCAGAGATATCGAAACGGTGAAAATTGTTTCTGATACATTTTTTTACATAGAGTTCAGTGGTGTACGTGAAATTTCCCTACAGGGTATGCCATTTAATTATAACTCAAACATACAATGTTTTAAATCGAATAGGTATACTCGCGTAAAGAATTCAGACGTCTTACGTCATGGCTGACGTTACACATGTTTTTATTGTCAACATAATTTTCGATATTTGGTCGCGTTAAAAACAATCATTTTGCAATTTAGTGCAATATATAATGCAAACTTTTAGTGTAGTATATAGTTTTATTACCATCAGTTGCAGTTTCTTAAATATTCTGATGAAAATATAATGAATTATTCATTTGTTCGTATGACGTAAGTCGTCTGAATTCTTGTCCCGAGTATACCTTGTGTATTTATATGCAATTCAATTACATTATTTTTTTTCTTTAATAATTTAAAAAATAATTTTAACAAGATAATTATATTAGCCATGTAAGTAATTAATCTTTAATTGAATAGCATCTGAAAATAAACAAAATCAAACATAACTAATTAATTAATAGAAAGAAAATTAATTGACAATGTTATTAAAAAAACTATTGAAAATTATTTAACATTGAAAAAATATTTCTAAACTGTTTAAATTTTCCCTCTGGCAAAGATTTTAAATATAATCATGAAAATAGTCTGCAAATTACAAAACAGGGATAAATAGAAGTATGTATTTTGGATTTTCATTTTTTCAATATTACTGAATATTATTGTTATATAGTATTAATTATGCTAGATGTAGAATAAAAAATATTTACTATTTATTATATGTTAACTCAACTTAATTGTTTAAACAACTATTTATTTACATACATTTTTCTTTAATTAACTAATGTAGAGTTCCTGAACCAATTTTGTATAATTATAGTATAAAAATGGATGGTCAACTATGCACCATCAGTTTTATTAACTTAATCTTTTTTTGACAATTTCCAAAATATAAAGTAGCAACTATTATATATTATTATAAAGGAAAAAATAATGCAAATGAATTGCATAAAAATATACAAGGACCATTTAAAAATTTTTTTAGTCGAGTCAATATTTTAAGCAAGACATCCAGAATCCTCGAAAACATATATAGTGTTAGTGTAAGGTGAGTGTAAATATGATTTAAATATAACTTGTCTACATGCAAACGTTATCCGTGAAGGCAAATTAATCTTAGAACTGTACAAATGGCCATTTGTTTTTAAATATAAATAAGGTATTTAATAAAAATTCTAGAATTATTATACACAAGATGAAAAAAAAAATCAAAAAAGTCCCGACTTTTTAACTGAATAAATAAGAATCATTCTAACATTGCTCAGAATTGACATTCTTGGAAAAGAAAACTAATTTTATTGCACGACCTTAAAGTCACACCCCGTACAACAAGAAAAAAAATCATAACAAAATTATTCGACATCAATGGCAAAGACGCAAAAGATAGCACTTTATAACATTGGCTTAAACTCAGATTATAAAGCTATAGCTTCCTATAAATAGCGTTTTTTTTTGTAGTAAGTTTTGCACAATAATTAAAATGTTTTGCAAGGCCAAGATTAACTATCGAGTTAAATCTCGACGTCCCCATCAGGTCCAGTTTAATGTTTACAAATTTTTAGATACACTACTGAATGAGGGCACTAATTGAAAATTTAACCTGTAAGTGCAGTCAATAAAATAAAACAAAAAAAATACACTTTTAAGGCAAATAGCCTCTCAATAGTTCCAAACTGCGATACGTGTCGCGCACTACATGCTGCTTTCGACTCATCAGCCATATGCCATGCTTTAATAAGAGCTGTGACCTGTTAAATTTGAAATGGAGATAGGAGTATGTACAATGATGTTGATAATGACGCAAGGTGACGGAGCTGTCAGTCTTTACGGGTAAATTTGCCTCCAGATGACACAGGATTTTGAGTGATTTCATGCTGTTTCTTTGATTTCGCACGATTTCTCAGAATTTTGCAAGGATTTCGCAAGATTTATTACAAGATTTCCATGAGTGGTTACCCCCTTGAGCAGAGTTTCTTTTTAATATGATAGTAAAAATAATAAATGTAATCAATAATTGCATTGATCGCAATGTCCTCTGCAACAGCCTACAAACATGGAAGTTTCTTGCTAAAAGTGAAACATTATTTTGGGGTATCTGAAAGCACAGCTTACATTACCAATGTACCCTACAAGATGGGACCAGTTTAAATATTTTCTGCTTCTTTGATTCGACTATTTTTTTTTATCTGGAAAAAATGGACACAAGTTGCCTAATGAGAATTGTATATTCACATTCTCTATTACCTCTTTGAAGTAATGCATAATTCAAAAACAATGTGCACAGAGTGTTCAGTAAAGACTAGGTCTTCTTTGGTAAAAAGAAAATGTTATTTAAATCAACTTACTAGATTAAAATTTTGCTTCATTAAAAAGTTAGGCATGAGAAAGTACTTTTTTATTTTATTTTTTTTACAATAATTATATTGTAGGATAATTGTACTATAATTTTAGAACATATGTTTTTTTGTTAGATAAACACGAATATCTAATTCTAAAATTTGAGTACAGTAACTCGACAAATAAGAAAATTATATTAAAAAAATTAAAAAGTACCTTCTCAGGCCTGTTACTTCCAGAAACAAAAATATACCAAAGTAAGTTAATTTAAATCACATTATTATTGTCCAAGGAAGCTAGCCTTATAAAGCATGACCCACTCTTTACTATATATTAAGAAAATTACCTGCATCTCCCCCACCTCTCTCTGTGATTTCATATTCTCCTTCGTCCATATCATCTTCAGCATCTACAAAGATATTATCATCTTCTTCATCATCCATATCATCTGGATCAGGATTTAATTCCTGTAAAATTAAATTTACCATTTTTCAAATTGCTAAACAAAAATAGGATGGTAGAAATAGTAACAATATTTAATAGTCAGAGTGTTCAGATATAAGTGGACCATACTCACATAATATTATTAATACCTAGAAATATATGGAATAAATTAATTTATAGAAGGTGAGATGTAACTGGTCTGCTACTTTCTGCTCGGCCTAAGCGGCTCGACTTGCAGAAAGCGACCTACAATATCGTGAGGTACTTAACAAGACCTCTCGCCCGGCGATGCGCCATTAAATCTATAAATGATACTGCAGGAAACAACTACTCAGCGGGCTAATGCCCCGACCGGCATTGTATTATACCTGCAGTATCTGTGTGAAACAGCCAAGAACCCTTGTCGGCCACTCCACCAGACATAGACCGGTTTCGGGCTTGTTAGCCCTCATCAGTATGCCATAGGTGAGATGACCGACAATTGAACTGGCTGTTCCTTCATATGTAGTTTCACATATAAATCGAGTGCAGGTGAGATGTAACTGGTCTGCTACTTTCTGCTCGGCCTAAGCGGCTCGACTTGCAGAAAGCGACCTACAATATCGTAGGTACTTAACGCAGACCTCTCGCCCGAGCGATGCGCCATTAAATCTATAAATGATACTGCAGGAAACAACTACTCCGCGGGCTAATGCCCCGACCGGCATTGAATTATACCTGCAGTATCTGTGTGAAACAGCCAAGAACCCTTGTCGGCCACTCCACCAGACATAGACCGGTTTCGGGCTTGTTAACCCTCATCAGTATGCCATAGGTGAGATGACCGACAATTGAACTGGCTGTTCCTTCATATGTAGTTTCACATATAAATCGAGTGCAGGTGAGATGTAACTGGTCTGCTACTTTCTGCTCGGCCTAAGCGGCTCGACTTGCAGAAAGCGACCTACAATATCGTAGGTACTTAACCGCAGACCTCTCGCCCCGGGCGATGCGCCATTAAATCTATAAATGATACTGCAGGAAACAACTACTCCGCGGGCTAATGTTGCACTCGATTTATATGTGAAACTACATATGAAGGACCAGCCAGTTCAATTGTCGGTCATCTCACCTATGGCAACAAGGCCGACAAGGGTTCTTGGCTGTTTCACACAGATACTGCAGGTATAATTCAATGCCGGTCTGGGCATTAGCCCGCGGAGTAGTTGTTTCCTGCAGTATCATTTATAGATTTAATGGCGCATCGCCCGGGCGAGAGGTCTGCGGTTAAGTACCTACGATATTGTAGGTCGCTTTCTGCAAGTCGAGCCGCTTAGGCCGAGCAGAAAGTAGCAGACCAGTTACATCTCACCTGCACTCGATTTATATGTGAAACTACATATGAAGGAACAGCCAGTTCAATTGTCGGTCATCTCACCTATGGCATACTGATGAGGGTTAACAAGCCCGAAACCGTCTATGTTTGGTGGAGTGGCCGACAAGGGTTCTTGACTGTACACGCAGATACTGCAGGTGTAATTCAATGTCCGTCGGGGCATTAGCCCGCGGAGTAGATGGTTCCTGCAGTATCATTTATAGATTTAATGGCGACGCCCGAGAGGTCTCATGTTAAGTACCTGCGATATTATATTGTAGGTCGCTTTCTGCAAGTCGAGCCGCTTTAGACCGAGCAGAAAGTAGCAGACCAGTTACATCTCACCTGCACTCGATTTATATGTGAAACTACATATGAAGGAACAGCCAGTTCAATTGTCGGTCATCTCACCTATGGCATACTGATGAGGGTTAACAAGCCCGAAACCGGTCTATGTCTGGTGGAGTGGCCGACAAGGGTTCTTGGCTGTTTCACACAGATACTGCAGGTATAATTCAATGCCGGTCGGGGCATTAGCCCGCGAGTAGTTGTTTCCTGCGGTATCATTTATAGATTTAATTTATAGAAGTTACTAATGAATATTGTACGAGAATCTAACCAAACATTGTAAAAATCAGGATACAGATTTTTATTTATGTATTCTGTAAATCTGTTTAATTAATATAGATCAATACGATTATTAGTAAGTCAGGTATTGTATTCTCATTAATAATTGTCAAACCGTCTCTAGCCGGGTAAACGGGTAGTTTATCAACGGCAGGACAACTATTGTAAAATACTAGGTAAGGTTAAACGATAATAACAATTTTTTTTATTAAAGAGTTGCCTACATATATTTTTCAATCTTGACTTGTTAACGGCAAGTAACAATAACAATCCACCTAGTACAAGTACACAAAAAAATTAAGAATTAAATTTTTGATATCACAAAAACTATTTTCTTTCACACGAACAGCTAATGTTTTATACTAACACAACATTTGCACAATTTGAAATATGTATGTCATATAAGTTATATCAATATTTTAGAACAAAATATACCTAATTACCTACCTGACAAAGTTTGAGAGCTTCATAAATAACTGTTATTTTATTGGTGCTATCATTTTCTTCAGGAACTAATAATAGTTCCGATAGATCTGGTTCTGATTCAGCATCACTATCTTCTTCACTATTTTCTCTGTTCTGAGGTGATGAGTCTCCTAATTTATAACTATATTAAACAACTGTCATAAATAAATATTTAGGTATATAAATTTACCTGGCATATGAATGTGCGAATCAATTATGATATACAAGCACTCCTTCGGGTAAACATTTACATCTTTAGATATTGCATGAAGCGAAATATCTTGATAACTAATTGAGAAACCAATATCATCTTTCTGCTGCCAGCACAATGCGCTGAAATATTTATTACAATTTAGATTTATATTGGTTTAAATGTAAAATGAATAATCTAATCAATGTTCTATTTTATACCTTTCACTAACAAATAGAGTTCCTAATCCTAAATCTTTTTTGTCCAAAATAGCACGTACGTTTCTTTGTTCGCATCGAATATTTGATTCTGGATGTTGGAATGAATTAACAATCACCATTTTTCTGTTCTACTTGAATAATCGTTTTTAAAAACCGACAAAAAGTAAACAAACAACCATAGCTACTTTTTGAATTTAAAAGTTGGTCTTCTGACTTCTGTAAAATCACGTGACCTATATCATGAACCGACGCATTACGACGTCTATATTTTTTCTAGGTTTGTGGGCCAAAGACACAAAATATTGCCAAAGGCACAGATAATACAAGGTGTTTTTCTTTGACTCCTCTGTTTACACTTTCTACACCAATTCTGCTTTCTTTTTGATGTTATGTACAGCTCCGGTGGAGCTCTAGGGCTCAGAACACAGAAAAGAAACGTAAAGTTCGTTTTGAAGTGAACGTCTTGTACAAGACCAGGCCAAACTCGGCACCGTGTGTTATTTTGGCGCACAAAGCACTTTAGAATTATTATTTTAAATTAGAATTTGCTGTATGAAGGAATTATTTTTATTCATAACTTTCAGAAACCAGAACAATATATATGGATTGTTTAAATGCTAAAAGTGCTTCAAAAGTGCATCAGGAGAAAATAGCACTGTATATGTTTATGTTTAAGGGTGCTTTAGGCACTCAGTCTTAGTGGTTGCTTAAAAGAGTTGAAGTTTTTCCATAAAAATTTTAAAATATACATATAGAACGCCAAAAGACGTACAAAAAAAGTCAAGCTATGGAGAAAACGCGAGTCTGATAATATTTTCTTCACACTAATGGGCGGGAATTTCAAAATATGAAAATTTCACGTCCCATTCGTAGAAACATTTGATTTCTAACTCTATTGATATCAATTGTACACCGGAATTAAAATGCAGTATTATACAGCGGACATTAAGTTTTCCCTAAATAGCTGTTTTCTAGGGAGTAGAGCAGCTAGAGCAGTCAGCTGATTTTATTATTTGTTGACATATCTGACGTAATTGTCAAAATTTTGATATATTATTATATTTACTTATGTTATTTTATGTATTTGTATATTTAGTGGCACCATCTGCGAATTTGAAGTGGTGACTTCTGATTGTGATCAGCAAAATTACTGAAATTCATCAACATGTTTTCGACTTGAAGGATTTTTTCTCATTCTACTACTAATTCCGAAAATAAAACTTATAAGTTTTCTTTTTTCATGGTGGATAACAAATTTGCTTTCTGTATACCCAAATAGAAGGGAAAAATGCTAAACACACATACACTCCTTACAACAAACAGAAAATTAAATAAATTGGTTATGTTAAGTTCCTCTTAACGAACACAGGCAAATTACTCTGAATTACTCCAACATATCTGACTGCTCTAAGATCTCTTGGAGCCACTAGGAGCAGAATCTAACGAACAGGGCTATACATATACACTACATTTACTTAAAGTACTACAGCAGCGCTAGCAGTGGATGGACTTGTCTCTAAACAATTTTCATGTGCTGTAGTAATCAAGATGCTGCTCCATCTGGTTTATACTTTGTGGTGCTGTGGTAGTGGTATGGTGTAGTCAGTGTTGCCAATCGGTGTATAATTATACCATTGTCTGTGCACAGCATAGGTAGACCAGCAGCTTCACTCCATTGTCGGCACTTTGTAGTGCCTTCAGTTCTCTACGGTGACCTCGAAATGTGAGTGCGATAGCGCATTCGACGGAATTTACAGAAGCGGCGATCAGGACCGGAATGAGTTTTTTAGTTGTGCGTAAAAGCGTAGACATTTACTCTACATGAAAGTTTACATTATATCATTTACCGCTACTAACATACAGTGTGAAAATTCGATTTACTTTGGACTTTTTTAAAAAGATGAGTTTAAAATATATATTATTTATTTACTTACTTTTTGATATTAGAGATAATGAATTTTTTTGGGATTTTTAATTTAAAATTTGACGTTTGGTGGAAAAATAATCTATGATGATTTTTTCCCGTAAATGATCTACGTGCGTACGTAAGCCAATTAAACAAATAGATCTATTAATAAAAGAATATTCCTCTATGTAAAACATTTATTATATGTAAATATTATTTTATACACATGATAAATAAAATAAAACATAAAAATTAATTGTGCCTCCAAATAATAAGTTTTCTATTTCTGTTCTTTAATTTGAAATTTCTATTAATATATTTTAATGTATAATATAATCTAACCCTAGCATATAAATGCAAAATATATTCATACAGAAAATATTGACATGGCGGATTAAATGCTACAGTTTTAAATACGTTTAATAATTGTTTAACAATACCTATCAGGTGTTGTTGAAAAATTTCAAAGTTCTTTTGAAACAAAATTTCCAAGATTGTGATAAATCAACAAAATTTTGAGACGGCATGTACAAACTACCAAATTTTTCCAATTCTGAGTTGTTATATGCTTTAGAATAGCAATATAAAGTGGTATCATCTAAATTTTCGTATTGTTTCGCATATAATTCACATGTTTTGCAAGAATGTTTTGATAGACATTTCTTTATTAGATATCCATAAATATATTATGTGAAGTTAATTTGCAAAATATCTGATTTTTGATAATCGGTATCCAATATAACATTTATAAGTATATTTTCATTTTCTTGCACAATTTGAATTTGAGGTAAGTCTACTATCTTTAACAAATTTAAAAAACTTAAATTACTGTTTGATGATGTGTTTAAACATCTAACAGCTGCGCAGAGACTCATTCCTCGATTTAGGCTCATAATGTTTCTTTAACACGGCTCTGTATTACCGATGTTCGCACTCCCAGCGTTGGATGTAGACTGACGGTAGCCGGGGTCTCTGCAGCTTGAAACGCACAGAATATATAATACATTGAAACGGATGCGCGAGCTGCTATGCGCGACTTATTAATTCGGCCCGAGTGTTTTTACTGGTCTCCTTATACTGTGGTCTGTGTATTTTGAACAATGATTATACGATTTTTGTGCCTTTTCAAATGACTGTGTATAATTTTCTAATCCTAATAATAATCGTATAATTTGTATACTTTTCAGTAATAATCGTGTAACAGAAAAGTTATACTTGGGATTCCAAGTTAACTCTCAGTAATCCATGGTTCATGGTTACATGTAATTCACAAACCTAGAAAAAATACAGATAGCGTCTGTTCATGATATAGATCACGTGATAGGTCCCGCAATTCCTTGGGTCTTACGGTCCAGAAAATGGATATTTTAGGTATGTTTCAACAGCCGTTGAGAACTGGTTCAGAACTGTCAGATATGTTTGACCAACACCGTTTTACGTCATAATCGCCGATAGTACATTAACAACTGAACGGACTGACTAGTTCTGGACGGTTCAGAATCGATTATTGCTGTTGTTGGAACAAACCTTTTATTTGTTTTATGTTTGCGGTTGTGCAAATATGATGGATGCTTTGCAATATGAAGTTAACTTAACTTGCTGTTATTTTAAATGTTATTAAAGAATGTCACCAATCACAGTAAACAAATGAGTTTCACGTTACAATACAACCAACGAAAATTGGCATAAAAACAAGTTTTAGCGATTCTTGGACCTTTAAGGGCAGCCATAAATTAGCGGTCACCGGCAATATGACAATGGCACAGTCTATATTTTTTCTAGGTTTGTGATGTAGTTACATCCATGATACAGTGTAGTTGCTATGGTTACATCTGAATTTATATTTGTCTCTTTCGTGTAATTTTCACGTTTACGTATAGAGATTCGTGTTTCAAAAAAGAGTTAAGGAGGGTAAGTTTTCACGGAATCATATATTATTCAGAAACGATGATTATTACTTTAATCTAAGACAATTGCTCCTTCTCACTAAGCAAGATAAAATTGCTGCAACATTTCTCAAAATTTACAAACCAAGCTGTAACGTTGCAAAAGCTTTTACAGAAAGTTCGCAAGGGATTTGTGACAAGGTTATAATTTCCACCCAAAAACTTTGCAAGGAAACATTATTTTAGAAAGTTTGCTACAACTTTTCTTAGCAAGTTCACAGTAGTTGAAATGTGCTTGCCTTGTACCACTTTGCCTTGCCTACAAAGATAATTAAGAAATTACCAATAAATATTGTCATTTGCTTTAAATAATTTAAAATACGTTTGTTTTCACCACAGTATACTAAGCAATGTTTTCACAATTAGAAGATTCGAAGATTGGTGGGTTTCAAATTCAAACGTGGTAGGATTCCCACCACGCCCAGGACAAACACCTTAAACGAGGTTTTCCTCTGCCCGTGTGGCAGTGGCCAAACATAAATTAGGGATCTATTATTCCTTGCCCGTGCTGCCAATTAACAGGGCACAAATTTTGTAGATATCCTACCAAAATTCGGTTACACAGCATCAGTGAGATATAAGTGGCGCCACCATGTCGCCTATTAATATACATATAAAGTTTCGACATCTTGATAAATTCGTTGCATCGCAACTTTTCTTTTGTAAATTATGTAATAACTTGCAGCAAATACTATAATATTGTCACGGATTTCCCAACCCGTCTTTTCTTTCACTTCCAGAAAAACAATCCGTTAATTAATAACTTCTTTATTAACTACTGAACACTACTAATTACAGCTCAACTAAACACTTATTTAATTAATCGCTATCTAAATCACTTTGATCTCTCTAACTAAACACTTCAATTCAGACTGTAATACAAGACTTATACAAGACTAACTAACTCGGCCGTTTATTCTTCTTTTATAGACCTAACGAATATTCCAGGTATATTCCAGTATCTCTAGATCCCTTTTCTCGTACGACTGGAACGCTTCTCGTCGATTCCCGATTTTTCCAGGTCGATCTCGATCAGCGGCATGTTGTTTGTTTACCAGAATGACGTAGGGGCGATCGGGGTAATCTTAGGCAATTCGCGGTGCCACAGTCGTCGGTTTGGGAGTGAGTGGGGCAAATTCCGTGACAATATGTAACGTCACAGAAACTTTTTGCGGTTCACATATAACAAACTATCTAGTTAAAACATTTATATGAAATGTTCTAGCAGACCTGCAGTTACTTTACAGTGTAAAATTACATATCTAAAATGAATGCAACTTTGTTAAAATGTTATGTAAGGTCTCTTGTTTAGTGGGTTCTGTTCGGTTTGTCCTTTATCAATCTGTTCTGTGCATTCGGAAGTCCTCGGCCACTTCTTCGGCACGTATACGTCTCTGTTTACGTTACCCAAGTCGCAAAGACCCGTGAGCCCACGTACATCGCCGTATGACATAAACATGGAAAATTCTAATTTGAGCATGCGCGACGGTCAAATTCTACGTACACGTTCACATATCGGACACAACTTAAACTCTCTATTAAGAAAATAGACGTTCCTCCTTCCTCTTCCAATGAGGATATTTTCATTTTTGTATTGGTGTATAAAAGTCACTGAAATGTTTATGATAACTGGAAAGCTCAAAAAGCTTCGCGATTGGGATTACTCATGATCAGCGCCATATTTATTTTGTGCCTGAAATGAAATTGAATTCTGGATATGAAGAATATTATTTGGTGCTGTATGCTGGTTAATTTTACAGTCCCCTATAAAACATAACATGTTTCAACATTAACACCCACAAAAATACACAAAGAATAACACTTACGAGATACAAGATAAAATAATGTACTGGTTAACCACACTGTACGCCAATGGCGTGTTTACAAACCACAAACCTAAAAAAAATGTAGACAGCGCGCGTTGATTCATGACACAAACCTAGAAAAAATATAGACTGTACCGGCGGAAAATTGCCTATTACCGCTAATTCATGGCCACCAGAATCACTGAAGCTTGCTTTTTATGCCAATTTCCGTTGGTTGTTCTGTAGAGTGAAGGTCATTTGTTTACTGTGATGGGTTACCATCTTTAATAGAGAATTTAAGTTGTGTTCGATACGTAAACGTGTACGTAGAATTTGACCGTCGCGCATGCTCAAATTAGAATTTTCCACGTTTACGGATGTACGTGGGGTGGGCTCACGGATCTTTGCGTACCGTAAACAGAGACGTATACGTGCCGAAGAGGTGGCTGAAAGCTTCCGAATGCACAGAACAGATTGATAAAAGATTATAACCGAACAGAAGAAACAATAATACTCGTAGATTAAATAATAATCATCGTTTCTGAATAATATGATTCCGTGATAACTTACTCTACTTAAGCTCATTTTTGAAACACGAATCTTTGTGTGAAAGTTACACGTTCTACGTTTCACGTATTATGATAATCGACTTAAACTCTCTATTAAAGAATGTGACCAATCACAGTAAACAAATGAGCTTCACGCTACAATACAACCAACATAAATTGGCATAAAAACCAAGTTTTAGTGATTCTGGACCTTTTAGGGCAGCCATGAATTAGCGGTCGCCGGCAATATGACACTGGAACGGTCTACATTTTTTCTAGGTTTGTGGCGGCCAGCCAGATAAGTGTCTACAGGTCACCTAATGTGAAGAATGTACGATTTGTACGCTTAGCCTTAATCTTCCACCTTATCTCCGATAATGACTCATAATAATGCCATTATGAAAAGTACATATTTTTTCTTATTTCATTCAAAATTTAATGTGTTTCTAAATTGAAATTTTGAAACGACATGATAAAATAATATTATCAATCCCCATCGTATATATGATTTCAAAATGGCAGCCTCCTGTATTACTAAGTTCGCGCATCTTGACGCTCATTCTCCCCTCCTCTATTTCTCTGGGTATAATTTAACAATTTGGCAACACTAGGTGTGGTCCACGTGTTCTGTGGTGTGTCTATGTTTGTCCCTAGGGTCCCTAGCACAAAACATATAATACAGTTCCTAGATAAATGGTCTATAGTTCCGTAGGTTTCGTACAAAACAGCAAAACGCTAAAAAATAAATATATTTTGTGGCTAAAAAGTAAAAACTATAAAGAAAGCAGCATTATAACAAAGTATGTTTTGTCTTTCATATTTTTGCATAAATGGTACAAATTGATACATTTTCAGATTTTAATTATTAGTATTAACCTCTAATGTGTAAATATTTTAATTTATCTATATTAGGCCCACTAATCCTAACATAAATCGTTTGAAATGGTAAGTTCGATTATTTTTAAATAACCAATAACCTATTCATCTCGTATTCTTTTTTAGAACGATAATGACTCGATAGATATAGAAGAAATAGAATGCAGACTATATAGTCAAATTTATCATTCTAATACCGAAAATGAAGAAATTAATATACCTTCTGAATCAGATTTACCTACCATTATTACTGATAAAAGACAAAATAATAATCGTTATTTTTCTAAAACATTTGCCGATCTCTCAGGATTCATTCCTTTGGAAGAAGAAAATAGAAACAAGTTTGACAAAACTTCCTCTTCTATTCACAATAGTGTATCAGTTAGTCCCAACTCTACTGATATAACAACAACAGGAAATTTTGGCAATCAGTTTCAGAATAATATTACTGTTAATCAGTACACTGTACCATTAATTATAAATTCTGAGCTAAACGGCATATTAAGCCCTGGAAAATTTTTTGTCCCTTGGTCTCTTCAGAATAAAAATCTTCTGGATAAAAAGAAAAGGAAACGACAAAAGAAACTGAAAAATAAAAAACAAAAAAATAAAGAGAAGAAAAATCAAAACTTTAGTTTTAACACACTTGGCAAAGTAAAATTTCCTCTACTTAATACAGCAAATCATATTGTATATATTTCTGATGATTCCGATAGAGAATGTATAGTTGCAAATGAAATGTCCAAACAAACTATTAATTCTGTAGAGAAACTGACGGAGTCCAACATTTTGGAGAATATTGGTTCAGAATCTGATGAAGATATTATTTATGTTCCACCGCCTCCAGTGGAAATTATAAATGTGGATAATGACAATGAGGATGGTGAATCTGAAACTGTTTCCGAAGCTACTGCAACTACAACTGTGAAAAATCTGTCGACTTCAACAGACCTCACAGGATCATTGGAAGATTCAAATTGCCAACCAAGCGGCCCTATTGAATTAACTATTTCGGAATCCTGTATTGCAAACGATTTTTTAGAAAATCCAGGTGTTGAAAACAGTACAAGTAATTTTAACTTCAGTTTGCATGGAACTGATTTTACCAACGCAGGAGATTTTGTTCGACCAGCAAATCCGGTAGATTATTGTGAAACTGAAAGTAGCTGCAGTACAAATGACTTCAACAAAGAAAATAACTGTGTGAAGACGATAGTATTTAATGAAGTTGATTTTCCCAAGGAGGATATATTCTCAGACAAAAACTTGGAGGGTTTTAGTACTTATATAACTCCTAAGAGAAATACATTAAAAAAATCTAAAATTGCATCAAAACCATCAAAATCTGGTACTAAAATGTTTAATAACGATGAATCATCATCAAGCAGCTCTGAAAGTGATTATGAACCTTCTTGCACTATTAATATTAAACCAGGAGATGAGGAATCTAATAAAAGGTTGCCTACTTTGTCACCTATGCAATGTGGAACGGTAACTGCTACGAAGACCAAATTAAGTAAAAATAAATCTGTACAAAATACCTATTGTAACAATAAACCACAAGCATCTAGTATTAGAAAAGATTCTGGTAAAAGGAAGTCTAATACATTTGATAGTACTGAATCAGATAGTGATAATGATGAACCAAAATTAACAAGGAAATTATCGAAGAAAAAGAAAAAAGTTTCCACTAAGAAAAAAAATTCTGCAGATGAATTAGATAAAAGTATTAATATAGAGTCACAAAATAAAAAATCTGACATTAATACAGGTGATGCTAACTCAAATAGTGAAGAACCTGTAGAAACTATGTTTGAAAAGCGGTCAAAGAAAAAAATTAAAAATGCTCCGGAAAAAGTATCCAGCAAAGAAAAATACGTGCAAGAAAATGATACCTCGGTTAATACAGACGATATAAATAAAGCAGACAGTTTGGAATTAATTAATGAAGGAGCAGAGCATATTAATGCGGATGTCTTGAATACATCTCGCAAGAAAAAAAAGAAAAACTCCTCAAATTCAAATAAAGATGAAGTAGATCACACCTCAGTTCTTAATTTAGGTGAAACTACACTAGAGAAAGTAAAAAGGAAGAAAAAGAAAAGTATGTCATCTGAGAATCCTATAAAAGATATAAGTTCTACCGAATTAGATCAATCTTGCATAGGAAATGTAGATATAGATAACACAAACGAATCAACACTCAACAAAAATAATTTCACTTCATATAATAAAATAAATGCTACTACTTTGGATGTAGTATCTGAAAAACCGCAAGAAAAAGAACAGTTGACTCTCTCTACAAGACAAACTGAAGTCAAAACTGATTCTGATATATCGTCAAAGCAGGAACTGCAAAATATTGCAGAAGGTTCTGTACAAACTGTTAACAAAATATTTCCTAACCCTTTAGGTTCAACTTCGGCAAATGTCTCACAAGGAAATGAAAGTGACGAAGACATTATCGTGGTTGACGAAGTGGGTTCTCACACATCTGATGCAAATGTAGGAGATTGTATTGAAATTATCGAGTCGTCCGACTCAGACTACGATTTCAAAGATTTGGAAGACGTAGGTCAGAATTTAGAACTAGCGAATTGTTCAGTTAGTAATAAAAACATCGATGGTGATGTCATAAGTTACTCTACCAGATCTTATAAGAATAAAAAACTTTGTGAGGACTATAGCAAGTTTGATGTTCAACAAATTCAGGGCACTCAGTCAGGTAAAAATTATTATTTCTTTATTTTAGTTGCGCATTTCAAAATTAAGAACATTGATTGGTTTTAAAATTAATATAAAAATGTATAAATAGTTCTAAATATTCAATATGTCTGGAGTGGATATTGAAAGTTTATATTATACAGGGTGTCCGGAAAGTCCGTCAGGAAACTCCGTGGCGTGATTCTACGGGTTAAAATAATAGCAGTTTGTAAGGATTTTTTTTTCGAATTCCCAATTGTTTGCAAGTTACAGTTTGTCAAAGTTCAATTTTTTAAATTTTTCTTTCTAAATAACTTAGTTAATTCAAATTCGATTAATCTCTCCTTTGGTACACCCACTAAGTACATCAAGCTCTATTGAAACATTGAGAGAAGAGTTTCATTATACGCCGCTAGGGGGCACTTTACCTAGAACTCAAAATTTGTATTGTTCATAACTTTTTTTTCTTGCTAGATATCACAAACATTTAAACATTTCTGGAAAGAGAAACAATTTTATAAAAAATTATGTACTCTTTATTCAAGTCGATAAATGTAACCGTTTAGCAGAAAATCGCAAAAATCAAATTTTTGATAGATTTTCAGTCCTATTTTATCATAATAAATGTTTGTAATGACCATTCACTTCGATACATTTTCTGACACGTTTTAAAAATGATCGTCTGACACGATGAAAAACACCGATATTGTTTCGAATCACTTCACATCCACCGATAATCCTTTAACGAAGATCGTTGACGTCATTTACAGGTGTTTCATAAACTATCGACTTTATTTGATGTTTATATGTGTACATAAACAAAAATAGAATATTTAGTAATCACGAGCTGCTTAACACGATATTAATTTACTACAAAACTGGGCAAAATTCTCTGGTTACAAGACATTTGTACAGTGAACATTGTCCGCAGGCTAAGACTGTCACTTATATTTCAAACCTCTCCGTGTTATGAATTCCATGCAGTGAGTTGATGATTTACAATGGATATCTAGAGTATTTATATTTGAACGACATTGCATTTTTATTTTCTTGCCATGGTAGGTAGGTATTTAGCAAAAAATGTTGTTTTAGATGATCCAGAAGTTTGGAAAATTTCTGCTAGAGATCGACTATTATTTTTGAATCCCAGTAACAGTAAGGGGCCACGTTGCAACAGATGCAGACAGTTTGGACATGTTGCAGTGAAGTGTACAGAGAAGCCCGATCCTCCAAATTGCACTCTTTGTGGATTTTCAGACCATCAAGAACCAAGATGCCCAAATAAAAGGTGTACTCAAGTAAGTTATTTTAACATTTAATAGGTAACAAAATGGTAAATATTTTCTTCTTAGTGTGGCAATGAAGGAGATTATTCCACAACATATTGTTGGAAATGTGTCAGATTCAGAAACATGATATGTCGAATATGCAACATGAAGGGCCATATAGCCAAAACTTGCCCAGATTTGTGGAGGCGATACCATCTAACGGTATGTACTACAAAAACCTGTACAGAATAGGTAGACAGAAACATTTATTTTAACTTTTTTTATATATAAAATTATTTTTAAATTGGTGTCACTACCATAACTGTTTTTCAAAACAAATTATAAATATGGTCGACCTTTTGCCACAGCTGTTTGCTATAAGTTTTCCAGGAGTAATTCAATGCTGGTTGGAACATTAGCCCGCAGAGTAGTTGTTTTCTGGAATTCCGTATTCGAAGAATTCTGTTGTATTACAAAACTCAAGCAGCGCATTTCCATAATAAAATATAATTATTTCTTGTGCATCAGATATTGAACAACTCCAGGAGAACGTTACTCCAACTTGCAAAACTTAGCCCTTATGATCGCTTTTCAAACATAAAATTTATAGTTAAAATATAAATGTTGCTTCGTTTGTCAACAACAAATATTAACATTGATGCACCAGTTAATGCAAATCAAAATCCTCAAACTTCCCACTATTTTTTTTTTTATATTTATTTGTTTGAATAACCAGAAATAATGATACAAACACAATTTTTTGTTCCGATTACAAATCACTAATAAAGTTGCTTACGAAATATTTTGGTACGGTCCTCACAACCGCAATTTTATTTACAGAGACCCTTTGGTCATTTAAAATTGGACAGATCTGATCGAAATCATAAAAATTATTTAATTTACAAATGTACCTTAGCCAGTGGTGTTTCATTAGATTAGAATACCTACCGCAAATTACTCAACTAACTGATAAACACATTAAAAAGTTGATACCTATTTTTGTCTGGACCTATGCATTTTATAGATGTGGATTAAGAATACTTTTTTTTATAGTAAATAAAGTGGCATTTCCAAAAGCATTTACTGCGTTTTCAAAATATCTACCAAAAAAACTTAGCATATGACAAAACAATGAAAGAATGTTTAAAATGTTTTTAGAGACCTCTTTGTTCTGCGTTGAAAATATGTCGGTATTTATTTCTATCCCAAAAACTATCTTTGAAGTAAAATTTTTACTAAACGGACACTGTATATTGTAGACTCAAGAAGGACCCCTAGTAGTTCCAGAAGGACCACAGTTAAAGCCCAGAGATCAGTTATGGTGTTCTGGTTGTGCAAAGCAAGGTCATCTAGAACACGAATGCAACTATTACAACAGAGAATACCCGCCAACTAACCCATGTATCTTCAATTACGGAGATGTTTTACAAGAAGGCACAAATAGACCACGAAATACCACCCCTTCACCACCTCCTCCACCAGTATGGAATATACAGAGCGAAAATAACTTTTATAGAAATGTACCTTCTTTTCCTAATTTTCCATCTACTTCACAGAATATTCCCTACAACACACCATTTTTTATTCCACCATTAATTCCACAGATACCAAGTTTAAACCCAATATTTCCAATTCCTACAATGATAGCTCAAAATGAAATCATGATACCAAGTCCTGCTATAAATTGTAATCCCAACTTTGCACCTCTGTCGACAAGAGTTCTAAATCCTTTCTCAGTTTTAGTTAGGCAAGAAAATGACACTCCTAAAAATATTGTTCTAGATCAAATGATGCTGAATTATGTAAACAGTGGTAGTAATATAAATTATCTTGGTTCTTATGAAAGTGAGAAGGGTAAAGTTATTCATCCCCACATGATAAAACATGGTACTAATGAATTTCTGAAAAGTGACCAAAGAAAAGTCAAACAAATTGTAATGTCGGCGCCACCTCATGCCGTGAAACAATTTTTAAGAAAAGAATTGGATGAATTAGAAAATGTGGTTAGCCAAAGTGACCCTAAATACCTAAGGAAAAAGCTATTCAAGTATGACAGAATATCACAGAGTAAGAGGGTCTTGGACTGCGGAATCATTAAAGAAAAATGTTTTTGGTATCGTATACTGAACATGTTAATTTTTGGAGTACATGAGTTTAAGGATGGCAAATTGCACATTAGTTATATTAGGAAATATCTTTCGGAACCAAAACAAAATAAGTTAGATAATAATAAACGGAAATCTCTTTTGAGCTCCTATAATTATATTTTTGATGCTAACCGCCACTTTAATGTAAATTACTATAAAATTATTCAAAAGATAATCGATAAGCACAGTGAAAAAAAACTATAAAAAGTATGCTTGAAGAGGTTAAATTTTTGTATTACCTAATAGGATATATTTTATATGCCAAGCAAATACAATTAAAAATAAATATTTTTTCTCTAGGGTTCAATCTTAATTTTTGTATTGTTACATTTTTTGAGATTTATTAAATTATAATAAAATATATTGATTCTTTAAAATTACTGTAGTGTTCTGCCACATTAATGTTCTGCGAACGCCACATAACCTTTATTCCACAGAAAATCAAAACATAATTTTGTACTGTAGCAGTCGTTATACCAACAACACGAAATCAATATATAGGCGGGTCCAAGGATTCTGATAACTGGTCCGTCCCCGCGGCCATAGTTACCTAAATCATGGCATAACCCAGAAAACAACTATAGATCAAATAACAGCACTGGCCATGAAAACCTAAAAGCCACTATAAAATTCATTTATAATTCAACGTGTATTTTGTGTATATCATAATTTCAAACTGTCTACACAAAAATATGTTTTTAAATTGTATACTTTTGCACAGTTGGAACTTCTCTCACTCAACTGTACAATTTAACTTTAGTGCAAGGTTACACAAGTACACATAATGTACTTCGCTTTTATTCATAACCTACCTACCTTCAATAAGTACGAATTTGTGATTCCTCTTGTAAAAGGAACGATCATAGAAATTAAATGCAAAAAAAACAAACAAGAACTATTCGTTTTTTTATTAAAAATTTAACATGTAAGTACACTACATTAAGCCTTATACTTTATTAAATATTTGTAATATATGTTATATATGCCATTACTGTTTACTAAAATTTTAATACAGGTAAGTAGTGTTTTATGATAGATAATTAGAAAAATATAATTGTCTGCTAAATTGCAGCAACCAAATGCGGGACGATTTAGCAGATCGTTATATAACTATTATATGTATTTTATTAAAATATGCATGACAAGACAATGTCTCAGTTTAAACAAGTGAGTATAAAATAAGCTTTCAAGCCAAAACACAAACCTTTTCTATATAGTATAGGTTTGTGTCATCCTTAGTCAAAGGCACATAGAGAGAGGTAGATTATTATACTCCATTTTTAAACTAGGAGGAGCGTTTTGAATATTGCGCGCCAAAATGTTGGTTCCTTATTGGTTAATTTCGAACCTACTTTACACTGCTAATAAATTTTACATTCTGGCATTTGTTGACATTTTGCTTGTCAATTGTCATCAGTTCGTTGTCATTGTGTTTTTACCTGTTTTTCTATCTATTTATTATCTCAGTTACGTATAAATCAGTTCTTATCAGAACTAAACAACTTATTATATTGTTTGCCATTCGTTTTCTCCAATTTTCCATTGGATATGGATGATAGTGTGCCGACCACAAGTAAGGCAGGCGCGGGAATTACATCGCCGTCGCCCCCAAGGAAACGAAAACAACTCAGTTTGGGGCATTTATCTCTGGCAGAAAAACAAGCAATATTGAATTTGTACAAGAAAAGTCTAGATGATGAACCTACTCTTAAAACTGTCCAACTTGTATCCAAAATAGCGATGACATTAGGTAAATTTATATTAACATTATCTACTGTTGAACTATATTACACATTATACTTTTTTAGGTGTTGCAAAATCAACAGTATATCGAGCCATAAAACAGTATAAATCTACTGGAAGGGTCTCTACTTCCAAACACTGTGGTGGACGACCTGGGATTGTTACATCTTTGGATGAAGTAATGAAGAATTCCATAAGGCGATAGTACACAGCTTTTTCTTTAAAAATGAGATCCCCACTTTGGACAAAATATTAACTGCAATAAAAAGTCGTCAGGATTTGCCACAGATGTCCCGTTCATCATTATACAAAGTTATGAAACAAATTAACTTCAAGTAAGGTTGAATACATATATCAAGCAAGTATAATTGCAATAAAAACATTTTATTTTTTTTGCAGATACTTAAAACGAAGTCGTAAAAGTGTGTTGATAGAACGTGATGGTATAGTGAGATGAAGACTTGACTACTCGATATCAATTAAAAAGTTTAGATCTGAAGGTATTTATTATTTAGATGAAACGTATCATTGTGAATTAAACCCTATAGAATTGATTTGGGCACAGGTGAAGAATGAATTGGCAAGCAAAAATAAAACATATAAACTGAAAGACGTAAAGGGAACTACTAATAGAGGCTCTTAATAATGTTACAAATATGAACTGGAAAAAGTGTGTAGAACATGTGATTAAGGAAGAATAAAAAATGATAACACTTGACGGAATTATGAACTATATCATTGAGCCTTTAATCATATCAAATAATAATAGAGAGAGTGATATGGATACTGACTCGTCCAAATAATTCAGAAAATTATTAAAGACATGATTTGTCCCTTATTTTTAGCAATAATATTATAAATTATAAAAACTTTTATTGTTACTTTGAACACCTGCAGATGATATATTACGAACGAAGTTCAGTTATCAGTTATTTAGCAATTATCCGGTAACTTAATAAACGCATTTCGTAGAAGTGCAACAATTCAAAGTAACAAAAACACCATTATATGATTACTCCAATGCTAATTGTAAAAATGTGAAGCAATAAAAAAAATGTTTAAAGTGAAAACTGGAATCAATCATTTATAGATGTTTGGTTTGTAGTAAATTATTTCATTCATATTATTATGTTATGTAGGAAGTACCTACCTACCTACTTTAAAAATATATATATACAAAAGTTAAATAAACCTAGAATTAGATATTTATTCATTGCACATTATTTTGAATAAGTACTTAATAACCCCATTTGAAAGTAATGAAAGCTTATTGTACTCAAATTGAGGTTAAACACTTGCAGTGAGTATATACTTGATAGTCTGATGCTATGGTAATTTTTAGTAAATTTTGCAGTGTAAATTTGTCTTTGGCATTAGCTCCTCCTAGTTTAAAAATAGAGTATAGTTACAGTTTCATATAAAAAAATGTTTAATTGTAGAAACTGTATATTTATATTTGTCGCTCGTAAAATATTTGGGATTTGTAGTTTTCACTAAACAAATCTTGGATGAATGCAGCCATTCTTATTATAAACAAATTGTTGATCATTTAGTTATTGTTCTTGATCACTTCTACATCCGACATCTTGAATTTTACAGCGCCATCTATTGGCTCATAATTTTCGCTAAACAATAGTATATACTTGCCTTATCCTCTATTCTATGGTTTTTTGTCATGCAGTGGTGTGAGTCTAACCCTTAAGAAATCCGTGGTGTAACCTAACCTAACCTTATTGTTTATGTATAAATTAATTAATTTACCTATTTTTTTATAATTCGTGTAATAAAGTTTTGTTTGTATTGATGTTTCTTACCTTACATAAAGAAAATATAGATAGGTATATGTACTTCCACATGTAAGGTTTAATTTTATTTTATGCATTTTCATATATTTTCAGAATGAAAAATGAATGAAAAATTTTATACTGAAAAGTACACATCTTTGAAACCTCCACAAAATTTAAAACAACCCACAAATGAAGCTATGTCATATTCCTACTCAAATTTTTCATCAAATACACCGGTCAATAATTTTATAGATGTTTGTAACATGCCTTTCCAAAACTTTGGTTTTCAGCAAAACAGTCATAATTCCATTTTTGTGCAACAAGATCAGACCGACGTACTTATCTGGGAAGATAGAACTATTTCTAATGTGGAGAAAACTATGATAACTAATAAAGTAGATGAAACTGAAATTATTTGTAGGAAAAATTTAAGTCCCGTAAGTTATTGTAATAGTGTAGATTTGATCACTTTGGATTCATATAAAGAAAGCACAAGTAAGGATAGGCATAATTTTAAAAATGAATTGTATAATCAAAATAATTGTAAGCAAAAAATGTCAGCATATGCCTCTTGTGCACAAGAAAAATTTGCGTGTTATAACATTCAAAGGAATCATGGTATTGATTACATGACCAGAAATTGTAATTACAGTGATATGTTTCATGAAAACTTTAATGCACATTGTAGAATCCATAACAAAAATGTACCAAATGAAATACCTGATTACATATATAATTATGATATTGAGAACCAGTTGTTTACCCAAAATTCTCACTGTTTTAGTGGAAATGCAGGTACAACCTGTTTAATTAATCCTGTTGACCAACAAACGGAGTGCTCAAATGAAGAGAGTGATATAGTTGTAGAGGAATCAGATGAAGAAATTAGTGAACATAGCGAGAACCTTGAAAAACAACTCTCCTATCCAACAAATAAATGTTTAATATGCGATATTACATACAAACCTCTTGGTACACAGTTTTATTTTATAACAGAAAAAAATCCACTTACTATGTCCACCCAAACACCAGTTTTCCAAAAACTTATAAATATTATTGGTCATGTTTCTACTACAAAAAGTTATTTGTGTAGTGAATGCTTAGGGCATATTAACAGCATAGACCACTTGCAATTAAAGTTGGAAAAACTTAAATCGGATCTAATTACAAAGTTTAAAGGAACGTGTCTGGAAAATAAAACTAAATATGAAAAAAGGTCGAGCACACAGAAGATGTTACATAGTAAATGGCCACGATACAAATGTAAATTTTGCAACAAAATACTGTGCCTTAAGAAATACTGTCTTTATCATATAAAACGGCATAAAAATGGTCATCTTTGCGATTTTTGTGGAAAGATTTATTTGAATAAAATTAAGTTTTTATTACATTATAAGCAGCATAAAAAGAAATTACGCAAAACAACAAACAGTTTTAGTTTGAAGTGTTCAAATTGCAGTAAAACTTTTAGAACAAGATCTAATCAGAGGGAACATGAAAATTTTTGTCTGAACTTATTACCCTTCAAGTGCAAACAACATGACTGTGATAAGAAGTTTCCTTCTGCCACAAAATTGAAGAATCATGTTAGGCTCAAACATGATAAAAAATTTATAGTTATTTGTTCCATATGTAATATTGGTTTTATCAAAATGTCTGATTATAAAAGCCACATTATTTCACATAGCGCAGATAAAAAATATTCATGCCTAAAATGTCATAAGAATTATAAAACATTAAGTAATTTAAACTTTCACATGAAAATTCATAGTGGTAACATACCCTTTAACTGTCATATCTGCAAAAAAGGCTTTATGAGAAAAGAATACTTAGAAGCACATATAAACAACCACAATGGAATAAAAAATTTCAGTTGTACCACCTGTGAAAAGAAATTTGTGTCACAAAAAAATTTGGATGCTCACTTAAAATACCACGAGGGGGCAGTAAAAAAGAATACTTGTAACATTTGCGGCAAAACAGTGACAAGTGGATTTGAAGAACATTTACGAATACATAATAATTTAAAAGAATTCGAGTGCCAACACTGTGATATGAAATTTAATGCAAAAGGGACACTTTCTAAACACATTAAGAAAAAACATAAGTAGTTTTATAAAGTGAAATAAATATGTGCAAATCATAAATATGTTATTTTATTTCATGGACAATGGAATTTAAAAATTGCCTGTATTCAAAAAGTATTTATCTGAAGATGAACATGACTTTCTTTTTTAGAAAATTTGAACTATTTCAAGTAGCACAGAAATAATTTACAATTTATATTTTGAAATTATACATGGTGTCTCATTTTTCAGTAGCAGGACTTCAAGAGTCTTTAGAGAACCTCATTTTGAGGCAAAAAGCTCCCATAAATATGTGTAATGTATATATCTCCTGTAAAGACTTGAAGTCCTGCTAGTTAAAAGTGAGACTCCCTTTACAGGGTATCCACTGTCCAGTTTAACTTAGAGTTTAAACTGGATGGGCGAGTTCCTTTTGGAAAAACAGTGAGTCTAATTCTGTATAACATTTTTATGAATAACAAATTTGTACCCAAATAAATATCAACTGTGTCCAAAGAGCTTTACCTTGATTTTTATGTATGTATATCCCCAGTTAGTACACTTTTTTGCATTATTCTTTGAAGTTTGCAGAACTGTTAGGACTATTAAGAAATTATAACTTTTTACATATTTTCCTTCAATTATACTGCCCAAACATATTTTTTTAAATTGCATGTTTTTCTGAAATTTACTTCTACTACAGTTTTATGTGAGCAAATACCTATAATTTTTCTCAAAAAAAAAAAACATCCTATCAATATTCAACCATATTTTTTTGTACTATTCTTCGTGGTTTCCAACGGTATTAAGGATATTTAATAAATGTTTGATTATACTTCTGAAACTACTACACTACCCACATGCACGTGACTACTATTGGAAATATTTGACAATCTTAACTAATTTTAAAAATAATAAAAACCTCAAGCAAACATACCTATTGCCTCTATTTTTCACAATGTGAGGAATTAACCTTTCAGTTTTCTTCAAGTATAAACAAGACACTGTATTCGTAATTCAAATAATTTTTGAAACTAGTATTTTTTTACCAAACATGTAAAAAAGTAGTTTTGATTCATAGACGAAAATTAATAAATCACGAAATCAAATTTTTTTTTTTAATAAGATTAGTTACATACAAATAACTTCAGTCCGTATCCATCTCATCAGAACTAGATTCCTCCTCACTATCTTCGTCTTCTTCTTCACCTTCAGATTCTGACCCTAACCACTCCATTGTAGAAGTATCATCTGGGATTAAAGTTTTCCACTCATCTAATTTCTTTAGGTCTAATGAATAGAAATCGCAGAAAGTGATTTGTTTGTCTCCGTCTTCAAACATGCCCCCATAAAGATACAAAATACCGTGTTTTATAGCTAACCCACAATTAATTCGAGGGGAGGGTTGGAATACTTTGGTGCTTTGTTCAGTAGATGTTGAAGTATTGCTTGTTGAAGTAGGAGATGGACCCACAGTAACTTTAAAAATGCCATCATCAGAGATTGTTGTCGACTCTATTTTTTCTTCGATTTTTTCAATATCCATTCCTTCGCTGTCGTTTGTTTCGTCTACAAATATTTATAATAACATATTACAATAACAATTGATTACTAAAGTTCATACCAGTATCTTGAACCTCATCTTTGTTTTTCCTTCTTTTTGTCTTTGGATCTTTGTTTCCAGATGGAGTAACATTTTTCCAAACTAATTTTTCCAAGTCTAATTGATAACAATCATTAAAAAAATTACCAGCAATATCTTCTTCATCATTCTCTACATCAAAGACGCCACCATAGCAGTACGCTGATAAATTATTTACGGCTGTTGTAACACTCATACTGCATCTAGGAGAATAATGAATTCCTCCAAGTTTTATTTGGACCCACTTAAATTTTGTACCAGTTGTATCATTTTCTAAAATTAATTAGTTAATAATATTTAACAATATTTAACATTAAACTTACTATCTGGTGTCAATAAAAATGCATCAGTATGAACATGTCCCTTATCAACATCTTTTTTCAGTTTTTCCTTACTGTATCCACCAAAAATAAGTATCCTTCCATCATTTAGCGCTACCATACAACATCCGGATCTTGGGGTAGGCGGTGTTCCTGCAGGTTCTAATTTTGTCCAAGTATATGTTTCTGTGTTGAAACTATAAATATCATTAAAATATTTGTAGTCTCTAAGATTATCATGAAAACCGCCAAAAACGATCAATTGTTTTTTAATAAAAATCATTCTGTGACCACTTCTAGCACTAGGTCCATTTGGGGCAGTAATTTTTTCCCACTGCTTTGTGGCTATTTGATATACCCACAGATCTCGATAGTGATAAAATTGCGATTGTGTAGGTGAAGCATATTCTCCACCGAAAATCCATAACTGACCTTTATTAGCCGACGTTGCAACCATCTGATGGCCACATCGAGGTGGTGGACCAGCGGGTGCTTTGATTAAGGTCCATGCATTATTGGTGATATTATAGAAGAAGAGATCATTGTAGACAAATGTCTAGAAATAAATAATTAATTAACAAATTATAAATGTTTATAAAAAACATTAATTTTCTTTTCACAATGGAATGGAAAACTAATTTGCTATAAAACACTCAAATATTATCATATCCCGCTACTTTCGAGGATGCTGAACACTAATCTAAAGTTAATTTTGTGTGGTCAAGTTTAGATTTTGAGAAAACAAATTTTCAAAGTTGTAACTTTAATGTATACATTATACATACTGATACATAGCGTCTATTTATTTTAACAGTGCGACGTCATGAAATGAAGATGGCAAGTGAATTAGAACTTGTAGAAGAAATTAAGTATACAGTATTTTTTTTTAATATATTTCGACAAACTTATTAATTAACTATTTAATAATAATTTACATTTTTAATGACGTTTAATTATACACTGAAGTGTTCTGAAAAGTGTTGAAACAAGTATAAAGCAATTTTGGTGTTTTTTTTCCTCAAAATATAAACTGAATAGAACAAATTAACTTTAGATTTTTGTTCAGAACCTTTAAGCAGAAAAATTTGTTTAATTAGGATTTGGTAATTATTTACATTAGCGTAAACCTCTCCAATCTTAACAAACTAAGAGTTTTATGTTATAGTAATTAATAAAAATGAATAATTACTTACCGTTTTTCCATTAAAATATTCACCACCATACAGAATGAGTTGCTCTTTATCCGGATGTGCTATAAAACTAAAATTTACTCTTCTAGAGGGTACGTCTATAACAACCTCTGTAACTTGCAGTCTCTTCTTTTCCTCTTTTTCAATTTGGGCAACAATGCTTTCGATATCATCCTAAAACACGGCAGATATTAAGAAAAAAATATATACGTTTTACAATATCACAGTTTACTTCTCCTATTGCTTGTAGTTCTTTCTTCATTTTGTTAGAAAGTTTCTTTTCAGTTTTTGCTAATGTCTTTTCCGCCCCTTTTCCCTTCTTTTTGTCTTTTGATTTCTTACCCATTTCAGTACTTTTTGCAAAATTCTTCTATTTAAAAATAAACAAAATATATGAAATAACACACATAACCTTACATTCGCACATTACACGCACACGGTTTTTTGTTTTTTTACTGATGACTGCAGTGCATACACATTTCTTCTTCTTCCTCTTTTTCTTAGTTAAGTGGATATCTAGACGAGAAACAAGGCCATTATCCTAATTGGGCGTAATTTACGAATCACTAGATGGCGCTAAAAAATTCAAAAGAGGTCCGACTTCTTGAATGTAATGTACACAACCCCCGCTATTCGAAAACCCAACAAATGTCATAATGTCCTTACTTGAGAGTTTAAAAAGATAAGAATATCCTTGTACATATAAAAAGGCAATAACCCTACAGCGAACAGTGAAAAAAATTTAATAAATAATTCGTTACTCATATAACTAATAACCGAGTGATTTCGGTTATTACAATAACCGAATAGTCAGTTATTTTTCACTCAATTCATCCCAACACTAACATATGAAACAGCTTGCATTTAAGTGTAAGTTTTCCCTATGACTCTGACTCAATAAAATAATAAAAGCTGAAATAATATATTTGAGCAGTAATAAGTATTTGCAAACAGATACCTTATTTTTAATAATAACAAAAACTGTGTATTGAAATTTCAAAATTGGCAACAGGAATGTATCCAAATATGGCGGTTAACTGTGGTACTTCACGGTGGAATTCATAGTTAGCACTTCAATATTTTGTTTCATAATCTAATGTAAAATTATTAAAGTGCGGTATAAAACTATTAATTTTGTTGTTATTCTGTATTTTTGCTGTGTAATTTACAAAGCTAAGTACACACTCAACTGTGTTTTATGAATTCCACCCTAAGTCTCTTTGTAGCTTCTCAATGCTTATGCTCAATTTGAAAATTTTTCATTTTACTTTAAATATAACAGTAGTTATAAAAAAATCCTTTTATTGAAATTATAGAACAAATATGGCAGTTAAAATAATACTTACAAACAATACTAATAACAGGAAATTAGCAGTACAAATAAATAAAACTAGATTATTAAAAAGTCTGTTTGGATAAAATTTTACTAAAAACTTCACCAGTTTCCTTGAGCAGCATATTCATAATCTCATTTGTAACTTCATTCATAACAAGCAATTCATCTTTATCATAATTCGTCCACTGAGTTTCTTCTGCCTGAGATTCCATCACCAAAATTTCATCTACGTGGTCTCTTTTCTTCCGGCTCCATTTGATGATCGCATTTTCACGTCGCACCGGCTTTTCATACCCGAAAAGCTCCTTCAGTTTTTTGCTCATGTGCTTTTCTAAACCAGTTACATCTAATGGCTTTACCACCGCAAGTCGGGGGTTCTTCTTCACTTGTAGCCAAGCAAGGCATTCTTCCTTTTCAAACTGCTTATAATGTTCCTTGGAGATTTCCTTGCACAGATCAAACACAAATTTATAACACTCCTTAGTGATATCCTTTGAAATAAGACTCAGGGTGTTTTCTGAAATAGAAATGTTGTCCAAGTTCTTGGACAAATAGGCCTTGTGCAAAATTTTGGCAGAGTATTTTGTGATATTTTCTATTTCGTCGCTGGTGGGGATTATAGTAATTACGTTGGCAGCTGGCACGGATGTGGGTGGAGTGTATGGAGGAGGTGGTTTATTTGGGATTTCCCTGACAAATAGATAGGGTAGTTGTTCTTTCTGCTGCTGTTCAGTTATTTGTTTGATCTAGAAAAAAATAAATAAACAGTAATGAATAAATAAAATAATGTCAAAATAAATAATATATATAACGAATCAATGTTATATGTTATAATTTTTAGGCTTACCTCCTGTTCAATGGCTAATTGTTTCCTTAATATTTCTTCCGCCTCAGTGCCAAATATACTTTTTGCAGTTATATATTTATGCTCCTCTGTTGGAGATCCTTTAATAAAGTAAAATTAAATTAGACAAATAAATAAAAGTAATAAAATGTCTTTACTAACTCTACAGGATGTTTCTAAACTCATATCATAAGTTTGAAGATCATTTTAGAGAAAAACCAAGAATTTAAAAACCCATCGATTTTCGAGACTCTAGACAATGAAGTTTTAAAAAATAAATTTATTCACATCTATTTAATGATGTTTAACGTAGATTGATGAAATTTAGGCTAACGAGTTATCAAATTAAAGGCAAAAATTCACTGAAATTAGTGATACTGTCACTAACAACCCCAGAATTTCGATAGGGTTGGTATTTTAAAAATTGTATTTCATTTTAAGAAAAAAATGTTTTAATTTTTTTTTCAAAAACAAGTAATTTCTAAGTTATTAATCTTAAATTTAAAAAAGAAAAATTATACATCCATTGTGTATAAAACGAATTCAAAAATATAAATTTCACAAAAATAATTGCAGTTATTTTTTATTCGTTTTTAAAAACAGTGCAACCACCAAAACTCAAATAAAACAATGGAGTAACATTTTTTAATTGGGAAAAGCACGGTAGCACAGTTACAAAAAAAGTTAAAATTTCTACGCCAATTAATTTGTTTGAACTGTTATATTTAAAACAAAAACTGCTCTATATTTCTTTTTGTTTTAGATATTTTAAATTTATTTAATTGTGACAAGCTGATTTTATGTTATAAAAGAATTTGCAAAGGGCTGATTTTTCAAATTAAGTGAAGTCCGACTTTCTTCTTAGTAAAGAAATTGGGAATGGGGTGTTTACTTAAAAAATGTGTATTGTTCTGTTCCTGAATATTATTTGGTAATAATTATTTATATATATTTTTATTTTTGCCTAGACTGCAAAAATATAATTTGTATGAAATGAAAAGCAGTTCACATATTATTCCAGGTTTTAATATTTTATTGAAATACAGGCTTGAAATACAAAACCATATTTGCCATATAGCCATTTTGGCATAAATAAGATCTATTGTCTCCGGTATTTATTTGGTCAATTTAGGGACATTTCTATTAATCAATTTTCAAAATATTTAGTAGCCGTGAGTTTCTAGGGATTTTAAAAACAAGGTCTGTGGTGAAGATGTATATGTGCGGAAATACAGGTTGACATTGACATTTCCATGGTTGCCAGACTTTGGAAATGTCTGTACATCTCACAATGTCTGTTTGTTTGTTTGTCCCCACTACAAATGAGCAGAATTATTTAGATCGTGAACCATTGCAACGTTGCATCTATAACTGCCAATTGGTGTATTCAGGTAATTTGCAGCAATCCAGTGCTGCAACCCTTTTCAGCTTGAATTCGCTGAATGACTTTCGGTTTTATTAACAAATGTCATTGAGTGTCGTAAATGTCAGCACCCTGTATAATGATTGATGCAAATTGCAAAGGTCTTCCTTAAGCGTACGAGTTACGACAGAACATTTAAAATATGCGTTTAAAAAAAGACCTTTGAATTCAAAGTTAGTAAATTTACCCTTAAATGGTTGCTGTTGTTAGATTGCATTTATGGTTTGGGGCAGGAGGTGTAAAAATAATTCATTTTACTGTGTTCTAATCTAAAATAGTTCCTATTTCATTTCTCAGATATTAAGATTAACCCCATATATTTTCATCATGAATAATATAATGGGGCAGGTCCTCGACGAAGATGACGAAATAGTTTTAAACGTAGTTAACCATAACTTAAATGTTGTTGCTTATGTAGTACAAAATTTACGTCCTCGTTACAAATTCGAACACAAACACGATTATTCTCCAATATTAATTTTTTTGGCTGAATTTAACCTTTCTTAAAATTTGACTTTTAACTGCTTTTTTATAACGGCAAAACTGTCAGCGGTCCAGCATATGAAAACATATGCTTTACTGCTTTAAAACAGCGCTACAGCGAACTGGCCGCGTTTTGTTTATTCAAGTAACCGCTGCGTCAAAGCGCTGAAGTTCCCTGAATGCGCCCATTGTTTATGTATATTCACTTATTTCATTCTTCTTACGCAAAAACAATGGAAAGACATATCCGATACTGTATGAGTTCAATTACTATTGAATTGAATTAATTATATCACTAGTCCCAATTTCATGAGTCTAAGTTAAACATCTTCAGACATAAGTAACGTGAAATAGCAAAACTACATCTAGAGGCCATTTGCTACCCCATGCCAGACTAACAAGCCACAGCCGTGTTTGCAGCATATCTTCAGACATTTGATTAAATGTAATACCTATATTTTGAAATTTCAACACCCTCTGAAACAGTGATTTTGACTTTGGGTTTCTTGAAGTTTTTTGGTATAAAATGACAAAGAACAAATTCCGTTCCTAAAGTTAAGAGATAGACTTTGGAAACACCCTGAACATTTGAATTGTTTTATTAGCAACATACCAATTTTCCTCAATTTTAACTCGATTGTTACAAATATAAACTTACCTAATTCGGGAGAATTTGCTGGAGATACCAAATCGTACGTCGTAGTATAGAAATCTTGTAATTTAGGGCTCTTGTCCCCCCTTGAACCCTGATTCGCGTCTGCCATGATTTCAGACACGCGTTTCTTTACGTCGACTGTCCCGCTTCTCGGAGATTTTTCGTCAGAAGAGCTAGTTTTAGATTTCTCCGAAAACTGACTTTCTTCCCTTTCACTGGGCATACTAGACTGAGAACCTGTCGTGGACGAGGATAAGGAATCTAGCTCTTTCTCTTCGAAAGAATTAATATCCTCTTTGCTGAGTAGGGTCGCCAAATTCTCGGGAACCGAAGTTACCTGTGACTTATCGGTCTCTTCGATTACTGAGGGAATGATATCAGGGACGGTTTGTTGAGAAACCACATCTTCAGCATTTTCTTCTTCTGTGTGCTTTTCCGACTGAGGCTCGATGAGAGATTTTTCTAAAAGAATTTTCATGTCGGATGACTTAGATTCAACATTTTCTTCTAAATACTTTTCAGAGGCTTCGGTAATTATTTCAGTCTCTTTATTAGACGATAAGTCTGTTACTTTATCTTGCGTGTCATTTTCTTCGTAATTTTCAGTGTCTTTAAAACTATTTGATGGCTTGTCTTTATCAGAAATTTCATCTTTAATTTCAGTAACATCTTCCTCTAACGGCTTTGTGTAACTGACACTTTCTGTGTTTTTATCCGTGAGTAATCTCTCATCTATATCTGTTCTTTCTTCTACAACCTCAAAAATTTCCTCAATTGGTAACGAATGGAGAGATTCTTTCTCTTTTTCTGATGTTATATCCTGATCTTCTTGTGACACCTTTGAAACCTCTTTGGATTTGCACTGTTCCAATTGTAGATTATTGCTCCCGAAAACACTTTTCGACTTATCATCCTCTTTGTTCTGATTTTCGTTGGAGATCACAAACTCATCTTGTATAACCGATAAAATTTTTAGGGATTTGCTAATTTCATCAACTGCCTGCCCTGAACTTTTTTCTGAAGTCTCTCTTGTTCCACACGATCCTTCAGTTGGAATTGGTGTTTCAGATTTAATTTCTGAACTGAGATCAATTTTTTCTTCGTTTAATACTATATGTTCATCTTTGCTTTCGGTATTTTCTACTATATTATCTTCAGTTACCGGTGTTTTCTTGCTGAGAAGGTTCTCGGACGTATCACTAATAACACTTCTTTCATCCTCACTAAGTTCTGTGTCTTGTTTAGATAATACTGAAGCAGAAGGAACATCGTCGCTGACTTTATTTTCCAGTGGTCGTAAATTTAGCAAAACGCCTTCCGATTCTGTTGCACTATTTTTATCTAAGGAAACTTTTTCACTTTCTAGGGGATATTCGTCCTCCCTAGAAGAAATAATACTGTGCTTGGGCTCCGACTGGCTTAACCTTGACAAAATTTCTTCGGTTTTACTTAGATTGTCTTTTGCTTTGTAAATAATTTCAATGTCTTCTATTGCGTCAGGAGGTAAATCTTCGTTAATTTGACTTTCTAGGTAGCTGAGTTCTTCTAGGATCTCTTTCGAGGTGTTCAAGTTATTTTTTCCTTCGATGTTCAGAGCGTTTTCCTCGATTATGGAAGATACTTTGTCGTAAGTGGATTTGTTGTTGCTCTGATCTAATTCTAATTTTGCATCTTTGTTTTCTCCTGCGGAAGGAACTTCGGAAGAAGAAACCAGGTCTGGCATTTCGGTAGCAATTTTATCTTCGGTGGATTTTGACCTTTCGTTTGCAGTATTTATATCAGCGAGGTTATTGTAAGAATCGTTAATATCCTCTGACGTAGATAAAGTTTGACTGGAATTAACTATTTTATTATTTTCTACAAGTTTGGAATCTGCTTCCTCGAAAGATCTTTCTTTTGAAGTTTTGGCTGTTTCGATCACTGAAATTTCTACTTCCGAGTCGGTTTTTTCAGATCTTATGGATTCGTCGAGCTCCAATTCTATGTCCGATTTCAGCGATTGTTTAATACTGAGTGAAGAAATATCGTCTTGGATCTTGTTGAAATTATCAATCAACTGGTTTATACTTTTGTCCACCACGTCCACGTCTTCGATGTTAACGACGTCCTGAAGCGACTCAATGTCAAAATCGGAAGTATAATCGTTTGCGGTGGTTACAGGAACTGACTCGATTTTGTTAGAGCTTCGTTGAGACAGCTCAGATTCTGTCCTTATACTAGCACTGTGGGTGACTTTGCGGTCTGGAATGTTTTCACTTAAACTATCGTCAGTTCTCATTACACTGTATTCACTAACTTCACTATCACTGAGTTGCTTGGGAGCCTTTGTCTTCGATGAGTATTCCCTGGCACTTTTGCAGAATCGTTCCAAGGCTATCTGCGACATTGGATAGATTTTGTTCTCGCTGAATTTCTTCTCGTTGCACCCCGTCAAGTTGAACCACAACTGATTCAGCTGCTTCCCCCTGAACTGATACTTTTCGGCAGCATCTGGACTGGCCGGGGCGTTATTAGGTATTTGAGAAATAATCGTGTTTGCAGTGGACTCCAATTCTGTTATCCGCTTTTCTTCTTCTAGTAGTTTTCTGTGCCATTGCAGCAGTTCCAACGCAGCCTTCCTCCGTTTCTGCAAAGCCACCTCTCGTATCAGAAGGGTCCTAGAAAAATAATCGTGACATAATAATTACATAAACTGTATGTATTGCCAAAAGCCAGCAGCTGATTTGAATGTAAGCAAGGTACGGGATAATTTATGTATTATTTACATGTAATGACAAATGTGATTGTCATACAAGTAGTAACAGCTCCCCACTGAATGAAGTGCTGACTAATTTTAAAACATGTATTTCCTCTGTAAAGGAAACTTCCTAACACAAAACAGACTTTTGGATGGGTTCCAACAGGATATCTAATATTAGGTAGTTTGTTTTTAATCATTTCTAATTCTCATAATAACAACCTTTACTACCATAATTAAAGAGTTATTTTTAAAACAGCTTTGTTGACAAACTTTCAGGCATAGATAGTCTGATGCTTACTTAAGGAGAATTGTAAACATTACATATAATGTGCTAAGTTGAACAGTTGAATGAAAGAACACACTACTTCTGTGTTTCAAACCTATATGAGTTATTGTTATCATAAAAACATTTTATTAAAATAATTGTAATTTACTTTAAATTTTGTAAATTAAAATTAGAGGGTTTAAGTGGGGGTAATTTTTTTAGGGGTAGCTAACAGTATAACGTGTTCCCCAGAATAGTAATCTAAAATAATTAATTTTTTAATCAAATACATAGAGCCAAATATGGGTAAGTAAAACAATAACATATGGTCTCTATAACATTTCCAAGATCCCACAGGTGATAAATTGCTCCCTTTCAATAGATAAGGCGGTTATGGCACTGGCACATCATTGGGCAGTCTCCGAGTTTGTATCAGCAAACATATCGTCAGTGTTGCCGGTCGCTAATGTTACAATTATTTTTCTATTTATAACATTTTTATAAGTGATATATTAACAAAATGAGACGCATTCCACAAGGAGTCAAATTTATGAAAATCTACCTTCCCACTGTAAGCAAATGTGATATTGGTCTCCGGGGACTTGGTTTAGGCCAGTGATTCCCAAAGTGATCTGTATAGACCCCCAGGGGTCTATGACAACCTGCAAGGGGTCTACGTTGGCGAAAAAAAAATTTGGGGGTCCATGAAATGAAAATGGGGGTCCACGAAGGTGGATCTCAATATACACTGATAGTACCTATTGACTGACATCATACTATCTTATAATATAAAGACATATACATTATTTATAAAAGTACCTATGAAGTAAAAAATTTATTATATATTTATAAAATTGTGTAAGTTGTAGGATGTAGGCATTCGCTTTGTGGTCGCAACATATTTTAAACTTGTAAAAACCTGCACATAACGATATACCAGTATCAATCAATCAAAGTACCATATCGTCCGTTCTTGCTAAACCTCGTATCTCAAAATTATCATATACAACTCGTATCTTGATTGCATTTAAATTTCAAACAACTAAGAATCTATAACGCGTATCTTAGCCCTATATATTTTGAACATGCTATACTTCGTAGAAATTTAGGGAGCCAACGCGTATCTAATGCCATCATATTTTCATACATAATTCAATTAATAAATGTATAAATTAACATGTGTTTTTACTTTAAGTTTTTAACACTAAACTTCACTACAGTTAGAAATTTACAAAAAATCAATATCAGGTAAGTAGGGGGTCTACCCAAAACCGAAAAACATGGCAAGGGGTCTACCACACAAAAAAGTTTGGGAACCTCTGGTTTAGGCTATAATATGCTATCAGAGTGATAAACGAGTAAAAAAGGTCAACACCACTTTGGTTTAATACACTTATTTTAGTTTACCAGTTTAGGTGTTTCTAATATGTCGCAAAGAATTTCTGATTAATAGATTTTACCAGAAATCAAGTTTTGTATTGTGCAATTGATTGAGATATGAAAATTTTGAAAAAAAGTTAAAAATTTCAGTTTCCATGATGAAATTTAGAAAAAAATTATGCGTGTTCGTGAAGGTCAAATATAGCCTCCAATATACTTAAGTAGTAATTTTTAAAATATATACATTTTTAAAACTGATCCTGAGCAATATTTTTTTATATAAAGATACCCGAGTTACTAATTCGTTCAACGACGATTTAATAAAAAGATGCAGCAGCCTTTAATGACTGAGAACCTAGAACTAAATAAAAAATTAGGAATTAAGTGTCAACAATCCTACAGACCTTTTCATCTGAGATATCGGGACTCCACCTGCTTCGCTAGGCAATTTCATCACCAAATCCGTTGCGTCGGCTCTAGACGTTCCATCCTTCTGTGTCACCTCTTCGCCTGACACCTCAGACACCATGCTAACAATTGACTGTGTGTGTGACATTACACTGTAGGTTTCTTTTTCTTTTTCGCTGGAGCTCCTTCTTGAAAACGATGTCTCCGACCTTATCGACTCTGTGTGGCTTTGAATAACCTTGGAAACAATACTCGTAAATGCCAAAGAAGTAGATATGTAAGGGATTAACAGTTAAGTTTGCAAATTTGCCACTCTACACATTGGGTAGTTGATTTTTTTTCACCATTATGTAGTGTTCCACAACCACGTTTGTGTCAAGATGTGGCTATCAATTACAAAGTGAAGTTCATTATTATTGAGCATGTTTTTTTGGTGAAACAAGAATTTCAAAATATGAAATAGAACAAGCATTAACTTCCTTGTTAAATTTGGCAAGGGTAGAAGTGAAATCAGGAGCATGTTAATCTAAGTTTATGGGGATAATGCTACAAGAAAACAATGATATACTAAATGGATTAATTGATTTTTGAAATTGAGAGGCAGTACAATGATGAAGAGAGAGAACGAGCAGAACTGACAAAATTATTGAGAAAATTCAAATAATTATGCACAATATTTTGGACATTTTTGTAAATTCTGCTTGTTATTGGTTGGCATGCTTGCACTTCATTAGATTTCCCCCAAAAATCTTTTATCCATTTCTATACTCTTGTTTTTTTTTTATAGTATTATCGTCACAAACAAGGATTAACATGTCCTTGTTTTCACTTCTAGTTGTGCCAAGTTTAATAAGAAATTTAATGTTTGTTGGTTGCTTTATTTCTAGTTTTGACATTCTGGCAATGGTACACAACATGCAACAATAAAAATGTGTCAGTTAGTAACCGACAGCTGTACATTGACACAAACATAACTGTGGAACAGTAACACAGCAAGGATTAAAAAATTACTAATCCATTTGTAAGGTGCCGTCAATGTCTACATATATTAGCAAGTTCGCCAACTTAATGTCAGGTGTAGTACAAAACAACAAAGTATTAGGCTGGTTGGCGGCTCAGGTGGATTGATCTCCTAATGGGAGGAGGTACAAGGGGCCCAATGGGGCCTAAGTGCTGTAGCCTTGTGCTACCCTCCCCTCAAGTCCAGATTTCCAGTACAAATAAGAAATGTAAATCGGAATTTTTATAAAATATTTTCTTTCCATATACATAACATATATTATGTATATAATATACAAGGTGTCCCATAATGATGTGCGCTCCTTTGGAGGGTATGTTCCTTGGGTCATGTATGGGGGGTGGGAAACGATTACAATAAAAAGGTCTAAGTAAAAAAACAACAGAGGTTGGTGGTTGCCACCCTTTGAGACATTTGGTAAAAATAAAAATCGTACTCAACAATGCCACCTAATTAACTGATGTATTCACCGATTTCCAGATTTATGATTTTAACTGTTTTTGAAAAAAAATTAAAACCAAAATTTTTTAAATTTTTTAGAAGCCCTTATCTCATCAGAGAAGGCTTAAATCACAAAATTTTATACAATGACCCAAAGAACACACCCTCCAAAGGAGCGCATATCATTATGGGACACCCTGTACATATAATATAGAAGTATATAATATATACTACTTCTTATCATATATTTTATACAGAATATTTTAAAATGTTTTCATGATTTCATGTTTACAAATAATATAAATAATTAAAAATTATATTTTATATACAGCTTACCTTCAAAGGACCAGAGAGTCTCCGTTCTCGGGGTGTATTCACTTTAATCTTAGAGAGCATCTTATCAGTTGACAGTTGGTTCTTAATTAAGTTTCTCTGTTCTTTCAAAATTATCTTCCTCTCTATTGAAGCTGCCTTTTGCATTTGTTTCAGTCTTGAGGAAACAAAAAACATATTTTTTAATTTTTATACATGTGAAAAGTTTGACATTATAAATTATGAAATATGAATTAAATATACTCGCGACAAGAATTCAGACGACTTACATCATATGAACAAATGAATAATTTATTATATTTTTATCAAAATATTTAAGAAACTGCAACTGATAGTCATAAAACTATATACTACACTAAAAGTTTGCATTATATATTGCACTAAATTGCAAAAAATTATTGTTGTTAAAGTGGTTTTTTTTTAGACTTCAATCAAGAGAAAAAGTCTGTTTTTATACAGATTATTGATATAATAAGAAAAATAAGAAATGAAGATAAAATATGTTTATTCGATACTTTAAAAATATGAAACCATCTCCCTAAGAATTGCAAATTTTTAAATCTGTTATCAAGTTAGTAATTTTTTTTATTTCAACCTATTAACATGACATTTTATATTTTTCACTTTACCTACTGTGATTTATTACGCAAAATTATTTGGACTTTATCTCACAAAAAACTGAATGAAAATAAAATAATAGCTAGAATATTTAAACACGAGCATGTGTTTTTATACAGATTATTGATATAATAAGAAAAATAAGAAATGAAGATAAAATATTTTTATTCGATACTTTAAAAATATGAAACCATCTCCCTAAGAATTGCAAATTTTTAAATCTGTTATCAAGTTAGTAATTTTTTTTATTTCAACCTATTAACATGACATTTCATATTTCTCACTTTACCTACTGTGATTTCTTACGCAAAATTATGTGGACTTTAACTCACAAAAAATTGAATGAAAATAAAATAATAGCTAGAATATTTAAACACGAGCATGTAATCGGAGTCTTTAATTTTCTTAAGAGGATAAAACACGGTTGAAACACAAATGCAATACGTTTTATTCACAATCACAAGCCCTAGTTAGTTTAATTAAAAAGAAATGACATTTTTAAGTGTCAACAAGAATGTTGCTTCAAAAACACGGAGTGTCATGACAAAACGTGAGGGTTGCAATGGTTCAATTTTAGTAACAGCGAAATAACTCACTAGTCAAATAAAGACAATTTTATTTCTCTAGTCAACGTCAATTATAGGGGATAAAAAAGTTGTTCATACAATTTTAAGAAAATTAATTATGTACATTTTTTCGTGCAATACTGTAATATTAATTCTTTCTTTCTGTTCTGTTCTTTTTTTTGACATTAATTTACATAAAAATGAATGAAAATAAAGGATAATATATTAAAATTGACAGTGGAACCTTACATTTTTAAGGTAACATTTCAAAACAAAAAAGAATTGCAATTTCTGGTTTTTAGATAAAAAATTATTACAATTTTAAGAATATTGACATAAAAAAATTGTAGCAGTCTTAAGATTTACATTTTCGAGAAAGTAGAGTTTGAGTTATTAAATGTGTTCTTCAGATTTATATAATAAAAGTTATTTCTTCATTTGTTTTATACTTACTATGTTAAAAGCACATACACCTATCTATAATCACAACACCCTGTCTTTTCTCAACCATTTTAAGGGACGTGACTAAATTAAAATAAAACAAGGACAATGTTAGGATGAGTTATGGAAACGAAAATGATACACTAATTCATTGTCGTTATGTCATTTGATAATACTTATATACTAATTAGGTGGTCAAGCTTTAATGAATGACCTAAATTGTGTAAATAGCTTAGACACAATGCTGTCCGCAGCAAAAATTAAAGCCTTCATTACAATAATCTTACCAGGGAAGTAACTACATTACCTGCTTGATCATTTCATACATTTTTTGTAGCAAGAACTCAAAAAGTAAATAATTCTAAACACTGGGGTACACTTATGAGTTATATTAGTCATTTCAATGTTAAAACTGTTAATTAAAAATGGAGACACATTTGTCTTATGACACAAATAGTACAATTTGACTTAATGTCTAAAATATTCCAATTAACAATTCTCACGATGCAAAAACAAATATTTGATTAACAAGCTTTTCACTCTCTTATTCATTTACCTGATTTAAATTTTTTCTGTTGATTCATGTATTTACTTGATGAAGTAATGCGTATTATTTGTGTCCATTTTAAATTTTTGTTAAGTATGTACACATCAACAATGAGAGATACTAAGTAGTCTTGTGCTCAATATTTACGTTAGCTATTGTAATACGTAGTGATAAAAACATGTTATCAGTTACATAAAGATAAGATTTTTTTTTAATTAGTAGTAGTACACGTATTTGTAACAATCTTCAAAACTAATAAATACTGTCATTTCAGATTTTAGATAACAGTACTTAACAGTCAATAAATAATCCTGATTTCATATTATTAAATGTCATATTCCTATCTATTTTTTTCATATTTACAAAAAAAAAAATAATAATTTTCAAAACTTTACAATTATTTTAATACTAATGATATGATTATATTTACCTCTGCATCTCATGTCTTTCCTTTTGGTGGTTTACTAAGATGCCCCTCTGCTTCTTTTTAATTAGGGATGCTTCATGTAATTTTCCTGTTTCTCTCAAGTGCCTAAAATAATTCAAATTTCAGGTACCAATATATCAAAATCAACAATAAACTTTAAAAGTATAAAATTATGCTAGCACTTATCTAACGTTGTTATAAATTGGCTTAGAGAAGTAACAGGAAGTTAAAAATTATAATGCATTATCATTTATAATGAATACAAAGTTGTTTACATTTTGTTCAAGTTTTACATAAGAATAAATACATATAATTTTTCATGATATAATTTTTATAACCAGGTAAACAAAATAATAAATAGAAATAACTTGAAAATGCATTTTTTGAGATTAGAGGTGAAACTACTTACTTTCTTTGAATCTCCAGCCATGCCAATTCTCCTTTCGTTCTGTCTAACAAAGCCTGTTCTCTGATCTTCAAGATTGTTTTTAAATTTTCTAATCGGACATCTTCGTCTTTAATAAGTTGTTCAAACTGTGATAAAAAAGCATTATAATAGCACATTAATCCAAATGCTAGTACTTAATTTGAGAATATTCAAGGTGTCTAAATATTCCATGCACAAAGAATATCACAGATTTTATAGTTAAAAAAAATAATTTTAATAACATAAAATCCAGTAAAAAGATCTCATTAAAAAAATACTTTGATTAAATTAGGTTTTTTTTGACAACTTAGCAGGCCAGTAATTCAAAAACCAAAAATTGTTTATTTTGTTTTTCTCGTAAATCATATTTACTTATCATTGTGAATATGCAACCAAATGTTGATGAAATTTGCGAACACTATGTATAAAAAAAAATTACATTTTGATTATGATGTATTGAATACCCTATGGAACTGCAAATATCTGCAAATAATTTGTATTTTAATATTCCTTCTTAAAGTAACTTGGTTAAATAAACGTAAAAATAAATTAGAGTTAATTTCTAAACTAAATTGACAAAAAAAATTAAGAGAATGTAATGATAACATTTTGTATTCAATATATGTGATAGCATAATAGTACCTATAGCTTTGGCACTAATTATTTACAAAAAATGATAAATTTGTGTTTTATACCCACCGTTATACTAAAAACATATAAAAATATTAAATTTGTTGCAAATGTCTTGAACGGTTTAGAAATTAAACATGTTATTTTAAATTTTGCACTCTTAGAATTATTTAACTAAATTACCTTAATTTTAACTGTAGGTGTATCTTGATTTTCTGCATGTACTGAAGAAACACCCTGTATATTAGTACCACTCTGGTATATTTTTCATGGAATTTTGTACTAACATAAAATATAGCACTATTTAACCCTCAACGGCTAGAATTCTCAAAATTACTGGCCAGCAATATGTTATACTCTTATTCAATAAACACAAATTTTTTCTTAAATATATATACATGTCATCTCAGAAACACACATATGTAGTCTTTAAAATAAATAATATGTATTCATAAAAAAATAAAAACAAGGAAACTGAAATTTTTGAAATAATAAAAAAACGTTTTTCATTTTTAATGCACTAAGGAAATGGACTTAGAACATCGTACAGATATGAGGTGTCTCTGTTTTAAATTAGAACAAAAATAGCAGTAATTGCTTGCGTAATTCAAATGAAACATATTCTATTTCAATCCTTTCTGCATATATTATCACCATATACTCTAATCTAATGTAAAATATAAAATAAAATTGAGAAGTCGCAGAAGTTTTAAATTTTATAGCAGTATGTGGTACCGCCTATTAGCCGTTGAGGAGTTAAATAAATTGAATTTATAAATACTTTATCAAAAAAAAAAAAACTAAGAGAAAATTAGGTATATATTTACCATTCTAAGTGTCATCCCTGCAAAATTATGTGACTGCAGATTTTCAAAATTACACAAATCTTGGTTGATATTAATATTTAAAACATCTTCTGCATTGTTGGTTTCATCCAGTTTGGAAACAGCAGTGTCATTCAAACTGCTCGAATCAGCATTAATCAGGAACCTTGAAAAATTTATCGAGGAAAGCTGACTTTTATCTGAATCAGTATTTTCCGTTGCTTTACTAGTCGATGAAGATTTTGTTATAATAGAAGTTTGAGTATCTTGGTTATGAAGAATTTTATTAGCTGCTCCAGAAGTATCATTTTTTGATTTCAAGGAGTTGAAAGCCTAGAAAAACAAAAGATACAATAGTAAAAATTTTCAATAAAACTACTAAATAATACAGGATGTTCCAGCACAAAAGGTTAAAAATTGGGTCAGAATAGTACCTAATCGAACTCTATCAAAATATTTTTCTATCGTGTACACCCACTGAGATACAGGGTGTTAAATTTAAATAAATAATAAAAGCTTTTACCCATTTTCTCAAAGTTTTTCAAGAGATCAAACTGATATTTGGGCGAGATATATACTACTTTAAATGCTCAAATTTTTTATGAATCATGTACGATAAGGACATGAAGATGTGAATTAAAAAATGATAACAGAACCACCTTTTTCAAAAAGTTAAGATAATTTTTAATATGAGCTGACCAAGGCCTCTTGATGTTAAATCAAAATAAATGCCACATGACTTTAATATAGCTAAAAACAGTTAATTCTTGTTAAATTTAACACCTTGTATATCAGTAGGTGTGCGTGTAGGGTTACCAGATATATGATTTAAAAAATAGCATAATCTGTATGAAATTTACAAGAATATTTTATGTACTGCAAAACACCTAAGTTTTTAATAAATCAATAAAAACTGAAACACATTAATTACATTCAACAAAACAAAATTTAAAGAAACAACACACATTTTTGTAATTTTGCATGAGTTAGTGCGCTTGGAAATCTACACAAAACATAATTATTGCAATAAAAAAAAAATAGATATACTTAACAGAAAAATAGCGAAACAAACCTTTAATAATAAATTTGTATTTTGATATTTCAAAAAACTGCGGCATTTCAATAAGAGCATAATAATAATTTTTATGGTTATGCAGTATCACAATCGTTATCGTACTGCAGTAGTGAAAACAAAAATTTAATGTAACACTAAGTTCACTTTTGAAAAAATATATGAGACTCATATTAAACATACGTCTGGCAACTTTAAATGTGCGATAGAAAAATACTTTATTACAGTTTTAGTATTATTTTGTCTGTACCTGTTTCCGTTTTTCTATAAATTATTAATATGTTTATTTTTGGAAAATACGAGATTTAAATAATCTGAAATACACTTTTACCTTTTCTACCTCTGAGAACTGACGGAGGGATTCATTGAAGTCGTTTAAGAGGTGAATTTCAGCTTCAAATTTCAAATGAATTTCATTTGTGTTATTCTAAAACAAAAATTAGGTAAGTATGTCTAGAAATATAAAAAGGATACACAACATACCTGATCTGCAAATTTATTTGCAGTCGACTTTAAAGGAATGTTTTTGAAAAGCTTGCCACTATCTTCATTTTTGTTTGCCTTTTGTGTAATTTTTTCATTGGCTACTACTAATGACAGAGTTGGCTCTTTTAAGGGTAGTATATTTATGAATTTACTGTTTTCAGAAGATAGATGGGAACCCCTTCGAGTATTGATGTATTGTAGATTAGAGTCGGACTTTGACAGCATTTCATTAACAGTAACAGATGGATGGAAATCCGAGTAGAGAGACTTATATTCATCAGACTTTTTTGAACTTCCAATGCTGGTTATTGATTCACTTGGTTGATATTTTTCAGATTTATTCTTACTTCCTTGTGTTTCTGACTCACTTTCTGTTACAATAGATGTATCGTTTGATATTGTTTTCTTATTTGTAGAGATATCTCTTGAGTTATTACTCTGTATTGAAGTATGCGATATATTTTTTCCTAAACTATTATTCCTTATTGTAATGTTTCTAGATGAAACAAATTTTTCACTATTTGTCTTAATATTTGTAGTAGTATTATTGGAATGTCTTTCTGATTCTTTTGGAATGTTGTTGGAATGTTTTTCTGAATACAGCATAACTTGTGGATCCATTAAGTTTTGATAACCTGCACTTTTTGAAGAATTTATTGATGTTTTATTTTGCATTAAACTACTATGGGTACTTATAGAACGACTGCTTGATTGAAAATCTGACGTATATTGATCATTTTCATGAATTTTACTAACAGATCTTTTTGTTTCAGTTTTTGTATTCACTGCATCATCAAAGTTCATTTTAATTGGTGATTTATCATTTATTACAATCGAATAAGGATGAGCTGTTGCTTCTGTTTGTATTTCTCCTGAATGAATAGTGTGAGTATTTTTATCAACGTTGTGAGCCCTAAGCTTCAAAGAAGTTAACCTTTCTACATCTAATCCAACACCACCATTTTGTTTAACAGATTCAGCATTTTTATTTAATGAAGTTCCACTCTCACTTGAAATTTCAGGAATATTTTTTGATGTGTCGGATTCACTTTCCGTTTCTGTATTTTTTGAACTAATCAAATGTCTACTACTAAAATTATTAGGAATTAGTTCAATATTATCGATAGTTTTTTTATCCAAATTAAGACATTTATGGGATATAAATGATTTAAGATCTGACCTTTTACTAGATTTTGCACTGTGTTGTAAAATATCTAATATTTCTTCTTTGCTCTTGATATTTTGAGCGTCTGGTTTAAAATTTTGTTGTGCAATTGAACTTTGAACTCCAACATCAACATGTGTCTTAGGAGAATTTATTGCATAATGCAATTTTCTTTTAACAGTGTTTATAAAATTTAAAGGATTTGATTCAAATCTCTTTTCTTGGAGCCATAACGGAAATTCATGCTTTGGTTCGTCATTTGTTTGAGTCTCTTTTGTAAATTTTTCTAAATTATAGGCATCAATAACAGTTTCAGAATTAGATGTACCATTGGGTTTAGCTGAATTATTGTGATTTCTTGTCGTTAAGTTCACATTATCAGGAAAATGTAAATTTATGTTTGAACTGTTCTTATTATGAGTGCTTTTGTAATTGAGTATATTATTAACAGACGTACAATTATTATTTGATTCAATTTCTAAGGGGAACTTACCATTTGTTAAATGAGATACTTCAACATCCTTAGGTGACGAGATTTTCTGTTTAGTATTATAGTCTAATTTTCTGGACTTTGTTTTTCCTGCTGCACTATTATTACTACTTATAGCTGTTTTATGAAAACTGTTTGATGAATTTTTATTTGCTATGTCAATTTTTTCTTCATCTTTACTTGAATTTGATGTTTGAATTCGAGTATTGAACTCAGTGGTTTTTGGCGGAAGGTACGATGTGTCGACATTTTTTGAAATATTACATATATCTTTAGGTTTCAATAACTCTGTCTCACTTTTAAGGTCTGAATTTGGAGATTTACTCGAATTGGTTACTTGCATTTGAGCATTCAACTCATAGCTTTGTGACGGAGGGTACAATGTGTTGGTATTTTTTGAACAATTAAACAAATTTTTAGGTTTTAATAATTCTGTCTCATTTTTAACATCTGAATTTGGAGATTCTGTTTTTTTATCAGTACTGTTTCCACTCAAAATTACTATTTTATTATGAGATGCAGGCGATTTTTTGTTTGTAGTTCTCGTTTTCTGCTCTTGAATTTTCAATAAATGGGTAGGTATGGGAGGATATAATAAATTAGGATTAATAGGACCTACATTTTCTAATGGTATATTTCTTGACCGTTCTACCGATTTCCCTCGTCTACCATAATTATCATTTAAATCTGGCTTATGTCTATTAATACCTTTTTCCTGTGATGAAGATCTGCTTCTTGGAATATCTTTTACTGGTCTTACAAAGTCTATACGTTCACGTGACTTAGATCTCTCCCTTTTAACTTGTACATTTTTTGCAACCAATTCTAATGATTTTTTATGAAGTTCTTGAAGTTTTTGTTTTTTAATCTCCGCTTTCTTTTTCTCTTCATTTTGCAATTTCTGTTGCTCCAAACGTTTTTCTTTTTGCTTTTTGATATAATCACGAGCTTCATTTACATCATAGTTTCTTGCTTTTTTGGAATTTTTTTGCTGATTCTCGAGTTTTATGTGATTTAGAGTTTCAGGTAAATTTATTCTAGAGGAACTTGGTTTCGTTATATGTTGGGAATGTTTAGTATCATACGATTTGATAATTTGTACTTTATTCTCAGATTCTTTAATATTCTCTTTATCCAGATGGGAATGAAGTGTACTCTTATATTCTAAAGATGAATTAATTCCAGTATCTATCAAATTCTGTAACTGTGCTTTTAATTCTTCAGTCTGTTTTCTAGTTTCTAATATCCTCTTACTAATATCGGATTTTTTAAAAGTATTATCCATTTTTAGTCAGTGGAATGTTGTTGACATTTGGTGCCATTCAACGTATTAAAGACAAATCTACATACATATAACATCACTAAAATCCTTTAAATTTTACAGCTTGAGCAACTAATAACACCAATTTAAACATTTTTTATACATTTATCACAGAAATTCTCACTAAGCTATAAATATCTATATCTTTTTATACTCAACCGTTAATAAACATAACCTTTAAAAAGGAGATAAAAAAGAGTCAGGTATGAAAAAAATTTAATCAAACGAATGCCAACGATTCGTAACGAACAACACCGAATAAGCATGTATGTATGGTTGCATATATTCAGGCAAAATACACATTTTATTTATTTAAAAATTGATCCTTGAATTTTCCAAATTGTTATGTACAGCAAAAAAAACCCTGTGTGTCTTTTTTCTGAATTTTTAAATTTATTTATTCCATGCAAATATCATTCAAACTAATCTCTTTTTAGATATTCAGACACTATGCAAATAAACTAAATAAAATATAGTTACTTATCCAGAAAAATATATTTTAATTTGCACTAATTTCATATAGCTTCAAAGATAACCAGATTTTTTTGCAGAAGTGCTACGTTAATGTTAAAGAAATTCATAAAATTTTTCTTAATCTTCTGTTTGTAAACAGACACAGTTTTTCACTCGGTTATGCCCTATTACTCCTATTAGTTATGGGTTTTGTTAGAGCCGGTTTTAGCAATACGCCCTGGGCGAAATTTCTACGGCGCCCCTCCACATAAATGTCAAAATAAGGAGAAAAAGTGAAATAACATTTATTTTTTAAAATCATAATTTATTAAATAAAATCTTCTTTCCTGGTCTTCTTCCTATGAGCAAACTCTCTTATTTAATTCAGCGAAGATCATGTTTTCGGCAATTTCATTTTGAATCGATGACCACTTGAGTGACAAATGAAAAGGTAGAATCACTAAATCGTCTTATTTCCAATAATTTATACAAAAATAATTAGCTATCAAAACATATTTCTCTAATTTATATGTATACAGGGTGTTTCTTAAGTAGAGATCGAAAATCCAGGGGCGTATTCTGTGGTCAGAAATAAGCGTTTTTTGCTATATAAATGCAGCGCCGGACCTAGGGGCTGGCAAGCAGGGCCCCGGCCAGGGGCGCAAGCCAGCGGGGGCGCGCTAGCACATTAACCCACGCTTAATTATTTTTTAGAGTTTCAGTCTGCATCAGGGCCCGTTTATTACGTGCAAGAAAACGCGCTCTTTCTCGATGAAAACAAGTGCCGAAATTGTCAACGTCGTAACATTTTATGTATGTTTTATGATATTGCTTTACCATAAATTAATAAAAATGTGTTTATAAAGTAAAATTCTTTGTGACCTTCACCTTTTTTTTTGGAGGGGGGGGGCACATTTGGAAATTTGCCCTGGCGCCAGCTCCCCTAGGTCCGGCGCTGTATAAATGTGGAGTCTTACGACAGCCATTGTCCATCTACAGGGTGTCAAAAATTAAAAAAAAACAACAGTTTTTAATTTCTATATCTCTTTGAGATAATTTAACCAAATTCGGTGTGCACATTTAGTATGACAGTAGATATGAAACCAAAAATTACCAGCTTTAGAAACTTACCAGTGGCGGAGGTGTGGCTATCATCGATCATTATATGCCAATAAAAATATATCACCTGTATAATATTACAAATAAGATATGTTATCATTAGAGACCGTATATCGTTCGCACATGACGTCATTATCAGGGGCGCACTTAGGACACTAACGTTAACGTTTGTGGAAGTCAAGTAAATACGTATATTTATTGTCAAATACAGTTACCCTTGTACTGGTGATATGTATATTGTCCAATATGGATCATATTAAGTTGTGTAATTTACAAAATACTATACTATTCACTTTTAGTACTGAAATAAAACTGAATAACCAGCAACTGTTGTAAATGTTCTGTTGTTAAGTTGAAACGTTTATCGCTTAAAATCCATTTCAGTTTCGAAAACGTACGTTCAACGTCCACAGAGGTCACTGGGGCATATATAACATATGTTTAATTGTTCACTGATGGCACATTTAGGGTGGGTTGAGCAAAATCTAGTCCTTTACCTTCAAAAAGGTCTATATATGGCATACAGTTAAAAATCCCGGATTGTTCTGCAAAACGGTATTAAGTTTCTTCTTCACACGTTCAGCACTAGATCCCGGTACCTGAGAAATAAACTGTCGCAAGTCTAAAACACTAAGTCGTTGTTAAAATGTTTTTGACGTTCACGGTTTGTCATACAGTGCCTTTATAAATGATTACAATCCATGTGATCAGGACTGTGATTCTCGAAGAACAACTCGTATGCAAATAGATTTCTTGTTTCTCTCAATTGCCGTAGTGAGGAAAAGGATATTCTCATATGAATTGCTCTGCGATTCATTCGAGAATCTCGACCCTGATCACGTGGCTTGTAATCATTTATGAAGGCACTGTTCAAGTACCGAAACAGACAAACCAAAAAGAAACTCAACAAGAAACTAACATTATTTGCTAATAACGCGATATCGTTCCTATAAAGATATTGGCAATTGGAAAGCGGAAGCGACTGCGACCTTGACACATGCCGGTAAATAAATAGGATGATGTTCCTCAAAGCTGGCCATTATTTTGAAGATGATATTTGTTTTTAATTAGGAGTATTTAAATATTACGATTTTCAACCGACGGACCTGAGTGCGGACCTGAGATGTGCGAACGACATACTATCTTTAGTTATCATATACGCCGCCATTATATTATCTTCACTTTTTGTTTCTTTACACTTTTTTTGTATTTCAAATCGATTAACATCAAGTGCATTTTTACAATATTCATTACTTAAAATAACAAAATAATTAATTAACAATGGAAACACTTTACTTACTTGCTCTACTATTATAAAAAATGTTGCTTTCAGCCAAAATGCTTCTTCTTTCTTAAAATCGCAGCTCGAACACGTGCAAATTATTCCAGGAGTAGCTCTTATCACAACCAACTACGATTTGTTGAAGTGCTCCTCAGGTTCAATAGGAGGCACCGGTTTAAGTTCTTGGTAAAAAGTAAGGCCCAACAAGAAAATTTCCAATACTTAGGTAATACCCTCCCATACATTCAAAGAAAACTGATGTTGAAATCGAGATTCCATTATGGGATTAGAGTTTTTATCAGACCGTGTTTATTGTGGAAGTTCATTTTAGCATCTCTGGAAAAATTCATTTCGTCGGTAAAAAATATGACAGCGGTAAAGTCAACATTTCGTGCAATTTTTTTGCAAATTCCAGTGGCAAAATTATAGACAAGCTGGATAGTCTTGCAGCTAGTAAGACTTGAACCCTTTGTACGTGATACGGCATAACTGTTGATGCTTCAGAACGGACCAAACTAATTTATGATTCACATTAAGATTTGCAGCGATCTTCCTAGTACTAGTATTTGGGTATTCTTCAATTTCGTGTAGAATACCTCCTTCCGACTCAGACGTTCTAACACTCAAAAGTCTTAGTATTTGGGTCTTTTTCAATTTCGTATAGAATAACTTTTTCTAACCCAGGCGTTCTAACACTCAAAGGTCTTACAGGAATTGGACCTTTCTGAATCATTCTTGGATTTGGAAATCTTTCCATGCCTAGCCTCAGTACCATTTCCATCTGCAAGGCCAGAAATGTAAAGCATATTGGCCATATCAGCATTTGAATGTGCATAAGCCAATATTAAAATTTACGCTTTTTTAAAAATAGGCTTGATTGAACAATGCACAATATTAAATAAGAAGAGGGCTTCTAGTTATTATTGTTTAGCATGGCCTTCCTAAGATATGTTTTTTTATTTTAAGTAGGTAACTGTAAAAATGCACTTTATCAAATAAATCAATTTTGTTGTTAATCGGTTTGGAATACAAAAATGTGTAAAGAAACAAAAAGTGAAGTTAGTACAATGGCGCATGTGACGACCTATTTTATTTGTAATGTTATATAAAATGATACCCACACCTCCGCCACTTGTAAGTTTCTAAAGCTGGTAATTTTTTGTTTCGTACCTACTGCCATACTAAATATGCACACCAAATTTGCTTAAATTATCTCAAGTGGTTTAGAAATTAAAAACTGATTTTTTGACACACTGTAGCTGAACAATGGCTGTCCTAAGACCCTACATTTACATAACAAGGAACCCTTATTTTTGATCTCAAAATATGACCCTGGATTTTTGACCTCTACTTAAGAAACACCCTGTATTTTTCCGTTTCTTTAATTTTTCTATATTTCACCCCCTGCAAAAGTCTCTAGTTCCTAATTGCGCTTTCTACACAATAGTCCATTTCAGTATAGCTCTAAAAGATCGCACACATTATGCCTGCTTGAATCAGCACAGCACGAACCTGCAAACCGCACGTCTTCGCACACTTGTCCAGTACGGACCAGCAACTTTTTGTACAGGTTAGGTATGTGTGCGGTAAATATTTTGAACTGTATTAGAAAGGTATTTTAAGCTAATATAAATCAAATCTCCTACAATTCCTATCAATGAAGTCATATGTATGTTCTCTGATACCAAACATCTAGGTATGCTAATGAGCAATTCCACAGACAAAGCTCTATTCACAAATTATCTAAAGAAATTAATCTAGCTAAATTTACTAACCTGGTTTAATGAAAACACTCTATAAATATCTAACTTTCACTTTTGGCAGTGGGAACTTGAAAATTCAACCACAATAGATGAGACTGACGATTTCTGCATTTTTAGGATTGCTTCTTCAGGTGGCCTCCTTTAAGTTGAGTCAAATGTCTAACTATAATGGGTAGATATTGTGGGTGTAATTCAACGCTGGTTGGGGATTTAGTCCACAGAGTAGTTTGTTTCACACAAGGTTTCATATCTAAAAATATTTTGAAGTTTTTAAGTAGTAGTTGAGTGTAGTTCGAAGGGGGAAGAAGCCAGGATGCAAAGTTTTTGGTTCACCCTATTAATGAAATGAGAAAATTGTGTGGTGAATATCATTATTTCATTCTCTGAACGGGACAGAGATCAATAAACTTTTTTTTTCGGTATTTTCGGTATTGTCACAAAAAAAAATGTTGAGCCTTTGAATCATTCGCGCCTACAGCGAGCCAAAACACAAGATTCCGCAGAGTAGTGTCATCTGACGAAAGACTTGCAGTTTGTTTAAAGTAAATAAAAAGAGGCTGTTGTTGCTGCTGTTGTTCAACCTTGACTGGTTGAATATTTCTACAAGTTTGAAACCAATCCCTGACTTTTGTGGAAACCGAACTTATGTCGGACTAGCGCGGCCAAGCATAAAATTACAGGTCACCGCCACGACCTGCAGTGACCGTCGTTGCAGGTGAGACGGTACATGCTGGTGCCGGTCTAGTGTGCGATGCTGCATTAAATAGCATGGGAACCTTCATGAGCAGGCTTTGCAGGTCCATGATGTGTAGATCTAGCAGCAACTGCTGCATTCAGGATCGTTGTAGCGACAATTTTCGATGCATAATTAAAACTGAATTTACATGAAAAACAAAACAAAAAACGCAAAGATAGAAATTTTTCTATTACAAATATCGTCAGAAAGCTGTTTAATAATTAATATACAGTATTTACGCCGTAGCCTCTGTAACTATATTTTACACTGCAAATGTAACAAACTTATAATTTTAGTTACGAGGAATCGTATCTGTAACTAATTTATCTATTCTATGAAGTTATTTTCTTCCTTAATTTGCTTACTTGTCAAGTATCAAAATGAAATATTTTGGCATAGTGGACTATTAAATATGATTTAGGTGTTTTGAATTTTGTGATGATACATTTTTATGTTTAAATTTTAGATATATAATAGTTAAATTTGAACTTTCAAGGTCGCTTTTACAGGGCTAAATACTATGCTTAATTTTAAACGGCATAAACGCTTCCATAAAATAACCAGTTCTTAACTTTAAATTTATTATTAAAACAAAATTTGTGCTTATGTTCTGACTGCATAAACTCGCCATTACTAGGACAACATCAGCATCCAACAACCAACAACCCCAAAATCTATCAAGTGGTAACTAAGATGTCATTTAACTGCAAATAGCTATACATATAGTATGGTGTAGTAAGTATCTTTTAGTGTAAATCTATGGCACCAATAAAAAAATAACGCAAAATTGTACGAAAAATTTTATAATTTAAAAATAAAATGTCTAAATAACCATTTAATTTCTATTACATTAATTTACAAATCCTGATGTCCTATATCATAGTGTATCGTGCATTTATGGAATGCATTGTCTCCCTTTCCATAGAGATCAAGTGACCAAGGGAAAGGTAAGTAACTAAAATTGACGTGCAGCAGAGAACTGCAAGCCTACATTCTCTACACTGCAAGTAATTGCCGTATCTCATTTCCGTTCAACATAACGATACCGCCAGTTGGGTAACTCTGCACGCCTTCTTATTTAAATTATCTAATGGATATAATTTAGAATTGAGCTTTTAACACCAGTATTGTTATGAAACACTTTGTTAGACCCATTTTCGTCCATGCAACATTAATTTGTTGAATAAGTTCGTATCTCCCATTTTTCACCACCTTTCACCGAGAGAAAGGATTTTTAAATGCCAAAAATCGCTTTTGTCAGTTTGTATTATGCACCTGACAAAATTAGAATGTTGTGTTTATTTAACACTACAACTATTTATCTTCTTAATTCACATGATTTTCTGATTCTATTACAATACGAATTCAGACCTTGGCCGAAAGAATAACAGATTTAGTAGTATTTTACGGATATACCGATTATTTAATATGTATGTATGTTTTAAATTGCTTTCCTTTTATAATAAAATAATTCCCGTTATACGTATCCATTTTTGTCACAAGGTCCACGAGTACCTTCTACATCGTATTTCAAATTTGTTTTTACAAACTTTGGGACATCGTAAAGAAGATTAAGACATAAAAATATAAGATTCTTCTTCTATTCGAAGATATGCCATTTTGGCATCCGAGCTTCCTTAAAAACTATTACTTGACAGTATTTTAAAAATATTGATTTATACTGATACTTTTTTTATGTAATTTTATACAGCTGAACGGAATTATATGATTTAGTCCACTTTCAAAAATTAAAAATCAATCTGTTAAACAAGTTGATAACAGAATTTACTGTTCGATATATTAATGCCTTAAATTGGCAAGCTCATATAGATCATTTTTTAGCGGACAATTTGCCTCAGCCTTCAGATTCTGCAGATATAGATATAATTTTAAATAAATATAATACAAGACTGCATGATTTTAATCATGAATTTGTTTGTAACTCTATTACTGCTAGTCAGGTGGAAACAATTATATTTAGCTTTAAGACTCAGGCGAAAGGCTGTGATAATATGTAAGAATGTAATGCTGTGAGTATGTTTTTATTAATGATAACAATATTTTACCTTCTTTTCAGTTGGGATTCAGAACATTTCACAGTACCTTACTACGGCTGACACCGATGAAATTTTTAGAGAAATAGATAACAGCAAAAACTCATGTCTTTCTTGTTGGATTTCAGTTAGGTGGTTGAGACCGTTAACCATTCCACTTTAGTAAAAAAAATTCAATATTTCAGAGCGGGTGGTAATGCTGTTTCTTACTTTACCAATTATCTTAATCTGGGTACACATATTTGTTGTATAGACATATTAAACAATTTATAATGCAGATTTTCACGCATACTTAAATCATTGCAGAGTTCATCAGTACGCTGACGATACTCAAATTTATTTTTCGTTTACTCGGGATACTTCAGTTGCTGCTAGTCTTGGTCTTATTAACAAGGATTTGAATAATATCGTTCTGGTTGCCATTTCTCACATTAGATTCGTATTAAATGAATAGAACTTTTAAATTTTGATAAAAACAAATTAAGTTTAACGATTGATCCTAAATTAGTTTGAAAAATAAATAACCAAATTTTAAATTGTAAAAATTTAGGATTTACAATCGATAATAATCCTGATGTAAATAATTTGGTTCAAAAGTCATATAGTACATTAAAAATATTATATATGCATAATATATATTTTCAAATGAGAATATAAAATTGCATATTTGCGATGCACTGGTTTTATCACATTTACCTTACTTTGATGTTGTGTACTTGCCAGCGTTAACTTGCAATGGCATACTCTCTAAAAAATACAAAATAGTTATATCTGGCTAAATTTAAATGAAAGGTTTATTTACCACATTTCGTGTCTTGTTTATGAATAAGTAATTTTTTTATTTATCTGTTTAATAAGTTGATAACAGTTTGTGATATTCATGATCTGCCCATTCGACGTTGTGATTTGTATTCTCTACCTAAAGATACTACAGCTTTGTTTGAGTGATCTTTTACTTACAATGCTAGTAAAATTTATAATGATATTCCAGATACTATTAAGTTCGCCTCTAGTATGTTTATATTCCGTAAACGGGTGAAGGCCTCTCTTCGAATCATTAATATCCTAATAACTCTTTTCATACAAATTCATTTTTTAGTATACAAGAATACATTTAACGTCAGTCTACTATTTGTTTAAATATAAGAATTGTTACATAGAAGAGCAGTATCTTGCCAAACGGAACCAGTAATTTTATTTGTTTTTGTATGATCTACAGATATGTTAAATAAATAAGGCATTATATTAATATTATTAATATCAAGTTTGTGGTAAATGTGCATTAATACTGTTAAAACTTTTTATTTTTAAGTTTTGAAAGTCAACTTAGATATGATCCAGTATTTTGGGGAAACCATTCTTTTGTGAGTTTTAATTCTTTAAAAAGAGTTATTCGTTTTAATTTTGGAGTAAAATATGGAGAATCCTGTAAACTAACATTTATAAAAGAAGACGCTATTATGTCTTTATATTTTCGAAAGTTTAATGTTTGCAAAAAAATTGTCCAATTTTATATTTAAAATGTTTTGTCATGGATATCCTACACGACATGAGTATAATTTGAAACACCCAGTGCATAGGCTAAAATTATATAAATCAAATCCTTATTACCATTACATACAATAGACTTCACACTTCTATAAAAAAAATCGTGGGTTTAAATGCATTTTTTAGGGCATTATTATTATAATATAAATGGTTAACTCAACATGGTTTTTACTCTATAGATGAATACTTGAATAGTAATTAACATTTAATTTTTGTGTTTTTTTAAAATTTTATTGTTTCTTTTTGTACTTCATATATTCTTTTTGACTTATCCTATGTCATTCTATATAATAATTTGGATTAAATGCTTACTTATTTACTAACTTATATAAAAAGTTTTATGGCGCAATGATAACTTATTCGTAATAAGTTACGTAACGTTGGAATTGTCGAAAAACAATCTGATCGGACCGACCCCGTGGCGAAGCTTTTGCGGAGTCACCATTGAAGATGCCGACAGTAAAGAGCGGCGAAACGTTTGGAGGCATGGGATACAACCAGTTACAGCGGCGGCTAGGGGACTCCTCGGAGGACCACCACCGTTCTGAGCAATGGTTCCGATCGTAGTAGTCGTAATACCCACAATAGGAGCCGAAATCAATATATGGGCGGGTCTGTCCCCACGGCCCATAGAGCTTAGTCCGAGAACAACCAGGGCAGGTAAAAGAATTAATGGGATGTGCGCTTCAATTCTGTTTCTGGCAACGACCAGTTACCGATGGCACGGCATAACAACCTGGAAAGCCTCTTAATTATGTATAACCGACATTGACAATAACAAATTTTTAGTACTTATAGGGTTCTGGTGATAAAACGGCACATTTATATTTTCATGTTTTAACCTCCTCTATTATGTCTCAGAGTTTAAACCTTATTTTTGACGCCCTGTATAATTTGTTTGAGAAGCTGTTTGGTTTGACACACTTTGTAATAAAATATAAAAATGACCGATCAATTTTCAATTTCTTATTTTTTTGATACAGTGTTGATCACTGAAAACTTGCCGTCTAGGTATTTTTCGTTTCGATAAAAAAATTTTCGGACAATTTTTGTTTTGATGGGAACATTGTCCATACAGGGAGCGCAGACAGGGGAAGTCAAAATAATAACAGTTTCTGTTTCTGTCCTGTCTGGTTTCCTTACGCATATACAGAACTTCCAAATAAGAAGTTAAATATTGAATTTTAGTCATAATTTTTAAATCGTTACCTTGGTAATAGAAGCTTCACTTTTTAAATTAGAATTTGACATGCTTCATTATACAGGTACGATCAAAATTAAGTTTTAAAATTTATACAATTTTGGTTAAATTTGACATTTTGCATTTGTAGTTCGATTCCTCTATCAAGTTGCTGCAAAAAAGCTAAACGTTGTTTTATTCGATATCTTTTATATTTTCGAGATAAACCCGTTTTATTTAAAGCATGCATACTTGTTAATCCATTAGTAGGCATACTACTAATTGCACAGGCAAAAACAAAAGTTTTGTGCCCGAGCTCTGACCTATGGTTCCCCATGCATTTTTGGCTCCCGAAACCGATCCCGGGGTCGGTATAGCCCAGACGTTTATTTACTGTGCAATGCTACATGAAGACAATCCTCTTAAATCAATTCGATCCTGAATACGGTGAAATCATATGATTTTTTCTGACAATTTGAAATTTTTTAAGTGACAATTGGGATGTGCGTCCATGTGCATCCATCAACTGATTCATGTTTGGACCCTTCAATGGCACGGAGATAAAACTTTGCGCTTATCCCGGGATCGGTTTCGGGAGCCAAAAATGCATGGGGAACCATAGGTCGGAGCTCGGGCACAGAACTTTTATTTTTTTTGTGTGCCTGTGTTGTTAATCAAAATACTAAAACTTGTCTGTCAGAAATTCCCTGTCCATAAAATATAGAAGAGTATACATTTGAGGAATTTGCAGACATACATTTAATGTATGGATTAGCTGAAGGAAATTCTTCTGGGGCTGTTTGCTTTTATGTCTTTCGATTACCCAACAGAAGGCAACCCATATTGTAGAACATTTACACAAGTTGCTAGATTACGTAAAACTGGTATGTACTTCTGTTTAAATTTAATTTAACGCTCTGCTTTTTTATAAAATTGCCTTTCAAACCAAAACACGGTGGTGGAAGACTGTGACATTCTTGAACTGTTGATGCTGAATATCCTACAATAAGTGCTGCTACACCAGTACCATTTAAAAAAATTACATCCCATGACTGAGGCTGATTATCCCCCACGTTTACAATTTTAGAAAATCAAAGGACTATGCCTGGCTTTATAAGCAAGGTGCTTTTTAATGATGGAGCTGTATTTACTTATGATGGAGTAATTAAGTTACATAATTTACATACCTGGATTGAGAAAAATCCACATGATATCATTAAAACAAGACACCAGCATAGATTTTTAGTTAACATATGGTCGGAATAATTGGTGGCTTCTTGATAGAACGGAAGGAAACATACGGGAGAAAATATGTACATTTTAATAACAACTAAATCTTCTATTACGTTATCCATTACCATTTGGAAGAGACGCGCGTATCTCAGAAACACCTTGTTTAAGAATCTGATGTCTTATTTTATATTGTTTTGACTACCGGTGAGATAATAATGACATTACTGCCTAAAAAAATAGAAAGGTCAATTAATAAAAACCCAACTAAGAATTGTTAAGTAATAAACATTTTATTTGCTATGATATTAGTATGCATAATGTGATACTTTTGTAAGTAATATATATTACAGATAAAGCAAATAAAGGAAGAGAAATCATCCTTAGCCATTATTTTCGAATTATGCATTATTATAATATTTTCTGTTGTGATTTATTTAAAACGTTACCAGTTAATTAAAATGAAAGTTCCGATGGTCACAAGATAACGACCTCTCACCACCGCTTAAAAAGCATTATCAGTGTTTTTAGCAAGTCATTTCGAAAATTAAATAAAGCATATAATTTGCACCTTAAAGTACATGTGAAGTACTTCGCGGTGCTTTCTACAACTCGTATCTAGATTATAATTTAATTATAGGTAATTTTAATGTATTCCGACAGTTACGTAATGTATAATATGACTGAGGCTAAGCGCTGCTTTGTAATTTTTATATGTGCACTTATTTGGGACTATTATTTTCAAATTCATCTCCTATCGTATAAAATATTATGTAGCTTTTTTCAACGTTCCCCAATAGGCACAAGTAATTAATATTTAAAGGATCTTTGACATAAAATTGGTATTTACAGATTTGATTCTGATCAATATATTCGTAATTTATCTACAGTAAATTATAAAAAGTTACACCACAAAAAAATAATTACACATTTTATTATAAAAGCGCACAATACTGTGTTAATTGAGGTCCACACGTTATTCTGTATATTTTTACCCATTTCTCTGTATGCAGCAGTGTGTTAAAGGTTTAACACAATCCGTTGTGTGTTTTTTTATAAACATACATATATAAATATATATAATTTTTGTAATACCTTTATTTTTCTAGAACTTTTCTCAGTTTTCGGGAATGCATTGAATATAGCCAGGAATGTTCAATAAAACGTCAAAATAAACGTATTAAAAAAAATTAAACATATCATTTTTACAAGAACATCAGAATACAGAATAATCTAAAACTTCAGAGTGAACTCCTAATATTTAGTTATAATCAAAATCAGTTTTTGCTTTATCATAATTATCTGTAATATTTGTTATAGCTAGGTATGTCGCTATAACAAATTTTCTTTGATCAAACCTCAATTTAAATGTCAGGAATAGAAATATAGAACGCAAAGATGTGTTAAGTTTACACAAAATGATGTACTTTTAACACATCATTGGTAAATATTCCACATATGCAGTATATCTTATTATAATACTAGTAATTTTATACATTTTGTGTAAAACGTATAAAGAGCCATAGTGTGTAAAAATATTGACATGGAAATTTTACACATCCTGAATTACACACTGCAAAATCTCACAGTAACTACTTATACAGTGTACAAATAATGAGCACATGGTAGAAATTGTTTGTTTTAGTAGTTCTATTAGCGATAATTCATTAATTGACGTTTAATAACAATTAAACCATATTTATTTAAATTAATGCACTACCGAACGCCTGTGGTTAATAAAATACTCCCATATATAACCCTCACCAACGCCAGTGTACCGAAATGTGAGACATCAAATGCCAATGTCTTAAAAAAAATGTTTTTATTTTGTATTTAATTCTTTGATATTTACTTATTTATTGAAATTGTTTGTATATCTACTATTTTGTATTATTGCATTACTTTGATAAACACAAAATAAACGGTAAAATTAAAACATTTGCCAATTATTGGGAAATTTCAGACCTATACCTATATGACGACATTGCTTAGGAATTTACTACGTTTTTCAACTGTTCATAATTGTTAGATGGACTATAGATAGGTCTGTCAAAAAACAATTTTAAAAAAATTCGATAAGAATTTTTACTTTTGGTATAGACTGGTGTTACATATGCCATTAAATATTTTAGAAATTTGATAAACTTCATTTTACATAAGATATTTTATATGGATAATATCTTTCATTTTATTCAATAAATAAGAGTATTTTTTTCAAAAAGCTTAAAATAAGTTTCATATTAATCACATGCAATTCTGAAAGCATCGTGCAATTTCAGAATAGTTTTTAATTCATATCAAAATTTCTGACGTCTGTCTAAACTGACTTATTAAGAAAAAATAAACATATGTTTAAGAACCCGTTTCAATTTTTCCTAGTAAATGAAATTACATAGGTAAAACATGTGTTTGCGTAAAAATGGTAAATCTGGCTAGTCCTATGTTCAGAAACACCCTATTATTATTATAAAATCAGAACATTTACAACATCGATAAATTATTTACAAATTCCTTAGAGGCTCCTAACATTGTCTCATAGTAAATCGAATTTATTCCGAAAAAAAGTTTTACGCAAAATTACAAGAGTAATACAATATTCTACAAAAAAAATTACGGTACGACATTGAGAAAAATTGCCCATGGGCGTACGTAGGGTTACCAGTTGTGAAACATGTAAAGTATGACAATTGTAACAAAAAAGGATGATTTTCAATAGAAAAGGAGAACATTTTTCGAACATTTTATTTTACTTTATTTAGTAACATAAAATATACACAAGTATCCTTAAAAAATATTGCACTGCATATATTCCGTTAACAAAACATAAAAACTTTATAAAGTTATATAAATGAATTAATAATAACTATTAACTTTGAACTTATGTATAATACTATAATATCAAAAATAAAGAATGTGAAATAACAAAAATAAAACATAATATTATAAAATATTAAAGCCAAAATATAATTAGATTTAGACTTTTATTCTCATTGGCGTTCTCTTTCGGGGTCAGAAGGTGATGCTTGAGAACAATATTTTTCAGATGATCCATGATTTCAGATTGATATTATTTTTAAAAAGCCGGACAGAGGGAAAATCCGGCCGGACAATTAAATTTGTCTTAAAAAGGAGGACATGTCCGGCTTTATCCGGACGGATGGTAACCCTAGGCGTACGTCAGACAAAATGGGTAAAATAGGGGGCACTCCTAGTTTCTAGATTTGTTTTTAGGCGTTATTTGCAATAATGATCTTGAAGATTGGGTTGATCACAGACAGTATACTAAATTTCAAATTGATATGTGGAAAATTGACAAAATTATTGCGAAAAAATCTATTTTAAAAGTCTACTTCAGCACCTTGTATCCTTTAAGGGATGCATTTTTGTAAAAGAGATTAAATCATCATATTTTGATGATATGAAAATTGTTGAATACTGTCGACCACTTCGACAACGTACCTTTTGTGGCTTTACTGAAATATAGCAAAAACACTTGGGAAGTGTGACACTGTGGTTTCAGATCAATTGAACGATCAGTAACTGTTTAAATCTAATAATAATTACCCTGTGCAGTATGGAGAGTCGAGAAATTGGCGGCAACCTTATATAAACCAATTAAGTAAAAGTGAATTCCTTGATAATTATTTACATTCAAAGAAAAAATTCAACATAATTGCAATAATTATATAGTGTTACAGATTAGATTACTTAATATTTTAAGCATGTTCAACATTTATGTAGTTTAGCCTTTTTAAAATTAAATGCGTATCTAAATGAAAAACCAAAAATCAATCAGTTCGATTTTTACGTAGGTACTATGTGTTACAAAATAGAAATAATTATATGTTTGGAATAATTAATGTAAGTATTATTTTTAATTAACCAAATAGACTTTGGAAAATGAAATTTATTAATTAGGTATAACAGTCGCTGTCGTTAATTTCTGAAAGTAATTAATTATTCAAGTACCTACCGAAAGAAAAATTATTTAAATATGTTTTAATTTGAGTAGGTACTAAGTAGGTAAAGTTTTATGAGATGCAGATGCAAAAGGAAATAATAATCTGTTCTGGATCAGCTTAATGTTTTTAGACATATCTACCTACATACTATCATTAAGGCTTACGGTGAGCGCTCTATCAAACGATATATAAGATGTTCCAACAACCGTTGAGATCTAGTTCAGAACCGTAAGAAATGTTTGACCAGCACCGTCCTACGTCGCATTCGCCGAGAGTACATTAACAACTGAACTGACTGACTATTTCTGGACGGTTCGGAATCGATTCTTGCTGTGTTGGAACAAACCCATAGTTTTCGCTTAGTAACTCCTTAACGGATAATGATAAAAATATGCGGTTTTTTTTAATAGACTATAAATATTATTTTACGTCGGCGCTGTGTTTTGAAATTTTGAAAAAGAGTAAAATTAATTTTTTTAAAATGAATTTTGTATATTTTTGCGATGATCCACCACCACCCATTTACACCAACCTATGGGCACTCTGCGAATATCACACTATAATACTTAAGCCTTGTCCTCATGGACGCGATATTCACGGATATTTGCACGAATTTTGCAACTTTTGTTTTCATTGTTTATGGCTGGAAAATTTGACCTTGTGAAATTTTGCATAACAGTAGAACAGTACAAATATTATTATATTGCTACCTTCATTATTGTGTGGTGGTAATAAGTTGGTTCTGAGCTTCTGCCAATATACCATGACAGTTTCATGATGGAAAATGTTATAGAAAATTCGTTACAAGTAGAGATTCTCCAATCATTAAATAAAGCGCGCAATTATCGCGAATTTCGCATCCATAAAGACAAAAGGCTTTAAAATATATGTAAGGCTTTCGAAAAGTAACGAATAAATTAATTATTTTTGAAATTGAGAAGTTTTCGAAAAAATCCCTTGGCAAAAAGGCACTTTTTAGCATACGACCCATATTTGTGACGTCATCGTTGTTCGAGATATGACGCCATCGACAATTTTTTTAAATAGCAACCCCCAATTTTGACCATGCCATTTGAAAGAGCGTGTCATTCTACATACATACATCATGAAAAATTATGGTGTTACATAACAAAAATTTCAAGAAAATAATGTTTGAAGATTTTAAAATTTAATTTTCACAATACTGTGCACCTCCCCATTATGCAACACCTGTTCGTGCTTATTTAGATGAGCTGTTCCCGAATCGTTGGATATGGAGAAGGGGGCCGATTGAGTGGCCAGCCAGATCGCCTGATTTGACACCCCTAGATTATTTCTTGTGGGAATACTTAAAAAGCAAAGTATACGTTATTAGACCAGTTAATTTAGAAGATTTAAAAGCAAGAATTGGTCACGAGATACATCGTATATAATAATAATAATAATAATATCTCTACCCCTCATTCTAATCACGAGGATTAGCCCAGAAGTCGAAGACTTGTGCGGGAGAGGGGTATATATATATAGAAGTATACCTCCTGAAGTTATTGATAATGCCCAAAAAGAATTTATTAATGGTCTTGGCTACTGTCAGGCAGCCAACGGTGCACAATTTGAGCATTTAATTTAGTCGATTTTTTACATAATCATTTATCATTTTCAGTATTGTGAAAATTAAATTTTAAAATCTTCAAACATAATTTTCTTGAAATTTTTGTTATGTAACACCATAATCTTTCATGATGTATGTATGTAGAATGACACGCTGTCTCAAATGGCATGGTCAAAATTGGGGGTTGCTATTTAAAAAAAATTTCGATGACGTCATATCCCGAACAACGATAACGTCACAAATGTGGGTCGTATGTCAAAAAGTGCCTTTTTTAAAAACAAAATCGACGTGCCAAGGATTTTTTTCGAAAACTTCAACTCAGTTTCAAAAATAATTAATTTATTCGTTACTTTTCGAAAGCACTGTATATACACACTATTGACTATTGATTACTGGCGCTGTCACTATAAGGGTCACAGATTAACCCTTATTATATCATATCGTAGCCCCTTCCATATGATCTTCATGTATCCATGCTAATAAATTAATTACATTCATAATTATATTCAAAATTAAATTAACGTAAAGATATACCCGAAATACGCATGCGCATTTGCTCCAGTAGAAGCTGTGTAGTCGGATATACGGCATACGATTTTATAGGAAAAATATACAGTTTGCATGTATGTTTCTTTGTGTCTACTGCTATAAATCGTGAGCGCGTTTATAACAAGAGTCACTCTCTAGATTTTCGGCGATTGGGTATAATTATTTTTGCTTTTGCATTGAGGTTTTTGTTGTTGTTAAAGAAATGTTCAAATTGTCAGACCAAATACTGTGAAAAAGGTGTATTACGTTATTCGTTATTGTATTTATGGATCGACATTGTGCTGTGTTTGTTTTGCTGGTTTGACTTGAGTAAGAGAAGGATAATGTTATTGTAAATTACATTGAGTAAAAAACTAGAAACCTAAAAACTATTTGCCCAAATTGGATGTGTCTCTGCCAAGTTTACCTCCGCGCTAATGAATATTATTTTCAATATTTTCTATAAAAGCGGTAAGTTTGCACCTAATTTTGTTTTTAGAAATCCAACCTATCACATGTTACAGTAGATAATTTGCTAGAATTGCAAATGTCACTTATTGAAACAAACACTATTACCCTCCTTGTTTTTACCTAGCTGACATTGAGTATCCTTTTCCTCACGATTTTTTCAACGAATTAATTAGGGAGTATTTAGTTGTTTAGAATCTAGATCAAATACTTATGTGACAATCGCTTGCTAACTTAGTGCAACATTTTAGTGTTCTCTATGTACACTAATTTGCTTGTGTTAGACAGGACAAGCATTAAGATTAATTAAGTATGGAATTTATTATAGTTACACTGAAAAGATTTAATCTACGTAAGTCATGGTTCTGTTATTGCAGGCATTATAGCTATTTATATTATAAGTTCCATAAGTGCAGTGTCCAGTATATTGCCTAGGAATGGATTATTTCAGAAAATTGGAAATTTTGTAAGGTACTGCCCCAATCGGTGTATTGATTGATTATTTCTATATGTAACAAATAAAAACAAAACAATTATGTGTATAGTTTAGAGGTCTCATTGCAGCCTATTTTTTGATATTATTCACTGAATCGACACCTTCTATGGCTCCTGAGGTTATAACAAAATTTCTATGAATTTTTCTTTCTGTATCCCTAATTCGGACTTTGAAGCAACTTTCTTCATTTGTAACATCTTATTTTAACATGTTCGTCAATTCTGCTCTTCTACAGGCACGCCATTCCAAAAATCAGTAAGACCTTAAAAAACAAATATTTTGTAAAGCATATTGAAAATAACCTTTAAATCTAAATATATTTAATTGTCAGCTGTTTGTAGAAATGTCATCATATGATTCTTGGTTAAAATTTTAGATTTTTCCGGATTATAGCTCTCCAATTTTCTTTTAAGCATATCTACGTTTTTTCTTATTGATAGTTGTTTTTAAAATCGAATAATGAAGTAGGTTTACGATCCTTACTTAATTTGTTGAAATATGCTAATATAACTGTTTCACCAGTTATGTCCTTAATTTTATTTTCATGGCACCATTTCTCATGTCTCAAATACTAAGGTATGCGAAAGCTCTGTGGGACAAAGCCTAACATTGCTTCAGTTGTACTTTTTCGATATTTGCAGGCAAATCTTTGTGGGAAAAATTCATGTTTATAGAATTTATTTTGATTTTTCAGGTAATAACTATAATTGTAAGTTAATAACAGTAGCTGTTTGTTGATATCTCCTTCGCAACCGATGATGTTGGTCGGTTCATCGCCCAGCCTATGTTGTAGGGTGTTATGACGTTTATGAGCGTTGCATTGAAGAATAAAATAGTCACCGATTTAATATTTTGTGGGAACCTAATTAGTTTGCTTACTTGAAGTGTAACTAGTAGGTACTGATTCCAAACTAAAAAATTTGTGGATTAAGTTTTGTTGAAGCATACAATTAGTGTTTTTTTGTATTAAATATGTGCCATAAATATACAGGGTGTCCGGAATTTTGCCATATGATAAGTTGTACTAAACAAAATAAATTAGACTTAACAATTTTTTCCTCTGACCAACGGTAACAGAATTATGACAGCAAACAGGTCTTGAATATGTGGCAACGTCGCTTACATGCTATCTTAGGATTGTTCTGTATTTATACTTAATAATTACAAATAGGTACACCTAAACATAGGTACTTACTGTGAATGGTTTTCTTAGAGCTCTTTTCACAACACAGAATAATAGTTCAAGTGTTTAAAAATACTTTTGTTTCTTGTAAGAAGCGTTTACCGTACAAATGTCTCATAGCCAGAGAATTTTTTTTTCTAGATTATAAATTGTTCTATTTTTGTTTATGTACACTCACAAACATCAAAGAAAAACTAGACAAAAATAAATAACACTAGCTGGACGCATCATTATGACTAATATTACTTTCAGGTCTTCACCAGCAGTCTGACACTGCAATGTTGTCGAACTTTACAGTACGTTACAGTTTTAACGAGTTTCTCAGAAACTTCAATTGTTTACTTCATTAATACTGATCCAAAAATCAAATTATGAACAAATTACGTTAGTTTATAATTTTGTAACATAGTATTGCATATTATTGCAATTATTGTATTTTTATTTTTGAAATGTATTTGCAGACAATCTATTCGTTTTAGAGATTTTTCATAAGAGGACACCTTGTATATACAGTACATAATATACACGGATGGAGTTGACTCTTTTGTTTTTGACTTTATCGAAAAATGTCACTCTTTATAAAAAGTTCTGCTTCCCATAAAAATGAAATTCGCATAGAAACTTCTTAGATCAGATATACAGGGTGCTCATAAATTAAGAAAACAAGAAAATACTCAAGAGAAAAGTACCATTATTTATTATTGTATACAACATTTTTATGAAACAAATCTGTTTATAACTTCAAATAGAGTTCCCATACAAATTTTAACATCAAAATTTAAATTTTAACATTTACTCTACCTCTACCTCCCACCTCAACACATTTTTCGGCTAACTTAATAAATTGTTCGAATAGTTAGCGGCTTATTCAGTTCATATATTTCTTGGCGTATGTGCTCTTTTAATACTTCCCTATCATGGGGCAAACCATTTGAATAAATGTTTTGTTTTAGGGCACCTTGGAGAAAAAAGGCAAGCGGTGTAAGGTTAGGATTGGGTCAAATCTTCCTGTGAGCAGGACAGCCGTCCTGTTGCCAAAACATTTTGGTAACATTTGGTTTACCATCTTTAAGTACTTGAGAGCCAGAACTACGCAATAACATGTTTTGGCAACAGGACTACTGTCCTGCTCATGTTTAAAGCCTTGCTCAGACAGTGGTGAAAGGTGGATTGGAAGATTTGGCCCATTATCCTGCTAGACCACCTGACTTTAGGCTCCTTATTTTTTCCTAAAACAAAAGGTTTATTCAAATGATCTGCCATATGATATAAAAAAAGAGCGCATAAAAGAAGAAATAAACTATTCGTAGTCTATAAATGATACTGCAGGAAACAACTACTCCGCGGGCTAATGCCCTGACCGGCATTGAATTATACCTGCAGTATCTGTGTGAAACAGCCAAGAACCCTTGTCGGCCACTCCACCAGACATAGACCGGTTTCGGGCTTGTTAGCCCTCATCAGTATGCCATAGGTGAGATGACCGACAATTGAACTGGCTGTTCCTTCATATGTAGTTTCACATATAAATCGAGTGCAGGTGAGATGTAACTGGTCTGCTACTTCCTGCTCGGCCTTAGCGGCTCGACTTGCAGAAAGCGACCTACAATATCGTAGGTACTTAACCGCAGACCTCTCGCCCCGGGCGATGCGCCATTAAATCTATAAATGATACTGCAGGAAACAACTACTCCGCGGGCTAATGTTTCCTGCTTTTTGCAATTGATTGATGTAATGATGAAAATTATCATATTTTGCAACATCCGCAGAGACCTATTATATGTATCAATTCAACGCTACTAAAAAATTGTCTTATTATTTGATGATCTATGGTACATTTCTTTATACACCTTATACAAATCCTAAAATATATGCACTAAAAACGCATTTCTTATGTAAATAAACGAGCACTACTGTAACTTTTTTTCTATTTTCATTTCACACAATCAATTACCAAAAATGAATAGTGTTTACTAAATTTCGTTTAGAGAAAGCTAAGTTTCACAATAGATTCAAATAAATAATTAAATAAAAAATATGTTTTTATACCGAGAACCTGTTGAAGTTGAGATCTATTTTGGAAACGTCTTTCCTGATTTCTGAAATTCGAGCCAGTTCTAATGATGGAGGATAAGCTTTCACGGTTGTTGTCCAAAAAAGTGGTCCGCATCAGAGCACAGTCAGTCAGTTGTCAAACCTGAACCGACCACCTCGACGACATTTACAAAAAAGCTACACATTTAAATGCACCATAAAAATTGTTCAACCTTACTGAACAAAAAATTAAAAAAATCGTATTTAAATGTAAGAAAATATACACTTAAAATAGTGTGAATATGAAAATAGCGTAGTTAGATTTAATTTGATTTACCACGTAACATAAATACAAAAAAATATATTTGTAGTAATTCTATATTGTTATAACAAACATTATCGCCAGTTGGTGGTCGAGATGTTTAAGATGTCAGTATTTGAATTGATGTTGGCCACAATTATGGATTCGATTTCCGTGACCAGAAGGCCGTAGATCAGTTAGTGGTTGTTCTTTGTAGTGGCTCTTTTATTCTTAAAATAACCTAACTCGTATAACTATATGAAATGGGAGCGATACAACGATGTCACCTGGACGTCTCACTGTTTATATTTACCAACCTTGCATGGCTCTGGGACTACTGCTTTATCTCGTTCTTGGGAACCAAACAATTTCCGGGGTTCCCTTTCTTTAGTTGAAACTCTCTCTCCAGAACAGGAAAACAAAAAAAAAAACCGTCAAGAACTTCTCCTACCAACCAACTCCTTAACTATTACATTTATTAAATTAAATAAAATCACGCACTATATACAGGTTGTCTCATAATTAGCTGCCAAACCTGAACAGGCCGATTCTATGATCAAAACTAAGTAAAATATTTCATATGAACATGGGTCTGGAAATGCTTCCTAAGGGCACAGGGACCCATTGAAGAGGGAGGAATGGAATTTATTTTTTTTTGCAATATCTCTCAATCGCGTTGTGATAAATGAATTAAATTTGGTATGCACAGCAAAGTATACCTTTCTCAAATAAAACAGGTAGGAGAATCGATTGTTTCGATAGTCAGATGGATACATTAAAGCTGCAAAAAAGTTACACACGCAAAATAGTTGATATAGATAGAATTTAGGATTCTATCTGAGGCTCGCTTACTCTAATTTGCTTCTAACAAAACTAAAATATAAGCATTTTAAAGCTGATGATGTAGTTTTTACAGTTTCTTATAATAAATCCCAGTGCTCAGTGTCACTGCATAACAACCCGGAAAATCACTATGTATTATTCCTTCACTTTTTCAGAAAACCACCATTCAGAACACCACCACCACGCAGTGTTCTGCTATTTAATTCAAGCAGCTATTAAGAGCGCTTTACATTTACGCAATTCTTATTGCATGTGCATTAAAGTTAAATTAATGACGGACGCAATTTTCAATCCATTGCACGAATATAGAGTCTGCTCTAATTTGATTGCATTGCACGTGAAATTCTGGTTCCTTTTCTGGTAATATTCAGTTTTGCCATCCTACACAAACAAATAGGAACTAACAGCGAGGAATTAAGTAAAAGTGAATTAACCTCAATTAACCATAATAATTTTCTTTTTTATTTCATCCATTGAAACTCTAGGTTGATTGAAACTTCACACCAGAGTATACAACACCGGTATGTTTTGATGGGATTGCAGCAGACCAGCAAATCGAAATCATTTTCATTTTACTAATTTGGCAATGGGCAATATGTTGCATAAATGTAAACCAAATGGCACCTTACAATATTGCATGAACGATTTAACGGTAATATAGTCATTGCATTGCATGCTCCATTGCCTAAATGTAAAGCAGCCTTTGCAAATATTCAAATTGTTGCTACCACAATGATTCATTTTTACGAAAACGTAGAAAAGCCACAATAAATATCAATTATTCTATTAACTTACAATACAGAATTTCCTGATATTTCAATTTACAAGTCAAAATTTCCTATTCCTTATTCTGACTTCCGACTTTACGACTTACAAGTAAGAAAAATGTAATAAGACTCGAAATTTTTTACATACAACTCGAAATTTGCCAGTGACAAACCAGAAAAATGTAATTCTGACTTTCGAAGTCAAAATTTTCGTATACCGTGTTCTTTTCTGAGCGTCAAGTTGTTGGTATGTACTGTATGTACATAGGACAAGAAGATGAACGAAAGAGTGATTAATTAGAATTAAGGGTAGATATATTTTTCATTGTTTATTTAAAAGGACGAGGTTGTAGATGTATGTATTTTAAGAAAACATCTATGGAACAAAAAGAAAAGAAATACTACCAAAATGTATGCATATATTGCATAAAAGGTGTATATTTTATTACAGATTAAAAATAAATTTAGCAAGTCTTCGACTGTATAGAAGGAAGAATTATTCTAAAATAGAAGATGTTGTGAAGTTTATGCAAGGGGTACTAGGGAAGTCCTCAATTGCGTGGCTACATACCAGAGAAAATATCTACTTGGAACAAATACTATAACATCGTTAAAGGAAAATAATTTTTAAAACTGATATTAGATCATAATATTTGTCACAAAATATAAAGAAAATAAATACTTCCGCCTATGGTTTCACAATTTTGACAGCACGAAATGCAAAACTATTTCATTACCATAACTGGCATAGATATGACATTGTTGTGTTGATGGTTGCATTGCTAAGATAGCGAAATTTAAAGTCATGTCTGGCGAACAGCTATGAGCATCAATAAATAGGAGTCTTATACAGGGTGATTCAGAAATTATCTAAAAAAAATTTTTTTTTGGGTGTACTCTTACAAATACAATTTTGTAAAAAAAATCAAAAAGGACAATTGAAAAATGATTTAAAAATACACTTTTGCACGGCACTGGAAAGTGGTCCACTGTAAAAGCTGATGAGGCGGCAAATCAAACAATCTGCGACAGGCCAAAAAATGGAAAGAAATGCTCAAAGAAAGAAATAAATAACGTGTGATAACGCCGATTTTATACAGTAAATTCAACTGCTTTTGTCGCTATTGATATTAATTATTAATAGATTTAATTTGTGGTTTTAATTAATAAAATAGTTTGACATACCTGATGCTACAACGACATTTTGTGTCCGTTTTACCCAATTTCTACAAACTAACATAAATGTTTCTGCTTCCTATTCGTTTTGAACTCGTAAGTTAATGGCAGCAACTATACGTTTGCGTAAATCATCAATAGTATGTATCCACTTGGTGCCATACACATTATTTTTTAAATATCTCCATAAAAGAAATCCAAATGATTTAAAATGAGAAGATCGTGGCGGCCATGGTACCGGCGGTCCTCCTCGTCCAATCCCTAGGTATTAATGCTTGGACACTCTGTACATGGTACGGATAAAATTGAGCCTCATGTATAATACGCCACACTGCTGCATTTCTTCCACGATTCCCTTTCAAATTTTCCTCTCGTTGCACTACGCTTGCACTCACTGCACACTGTGGTAAAATTAGCTCCATATGGAACGTTTATCGGGAAATCCTTTTGCATTTTTACATCGTTATTTTTGACACTTGTAGTCTCGTATCACAAAAACATTTAATACCTACAAAAAGTATTAGGATTTCAATATTCCGAGTGGCCTAGCTAGATACTACAGTAGTCCAGCGATATAAAGGATGAACATACTACAACTTTAATACATGACACATCTATTCCCAAACTCTGGTTCTGCATCACTGTATACTTTAACAAAATGTATATTCTGTTTATACTTAATTTTGGAAATTTTTGGAAGTGCGATTGCGTTATTTCTTATTTGTCTCTATCATCTCTTAAAATATTTGTATTTGGTCATAATTAAACCTGTATATACTTATATAATATATAATTGGATACAAAATATTGTTCCTATTATTGAACTACAATGTATTTATTCATTTACAGTATTAAAGGAAAGGAAGCAGTTACAGAGATCGATCAGTCGTGCATTAAATTGTCAGAGACAACGTGCTGACGACCGTTTACGATTTCAGCACCGATTCATCACGTAGTTAATGTCTCGACGGAAACGTGCCGGTCAGGCACAAGAATCGCATTAACCGAGGAAAGTCGTGACCGCGGAATTTTAATATTTATATGCCAATATTTAGATCGGAAGCGCGGTTACATAAGAAAGTTATTCCATGAGAATGGTGAACAATCGTAGACATACTAGTTTATGAAAATGCACAGGAAGTAAGAGTGTTGTACCAATCATTTCTACAATCTGAAAATTATGAAAGATTAGTATAGGTAAAACCGCAAATATAGAAATAATTGTAAGTTAATAATAATTAATTAGTTAATAACTTCAATAAAACGAGTAATATTTTTAGTTTTGCATAAATTGTTACCACAGACTTGGAAATGGAACTTACTGTTACACCTGGAAGTAAAATAACCTGTATTCGAATACTACTAAATACTAGTAATAGTAAACTTGGCACAAAAAAAAAGTTTTTATAACTGTCGTAAAAATGTTTATATTCGGTAATGTAATATGCTCTTCTACAATAAAGTATGTATGTAAGTCAATCCCATGTGAGTGATCCATATTAAAATAAGAAACTAAGAAAATGTTAAAAGCCTATTAATTTTTGTGAGTAAACAGACTTTTATCATTTTCTTTGTTTTTTTTTATTTTAATAAAGTATGCATCAGGACTGTTTATCATGTAAAATTATTAGTGCCCTTCTTCATCATTTTGCATGGTTTTCTTATCCGATAATAGACATTAACTTCTCTTTTTATTAATTTCAAAATGCCTGCCCAAAGTTATATCCAAGAAGTTCTGAATCTTCATGTCTATCTTGCCACCAAATTCAACAAGACAATGTTAGCTAGTGTGTGGAAAGAGTGCGGTGGCTACCAAGCACCAAGATATCAAAATCATACCCACTTGGAGTATGCTGAGACATTTATTAGGGACTGTAAAATTTACTACATTTTCTTTATTTTGGCAGCACTTTGTTATGACATGAAATAAAATATATCAAAAGGATACATATCACCTTCACAATTTATTATGAACTCAGATAAGTTTGAAAAGATAAGAATTACTTACTAACAGTACAACCTTCATAATGAATAAACTGAATGAAATAACAGGTATATACTGGGTGTTCGGTTTTCAGTACTTATGGTAGATGATTATACAATTATACATAGATGGTTAAAAAATGTTTCATTAACAATGTAGGTATGAACATAATTTTATGTCACGGATTTAATAAAAGTAAAGAAGAAACTATAGAATTTCGTATGGTTATACACAGTGCTTCTGACATAAATGCGTTTCTATAAAATCGTAAAAAGAAAACGGAAAAATAAACAAGTTTCAACTGTGTGTCTCAGTAACATGTGATCCAAAAAGTTATTTTCTTCAAGGTAAAGTTAAATTCAAGAAACAGAAAACTTTGAAACCAGTTCTCTTGAATGGAGAAAAACTGGCTCTATCAATGAAGTCGTTTCGGAACATATTTTGGTAGCAGAAATGTTACTTTTATATACTTTTTTAGGTTAGAAACTAATACAATAATAAAAATAAATTACTTAGCATAAATCGATATTAGGTTCCACATTTAGGTGTGTTTACTCCAGCCATGTGTCCAAATTTATGGCATGCAGCAAAAATACACCATCGACATGTTCGTTACAGATCACATATAACATTACGTGATTTGTAATATAAATTGTCATATTTTCAAGATGAAAAATTGAAGAAACAGAAAATGTTGAAACAGACAACGATTTTTGTCAGTTGAAATGTTTGGTAGTAAACACTTATTAGAAGCACTTGGTTAACTACTTTATTTCTTATATTATGTCTTTTGTCTCTTCTGGAATTAGGTTGTTGTCTTTCGAGTATTCATTGTCCACTAACAACGGATATGTAAGAATCTAGAATCCCACATCCTGCACCTTCGTTTCTTTTTTATCCATCATGTGTGGGGTCTGTCCAAAGCAAACTTTGGAGAAATACTGTCAGGTATCTGTCTAACTACCCCATTCCACAGACGACTTCTCCACATCCTACATCTGCGACAGTCTACCCATTTTCCTTATGTATCGTTCACAAGGTTTCTCCATCGTTTTCAACTAAGGGTTATTGTCCTTTATTTTTGAGGTACCGAGTGCCAGAATTGTTTGTTTAAAATCAAATTAAATCATCTCTTACAAAATACAATGTATTGTCATAGAATAAGATATATTAAAGTTTGGTACAGAAATAGAATGATAATAATAATAATAATAATAATAATAATAATAATATGTCTTTATTTACCAATTTACATAATATTATACAAAGAAATATTAATCACGGGTGGCGATATCCAACTAAGTTGCTCATATAACCACCCCTTTGAAAACAATATTTATCAACTAATATTACAAAGGAAATAAGAAAAATAGTACACACACATTATAAGACAAAAAAGGCAAAAGAGAAAAGAATTTAAACAAAAATAAATAAGAAAGAATTGAATGCTAGAAAACATTAATTAACACGATCGCGACTTTTAATTATAAATGTTTTGACCTCTCTTTAAAACACGCAAGACTGATGGTGTCCCTAATATCCCTAGGCAACAAATTATAAAATTTAACAGAATTGTAGCTGAAGCTGCGTTGAAACATAGCAGAATGATGTATTGGCATGGATAGTAAATCACGATGGCGAGTAGGCCTATCATGAATTGTGGAACCTTTAATTAATTTTTTATAAAGATATACAGGCATTTCAAATTTTAACACTTTAAAAACAAGACAAACCAAATGAATTTGAAAACGTTCATTCAAAGTGAGCCACCCAGAATCTTTAAAAGCCTCAGAGATATGGTCAAACTTTCTTAAATTATAACAAAATCTGATACAGGCATTTTGCAACTTCTGCATACTATACTTGTCGTGCCGATAATGCGGGCCAAAAAACAATATCACAATAAGTTAAAATAGATAAAAACAAGCTATCCGTAAGTCTAACTTTAACATCCCTACTTAATATATCTTTATACATGTATAACACCTTTAGCTTACTGAAACACTTTTTAAATAAACTATTAACATGTGCACCAAATCTGAGATCAGTGTCAATCAACAGTCCCAAATTTTTACATGTGTTGACTGATTCCAGTAAACAAATGTTTATGCTAATTTGAAATATGGGATTAGTAATAATTAATTGTCTATGAGAACCAAACACTAACATTTGGGTTTTTTTCTCATTGAGAACCAGGCGATGTGCTGCAGAAAATTCACTTATAATCTCGAGGTCAACATTGATATTATGAATAGCAACATCTAGATTATTATAAAAAATGATAATATATCTGGGTGTCATCCGCATACTGATGCAAAGAACAAAATTTAAGAAACCGCGATAAATCCCAAGTATAAAAAGAAAAAAGCAAGGGGCCCAAGATACTACCTTGGGGAACACCCATATTTATAGGGAGAAATTTAGAAAAAACATTATATAATAACACCCTTTATCGTCTCTGCAATAAATAGTTACTAAACAAAGTAAGTTCAACTTCGCCCACGCCAAAATACCTAAGTTTAACAATTAGACTTTTATGGTCAATAGTATCGAAAGCCTTACTATAATCCAGCAGAATTAAACACGTATCCATATTTGTATCGCATGACCGTAGAATATCATCCGTTACATTGAGTAAAGCAGTTGCTGTGCTGTGATGGCGACGAAATCCAGATTGATTGCTAGATAAAAAATACTTTTAGTTAAAAATTCGTTAAATTGTTCATGTACTATTTTTTCCAAAATTTTAGACAAAACTGGCAGAATACTAATTGGCCTAAACTCGGATACACTCACAGGATTGCTTGACTTGGGCACAGGAACTATGTTGGCATTTTTCCATATCTCTGGAAACTGACCAGAAGTAAGACATTTGTTAATTATGAAAGTGATGTGGTCACTTAAATAAGGAATTAGATATAGCAACATTTTTAATGAAATACCATCGGCTCCGTAGTATTAGATCTGACATTCAATAGTAGCTTTTAAATTACTTTGTTATCAACTGACTTAAAAGAAAACTTACTATGAACATCAGGGCATAACCGATTACTATAGTTGGCATCTATAAAGGCCTCATTATCAACCTGAACATTCAATGAACAATTAGCATAAAAATTATTGAAATCGTCAGCTGTACCGATATCAGAGAAGTTAATTTTATCAAAACTGCTTCCAACCGAAGAACCGATATTAAGAAATTTTAAAGTCTTCCAAAAATTACGAGTATTAGTTTTAAATGCATGATGCAAAAAAGCTCGTTTTTCTGCCTTAACTGATGTATTGACAAAATTTCGAAGTTCTTTATATTCATTCCAAGCCTCCACAGTTTTCAGTCGCTTATATCTAGTAAGAGCTCGTCGTTTCAATTTAATTAAAAACTTTAAATTATCAGTAAGCCAAGGGGCGGGGGGCTTGGTAATCCTAGATGTTTTGAATGGAGCATGAATGTCAAACAAATATAGTACTCTATCATTAAAAAAAATTATCATGTCATTAACATTATTCAAATAAAATATATGATCCCAAAAAATTTTATGCAGATCTAGCACAAATAAATCATGGTCAAACATTGCAAAATCTCTGTATGTTTTATACATAACTGCAGGCTTAGACTTAATTAAATTAAAATCACATTTTACAAAGCGATGGTCAGAAATACCATCCATTCTATAAACCTCTACATTTGAGGAAATATCTGGACTCGAAGAAACGATAATATCGACCAAAGTTTGTGAGGCATCCGTAACTCTAGTTGGTTCATTAACCATTTGCGTTAAACCATATTTATTAAAAAGACGACAAAATGAAACATAACTATAACTATTAGCTGCTAAAAAATCAACATTAAAATCTCCTCCAAAGAATACGTAATCAAATTCAGGCAAAAGTTGCACAAGCAAGCATATGTATTACTTGTTGAGCCATATTACCTTCACTTACCTTGATACTAGAAAACTTAAATCAAATTACATGCATATCCATCAGTGTTAGTTGATTATTCATGATAGTCTATTATTATTTTTGTTTCATTATCAAAACTATCAAAATTAGTTTTATTACCGTAGAAGAAGATTTTGTATACATATCCGGTTTCTGCTACCTACACTATTTATATCATGGGTGTAGCATAGCCAGATGCACGACAAAGTGGGGATAGAGCCTTTCCAGGCCGCTTGTTACTAGTTTTTTCTCACTGTAAAATTTAATAGACCTGGTGTTTTTAAGTTCACTACTAATTCTTCCACACTGTGTTTACTTTTAACCATATATTTTATACTACGTTAATGCTAGTATTAAATATTAACGGATTGACTTCTTGATTATTTGGTGGTTATAAGAAAATGCCAAAAATTTGAAATACCGGCTAAAAGGAAAATGGTAACTAAAGATTTAAGAGTAGAAATTATACAAACAAATGTACTAACCAATTTTAAAATAAAACTCTTGCAAACATTCTCTTACTAGTTACTTTTGTACGAAGAAAGTTTGTAAATTAATTTATAAGTGCTTGCAGTATCTTATATATTTAACATGATGATTATGCTATATTATTTTTTATATAGAGTAAGTAAATGATCGTTCAGAATCAGCACAGATTTTTGAATGATTTGTAACAAAATAGCATGTACATAGCTGTTTGTAGAAACCACATTCTATTTTGTTTTGTAACGACTTGCCACCAGAAGTGATCCAAAAGATTATATTATAAAAGTTACGGGATGTTAGATAAATACAAAGAAGAGGTCTATGATATTTATTATAATTTAGAATGAAATATATGTAAATTATAAATTATGTGAAATCTCATTACGTCATCATCTGTTATTGATAAGTTATGCTTTAGCAAATATCCATTGTGTAGAAGTTCATATCGTTTGTGAAAATTTAATATTACCGTAATAATTATATTGCATAAGGGATTTATAATCATAATGCAAATATGGAAAACTTGTAGTATTTCACCAAATGTTAACTATAAACATTTGTTCGTTTGTGACGGGTAGTGTTTTTATAGATATACTTTTCACAAAATAATGTTTTTATAATAAAGCAATATTTATTAATAATATGAGTTTATTATTAATCTATTGTTATCGTTTTGTGATTTATACATTTTTTTTAAAGATTCAATATTTTTTATGAATTTGCAGTAATATTTAAATAAGTATACTACAATATTACCATAACAAATAAATAACAATATTCTTTTAAATATTTTTGTAAAATGAAAGTGAAATAAAATAAATTTGAAAATACCTAGTAAATTATTATTATCTGTTTTACCGACGAAGCCGGTAAGCTATAAAGCAACCATTATTATCAACTAAGCGACCTTTTTTAGTTCAGTTTTTATGGTCCAGACACAATGAGGGAGCCACATGTTAGCACAGTGAAAACGAACATCTTCTAGTTGTATGTTTTGTAATTACACAGATTTTATTGATTTGCATTGAATTTTACACACAGTGTGAAACGGTTAAATCTATGTCATAATGACGATTCTACAACATATACACATATATTATAATTGTCCTCTGATGAAAAGTCAGAGCCAGATTTGTATATACAATTGACACCATCTTTTCTAACATATTTCAAATAACGTAGGTATTTCAACAATGCATTCGTTATTTTCAAGGACTAATTGTACAAAAGTAGTATCATAATGGTTTTAAAATATAGTTCAAATATTCTTCCATTTGACCCTAGGCTTTTTTTTTAATGAATATTATACATACATGTAAATTTCGTTTCAAAGTTTGAAAACAATTAAAGTTAATTAAAAAATAATTATTAATGACAAATGATATCAGTAGGCTATGGAGGTCGTGGTCAAGTATACAGTAAGAAGGTATTGGCAAAATTGGCGTGTAGGATATATATCTCACAACTCAGTACATTCTAATTTATACGCGATATACCATTAATTATAAAATATTAGTGCATGTCGGGGACATTCAACTCTGCTTGGCACCGTCCTCGAAACGTTTCATTTACCTTATATTACAGTAAATCACTGAAAACGTTGGTATACATGACGTTACATACATCAACATTCATTTTTACTGCAGTTTACTTAAAGAAATATTTCTGGGTTGCAATTTATACAGACATTCGATTTATCAAAGAATCAAGAACTAGATCCTGCAGATGATTTATTTTTCAAAGAGTGACATAAATATTTGGAAATCATTTTAGAAATTGCAGTTAATTGTAACCTGTAACAAATGGAATGAACAGTACTTGGCACAGTTCTTAATGTACGTACTTATTTAATTTTATTTTTATCTACCATTTGTTCTTATTTTAAGAATTTCGTAGTTTAATAGTAAATTTTACAATGATTACCTTTTAGGAATATTTTCGTATATGCAAGCAACATCTTTTACATTCAATTCTAACTACAATAACAAATCTACTAATTCAAAGAAATTTGTTGTTAAAATGAATTATACAGTAAAGGTATATACAGGGTGTTTCATAATTGAATGTCAATATTGAAGGACGTTAATCTACGCATGATTTTAATACAAGAGTTTCATATAAACATAGGTCCGTTTCCGCTTTATTTTTGTTTTACAGGGTGATAAAGATTTAAAAAAATATATATTTTTTAAATAACTCCTAAACTGCATTTGATATTTTTGTAGAACTTGGTGGGTATAAACTAGACGCAAAGATACATGTTTTGTTAAAGAAATGAATTTTCAGTTTTAACCAGCGGAGTCGCTATTAATTTTACTTTCATTATTTTCAATAAAAAAAATGATACGCGACTGCCTTTTTCAAAAATAAAAAATATTTTCTGAAAGGCTCATTATTTTGCAATAAAAAAGATCTCTTGACATTTTCCGTATCTTGAACGGTTTTGCAGTAACAAAATAAGGCCCCTGTGGAGTCTGGGTTCGAAATGTCTGGGTTGAAATTGTTGAAAATTACTTAATTGGAGCTTTTTTTTCTGCCGGAAAGGCTAAATGGTAATATTTATCGACAATTTCTAGAAAAGGATTTACCCATATTACTTGAGGATGAGCCACTCGTGATTAGAACAGAATGTGTTTTATGCATGACGGTGCACCAGTACATTTTAGTTTAGAAGCATGAGAATATTTAAATCGAACGTTCCATAATCGTTGGGTAGGTCGTGGTGGACCTCTACCATGGCCTCCGAGATCCCCAGATCTAAATAGTTTGGACTTTTTCTTATGGGGACATCTTAAAACTCTAGTGTACAGCACTCCAGTTAACACTGCAGAAGAACTGAAGAATAGTATAGTAGCTTCCTGTGACATAATAAGAAATACTGAAGGCATTCTTCAAAGAGTACGTGCTAATATGAGAAGAAGATCTGAAGCATGTATTCTTGCAGGTGGAGGACATTTTCAGCACCTTATCTAATTTTTTATTTTTTCAAAAATATTGGTATTAATTATTTAGTTGTGAAGAATGTTTCAATAAAATGTGTAAAGTGCGTATGTTACACTGAAAAAATATGTAGTGTTTTCAGTTCCAAATAAATTGTTCTTTATTTTGTTCCTGTAAAACTGTTCAACATACGGAAAAATGTCAAGAGAACTTTTTTATTGCAAAATGATGAGCCTTTCAGAAAATATTTTTAATTTTTGAAAAAGGCAGTGGCGTATCATTTTTTTCATTGAAAATAGTGAAAGTAAAATTAATAGCGACGCCGCTGGTTAAAACTGAAAATTAATTTCTTTAACAAAACATGTATATTTTCACCAAGTTCCACAAAAATATCTAATGCAGTTTAGGAGTTATTGAAAAAAATTTTTTTTTAAATCTGTATCACTCTGTAAAACAAAAATAAAGCGGAAGCGGACCTATGTTTATATGAAACTTTTGTCTTAAAATCATGGGTAGATTAACCTCCTTCAATATTGACATTCAATTATGAAACACCCTATATAATATGAGAACTACTTATGGAACAAATTAGCTATTACAGAAAAACGCTGAAATAGTGACTTTAGTCATCGGATTTAGTTATGATGTCATCTGTCGAAATACATTAGGTATACCTCAGGGCTTTCATTTAGGGCCCTTGCTTTTCTCTCTCTATTTATTAATGGCATTGGTTTCTGTTTTCGCTACTCTGAGTCTCCACTTTATGCTGACTATCTAAAAATATTCTCTGATCTCCTGCTGATTATATGAATATTCAATCTAATCTCAACCGTTTGGCTAATTAAATTCATCCATCTAAAAAATACTATTAATTTTAATTATAAGAAAAATAATATTCTGCTACAAAAAGTGGACTTCAATAGGGATGTGGGTGTCACTCTTTATTCTAAACTGCTTTTCTAGATTCATATAGAAAATGTTGTGCGGAAAGCTTTGCGAAATATTGAATTTATTTTGCGTGCTCCTCAATTATTTCGTGAACACAGGTTCTTGTATTATATAATGACATTATCCTCTATATTCTATCTATATTTTTAAGGTTCTTGAAATTTCGCAAATCCGCGAGGAAGACTTCAAGAACCGCTGGCACTCTTTTTTAGAGTAATACAATTTAATAAATCTTTTCTTTGCCATTAGGACTGTCCAATACTCTTTCTAATATGCCATTATGTATTACTAAGGATTCTCAGAGGGTCCCGTACATTTTCAAGTTTTTAATCTTCCACTAAAAAATACCGCTGAAGTCTGAATCTTCATTCTGTTCTTTAGCAAGAATTATGTTATCCCATTAATTAGGACTCTGCAATTTAGTTCTTTGACATACAAATTTGTCTTTTTCTCTTGTATCATTCAGTTTTTAAAGTTACCTACTGTATTTTGTAATTTTTCTCCCACTGACGATTTTTCTCTTTCTATTTCGTTCAACCGCGTTTCCAACTTGTTGTGATCTGTATTTAATTGTCTCAGCAACTGATCTTTATGTTTCAAGTTTTTCGACAGTTTTTCTCGCATCAATAAATCTGCTCATTGCTAATTGTTCTTGAAACTATGCTGACGCTATGGGGTAGGCTAGCTTCACCATACATACCATATCTGCCTCAAATTGCCGCATATTTTCTTCAAAGCATTGTCTTCGGCTTTTTAGTTGTGCTTGGTAAACGTGTTGCAGATGGGCATATCTCATTTCCAAAACGGTCTTCAACTTTTGATAGTTCTTTTGTTTATCCTTCTTGAAATCTCCATAGCTTCACCCCATAGAGCAACTGTTCGTGTTGTTTGCCAAGGCGGCTGCTTTGAATTGATTAAGATAAGTGCTCCATAATACCTTCCCACCAAACGTTGGTGCCTTAATCCTTGAAGGAAGAGGACTTTCAATCTTAATGAACCCCTTCGCAGACACTTGTGACTTTAAATTTGTAACCTCATATTCTAATTTAATTATACGTTCTTCTACGACTTTGGCAACTTCATTATGTAACTTACTAACACTTTCTTTTACAACTTGGATTTTATCTTGTACTTTACTTCGCAATTAATTGATTTCCTCTTCAACAGTTTCCTCAAATTCAGTTTAACCTTAATTATCTCTTCTAACTCCTGGCTACGTTTCATTTCGTCTAAACTATTCTTCACTTCCTCCTGACTATTCTTCATTTCTTTCTTTAAATCTTCCTTCATTTTGTCCTGGTTGTTCTTCATGTCGTTTATTATTTTCTTTAACTGTTTGAATGTTTCTCAAATTTCTGTAAATTTTGCTTTTGCAACTGGCATTACTCAAATTCCTTTCTCTGTGGTACGTGAGGTACGTCGCAATCCTGACACTAATGTTACCTTTAACGTTAACTTAGCCTTGAGATACTCCAAGTAGAAAAATTACTTAATTTACAACAAATATACTTTAGACAATTCAAAATGTCAAATCATTACTTTGAAATTCGCGTTCGAGTTCTCGACATAAACTGAACTGAACTGTGGAGACGAAACTGATACCGTTTATAAATATTTTTAGGGTTCTCAAAGTTTTCCAGATCCTCGAGAACGCGTCTAGAACCAAATCGAATATAGCCTGGACTGTTGTAGAAAATGTCAAAATAAAGTTATTACAAATGTTTTAGATTTTAACAAAAACAGGAACATAATTAACAAACTACAAAGGTAGGTGACCGTAAGAATATTATTCTTATATAAATTATGATTGTATTCACTGCAGTTACATTTTGATGATCTCTATGAATGAAATCTTACATAATAAATAATATGTAATTCAGATCCATTATTAGCTTTAGGTAATTATTACTAGTCAAAATTATACTCTTATTTAATTATAGACCACTATATTACTTTATAAATAGGTTACATATGGGCGTATTATAGAATAAATTGTTTCAAGGAATGATTTTATAGATTGTGTTTCTAATTAATAGATTTTTATTAGATGCAGGTGAGAACAGTTTATCAAAAAATTAAGGTCAGATTTGAAATACTTAAGACCAGTACATACATTAATTTGTATTAGAAACTACTTGTAGTTATTATAACAGAAGGACAACGGATTTAATCAGTCTAAAAATGTATAATTTTTTTCGGTAAAGAATTAATAAGAAGCAACCCATACAGCATGTATTTATTTGTTTAGAACATAAAAAATAAATCTAAAAACGTTAGCGAGAAAAATGTGACAACAATTAATTTTTCATTGTCTATTTTTTTTTCCAAAGTTAAGAACGAAAAACTGGGGACACCCTGTGTTTACGCCCCAGCTCAAGTGAAATACTTTTTTAGTTAGTTTGACCATTTTACAGCTTAAACTAGATAATTCAAACATTTCTGTGGTAGAACATGGTGACAGTTTCTGCAGTATATTCTATAAAAAAAAATCCAAAAATTTTTAAATTTTTTTTTACTAATTTATAATTTTGGAAAAAAAGTTCAGTAATATTTTTACAGTGTTTCCCTATCAAGTTCCATTACATATTTTTTGTGCATCAAAATCGGAAAGGTAGTTCTAGAGAAAAATTTTTTTTGAATTTTTCATAAAACTCCTACACAATTTTTTTTTAGATATAACTTTCTAGGAAATTTAAGCTTACATTATTGCTGACATCTACAGAACTTACTGAAGTAAATCTGCCAGAGGCAGCAAACACATCGTGGTGCAAAATTATCCTTAGTTCATTTTTTTCTTAAAATGGGTTATAAAGTGCTTGTAAAATAGATCAATATATTGCTGTAAAATTTTTCAATTTACCGCCTTTAAAATTTACAAAATGCAAAGTATGCTAACAGCATCACATGATTTTTTCATTAATATAAACTAGCCTATGTCCTTTGTCACAAGAATTTGAATACATATTGAAATTAAACATTATGTATCTCTTAAGTATCCTTAAGTACAAATAACTCCTAAAATTGTTAAAATTCAGCTTAAAAAACAATGTATGTAGTTGCAAGGGCCAGAAATCTTTAATTGCGGCTATTTACTCAAATTCTTTCTAAATGGTCTTAGGATAGTTTTGAACTTATCCGGCTAAGAAGTTTATACTTTTAGCTACAAGAAAATTTCCGCAAGTTGGTGGTAAGATCTTTTAGTCAAACGCATTGTAACAGAATATTTACAAACGAATTTCAGTGATCTCAATTAAAGTTTGAAAATGTGATATTCTGTTTGTTTTATAAATATTTTTATTAAAATAATATTTACGTAACTACTATGTTATGCAATTAATATCTACATAAATATTCGTAGGAAGCGTATAGAGAACGACATATGCAACCGAATTTGTAAAAGGCTGTGATTAATTCGGTATCGGTCCGTGATCCGTGATGCTCCTAGACCGCGACCGTATAGTACTAAAAAAAAATAAAAAATGTGACAATAAATAACAACATACACTATCTTAATAACATTAATACACCTATTCAAATGCTAGCTTAGTTTTACTATTAGTCAAGTATAGGAATACTTTATTGAAATATTAACTTATTCTTGTATAATAATATATATTCTTCATTTAAGCATAAAAATCACTTGAAATAAAAATAACTACTATATTTAATTGGGTGTTTAAAGAATTGTTTTGTTTAGATTAGATAATATAAATTACTTCGGTTAACAATAATTATTATTCTGAAAATAAAGTTATGTTTTCTTTATTTGAAGTTTTAAGAAGTGACTTGAAATAATATTAAATAATTTTGCATAAAGAATAAAGCAAATAATAACATTACATTAAGAAAAAAATAAAACTGAACTATACAAATTAGTGTTTCAGTAGTTCAGTGTTCCTGCTATATTGTATTTCTTTCTAGAGTAGTTACTACTCTACCGACTTCATTTTATATAAAAAATTAAATATTACTTAATTAACAGTCTTTAATTAAGGAAAAAGAGACTTATAGCGTAAGTCATTCATTAGTGGCACACCAGACATATACCGCTTTTGAGCTTATTAGCTCTCCTCAGTATGACAAAGGACACTAGTGTGGTAAATTTTGCGGTATGATATTTATTATGAAATATTAATAATTTTAATTCGCGCAAATCTATAAAACTATAAACGAAGAATAACGTATTCTATAATTAATAATATTATTCTTTAAATAAATTTTAAATTTAGTGTCATTTTAAGAAAGAAACTGTTGAGTTAAGTATCAGAATCTTTGGATGTCAAGAATAAGTAAATATTTATATCAAATATACTTTATTGCAGAATACATACAATACACTTGAATGAAATTTAAAATTTCAAGTATATTATTATACTTAAATTCAGATTAGATTTTTTTTTCGTGTAGGAACTCACATTTGATTTAGATGGCATAAATATATAAATTAGTAAAAAGCAACAAAATACAAATAGTTTATAAATTTTATTTTTTTTTATTAGAAATCTCAAATATTTTGAACAAAATATTTTTCTTGATATATAATTCTGTTGCCGAATTTGGATTACTGTCGTTATCGAAGACTGGCATATAGTATACAAATAACATCGTATGGAACAGGATTTTTTGTTTGAAATTAACTGATATAAGATTTTTAAACTGTGCATTTTGATACGTCATATTCAAACCCCTAAAATGTATTTGACAGCAAATATTTAATTGACAGTTATAATAACCTCTCAATATTATTTTGACAAAAGGAATCAATCCTGAAAGTTTGTTGTAACGTCTCTGTTACACCATGCATATCCTATATTTTTTTCATGTGTAACTACTGTCACTACAAGCAGGAAAAGAGTAAAAGAAGTCGAGAACAGCTAAATACGAATGAATGTTACAGAGATACAATTATTTATACCATTTGCTCATGTTTCATTAAGGCTGAATGGAAGGCAGAACACGATTTTGTATGGCATGTTGGTTCAAAAAACCATAATGACTGAAAAAATATTACCAATTTGATTATTAAATTATGGGTTCAGTCATTAAGTTTTATGTTCGAGAGACCTTGTAGAAAATTGTTGCGATCATATTGCAACACAGTCAAGATACCAGTCTTCGGATAGAAAGTAAAATAACAAGTTCTTATTTGCTCTAATGTCTAAAACAAATCTGGAACAATTATTTCCGTAATGATATACGCTTTATGTTTCTGTCTTCAATTTGCGCAGTGCAATGTTCGATTCGGTTCGGTGTATTATTATAGACGTTTTAACTTACAAATATGGAATCTATAACCTGCCTTTCAGGGTTAAAGATATCGCAACAGTCTCTGCGAGAAATAACACAGAAAATAAATATATTTACCTATTTACTAATTACAGTATGTATTTTTAAGAAAACCTAATACAGTCAAACTTCTCTAATTCGGAACCTAAACATCGCGTAACAATAACTTTATCCAAGTCGAACACATCCACAAAGAAGAATTTTCTATTAGGAAGGAACAAATGCTGTAAAAGTATTATTTATTTCTGGGTGCAACAATACGTAGGTACGTTTACATAAGAAGTTGCATACAAATAAGAATGGAGAAAAAGTAAGTACTTATACAGGGTGTATATAAATAAGTGCGAAAAAATTTAAAGAGTGATTCTTTGGTGGAAATTAAGAGGGGTCTTTTATGTAACATTAGAAAAAAACTATCTCCTCTAAATTTATGTCCCTCAAAAAAAAGGAAAAAAATTCGGTTTTATTTTTTTCTTCCCTGTATATAAAAATCTATTCTGTATTAAATATAATAATAATATACTTAAGGTTTTAAACTTCATTCAAGTGTACAGGGTTAACTATGACTAAGTAAAAAAAATTTACCTAACCACGTGCTCAGGGAGCCCTAAAAGACAATAAAAAATTATTCCAGAATTTTAGCTCGATATTTAAAAAATGGGGCAAAACCCTTTTTTCCTACGGAAAGTCGGCGCCTATGATGAGTATCGACTGAGATGGCTTATGGCTTAGATCCATAGTTGACATTACATCTGTCAACAACTACCATGCGGTCATTTACAGTGTTTCTAAATGCAGAAAAGACAAAAATTAACATTATTATTAGTAATAATATCTGATAGGTAGGTAACAGTTAATCCAGTTAGCTCCAGTATTTTGCATTCGTTTTTCATTATTTGGTTACAAACTGGTAAAACTACATTTTCACTCACTACCGATAAACATACTTCCCGTAGGTACAATGCCTATGTATTATAACAAAATCAAAGAATGGGATGAGTAGGTAGGTTCTAATAGATAACAGAAAACGTTTAACACCCGCGGCAGTCTTGTCCCATAACCTAGAAAAACAAACCGGCGAACTATATTGTGGGAAAATATCTGTACTCGACACATATTCCTTTATTTATTAACTATAAAACGTTTAAAATTAAAATAAGCCACTAAAAACTGAAGAACAACACAAAACTACAACGTAAACACAGGAATTAAATTATAACATGACAGCGAACCGTCTCGACTGAACCGACTGCCGACTGTGGCCGACTGTTGCATGACGGTTGCTTGCTGGTTGCATACTCTGCTTCTCGCATTGGCGGCGTTAAATAAGGATTTAATATAATATCGAAAACAATTTTTTTCGCTTTATAAATAAGTTTAGAAATTTTTTGAAAAGAAATTCCGTTAATTCTTATTTTTTCCTATCCCCTCTTAAAATATTTGTACTTAGTCATAGTTAACCCTGTATATGTATTCAGTAATAAAGTATATTTGTTACAAATATTTACATATTCTTGACATCCAAGCATTCTTATACTTTAATTCAACACTTTTCTTTCCTAAAATGACACTAAATTTAAGATTTACTTAAAGAATAATATTTTGTTAATATATGAACAAAACATTATTAACTATAGAATAACTTATTCTTTGTTTATAGTTTTATAGATTTGCACCAATAAATATTATTAATAATGCGGCTATAGTGCAAAATAAAAATATATGTAGATGATATTAATACAACACTTGTGGCGACCATTACCAAAATATGGAGACATAATTGTAGTATTTTTACTACAAATTGTGTATAGGTGGACTGCCAAGTTCAGCATGTGGCCACAAGATGTAGTTACATGTTACATAACGCCTACTCAGTTTCCCTTCTGTCAGATTAGTCGTCAGTTGCCTCACATCATATCGCATACTGAGGAAAATTAACAAACTAAAGAGTGGTATATGTCTAGTGTGCCGTTAATGAATGAGTTTAACAGTTTACTATAAGTCTTTCCTTATATAAATATTTAAATGCTACTGAGTGAGTGCAATGCAAATTTAATGCAATGTTGTTATTTACTTTATTCAAAATTATTTAATATTATTTCAAATATTTGCAGTAGGTAATTCTGTCAAGTCACTCAAAACTTCAAATGAAAACATACACATCTAAATAAAACAAAACAATTTTTTAAACAAATATAACTTTATCTTATATAAAGTATAGTAGTCACAAATAATTTGTATATGATCTTATACAAGAATAAGTTAATCTTTCAATAAAGTATTTCTATACTGTAGAAATAGTTAAACTAAGCTAAACTTGATATTATTATAGTTCTTTTTTGTTTATTGTGTTTTTAATGGAAATTATGAAAAAATGAGTGGGAACCGTTTTAAAAAGGTGAATATGGACCCATCACAATAATTTTCTTACCTATATTTTGTGAAAGAAAGACCCAGCTAAAGCTCCTAGAGTACTCTAGCTTTCAGACGATGGCTTCATTGCACTAAGTTCAAAAACATAGTGACCTCTAAAGCTATTCGACAAGAAAATTGAATCAAAGAACTTTTGGACTGTACAACGGGTTTAATCAGTTAAAACAATGGATCGTTTTCTATTTATTATAAAAAAATAAATAGCATATACAAAAAATCTTCACATAAATATTAAACAAAAAGAATTATATAATTATATTGTTTAATAAATAAAAATAATTACATCTCATTACTACAGAAATCAGGATTTTGTGGGAAGGGGGTAATTACCTTCATTATCCTTCTTGAATGAATCCAATACTGTTTTTGTACAATTAGAGAATGTAGAATTGAATTATTTTTTTGTTATATCAACTTTGTGTTGTATGTATTATTTACATAATAGATCAAGAAAAAAATTCGATAACCAATGAAAAATAATGTATTTTTCTTCACATGTTTCTACAGAGTTCATTTTTACAGTCTGGGCAAGTATGCACAAAAACTTCTAACAACTCATTTTCAATAACATTTTGAAATATAAACTGATTATTAAAAGGGTTATTTCATGTTTTATGGGATAGGTATAATTTAATTTCTATTAATATTCACATATCTATAACTACTTTTTTTTTAATATTATTAAAAATTCAGTTCTTAAAATACAGAAACATATAAACCAATATTCGCTGCTGAATTTGGGCTAATTTGTCAAAATTAATTAACAATTTTTTTGAAGGTAATAATTGGTATAATTGTATTAAAATTTAAAATTTTAATATCTTAAATTTAACGTATTCTAGAACCCTAAAAAAACTGTTATTCTCATGTGCTATTTTGACTAGATGAAATTAAAATCTGTCACAATATCTGTTAAAATGTTGAAACTCAAATTTTCCCATTTTATAAATAATAAGCATTGTCGGAAGAACAAACTTGCAAATTATAAAGCCATTACCGACTCATTTCAATAATAATTTAATTAAACAAAACCATTTAACTATGTTACAAAAGTGAAAATGTAAATAAAAAATATTCCGCATTAATCGCAGATTCTAGAATTACATACGGAAATAAAAAAGAAAGTGGTGATTAGTGCTATTTTTTGTAATAGAAAAAACATTATACCACGTAACTTATACTCGCAGTAAATATATAGTTGTATATTAAAATAAAACTATTAAGTAATAGATACTGAGGATAATAACAATTATTATTTACATAAAATGAACAAAATATTTGTTTAAATCCAGTAAATATTAATAATAATAACTTCTACAATATCAATATTTTATTAACATTATATTATAGGTATCACTTTTAGTAATTAACAATTTACAACAGAGATTATGCGTAATAACAAATTCTAAGTGATATCATACAAAAGGTAATAAAATTTGTATTGTAAGTAATAAAAGTGTATTTTCTAATACAGATATAATCTTATAGAAGATAATACAAAATGAAAACAAATTGGTTTATATTAAAAATAAGTATATGTATACAGGATGTTTCATATGTAATGGGCAACAGTTTAACTCTTAACTGCTGGCATTGAGTGTGTAGGACTTAAGTTATAGATTAGAGAAAATATTAAAAAAAAACTTTCTCAGACCTATAACTTCTTCAGGAAGCAAAGTTGTACTAAAGTAGATTAACGTAAATCATTTTATTTTCGTCAAAGCAAGCCAGTCTTAAGGGCGCCGTATTCCTGAAAAAGTGTTTTCTACAAATATAAATAATTTTAGACATTTAAGAACTGAATAATATAGAGTTTAGCAAATAACAAGGATGTTATTTCATGCCACCTGCAAATATTCAAAGGTACCGAAGTAAAATCAATATTTAACATCAGAAAGCGATGTATCCAATGAATTTTTAGGTACTGAAATCTTTCAAAATACGTATTTTTTAAAATTCAACTATAGATGTAAACATTGTTATAACATAAACTTACATAGTTCTGCATATAAGATTGTTCACTTTTGTTTATAAGTATGGGAAAATAATTGTTAAAATGTGGGGTTAGAATAGCGAAATTATGTGTGTCATATAAATGCATTTTAAAAGTTATTACATTATTTGAGGAAAGTTTAAATAGTAAAAGTGGATAAACAAAACATCAATAATTCTATTTTTGATATTACTTTTGCTCTACGAGTTTTATTTTTCGAGATTTCAGTACCTAAAAACACCACAAATTTGATCATTTTACGAGAGATACGGGCACCTTAAGGTATGTCTTACTATTTAATAAATACCATAGATTGTAGAAAAATTCATATATTCAAACTTTAAATGCAGTTTTCTCTGAAATGGTGCATTTTAGCAACATGTAAAACTAATAAAATGCTGTTTTTAAAAAGTTGATTTAAACCACCTTATTTTCGTCCATTCTTTAATAAACACCCTTTATAGGCATTTTTTTAAAATTATATTTGCTTTTGGTAATTGTAATTGGACAACTTCCTGGCCTGTTTTTAAATGAAATTGAGTGCAGGGTTGCCAAGTGGAACAAAAGCATTTTAAAAATATTTTCAGTAATATAGGGCGATACGGAGAGTGGCCTACCAAAATTGAACGTTTTTCTTAATATAACATTATACAGGGTGGACCAGCTTTTTCGTGCCAAACTTTAAGGGCATGTCGAAAAATAACCGTAGTTTGCTATACAAACAATAGTCCAAAATTGCTTCGTTACGAAAATACAGGGTGTTGAAGTTTATTCTGAAAAACAGAAAAATACATTTTTTGTTTAAGCCGCTAGAGATAATTAAATGAAATTTGACAGGTGTCGATAGAAATGCAAGACTTAAGTTTTGCAATACAAAAGTTTCTTTTACTGTCACCAGTGGCGCGAGTAGCAGATAGTCAGTGGCTATTTTTCGACGTAGAACATAGCCTTAAAGTTTGGCACGAAAAAGCTGGTCCACCCTGTATATTGTTTTACATATTCGAATTTTTCGTAAAATTTTTGGTAAATTTTATATGCAATTCTAGCTTTAGCTGTTTTCAAAATATTGAGTACTTTTTTAAAATACAGAATGCCCCAAAAATTTTCTCAAACTTTGATATCACAAATATTTAAAAACAATAAATTAAAATAAAAACCCCATTTTTTTAACCCATTCATGACTTCTTTATTAAAAACAGTAGGAAAACATGTAACCTGTCATATATCTAAAATTAAGAGTTTGCAATTTGTTCAATAAAATGGTTATTTCTATTTACAAAAACGTCTACACACGCGTTTTAAATATACATATTTTCTTCACAAAGTAGGCCGTGAATAGAAAAAAGTTACTATGATGATCGAAGACAAGGAATTACCTAAATATTTGGTTACTGGTTTTGTAAGTCTGCTATGTAATACTACTGTATTAAATTTTGTAAAACTATCACAGACCTATGTTACATAGGTATGTACATCCTGCATATTAAATATGTACAAAAACTAGTACTGTAAAAAATATATAAAGACGTATCTATAAGTTTACGCTTATAATAAAGTTTAGTTCACCTCCAACTATTGTTTTAATAAGTTAAAACATAACATGGCGCAGTCGGTTTGAGAGTAACAAAGAAAAATAAAATTAATAAATAATTAAAATGGATGACTACAGAGGTATAGAACCTATGGATTTCAAAGAAAATCTAAGTGATAATTGGAAATTATGTCGGCAAAGATTCGAGAATTATCTAGTAGCATCTAGTCGCGTCAAATTAGCATGAAAATAGTGAAAATGGACAACTTTTTGCGGAGAAGTCCGATTGAGATGCGGTTTTCTGCAAAATGTTCAGGGAATTGTTTATAACAAAAGGTACATCTAACCTCTGTACGCTCGCAAATTTTTAATTGTTTATTTAACAAATGACTCATTTTTGTTGAACATATGGCAAATGTCACACACTATTCAACGAAAATGTCTGGAAAATGTTCCCTCGGGTGTTTTCGAGGTCCCTCTTTATCACTTTGGTGTTAGCTTTATTATTTATTGCTAAATTGTTGTAACTGGGCTAATTAACAAATTAAAAACTCCACCCCCGAAATTACTAGAGAACCGGATTATTTTCCAGGATTTCTGGCTTATTAAGGCAAACCATCGCCACAAGACTTTTGAAAATATAATTGTTTATTGTTCGACTGTTGCAACCTCGCTAATTAACAAATTAATAATTCTTTTCCCGGAATTGTTAGAAAATCGGATTTTTTTTGCAACAATTCTGGGATTATGGGGAGAACCATCGGCACAAGGTTGTTGCACGAAATTGTTTATTTTTCTATTTTTGTAACCTGGCTAGTTAACAAATTAATAACTCTCCTCCCGGAATCACTAGAGACCCGAAATTTTTTCCGGGATTTCTGTCTTTTTAAGGCGAACCATCGGCACAAGATTTTTGCAAATATAATTGTTTATTGTTCAATTGATCCCAGAATTATTGCAAAAAAAAATCCGACTTTCTAATGATTCCGGGAGAAGAGTTATTAATTTGTTAATTAGCGAGGTTGCAACAGTCGAATAATATACAATTATATTTGCAATTCCTTTGTGGCAATGCTTCTCCTTATCATCCTAGAGTTATTGCAAAAAAATCTGTTTTTCTAGTGATTTCGGGCGTTAACTTATTAATTTGTTAATTAGCCAGGTCGCAACAATTGGAAAATAAACAATTACGTGCAATAACCTTGTGCCGATGGTTCTCTCCATGATTCCAGAGTTATTGCAAAAAAAACTGGGTTTCCAACGATTCCGGGAGAAGGGTTATTAATTTGTTAATTAGCGAGGTTGCAACAATCGAACAATAAACAATTATATTTGCAAAAATCTTGTGCCGATGGTTTGCCTTAATAAGCCAGAAATCCTGGAAAAAATTCCGGTTCTCTGGTGATTTCGGGGGTGGAGTTTTCAATTTGGTAATTAGCCCAGTTACAACAACTTAGCAATAAATAATAAAGCTAACACAAAAGTGATAAAGAGTGACCTCGAAAACCCCCGAGAGAACATTTTCCAGACATTTTCGTTGAATCGTGTGTGACATTTGCCATATGTTCAACAAAAATGGGTCATTTGTTAAATAAACAATTAAAAATTTGCGAGCGTACAGAGGTTAGATGTACCTTTTGTTATAAACAATTCCCTGAACATTTTGCAGAAAACCGCATCTCAATCGGACCTCTCCGCAAAAAGTTGCAAGTGAAATCCTAATTTGACGCGACTAATCGGAAATCGGGAAAAAGGATGAAATAGTGCAAGGTGCTCAGTTAATCCACTACATAGGAGTTGAAGGTATTCGCATATACAACACATTTGCGCTGCAAGAAGCAGATAAGAAAAAGCTAGATAAGGTTTTACAGTGTTTTCAGTGTCATTTCTTTCCGAAAAAAAATCTGTCCTATGAACGTTTCAAATTCCTAACTCGCTGTATATTCAATATACAGGATGTACGTATGTAACAACTTATATCTCTGGAACGGTACATTTTCGATACAGAGGACAGTCTGTAGAGTAAAAAGAGACCATTCATACTAAAATAGATTTAAAACAATTTAATAACTTAACACCTCTTACCATAAATCTAAAAATATGTATATGACAACACCAATTTCACTTTTTTTTTTTGGAAAAGTGCTGTGAAAACATCCATATAGTTGAGCAGCCGTTACATCAAGAAACATAACTTATGTGGCACTCCGTTTAGTTAGACATCCAAAATAAACTTTAACATACCACACCTCGGCTCTCCTATGCTAATAATTTTAAGTAATTGGGAGCGCTAAATAATGCGTGTCACTTACATTATAAACGAGGATTGTAAGAGATTTTAATTGGGAAGAGCGGTGATTTATTTACATAAGTAATAGCTGATGCTGAGTTGCAGAAGGTGCCGCCGCGGTACTATCAAAGGAAAATCCATAAGTTGTAAGTAAATTCGACTGCCATAGTATTGCACCACATAATTTTTTCACTTCAATTTATTTACGATAATTAGGGGAGGAGGGAGTTAGCTGGCAGAAGTACTGGTTGTCACAAGTGTCGAAACTCCATCTTGCGATATGATGATGAAGTAAATAATTCGGCCGGTAAATCTGCATGGTAGAAGAGCACACCTCAGAAAACAGCATGCGAGACATCCTTATTGTATAACACTGGGACCGACAAGAAAATTTTTAGAAAATTATTAAATATCACTTATCTCCTCTTAACTGAATCCTCCAAACATGATGTTTTATTGTTTAACTTCAAAATAAATCATCAACGCTGGGGGCTAGTGGTCACAGTGAACACGGGGTAAGTTGTCACGTATGACAACTAACATAAAAACAGAATGTACAGAAAATAGTCGTAGAAGAAAAGCACGGGGAGAAAGAAGCCAGCCCTGACGAAGAAGGAACCGAATCGTATCACTCTCCTACAACTTATACTTTCCCCTTATATGTATTTACTATTTTTAATTTTAACTGTTTATCAAATGTGACAACTAACTCCGACTATTGTGACAACTAGTCATTTTCTCGGGGTAAGTTGGCACATAGGTATGCATCGTCTATAAAAAATGGAATAACATTTTTTGTGTAATATTCAGTTACCTTTTGTATACAACATGTTGCTGACGAATGTTACTTTATTTTAATAAAAATATTATTATCAATACCAATAATTCTGAAAATATTCCACTTAAATTCAAATTTGTGACAACTAACCCTATTATTATTTGATAACTTGTCCCTATCTTAAGGCGGCTACTCACTACGCGGGACTTGCCAAGTACTCGACTTGGAATATACTTGGCATGAACTTGTCTGAGTCCAAGTAAATTGTACACACTATGTGCCTACTTGAAAGTTTCAGTTTTATTTCGGGAAGTGCAAGTATAAAGACGAGTACTTGAAAATGGACGAGAATTTTGATTCGACATCTTTAGCTGCTTTTGTTATAAGAGAGTCCATTTTCTTTTTCAAATCCTCGATGCTACATTCCAAGTCACATTCTGTGAAAAACTCGGTTTGAAGTAGTTTCCAGGCAAAGTATACATTATTTGTACTTGTATGCTGCATATGTGATAGGTCCGAAATGATAGTTCCTTCTGATAAATATCAAGAAACCCCAATGTAACTTCATTTTTCCACGCCATTTCAAGATTTAAGATACACAAATCGGCTGCTAACAAACAGAAGCTTGTAGCCACTCGTCAAGTAAAGCCCGCGTAGTGTAGCGCAGACAAAACCAACTCGGAAACAATCTACTCGCTGCCTTTGACTTGGACCCGTTTTCCGACAACCGATGGGAAGTGCAAGTACTTGTCCAAATCAGTGCGAGTCGCCGTACATACTACTCGCTACTTGCCGCGTAGTGAGTAGCCGCCTTTAGGATAAGTTGTCACATATGCATCGCTTATAACAAAATGAAATAACATTTTTTGTTTAATATTTATTTGCCTTCTATATAAATAATGTCATTGACGAATTTTACTTTATTTTAATAAAAAATATTGGGATATTATTAATTAATAATTTTCCACAAAATATTCCACCTAAATTCAAATTTGTGACAACTAACCCCCACATTATCCCTTGATCGCTCAAGTGATAACATTTTCTGCGTGCGAAAAAAAGCAACAGTTTATTTTACGATTAGTGATCAGTTGATGTATCTGTAATCGCATAGTAACTAACCACATTTAAGAACAAGAAGCAAGGACGAATGAATGTAATTCTGGTTTCTTAAATAAGGAATTCAATGTTCCAAGTCTGGTTAATAAATTATTGGAACTACAGCACGCAATATCTAAAATCGCAGTCTGCACTTGCAAAACGGTTAAGCAACGACTTGCCGTTATTAACAAAAAATATAGACAAATGCGGCCCGTTCTAGGTATTTACGGATAAATAAATGCCTTTCATTTACGGCTCAACGATAGTACAGGCGTTACTAGATAGGTATTAGACAAGCGATTTAATGATTTCAGACATAGTTTGTATTTATCTATAGTTTTCGTTATTCATTGCATGTTCCAAATTCCTTAGCTCGCGTTAGGATTTAGTGTGAAATTTTATTTACAAACAAAACGTAAAATGTCACAGTTGACATCGGCATTTTAATAACTCAATTCTATCCATAGAAATAGTCTTTAAAAAATACATTAGACCGCTAACTATTAAGAAGTTATTTGTAGCAAATTAATCAGTTTTCGTTTTGTTCTTGGATACCTACTTTACATCATTCTTATTTTTTGGGGTGTATACCCTGAATAAAATTTGTATAATTGAGACAGTGAAAATATATTTTTTCTAGCTTGCTTAGATTTTTTAGACTGACCCAAAAAATAGATAAATTTCTTGAAAAATTTTATAAAAAGGGCACTCTTAAATATAACTTAGGCTACAAAAAAATCAAAATGGTAGATATATGTTGTATTAGTGATATAGATTTTTTAAAAGATAGTGAGCTACTGATTTTTTCCTCTTTTTATAGTAGAGTTAGACATATATTCTTTATACAGGATGTTACGGTATTGACAATTTCCAAATTTTTCGTTGAAAATTGTTTAGATTTGGGTCAATACATTTATGATATAGTGCAATCAAGATACAAGAGTTTGACACTAAATGTTTAATGTCTTTTAAAAAATGATTTAGCATGTTTTTTAAAAAATTTTCCCAAGGTCTTTTTGTTTTTTTGCTCTAAAATAAATGAGGTCCCTAAAAATAAAGTAAAAGTGGCGCAAATTTTCTAGAAAAAAATCAATAAATACTGCTCCATATCAACGTCTGAAATGCAATCAATTATACCAAATTATAACCTAAGTATCATAAATGTATTGAAACAATTTTCAATGAAAATATTAGATTTTATTAGAAAAAACGTATTCTTAAAAATATTCTTGAAAACATTTGTGGACCTAGGCTTACAGGATTTTTTTCGTATTTTTGGATGTGGAATCTGCTCTAGAATTCTCCGAACAACATTTTGCAATACCCTGTATATTATTCTGTGTATTTTCATAAATTTCGGATAATATTAAAATTAAATACCTACTGAAACTGTTAGACATTTAAAAACTGAATAAGATAGAGCTTAACAAATAATGGGAATGTTATCTCATGCCATGCCATGAAAGCGGTCTAACCAACAAATTTCTAAGTACAGAAATCTTACAAAATACGTACTTTTTATTTTAACTGTAGATGTAAACGTTGTTATAATATGAATTTACATAGTTCTGCATATAAGTTGTTCAGTTTTGTTTATAAGTGAAAATAATTATTCTTAAAATGTGGGGTTAGAATAACAAAATAATATGTAACTTACAAACGCTTTTTAAAAGTTGTTAATTTATTTGAGGATAATTTAAATAGTAAAAGTGAATAAACAAAACATTAAGAATGTTGTTTTTGATATTACTTTTGTTCTACGTATTTAATTTGTCGAAATTTCTGTACCTACCTAAAAATACCACATATTTATATAATTTCAAGAGTTTTCATTGTAATAAGTCATATTTAAAAGATGTTAAATGGAGATATTTTTGAGTACAAATAAAATCATTAAAATGAAGATTGATGCTTTTATTCGATTAAATAACAAAATGATTAAAAAGTGTTTGTGATGTCATTTAAATAAAAGCATTTTTCAAATAATTTCAAAAGTTTTATTAACTTACTTAATCAAGGTTTTTCCGAGCAACAAAGGAATAGTAATTTTTGGAAAATTGAAAAAGAATTCGAAAATATAATAATTATTACAATAAAACAGTGACGTACTATTTTATTAAAAAAATATGCCACCATCACCCTGTATCTCCGGCACTAGAGCATCCAAATTTTAGGAAAAATCTTCAGATTCTACATAACTTTATGTGACCATTTTCAAATCATTTTACTCACTGGTTTATAAAATCAAAATTAATTTTGTAAATTTACACCCTGTATTTTTTTAACGAAGGGTCCTAGATACAAAATTTATATGAAAGATACTCCTTAAAATTCACCAAAAAATACGAGGCTACATTTTTGGGCAACATTTGTGAATCACCCTGTATAACATTTATATTTCTTTCAATTATGTTTTACAAATTTCTTATAATTTATTTTTCAGTTAAGCTATATAAGAACAGAATAATTACAGTTTGATAAAAAAATAGAATGTTAAATATGCTCGTATATCCGCCGTGCTATAGACAGATTCTAGGTGGATGTGGAACAGAAATTAGTGAGCTGCTGGAATGTATACCACTTCTAGAAAGTGATATAATAATTCTATTATATCAGACCATACGCCTATTATTTTGAATTGTAGACATAATTGAGATTAACGCCAACTATAGCGAATAATAAAATATATTTTAAAAACGCCACAGGAATACAAACCCACTGCTTTATCCGATAAGTGTATATCCGTTTTGACACTAATATAAAGTATTTGCAGCTACTACTAGAGATATGTACCAAAGGCTGCAAACAGAACACGATGGAAGCAGCTTAATTATATGTAGTAAAATATTCGTACCATTTTTCAATTTTTAATAATTTTTTGAGCGGTTTTAAAATGTTTGAAAATTTTGGCTCTTAAATAATTAAGCCTGTGAAGCGGGATTTGCGAGTGGGAAAAAATCGGAAACTATAGAAAAATAGTACTCGGAAAGACGCTTCTTTAAAAAAAAGTCATCCAATTCGGTTCAGTAGATGTTGAGATATTAACTTCCAAAGTTGGGAAGGTTAATGATGTAACAATAAATTATATACCAATCGATAGGTTTTTCCGAGATGTTTTCGTATCTGCTTTCAAAAATTACATTGCACGTGTGTATCACGCACAAAAATTTGCATAAACATTGTGTAGTGTGCGCTCGGAGTCGAAATTCGGAGGGGTGGGGATAGGCTGCGAAACTTCGGCGCACAAAACATAATATACTCGTATAACTAGATTCTGCGCTTCAAAATCGGCGCACTCGCTTCAGGATGATATATCTCGGCTTCTACTGCTGCGATTTTGATTTTTTTTTTAAATTGGCGTAGAAAAACGAAAGGATTTTAATAGTTACATTTATCAATTTTAAAAAATAAACAATCGGTGGTCGATTTTCATAATCAAGCATTTTTAAATGTTGCTAAAAATTAGTGCTAATCATATAATATTCTTATTGGGCATATATTGTCCATTGCATATTAGTTTTAAATTGAAGAATTAATGCGTAATAATGTTATAAACTAATTTAATTGTTATTTAATGCATATAGTACATTGAATAACAGGAGATAAGGTATACATAATCGTAAAATATCGACAATTTCATTAAATTTACATAATTTACAGATTTTATTTATAATACAAGTTCATTTATTACATTACTTGGCATACTTTCTTTTACACGGAATTTCGTCGTCGCTGTCTTCTACATCTATATTACTGTCTAATACATTTTTTCGCAATTTTACAAGTTTGACCGTGGCATCCTCCGCAATAATCGGAACATTTTAATCCGTGTTTTACACAACTACAAGATTTTGTGCAGCCCTTTGTACATTTACAACTGATGTCTCGTAATATACTGTCAGGAACCAGTTGATATATAATTTATTGTTACATCATTAACCGTTACGCCGCATACTCTTCCCAACTTTGGAAGTTAATATCTCAACATCTACTTGACCGAATTGGATGATTTTTTTTAAAAAGAAGCGTCTTTCCGAGTACTATTTTTCTATAGTTTCCGATTTTTTCCCACTCGCAAATCCCGCTTCACAGGCTTATTTATTTAAAAGCCAACATTTTCAAACTTTTTAAAACCGCTCAAAAAATTATTAAAAATTAAAAAATGGTTAAGATAGCAATTGTATATGATAGTTTCAGGGTACAAGAAGGTGTAAAAGCGCGGGCGCAAAAAATATTCATAACTTTTAGCCTGGCACAAAATTAAAAATAAGTCTTTTTTGCCAGGTAGGTTACTTAACAATTGCATTATGCAAAAACTGTCAGTCCGGTCTTAATCGGCCTTACGGCTCTCGTTTTGTATTCAAGTCAAGTACTTTTCTCTAAATGTATGGCGTGATTGGGTTATTTTTTCGTTGTTAAATAAGTATTTTAAAATTACCTTGTTTTTTATATACTTTTTTGCACTTTCGAGCATTTTTCAGCGCACATTTCAAATATACGGATATCGGACCAACTCTATCTTGTCTAAAATTTAATAACGAACAAATATATAAGTATACATTTTTTCTCTAAAATGCATACTTACCGAGTTATATGCGATTGTTTCCGAAAAAACCGCGATATTCGAATTTTTTTCACTTTTTCGTTGTTTATGCAAATAGCACACCTTTTCAAGCTGGCGCATCTCGATATTTTCAATAGGTATACCATTCCCCAGCGATTCCAATAGTTATCTAAGTTACGTCACGTTAGAGCCATGCTAATCTGTAACCCTCCTGGCCTATTTACGAAGTCTCACATTTTGAACGTCTATATATAATTGGGAAAATACGTATTTATTGATATGTAATGTTACCTATTATTTCATAGTGAAAATCAATAATTTCATTTACATCCAGTAATTATAATTCATATACAATACGTCAAAGTAAATATACCTATAATTAATTTGTAGTTAGTACTGCTCGAGCAAATGGTACAAATTATAGGAACATTAAAAACTAAATAGAATAATTATATTCATGTAAGGCTCAGGATAAAAAAAATCCTGTTAATTAAATTTTTGGAATAGTTGGTACAACATTACGTATAAATTAGAAATTGTTAATATTTCTACAGTTCTCGTTAATCTCACGTGATAAGAAATAGGTGTACGAGTATTCAACAATTACAGTGAAAGCTTTTAGAGTCTTTTGTATGAAATAATTCCATACATTTTGCACATGAGGAGCTATTTTGCTCATAAATTAATCCACACCATTAACTTTTGTTGGAACGTGTATTACTAATATATTAGGAATGTTCTTAAAACTATGACTGGTGCAGTATCTGATTTACATTGATCTATATTAATTATTGTACCTACTTCTAATCTGCTATATCTGACTACTGTCATATCTTTCACAGAATATAGATAAATATTTGGAAATTAGTTTAAAGTAATATATTTTTAAAATCTTGTTCGCTCCGAAACGAATAAAATAACTTCTAAAAAATGGCTCGCTTTCTTTCTTAAATTTATTTGATACTTTGTAGACGCTTTGTATATAGTTTATATAGTCATTTTCCTCAACCAAACAATATAAGCAACTGTGAAAGTGTATATATTTTATGTGAACTTACCACGTGAACATCTGTTACTAAAAAAATCATTTACAACATAAGCATATAATAATAAATGGAATTCTTTCTCCAATTATGTTTGTGAATGGAATAACACATTAATTCATGTCATCATTTGCTATCGATCTTATATCTACAAATTGATGTCTATTGTTTGTCTATTTCATGTTGACACTGTGTTAAATGGGTTGTAACACGTGCTTAATATGAATAAATACATCTGTAGGAACTATTGCCTATTATTAAATTTAATTTATTCTCTAAGTATATCAGCAAATTTTCATTTCTGGGTATTCGCAATCGATTAAGATAAATATGGCTTTGGGGTCCCATACGATTGGTAGAGCGCAATAATTTCTTTATTGACATGACATGCGTTTAAAATTTTTATTCAACTAATGAAGTAAAAAAACTTAAGGAAGTTAAATGTTTATTTTTGAAAAGATATTGCATTAAATATGTGATTTGATAGTTTCAGTACCAGCTACATTTGATTAAAAATCTATATCAATATGTATAGTTTGAATCATTCATGTTCAGTACCTTACTGTTTTATCAAAATTATAAATTTGTATTGTTAGATAATCAATAAAAATGTATAATTTACGTTTACGTTCTGAAAATCTAAATCAGGGCTGTCCAACAAAAAGCTCGCGGGCCGCATGCGACCCAATACATTTTTTGAGAACGGCTAAGGGAGCCAAAAAATATTGAAATTTGTTTTAAAAACGCAAATATACACAAGCGAGTCATTCCTACACCAACTATGAATGGACCGCTCTGGAATATTCGAATGGTCATGAACGCGTTTATAAGAAAGATGAGTTAATAGTTAATAATGTGGAGATACTCATAGTCATAAAAACGTTGAATACGGTTCTCAAAGTTAATTGTAACAGACAAGTGTCCACAAGTGGAAGTCCAAGGCGTCCATGGGGTATTACAGCAGTGTAGTTTAGCATACACGAGACTCAATTATACCTGTATAATGTACAACGTGTCGAAGCATTAATACCTAAGGATTGAACGAGGAGGATCGGTACCGTGGCCGCCACGATCTTTTGACTTTAACTCATTTGGACTTCTTTTTGTGGGGATATTTGAAAAATGAAGTATATCGCATTGAAGTGGATAGTATTAGCTGCCGCTAATAATTTACGAGTTCAAAACGGACAAGGAGCAGAAACATTTGTGTTTATTTGGAGAAACTGGATAAGACCGGTCCAAAATGTTGTTATTGTAACATCAGGTATGTCAAACTATTTTATTAACTAGAATCACAAATTAATTCTATTAATAATAATTAATAACATTAGCGGCAAAAACCAATTGAATTTGCTGCATAAAATAGGTGTCATAAAATTTAATTTAATTCTTTCCTTGCACATTTTTTTCAAATTTTCAATTTTTCGTCCAGTCGCCGATTGTATGCTTTGCCTTATCAGGTTTTACAGTGGACCAGTTTCTAGTGTCATGCATATCATCATGTCATTTAAATCATTTTTGAACTGTCTTTTTTATTGTTTTTTACAAAATTGTATTTGTAAGAGTTCCCCCTGTATAATAAACAAGTTGATGGTGTTGAATACCTTTCCTCAAAACGGTTATCACAACAATACGTTAATGTTTGCCACCAATGATCATGACGACGTCTATAAAGTACACAAAAAATTCATTATAGTCTGTTTAGAAATGAAAGAGAGTAATAAAAGCTTATTACGTATGCAAATCGTAAATAAATGTAGTACTGGTGCTTATATTCAATATTATTATATTATGTATTACAGGTATAGATGAGGTGTACTTTTAAAAAGACTTTGTGTGACCGGGTTGTAGTAAATTGTAGCAGGTAGCTAAAATTTAATCCCCGACAATCCGTCTTTGTCTATGCCGCTTCAATTTCTCGGTCCATTTCTCTTATAAATAAACAATATAAAAACAGCATTTCAAAACATGAGGCTACTTTAAGAATCATAACCGGGTTAAGAGGGTTTTTAGTAATTCAAATAAAATTATTCAATATTATTATCAAAATATTTATTTAAATTTAATAAATAGACTTTTATTCCACACAAAAATATATGTATTTTGAAAATTCAAATTATGGTGAGTAAATGTAGTGTTGTATAAATGTACAGTAAAGAAAATAAAAAAGTAGGTATATTCAAATCCATGCTTTGAATATTCTGATAAATTATCTTCGTCTCCTAGATTGATAACGATAGGTTCCACAGTAACGTCAATTAAATTATGGATTTCCCACATTTTCTCCTCTTCTTTTTGTACATGATGTATACATCTTTGCCAGTTATCTGCAGTTACTCGTTCCAAGGAATTTTTTAACAAAATTTTCGCGTCACTTAATTTAAACGTCGTATTATTTCGCGCTACATCTCCTTTTACCTGCGCCCAGACTAATTCGATTGGGTTAAGTTCACAGTGATAAGGTGGTAACCGTAGTACCGTTATTTGGCGATTTGTTGCCATTTCATCGATAACATATTTTTCTGATCTTTATTAAGATTGACAAGTGTCAAAAGTTCCTTTTTCACCATATTTGTTTCAAAAGAAATGTTTTTCCGGATAACCATTGAATTATATCGGCTTTCCTCCAAGCAGTCGTAGGCGTCCGCTCGGTCTGCCGTGAATGGTAACTGGCATTATCCATGACAATTACAGACCCCGGAGGAATAAGATCCAACATCTGTGTAAAATACTATTCGAAAACATCTGCGTTCATGTCTTCGTGATAGTCACCTATATTTTTAGATTCAAATAAAAGTAAACCGCCATTTACAAAACCACTGGCACTACCTATATGTGTCATTATTAATCTTAGCCCTTTACCTGAAGGTGCCTTGAACTCTGTTGAAAGTCCATCCAAAAATGCTCGTCGAAAAATGTTTACATTTTTATCTTGCCATACTTTTGTTACAGTATATCCCTCGTTGACGCAAGTTTCGTCTAGATAATAAATATTCCTCCCTTCGTCACGGAATTTTCTAATTGATCCTATGTAGGATCTTCGCCAACAAATAATTTCATCTTTATCGATAAAAACTGACTTCCTGTTCTGCTTTTTCCAGCAAAAATTCAACTCTCATAAGACGGCCCATAATTTGCTTCTACTGATTTTTTCGCAAATCGTTGTCCTCGGAAAGTTCACTTAAAATTTTATTTAGCGTTGGTATTTCTTTTTTAAAATAAAATGAGTGTACATTTATGCGAATAACGACTTTTGACCTCCCTGTAGATGATTTTAGGGGGATTTACAGTATCTTGTTCATTTTTTGTTTCCTTTAAAAGTCTGTAGATAGTCGATTTTCCAATCCCTGTCATTTTGGAACACTTCCACGATGTCGTCAACACTGCTGGTAGGATTTTGGTGTTTCAATGCATTAAATACATTTAATATAATAATCTTCTCATTCTGAGACAGCGAACATCTTTTCACGCGTTTAGCAGGTACGTAATCTGATAAGCTCGACATTTTACCCAAACAATATTATATCCACTGGCACAATAGTCACTAAACACAAGTCGAATTTTACTCTACTGCACTAGCACGTCTTCGTATATTCAGACTGGATTGATCTGTCACAATACACTGGCTCCTGCTCTATAATATATCCAGTAAAATATACTAATGTACACCCATTACCTGTTAGCATTAGTGTTACCCGATAATTACCTGAAACGAAATATTACCACGCCCGTGGCCGGTTCTTATCTCGGGGTTTTATTACTCTTTCATTTCCAAACAGACTATAGTATTTTCACTGCTCAATATCAGTGAAAATACTGTTCCAATGAATAGCATTATACAAAACATATTATAATAACCATTTTTCATTTTTTCTACTTAAATAATAACAATAATATCTCTACCCCTCATTCTAATCACGAGGATTAGCCCAGAAGTTGAAAACTTGTGTGGGAGAGGGGGCGGTATATTATTAAGCAGGCCGCATTTGCTCCCAGGAAGGACATAGGCTCTAAACACCATGCAGTGCAGAAATGAGGGAAACCTCTAAAACCTCATTAATTAGGGGGGTAGTCAAATGTCGACCGGTATTAATCTCTCACATTGACCCAAGCTAACATTCTTTCACCCTACCATACCCGCAGAAAGGGTGCCAATTCTCTCCACGAATATAGCTGATATACGGCCTACCGGCGGAGGGGGTCGACCGATATATCACCGTCCACACCGGTCTAGTCACATCGATTCAAGTAACTGTGCGACCACTGATCCACGAAATGTAAATAAATTACTAAATAATAAATTAAGTACAGCATCAGCTAACTAAGTGCGACAGTTTTTACGCACTGGCAGCTGACAAATAAATTGAAAATTGACAACACTCTTCCCGTCACAGTTAAACATGTCCACATGTATTTTATATTTAATTCGTATAAAATATATTGTCGCAATTGAAAAAAAGAATTTGATAACCGATTTAGTGACTTTAGAAAATCGAAGGAAAAATTTCAGTTTGTGTTCAGCCACTTACTATTGTTGAGAACGTAAACAGAGCAAACCTTCAGCTGGAATTGTGTGATTTCCAGTCAGATTCCGTTTACCAAGGAAGAAGCGAAATAGGATTGGACTTTTTTAACTTATCTTTAACTTAGGAGAATGTTACCCCAACATTCCAAACTTAGGCCTTATGGTGGGCTCAATGCTGGAAAGCATGTATCTTTGCAAAAGAAGTTTTTCTAACATGAAATTTATAAAGTCAAAATGCATGTGTACCCTGTCTGATAAGTCATTGATCCAGGTGCTTCGTCTGTCAACAACACATATTAATGTTAATACTGATACAATGGTTAGTGAAAACCAATATCCTCAAACTTCACACTATTTTTTTTGTATATTTGAATAAATAATAATAATTATAAAAACAAACACATTTCTTTGTACCTTTATTACAAATCAATGATAAAGTTGCGTACCAAGTATTTTATGATTCTCATAACAATCTTATTTACAGAAATATTTCTTTATTAGCTGCTCCTCATATCTGTTCTCTCCTTCAAAATATTTCAAATTAATATTAATAATATCTAATTATATTTTATTAATATTATTCCTGACATTTTAATTTCATGAAGGAAATACATTTAATATGTACGGTTCGTAAATCAGTGCGAATTTTATTAGTAACATATGCCTTCTATTTGAATGTAAAAGAGCGTACAAGGGACCTGTCTCGAAAAAAATATATAAAAGGATAAATAATAGACCGTCTATAGAAAATTATAAATACATTCAGTATAAATTATGCAACATATAAATTAAACGACAAGACGAATTATTAACAGGTAGGTATATTGTTGTAATTGGTATTTTGTATCAAAGAAAGACTATTATCATTTATAAGGCGCTACATTATTATAACTCTCAGGGAGCATAGGTCTTCAGATCTTGGTACGAGCAATTGCTATCTAAAGAGCATTGTTAAAATAGAGACCTTTAATTTTGAGGACAATCATCACAAATATTCGGAAAATACATTAATATGACAAAAAACAACTAAGTTTGTAACTATTGACCTTATTTTTCACTGTATTGTATAAGGTATTTAAGCTAGCTCTATAAGGTATTTATATAAATCAATTCTCCTACAATTCCTATCAATGAAGTCATATGTATCTATGTTTTCTGATACCAAGCATCTAGGTATGCTAATGAATAATTGAATGAAACTGTATTTAATAATTATCTAAAAAAAATAATCTAGCTATTTACTCATCCGGTTTAATGAAAATATTCTACAAATACTTGTGACTTTTGAAATTGATCACATATGACTTCATTGATAGGAATAGTAGAAGACTAATGCATATTAACTTACAGTTACGTTTACAATACAGTAAAAGATGTACAATGGTCGTCAGCTTAAAGTCACCACTTCCATGTTTTGTCCCTTTCTAGCACCGTGTATAATAAATGGCACTAGAAAAGAATGGACCATGGAACTGGTGACTTTAAGCTGACGACCATTGTACAAAACTAATAGTGAAGAGTATATGAGTAGATATTATGGGTGTAATTCAACGCTGGTCGGGACTTTAGTCCGTAGAGTAGTTTCACCGTTGAGTGAGAAATTATAGATATAGGCGCAACTTTAATGGCGAAATGCGTATTCGATCTACAAGTTTAACACCCTGTATCTTGAAAACAAAGTCCCTAATAGAAAATATCTACAGATTTGGAAAGTGAGGATCTTGATGGTGAATTGTATTTTGCCGCTTGCGTGTATTTGTGTCATGCTACACGCATACTTCGACCACAGCGTGTTTGCATCAAGCAGTGTTGCCAGGTGGGAAAAATTCAGTGCATGAGAATAATTTCAAAGAAGCAAGTAATTTTTAATTACTTTTGTAATGCCATTTTTATTTCATTAAAAATCATTATGTTCTGCTATTTTATCATAATATTACATTGTAAGTAGGTAGTTACAGGTACTTACTTAAAAGTTATTAACCACGTAATCTTTCTAATTTATTTTATTGTTAGGCCGGGTGAACGTTGAGGCGCAGTTGACGTGACGCAGGGTGACTCACGGGTCGTAAAATCTGTTGTTTCCAGAAAATGTAGGTACCTACCCCTACGGAATAAAGTTAAGAATCACTGCAATACAGCGTGAATACAGCACACACACCTCATATCCGTAGACTGTCATACCCGTTTATGTATTCATTGCTAATTATTAAGAGACCTACAATAAAGGATATTTCAAGTACCCAAATATTGTAGATACCTACCTCTATCTATTCAATTTTGCCCTCGATTTTGCCTTTATTTCTCGTTAGGTCTTTGTTTTGGTAGATTTCAAAGTAATTTTAATAATTTTATTATTTCTTTTTGTGTCTATTAAAAAGCATGAGATTTTGTAATCAAAATATGAAAGCATGAGATTTCCTCGGAATGCATGAGATCTGACAACACTGGCATCAGTTGATCTGACAGTTAGTTTGCAATGGCGAATTGGCGTTGGCGATACGGAACCGATTACCGTAGTAGTAGGGAATGCTAGACCAATGCACGTCGCCGCCCCTCTTAAAGTTCGTACCTTCCCTGGAATGAAGCGGCAATTTCTACTTTCTCTGTAAAGATCCGCAATTTCCGAATCTGTATAGGTCAAAATGTTTTTAAAGTCGGACAAGAAATAAAGGCCTTCATGATTGACGTTTCGTTATGTTACACCGTGTTTTACAGTAGGGGTTGTTTGGGCCTGAGATTTGTCCGTCTGTCGAGAACTGTTGTTGCTGAACGATAGTCAATTTTGAGTGTTCTGTGTGACTCAATGGTTTAACAAGCAAAGAAAACCTCCGTGAACAATAAGTTGTCGATAAATTGACGAATCTTAGAACCAAAGAGCTGCTATTACCTAATACTATCTCGGCCCAAAAGTGGATACGCATTTCGCCATAAGGTTGAGCCTCTATCTATATTTTCTCACTCAACGGTTTCACATAACAATAATATATAAAAAATATTGATTTCTTATTGTTTTATAAAATGCTCACTCATTACTTACTAAGGGGAGAAATTTGATGAACATGTGCACGGTGGTTTTGTCACCGTGGAATATCTGAACAGTATGTGGTAAACACAGTAATTATACGTTTGTTGCAAATAACGTATATGTCTTTATACAAAATAAATTTCAAAATGTATACTAAATATATAATATTATGTTAGTTTAAAGTAAATTTACATTGACGTGCCACAAAATATGCCCTACAGTTTTTTAATTATATACTTTTAGTGTAGGTATTTTATGACCTGTACTTTTCATTCCTTTACAGACTGCCTTACGACAAGAATTTATTTCTGCTTCTCTTATTCAGACTTTGTAACGCATTTGTTTAATTTTTAAATATTATCTAAGCAATCAATCACAAAGGTGTATTATACCTACGCTAGATGTTCCCCATGGTTTCAACTCAGGACCTTTAATTTTCAACATACTCAGAAATGACAGTAAATAATCTCACTGTAAGTTTTCTTTTGTATGCTCACAATGAATTCAAAATATTCTCAACAGTTTAAAATCTGTATAATTTTGCAACAAAATGTATGTGGTTGTTTTTTTTTTTCTCATATATTTTCAGGTATTAACAATATTGTGTGAAACTAACTACTCAGTGGACAAAAGCCCCAACCTGCGTTGAATTACACCCACAATATCTACCCATATATTCCAAAAGCTAAAAATGTATGTGGTTGCTTGGAAAATAAATTAAATTTAAACAACACAAAATATATTGTTACAGCAATATCCACAAACCATAATTTATTAACCTGTGACTGTAAATTCCTATACGCAACCGCTAATTTCTAGAAATAACATTTGGTTTGTAAACGTTGACAACAACAGCAACAAGAGCATCTTCTTTCCTCAACGTCTTTTTCTAAAATTACCCCTTACTCAATATGTGAAATTTGAATAAATCCAAATTAATATCAATCCTTACGTCTAATATATAATATGAGTAAGGTATCACGAACGTATAGATACAATAAAAACTGTTACCTTATTTTTCACTGACATCTGTTGATAGATTTCGGAAGTGTTGTAGGGGTTAACAACAAATTACTCGCATAATAGGAATGTAAAGTTTTATGTGTTTTTTAATTTTTTGTGTATAAATAGCACCATAACAGTTTGAAAATAGTATAAATTTATCTAAAATTGAAAGTACGGAGTCTGCATAATACAATTTGTAATAAGTCGAGTGTAGGGGTTTACAACAATTCAACAAATCTGTTTTGTATATATAGATGTACTGGAATTTTTCTGTATTTTTCAGTAATTTTGCAAACTTTATTGAGATCGTACCGTATTTAGCTATAAAACGTACACAAAAATAGTTACACAAAATGTCGGAAAATAATGTGCTGTTCCTCAGTGCTCCTCTTACTGTACCTACTTCTGATATTTCCCTACATAAACTTCCCATGAACCCGAAACTGTAAGAAACGTACAATTAAACTGAGAATAGGAAAGCCAATAATAAAACACATAGAGGATCGGCGAGGTTTGATTTTGAAACCATTTTTCAACAAAGCACAAAGATTATCAAAGTAGGCCGATCTTTTTAAAATTTTGCACGTCCCCATAATTTACCGTTTTGAACAACTTTTTCAAGTAAAATTTTGCTGTATCTTCAGTAGAAAAGACACTTTACCTGAAACGATAACAGTTTTCAATAGCTGCACTATTGCTTAAGCTGAAGGAATAAAGTGTTGAAATTATACATTTTTAAATTCAGCAAGCTAAGCTCTACAAAAATCCGATGAAAAAATATAGGGGTTCTACTTAAAAAAATACTCGATGACGTCATCACGCGAAAACAAATGAACGTCGGAAATGCGTTGGTATAGAAAAAAGAGTATTTTTAAAAAGCAAAATCTACCCGTCCGAGGAAATTTCATGAAACTTCGTAGTTTTAGAAATAGTGAATTTATTCCATACCTTTCTTCCACACTGTATAATGATTTTAGTAATGTCTTGAAAACTAATCATCTAATTTATAAGCTTCTTAATTAATGTTGATAAATTAAAAGTACTTTTTATGTATCTCTATATAAAATAAAGGATACATGTAGTGCTTAATTACCATACTATACTTAAGTTTTATACAAGGAGTTTGCTAATTCAACTACCAAACTTACCTTATATAGATATAATATATTCGTAAAGTTTAGTCAGTGTACAGTGTGTGTATCTACCAAACCAGCGGACGCTAGAAATAGTATTGTTTGGCTTGACTACAATTTGGTTACTGCACTGACCTGTACCGACATTTTGTTATCGGTCTGTGTGACGTCTAAAATGGAACGAATTAATCGTCCAATGTGTTACTAATTCAATCCGACAGCAATACCGATACTGATAATGTCATCCTGTGTGAAACTACGCTTATTGTCCACAAAGTATAAATTATATAGGTTTGTTTTAGCAGGAGTTGAAAACAGTTTGGAAACTATTATAAATGTCCGTCCAACTATTTATTGCGTCAAATTCAATGGTAACGCGTTGTCAACTTAACTGGTCGAATATTTCTGACAGTTTCCAAACCGTTTTCAACTGCTGCAAAAACAAGCCTTATATGTTACTGTCTGATCTATTATACTGTAACCTCTACGTTGACTTTGCCTTGAAATGCTCCACTTTATTGTCACTACTTGATTCACAACAAAAATACTTCAACTGTCAAATCTTTACTTTGACATTTATTGTTCGTGTTCGGTTTCTGAACATAAACTGAACAGTGGAGAATTTTGGAAGTATCCTAAGTCCTCGAGAACGCATCTAAAACCAAATCGAATATAGCCTGGAATATTATGAAAACGTCAAATATAGGTAATACAATAGTTGTATAAATTAGAAAGCAAACAGGAACGGAATTAACCAACTAAAAAGGTAGGTGAGCTTTTGTAACAATATTGAAATTGCTATATTTTCGTAAGAACTGACATAACATTTTGAGCTAATATTGACCAAGTACTACCTGTAGATGTTTAGCATTCCAAATAGTATAGAATATAAAAAGAGAAAAAAGGTAGGTAATAAATAACTTACGATCAGAATACTACGATCAGATATAATCTATAAGCCACCTAGCTTATTTCTCTAATAAATGGAATAGTAGCACCTGGTGACTAGTTAAACTTAATTTATATATTGCATATTTACTGTTGAAGATATGGCTCACGTTTTCCATGTACCAAAGCAAATATAGTAATGTTAGAGTATACTTCGTAAATTTAACTCGCCCTAACCGCACGTGGCTGACGAGTTAAATGACATATTCAATCAATTTCGATTAATTGGCTTTAGTCACCTCGCAAGTCACTTAAAATTTATTTCATTACATTGTATTTATTTAATTAAACATTACATTACATAAAATTACGGTCACGAAAAATGTTATTCAGGGACGCCGATGAATTGTTCTTAGCATTAATGTTTTCATATATCTGGAAATATATAAAATACCTCCTTAAAATAAAAAGTATTATGGCCATTTCCGCATTGCCTTTTAAGTGTAGTTAACTAAGGGCGGTTAAAATCTTAAGCCTAGTTTAAAACAATAACGTTTCCACCGCATAATTATTAAGTTTCATTTGTAAAGTCTACCTAAAAAGCCAATATTCATAATTTTTCGGTTTTTTTGCACAAGTTGTTAGCTCATGACTATTTCTTAACCTCAAAAGTGTAACACCACTGTGACAATTTCCTCTCACTGTTCTGACATTTCTTTTATCTATGGTTCTGACTTAATCTCGTTCTGCTAAGTTCTGTTTTCGAATTGGTAGTATTTATAATGGAAATAATTCCCAAAAAAACCACGATTGGTAAATTTTAGCAATGAAGAAAAAGTATTACTAATTAACATAATAGCAAATTATAAAAGTACGGTGGAGAATAAATAAACCGATAATGTCTACAAGAAAAATGATAGCAGGTGAATTTAACTCACTGTCGCCAAATAATATTCACAGAACAGCAGAATCATTAAAAAAAAGTTTTTTGGAATGCCGTTTTATTGGCGATACAGAATTATTACTAAAGATTAAAAATAAATGTATTTTTTTGTAATTTATCAGTGATTCTTTTTAAGAGCTTACATATTACTTGGAAATTCAGATCTTCTTCGATTAAGGTCAAAATGTGCATCTGTTTCTTTATACAGCCGGTATCTTCTAAAAAAAGTTAAATTATCCATCGTATGAAAGTGATCACTTCTCTCGTACACTTTTCGAGGAAACCCGTACTCTATTATTTCTAATATATCTAAATCATTATTAAATATATATCATTTTCATTATAGTTCATTTTTTTTTTGTTTAGTTTTCAGTGGAAATAATAAAACCAAATTATTGAATTAGGTTATGTAGAACCTTTAAGTATCGTTAAAAGATATAAGTCTAGAATTTCGAGAGCTTATATTTAACAAGGTTTAAGACATTTTATGTCGGGTTTAGTAAACGGTGGAGGGCAAATTGTATTTTTAAGGTTCCTTAAATCGTAAGCGTAGCTTAAACCAAACGGTGGAAATGGCCATTAAGTAAGCAATACGTAAAACATTTTCTAGAACCGATGCTATATCCATTATGTTATTATTGAGAATTAAAATAAATTGAAACACCAGCATTATGGCGCAGCATTATCTTTTTACTAATATACAAACAAATTTGGAAATAGATGCGTCATGAAAAATATAATCAGTATCGTAACAAATTTTTTTATAAAATCTGTTTTTTACCTTTTAATCGCTGGGCTACTATTGTAGTCTCTAACGTCATCGGAATGCAAACGATTCCGAATACTGAAATCCGATTTTAGTATTAACGTTTTTGTGATATTATTTACATTAGTATTTCAAGTGTCAAAAATGACTTACGTGTATAGCAACTAGGAGTTCATGGATATGTACGCAGAACTATTAAGTAATAATTACCAGATAAATCACTCAACAAATAAAGGGCATGTACCAATCCACAGTGGCGATCATACACCAGGCTCAATTATATCCGCACCATGAACAGCGTCCAAGCATTAATACCAAGGAATTATCCCTTACGAATTAGATTTTGTAAACGATTGTTGCAACAAAATACTCCAAATTCCAAATTTACAGATGACTCTCCAGCAACGCTATTTCTTAAATGTTTGAGCAGGGATTGCATATGATCGCTTGATTGGACTATTCATATTACTAAACAGAATGGATGGGGTTCAGTATCTCGAGTTCCTTAGAAATGATCTGCCTGAACTTCTGAAAGATATGCTCTTAGCTGCTCGACTCCAAATATGGTTCTTGTATGATGGGGCTTGTGGGAATCCACTTAGTTAAATATCATTTTGTTATATATGTACTGCTGAATGAATAACACCCTGTATAGAATATTATATACGCATTAGCTACAGGGACGACTGGAGACGAAGTAATATGGGAACGCGGGGCGAGATGCAACGGGTATAGGGAGTTGGGTTTGAAGACTTCGGCAGGTTGGCTGTGAGACAGTCAGTGGTATGAATAAAAATGAAGTACTTACTAATACTTCAAAATTTAGCATTTTCTACGCAGTCTCTACTTCAGCCTGCAGTTAACGGTAATTTCTGGTAGTTCTTACTCTTCTATAGCAAATTCTACAGAGCAAAGCATATGCTTCACTATATGAAGAATCTGCTCTTGTCAAGTAGTAAATTCTACAAAATAATAGCATTCTCCCCCACTCTACCCGAGATCAACAGTTTACAATGCTGTTTACCATACAACAGTATACATGCCAAAGTTAGTAGTTCTTTGCTTTACATTTGTGAGGCTGTTATTTATCGCGCCCCTGTTCATTTAATAAAATACCTACCTAGGTTAGCTAGATGTCTTCAGATGATGAAATGACGCAAGAAGAGGTTCAAAATGAAGACTTACAATTAACATTTGTCATTATGCTGGGAGATTTTAAAATAATATTAGACAAAAGAATGACACCCGATATTAAAACGGCAAAAGACACAGCCCTTAAGGAATTAACAGAGCTTTATAACAAAAATACAAAACCAAATTTAGGTGTGAAGGAAATATTAAAAAAAATTAATAATATGAAAACCAAAATAAAAATGTTGAGAGATTAAAAAAAACGGCAACTGTAAATCATCATCACGATTAATCCTTAAATTATACATTTTTCTCTTGCGTCTCTGGGCCATTCCGTTTCTTCCAACTGTAGTATGTGAAGTGAAGCTGGTGCGATACCAGCTTTGCAATAGTCGAAGTAAATACTACCATCTTTGCTAAACTTGAAGCATCAAGTAGGTACTTCATGCTGTAGTAAATACTCTGAGAGTTTCCAAAGGAATACTATTCACTGTAACAACTTCCGGAAAAATATCAGTATCTACTTTGATGCACAGTACCTTCTTAAATATTGAAGCGGATACTTCGCAGTAAATTCTTATACTTGTAGTATTAGCACTTACTTCACTTTTATTCATGCCACCCAGTGAATGGTGATAAGTGGTGCATCTGTTCTAATTTTACGGGTCAGTAACTTTCTTTTGTATATTGTATTTAAAGATTGAATGGCATTGTGTTCCTTTTATTATTTTCTTATCTGTTAAATATTTTATTACAGTTTCATTATATTTTATTATAATTTTGAAGTAAGACAGTACTTGTTGATTTATTGTTGAAATTATATTTATAACTTTAGTTTGAGTTAATAGCAGCGTATCCTCGCTCAAAACCCGCCAGGGTGAATAAAGGCATTTATTATTATTATTATTTTTTTTTTCCAGTAAACACCTTCCGAGGCTCCGACACACTCGGAGGTGTTCTGGAGAGTCAAGCAATGACCACTCTCCACTCCGTGGAGTCAGTAATCATTGCGCCCGTAAATCGTGTGTTCTGAGCAGACGTAGCGAACCAAGGACGATTGCCTTCTGCATTCTGCCGGCTAAGATCTCTGCCGAATTTCGACAAGCCGGTATGATCTTTAAGTCAGAAAGCAACGTATGTCTCATTCCACCCAGGACGCCTATAATTAGCACCACAATCTTAACAGAGTTGTCTGGATACAGCCTGCGGAGCTCGGAGATTATTATTATTATTATTATTATTATTATTATTATTATTATTATTATTATTATTATTTCTTTTTTTTTCCAGTAAACACCTTCCGAAGCTCCGACACATTCGGAGATGTTCTGGAGAGTCAAGCAATGACCACTCTCCACTCCGTGGAGTCAGTAATCATTGCGCCCGTAAATCGTGTGTTCTGAGCAGACGTAGCGAACCAAGGACGATTGCCTTCTGCATTCTGCCGGCTAAGATCTCTGCCGAATTTCGACAAGCCGGTATGATCTTTAAGTCAGAAAGCAACGTATGTCTCATTCCACCCAGGACGCCTATAATTAGCACCACAATCTTAACAGAGTGGTCTGGATACAGCCTGCGGAGCTCGGAGAGAAGATCTCGATACTTCCTCCGTTTTTCCTCCTCTTTAGGACGATGTTGTTCTCTGCGGGAGCCGAGAACTCAATCACAAACATCGTCCTAAGCTGGTGGTCGAGGAGGACTACATCAGGCTTATTGGCTTGGATTTGCCTGAGGGTGGGGAATGAATAGTTCCAATAAATTCGGCACTTCTCATTCCCCACAACGGATTCTATATCCCCCGGAGCATAAGGCAGCACTGGCATCTCGTCTATCTCATACGAGTGTCGTAAATGATAATACAACACCCGTAAGGCTGAATCGTGTCTTTGGATATACGCTGTGGCCGCATATACCGGACAGGCAGACAGGAGATGCATAAGCGTCTCCGGCGCTTGGCGGCAGGCCCTGCAGCTGGTATCAGGAACCTCGATACCCAAGACACGACTACGATAGACGAGTGTGTTAATTACACCATCTTGGCAAGCCATTATGAATCCCTCGGTCTCAGAGTTCAGCCCCGCTGACCTCAAAAAAGCAAAGGTCAGCCTTTCAGATAAGCCAAGCCCCTCTAGATGTCGGTAGAAGAGACCATGCATTGGCTTATCCTTATGTAGCTGCAGAAGATGATGCGTTTCTGCAGCTTTAATTAGGGCTTTTAACTGAGCAGGATCCGACTCGGTGACAGAGTCTGGATTTTCCCGCTCAGTATCGAACACGAGACCAAGTTCATCGGCTGCTCTTCTCGCTGCCTTATACACAAACGCTCCTATCCCTGCTGCTTCATGGTCTTGGACCATGCAGAGAAGGGGATCCGAGCTCCTTATTATTATTATTATTATTATTATTATTATTATTATTATTATTATTATTATTATTATTATTATTATTATTATTATTATATATTATATTATTATCTACGACTACTACTTTATTACTTGAATCAGCGGTTTGCTTGTCAGATGTTTGTAAGGGTCTTGGTGATTCTATTAATATTTTCTTCCATGACTGGACAAACATCCTATAAAACATATGCTTGAGATATGATTTGAGATTTTTGTTCAACCCCTCAACTACTAGCTGGGTAGCCTCGCGTATGGGACCTCAGTACCTTCTGACGCAAGTCGGCTAACTAACCAAAACACTCTTTAGTTTTGTATGTAGAATTATGATTATATTACCGTGTATTCAAGTACTGAAGTACAGATACATTTTTATTATTGTCATCATTATTATTACCATTGCAATAGCGACAGCGATTCTTTGAATTGTGATCGGGGTTTTCTCTGTCGTGCTCTCTTCCCCCGTGAATTCAAGGATGATAGGTGGTTAGCTAGGCTATTACACCATTGACAGAAAACTAATAAACAAGGTGTATTTAGTAATCTGTTTTGTTTTATTTAAAACTACTCAAATCTCCCTAATTTCGTAAATATGTGGCACATTCGAGGTAAGTTAATAAATAATATAAATAAACACAACGTAGGTAAATCTTCTCGATTATTGGCCAAGTACTTCCTCTTTCAACAATGTTGAACAAACCCGGGTATGTTACACTACAGGCTTTCCCTCACTTTCGACGAAATGTTGCGGAGTACCTTAATGAAGTTCTAGAGGTACTATGGATTGGTCAAGGCAAACCGGCACCATGGCCGCCACGAACTTCTGAATTAAATCCTTTGGACTTCATTTTGTGGGAATACACGTCGGTGGACAAAATTTTGAGGAGTGGCCGAATTGTTTTATTAATTTAAACCACAAATTAATTTTCTTAATTAATAATAACAATGGCAGCAAAATCAATTTAATTTGCTGATATAAAATAGGTGTTATAAAATTGCATTTATTTCTTTCTTTGGGAAATTCTGTAATTTTTTGTCAGCTCATGTCTGGTCGCCGACTGCATGCTTTGCTTTGGGCAAAGTCAAGTTTTACAGTGAATCAGTGGCGTGCAGAAGTGTATTTTAAAATCATTTTCGAACTACCTTTTTTGATTTTTTTTTACAAAATTGTATTTGTAAGAGTCCTCTGTACATTCAAAATTTTTATTTTGATTAGTTTTGAATCCCCTGTATAGGTATTAAAAAAGTTTTCAGAATATTTATATCCTAAATTTTTGTTAGTAATGTATTCAATTTTGGAAATATTAGTAGGTGGACGTTTTAAAATAAGGCTACATAAATTGTTTCAATATTCTTAATTAATGAAAACAAACATATATAAATAAATATTTACAATACATATTTACTGTTGATTTTATGTTTATAGCCAATTAAATATTTCTTTACTGCAGGCACTTAAAATAATATTACACAAATATATACTTTCTTTACATGAAAAAACTCTAATAATAATAATTTAATTAATAATTTTAGTTTTCTTATAACTGAAATATATTTTATGTAGAATCATGAGTAATTATATAAATAATGAATGCAAACAATATTCTTGAAGTTAATTGGTTCATTACAATTATTAATAAATTAAATAAAAAGGTTTTGTCCTATTCCCATTCCCCATCATCATAATATAAAACTATATTTTCCTACGTTCATGCAAAAAACAATACTTTATTGAAGTATTTTTAGTGGAAAAAGTGGTTCTTTATTGCACTCATCTGTCATTCTACTGCAGCGTTTTGTCATCATGACAAATATAAACCTTCAAATCGACGTCACATTTTTCTAGACTTAGTGTCATCTAAATAACATTTTTTGGTTTTTGCATGAACGTAGAAAAAATATTGTATGCAACTCGTACAAAAAGTTACTTTCTGCACTTGTTGCATAAATAACTATTATGCCATCTTATATAATCACTTTTTCCAAAATAAATAACTGACATTGAATATACAATTTATGATTAATTGGATTTAAAAATATATTTCATCACTATTATTTGTCTACACTTTTTTAAATATGATATTACGTAACTAGCTCAAATCTGAAATTAATTAAATATAGAGGATTCTCGTTCATTGTTTTTTTAAGGTAACAATAATATTAAAAGAATAATTGAGCTATAGATAAAAATTATCAGCGAGGTTCTTCATGCATATTTTGTTATTCACCCAGCATTTTAAGTGATCATAATCTTTTACATAGCATGACACAATTTCCAAATTTCTCAATTTTAAGCAAAATAATGATACATAAATCAAATTTTATATCTCATATACGATCTTGCTCATTAATTTTGCATAATAATAAGGATTGGTAGTAGCCAACAGTTTATGTAATAATAAGAATCTCAAAATATGAAAAGCAAAAGATGTGTGTATGTAAACTGATAGTATGCGCACGTCAATAAACACGAAGAATTATAGATTGATCTTCAAATAAATTTAATATTTTATATCTTCCTTATTAGTAGTAGAATGATATAAATAATAAACTATTTACCTACAAAATTAAGGAAATCTGATGATAATACTAAATTTATATGAGATATAGTGACTTGATTTTATAGTTTTAGTATTTCTAAATAACTAAAGTAAATTTTAATGCACTTCGTTATACAGGGTGAGTCAGAACTTATTCAAAAAAATGTTTGAATCTGCAAGGGACTCTTATAAATACACTTTTGTAAAAATCAAAAAGGGCAGTTTGTGATTGATTTAAAAATACACTTCCACATGGCATGGGAAACTGATCTACTGCAAAAAATTGAAAGAATTTGCGAAGAAAAGAAATAAATAAACACTTATTTTGTATCAGCAAATTCAACTGCTTTTGCTATTATTACTATTAATTAATGTAATTAGTTATGGGTTTAATTACTAAAATAATTTGAAGTACCTAACTGTTTAAAATTGTGTCCACCGACATGTAAACACATTTAGACCCATCTTACCCAGTCTCTACGGCCTAACACAAATGTTTCTGGTTCTGGTCCGTTTTGAACCCGTAACTTACTGCAGCAGCTATGATACGTTCGCGTAAATCATCACTAGTGTCCACTTCGATGCAATACGCTCAATTTTTTAAATTTCCCCACAAAAAGAAGTCTAAAGGATTTAAGTCAGAAGATCGTAGCGACCATGGTACCGGTCCGCCTCGTCCAATCCAGCTTCATTAAGGTACTCCTGAACATTTTGTTGGAAATATCATCTTCCAGAAGTTCAGGCAGATCATTTCGAAGGAAATCGAGATACTAATTTGGTAATATGAATGGTTCAATTAAGCGATCATCGACATTCGCTGCCCAAGCGTTTAAGGAAAAGCGCAATACTGGGAATGATTCCCTTGAAAATAGCTTCATTTGTAACGTCAGTTGTAAATCTAGGATTTTGATCATTTTGTTGCAGCAACTATTCACAAAATCAAATTCGCAAGGGATAATAACTTGCTATTAATGCTTGGACACGCTGTACATGGTACGGATGCAACTGAGTCTCTACACTGTGGATTGGGACATTTCTTGTGTTCACACTCCTTATAATTATACGAGGGTCACTCTGAAAATGTTTAGATGTGATGCAACTGGTGTTGCTATGGCAACAAAAACTCTCATCACATAATGTGTGTCATATTAGTTGTTCACCCTTAAAGTTAGATCGCGGAATTTCAATTCAACATCGACTTAAATTAATGTGAACAAGTTGTGTTTAATATCTGAATAGAGAACACTATCGTGCAATGATTTTTTACGACTGTAGAAGTGGTTTAAACCAAGCACAGTGTTTTTAAGGATTGGGATCTGCATTCGGTGATGTATGTCCATCAAGTTCTTGTGTTTTTGGTTGGTATGCAGAATTTAAACGAGGCAGACCATCTTTAAAAGAATGGCGCGAAGCGGCCGACCAAGGACAGCGGTTACGGACGAAAATGTTGAAGCTGTACCTGCCTGCTGGCTGAGGAAGACAGGGGTATTACGTATGCTTGTATCGAGCAGAGGGTACATATTGGTTCGGCAGCAGTTAATAAAATATTGCGTGGAAATTAAGGTGTGCGTAAGCTTATTTCGCGAAGGGTTCCCAAGCTTCTCTCTGAAGAACAAAAACAAGCTCGCATTGATTGGTGCAGACAAAAACGCATTTTTGGCATTATAACGGGTGATGAATCGTGGATTTGATCGTGGATTGATCAGTTTGATCCTGAACTGAAAACTCAATCTGCTGTTTGGGTATTCCCACATGAGAATGTCCCAACAAAAATTAAGCGATCACGAAGTGTTGGAAAGAAAATGGTTACTTCTTTTTTTCTGCTAGTGGCCATATTGCTACAATTCCTTTAGAGGACCAGCGTACTGTTAATAGTGAATGGTATGTCACTAAATGTTTACCTGCTTTGTTTGAAAAAATCCGGGAACGTCAACCTAGAGCAGGCTTGCGCGGAATTTGTTTGCATCACGACAATGCAACTGCCCACTCTGCAGCGCGAACTCGAGAATTTATTGAAGCATCGGGTGTCAAATTATTGGGACATCCACCTTATAATCCCGACTTGGCTCCCTGCGACTTCTTCCTCTTCCCAAAGACCAAGAATAAGGCGGTAACTGGAGGCTATACCAAAAGAAGTGTACCGTAAAGCCTTTTCTAAATGGTTTCATCGAATGAACAAATGTATTGAACATGAAGGGAAGTACTTTGAAAAACTATAATAATTTTTTTCTCCCATACGTGGTTGTTTCATTTTATCCAAAAATGTTCAGTGGCCCTCGTATTAATCTTTCTGTGTATAGACGAGAAGCTGCTAAAGAATTTTGTCTTACTTTACCAAAAATTAATACGATATCCATCAATTTCAGGTTGTTATACACGTAAGCCATTTTTGACACGTGAAAAACTAATATAGACACTCGCAAAAACGTTAAAACTAAAATCGGATTTAAGTATTCAGAAATGCTTAGGGTGACGTGGAGTGAGAGACTACAGTAGCCCACTGATGCAAAGGTTGAAAATATTACAATTTCAATATTTTTTTTCTCGGAAACTATAATGATTTTAAAATTATTTTTTGTTATTTTCTCCATTTTTTATGGCGTATCTATTCTCAATTTTATTTTGGAAAAGTTGTGCATCACTGTATTGATAAAATTTCAACTGATACCTGCAGCAGTGGCTAGAAAACTAAGGCAAACAAAAAAGAAAATAACCACTAAAATTGTTAACCTTGACATGAAAATTGCAATAAAAGCTAACAATCTAACATAAAGAAAAAATAATAAAAAAGCCTTCAATTATTTTGGAGAATAATTGAAATAGAGTAATGAAGTTTGGTGGAACTGTTCTTGTGATGTATGGACTCATTCCTACTGTAATTATTTGTTTCTGCAATTGCGTTTTATTAAAAAATCGACGAAACGGAACTATTATCAGTCAGACAAATAAATAAAGCTATGCATTTAAAGTAAAATCATCAGAGTGTGAAATTAATTGCAAAGATCGGTATTCAATAATTTTCCAGTTGATGCAGGTAATTGTTTCTTTTTTTAGCCAAGCTGAAGTGGTATAAGTGAATTGTCGAAATATATATTTTTATTGTCCGAACGTTTTCATATAATAGCTTAAATATCTAAAACTATACCTGTTATATTGTAACCTACAACACTTATGCTAATTTACCTATATGCAATAATGTACCGTTGAGGTAGTCGTAAAATGATTAAATTTGTGGTGTTTTTAGGCATAGAGATCTCAAAAAATAAAACACGTAGAACAAAAGTAATATCAAAAATAAAATTATTGTTGTTTTGTTTACTCACTTTCACTATTTAAATCCTTCTCAAATAAAATAACAACTGTTAAAAAGCGTTTGTAAAACAAATATTGCTTTGCTATTCTAACCCCACATTTTAACAATTATTTTCACATGCTTATAAACAAAAGTGAACATTCTTATATGCACATCTATTTTATAACAATATTTACAGCTACAATTCAATTGAAAAATATACGTATTTTGAAAAATTTATATAACTAAAAATGTATTGGTTACACCGCTTTCTGTCTTTATACATTTTACTTCGGTATCTTTGAATATTCGCAGGTGGCATGAGATAACATTCTTGTTATTTGCTAAACTCTGTATTATTCAGTTCTTCAATGTCACTAATTATTTGTATTTGTATAAAACGCTATATCAAGAATACGGCGCCCTTAAGGCATTAGAGGACGCTAAAATTAAAAAAAATATATATCAATAATCGGTTATAAAACAGAAAAGCGTTGAAGATTTTTCGTATAAGAGAATATTTTGGTAAACGGCGTTTTTTTGTGCAATTAATTTTACCTAATTACCACTTGCACAAATGCCTTAAGGCTGTATTTCTCGTCGTAAAATGATCAAATTTGTGGTGTTTTTAGGTACAGAAATCTCCAAAAATAAAACGCGCAGAAAAAAAGTAATATGAAAAATAAAATTCTTGATGTTTGTTTCTACACTTTTACTATTTAAATCTTTCCTCAAATAAAATAATAACTTTTAAAAAGCATTTGTAAGACATATATTATTTTACTATTTTAACCCACTTTTCAACAATTATTTTCACATACTTATAAACAAAAGTGAACAGTCTTATACGTAGAACTATGTAAGTTTATGTTATAACAATATTTTTACATCTACAGTTAAATTTAAAAAACTACGTATTTTGAAAGATGTGCCTGAAAATTTGTTGGTTAGACCGCTTTCTTTCTTTCGTTATACATCGGTATCTTTGAATATTCTCAGGTGGAATAATAATATCTCTACCCCTCATTCTAATCACGAAGATTAGTCGAAGACTTGTGCGGGAGAGGGGCGGCATATTATTATTAAGCAGGCCGCATTTGCGCCCAGGATCGACTTACGTTGGTAGGCCCTAACCACCATTCAGTGAAGGAATGAGGGAAACCTGGAAAATCTTATTAATTAGGGGGGTAGTCAAATGTCAACCGGTATCAATCTCTCACATTGACCCAAGCCAACATTCTTCCATCCTACCATGTCCGCAGACAGGGTGCCAATCCCTCCACGAATATAGCTTATATACGGTCTACCGGCTGCGGGGTTCGAACCCACAGCGATCTAGTCACCTCGATTCAAGTACTGACGTCTTAAACCGCGCGACCACTGAGCGATCCAAATGAGATAACATTCCTGTTATTTGCTAAACTCAATATTATTCAGTTCTCAAAAGTCTAAAATTATTTGTATTTGCAGAAAATACTATTTTGAGACTACGGCGCTCTTAAACTGGCTATTTCCGTTAAAAAAATATTCATACTTTTCATTTGTGTATTTGACTTTATTTTCACTTTTTTTTTTCTGATAAAACCTATAACTTTTTTCTGTTCAATCAGATGTACAACATTGGTTGTAAAATGAAGAATTTTTTATATCCTCACCATACTGTCAAGTTTGACTCTGTACATAACTCGATAAATATTTTTGAAAGAGTAGTATAGTATCCATACAATAATAATTGTTTATTCTCAAACATTTCTACATAGTGCATGCAGAAATTCTGTCAAACTATTTATTACAGTGGAGTACTTATTCTCAATACATTCTCTTTTGTAAGAATCCATTCCAATTTGAACCAAAATATACTGTATTTCCTTCTAAATATAAACACAGCGCAACAATGAACCCAATCAGATAAAACATTTTATTTATTTTTACACGTTGTGGGTGTTGCATTGCATAACGAAACAACCGACTTGTCAATTACTGAATTGTTGCGCTTATTTCTAAACATACGTTGAAACGTACTCATACGAATTGTGCTAAATTCCTTCTAATCTGGTATTTGATGCCCGATATAATTAAAATAAAACCTCAGCCAGTTCTCAATTAGTAATCTTTATATGGCATGGTCTTTCACTTTCGTAGACGAATAAAATGTAGGTGAATTTTTTGTGTCTGCAAGTCATTATTTTCATTGTAACACACGCTAAAATATTATGTAATGTAACAATGACTGTATTCGATAGGAATTGATAGCCTCTGATACAAATAATTATCAGTCAAATAACTTAGGTGCCTGTCTTGTATTAATTGATTTGCGAAAAAGTGGGTTAGTTTTTATTGCAGTTTTAAATTATAATCATCAAAAGTCATTTATGCGGTGATGCTGATTCGGACTGAGTTAAATACTCTTTTTGATATTGACGATTGCATAATTATTTTAAAATTATGTTTGTCTTGGAAATTCCACCACAATGTTTTTTTTTAAATAAGTGACAAAAAAAATATTGGGGAAATTGCATGATTTTTCCAAATACGTACAGAAGAAAGAATCGAAATGGCGTTTGTCCCAGACAATCTCGTGGAAAAATAATCCTAAAAACGGTATTTAAAGATTTAGTCTAACCACGCCCCACAACACGATCGCCGCCACAGCGTCGACCTGTGACGTCAGACGCCGTTCGCACGTATACAGGGTGAGTCAGTCATAATGTCATTAATTTTAACCACGTATTCGGGAGGCCTAATAAAGGCAGAAAATCGAAAAAAAAATTTTTACTCGACTTTTAAAAAAATAAACAAATCACCCTACAAAAATCAGTAACACGACGCTCCTGGTACGCTACGATGGCGCACCCGACGAAATTCTAATGTCACAGACTTGCCGTATTAACCATGGATGCCACATTTACATACATAATATCATCTAACACATAAGCGTGTTATTCAAATTTACCTCCATTTAGCACTCTGCATTTCCCGCATTTCTTCCCCCTCAAATTTGTAGATCATGCCACACATTGGAGGGGGGATTTAGAGAATACAAGCAGTAGTTTGTTTATTTCGGTCTAACCTCACGTATTTGGCGTAAATTCACAACGCATAATTTTACAAATTCCGATTATGTGGAAATGGTAGTGTTATACGGAGAATGTTTACGAAATGCGACTGAATTTTATTAATAAAGTGCTATGGACAGATAAATGCAGTTATACTTATGTGGGCTGTAAACAGGTTAGTATCATACTACTTAAAAAACAATACATTTCTAGGCTAGATGTACGTAACTACAAATTGTACATTTGGTTATGTGTGCGGTAATTGTACTTACGAGTAATATTATTTGTAAAACGTAGTGAAAACGTAATATCAAAATTATTAAACTGTAATAGCCTAGCATTCGAAAACATTTATTTATTATCTACATTTGTTTTTATTAACAAATAAATCAATATTTAAGGAAAATTCATTCATGTATCTAGATTAAAAAAATAGTTTTACTCCTTGTCGTTAAATAACAGTACAAAAACTAGGTAACTAGGTTATTGACCTAATAAGGTTAAGGTCAAGATTAACTCTCGATTAGCGGCGTGCCATTTCGGTCTTGGACAGTTTTCTGTCGACAACACGATGGTTTTTATTAAGTACTTAGTATTTAAACACGAAACACTTTTCAGCTTCTCAATAATTTACCCATTGGGTATAGGTTTTTTATGTAATGTACGTAAATGGTTTAGTACTCAGTTTATTATTAGACACGTTGGAGTTTTGTTGCAGTCATAACGGCTACATTTGCTCAGAGAAAAATCGACACGCGAGTGTACGGCTATCGTTTGATTGGGCCGTATTTTCTACGGGAAAACCTGAGTGGACCACGTTACTTGCAATTTTTAATAGAATTATTTGATTTTATTGGGTATTAACATTTTAAATTATTATTGGCTGAAGTTGAACTGAACAAGAAAAAATGATATTCTAAAATAGTCAGTACAACCGTTTATTTGTGATGTCTAAAACCTAGGTGGGTAGGTACTATATAGAAAAATATTACAACTTGACAACATTGCATCAGGTCGATATCGAGTTGAACTATCAGCTGTAACCGACCAAGGCTGTGACCGGTCAGTGACAGTCTAAAAAGGGGGTTTAAATAATGATTTGAAAATATTTTTTTTCGGCGTAAATATGCAATTAGATTTTTTTTAATCACGTATTCGCATTATACTCATTATTCCCTATCTCCTCTTAAAATTAATGACATTATGACTGACTCACCCTGTATACCTAAATACAGCAGTGTGCTTTAGTTCATGTCTCTATACAATTTCCAACAATTTCGGACAAAGCAGGACAACATATTTTGAAGAGTTAATTTGTCATTTGTGATATTATTAGGTGTAACTGTGTTAACCCTTTATCGGACTTTTTTGAGAATATTTTTATATTGTTTTTTGGACTATGTAACCATATGGTTACATTGATTTCAAAAGTCTGTTACACTCGGTTGTCACTACTTAGAGCATCCCGGATAATGTTACCGTATGACAACAACGTTACAAAAGTGGGGGATAACATTTAAACTTCAACTACGCCATCTGGTGATTGTATTTTGTATGCCTCATTTGCCTCCAACAGTTACGCTTTGAGGTTATGTGGACACCTGTTTGCTTCTGCCTGATTTCGCTAAGTAAACGATATTTCTAATAGCTATACACATAGTATAGTATTCTATAGATACTAATTATTGCACTATGATATCTGTTTTCATGTATATGCTGAAAATAAGCAAATAAGAATTAAAGTAAAATATTTGTAACCATTCGGTCACACTGCCCGATATGGAGGTCAATTTTTACAGGCCATATATAACGAACCATTTTTAAAAAATCGTAATCATGGATGATTATACAACAATAAATGCTTCTTTATTTTATGGCATACATAAATGCAGACTACCGCCCTCTCCTCAAGTATCTGATACTTCTCATTCATCAGATGACGAAGATGAAATGACTGTGGAACAACTTCGAGAGAAAATTTATCAAAGTAGGTATTTCGTTACAGGTAAAATAAATAGACATATGTTGTAACTTATTGATTGTACTGAAGTATATTACTAAATAATTTTTACAAATAACGAAAAAACAATCTAGCGAGTCTGAGAATACTAATTCAATGAATTAAATTAACTTCCTCCTAAAAAGGAAAACTGAAATTATTTTTAGTTGGACCAAAGAAGATTTACTCGAAAAGAAAAGAAAGACGGATTCACCCCAGATATATTACAAAACTGTTTGCTATTACTGCTATTACCAAAGTAATATTCCCTTTTCTAAAAAAAATCTAGGTACTAGGTAGCCAGTGTGACCATATGGATACATTTGTTGTTTTTTAACAGACTGAAGTTATGAAGAAAAGAAGACTGTTGCAGAGTTATAAGAGACTTTTAAATATTATACCAGAATTATAAGAATTTTGTCTCGTGTCCTAAGTACCTTGCCCGATATGGGTTTCAAAAATTAATGTAGCCATATGGTAACAAAAACCGATAAAGGGTTTTAAATAGACCTTGTTGCTGTGTTGCAAAATAGACTCATAAAAAGGGGCACAGAAAGTGCATCTCACCGAGCAAATGGAAGAAGTATTTCATGATGCCATTATGTACGAATACAGCATACAGCGCCTAATAAAAAATATTTAACCGTTCCAAAAAATGAGAGGATGTCGTGTAGGGCGATGAAGCCCTACATTATTTGTTTATGAGGACCATTTTAATGTAAATTTGATTGGAAATACAGGTAGTGATCATTGTTCAAGTTCATCGAGATAATTAAAATGTAAAGTTATAAAGAATCAATTAAAATTTTCTATTAAGCTACCAGAATGTATACACTAACGTTTAGAAAATCAATGGAAAAGCAAACTTACATTTTTTCTCATTTAGTGTATTCAGCGCTTCATTCCGATTCTAAATAATGTCACGGATTTCCCAATCCGACTTTATCTCATTGCCAGAAAAACAATTTGTTAATTAATCACTTATCTTTATTAAAACTCTGTACACTGCCGAATACTAATTACAGCTCAACTAAACACTATTTAATTAATCGCTATCTAAATCGCTCTGAATCTCCAGGAAATTTCCAACTAAACACTCCAATTCAAGACTGTAATACAAGACTAACTGACTCGGCCGTTTATTCTTCTTTTATAGACCAAACGAATATTCCAGGTATTTTCTAGTATCTCTAGATCCATTTTCTCGAACGACTCGAACGCCTCTCGTCGTTTCCCCATATTTCCAGTCACGCCCTGATACCGGCATTATTTGTTTGTTTACTAGAATTGCGTAGGGGCGATCTGGGCAATCTACCGTTTCGCGATACACAGTCGTCGAATTGTGTGCGAGTGGGGCAAATTCCGTGACAATAACATATTCTGTATTTGCTCCTACCATTTATGTGATGTAAAATGTTATTTGCGGCATATGTATAAAATTTTCAATCTGACTTCTCTACATTAAATTATTCTGAAAATACAATGAACAAAAGTAATAAATAAGGATTTTTTATGAATAATTAAGGAGAAATGAAATAGTAATAAATAGCAATTAAAACTTACTAAATTAATTAATAAAATAATTAAACGTTATACAGGGTGTCCGAAATAAATGCAACAAAATTTGGTCAGAAATTCTTAAGAGAAATTTAAGGGACCCATTTTTACTTTTGATAAGTGCGGCCCCCTTTCGGAGATATAGCCCCCTGAAACAAGCCCCTAAAAATTTAATTTTTTTTATATCTCAGAGCTATATCGCACAAGAACCACCAAATTTGGTACACAGGGATTTTATGACATGTAGAATGCGATGCTGATAAGCTTTTTGGCAAGGGGCCCCCACAAGACACTTTTTCGGGGGCCCCCTTGCCTTTGGGGCCACCGAACTTTAGTTGCATATTTAATTTAAAAAAAAATAAGTAGCCTCTTAGAAACTCCAGGGAATTTAAAAACTTTTTTGTCTCTTAAAATAATGAAGATTGTGCAAATTTATTAGGCCATCTTTTGTAAAGAACGCCTCATCGGTAAAGAAAAATTTCGTATAAATCCCGGATTTAAGTTGTAACGTTGAAGAGCCCATAAGCTAAAATGTCTTCTTCGTGGCAAATCTTCTACTTTAAGTTCCTGGGCCTTTTGAAAGTGAAAAGGTTTCAACAGTTGTCGTTTGATAAAGAGGTGTATTCTTGTTCTGGGAATCTCAAGTTGAGATGACGCGCGTCTTATGCTTATTTCGGGATTTTCTTCAATTAAATTTAAGATAATTTCTTCCTATTCGGGAGTTAATAAATAACTTCTCCCTGAGTTAGGTTTTTTCACAACTACGGATCCTGTCTCCATTAGCTGCCGATGTACTCGTGCAAACATTGAATGGTATGGGAGTATGCGTGCAGGAAATCGCTCGGCGTACAATCTGCGTGCGAGACGTGAATTTCCACGAGACTCCCTGTAAATTAGGTGCATTTGTACCTTTTCTTGGACAGAAAATCTCACCATTTTTTCGGGAACAATGATTACTGACAACTATTAATGGTAACAATTTGACACTGGTTAATGACAACTGTCACAGAATAAAATTTATTGTTTATTGCGAATGCAAGCCACCTACGATAAACACTGAACCTATGAACCTCGATATGCATCCAATCACATTTTGCCATTTTTCGAAAAACGCTGCGTTTTCGAAAAATTAAGAGACAAAAGTTTTTAAATTCCTGGAGTTTCTAAGAGGCTACTAATTTTTTTAAAAATTAAATATGCAACTAAAGTTCGGTGGCCCCAAAGGCAAGGGGCCCCCGAAAAAGTGTCTTGTGGGGGCCCCTTGCCAAAAGCTTATCAGCATCGCATTCTACATGTCATAAAATCCCTGTGTACCAAATTTGGTGGTTCTTGTGCGATATAGCTCTGAGATATAAAAAATTAAATTTTTAGGGGCTTGTTTCAGGGGCTATATCTCCGAAAGGAGTCGCACTTATCAAAAGTAAAATACGGGTCCCTTAAATTTCTCTTAAGAATTTCTGACCAAAAATTGTTGCATTTATTTCGGGACACCCTGTATACGATTATTCATTACCTTTACTTATTATTTTTCAAATTAATAGAAGTAATTTAATGGGAAATCAGATGGTATAATTTTATAAATACCTTAAGTAAAACCATTTATCTGGTATTTATCCAACAGCATTGTTGTCGTAATTGGTACGCGCGGATTTATATTGTAAACCAAGGAATAAGTCATGTTTAACAATACCGTACGTTGACCACATCACCACTAATAATTATGGCATTACCTACACAGAATTTACACTATGTATCACAAAAACGCAAAAACACAAGAAACAAACGCCTGTTTACATCACCAATACCGTAACCTGCACCTGTATCCAGGGTAATAAACCGCGCTGAACGGCGTATAACGCCCCACAAATGTTATCGCGTTTTCGGTCACGTGGTTTTGTTTACATTCTATGATAATTTGTTATTGTTAATATTTTAATTATTATGGAATTATTGCCACCAGACATAATGTTCTGACCTTTCAACATACATAATAGAAAAAGTACATCAAATAAAATATTTACGAGTAACACTAACATTGAAAGGAGAAGAAGAAAAATAGATAGAAAAACGATTAACAAAAGGAAGTATGACTGCAAGGGAGTTATCACGAATTTTAAAGGCAAAAAATATACAAAGCACTACAAAGAATGTATCAAACAGTAATAAGGCCCACAGGTACCTACGCCTGTGACACGTGGACAATGAACAAAAAGGAAGAAATGAAACTTGAAATATGGAAGCGGAAAGTCTATGGGGGAGTAAAAGAGAATGGTGAATTTAAAAGACGGACAAATAAAGAATTAGAAGAGCTGTTCAGAGAACCGAATATTGTACAGGTGTTGAAAATGCAAAGAGCCAGACGGCTGGGTCATATAACCAGAATGTCTGAGGACAGTTGAGTTAAAAAATATTAATGCGAGGAAAAGGAGGGAGAAAAAGAAGAGGACGATCCAGAAAGAAATGGTTAGAAGAAGTTAAAAAGGATTTAGGAGAGATAGTAGTTACCAACTGGGAAAAGGAGGCAAAAGATAGAGTAAAATGGAGGAGAGTAAAATTCATGCAACTTTGCCATAGTAAAAATATTAATTAATCAAATAAAAAATGAAAACTGTCATGATCAATGTTTTGTGTAAATATAGTTGTTAGAAAACGTTATTAAAATTTGTATACTAAAATTGTAGAATTCAGATTTAACTATAAGAATTTTTTTGTTGGTTAATAAAGAATAAGTAGTTCTAATCCACATTTCTAAAAGTACAATATGTTTATTTAAAGTTTCGTAACCTAATTGCCTTTCAAACATTAAAAAATAGTTTAAAATAGTTTCTTATAAGTAATGGGGTTTTTAAAAAAGTATTAATTTTCGTGGAATGAAAGTGGATTTCGAATAAATTACTATCTTGGGAAAGGTGTTAAAATTAACAAAATAATAATAAAAATAAAAAAAGTGAACCAGTTACGGCATCAAATTGCGGGTAATAGTTTTTGTATTTCATTGTCAACATATGAAATTATACATAGTAATACAAGTTTATTCATTTATTCACGACCACTATATTAAGAAGGTTTCATACGTCTGTTTTCTGTGAATGAAAGGTCTTTTTTCTACTTTAATGCAAAAAACAAAACTTTATTGAACTATATTTAGTGGGTCTTTATTGCACTAGTGCAATAAAATGTTTATTGCATTCATCTGTCATTCTACTACAGCGTTTTTTCATCATGACAAACATAAACGTTCAAATCGACGTCACATTTTCCTACACTTTGTGTCATCTAAATAAAACATTTTTTGGTTTTTGCATGAACGTAGAAAACATATTGTATGCAACTCGTACAAAAAGTGTTTATTGCACGCGAGGAGAAATTGTCCAACGAGCCCGTCGGGCCGAGTAGGACAATACATCTTTTTGTACTTGTTGCATAAATAACTATTAACGCACTAGTGGATTAGAATTCAATACCACGCTTCGATTTTATAGCATTTTATTTAGAATTATTATTATTAACAATAACATTAACATTTATCTCAAGAACGATCTTGCCATTTTGACCGGGATTATTTATCGATAAAGAGTTTCTGAAGGACTGGAGGGGTCCACAGCTTCGCTAGATAGGATATGGATTTTTTTCAGCAATTGCCATCTTCAAAATAACTTTTTGCTACCGTAGTCGACATCCAACCACCATGACGCTTCACAGTGGTAATATCACCCCCAGCATTGGCCAGTAATGTTGTCGAAGAACGCCTCATTCCATGTCCGGTAAAACTTGATAGATCAGGGAGCCCAAGAAATGCAGCCACTTTTGAAAACGTTTTCGAAATTGTGTTGATGCTTACATGTTGTGTTGTACATTTTCCAGCCACATATCGCAAGAAAAATCTCCCACCGGCACTTTTATGATTGATGTATTTTCGACAAATTTCTATAGAATTGACTGAAAAAGCTTCTCTAACGATCGTGCAACTTGAAATATTTGTTGTTGTATCCGGAATGAGTATGTATAGGTAACTGTCTTTGTCTGGGATATGTCATATCCAAAAAGATTAATTCATTGCATTAACAAGCACATGCAACTCCCATGATCGTTGCAACATGTAGAGAGTTCAAAATAAAACGCTCAATGTATAAATTGAAATATTAAAATCGTGTATTGTAAATATTCCTCATCCGGTGCTTTTTTTCAAAATTTTTTTATTCTACTTTTAAATATGAAGTAAGTTTACCATACTTCGAAATATAAATATCTTTGTGCACTTTCCCCATTGATTTTAGCATGGAATCTATTGTTCACATCGAAGAGGCAGCAAACCGTTTCTCTACATTGAAATAGTAGCATAGTAGCACCTCCTCTGTAACTGCTTCGCATATGCCCCTTTTTTCGCCAGGTAACAGACGTAATGTTGCTTCTTGCTGGATTTCAGCCGGAATGAAAAAATTCTCAGTAGGTATTCTCATTTATTTTTTCTATCGATTTTGCAATTTTTTTCACTCTGGTTGACAAATAAAAAACGCATGTCATAGAAACGATTTCAAGCTGACAATCAATATCCTTGATTAAAATAAATTTGTCAAATATGACTTTTTTCAAAACCATAATTTTTCACCTGCTCTCACATGGTTTTCACTCTCCTAATTCACCGGTTTTGGCCGTGGTCGTGGATAAAATGTTAAATTACATTCGCTAAGTTAATCAGCCTTTAATTCTCTCGAAAAAATGTAACTGCTGCGCCTGAAATGCCCATTTTTTCATGGACTTAAAGATTGTTAATTCCCTGATTAATTAATAACTATTAATACGCCTAATGAATCAGTCAGGGAATTAATTTAACTCCTCCATTAGGTGTATGGGGTTATTTGTTAATATTGTTTATATTTCAGTGGTAGGAATATCCATTTAAAAAAAAGTAGGTAACAAAAAATGCCTAGAGAGAATATAAATTCTATTTTGCATTTCACCAGCTTCTGATTTAAAGCATTTTTTTCAAGATCTTAAATATTTTATACGTTTTTTTATTTTAATTTAAGAGAATCCTATTACTTCAAAGTTTGTAAGTTATAAATTGCAAGGAAGTATAAATATAAAATAATATAATAAATGTTTCACCAGAACACGTTCCTCGCCTCAGATGAACATGAGAGATATTGTAATAACTAATATTTGGAAAAAACATATGTCATGTCACAACATAAAAAATGATCGTGTTACAACACAGCTACGTATAATTTATTGTCTCAGATTTTATCTCAAAAATAAATTAAATGAGAATAAATGATGGAATTTGCGAAATCCTACTTTTTAGTTATATTTTATATAAATACGATAGCATTACAACTTTCTTATTAATACACGGTCTTGTCCCTACTAGGTATGTATCAAAAACGTCTTGTATACAAGATGTCCAGAAGTTAATGATCAAAAATGAGAGGACATACAGGGGAAGTTAAAACAATGTCATTACGGAAATACAGGGCTTCCAAGTAAGAGGTTAAATATTGAATTTGTCATAATTTCTAAATCCTTACCTTGGCAACCTCGGAATTTGGGTGCTAGCAGTAACTCATAGTAATAAAACTTTCACTATTTAGGTTGGAATAAGACACGCTTCATTACACGGCTGTGGTCAAAATTAAGTTTTAGAATTTCTACAATTTTGTTGGTGTTGTCACATTTGACATTTTGCATTCACAGTTCAATTCCCCTATCAATTTGATGTAAACAAATCCATAAGTTGTTTTATTCAATATCTTTTACCATTTTCGAGATAAACGCATATGTAATAATGTATGTAATAGTAATTAATTAATACTAGTAGTTAGTATTTCCAGTCAAAAATATAAAAATAATATTAACTAACGTTTTCAATATGAACATCTGGAGATTCTATACATTTTCTAAAATTGTCTAAACACGTCCATTGCATAAGAAACAACATGTGGGGGTCATTTCTAATGAAGTCACAGCTGCTGACAATTTGATGTAGTTCTTCACTGGTATCAACAGAGATGGAATAGACCAATCCTTTTAGTTGCCCCTAAAAGAACAAATTCAAAGGATTAAGGTCAGGAGATGTGAAAATCCATATTATTAAAAGGTTATTCATAATAATAATGCAAAACTTAATTTTTTGGAAAGTCTGAAAGCTATACGAAATATACAGGGTGGTATGTAAATAATGGCCCATGCATACATACTAGATTTTTTCACTTAAAAATATTCCAATTTAAGCCAATATGCCTTACTAGAATGTTGATAATAAAAAAGATACAATCGTAATCTGGTGTCAAATTTGGAATTTAAAAAAATGAATTTTTAGGTTTATGAATATGAAAAATTATAAACTGCTGTCTATTTCGATGCATTCCTTAGAAAATCGCACATTCGCCAAATTTATGACGTACCTAAATGTGACTGTAATTTTTTTGGCCCTAATTTTATCACGTTTTTTAAAATATTAAATCTATATTGTTTTTCAGGAAATTTTCGTGGTAATAGATTTTCAACAATCAGCTGCATAGTTCCTTGAACAATATTTTAAGGTAGTAGGTATAAATAGTAAGTTAAATTTTAACAATTATTAGACAAAATTTATGTTAAAGTTTAAGTTCCAATCAATTACTTTACAAAATCGAAAGAATCTGAGACAATAATCTTTCGTATTCAGATATGAGAGATATGATGATGATGACGTTATTTGATAGCAAATAAATTTCAATGGCAACGAGAATATTTGGGACAATTTCGAAATAGATAATCAACAATTTAAAAAACATCTGTTTAGGAACTTAGAGAAAAAGAGACGAAAATTTTGTTCACGTTGCGGAATATCCACAAACTAATTCAGGACGACTATCTGGAGCTGCAAGAATCAGTATGGTTCCATTTTAAAATCGTTACATATTGAAAAATACTATGCGCAGCATTTTACAGCGGTACAAACTTTATTGCTTGTCGATATACCTTCATCATATATAATTTGTAATGGAATTTTAGCGGCTATGTTAAGGTATTTTCTCGAAAATGGCAAATTTCTGAGGCGAATCACAAGTATACATTTTTTTCTCAAAAACAATGTAGGTTTAAGATTTCTTAATAAAAAACGTGATAAAGTTAGAACCAAAATGAGTTTAATTTAGAAATTTAATCATAATTATACCCATTAATATTTCGATATTGGAGCAACTTTAACATCATAAATTCATCCATTCATACTTTGAACGGTTCGTTAGTCTCACTGCTGTGAAAATATTTGTGTCAGATGGATGTATAAAGAATGTTTCACAATGGAGTTTCAATTAATTAACTTATATAAAAAATACTTCGATAGATCATGTAAAGTAATCATACCACATATGTGCAAATTAACGGTATAATATGCGATTATTTATTACATATCAACTCGTTTTAGTCGCCTATTATGTGGAAGTATGTTCATGTTCCTAGTGTAACCTGTAGGTAATTACAATACTTTCAAAACTGTAAAAAGTCGTAGTGGTTGTGGGCAAGGTAAAGCCATTCATTCATTTCATTTGGACAGGTAAAATATGAGACTTAATTTCAAATGTAAAAAATAGAATTGTTGCTTAATAGTTCTCTAAAGTAAATTAATGATTATGTGGAAAAACAGTTTTAAATGATATGGACGTAATCTATTTACGAATGCATGGTTAATTTACTTTGTAACAATCAGAACTAAAATAAAATTCTAGTATGGATACATTTTCTATATTTTAATTGTTTAAGGCATATGGTAGAGTGTAGATATAAAACTTAATTTAATATGTTTTTTAATAGATTATGTATAACATACAAGCAGTGCCGTGTTGTTAATTGGACAAAATTAGAGGGTTTCACGAATTAGAGCGCTTTCTCTAAGTCATAGATCCAATTTCCCGACATAAGAATTTAATAAACGATATATTATTTGAAAGGGATGGGTATTATGACCTTTCCTACTGTTCCATTGATAATCTTTGTTTCAGGAACAAATTTTGCGATGTTCATATCCTGCAAAACCTATGAGGCTTAGAAATTTTGGCAGGTTGTTCCTTGAGTGAAGATCATATTTGGTAAACCTAAATACATTTTAATAGAATACGGAAAACTATAAGGTATGTATCCAGGTAGATTTTTTTCAAAAAACAATGGGCCCAAGATTCTGCTGTTGATGATACCTGCCCATACATTAACTTTCTGTGGGTACTGGGTATGCGATTCGGATATCCAGTGTGGATTTTCCTGGGACCAAAAACGATAGTTGTGCCTGTTAACCACTCTATTTAAATAAAACGTAGCTTCATCCGGAAAATGTACGTCTTGTTGAAAACCATTATTGTCGTCACACCGTCTCATCATTTCCTGATAAAATTGTAATCGCCTATCATCATCGTTTTCCAAAAGCTCCTGGACAAGACATACGAGTTCGAGAAGCATCGTGATTGCAGGCTAACGAAACAGTTGAAGTAAGAGGATTTTCAACAAGTTCAAATGCAATGTCTAATTTGTTTTCTTCATTCAAATCACGTGCCCGTCCAGTTTTGGGCAAAGTCGGTACTGCACCGTGTTCCTCAAATTTGCGAAATATTTTACTAACTGTCCCTTGCGAGATTTGGTTTTCGGGATATTTCGCATTACATAAATCGTGCACTCCACCCTGCCTTCTTATTTTGTCTTCACATCCAAGCAATATTAAGATTTCGGTGCGTTGCCTTTCCTTTGCGATTCATTAAATAACTTAATTTTGACACAATAGTTACGTTTGGAACTCCAATTTACAACTAAAAGGAAACATTAACAAGATAGCCTGGCAAGTAAGTTGGACCAAAAAAACGCAACATAAAAAGATATGTCAAGTTCTTTATTCAGTGCAAATTCATGGAGGATAACATTGAATATAATTAAATTTTATTTAACTTGTTAAGTAGGTGTTTTATACCACCCTAAAAACCTTGCTATGGAAAACATAAAACTTGTTCATTTGATATGGCTGGATTTGGTTTTCTATAAACATTTCAACAAGCCCCCTCATGCCATATGTTTTCATTTGAAAAAAAAAATAGGGTTAGCTGAGGATTAGGGGGTTGAAAAAAAAATGTATTATTATATAACCAAAAGATGGGAAATAATCAAGATCAGTTGATGTGTTTCGGCGTTTTAAAAACAATTTACTCAATCAAAAGATATGAATTTTATTCTACTTCTGGCCATCCCTGTATAATGGCTTATTTAAACACTTAGAAGAGCAGCTAGGAAGATCGATTTGTACAATAGGTCATTTACTGTATCTGCTATTAAAAGAAGTACCAAACGTGAGGTAAAAGCGGCAAAAATGGGTCAGTTCAAGAATACATGTGAAAAGGATGATTTATAGAGTTCGAGAATTTGCTATTGTTTAACTTCAATCGTGTGCACATTCTAGTTTCATCAAGTATTTAGATTTAACAACTGAAACAGTTTATAGTCGAATTAATATTTAAAATTATCTTGTGAAATAGCATGCTAGATGATGTAGATAAAAATTGAATTTGAATTTAAAGATAGGATAAACATGTACCTATTTATCAGATCAGATTAGAAGAATGTTTTTGCTCTTGAAATTTTGCACGTCCTCATAATTTACCGTTCTGATCAATTTTTTCAAGTAACATTTTGCTGTATTTTCAGTAGAAAAGGCACTTTACCTGAAACGATAACAGTTTTCAATCGGTGCACTGAATATTTCAAATAGGATTATTTCGAAAACTGTTACTCCTAACGACTTGAACAGGGTATACCTTTTTCAGATACAACAGATAGGAGAATCGATTGTTTCTATAGATGGATACACTAAGCTGAAAAAAAGTTTTGCCATTTAAAAGAAATGTGATGTGCCATAAGTAGTCTACTAGTAACGTCAAAATTAGTTAAAAATTCTTATTTGCCGTGCCAAAAAACATAATTGTGCTAATTTTTTTTTAATATTCCGACAGGTTTCAAAGTTATTGAGATATTTCAAAATAAAATTCTAGCCCTGTATTTTTGAAAGCAGCAACATTCGGATAAGGCATATTTGGCTCAATCGACTTTTTTGGTCTCCAGCTCCGAGATAATAATAATAATAATAATAATAATAATAATAATAATAATAATAATAATAATAATAATAATAATAATAATAATAATAATAATAATAATAATAATAATAATAATAATAATAATAATAATAATAATAATAATAATAATAATAATAATAATAATAATAATAATAATAAATTTATTTTCCTTTTGACAACTTACATTGTATAGGAATAGTCATATAACATTGAAAAGAACGACTAGAAGAAAGACTAAAGAAAAACAGAAACAAAATACAAAAAAAAAAATACAAATGAACGTATCGGCAGAGATCACACAAATTCACTCAAACTATAAAAGCATCTATCCAATAGATAAAGTTTTAATTGTTTTCTAAACAAGATCAAACTGTTTATATTTTTAATATACACTGGTAATTTATTAAAAACTTTTTTGCTTAAAAGTTAGGTGAATTAATTGTTACATTATATTTGCAACTCGGAATAAAGTAATGATCTCTTTGTCTCGTATTTAGACCGTGCATTCGCTCATTTGAAACAAGATTGCTTTTATTTTTAAAAATAAACATACACAGCTCGAAAATTAACAAACATGGAAGGGGTCAAATATTATATTTTTTAAAGAGTTCTCGACAGGAGTACCGAGAAGAAACTCCTGCAATGTACCTTATAATTTGTTTCTGCGCAATGAATACGTCCGATGATTGAGTGGAATTACCCCATAGACATATGCCATATGTCAACCTGGAGGAAACCTGGGCATGATACACTAAAACCAACTGATCTACAGTCCAACCTTTGACAGATATCCTGTATAATGGTTATTTATGCAACAAGTACAAAAAGTGTTTATTTAATTTATAATAAGTACTTTTTGTACAAGTTGCATACATTATTTTTTCTACGTTCATGCAAAAACAAAAAAATGTTTTATTTAGATGACGCTAAGTGTAGGAAAATATGACGTCCTTTTGAACGTTTATGTTTGTCATGATGACAAAATGCTATAATAGTATAATGACAGATGAATGCAATAAACATTTTATTACATTAGTGCAATAATAAACCACTTTTTCCAATTTAATATAGTTCAATAAAGTTTTGTCTTTTGCATGAACGTAGACAAAATATTTATGTATCTACTGCATCAAAAGCCCCTTTAACAGCGCGAGCGATAGAAACATGTGACATCACATCGCCCGCTGCACTGATTGAGGGCCGAGCAAACTTTGGGCATTAATGACTCCTTTGGTATTAAGTCAATTAATTTTATTTTTTCAACATATGCTTAAATTGATTAGATCAGTAATAATATTGGTCAACCCAAATAATATTTTAGGTATACACCCAGCATCTAGAGAAACTGAACGTTTGAGTAGCAATTTTTGAAGTTCGCATTGTTAGTCCATTTTTTTAACCAGAGAAATGTATTTGAATATGTTGGTAAACTCGATTAATCCCACTTTAACTGATATATTTGAGAAAGACAATCGTTACCGTACCGAAAACTAAATTTTTCAATAAGACGGGGTTCCTCCATATTATACGATGCCTGTGAGACAATTTTTAAACGAAAATTTAGAGAATGGGAAGCAATCAAGATCAGTTATCAACGAAGGTCCTTATGTTCACCGTATTTGTTTTCAGTGGACTTCTTTCTATGACCTATTTAAAAACAAAAATATATGCAGCTTTACGGTAACTCATTGAACACCAGTCTAACTTTATTATAAATGCTCCATAATGATAGAGAATAATTTGAGCAATATCTCTACTACTCATAAAGATTAGTGCTGGGAATTTTTAATATCTAATATAGTAAAATTACTGATATGTGAATATGATCTGAATTTTTACTTATAATTTTTGGAAAACTAATCATCCAAAATTCTGTCTAGATGGCGTTGAAATCGAATGCTCACTTAATACCAGTTCCCATTTAAAATTTTAAGGGTAAAGGTAAAGGCTTAGAGACAGACATTTGGGTAACAAGTACATCCGTAAAATATATCTCTCTCAAAATAAAAATTGACGGGCCTGAGTGTTTTTTAGCGTTCCACACTGTATTTTAAATTTGTTACAACATATTTTAACAATCGACCTGAATTCTAAGCTGAACATTACTTTATCTGCTACTATGTACAATCGTATATTTAAAACATTCTTCTCCTGTTACACACTATTAAGTAGAGAATGAACTACCTCTTTCATGTTTTATGGTTGCTTTTAACAATTTCGTATTTTATATCTACCTAAATGAAACGAATGAATGGTTTTACCTTGCCTACAACTACTATATTTTTATTTTTCGAAAGTATCGATAATTGCAACTTTAGAAACATGGACAAGTCATATATAGGTGATCAAATGTGGTTGGTACATGATAATTATAACCCTTTAATTTCAACACGCAGTTCGATTACAAGATTGAGATTTCTAACTTTAATAAATCAATTAATATACTTTTGTAGTGGCATTATGAAATATAGAAGTATGTGCTGTGTATCTAATGGGGTAACTACTGAAGCATTTGAGGAATGATTAGATTGAATTCAGAATTCGAATATGCTCACACAATCGGATTCATAAGAACAATGATGTGTGTATAAAATTTTAAATAAATAAGTAATTTAAATAAAAAAAAATGTTGTTTTTGGACGTAAAACAAAATTCAATAGCTACTTAACTAAAGAAATACACAAATATTCTACAAATTCTGTATAAATACTTCCAAATGACGTCTATAATTTTTAGAAACGCAAGCGCACAACGTTTTGAATATTTTGTGAACCTTAAGGACACACCTAAAAAGCAGTAATAATTCTTTCCCATAGGTTTTCTATATTTCACATAGATTGTAAATTGTGTCTTTTGGACTATTCCAAAGAAAAAAATGGGTTGTATATTGGAGCACTGTAGATGTAAATATTGGAATACCATTGCAGAATTATAAGTCCCTGTGCCATTTTGCTGAACTATAAGTTTCTAATACTTATAATTTCATTGAAGATTATCAGTGCATCCTCCATTTCCATTATTAAAATATTTAAATACTTCTGTCTGAAGTAAATAGTAGTGTTCCATATTATTCGTAATTTACATCTGTAGATGTGTATGTAGATCAAGAATAATGAAAAAAGAAAGCCCATAAGAAAAGAAAACAATTGACTGCTGTGTAACTGAAACTAGAAATGAAAATCGATTTCTTGTATATTCTTACCTCTCTCTACCAAATTTTAGCTGTTTTTGTTGAGTAATAATGAGACTAAATAGTATTTTCTAAAATTGTATATCAATATTAAGGTACGACAGCATATGTCTTGGATTTGTTTGATTTAGCCATCAAGATGCGCAATTTTTCAGTCATACAGTGTCCGAGCATTCTTCACTTCTCTAGGCAATCTATTATAATCATTCAAACCCCTATAAAACAATGATTGCATAGCTTGATCAAAATGTCCATGCCTAATGTAAAAGTCATTCTGGTTTCTCGTGTTATACCCGTGGATTTGATTATTGTAGGTTACAAATTGATCAAAATAGTCAGGCAACATATTTTTAGTAATTTTAAAAATGAATTGCATTGCCATAAAATACAATCGTCTTTCAATAGAATACCATCCCAATATCTGCAGCATATCATCAATCGGCGTATATCGACTATAACGTAATATAATTCTCATGCCCCTGTTCTGAAGCTTTTGCAATGAACGCTTATCGCCAGTATTCAGAAGGTACAACAGTGAAGAGCAATAATAAAGTGAGGCTGCACGATTGTACTATACACAGTTTTTCTAGCAAAAAAGACAAATCAGACACGATTCTTGAGAAAAAGTAAAGCTTCTTTGAGACTTTTTTGGACATATTCACAATGACTTTTTAATGTCAAACCTTCATCATAAACATATCCTAAATATTTAATTTCATGAACCCACTCGATGGATGCATTATCAACTTTTACCTGATATAATTCATAATTAATTCTACTTAATTTATATCTCTTGCCCAAAATCATTCCCTTAGTTTTGTTAACATTTAATTTTAGTTTATAGAAACTTTGCCATCCTGTCAAGTACTGCATTGATCCGATCAACAGCCTCATCCAAATCATCACCACAACAAGCCACAAGCGTGTCATCAGCAAACAAATTCATAAAATCAAATCCATCAACATAATTAATATCATTCAAATAAACAATAAATAATATGGGTCCCAAAATGCTGCCCTGTGGTACACCAATACCATTTCCAATCCTATCTGATACCACTTCACCTACTTTCGTCCTCTGAGTTCTATTTCTTACATATTGCTTAAACCATTCATATACAGTACCATTAATTCCATAGTATTTTAATTTATTCAATAAAATGTCCCTGTCTATTGTTTCGAAGGCTCTTTTGAAATCAAGAAAAACAGCAACCACATATTTCCCACTATCAATTATTTGCTTCCATTTAGATATTGTAAGTTGAAGCGCAGTCTCATAAGAATAATTTTCTCTATTATCTCTATTATAAGTAACTATCACAGTTAATTACCAGACCTATGCACCTGATTTTTCGGGACTTAAGTACTACACTTACTAGGTCGTTAGATGCCTCTTCAAGATAGTACATGTGCATTTTATGTGACAGATAACCACTCAGTCAGCAGAGCTGGTTTTTTGTGACGAACCGTATTCATCGACTGTTTCAAAACGTATTCATTGGTGACGTCATTAATGTATTGCACCAAGAAAATATATAGTTTCAAAACGTAACGTCATCAAATATTTGTTTCTCTTTGATATCACCCTCACACTTTTTGATTATTGTTTACACTATTGTCTACACTAGATTTGGATTAAAATAGAACGATAATTAGTGGTAAAAATTATTAACAATACCTATTTCCTCATGTTTTTGTATATATTTTGAAAATGTGTGAAATTTGCAACAAAAACATAGAAATGATTTTAGCAACTGCAAACCAAAAACAAATACCTAACATGTTTATATGAGTGTAGTGACAGGTTTGTGAAATTTAGATAGAAAAAGTAATTGGATTATGCTTTTGGATTCAGGATGTCTAAGAATAAATTTAAATTTGCAGAGGTACATACAATAGTCCACAACCAACTTCTTTTTAAATAAACAAGAATAAGGAGTATCAAAATACCAACCATTTTAAATATTAACCTAAAAATTTAAATTACACCGATTCTCAAATCTCTACTTTTTAGGCAACTGCGCTGCATAGACCAATAGCAAAGCATCTAAAGAGCACTAAAGAGTTCAAACCGGACTCAGTGGATGTTTAAAACATGGTTTAAACAGCGACGTGTGTGACGTCACTATTTCAACGCAAAAATATAATATTTTGAAAGGGGTTGAACACATTTTGTCGCAAAAAAACAACTTAGGCTTTATCAATCATCCCAAGGATGTCCAGAGATTTTAAGGGATATCCTTCGGACTTGTTGTATCCCATGAATGACCCCAGATTCTCTTTAAAATATCCTGTACGGTCAACCCTTAGCACTTTGTAAGATTTATATAAATGATATCCCTGGGAGATCCATGCAGTTTTTTATAATATGATATTAATTATAAATTTATTTATGTGGTTTCTATCTAATGTGTTCATACTTTATATTAGGACATGTAATTTTTACTTACAGAGCTAATACATGGATATTTTAATGGCGGCATCAGTAAGTTATCGACTTTAAATACAAATAACAAAGTTACGTAATGAGTTGAAACACGACACCCTGATAATTGTTGGACTATTGGAAACTGCCTACCAATCAAACTTAAACTTATTATTGAAAACATGAAACTTGTTTATTTGTAATGGCTGGATTCGGTTTTCTATAAGCTTTTCAACGAGCCCCCTCATGCCTTGTTTCCATTTGAAAAAAGTAGGGTTAGCTGGGGGTTAGGGAGTTGAAGAAAAATTAATTATTATACAAGGTGTTAGGTAAACATGCGGCAAAAATTCAAGGAACTATTCCTTGTTCTGTTCTAAGAATATTTTGTGCTATGATGATTTCTGAAAAACTCCTTTGTTTCGAAGATACAGGGCGACGAAAATTTGCGACAGTAACAACATTTTATTATCAAAAAGTACATGTAAAGTTGCTGAATCTACAATCAATGTTCGAAATGACTTCCTCCAGCTTGGATACAAGCATTCAATCTTCTCGTCATTGAGTGCCGAACCCTTTCAAATACACAAGGGTTGTTTCTAATTGAGTAACACCCAGCAATTATCCGATTTCGCAATTCGTCCAAATTCTCCACTGGAGTAGCGTAAACTTATGACTTCAGATAGCCCCATAAGAAATAATCCAGACGGTTTAAGTCTGGGGATCGAGCAGGCCATGCGTGTGGCACACCTCGAGCACTCCAGCGGTCTCCGTATGTTGCTGTTAAAAAATCACAAGCAACCAAACTGAAATGTGGTGGTGCACCATCGTACATAAACCACATTGCAATTCTTGTCGCCGATGGTACATCCTGCAGAAACTCAGGCAGTGTTTCTTCCAAAAAGTTGCGTGCCAGTAAGTCTTGTTGGTAGAAATACCGGTCCAATTAGATAGTCACCCACAATTCCATCCCAAATGTTCAAGAACTGATGTTGAAATCGATCTTCACATACCTAATGCGGATTTTCATCTGCCCACACGTGGTTGTTATAAAAATTCCTTAATGCATTTCTTGAGAAACTGGCTTCATCAAATATGGTTGTCGCAAATTTTGTTCACCCTGTATCTTCGAAACAAAGGGGTTTTTCAGAAATCATCATAGGACAAAATATTCTTAGAATAGACCAAGGAATAACCCCTTAAATTTTTGCCGCATGTTTACCTAACACCCTGTATAACCGACAGATGGGAAAAAATCAAGATCAGTTAACGTGTTTCGGCGTTTAAAAAAAAATCACTCATTCAAAAGATCTGAATTTTATTCCGTACTTTTGGTCATATATTTTGGATGTCTTGTGCGGTCTGGGTATACTGTAACCCCTTGTAACTATTGTATGTTGTATGTTTCATATTCAAGAATACTAGGAGAGATAAAGTCAAGAGTAAATCCTCGTAATCATAAGAGTTCGTACACAACATTGTCTTTCATTAATTAAAACTTCATGATCACCATGACGGCGTTATTAATAACCATAATGAGACCGTAAGGTGTCTATATATTGGCATCACCTTGAAATGCGCACTTGTACCGACTTCCTCTTACGTTTTTCGTGTTTAACCCCATTTATCAGGAGTGATTAATAGACCAGTTGACGTGAAAAATTTAAGAGCAAATTAACGAGATTACGGCCGAAATAAATGTTCCATTATCGTGTCACGTCGATGCGATAAAAAATATAAAATATGTAAAAAAAGTCTGTCGGCTATGCCGAACAACCATTAAACAGCATTTCACGGATTTAATGTGGGGTTTCGTAATGCGGCATATTTTAATCCAATTGATTATTAGCTTTGGCTAGAATACATTACGGCCGAACGTATTATTATCTGTCTTGCCGTTCGGACACGCCATGTCCTTTAATTAGCCGACGAATATCCACTTGGCATTTGCATAGGCGTTCCTGAGGGAGGGCAAATTGCTTCAAATATAGTGAATACTTCTCGAATTGATGTATAATCAAACATCACGTCTAACGCATCAAATTTCATAGTCATAGTCATATAAATTCTTAAAATGATTCACAAATTAGATCAATTTTTGTTATTGACAAATAAATAGTTATTGAGTTGAATGTTCATATTAGAATGTTTAAATTATGATACTTGAAGAAAGTAGTTTTATAATTTTCTGTTATAAATAATTTATCTAAAAAAATGTCGCTACTAGATTGAAGCATTATGAGTAACGATTTTTGTTGCTTGCTTTGTCTCAGGGAAATGAATCAAGAAAGAATGATGATTTCCAAAAACTGTACAATTTTTTAAATTTTGTTTCAATACTTATACAGTGTGCCACTTTATATATCCACAAATGTTTAACAAGGCAGAAAAATGTGTATGAATCTATGTTCTAAACCGCTTAATTTTCAAAATACAAGGTGTAGCACACAATTGAATAGTGAGAATAGGGTCATTTGGTCAAACCTCAAATTACACTATTTGGCTAATTTTTAAAGAGGTATGATCAACCCAGAAAATTCGGAATCGATCTGATAGGTAATTTTGAAAATATACGAGGTCAAATTGGAATTAATCAATAGCGAAGTGTGACGTCATTGCCTCCTGCAGCTTCTCGGTACTCGTTCGCCTCGAAATCGGGCAAGGGACTTTCTGTGTTAAATTAAACCAGATTAGCAACAGCTAATTATTACTTTTACAATTCGCAAGATGTTATTTAAAAGCATAATCGTCTAATCTGCCGATGGTTATGATGATACACTCTTTTAATACAAATCACCATTTTGTAAGTGCTGAAATGGGAGGTGTAAAAATGCAGGTGTAAGTTCTAAAACAAAATCGCTAATAGCAGATAGGCTTTTCAAATAGTGTAAGTCGGTACTAAAAACTAAAAATATGTATTTATTGTTACAATAGTATATTACATACCTAGTGGGGAAGTAGATCATTACAGTCCATTAATATTTGTTTCGTCAAAGAATTCCATGCTAGGCGATATAATGGTTTATTGGTTTTGACAATTAAGTCAAAAAATATTCTTTCCGTTACGAAATTTTAATTTTTTTTTTGCTTAAACAAGTACATAATGTCTGATTTTGAATTAACCTGTACTACTCCGGAAGCCGGAGAAGCTGCGGACACAGCGCTGACGGAATAATTCCGGAGAAAAGCAAAAAAAGATACGAGAAAAATCTTTCGTCTTACATTAAATGGTGCGCAATTAAGAGTGTGCAACATACTTCAGAAACGATACTGCTTGCATATTTTATTGAAATGAGTAAAGAAAGTAAAGCTTCAACATTATGGTCTCGGTATTCGATGCTCCGAGTTGTTCTTAATATCAAGCAACATTTTTTTACTGTTTAAGAAAGGTATTTTAAGCTAATATGTATCAAATCTCCTACAATTCCTATCAATGAAGTCATATGCATGCTTTCTGATACCAAACATCTAGGTATGCTAACGAACACCCACAGACAAAACTCTATTCAATAATTATCTAAAAAATGTATTCTATTTACTAACCTGATATACTCTATATGTGTAGTGGGAACCTTTCTTAAACAGTAAAAAAATGTTACAAAAGCTAATAATAAGGAATATATGGGTAGATATTGTGGGTGTAATTCAACGCAGGTTGGGGCTTTTGTCCACTGAGTAGTTAGTTTCACACAATATTGTTAGAACTTGAAAATATATGAAAAAATCAAGCAAAATATCGGCATTAGCCAGAATTCCAAATTGCGAGCATTTTTGAAAAGGCAGAATGCTGGATATAAACCTAAATAATCCAATGTTCTCTCAGAAGAAACCATCAGTACCTCCTTAAATAAGGCTTCAGAGAAATATCTTTTTCAAAGGGTAATATTTCTACTATTTAATAGATATCAATTATGTGTTTAATGGTATATTTTACTTTAAGGTTGCTTTAATTATTGGTATATCTGGCGCCTGCAGATGCGATGAACTCCTAAATTAAATATGAAAATGGGTGATCTGGAAATTTTAGAAAAGAGTATAATGATAGTTATTCCTGTAACAACAACCTACACTTCCCGAACATTTGCAATTACAAAATCGGAATGGATAAAAATAATAAAGCAACACTTCACAAGACCATTGGTTCCGATCGTTTTTTTTTACAGATAAGGAATGCCAAGATTACAAATCAGTCTTGTGGCCACAGTGCTATTGGAGCTTTTCTCCAAAAAATGGGAAAATACCAAATACAGGTAGAGACATCCTAGATTAGGCAGAGGGCGATAAGCCAAAGGCTATAGCGCATCCTGGCAATTTCCCACTCCTCTAACCCCGCAATCACAGACATAATAGAATAATATGGCACATTTGTCCGTACCAGGGACATATTTAATATAATGTTGTTGTATACTATTACATTTCGTACAAAAATGTACCTAATAATAATTATTAATTTTTGGGTAACAAAATAATGTAATAGAAAATAAAATAAAATGTGATATTATTTGCGAGAACTTGCTGCTGAAGTTTTATTTAGCATTTTGAATTTCCTAAGGAGCAAAAAAGAAAAAAACTTTCAGATAATTGCACTAATTTTAAGGAGGAGAATATTTCTCAATATATTATGCCACTTTTTTATAGACAAAATAAACATCACAATATTAAGGATAATCTTTTATTAAAATTTAAATATTAATTTTATGGGCCAAAATGTATTTACTTGTCACTATTCAAATCTAATTAAGCTAATTTCTGTAAGTCGTTATTATTTAAGGGTTACTGACTTTCATGTTTCATATGTTTTAAATTTATAAATGTTTAAACAGTACATACTATTTCCTTAATTACAGTTTTAAAGAGTTAAAATATATTACAGAATATGTATATACTTCACATTTCTCACTTAGTCTTAAGTAAAAATAAATTATATTCAAAATATAATTTGATTTGATTTCATTCTTAAAAATGTAAGGCTAATACTACAGTTTTCTATTTTTTTCTTTAATATAACTTTATAAAAATTTACATATTAATAGCCGATATTAAATAAAAACTGTCGAGTTTTGTATAGGTGACATAACGGATACAGATAAAAGCATTTGTTATTAGTAAATACGTACCTGAATATTTCAATATCTGGGTGTTGAATTAGAAGATAGTGAAAAGCAAGAAGCTGAAATTAACAATAGAATAGAGAAAGTTATCACTATATTATGAATTGAATAACAAATTTATAAATAATAATTGGCACTAACAATTGGATGTGAATCATGGGTACAGCAAGAATCCAAGCAACAGAAATGAAATATCTTAGAAGAGTGAAAGGGGCTACATGAAAAGACAGATTAGAAATACATAAATAAGAGACCAGAATACATTGGAAATAAGACAGTTAAGTTGGTGGGGTATCTACAGAGAATGAAAATTTTGAGAGTGCTTAAAAAGATATGGGATGCAAAAATACAGAGTAAAAAAAGAAATACTGAAAAACAGATAAACAACTTGGAGACAACAAAATGGATCGGTTAGTGGTTACGCGGTTTAAGACGTCAATACTTGAATCGAGGTGACTGGATCGCTGTGGGTTCGACCCACGCAGCCGGTAGACCGTATATAAGCTATATTCGTGGAGCTATTGGCACCCTCTCTGCGGGTATGGTAGGGTGGAAGAATGTTGGCTTGGGTCAATGTGAGAGATTGATACCGGTTGACATTTGACTACCTACCTCCCTAATTAATGAGGTTTTCCAGGTTTTCCTCATTCCTGCACTGAATGGTGGTTAGGGCCTACCAACGTAAGTCGTTCCTGGGCGCAAATGCGGCCTGCTTAATAATATGCCGCCCCCTCTCCCGCACAAGTCTTCGACTTCTGGGCTAATCCTCGTGATTAGAATGAGGGGTAGATATATTATTATTATTATTATATTATTATTATTAAGAAATAAAATAGGGGGCAGATTTTGTGTATCAAAAATAGAACAATATAGGGAAATGCACTACCCTATGTGGTAAACAGGAATCTTGATTATATATGAATTATCTCAATCCATGGATTTTTAACATAGTCATTATGTGTAGGTACTACATCGATGGTTATGATATGATATGATATAATATCTCGAATATACAGTTTTCAGGTAAAATAAGTTATGACCATCAGAACTTGCAGATAAAAATTCTGTTTTTTTTGTATGCAATAGATTTTTTTTCTTCAAGTTGTTTTTACTTTTTCTTGTCTATATGATATCACGTAATTACCGTTTTTATTATTCATGTAAACGATATTTCTCGTATATACAGTAAAAAAGTTGAATTGAATTTTTTTTTACCTCAAAATAACTTAAACCATCTTCAAATAAAAATTATGAAGCATTCAATCTTAAAAAAGTTTTATGCTTCTCATGTAAAATTTATATACGAGGTATCACTTTAAACGTTGATATGCAAACAAAAAATCATTAAAATCGTACAGCTCAATCAAATTTTATGAGTTTTTCAAATTTTTGTACTCAGTATTTTCAACAAATGTATATATTTGCTGCACAAAACTGTTCTAAACAAAACTAAGCCAGCAAAGAAATTATGATGTTCGGAACATGCTGCAATCTGCTACCGGTTTCAACTAACTTGAGACAATAGGTCTGTCCGCAAACAAATCATATAATTCGTTAAAATTATTCTTTAAATCCATTATAAACAAAATATAAACTATACGTAGGTTCAGATATACTGATGATGTTCATAACAGTAAAAAATAGATAAAGCAGAGACTTTTTTAATATTTTACTATACGGTTGCAAACCATTTTATCCTATCTATTATTAGTTTTGGCACCCTTACAAATATATTAGTTGCAGTATATGTTGTTGTGCTTCGGTCGGCATTTGACCAGGGGGGTGGTCAAATGCCGAATTAATGAGGTTTACCAGGTTTCCCTCATTCCTGCACTGAATGGTCGTTAGGACCTACCAACGTAAGTCGTTCCTGGACGCAAATGCGGCCTGTTAAATAATAATATGGGTATGGGTTTTAAGGATATATTTACTACGTATAACTAAGAGAAGAAAATTACTATATTTTTTAACTTTACAGTGGTTTATAACACTCAATAGCCTACCTTTTTCAACTAATATCAAGATTTTGTTGATACACCTATTATACAGGGTGAGTCATGGGAAACGGCCGTTTTTAAAACGAATAGTACACAGCTTGTGTCAGGCATTTGTAAGTGGGAGAAATGATAGTCAACACTCTTTGAGTTGCCATTTAGTATCCATCATGCCGTTGTGGACAAGTGAACAACGCGTGTTTGTTTAGGACGAGTTTGTAAAAAGTGGAGGTTCAGGGACAATAGTGCAACGTCTTTTCAGACGGTGTTTCAACATCGGCCGTCATGGTGCCCTCCCTCAGCGGAATACCATTCTAAGATGGGTTAATTCAGTGCAAACGACACGTTCACTGTTTAAAAGAAAACCATCCGGCTCAGTTCGAACGGCCCGAATAGCTGAAAGTGTGGATCGAGTAAGGGAAGCCATGAACCGAAGCCCCATTCGTTCTGCTAGACGACACTCTAGGGAACTGCAAATAAGTCAATCCACGATGCAGAGAATTTGACACAAAGACCTTGCATTTCATCTCTATAAAATTATGATGGTTCAGAAGCTAAATGAGAGAGACTATCAACAACGAATGACTTTTTCCCAAGCAATGCTTCACCTATACAAAGAAAATGAAAATTTGATTATCGTAATGAGCGACGAAGCCCATTTTCACCTGGAAGGGGCGGTTAATAAGCAAAACTGTCGATATTGGGCTGCAGATAATCCTCGGGGATTACATGAGAGACCGCTACACAGCTCTAAGTTACAGTTTGGTGCGGTATTGGACAGTGGGGGATTATCGGACCATTTTTTTTTTTTTAAGAAAATGAGAGAACGGTGACTGTTAATTCTGATCGCCATGTGAACGTGTTTGAAACTTTTTTCTTACCTGAACTTCGCAGGCTAAGAATGAATAGGGCAGAGGTGTGGTTTCAACAGGACGGAGCGACCGCTCATACAGCAAGAGCTTTCCTGGCTGTTGTTCGAACTGCATTTCCTAATCGCCTCATTTCACGCTTCGGAAACCTCTCTTGGTCGCCGCGCTCGCCTGGCGTGTGATATTGTGATTTTTATCTTTGGGGGTATTTAAAATCAAGGGTATATGAACGTCAACCCCGTACATTAGAGGAATTCAAGACAAGAATACGTTGCGAAACGTAGAATCAAACTTTCGAAAACGCCTTCAGCTGTGTATACGTGAAATGGCCGTCATTTATCAGATATTATTTTTCGCATTTAGGCATATAAAATGGCATAGTTTAACGCTTAATTCTTTAAAAATTAAAACTTATTTTTTTCTAAAATTGCAAGAGTTATTATTTGTTGAAAAACGTTCGTTCCCCGTGACTCACCCTGTAGTTGATTTTTTTATTTTGGAATCATATTCAGATGTTCTCGAACCAGTGAGATGAGACGTTATTATGAAATAAGTTAGAAAGTAAACAAAACTATTCTTTAACTTCATTTGTGTCGCATGAGATTTTCCTCTCGCCGACGCCAATGCGGTCGGACTCAAAGTGAAAATTGCCGTGCCAAACGGCCGTAGGCAATCCCGAACGATTGTATTTACTCGAACGAACTTATCAAGCAGAATATCTAAATAATTTATAGGATAATTTATAGCAGCGGGCATTATGCAACTGCTATGCAACTGGACATTTACTCCATTTCTGTCTTTTCTGTGTCTATGAACTTTATGTGCCTACAAGTTGGACATTTTTCGAGATTACTGAGAATGGTTCTCGCTTTAAAGAAACCGAGGTGTGGCCCGAACGTATTGTATCAAGTACACATGTATGGCTCCGTTTACAGGTGATTTAGCCGTTTCGCAATTTGGTGCACCAAACGCGGTACATTTTGTTTTCGATTTACACAATCCATTCAAATAAGGCAACGAAAGGAGGCAGCTCTGTAGTGTGATGTTGGTTTATTTAAAATTAAATTAAAAATCGTTGAAGGTTACTCTATAGGAACTTCAATCATTATAGAATATTTAAATTAACAGGCACAGTAGACGCAGTGTGTGCATAAAATCATTATCTGGGAATACATTACGGAAAAAAATCCATTCTGTATTTAGGTATGTATAATAATACATTTAAAATGTTAAACTTTATTCAAGTGTATACGTATTAATTTAGTAATAAAGTATATTTCATATAAATGTTTGATATTCTTATACTTAATATAACATTTTTCTTTCTTAAAATGACACTAAATTTAAGATTTATTTATTTTTGGCACGATCGTTCTGAAATATGCACCTACTGTCATTGTTGACACATTCTGTCAGTTGAATATACAACACTGTGGCTTGTTTCCATAGAAATCAACAAAATTTTAAACTGTCAAACTTGATATACGTTTAATATTTTTACTACGATTTTGAGAACGAAAACAGAGTTTTTCGAAACGTCAATAATACGGAAGTGCGCGATAGTGATGTGATTTTTGTTATTTTTTACTTATCTGCTTTTTTCAGTGTGAGATTTCTTGGTTAGGCAAACTTAGTTTCAAAAATAACCCTTGACTGTTCCGTTTGGCGCATGGGCTTATTTAATTAATCTTTATTATTTTTTCAGAAGTGTGGCAAAAACCCAATAAAACTAAAGAAAAACTAAAATTATGCCACAAATAAATAGCTTCAGACAATAGTAATTCTTTTCACCAACAAATGCTGGGCTCATTTATTGTAAAAATAAATGGTACAATTTGTACAATTCTTAAACATAATAGTTTTTCCCTCGTTTTTATCTATTGCTTTTGCAGTAATAGAATTTTTTGTATTATTGAGTTAGATATGTTAGAATTAGAATAAACTTCAGTAGTTCTGTCTTCAAACACTGGAATGGAGTCAAATTCATTGTCACTGCTGCTGTTGGTATGTAAAATCTTATCAACAAACTCTATTTTCTTTGTTAAAAACTGCAACATATCCTTCAGCGACACCAGAAGACCTAAAATTACATTTTCTGTTAGTCAAATAATACATTAATGTTATCACTAAAACCTGCAGCCCCCGTGACGTTTGAGTGCCATAACATCATCTCCAGTATTTGCTAACAATGTCGCTGACGTCCTTCTAAAAGCATGTCCAGTATTATAGAATTTTGGACTTTTTTTTTGCAGTTTTAAATATTCGGCAATTTTTTGTGATATTTGTCTCTTTGTATTTATACCCAACAAATTGATTTACACATTTTCCCTGACGAACTGAGAACAATGGACGAGAGTTAGTCTCCTTAGGTCTTAAGCCTGTATATTTTCGCAAAATCGTCTAAAAGGGACTTTTTCATTGGCTTTGTCAGTGATTGTGAAAATTCGACTAATATGTGTTTTGGTATCAGGCACTTTAACAATGACAACTGAACCTTGATCCGTAATGTCATCAACTGTCATCTTCGTAAGTTCATCACGCCTAAGAGCCCCAGCGACTCCCATTATCATCACTGCTTTCATCATAATATAGGTTTCATGGGGGGCTTCCAGCAGGAATTTGTTCATCTCTTCTCTGGTAAATACTCTTTCGCATAATGTCCAATATTTTTCTTCTTTAGAAATGCTACTAACTTCTTAAATTGCGATACATGGACACCATTATTTAAGTTGATCGTACTTTTAAGCATAGAGTACTCTGCCCATAAGCTTCCCGGAGACTTCAATCTTAAATTTCTCTGAACAAAATAAGCCAGCAAAGTTTTTTCAGATATCTCCGTTTTCTTCTCATTCAACCATTTCCTGAAGGCATCATAGACTTTTTCATATCTCACCTTTGATTTTCCCACAAAATCAAATCATTATCCACAACCTATTGATACGATTCTTCAATGTCCGAATCTACCTCTGAATCGTCTTTATCAGCCATTATAAGCACAGTTTTCACAACAAAACACAAAATTGTTCAAACTTCAAATTGTTTTTTTTTTTTTGGTTTCCAACAAAATAAGTTCAGAACACGCTAGATAGGTCACCCCGTTTCAGTAATAAAAATAATTTTTTTTATTATTTTATTTGATAAATGCGATTGTGCGAAAAACGTTATACACTATACCGTTGGTAAGTGGGGTATAACAGAATCGAGGAAAAAATCGAGACGAAGTCGAGATTTTTCATTATCTGAGATAGATAATAGATATATAATATACTATATCTTGTTCGGAATGCAAACAGGCTAGCAGCCCAAAACTTCATCCACTAGTATATTGTGTGAGAAGTTAACAATATAATGGATATATCAGTGAAAAAATTAATTACGGTAAATGAATATTTCTTATTAAATCTTTTGAAATTACTAGTAGTAGTACTGAAAATATCAAAATTGGAATCAGCAATCTAACTATTATAATTAATAGCCATTCTATACAGGGTGATTTAGAACTTATCTAAAATAATTTAGGAATAGATGAGTCACGAAAAATGGAGACAATATCGTAAAAAAGAATTTTTGTTTCCGAGTAAAAAATTATTGAAGTTATAGTATTTTCAACCTTTACATCGCTGGGCTACTCTAGTTTCTAGCCAGGCGATTCCGAATATTGAAGTTTGATTGCTTTTTGTAGGTATTAAAATGTTTTTGTGATACGAGACTTTACATTAGTTTTCCAAGTGTCAAAACTGTATTACGTGTATAGTAGCAACTCGGAGTTGATGGATATCGTTTTAATTTATGGCGATGTGAAAATACCTTAGTAGAACGATTTCCCGAGAAATATGTGCCAAATGCAGCTACTTTTACAGCGGTGTGCAATGAATGTAAGTGGCAACGCGAGGGAAATTTGAAACCGAATCGTATCATACATGAGGTTCAATTATATCCGTACCATGTACACTGTGACTAAGCATTAATACCAAGGGATTGGACTAGGTGGACCGGTACTATGGCTGCCACGGTTTAATGGGCTGTATAAAATCGGCGTTATAAAATGTTGTTTATTTGTTTCCTTGAGCATCATTTTTTCCCGTTTTTCCGGTGGCAGATTGCGTGTTTTACCACCTAATCAGGTTTTACAGGGGACCAATTTCTACTGCCGTGCAGAAGTGTATTTTTAAATCATTTTCGAACTACCCTTTTTGATTTTTTTACATAATTGTATTTGTCCCCTGTACACCCAATTTTTTTAAATAAGTACTGAATCGCCCTGTATAATGGACTATTTAAACCAAGATTGGTATGTTGGGTTGATATATTAACCGTTCTAGCATTTATAGAAGATACATGACCATTTAACAACGGAATCAAGTAGGAACCATGTAATAGACCATTTAACTCCGACGTTAAGATAACGAACAAATCTGTTCTGAACCCTCTCCAATCTTATTGTGTTATAATTAGGATTTCATATGACACAGGCAAAGTGAAGTCTACTATAAATGTACGTATAATATAAAGATTTAAGGGACTTTTCATTTCTAAATTCCCTGCAAGTCCTAAATATAAAACCTAACATTTTATTACGATTTCCATTAGTATAATCAATATCGTGACCAAAACTCAACCTACTGTCAAGGATAACGCCTAAATCTTTTATTTCAGAGGCGCGCTCAATCTCCTCATTGTTGATCAGATAATTAAAGAAGAGAGGATTAATATTTTTGGTAAAGGTAATTGAATGGCATTTATTGATGTTTAAAAATAATTGAATACCCTCGCAGTCGTTTAGAGAAGAAACAGTACGAATAACTTTTTGATTATCTGCATAAAGGAGAAACTTAGAATATTTGATATCTGTTGTATCGTTTATATAATTCATAAATAAGAGAGGCCCAAAATGAGATCCCTGAGGAACACCAGATGTAATGTGAACCAAATTAGAAAAATGACCTTTAAGTAAAGGTAAAGTAAACCACGCACACCGATTCCAGCCAACATATAATTAATATTTTGTGATCAATTTTTTTTTCTTTAAAAACCTTACTGAAATCACGGAGTATACACGGAGTCCACCTGAATTTGCTTGTCCATGGCATTGCGGATGTAATGCTGTAACTTAAGAGGTTAGTGTCTATGGAATGTTTAGAAGAAAAATCCATGTTGTTCGACAATTATAATATTCTTAAGAGACTCAAACAGGGTCTCATAAATTATGTACTCTAATATCTTATTGAATATAGACAATTTACTAATACCTCTGCAATTCGTCACACAACTTCTATCTCCGGTATTCTTATAAATGGGAATAACAAAAGGTTTTTTCCCTAAAGATGGAAATTCACCCAGTATGAGAAGCATATTAAACAAAATAGTCAAAGGTACATGTAAAGTACTCGCACAATTCTTAATTAAATAATCAGCTATGCCGTCTGGACCGGCACCTTTGTTTACATTTAATTTATTAAGTTTATCATATATTAGTTCAGTTAAGTAAATTGTATTGATATTGATACTGCTAATATTTGGAATAATTTGAAAGATTTAAAAGCCACCTGATAAGATTCGTAACCACTTCGAAAGTAGGTCGAAAAAAGATAACAAACATTGGGCCCTATAGTGGTACAGTCATTATAGTGCATCAGATTTGGATTCAAAATGCCACAGTTTCTTTGGATCATATTTTCCAAAATCATTGTGTATCATTTGCTTACTGCAAAATAAATTTAATATGACGGATTTCATTTTTATAGGTACATTTTTAATGATATTTTCTTTAATAGTAGTAGTAGTAGCCATAGAAAAATAATTAGGAAAATTACGAAATTACATTTTAACTTTCGGCACATCTAATGATAAAATGCGATTTAGTTCACTATAAAAACAGGTGACGGCTTCAAGTGAGTATTTGTTCAATATACCGTGCCAGTTAATGTCAACCAGGGAGTTACAAATATTACGACAAGTTAATTTTCTAAAATTAAAATACCAACATCAAAATACGAAAAATAAAATTCTAGTGGAGGATAATGCGGATTTTCGGGCACCAAAGGAGTATCACTATTATATATTCTCTTCACATTGAAAGATTTACTTAAAGAATAATATTTTGTTAAAATATGAATAAAATATTATCAATTATAATTATTAATTATAGAAGATAGATTATTCCTTAAATTATAGGTTTATAGATTTGCACGAATTAAAATTATTAATATTTTGTAATAAATATCATACTGCAAAAATTAACATGCGGCTATAGTGCAAGATAATAATATTTATGGATGATAATAATAATAATAATATCTCTACCCCTCATTCTAATCACGAGGATTATCCCAGAAGTCGAAGACTTGTGCGGGAGAGGGCGGCATATTATTATTAAGCAGGCCGCATTTGCGCCCAGGAACGACTTACGTTGGTAGGCCCTAACCACCATTCAGTGCAGGAATGAAACCTGGAAAACCTCATTAATTAGGGGGTAGTTAAATGCCAACCGGTCTCAACCTCTCACATTGACCCAAGTCAACATTCTTCCACCCTACCATACCCGCAGAGGGTGCCAATCTCTCCACGAATATAGCTTATATACGGTCTACCAGCTGCAGGGGTCGAACCCACAGCGATCCAGTCACCTCGATTCAAGTACTGACGCCTTAAACCGCGCGACCACTAACCGATAATATGTATATTTGGTATTAGTATAACACTTGTGGTGACCATTACCAAAACTATAGAGACACAATAATTGTAGTATTATTTGCTACAAATTGTATACTCGCGACAAGAATTCAGACGTCTTACGTCATGCGGACAAATGAATAATTCATTATATTTTCATCAAAATATTTAAGAAACTGCAACTGATAGTAATAAAACTATATACTACACTAAAAGTTTGCATTATATATTGCACTAAATTGCAAAAAATATTGTTTTTAACGCGACCAAATATCGAAAATTACGTTGACAATAAAAACAAATGTGTAACGTCAGCCGTGACGTAAGACGTCTGAATTCTTGACGCGAGTATATTAAAATTGTGTGTGCAGGTGAACCAGCAGATTCAGCATGTGACCAGAAGATGTAGTTACATGTTGCACAATGTCTACTCAGGTTCCCTTCTGTCGGATAAGTCGTCGGTTGCCAGTCTCTTGTGTCTCCTATGGTAAGTCGTCTCCTATATCTATGGAATACTGAAGAGAGCTAACAAGCTTAAAAGCGGTATATTTCTGGTGTGCCGGAAATGAATGACTGTGACAGTTTCTATAAGTCTTTCGTGCCTTAGATAAATAATTAAATACTACTGAGTGAGTAGTATTTAATTATTTATATACCTATACCGCTATAGAAAGGAATATAGTATAGCAAAAACACTGAAATAAAAGTTATTTATTTATGTATTCTATTTATAAATGTAAGTGGTATTACACAAAGTGTATACACAAGGAAGTTATGTTCCACTAAGTATTCTAAAAATGTATATACAGACAATAAAATAAATATAAAATCATTGACAAAATATATTAACATAAATAAGATATAAAGGTAATATAAAAAGTTTTACAATAAACAAATATTACTCAAAATAAAATGAGATATAAATATATATAATAAAATAAATAAAAGAACGATAAATTAAATATGGCTAAAATCACATGTTAAAAACTGGCCAATATTATAAAAGGCATTTAGTAAAAGAAACTCTTTTATTTTGTCTTTAATTTAGATTTCTTATGTGCACCGGAATAACGTTAAAATGATGTAGGTATACCAACATAACCTGTTCCGGTTCTAGTTTGACTTAACCTTTAATAATGTATAGATAGGTTATCATTAGATCCAACGGTATAGGTATGAACTTCACTCCTAGCCTGAAGACTATTTAAATTTTGTTTTATATATAGCAAGCATTGGAAGGTGTAGGTACATCGAGGGAACTCTTAAGATTTTTAATTTAATAAATTGATTTTTGAAACCGTCTCTGTAACTAATACCGGAAATAATCCTAATTGCCTTCCTTTGCTACGCGAACACATTCATAGTGGAAGTAGCATCACCCCACACAATAAGACCATACGATATGTGAGAGTGTATATAACTGTAATATGCCGTCACTAGAATATTCTGAAACTTTATTTGCAAGGTTACGAAGTAAGTACATGTTCTTTGATATTTTTTACATAATACATAATTAGTATGTTGATCCCACAGTAATTTAAAGTCTAAATAATTTAACAGTTTCAGATTAAGGTTCAATCTCAATCCAAAATACAAATAAAAGCCGAAATTTATTAGCAATCAATATTAAACATTTTCGATTCAAATAGCAGTGACGTCACTATTGAGTTTGTGGATGGGGATTAACCCAGAAGTCGAAGACTCGTGCGGAACAGGAGGCGACATATTATTACTAAGCAGGCCGCATTTGCGGTTATGAATGACTTATGTTGGTAGATCATAACCACCATCCAACGCAGGAACGAGGGAAACCTGGAAAACCTCATTAATTAAGAGGGTAGTCAAATGTTGACCGGTATCAATCTCTCACATTGACCCAAGCTAACATTCTTCCACCCTACTATACCCGCTGAGAGGGTGCCCATCCTCTCCACGGATATAGCTGATATACGGTCTACCGGCTGCGGGGCTCGAACCACACTGGTCTAGCCGCATTGATTCAAGTACTGATGCCTTAATGTGACCACTGACAGGCGAATGAACGAATATGAAGAGAATGGGGAACCTTAGTATCACACAATAATACTAAATTCCATAAAACATTTTAAAAGAGTTGAAATTTGAAAAATGTGTACATTCATCAAATATTCATAAAAATAAAAGTTAGTGGGTCAAAGCGTTTTTTTGCATTAAAGCAAAGAAAACCTGGATGGCAAGTTTTCGGTAGCCCTCACTGTAAAATAAAATAAATCCAAAAGTTTTGGCAATAGATGTATTCACACGTAAACAATGATCTCATTTTTCAAGACAAAACAACCAACAAAAATTCCGTCAAGTTAATTGCCAGTCAACCTTCACTAATTTTTTTCACGCACGCACATCGCAACCGTAGACCGGCCGACGTATGACCCGCACGCGCCACTACGTTCACGGCACGATGGAGTACTCTGCCGACAATTGCTGACGCAACTCTGACCTAGGATGAGTGGAAGAGTGAATCTTGAATGAACGCGGATCCGAGCTCATTGACCCCGCACCAGCTGATGCTCGTTTATTTCGACTTGCAGGAGCACCTGCGACCTGCTGCTCCTCGCAGTGTTGCCGTCTACTTCCTCCATGCTCAAGAATTCCGATATTTCTTATAGCCAGAGATGGGTAAAACATATTCGGATAACGCATAATGATTACAAACGAAAATTATTAGTTGTTGGTAATTAACTGTTCATTTTCCTTTTTCGTAAAATTTTATTTGGTCGCACGAATAAATCCAGACAACTAGTACCCTTGAGTATATACACCAATTAAAAAAAAAAAAAAAACATTGTAAAAAGAGTTTTCAGCGATATGCCAAAATTTACAGTTTCTATTTTATTTGCTTTAAAGATATTAAGATAATTCAAATGAATTTGATATACCTACTTCTATAAAGAGACATATACAACTACAGATTATCGTGTGACTTTCTCTTATTGCATAAGATGCATTATTATTTTAGGAAAAATCAAATATTTTTAAGAAAAATTCATTAGTAAAAATTATAAAACAATAAGTATGCAAATCTTTTTTCAATGTTTGGTCTAAGTATAATTTTGTGATGGTGTGAAACAAATATTATTTTGTAGTCTCTTTGAAGAGTAATTTTAAATTAAATTTAAATTTATTTAAAAATTCATTTAATTAACATTTGCGCATGCAAATTTAAATAAATTTACATGCGCTAATGTTTTTAGTAAAATAATTTGTGAACTTTACAGGTCTCACAGAAAAGAATGCGTTTCAAAATTTATTTATTATTATAAGTATTATATAGGGTGAACCATTAATAATGTGCCAGAGTAGGAATGACATCTTTGGAGCAAAATATGTAGATATAGCTAAATATGCCTTACTAAAATGTTGCTATGGAAAAGATACAGGTTTACATTATTTTGTTCGTTTTTTGTAATAAGTATATAGGATTGCTCAATCGATTGTCATCAAATTTGGTAGGGACGCATTTTTTAAGAAAAAAAATCATAATTTATGTAGTAGGTACCTATTAAAACAGATAGACCATTAACAATGCCAAACAATGCCAGATGATGACAATTTCTCTCTTATTTTTGTTAACGAAATTCCTACCGTTTTCCAGAAAACTGATCTAAAACAACCACATGTATTTTTCGACGTGAGGAAAGCTCTTAGGAGCATTAGAAAATTGCATAGAAGTGGAAGGCCATATTGAAAATTTACTGTAATCAGCTGTAATAATTAGTTTAATTAATTAAGACATGTAGTAGAGGTAGAGAGAGTTTGCTCAAGGGCTAAGTTGTTTTTAGTGATCTGTTGCTCTGTTGTTATTTTTGTAAATAAAAGTAAATATGTGGGTAATTTTTTTTCAAATATGAGTTTTTTTTCAAAGTTACTCTGGATATTTAAAAAAATAAACGACTCATTGATACCTACTAATTTTTTGGAATTAAATTTCAATAGCATTTTTCAAGTCGCGTGTAAGCAAAACGTAGAAATGATGTTCGGATACAATTTTGTAGTCGACCGAATCAAAATGTTTTGTCAACAAAAAATAAGAGAAAAATTCATCATTAGACATTGTTAGTGCGACGCCCTTTATTGGCAAAACTGATTTAATACATAAATTATTTTTATTTTTCTTAAAAAATGTTTCACTACCAAATTTGGTGACAATCAGTTGAGAGATACTCGCGTTATTACAAAAAAAGAAAACACAAATAAAAATATTTCAACTTTGACACCTTGTATCTTTTTCCACAGCAATATTTTACTAAGATATATTTAGCTATATCTTCATATTTCCTCTCAATGATGTTACTCCTCCTCTATGTCCCCTTATTAATGACCCACCCTGTATATTTTTATCGACACGTAGGTATTGAATGACTTCTTCACTTGAATTTACCAAAGCTGGAGCAATTATGCGGTTAATATATTTTAAGCTTTGACTTTCATTGATACGTGAAAGTGAATATAAACTGGATAACTGCACTTCTGTAATTTGTTTGTTTTCTGTAAATATGAGAATATTTTTATTATTAAATCATGTGATGGAATTACTATAATTACTTATCACAATTCAAAATCTATTATTATAGTCGATTTTCACCTTGCGGAAAAGTTTTATTCCTGGAATCTAGTTTTATTACATTTTAAAAAATAACATTTATTTCCTTCCTGCTTCTTCATGAGTAACACATTCACCTAATAATAAATTAAACAGTAATCCTATTGAATGTCATTAAAGTTATAAATTCTAAGTACATACAAGCTTTCGAAATAATAATGACTCTCTCAAAACAGTTTTGAACTTCTCGTAGTTCTGAGTAGAAATTTCATTAAATCTATATTGTTAAGTGAAGCAACTAATTACTAATGTTAAAAGTTGAAAGTAGATTTCATTATAAATACGTCAGCAGTTCAAAAGAAATAGCAAAATTCAATTTAAAGGGTGTCATTATTACTGCAAACGATTGTACATAACATAATATGTATGAACCAATCATCTTCGATGGGAGGAGCTTTCAAAATTATATATCCAAATTCATGTCATTTTAGTACCTAATATTGCGCCATCTATTAGCAAATAGCCCAAGCGTAAACGTACTTTTTGAGATCGTTTCCCATCACGCGAGAGTTGGTTTCCCATTCAGGGCAACAAGCTCTCCCATTAGATTGACTAGTCTTAGTGTATATAGTCAAGGCTAGTACCTAGAAACGAATAACGAATCATTTTATTTAAGAAACCGTTTCATTAATTTTATATTTAATATTTTTATACCTAAAAGGTTGAGACAGCGTTTCGCCACATAAAGTATAGCTGAAAATAAGTCGATTTAAGTAAACTTGTCTTGGTCCAAAAGTTGATAATCACGCAGCTACAGGGTGTCAAAAGTTAAAAAATAAATCGCGTTTTCTTTAATAACTTTCGACTGTTTCACGTTAATTTCACGAAATTTTGTATCCAGGGGTTTATTGCAATGGCAAATTCAATTTTATTGTCCATTTTGATATATCTCCTAGAGGGCGCCACCGGCGACGATTTCGAACCTTTTAAACCGTTACAACATTTTTGTTCCACCCTGTATTTTATTTTGGACTAGAAAAATACCCAATCTTTTATAGTTAAGAAAGCTTACCTTATTGAAGTCGCTTGGAGCAACGGTTTCCAAGATAAACACATCTAAAGCTGATGACATATTATTTATCTACAAAATTGAAAATTATTCATTTATCCTCAAGCAACACTGGTAATTTTTCTTGAAGAAAGTGCAAATAGCTCTCTAATTAAATTATTTAGTAAAACAATAGGACCTATTAGATTTTATTCTATTATACATTTTTGTGGAAAACACTTTAGAACAAGGTCTATTCTGTCGTTGTAAATAACGAAAATGAGCTAAGAGGACGAATTCGTGCCGCTGCTGAAGATATCGCTACGAATGAAGACATGCTACGCAGAGTACAAATAAATTGTTCGATTAAATTGTAAACATTGATCTTTTAGTTTTTTAAGCAATTTCAAATAACTTGAAACACAGCAACTGCTGACTGCCTTGAAGGAAACAGTTGACTGAAGCAGTATAACTTGCTTACTTCATGTTTTATTTGAGATCGCAAAAATTTAAAATTTTCTGAAATAGTTTGATCAGACTATTTATACTTCTTTTGTGACATTTTTGCCTTATTTTTCTTATAATTGGCTAAAAAGCATGGTGGATTTGTTGTTGATTCTATACAGGGTGTTATACAAGCTCTATGATAAACTTTGGCAGATGGTAGCTGGGTTAATGTTAACATTTTTTATTGTATAAACATAGGCCCGATTCGTTTTTGTTTAGATGTTTCAAGGATTTTAAAAAATATAATTTTATTTTTAAACCAAAGTAGTCTGATAAATAAAAATTATGGTTGCTATAACAAAATAATTATTATTTGTGTCATTTTATTTATTCATTTGACACTTAGCGTTAAAGTTCCAAATAAAAAATGCATATATTTACAACCGAAAAGTATGCATATATGTATTGTCTTTGTATTTGGGTATTCCAATGGAAACGCCAGACAAGAATAGAGCGTATACCCCGAGAATATCGACGAAGATACCCAAATAGACATAAAACTGTCCACGCAATCTTTAGTGATTTTTTTCCTAGATTTATAGAAAAAGGTAACTCTACTCCCAATGTAATATTGAAGTGAATGTACAAAATGAAGAGGATACAATAGATGATATAATAATGAATATATATAGACGTTACAAAATCCGCATGCAATTAGATCAAGACGATTTGAGCAAAGTTTCAGTGTCAGCGTTTGGGGTAGCATTTTAAATAGTAATTTACTGCCTATACATGTTTGAAATTATCGTTTAAATTCAGATCTGTATATAAATATCTGGAAAACACCCTTTTAGGTTTTATTGATGACGTAGAGCTTAATATTGTTCACCACAATATGGAGGAAGAAAATAACTGCTTGGTTCAATAGCATGACCACCGCGTTCTGCAGATCTAAATCCTTTGGAATTTTATTTTTTGGGACATATAAAGCATCTTGTCTACCATTGAAATCACTACCCGTCAGCAGTGACTTGAAAGGATGCACCAATTAAGAAATAATCCAAATTTCACCCGTCGAGTGACAGAATTTTTACTTCGGAGATGCGAGTACCAAATTTTCAACAATGGTTTCATCGAAGCACATAGATTTCATCAAAGTAGGCCGATTATATTGTAATTTTGTACGCCGCATAATTTACCAAGTTTCAAGTAACATTTTGCTGTATTTTTAGCGAAAAAGCAATTTGCCAGAAACCAAAACAATTTTTATTGAGTGCAGTGAATATTTTAAAGAGAATCGACTATTTCAATAGCCAGATGGATACACTAAGCTGCAAAAAGGTTCTGTCATTTAAACGAAGCATAATGTGACGTCAAAATTAGAAACAAATTTCAATTACTCGGCCCCAAAAACCTATATTTGGATTTTAAAAAAAGTTATTTACAAATATTGAAAATAAAAGTTTAACTTTGACACCTTGTATCTTTTTAACCATCACCTTTTCACTGAGGTAAGTTTGGCTACATCGCTTTATTTTATCGGGATCTACTCTTGCTCTATGTTGCATTAATTTCGGGACACTCTGTATAGTACGATGTGAATTGTTTGTTTTGATAAAACAATTGAAATAGCCAACAAAGCATGTTTTAGTTTTTCGAGATTCTAGGTTAGTAAAGTTACAGCCAAATCTAACGTCTTTACGTAATCACCAGTACAAATAAACATTAACAGCCGGATTCATGAAACGGGCGTACGCTAGTCCGACTAACGAGTTTACGCCCGTGTAAAGCGCGTTAATTGGCCTAACCAGCTTTGCGTTCATTCACGAAACATGCGTTGCTAGGTAGCGAAGCATGCGTTGCTAGGTAGGCTGTTTATTTACGTCCATATTTGCGCCAAAAGTTAGACCCAGTATTGTACTTGTCTAAAAATCGCGTAACTTCGACCTCTAGTTCCCTGCGTGTCCCATTGTATATTTAGTATTTATATTCAAAAACTGTACTTTTCAGTACTACGGATTAGTTAACATATCATAAAGTAAGTATTATACATAGTAGTGAATAGGAGTATGCTTTTTATTTAAATTAGTGCAACAGATGCGTAAATTTTTCGCGTAACCTCCGCTAGTCTGACTAACGTTACGCCTTGTTGATGAATCCGTATGTTAGACTTTATAATTGAAAATAAGTACATGGAGAATATAATAAATTATAAAAGCTTACTGTCTTATTTTATTTGTTTTAATTTATATATAGACCATTAAAACTCAATAATAAATAATACTCAAAATATCAAATACTTTTTTTACTGTATTAGAAAGGTATTTTAAGCTAATATAAATCAAATCTACAATTCCTACCAATGAAGTCATACTTGAAGGAGTATACAAATTTTCAGAAATTAGTTAGAAAACGTTACTGACATTTTATATACAGTTTTAATTCAATTCTAATATATTTTACAAATATTATATTATAATTTTATATTGCCTTTTTCGAAGATTTATAAATCTACTCTTACTTTGCTTTATTTGAATTTAGTTTAAATAAGTTTATTTGAAAATAAATGTCATAAATAATGTGGACTAATCATCCGAAAAGCTGTTATTAGAGGTCATTTTATATTAATTCATTTATTTGAACAGTAAAAATGGTAATTTTTACTATGATTAACTTCAATAAAAACATTTTGTTGTTGGTAAAATTTTGTATATTCTGCCGGAGGCGCCAGTGAGACAGAAAAATTTTCTATACTGGGAAAAATAGTTTTACAACTAAATATGTGAATACCTTTTAGATACAATTTTTTTTTGAGTTTGAGTCAAAACTGCCGTTAGACCCAGCACTTTTTTTCATTACTTTTACATTACTTTAATTTAATCATATACATCCTAACCACTTACAGATTACATTTGGTTGACTAGTTTTTGTACTGTACAGGGTGATTGATTTTCCATAGTTTCATAGGATATCGATGTCCCCGTTAACTTGATTAGTCTTAGATATACAGTTTTTTTTGAACAATCATGCATTTACTTACTACTACTACTTAACCTCTCTATCTCTGTTGTCATTATATTTAGAATAAAACAGTTTCAACATTATTTGTTCTATTTTTTATAAGGAATTACAGTTTTTACGATATTATATAAATGTAGGGTTTTTAAAATAGAACACCCTGTAGTAGGCCTTCCTCTTAAATAGCAATTATTTTTACCACTTCATGCAAAAAATTTATAGGTGTTTTTTCAGTTGGGCATGCGATTTTTTAGTATCCATCTCTTATTTTGTTTTCTATTATTATTATTATTATTAGGCACCTAACTTAAACTAAAAAACGAAAAACAATAAAGATTATTCATTTATATATACCTCATATGTTTAATTATAGGTACACTTATAACTATTAAACATTAACTAAACAATTATAAAAAAAAGAAAAAGAACGATAGCATGAAAATAATATAACAGAATATTTGACATCCGTTGAATATAATTTTCAAAATGGTCCTTTAGGTTCTTGACGCTATTAGCTCTATACTTATAAATTTTGTTCTTAAGATCCCCAAAAATGAAAGTCTATAGGGGTTAGGTCTGGTGACCTAGGCGGCCACTTCTTTGGTCTGTACGCTCCGAAATTATCATTATTTTTGGGTGAGGTAAATACCACTTCAGAGAGATTAAAAGCATGTGGCACTTGTTTTAATCAGATATCAGAGGAAGCCTTGCTCAGCTTATCTAAAATTATTATCGTTTCCTAACTAATTCTACACTGAGAAAAAAGTTCACAGTGGAACGTTAAAATACACTTGTCTCAGTAAAAAACTTGTTTAAAATAGAAGACAGGTAAACAATTCAATTGTAGCAGCTAAATTAAGTTTTCTGAAAGCCAGTCACTAGTTACAAATGAACTGATTATCTAACTGTGGTGGCTACCAGCAATGACTAAAATTTCTTGCTGGATTACCTAAACTGTGTTATAGTTATTAAAACTTTTAACTAAATGTATTTTCGAGACATTAAAGACTAGTGAACTGTCCATTATTTTAGGTTAATTACCTGTAATGCAGTAATAATTCAACGTGATATATTGCTACAGTACAGTGGCGCCTCGTGGAAGCTGCTAGAGGTAAGGCCCAACCCATTTTTAAATAATAAATACAAATAAATTGTCACGTCACCCCTAAGATCTTCGACAATAGCACTATTATAATCATACATTATAAAATTAAATGACATAAGAACTTAGACTATATTTACAATAGAAAAACTATATTTATCCAATAATTAAAAAATGTTCCTAATTCATTTAAGAACACTAAAAAATATGGAAAGGCCTAAAAAACAATTTTCAAGGTACCCAGCCTACATATACGGGGTGTTAAAAAAGAGTATGCCCTCCGTCCATTTCCAAGCAGACACGACATCTTCGTCTCAACGATATTCAAACTCTTTCGAAAACCTTCTTTGGTTTGGATTTGTTGACACTTTTGATTAATCCGTAGCTGCAGCTGTTCCAGGCTATTTACAGGAGTACAATACACTAATGTCTTCAAATATCCCCAAACAAAGAAATCTAGAGGGTTCAGATCAGGCGATCTTGGAGGCCATAAAACAGGTCCAGCCCTTCCTACCCATCTATGTAGAAAAGTTTGGTGTAAATGCTCTCTAACGGCCATAGAAAAATGAGCTGGATTCTGATTCAAAGGAATGCCTTCCAAAAACTCATACAGTGTGTTCTGCAGAAAGTTGAGGTAAGCAGCGCCTGTTAATCGGTTTGGTAAAACAACTGGACCTAGAAACCTGTCACCTACAATACCCATCCAAATGTTTAATGAAAAACGTGCCTGATGTCCAGATTCTATTAGAGCATGAGGATTTTCGTCGGCCCAAATATGCGTATTGTGAAAATTAAACACTCCATTTCTTGTGAACCCGGCCTTATCAGTAAAAAGAATGTTTGCAAGAAAACAAGGGTCTTCAGCATCATGACGTAGAAACCAGCGGCAAAAAACCAAACGTGCTTGATGATCATTTATTGGATTTAAGGCCTGTACTCGTTACACATGGTATGGATAAAGCAGTTGCTCGTGAAGGATTCTCCAAACAAGAGGCCCATACTAATTCCTACCTCGGCTGATATTCTCCGCACACTCGTACCTGGATTCTGCTCTACCAGTGCTAGAATTTCTTCTTCTGCTCTAGGAGTGGATACCGACCTTGGTCTTCCGGATAAATGGCACTGTTTGCTCAAGGAACCGGTATCACGCAATCTTTGGTGAATTCTTCCAAACATGTGTTGTGAAGGAATCTGGCGATTTGGATAAGCGTCAATATAAAGACGTCGCGCTTCGGTGGCGTTCCCATTAGCACGACCATACATGAAAAGCATGTCTGTTAATTGTGCGTTAGAGTAACCAGCCATAGCGAAAGAAAACTTGTGCACTGAGAACAACTGTCAAATACGTACTATTTATTTCACTAAACATCAACCAACTGTTATAATAAAATACACAACGTTTTTGCTAAATAAAAAGGGGCTAATAACATAAAACATTCCATATCTCCGCAACCCTTACTTTGCGGACCCATGTTTATTGAGACTGTTCTGTTTATTTTGGTTCATACTATTACCTCCTTAAATATTTTACACTCTTTTTTTAATACCCTGTATATTCCCACATATAAAACAAAACTGCCAAATTTTCGTTTTCGGTTGCCTCCACTTTTAACAAAATAGTTTTTTTATATAAAACAGATCTACTCGAATGTATTTTAAATTTGCAAATTTATTTATGTCTTCATAAAATTGAAACACTTGTTGCAGGAATAATTATTAAAACTAAGCAAAACAAAGTGTATGCTTCTGACAATGCCATTTTAAAATCCTTGTATATTTTTACTGTTTTTTGAACTTTTAAATTAGGTAACTGTTCATCTCTGCACAAAATATAAAGTTTGTTTTTCAACTTTTTGTCAAAAACGCTTGGATACACTTGTAGTAAATATTTAAAACAATTTTTTGCATATTTGGAATTTTCGAGGAATCTACTAAAGCAAGAAAATTTAAATTGTGTAAATCTCCAAAACAAGTACTTAGTTAAACGGATGCAATCTATAATTTTGCAGTATAGCATTTTATAGCTTGAAATCATTTCTAATTTGTCGCTACTTCCGTGTTACTCCTAATTCAGTAATATTTTTAAATAGTTCCAGTCTATCTGCAGAATAAACTTACAAAACAGTCCAGGGCATTTAGATCAAAATCGACCGAATAGCGGAAATTTTAGGCACAGCAGATATCGAGATGCGGTTTTCTGCATTGTGTTCAGGAAGGTCCCAGGAAAAAAGTCTATATCGTCTGGTTTAGCCATTTTTTGAAAAATGCCTTCTAGACCGAAAAATGCATTATAGGAACGACTGAAAACTCAGAAAAAATCGCTCGGAAATCGTTACTCGGGAGTTTTCGCGACTGCTGAACTAGACTCTGGCATTCGAATTACCCGGGGATGCACAGGGGTGGCTCAGTGGGGGTGCGCAGGGAGTGAATAGGGGGAGAAATGGCAGCGTGCATCAAAATCCCTCTAAACTCGTTACTCGGGGGTTTTTGGGGATGCCGAATTTAATTCTAGCATTGGAAATACCCTGGGGCGCTCGGGGGCGGCTCTGTGGGGGTATCCGGGGGGTCATTCTGGGAAGTTGCATAGTCCATGGGAAGCGCTCCAAACTCGTTACTCGGGGTTTTCGCGGATGCCGAATTGAATTCTAACATTAGATTTTCCGGGGGCGCTCGGGGGTGGCTCTGTGGGGTTGTCTGGGGGTGATTGGGGGGAAATGAATATTGAATTGGAATAAAGTATTATTTTCATAATGTGTGATTTTTCACTTTCTCCTTTACCATTTCCCACAGAGCCACCTCCGAGCGCCCCCGGGGAGTCTAATGCCAGAATTGTATTCGATATCCCCAGAGTATCGATTTTGGAGTTACTTTCATGGACGCTGCCATTTACCCCCAATCACCCCCAGACAACCTCACAGAGGGACCCCGAGCAGCTCCGGGGTAACATAATACTAGAATTGAATTCGGCAAAAATGGCTGATCCGGACGATATAGACTTTTTTCCTGGGACCTTCCTGAACACAATGCAGAAAACCGCATCTCGATATCTGCTGTGCCTAAAAATTTCCGCTATTTTTCCTAACTTCCCTGGACTAAACAGTTTATTCTCAAACCAAATCCTTCTCTGATTAAAATATTTGCTACCTACATGGTTTAATCACTATGAAGTGTTTAACATTCTGTAAAAAATATGACATTTATAAAAAAATATATAAAACTTTTAGTCATATTTTGACGATGGCTGCAAATGTGTAATGTACGAGTAGGTCAGTATACAAGATTAATGTATTTTCAATTTCTTCTATATTAAAGATCGTGGCATGTCAATCTATGTGGGCGTTCCAGTTCGAAGAATTATCTATGTATACATTAATTACTTTCGTGCATTTTGCAATATTTTGTAGAACAAATTATTGCATCGAAAAAACTGGGTTAACGAGATTAATTTGTTATGTATAGATAAAACCTCATTACAGCGGTGACTGTCTCGGTCAACAACCACAAGTGATAAAAAATAAAGCCATGTAATGTCAAAAATGTTTGCTTTTGTGTATTCTATTTACACAAAACTTAATTGATTAACGACAATTGAATGAAATATTTTTTGTACAAATAGTATCAATAGATGCTGTTATGTAAGTGGCTATGAATAAACTATTACAATATTTATTTATTTTCCAGTAAAATATCCAACGAGCTAAATGCCCAGTTATGGCATAAGTAACAGCACAAAATGGCAACAAATAAATATATATTTACATGTCAAAAAAGTAAAAAGCAAACAGAAAAAAGATACATTACATGTTTTATAAACATACAAGACATAGAAAAACAATTAAATTAAAAAAAAAACAACAGAATATAAGCTAAATAAAAACACAATTCAGGACATCACAACACAAATGCTTTAAAATGGTGCAAACTAGAAGACAATATGTCAAGGATTTAGTCCATACTAAAGTAATTACTAACCATCTTATATGCAAGATGATTCTTCACCTATACGCATAAATTATAGCTGAGGACAAATAGTGACAAAATGAAGTAAAATATTTTTAATTTCGGAAGATTTTTGTTCAAAAAACCTAAGAAGTAAATAATTCCCTATACAGGCTGTCTCACATAAGAAGGCCACTCCTATGTATCTCGCTTAATATACGAGACACGTCAAAAATCTTTAAGTATCTTTTGTTGCATTTTTGGAGGCCTTTATGCTCGTAAAAACAAATTTGAGATCCATGGCCAACTTTATGAGTAATAACAAAAAAACCTGTAAAGTACCCAAACGTTAAGGCTGTCTACCTTTTTTATTTTAAGAGATAGATAAAACTTATCGGTAATAAATTTTGATTGCAAAATTGATACCTTTCATCTGATATAAATTTTTGAAATATCGTATGTGGTTTGCTGAGCCCTCTAGGCGAACAAAAAGAATTATATCGAAGCAGGCTATGGCCGCAAATAATTGCCTGTTTTTTCGTATTTAATGCAATATACTACATCGCCCATATCTTTTATTTTTATTACAGTTTTTTCAATTTTAGTATAAAAAATGTATTAAATATTTTCATGTTGCTCAAGATAATGTAGAAACTGTTTTAAAGACGTCAACTGCAAGAAATTAATAAACAGAATGTACTTTTTTATGCAAAATGCAGATTTTCTTATAATATTATTATTTTATTGGTTTTCACATTAGAAGCAATTGGGTATTTAAAATTGTTCTGACACAGATAATGTAGCTTACGCAAAATGGTGCAAGCTATGAAAATAAATGTTTTTACCCCAGTAATGTCATCATTTGACAATTTGATTATTCTTGTGATAGGTTATGCAGATAGTGCTTGATAATTCTTACAGTTTATTGTTATTTCATTTTGAATAACAATGGGGTTTTCAAATATTGAAAAGTATAATATGTTTGTGTTGTACTGTCTGACGCAGCAGAAATTGAGATGGTCAATTTGAGCTTCTCACTTATTACTTGTCTGTATTAATTATAGGTACTAGTATTAGCTGATGTTATTAATATTTTCGGAGTTTCTAGTTTTAAGCTTACCTTTTCTGTTTAAATTTAAATAAAATTTGTTTCTAATTCAGAACTGCTTATTTTAGTACTCAACTAAATCACTGAATCGATTAAATTAATGTTTCGAGAATTAAGAGTACATTATTATTTTTTGCAGTTGGCGTCTTTAAAACAGGTTCTACATTATCTTGAGCATCACGAAAATATTTAGGTACATTTTTTTAACTACAACATGTAGTATATTGCATGAAATACGAAAAAACAGGCAATTTTTTGTGGCCATAGCCTGCTTCAATAAAAAAAAATTTTATCCGCCTATAGGGCGCAGCGAACCACATACGATATTTCAAAAATCAAAGGTATCAATTTTGCAATCAAAATTTATTACCAATAAATTTTCTCTATCTCTTAAAATAAAAAAGTTAGACAGCCTTAAAGTTTTGGGTACTTTACAGGTTTGTTTGTTATTAGGTACTCATAAAGTTGGCTATGGATCTCAAATTTGTTTTTACGAGCATAAAGGCCTCCAAATATGCAACAAAAAATATTAAAGATTTTTGACGTGTCTCGCATATTAAGCGAGATACATGGAACTGGCCCTCTTATGTGAGACAGCCTGTATATAAGTATTGATTGATGTTAAAATTATTTATTTTCTTTCATTTAAAAGCCAACTATGTTCCAAGTTCTATAGATTCTTAATTTTTCTCGAAAACTGTTGCCGACATCAAATTTCAACAAGAGTGGGCACCTTTTATATGTAAAAAGAGTTTTCATTTTTGCTATGAACATATTTAAAAAATGGTCAAAAAAATGTATTTTGAAATATTTTGTTGTGTCGGGTGTTGTAACTTGGTACTTTAAAATTAAACTTGCTTCATATTTTATAAATATTTAAGGACTATATAAAGAAAATATATAAAATGTATTTTCCGTCTTGATTCTAGACTTTGTTGTGTATATCTAGATTTAAAGATTTCATTAACAAAAAACACGGCTGACTTGAAAAATCTCTGCTGGCCTCGTTTTATTACAATGACATATACATGGGATTCCGTATCACTGATCCATATTCAAGTTTTTACCGTTGAGTGAGAAATTATAGATAGAGGCGTAACCTTATGGCAAAAAGCGTATACACTTTTGGGCCTCAAAATTGACTGTCGTTAACAACAGTTCTGGACAGACGGACAAATTTCGGGTCCAAAAAACCCCTACTATAAAACACGGTGTAACATAACGGAACGTCAAACATGATGGCCTTTATTTCTTGTCCGACTTTAAAAACATTTTGCCCTATCGATATCTTTTATTACGGTCATTGTTTTCAAGATACAGGGTGTTAGACTTGTAGATCGTATACGCATTTCGCCATTAAGGTTGCGCCTCTACTCTATCTATAATTTCTCACTCAACGTTTTTACCTAATAAACATATTGAGTAACAAACGCAATATTGAAGGATTAGTAAAATACGTATATATTCCTATAGGCATTTGTCAAAATGCTTCATTATGTTTTGAGAAACTAAGGTTAGGTTAAAAAATAATGCCGAGGTCTACAATTTCTGACGGTCGTTCAAGAGAGTCTTCGCCAATAGTGTAATCAAATATTGTTGGACAATTTTCCGATAAAGCAACATTACTTTATCTCTTTCGATAGGACCCCAAGGCAACTGGAATATTTAAAATCCTTGAAATTGGAACTACAACGGAGGCAAGATGGCGGTGAGGACAACTTACGGATCAAATTTGTACGTGGTGTTCCCCAATTTGTTACGGAAAACTGAGAGAGTCCAGCAGTACCATACCAAAATGTACGAGGTCTGAATACCAAGATAGATTCTTTTTTCTCCAATGTTAGTGTGTGCCAATCTGACTTCGTGTGCTTAACGGAAACCTGGTTATCCAATGACATTTCAAGTTCCGAACTGTTTCCAAACAACTTTATTGTAAATAGATCTGATCGTAATTTTGAACTAACTGGTTTATCCCGTGGTGGTGGCGTTCTTATCGCAAGTAAAAGTTGTTTCACCATTGATAGTATTGATTTGTCTGGCCTTAGATCTGAATTTCCTTCTATCGACATTGTCGGCATTAAATTGTTTTTGCAACATTGTGTATTCTCCATATTTACTCTGTATATTCCCCCTGACACAAATAGTTTTATATTACAGTCATTTCTTGAGCATTTTGAACAATATTTGCATAGTCTTGAAAGTTTTGTAATTGTAGGAGATTTCAATATACCAAGTCTTATGCTGGCTATTGACGATCCCAAGAGTCGTGTAATGCTTAACTTTATCAATTTTCTTGACTTAAATCAATACAATAACGTCACTAACTTAAATGGCCGAATACTTGACCTTGTTTTGCTGAGAAACTCATGTGATGTATTTCGTGATAACTCACCGCTAGTTATAGAAGACCATCATCATCCCGCAATTATTTTTACGACTATTTTACGCGCTCAACATCTCAACAAGTTTCCCACAAATAATAATCATAAGTCGTACAATTTTAAGAAAGCTAATTTTCCTGCACTATATAACGCCATGTTAGCAATTGATTGGTCTTTTTTGAGTGAGTTCAGGGATGTCAATTTAGCTTGTCATGCATTTTATACTAAACTTTTTGAAACTGTCGACGCCTATGATGTGCCTCAGTACATAACAAAAAAACACAAATATCCAATCTGGTTCAGTTCTGTGTTGAAAAACTGTATACAACAGAAAGAATATTTTTATCGGCGATACAAAAAATATAAGAACATTGATAGCCTAAACAATTTTAAGAGACTTAGATCTGAAGCAAAAACTCTTGCTGATAGGGACTACAGAAATTATTTAGCTAACGTTGCAGCTGATATAAAAATTGACCCAAAGAAATTTTGGTCATTCATTAATAACAAAAGAGGTGTCAGCAGGATTCCCGGTATTATGCGAGATAGTGAAAACCAAGAATTTAACAATCCTAGCGATATTGTCGAATCATTTAAAAAATATTTTCACAGTGTCTTTCTGCAATCCAATAACACCTTTGATGCCAGTCAAAACTTTGATATTGACATTAATATGCCTACTATTTCTATAAATCCTAATTCTGAAATTTATATAATTAACTCCATAAAAAAACTTAAAAATAAAATGACGTGTGGACCCGATTTAATTCCAAGTTTTTTTGTCAAGGATTGCGCTCATGTTTTAGCATATCCTTTACAAACAATATTCAACTTGTCATTGCGCCTTGGTATTTTTCCTGATGATTGGAAGAAGGCTAGCGTGTGCCCTATTTTAAAAAGTGGTGATCCATCTTGTGTACAAAACTATCGACCTATTACGCTGTTGTGTAATTTTGCAAAGGCCTTTGAAATCTCACTATATAACCGGATCTACCCTCATTTTAAAAACATAATATCGCTAGATCAGCATGGCTTCATGGAAAAACGGTCAACTAACACTAATTTGATTTGTATGACACAATTTTTGTCAAATGTATTAGATGTGCAAGGCCAAGTAGACGCTATATATACAGATTTTTCAAAGGCATTTGACCGCATAGACCATAAAATATTGCTGTACAAATTATCTGCTTACGGGTTTACTGCTGATGCAGCACAGTTATTAAAATCTTATTTATCTGATCGTTACAATTATGTTACCTACAACGGCTTCAAATCTGGGGTTTATCCTATTACGTCAGGTGTCCCTCAAGGGTCTAATCTTGGGCCATTACTTTTTTCATTATTTGTCAATGATCTTAATGTCTCTGTTACTTGCAATAAGTTGATTTTTGCTGACGATCTGAAAATTTATTCGTCTATTAACAGCTTAGATGACTGTATGGCTCTTCAGAATGAGTTAAACAAGGTTTTACAGTGGTGCAATTCTAACAAGTTACAATTAAATATTTCGAAATGTAAAGTAATATCATACACACGTAAAACAAATCCCATTCTTTTTCACTACAATGTAGATACAGAAGTTTTATTACGTACTGACACGACTAGAGATTTGGGTGTATGCTTCGACAGCAAATTGAGTTTCTCTGAACACATTCAGCAAACAGTTTCTGCTTCTCTAAAGCGTTTGGGATTCGTAGTAAGACAAGGTCGTGTATTTGAAGACAACGAAGTTCTAGTAAAACTGTTCTTCAGTTTCGTCCGATCGAAACTTGAATATTGTTGCCTTGTTTGGAATCCGTGCTACAATTGCTATATCAAATTAGTTGAATCAGTTCAGAAAAATTTTTAAAATTTCTAGCATTTCGTGTTGACGGCGTATATCCCAACAGAGGATGTGATTATAAGGAATTAATTACTCGATTCAATTTTAATTCGTTAGAGTTTAGGAGGAACTTTTGCAGTTTAAAGTTTTTACATTGACTTCTCAGTAATAATATCGATTGTCCTCAAATCTTAAATTCCGTATATTTGTTAACAAATAGAGTAGCTAGTCGTACACCACGAACTTTTTACTGCCCAATTGCTAACACTAATGTTTTATTGAAGTCTCCTGTGTATTCAATGACATGCAATTATAATAAAATATGCACCTCATGTGACATTTTTCACTGTAATTTGAAAGAATTATATACCACCTTCAGTTATATAAGCAATACATAATTTTGTATGTACTCGTGTTAGTTTGTTTTGTATTAATTTCTTAATTATTCTCAATTTTTGGTTTATTTATTTATTTACTTTGTAAACTTTGTCCTGTAATTGGTTTGTGACTGTTGGACAAATAAAGTTGTTATTATTATTATTATTATTATTATTATTATTATTATTATTATTACTTTACATTTCGATGAAATTAAGAGTAATTTATTATCATTACACCAGTCGTCTAACATTTTAAAATTATTTTGAAGGTTAACACAGTTAGCAAAAGTAGATATTTTACAATTCAGTTTAAGGTCGTCTGCGTTAAACAAATAATGAACTGACCGTCATTGCCAATATTATTAATAAAAAGTATAATGAAGAGAGGACCTAGTACCGACCCCTGCGGAATACCTGAAGTCTGACAGAACAATTCTGATTGGAAACCGCAATACTGAACAAACAGAGAACGATTAAGAAGGCTGATCAAATTTAACACACTTTCATAAAGACCAAATGCATTAAGATAAATCATTAACAATCCATGATCAAGTCTATCTAATGGTTCAGAGAAGTCAGTGTAGGTAACAATTACATGACTTATTTCCTCATCAATAACTAGTGAAGTCGTGTTTGCAATTTTTTTTTATATAAAGAATTTCCATATGTCAGAAAATATTTCATTCTTTAAAATTAGATTGTACAAAGTCACCATCAGTTTGCAGAAAATAATGGCACAATCCCTCAACAAAAACGTTGGAAGTAAATCAGGTCCCGTATACATATATTGTTCTTAAGTTTCTTAAAGGCATCTAACACTTCAGTTTCGGAAACATTCTTTACAATAAGAATACTGTTAGCAGTTAAAATATGTTTCACTCATCTGTTAATAAAATTATTATTTAGCTAGTTTGGCTGAACAATTTCCGTATTGGTTACTACGTCGTCAGCATGTTATTTCGATAAATTTGGTAATCTTTAGGTCTGTTCCAACAAGAGTCAGGAGCTGGTTTCAAATTGTTACAAATATTTGACTAGTTATGTTGTGAATGTGTTTTTATTCATTGAACGTAACTCAAGAAGTAGTTGGATAAACATTTCTAACAGTTTCAAACTAGTCCCTGACTGCTGTTCGAACAAATCTTTTATCTCTTTGTAGAGTTTTTGTCGAAACCTTTTCCTCATATATGCTCTGCAGCTGCAGACTTATTGCTTTTATAATTCCTTAGGTAGTACTTCGTCCTTTCAATCTCGTGCTGATCGTGCTGCATGTACAGCAGAACAGGCTGTTCTTTACGGTATTATAAATGGTATTAATACCATGCCATAAAATACATTTTGTCAGTATGTACGTCGTTGCCAAAAATTCCTCCTTACCCTCGATCTCAGGCGCACTTCTGATGGCATGTTCAGTGTATATATATATTGAATTTGAGAGATAATCGAAGGCCATGTATTTCTTATTTTAACTGATCTGGATCAGATATGCTTCTTGTACTAAAATGTTGACTTAGCCTTATTTATCTTCTGTAATTATCTTAAATAAAATGTTTTGATTGGCAGTATTTTTATTGTAATTAAATCAAACCTAGGTTGGGTAGCATCAAGACCAGATATATAAAAATGTAGAAGAAATTTAGGACAATACAAAAAGTGAAATAAAATATAGGTGTCCTATTTAACTTGGCAAATCAAAATAACTCGATAAATACGCACCATACAAATAAATGTCCAAACGGAAGATTAATATTTTCTGGGAGGGCATCTACCAAAATCAGCCTCTCTCCAATTCCAATCGGTGGGGTGCAATTTTACAAATTGAAATAGTAACTCCCAATTTTTATTGCAAATTTGGAGTCTATGTTAAAAACTACATAAGATTTGTCTCAAACATCTTTGTTTATCCTGATAGATGGCGTTGCAATAGCAGAAAATGAGATTTTTGCAATTGTCGCAAAATACAGTTTGGATTGAAAAATAAAAAATACCAATTTAATAATATTAAAAAAACGTAGTTAATAATAGTTAGTTAATTTCTTGAAATAATTCTACGTTATGTATCACAAATGAAAAAACACGTAAAATATATTCTGTAAGAAAAATGATTCCCATTTGAGATTTGACAGTTACGATGAAACTTACTCCCGAGGGTGGGGAAAAAGAGGATAGAAAAAAATGTTAACTGTTACCACTAGATAGGCTTTTTAAAAATATTGAAGAGATCTTTTTCTTATTTTTCAATCAAAAATGTATTTCTCGACAATTGCAAAAAATCTTATATTCTTGGGTTACAACTATCTTTATTGAATTAATTTTTTTATTATTTAATCTTGATGCATTAAAAAGTAATATTAAATTGTTTTTAAACAAAAGAGTTTGATAAAAGATGTACCACTTAAAGAAACAGTACTGTTAGTTATAATAATAAGTAATTATTATTTCAAATTTTGATGTATTTTTTGAGTGCAATTTTGTCTGTATTCTTTATTTAGAACGTCCAATCAGTAATTTGAAATAAGTAATATTTCTTAAAAATGTAATAATGCTTTAGTAACTATTTTTTTTATTACTTTTTGTACCTATTATTTTTTAACACGACAACCTATTTCTCGTCAAAATCAAGTTAAATTAAATACTACCAGGAAAAAATGTTTAATTAACTTTAATGATTTATAACTGAACAATTTAACTTGTGGAGCACTATTTTGTAATAGAAATAAATATAGAATTAGAATGTGTATGGGAACAGTATTTATTCTGGTGTTTATTTTGAAAGTACTGTACTTCATATTAATTAACTTCTTTCTGGCTAATTGATCACTTTTTATTTGTGACAAATTTTGTACAAATGCTTGACTAGTCAGTAGAAACTTTTGGTAAGGTTGTTTATTTATATATCTTTGTTCATACCTAACTTGAGGTAAAGAATAAAAAAACTAAATACATAATTGAGAATTTGTATTGTATATTTTTTAAAGTTTGCTTTTAGACTGATATCCATTCAACATAGCATCGAAAATGCCATTTTCTAAATCTGAAAACATACCATATTATAATGTAGATATAAGTTATGCGTGCATTAATAAATTTATTAAATGAAAAAAAAAGAACATTAATGCTAATAAACTTCTCCAGTTTCTCAACCTTACTTGTTAAATAACTTTTTTCAAATCATATTAATTAAAAGATGATCTAAACCTGATGCTTCAGAAATATTTTATATTTACGTTACTGCCTTTAAAGGAAACTTACATCAGATATACAACAACTCAAAAATTCTAACCTCTTACAGTACTTATGTAACAATTTTGTTTAATTAAGATTCTGGTAGTTGTTACAGATAAAATTAATTAAATTAGCACAAATATTTACATAATTTGAAAGCTTCGATCATTAAAATATTAATGCTGATGAATAGGCTTATTAGCATCATTTCTTTATCGGGAAAGTAGCGGTTTGAAACACTCAATTGGCACGAGTTATATTTATTTAGAAATATATTATGGATCAAATAAAGTGGAGGAAGGTGGCACCAGTAATTGTTTAAATAAAAATAACAACAACAAATTAAATTAATGTATATAGTTTATCACAAATCATTAATTTTACTATATTACAAAAATGTATAGCTACGGAAGAATTAATTAGTATTGTTCTATGAGATAACATCTTGTTCTGTAAGTAGTTATGTAAAACTGTTCTAAATGTAGGAATTCATAGTAGTAAGTAGTAGGACGCAACAGCCTGGCAATAAGACCACAAGTGAGCCCTTTTTGTTTACTCCACCATCCCATCACCTTTTCACTATCTACTTTCGACCCTCCTCAGACCTATGGTTATGGTTATGTTTAGAGTGGATGAGCCAAGGACTTGCTCTCCACTGCGACCTTATGATCGATTGCGGCTAATACCCATATTCCACTTCACCTAACAGGTTTAGCCTCTTTATGAAACCAATAACCTTCTTAAGCAAGATTTGGCCAGATCTTCTGGGAAGAAATGCATCTCGCCAAATGTAGAAAATCTGGTCTGTTCCCTGGCTGGACAGTGATATATGTTCTGTCGATTATTCACTGTTAAAACCAAGCCAAGCCAAGAGAAGACTTGCTAAAGAATCCACCGCCTCGTTCCCCAGGATACCTGCATGACCTGGTATCCAAATCAGAGTTACTCTGTTTACTTATTTTCAACTGATCCACGGCCAAATAATTTCATAGCGTTATTGAATTGCACCGGTAGGAACCAATCGCTTTGGAAGCTGCTTGGATCGGATTCTATTTATCGACTTGTATGTATGTCTCAAATTTTTCAGCTTCCATATACTCAATGGCGTGAATTTCTGAAATAGCAGCTGGTCTTTGACTTGCCATTCAATACTCACTCCACACCTTCCGGAGTATTGGAATTATCGATGTGCCAGCATTTGCTTTCGGAAGGATGCAAGGCAGCAAGTCGTCCACAATAGGCAACCACAACAGGGGGAAACCTCTTCGAACCTACCTGACACCCTAATGAACGGCAGGATCGTCTCTTCCCTTTACAGCTCCTCGGCGACAAAGATCCTATGCCTTATTATCCTCCCTTTTCCCACATTCCAGGCATGACGGATCCTCCTATTCTCATCTATCCCTATCAAACTTAGATATCTTCTGAGTTCGCAGTGACCTGTGAGGCCCTCACCATTTGGTTCAGAGGCACACCGTCGTATATTTATTAGGTCCATCAAAAAAATCCTGAGCCTGTTTACATTTAGTCCTTCTTATTCCATCCCAATGTTTGGCTGGTCCATTTATTTAAGGGCACCATTAATACTACCTCGTGTAATTCGTATTCCTTGTCAGACGGCCCAGATCTGAGATGATATAGCTGGTTAGCCTTCTCGTTACCGGAAATTCCTTTATAAACCAACCCCAGACCAACTTCACCTCTCTGTGTCTGGTCAGAATCCAGGGCATCTCCACACTCCTGAATAAAGGTAGATTTTGTCCTTGGAGAGCTAAGAGCCCTGAGTGCAGTGTGACTGTCAGAACAGATAAAGATTTTTTCCTCCACACAATTCTATACTTCTTCCTTGCTTGCTATCATCATCATCAATAGCAAATACCTCTGCCTGTAAGACCGTAGCGGATATATCTAGCAAAAGCGTAGGGATATATACTCGCGACAAGAATTCAGACGACTTACGTCATATGAACAAATTAATAATTCATTATATTTTCATCAAAATATTTAAGAAACTGCAACTGATAGTAATAAAACTACACTAAAAATTTGCATTATATATTGCACTAAATTGCAAAAAATGATTGTTTTTAACGCGACCAAATATCGAAAATTACATTGACAATAAAAACAAACGTGTAACGTCAGCCGTAACGTAAGACGTCTGAATTCTTGACTCGAGTATATTTATTTTATTTTGGAATAAAATGTAGAATGACCTTATTCTTGGTTATATTACCATTAGGTTTCACTATTAATTCATAATCTAAGGATTCAATTTTAAAATAATTCTCTTAAACCAAAAAAATGCAACAGTTGATAAGCTTAGATATAATATTAAAATAATCCAAGCAAATATTCTTAGGTATAATTTTAATTAGCCTATATCTGAAAAGTACCACTACATTATATTCTCATATTTAGTGTCAGTATTTTATCTTTATATTGTCAATTTGAATTCTTATTATGTAACAGTAGAAGATGCAACTGGTTTGCGCTAACTGGTGATTTTGCTGAGGTTACTGTCTTGATCGCTTGTTGGAGTTACCATACAATTCCAAAATATTTAAGTAGAGAAGAAGTGCCAAATTCGGAATAATATTTTGTTTTGTGTTTTTTTTTCCGTGTAATAAATTAGATTTCGACAATAAAATCATTATTTTTTAAGAAACAGGTTATTACATTCTCTATTAAGCCCTTATATTAAAAGTGAATTAGTCATTAAATGAATCTTTATTAATTAAATATTAAATAAATTGGTATTTTGTACTAAATACAGAATAGATACCTAACATGGAATATGATATTCCCAATATGAGACACGACAGAGGTGAAGTATATGAAAAAAGAAAACTATAACTCATTTTTTAACGTTTTAGATAGCATATAATTTTTACATGGACTAAAGGATAAATATATGTATGTGCTCCCCCCTCACGGATTTACATTAAATTTTATATAGAAGTCAGCAACAATATAAGGTTAAATTTATCAGAACGTTATGTCTCAAAAAGGTTTTTTATGGAGTTATGGGGGTTTTATAAAAAATGATTTTTTTTCTCTAGAAATATGTCATGGAATAGGGCAACACTACAAAAAAAATACTGAACTTTTTTCAACAAAGAAACTGGTAACAAAATCAATTTTTTTTATGGCATACACTGCATGCTCTACCATAAAAATGTCTGATTTTTCTAGTGTAAGATGTCTAAATTGTCAAAACGATTGAAAGGATATTTTATATTTAAAGCATGAGCTGAAGTGCAAATACAGAATACCTTCGATATCGTGTTTGGTAAAAGATCGAACATGAAAAAATAATAGTTCTCTTTCCTAAATTTTCAACTTTGAAAAAAATATTTTATTTTTTATATATTTAACAAATAAATATTTTCACACATTTATGTAGTATTCTAAGCGAAAACATTCAACATATTTTCTAATGCGAATGAAATAGGTGTCTACATTGCAATACATTTTTAAATGATTGGTGAACAGTACACTTTTACAGAAAAGGTTGAATAATTTAAATTTAGAGGATGGATAGACAAATTCCATTAAAAAAATTTTCCTACGCAGTAGTTCTTTTTTTTCATGACATTAAAAGTAAAAACTTTCCCTCTTTTCAACTTCGTCTGTCAATACACTCTCCACATGGCTACAAAAATAATATAATACATTTTTAAATTGGCTTCTATTACACTATTCAGGTTAAATAAATATTTGAACTGATTGTTGAACTCATTGGTATATAAATTTTTTTAACATGTGCATATTGTTCAATTCTTTACACATGTATAATAATAATAGTTATTGAAAAAGTTTTTTCTATGCATATTTTTTTTGAATGAGTCCTTTTTTTAAAACGCCGAAGACGTTAACTGATCCTGATTTTTTCCCATATTTCGGTTATATAATAATTAATTGTTCTTCAACCCCCTAACTCTCAGCTACTCCTACTATTTTTTTCAAATGGAAACATAAGGCATGAGGGGGCTCATTGAAAAGTTTATAGGAAACCCAATCCAGCCATACCAAATAAACAAGTTTCATGTTTTCAATAGCAAGGTTTCTAGGTTGTATAAAACACCTACTTAACACGTGAAATAAAATTTAATTATCTTTTTGTTATCCTCCATGAATTTGCACAGAATAAAATAACGAATTTGAAACTGTACCTATCACTGCTAAGGCAAAAACAAATTCTTTGTTGCGTTTTCTTGGTACCTACTTGCCATACTTTCTGGTTAATTTTTCGCTTTAGTTGTAAATTGGAGTTCGAAACGTTACTATTGTGTCAAAATCAAGTTATTTACTGAATCGCAATGGTATTGTCGGAAAGGCAACACATCGAAATCTTGATATTGTTTGGATGTGGAGACAGAATAAGAAGTCAGGCTGAAGTGCGCGATTTATTTAATGCAAAATATCCCCAAAACCAAATCTCGCAAGAGACAGTTAGTAAAATATTTCACAAATTTGAGGAACACGGTACAGTACAGCCTAAAAATGCTTAAAACTGGACAAGCCCGTGCTTTTAATGAAGAAAAGAAATTAGACATTGCATTAGAACTTGTTGAAAATCCTCATACTTCAACTGTTTCATTCTCCCCAATCACGATGCTTCTCGAACTGCAATTAGAATGTTTTTGAAACAAGAGAAATACCACCTCTATAAGGTATGTCTTGTCGAGGAGCTTTTGGAAGACGATTATGACAGGCAGCACCCACAGAAAGTTAATGTATGGGCAGATATAATCAACAGCAGAATCCCATTATTTTTTGAAGAAAATCTTACTGCCGCATGCTACCTGGATTTCCTAACATTTGACCTGATGCCTGCTCTAGTTGTGATTTTTCCTCATGAAATTGATCCAGATATACCGAATTAAAGAATTTGGTTCCAACAAGGTGTGCTCCCCTACATTTTGGTATTGATGTTTGAAGATACTTAGATGAAATATTTCCAAATCGTTGGATTGGTAGACGGGGCACAGTTGAATGACCGCCAAGATCCCCCGACTTAACGCCCCTGGATTATTTTCTTTGGGGATAATTGAAACTCTACCAGGACAGACCGGATATTATTGAGAATTTAGAGAACAAGATTAGGGCGGAGATGCATAATTTACCAACTGAAGTCATTCGGAATACTGTGAACAGCTTTTACTATTGTCTTGGAGAATGTCAAATATTGAATGGAGGACATATCCAGCATTTGCAGCATTGAGTTTATTTTTGTAAATTATCTATTTAATTGATTGAATTTCTAAATGAAAAAAAAAACTTGTTATTGAAAACATAAAACTTGTTTATTTGGTATGGCCGGATTCGGTTTTCTATAAGCTTTTCAACGAGCCCCCTCATGCCTTATGTTTTCATTTGAAAGAAAGTAGGGGTTGCTGGGGGTGGAAGAAAAATTAATTATTATGTATGGGACAAAATTAAGACCAGTTAACGTGTTTCGGAGTTTTAAAAAAATTCACTCATTCAAAAGATATGAATTTTATTCCGTACTTCTGGCCATCCCTGTGTATATAAAATATAAGAAAATTTAAATTATCTACCCATAAAATTATATATCTATATTTTACAATTCTAACCTGAAAATTACAATGTATAAATCAATAAAATTTAGCATAATAGTTGTAAAATCACATAATATGATATGGAATTTTATCCATGTTTGTAATATTACAGTGTACTTATTTAATTTTTCTCTAGTTTGATTGGGTTTTTGTCACATTTCTGGAAAAATAAAGATTAATTAAATAAGCGCTTGCGCCAAACATATCAAACTAAGTTTGCCTAACCAAAAAATCTCACACTGAAAAAAGCAGAAAAGTAAAAAATAATAAAAATCACATCACTATCGCGCACTTCCGTATTTTTGACGTTAAATAGTAATTTCACATAACTATGCGGGTCATAAATTGTCAACGTAAAGTTATGTGAAATTACAGATAAATTTTTATCAGTGTGGATTTGAAATAAGGAAGTGGTCTATCTAAATTTTAAAATTACATCTTACCAATTTCTTTATTTGTATGTTTGTTATATATATTGTAAGATATACTGCTCTTAAATTACTCTGCATATATTAATGCAATGAATATAATATAACATTAAATGTACCTATCACAACAGCAAGTCAGTAAGTGTCTTTGACATTTAAATGTATTTTCAAGCACGGAAGAATTGAATGCTCGAGAATATTTCAATGACTTAATGGTTCGTGGCTTCAGCCCGCACACACATTCTCGATCTAATTCGCGTCCTTTTCCATTAAATATCGCACCGGCGTATTTTTTATCGGACCCGACAACGCCGATCTCAAAGCTACCTATGACGGAGTGAAAGTAAAGCCAAAGCGAGGCGGCCAAAAGCGTGTCTCGCCAAAGCTGGTCAGTAGTACAGAAAGACTCATTGAGGCAAGAGACTCCAAAGTAACAGGTGCGTCCACACACACGCTACACACGACACACCGCCGACGTTTTATCTCCTCCGGACTATTATCTTCAGGACTATCGAGGGCGACACGGTCCCAGTGACTTGTGCTAATTTTTTGTTGAGTGATTGAGTGCACTGACTCCGATTAGCTATGAGAGGTGCCGGGTGGTGCCTGCTCTTGGTGGTCGCGACGGGCGTCGCCAGCGTCTTGGGCGTCTCTCCGCGTCTGCCCAGGACCAGCGCGGGTCAGTTGGCGGCTGCGGCGGCGGCGCAAAATAAGACTATTTACGAGCTGAGGAATGCGCGGAATGCGACTTTACAGGCGACGGTGGGACCGCCGCCAGGAAAGGGAGCTAGCAGCAGAGTTCGGTGAGTGACAAAGAAAAAGTAAAATATTGAAAAAAAATTGTGAATTTTTTTTGTGCGTAGGTACATGTATTTTGACTCTGTAGACATTTCAATAATGATTATAGGTTTTTGTTGTTTAAATTGTTAATTTTTTTCTTCGTTTACTGATAGGCCAAAGTTTCGATAACATTTAAAATTTTCTTCAAATGCTGTTTTCCAGTGCTATAAATAATAATACAAAGACAAGAATGATCCTAGAACATAATTTAAAAATATTACACCAATATTTAAGAAAGTTAATTAAGCCTACACAATAAAAATAAAAATCTGGCAGCATACTAGTAAGACAGAATTATTGACAGAAAATTACAAAAATTCATTATGGATTAAATTTAGTCAATATTAAATATTTCTATAAAAAAAACTGCAGTGGGTACATAAAATCGCCTTCAAAATAACGTTAAAGTATGTACATGCTTTTGCAATAATAATGACACTACCTCAAAATAGTTTTTGAACCTCTGGAAGTTCTGAGTGTAGAAATGTCATTAAATCTATATTGGTGAGTGCGACTACCAAGACTAATGTTAAAAGTTGAAAGTAGATTTTGTTACAAATACGTCAGCAGTTCAAAAAAATTTGCAAAATTTATTTTAAAGAGTGCCATTATTATTGCATTATTGATTGCAGCTAGAGGTATAATGTCGGTAATTTGTGGAGATTCAAAAAATAAAAACTAAAAACTATAGTCTTTAAATGTTTAAAGAAATTGATTTATATTTTGCCACACACACAAATTATAATAATCAGGTAAACATTTGCAGTTTTATTCATAAAAAAATGATGAAGAACCAATCTTATTTTAAAATTGACAATTTATTCCATAATAATTTTTGAAATTTTATGTTTTGCTCACTAGATAAAGTTGTATCTTCCTATCCTATTCTAAACACCGGAAATATTGTGATTTTTTTATTGTTTATGCTTAATTTTATAATTCCAACATGTTAAATACTGTTGTAAAGTTTTTTATTTATGTTTTAACTTTCTCCATACTCCTATATTTTCAAAAATATTTTTCTAGCCATATTATGTATATGCGAAAGTAAATATTTATCATTTTTAAATTAAACTAATTAACTTGACAGTTAATTTCATGTCAACAAAATATGCGTTTCTTAAATAACGCATATGTTGCAAGTAATTAATAATTTATTGTTTTTTTTTTATTTTGAATAAATCTACTTGTCATAAACTTATGTGTTTCATACGCATAGAAAACTTTTAACAAATTTAAGCTGTACACTTTTTTATTATCTAAATACTAAATAGAAGACACAATTCCGGAACAATATAGAACATTTAAACTTGAGTTTATTTTAAAAGTAGTTTAATTAATCAAAAGTATGCAAATTGATTACAATGATTTTTACACTACTTCAGAATAAATCAATACTAACTATACATTAACAGTATAGATGAAATTGATCATATTTAAGGATACATTGAGTCTTGATATTTTGCATATATTTAGAATAATATGAATATATTTCAAGCTTGTATAGATTTGTCTGCTTAAATAATTAATAAAAACATAAATTATCGGCCTAATGGAAAGCATGTGGGGACAAATATATCACAAAAAAAAATAGATAATAAAAATAATGTATTTACAGCGTTGCCATATATATACAAAGACATAAAAAGAGACCATTATTAAAATACACCATTTTAAATTTTTTTTGACCTTTTAATTATCCTAATCGCATTATATTTATATGTATGTATGTTATCCTTTTCAGTTAGTTTTAAGTTTAATGTTATAGCCATTATACTAAAGTAAACATAATTTATTGGTCTAAAACAATGATCTTGAGTTTTAGTAACCTCTTGTTTTTTCTTGTTTTCGATTTTTTTATTGAATGTAGAAAAAATGGTTACCCACTTAATTAGTGATATTACAATGAGAAATAGACCTTAAAATTACGAACAGATGAATCATCTTCAAAACAATTGAATATGTTTTTATGATTTTTGCATTTCTCTAAATTGATTTATAGTAATCTTTATATATATATAAAAATTGATAAAAACTTGTTTTGAGACATTTATTTTAAACAGATAGATGACATTTTGAGAATTAGCACGGACGAGTTTTTCTACAAATAGTTATTAATAAAATCTTGACCAATTTAACTTAATTAATGACATGCCAAACAAAATCGCGAGTACTATTAAACGGTGATGAAAATAAAATAAATAACTATGATGGATTACTTCAACGGAAGCGACTTAGATTATCAGTTATGTAACCTTGTACGTTAAGGCGAAAGAGAATGCGGTATTTAATTAAAAAGTGTTAAATGAGCAATCATTTATGACTACGAAAAAAATTGACAAATTTTAATTAGATACGCGGACAGAGCAACGATTTAGGTCACAAATACCAAAAGAAAATATTCATTCTTCATGCGGTACTTAGTGTTTGATTACTTTGTATATTCCACGTTCCTTCGGACATTTGAAAATTTCAAAACTTCAAAAGTTATGGATGTTAAATTACGCAAATTACTGATATAATTAAAATGGGTGGTCCTGTAAACGTATATTTGAATGGCGACTATTTTTTACTTACAGTATAAACTTTATGGCATATATTGTATCTCTGTAGATATTTCTAGCAATGATAATTTTATTCCGCAATGTATGAAGTAGCAAAGACTGACCTACGACATTGCCGATGTTGGAAAAAAAAATCGTAAAAATCGGTACAAAATGAACAGTTGTTTATGATACAAGCGAATAGATATATATTTTACGAGCGGTATGTTAAGCAAATGAGGTATTTCGTCAATTGTAACTATTTCCATATTAATATTTTAAACATAATCACCTATTTTATGTGCTTTGTTAATTGCTAGTCGCTCTTTACAAATAATGTAAGAACATGATGAAAGCGATATAGAAAATGATGTACAATCTGTTGTACGATATGTCTACATATGAAAATAAATATTTCGAGGCATTTTTCATTATTTACAAAGTAGAGAATTAAAAAAAAATAGGAAAACAATTAATTCAAATGAATGGCAGTTCTAATAAAATTAAAACCTGCATTCTTCATTTTTACAACAACAACAACATACCAATTTTCGTTGAGCAATTAAGGAAATATATATTCTTTGTATATTATATGTTATTAGAAATATACAGGGTGTTTCAAAACAAAGGCGAAAAATTTCAGGGGGTGATTCCTTGTTGAAAATAAAAGGTAGTTTGTTATATAAACGTTGGGTCAAAAGTCAACCATTAGGGAGATATCGCGTTGCAAAGATGGCGGAAAAAAGAGTGTTTTTATTGTTCTTCTCGGAAACGAAAATGGGAATGGTAAAATTATGTGGAAATGTTACCATGATCAAATGACACTTATGACATATTTTTTCACTTTTTGAAAATAATTGGAAAGGGTTGAAATAAACTAACCCTTTCAGTTTTTTAACTATACTTTCTAAAAACTTCCTTAACAACGTAGAAAAAAATAAATTAGGTTAAGCCGATTCATTTAGAAACTTTTTTCTGTCTTATATTTTTTTGATAAAATCAACTGTTTCGACGTTAAAAAATAAAATGTAAAGTATTGCACGTCGGGAAGAGGCAGTTTTACTACACCCATTATTAGGAAAAACTAGTTGGCTTGTTGGCTACTGTCAATTCCCGGATGTTTCCATTGTTGTTTTGACAGATAGCAAATGGTTTGTACTATTTTAACATTTTGAGAGTGGTTTACGGGATAATTTGCTTTTCGTTGTGTGATGTGTATGATTGCGGAGTACGTTGGGATTCAATACTAAGTTAATACAACAAAAATGGTTATTTTCACAAATGCAGAAATGACAGCTATGCACTTTATGTATGGCCGGGCAAATGGAAATTCCTTACATGCTTGTCGCTTTTATGTAGAAGCGTATCCTAATCGTAGAATTCCTCATCACAGTATATTTGCTAAGCTTCATCGAAGGCTATGTGAACCCGGAAAATTCAAAAAAAGAAGTTTTGATACAGGCCGACACTGGGAAATACAAACCATTTGCTATCTGTCAAAGCAACAATGGAAACATCCGGAAATTGACAGCAGCCAACTAGTTTTTTCTAATAATGGCTGTAGTAAAACTGCCTCTTCCCGACGTGCAATACTTTACATTTTATTTTTTAACGTCGAAACAATTAGTTTTATCAAAAAAAATAAGAGAGAAAAAAGTTTCTAAATGAATCGGCTTAACCTAATTTATTTTTTTCTACGTCGTTAAGGATGTTTTCTGAAAGTATAGTTAAAAAAACTGAAAGGGGTAGTTTATTTCAACCCTTTCCAATTATTTTCAAAAAGTGAAAAAATATGTCACAAGTGTCTTTCGATGATGGTAACACTTCCACAAAATTTTACCATTCCCACGCTTTTCATTTCCTAGAAAAACAATAAAAACACTCTTTTTTTCGCCATCTTTGCAACGCGATATCTCCCTAATGGTTGACTTGTGACCCAACATTTATATAACAAACTACCTTTTATTTTCAACAAGGAACCACCCCCTGAAATTTTTCGCCTTTGTTTTGAAACACCCTGTATATGAATCCATGTCAACAAAATAGTATATGTAGATAAATAGTATGCATATTCATAGGTGATATTTAATTTGAAAAATTATCTATCTAGACATGTGACTACCTAAATAACGATAAATTTACGTCATCACGAAAGTGGATTAAGTGATATACTACGTTGCACTTTATAATTATTATAAATTTTCAAAGCATTTCTATTTTGTGCACTTTCCTATATGGAGAAATCGTTTATTTGCTAAAAGTTTAATTTCACTTATATTGTGATACACATATCGGTCATTTAGTTTAATGTAGTACACAGGTACCGAAATAGTGTAGCCCATAAAATATACCGCATATGAACTAATAATTGAAAGTTTCAAGGACATACATCTGATGCTCAGTTCCATGACCTACATCAATATCGACCAACTCTGTTGATAAACTCAATTTGTTTGAAATTTTAGTGGAAAGTTTAACTAGAACAAACTCTGTAACTTAATAAATAGAAGTTTGTTGCTAAATTCACACATGTCAATTTTTATTTTCAATGAGGCATATTATAAAGAGGTTTGTTTATTTTTTAATTATGTGGGGCGGTTTAAAAAAAAAACAAAGAAAGAATAAGTTGATTAATTTCAGAACTTTTTCAATTGCAAATATGATTAAAAAATCTTTTGCTACTTTCTGCAATGTGTCGGAAAAAGTAAAATAAAGAAATGTTTACTGAATCTTCTTTAATGCCAAAAATGTGCCCTCCACCTTGTTGTTGACAATACCCTAATCGATAATAAAAAATTGAGGGGTAAACCACCGCTTGAAATTTGTACAGTGAAATTCCACTTTTAAAAAATATTACCCGTAAATACCTTATTTTCCCAAAAAAAATCTCATAAAATAAGCAAATACTTTAAAAATACCCAAAAACTACAAATTATCCTCAAGTGCTCAAAATAATACCTATATGAATATTACCCAATAATATACTTAAGTACTTAAAAATATCGTTAAGTACCGAGAAATACCGAATAGTACCCAAAAATACCCTTAAATACCCAGACATCTAAGAAACGAAAAATACATTAAATGACTCACGATTTTGCTTAATATAACTTTAATTTTCCAAAACTATCTCATATTTCCTTAGGAATTATTCCTTCTATAGATACGCAAATAATATGAAGTTTTAAGCGCTACAGGAAAATTAGTTTCTAATCCTTATTCAGTATAGGTAAGTAAACATATCTAAACTCGTGTTCAAGTTTGTAGGGTATTATGGATTATCATATTATCATATATATCTGAATACACCCGGAAAGAATATAAACTGTATCAAAAACCCATTGTCGCACCCAAGAAGAATACCTATACCTAAAGCATGGCCCCTTCATGCTAACTAAATACAAACTTCTTCATCGCCTATGAAATCATAATATTCGGTTTATACAGGGTGCCATTAAAATTATTGTCCGGATCCCAAATACTCATCGGGTACACGACAACCAAATTTTTCCATGATCAAGTATAAATGAATGAGTATCGAGGGGATAAGAAATTTTAACCCTAGCTTATTTTACATCATCTATAACTAGAATTAGATAATTTGCAGTTATTTACATAACATGTTAAATAGAATATATGATAGGAAAACATAATTTAGCAAGATTTTATTTTTTTTAGTTTTATTGGGTTTTTGCCACACTTCTGAAAAAATAATAAAGATTAATTTAATAAGCCCTTGCGCCAAACGGAACAGTCAAGGGTTATTTTTGAAACTAAGTTTGCCTAACCAAAAAATCTCACACTGAAAAAAGCAGATAAGTAAAAATAACAAAAATCACATCACTGTGGCAAAAACCGAATAAAACTAAAGAAAAACTAAAATTCTGCCACAAATAAATAGCTTCAGACAATATTTTAATTTTTATTATAGACTTTAATTTTATTTTTATTACATATTTTTCATCAACAGAATAAGTTGGTGAAGTTTGACTATACTTATCGTTAACTCCTTGTATTGTATAACATGTAATATATTAATTTAAATATAAAGTTTAATAAATTATACAATACTAAAGTTTGTTAACAAAAGAGGGGATATTAAGTGGATATTTTCTACATAAATGCTTTACTTGTTTAGGGTAATGTACTGTACAATCTATTGCAATAATAATGGAACTGTTTAAAACGAATTTGGCGATTTATTTCGAATAGCTGACGTATGCGTAATGAAATCTACTCTCAATTTTATACATTAGTTCCTAGTTGATCCACCTACCACCAGAAATCTATTGAAATTTCTACACAGAACATCCAGTAGTTCAAAAATTGATTTTCTAAACTAGAGGCTTATGAAAGCAGTGAAGGGCCACATATTGGTTTAACAGTGCTTTCGGAAAATTTTACAGACTAATATATCTAGAAAATATTTTTAATAATTTTTATATTTGCTATTGCATCAGTCAGTTATTTACTTATATTTAAACTGCCGTCTTCCTAACGCATGCGCGATCGCCATTGTATCTAAAAATTGGCGGGATAAGACATTTTTCTCTTAAAACACCCATTAATTACCTCATTAAATACTCAGTAAACACCCATTATAGTACCTAAAAATACAGAAAGCACCTAAATATACTGAAAAAATACCTATAAATTCGCACAAATACCCCAAAAAATGCAAAAAGTACCTTTAATTACCCACAGCTTGTGTAGTAAAATACCCCCTTGGTTTCCCCCTCGTAAAAAGCATTCCGAATATTTTGTAACACGACATTATTTGCCTAATTTTATCTCTGATTCTTCGTTGAAATTCGGCGATGTCGTTAGGTTTAGTAGCATTATGTTTTTTAGATATCCGCATATAAAAATAATGGGTTAGATCATGTGATCTTACTGGTCATTCAATTGAACCCCTTCTTCCAATCCACGTATTCGGAAACACTTCATTGTGAGTCCGTACATTTTGTGTAAAATGGGGTGGTGCCCCTTTTTGTTGGAACCATATCCGTTGCTCAAATAAATTGGGATCCAACTTATTGGGGAAAAAAACTGCTAAAGCATGAACCAGTTCATTTTGGAGCATAGTTAGGTATGTTACAAGCATTCCGATTACATTTTCATTGAAAAATACAGTACCTATTATGCAATCCCTATTAATTTTACCTCATACGTCTTTTGAGGCCTTTGAGTATGGTATCCACGCATCAAATGGGGATTTTCGTCCGTCCAATAATGGTAATTGGGCCCATTGACGTGACCATGTAATGTGAATGTAGATTCATCAGAAAACAGCACCCATTCCAATGCAAATCGGCCACCATCGATAGAAGCCATAATTCGTTCGCAAAAGTCGAGTATACGATCAGAATTATCTTAGTTAAGCTCGAGCAGATTTTACATCATATATGGGTCCTCTTTGACTTCTTCCAGAATTTTTAAAACATTTGTGTGACTGACACCCTGAACGCGAACTATTTGCCTAGCTGGAGTAAAAGGATTTTCTTCAACTTCCAACACGTTCAACCGAGTTTCTTCCTCAATTTTTAAAGGCCTTTGTCGAGAAGAACCTCTCACGTGGCCTAACTCCCGATATCGAGTTTTGATTTTGCTTTACAGGAAAAACTTCAAATTGAATTAATAGTTACTTAAGGGGAAGATCTCAAAGAGTGATATTAAACAACGTAATGTGCTCAATGGTAAAATAAACTTCATCTGGTGTCTCCCAAGGTAGTGTGTTGGGTTCAAATTTCTTTTCATTGTTAATCTTTGACATCACCGCGGATATCTTGCACTCTCAGAATCACTTGTACGCAGATGACATTCAAATTTACCTATCAACTAATTTTAACTCCGTAAATCATGCTATTGAACAGATGAATAATGATCTTCTAGTTTTATATAATTTTTCAAGTAAACATGGCCTTCCTCGTTTAAATCCTAATAAAAGCAAAACAATTTATCTTGGTTCAGAGCGATATACTAATTTTATTACATCTAACTTTACTCTTAAATTAAATAACACAGATGTGCAATGGGTAACTTGTAAAAAAAGTTTAGGACTGTACATAGATTCGTCTTTAAAATTTGAGAAACATGTACTATATGACGTAGTCAGCACTTGTTTTTTTTTTAAACTGAAAGTTTTATTTATCTTTAAATCTACCTTTCGACAGTAAATTAAACTAACATTAATAAAAACTTTCATCTACCCCCATATTGAGTATTGCGGTGTTGTATACTATAATTACAACTAACTCAAAATTTCTGTATGAGATTCGTGTTTGATATTCCTCAAGAAATTATATAACTCCTTATCTTATTAAGATAAACGAATTAAATATTAAACTTAAAGTTCAGTATCTTTTTAGTATATTCTTGTATAGATTCTTAAAACTTCTGAGAAACCACTGCATCTTTATGATATTATATCTCGAGGGTCTGACGTTTCCAGTGTCAATATAAGAAACAATAGGTTTCATATTTCACAGTATGCCACACCGAATTTTCAGGGATGCTTCTTCTATTTAGTGCCTTTTTACCTTAATCGGATTAACGCGACATGTTTTACTTTATCAACTTTCAAAAAAAAGTTTCAATTGGAGCTATGTTAAGAAACGTCCTATATAAAAATGATTAATCAAATATTTTTTGTTTAATATAATTAGTATATTAACAATGTGGAACAATATTATCTACAGTGATCAATTAAGTCGCAAAGTATAAAGGTACAAAAATATTTTAATTAAATTTTACAGGACAACCACTCTTTCAAGAACCTGTCTTTGTTAAGATTTTTTTCATTTTCGTTTTTGTTCGGAACGGTTTCTTAAATGAATGGTTTCAATAATGCAGTGCACAGAAGAAACTATTAAGTTTTTCTAAATTTACCGCAGAAAATATTAACTAACTAAATTTGGTATGTAGCGTGCATTATGCTGTAAGCGAAATAAAAACTCGATCTGTTTTAAATAGCTGGTAGAGTCCATGGTAACTAGGATACCCAAAAGCTGTAGATTATCATAATGCATTCAGATATAATGGGACAGTTATGAAAGAAAGAGATCTGCGTTTTTGTTACATAATCTGATAATTATGTCGGGGAAAGAAAAAAGTAGTCTCAACAATAAATCTACTGAGGTAGGCACACATTTTTGGCTATTATGAAATTTATATTTACTAATACTGTAGTATTTATACAGCGTGGAAAGTTTAACCGGAACAAATTCTATAACTTAATAAATAATGGTTTGTTCTAAAATTCCTGAAACACGTTAATTTGTATTTTCAGTGGGGCATATTACTTTGTTTATTTATTTAGTTATGTGGGTTTTTTTTAATGAAAGGGTAGGTTGATTATTTTTTTATTTCAAAAATGCAAATACAATAACGTTTTTTTTTTTACTTTTTATAAGCAATGTGTTGGAAAAAATAAATTAAATGTTTACTGAAACTTCTTTACATATTTTTTTTCTTACTTGATAAACCATAACAATTTCATACCTGCTCGATAGCTTTTTGGTCAATTTGAACTAAATGTGATTGTTTTGTTATATATTTCAACTTAGCAATAATTAATAAATCAAAATTGACTAGGTCAAATGCTTAACTTTGATCAAGTAAGACTAAAATAGTAGATAATTTATTATCTTTAGCCATACAAGCATCATTTATTATTTTAAGAAGAGCCGTTTGCGTGCTATGGTTATTTTCGAAATCCTGACTCTAAAATTGAGTTTAAATGGAAAAACTGCTTTATTTCTTTACAAATTATTATTTCAAATATTTTGGATAGTGTTGGCAATATTGAAATTGGCCTCAAGTAATTGTAACTGGTAGGTGAAGAGTTTTTTGGATACCACAATACATTTGCTATTTTCCGTGTATCAGGAAAAGTCTATAGTCATCCCAGTTTTAATTTTTAACAGGTAGTGATTAAAATTAATAGAAACAGAATAATTTTCTAAAGCAGGTAATTTTTTTCCATACCCACTTACAAAAATTTCAATGATTGCCGTTTCTAAATTTGTATGCTTATGACAGCACAACTATGAATATAAGAAAAAATAATAAATATTCTATTATTTTTTTAGTAATGAATGATAGTGGCAACAATAAAAACTTAAGAACCTTGTATTGTTAACTTTTAAAAATATAATTATCTGTTCTTTAACAATATGTTACAAGGTGTAATTGTATTGTTAGACTCATTTTAAAAAACAATATTTCTTTGTTGTTCTGCAGTTACAAACATCATTATTTCTGTTATCTATATTATCTCCATTATTTTTCCAAATACCTTTTGAAATGGGTTTAGGAAATTTTTGCAGGAATACACAATGTAAGTAAAATATAATAAAAATTGCCCAACGTTCGCATTGTTGTTACTATCGTTGTAAATCTTCCACGTAATCGTCTGGAAAGCATTCAGCCGTAATCGGCATTTAACTAGCTAAAACCAAACGAGATTAGAGGTTTTTTTTGTTTTGAATTGAGCACTTTAACCTGAGTAACTTGCCTTATCTTAATTAGGATCGCCATTTTAAGTTAGGTTAATGAAACGTTAGATATATGCGTGACTCGCTATCTAGAAGATATAAATATTCTATGAGGGCCAATTTTCACATGCATGCTTAAGAGAAGATCAGTTTCGGTCGACTGGCTCGGCGAAATGCAGATTTGTGTGCAGAAATTTGTTACAGATTCATCATTGCGTGAATGCCGTATTAAAATATTTAAATTGTAGATGACGTGAACATAACTGTTATATGTAATAACCTGACTGTACATTAATTTCTCATTTGTTTCTGTATTTCATAATATACAGGGTATTCTGGCCTTATTGATCAGGATTTTGGAATTACAAAAAATTAAACAGAAGCTAAAGTTATTCGATTTAGAAATACAGACCGCAAGAAGGTCAACAATACTGATCAGTCGAATGATTAATATTAATAATAAACAAAATATCATACAATAAAAACCAGTTAAGTTTAATTTAATTAATAATGAATGATTTAAGTTCTTGCAAAATACACATTAGGCATTATGTCGAAGTTGCTTTGATATCTAATAATACTTTGAATATCTCTCGAACTTCTAAACTTGTACAGGAATTGTGTAAATTAAAAGTTCGCGCACATTATGCTTGCAGGGACCTGCAAAACCTGCTCATCAAAGTTTGTATGTTATTTAATGGAACTTCGCACACTAGACCAGTACTACCATGTACCGTCTTCTGCATAGACCCTCATTGCAGGTCGTCTCAATGGTCATACAATTTGCAGACTCGCGCTGTGCTGGTCCATGGTGATATAATGTGTGCGATCTTTAAGTATCAAGCAGACAAACAAGAACATTTCCAAGATTTTCTTTTCCTTGAGTTTAAGGATTTTCAAGATCAGATGTCGCATTTATGAATTCTATGAAGAAAATGTCATTGAGGAAAGTGTAACACAAAAATTATTGAATTGTTCATGATGATCTCTATCAGTAAAATTAGAAAATGATCAGTATAATAGATTGTAGCATATGCAAACCAATAGATCAAATGGTACATGGATATGAGTGTCACAAAAATCATAGTTTCAACATTTGTGCCTTTCACTGACTTATCATCATTTAGCTTGTTAACAGCATGGATCATTTTTATCCTAGATATGTGACGAAAAAATGTATATTGAATGCCAAGAACAGAAAAAAATTGTTTCATAATAGAAATATAACTTTACGAATGCTGGCACATATCGTGCAATTTAGAAAGTAACCATCACTGCTGACGATAGAGAAGAATCTCATACTGCTAGCATCGGAAAAGCGACTATTCCGGAACTCAGTTAGGATGTTATTTCATATCCACCTTATTCACTTGATCACCTCCATCAACGAAATCTTCATTCAAGAAAATGTCTCGTTTTAAAATTGACTTGGATAATTCTTCAGAAAGTATTTGGTGCTTGTATCATAATAGATTGAGAATATATTATTCCATACCCATCTTATTCACCTGATCACTTTCATCAGAGGAGTCTCCATTAATGAAAATGTATTGTTTTGAATTTGACTTGGAGAATTATTCAGAAAGTATTTGGTGCTTGTGCCATCATAGATTGAGAATATATTGCAGTTGGAAAAGAAGAAGGGACAATATTTAAAATCAATAGAAAATATATCAACATTGTTGTTGTAACAATTGTTGCCAACAAAAGCACATCAATAAAGGCTTCTTCGCATATATATACACAGATTTATGTTTCTACACAACAAAAATTATGTATATTTTTTTTTCTCATATATTTTCAGGTATTAACAATATTGTGTGAAACTAACTACTCAGTGGACAAAAGCCCCAACCTGCGTTGAATTACACCCACAATATCTACCCATATATTCCTTATTATTAGCTTTTGTAACATTTTTTACTGTTTAAGAAAGGTATTTTAAGCTAAAAAAACGCAGAAATAAGTGAGATCTCAATTATTGTGGTTGAATTTCGAGTTCCCACTCCAGAGGTTAGTAAATATATTAAATTTTTTAGATAATTATTGAATAGAGTTTTGTCTGTGGATGTTCATTAGCATACCTAGATGTTTGGTATCAGAGAACATACATATGACCTCATTGATAAGAATTGTAGGAGATTTGATACATATTAGCTTAAAATACCTTTCTTAAACAGTAAAAAACAAAAATTACTATTTAAGATCTTAATTCTTCAATGCAAAATTGTTAAATTTTCCGTCAAAGGTGAGAACTTAAGGTAGGTGTAAAAAAACTAATTGTTTGTCGACGTTTCGTCATTTATTGCGATACTTCAGTGTGTTTTCAAAGTCCTTGCTTCGTAAAAAGTATACCGCATGCAATTTTCTCGGACAAAGATAGATAACTGCATCATGAGTATCAAGACTAATTACTGAATTACATATGACACATACTACGAAGCAAGAATTATGAAAACACACCGAAATATCAGTTTTTAACTGCCCTATGAAGATGTTGCAATAAGTGACGAACCATTGACAAGTAAAAATATTGTGTTTTCTTTCAACACCTTTGAACACCTAGTCTAAGTTTCCACCATTGATAACAAATTTACAAAACCAAGAATACTAATAACACCAGTTGAACAATTGTTAATTTGCTTATTAATAATATTCGTCAATCCATTAATTAATATGTACTCATTTACTGTCAGTATATATGCTTACTATAAGCAATACCATTGTTTATATAAGCAAGTGTAACTTTGTAGGGTGCTTTAATACTTCTAATGATTTGTGGGGTCACGCACATAACAAAAGAAGAGCAAAGAAAATAGTGAAAAAATATTTATTGATTACTATTAATATAGAAACAAGAATTAGCCCAATAACTGATATTACTCACAACTTTTTTTGACACCCTGTATATATGAATGTTTATTACGTAAAAGATCCATATAATATCAAGGTTTGTTTATATATAAAATATCTTACAATCACTCATAACGGTCTGGTGGATTGAAAGTTTAATGTAGAAATCATAGGTAATATTTCTGATTATTAGTAATTATCATTAAAAGAAAAAATTAAAATGGTCACAATGATTGTATAATATACTGAAAAGTGTGATGTAAAACTAACTGAACTGCACGAAAACTCCATCACATTTTTTTCGTACATGTTACGCGTCATTTATTGTATTAGTGTAGAATTTCATAACTAAGAAGAATGACTACTTGCCTACCTTTTCTTTTAACAGAATAGTTAGATAAATATTACGAAATGAATTTTGTTTATCGACAGCTCTCTCAGAATACATAACCATTGCTGTAGTTATTTAGTGTTAAATTGATGAACATATTAACACATTTTCAAAGAAGTAATTCCATAAATGTGTAAATATCCTGATTTATTTGCTAGGGATTAAGTACTAACAATTTATTTACACTTATAATTGTAATAGTTACTAATTTCTGTCTTGAAGATAGTTCAATTAATGCTAAAACGTCGGCATAGATGATATATGCGAGAGCAACATACACTATAAGAACAATGATACATTTTTTTATTGAGTTATTAAAAACCGTAAGTTAATTGCGTTACTTTTCCGTCCACTATACAACTAAATTGTCCAGGTTGCAAAATAGTAAGTAACGTGCGTGTTATTACCTAATTATGATTAATTTGAATGCCTCATACCTCGCGTCCACAGACGTCTTTAGTACAGCTTCTATTGAAGTTGTATTGTGCAACTCTTTAAACAAAAATGATCGAAGCCAGTTTATTTACCAATACCAATGTTAGCATAAAATTTGAATATAATCAAAATATTATGTACGTACGTAGTTTTTCAGATTAAAGGTAAATGTCACATATTAGGAAACGGCCAGCTTGAAGATAATTTAGTTACGTGGATTGTATGCAGTATGAACTCATTTCCAATTTATAACTTTAAAATCTATATTGTTTTTATTGTTCATGTAGGTCTTAAGTTCTCGAATATGCCTGAAAATACAATAATTTAATTTTTTTAATGTCAACATTTTCGACCTAGAAACGAAGCATTTTTCGACAAATGTTATATCAAATATCTTAGAGTTACTGCAATTTGTATTGCCGTTGCAGATAGTAGGTCTGGAGCTATTTTTATTGCAGTTTTTCTGCAATTCTGGGAAATAATTTAATGGTATGGTCAAATTTAAAATGCCTTTCTTGGGTTCTACTTGATTATTGTTTGATTGTTGAATTCGGTTTGAAAAATTGGTATCACTTCGTTTGGAATTGCCAATTGATGACTGTAAAACATGCTGAAAATCGGAAACATGTCACAACTGCCAGGGCTTACAGCCATTACAAAAAGAATTGCCGACTGTAAAGCGATTTTTAGGCGACATTCTGACTAATTTCTGCATTAGCATTATCAAGTTCATCTCTTGTGTTCACTTAATTGATCCTCATATACCCTCACAAATAAAACTTCAACGGATTTAAATCCGAATTTTAGAGAATTAATGGAACGGTTGGTTCCATTCTGGATTCTGGAATTGTGAGAGGGTAGCCTTAAAAAGCCACAGAACTTAAGCCCTATTGGGCCCATTGTGCTTCCTATTAAGAGATTATTCCACCTGAACTGTTAGCCAACCAAATAAAGAGAAAAAGGTGATGACGTTGCTCAGGGTATCCCTCTAATGTAGGCCATAGAAGGCCATCGCTCTCCCAACACGAATTATCTTGTTGATGAGATTGCTGTGCACTCAGAGAGTACATAAAGCACGATATCGTCTTCTACCTACAAAAGGTGTTTCACACTGCCTCCTATAATACAAGTGCTTCCTTGGCCAACAATGTCCAGTTTGCATACCTGTCACTAGACGAAGATTTATCCTGGTCATAGCTAGGCATTTTTTGGTTGTATCCTTGCTGATATACACTAGGAACTCCTTAGCCAATTGACAGCTATTTGTTTCATCCAACCGTCTTTTGAATTCTGTGTGAGTGTTCTTCTTGATAATTTCGACGAAAGCTCACAGCGGAAGCATTCTGGAGGGACCAGGTCCAAAGATACTGAGGCCCGATGCTTTCCTGTCCAGCTTATCAGTAGTTTTATTGCACCACTCATGTTCCTTTATCCAGCATACAGATATGCTGTTGTTGGTTGAGACCACTTCCAGTGCTTGATGGCACTCCCATGCTAATCTAGTTGTTATCTTATGATTGCATAAGATCAGTAGTGATTGTCTTCTGTCTGTGTAGATTCTAATGGTTTTGTCCGTTATATTCCTACAGACAATTTCTTTGGCGGCTATGGTTATACTTGCTAGTTCCGTTTGTACTAAGGCAGCATGGATATCCATTACTTACTGATATCGGATGTGCAGCGATCTGTAGTAGATTCCACATCCTGCACCTTGTTTTCTTCTTAATCCGTCCATGAATATGTTGATTACATCCTTGCCCGTGGCCTCTTCTTTCCTGATAATTACCGTGTAGTGTCTGTGAAAACCAAACTTGGGAGAAATACTGTCAGCGTCTGCCTGCAGAAGAGGCACCCTTCTGACAACCACATTCCACAGGCGACTTATAACCTCTCAACACCCTACATTTGGTATAGTACCAGAGGTGAAGCATAGTTATCACAGCCACTTCCTTTAGATAAATATCCAAAGGTGGCAGACATATCATTCCCTCTATTGCTATGGTCGGCGTAGTTCGCATAGCTCCAGTTATCCTCAAGCAGGCAATCCTTTGTACCTGATTGAGCTTTTGTTTATCTGTTGTTTGTTAGACTTTCGGCAACCAAACGACAGCCGCATAAGCTAGCATATGTCACACAATGTCAGTGTATATCCACAAGAATAATTTTGGTATCATTCCCCAGGTTTTACCAACAGTCCTGCGGCACTGCTCATAGGATATGTACGCCTCTTTCAGACTTCTCTCCAAATCAAGATTCCATGTTAGCTTTGCATCAAGTGTTGCCATTACGCCCAATTAATTTATTTGAATCAGAAAGTTATAAAAAATGTCTTAGTTCGCGGTAAAAAGCATGGTGGAGTTAGCCATTGCGCCAAACGCTTAAATAGTACTTGTAATAAATTAAGTAATTTTTTAAAGAAAATGTAGTCATTTCCAGGTTAACAAGATAGTGTTTAAGATTATGGCGAGTAAGATTTGATTAAAAACTTATTACTTTAAAAGTCACTTGCAAAACAGAATCCTTCATTTAGGATCTTGAAATTGCAGTCCTTGAATCTTTTGCGTATGATTGGGATGTGCTCGAAGAACAAATTAATTGGTTTCTTAGTAAAATAAAAATGGAATAAGTTTTAAAGTTACAAAATATTTATTATTAAACAGTTAAAGAGTTATTAGAAATACTTAAATTATAATTTTGTAACTGATTTAAAAAGTATATAAGTACTTAAACTAAGGTTTAATTTTGCAAACAAACAAATAAATTTATTGATTAATAAACTAACCCTAAAGGGAATATTTTCATTTACATTAATTAATTCCTACTGCTGTCAAGCATATATCCATAAAATTTTGAAATATTCATCTATTTTTTTTATAAATCACTTCTTTAAATTGAGCAATCGTTAACGTACATGAAATTACCATTTCAAGTGAAATCATGCTGTTATATTTAATGGGACATTTCGTGACGACTGTAATTACTAAAACCTCTCTTTTTTTAATTAACTGTTACTTCATTTTAATTTGAATTTATTTGTCATAATTACAGATTTAGTGAGTTCATTGCCTCGGAAAATGGAATCCAATAAATATATTGAGAAATTTGAAAGAACTATTATATCAAAACAATAACACTGCTTGAAATTTAGGTTGGCTTGAAGGTTATAGCTATTTCATGGTGGGAAGTGGTTTGTATGGTTATTAAAACATAAAACAAATGTTATATAATGTGTATCTTTTGAAAATAAGTTTCCGAAAATAAAACAATAATTTGTGCTTCTACAAAACGGTGTGTTTGTGGAATGTTAATAAGAAGTTGTTTTTTTAAATGAGCCAAAAAATCACACTATTCCTTTTACGACACACATTTTGAAACATCCTGTATATTTAGACAAACAGGTACGAATTTAACTGACAACTTAGTGTATGCAGATGCCAAATTAATGGAATTTTATCGGATCATATGCCATCCATTCGATCAACATATTGAAAGAAATACATATAAGACACAACTTTGTCATGTCATGGCGAGTATTTTTGTAGTGTAAAAGAGACATACTCGTATAGGGTTGTCAGTTTTAACAAAACTTAAAAACTCTGAAGATAATAATGGCACACCCTCAAAATAGTTTTTGAACTACTGGAAGTTCTGCGTAGAAATTGCATTAGATATTTCTATTGGTGAATGGAACAACTTAGAGCTAATATTAAATTGAAAATAAATGAAAATACGAATACATCAGCAGTTCATAACATCCATAATGGTACAAAATAACTCACAATCGAACATTTGCATTTTTATTTTATATTCCCTCTGCAACAGCGTTAAAATACAGATTTCCTAAAATATAGCCAATGTTAATGTTTAAAATTTGCATTACTGGCTAGAATTCAACACAAAACTACATAATATCATTATTAAATAAAAAAATAAAAATATAGAGGAGTAGGGACGAATATGAAAGTTATAAAAAGTAAATGAATTTGTATTACTGATAATTTTTTGTGATTCTAATTGATAACTTCTTATGCATCTTTCGGAAGGGGGTACCTTAGGTTTACGGACTGACAGAACATAAAACAAAACAAAATTTATTCCTTCGGACCATGGACTCATCGTCAGCTGTGCCACAAAAAACAATGGCTCTTTTGTTACGTTAGATTAAGAAATAAAAGTAGATTGACTTTGAAATAGTAACTTTAGTCTTTCTCAAAAACAATGGTACCTATCCCTTTGTGTAAATAAACGAAATTTTGCATTGTACTATGTGACATTGTAAAACAGCTGACTTCATAATGTAGTATTAGGTAGTTTCTAACAGATTTCTGACAGTACCCATATAATTTTATTTCAAACTTTAAGCAAATCTATGATAAAATTTGGCAAATCATTAATTTAGAAAACTAGTTGTCCAACTTTACCGTTAAACAATAATTGGCAATATGCAACCTTTATATATTTCTTACAAACCTATGAACAAATTTTATAAAAGACTGCATTATTTTCACAGTAGAGAAAAGACATAACACTTCAGAACATTTAAGTTTGCGAAATACGTTTTATAATAAATTGCAATTTTTTAAGAGGAGTGCAATAATTGATTGCAGATTGTCTCTTTTATTGTATGTGTTTGAACGCTAATAATTTGCACATGATGATTATAAAAAGATACGCAGTAAGAAGGGAAAATTGCTCACAAGTCTGAATTAAACTGAGTATTTCTGCGTTCTTTCAAATGAGTTATGCAAAGAACCAAATTTCAATAAGCAACCAGTGGTCTAAAGTATCACATGTTTCAAAAATTAAATCTAAAATTATTCTGCAAATTTTAGGCAAACCTTGTTGCTATAGGCTGTTTAAATTCTTTATGTTTAACGATGTAGTGTTTTTAAAAATACCTTATTCGAAACAAGAATTAGCTGTACCAAACTTGCCGATGCCGTATTTTTGCTTCAGTTGTAAAATTCCTAATATTCATATATGGCAAGTCGTTTATTTCACTATTTAAAAGTAAAGATTTCGATTGTCAGAAACCATTGCGAGGCGACGTCTTTAAGCTCGCTACACAACAGGGCCAGTTTTAAAGTTTTTTGTTCTTTCGTTGAAGAGTTGAAGCCATTCTTAATTTTTCACAGTAACATTGTTCATTGCTTAGTAAAATTTCAACATCTTGGTCGACAGTCTTGTCGTTTAATTTGACTGAAATATCTCAATCATTAATCAGTTAAGATCAGAAAAACAAAACGTCGACATGATTTACCGGCTCTGATATTCTTTCCTTCCTGGTAATTTGGAATTATACTATAATGCATATGTGCAGACAACTTTTAAGACAAAAAAGAGTATAAGAAAAATATAAATACTAATATTAAATAGTCGATTAGAGCACTGACAAGTGGTCATGAAGCAGTAAACATGGAAAAGGCTTGCTGAAGATTTGCAAAAATGATAACACGATTGAAAATGATGAATTAAAATGTTGAAAAACGTTGTTCAAACTTAAATTAATCTCTCAAAATGTTTACCTTTTTCCGTTCCGTTCCAAATTAAGCTAATATACAAGACCAGCACGGATCTGCTAAGGCTGCTCATGAAGGTTCCCATAATATTTAATAGAGCATCGCACACTAGACCAGCACCAACATGTATCGTCACCTGCAACGACCGTCACTATAAGTCGTGTTGGTGGCCTGCAATTTTTATTCTTCTATCTTCTATAGACCGCGCTAGTCCAACATAAGTCTTTCGTCAGACGACACTACTCTGCGAAATTTTGTGTTGTGGTGTTGTAGACGAGGCCGATCCAAGAGTTTGAATTTCTTTTTGTGATTTCCGGAAATAATGAAAAAAATTTTATTGATCTCTCTGCAGTACATCATTACATTATACAGGGTGTCTCACAATTAGCTGCCAACTCTGAACAGGTCGATTCTATGATCAAAACTAAGTAAAAAAAGTTCATATGAACATGGGTCCGGAAATGCTCCCTATGCCTTGGTATTTTGCGTGTGTAACTTTTTTGCAGCTTAGTGTATCCATCTGACTATTGAAACAATCGATTCTCCTATCTGTTTTAAGGTTTGAAAAAGGTATATTTTGCTGAAGTCGGTAGGAGTAACCATTTTTGAAATAATCCTATTTGAAATGCTCAGTGCATCGAGTAACAGTTTTGGTTTTAGGTAAAGTGCCTTTTCTGCTGTAAATATAGCAAAATATTACTTGAAAAGGTTGTTCAGAATGGTAAATTATTTAGACGTGCAAAATTTCAAAAAGATCGGCCTGCTTTGATAAAATCTTTGTACCTACTTTGTTGAAAAATGGTTTCATCAAACCTCTTGTTGTGTATTCTCTTTTTGTATGGATATGAAACACTATTAGATTATGTTTTTGAATTTATATTACCAAAAAAGAACAGAGTTTCGGTAGTATTAAAGAAGGAACATCATGTTTACAAGTCAACAGTTGGATGAACACTGGCCGGTGGTCGGCTTCACTTCGGTTGCGGCTCGCGCACACTCTATAGACCCGTAGCACTGGGCCGTACTAGGAAAGTTCACAACATAGCCGCCCCCCTTGAAAGCCATAGGGCTTTTAAAATATCACTCGCAGTCTGGTGGATAAGGTAGGATGACCAACTTAATGGCTGGACGCTTGTAGACTCCATTGGCAGTTTTAAGTGTTACTGTCCTTACAATGCCATCTGGCCCAGGAAATACCTCAACGACTCGTCCCAATAGCCACTTTAATGGGGGAAGTCCATCCTCTTTAACTAACACTAAAACGTTGGGCTTTAGTTGTTGAGTGTAATTGTCTTTCCATTTAGCACGGATTTGTAACTGGGAAACATATTCTTTGGCCCATCTTGACCAAAATTGTTGTACCATTTTTTGTGTGAGTTGGAAGCGTTTTAGGCGATTGAATGGTACCTCTCTGTAGTCAGGTTCGGGAATTGTTGTCAATGATTCTCCAATGATGAAGTGCGCGGGTGTAAGAGGAGAGGGATCATTAGGATCGTTAGACAAAGAATACATAGGTCGGGAATTTAGACACGATTCTATCTGTGCTAACACTGTCGAAAATTCTTCAAAACTCAAAGGAGTATCTCCGATTACTCGTTTAATATGAAATTTTACTGATTTAACCCCCGCCTCCCAAAGGCCGCCAAAATGGGGTGCTCTAGGAGGAATAAAACTCCACGATATACCATCTTGAGCAAGTTTGTCTTGTATAACCCAATTAGCATTTTTTAGAAACTCTTTAAGTTGGTTGTCGGTGCCAACAAAATTACTGGCATTATCAGAATATATTTTTGTGCATTTTCCTCGTCTGGCTACGAAGCGCCTTAAAGCAGCCAAGAAAGAATCTGTCGAAAGATCGCTGACTAACTCTAAATGTACCGCTTTTGTCGCGAAGCAAATGAACAAAGCAATGTATGCTTTAATAACCTTGTAATTTCTAGTACCTCTATCTTTTAACAACAAAGGACCGGCATAGTCAACTCCACTAACAGCAAATGGTCTAGTGGGTGTTAATCTATCAGATGGCAAATCACCCATCATATGTTTTACCGGGTTTGCGTTAAATCGGAAGCATTTCATGCATTCGTGCACTATCTTTCGAGCTAAGTTACGACCAGATAAGGGCCAAAATTGCTCTCTAATGGAAGCTAAGAGTTGTTGAGGACCCGCATGTAATAGTCGAATATGTTCATGACGAGCTAGTAATATTGAAAATGGATGACTCTTTGGCAACAGCGCGGGGTGCTTCTTTTCATAATTAAAATTTGATCGTTTAAGTCGCCCTCCTACTCGTAAAATGCCTTCTTGATCAATGAAAGGATTTAAATGTGATAATTTACCATTAGATTTTAAACCATTGTTTTTTCGTAACTCCTGAATTTCTAAATGAAAAGATTCATTTTGAACTAATTTTATTAAATTATGCAATGAGTGATTTAATTCTATAGGACTAAGAGGTCCTGAATATTTAGACCGATTCCTAATATTATGAATAAACCTTAAAATATAAGCAAAAACTCTTTGCATCCGAGTAAACGTAGAATATTTATTTAATTCAGGAAATTTTTCAAAGTTTGGTTTAACTATATTTGTCAATGTTACAGCTTTAGGACGTAACTCTGGAAGTTCTTTGTCAGGTACACTTGAGACATTAGTTAAATTCCACTCGCTTTCCGAATGTAGCAGACGTTCAGGTCCGTGCCACCAAAAATTTGTCAACAATAACTCAGTAGCCGTTGTACCACGCGACAGTAGGTCTGCTGGATTTTCATTTGTCGGAATGTAATGCCATTGGTTGGAATTGGTTAACGATTGAATTTGAGACACACGATTGGCCACAAAGATTTTCCAAATATGAGGTGAAGCGTTTATCCACGAAATAACGATGGTCGAATCAGACCAGTAAAATATTTTATCGTATTTGATTTTAAGTGCAGATTTTACTTTTCCATTAGTTCAGCTAAGAGTAAAGCCGCGCAAAGCTCTAACCTAGGAATTGTCACGACCTTGAGAGGAGCCACTCTTGTTTTAGCACAAATTAAATTACAATGGTAAGTATTGTCCTCATCAAGTGACCTAAGATAAATGCAAGCACCATAGGCACTTTCGGAAGCATCTGCGAAACCGTGTAATTCTATAGATTTGAAAACGGAGCAAAATACATGTCGAGGTATCTTTATTTTATTAAGATTAGTCAAGTCTTGCTTAAACGAGTTCCAATTAGTGTGAATATTTAAAGGAATAGATTCATCCCAAGAGATGTGCAATTGCCACAATTTTTGCATAATAATTTTAGCATTAATTACAACCGGTGCAAGTAAACCCAAGGGGTCGAATATTTGTGCAATGGCACTGAGAATTGACCTTTTAGTTACAGCTTGAGTAGATTCGTTAAATTTTATAGAATATGTCAAAATATCTTGTTTGGGATGCCACAATAAACCTAAAGTTTTAGTTAATTCGGTGTTACCTAGATTGACAAAGTCTGATTCATGAATTTCATTTGCAAATAAATCGTTATTATTGGATACCCATTTTCTTAAATGAAAGCCATAGCAAGAAAAAATGTTTGTTAATTCAGATTTTATTTTTGAGATTTGTTGTATTGTTGAACCTCCAGTCAATAAGTCGTCAACGTAGAAATCTTGCAAAATGATTGAGCTGATATTAGGATTTGTATTACGTATTTGATGAGCAATTTCCTGAACGCATCTTATTGCTAAATAGGAAGCTGATGCAGTTCCATAAGTTACAGTGTTCAATTCGTAGACGGATATAGGCTCGTCTGTATTAAAACGCCACAAAATTTTTTGTAAACATCGTTGATCGTTAGCGACTAAGACCTGCCTATACATTTTAGCAATGTCCGCAGATAAAACATGATTGTGTTTACGAAAACGAATCAGAATGGAAAGCAGATCTTCTTGTAGTGTTGGACCGACTGTCATTAGATCGTTTACAGAGTAGCCTGAAGACGATTTGGCAGAGCCGTCGAAAACGACACGCAACTTAGTAGTTAGGCTATTCTCTTTTAAGACACAATGATGCGGTAAAAAGAATCCGACATCGCTTTCAGGATTGGACGTTAGAGTCATATGATTTAAATTTATGTATTCATTAATGAATTCGTTGTACTGCGTTTTTAATTCAGGATTTTTTGATAATTTTCTTTCTAACGAGAAAAAACGTTTTTCTGCTAGCTGTCTGGAGTCGCCTAGTTTTGAAATAGGCTCCTTTAAAGGAAGGCTTACTACGAATCTGCCAGTTGGATCACGATAAGTATTTTTTATAAAATGTTGCTCACAAAAAGCTTCTTCAGATGATAAATGTCTTTTAAGAGGAAGTTCTTCTATATCCCAGAATTTTTGCAATTGGGTGTCTAATGCATGTGTATTATTACTATAATGAGAAGTTACATCTAGATTTAAATTGCAAACTGTACGCTCTGATTTATCACCCATGTATAAGGGCCCCGACACAATCCAGCCTAAACATGTTTTTTGTAGTACAGGTGCATTACGTCCAAGTTTTATTTGCCCAGCACAGAGCAAATCCCAAAAGATATCTGCGCCGACAAGTATATCTATTTTTCCGCTTACATTAAACTCGGGGTCTGCCAATACCAAATTTGGTGGAATGTCAAGTTTATTTTTGTCAAATGTAGTGCATGGCATACTAGTCGTGATATTTTCAATAACAAGACATGACAAAGTAGTATTAAAAGAGTTTATTCGCGAATACATTTTAACATTAACTTTAGAATTGATACTTGAACTGGTATGATTTAATCCAGAAACATGAATTTGAATTTTGTCTATTTTTAAGTTTAATTTAGAGCAAAAATGTTTACTAATAAAATTACTCTGCGAACCGCTATCCAACAAAATTCTGCAGTTGTGTGTTTTGCCAGAGTTATCTAATACAGTCACTATAGCGGTTGAAAGTAAAATGCAATTTTTATTTTTCAAAGTGCAATATGAATTAGAGAGCGTAACATGATTCGAATTCGACTCTTGCGTTTGGGTTCCTGAATTATTTGATAAACTACTCGAATTGTCACTAGACGTTGCATAAGTATTGTTTTCAAAGTGTAAAAGTGTGTGATGTACCCTACTGCATTTCCTGCAGTTACTCGACTTACAATCTCTAGTGATATGATTGTCACGTAGACAGTTGAAGCATAATTTCAAACGCTTGACTTCTTGATATCTCTCGTTAGTATTCATACCTAGAAATTTAGCGCAATTTTGAATCGTGTGTTCTTGCTTACACATAACGCATAAAGGTTTATTTGTACTAACAAAGGATGTACTTTTATTTTTATATTTATGAGAAGGATTTGAGAAATACGTTTCACTATTTTCTTTAGATTTTTGTATCATCTTGTATCTTTCATTCAAAAATTCGCGAAAATCATTTAATGACGGCTTTTTTAGTGTAGTAGTTTTCGATTCCCATTTACGTTTAGAATGTATATCCAGCTTTGACGATACCAAGTGTATTACTAAAGTATCCCAATATTCAGTTGGTTCTCCTAATTTTTTCAAAACGCGTAGATTGCGAGTCATAGCGTCGTGCAATTGACGAATGCTTGTATGAGATTCTCTAGTTACTTGCGGCAAATTAATCAAAGATTTTATATGAAAGGATATTAAGGCCGGTTCGTCCTCGTACCTATCTAGTAAAGCTTTCCACGCAATTTCGTAACTGTCGTCAGATACATGAAGATCACGCAGAACTTCAGCTGCCTCGCCTTTAAGAGCCAGTCTTAAATAGTGAAATTTATGTACATCAGATAAATTTTGCTTGTTATGAATTACCGACTTAAAAGTGTCCCTAAAAAACAGCCATTCTTGCAAAGAACCGTCGAATGATGGAAGATTTACATCTGGTAGCTTTATATCTACTTTAGTTTGATCGAAGATCTGATTTAAATTTGCATTTTGATTTAAAGTATTTGAATTATTAAATGTCACAGATTCTTGCCTAGCAGCTCCAAGTGCGCCTCGCACCACGTTATTGTTTCCTTGTTGTACCGACACACTACTACCGTTGCTAACAGAACCGTTTGACCCGTGAGCAGATTCCGCATAGCTAGAGTTAGAAATTAGTGTTTTAGCATTGCTTACTAATGTATAATAACAATTTTCGAAGTTTTCACGTTCGTCAGCCTGAACAATTAAGTCGTCGTCACCTGCTATTAGAATTTCAATTTCATATTGAATGTTGTTGAATTCCTCTAAGAGGGGTAGAATATTTTCTAATCGCGTTTTTACAGCTATAGTGTCAGAGTTTTTTTCCGAGACAAACTTATTCAAGAAAGTTTCAAATCTAGTCAACGTTGCCTTAATAATAGCTCGTTTAGCTTTAAAAGTTTTCAGTTGATCAGCCATAATTGTAAGATAGTATTGTTTTTATTAAAATCGATAATATGTATAGCACAAAAGAATCGGACTACTGTAACAAAGGATTTATTGAGAAATGGAACGCACTCACCGACTTCGTTTTTTATAAAGATGCAGATGGACAAAGTTCCGCCGCTTCCCTGCCTCGCCTCTTGTGGACACAGGTGGACAAACTCGTCGCTTCGCTGCCTCACTTCGTTTTATTTATTAATTCTTGGGTGCTGGTGATAATCACGCTCTGAAGGACCATATGTTGTGTATTCTCTTTTTGTATGGATATGAAACACTATTAGATTATGTTTTTGAATTTATATTACCAAAAAAGAACAGAGTTTCGGTAGTATTAAAGAAGGAACATCATGTTTACAAGTCAACAGTTGGATGAACACTGGCCGGTGGTCGGCTTCACTTCGGTTGCGGCTCGCGCACACTCTATAGACCCGTAGCACTGGGCCGTACTAGGAAAGTTCACAACACCTCTTATATGTTTTCCTTCAGATTAACAGGTTGACAGTTGTTAGGTTTGACTGTTACTTTACGTACTTCACCGTACAAGCAGGACGTGTACACACGCCGTTAAAATGTTTATCATTGCAGCGCGACTTCATTACAGATTTCCTAACAATAATTTATTTAATGACTACTCTCAAGGATAAGTAATTAAACGGTCGAATTTTAAATTATCAGTACCAGTGTACAACATGTAGTACCGATGGGCTTATTAATTCCAACTCTAATCCTTATGCAACTTCGGTCTATTATATAATTTATATAGTTCAAGGTATATTAAGAATACTGTTTTTTTTATTCAGTTGCAGTGTTGGATATAATTAGTTGACGATGTTCATGGAATGCACTGCTTTCCAATAGAAAGGAAATACTGACTGTTACATGAAGGTCAAACATCGAAAAAATCAACGGATGTTTTTTTTTGCCATTTAACCATAAAAAATGTGATGTAAAAAATTATATGAACCGCTTTTCTAGAAACTAGAGAAGTGTGTCTATTTTTTTCATTTTCAATATCAAAGTAATCACATTTCTCATATACTGAGATGTTGAAGGATTGGTATCTAATTTCACATGCAATAAAAATTTTATTGGGCATTGAGAAAATATCTTGCATCAATGGATCATTATATATTTTGTCGTTACAGTATAATTTATTGCCATATAAATTACGAGTTATAATCGGGTCGCACACGTTGAGAAGTTTTCTCTTTAGGTGGTCTATTATCAGAAATTTCTATGAAATTGGTATATACCTGTTTCACTTAGACTTTTGTAGTTTGCTGAGTAAAAAATTACAACAATAATTACTAATTCTATTTACAGTGTGTTTCACAACTCATCCAAAAAGAATGGGAATAGATGCGTCATGAAAAATGGACTCAATATCGTAAACAACAGTTTTTGTAAAAATTTTATAGTTTCCGCGACAAAAATGATTAAAGTTGTAGTATTTTCAATTTTTACATTGTTAGGCTACTGTAATCTCTAGCTTCATCGGAATGCAGGCGATTCCATATATTTTTATTGCTATTTTAGTATTAACGTTTTTGCGATAGTGTATACATTAGTTTTTCAAGTGTCAAAAATAGCTTACGTTTGTAGCAACTCGGTGTTGATGAATATCATTTTAATTAATGATGTAAGTAAGACAAAATGCATTAACGACTTCATGTCTGATCACAAAACGATTTCCCGGTAGACATGTGTCAAATGCAGTTAGTTTTACCGCGGTAGTCAAACGTGAGCGTGACACGGAAAATTTTCAACGGAATCGTGGAAGAGGGAGGTCCAGGGTATTCACGACGTATTGAGGAACACATTTTAGAGATTGTTGAAGAGAATCTCCGAACAAGTACCAGGCAAATCGCTCAACAAATACAAGGAATGTCCCAACAGTGTGGCGTATCATATACTAGGCTTAATTATGTTCGTACCATGTACAGTGTGTCCAGGCATTAATAATAAGATTCATTACGAATTAGTCTTTGAAAAGGGTTACTGCAATAAGATGTTCAAAATCTCAGACTTACAGCTGACATATTAGTTACAGATGCAGCTATTTTTACGCCGAATGTATAACATTTATAATACTCATGTTTAGAATGTTGAAAATCCGCACGCGATTCAACGGGATTATTTCCAACAACGCTTTTTCTTAAATGTTTTGGTAGGGTTTGGTCGATGATTGCACCGTTTGCAAGTTGACACTATTGATGACTTACGTGAACGTATCACAGCTGCTGTCAATAACTTACGAGTTCAAACCGAACAAGAACCAGAAAAATTTGTATTAGTTCGTAGAAACTAGGTAACACGGGCCCAAATATACGTGGGTGAACAAAATTTTGAACAGTAGTTGTAACATCAGTGGATCGGTCAGTAGTCGCGCGTCAGTACTTGAATCGTGGTGACTGGGTCGCTGTGGGTTCGACCTCCGCAGCCGGTAGACCGTATATAAGCTATATTCGTGGAGAGATTGGCACTCTCTCTGCGGGTATGGTAGGGTGTGGAAGAATGTTGGCTTGGGTCAATGTGAGAGATTGATACCGGTTGACATTTGACTACCCCCCTAATTAATGAGGTTTTCCAGGTTTCCCTCATTCCTGCACTGAATGGTGGTTAGGGCCTACCAACGTAAGTCGTCCCTGGGCGCAAATGCAGCCTGCTTAATAATAATATGCCGCCCCTCTCCCGCACAAGTCTTCGACTTCTGGGCTAATCCTCGTGACCTCGTGATTAGAATGAGGAGTAGAGATATTATTATTATTATTATTATTATTATTATTATTATTATTATTATTATTATTATTATGATTATTATTATTATTATTATTATTATTATTATTATTATTATTATTATTATTATTATTATCAGGTATGTCTAATTAGTTTACTAATTAATATCATTATTATATATTATATTATTATTAATTAATAATTAATTTTATTAATTAATAATTACAGTAGCTGCAAAAACAGTTGAATTTGCTGATATAAAATAGATGTTAAGATTTGATTTATTTCTTTGATTGCAAAATTCTTTCAATTTTTTGTTCGTTCATGTGTTATTATACTTTGCCGCCGCGCCGGTCACCGACTGATTGCTTTGCTTTGCGCAAGGTCAGGTTTTAAAGTGGACCAGTTTGCAGTACACACGAAATTATACAGAACCTATTAACAATAAATAAAGGAAAGGCGTGCAATTAACGTCCACAATTCTATAAATATTGTTCAAAGTGTATTACTTAAAATTAAAACACAATTTTAAAACTTTTATGCACAAGAATTTCTACATAGTACGTGCTGAGAGTGTACAACAGTTTTAAATACATTTGATACTTTTTGAAATGAAAATATGTTTTCTAAAAAACAGTATTAAAGTAATTCATATTTTTTTAGAAAGGAAATAACGCATTTTGGAATTAAATTGACTGTCCCTTAAATATATTTGCAAAGGTGTAATACTATTTATTATGTTATTCATATTCAATTAACATCTACATTGTTTAAAATACCAAATTTTGTAATAATGATTATTATAAAAAATGCTTTACTGTTACTTGGTACAGAATTTATATATGTTAACACTTGTAAACGAAAGTCTATTCTTTCGGTAACGGGTTCTAATGAATAATTTGGAAATACACTTGCCGTGACGACACCGCAAGAGGTTTAGAAACTGACAGGATGAATGAATGATGTACAACACTTTTAATGTATATTCACCGCGTAAAAAATATCTCCAGACTTAAACGTGGGCTAATATATTTGAAACTTAATTTCTCAATTTCAGACCATCAAAATCATTAAAGGTACTTCAACGAGAATAGTTGTGTGATTTGGAAATTTACAGTTTGATTCATTCAGTACATCAATTTTCAAGGACGATAGCTTTTAATGAAATAATAAGATTTGTAGAGAATGGAGTTTAGAGTTTGGAAGAATAATTGCTATAATATAATAACAATTGTTTTGTGTTTATACATATTGAAATAAAAATAATATTTCACATGTCCATGTGACGAATAAAATACAACTTTAATTTGAGCCAAATTTTAAATAATAATGGGAAAATATAATAATATCAATTTCATGTAATAAATGCCAGATTCTTTTAGAAACTATTATAATATATTAACAATAATTTAATATAAAAAGCAATAAAAAACTTATGACAATCATCGTCTGAGATGGCTTAGATATGTCAACTACCAGGCAGTCGTTATTTACAGCGTCGTCAAATGTAGAAATGACGAAAATAAACATTTTTTATTAATAATAAAACTTGAGTACCTAATAGATAACAGTTAATCAGGTTAGCTGCAGTATTTTGCATTTTTCTTTGTTCCTTCGTTGCACAATGCAAAAATTACATTTTCACTCATTACAAGTTCGTCCGATTTATCCACTAACAGAATACATGGTCCGCGTTTAGTTAAATAAAGTACCGAATTGTTCTAAGAAAATCTAAATTTAATGTAAGGAATACCTACTAATAGAAAATCGAAATGCACCCGCAGCAGTCTTTAATTGTAAAATCTTGTACGATTGCCGCAGCTCCGTTAGATTTGATCTCGACTCTAGAAAAACAAACGGCATATGGCATAAGGCGAATCATGTTATAGAAAAATATCTGTATCCCACAAAAATTCTTTTATATAGTTATTACAGAAAAAAACATTTAAAACAAAAAAATTAGTTCTAAACATATATAATTTTGTATTACTAGTTGCATACCAAACATCAAAGAACACTAGTCAAACATAGAATATTATATTCTAAGAGCCAAAGAAAGAATTTTTACAGAACACTGTAAACATCTCGAGATATTATAGTTTAAAATAGTATTAATTATTTTATGCAAACATCGTCGATTATTGTTAATATTGTTGCTATTATTTATTAATATAATTTAATTCCTCAACAACACAAGAAGTTTAAAAATTTATCGCCGTGAAGTACACCTTGCACTAGTAGCCTACAGATGGCGCCTGTATCAGATTCTGTCAAAAACCAAATTATCGCATATGGTGCTTAGTTTGAAATCATTTTTTTTTTGTAATTGCTCTTCGCAAATCTAATTATCCGCGTATTTTTTATGTATTTACAAACATGTTGTATTTACATGCCGAGACGACGGATAAGGTGCTGATCTATGGGAAGTGTGACGAGTGCGTATTATCAAGAGGCAACGTAATACCAAAGATTTTTCCGAATTGACAAAATATTATACCGAATCCTCTTTGAACCACATGGAACTACTACAACTGCTGTAGTGCCTTGACGAAAAACGTATGGCATTGTTTTTATGTATTTGTTTACATTTGCGTGCGTGTGTCTTTTGTTACCCTTTGCGGTTTTTTCCAACGGAAGGTCATAGTCGTAAGGTATAGTACCTTGCTTTAAACAAAAATAACTGTCGGGTAAAACAGAGGTCCCCAGCAAGCACTAAGCCAGTACAAAAAACTTTGCAATTACAAGTTTTAATGTAAACAAGCAAAATAACAGAAAATGATTATAAAATAACATCAGTAAGGTACCTCCCTGTGCTACCATATCGTGTTTCTCATTAAATCATTAAGTAATCATCTACATTTTGGGATTTAATATAGTTTAAATATTTATTTTTCGTTTTATAAGTTAGCAAATTTTTTTATGAGCGGTTCTATTTCTTATTTTTTACTATCCCTTATTAAATTATTTGTTCTTAGTCATAGTATGTCTTCCTGAAAAATAAATACTTGACTTGTTGAAGTCAAATAGTTTTAAAGTCAAGTCAAGCAGCTAATTGTAAACAGTAGATGTCAATGCAATCTGTAGTAACAGCTTCTTTATTATTATTTTACAGTATATCTTGAATTGTTTTTATAAAAATAAATAAATACTTGTGGACTGGGCCATAAAATATTAACTGGACATGTTTCTTATGTCATAACATATTTTTTTAGTTTCTATTCGTACTTATTAATTTCCTGAGTGTAATTATTTTCTGTACAAATTCCCACAGCCCGTTTAAACACGGACGTTTTGCCTCTGAACATTTTTAACCTACTTAGGCTTTATTACTACCTATTATGTTTTCCACTCGAATAAATCACCAACATTCATTTAATTTTTATTAGGAATGTAATGAAATCCATATGAGTTGGTTCAGCAATAATAATTTTTTATAACGACTACTGAAATTAAACATTCGAATAAAGTAGTTTAATTGAGCGTAACTCTGCTCTACATAACAGAATTATACAGTGTACGTTACAATGTGCTTTCAAATTCATGGAATATTTTTAAATGACGTTTTGTACATATGAGGATTTCACCTCCCAGCAAGTAATCCTGCCGGCGCGCGACGTCCATGATTGTGATACTTCATATGATTTCTTTATGGTAACGCTCAAGCTTCTGGTATAAAAGAAGACTTCCTGGATGATAGTTACCTAACCATCAACAATTTTCGAAATCCGTATGTACCTACCTAATACTACAAGAATATTTTCAATTTTACTATCTAAACTTTGTATATTAATATTCTTAAAAAAATTCTTTATTTTAAATAAGGATTTTCACGCTGTGAATACGAGTCAAAAACATAAATTTTATATACCTTTCAACAGACTTATTATTGCATCCAATTTAATTTAACTTGGTACCTGTAAGTATAAAAAATCTTCCAACTATAGCTGCCTTCAGGGAAAAAACTAAAAGAATCTAATTGACAAATATTTTTATAGACTTGATTAATATTTTCAAGGACTATAATTTTTAATAAATATATACTATTGTATTGTTTATATATGAATTTATTATATGTCGTTTGTTTGTTTTATTGATTAGTCCTATACAATATTTTATGTATTGTCTTAAAAGATAATAAAAATTATTATTATTAATACGTCAACTTCCAACTATAAAACTGAATGAGTATCAAAATCTTTAACGAGTTGCAAGTACCAACAATGAAGTAAGAGACACTACCGACATAATACGAAAATCTATGAAATAAATTAATTAAAATAGGAATGAAGTGTTAATAGCTTGCTACAGAATATGCGTGAATTTGCAATTTGTTATGCGCGATTCGTAACATGTGAGCAATTCGGTAATAGTGTGTCTTGTTCATTAAAAATCCATTCATAAAGCACCTACACACTATGCACGAATTCCATACAAATCGCGCATCACGAATTGCGAATTCACGCATAGTCTGTAGCAAACATAACATAACAAAGGATACTTCTAACATTTGTTGTAGTGTTTTGTAAAATCATTTTAATGTGTTCGATTTTAGTTTTTCATGCTTATTTTTATAGTTTACAATTTATTTAGTCATACTATTTTATTCTTTTCTGAAAACAAATTTATTATAGTTGTTTGTATATCATTAATAAGAAGTATTTCCTGAATTGTTTCAATTTACTTATGTTGACTAACTCAAAAAATGTATAAGAATTATTCGAATTCACCACAAAACAGTAGCGTAAGAGCCTTTAATAGTACGCCCATGTTTTTAATTTCAAATGGTATCCACATTTATTTATTTATATGCATGTAGAGGAAAGTAGTTTAATTCTGGATAGGTTCCCATTTATTTGTTGTGTGTATTTAGTTACATATTAATAATACTATTTGATAAATAGTTGTATTTACATCCGATAGGTGATCTTTCAAATTCTATTGCGCAGCAGAGTAATAGAGATTTTTGTGTGATATTTAGTGAGTGCTGTTTTTGATATTTACTCACATTTTAAAACTTTGGATTTTTTAGGTGCTCTTATTTCGGATACTCTATCCGAAATTAGGGCAGTGCAAAAATTCTGAGAAGATATATTATAATAAATGAGGTCATATGAAAATTTTTTAAATTGTGTTTCATTTTACACGAAAATGATATACCATTTTTAAGCAACGAAAGCCCTTAATAGGTTTTACAGTTTTATTCGAAAGCAAATTTTATTTATAGCTTTAAATATGCGTACTCTTAGGGTCACAACTCACAAATTTCTAAGAGTAGTAATATGTGGTTTTAAAAGTACGCAGCAATTAATTACTATGAAGAGTGTTAAAAATGACGATAGATCTTCAGTAAATTTTAATTATCTTTCATCCTTTTTTATATTTCCGTATTGTAGTTACCCTACCGTTATTAAAATCTGAGAATATAGATACCAATGAGTAGGTACGCATGGTATCAAAAGAGTACATACGCGTACTCTTTGAGTGCGTACTCTTACAGACTCGAATAGTAAAAAGATCAGCACGTCGTAGGAGACTTATGATGAAAGGTTAAATATACATACTACATTACTTATTGAACAACAACTAAGTAATTGTAGCAACTTACCAACAAAGTTGAAAAAATAATATTAGACTACAAAAATATCTTTTGTCCTTTCACTTAGGTTAGCGCACACGCACCGACTTCCTATCCTAGCCAGCAACTGCCACAGTCATAATAACCTAAACACTAAATCTCTGAATTTCAAAAAATAGTTTTTCATTGTTTCAAATTTTGTAAATTATTTAAATTTGACAAACATGTCGAATTTGTTGTCACTCACTACAGAATTCAGTACAGGTTCAAAGATTAATCATATAATCAAACAGGAAGACTGAAACGCGCAACTATGTCATATATTTTTTACTGTTATAGAAAGGTATTTTAAGCTAATATAAATCAAATCTCCTACAATTCCTATCAATGAAGTCATATGTTCTCTGATACCAAACACCTAGGTATGCTAATGAACAATTCCACAGACAAAGCTCTATTCAATAATTATCCAAAGAAATTAATCTATCTAAATTCACTAACCTGCTTTAATGAATACTCTATAAATATCTATCTTTCACTTTTGGCAGTGGGAACACGACAATTCAACCACAATAGATGAGATCTGACCTATTTCTGCATTTTTAGGATTGCTTCTTCAGGTGGCCTCCTTTAAGTTGAGTCAAATATCTAACTAAAAATTATTATAAAAATAAATATCGACAATGACAAAAGTGACAGCCTGTCAATGAATTAAATATGACATTACCTACTTGAATAATGTTTAGATACCCTTTATGTAAAAGTTTTTATATATTTTTAGGTATTAATAATATTGTGTGAAACTAACTACTCAGTGGACAAAAGCCCCAATCTGCGTTACACCCACAATATCTACCCATATATTCCTTATTATTAGCTTTTGTAACATATATCATAAACTATTTCTGTTGTATTCAAATGACTGAATAGGTTATTCTAATTTTTAGATACAGGTTGTTATTTTTAGCAATAAAGAAAACAATATTTTTTGTGGGACCAAATTTGAATTTCTTTTTTGTAAAGTATATAGTAAACATTACATTTTTATACAGAGTGATCAGGATTTTATGAGAAGTTAATGAAACAGTGAAATTCAGTAAAACGTCTTATATTTCGGTAACGACAAACTCTTTTAAACCGTCTGTATTCGTCAACATATGTGATTATCCAAAAGAAACACCCTGTAAGATTCCATCATCCATCAATTTGGGACCTCCTTTTAAACACATGAGTTTTTTGCAGTAATTTCTATTAATTTATGTAAATTTAGCAAATTCATGGTTTCGTTTTCTCCTGCAAATATTTTGACACTGAATTAACGGAAATAGCAAAGGTATTAGAGAAATTTGAGTTATTTCCAGCCTTAAAATAAATAGGTGTTCGTATAACATCAGTTTCTCTTTACTACTACTAAAGAAAAAATATGACAGTATTTACTGTTTCAGTGGTACAATAAAACGAGTCACTTTAGATATTTTTATGTTGAAAACATGTCATTGATTAAGTTAACATGCCTGAGAAACTTGTTTTTATGCACGAGTAAATGTGTGTTGTTGGTAATAAAACAGAGGGCTAATATGAGGACTAATATTTAACAGGTTCTTATTTTCTTTAACATACTTATATCTATAAAATGTGGGTAAAATTATATCGAAACAATATTATACAGGGTGATTACAAATACAATTTTGTAAAAATAAAATCAAAAATAATTTAAAAATATACTTCCGCACGGCACTGTAAAACCTGATAAGGCGTATAATCGACGACCTGACAAAAAATTAAAGGAAAGAAATAAATTACATTTTATAACACCTATTTTTATACAGCATATTCAACTGCTTTTGCCGCTATTGCTATTAATTATTAATAGAATTAATTTGTGGTTTTAATTAACAAAATAGTTAGTTAACATACCTGATGTTACAACAAAATTTTGGACTTACCCACTTTGTACAAACGAACATAAATGTTTCTGCTTCTTGTTCGTTTTGAACTTGTAAGTTATTGGCAGCAGCTATGATATTTTTGCGTAAATCGTCAATAGTGTCCACTTCGGTGCAATATACTTCAATTTTTTAAATATTAAATCCAAATGATTTAAAGTCAGGAGATCATGACGGCCGGTCCTCTTTCTCCAATCCCTTGGTATTAATGCTTGGACATGCTGTACATAATACAAATGTAATTGAGCCTCGTATATGATAAGCCACCCTGCTGAATACGCCGTGGACGCCCTGGAGCTCCATCTTTTCCACAATTCGGTTGCAAATTTCCCGTGTCATGGCAGCGTTTTCTCTACATTTACACTCACTGCACATCGTTGTAAAAGTGGCCGCATTTGGAACATGTTTACCTGTAAATCGTTCTGCTAAAGCATTTTCACTTCATCATAAATTAAAACGACATATCAACTGCGAATTGCTATAGACGTAAGTCATTTTTGATATTTGAAAAACTAATGTAATTACTTGCATCACAAAAAGTTAATACGAAAAGTAATCGGATATTTGAAATCGCTTGGCTAGAAACTACAGTAGTCCAGCGATGTAAATATTGAAACAATAAAGATTTTGCAAAATTTTTTTTTACAATATTGACTCCATTTTTCATAATGCATCTATTCCCAAATTTATTCAGATAAGTTCTGAATTAGCTTGTATAAAATTAGTCTATGACGAATTTAATACAAGATAAAAATGATTGTAAATTTACACAATTAATTTAAAGAATACTAAATCGACACTGCGTTACAGCAATTTCCATGTAAACACCGTACATCTTTCATGTAAAATTATATGATTTTTTCTAAAAATACATAATAACTTTAGAAAATTACATTTCATGTGTCCAAAAACACGGTTTTACTATGAGAAAAATGCATAAGTCAACTGGGTTGGTACAAACTTTAACTGATGATTTTCAATAGCATAACTAATTCTAGGATTATTTTTGCCAAGCTGAAGAATGCAGCATTTATCTATATTCAGTTTAAGGAGCCAAGTAGAGCACCAATTTTTTGAATTTCGTTTTATAAAGTAAACGGATTTCTATATAATTTAGTGTATATATATATATATATACGAGAAATAACAGAGGCCCTAATATGGGTCCTTGCGGCACTCCATAAGTAACAGGAGTCGAGACGGAGAAGGAGCTACCCGTGGCACAGAAAATCCTATTATTGACATAAGCCTTAATCAATATAAGTAAATTTCCTCTAATTCCAACATTAAAAGTAAACGTTGTAGTGGAAGTTTGTCAAAGGCTCTTCCAAATACATAACATCTATGGGCAAAATTAGACATTGTTCAATCATAGGTTTCAATCCAATTAACTTTCATCTCAAATGTCAAATACCATGCCAAAATATGTGAAATCACGAAATAATGTTGAAAAATGTGTAAGTATAACAGGTATGGCAGTATTATGTTGCTTCAATAAATTTAAACAAAGAAATTAATGTATTCAATTTCATCAAAATTTACTACAGTAGTTTTGCAAAAAAACGAGGTACAAATTTTTCTGATATTTTTAAATCATATATTATATTCTTGTCAATTAGGTATATAATATAGATATATCGCTACAGGTAACGTTTATACCATAATCCATGTTAAATCCTATGTTAACATAAAACAATTGTGTAATCTCAAATTGATTCTATCCTCTTCTATTATTTTGAGTCGGTCTAAAGAATTTCAAAAAAATAACATTTATATAGCAAATGTATGACAATGTATTTTATAATGGAAAGAAAAGAAACCTCCAGTCATATTATATCATTTATTTAACAAATAATGACGCTAATTTCGAATGTATGTACAACAAGACATATACCGATATTGGAAAGTACGGTGAACTGACAGATTGTAGTTTTTTACTTAATTTCTTAGCTTATTTCATGGAAACTCAAATAAAAAATGTGAGACATGACGCTAAAAAAGAATGAACCCACATCGAGTAGAAAGGATGGTTGCAACTAACCCAAACAGTTACCGTTTACACTAAATCCATGTTGGATCCTATGTTAAATAGATGTTTACCGGATGTTCTGGAAAAACGCTAGCATAGCAATACAGGGCAATGGAAATACTTTTTTAGAATCTATTGTCAATGGTTTCCTAACCCGACTTTTTCTTTTACCAGAGAAACAAACAGTTAACTTTTTCTGATATTTATTAAACATTCTGTACACTACTGGGTACGCATTACAACTCAACTAAACACTATTTCACTTTGAAACTCCAGAAAATTTCCAACTAAATACTCCAATTCAAAACTGACTGACTCGGCTGTTTATTCTTCTTTTATAGACCAAACTAATATTTCAGGTATTTTCTACCTGCTCTAGATCCATTTCTCGAACGATTCTCGTTGATTCTCAATAGTCCAGTTGCGATACACGGCATTATGTTGTTTGTTTACCAGCATCGCGTAGGGGCGATCGAAGCAATCTAGCGTTTTGCGGTACCACAATCGTCGAATTGGGTGCGAGCGGGGCAGATTCTGTGACACTATTTTCGATCCTATTTTCCACAAAATTCTACCGAATGAACTGAAATTTTGTTATGTGGGATTTCTAGGAATGCTCTGGAGTTATTAATTTCTAGGTATATAATACAGGGCGTTCACTGCAGAACTCCGCGGAAACATTTTAGGTCCTAACTTTTTTGAGGTTAATCGAATATTGCCTTATAGCAACAGAACCCTAAACAATCGCCTAAAGTCAGCAACATATCGATATATTCCGAATTTGAATAATTATTACCGTTACCCATAAAGTAGCAAGTAGAAGTTTTTTATTATCCGAATTAAAATACTTGTTCTGGTAATGCACATAACATGTGCATTTCACACATTTGACACAAGTCGACATGAAATAAAAAAGAACAATTTGAAATACAAGCTGCTTGACTTTTTACTAGAGCACTTTTTTTGTTTAAAGTAAAATTTGCCGTAACAGCAAGTGACAAAAAGATTAACCTCAAAAGACTTAGGACCTAAAATGTTCCCGAGTACTGCAGTGAACGTCCTCTATGATATAACCAAAAATTAATAACTCCAAAACATTTAACGACCTCAGAAACCCCACATAACCAAATTTCAGTTCATTCTATCGAATTTTGTGGAAGACAGGACCGAAAATAGATTAAAAAAATTATTTTCAACGGAAAAAGATGCGCCCATAGGAATATATTGTAATATTTTTTGAAAATCTACCAGGTCTTGAATTTATGCTAGTGTTTCTCAGAACATTCTGTATATAAAATTATATTACTCACAAATTGATTCTACCTTTTCCTATTAAAAATAGAGGTACTTAATTGAAATTGCAAAACATGCATGCATGTATATTTTAATTATTTAATTTTTAATTGATTAAGTATTGTAAAACTGGGCTGAAGCGTTCAATGATATCACATATTAAATTTAAATTGAAAAGATCAGTAGCAATACAAAAAGATCGTTCATTTTACATTTCATTTTAAATAAATTAATATTTATTTTATTACTTTCAGTAGGCGTCAGACTACACTAGACGTTAACGGAATTTTGTGCTTTTTAGTTGCACCAGACGTTATAATTTTACTATCGATGTCTATCATTATTTTTTATAAAACCATAAATTTAAAAATAACCTAGAAATGAATAACAGGGACCAGTCCGTTTATTAAAATTAAAGAAAGTGGATTTCTAATATAAGGTATATAAAAATCACCTGACCATAGATACTTCAGTTTCTCGAAGAAGATTTCGAGATCTTTATCAAAAGCAAATAATATGCAGACCTATTGCCCCATCTAAGAAACAGATAAGTATCATTGAAATCTTCAGTAAGTTTATTTCAAACACAATTCGGTATTTATGTTTGCTCTTTAAGGAAGACGGCTTGGAAATATACCGTCATCATAGCAAAAGTTAATTCAGCATAATACTGAATACTTTTGCATTTAGAAAACAATACAGTAATATATCAGTTTTCTAGACATTTAAATAAGCACCATCATAATTTTAACAAACAATACCTTCAAAATTTCGACGTTACTCAATCAAATAAATATCCATAATTGCAAAATATTGCGAATTTGAAAGGAGACTCACTCTAGCTGAACGAAATGGAGAAGGAACTATAAAAAATAGATGCCAAGATAGGTTTTGTTACTATATTCGAGTGTCAAATTTCACTTGGTTCATAGTATATCTTTAGATTCATATCATTATAATTTATTCAAAATAAATCGAATGGAAACGATGGTAAGGTAACGAGCTCTGCTTATTAAAAACACATACTTATGTGATAATTATTATAAAGTCAATTAAAAGGAACTTGGAATTTATAGAATTGAAGCCAATATGGGAATATGGCTTATTATGAATGATACGATGGATTATTTTGCGTCAGTAAAGAATTCTAGTTGTTTTCAAAAAATAGGTCCACTTATATACAGGGTGATTCTTTAATATTGCGAAAAATTTCAGGGACAGGTTCTTTAGATAAAAATAAGAAAAAAAGTTCGCATAGTTCCCATTAGCATGTGTCCGGAAACGCTTCGTTTCCGAGATACAGGGTGTTCATTTTTTTTGTAATCTACTTTTAATATTTGTTATTTCAAAAGTATTTTAACTATACGATTAGGGTATCTGTCTTGATAGACGTCTGATTAAATTATCTTATCGTGTTCAAACAAAATAGTCCCAGTTGGCTTGGAAATTGGAATGCCCACCAACTATCAATAATTGTTTTTTGTCAGTAGTTGATTACTATTTGTCACATTGTGAGTGTAGGAGTGAGTAAAATAACTACTCGTTTCGTGTTTTAATAAATCGGTTAAATGACTTTTGAAATAACAAGTATTAAAAGTAGATTACAAAAAAATGAACACCCTGTATCTCGGAAACGAAGCGTTTCCGGACACATGCTAATGGGAACTTTTTTCTTATTTTTATCTAAAGAACCTGTCCCTAAAATTTTTCGCAATATTAAAGAATCACCCTGTATAACAAGCAAATAAAACTATATATAAAATCCTCATAATGCTATAAATTAAACTTTATAGATATATACATAAATTCTGTAACTATGCAGGATGATTCACAACTTCAAAAATATTTGGAATACATGCGTAATGAAAAACAGAGTAGATATAGTTAAAGTTTTGTAAAATCCTTATAGTTTCCGACAAAAAAATGATTGATACTGAAATTCGATTTTAAAATAAACGTTTTTGCGATAGTGTTTATATTAGTTTTTCAAATATCAAAAATGGCTTACGTGTATAGCAACTTGGAGTTGATGAATATGGTTTTAATTTATGGTGAAGTAAAACAGAATGCTTTAACAGCTTCTCGCTGTACGTAGAATGATCTAAGTAGACATGTGCCAAATTCAGCTACTTTTACCACGATAACGCAACGCGGGAGTGACACGTGGAATTTGAAACCGAATCATGGAAGAGATAAAGATCCAGGACATTCATGGCGTATTGTAGCAGCTGAGGAACACATTTTAGAGATTGTTGAAGAGAATCCCATAATAAGTACCAGGCAAATCACTCAACAGATAAAAATAATATTCAAATCAACAGTGTGGCGTACATTAGACTCAATTATATCCAAATGGTATTCTACTTATTCTGAACCCTGTTGAAAAGTTTAGAAGTTTGCATGCAAGATTTTCATGTTTGAAATATATCGCTACTTGGTTTTCAAAAAATTAAAAGAAATATGTTATCATCAAGTTGATAAAGATGACATAAAGTGACTGTAGGTGGAACTAAATTTAAAAACTGCAATTACATTATCACAGTTTTCATAAATGTTGGTAAAACTGCAAGACTTCTTCTAATAAAATATAAAAGTATGTTTTAATAGATATTTGTACAAATTTTAAGCCTTAGAACAAACAGATTTGAAAAAATGATATTACATTTCCATACATAATATCTGTTTAATGCCAACTTAAAAATATTAGATGTCGCTGAAATCCAGTAGACTGGAATTATTAGAATATTAGATAATTATGTAAAAAAATGAATGTTGAAAATAGTAAATAGTTGAAGTGAATTGTAAAATACAGTAATAAAGAAAAATAATTTATTTTGGTGTTTTCCATAGAATGAATAAAAATAGTACCACTCTAAAATACTAATTAACTTATAATGATATTTCTAAAATAACGGAGTGCAATTTACAACAATGTTGCAACGTTACGGAAAGTTGAAGTGTCACGATTGTAAAACCATCTTGATTAATGATCCTGCTGCACTTCTTTTCAGTATCTGGTAATACAGGTTGTAATGAGTCTGGTCAATTTATTGTTTCTCTTTCATATCAAGACTACATATAGTATAGTATAAGCTATTAGCGAAAATAACTATTGCAACTTGATAAGGTAAGTAAAAACAGCGTGTGCAATTATTTGAGTGCTAAAGGAGAAATTCAGCGAAAAAACTTCATTCCTTTTCTATTCAAACATGCATGCCGAATATTAACAAACACAACTATTTATAATTTATAAACATCTAAATTATTTATAAATTTGTAAAGAATATTCGTTACTTTTGCAATTATTCGGTAAGTTGAAGTATTTTCAAGAATAAACGTTAACTAATGACGACTGTCTGGAGATAACTTTATCGACATAAACTAATGAGGTACGATTTTTGTTTTTCAGTTCCCGATTTGAAACATTCAACTATGATTCTTTTACACCGAGTTATAGTAGATGGAAGTTTTCAGTACGAAGAAGAAATCACATGAAGCGGTTTCCTACTAATTGTATTAATATCTGTATAAACTCACTAAATTGGTCTTTATAAAAATCAATTCATACTGCTAATCGTTATGGAGATAAAGTTAAACATACAAATCATTTTTTTCCCTCTGACCAATGGTAACAGAATTGTGACAGCAAACAGGTCCTGAATATATGACAACGTCGCTCACATACTATCTTAGGATTTTTATGTATTTATAAATAATAATTACAAATAGGTACATCTATAGGCACTTAATGTGAATGATTTTCTAAGTGTTCTTTTCACAGCACAGAACAATAGTTACAAGGATTTAAACTGACTTGTTTCTTGCAAGAAGGGTTTACTGTACAAACGTCTCGGAGATAGAGAGTTTTGCCTAGATTCACTGTAAATTATCATGCCATGCAGCTAGCTATGGTTACTATAAAATGTTTTATTTTTGTTTATGTACACTCACAAACATCAAAGAAAAATGATACAAATGATACTGATCAAAAATCAAATTATGATCAAATTACGTTACAGGCGCTTTTACTTAACCTTAATTGTACCTTAGTTTGTAATCTCGTAACATAGTTTTGCATATTATTGCAGTAGTATTTTTATTTTTGCAATTTATTTGTAGACTAACTGTAACTATTCACTTTAGACATTTTCTTCATAAGAGTTTTTATTGCTTTTAGTCAGATATATAAGCCCTTAAAATTAAATGGTACTCATATTCAGAACACCCTGTATAATAGAAGACATCCTTTTCGTCAAATCAGTCTAAACATTTTGTGGTTAATGTTTAGTAATATGAATTAATTTAGATGAGGAATTATTGACTTTTGTTCCATATGATAATTATTAAAATAAATAAATAAATTGTATAATTTGTTGAAAATGTTTTGGGTTTTACTACAACAAATTCTTTTACCTTCTACAAAACTATACTACATTTATAAAAGGAGATTTATTACTGCAAAATTTCAGCATTGCTTCTAAAACTTTTTAAACTTTTGCACATTTCTCATTTTATTTTGAGCAATTATATTTGTAAAAAGTTTGTAGTTCAAAGAAGATAGAAAAGAAGATTATTGATTATTATGAATCTGAAGATAAATTTTTAAAATTCAATATGGCAGATCCAATATGGCGCTCACAAATTTCAATCTTCTAAAACTTTACTAGAACAATCACAAGGAATCTTTTATATTTAAAATTTCAAACAGAGTACGGCTGTATGTTTTTTTATGTTCAAATTTTGATATTAAATGATTGAAATCTGACATCAAATTTGTAATTAGTGACCGCAAATCTAGACCATATTTGTACTTACTACTTGTAGGATTACCCGTATTGTTCGGCCTGATGAGCACAAAAGAATACGCTATACGCAAACTATAAATTTTACATGGAAATTGTGCAAACAAATAAAAACTGAAATTCGAATACCTTTTTTATTTGATATTTTAAAATATAGCTATATTTTTCTATTTTCAAATGTTGCAATTTTGGATTGACATTGGATCCGCCATCTTGAATTGTGTTCGAGGTTCATGATTCGTTTAAAGAATTACTCAAAATCAAAAAAGTTAAAGCGTTTTAACTGAACATACATTATAACTATATTTGATTTTTTATACGCACTGCAAATTTGCATCTATTGTATTTCGGTAAAAAATAAAATTTGACCGTTTAAAATTTGGTATGGGTTATGGTAAAATTTACTACAATCAACAGTAAACTTCCAAAATGTCCTAAAAGAACCCATGATACACTTTTAGATTAGAATATCTCATAATTAATCTGAGGCGAGATTTGAATTCAGAGCACTACATTTCTTCACAAGTCAATAAAAAATGTCATGTTATATTAAATATCCTTTCATATGTTGACCCGTGTTGTACATAATATATTTACACATGCTTTAGTTTAAAATCGACTTAAGTATGAATACTTAAATGAGCATTGGTAAATAGAATTATGTCCCAATTTGAGAGTGAAGACATAGTTTGAGCCCCACAATTAGTTCAGTAAACCCATTCCTACATAATTGACATCCATTAGATCGACCGTGAAATGTCAGTAACACTATATTATGCAACGTTAGCTTCAAACATGGGAAAATAATTACTGCTCCAAAAACAAGTAGAGAAAGGCGTAAACCGATGACCAAATAATGTGAAAACACCATTTTCTGATATATAAGGCAGATTTATGAAATTTATCCTAGATATCTTACGGTCAATGTCTTACAGCTAAGAACAAGTAGCACAAATGTATTTCTACAATTAAAACCTTTATCTTGCTTCCGGTGTAACTGCGGAATATAAAGAGGGGAAGAATACAACCAATTGCTTATTAATATACGGGATAAAAAAATATGGAAAGAAGATTTTCCATCTCATCTTCGAATTGATACAGCAATAACGGTCTAGAGGTAATATATGAAAAATATTGCCTAAACATAGACGGAAACGTTACGTATATACGAGGTGTGACATTCCGGGAAAAAAAAAGCAAATTAAATTTCGCCAAAATTTTATTATCGATCTTCACAATAGTCTCCCTCTAACTCTACACAACGATTCCAACGTTGCTCCCACAATTGGAAGCACCCTTGGTAATCCTCTGCAGTTATCCCGTTCAGCACCAGGGTTACAGCTTCTCTGACCTCCTGTACGCCGCCATGATGAGTTCCCTTGAGGTGCGACTTCATCTCGAGGAATAAAAAAAATTTCAGAGGGCAATAATCAGGGCTATAGGGTGGGTGTGGCAACGTTGGAATGTCTTTTTGCCAAAAACTCTTACACAATGAACAAGGAATGGGCTGGCACGTTGTCGTGGTGTAAGATCCAGCCATTCTCGTCGAGTTCAGGTCGCACACGGAAAACGCGGCCCCGCAGCCATTCCAGGATGCCAACATAGAGCTGTCCAATCACTGTTTGGCCGTCAGGAACATATTCACGATGAATGATGCCGTGGATATCGAAAAAAACGATCAACATTGTCTTCAGTGGTGACTTGGACATCCTCGCTTTCGTTGCCCGCTGTTCACCCTTTCCACTCATTGCTGACTTTGTTTACGAGTCTCGGAGTCATACTCAAATATCCAGGTCCCATCTCCAGTGACTACACGACTCTGGATGAGTCGTCTCTACCGTAAGTTACTTTCAAAAAATACACATAAAGCACAAACCAAACGTGCTATCGATTTCAACCTTGGACTGAAACTAAAAGGAACGAGGGCTCTCTAGAAAAACGTTGATGAACGATGCAGTGTTGCCAGTTTCCGAGTTATAACTAAATTCCCGGAACTTAATTGCCTCACCTCGTTACTTAAGCATTTCTTATAGTTAATCAGTTCTATTTTATAATTTTGTTCAATTAATAAGACGTAATGAAGAAACAATACTTTAGCATGTAGTATGCTACATCTAAAAGAGAGAACGAATCCTAATTTTTGTTCAATTAATAAAATGTAATGAACAAACAACACTTTAGTATACAGTATGCTACATCTAAAAGAGAGAATAAATCCTATTTTTTGTTCGGTTAATAAGACATAATGAAGAAACAACACTTTTGCATACAGTGCTATATCTAAAATAAATAACAAATCCTATTTTCCTGGCTTAGTTAAACAATATATATAATTTTCATAGAAGTTGACCTAATTTAGCCACTTTCACCTAATATTGTTACAGTTACAATTTTAATATTATTTCACTTACTACAGTCAGTACTTATAGTCTTTGACACATAGTGTTTTTTATAAGAATTCTTAATGAGACAATTTCTATACTATTTCCATATGATAAAATATGATAGTTCACAAGTAGGATTCGATCTAAAGATGATTTCGTTTTACTGTATGAGTTTCTAACGTTTCCTTAATGAATAATAAATTCATCAGATATGATGACTGAAAGTTGGGATTCCGAAAGCAATAGTGTGTTCCAAACTGTTTTGATTAAATTATCTTATCATTTTCGTTTTGCCTACATAAATCATACGACTGTGATACTTTATTGACATCTGGAAGGTAGTTGCAATTAACAAAGCAATATTGTAGAAGGAAACTGATTTCATATTTGTTTTTGTATCTAGTGACCGTTGTCTGTTTGGCAGATAAAACGTTTTGAATATACAAAATGCGATATGATAATAATATAATTAACAGACCGGTTTTCAAATGTCAGACCTATATATCTGGCAGGATTTGGTGTGTTCTAGATTATAAAAGTTACGTAATAATTGTTATTAAAATAAATAATTGCTTCATTAGGAGAGTATAAGAATAATAAATTAAAGTGTAATAAGCTTTTATTAATATACTACGTGACACATTTTTGGTACATGGGTTCATGGTCACTTACTTATTGAATGCTTACATTTTCAGCAAGATCAGAGAACCTATTGCAAGAATTGGTGCAGTAGTGTGGTGAAGCCACAATTCCTAATATAGTCATAGATACATACACCTGTGCTCGGATCTAATAAGATTGTCGATACATTCTTGGGGTATATCGTTCCAAGTTATCTGAACTGCATGGGTAAGATTTGCTAAGGCCGTGGAGGATGTAAATAACATCCGTCTGCGATCAATCATATCCCAGACATGTTCAATAGGTGACAGATCCGACGATCTTGGTGGCCAGGATAAACGGTTGAGCTATTGTTTGTCTGGCAACATTGTTTGGAAAATGGCATTTTACATGGTGTGAAATATATGATATGACATGAGGCTCCACCATTTCCTCAATGTAGCGTTAAGCTGTCATGTTGCCTTCCTCTAATTAAAACTAGTGCGCGATACCATAACGTCTACCGCGTGTTGGACATGATGTTCTGTTAAATTGTGGATCGTCTTTCAATACGTCTCTTTTTCAACTTTGTGCAACCATTGCGCATCCTCAGGCAGAAACGGGATTCGTCACTAAAGATCACTTGATATCATTCTTGGTCCCACAGAATTTCTCTACATCATTGTGAGTGGTGCCACTCAATTTATCTACATTATTTTAAGCGGAGTGGCACCACTCAATTTATCTACATTATTTTAAGCGGTTTGCTCGATGTTGATGAGTGAGAGGCAGTACCCAATGTGGACGATAAAACAAGAGACCAAAACGTCGAAACTTCGTATTCGGCAACATACTATACGCATAACGACCCCCCCATGTTTTTTAAATCACTGATTTGTAATAGTCCGGTTGCTGCTAAATGGATCTCTGAGAGTTAAAAGTCACACATCGACAATCTTCAGGATTTCTGGTTCTCTTACGACGGCCGCTGCCTCTCGCTTTGTGTCCACGGCCTTCCCGACTCCACGCCTGGAAATATCGTACTATGGTACATAATGATTTGTTAGTCCTTCTGGAAATTTATCTCACTGACAAACCTGCTTCGCGTAACCCAAAAATCCGCATCTTTGAAATTAATTAATAAATAATTAGCTGTAAAAATGTCATTTGCAACAAACTTCCAAAAAACCTAGCAGAGTAAACTGAAATTTTTTTATTTTCTTCAAGGGAAGTAATCATGCAAAAAATTTGCAAAATGATATTTGTCCCGTAGTATATTAACGAACGAACGATATCTATGAAAATGTAGATTGTTGTAACTCTTAATTTATTGCAAAGGGATATGACAAAACATTTTTTGAAAATAGATTAAAAATTGAAGTAAACATTTTCATATTTTGAAAGACACGTCTTTCCATTTATTAATTAAAATTACATTAAAACTTTAACAAAAAATGACAAGGAGTGATAAACTTTTTAACCGGAAATACCAATTTAGAAATAGAGTTTTGACTGATTTACAATTTGCGATAGTTCCTCTATTAAAATCGGTCGTACAATCTACTTTTAATTTTTTGCACATCATTCGAGATAAACTATAAAATCGAGGAAAACATTTTTGAAGGTTGAAAAGACTTCTCTTTGCATTTATTTATTAATTAAAAAAACACACAAAATTACAAGAAGTGATGAAGTTTTTAACTTGTACAATTGTACAATGCCAATTGACATATTACCTTTTTGGAAAGTAACAAGAGAATACCAATTTAGAAATAGACTTTTGACTGATTTACAGTTTGTGATAATTCATGTAAGGGTAAGTAAGATAGAAAAATAACAAAGATGTATTCGAAATATTGTTAAAGGAAACATAGTAAAGGTCAGACAGCACGATTGCAGCAACATGATTTGAAATGTTCCTAATAATTTAAATTACACTTAATCTACAATGATTTAGATTATCCTTAATCTAAATTCGTGACATGAGAAAATTCATTAAGAATATCCATCACGATATATCGTACAATCAGATTAATGGTCAACACATTGCATAATTAGAGGAAACAAGCTGAAGGTCAGACGATCCTAATGATAGCAACGCCTCGAGTGCAACAAATCATTAATGTTATACTTTTTTTGTAACAATTTAGATTGTCCTTAGTCCAAATACGTCCCTTATGGAGACTTTTTCGGCAACGTTCAAGAATATAATACGCTAGCCTCGTTGGGAAGGTGAACCGGTCGCAGGTGCTCTTATCTGAATAAAAACTGATCGAGATAAATCTTAAAGTTTGCCGTTGCTAACAGGTAAACTTTACATAACTGTTTAAAGACTGGTTTTTCAGGCAATACGCGAAAAAAATTGTAACAGGTTACTGATGACGCTGAAAGGATTTATGCGATCTTTAAACGTCTACTTATTGTTCTGTAAAGATAAGACATATACAGAACTTCGCGTATGACAGCGCAAAATGCAGGTTCGTTGATATACATAATTTCAAAACTGAAGAAATTTAATCCTATTAATTATAAGCGCTTAATATACAAGATATTACAGATAATTTCTTTTATATGGCGGATCCGATATCAATATATGGGCGGGCCCATACCGATAGCGAGTCTGTCTCCATAGAGCCTAGCCTGAGAACAATTAGGGCAGGTCAAAGAATCCCAGCTAATGCTAAGGAGGTTCACTTTAATTCAGTTACCGAGGTCACGGCATAACAACCCGGAAAATCATTATGTATCAAATAATAGCACCGGCCGTGGTACAATATGGTACAAACAAAATTATTTAAATTTTTGAGAAGTTAAAGTTTCAGTTATATTTATTTTGAAATTCATAATCATTCATTTTTTTTACTGAATATATGCATAGAATGTAACAACGTAAAACATTCCGTTTTGTTGAAGCGTCTCCTTGGGAAGTAGCTGATGTTATCATAAAGTTGAAAAACAAGAAAATTTTGATACTCAATTATTAAAAAATATTATGAACGTGCTATTAATTCGTATCACTAACTTAATTAATAGTAGTATCAATTCTAATATTTTCTCAGATTCGCTAAAAATATTAAAAGTTGTACCTATACATAAAAAAATGACATAGATGATACTTCTAATCATAGACTTATTTCTGTGATACCTTATTTTGGTAAAATCTTTGAATGTCTCCTGAAAAGGCAGCTTGTAAATTATTTTGAGAGTAATATGTTCTTTAATATTCATCAGTATGGCTTTCGTAGCAACGGTTCCACGACTTTAGCTATTGATAAGTTAATTGAATGAATGAGGGTTTCGAAAAAGGTGAATTTGTATGCTTCCAGTTTTTAGACTTAACCAAAGCTTTTGATTGTGTACTGTTCTCAATATTAAATTAAAATTTTACAGGTTTACATACGATAGTTTAGCATTGATGAGGTCGTATCATAATATCTTAGGACCAACACTATTTTTGATATATATCAATGATATCACCAATTTGTAATTATTATTTAAGATTAACTAAAACCAGAAATGGTACGGGATATATGGGAATATGTCTTTTTAATGCTCTACCAATGCACATCAGAAATCTTAATCCAAGCCAGTTTAAAAATGGAACAAAAAAATTTCTTTTGAGAAATGCATTTTATATTATTGAGCAGTTTTTGGGCAGTGACCGTGACTAAATTTGAGCTGTGAATTATGTATTATATTTATTTATTAGATTTTTTTTATTATTTGTATTTATATTTTAATTTTGAATATTTTATGTTCTCCTATTTGTTTGATGTGTGTAAACAGTTTTTTGTGTAATACCATGCATTTATAAATAGATAAATAAAAAAAATAAATAAATGAATATGTGTAATTAAAATGTATGCCGTACAATATAGTTAAATCGTTTTTGGTTTTAACATAAATCATTGTATAATGTTGCCATCCTCCCAACCCTAAATGAGAATTAAAATAAGAATGTGTTTTCTGGGTCACCTCTAAACATCTATGCAAATTACCGCAATTAACTGTTTCATTAATTTTTTTGTGGTATCACTTAGAATCTTTAGACCAGTCTATCTAGTTTTGAGTTTTGCACTGCAGCGCGAAGAATTTAGTTTGTTTCTCAATCGATTTGGCAACGTTCATGAATGTTTCTATAAAAGTAACAAGTGCATTGCTGACTTAATTGCAACATCTAATTACAACTACTAACTACTCCCTAGTAATTTCTGAATTAGTGGAGAATGTTGTTTAGTCGTGATACCTACACATAATTCATTCGAGATACCCAAAAATGATATCCAAATATCAAATAAATTAGTCAGGTTATGTTAAACGATGTGACATATTTTATTATCAAAACACTTTCTATTAAAATCAAAATAATTTTGATCTTGTTTTTCTGATATTGGTTCAGTTTTACACAAATTTGAAAGTTGGTTCCAAGATTAAAATTTAAGAAATATTTTGATGAATATTGTAGAAACATATATAAATGATTTATGTTATGAACCAGTAGATATTTATACAATCGAAAGTCAATCATATTAATTTTAAGAAAACATAAACTCAATATATAAATATGTATTGCAATTAATGTAACGTGAAATTTGTCATTTTCTGAGTATATATGGATAACAAGTTCAAAACACGTTCAACATTTCCTATAGGTGTAAAAATAAATCATTTTTAAGGTCATTATAATACCACATTTCCATGCTGAATTGAAAGAGCTGATAAAATTAAATGTTAAAATTTGCATTAATGAACTAATTAACGGTTTTTGCAATTACTGTAACTGACCAAGCGTAATTATTTTTTAACGCTAATAGTTTTCAAGGCCTACATTTGCACTTGCACTATTAATTGTGCATGTTATACTATATTTATACTCTATTTTTAAATCAAGAAGAGCAAATGAAGAAGTAATTTACAGGCAGAAGTAACTGGAAGATATAACTAGATCATTTTAACGGTAAATTTGAAAAAAAAATTAAACAGAAAAAATGCACAAAAGCAATACTCGTTGCTAGTTATGAAAGTAACTATTTTATTTGCTTTTGCCAAGGAAGAAAAATAAATACAAAACAAATCTACGAAGTGGCAACGTTAATCTTATAGACTAATTTTAGAGGTTAGTACTTGACAGTGTTGACTTTGACAATAAACATGAATGTATGCTTTTAAAAATAGAGTATAGAAATCTAGGGATTATATTTTTCATTTAGATGTTTATTGTCATGTAAAATACATATACAGAATGTATTATAGACGATAACTTCAGTTTCAGAGATAAAAAAGTTAAAATCCTGTTGTTAAATCCAGTTAAAATTGTTAATTATTAGTACCTATTTTTGGAATTACAAAAATTTTTTGAAACGTTAGCAAAATGTTTGTTTTTGTTCATAAAAAGTCAGTTTTATTGAAAACGGTTGACTTTAGAGCAATGAACCAAGAGAACTAGTTTTGTGCAAAATTCATAGGCGCTGTCAAATGTCAAGTTTGCCAGTGGCGTAAAAGTTGGGGGAAAAACCCTTCCCATACCTTAAAATCTCCACCACTGGCACGAACAATGAATTCGAGAAGGGTGCGAAAAAGTTGATATTAATAGTGGTAATGTGTTTACAAAAGCTCAGTCCTGTAGTTCAAACGGTTCCCAAGTTATTGGAAAAAACCTAAAAAATAAAATAAAGTTTTGACACCGTGTATCTCGAAAATGAAAGCCCAGAGAGAAAAATGGAAGAGAAAAAAAATGCTTCTGTTTTCAAAAAGATTTTATAGTTTTCCGTTGCGATACTTATTTAGGAACACCCTGTATAAAATCGAAAAATGGTATATTAGCATTTAAATTGAATTGAATAAATAATGACATTTTATACATTTAAGTAAACATTTACTTGCATCCAAGTTTTATGAGTAGCTTATGTTTCTATGAATTAATTCCTAATAATTTTTATTTATGTTGCAATTTTGCATACTCCCCGCCTAAGCTGTGGTTTACATAACTGTTTAATGATAAATTGCTGTTATTTATTTTTTGTACGTTTCATCACTCACCCTTTTTACTTGATTTGTGGTTTACAATTTGTTTTAACTCAATCGCGTGCAAAGTTTAAATTAATCAATTTTTTTTCTAATTTGAAACATTTTCGCGCCGGGTTGGTGCTTCCATAGAATAAATAATGTGCAAAAGTATTTTTACGCCTGTCCAAACGAAACTTAAAGGTTGCAAAAGGGTGTTGGAGGTTTGACTAACATCATTTTAACAGGCATCAAAATAAACAAATCTTGTATAATGTGGATCATAAACCCAACCATTTTCATAAAATGTAATGTTTACTATTTCTATAAATTCACTTTCTTATCAATATAAACTTTATCGGATTTTGTTGATTAAGAAAAAATTATTCTACTAAAAGTAAATAAATTGATAGTAAATATTGCATTTTGGTATTTTTGGTAGAAAGTAACGGGGAAATTCCTAAATTAACTAAAATTCTGCGCATCAAATCAGATATTTAGATATTTTTTCTGGAAAATGGTTGAGTTTAAGATCCATATTATATAAGATTTCTTTGTATACGTTGTTGTATAATATTGCTTATGAAAATGATACCAGTGAAACCGCTAGCACCCTGTGTAACTGAGTTAATTATAACATTTTCAGGCAATAAATATTTAAAGAATAGATGACCGAATATTGGCAGAATGAGTTTTTGTTATTTTTTTGTTTTTTATAAATAATGGAAAAGAAGTAACCTTCTTTGTATTATCAAAACAACATAAAAAATATGTAAAAAGTCCTGCACATATTCCCAGTTTCCGAAAAATTTATGACTGCAATCAGATCTATTTCTAAGGGGGTTTATTTTTTCATTTATGACAATCAATTATAGTTTCAGTACAATGTATTTGTATGTACGAGTATGTACAAATTTTTGTATTTTTCGCGGGCAATTCTGGTTTCTTAAAATTGTTGTTCTTTTTTTACACTTTTTATATTGTTTTTTTTTTGTAGTTTATTTTTCTTTTATACTGTTTTCAACCTTATCCTGTAACTGAGCAGCTGAGTCCGTTGGATATTGTATGAAATAAATAAATAAATATATTTCTGAAATATTATGTGTAATCCTATTTAGGACATAAAAGTGACATGACCTCTAGAAAATAAGTTAGTAAGTTAAGTGTAAGTTATATTTAGACCTGGATCACTACTTTATTCACTTCTTCAGGTTTCGTGACTCAGCGCCAACTTTACTTTGACGACTGCAGACTGATTCGCGTTGTATTACTTGAAAATACCTTAGTCAAATCAAGAGTCAATCTTCAACATTGTATTTTTAGAGCTGCCGCTAAAATTAAATGCTTAAATATCTAGAGTAAATACACGCCAAAGTTGTAGAATTACCTAATCTATTTATGCTAAGTAATTTATTATTATTATTTTATTAGTTTTAGTTTCAGCAATATTTCACCATTTTCTATCTAAAAAAGTGTTTAAGTAATAGTTCAACTATCAAAAACGTTGACAGGCGTTGGCGTTGAGTGGACTCTATACTACGTTACATAACAAAGAATTTACTGGTGTTCTCTATACAGGACCGTTTTAAAACATATTTCTTTGATTTGACAATTCTTGCTTGAAGAAAATTCTTTAATTTCACGTCTTGTATTATTTCAGAAAATCCGTTATTTCAGATATCCGCTGGATACTTACAGTTATAAATTCCTGCTTCTATTTTTTATTTTATCGTGTTAACTATTGTTATATGGTATTAAATTAAGGTTTGTTTCCCCTTTTTAAAAAAATATTTTTTGGTTGGTGCGTTCTGTATAAATCTATTTTACTATCTATCTGCTTATGTAATATTAAATTTATTAGAATCATTCAATTTAATAATTGTAATTTGTGACAGCTTGCCTTGAACGATTAATAAGGTTTCTTAAAAATGGGTAGTGGAAAGGTTGACACAGACATTTGTCCTCCTTGGTAACTATTAGTTTATTAATAAATTTAAATTTATTTTATTTATAAATAGAATGGCGAATGTTTACGGAACACGATGTTCATACGTACAATGGCAAAAACTATAAACATATTCTTGTTAATAATAGCTATTAAATAACAATGTAAAGTTCAAGTATTTTGAGCAGTACATTGAACTTCTGTTGCATGTATAGTGGAATTGATGGTTACGATATTTAGAAACAGTGTTTGAAAATATAGTATTCTCGTTTTTTTCGCAGTTAAGACAGTTCAAATAAAAGTAGTTAAATGTTATGTGCTTTTACAACAGACATAATCCTTAATTAAAATTAATATAAAAAGCCAAAACATCTTAAAATATTTCTTGGTAAAATAAAATATGTAATAAGGTAGTTCAAATAAGATTACTGGTACAGCTTTTTGTCAATGAAAAAAATATTTTTTCAAAAGAAATATTTAATATATTCATAATTATTTGATTTTTCATTGTTTTGTGTAAAAAGAAATGTGCAGCAATATGTAGAAATTTGCACAAATTATTAGATGCACCTACAAATTATTATTTTTATTTATTATTATTTTTCATTTCATGCTATATACACAACAGTGCTTGTACACGTCAAAAACAATGACATAGTTAAGTACAGTAAGGAACTAACGATAAAAGCAAAAAACTAATAGTTAAAACAGTCTAAACAAGATCACAATAGTTATTTATGCAACAAGTACAAAAAGTAAGTGTTTATTGCACGGGACGTGAAATTGTCCAACGAGGCCGTCAGGCCGAGTAGGACAACACGTCGAGTGCAATAAGCACTTTTTGTACGAGTTGCATACAATATTTTTTCTACGTTCATGCAAAAATCAAAAAATGTTATTTAGATGACACTAGGTCTATGAAAATGTGACGTCGATTTGAACGTTTATGTTTGTCATGATGACAAAACGCTGTAGTAGAATGACAGATGAATGCAATAAACATTTTATTGCACTAGTGCAATAAAGAACCACTTTTTCCACTAAATATAGTTCAATAAAGTTTTGTTTTTTGCATGAACGTAGAAAAAAGACTTTATACAATAAACACTACATTATAGAAACGCTATTAAAATATTCATTAAAAGTATAAAAAGCATTACTCGATAGATTTATTTTTATTTTCATTTTAAATAAATTTGTGTCCAAGTTCCTTATTTTGGGAGAAAGCGCATTAAAAAACTGTGTTCCAGTATACTCAGTTCCTTTTCTAGTAGTAGCACAACTTATTATCAAGATGATTCTTATTTGTAGTGTTATATGCGTGAGTCTGGCTTCTGCTATGTAGTTTATATGAATTACATATTTAATAAAAAGAAGACACTGAAATATATATGTCGATGGAACGGTAAGAATTTTTAGATTTGAGAAGTAATTTCTACAGTAGTGTCTAAAATCAAGCCCAGAGATGATCCGTATAGCTTTCCTTTTCAGAGAAAAAACAAGCGCACTGCCAGTGCATGACCCAATATTATGATAGCATAAGATATGGTATAATGTATCAAGCAGTGATACGCTGTTTTTAAGACAGTTAAGGATACTTTATGAACAAGGCTTCGGAGTAAGTAAAGATGTTTGGATAGTTTACTGCAAATGTAATTAACATGTTGGCTCCAGGATAACTTCGGATCTAAATGAACGCCCAGAAACTTGATGCTTTCAGGATTATTAACATCATTTAAACTACTGAGGCTAAAAATCATTGTTTCTGTTTTAGATACATTCACTGTAAGTTTATTGCTAGAGAACCAATCATTTGCTAAAGATTGTGTTTGAGGTATGTTGTTGAGTACGGCAGATAAATCAGAGCTATAGGTGGACATACTAGTATCATCAGCAAAAAGTATGCTTAAAATTTCACAATTAAAGATACTGGGAAAATCATTTATATGAATAAAGAATAGTAGAGGGCCCAAAACCGATCCTTGCGGAACTCCGTGTTGTATTTCCGACAAATTAGATTTGACACAGTTATGGTTAACATATTGACATCTGTTAGTTAAATAGGATGATAATAGACATACACTCCGCTCTGAGAATCCATAGTAGTATAATTTCTCTAGCAAAATCTCATGAGCAGCACAATCAAAAGCTTTGCTTAAGTCAATAAACTGCGTGGCTACATAAGCCTTCTCCTCAAATCCCTTGTTAATAAATGATGTTAATCGATCAATGGCTGCTACTGTTGAAAACCCATTACGAAAACCATACTGAGTAAATAGTTGAGACGTTTCCATATAGTTAGTAATTTGTATTTTAAGAGCACCTTCATATACTTTGGCAACCTGAGGTATGATGGATATAGGTCTATAATTAGATGGATCACTGGTATCACCTTTTTTGTAAATAGGAATAACTTTTGATACCTTTAAATAATTGGGAAAATGATCACATTCAATACTACGACTGCTAAATTACTAAACCTTCGAAGTAAGTCACGACAAATAAAATTTAAACAAAGAAACAACTTTATATAAATATATATTTGAGTTTTGGTTTACGAAATATTCTATGATGGCGAAATACAAGTAACTATATCTTTTGTTTTCTTAAGAGTAAGATATTTAGATAGGGCCTATTGGTCACTGCTGTAACTGCCATTTAGGCAGCATAATAAAAACTACAAAATTATGATTAATACTATACCTTCGTTTGCCAATACAGTATTGTGTTACTTTATTGTTATGTTGTGTTGTAAGAAGAAACCGCTTGAAAATCCAGCAAATGCAGAAATGGATTTAGTGATTGATTGATATTTCCTTAATTTTGGTCTGGTTTTTGTTCAAAATATCCAATACTACTGAACCTCCTCAGTAAAAGCCTACTGAGAAAATTTTGTTTTATAGATTCGGAAAATTTAATTTATTGTATAATTTGCCTGAATTTTGAATGAAAGTCAAATTGATGGCTATTGATCATACATTTTCATCAGCTCTGAAAGAGATTGGATATAAAGAGTTGATTAAAATTCAAGAAATAAATACATCCAATTTCTATTTGATCTAAATCTTACAGACAAATCTGTTTAATGTCAAAAATTTGTATCTTAAATAAATTTTGAAATTTTATCAGATTATGAATTTTCAGTTCAAATTAATACAAATCTGTATCAGATAGTCACTTAAATCTGCATTATGAATTATTTAAATATAAATCTTTGAATTTGATTCGAAAGAAAATGAAATTAATTCTTTTAAATAAATGATGTCAGTCAAACAGTAATTTAATATGTGTACTGTTTATTGTCTAAAACCCAGACTATTTTACTCATTCCAACTTCTTTCTAAGCAGATTTAATCTTGCAATATGAGAATAGTCTTTTGAAAGAGCTTTTCGTTGTTAAATATTGGGACAAACTTCCCGTAAAAATACACGCATCTACAACCACGCAAATTCTATATTGGTGTGAAATTTTATGGTTATGAAAACTCAAAATTGGCCAGATTGACACGGACTGTAAGTTTCAATAATTTATCCTAGCCCCTTATAACGTTATTGATAGCATCATTGTCAATATTTAGAATATACTCTATAGCACATTTTTTGACATTTAAGTGGCATAATTTCTTCTGAGAAAGCGAGCAATACATCTTTCGAAACGTCGAGTCTAAACCGGCAATGTAGTAACTATCTTTGAAATTGTTCAAGTAATGAAAACTGCGGCACAATCCTGTAAACTAAAAATTATTGAAATTTTTTATCGAAAATGTGTAAATATACAGTCACCTTTATCAGGCAGTTTTTTAAACTGACATCAAATTTTTAAGATGGAGCATTAAATTAGAAATACAAAATTCACCACCAGCAAAATTTCTGACACATTGGAAATTAAGAATAAAGTAATGACCTCCTCACTAGAATATAAAAGAATTTATTTATACTTATATTTATAACAAAAGCCCAAATATGTAGTTAGTATGTATGTTCTGAGAAAGGAGACATTTTTAAGTAAAATTCTTAATTTGTGGGACACATTTTGTCGCCAAGACATCTATTCAGAGGAACTATTGCTTGTTTCCAAAATAACAGTTAGCAAGGTAATATTTTGGCTAAATCTTGGGTCATCCGTGAAATCTAACGAGTACAGGTCATCTGGCCAGGTCTTGGCACCAAACATAATCTGTATTTTAATAAGCTCAAATATCACGCTCACCAGGCACATGGAAGACAGGCCAGTGGATATTAAGAGAATTGGACAGAAAATCACTCCCTAGTGGAATTGGCCGATGTCTAGAAGTACCTAAGGGCAGTTAGTTTTCCTTTGGGATCCAGACGGTTAAGTACTTCCGCGTCTCAGTTAAATGAAATTTAACTTGTCAAGATTAAAGGTAACTTCAGAAATTGGTCTTTAAGGCCATTCCTCATATCTTGATGTATACAAATAAAACACTTATAAAATATCTAGTTGAATACTTGTTTGTGGATTCCGTTGTCCACAGTTATTAATTTCATTTTTTGTTAATGCTTTATTTATCTCCTGTTACTATTAATGAAAAACCTGTCTTCGGAATTGTGGCGTTTTCTCTTTAATAAATTCAACAAGTGTCCCAGTTTAGTTAGTACGGAACCGTAGATTAAAAGGCTAAAGATGGGTAAGCAAAACAATTAGATGATCTCTATAATATTTTGAAGATCCCATATATGATAAGTTTTAATTAAATATAAAGATAATTTTGCTCCCTTTCAATAGACAAGGTCGTTTTGATACTGTTCGTAACGACAAATTGATTGACAATTTAATGCAAAATAGATGAAAAGCACAAACCTATGAAATAAGACACTTTAACTTAATAACATTATGAATATATTCTGAACAACATTACCACTTGCAACTGAGAATTGCTACCTCCTGGCCGTGTAGTCATGAAGAATTATGGTTATCTTAAGAAGACAAGTCCTTCTGTATCTTGAACAATATCCCAACAACATCTCTATTGCATTATCTTGACTGCTAGCTACCAAATTACTGAAATTTTATTGGTAAGTATACTATCAGCTCCATCGATATATTCTGAGGCTACTAATCCGGATAAATTTGAAATCACCACTTGCACAAAAGCATCTGCGAATAGTACGAATGTATGTAAGTTAGTTGAGTCAAGTGCTGCCACTTGAGTACTTTGTTATGGCATATATTTCAAGTGTTTGAAGAATATTTAAATGATTTTACTGCCTAATGTAGAAGGATATAGGGATATATTGATATTGGCAAAAAGTAAGAACTGGTTTGAATCTCTAAATGGCAAAACACTAAAATACACCATTCTGTATATATTTCCACTACCTATTCTCAACATGTCACAACAACAATGATCTCGACTGCACATCATAAATATGTCAGCAACATTTTAGCAAGGCCTATATACCTTGGAAAACATACTGTTTAAGCTAAATTTACTTATAGCGCATGCATTTAAACATCGATAGTCTTATAAAAACAGTCAAAATATAGAGATCTACTTCCCCCCAATTGTCATTTACGTATTCATAGAAAAACCGAATCACTTCTATTTGATACAGGAACATTCTTTATACCCAGCGGTTGCGATTGAACATTTGTTACATTTTGAAAGTTTATCAGTACACTTGTATACACCTAGCTTTGCACTACCGATTTCTTAAAAGTTTAATGTTAATACATTAACAGCAATAATCACGAACCGAACTAGTTATTATAGTTTCGGTGTGCAATCGCGTACATGGAAACATTAACAGAACGTTGATATTTGAGTGATTAATTTGCACCACAGGCCACCGTTATTATTCTTCTAGATCGCAGATAACTTTAAACAGTAAATCCTTGACACAACAAATTGAGTTGCCTTTCAGGAGAATTTATTACCATTAACAATGATGGTAATAAGTGTTTATGCCAGTTATTACTAAAACGTTGGCGCAGCGAAGTGCTGCCAATGCATCGGTCATTGCGGAGCTATTAAACTCATAATGAATGCCGACTTAGCGCTTTTGTTTGACTTATCTGATCGGATCTGTGATCTAGTATGGAGAGCCTTCACAATGGAAGAGGAATGTTACTCGTGCGTGTTATATTGTTTATAGATACTTGTTCCATTCTGTACTGGTATACATATTCTTTATATTTTTTTATTTCTTAAGATTAGATATAGACCTCGTAACTTAATAGCATAAGAACATCATTGGCTTCAAGGAACATAATAATCAAAATAATTATTAATTTTACAGACACAGAAACAGAAAGCTTTGGGCATGTTTAACATACATATACACGGTCATTTTTTAGTACTTAATATTATTTTAGTGATTTGGGTATTTCTATACATATATTAAATAATCTGAGACAAATTATTTTAATTTATTTAAAGATGTTACTGTGCATGCGATTTTTATTATATACTGTTTGTGCACAGGTATCACTGTTTTTTTTGGCGCCGAAATAGTTTTGGTATTATCAGAAACTCTGCTTGAACCCAAAATCCTTGAGTGTAAAATTTACATGACACAATTAAGTACCTACTTACATAATTATTGCATATTACACTTTTTTTTAAATAAATACCAGTACAAAGAAGTTACTTGTTGGTTCATACAAAAACAATGTTTGATATTTCATTTGAAAAATGTTTGGTTCAAATTCTAATTCTTTTATAGCATTGATCAGGACAATATTTCAAACATCTAGCCGAAAGTGAAAAGGTGTTCCATCATGTAAAAACCACATACGTTGTCGGACAGCTAGGGGTACATCTTCAAGAAGGGTGGGCAGGTCATTGAGAAGAAATTCGAGACAATGTAAACCATTCATAATATTGGCCAATATGAACGTACCAATTAGGCGTTTATCCTGTCCAATCATTCAGTGAAAAATGGTGTTGGTTGTGATCCCGTTCAGTTGCGTGCGTATTTTCAAGTTCCCAAACGTTTGTAGTGTGAAAGTTCTGTATTCAATTTCGAGTAAATAAAGCTTCATCTGTAACTAGTATATCAGCAGTAAATTGGTAATTTTCAGCTGGTAACAATGCTTGAAAACTTTAAATATAATGGGTATAACTGAGCTTCGTGTAATAAGCGCCACATCGTTGATTGGGACCATTGGAACTCCAAGCACCTGTCTAGCAATCTGTCTTTTACTTATTCTCGGATTTTTACAGACTAGATTCAACACTTCTTTAGCTGTTAAAATACGTTATGGTTGCCCGGGACCACCATCTCGTCCACGAATTGTTCTTAAATTACCAGTATCACGTCCACGGTGCACCACTGCCATAAGTTGATTTCATGATTGGCGTATGCCAATCGAGAAAAAGATCCACAACAAGCGCAAATCTGCCAATGCATTTTATTTAACTTCACCATAAACAAGAATCACGTCCATTAACTCAGCATTGCTGTATACATGAACCATTTTGAAAATTTTAAAGATTGACACTCCCATGATAAATAAAACAACACTACTCACCTCATCCGTCTACCACCTAGAGAGCATATCCTCACACCAAATCTATTCGCCAGGCAGGCGTGTTGACACGCACTCCATTCGCAAAAGCTTGTTTACTTGTTTGTATATCAAATGCCGTTGAAGTACAGTTGCCCAGCTACGTACTCCTTTGTAATGTTAGAACTTTAAACATTTTTTGCGCGAAATCCATTAGGCTATTATAATTCTTTGGTGACTTCTTAATCAAAAGATTTTCTGATAAGTTCTAAGTCACCCTGTAAATAGTTATAGATCTTTAAACTACATAAGTACGTAGTAATAAGTATTCAGATGTTTAGATAACTTATTAAGAGTCTGTATGAGTATAATAATAGCAAACGACTAGGTACTATTTATTTATTTATTTATAACACAGATAATATAGAGAAAACAAAGTTATACATATGCAACAAAAGAATTACAGAAATACAAACTAAGAAATCTAATAAAAGAAAAATCAAAATAACTTATAGTAAAATAAATGTAAGTAATATAATTTGCTAAGTTGTAAAGACCTTTTTCTTAATACATCTAATAGTAATATAAAAAATGCCCACAGAATTTTGTATCTGACGATAATTAAAATTCATTACGTACAAAGATTAAAATTTTAATAGCTTAGTTTTAGGAGTGGGAAAATAAAAAGGTTCTAAAAAACGGTTCGTAGAATGGAGACCGTGAAAGTATAATGCAGCTAGTAAGTCTGGACAGTCGATTTTCCCGGTTACAATTTTATGTCGAGTGACCAATGAATTACATATACATCGTGTGCTTAGGTCATTAAAATAGAATCGACTTAAGTAAGGTGTAAAGTGCTTTGTGGTATCCTTTGAGGTGGATAAATATTGTCATTTCTAAACCATAGGTACTTAATATATCTACGTTGTACGTTCCCTAACTTCTTGACATAGATTTGATAAAAGGGACACCACACTAGCGACCCATTTCCAGTTTTCGCAAAACGAACGCGTTGAACAGTAAGAAAATCGTACCCGTTTCAGAAAACTATTTTGAACTTCTTAGAACAAAACCGAGATTTCTATATGCCTCACGTTGTATATTATTGATGTGTTCAACGAAATTCGGCTTACTATCAAAGATTATCCCCGAGATCTTTAAAATTATTGCATTTTCTAATTGTACTGCTGTCAATCTTGTAACTAAAAGTAATAGGATTTACTTTCCTCACATAATTGCATTTTGAAAAGTTCAAAGGCAATATATAATTATAATATACAATAGTTAATATAAATAGAAATCTGAAGTTGTAATCTTTTTAACAATGTAGAATAATCTTAACTAGGAAGAAAACAAGGATGGAAGGAGACGAAGGCCTATTTGTGCAACTTTTGTCAAGACAATGAGCAGCTACCGATTATATGACACAAGCCACTCAATAGATCTAAGAAATACCAAAATTCTAGTAAAAAGGAGAATATTTTGGTCGAGACTTTTACAGAGAATAATATAAATCCAGGAAACTCGAAGTAATTTCAATCAGGACGAAGGCCCAGAATTACATATTTGGCCATAAACCAGTTATTTCAAAGCATATATCATCTCAACGGTATATACAGGGTGATTCACAACTTATCTAAAAACATTTGGGAATAGATGCGTTATGAGATATGCAATCAATATCGTAAAAAAAGTAAAATCATTATAGTTTCCGAGAAAAAAAATATTGGAGTTGAAATATTTTCAACTTTTACAGTAGCTGGGCTACTGTAGTCTCTAGCGTCATCGAAATGCATTCTATTAGCGTTTCTGTATTAACATTTTTGCGATTTTTGCAGTAATGACTTACGTGTATAGCAACTGGATATCGTTTTAATTTATGGTAAGTAAGATATAAGATGCTTTAGCAGCTTCGAGTCTGTACGCAGAACGATTTCCCGATAAACGTGTGTCAAATGCAGCTACTTTACAGCAGTAGTATAATGCAGACGTGACATAAGAAATTTACAACCGAATGGTGGAAAATATGGAGGTTCAGGGTGTCCACGGCGTATTACAGCAGCTGAGTAGCACAATAAGTACCAGGCAAATTGTTGAATAAGTACAATCAATAATGTGGCGTATCCTATACGAGGCTTAATTATATCCATACCATATGCTGGTCGCTGACAGTCCTTGCGCAAGGTCAAGTTTCACGGTGGACCTACTTCCAGTGCTGTGCAGAAGTGTATTTTTAAATCATTTGCGAACTGCCTTTTTTAATTTTGTTTACAATATTGTATTTGTAAGACTTCCCTGGAAACTCAAAAATGTTTTTGTGGATAAGTTCTAAATCACCCTATATAGTTAATATAAATAAAATTGAGATGATTTGATCTTCAATTTCAAAGTTTATTCCGAAGAGAAAAGTGATACGTTTGATCAAATGTAATAAATTGTTTTAGCAACTTTTGGTAACTGCTAACTGTATATAATACTTTTCCAGTATATTTAATTCAATATCCCTTTCACCCTAAGAAATTATTGCTTCAGCTTTGCTAATTTCATCTGCTCAGCAGCATATTCAATATTTTACATGCCGTAACTATTTCGAAACTAACGACTCTACCGTTATTGGAGATAGATTTTTTCATACACATTAAGTAACATTTGCTTTAATAGTGCTAAGGTCTGCGGGTATCATCACTCGTCAGGCTCATCTCAATTCAGTCGAGTCGACCTCAAGTACAACTTCAGCAAATCCCGCCTGTTATCCAAATGCTAATTAATTCGCATTAGGAAGGATTGTATTCACGTCAGGAAGCTCTTTTGTAGAGGAGACTAGAACTAGATCCATTAGATGTAAATCACACGTGCCGTCGAGAACAATGGGCATATTTTTTACAATGCCGCGTTGCATAGTCATGTCCATTAGCGAAATATAAAAGAATTATATGGTAGTCATTTTGTTTGTTGGCAAATTACTTGAGAGTGTTGTAATACACGGTGGCAACAGGTATGAAGCATGTTCTTGAAAAGTACTAATTTGGGTGGGCAACTAATGAAACTATATACACTCATAAAAATTGTATGTACAATTAAATGCCTATTAGAATACAGCGCTGATAAAAATTTGTTTGTAATTTCACATAACTTTACGTTGGCAATTTGTGACTAGCGTAGTTACCTATGTAAAATTACATAATAATTTTGTAAATGAAATAAGTACACTGCAACATTACAGAAATAAACATGGATATAATTCCATACTATGTTATGTGATGTGATATTAATACTTTTATGCTAAATTCCATCGTAAATTTCCGTCACTAGGTATAATATGTATTGATCTATCCATTGTAATTTTTAGGTTAGAATTGCAAAATATAGATATGTAATTTTACTTTTATAACTAACATTAAAAAATATACATAGAGAAAACTTTTTTAATAACTAATATTATTTAACAATATGCACATTCTAATAAAATGTATATACCAAAGAGTTTATCAAACAATTCAAATATTAACATTTTATTTAACCTGAATAGTGTAACAGAAGCAAATTTAAAAATGTATGATATTATTTTTGTAGTGTAGAGTGTGTTGACAGATGAAGCTGAAAAGAGGGAAAAGTTGTTACTTTTAATGGAATGGAAAAAAGTCTTCTTGTTAAAATGTACAAAAGTACAGTTAGTCAATATAATATGCAGGATATCTCTTACTAACAAATTATTAGTTAGTTTTAATACCTAGTTAAATTCCCATTTCCTTTGGATTCTTACAGTTACGTCTACTTTATAAAACCAATTTATGTAGCAATATTAGCTGATCTAATAAAATAAATGAAAATAATTGGAGCAATAACTAATTTAAACATGCTATCGCCAACCATATAATTCAGTTTTTTACTGTATTATAAAGGTATTACAAAGCTAATAACAAAGAATATATGGGTAGATATTGTGGGTATAATTCAACGCTGGTCGTGGCTTTAGTCCGCAGAGTAGTTAGTTTCACACAATATTGTTAATACCTAAAAATATATATAAAAAAACATATAATTTATTTACTAATATTCACATCTTCATCGTTATCATCATCACCATCATCACAATCGTCATCATCATTATTAAATCATCACATCATCGTCGTTGTCATCATATTTGTCATTATCATCATCATCATCATCCATGTTATCTTCATTATCAGCATACTAAAAAAAGCAAACGTGTTGAACTACCTGTTCTACATTTGCTAAACATTATGTATATATTGTCTCAAATAGGTATCTAGTTGGAAAATATAACATTTTCAGCTTTAATAAATAACTTAAAGAAATTAGGTCAATTAGTGATTGAGCCTGGTTAAAAATTGTAAAGACTGTGTATACAAAGTAATTTAGTTTTTTCAATTATTATTCCATCAAAATATAATCCCAATTACAGAAATGAAAATGCACAATAATGAAAGAAAGCAAATAAAATAAAATATAACATCAATCAATAACATAAATTATAGTTAATAATTAAAATACACACATAATCAAACAAATGAGGTTATTCTAAGTGCAAAATATAACACAAACAGCGCTTAAGTCATTATAATCACATTTGGATGCAATTCTTTTAAATAAACTACATATTAAAAACAACGGTGGATCTGCTAATGCATTAATTCTAGAAATGCCACCGTAAAAAAGTGTCTGTTGTCTAGAATTGCCACGTAAAACCCGAAAACGAATCTGACATAAAAGTTTAGAGCAATCAACGTTTAACTGAAGATAACGAACTGGTGCAACATCATGACGGACGTCCAGTGATTTTAAGCCGAAACATTTTAAAAGACTGGATCTGGCAAAATAGAAACTTTAATTTTTTTTTCACCAAACAATTTCAATAAATAAATCACAAAAAAACTTTTAATTTGACTTTAGTCTAGCTTTGCAAAGCACTATGTATAATAAATTTCACAAAGGCATATAAATACATAATTTTATCAAAATATTCAATAAATATAGTATAAGTAATAAACAGTTTTTAAAAAGTTGACTCTTCAGGTATCGAATGAAGATGGCGAAGGCCGAAACGCTACGACTTGAGACGCGTCTGTTATTTCTTTTGAGTGCAAACAAAACAAAATAAAGTTATTTTAATGATAATTTTTCATTGGAAATCGTTTAACTGAAGAAATAAAATAAAATTAACAGTATTATTATTTTGAAGAATACGTACTCTAAAAACATTAATAAAGTATATACGATTTTATGTTGTGTACGTTGATTGCAAAAGTAAAAAATTTGAGTTTGAATTAAGCACTCAAAACGTCCACTTTATATATATCGAAACAGTGAATAACATTCAATAATGACCTTATAAAATATCTCCAGTCACTATTTCCTTATACACATGTTTATTGTTACATTTTTTCCTGTTCGCTGTTCCAATTCTACTAATTGCATTAATGGCTTCATTTATCTAAATTGTCATTAGCTCTAATAAGGAACTGGCGCACGAGAGATAAGATTTTTTATGTAGTTCAGGAATATGTATTTAACATTAATAATATTGTTATTTCATCGAGGTCGTCGCCTTTTTAAATAATTGTATATAGCACAATTTCATGGTTAAGATATAGAAGTGTGATACAAATATTAGAGTCCTTATAAGGATTTTAATTAATATTGAGATTATTAACGCGATACTAGAGTGAAAGACACAGATATTCAATTTAGTGAGCTTATAGTGATGACGGCTAGGCAAAAATAATAAATTTTAGTAATTTAGTCTACATGTGGACATTGCTGCGGTCTACTGCGTATAATAATGCACAAATTGACATTCTTACAAGTAAAACGATTTTCCATTAAAACGTCAGACCTACAAGTGTGATTAACCCAACCACTTTTTAAAAAGTTATCTAGTTACGTGTTAAAAAAGTCAGTTAACATGCAAATAATTAAAAATATACATATACAATTCACTATTGACTATTTATAATATATAGGGTGTTCCGCATAAGAACCGGCACAGAGCAGGTGCATGCATAGGGTTCCATAATTGTAATTTAACCATTCTGGGGGCCAAATATTTCGAAAAAAATTAATATGTCTTAATCACTTTAACTATAATATAACCATTAACCAAATTTGGTACAGGATATAGGTATATTATTGCTCTTCTTTGACTATGACTTCAAGTAAATTGAAGCACTATAAGGTGTTCATTGATGGTGAATCAAGACTAATATAATACCAAAATGTTTTTCCATAGATCGAATTTAAAAAGAATGATAATAAATAAAATTCAATTTAAAACACTTTTATACTCTTGTTAAGTTTTAAACAATGAATTAATTAAAACAAGATTTTAAGTGCTTAGATTAGAAGAAATCAAAAAGTTGGTAACAGACTTTGTCCTTAAAATTTTACAGTTAGTAATAAAACTATTTTATTTCTGTTGCTTTTTGTTGTTGAAAATGGCTGAAAAATTTACATTCAGCGGACAAGTTGACATGTTACTTGTGCTAGGTTTCTGTGAAGGAAGCTGTAGGAGAAGTGTGGAAGATTATCGGAGGAGATTTCCAAATCAAGTGATTCCTTATAGAGAAATATTTTCTAATGTCGACAGATGACCTCGAGAGACAGGAAAGTTTTTCAATAATATCCGAGAACGTCCAAGTGTAATAAGGGTGCAAGATAAAGGAAAAATTTTGCAAGCAGTTGAAGATGAAACGCAATTAAGTACTAAACGTTTATCTCAAGAAACTAGATTATCATGAACTTCTCTACACCGAATTCTTAAACGTAATCTACTGCATCCATATTCTATTCAAGAAGTGCAAGAGCTATTGCCTGATGAGTGATTTTTTGTGAGTTGATCTTACAGTAGTATATTAAATATCACAAGAAAATTCTTTTCATTGATGAGGCACAGGAATTACAAATGTTTACAACTTTCATGAATATTCTGATGTAAACCCCTATGCAATAACTCCTAGATGCGAGTATAAGATAAATGTTTGGGCCAATATTATTGATCGTTATTTGATTGGGCCAGTTATTTTGCCAAATCTATTAAATGACGAAAATTATTTGGCGTACTCATGGTCCCTTCTGTCGGGTTAGACAGACGAAAGCAGCTAGGATTATTCGTCGGATACCTCACCTATGGCATACTGATGAGAGCTAATAAGCTCGAAACTGGTATATGTCTGGTGGGCGTCTGACGAATGACTCTAGCTGTTGCTATAGGTTTTCCAGGTGTAATTCAATGCTGGTCGGGGCATTAGCCCGCAGAGTAGTTGTTTCCTGGAATTCCGTGTTTGCAAAATATCGTTTCTCGCCGAACGCGATAAAGGTCGACAGCTTTCAATGGTGTCTACTGCATGTAGAACGCTTTGTGCCTGTGACATTTTCAGTCCGGCATGGAGTAGCGAACGGCCGATAGATGTAGTTAGTTCTACACCGCGTACTTATAGAGTTTTGATTTATACATGATGGGACACCGCCTCATTTTAGTGCTGCTTTTTAAATTTAAAGTTAGGACAAGGAAATAGTTGTCTTCAAAATTGACAGCACGTTTGCCAGATCTCAACAAATGTGATTATTTTCTTTGGGGAATATTGAAAAATATCTTATGCTGAACACCTTATATATAGGATACGACTAACTACAATTGAGGTACACATTACGAAAATGAAGCTTTTACTATTAGGTGTACATTATTGTTAACAGTTTTAAAATATGTTTATAAATATTACAAATTTGGTGGAGCTTATCCACATAAAAATGGTAAATACATAATAATTACATTAAAAGTAACACACTTATGACTATCACTAACATTTTACAGCTAATATATAAATTTAAAAAATTATCTTACAATATATATCTTTCGAACAAACACAGTTCTAGTGTGTTTTGCATATTCACTATTAGAATAGACAACACTTAACATCATATCATATGTATTATGTGGTAGTGCTAAATTAAACTAAAACTAATGTAATAAATAGGTAAAGTCAGATATATAGCAAAGGATCCTTATATGCATGTATGCAAGGGTAGGTTTGTTTTAACATTTTTTTGGAAAATTTTTATAAAAAATTTGAAATAATTTCACAAATTCCCGTATGTGGTACCTAAAATATACTCTTTAATATTTTCAAAATGTATACTGCCTTTTACAACAAAGGCGGAGATAGACTGCAGTTGCAGAATCCAATAAACCGATATTAAATATTATAGTCATATGGTATCTATTTATTACAATTAAAATTTTTTCCGTGACAAAATATCATAACCGATTTTAAAAAATATTTTGTAATATCAGGCAATTATTATTAATAAAATTTATTCCATGTCGTATCACTTAAAATTTTTATACTGTTTTTGTACCTATTTCCTTTTTTTTAAAAAAAAAACGAGTTTGACGACTTTAATACTGCATTTATTGGTTCAATTCAGCAATGATTGTAGTGTTAAGTTTAAGTAGACGGAAAATTTAGAATTTAAAAATGAGACTATTTTTATAACAATTCAATGGTTTATATCAAAGAAAAATACAAAAATTAGTTAGAATTTCTTCTATTTCTTTCATGAGATGCAAACAACGTAGAAATAAAATATTCGCGCTAAGGTGAAGATGAGGTAAAAATATTTATTGGTGAAACTCAGATAGCGACCATGAATTCTGTTTAATTACCATAAATGACAAGAGCGAAGAAATATCGGGTTTAGAACCGTTATAAATTGCAGGAATTTGACCGTAATCCTCCATATAAATAATGATAAAATTCTATCATAAAATATTCCAAATTTTGTTACAATTATATCCCTATAAAGTCAATAAACTACCATCCAATTCGCACAATTCTATATAAAGGTTAATTTGATGACTTTTTCTAAGTCTTAAAATTGGGTTTAATCAAAATAATGCAAATCCACAATACTAAGCCTTGTGTAATTAAAGTTACACATACGATGACGGAAAACATCCTTTTTGTTAAATCAGTTTAAATTTTGAGGTACATCAAGTATAAAAATCATCAATAATGTTCACTTCCTTGCGATACACTTCCTTTTATATTTGCATAAAAAGAAGTCCAAAGTGTTTAAGATTGTGGCGGCCATGGTACCAATCCTCATCCAATCCATAGTACCTCTTAAACTTCATTAAGATAATCTCAAACATTTTGTCGAAAATGAGGTAGAGCACCATCGTGCAAGAACCACATTCGTAATCGGACAGCTCAGGGTATATCTTTCAGAAGTTTAGGCAGATCATTTTGAAGGTACTCCAGATCCTATCCATTCCATTCAGTCCCTGCCCAAACATTTAAGAAAAAGCGTTGTTGAAAATGATCTCGTTGAATCGTGTGTGGATTTTCAAATCCCAAACATAAGTATTATGAATGTTATACACCTCATTACGTGTAAAAATAGTAACTAATACATCAGCTGTAAATCTGGGAATTTGAACATTTTGTGGCAGCAATCATTAACAAAATCTAAATCGTAAGGGATATAATTGAGCCTCGTGTATGATATGCCACACTGCGGATTGGGACATTCCTTGTAGTATTGAGCGATTTTCCTGGTACCTACTTATTCGGAGATTTTTGTCAACAACCTATAAAATCTGTTCCTCCGATGCTGCAATACGCTGTGGACGCCCTAGATCTCCAGCTCTCCCACGAATCAGTTGCAAGTTTCTTGTGTCACACCCGCGTTGCACTACCGTGGTAAAAGTAGCTGTATTTGGCGGATGTCTGTCGGGAAATCGTTCTGCATACAGACGAGAAGCTGCTAATCATTTTGTCTTACTTCACCACAAATTAAAACGACATCCATTAACTCCGAGTTGCTGTACACATAAGACATTTTTGACAATTGAAAAACCAATGTAAACCCTGTCGTAAAAATGATAATATTAAAATCCGATTTCAGTATTTGCAATTGCCTGCATTCTACTTCAATAATTTATTTCTCAGAAACTATAGTTACCAAAGGATTTTACAAAAAATATTTTGCGATATTGATAACATTTTTCAGGACTCATATATTCCCATTTTGTTTTTCTTGGATAAGTTCTAACTAACCCTGTATATCAAATAACACCATGGGCCGTGAAAGCTTAAATACTGCCATTTGAAAATAGTTCTTAATAAGAGTTTAATTATAACACCTAGATATAATTGACAAAAAGTTATACAATTTGTCAAAATAAGAAAAAGAGTGTTATGATTTCGATTCCAAGATATTTCTGTAATTTCATTTACACCCTGTAATCGCATGCATATACATGTACCTGCCCATTACTATTAAAATTTCATCAACGTTAACCTGAAACTAAATAGACATCTCGTCTAAGTTACCTTTTTTAGTCGATAGATCACGTTCGCGATATGTCAGAATATAACAGCGCAATTAACCTTTCCTGCTATCGTAAAACTAACATAAATGACTGCCATCGCTGTGCGTTATTGTAAATATAACTGTCGTTGATTAATAGCCGTTGCCATTTCGAATTTTACAATCCAGTAACTAGCGAGAGTAATTTTTTAAACAGTCTACAAGCTGGAACACTCGATTTCAGATTACGGTTATATAACGATCGTGGAACGTGCGGAAACTATAATGCCTGAATAATAAATTGCGGTGGTTTTAGCGGCTTCGGGTAAATACCCATTCCTCGGCGTTTTATTAGCAGAATACAGAAGTAGTGCCCGGCAAAAAATACGTCGTGGCGCGTTCTATTGTTAAGTGTTACGATTTCACGGATAATTTCCTCTGCAGATACCGCAACGCATTCCTGCGACAAAACAACTTATCCCGTAGAAACGCAAATATGGTTTTGATCCATATTCTAGTAACGTTACATCGAAGGAAAGTGAAATGATCTCGTTGGAGCGCAACGTCCGCCGATGTAGAGCTACACTGACAACATTGTGTGTGAATATACTAATTAATTAATTAATGAAAAGTGTCAAGAAATCCAAACCAAGGAGGGTATTTTCGAAAGAGTTCGAATATCGTTGAGACGAAGATGTCGTGCCTGCTTGGAAATGGACGGAGGGCACTTTGAACATCTTCTGTAACTTTGTTTTTTGTTTGTTAAAAGCTTCCTTTGTCGGTTTATTCCTAATAAAATAAAATGTTTGAAAAACGAATAGTGCTCCATATCTCCGCAACCGTTACTTTGCGGACCCATGTTTATTAAGACTTTTCTGCTTATTTTGGTTCATACTATTACCTCCTGAAATATTTTACACTCTTTTTTTAACACCCTGTATTGTTTTTCTTTAGTTTTATTGGGTTTTTAGCCACACTTCTGAAAAAATAAAGATTAATTAAATAAGCCCTTGCGTCCAAAAGTGATATACAAAATTCAAAAAATTGCTTCTACAGTATACCTTGTGAATGCAATAAACATTATGTTGGAGAAACGTCTCGGTCTATGAATGTTAGAGTTGAGGAACATAAAAATTATATAAAAAAACGGGAATTTAAAAAATTCAAAATTTGCAACACGTTCGGCAAAAATTTTAGAGAAAGAAGATAACGCAACAAAAAGAAAATTAAAAGAGTCTGCGATTATTTACGAAATACGGAAGTGCGCGATAGTGATCTGATTTTTGTTATTTTTTACTTATATGCTTTTTTCAGTGTGAGATTTTCTGGTTAGGCAAACTTAGTTTCAAACGTTTAAAACTAAAAATTAGTCACTAAAACTGAAATACAACATAATGAACACACATAATTTTACATTGCTAGTTGCATACTTTCCAGGTACCAAAGAACATTGGTCAAAGCTTATAATATTATATTTTCAAGATTAAAGAAATTATTCTTTCAAACACTGTAAAAACCTCAAGATGTTGTAGTTTAAACCAGTACTAACTATTTTATGCAAACATCATCGATTATTATTAATGTTGTTGCTTTTAATTAGTATTAACATAATTTAATTCCTCAAACAACAAGTTTAAAAATTGGCGTGAAGTACACCTTGCACTAGTGCCCTACGACTGTATCAGACTCTGTCATAAAGAAAATAAATATCGCATGCGGTGATTGGTTTGAAATAATGTTTCAGTATTCGCTATTCGCAAATTTAATTTTTCCAAGAGCGCAGAAGGTGCTGATGCTGTGTATGTTATCGTGTGGCAGCGTAATACCAAAGCCGTTTTCAAAGAGAAAATATTATGCCGAATCCTCTTTGAACCACATTGTCCAACTGCTGTAATACCTTGGCGGTAAACGTGTGACAGTATTTTTATGTAGGTACCTACTTGTGTACAGTTACTTGTGTGTTTTTGTTACCTTTTGAATTTTTTTCCGACGGAGGAAATTTACCTGGTCGTGGTCGTCGGGCCCAGTACATCGCTTTAAATAAAAAGAAAGGTCGAAGGAAGGAGAGCACCCAACAAGTATGAAAATCTTTGCACTGACAAGTTTTAATTTAAATAAGAAAGACAATGATTGAACATTCTTGAAATCTGTACATAATATATCAATCCTGGAAATAAATATCGGTAAGGTAGGTGTTCTTCCTTCCTAGCGACTGACAGGCGGCCAAAGTAGACAATAAATAGGAGTTTAATATAATTTCAAACAAATTGTTTACATAGGTTAACGAATAGACGTTAGAATTATTATCACGTGATGTACAATCTATTGCAATAATAATGATACGCCCTAAAATTAGTTTTTGAACTGAACTACTGGAAGTTTTGACAAGAAATTTCACTAGATCTCTATTGACTTAAATGACAAAAATAAAATATATTATAGAAGTTTTTAAAAATTATTTAGAGGTTCAACTAAATATTATATATAGGTTATGATACTGGCCTAATTTGTAAAGAACCATATAGTAGCTGCCTCATTATTTAGTTGTTGTAAGAGTTCTAGTTAAGGGAGTAATGAATTATTTTGGTATTTTAGATAATAAATTTATATTTGATACTGTTACTACATTTATGGTTTTGACGACATATCGGTTTCCTTTATTAATAGTTATTTGACTGGTCGTTGTCAGAGAGTTAAAATCGGCAATAGTATATCTGATCTAAGACCCATTTGCTCTGGAGTTCCTCAAGGGTCCATATTGGGTCCATTACTATTTCTTGTATATACAGCTGAAATTTTCAGTACTTTAAAATTTTCCACCATGCAGGCTTATGCTGACGACACTCAAATTTTATGTAACTTTAATAGTTCTGAAGTACATGATGTTTCAAATAGGCTAAACGAAGATCTCGAGAGCATTGTATCATTTTCTAAAGAACACAACTTAAAAATTAATCCTCAGAAAAGTAATGCTATGTTCTTTTGTTCTAATAAAAACGTGAACTGTTTAAGGCTATGTTGGATATTCGTATCGAAGGTCAAAGTTTGCAGTTTGTGAAAACTATGTAAAACTTGGGCATTTTAATAGATGAAAAATTGAGATTTGATCAGCATGTTAATAAATTAATCCAAAAATCCTTCGTTTCTTTGAAATTATTGTATTCAAATAGATTTATTTTGAATTTTAAAGTGAGGAAAAAACTGTGTGAAACTTTAATTTTGCCTATTTTCAGCTATTGTGACCTGGTTTATTTTCCATGCTTAGATAAAATAACAAAAAACCGAATTCAAAAGATGCAGAATTCATGTTGTCGTTTTATATTTGGACTGAGGAAATTTGACCATGTTTCGGAAAAAATAAAAATTCTGGGCTGGTTAAATATGGAAAATATAGTTAAACAGCATTATTTAATTTTTGTCCATAAATTGCTTAATACTGGTAAAATTTGCAAATGAGAGGAACATTGCATAATGTTCATATAAGAACAAAACATACTTTAGATATGCCTCAGTTTTGTACATCACTATTTTGTAGGTCATTTACGTACAATGCAGTTAAGTATTATAATTAAATTGAAGGTAACCTGAAACTCCTGGCACCACCACATTTTAAAAAGTAATAAAAGGTGTCATTTTAAATTCTTAATTATGCCATGTTTATGCTACCACTACCATTATTACGTTTTATATTGTTTGTATATTATGTTATATATATTCTTGTTTTTCTGTTTCCTGCTGCTTATGTTTGTGTTTTTAAGTTATGTGTTTTTATTTCGCTATTTGTATGAAGCTGTATGTGTATTTGTTACTTTATTATTGTGTAATACTGTTATATATTTTAAATTTAAGGGTTAAGTGTAAGAGTAGCGTCAGCTAAACTTCGCCCTTTGTTTTTATTACTGAAAACAATAAAGACATATTATTATTATTATTATATTATTATTATTTAACGCTGTATTTTTAAAAAGTATTTTAAAAAGAGAGACATTTTACAAGGTAAAATTAAAATAATATTGTAAAAGTACAAACTAATCATACCGACAATTTAGCTTTTTCATCGGCAAATATTTACAAATTTAACGCAGTATAAATATTCATCAGGTTTTTATTTTTCGCACATAATTAGAAACGAGAAAGTTTCAATTAAGACGACAGGATTTTTATTTTTGAGATTTTGGAGATGTCTTCATTTTAATTACTGAACGAATTAATGATGTCAGAAGAATTATCATTTTTCTAGATATGTCATTCATATTGTGGAATTTGAAATTAATTCAGAATTAAGAGGTACATATAGAACACGTTAAGTACAAGCATGTGGAATACACTTTGTCATAAAACTCGAATGTGAGTAAAATTAGTTTCAGTTAATTTAGAAAGTTCCATATCCCATGAAATAACATTTTCTTCATTAATAAATACGTAAATATCTATTTTCTTTTATCTCACGTCCAAGACACGTTTATTCTACTTTGTTACATTCAATATACAACCTTTCTTGCTTATTATTTTGTGCATTCGTACTTTTACACGAATTTAAATGTATTAGATCTTTTTTTTAAATCTGTATTTGATGTGTATATGTAGACACTTATGAAATGGGAATTTATCTTATCTATCTATCAAAGAGAAGTTTGAGATCTTATCTTCTGTCGAAGTTTAATATTAAATTTTACCGATATCTTTCTCTGCGATATCCTAAAAGCTATATTGTATACATAATTTGAAGTTATTAGATATTAGGTATATTACGTTATGATATACCTGAAAAGGCGGTAAAATTTGTTATAATTAATTCAATACATGTCTATTATCATTAAAACTACTATAACAATATTAAACATCTTTGCAAAATAATAAAACTTGACTTGCATTTCTGCTTCTTTATAATAATTAGATATTTTATTATTTTTATTTCTTGCTTAATTCTATTCCGTTTCTTTTTATCTAATTGTATTACATTTTAAATGTTTATACCTCATTTTATGTCAATTTTATATTTTGTGTATTCGTTTTTGTTTCTTGTTCATGTAATTGCATGAAATTTATCCAGTTGGATATTTTAATAAAAATAAATCAAATAATAAATATGTTATATAAATATCAAAGATGTGAAAATAGGTCCCTCAAATACTGATTATTGCCTATTATAAGAAATTGATCTTTTTAAACAAGAAAGGTTTGTCGTCCACAGTGTGGACTATTTTGGTGATGCATGTATTGGTATCTTGGAAACTATCAGAGATAGGAAAATGGTTAAATGAGAAATTTTTTAGACAGTACTGCTGCTAACTTAATGGCACTTGCAGGTCGGTCCCAGCTCTTCAGGTTTTTCAATTATTTTGAAATAAAGTAAATCTGGCGTGTTTGAAAATCGTCTATAACTTTAGAGGAATTTTTTAAATCTGAACAGTTTTTTAAAAAAAAATTTTCGAATTTAGATTTTTATTATGACGTTTTTGTTACAAGAAACCGTCTTCAACTTTTTTTGTTATGGCTCGCATTGTATCGCCATCAAATATTTGAAAGTAAGTTCAAATATTGATTATTAATTACATATTTTCTAGATGCCTACAAAGAACATGACTCAATTTAGGTTTGTTGGCTTATGTACTATTGCAGTCTCCAAAATAAATGTTTGTTGTTATACTACTGTTCAATAATATATATTTTACATTTTATTTTACATTTTTTACAGATACTCTTTCTCTGTGATATTCTATCAGATATATATTTATATGTTGAGATGATAGTTAACTAGGTATATATTTTGGTGAACAACTTTATCACATCTTTATCCTAGATGATAGAACGTACTAAAGGTCAGTTATGACAACTAAAGCAAAACGAATGCGATTTTCAAATTATAATCTGAATTAGTCAATTTTAAAGTGAAGAGATACCTTTATTGTGGTAGAGCATTGCAATTTTTACAAAATGCTGTCTTGTTGAATAGCTAATTTTTACTTGATTGCCCTCAACTGTTATTGAGAACGAAACCACATTTAAAATTAATTTATAGTAGTAGATACTACTTATGTTAATGCATTAATAATTTATACAGCAACATTACTCAATACTTGTACTAATGAACTTTCAATAAATCAAAATTGTTAAAATAGCTTTATTCAAAAAATGATTACATTCTTGTTCCAATTAATATAAATAAAAACATGATTACTCTGCTAATCCAACTCTTCAGCTGCATCGGCAAATTAAGCTTGACTTACAAAATTACCATTATCATCCGACTGCTTCAACCTTGAAGAAAAAATGCTACACTAATTTAAATGCTAATCAGTTACAACGAGGTGAAATTGAATGCAGTTAGAAACAATAAGACACTTTGTAACAATTACAATAAAGAAGAAAGCTGGTCTTAAGCCATTAATTATTTCTAGGAGTGATTTGCTCCTGTTCTCCAATTATGACGACGTATAATTAATGGTGGCTTAATATGATCCGCATTGTTACAGATAATCGAAGAGGCGTTTAGTAAACCGGACCAGTTGTTAACACGTTAATAGTAGATCAATAGCAGCAGTTGAGGATAATTCAAACAAGTAGATACTTGAATTTATAAGGCGGTGATTACATTGGACACAATCAAGTCTCAACCTTTATCTTATTTGACTTGTCATAGTAAACTTTTCTTTCAAATAGTGTGTAGTATACCAATGATTATTATTGTTCTTGTTGTTGTTGATATGGTTGCTTCCACAGTTCCATTAAACCTATATTGTGTATCAACTAAACAGGTTTTATTTTTATAGACTGTAATTTTTATAACATAATTATTTATAATAACTTTATTATCTATTCTTAATTTAATTATAATTATTTTTAATGGTCATAAAGTTATTAATAGTAATAATAATTATTATTATAAATATATATATATATAAAGTAATAATTTATAATCCGTAAAAAAATAAACACGTGTAATAGGTACACAATAGCACTAATTTTCATAAAAACTGTATAAGAACCAACACAGTATAAAGAAAAATCATTACTATTTTGAGTTTGTTACAACACTAAAATTATATAAAGTATCTCATTACCGATTTAAATTGTATATACACATTGTGAAAAAATAACGAAATAGATTGATAATACAACTCAATTTTGAGTTTGGAATAACACATAGTTTAGAAAGCTAACTCAAAAATTGTTTACTGTTACCCTTAAAAGATATATTTAGCTAACAAATAACTGAGTGAACATTACTCAATGAATTGTGTTATTATTTAAACACAATCGGGTGTAGACTCGTTTTGACAACCAGTTGTGTTGATTTGGAGTGAAAATTTACTCAAGATGTTTTACGGTGTAGTAAGTATTTTGCAGGTTTTTATTAAGCAATGCAGTTGTACAACGGGAATTCCTCAAATTACTGATAATACCTACCTATATTGATGCTTTAAAATGAACACAACTAGTCCTATTACATATCAGCAAGGCCTTTGATTCTGCAGGATATTGATGTGAGCTGTATAAACGTAAGAATTGTATGAGACAGTGTCATAATTATTCTACTATGTATTGAAAAACTAGTTGATCAAGTCAAGGAATCGATGATTCCATTAACCAAATTATTTGGTGACATATGCACAACAAAATATATGTTTCAGCCAATTGATATTTATGTTGTATTCTAAATACACAATTGGTTAAGACAATTATACATGGCTCTCTTTGATTACAGTATGTATTCCAAATAACAAAATATTTTGTTTTATTTCGGTAAGTCAATCTAACTTAGTTATAAGACAATATAAATACTGTTAACATTAAAATATATTTTTTTCAAATCAAGATTAGATATTTGTTACAGCAAGGCAATATTTTGTGATTTTAGCAAATTATTTTGTTGGACTAATTGATTTTAGCATTCACTTGATTACCCGTATAAATTTAATTTATAACTTTTAACTTAGAGCCAAATAAAAGTTCAAATTACAAAATATTAAAATATTATTGTTGTTTAGCGTAACACAAATTTATCAGTTAACTATATTTGAGAAAATATATTTATATAATTGAATCAACAATTATTTTCTCTCCATGTACTTACCTATAATCTGAATCAATTACTTTGGTCAAATAGGTAGTCTAAAAATGTATCCTTGGTCCTTTTCTTATTTTCACTCTATATATTAGACGTATTTCGATATGTTTTCATAATTGTGAAAATGTTGTATGTAAAATGCATACATGCATATATTAAATTTAAACACTAATTAAGAAAGCAAACCTTTTTCTAGTCCGGAGACTTCAATACTAAGTAAGACGACAAACCTGTTTCATTTAAATAGGACTAATTTTTATATCTAGGTATATGGTGCATGTAGATGATATTCAATTGCATTATTCGATCACCTCAGATAACGTGGAGATAGCTGCTACTGAAAGATTTTAGTTGACTTTAAAAATTATAGTTTTAGTCATTATTCTTAATCAAACGAAACGAGAATACTATTTTAAAGGTATTTTGAGATTAGGATAACCACAATTATTTAATAAAAGAGGCTGCAAATGAAAGTTGACCCTGTCCTACTTAACTGCATAAAAGAGAACTGTTAAAATCTTCTGTCTTTGTCATCGTTATGGTGCACTCGCAAATAAGATATGCACTTGTGCACAGAACAGGTGTTTGGATTTTGAATTAGTCAGCGTCAACGCGTGGAAGACGCGGTTGTTGCAGATTTTCATTTTCTATTAAATTTGTGCTTCTGCACATTTTTGGTGTTCTGTCATGAATTGTGTTTACCAATTTAATACTATAATGTCAGTGTACCTATTTACCTAATATAAATAGATAATAAAAAATAGTCAAGTAAAGATTACATGTTTCTCTAGTTTTTGTGAAAAATCTACGTTGGCAATGGATAACCAAGACAATAATAAAAAGTAAATTCTATCTCAATTAGCGGTTGAGTGTCATGTTATATCCTATATATAAACAATCAATCAGCACATAAAACCATATAGTTACAAAATGGCAAAACTATATACAAATTGAAATTTAATAATGTAGGTATGCTATTTTGACAATGAGTGAATATAAAACACACTCACTTAAAATAAAAAAATTACAAAACTCTTCATTAGAATAAGCAGTACATGCATATTACAAATATATGCAGATCACATTTAAGATAAAAAAATATTCAAGAAATTAATAAAATAAAAAGAATGTTTAAGCAATGGTACGGATGTAGGTTTAGGACATCAACTACGTACTATTAATGTGTACACTTTCATGAATTTCCTTTAAAGAACAGATATGGATATCACAGGCTAAACAATAATTATTCAATTTAGTGCAAGCACTAAAAAGATGTTTCTGTAAAATATTTGTTTTTGCCAAGTCTCTATTAAAAGTTATAGAATTTCTTAAACCTAACCTAGAAAAACGGAATTTTACATTATCACGTAAATTTATATGGTTATTTAATAGATTATAAAGAAATGATGCAGATAAAAGTTTACGTCTAGTACGCAAGAAATTGAAGGGACGTTCATGTAATAAAACTGAGTAGACTAAACCACGCGCGGGATATAATACACCTGTTCTTTTAAAAATGACAAATTTTGGAAATTTTCTTTGATCAAGTTCAATGCGACATACGGTGATTAGTATAAATAGTACAAAACATTAAAGCACCTTATTCCAAAACTGAGCGCACAAATGCTATAAAAAATGTTGATAGTACCTACATGCCCTCCATTCCTGATAACACCACTGAACACCAATACGACATTTTCTGTTTCTTTGAAGTAGGAATGAATCATATAAACTATCAACAATGCGATATATTTTTAAATCATGTACATAACGCAGTTTAGAACTACTAATTAAATATGTTAAATCATTAATAAAAACAATAAGCAATAGCGGACCTAAGTTGGAACCTTGAGGTACTCCAGAAGTGGATCAAGACTAATTAGTCAATCAGCTCCAGGTATTGCTTAAGGTTAAAAAATTAAGATTGAAAGAGTGACAATAATTTTGTAGAAAAGTCATTCGTTTAATTTTCTTAAAATAATGTATAAATCGATTTGAACAAAAAATACAGGGTGAGTCAGAATGAATGGGTCAACACTAAGCTGGAGATACTAAACACTAAAATATTTTGTTTGAGCTCATCATGCCTTATACGAATGCCGCTGGTTTAGCACATAGGGTGTTCAAGGTTTAAATTTTATTCTGAAATTTCTCAATAATAATATTTTGTGGTGACTTTCTTTCAGGCGCTGATAATGCTATTTCTTTTCTTAGTAGGCTTGTGTCAAATTTTCATGTTAATATATATTAGCGTGTTTTGCGTGCGTGAGATTTATTCGAGCAATTATTGATTACAAATACACTGAGGAAAGTGCTCATAAATTTTTCTACACTATAAACGCCACACCTTTTATTCTATTATTAAGCCGATTGAGTTCATTTAAATGATTCTGAATAATAACTATTTCTGTTCAACTGACCTAGTAATAGAGAAAAAACCTTTTTATTCAAATCACGTGTTAATTTCCGGTAAATACCGAAATATTGCACCCATAATTACTTCCCATTTCTTGCACCGACCACAGAATTTATCGGCGTTTGTTATAACCGTTGCATTGTGACACCAATAACAACAAGCGTGTAGATACGAAAGTGAAAGGACGTATATTTCTTTTTAAAAATTAATCGCAAATTTCATATTGTGTAACGTAATTCGAACATATGTTCCGTTATGGGCTCGCTGAATACTAGTCCTTGCTGAATAATGGTACGGTTACAGACGTGGAACCCGAGGTGGACTTAACTTTAATGAGATTTATGCTAGGAAGCGACATATATGGGTTTTAACGGCGCGGCTCTACAAGAATGGAATTCTAAGTTCGGTTATAAGGGCAGTTATCTAATTTAATTCAGATAAAATGATACTAATAAAGTAAGCATTCTAACACTAAACAGGGCGCTATTGCCTTTTGCGGGAGGGTAGATATAAAATTGTCAGTGGTGATACAATAGGAAGATATTGGTGTCGTCGTATATAGGTTAAGCTGAGCACAGACTACCATATGATGTATATAAATATGCCATTAGTCGTAACTCGTAAGTTATCTCCAGCAGCTATAACTGCGTAAATCATCACTAGTGCCCACTTCGGTACAATTCTCTTTGTTTCTTAAATTGAGCCTCGTGTATGATACGTCACACTGCTGCAATACGCCGTGGACGCCCTGGACCTCCATCTCTCCATGATTCGGTTACTAATTTGCAGTGCACTACACCTGTACATAATGTTGATACACGTATGTGTAACATCTACCATTTAGAGATAATAAATCAACTCTGATAAAAAAATGCATACGCTTTCTTATTTTTAAGTAAATAAAAAATATAATTCTAATTCTAAGTTACAAGAAAATTTTGTAAATAAGCTCAAAAATAAAATTAGTGGATAATGGTATACCTGCAAACACCTGATTTTTATGTTTTTATGACCGTTGAAATTCAAATCAACTACGATGATTTTTATGTATATTTTACTTTCGCTTACAATTTTGTAAAAGTAATGTATTTGTAAAAAACAATGCTAGTCTGTAAAGATATTCTATACCTCTAACAAACATTAAAATCTTATTTTCATGAGATACACTCATATCTATCGTATTGATTTGTACAATTATGTAGGTTTTTGTATTCCATATAAATTTTCTTACATTTAACCATATTTTTTGTTTTGTCTTCCATTGTTATTAGTTTAATAATATCGGCTTCTTATGATATCATCCTTCAAGGGAAATACATCATAGGCACAAACATTCAATATTACACAATAAATTATACAATTTGATTTACTTTCAACCGTTAACACCATGAACGGTAATTAAGACTCGTTTTCGTATGAAGTCAACTGCAACAACTGTTCACTAATCACGTGATCATAACACTCTCGTTTAAATTTTAAATTCGATTTGGTAAATTACTTATGATGACCAAATTCTAGATTTTTGTAAATATTTTTACAATTCTGCAAATAACTCGTTTACAATTTTACACTTCAAAATAGTAGCATGTAGAGTTGATATCTTGCAGGATAGTTTCCTTTCCGATATATAATTTACACATCGATATTTACTAGGTGTTCATCATTTTGCGTTCATTGTTTTTTGATATTAAATATTGCTGTGTTTTATTAGGAACTAAATAAAACTTATTACTCCCCATCCCCTAACCCCCTTGGGGTTTTAACTTCCCCAAGCTGGCTTATATCAAAATATTTTATAAAATTATTCGGAATTACATAAAATGTCATATTGGAAACCATATGTAAAAGTTATAAAAACCTAAATTAAAATTTAAACTTTTTCTGATACTAAAAAACAGTCACTTTATCGTCTATAGATGTTAATGCAGATATCGATTTTTTCCCATTTTACGTCAAGATCAATAGTTCAATACTATATTGAAATATAAGAAAATATTTGTTTGGAAAAAGTTAAACGGAGCATACCGGTTATCACGCTTTCTTATAATATCCTCAAAATTCTTGGAAATATCTAATTCATATTTTAAACAAAGCATCAGGAAACTAATTTATCCAATTTTATTCAACTGAAACATATTGCGTAACAAGTTGTTTCCAGTTAAATGTTATTGAGAAAATTAAGGGTACCTACATATAATTTTAATACATAAAACCTGTTGGAAAATATGAGACTACATTTGAAAAGATTCATGATTTATCAATCATATAATATTTTTGTCAGATTTATCGAACAAAAAATAGTTGAAATATGTCAATATCCATAACTACTTTAATTGTTTCTCTCTATTTAATCTAATGTCACAATTTTTACAGCTATAGATATATCTAAAGATATTATAACATCTTAAATTTGTAAATCAGGCATTAATTAAGCAAACGAGCAATAATTAGTAATCGCGATCGTGCCTGCGAGGAAAATATGCATTTGTAAATATCAGCAGTGTGAAAGTTCATAGTTTGCTGGAGATCCAACTGAAGATTAAGTAGTGACCTTTAGAAGTAATGTTTACATTAGTAATGCAGACTGCAATATAGTATTTAACCTTAATTAAATTTAATGATTATTTCTTTACGTTTTTATTGTTATATAACTTTAGTTTGCTGATAATGAACATTAACAATCTATTTCAGGGTATATTGAATGAAGAATACAAAAAGTAATAGAATGGAAGACATTGTTTCACTTATGATAAAGCTAGGTATATTGATTACATTAGTAACTTCTGACATCGTTCTTATTTAGATAAGCATGCTATATTTTCAACATAAGCAATACTATCATTTTTGTGCATAACATACGCACAATTATGTAACATTATTTTTAAATAGGAGTATTTTTTAATTTTTGCAGTGAATTGTGTATGTCACTTAATCAATACTAATTCATGCACTTTTAATAGTAATAAATTTTTTTGACATAAGTAAATATTATTTTATTGAGTAGCTAGTGACCACTAGATGTACACACTTACATCTCACGAATTCTTGTCCATCCGTCGGTTGTAACACAAGTGAGCATCAGCTAACAATCCAGAAGTCTATAAATGCCTGGTGACACCGTTGTTGACAACTAACTATGGCTATTTGCTATAGGATTTTCAGGATGTGGGGAACAGCACTGTATTATTTACATAGTGCACAAATTATGCTTAGTTTTAGCACAGTATACTAAGCAATCAGTAGGGAAACTCAGCTTTCCCGCGTCTTTCAAAAATCCGCCATGTTGTTGGCGACTGACAGTTATTACTATATCTCTCAATCAATACCTCAATTTACATGAAACTACATTGGATTACAACAGTTAATTAAGAATTAATGCAAAGTATTATAACTACGAAACAACTTTGGTTATGTTTACGCCAAATTATTAGGTATTTTTTTGTATGTTCTGTAGAATCCGCCATATTCTTGGCGACTTTTTCTAGAGTGGGGGTATTTAAAAACTGCCAGACGTATTTCATTCATAAATTGTCTAAGATTCCGTACTGATTGCTTAGTATACTGTAGTTTTAGTAAGATACCTAGTAATCAGGTAGGTAATCTCACTTAGAAAAAATAATTTATGCTATGCCAAACAACAATATTTTGTATTTTATGTTATTTTTGTCTTTAAATTAAAAGTTATAAATTAATTTAATTTATAAGAGTAATCAAGTGGATTAAAATAAAATTCATTAGTTCAACAAAATAATTTGTTAAAATAATAAAATATTCCTTGCTGGTAACAAATAATCTTGATATGAACAAAATTTATTTTTATGATAATAGCATTTGTATTAATTTAAATAAAATAATCAGATTGACTTACTGAATCTGAAATAGAAACAAATATTTTGTTAGTTTGAATAAATACTCATCAAAATTAACCATGTCTTAACCAAATATGTATTTAGAAATAATCAATTGTCTGAAACATATATTTTGTTGTGCATATATTATCAAATAATTTGGCTAATGGAATTAAAATTTCTTTTACTGATCAAGTAGTTTTCTCTGTGTATCTACAATTAACATAAAAAAATTTTAATCAGTTCCTTGATAGCGAATGAGTGAATCTAATTTGTTTTGAAAATATGCATGTTAAATCTCTTGTTAACATCTTTTTTCGGTAGTAAAATTGCAATCTACAAAGTGGTCTAAAATTATCTGTCTATATTTTCAGAACAAGTTATATTACATTAAAAAATAGTTGTATTTTTTGGTGTCATTGATATTCTTGTTATTACTGTTAAACAATACAATAGTATATCCAATAGTTTTCAAGTTCAAATTTGCATGTATAAGTGAGTAATTGTAAAATTTCATAACATCGATTATGTATATGTTTTTAACTCTCACACATTTCGAACAATTTCCACAAAACAAATACTAGTTGTGTTATCATATGTATGATCATTAAAGCTAGTGTATAACTACTTACTTGTTTCATAGAAGATGCCCAAACATTTTTTTTTGTAAAATTCTTATTGTTTCCGAGTAAAAAATTATTGAAGTTGTAGTATTTTCAACCTTTACATGGCTGGGCTACTATAGTCTCTAGCCAGACGAATATTAAAATCCAATTGCTTATAGTAGGTATTAACATTATTGTGATGCGAGTATTCACATTAGTTTTCAAGTGTCAAAATGGCTCTGTGTATAACTACTCGGAGTTGATGGATATCATGTTAGCAGAATGATTTCCCGGTAAACATGTTTTAAATGCAGCTACTTTTACTGCGGTCTGCAGTGAGTGCAAGTGTAGTGCAACGCGAGCATGATGCGGGAAATTTGAAACCGAATTGCGGAAAAGATGGAGGTCCAAGGCATCCACGGCGTATTGCAGCAGTGTGGCGTATCATACACGAAGTTAAATTATATCCGTATCATGTACAGCGTGTCCACGGTACCATGGCCGCCACGATCTCCAGACTTTAAATCGTTTGGACTTTTTTTTCTGGAATAATTAAAAAATGAAATGTATTAGTTTCTAGAATCTTGGTAAGACGGGTCCAAAATTTTGTAACATCAGATACGTCAAACTATTTTATTAATTAAAACCTCAAATGCATTCTATTAATAGTTAATAACATAGCTACAGAAGCAGTTGAATTTGCTGTATAAAATAGGTGTATAAAATGTTATGTATTTATTTTTTTCCTTGGGAATTTCTTTCAATTTTTTGTGCGGTCGCCGATTGCACGCTCTGTATTGTCAGATTTTACAGTGGACCAGTTTCCAGTGCGCGCAGAAGTATATTTTTAACTCATTTGAACTGCTCTTTTTAAATTTTTCCTTTACAAAACTGTATTTTTACACTCTATTTTTTTTAGATAAGTTCTAAATCACCCTGTGTACAAGTAAGAGTTAAATACGTGCATCGTTGAATGATAGTGTTTCAAGTAAAGCAATTTAAAATAGAATAAATTGCGAATGGTGGTAGAAATATACATATACATGTACTGATACACAAGAATTGAAATAAATTGATATGATTGATTGATATTATGACACTTGAATGTCCTCAAATTAACTTAAATATTAAATCATATTTGGCAATAATTAACAGAAAATTTAAATACTTTTTCTTAATAATATACGAGTATCTTGACAAAAAGTTTCTAGGGGCTTCTCTCTATATTTATCAAGTAAAAGTTTTGCAGTCGTAAATTGAGAACAATTTTAAAAACAGTTCTATAAATATACATATAACATATTTTATAAGTTATTGCAAATTATTCCAAAAAAAACTATATTTTTATATTTAAATTCTATAAATAATTTTCTCTAATCTGAATACACCATCCCATAAATTAATTACAAAAACAAACATAGTCCATACAGTGACTCTGAATACATCTTCTTAGAAATTGATTTAAATAATGCTTCTTAATAAGTATTCAAGCCAATTATTCCGTGTATAAATTAATAGTTTTCCAATGTCTTGCATAGGCTACACTGTAGTATTATGGGGATATATTCATTGCAAAACAACAAATTGTTACTTGAATAATAACACATTTATGAAGGAAATTTGTAGCAATAAAATTTTCTGCAGCTTTACTTATAATTATTTAATGATACTTATTTCACGATGTGATTTAATTTATAGTTAGCATACCTGATTTGTTAAATATTTTTCCATTGAGTCAAAAATTTATACTATAAATACTTTTTAAATTTTTTAAAAGAAAAAAAGCCTTTTTGTAATTGCCAGTTATTACATAATTAATTAATTACCCTAAACAAAATTAACATTATAACATACTATTATCTAACAATTTAGATCGAAATTCGTGCTTCATTATATCATATCTTTTAATTAACATCATAAACTATTATAGTCAAAAACGTATTATGTAATTAATTATGTACATTTTTGTTTTTAATATATGAATCTACATATATGAAGTATGTACTTTCGATTTAATTAATTTTCAAGTGTTTGTATGTTGGAAATTTTACTCTGCCACAAGAGTTGCAACTTTTCAGAATGGTAATATAGTACCGAATGAAACATTACAATTTTTTTATACAGAGAAATTTTTATTCATTAAACACTAACTAATTTATACATAAATTAAATATTTTAAACTGAAAGTTGTGGATTTTTTGTGACAGAGTATTAGTTACAGCGAGTAGACTAATCAATTTGACGTCAAAACAAATGATTTTTATAAATAATGCGTATCTGCAAAAATATTAGAAAAATACAAAGAAAGTTGTTGCAACAGTGTTTTAAGTAAGTATAATATTACCAATCTACTAAAAAAATATTCACTGTCCTTGATATTGAAGCTTATTGTCTCTAGGTGCTAAAATCGGAAGTGACAATCACTTTCCAATTTCTTTAAAAAGAACATCGCGAAGTTAAGTATATGTGACTACTCAGAAACCTTGACCTTTGGATATAAGATGTTGCGCCGTAAAGTAAATCAATTATGATTATATAATGCAACTTAAGCTAGCCGATCTTGATATTTAGTATTACATTTATTACAAAATTATAATTTTTGTTATATAATACCTACGTATATATAGTTACATTGTAGGATGATAGAAAGAAATAAGAAAAATAATGTTTTGACCTTTTTGTTATTTGAAAGGTGGTCTGCCTACTACAAAACTAAATATATCTATTACAGAACGACAAGACTTAAAAAGTAATATTTGAAAAACCATTTTACCAACCAACTTAAAAATTTTAGTGGTTATATTTTTTTGGCAAAAATTTCAAAATTAATATTGTATTGTATTCATTCATAGAGGGAGCTAGTTACACCTTATTGGTGAAGCAAATATGACTTAAACTTTATTGTTCTTCACATATCGATGATTAAGTCAAAAAATAAAAAAATTTGGGTAAATTTTTACGTTTTGGTACTCTTATACAAATATAATATCTAATATAATATCATGTATATTTAGTTACATATTTATCTGAATTAATACGCTCCAACATAATTATATTAGATATACAGGGTAAGTCAGAAAGAATGGGTCAACACTAAGCTGGTGATAATAGACACCAAAATACTATGTTTGAGCTCATCATGCCTTATACAAATGTGCTGGTTTAAGAAATACAGGGTGTTCAAGATTTAAATTATATTCTGAAATTTCTCAATAATTGAGACACATTTTATAGCATGATTCTGAAAATTGGTAGTGTTGGATTTTTGGTGTGAGAATTGGGTACACTCTTAAAATAAAAAAGTTAGATAGCCTTAAAGTTTGGGTGCTTTACAGGTTTTTTTTGTTATTACTCATAAAGTTGGCCATGGATCTCAAATTTGTTTTAATGAGCATAAAGGCTTCCAAAAATGCAACAAAAAATATTTAACTATATTTTACGTGTCTCGCATATTAAGCGAGATACATAGGAGTGGCTCTCTTATGTGAGACAGCCTGTATACGACTTTTTTTTTGAAGAGTTCAGTTATCTAGATCACCGCATTAATAAAAAAAATATATTTTTGTTTCTTTAGTTTTGCCTATTGTAGTTCGAAAATGAACATATAATTGAGGCACGGTTGGTTCAATCCTCCTTTTCTCTTCCGGAAATCTCCACTTGAGATGTGACCTACTCTTAACAAAACACTCTGTATATAAAAAATAGTGTCTGACCTCGATGTGAAAATATAGTTTAAAAATTCTGGTACACATTGTTCGTGACAGGACTATAAGAAGAAAATAAAACACTTTCAGTGGATCGAAAAAAAAAACAGGAAACATAATAACTATCATTAAACAAAATCAATTATTCTACAAGAATAGAACGAGACGCCTAGGGGCCTAAGACGTCCTTCACGATATATAAGCTTGCTTGCAAACAATGCAACGTTACCTGTTTATGTATGTAGGTGTGCAGTAAATCTTACAGAAATAAACAGTCTAGTAACCTTGACAATTGAAAATGCTTGAACGTGAGTAGCTTTTGTTACAATTACCATAGAATAACAATTGTCAATTGTAAATTACTGTTTTCTATGAAATGCCTATGCCAACGTTCCTGTGAGGATGTCATAATGACGTGACCGCTGATGATTTAATTTATGATTTGTTTACAATTTAAATCGATGACTCAATTTAATTTTTATCTTTTTGTACCACTTTTCAACTATACAGAGTGTAACCAAATAACAATTTTTGAAAGATGTGGATCGGTCAGTGGTCGCGCGGTTTAAGGCGTCGGTACTTGAATCGAGGTGACTGGATCGCTGTGGGTTCGACTCCTGTAGCCGGTAGACCGTATATAAGCTATATTCGTGGAGAGATTGGCACCCTCTCTGCGGGTATGGTAAGGTGGGAGAATGTTGACTTGGGTCAATGTGAGAGATTGATGTCGGTTGGCATTTAACTACCCCCTTAATTAATGAGGTTTTCCAGGTTTCCCTCATTCCTGCACTGAATGGTGGTTAGGGCCTACCAACGTAAGTCGTTCCTGGGCGCAAATGCGGCCTGCTTAATAATAATATGCCGCCCCCTCTCCCGCACAAGTCTTCGACTTCTGGGCTAATCCTCGTTATTAGAATGAGGGGTAGAGATATTATTATATTATTATTATTATTAAAATAATTGTATGAATTTTCTGATTTTAGGTAAATATTTATATTCCACTCACTGCATATAGCGTTATAATAAATACTATTTATATGTTTATTTATTGAGTACAAAAGGAGAGATGACTGAGGCTGCATGCAGCATCTCTAAGCTTATACCTGCAATACGTCATAGGCTTACGAATGGAAAAGTTTTAATATTTTTCACATTTTAGTTAATTTGGTAACGTGTTCACTAGAGTTTGTTGCGAGTTTTAATGGCAAATCTGCTAATAATCAGCGTAGCCGTAAACGACCGAATTTAATTGATAAAGAGTGGTAAAAAATAGTAGCACGTGGTAAGAAAAAAATTGAAATAGACAGCGTCGTAAAACGTATTGAATATATTGACATAATTATTATTGCTAAAATATTAGAAGTAATATTCTCAGTGTTATAGTTCTTCCATTGCCTGCATATCAATGTGAGCTAATCCCTATTGAATTTTTTTTCTAGATACTCTTGTCGTTTTAGTGGTTTTGTGTTTCCTTGCTGTTACAGCATTAACTAAAGATAAAGTAAATATAGTTTTCACAGAAGCCACCTCCTCAATTAACGAAAGCATTAGTTACATTCCTAAAATAATAAAAAAAAACCGGTTTTACAAAATAACAGCTAGTAAAACTATTAAAAAATGTAATTAAAACTAAAAAAACTTGCACCACTTTATGTGATACATAAATTTACTCTTTACGCGGAAAATTTAAATTTTCTGTTTAATAAACGATAATCTTTCTTATAACGTTACATTTAATCGTAATACGATTTCACAAATCTTCTTCGGATTCAATTGGTGAGAAATAAACAAAATCCTTCAATGGTCCTCAACAGAAATAATCACTGTAAATGATCCGCGGAGTAGTTGTTTCCTGCAGCATCATTTACAAATTTATTGGCTTGTCGTCCAGGGCGTGAGGTCTGCATTAAGTACCTGCTGCAATGCAGGCGCAGACCACTTGTATCTTACCTGGAAATAATGACATTTATTTAGGTCTGGCGATCGAGGTGGCCAATTTTGAGGACAATTATTTCCTCGTCCTAACCATTTATTTGGAAACTTTAATTAACAACAAACAGTAACAGTAAATGAAGCGATACCTGATCATGTATAAACCAAAACTCTAGTCTCTAGTTGCAACCGTAAACCTTATTTTGCAGAAATTGCAAGTAATTTTCGTCATCTAATCGATTTGGCAAAATAATACTACAATACCGGCCCAGAAATAATAATATGCAGCCCCTCTCCCGCACAAGTCTCCGACTTCTGAACTAAGCCCTGTGATTAAAGTGAGGGGTAGATATATTATTATTATAGACATATGTCTTAAAATGAAAATGTCTAGGAGTTATTGCATAGGGGTTTACATTAGTATATTCATGAAAGTTGTAAACATTTGTAATTCAGCTACCAGTAAAACAAGTTTCATCGGTGAAAAACATTTTCTTGTGAAAATTAATATTTCGATGTAAGATAAATTCGCAAAAGGCCACTCGCCGATTCAAATCTTGGGTCAGTAGCTCTTGCAGTTTTTGAATATGATATGGATGTAGTAGATCACGTTTAAGAATTCGGTGTACAGTTCTTGATAATTCAGTTACTCAAGATAAACTTTTAATATTTATTTGCGGTTCATCTTCAACTGTTTACAAAATATTTTCTTCATCTTGAACCCTTATTACACAAGGACGATCTCGGTTATTATTGAAAAACTTTCCTGTCTATCAGGCACGTCTTTTAACAGAAAATGTTTCTCTATGATCAGTCAAGGCATTAGTTTTATTCTAGATATTTTTCCAATATTATTTAAATTAAGATACTTCGCTGCCACTATATATTTCTTAATGAATCAATATTTCTTTTATCCTACAAATAAATAATAATGTCTTCTAACTGCATCCACTTAAAGTAGCCAACATTAATTTTTATTAATGGCACCTGAGTGTAGGAGCGTCCAAAATGTGAAACATTTGTCAGTGGTGAACATCTGTTGGTCAAAATTTAAAAAGATAAATGATATCTACTCTTCCTCATGACTTTATAACAACTCAGAGTCCCACCGAATTGTGTTCACCTCCTTTTAGATAAGATACTAGTTCATTTATAACGATATTAATGTCAAGAATGTCTCTGATTTTCTTTATCATCATTTTTCATAATACTTAGTACACATAAGTTCTTAGAAATCAGTGTTCTATTCTATTACCGCTTTATTTTCAAAGTGTAGAAGAGATTGGTCAATATATTATTGCAGTTAATTAATTAGTCAAATTTAAGGCTGTCAGTTTTGATAATATAAATCAACCTAACGCAATAGGAATAACAAAAATATAGTTGCATTCTTGGTCAATTTATTACATCTATTTGACCAAATTCGTGGTCAGTTTATTAGGAGAGCGGATTTCAATATTTATATTAGAACTAAAACATATTTTTATTAGTAATATAATATACACAACGTCAAAACTCTTAGGCCCTCTGTATATGAAATGATTCAATTAAACCTAGTGGTTTTTCTTAATGTGGTAAAAAAGTACTTGTACTTAAGGAACAAAAGACACAATAAAAAATTGCAGACCATGAACCTTTACTTTATTACCAATATTACCGCACATCTTCAGCTTCAGCTCTTAGGGCCCACTTTCAAGCCACGTTTCGCCGTGTTATATAGACACCTACTATTTGAAGATGACTTCACAACGCAAATCTACGTGCTCGAAGACCATTACCGGTGCGCACTCTACTTCCAAGGCATTATGCTGCCCGTCTACAGTGGGCGCGAGAGCATAGGGGTTGGCTTTTACGCCAGTGGCATACCACAGAATATGACCAGTCAAAATTTAAAAGATAAATGATATCTATCTTCTCATGACTTTATAAATAACTCAAACTTATGGCAAAGTCACAGATTGAATTGTGTTCACCTTCTCCCTCTCAAAGTCCCACCGAATTGTGTTCACCTTTTAGATAAAGATACTGTGTTCATATCAATAGATTAGATTGGCCAGCCAACTCTCCTGACATGAATCTTATTGAAAACGTTTGAGATTTCGTTGCTAGAGCCATTCATAATCATATTCCTTCACCTCAAATTGCAGATGAGTTAGCCGTGGCGGCAGAGGAACAATATTACGCAAAAGATCGTTAACCGCTTGATTATCTCAATGCACAGACGTGTTAATATGATATTGGAACGTGGTGAAGGTCATAACGAATATTAGTCAAGAAGAGAACTAGCTTTATTAGTTCTTTTGATTTAATAAATATAATAAATAATAATATAATAATAAGTGTCGTTATTAACAGAACATAATGGACAAATTTATATTTATTAAAGACGGCTAGATAAAACAATGTTGCTCTTCTATCTAACCGTCTAAAAGTTAAATCAACTAAGAAATCATCTTGTTGCTAGCAATAAGAATATAATAGAATATTGAATCAAGCAATAAGTTCAATTATTTGCCCATGTACTGGCCCTGACCTGTCTCCTGAAAGTTGATAATTTAGAGGCATGAGGTATATTTTTGTAAATAACTACAGCATTACAAGTGAAGGATCTGCGGTATAGAGAGGAAACATGTCTAGGTACTACATAAAGATATTTGTGACGCGTTGCACAGCTATGGATATCAGTACCCTTAATAAATTTATCGAAGAAATATCTGAGTGTTTTAGTATAAATAACTTTATGTACTTAACATACGAAATGCAGTGATGAGTTCAAAACGTTTAAATTAAGCTACATGGATTGTTTGAATTTAGAGCTAATATGATCATATTTACGTAAATTATAGGATAATCTAACATATGCATTTTGCACTCTTTGAACACTCTCTTTGTGTTTATTTAAAATGGCAGGCCAATATACGGTCTCACAATAAGCAATGTTACATAAGATTAAAGAATCACATAGCTTTAATTTAACTGCTGAAGTTAAATAATCTGATTTTGGATAAGCCAATGTACATGTTTAGTGAATTTGAGCCCATCATCAAAATAAACTCCCACATTTATACAGCTATCAGTAGGTTGCACAGTTCCTCTATCAACAAAAATTTCAAACCTTGGATTTGATTTAACCAAATTTTTATGCCTACCCAGCACAAGTAATTCAGCCCATGAGCCGTAAGATACTAAAACAATATTTTTAAATCCTCATTAATTTTTTAGACAGAAAGGTTCAATTCATTCAGCGGAAAGTGAAAATACAGCTGACAATCATCAGCGTATTGGTTGGTGCGGACATACTTAAGACAGATCTGTAGTATAGAGCGAAAAAGCAATAGACTCAATATGCCACCCTGCGGCACTCCCATGGCGGTATTTATTAAAAATGAAGATGTTCCGTTAATGACAACTTTTTGACATCTATCGGATAAGTAACTCCTAAAGAAACTAACAGCATCAGTATCCAGCCTAAGATATTTGAGTTTAGTACATAGAGTTGCATGATGAATTCTATCGAAGGCTTTGCTATAATCAAGTAAAATAAGACATGCAGTTTCACCGTTGTCACAAGATCTATACAATTCGTCGCTTATTTGTAAGAAGGTTGTACTATAATTTGATTTAAATCCAGACTGAGTTGGAGACATAATAGCGAATTTTCCTCAAAAGATTGTAAGCTGTCTATAAACAATTTTTTCCAAAATTTTGAAAAGGTGGAAAGTAAACTAATAGGATGGAAGTGAGAAATATCAGTCAGATTAGCGTTTTTAGAAATAGGGACAACTATAGCCTCTTTCTAATATCTTGGAAATGTTGCTTCAGCCAAACATTCATTGATATAAATGTGATGTGGTCAAGCACATGAGGTATAATCAAACCCAACATCTTACAGTTGTTAATACAATCTGTAGATTTTTTTTAATAAACGTTTTAAACTTCCTACCGCTAATATTTGAGAAACTAGCGAATTCAATTTATGTTCTTAAAATTTACTAAATCAAAGAAAAACAAGTTTCTAGTAATATAATGCAATAAATTTATACTTGAAGAATCAAATTTTTTTTACATATAACTGAATGAAATGTTCATATCTCATAATACGTATACAAAATGCCACTGAAATAGATAGATAGATAAAAAAGTATCATTTAAAGTATACAAAATGTTTGTTTAGAAAGTCTATAGCAATCGATTTAGAACGTGTATGTACCTTATAATATTATATTATTTTCTTAAATCTAAAAAAATAAGCCTACTGCCCTAAAATATACAAAGTATGATAAATTAGAGGTACACACCAGTTGGCCAATATAAGACAATCCTTTCGAACTGTCAGTAGGTAGCTTATATTAATGGTGTTAATAGCATATGGTATATTGATGGCTACTAAAAATTCAGCGAAAAAATGTTCTCACTTTTACTGATAGGAATTCTGAATACATAAACAGATGTGGCTTTTAATTGATGAGTTTGGAATTTCTATATTAAATACGTACTCCATATTTAATTTACAAAAGGCAGTTATAAACAACACTTTTTAAAATGTGCAAATAATTTGTGTCACAATACTGTGTTAATCGAAGTCCACATGTCGTTGTGTATATTTTTACACGTTACTCTGTATGTTGTAGTGTGTTAAAGGTGTAGATTTTACATTTAAATATTAATCTTATTGTATAATAAGAAGTATTGATATGGAAGCTCACCTTCCTTTTTAGTTTGTTATTTATATTCCTGATTGCTTTCGAAATAATTTTTAATAAATATAATTTTTATAATAGTTTTATTTTGACATTTTCTAGAGGTTATTCCAATCGACGAGAATGAATCGAATATAGCCTTGAATGTTCTGGAAAACGTCAAAATAAACGTATTAAAAAAATTATAATTTCAAAAGCAAACAGGAACATAATTAACGAACTATAAATGTAGGTGAACTTCCGTATCTATATGTAGTATTTTCAGAATTATGGTGTTACGGTAATAATAAAATAAAAGATATTTTATTTTTTATGATTTTGTTAAAGATATATAATTCAGTTCAAATGAACAACTAAGTTTTCTAACAAAATATTTAACAAAATTAGTAGCAAAAGAACATGTTCACATATTCTAATAAGCGATTTATAAACTACGTTTAGTAAATTACAAACAACAAAACAACAAACATTAAACAAAGATGTATTTAGACACTGCACAATAGGAGTTTGCTGAAATTAACTCTAAACATATTCTCTTTCTCTAAAGTTACAAAAAAATCAGAATACAGAGTAATCTAAAACGTCAGAGTGAACTCCTAATACTTTTAAGAGTTATAGTCCTAATTAATTTTGACTTTTTCACAATTATCAGCAATATTTGTTATAGTTAGGTAAGTACTTACAATTTTCTTTAATCAAACCTCAATTTAAATTTAAATGTTCTTTACTTGATCACAGCGAATAAGAGGTAGCATACAACAACACTGCACGACCAACATGGCGTGTGTTGGAACAGCTGATATACTGCAGCTGCACAGTTGTGCTCAACCAGTCAGGAGTAGGGATATAAAACACAGAGATGTGTTAAGTTTCCACAAAATGGTGTACTTTTAACACATCACTGGTAGATATTATACAAACTCAGGATCTTATTATAATACTAGTCATTTTAACATATTTTGTGTAAAACATATAGGAATGTTATAGTGTGTAAAACTATCAACACGAACATTTTACACTTCCTGAATTACACATTGAAAAATCTTATTTACACAGCAATTATGTTTACAGTGTATCTTAATTAAATGAGGCATATTTCGTAGTTATAACATATTAGTATTAGAGCATTATTAGATACTTATTACAGCTTGTTACAACATGCTGTTTGTAACTAATGAAAGCGTTATCGTATTTTTAACCAATTCGAGTAAAATTTACATGAAATTGGGTCAAACAATTATGTTCTAAGATTATTGCTGTAATATTTGTTTCAATCAAACATTCGTCTTCTCTATACTTTATAAAATTTCATGTACGTAATTATTTTTAACAGTTCAAAATACATTGCAAAATGTTGACACGAATAAGACCCGATTCATAATTTGCAAGCAACAATTTCCTTTCTCTTACGCTAAAGATAAAATCGATAGATACTTAATTTTGGCAAAAATAATATAAATTGCAATTTGTCTTTCACTTACATTCTAAAGCAATACGACTTCAGCTAGCTATTTACCTATTTCTAATTTAGCAATGGCCTGTACTTTATGCACAATTTGGTCATACTTGTTGAGTAACGAAATATTTATCGTTTACAATAAAATTATCGTTAATTACGAGATTATTTGATTAAATCATAGAATTCCCATTGTTAGGAGCTAATTTATTCTTCAGTAAATCGGCGGACGTGACATTCTCCTCCCATTGAGACCATTGTATTAAAGTCAAGATCACATCTGACTAATTATATTCGGAACAAATAGGTTTCTAGGATTGTTGTACTCCCGATTACGTCGTTTTAAGGTTGTGCAGCTCCTCGAGTTCACTAACCTGCAATAGTGGTCCATCAAGCTCCCAAGGAAAATGAAATTTGACCTTACACTCCTTGTTAATTTTTTACTACTTCTGCGGTTGAAGATTTCTCGTAGTGTTTTAGGCAAACAGCATTACTGTAGAGGAAACTATTGCCTAGTGATAGGTCAATAGATTTATAAAGAAAAACAATTTTTTACATTCTGCCAACGTTTCGGCCTATATTGGGCCTTCTTCAGGGCTCTACAGGTTACAGTTATATATTATACAACTTTTATAAAATGACTGTAAAATAATTAATATAAAAAACAATAAAAAACTCATTGCACACATTAAAATTACAATTTAATTAATAACAAACCTAAGAACATAAATTTACATTGATCAGACAATCTAACTATTACCTGTAGTGTAATGTTTTTCTATGTCCTAAAAGAATACAAAGATTTTCATCAAAATTGTCCAAATTTAAGTTAAAAACTAAAAATATATGTAACAGCACATGGAAACAATGGTTCGTCAATTTTAAACGAGAAGATTCGTTAAAATGTGTCTGTTAGATAGGTTGGTTGGAGCGCTGTTTTTTTATCTTTTTTCTCCTTAAATAAAACTCGGAAAAGAAAACAAAAAAATGCTATGATTTTGTATATACTGGGTGTTAGAATAATTCAATAGTTTATTGTTTAATTTTATCAATTAAGTCTATTAAATTGAAATATATGTGTTTAAGTTTCTTGTTTTCTATTAACAGAATTTCGGTATTTCCTAATGTTAATCATTTCTTGAAAAATTCGATTTTTATAATTCTTTTGTTTTCCAATTTTCCAATATGAAAATTAAAATTGTGTAAGTGTGTTTGTGTATGTTCTGCAAGGGCCGTTTTAATATTATTATTGAACAGTGACATTGGTGTAACACTGCGCATATGTTCTGAAATTCGTGTTTTGAGGTACCTTCCTCTTTGATCTATGTACACTATATCACAATCAGTACATGGTATCTCATATATGACATTACTTAACAGTTCTTTAGGTGTATCATCATTTTGTTGTAAATCTTTTTAACGTATTTTCACTACTAAACAGTAAATTCAAATTATCATTTTTTAGTGTTTATTATCGGTTCAGAAGGACGTTCTAAGTATGGAATTTTGAAAAAGCTTTTTTTTCTACTCCCTACATGAAAAATACTATTCTGCTTCCTCATTTCAGGAAAGAAAGTAGTACTTTTACTCCCTTGTGAAGAAAATACTCTGGCTCGCTCGGGAGGCAAACAAGTAGTAGAATAGCTGTAAGAGTAGTGAGTAGTAGATTTATTTTATTGATACACAAGCTTCCTAAAAATGTGTAATAATGCTTTTCCTTCAAACAGATTTTTTATTACTTATTTTTAGCAAGGTTCCATATACTTTGATTTTTAATAATATTTACTTATATAAATACCTAGTATGATATTTTGACATATTTGGTTGTTTGATTTCCATACATAAGAAAATATAATAAAATATATGTAAAACCAATGTAAAGCACTGTGAATGGTCGTAGAAAAAATCATATGTATTACACAGGAGCAAAGTGCCATTTCCTCCAATGGATATTCTATCCGCGGGAGGAAACTATGCACTTTGCTCCCTTGTTATACAAATAGCTATTATTACGTTTTTCAGTACAATATTACGAGCTGGTTTTATAAAATATTGATTATTAATATTATTGAATAGAATACTTTTTATGAATCTTATAGGATAAATGTTTTTAAGGAGATATGTCTTAATTAAATCTAAGTTTTTTTTTGTGAAATTGATGATGGGAAAGATTAAGAGCTCTGGCTTTTAAATTTGTTATGCTATTAAGGTTTTGTGTGTATGAATGCTGAGAGTTGTAATTCAAGTTTCAGAAAAAGTAGGTTTGTGGTATTAATCTGCAATTATGATACTATAAGTTCTTATTATATCAATACCAAGAAATGAGATTCTGTTATCATGTTCTTCCAGTGTAAATTTTAATCTGGGGTGAAAGCTGTTAAAAACTGTTAAAATACCAGACACGTTTTCAGGGATATAAGTAGTATATCGTCTATATAACCCTTGAAAAAGGGTTACTCATAATGAAGTTTTTCTATACATTCTTTTTGTATTTCAGCCGTTACATTGACACACACACACACAAAGTGGTCTGTACTTTTCACCAGACTTACCTATCTTATGTATTTTTAAGCACTGAATTAGAATCTGAAGTCCGTTTAGCTCTAACACTTTCAAAGTTTTGAGTAAATTGCAAGAATAGCAAAAAACGCAGAGAATACATCAGTGAGCGCAAACAAACTCGAAATTTCTTTTTCTGATCTTGATCAAGTGTGTCTCATGAATGTCGATGCTCTGAATTCAAATTTGTGTCTATTGAGCTGCATCGCACACACATTTCTCAAAAATCGCGAAAAATAGCTGAAAACTGACTAAAACATACGTACCTAACTCTATTTATAAGCAAAAATTGTATCTATCATATGAATTAATAACTGGTCTTGTTCTTTTTCAGGTAAGTTCTCCAATGATGAAATGCATCCGATTTCAAGGTATTGATTATAAGGTAAGACTTTAAGGTATTCTTGAAACTGTGTTTCTACAAAGACTAGGAATTAAAAACATTTAATAACTGAAAAATCTTAGCAAATAACAGTTGTGTTGTGCCATCTAGATATATTCTCCATTCTTAAGAACACAAACACAAAATCAGTAATAAATTAATTGACAATTACAATTAAAAAGCAGAAGAATATGTTCGAAATTTACTCACGTGCACATCTGTGGTAGCTAAGCAGATAGAATAGATGGATCCATCACAGCGTCATTAGCGTTAGAAATTGAGCATTACTGATACCTACATGTGTATTTGCTGCAGCAGAAGCTGTATGCTATGAGAGATAAACACATAATTTTACTACTGCTCGTATATCTCTTTGTGTTGACTGCTTTAAATTGTGAACGGGTTTATAAAATAAGTCACTTTCTACTATCTTGAAATCCGATTTACAATATATTTTCCTTCAGTTTTACAAAGTATATATTGATCTTTCTATTATGGTAATTTCGCTTATACAGTGTACATAAGCAATGTGTACACTTATATAAAAACACGTATGCACATGCCTTAAGATATCTCTCTGTTCTGTAAGTGCCTTAAGAACCAGTTCAGAAAGTTTTTTTGTAGATTATAGCGTATTCATTTTAAAACGAGTTATTACATAATCAATCATCTTGAACAATTTGACACAAAACGACAATAATGGACTTTTACATAAATAAGGTACTTCTATCATTCCTTTCTCTATTGATATTTTTCACACACCCACATTCATTTATAAAAACCTATCTCCTGTCATCTGTAGGTACACCCACTTGGATACTTTATTAATATTTGTTATGTTATATTATGTATCAAAATATTTTAATGTTAATAATTAAAGCTAATGCTCAATAAAATAAAACAGGATCTATTGAACGGTGAATTAATTTAACATTATATTCAAAGTTTCAATTCTAAAACTGAAGCTTCAAATTGTTTACAAATAAAAAATCAGATATTCATTCAGAAAGTAAACATTGTATGAACTTTTTCCAGGCTCCAACAATATTTAGGAATGGATACGAGTAATAAAATCAACAATCAATAATAAATTAACGTTGAATAAAAATTGACCATAATTATTAGATTATAATATACAAAGTGACAAATAAAAGTAAACACTTATATATGTTCATTAGATTTTTGGTCAGAATCAAGACCAGTTATTGAATGTGGTTACCTATTCAGTAAAATCAGAGAACCTACTGCAAAAATTGGTTTAATAGTGTGTTTAGAACGTACGAGTACATGCATTGATACGCCTGGGCTCGGATCTAATAAGGCTGTTGATAAGTTCAAGTTCAATCATGTCCCAGACAAGTTCAATAGATAGCATATCCGATAATCTTGATGGTCAGAGTAAACAGTTAATCTGATGATGATCCATAAAAGCTTTTGCTTGTCTGGTCTGAGGTCTACCATTGTCTTGCTGGGAAATGGATGGTATAAAGATATGGAATGACATACGACTCCACCACTTCCTGGATGCAGCGTTTGGCTGTCACTTTCTCTCCTATCAAAACTAGTGCTGATCTGCTACCATATCCCATATGATAACACCTACTGTGCGATGGACATGACGCTCTCTGTCAAATTGTGGATTCACCCTGTCCCCTTCTCAGTCTTGCACGATTATCGTGCGTCCCCAGATAAAAACGAGATTTGTCAATAAAGGTCACTTGATCCCATTGTTAGTCTCACTAAGTCCTTAAGTTCTCGATGTTGACGATGAATATAAAAATGTCGTTTTCAACAAGCTTCACAACACTTGCAACACCAATATGAGTTTATAAAACAGAATGCTATGTTATTAAAGTACGACCTATCCAAAAAAAATTCTACTTCTACTTTCACCGAGAGAAGTAAGCATGCAAAAAATTATCAAAATAAACGGATATTTTACTTTTCTTTGTCACGTAGTGTTTTAATTAAAAACTTTTATACAAACGTTTAGAGAAGCAGAAACAACATGAAATAATATTTAGCATTTGCATTAAGCTCAATAAAATGAAATAGTTATTTAAAAAATCCATCTGATTGCGTATATAATTCTTTTTTGATTTTATCTAATTCCAAAATATTTGGACATTATTATAAATATTTGTTTATTCAAGAAGCATTCACCAAGCTCCTAGACTAACAACGTTTAAGGAAGATTTGTGCATCTTAAGCAATAAGTAATGAAATAGAAATTGTCACGCAGCGTAAACACTGACCTTCGAGATATTGGAAGCAGTTGACTCGGAACTTCCACAACACAATTTAATACATGCTCATAATTTATATGATTAACTAAATAACTGCGAAACATGCACAGATATTATTCATATTAGCAAACGTATATGTTAAGTCATGTATAACGTACTCATATTAAATAATAATTTCTGAAGGTTATCATTAAATGCATCTAATTTTAGTCCATTCACTCCCGACCTTTAGCAGAATGCATTACAAATTTACTTTTATCTTCTCTCGACACGCGGAAGTCGGATTCATTATGAAATCCACGTACAAATTAAGCCAAGAAACACTGACACCAATAAAACAGATGAATAAGAGAAAAGGATTATGTTAACCATTGATTTTGCTGAGCCGAAACGTGTTCCGCATGATTAATGACAGCAAAAATATGTTTCTTTTCGCATGTCATAAACACCTAAAAGTTGCAAAAGAGAATTACTGTCGGATAGCTGGAGGCAGTTATGTGTCGACTTGCTGAAGCAAAACGAAATCAAATTCACTGTAACATTTACCTGCGGCAGCGCGTATGCTGTTATTTCAATAAAGAGATCTGACCTTGAAAAGATCAAATCATAAACATATGACTATATGTTCCAGCTTAGGCCCTTTGTTATTTACAATGTATACATAATTTTTAAAATTTGTTAAATATTATTCTCTTCATATGTATGCGGATAACATTTAACTCTATTACTCGTTTCATCTTAGAGGCTCACAGTCAGCTATGCATTAGATAAATATTAATTTAAATGTATCTAATATTTAATATATAAGGTGTCTGGAAATTAAACCGACAAAGGAAGAGGCAATTCCCAAGGATGATGTCACATGGCTTTGATATAAATCATCATCCAAAATTGTTTCTTGAGGGAGGAAAATAATTAATATATATTAAAATTGGTTACATATTATACAATATCCATGATATATATTGGCTACAATTGGTTGTCGTAAATTCATATTACTGCACTCGATGTTTTATCAAAATCAGGTGAAGCCTCGAATATTGTACAAAATTGTATCTACTTTCATTAAATAACACGAAAAAAAAATATAATTGACAAAAAGTGTCAAATGGCGCGATACCTGCTATAGTTGCGGCAAGAATTCAGACAACAAATCATATTATACTAAATTACAACAAAATATTATTTTAACGCGACAAACTATCAAAAATATGATGACAATACGTGATGACAGCTGTGACGTAAGTCGTTTGAATTCCTGCCGCAACTATATTAAGATTACGGAGCAAATGTTCTTATGATACTTTACTGCCATAACCGTCAAAACTTTGTTTTGTACGGTTTTCAATGCCAAGTTATGATTTGGTGTACCAAAATTTTGTAAATTGATGGAAAGCCACAAGGTAAGAGAGAGGTGTGACAAAATTTTCTTGGCTTTTGACATTTTTGAGGCCTATCGTCGCGAAGAATAACTAAGCTAATGTTGGATCTTATTCAGTACAATGACCTCTATATAAAAATTGTGTGATTTCATGCACGGAAACAAAAATTGTTCGAGAATTTGTTATAACAGAAGGAAATGTGGCAGATATCATTTGTTTAAATATTGTTTAAATGTACTGAACTTCGCCTTCCTAATGCAACTTACAGGTTTTTTTTTGTATTCTACACACAAGGAAAATGTACCTCCGAACCTGTTGGAGTTAATACAAGTGGAAGCATTCCAAAAATAATTGCAACAAAGCTTGGGTGGAGGAATTCCGAAAAATATACTGGACATTGTTTTAGAAGTTGCTCAGTCACCATTCTACTAGATAACGATGTGCATATTTACATGTTAAAGCATCATGTGGGTTGAAAATCTTCTTCTCAATTCTCAACAGAAGGCTATGTTGAGAATTCTTTAGGGAATAAGAACATATAGCAAAGACGATTATGGAGTCAAAAATTGATTTAACGATTGGAAATTCGAACTTAAACAACTCCATCACATCTACTTTTATAGTATACAAATTTCTAATACTAAAAAAATGTTTATAAAAAACAAGCGACCTTTTATTTAACAACAAAAAATAATAAAAATGTTTTTCTTCATTACAGCACTAGTGCTAATAGATAAATTGTTTTTAGCCTCAATAGTAAGTAAGACCTCAACAAAACTCTACTGCAATAAGTTAACTAGTTACCTTCAGTAGAAGGAACTAAAAATATGTATCTATCTTATTTAAGAAGGTGCTCTATTATTTTAGCAAAACGCCGACTAAGGTAGTAAAATTGTGAATAAAATAATTTTTGTTATGCTTGGTACATGATACAGCAACACTATAAAAAGAAAATTACAACGATGCCATGCAATAGGTTATCTTTTTAATTGGTCGGCTTTTGTTCTAGACTCACGCTTTACAAATAGTTCAGTCCACTTTTCATGTCATAAAAAGAAATTATTTTAATTGTTAATAAAGTTTTTTGTTTGCATCAAAACGATACATTCAGCTCAGAATAGAAACTAGGTACCATTGTATGCTAAATTGACGTGTGCTACTCCAAACACACAATTTTCCTCAGTGTAGAAAATAGAAATTGGCGAATTTGCTAAAAGCAAAATGTTATAGGGGAAGGCTTCGCTTTCCGAATTCTAACCTTCGGCTATGTAAATTTACTTGAATGAAATAAATCTTGAATAAGGAACGACTTAATTAGTTCCAGATTATATCTACATGCACGCTTGAGCACGTAATAAATATTATTCTTAATTTAAGATTAAGTCTCCTTTTATATACCTACCTACTAATAATGAAATGTGGAAGATTCAACCGCTGATTAGTAAAGCAAGCTGATGATTGCACAGTTTTGCCATATAACAATCCTTAATAGCTTTTACCAATCCATAAAAACTCCAAAAATTTCTTATTGGCGGGTTACGCAATTAACAAAAATGTTTTTGTCAAACAACGTTATGAAATCTCTTACATTGCTTACCTTAAACAGTGTTCTGATTTCGATTCATACAAATTTTTGGTTTTTCAAGAAATCGCCGACCGCAGTCCGCAGTATTTTCTCTCTTTATTATTCCGGTGAAACTTTCTATATTGCTCAGAAATTTCCCGAATTTCCAAATAAAGCTATGTGAACTATACACTTTTTACGGAAAAATTTCACAACAAAATTCAACACAGTTTTACCGATGTACGACTGACAAGAAGGAAACATATTAACTATAGTTGTAACACGTTTACGTTAACATTGTATTTACTATTTAGTTAATGCATTAGTTGATGTAAAAATTCGTTAGCCTTTGACAAAAACTCTTTATTCTTGACTTTCTATTATAAAAAGCATGCAATTTAATGTATGCTTATAAAATATATACATAAATAAAGCATTTATTTAATACAGCTACATAATAAGTTATTTTAAATGTCGAGGTTTATTGTAGATTCAAAATAATATGCAAACAAAAACAACTGCTATTAAAAACTCAGTCTTAAGTCTATATAGAATTGGATCGTCAAGATTTTAACACAATGTACACGTTCCAGAACTGCGTACAAATGTCACAATTGACGTTTGTACAATTTTGCAATGAAACAGATATTTCGATATTACTCTGTTCAATACACGTCATATAAAATTCGGCGATGAATGAAGATTACTTGCTATACGCCGAACACTAATTGAAGAGTTGACAATGACAGTATCTATTATATCTTCTTTATTTTGTACATTTGCAATACTTAATGTTACATTTACCTTAGTAGGACTAATGGTCATTTTTGGAGCGGGATTACCTTCTTCATGATGTCTATGAAATGATACATTAAAGACTGTGTGGGCAGATTGATGTCTATTTGGGTATCTTCGTCGATATTCTAGGACTGCTTATCTGGTGTTGCCATTGGAATTCCATATACAAAACAATGTCTGTATACTCTTCAGTTGTAAATACATACATTTTTAATTATTCGACACTTTAACGCTAAGTGTCAAATGAATAAACAAAAAGACACACATAACGATTATTGTTATAGCAACCATCAAGCTACTTTGATTGAAATATGAAATTATACTTTTTAAAATGCTTGTAACTTTTAAACAAAAATGAATCGAACCTGTGTACATGTAAGAAAAATGTTTTAAATTAACCCAGGGACCATCTGCCACAATTTGTCATTGAGCTTGTAGAACATCCTGTATGATAAATCGAAATTTCGTCGGAAGAAAATGTTTACGCCCGTTGTCTTCTTTCTTTGTTGAGAAATAATGACACTAGATGGTATTTTCTAAAATCGTTATTATAATTTTTTTTTGAGCCACCTTGTATAATTTACGGTTTTCGAGATGGGAATGGTGAGCCGTGAAATACATACCGTCTTGTATATGCGGGGTGTCTGTGGAAACGTGAAATGATGTTAGTGTTGTAGTGAAATATAGTTTTTTTGGAATTCAGCTCTGCTGTTATGTGGAACAAAATATTTTCTATGGTTTCAAATATGTAAAAGGCACTTTACTAGTGAATATATTAAAATTGTTCTAAATTTCCAATATTTTTATTTTGATGGATTTCTGGTTTGATTTGAATTCATAGTACATATTGTTCCCCAAACAAGCAGAGCTAAATCCCAGAAAGTCTTATTTCAACAATACATTTTTTGTGCCTTACAAGAGGCATGTCGCCTATCCGGGAACACCCTGTATATACAATCGTATTTTTAATATCTGGATAATTTTTAAGAGAGGTTCGTTTTCGTCTATTCTAACGTCAGCAAAATTGCTGTTTAGAAGCTTTATGTCACCGTCGGAGATATGTGAATTGTGCAATATTAATGTTACATTGATAGTTTCTATATTTAATTTACTGTCAAATAAATTATTGTACAAAATTTGTTATTATTAATATATGTTTAGGATTCCTTTTTTAGACCATAAGCAAAATTGTAAATAATTTAGTTAAGTAATTAACGTCTTTCTGTGAATGTATTACTTTGTTTTCAAATAAGGTCAAGATATTTTCTGAAAAACATTGCGCGTTGCATAATTTGTGCTCGAGAATTATTTACAAGGTTGTCAACAAATTTTACACTTTCCGGTTCAACTATTATTATAAAAATTAAGGTATATCTTTATATCCTATCTTAGGTATAAGAAAATAATAGATAATGTTAAATTGGAATGATTTAATTTGTTATATTAGATTTTTTATTCATATTTCTCAAGGTTCTTATTTTAATTATACCGATCGGTCGAGAGGTTCATTTATAAAATTTGTTGGTAATAATGCACTTTATTTTTGTTACTGTCATGTATAGAAAATTAAGATAAACATGAATTTTTCACGCATATGGTTATCTGAAAATAGAGTATCTACTTTACTTAGCTGTTATGTTATGATTAATTATTATATAATAATATATACAGGGTGATTTACAACATTTTTTTTACTTTCGAGTTCCCACTCCAGAGGTTAGTAAATAGCTTAAATTCTTTAGATAATTATTGAATAGAGTTTTGTCTGTGGATGTTCATTAGCATACCTAGATGTTTGGTATCAGAGAACATACATATGACTTCATTGATAGGAATTGTAGGAGATTTGATACATATTAGCTTAAAATACCTTTCTTAAACAGTAAAAAATGTTACAAAAGCTAATAATAAGGAATATATGGGTAGATATTGTGGGTGTAATTCAACGCAGGTTGGGGCTTTTGTCCACTGAGTAGTTAGTTTCACACAATATTGTTAACACCTGAAAATATATAAAAAGAAAATGATTTACAGCATATCTAAAAAAATTTGGGAATAGATGCATTATGAAAAATGGAGTCAATATCGTTTACAATTATTTGTGAAATCCTTATAGTTTCTGAGAAAAAAAATTATTAAGGTTGTAGTATTTTCAACCTTTACATCGCTGGGCTACTAACTTTGGCTATTAAATTATCTATTGTGGGATATCAGTCTCTAATTTGCGATCGCCTTGAATTCTTATGGACGAAACGCATTATGCGGTCGCGATCTAGGCACACCGCGGACCATGCTAGTCTCGTTTTCATCCAGTGACGAATCTACTGATTATAAATGTCACATTTGTACTAGTAGGTCGGAAGCTGGCATCGCGGTCTCGTCAAAAAGTTTTTGGAGAATTTCAGCCAGTCGCGTCAAATAAAAGAGCTAATAAATACAATAATTGATTCTTTCTTGATGGATTTATCAGATGAAATACCCGAATGATTAAAAAGTGTTTGTAATATCGATTTATTATTTATATATTTGTTTATTTATTTATATTACAGTTTAGGAATACAATACATCAAAAGACCCACAGTAGTTTCCGCTAATTGGGTAACAAGAATATGGAAAATAAAATCAAATGTATACAAAGAAAAAAAGATAATTGAAACAGAGAAAAACGCAGTACTAAACTTTAAAAAGATACAAAGCAAACAAGATAATACAATTTACAAAGAACTTACTATATATTACGATTGTAAGCGTTTAATAAAACAGGGTTATAGTTTAACTATAACGATGTCTCAACTCCATCATTATTTGAAATCAGATTATTGTACCTATAGACCGAAGTAATTCTACAAATACGGCCATTCATACCTAATTTGGTTCTACAAAAATGTATGTCAAATAGTTCTAGTTCTGGTAGTAATAGATGGAAATATTAAAGTTTAGTATCAATTTAATAAAAGTATTTTTCAGTTAGTTTTCCTCGAAATTCCGGCTTTTTCCGAAATACATACATACAAGGAGTAGGTACTTTTAGAAAATTGAAAGACGAATTTGAAAATAATACAATAAATTAGTGGCGCTATTTAGAAACATATGCCATTAATACACTGCTATACACAGCAGATTTTGGACAATTATTTCACTCACTAGTTTTTAAAATATATATAAAATTAAAAATAATTTTGTAAGTTTAACAATTTGGATCTTTTTAACAAAGCGTCCTAAGTAAAAACTTTATATAAAATACCCCCTTACAATTCACCAAAAAATGCGAGGTTTTATTTTTGGTCATTATTTGTGAATCATCTTGAATACATGTATATGCCCTAAATACCTCAGTAGCACAATTGTGTCTAGCCTAATGCTATCGTGGCCGATTCCAATGTATAACAACGATAAAATCAATGTCATTAATATATTTTTTTAAATTTACGATTACAGAAAACTGCGGCACGAACAAAACGGATGTATATAATTAATTTGTAAGCAGCGTGCGTCTGTTAAAGGCAGGGCGTTTCTTCTGGTATACGTTTAAGGTCATGGCAACTTTTACCTTACAATGCAAAAGAGCAACCACAATAGTACGTGAACAATATGTGTTATTACTCACGAGTTACCAATTTGTTTGACAGTAATTACTCGACACATGCTCATAGGTGCTACAATGATGAAAACCTTATAGAAAGTATAAACTCACAATAGATAACTAAAAAGCGTTAAATTACGAATAAGTAGGATCGTATTGTATTGCTAAGCTATACTAGCCTTTTATGTAATTTGTTGAATTGAACACGTGACTAAAATAATAAGACGGTTTATAAGTGTCAGTTATTTAAGTTAATTTTTCGATTAAGGCATATTTGTTATTTAAAATGATGACACCCTATTTTACACATTTCTCTATATGTTGCTGTGTTGTAGATTTAACACAATCGGCTGTGTTAATATAAATGTGTAACATACAGCTATAATCGATAAACATACACATAAACAACGAGATGGCAGGTGGCACAATTAAAATAGTGACAAACGTCAATCAGCAAAATTAACAGAAATTAGTGTATACAAATTATTGACAATAACACAAATTATCTATAATATCAAATTAACCAATGTCTTATAAATATATACATATATGAAAACCTAAAGAACAATATAACAGAATAAATCAAAATAAGTTTTAAAAAATAGAAACCTCAGTTGTGATAACGCAATATTATTTTAATATCCCTAAGGGAAATTATTGAATATGTCCAGCATATTTATGCTTGAAAAAAAAAAGACTAAACAAATTTTTTGATCTGATATTTAGTTGAGATAATGTATTTGCTATATAAGTCTAATGCAGCCAATATCTTATACAAAAACATTATCGAATCCTTATCTTAATTAGACTGCTCATCGCCAGTCTATCTAAAATAATACATATTGAGGAAACCCCTGAGCTGAATAGATCCCATCCAAAAGAAAACTTGTCGATTTAAGAAACATATCTGTACTTTTTCTGACTATTTCAATTGTAATAAATAGACCAAACAATGTTGATATTCACTTAAAGATCTACTGTATGTATACTGCCCATGTTGTACCTATTAGGTAGCTACTTTAGAATTATCCTAATCAAAATATACTATGAGCATTTTACGCAGAAGAAAGCTGGATTTAAAACCCCAGTCTCTATACTTTATCGATAGTTAGGTATTCGATATATCTACTCAGAAATATCAGTGCCAAAAGGGTTAATTTTTCAGTACACATAAACAATTCATTTATTAACTGTTAAATACTTAAACATACACATATGCCAAAATATGATTTATTCAATTCATTCTACTCTAATAAAAAGCTTACAAATATTTCCTTCAAAAAGCACATCAATTAGACATATTTCGAGACGCACAGGAATTCACTTTCAAAACATTAAATCTTTAAATTAGTCACAGTCTGTACCATTATTATTTCATATTTAATTCAGCTTTAAATAATTTTTTTTTAAATCGACAAAAATAATGTTTACTTTAATGCACGAGTAATTTTGACGGGATTTCAATTATAGAAGTTTAGGTTCTGTATTTAGTAAATAATTGAGTAATAATTCATAACAATCTAAATGTTTTGTTACAAATTATATGTTTAACATCAAAATATACTATGAGCATTTTACCAGAAGAAATATTTAAAACCCCAGTCTCTATTTTATCGATAGTTAGGTATTCGATATATCTACTCAGAAATATCATAAAATGGTTAATTTTATTCACATAAACAATTCATTTATTAACTGTTAAATACTTAAACATACACATATGCCAAAAATGATTTATTCAATTCATTCTACTGTAATAAAATTACGAATATTTCCTTCAAAAGCACATCAATTAGACATATTTCGAGACGCACAGGAATTCACTTTCAAAACATTAAATCTTTAAATTAGTCACAGTCTGTACCATTATTATTTCATATTTAATTCAGCTTTAAATGATTTTTTTTTAAATCGACAAAAATAATGTTTACTTTAATGCACGAGTAATTTTGACGGGATTTCAATTATAGAAGTTTAGGTTCTGTATTTAGTAAATAATTGAGTAATAATTCATAACAATCTAAATGTTTTGTTACAAATTATATGTTTAACCATCTAAAATTACATGTTGCACACGCGGGAGGCATTTTTTACCAATCTGTCCCTCCGTCTAGATTTGTTATTTTGCATGTGTAGATGTGATCTGAGGAGATAGATCGTTTAGTCGCCACTAACATAAAAGCTAGCCATATACAAGAAGGATTTTTAAAAGACTTGATCTGGCGCAAACTATTTCGTTCTGTTTATCCGTGCGTTAATGGCCTACGACCGCTAAGGTTGGTGCAAAGGTCAGGCCTTCGGCAGTCGCCGCCAGACTTCTCTTTTAAGAATAAAACGTCATGACAAGATAGGTTTCTACCGATAGCTTTGAAAATGGAGTGAACGAAAGAATTTGTATCTGAAATAATTTAACTATACAAAGTATTTATAACATAGACTTCTCCTGCATATAGAATTGACTGGAATAAGATAAAAATTTATTATTAATTAACATGTGGTTTAAAAGCATCTTTAGAAGGTTGCACACCCGTAAAAGGGCATTAATGAAACTGTTTTTTTTTTCTGTTATTGACAAAACGATCGAAAATTAAAAAAATATATACAACTTTTTAAGTCGAATAACATAAGCTAGTCTATTGTTCAAATCATAGGCGTCCTGTTTAGAGGGAATGAAAATGGTATCAATTTTTGTTTCAATTTTCAAATTTGTCTATTCCTTTTCGACAATTTCGGCATCTTTTAAGGGTGCGTTTTAAACCTCATATTAATCGGAACTTTTTGGCTAACTTTATTGAGTTCTATACGCTATAAAAGTTTGGATTCCAATTTTAGAAACACTCTGTATACACAAAGACCTTGTTTATGGAAAATAAAAGATTAAATTATTTGAATAAAAAGGCTAAATTATGGTGGCATGTTGAAAATAAATAAAATTAAAACTGTCCTGAACTAAAGGCATGTGCCCATATTTTATGCACTTAGCTCTACGTCGCCATATTTGCTTTTCTCTATATATTTATAGTAGGCACGATTTCATTAGTACAACTTTTATTTTTTTCTCCCGTTTTGAACATTTTTGACGTGAAAACTATGGTAAAGATTTTATATCAGTATGAAAGATTTCTCTCGCCTTCCAAATCCCTCAAACTTCAAGTTATGGTGCCACTAACCAACTGATATGGTTTTCCCCGTAACAGATCTGTTAGTAAAACTAAACATTAGAATATTTACGTTAGTGGCGACTTAACAATATGCCCCTTTACAGACCAGAAAAGGTCAAAAATCTCTCTCGTATGTGCCCACCTGTTTCTCATATTCAGCATCTTTCGGCCATTGCCTATTTAGTCAGGCAGATCAGATCTTTCAAAAATCCCTCTTGTGTATCGCCAGCTTTTTTACGTTAGTGAAGATTAAACGATCTGCCCCTTCACAGATCAGATCGGCGAATGCGGTATATCTTATTTAGAAGCAGTAACAAAAAGGTCAAAAATCCTCATCGTGTGGGCCCAGCTATTTCTCAGGTACAGAATCTTTCATCCATTACCTATTTAATCACGGCAGTCGATTTTTTTCGCGGAAGAAGTTTCGCGGCAGAGGACTGTCGAAGATCTGTCTATCCACCGACTTCAACCGTCACCTTCGTAGGCACAGACAAACGGAACACTTTGATCTACGGCAGATCAGGTCTTAAAATCCTTCTCATGTATGGCCAGCAAAAACTCCTATTACTATCTCTGAGGTCGATGCATTTAGAAAACTATTTCCAAGTAGAAAAACTAGAAATAGACTGGATATAATATACATATAAGGCAATACTAAATCGTATTATCGTCGATCTTGACTACATATGCCATAACGGGAATTATGGGTTATATAATTTATATTTACTTCCTTTAATGAAAGGGAAAACTCTTGGGCGGGTATGTTGCCTTTGCAATGGAATTGTTCAGCAACGTGTTTATTGAAACCATTTACAGATAATGGGTGGAATAACGAAGTAGACCGAAATACTACATATTTATTCATGCGGTTCATTATATAACTTTGTCAATTCATAACTATTACCTTATTGATTTTTTTTTATAGTAATATAAAATTTGGTCTTTCAGTGTGGATTTATACCTATTATAGGAATATTAGCATAATTAATTTGCTTACCTTTACAATAAAGTAAAAAAACTACAAAAACTAATAATAGAATATATTATATGGATGAAATATTGATGTGATTCACCGCTGGCCGAGTGTTTAGTTTAACATAGTAATATTGATGTCTAAGAAAAAATGCTTAATAAAGCACAAAAAATGTGTGAAAAATAATATAGAATATGAAAACTTCATATAATTTTTCATGAAAAACTACTTACAAAAGTAAAATATTGTGGCTTTTTCTTACACATATAGTTATTTTTAGTAAAATGCAGAAAATGTTTAATGTATATCATTTTTTTTTTTTCAATTTTAAAGGCCAGCAACTGGAAGTGCGTTATGGTATGGTTCAAATTATCTATTTGACTACATATTTTAGAATCACCCTGTATTTATATTTTCTGTATTAAAAGGAATTACTCTGAAACAACATTGATGTTTTTGGAAATAGAAGCAGGTACATTTTATGTTCATTTTGTGTACATGCATTGCATCTCCAAATGCTTTAAAAACCTAATACTTCACATAAAGCGTTATTTACCATTGCACAGTCGATAAGAAGGAGTGGCCTTTAATTTTATTCAACTTTAAGGTGTTATAAAAACATGAGACATTGACCCTGATATCATTATAATACCCGGGTACCGCCCAGTTGTGCATGACATTATTAGACTTTATTTTTAACTAACCTCTCGCATATTTAGTTGCTATTGAACTAGGTGTAACTGCAATTAGCTTTTATTCGTAGAGGTGTAGGTTAAGAAACTTTTCTTCGTGGAACTTCTTGCACTGTATAATTCAAAATTATATATTCTAGTTAGGGAATGTTATTGAGCAATTAAATTTGGGAGGTTCACAAAGCGTAAGGAGGAAAATGTCAATCTATTGGGAAATTTGAAGACCACAATCCTTTGTAACACATGCCATTCTAAATGTTTATCGATATCTGAACACCTGATCATATTTCAACTTCCGTTATAAATTTATACAATTTTTGATGTGAATTTATCCATTCTTTTATTATGATGTGATAACTAACTGAATTAAAAATTATAACATACGTTCCCGGAATATACCATATCTTTTTCAAATATATTTGAAAAATGATCGACTTAAAATTGGAAAATGTTCTTCTATTTCATTTTAGTAAATAATTGAGTACTTTGCAATTTTCAAGAATCCTTAAAATACATCGATCGACATTATTCAGTACTGTCTTATACATTCCTCTACATATCCTGTTTTGATTCTAAATTGTGAAATGTCTCTTTTACGATTGACAGTAAGTTTGAAAAAAAAGTCACATTAGAGTGGTTTCTACATTCTCCAGATTTAAAACAATTGGATTTATTTGACGACTCTTTAAATACATTTATTCTTTTGAACTAAAATTTTCATCCCATCCAATATTTTTATTCTGAGAAAAATCTCAAAATCATAATTTTGTTGAACGCCTGATCAAATTTATCGTGCACTTTTTCAAAATTTATTTTGTAGTTCTAATATCATTCTGTAAAAACTTCGTACATTGTATTATTTGAAATGCGCATGTCTTCCTTCAACTGCATGTCACGATTGTTATAGCACTATATAAATGGCAGTGCGATAAACAAAGAAGGTCGTATTTTGTTTCATAATATCTAAAAATTCATAATTAGACATAAAATTAAAATAATTTTCTTTCATTTTTTTAACCCAAATTTTGGATAATCCTTCATACAATACCCATTAACTTGAAAACGATTAAAGATAGGAATGTCAATTTGTTAAATAAAGATTAATTAACACATTTAACAATATACAGAGCGTTTTATTGTATATCATTGCTTCTTGTACCCCTCAACTTCTACACGCCACTGTGCTTTCATTAACTTTTTGAAGGTGTTCAGTTACAGCCATATAAGATTTATAAGAAACTTCATTTTGTATCTGTAATAACAATGATAATAAAGAGTAACCTAAATATAATGAATAACCCATTATATGCCTGAAAATAGTAAATATCTTTGGAAGCTTAAATGATTTCAATAATTCTGTACTTACTTTGGAGGCATATATTTAAATTAATATGCTAATCATTATTAACATATTATTTATTTTGGATGCATCGTTTTGTGTCAAAGTAACCCTAAGGTTTTTCAATTTTATTAGAATATTAAATGTGAGGTCTAGAAAAATATAAAATTTCATATTAAAGGTAACTCAAATTATACTTTCTGAAATATTTACATACGAAAAGCATACAAGAAAGTATTTGTCAGAACACAATGCTAGAAAAAAGTACATAAGAGGGTCGATCAAAAAGTACCCGTATTTGAACACGAAATGTGAAATTCGCGTTTTGTCGAGTTTTTGCATCGAGACATCATCGTTGATGAACTGGCTGCCAAATAAAAACTATAACCTATGAATCATACTGAAACTAGTATAGTGTTGTTTGACACGACGATAATATCAACTTCTCTCAGAAACACCACAGTACTTCTTGATCCACCCTTGTATACAGGTTTGGAAAGTTCACGTCTTCCCATTGCTTTTGCGGAAGAGGAACACAGTCAACAGACATTTGTGCGATAAACAATGAGGGTTATATTGGCTTCACGATCTAAATAATACTGTTCATTTGTAGTGGCAGTATCTCAAATTCTTACTTCATAAAATCAAATCATCAACTCTCTAAACTGAAGCAGCAAACACCGGTAAGCTGGCCATTGATTTTGAGTTGGTAAGCAGGAAAAAAGCATTATGTGGAAATTAGGAATGGAACATTGAATATAATATTATTTGATGGTAGACGTGTACACTTCTAGGTACATTCCAAAGCTATATCTATTCAATTTTTGGTGTTATATGTTTATGTGAATAAAGAAAATGGAGCAAACTCAATAATATCAAGCAAATTAACATTTCCACAGACTTGTAACACTGGATATATTTTTTCTACCTGAGTGGCTTAGCACAACAGTTTGTTTCTTTCTTACTCATTCTTCTTACCGTAGAACGAACAACTGAAGCATACTCCTTTACGTACATTATAATCTCAGTTTTCATTGACCATTGCAATTGCGGCTTCGCAAATAATCCAACAAAAGAAAATATTACAATTTAGATATATTTATGAAAATATTCTTAATGAAATTTGATAAGCAGTAACTTAAAACATATTTTACAATAACTTCTAGCATTCAGTGTTTTTCAGTTTATATGTTAATTATTATTTCTTTATCTTTTGCTCTAGAACCAAACGCAAAGGAAATACAGATGCAAAAGTGTCAAGACGTTTCCGACCACAATTATTTGCAGATGGAAACTCAACTCAAACACTTAAAGGGTATGTTTAACAGCCCCGGCTTAAAATTCCTGGTTTGCTATAACCAACCAACATATTAATTTCGCATTACATCAGTTAACGTACATGTTACTAATTACACGATTTCATTTCTTAACACGTCACTTAATTTAAATTTTAAGGGCACAGACTTGTTAAAAATTGCACTCTTATGTCTCTAAAGAAAGCTATTTAAGAAAAAATCTATTTTAACACACAACTACACTACTACCTGAGTTATTAATTTTTCTGAAAAAAAAATATGATCCCTAATTATAGTTTTACTCAATTTATTATATCAATATGTAACACATATGTTCTTGTAGGAAAGTAGGTATATATAAATTTCATGGATTGACCTACATAATTTAACAAAATAACATAGATATGCGTTTTATAATAATATAATAGTAATTTATTTAACCATATTATAATTATGTACCAAGCAATTTTATAGAAAATGCAAAAAGAAAAAATATTTTTGAGACCAAAACATCTTAAAAATACTCATAGTTTTACTTTCATAAGTAACAAATTATATGTACAGGGTGTTTCTAAACTATGGTGCCAAATGAATATGACAGATAGAAAATGTCATTTTGAGCAAAAAGTTTCATGTAAACATAGGTCCGAAAATGCATAATAAAAAAGTTACAGGGTGATAAAGGTACAGTTTGAGAAACAATTTTTCGCAATAACTTCTACAAAAATTAGGCAATTTAAATAAATCTTGGTGCAGTTTCTTAGACACTAAAATGCAACAATTTCGTGCAAAAACAATGTATTCCCATCGCCCAGGAGCGGAGAGCCGGGGTAGCACATAGGATTTTATTATGAAAAAAAATTGTCCTTTGCATTTTCGGAAAATTGATCAAATTTTCTGAAAAATAAACTAATATGTCACAAAAAAGGTACTCTTGTTCAATGTCGCCAACATGAACCGTTCTCTTTAAAATTTGCAAAATTTATTGTCGTGCACCCGACAACAAGAATGCTGTAATCAAGAAGGCTATGCTTTATGTGGTAACTGGGTATGGATTTGGTTTGTAAATTTGTTATAACAAATAACATTTATTTAAATTACAACATAACAAAACTACATACTACAAAAAAAGGTATTTAAGCATATGTTGAAAGTTATCACCGTTTGCTCTAATACATGCTCTAACTCATTTTAAGAAATGAAAGGAGCTTATTCAAAACTTCTTCATTCGTCTTTATTTCATTGAAAGTGTCCGTTATTCTTTGCCTTAAATGATCCTCGTCTTCTATTGGAATTTCATACACTTTAGATTTTGCGTATCCCCAAACAAAAAAATCTAAAGGAGTTAGATCTGGGCTTCTTGGTGGCCATGGCTGAGGAGCATCCCATCCACGACCAATCCATCTATTTGCAAAAATATTATTTAAATGTCGCCTTACTTGTCGAGAGTAGTGAGGAGGGGCCCCGTCTTGCATTAGCCACATATTTCTTCTGGTTTCCAAATCAAGGTCTTCCAAAACTTCAACAAAGTCGAGGAAGTACAATGCTCGTCAGCTTAAAGTCACCAGTTCCATGGTCCATTCTTTTCTAGTGCCATTTATTATACACGGTGCTAGAAAGGGACAAAACATGGAAGTGGTGACTTTAAGCTGACGACCATTGTACAATTGGACCCTAAGGTTTATTGCCAATTATTCCCGCCCATAAATTGATTTTAATTTTGTATTGTGAATGTCGCACAACTGTTGCATTTGGATTTTCATCATTCCAGTGATGACTATTTCTTAAATTGAAAATGCCATTTTTCGTGAAACAACACTCATCAGTAAACAAAATACGTTTGGCGAACATCGCATCAACACGAACCTTTTCTGATATCCAGTTGCAAAATTGTAGTCGTTTTGGCAAATCTTCAGCAAGCAATTCTTGTACTTTAGTCATATGATATGGATGCAGTTGTTGTTCCCTAGCAATCCTCCATACCAAGGACTGTGGCATATTTTCGGCGAAAGCAATTCTTCTGGTGCTTAAAGTATCATCTTCTTCAAAACGTTGGAGAACACGCTCTTCAGCCCCGGGAGTTCGGATCGTTCTGGGACGGCCAGAGTCATAATGACTTTTTAAAAGTACCTGTTTCTCTAAAGCGCCGGTCGATGGACATAAACAATTTTCGAGAAGGTATTCTATTTGGATAGGTTTGTTCATATAATCTACTTGCCATTCTTGTATTACAGCCACATTTTCCGTAAATTAAATGCATATCTGCAAGTTCTCCAAAGGTGTATTGTTCTGCCATAACAACTTTTAATGAGTAACGCCAGCTAAATTTTATACTATCAAAACTTACAATTAACTTATGACAGGAAAACTGAAAGGTTATTTTAAATTTCATGGCTACTATGATGACGAACTTCCATTGCTACTTCTATCTTGTCGGGTGCACGACAATAAATTTTGCAAATTTTAAAGAGAACGGTTCATGTTGGCGACATTGAACAAGAGTACCTTTTTTGTGACATATTAGTTTATTTTTCAGAAAATTTTATCAAATTTTCCGAAAATGCAAAGGACAATTTTTTCATAATAAAATCCTATGTACTACCCCGGCTCTTCGCTCCTGGGCGATGGGAATAAATTGTTCTTGCACGAAATTGTTGCATTTTAGTGTCTAAGAAACTGCACCAAAATTCATTTAAATTGCCCAACTTTTGTAGAAGTTATTGCGAAAAATTGTTTCTCAAACTGTACCTTTATCACCCTGTAACTTTTTTATTATGCATTTTCGGACCTATGTTTACATGAAACTTTTTGCTCAAAATCACATTTTCTATCTGTCATATTCATTTGGCACCATAGTTTAGAAACACCCTGTATATCAAATAATATAGTGAAGAATATATGGTACTTACAGATAGAAAAAATTGAAATGCCTCCATTTAAGATATGTTGCGTTGTCCTTCTTGTCCACGACCTTCATATGCTTAGAGTTTAAACGCCATTTTGCACTGTTTTGGTTATTGGTTTTAGAGTGACGATACGCATACCAACAATCAATCAATTTATACAATATTTATATTAATATCATATCTGCTCATTTTGATTTGAATAAGACATTTTGAAATAAAACAACGCAAGACACGACCACGCACTGGGCCATACATTTAATATGAAACTTGATCCATCTACTTCAACAGGGGCTAGAACTTTTGAAAATAAGAAAATACGTTTATATAAATATGGATCGGGAAATGCTTAGATTTCGAGATACAGGGTCTTGTGGTTTTTTTAATGTTTTTAATTGTATATGTAGATACAAATTTGGTAATAGACACAAATATTTTTTACTTTATGATGCTTTTTTGGAAAAAAAATATTTAGAACCTTATAATTAGAGTCCGGCTCCTTTCTCCCTGTAAACATTTATCACGTACGTCTATGACCTTAAAGCTACATTCATTTGATAGCAAATTTGATTAGTACATTTCTATGTGTCTCTTGACATTTTTTGGTTAAAAGATATTTTACATGTTTCTTAGTCAATAAACTTTTTCCATAAATCATTACAAAAGTGTGTAAATCAACAGAGCAAAGCACTTATTAGGGAAATAATAAATGGTATATCAAATCTACATTAAGTCCATAGGCGTAAGTTGAAAATATATACAGGGAAGAAAGGGGTTACATCCCCCAATTATAGAGTTCTAAATAATATTTTTTGCAAAAATCAGCTTAAAGTTAAAAATATTTGTACTACTTTTTAGACTTTTATCTTTACAATTAAGATCATTGATTAAAAAACTCATGTTTTCAAAATGAATGAACCTATTTTCTAAATTTAAAAAGATGTAGTGCCTGTTTGGTTTCTGCAATTCGGGACGTCCTGTATAATGCAGTAGTATGCAGTAGTATAAACTTAATCGGACGATGCATCTGCCTAAATTCGCATAATACCCAAGTCTTAATTAATTTTTTAGAACAAATCACACTTTAGACCATAATTTACTGATAAAAATTATTTTCACGCTCCCTATTACCCCTTTTAATACATGTAAAGTCAACCTGATTATTCTGCATAAATAATGCGACAAAAGATACAACAATGTTTAAAATATGAGACCGGCATGATATTTACTTGTAATTTGTACATTGTTTCCTTCTTTCTATTTTCTCGTTCATACTCATTAAGTTATAACTGCCACAGTCTTAAGAAATCTGGTGATTAACTTACGCAATTTAGTTCATCCGTTTAATGAGAAAAATAATCAATAACAATTATGCGTGCCTAACAAATCGCGGTCAAGATTATTCGCAGAATTAACTAAATATTCGAAATTTGCTTTAGTCTGAGAATGCCTGGGAACATCATAATAGATGTGTAATTATTAAAATCGTTCATCTCTTTATTTAATAAGTCTATGAAATACCACAGAATAGGCCATGAACAAATTGATAAATTGTCGTAAATATAAAAATAAATGAGATATTATGGAACACAAGAAAGTAATTAGTACTAATGTCTTTAAGATTTGTTGTGACCAGCGCATTCGCCACTTCTTTAAGTTCACTTTTAATCCATCCAAAAATGATTGAGCGCGCTGGGGGTCACAGATTCTACAGGGTATGTCATAACTAATGGGCTATAATAACAATAATAATAATAGTAACAATAGGTCTTTATTTCTCTGCACAATAGTTACAAAAAAATATATATATTAATTCGAGAAATGGCCGAAGATCAGATGAACCTCCAACAAGGGAAAGTTCTCTGTTTTTCATCTTAAGCCAATCTTTATAATATGACATTACAACTAAAATAATGACAGCAAATGTGAATTAAACATGAATTTAATAAGGCACAGAGAGTAGATGGAGGATCAAAGGTAACTACAAAAAGAGTGACTATTTTATTGTCTGCAAAAAAGGTCGTGTTTAAATTTAGACTTAAAAAATAGTAACTGATAATTTTTTAAGAATGAGAGAAGGGAGTTGTAAATTTTAGTAATTTGATAAGAAAAGGAACATTTAAATTGTTGAGTTCTATGTTTAGGTGGTGTCAACCTACCTTTAGACCTTATATTTATATTGTGCACATCAGTCCTGTAAGTTAGTTTAGAGTAAAGGTAAGTAGGTTTTCTGTTATAATTTTATGATATAGGGAAGCAGAATGCAATAACCGTCTATTGAACATATTGGGCCAACCCATCTCCTTCAATTTATGAGAAATATGTTCAAATTTGCTTATTCCATAAATGAGTCTCATGCAGGCATTTACTTGAATACCCCTGATCATCAGAGCAAATACAAGAGCCATAAATGGTGCCCCCAAAATTAAATCTAGATAATACTAAGGATTCAGTCAGAACAAATTTAGCTTTCCTGTTTAAATAGTCTCGACAGTTATAAATCATTGTAAGATTGAAATATGCCAAACGAATACATTTCTTAACATGGGCTTTAAATCTGAGCGATAAATTGATAATAATACCAAGATTCTTAACCTCGCTGCTTCCAAATTTAACTTAATAAGATCACTAATATTTTGCTTAAATTTACGCAGCATAAATGCGATACCTACAGTTTTAGTAAGATTAATATGGAGAGCATAATTTTTTTAAATTTGGACGTTATTAAAGTCATTATTTATGGACAATTCTGCCTGGTGAATGAGTGGTAAATTTGAGTATCATCCTCATATAAATGGATATTACAGTCCTTAACAGTTTTTGGAAATTCACTAGTATATAACGAAAACAGAAGTGGGCCAAGTATTGAACCTTGCGGAACACCTTTAGATATGATGAGAGAGTTGGAAACCTGTGAAGCTATTTTCACTCTCTGACTTATGTTCAATAAATAACTTTCAAAAAAGTTTAGAGCAAGAGGATCTAAATTTATTGATTTAAGAATAGCTAAAAGCAACTTATGATTTAAAGTATCAAATGCTTTGGAAAAGTCTATTAACACTAAAATTCTGGCATTATTCAAATCAAGCTTACAAAATATGTCATCTGTTATATTTAACAGGGTAGTTACACAACTGTGATGTGGTCTAAAACCTGACTGTATGTTGGGGAGTAATTTTGAAATGCAGAATCTTAGCTGTCGATTTACAATACGTTCTAAAATTTTAGAAACAGTTGGCAGGATACTAATGGGACCAATATTGAAGGGGAGATCTAATCTTAGGTAACGGTTTAACTACTACCTCTTTCCAACATTCAGGAAAGAAACCTTGCACTAAACATTCATTAATAATATGTGTTAAATAAGGCAGTATGATTGGACAACACATTAAAAGCATTCTTAGATTAATACCATCATATAAAGCAACAGGGTATAGTACACATCAAAACAGGCTCCTTCTGCTTGATTATTTCTTATAATATATTTACAGTTAAATAATACGGAGTGATTCAATTAACCAAATTTACCAATAACTCCAAAATGGTTCTTCAAATATGAGTCAAATTCGGTGGAGTTATGTTTTGGAGGGTAAACATTTCGATTTTGTAACTGGTTTTAAGAAATCTGTTGCTGGATAATATGGATTGCGTAAAATCTTGCAGATTTTCTTTCCGGAACAAAATTGTTGTCCGGCATGGAGTAGCGAACGGCCGATAGATGTAGTTAGTTCTACACCGCGTACTAAAATTGTTGGATGTTTACCTACGTAGTAAATTGCGTTTGATAGTTGATAAAAGAAATTAGGAGCCTAGCATATAATATATTAAGAAAAAATGGCATCGTGATGAAAATAATGTAACCTGCTCCACTTGCAGAAAATTTTGTCGGAGCTAAAAGTTTATTAAAAAATAAATTATTGGATCTTATTTTTTCAATTCCACAGGGTATCAAAATATATATTTACTACTATCAGCTTTGGATAAAAAAAGTACGGAAGAGGACTACCCTTTATTTTCAGTACGACGCAATTGTTGCCCCGCGCACTTTGAACATAATCATCGAAGAAAATTTTCAAATTGATACGTCAACAACTGTAAAAGTTATTAGAAGTTTTAGTAAAAAACATATTTTACTTCAGCACCCTTTAATTTTGTTAAAATTAACCCCCAAGCCTTAATAAATAAAAGTCCTAATATTTTGATTTAACTATTTATTACTAGATGGCCTGTGTCCATTACTTATGGAACACTCTGTATAAAAATAATAATAATAATAATAATAATCCGCAGGCAGCATCCAGACCACTCTGTTAAGGTTGTGGTGCTATAGGCGTCCTAGGTGGAACGTGACATACGCTGCTTTCTGAATTAAAGATCATACCGGTTTGCCGAAATTCGGCAGAGATCTTAGCTGTCAGAATGCAGAAGGCAATCGTCTTTGGTTCGGTACGTCTGCTAAGAACACACGATTTACGGGCTCAATGATGACTCCACGGAGTGGAGAGTGATCATTGTTTCACTCTTCAGAATATCTCCCAAAGTGTCGGAGCTTCGGAAGGTGTGACTGAAAAAAAAGTAATAATATTCCCCTCATTCTAATCACGAGGATAAGCCCGTCGAAGACTTGTGAGGGAGAGGGAAAGGTATATTATTATAAAGCAGGCGGCATTTGCGCCCAGGAACGACTTACGTTGGTAGGCCCTAACCACCATTCAGTGCAAAAATGAGAGAAACCTGGAAAACCTCATTAATTAGGGGGGTAGCCAAACGTCAACCGGTATCAATCTCTCACATTGACCCAAGCCAACATTCTTCCACCCTACTATACCCGCAAATAGGGTGCCAATCATCTCCGCGAATGTAGCTTATATACGGCCTACCAGCTGCGAGGGTCGACCCACAGCGATCTAGTCACCTCGATTCAAGCACTGACGCCTTAAACCGCGCTACCACTGACCGAACCGAAGGAACGAAAAACATGATAAAATAGGATTATAAATAAATGAAACTAGTCATCGTAATAAATCATTATTTAAAAAATATTTATATAGGTTAGGTTTTTTTTACTAATCATTTATTGGAAAAGGTCCAGCTAATTATACAGTTTTTACCGTCACCGCACACTAACTGCGTGTGCGTTTATCTGAGGTATCCTATGTGGTAAGGATGCATGTTATCTATTTCTTTCTTATTATAGCTAGCTTTGAAATATTGAAGTCATGGCACCGTAGGTATAATTAGGTTATCTATTGTATCTATTCAGATACATTCCTTATTTTTGTTATTAAAGGCGTTGCCTTAAAAGAAAAAATCACATATTCAAAACCTCTAAAAGTTTTTTATCCGATAACCTTACAACGCCTTAAAACTTTATTGCAAGCAAAACTACGTGATTGTTTTTAACAAGCATAATAAAAAAGTTATTCCGTCGTTAAAAAATCCTGTTAAATGATTTTACTCATGTGTTTGCTTAATAAAATCATGAAGTGTCAATTTTATTAATGTAGCGCTGAACTAAAACGCTCCATGAAGTACCGAAAAATATATTGAGTGCTATATTGTGTCGTAAGCGAAATTTATCGCCCATAAAAGTTTTCCAAATGTTCTTAACTGACGAATACATGTGGTATTTAGTACATGTCAGCAGTTAGCAGTGCAGTTGAGATGAAAACATAATTAACAGGCGTTGAATTCCAATAACAACAAAAGAAAGTGAATATTAAATCATAAACTATAATTTAGTGAGTCATTTTCTTGCTTCCTTCAACCTGACTAAAATACAGCTGTGCTATTCAACTATATAATAGATATATTGTATTTATTATTTTATAGATATACAGTGTGATTTATTAAGAATGAGAAATTTCTGAGACTAAAATAAGTAGAATATATCTACAATCTATCATGCAGTCGGGCCGCCCTAGTTAGTAACTAATGTTGTTAAATACAATGTATATGAAGTCTCAGAAATGTAAATTAATATTTATATATTTTGTTTTACCAAACGATTTCATTAAATAAATATCAAAACGGAAGCTTTTAATTTAAGCCTGGTCTAGTTATGCAAAACACTTTGTATAAGAAGTTTGATAAAGGTATATGTTCGATAAATATAAAATGTTAAACAGTTTATACTAATAAGCTCCACATCTACCTAGTTAATATTTTTGAATCTAGGCATGGGTGAGACATAAAAATATAATTCATTACATTCTCAATTAAGGGTTACTAAATATAAATCACAAACAAAATGTGTTACGAAGAAATCAATTATACTATCGAAATTTCAGTAATAGCGAGTTATGCTTGTTACACAATTATGTAGGAATAAATTTTGTGTGAAAGATGCAAATAATATGTAGAAAGATAACTAATTGATTTTGATAATTCTAACATATTACCTGACATTTCGATAAAAATGATTAGAGGACAACCGGATTAACTTAAATCAAATCGGGATTTCAGTATTGAAATCCAATGTTCTTTGTCGGTGTTGCTAATAGTTTTGATCTTTATTTAATGTTAATGTGAAGAAACGAACGTAAATCATATTCTCATTCACACCGCAGTGAAAAGTGTTAGATTTTATTGTGAATTAATTTATTTACAATTGAGAAATAATAAATTCCTTAATTAAGTGTGTATACCTTGACACAACTACAATAATGACAAATTACCAAAATTCTATCGATAGACTTTTCAATATTTTCAGTCTATTTTGTGTTTAGTGAAAATTGTCAACCTATTCATTTAAATTATTATTTTTTTTGTACTTTCACGTTCTCTATTATTACTGAAAAATAAAAAGCGCTATAAATTTAGAAAAAATAACTAATTCTGTCAGCAACAAACTAAATAAGTGCTTTAGGCCTACTTTGATTTTCTGCTCTTCAGAAATGTTCTCTAACGAAATACACGTATAAAATACACAAAATATTATTTAGAAAAGTTTCTCAGAATGACAAATTAAATATTGATGCAAAGCTTTAACTTCCTAGGTCTTCTTTGATATTTTCCTCAATTTTTGTTATATATCAATATTCAATTTTCTATTCTGAGAAACTTTTCTTAATATTCTGTGTTTCTGTTAGTACAGAAACGGTACTTTGTTGTACGTATTTAAAACATTCATAGATAGTTTTAAGAATTAAGTATAATTAACAAGATAATGTTGGTAAAACTATAACATTAATTTTAGTCAGTGGTGTATCTAGAAAGGGTTTTTGGAGGTTAATCCTCCTTCTCCAGCACTTTAGAGAGAATAAAAATAAATATCAATTGATGTTATCCTTTCTGTAATTTCTAATAAATTGCTAGTACTCCACTGATTTCAGTGGCAGTAAACAAACTCAAAAATACAATATTTTTAACAAAATAAGTATATTTGTTTAAATGTAGCACATATTTTCCATTTAAATAATTATTAATCACTAAAAAAATTTTTACTTTACTTTCTTAATTTGTATATTTATTTCCAGGCGTGAAATAAAAAATAAAGGGCAGTAATTATTTCAAATTATTTTATTATCAGCTTACATAAAGCTGTGTAGTTGTTGCCTTCAATTGCAATTAATATTACGTAATTCAAATATTAGTAATCCTGTATTATTATTATGATATACACAGAAATATAATAGTGAAAGTTTTTTGCATACGCACCTTAGTGAAATCGGTCAAAATAAACTATAATCAAACGTAATTTTGTTGTGAAAAAATAAGTACCTGTACAGGCATAGTATTGTCTGCTAGGCTAAACGTTATATTTACCATTTAGGGGATTTATTGTTCCATTGCATTGTTGTATTGTACGCAAACAATACAAATTGTGCATTTATAGCAATTAGCCATTGAAATAAGTCTCGTTTACGACATACAGATGATTTTCACATCGAAATTTTTCCAAGATCATTTTCATTCCTACGCCACTGTTTCAATTGCGTTCAAAATTTACATGTAACTACACTTCTTTGAGGGAAGTATCTATTTAGTTTCAAATCTATATCATTAATAATATTTGAATTAACTAATAAAATTGTTTTACATTCTATCATCAAAAAATCACAAAATTCTTAGGAAAAAATTCACTTGATATCTTTATTGACATCAAAATAAGAAAAAATGTGTGATCAAGTTATCAGCACAAAGAATTTTATTTAAAGAACTTGTATCTAAATACAGACTGAATCTTAAGTAGAGGTTTTCTGTTAACATGACATGGACCTACAAAAGTAATATTTTTTTGAAATCTTAAAAACAAGCGAAGTATGTGCGTATGAAAGCAAAAATAAAAAAAATACACCTTCAGTTTTTGTTCTGGGTCTGACTACAAAAGATTTTCAAAATTGTCGGTCTTCATTTCGTTCACACAAATTACCACTTACTTCTATGGCTCTGCTCCTAAAAGAAATATTTTTCCTCAAATTAATTCCACGGTAGGTATTTTCTATTCGTTTATACACCTCTTCCACTGTGTTAATTATTTTCAGTCTTAAACTTTTTATATATTTTTATATAAATGGAATTTAGTGAGCTACTATTAACATGGAAATTTTTACAAGAATATCTTTTTGCTTGACCTTTTAAGTATTTCAACAATGCGTTTTGTTCAAACTATTTAACTTTTTTTCATGTGTCAATCACAGCTTCAAATATGCTGACGGAATTTTAGAATCCCGTTTGCCTACAGACATTCAGATAAACCAGCCCTGTTTGACAATTATATATTACCTTAGACAACTGTAACAATTTTTTTATAACATTGTTCGCCAATATCCGGTTATACCTGCATAAAAAAATCCGCTGTAATAAATATGTCTATAAGAACAGACCAAGCATCCTACACGGACGCGTAAAAGTCGGTTTTAAGTGATGAAGGTCGTGCAGTATCTTAGCTAAAGGCTACAGCAGTAGCCGTATCACATAAACAAATATATTGTCTCATTTCAAAATAACAAATTGCTTGTCGTTTCCATTAATGCAGTTTATTTGACTTTTCGACTTGTCTCGATAATCATCTCCTATTATAGTGTAAACATTAAATAGAACAAACATTAGTGGTAAATCGTAAGCGATTGATTTAGATTAAGTTATAAAAACAATATCGATAACAATCATTTATAATTCGAGAAGTATAAATTTATATTTCAAATTTAATGACTTCTTGCAAAATTTACCCAAAATTTGCAGTAAGCCTGTTTATAAAACAGTGATTTTATACAAGAATTGCATACAATATTTAATTTACTACTTTAACTTACTGCTAGGATATTTGTCCCAGTTATCTTTAAAATGTGCGCCCTCTACATTATGGAGTAATTATTCCATGCTGCGAACTACAATTTATTTGAATAAAAATATGGATATTAGTAAATATAACAATGTTATCGCTTTCCTGAAAAGGAAATCAAGTGGTCGCAGACCCAGAAAATCCAGAATATTTTCCTGAAGGAAAATGTTGAAAGGTGTACTCGTATCAAAGAGGTAAATGATGAAAAGTACTAATTCCAAAAAATTGTCTTGAGCGTTGGTATATTTGGAGCCTGTAGGAGAGAAGAATGTACTTATTTACATACAGAGAACATTGAAGATGCTAAGTCGTTCATTAAAGTGACTATTCCCAATATCAAAAATAATGTTTCTAGATGAGATGTAACTGGTCTGCTACTTCCTACTCGGCCTAAGTAGCTCGACCTACATCGTCGTAGGTACTTAACCGCAGACCTCTCGCCCTGGACGATGCTACATTAAATCTATAAATGATACTGCAGGAAACAACTACTCCGCGGGCTAATGCCCCGACCGGCATTGAATTACACCTGCAGTATCTGTGTGAACAGCCAAGAACCCTTGTCGGCCACTCCACCAGATATAGACCGGTTTCGGGCTTGTTAGCCCTCATCAGTATGCCATAGGTGAGATGACCGACAATTGAACTGGCTGTTCCTTCAGATGTAACTGGTCTGCTACATCTCACCTGCACTCGAATTATATGTGAATCTATCTATGACGGAACAGCCAGTTCAATTGTCGGTCAACTCACCTATGGCATACTGATGAGGGCTAACAAGCCCGAAACCGGTCTATGTCTGGTGTAGTGGCCGACAAGGGTTCTTGGCTGTTTACACAGATACTGCAGGTATAATTCAATGACGGTCGGGGCATTAGCCCGCGGAGTAGTTGTTTCCTGCAATATCATTTATAGATTTATAGAATGTTCCTAGATTATTTACAATACCTGAGAGAGGTACAGTTGTCAATTTTTTGGAAATTTTCCGCAAATACGCAAGTCTACGTTCATCCACCATTGACCAGCCGATTTTTTTATCACGTACAGGCATTCAAAATGTACTACACAAGCAGTGGTTATAAATAACATAGGCTCCATGCTAACAAGATTGCCGAATTTTATAGAATACCCAGTGTTACTGAATATACTGGACTGCAGGAGCCAACATATCGATGTTCAAGATACCTATAGAAAATTCCATACAAAATAAGCAGGCAGGCAAAATTCTCGGGGAGAAAGGATTTACCACTTTCATTCCAAAAACTCAGTGCACCAGCAGCACCGGGATGCAGGTGTTATCTTCTTCCAATATTGAAGTTACACAAAGTGAAGAATGATATATGATCACCTAATGTCCAATTATCCGATTTGAAAGATTGTGATATTTATAATAAATAAATAATTTGAAATTCAGTTATTTTATTTTACTTTTAGGCACATGTGCGTAAAAGACATTTACGTGCTGTTCAATAGTGACTACCATATGGCAGTTGTATGAGTGAAAAATGATCTCCAAACAGCAGCAATTTAAATTAGATTTAGGAGAAATACGTGATTTCTGAACAGTTTTACTAAAGATCGACTATTAAACAGGACAAAATTGTTGGCTACTTGTCCCTGTCTTACAGGCTCTCTATTATACTTAGAACCCTTACAGGAAACTCACCAATCACTTGACGATTTCACTTTAAAAAATGGACACGAAACATACCTATAGACTTCATTATGACATAATTCTATTTGTGTATTGTGTATTACGTAACAATAACCATATTTAATTGATTTCAGGTATAGGTATAAAATAAAACATTAAAAGTAGTTTTAAAGATTTATTGTGTGTTTTATGCAAATTTCATCCGTAAAGTTATAACAACTGTGACCACTTATTTATAAGCTTCTAGGTAGGTACTGAAACACCTCAATATTATATCAAATATAATCGTCCCGTAATTGTTATTATGTAACAGAAATCATGGTTGTGAAAGGAAAATACTGGAAATTACTTTGTTCATGTTAACTGAAACTTTATTTTGAGAATGAGATTTTGAAATTGGAAAGGCACTTGGACTAATTACAGAAGCGTTCAAAGTGTTTCAATCTAGTACGTAAAATTTCAATATTATGATTTATAATTATGAGATTACCAAAAACAATTGATATTGTGACAAATTTAATTTCACTTTTAAATGGAACGAGGGTAAGTGTGATGGCTCATTTGATAGGGTTCTAAACTCTCTATCTAGCAATATAAGATTTTAATTATGAATGATATTAAATTCGAAAATTTAAAAATGGATTTGTAATGTGTACAATCTGACTTTTCTAATTAATTTTATGTTATAACATTCAGTTTGAATGTATGTTTTTCTGGCAAGCAGGTGACAAAATACCCAACAAAAAGAAATAAATGAAAATGATCTCTTTTAACACAGAAAAAATTATACATTTACATTTCTTTTTGTGCTACATCTGTGCAAATTTATTACTCTAGTTATTTATTATTTGATTGTCAAGTTTAACATCGATTTGACAATGAGTCTTTTGGTTACCCAAAGAATTGAAATTATGTTATTATTAGGATGGGGTGATAAAACAGGAACGCAGAAGAAGGTATACAAAATCTTCAATACTAAGTACCCTGACCGTCGCATTTCTTAGTCTACGGTAACGAAATGTCACAGATTTTCCTAAATCTGGTAGAAAACGTAATGCGAAATCATGGCAAATAGATGGCAAGATGATATTTATAAAAAAATATTTTTTCCTGACAAAGCAAAATTAGTCTTAATTGGAATAGTCAATAAACATAACTCTAGATACTGGAGTATAGAAAATCCAGATTGGATAGTGGAGGTCAGTACTCAATATCCTGAGAAGGTAAATGTTTGGGCTGGAATTATAAATTCTTAAATTATCGGAATACCTTTCTCAGATAATGACAACCCTCATGAAATTGATAGAACTATTTGGTATCAGCAGGACAAAGCTACATCACATTTTGCATTGGAAATAAGAGCATGGCTAAATCAAATTGAGTGGCCGCCCGTTTTCCCGATTTGACTCTGCTTGACTAATTTTTATGAGGGTACTTAAAATCGAAAGTCTATTTCAACAGACCAAATAACGTGATGATTTAAAAGACAGAATAAGGCAAAAATTCAATAAAATCACTCCGGAAAAGATTCAAAAACGCCTCCATTATTGTCAAGACTAAACTGTTTCATGTGCTTTTGTTTACTTCGTAACATTGAACATGTAACATTTGTCAATAAAAAAATTAGAGATATTCAAAAATTTTTTTATTGCTACATGGAAAATTAAAAACCCTTTCAAATGAGCTAGCACACGCACCCTCGTTCCATTAAAAAAGTTGAAAGGGATAGCTGTCACTCCAAGGGAGTTGAAGGGTTAGGTATATAATTATGCTTAGTAAACGTCATTTCAGCATAAAAAATTGACGTTTTTCAGGATTTTTCTCATAATTTATAAGTTATATATCACAATATCTTAATAACCTTATACCTAGAGGTCAGTTGTACACAGGACAGTCTATAGATCTACATGGTTGGAGAGAGAAAATTCTGATCAATACTGTAGAGAGGCGTAGCTTAAAATCCATACAAATTGTAATAATTCAATCAAAACGAAGGCTTGAAAGTACCTACAATTTGGAAACAATTCGTAAATTAAGGATCAGGGCAGCACATAATTGTTCATCTTTCCGTTGCAACAAAATGAGACCCTACATAGCTAAGTATTTATAATTCTTTTGGTGTTGCTACTATTGCTGCACTCAAATGTCAAAGTCTATAGTTATAGCTATGGTAGGTAGCTAAGCTACATCATTGGAATGAAACTTGTTTCAAGGATAACATAAACCGTCCTTCATTAAATAAAAGCCAAACACATCAAAAAAATTATCCCGGATTATCAATTACTGTTGCAAACTGTAGCAATATATCTATTGTTGCCATTAGCAACATATCGGTGCGGTGCGAGCTCGGCCCAGCAGCGGCCAATTATGTAACAGTTTGTTGGTCCCGTAAGTCACTCTCTTGACCAAGGCCTACTACAACATTCGCCGCACTTTACGCGAAAACAAAACACAATCACCGGCTGGTAACGGTAAGCGGACCAACGCCTTTGTCGCTCTGTGTTTCACGCAACGAATGTTATGTGATGAACGTCGTACACAGGGTACCTGAAAGCTGTCATTTCAATTTTACTGATATTAATATGAATCAAAGATCTGTCTACACAATGTGGTTAATTATTTTATATTATAAGATTAGTTATTTGCCTATGAGTTAAAATTGTTCGAGCATAATGTCAATTCGTTAAAAAAGTCAATTTGTTAAGCTAAACTCACACATACTGCAAATAATCAGTTACGATGAGTATACAATAAGGAATTCTCGAATATTTAGTAATCGCACTCGCAGTTGCTTTTGGACAGGCGATTGTCGGTAAACTGTCTTAAATGTGATAAAAAGCTCTCCACATTCGCGGACTGACATGTTTAATTGTAATTCGATCTTGTTATCACTGTTTATGATTGCACTGGAATACAACAGAAAAATTGTAAATCGATTTGAGAATACACGCGAAATATGTAATGTATAATGGCCACATTTGTTACCCGTCAATATTTGTAAATAGTAATTTTTGTAATAATAGATTCATTGCACATATTACACATACCTATTGCTAATTTACGTACCAGAAATATCGAACATTCTATTATCACATAATGTCGTTAAAATTAATGGAAAAATAAATCAAATTTCTAATATATCAATAATATTTACCCCTTTTAAGATAATCGGCAAACTGGATCTTAATCTTTATTGCTTCATTTCGTTAAAATTTAATATAATTTGTCAATTACCTCAAAAATGGTTATCCTGTAAATGTAAGAAGTAAGCCAGTAACCGCTAGATGTAGACACATATATTCCGTTGTATAAACATGTTACATCACTTCTGTCGGGTATAACAGACACAAACAGCTAAAGATCCATAGATCTTTTGCCTGCTTCTATGACATCGATGGGAGCCAACAATGACTTTGGTTGTCTGCTATTGACAACTGAAAAACTTGTAGTAAAATAGTGTTTGGATATTATTACTACAAAATTGTAAGCATAATAGTATGTGAAATAATACTACATATTGTGTCTAGAGCTATAATCACAACAATTTGTAGTACACAGACCTAGAATTGTATAAGCGTTTATTATTCTTTCTTTTTTCAGTGAAGAGTGTCTATTTTTCTTATTTGTATGATGCATTTCATATCTTATACTGCTTTTAACATCTGTATCTCGAAATGGTATTTTTCCATAGAATTCTGTACATCGTAGATGTATGCAGCCTAAACTTTTCTTTGGTTGAAAAATTATGTGCTGCCCTGATCCTTAATTTACGAATTGCTTCCAAATTGTAGTTACCTTCAAGTCTTCGTTTTGATTGAATTATTACAATTTGTATGGATTTCAAGCTCCCCTCTCTACAGTCATGATCAGAATTTTCTTTCTCCCACCATGCAGATCTATAGACTGTCCTGTATACGACTGACCTCTGGGTATAGGTTTGTTAAGATATTGTGAACGATGCTGCCACTATATTCACAAATTGTTCGTGCACGGTGTCTAAGGTGTTGATGATACATTATTTCTGGTTCGAATGAGAATGTGACTCAGCATTCCAACACCTGCCAATTTAATTGCACAACTCTTTTCCACTGCCATCAACCATTGGCGAACTTCCATGATAGTAAAGTTCCTCATCCAGCTTAAATATCCTAATTGAGTTCCAAAATATTAACAATATTTTCTTAGAAAAACTTTCTACCTCCAGTTTTTTGCAAATAGTGGTACACTGGCAGAACCTGCACATGCTAGCTTCCTTACCAGGTCAGTATTAGTAAGATATTTCTTCAATATGCAATGTTTGGTTAGCAGTACTAAAGTTGTCTACAGCTTTGGTTTAGTAGTTCCATCGTCAACTTCATCAATTGTCGTTTAATTTTTGGTTTTGGTTTGCTATCACTTCTAGTTCATACAAATGTCTATTCCTACACAAGTCTTTTAAAAATACAGCTAGCAATATTCAACAACAAGCTCAAAAAGCTTCAAGCCTTTGTAGAACTGTAGCCAAACCTGCATAATTAACGCATCAGTATCGACGTTGCCCTAATGTCCTTCATTACCTGATGTCCAAGCTAGGATCACATAGTTTTAAATTCTTAGCTTAACCATAAAAACTTCCTCTTTAACAAAATGTATGTCCTTATTAATATTTTAGCTACATAAGTCTACTAAATTTAAATTTTGATATATTTACATAAGATATGAGATATATTTATATAAGAATAGAACTAAACAAGAACAATATTTCCTTTGCATTTGGTTCTCTGATATTTTATTTGTGACCTCATTACTATTTCAATTTCAGTGCCACAGGATATGTTTGTTCTCTGTTACTGAAACTTCAACATCCGTATGTATTGGTCTTGGCCTCCCTTTAGTTTCATTAACTTACTTTCGTATTTGAATTATTAGCACCAGTATCTATATATGGACTCTTCCTGCATTGAATTTAAAAGTAAAGTAGCAAATTTAGAAAAATACTAATTGCTATAACAAACACAGAAAGTTCATGATTATTGTTACTTTATTTAACCAGGATTCATTACATTAAGACCGCCAATGGAGATACGCATCTAAAAGCTCGCAGCAAAATATTTTATAGTAGCATCACTAATTCAAATCAGATGGTAATTAATTGCATTAAGATGTAGCAGCAGTAAAAATGTCGTAAAACGAGGAAAGGTCATTGGACTACGCAGTTGATGATAATGGATCGTTCACCTAAGGTACGACCTTAAGATTTAACAGGAATAAATAGTAAAATGGTAAAATGATTATACCTAAGCTTATTTACATTTACTGAATGCTAATGCTTAACTTACTTTTTATACAATTCTAACTAAAACAAGATATCCTTATCTCATATTTTTTGTTCTATAGCTTTCTTACTATTAATTTGTGAAATTTTGAGAGGTTCTCAGTTATGTTATTTTAAAATGAATCTATCCATCTACATATGACATTGAATAAACCTGGATAAAATCAGGATAAAAGAGAGACAGAGAAGAGATGCTGGCCAAGTCTAGAGAAAAGCAATAAAAATCCAGACAAACCAAAATAATTTTAACCGAAAATATAAATACTGGAGCATCAAATACCAATAACTACAACCCATGCACACAAAACGTCTAGGACTAAAACGCTCTTCAAATATAAGTATCTACCAACTTAGTTCTCAATTTCAGAGGTTTTAAGTGATAAATTTCCCGAATCGTCAAGAGGCCTCAACCAAGGACTTGGTAACCAACCCAATTATTTAACCATGTAATATGGATCGCCTGGACATTCATATTTCCACCTTTTATAGCTGAATATTTAATGGTATCTCATCTAGTAGCATATGGAAGTAAAACTTGTAAAAATTCCATTTACAAAGCGTTCGTTAAATAATACAATATGCCCAATAAGCATCCCATTCACAATTCCCGCTTACATATTCACAGGTTCATGGCACATCTTTACAGAAAGTTGATTCTCTGGTATGGACGAAGATTTTCTTCAGCCTAAACATAGACATTACAGAAGCTGATAATTCCATTTTAGTTAAACTTTGCCTCGTCTATACATAAGTATTTAATTATCTACAAGAGGCATTCGCAGAACTGAACTCAATAATAATAACTGTGTTTGAACAGATTGAACATGAAACAGATAAACTGATTTTAAGGCAGTGTCGTCCACATTGGACTGGAGTACCTACTTATTACTGAGCCTTCTTTGACAAGATTTAAAATTTCTTTAATTTTATCCTTCGTCTTCTTCCATAATGTCCTTAGGATTGCGGTTTTTATTTCAATTATGGAAAATTCCAATATTAAAGGTATTATTAGGGACATTAAAACAAAACAATCAAATTTTAAGTACTGTATTGTACCGAAATGTTCCAGTACAATGATAAAATGCCCAGAGAAATTATTTAGTAATATAGCCCGGAATCCCAATATGCAAATCTTGTGGCAAAAAGCAATGAGGCTCGACATGTTCCTTGGACCCAAAACAAGTAAATATGTGTTGTATAATAAGATTCATAATAAAATCAGTTTAATAGAAATGTAATGTAGAATGTTGAATTTATTCTCCATTTAACATACCTACGTATTAAGTAATTTTTTTTATTTTACAAGGTGGCCCAATAAAATAAATCAAATTACTAAACTGAGATTAGTCTGCAATTTAAATTTAAATAATAAGATGGATAAACTAAACATCTACTTAATTATTTTGATAGTTATTGTGTGAAATTGAGGTTTTCTTTTAGTTAGAAGACATTTGTAAGTTCCTCTTTTAATTTAAACATAAGCTGCACTACATTGTATTCGTAGCTTTTTTGTCAAAGTCTTAAATTTAATATTTTTTAGACATGTTATATTTTTATATAAAATTTTAAATATCAAAGTAAAAAAAACTGAAGGTATAATTAGTAACCAAACTTTAAATTAACTAAAATTTAAAGAGGTTGGCTAATAATGTTTTGTTACGTGTATATACCTATCTATAAGTAACTACATACAGCTCTTTCTTAGAAACCAAAACAGACCATTTTATTATTAATTTTATAACATAATATACTCGCGACAAGAATTCAGACGCCTTACGTCATATGAACAAATGAATAATTCGTTATATTTTCATCAAAATATTTAAGAAACTGCAACTGATAGTAATAAAACTATATACTACACTAAAAGTTTGCATTATATATTGCACTAAATTGCAAAAAAATATTGTTTTTAACGCAACCAAATATCGTAAATTATGTTGACAATAAAAATAAATGTGTAACGTCAGTCATTCTAGCACTTACAAATTGATGATTTGTATTAAAATAGTCCATTATCATAGGTAAATCAACCGTATGTATAGATTAGATAAATATGCATTCAAAAAGCATGTCGTGAATTTTAAAAGTAGTTGACTTTTGCTAATCTGTTTCAATTTAACTCTGAAAGAGTTCGAAAAGGACGAGCATAGAGAAACTGTGGGAAGCAACGACGTCAAGTTTCGCGAGTGTTGTATTTCAATTTGACCTCGTATATTTCAAAAACTACTTATGAAATCGACTTCAAATTTTCTGTGTCAATCGTATATCATAAATATTTCATAAAAAATAGATAAATAATGTAATTTAAAGTTTGACCAAATAACCTTATTCGATTATTTACAAAAATACTGCTTGGAGACTTCAATAGTACGTGAGACGACAAACTTTTCTTTACACAAGGAAAATTTCTTGTATGGAAATATTTCTGAATGTAAGGAGATTGTAGCTAAAAAAAAACAATATTGGACTTACCTTCACATATTTGATGTTTGGTTCTGGATTGGCCATACACAATAAATTCTTAATAAAAGTCAGGCAAATTGTGTAATTTGAGCTTTGGCCTTATTATTGTCTTGACTATTTCTATAAATTTCTATAATTTCTATATACTCTACTTTATTTTTGGTAAATATCATAAATTTGGTACATATATATTCACAAAATGTGAAAATTCATAACATGGTAAATAATCACAAGAAAAATCGTGCCATTTCTCACCTGTGTTGTGGATAAACATATACTTTGGTAAATTGTTTTGACCAATTTGAGAAAATTTCGAGAATCTTGATCATGTTTACGGTTATAAGATGACGTTTCATCATAATACTTAAACCGTATAATTAAAATATTATGCAAGACGACGGTATACGTACCGCTATAAAAAAAATGCACGGAAGACATCGGACAGATTCGAAATAATTATTGATTTGAGAGAGTTCGGAAAGTGTCGGTACAGGTATTGTGTTACCTTATTTGTCAGATGAAGCGATAGCTTGCGGGCATCCGAAGTCTAAGTAAGCATAAATACTCCTACGTGTGTCAAGTCTGCCAAGACCACCGAAGGTTAGACATAAAATATCCATAAAACACTTGTTTTCTCTTGATTAATATTAACATTAAGAAAAGAGAAAATTCAAACAGATATTACCGTTCCAAATAAAGTGACATCGATATCAAGTAACCAGATAATACAATATCAAGTAGCTTTGACTGATATTCTACAGGAACATAAATGCCTACTAAATTTGATTCCTCTGTAGATTTAAGATTTGCTAATTCACCACGTGCAGAGTATGGGGTGGAAGTAACGCAGTAGATGGTAGTGGAGAAAAATTGCATTAAAGTAGGCTGTCAGTAGTAGGATGTCAGATCAGGTCAAATATGTGTCACAAACTAGTATAAATTAGATTATACTTCGTGTTGTGTGTTTCCAAAAGTTATTTCGAAAACGAAAGCAAATGAGGATTGTTATGTCATCTTTTCTACAGGATACAAATGAAGTTTCCAAAGAGGAAACTTAAGAAACTTACAATATTACCCGTCTCAGAATTAGGGTTGCCACTTTTTTATAACAAAAAACCGGGTTATAGGATAGGACCATGTCCAAATTTATTTACACTGAATTACTGAATTAAAAATCAACAACGCACAACCACAACAATATATAAATAAACTATATATATACAAGGTGTCCCATATAGAGCCTTCCACCTGGATATTTCGGTTAATATGAAGGTTTGGAAAATAATCCAAAAACACGTCGATTTTTAATTTGAGGGGGACATGGACTTACATCATTCCTTATTTTGTAGTTGCCACTCCTTCGTAGATAGAGATATCAACTGAAATTCCAAATGGCTCTGTAGGGCGTGTGACATATCGTTTGAAAGCTCTTATGATACTTACTATGAATCCGTAAAAAAAATCATTATTCATATTCAGGGAAAAAAAACATTGAAATTTGGAATTTTGTATTTTTACGTTTAAAATTGTTTCATCTTAATTTGAAGCATGTGTTAACCAACAGATAAGATTTCCATATGTCAAAATAATTATTAAACTGCAAAAAGGTTTCTGCGTCAGATGATAAAAATAATAAAAAACGAAACGTAAAAAAGGTTGAGGTTCTTATTCTATTTTTTTTTATGAATTCCATTTCATTTCATTGTTTGATATAATTTTATCGGAAATGTGTTATTAGTGAAACCATTTTCAGTTGTATCAAATCTCATCTTCGGCTTACAATCAAAGTGTAACTTTTACATTCATCAATTTTTCATTATGGTTCGTTAGCTGAAAAAGTTGAAATAATTTTTCTTTATGGAAAACAAAATGAATGTGCTAGAGCAACTGCTCGAATTTTAAATGAGTTGCATTCTGATTACCAAACACGTAAGCCAGATTGTTAAGAAATTTCGAGTAACTGGGTCCGTAGCAAACAGTCCCCTAAGGATTTAATAGAAGTAGGAATTTTGGGTGAACTGACAATGAAGCCACACCAATATCAGTGATCGTTAGAGCGTACCACAGGATTGCTAAGTCGAACGATCACCGGATTTTGCAAAAACATAAATGGCCTCCGTACAAAATACATCTTGCACATTGTTTGAACCAGGATGATCCGGATCGAAGAATAGAATTTTGTGATATCATGTCTAACAGAATTACAGAAAATCAAAATATACTTTACAATATCTGCGTCACGTTTTTTCTCAATGCTTCCGCTAATAGGCATTTTTGTTACTGGTCGGGTGAAAACCCTCATTATGTTACGGAATCGCACACTCAGTATCCAGAAAAGCTGAATATCTGGGCAGGAACATTGGGTATTTACATAGCTGGTCCATTTTTTTTTAGATGGCACTTTGATTGGAGCCAGCTATTTACGTTTGTTGAAAGATTATATTGATTTCATGATCACAGAAATTTCGGGCTTATTTGGATCAGAATTTTCCAGGAGGATGGTTAGGTAGGCGTGGGGTTATAGAATGGCCAGCTTGGTCTCCCTATTTAAGTACAAATAACTTTTTTATTGTAAGTTTAAATGTAAAAATACAAAATTCCAAAAATTTATATTTCAATGTTTTTTTCTTGAAAACGAATAATGATTTTTTTATTTTTTTACGGATTCAGAGTAAGTATCAAAAGAGCTTTCAAACAATGTGTCACACGCCCTACAGTGCCATTTGAAATTTCAAAGTTGATACCTCGATCTACGAAGGGGTGGCAAAATAAGTACTCAGTAAGGGGTTGGATAATTTAAACCCAAAAAATACAGTCCACTTAATTCTGGCAATTAATGCCATACCAAAGTAATACTTGAATCGATTTAAAGCAGCGACTGAAAATCAAGTGAAATCATTAACCATCGTTCTTCCTTTTTTTGTCGTTTCATTTTTTTTTTTTCAAAGAAAAAAATGGGATCAGTGATTACAACAGATACTTTATAATTTTTCCAGATTGTGTTTCCTTAGTTTAATTGAAACATACGTTTCTATTTCAAATAGTTTATACTAAATGATATATCGACACGGCAATTAAAAGCAATTTGTAACTATTCAGTAACTGGGTCAAGGTAAAGTTACACCTACGCAAAAAATAATCTATGGTTATTATGTTGCAACACGCTTAGACGAAACGGTTCTGCCAATTTTTTATACAAGAGGTATATATTTGTTTGATTTTACATTATTATTATTATATAAATTGTAAAAAGACATCGGTTAAAAAAGAATAATAACTTTATGAATGATCTTGACATTTCAACTTTAGTTACATTTTTTTTTTTTAAATTGAGTTGTTTTCTTTAGTCTACACTTAATTTTTAACTGTAAGATATATAGTGCCACAAACTAATTTTGCATCACTATACACCATGATAGAACGAATAACCGTTGTATCATGGCTTCACACTTCTCTTTTTTATTCATTTTATGTATCACATTTAAATGCCGTATTTTTTTACAGTGTCTATAAACGAAGGTGGAACAAATATATATATCGGCATTTTCATTTTAACGTTCGCTAGGTAAAGCGAGTGCGTGATGTTTTTATAGACAGTATGTCTCAAAATTATGGGGTAATATTTCTCCAGAGTGTTATAGCTATGCCGAAAAAGATTAGGTACTTTTCCTTCATATAAACTTAGGTCCAAAAATTCCTCCTAAAGAAGTTATAACCACTTAAATAGGACACTTTAATGATTTTTTTTTTAAATAACTTGTTGACATAAATTTATGAAATTTGGTAACTGGCTTCTCTTTCCCGTACTCAGTCTGTAACTTGGGAGGGAGAGGGGTTAAAGTTACCATAACTGTCTTATGCTCTGACCATTTAAGTAAAATTTATTTAAAAATTATGCACTATTTTTACGAAATTGAAATTTTATACTTTCTAGCACACCAGGTTGTAAAAAACAAATATGCATTTCGCGTTATTTGCATTGACAGTTGAGAATTAGGAGGTTTTAGGGTACATGTATAGGTACCTATATAATAGAGAAGAAAGTTAGACGACGAAGAATTTTAATTCGGGTAAATCAGTCAAAAATAATGAAGTCTTTTTATCTAGTTCAAGCTTTCGAGTACTTTAATGTCTCTTCAACAGGAACTCTAAAACGTTACATTATGAAAATTTTAAGAAATTGTTAAATGTAAAAAACAAACTTACAAAAACGAGGTTGTATCACAAAAATTGTATGAACTAAATACAACACCATCACGTATTATAATCAAACATCAACAACAAAAATAAAAGAATCTACGTATTACAAACATTTTTTGTTAGGAATATAAAAAACTTCTTATAATATCAACTAACCCCAGAAAGTAGCACAGGTAACTAAGACAGCATGGCAATGTGGACAATGGACACAAAAGAATTGGAAACCTAAGAACAATTATCGTTAATATCGTTTATTTTCCATTTGTAAATTTTGTTTATGGCAAATTGAGCATGTAAGTGTTAAGTTAATTACTAAATTTTATAAATTTATCTCAGCTGAGTTCGGATTTATTTAGAAAAAATTATCATTAAAGGAACGTTTCTAAGAGGCTATACTTACGAATTTTTGGAACCACAGTTATATGAAAAAAGTATCTGTTTCGTACACTGTGGAGAATATTGCTCCCTAATTTAGGACGCCCTGTATATTAGGTGGGTTTGCGAGAAAGGAAGGAATGTATCGATGTGGTTCAACAAAGTATTAAGTAGCACTATGTCTGAGCAAGAAATACACACATCTGTTGAGTAACAGATTATCTTTTATATTTTGTCGCGAGGCATACAATCTGCTGATATTCAGACAAATCAATTGATTGATTGATTTACCCTCATAAAAAGACATCATCAGTGACGACAGGGATGCTCACCTAACGCTAAATAAACCAAAATGAAATCTGATAGTTCAAATCGGCATTTATACATGGCATTATACAACATATTTCATTAAAATTTGTCAATTGTACGTTTTTGATGGTGACTAAAATGCTGGTGTTATCAGTTTTTTTTTGTACAAAATAGACTGCGCTAATTGATGACTCTTCTGCTGATATTTTATTCCGAAACTTTTTTAAAATTTGTTTTTTCCCAGTCTAAGTTACGTGATATTATGTAAAACTTCAATATATTTGTTAATAATACACTTGCTATCATGTGAAAAGAAATGATGAAATTACCTGTTTCCTACCTATGATACTAGTACACAAAAGAACAGTAATTAGTCAGATAATATTCTATTAACAAGTTATCAAACAAAAAACATAAGTGCCTTAGAGGCTAAGTACAAGAATACGGATGAAGTTATAGATGCTATGTTATACGAAACTATAGTAGTTATAAAGTCAGGCGTGGGTATAATAAGTATTGCTAATGAATTTGAAAATTTCAATAAAAAAGAAAGAAGTTCTATCAAAGCGTATATTAAATTTGTTATTAATATTTCAACTAAAGAAAAGTCAGAAGGCGTAGATGAAAATAAGACATCCTTATTGGAAGATTCAACATTTAGCTTTCAGTAAATCTAAACTCACGTGAGATTAAGGTAAAATGGATAATGAAAAAAAAGATTACAGGAAGAATATCAATATAACTAAACGTACCTATTATAATAATAAAATAATTAATTCAGCAAACAAAAACAAAGAAACGTGGAGTATAGTTAATAAAATATTAGATAGGAAAAAAACCAACAGAGATCAAATCACGCTCAAGATTAATGGTAGCACCATAAGTGATTGTAATAAAGTTGCCCGTGAATTTGGATGTTATTTTTCTACTGTAGCACAAAATAAAGTTAAAGAGCATTTTGGGGCAAATCTTTCTTTACCTTGTACACTTAACGATAACTTTGTAAAATCAATGGTCTTTGAAGATGTTGCGGTTGAGGAGGTGCATGACATTGTCTCACAACTTAAAAATAAAAATTCAAGCGGTTATGATGGTTTAACAGCTAAATTAATAAAAAATATAGAAAGCAATATCTTAGAGCCTTTTGTTTATTTGATAAATAAATCAATTAAAACTGGTATATTTCCTGATTGTCTTAAATTAGCAACCGTTATACCTCTATTAAAAAAAGGTGATCCATGCGAATTAGAAAACTACCGTCAAATTTCTTTGCTGAGTGTCCTGTCTAAAATCCCTGAAAAACTAGTGTATAACAGAATAACTTCTTTTGTTGAAATTAATAATCTATTGACTACATCTCAGCATGGTTTTAGATCTAATAAATCGGTTGAGACAGCTTCCTGTCACCTACTTGAATATGTATATCAATGTCTGGATGCTGGTAAGTATGTAGTTTCACTTCTGTTTGATCTCTCCATTTGACACTGTAGATAAAGAGATTTTAAGTCAGAAATTATATACCCTGGGTATAAGAGGTAGCATTCTTGCTTGGCTGACTTCATACATGGAAAATAGGTCTCTTGTAGTTAGTGTAAATGAGAAAAAATCTAATTTACATAGTGTTGCTCTTGGGGTACCTCAGGGCTCTGTACTGGGCCCATTACTGTTTATGCTCTATGTCAATGATCTGCCAACATACATTGAGCACGGTCATGTAACAATGTTTGCTGATGACACAACGATTACTGTGTCGGCGAATACACCAGATGAGCTCAGAAAAATTATATGTAGCGTGGTGGAATCATTGAGTGTATGGTGCCAGAGGAATAAACTGATTCTAAACAACAAAAGACTATTTACATTAATTTTCACCTTCAAAGGCCTTTACCCACAAACTTTATGTCTTATGAAGGTATCATGTCAGATTCAGTGAAACTTCTTGGCACCATCCTTGATCCTAAACTCTCCTGGTGTAAGCATGTTGACCATGTGTGTAGTCAGTTAAATAAAGCATTCTTTGCTCTTTGCAACTAAAGCATACCCTTGATCAAGCGGGCTTAATTAATGTTTATTATTCCATGGTGTACAGTCACATAGCGTTTAATATTCTTGCTTGGGGTAGAGGTAGTGAATGTGAAAGGGTATTTATATGCCAAAAGAAAATTATAAGATTAATTTTCAACTTAAAAGTTAGTGTAAGTTGTAGGGAGTTGTTTAAGGATAAACGAATTCTTACAACACCGTCAATCTATATTTTAACATGTTTACTTTTACGAAAAATAACATAAGTCACTTTAAAAACGGACAAATTTTCACAACTATACTACAAGACACGGGGAACTGCTCAGTATTCCTAATCACAATACAATCGCTTTTAAAAAAACGCCATATTATAATTGCATAATTTTTTATAATTCTCATCCTAAGCAAATTCGAAGAATATCTGATTACCAGAAATATAAATGTAATACCAAGCATTTTTGTCAGTTAGAGGGTTTTATAGTGTGGATGATTTTGTAAATGGTAAGTGATGGTAACTGTGGCTTTTGCTGTTGCTATCGATTTTCACCTCATTCTCGTGCGTGCGTGCATATGTTTATATATGCATGTATGATTATATTTGTTAATTTTAAGTTGTTGTTTGTTCTACCGTATCATCTGTTCTTTTTTATATTTGTATATATATATTTGACTATGTATGTTATTTTGTACTATATTTTATTTATGTTATTTATAAGTTGTTAGTGTTTTTACCTTATTACCGTTTGTTCTTTTTTTATACCTGACTTGCCATATATACAATTTTGTATCTTTTGTTGGCCAATAAAGTATTATTATTATTATTATTATTATTATTATTATTATTATTAAACTATAACAATTTATAAAAATATAAGGCTCTCTAACATAAAAAAAAACATTAATTATCGTGTTTAGGATGTAATTAGAAACGCACTTATAATAAATTTTAACTTCCGCTTCATGGAAATTGAAGCAATACTTTTTTCATTTTACTGCTAAAGCATTTTCATAAACATAAAATATTATTCAGTGAATTTTATTGTGCGTTCAAGATTGTAAAAGTTTTGTCCGTATAAAATTTATGGTCCGGCTAGGCTTTTATTGGAAATGACAGTTGCCTTCTCCATAAATAATAATTTCAATTCATAACTTTTTATGTGTGCATTAATATGGATAGTAAATGGAGAAAATTGATGATTTATCGATTACCATGCGAAATTACACGCCTTTTTTGTAATCTCTAAGCCCATATGTACGGAGCAAAATACAGAATAAATTTGTAATATCAGCCTTTATGAATAGAAATGTTTTTATAGGCTTTCACATACATAGGGCATTCACATGGATGATACTTTCATATATTAATATATTGTTGCATTTGATATCCATCCGGTTCATCTACAGAATGTAATTATATAAATATAACTTACCAGTTAGGTCATGCATTGACTAGCCTATCATAACAAATAAAAAAAGTCCATTACTACACCAGTTATAAATGTTATCCAAATCACAATTTATTAATTCAACTGATTCGGCAATGGTACTTGCTGAACAAGATTTGTATAATTCAATATCATCTGCGTACAAATGTAACTGTTCATACTTCACTATATTCGGTAAATCAAATAAAAATACTGAAAACAGAACCATTACATATAACTATTTAGAGCAGTAGGCTAAGTTTAGTGTGTGATGCAGGTGTACTTTGCGTTATGACATAGGTAAAGTAATTGAAGCATATGAAGGTCGTGGACAAGAAATGCCGCAACGTTTTTTATGTAGGAAGGAAGATATCTTACATATTGTCGAAGAAAACTTGCGTGAAGTGAAGTGATTGAAATTGCCATATTCACTTTACACAACAAGGCCGACCTCAAAATTTTCATTTTCTTATTTGAGAATTTTTTCCCTTGAAAATATTGGCATTTTAGTTTAGTTTAGTTTTTAATCCTTCTTAATGAAAATTGTTTATTTTTACGTCATCTATTACCCACACATAGAATACAGCTTTATTTCGGATAAAAAGTGATTATACATTTTGCAAAACAAATCGTTTTAGTAGATACTATCTTAAATTAAAAAAAATAATGATGAAGCAAAGGTATTTGCAAAATCATGAATTTATTTAATTCCTTAAATAGTAACAATACAGTAATCAAAACCAGCAGAAAGAAGCGTATTCCTCAATAAAAAAAAACAAATCGGTGGTAAAAGTATTCAAAAGTTACTTCTTATTGAAGCTCTTGCTCCACCTCGATGTGGTTAATTTTTTATCAAACGTTCATTACATCTCTAGAATAAAATTGTTTAAAAATGCAAATGCTGGATTATATAACTTTTATTTCACTCAACGTACCTATCAATTAATGCTTGAAAGTTGCCAACTGTGACAAATGAGATAGTAATAAATTAACTTTTTATATTGATGCTCCCCTGTTATTAGTTCGTTGCTCTCTGGTAAATACATTAATGTATAATTTTTCATTCTTTCTATACTACTCATCAAAAAATTGTGCGAAAAAGTGGGACGAGACAAGCAGATATTTTTGTACATAACCTGATAAACCAAATTTGTCGACTTCGTATTGCACGCATTGCAATTTGAACCTGTATTTGATTCAAAATCTTACATAATTGTATTTTTATATGAGGCAAAACATATGATAAAACTTTGTAATAATCAACTGAATTTATTTTTTATATAATTTTTCATATTCGGTTGACATATTGATTGCTCTTTTTCAGAAACAATAGCTGTAGCTGTTTAATATTGTAGTTCCCTATTGAAGAAGTTTGATCAAGGAGGAAACTCCGTTCTCGTTTAGTGAGTTCTTTTCTAATGATTTTAAACGTACACGTTTGCACTAGTAGGTCGTGCACAGGACTTTTTGAAGAATTTCGGCCAGTTGCGTCGAATAAAGAGCTTAATACATTTACAGAACATATTTTGACACCTGAATAATATAATAGCATAAGTCGGGAGCGCATAGAGGACATATGGGTCTATGATCAGCTCAGTACAGAACAGTCCGCAATGCGCCTAGACTATGACCTATTAGTGCGTTATTTCTTTTAAAGTTGTAAAAAAAAATTAACAACGGCTTTATAAAAGTTGCAGTTTAATTGAAATTATTGATAGATAAATATTGCCCTGTTACTATTTATACTCAAATAATAGTTGACATGTAATATTTAGTTCCTGTTTAATTTTAATTAGTTTTTTATAATAGGAAGTACAATTGCATACTTAATAAATCTGCAGATTTATAACACAACAATGTCGATGCTTTGCAATAAATAATTGTAATCTATTCAGGAACAGCATGTTAAACAAATAATTATATTAATTACCAATAATATTTATAGTACTTAGGTATTACGCTATTTAAATGATGAAGTAGTTGATATATTAATTATCATAAGATGCAGGAAGCTATTTGTTGACTGGAATAGAGTAATAAATTGCCTTTTCCATACCATTTTGATTATTAGTAAAAGACTTTAGTATTTAATTGCCTTGTGCCTTGCCTTTTCGTCTTAAAATCTTGTACCCAATGTTTCATTACTTATTTTTATATTTTCAATTATAAATTATTGTTGTTGTTTAAATACTTATACTGATTATAAGAATTGCTAATATAATTTACTTAAAAAAAAGATTCCTAAAGACAATATAAGCAGGCGCGTTATAATAAGCAAAATGGAATCATTAAGTCCTAGAAATTTTCATACTTTAAAACTGAAACCTGAGGAGATGATCCATTCCAACATTTAAGCTTAATAGACTATTACAGAAAAAAAACCTAAGTTGGTCGAGATTTACTACTTTCCGCCATAAAAATAGTCTTCAATGGTACAAAGTCTTGTAACACAAAAATTTTAGGAAAACGTTTGTTATGCAACCATCCATTACAATAGCTTTCAGGAATATATGTTAACTCATATGGTTCGAAATCATGTACAAATTGTTTGCCTTTTCTGTGTTTTCCATTGCAATTCTTATAATGCGTAAGACGATTTTATAATTTACTTAATTTCTTCAATATACAGGTGTATTTTTGAAATTATTGCAATAGGTAAATATTTATATATTTATTACGTAATTGTAAAACTTATTTAGTCTTTAATTAGTAATTAAAAATAAGGTAACAACTAGTTATTTTATCCTGTTAAATTATTCAACTTGCTAAGTTCTGTTTTTATTACAATATATTTTATTTTGAACTTAATTGATAACTTTGTTCGGTCAGTGGTCGCGCGGTTTAAGGCGTCATTACTTGAATCGATGTGGCTAGACCGGTGTGGGTTCGAGCCCCGCAGTCGGTAGACCATATATCAGCTACATTTCTGGAGAGGATTCTCACCCCCTCTCCGGGTATGGTAGGTTGAAAGAATATTAGCTTGTGAGATATATCTCACCGACACTCGGTTGATATGTGAACATACATATGAAGGACCGGCCAGTTCAATTGTCGGTCATCTCACCTATAGCATACTGATGAGGGATAATAAGTCTGAAACCGGTCTATGTCTGGTGGTGTGACCGACAAGGGTTCTTGGCTGTTCACACAGATACTGCAGGTGTAATAATAATGCCGGTCGGGGCATTAGTCCGCGGAGTAGTTGCTTCCTGCAGTATCATTTATAGATTTATAGAATATTAGCTTGGATCAATGTGAGAGGTTGATCCGGTCGACGTTTGAGTACCCCCCTTATTAATGAGGTTTTCCAGGTTCCCTCACTCCTGCACTGAATGGTGGTTAGGGCCTACCAACATAGGTAATCCATTCTGGGCGTAAATGCTGCCTGCTTAATAATAATATGGCGCCCACTCTCCCGCACGAGTCTTTGACTTCTGGGGTAATCCTCGTGATTAGAATGAGGGGTAGATATATTATTATTATTACTTCTAAGGAATATATGGTCATTTCAATTAACCTAATAGAAATATTGTGCTATATTAAGGTATAAATTACTAATTAATAATACTTTGATGTAAATACGTATAAAAAGGTCTTTTAGAGGTCAAGCTTCTTGTTATATGTATTGATCTGAATACAGTTGAAGTAGTTTTGTTTTTTGACGATTTGCATTGAAAACCTACTTATGTCATTTGTTATCCCACAGGCAAAAACTAATTTAAAACTAATTATTATGTTTATACTTCCCAATTATTGGTTTCAATTAGAATGTCCAATCACTAATAAATATAAGAGTAGAATTTTATATGTATAGTAATAATTTAGTTGGTTATAAATAACTTACCATCCTTCACTTGGAGGGAATTTCAACCAGAAAAACAAACATTACATATTTACTTTATTTTAATTGATTATTTATTAAAATTGCGTTAATATAAATAATTCTAGCTAATACATTCATGACAAAAAATTATTAAACACACTTTTTCACAAAATACATAAAGTTTTTATTTTTAGATATTTTTCAGGATAGTAATACTATTAAGTCGCAATAATAAAAATGTACATTTATGAGACGTGTAATTTTTATGAAAGTTTGATCATAACATCATCAGAAAAAAATTCCTGGGCTGTAGAATTTGTTGAAGGGAAGCCAAAAATACAGACTTAATATATTAAAATAAATGAATCTAAATTATAATATATTATAAAGTAATACAAATTCGTTAACAGCCATTCCTTTATTTCTAAAAATTAAGTATTGTCTAAGATGGCTCACTGGGTATTTATCTGCCAGAGGCGGTACGCAAAAAATAATGCATGCGATTGTCAGGTTCTACTTGCTCAACAGATATTTGCCGTTACTAATACCGAAGTATCGATATCAGCGTACTTCTGAAGGTCATATTGTATGCAAATAATCAACGAAGGCCGTGGCTGGTTGCTAACAACTAAGGACATATCAGCAGGATATCGCTATCTGCCAACTAACAGCCCACCTGTTTCCTTACTATCTCAGAACAGAATTTAATAATCTGCGACTCCCATAGACTAGACGTTTATAGTTACAATTTTTACATTATCGCAATTTTACAATCAACATGAAGGCAATTACTGGCTTTTTAATAAGATGACAAGATAGATACAGTAGACGTTTCCTATTAAGTACTGATCACATCATATGCGTTAATATTTTACAAGTAATATATGTCGCACTGGCAACATAAATCTTGTAATTTATTTCAACTCTGTGCAAGTACTAACAACTATTTTCCTGTTTCAGGTAAGACCACTTTTTCAAAACTCAAGATGAGGATTTAAGGCATACCACATACAGGAGCAATGTAAGATTATATTTATTCATGCCATCTTTCTTATTATGCATGTGTTAGTGCAAAAATATACGGGGGTATATTGGTGATAATGTCCACTTTAACTTTCTATTTTTAAATTAATGAAAATGCTAAAGTAGACAAATCAGAAGTACTTTTTAATGGTATTTCATTTTGTGTGTGTTTTTATAGAATGTAAACTAAAGTTAAAATCGTTGTTTTAATCAAAATAACCTAATATTTTTTAATATAATACCTTTTCAGAAGGGAAATGGTGATTTATAAACTTTTGTGGCTTTGTTTGTGTTTCTGTTATTGAGAAATTTATCTGCCATTTCCTTTCATCAAATAATAATATGGATTTAATAATCTAATACTAGCGAGAATTCTGGTATTTCAAAAAAATTCGAACAATTTTCTTTAACTTATTTTATTTACAAATATTAAAATGACAATTACAAAATTTTTGGATTTATTTGTTATGGTAAAGATTCATTCAGCCATATTTTCTTTATTATTAGAGGCAGACTCCTATGACACTGTAATAATTGTTCCATTCATTTACTAAAAAATTTACAAACACAACACACATCTGTCCATATTTGTTTGATCTGATCGTGCTGATACAATATCCCCAAATGGTCCAAAAAAAGCATATGTCTTTTACATTTTTTTTCTTAAAACCTCTATGGGGACTGAAAAATATATATAGGACAATACAATGTATAAACGTTTTATCAAAAAATAACTATTTCTTTAAAAGTCGTCAAAAGCATAATGTATTAATAACTAATAAAGTATTTTTTTATTCATTTTTTATTAGGTAATAACAATATTGCGTGACGTTCAGCGTTGAATTACATCCACAATATCTACCCATTTATTCTTTATTATTATATTTTATTGATGTTTTTACTGTATTGTAAAGGTTTTTTAAGCTAAAATAAATAAATTTTTCTACAACTCCTATCAATTAAGTCATATGTATGTTCTCTGATACCAAATATCTAGATATGCTTATGAACAATTCCATAGACAAAGCTGTATTCAATAATTATCTAAAATAAAAAATAATAATATCCTGCCACCTCTCCGCACAAGTCTCTGACTTTTGTGCTAATCTTCATGTTATAATGAGGGGTAAAGATATCATTATTATGATTATTACCTAGCTAAATTTTCTGCAAAATGGTCATACCTGGTTTAATTTAGACAATAGATGAGATCTAACCTATTTCTGCATTTCTAGGATTACTTCTCCAGATGGCCTCCTTTAAGTTGTCAAATATCTAATTATAAAAATTGTTATATGTTAAAATTATTTGAAAGAAAATATAAAGACATTGATCTAGTTTTTATTTTAAATAATTATTGAATACAGTTTTGTCTATGGAACTGCTCATTAGCATACCTAGATATTTGGTATCAGAGAGGTACAATATAGTAAAATATGTATATGTTAGCACATACATATTTAGGAACTTGGAACGAAAAACTAAATATAAAATTTCAGGATTAATACATAACAAAAATAAATTTAGCATTTAGTACTCAAAATCAGTTAAGTATGTTCACATTTTCAGCAGTAATAGATACAATCAAGTACTCTGTATTTTTATAAAATTATTTATTTATTATATTTTTTTTAGAATTATTTTATTCAATTTGAAAAAAAAGCAATTTAGGAGGGTAAATTAAGTTTAGCATGAGCTTTAAAATAGATATAACGATTCAAATATTGTGCTATAAATATTATATAACATAAATTGTGGTATATATTATGGTCTGCAAATACAGTTAGCAACGCGTGCCAATCAATTTAAATGGATCTGTTTCCATGCAGCATATAAAGTTCACGAGATTATACTGGAATGTATGAATATGAAAATAAAGCGTACCCACATATACTATTACGTAATTATGCTAGTAAATATGTAAGTAGCAGTTATAATAGATGAAATGTGTAAAGTAGGTACACATGCATTACACTTTAGAAAATTGTTCAATGTACCTACACATTTCAGCTTTTCCCATTCAACTTCTAGCGATAGTTCAAATCATATACAAAGTTTTGCAAATAAAGCACTAAGGTGCGGTTATCCTCCGGGTGATATTTGACGCACGAGTTGCACTACTCATGGCAAGTTTAATTTAAAATTCAAAATTTCGGCGACCTTGTTCTTTTTACCAAACACACAGTAATGGAAGCTAAATAAGTCTTAATAATTCTGATTTTAACCTGATGACTTAACAATTTGTCAAGCATACATATTTATGTGGTTTAGAACGCCTAAATTTCCTATTGCTTCTTATTTATTTAAACTATTTCATTCTGAGACATATTACTGTTTCAAAATTTCATGCATATTATTATATATTTAAATTAATGACTTTCTAGGCCAAGATATATATGATGCTGAAATAATAATCGTACAACCATGATGATTACTGATAGCTTCACCCTTTGTTTGAAAGGGATTAGCCAACAGGGATAGAAAATAATTGTTCATTGAAATGCACAGGGTTAACTATGACTAAGTATAAAAATTTTAACCACATGATCAGAGAGGTCTAAAAGACAATAAAAAAATTATTTCGGAATTCTAGCCCAATTTTTAAAAATGAGGCAAAAGCCTCTTTTCCTACGGAAAGTCGGCGCCTGTAATAAATATCGTCCCAGATGGCGAGCAATGTCAACTACCATGCGGTCGATTTTTGCAGCGTTGTCAAGTTTAAAACTAAGAAAATAAACATGTTTATTAATAATAATGCCTAAATACCTGAAAGATAACAGTTAATCCAGTTAGCTGCAGTATTTTGTATTCGTTCTTCGTTAAAAGTTCTAATGCATTTTTGGAGTCCATTGCTACTTGGAAAGAATGTTATCAACATAAACTACTGTAAAGTACGACCCTTCAGGTTCCAAAACTTCCAGTTGAAACGTTCAACAGACGCAGTAGATTGAACTGCAACCAATAAATCAAATAAAACGATAATGGACGTTCACTTGAAACATCTCAACTCATTTGGTTGTGAACAATTTTGGAAATAAAAACTTGTCCAAAATTCAAGATAGCGGATCCAATATGGCAGACGGTGATCTATAAACCACAGAGAAGACTTTAAGGTGTTTCAAGAAACCTACAGTATTGCTTAATTTGATTTTCTCTGCACAGTATAAACTTTAATATGTTACAAATTCAAGAATAAGAATCGTGCCTTAGGGTATTTTGTTAAGTTTGTGCCAGAAAAATTCTCTGCAACCAGCAGTAATCTCAGAAAATGTTTACAACAAACATTTTTGGACTTTTGCCTTCGGATAGATATTTCAAAATGTTGACGTAGTGGCGTCAGGCCATCAGATTCTTCTGGAAGTCAATATAAGTTTCATGTGATATTGCATTTCATTTCGGTCGGATCGGTCTGTGATCGCGGTTGTACTTGAATAGTGTTTGTCACCCATCGCGTCGTAGGTTTGCATCCTGCGGCCGGTAAATCGTAGATCAGCTATATTTATGTAGAGGATTGGCACCCGCTTTGCGTGTATGGTTTGGTGGAAGAACGTTGGCTTGGATCAATGTGAGAGATTGATACCAGTTGGCGTTTGACCATCTTCCTAATTAATAAGGTTTTCCAGATTTCCCTCATTCCTGCACTTTATGGTGATTAGAACCTACCAACGTAAATCGTTTCTGGATGCAAATACTGCCTGGTTAATAATAATATGCCGCCTCCTCTCTCGTACAAGTCTCCTAACTTCAGGACTAATCCTCGTGGTTATAATGAGAGGTAATTATATTATTGTGTACCTGTGATAATAAATCAATTTTCTTTAATAATTTAGATTAATACGAGATATATGTGTAACATTTTTATTTTACATTTTCTTTGAGAATTATTAATTTTCAAATGTTCCGTCTAAATCACAGTATACTAATCAAGTATACTGTGGTCGAAATATACTTCCTGATATTGTTAATGTTCCGTTTCTCGTTCACAGAATATATCTTAATGAGATTAAGATACTTTGTAGTTAATATGAATTTAATTAAAATTCTCCTAGTTACTGCGGTTGTTTAAAGAGAAGGGAATTATTGTGACCAGGAGCACTAATATAGCGATTATATGCAGACACGTTTTTTGCATAATAATAATTTCCTTTTAACTATAACGGCATTCTTATGCAATACACATTATGATAATAATTCAAAGCTCTTGGGCTTGACCTTAAATGCATACGGGAAATTAATAATTACATGGAACGCCATAAAAGCAGCGGCACTCATTATTTACATTTCAACATGATTTACATAGTTCTCTAGAATATATCATAGACAAAAGTAAACCTACGTTAACAGGAAGACATATTATTGACTTGTAAGTTGTTTCTTACAGCCTCACAAATTTGGTAAGAATGACACTGCGATTAATCATGTTAGAATTTAAAAATAATAAAACTGATATTTACGTCAATATCTTATTTATTCATTTTCCGAATTAAGGCAGTAGGTAACAATATTTGTACAATAAATACAATCACCGCAACATAAAGTTTTCCAAGCCTTGAAATTTTAACAAATTCAAATTGGAAACTTTTGTTCTAATTGCAGGGTATCTCGAAAACTACGAGAAATAGAAGGATGCGGTTTTTTCAAAACACTTGGCTACTTTTTCGAGAAACTTAATATGCAGTAATCAGAATTTTCATGGACCTCTTCGTTTTTGAAATACAGGGCGACTACTTTTAACGAATTCTTTACATCTCGAAGAATAGCTGAGATATCAGGAAGGTGAAAATTGCTTCTGATAGACTTCTATATGAGTTCAGCTTATTTAAAATTTCTCTACAGATATGACCCAAACATGCAATATTTTTATGCAGTATGGAGATCTAAAATACATACTTCTATTTATCCCTATTTTATAATTTGCTGACTATTATCATGATTATAATTAAAATCTGCACCAGAGGGAGAATTTAAACAATTTTTAAATATTTTTTCAATATTAAATAATTTTCAACAGTTTTTTCAGTGTGACATTGTCACACCTTTTCCTTATTAATTATTATTTATATTTGTAATTGTTTATTTTCAAATGTTATTCAATTGAAGACAAGAGTGGAAGAATGTGTTATGTTCCAATTTTTCAAACACTGCTGTCTTTGCATAAATGAACGTGTTATGAACTTATCTTTTACATAACACCATCGAAAATCTCATAAATCTTCACTGTCATTAAATATATGAGATTTACGATGGCGCTATGTGAAATATAAGTCTATAACACGTTCATTCATACAAAGAAACCAGTGATTGAAAAACTACAACGCAACACTTTCATCCACTCGTTTCTTCAATTATTATTATTAAAGAAAAAATTATTAAGAAAATTTATTCATGGACCAATTTTGCATATAATATATAATAGTCCATATAAAACCCACGCAACATTAGATTTATTAGTAGCAATTTATATACCACTATGAAGAAAAAAAATGCTATTGAACTACTATACTGAGGCATAAAACGAATTACAAGCGGCATAATTGTTAACCCTGGTTTAAAATTATAAACAAATGTTCAAACTTCGTTCCTATTATCGATACATCATAGGAGATATAAGCTGCGACTATTACTAATAATTATAGAAGTTTCCATTCCCTACTATTCCTAGCTATTCTGCGTAACAGATTTTGATAGGTGATGCATGGTCGCTTGTGTTTCTGTGCTTCTAGTTGTGCCATTGGACTAACTTATATTATTCTGTAAACTTTGACAAGGGGTTATAAGGCTTTCACGGTCGGTTATTTGATCACCGGTCACTCAGTCGCGGTGAAGCTTTTGCGAAGCGAAGATACCGACAGGCAATAACAAGCAGCGAAATGTTTGGAAGCAGGGATGCGACTAGTTACAGTTGCCACTATGGAACAGTTCAAAATATTCCAACTAAGGCTATATGCATCTTAATTCTATTACTGGCCAGACACCTCTAGGTTACGGCAAAACCGTAATAGAACAAATTTGGCAAGACGCCTTGAATAACACTAACAAGAGGATATTTAATAAGAATTATTAGTTTAAATAGTTCATTTAATATTACACTGAAACAAAATAATACATGAGATTTTTAATAATTATTTATTAATTAAATGTGTTCAGGGATATTAACAATTGACATTGGACGTACTATGCCAATTATTTCTGTCCTGAATCACTTCACAGGATGTTAACGATGAGATATGCATCAATTGTACTTGCATAATGTATTTGTAAATTGTTTCCTGTATCTATCTTTTATATAATTCGAATGTTGACCTCGTTAGTTTCAATAATCTATAAACGTGCCACAAACCACTAGAAAATTTCAATATTTTGTGGCTTACCTTATAGTTTAATTCTAATATTTTCTCTTTCCTTAATTCTAACTGTCGATACCAATATTTACTGACTTATGAGTTATGAGTTCCACGTTTCCTACAGCAACAAAAAATCTTCCAATAAGGGTTAAGATGCCCAGTTCTCCATAATACTCGCACATAAAGCCGGTGAAATTACATCAGTACCTCTTGTTATTGCTCATTAGACATGCCATTTTTTATATGCATTGACATAGAGCGTGACTTTCAGATAAGCCTATAAAAAAATGTATCGTCATTAGCACTTGCGTAGCTTGCTAATATCATTGCCATGCGAAACTAACAAGCTTCCAAATCATTTCCTTAACAAAGTGATGGTTTCATAAACCAAAAACTCTGAGTTTCATATTATACTGGATCATAAATAACTATTCTTGTTGAATATTTCATAACTAACAGTTAGATCACTTTTATAATATGTTTTAATAATTTGTACACTGGAAGAAATCGAAAATCGCTGTGTGCTATAAGATTGGAGCTGAAAAAATGCGTACAATATTTTTATTTTTGATGCTCTAAGCATAATTTTATATTATAAAAAGCAACCTACAGTTCTTTAGATGAAGGATAATAAATAATAACAGTAATTGAATGAATAAATCTTAACTACATGATTATGTTATTTGGGAACTAGTAAACCTCAATAATAATATTCATTGTTAATATGTTTTTCGTATCATCGTGTTTAGTAGACAATTATAGCCTCTCAGGTACAGTATGGAGTAACTAATGGCGACTAGATGTAGCCTTAGTTGTATTTTTTTTGACCCACCCTTCTTATTCTTGTGTTACGCTCTTGTGAGGCTGTTGTTCGGTTTCTGTTGTTAGTATTGCGGCTACTTCGGTCAGAATCAGTCCTCAGATAAAGGTGGTCTTCCGACAGTCGGCCTAGTCGCATCTGTAACTAGTCGCATTTCATACTTCCAAACGTTTTGCTGCTCTTGACTGCCTGAATCTCAATGGTACCTTCGCAAAAACTTCACCGCAATTAAAAGCTAAGAATAAAAAAGAATGGAAACTTAAGTAATTATTAGTAGTAGATGCAGCTTCTATCTCCCGTAATGTATCGATATCAGGAACGATGTTCGAACGTTTATTGATAACTTTAAACCGAGCACCGAGCGCATTCGCCAAAACAGAGAACAGCCGTTTAATATGTAATAGAAATGGTTTAAGAAATGAAAACATTTGTTAACAAGAACGCAACCTTTAGAAAATATTGAATATTGACGGTATTAAAATGCCGGAGGATTAAAAATGCTAAATATTTATTTCAATTGTTCAAATCTTAAAATCTAATTTAAAGTGACTGGGTAAAAAGGAAAAGCAATGTTTCTATTAAATAGCTTGGTATGCCATGAGAAAACAATTGTCCTTAGTTTCCATAGCAACCGTAAATGTAGATCAACTGTCAAACTATACGTTCGAAACCCAGTTAAAGTGTAAAGTAAAGTGCAAAAATATCATTTCTTAAACCATTTATTACATACTCAACGGCTGTCCTGTTTTGGCAACTGCGCTCCCTTATATTTAAACGTGTTAAGATTAATTTTCCTAATTTTTAGAATGTTTATCAAGAAACTGTTCTTCATTGTATCCATCTGACTATTGAAACAATCGATTCTCCAACCTGTTATATCTGAGAAAGGTATACCTTATTGAAGTCGTTACGAGTAACAGTTTTCAAAATAATCTTATTTGAAATATGCAGTGCACCCATTAAAAAGTGTTATCGTTTCAGTTAAAGTGCCTTTTCTACTGAAAATGCAGCAAAATTTTACTTGAAAAAGTTGTTCAGAATGGTAAACTGTGTAGATGTCTGCTTTGATAAAATCTTTGTGCTTTGTTGAATAATGATTTAATCAAACCTCGGCGATCTTCTTGAAATTTTGCACACCTCCATACATTACGATTTTGAACAACTTTTTCAAGTACCATTTTGCTGTATTTTCAGCAGGAAAGGCACTTTACCCGAAACCAAATCAGTTTTTACTCGGTGCATTGAGCATTTCAAATAGGATTATTTCAAATATGGTTACGCCTACCGATTTCAGCAATGTATACCTCAAATAAAACAGGTAGGAGAATCGATTGTTTCTGTAATCAGATTGATACATTAAGATGCAAAATTTGAATTTATCGTCCGCAAAAATTCCCGATTTACAAATTTTATGTAAATATTTGGATTTCGGTTATTTACAAATAGGTATCGAAAATAAAATTTTAACTTTAACACCCTGTAACTCCGTTAATAATCAGTTTTGGAAAAAACGTTATAGAAAGAGGTAGCATTTATTTTCGGTCTGGAATTATCCCCTGAATTTTTTGCTCATCATTTCCGGACACCCTGTATATCGATGTGTAAATTAGATTTTGGTGTGCCATAATCTTTTTTTTACTCAAAAACTGTACTACTTATCAAAAAAATTGCAGGACAAAAAATATTCTAGATTCAACAGGTATTCAAAAAATATATATTTTCAATCGAAAAAGTTAACCCCTAACAAAAATAATGAATACGGGGTACTTTATTTCAACACTCTATGACTGGACGAAGAGAATAAACATTATTCGCTCAGAAGAAGGTTCATCTGCTTAAATACCTTGTCATATTTCACTAGTTAATTTCAAAGCGTTTGGAAGAAACTAAATATAAAACTTTAAATTTATCGACAAACTCCTTAAGGGGGGCTCGATAAAAATTTTTATATGAAGTACTCCTATTTAAAATCGGTCGTACAATCTACCTTCATTTTTTGCATTTTATTCGGAATCACCCTGTTGCACACAACGATAAATCAATCTAACCAACAAATTTTTAGGTACAGAAATATGTCAAAATACGTATTTATTTACACACTTTTGATTATAAGTATGCGAAAACAATTGTTAAAATATGGGGGTTAGCAAAATAATGCGTGTCTTACAAACGCTTTTTAAAAGCTATTATTATTTGAGAAGAATTTAAATAGTAAGTAAGTAAGTAGAAAAATAAAACATCAAGAATTTTATTTTCAGTAATATTATAAGAGAGTGAGAATAAATTGAAAATAATTTGACAGATTTTGTGAAAACTTGTTGCCAGGCAATAGTCACGAGAGCCCTGCGGGCTCGAGTGGCTATTTCCAAATGGCAACAAGTTTGATTATAAGTATGCGAAAACAATTGTTAAAATATGAGGGTTAGCAAAATAATGCGTGTCTTACAAACGCCTTTAAAAGTTATTATTTTATTTGAGAAGAATTTAAATAGTAAGTAAGTAAGTAGAAAAATAAAACATCAAGAATTTTATTTTCAGTAATATTATAAGAGAGTGAGAATAAATTGAAAATAATTTGACAGATTTTGTGAAAACTTGTTGCCAGGCAATAGTCACGAGAGCCCTGCGGGCTCGAGTGGCTATTTCCAAATGGCAACAAGTTTGAACAAAATCTGTCAAATTATTTTCTAATTTATGGAACTCGCGAGTTATATTTGACTAGATTATTTTTTGATTCACAAATTTTTACAATATCGCGTTGACACAATTAGGTAATTATTTTGACAACTATCTGACACTTGCTAGGCAAATAAAAGCCACAGTGATTATTCCCGAGAATAATCACAAGAGATTTATTCCCACTATAATAATGACATAATTGGTTGAAACTTACCCTTGTGACAAATGAAGAAGCATTTCATTGGTTCTAAGAAACGTAAAAAAATAATCAATATTACTTCTGTTCTACGTGTTTTATATTTTAAGATTTCTGTACCTAAAAGACACCACAAATCTGATCATTTTACAGTGAGAAATACGACGACCTTAATCTAATAGTGCAATTAGTTCTAATATTTTACATTGCTTTAAAATATACTTATTTGTGTCTTAAGAATATCTTCTGTAGAAGAATTTTCTTGTTTTTATTGTCGTTTTTCTTCCCGGCATAATGACAAATAATGAGGTATAATTCTCAGGTACGGGTACTTTAACGGACACCTTCGTATTACTTATTTATATATATATATATATATATATATATATATATATATATATATAAAGCTGTTTACAGGCCTTTTAGGCCCAGAGCTGTGTTATTCTCCTCCACTCCATTCTGTCCTTCGCCTTTCTTTTCCAATCCGTTACATTTTTCTCCCTTAGATCTATTGCCACTGCCTCTCTCCATCGCTTCCTCAGTCTACCTCTTTTTTTCTTGTAGTTATGTTTAATCCCTACTATTTTCTTAACTGCCCTTTCATCCTCCATACGTTCTAGATGACCTAGCCACTGCACTCTCCTGGCTTTTACAACTTCGTCTATTGTTGGTGCCTGGTACATTCCATATATTTCCTCATTATTTCTCCTTACATAGCCTTCCTCTGTCCTCTTACCACCTAGAATTCTTCTTAAGATCTTCCTTTCCCACCTTAAAGGTTTTCTCTTGACTTCTTATTGAGAACCCAGGTTTCACTACCATACAGCGCTGTCGTTCTCAAAATTGTTTTAAAAATTTAAAATTATACTCGTCTGTACAAATTTTGTGATTTCAATAATTGGTTGACTGATGAAGAACTTCTGTTTGCTTTTATTATTCTCCTATTTATTTCTTGTTCCTCATCACAGTTAGCTGTTATTAGCGCCCCAAATACACATATTCTTGAACTTCTTCAAACTCCATCTCTCCATGCTCTGTTCTCAATTTAAAATTTGTATCCTTTTTTTGTTCTCCTATTCTCAGCAGCTTACTTTTCTCTTGATTTATCTGCAATCCCACTTTACTTGCTTCCTCCACAAGTTTTCTCGTTACTTCTTCTAATTCCCTACTATCTCTAGCAATAATGGCCACATCATCTGCATAACTTACTATTTGGTGACTTTTAAACAATATGTGTCCTTCTCTGTTCAACTCACTATCTCTTATGACCTTTTCTAGTACTAAATTAAAAGAAGCGTTGAGAGTGGGTCTCCTTGTCTCAGTCCTGTATCAATAGTAAAGCCTTCCGAACATTCACCTTTTATTCGTACTTTGGCTTTAGTATTTTCTAAGGTCATTTTCAATAGCCTAATCAGTTTAGTTGGTATCCCAAATTGTTCCAGAATTTTACTTAGTTTATTCCTTTTGATCGAATCATATGCTTTCCTGAAGTCCACAAATAAAACCATTGCTTTGATCCCATACTCATAGCATGTAGTCAGCATTTCCTTCACCATGAAGATTTGGTCCGTTGTTGACCTTCCCTTTCTAAAACCTGCTTGATACTCCCCTATTTGCCGTTCTGCTATAGGTTCTATTCTCTGCTTTATTAACGTTGCCATAATTTTATACCCTATATCTAACAATGATATACCCCTGTAGTTTCTGCAGTCCGTTGCATCTCCCTTTTTTAAGATTGGTATAATCATAGCATCTCTCCAATCTTCAGGCATACATTCTCTTCTCCAGATCATTCGTATCATTTCGTATATTCTTTGTCTTAAATCCTCTCCTGCGTACTTAATGTTCTCTGCTGTTATTCCGTTTTTCCCTGGACTTTTGTTATTCTTTAAAGCTTCTATAATTATATCTATTTCCTTTTTTGTAGGTTCTTCTACTTCCCCTTCCTCTTCTCTTCCCAGTATCATCTCCTCGTGCACCTCTTCTTCCCTTACATTCTCTTCATTCAACATATCTGCAAAGTATTGCCTCCATCTTTCTCTCACTTCTGTTTCCTCTCCAATTAGATTGCCACTTTCATCTCTCACATATATTACTTCCTTCTTTATCTGGTTTCCCTTTTTTATCTCTCTGTAGAAGTTACGTATTTCTTTCCTCTTGTAATGTTGCTCTATTTCCTCTATTTTCTTAACCTGCTCTGCTCTCTTCTTTTGTCTAAACACTTTCTTTGCCTTTTGTCTTTGTTCCCTGTATTTTTCCTTATCTTCCTCTTGTAGTGACTGAAGTGCTTTAATTCTTAGCTTATTTCTCTTCTCCGCCTCTCTTATACACTCCTCATCCCACCATCTTTTCCTCCCTGCACACTCTTTTTTTGGTATTACTTTCTCACTTGCTGTTTGTATGACATTTTCGATCTTTATCCACTCTTCATTTATATTTGCTTCCAATATCCGTATGTTTTCTTGCAAACCTTTCCTTACCTCTTCTTCATACTTCTTTTGGGTTCTCTCATTTTGTAATGTCGCCATATCTAGTTGTCTTTTTTCCTTTGTAATCCTTTCCTTTTAATAGGTTTTTATCTTCAAATCTATCCTTACTAGATAGTGATCCGAGTCTATATCTGCCCCTCTGCATGACCTAACATTTTTTATTAAGCTTCTGTGATTCTCATCTATGCAAACATGATCAATTTGATTCGAATATGCTCCATCCGGAGAGGTCCAGGTCCCCTTATGTATGTCTTTTCTCTTAAAGAATGTGCTCATTATTTTCATTTTTGTTCTTCTGCAAATTCAATCAATCTACGCATTGTCATTACTTATTTAATGAAGAAAAAAAGTTGATATATCTATAAAACCTCCTGTTCCACCCATGTTCATTAAAACGCACTTATTTATTAACTCACTAAGTAGTTGCCGATACGAGTGCGCCATTAAATAGCGAGCCAATTTACTGTTTATTTTATCCAATATACATATCTCACGAGCTTACATTGTAGCGTGATCCTGTATTAAATTTCCCATACAATGTAGCAGCGATATAAAGTGCTGTCCACTATTCTTTTTGGCGAGTAACAAAAGAATCGTAAACTTGTGGCAGATCTCATTCATTTTTAAGTCAGTGCAATTTACCGATGAGCCTTAAATAAGCGCTTAAAACACGAAAGCTATCCGCTACTTCGCCTTTATCTGCCTTCCTTATATAGACGTCGGCCGCAGACGGCAAATGTTTTGTCTTTTTCTTGTTTTTCCTTAAGTATTAATGTAGGTGGCCTTCCTTCTGCGGCACAATTTCTTCACGTTGGATATGAGCCTGTAAAGTGAAAATATGGACGTTGGATTGTCGTAATTGGCTTCAGAGGATCTTCAACGCTTCTGGTCATTTAATCGCAATTTGTATTTTCCAATGTTTCAACACCGAAATTTTATTGGGTTTGGAGATATCCACTACTAACATTTACAATCTGTATTTTAAGTATAATTACTGCAAAAAGGGCTGGTACTTTCATTCGGAAATTAATCAGACTATTCATTAACAGTGTTGTTAAACTAATCAAGTAATTTAATCATGATTAAGAATTGCTTTGTACTTTATTCCTATTTTAACAGCTTGTTTGCAAATCGTTGGTCAACCTTTGTTGGCAGCAATGAATATTTAAAAAACAGTTCTAATGTACCATGTACCACAGAAATAAGTGAGAAATAGTTCTCCGGATTTTTGATTTGAGATTATATAACTTTGTTTTCTTTAGGCGTTATTTTTTCAGCATCGGTTTACTTGAAGGTCAACCAAAATGATACCAACCGCATTCTATTGGAAGCTCATGACGTCAAGGCAGCAATTCGGTCTGTCAATTTTAGGAGCATCAAAATCGTGGCGGATCAAACTATAATGACGACGTCACGAATTTAGAACCAAAGTAAAACCACTGTCAAAAAATCTGTCAATTTATTGTCAACCGAAACCAGAACCCAAGCTGAAAAAAAACGCCTTTTTTAGTTTATACGTGTTCGGTGTTGAAGCGCAAAATAAACCAGAATTTTTTGAAAAAGTATATATGTTGGATGTGCAATAGTTGTGGTGACAGGGTACAGGACGAGCTTTTCTGCATTATTTAAAGATGAATAAAGAAAACACTAGAATAGCATTTGTAATTCTTTTTATTATTCGACCTGCTGTAGTCTTGTGGACACCGATAAAATCCCCAATTGTAATATAAAAACTTTCGGTGCTGTAAAATCTCAACATCAATAAAAGTTGACTTCTAATGGAGACTTCATGATATCTACAATAAATATAATATGCTTCAGGTTCTACTATTTATGAGCGAGTTTGGGAAACTTACTGTGTATTATCATTATGTAAATGTGGTTCTAATTCACGTAACAAATTATAATGTCTTTTTTAAACGAAACCTACGGAAAAACTCTTTTAACTTTATCATCCAAATCAACAAAATAATATTTTCTCTCTTGAACTGTATATGTCATCATATTCATTACAAAATCTATATCTTCATCATTATCATCGAAAATTTCATTTAACTCTTCGAGATCCATTTCACAATTTCAATTAAAAATGAAAGTAGAATGACAGAGAAACCAAAATGTGAGGTTACGAAACCTTGATTTGGGCATTAATCGGGGTTCTATAGATCCGTTAACTCTAACAGCACCACGCCCACATTTTAATCATGATTAATCATAATTAATGCCGAAAGTACTCAAAAGATCTCTGTTAAATTTGATCAACTGTTAAAGTACGTTACTCATGGTTAAATTAGACTGACTGACCAGCCCTTATTATATCAGTAGTTGTAATTTAAAAAAAAAATAATGGGGGTTTGTCCAATGATGGATCATTGTTGATTTAATCGAATAAACCTCTATGATTTATCAAGATAGGGCCAATGTTGTCCAATCATTTACAGTTAACAACAGATGTAATAATAAAATAAATCTTTAAAGAGCCTACATTAACCTATTGTGTTTTGCATGATTAAATAATATTACACCAATAACATTCAGAATATAATGATGGTATATTGTAATTTAAGAGTAATATATTAGTTCAATCCCAAAAAATATATTTTCCACAAAGATACATCCAATGCTCTCAATAGTTCTAACCGATAACAACAAACAGCTATATTCACCTACAGAGTGGTTGAATATTGGTTTTATGTGGTATTTGATAATGGTTCATTAAATAAAACCATTAAAATACTAGTAATGCCAAATTCTAACAAATATTGGGCCACTGTTTAAATATTTTACCAATATAGGCAAGTGCAGACATGTTTGTTTGACATATGATGTATATATTTAAAAAAATGCGTTTATGATAGACTCAGAGATCAAAACGTTGAACTCGTGCCATTTTATATAAAAGAAAAAAAGGATATATTTTAATAAAATCTCTTCAAATAAATCCAGGAAAAGTAAAGAGCAATTTTCAATACTTGGCTGACCATCTTTGGTAGTACCTAGGTACTCAAAATTTCTTCATTTTTCAAAAGCTCAATCAAATACTACTTTATTTGGAATTTTGCCACATTTCGAGCGTTTTTCAATTTCTAACTGTTACCCTTGAATTTGGGAAAAATGGGTATTATTCATGAACACACTGTATTTACCATTTATTTATGTATATCTGGATAATTTTAAAATGTATCACTTTTATTTCGTAATTGCATAAATGACTACAAAAATTCAAAGTTAAAACTTAACGAAGGAAATATAAAATTCACTACATTAAAACTGGTTATAGTTTATGTGTTTGCACTCATGAACACTAACGTAAGAAAGTACAGAAAGCACTAACTTAATTATTTATTTAGCTATGGTAATGTATGTGTATATGCAGACAAGTCTCCAAATTAAATACTTTAATGGATGCATTAGAGATTCACTAACAGAATATTGCGTATACCAGCCTGTTCATATATAAAATTCCAGTTCGCACGTTAAACTTAGAAAACTTCAAGGAATGTTCTTTATATTTAATTGCTAGTAATAAAATATTCATTTTATTCCAGTTGCATCTCCCGGCTTCTCTGGCGAGAATTCTAATAGCTGAATAATGCTAATTCGCATAAAGAAAACATCACACTGCTCGTTTTCCTTTGGATCTTGGCCTTAAAAGTTTATGGGTAGATATTTGCGGGGGAACTGGGTTAAACCGAATGGTGCCGAAATATTACATCCAAATGCGTAATTTATTAGGAATTAGCACAATTTATGTATGCAAATGAGACCTTTCGAAACTGTTTGACCTAGGAGTCGCATCTACATTACAGGTGTTTATTTTTGAAAGGATGCGATGCGAAGTTTGCGTATACAGACTTTGAATAGGGGTCCGGTTTGGACTGCCGTTCAAAACTTCTATAATCTCTTAAGGGCACCGTATTCTTAAAATATTGTTTTCTACAAATACAAATAATTTTAGACATTTAAGAATTTAAAAATAGTTTAGTTAGAGTTTATCAAATAACAGGAATGTTTTTGATATATTTTTAGGTATTAACAATATTGTGTGAAACTAACAACTCAGTGGCCAAAAGCCCCAACCAGCGTTGAAATAAACCCACAAAATAAACCCATATATTCCTTATTATTAGCTTTTGTAACATTTTTTACTGTTTAAGAAAGGTATTTTAAGCTAATATGTATCAAATCTCCTACAATTCCTATCAATGAAGTCATATGTATGTTCTCTGATACCAAACATCTAGGTATGCTAATGAACATCCACAGACAAAACTCTATTCAATAATTATCTAAAAAATTTAATATATTTACTAACCTCAATTATTGTGGTTGAATTTCGAGTTCCCACTCCAGAGGTTAGTAAATATATTAAATTTTTTAGATAATTATTGAATAGAGTTTTGTCTGTGGATGTTCATTAGCATACCTAGATGTTTGGTATCAGAGAACATACATATGACTTCATTGATAGGAATTGTAGAAGATTTGAATTAGCTTAAAATAGTAAAAAATGTTACAAAAGCTAATAATAAGGAATATATGGGTAGATATTGTTGATGTAATTCAACGCAGGTTGGGGCTTTTGTCCACTGAGTAGTTAGTTTCACACAATATTATTAACACCTAAAAATATATTAAAAAACTATAAATAAAAGGTAAAATTTTTTATTAATTTTCATTTATTTTAGTAGGTTGTTATGATATTCATTGACAGTTAATCAGTTTGACGTTGTCGATATTTCATTTTGACATTCAATTTCAAATAATTTTAATTTATTGGTATAATCATCTTTATAGTTAGATATTTGACTCAAGTTAAAGGAGGCCACCTGATGAAGCGATCCTAATAAAACGTAGAAATAAGTGAGATCTCAATTATTGTGGTTGAATTTCGAGTTCCCACTCCAGAGGTTAGTAAATATATTAAATTTTTTAGATAATTATTGAATAGAGTTTTGTCTGTGGATGTTCATTAGCATACCTAGATGTTTGGTATCAGAGAACATACATATGACTTCATTGATAGGAATTGTAGGAGATTTGATACATATTAGCTTAAAATACCTTTCTTAAACAGTAAAAATAACAGGAATGTTATCTCATGCCACCTGTGAAAATTCAAAGGTGCCTAAGTAAAACGCATATATAAAGACAGAAAGCGATCTATCCAACAAATTTATAGGTACCTATTCAAATTTCTTTTTCTTTTTTTTTCAATTTAACAGTAGATGTAGATATTGTTATAACATAAACTTACATAGTTCTGCGTATAAGATTGTTCACTTTTGCTAATAAGTATGTGAAAATAATTGTTAAAATGTGGAGTTAGAATAGCAAAATAATGTGCGTGTCCTACAAATGCATTTTAAAAGTAATTATATTATTTGAGGAGAATTTAAATATTAAAAGTAGATAAAAAAAACATCAATAATTTTATTTTTGATATTCCTTTTGCTTTACGTATTTTATTTTTCGAGATTTCTGTTCCTAAAAAACAACACAAATTTGATCATTCTACGGCAAGAAATACGGCGACCTTAAATGTTGAACCAATCTTACAAATATTATCATATAAGAAGAAAATAATAATATAAGAAAATGATAAGAAAATAAGCTCTTAGTGATGGACATAATCAGCAAATTTTATAATCGAATTCTCCAGACTCGATTATTTAATCGGGGATTTAATTCGGGGATGCCGAATTCAATTCTGGCATTGGAATTACCCGGGGGCGCTCGGGGGGGCTCTGCGGTGGTATCCGGGGGGGCAAAATTGCATAGTCCATGGGAAGCGCTCCAAACTCGTTACTCGGGGGTTTTCGGGGATGCCGAATTCAATTCTAGTATTAGATTTCCCCGGGGGCGCTCGGGGGTGGCTCTGTGAGGTTGTATGGGGGTGATGGGGGGGAAATGGCTGCGTCCATGAAAATCACTCCAAAATCGATACTCAGGGGTTTTCGGAGATGCCGAATTCAATTCTGGCATTTGAATTACCCGGGAGTTCTCCTTTACCATTTTCCACAGAACCACCCCCGAGCGCGCCAGATTCGAAATTGGCAGCCCCGAAAACCCCCAAGTAACCATTTCCGAGCCACTTTTCCGAGTTTCCAGTCGTTCCTATAATGGTGCAAGTAATGATGCAATTGGAAAATGCATTTTCCGGCCCAGAAGGCATTTTTCAAAAAATGGCTAAACCAAACGATATAGACTTTTTTCCTGGGACCTTCCTGAACACAATGCAGACCGCATCTCGATATCTGCTGTGCCTAAAAATTTCCGCTATTCCAGTAGATTTTGATCTAAATGCCCTGGACTATATGTGATTAAGATCATATATCTCTTATGACGTTTTGATACTTCTGTAGATTTGAAAGAAAAAACTTTAATCTTGTAGTGTAATATAAGAATCTCTTAGGTATATCTGGACGAATGATTATGTACATACGCTAGTTAGTAAAACATGGTGAAGAAACGATTCATCATAAGTAGAATATGAGAACTATTGTTAACGCTTATATAAGTTTTGACAACTACTAACTTTTATATTACGTAAATAGTATAGCCCATCAAATATGCTAATGAAACTTATAATTCCCGGCATAAAATAGTAGCTCTTAAATTATAAATAAAACAATAGATCTGATTTAAAACAATTGTTTATGTAGATATCTAATCCGATTACATAGATCGTCAAATGAAGACGTAGTTTCTAATCTTTAGTATTGCTTTAGATTTCTTTAAAGCTTACTGAACTACTGTGAAATATGACAAATGTCGGGTGCGGTCTTCTTTAGGCTTTAAAATGGTAATTTAAATAGTAATAACACTCCACTGACTGGCCTTATAATAACTAATGATAAACGCTTTCATATTTTCGTCATATTGCCTACAATTAATATTGACCTCTATTAACTTAACATTTTCAGTTTTTGTGTATGCGTGGAGGTAACAAAATACATACTTTGGTTTAAAAAATGTAGTTTTCCCAGAATCCGTTATTCCTTACTATTATCCTTTATATTTTGTACCTAATAACTTCAATACTTACTCATTATTTATTGGCAAAGTAGATATTACATAACTATAGTTATAGAGAAAATTGTTGTTATATTTCATAAATTGGAACATACATAGCACTTTTTCCCATAAGATGAAGAATGACTGAGAAAATATAATATAACAAAATTCAATAAATTGTTTCGATCTGACTTTTGTTTCGAGATAAAAAAATGTAATTATCATATACATGAGAAAATAAGACAACGGAAAAATAAAAAAATCAATTAATTATCTTCTACATTTTACCACGTCATAAATTTATTATCATTTTTTTGTTTAAATTAACAAACTGTCTTAATTCAAAATCACGCGAGGCAGTTCTTATGTGAATGTAAACATTTTCACATGTAAAAACGGAAATACTACAAGAACATAATTAGCCATAAACTAGCTTCTTAGTTTAATCATGTCATTATTTTTAAGGATAACACTTTTCCTAGTGTCGTTTTATTCATATTATGACATCAACACTAACTATGATTATATTGTAGTCATATAATTATCTACAATTAAACATATCCGATAATTAACCTTGCTATGTTGTAAAATAAATGTTGAAAAAACTTTATTTCTACGTTACATCCCAAAGCTTTAAAAAATAAATAAGAAGGATGCAACGAGAATCATCAATTTAATATACTATAGAAAAATTACAAGCGAAAACTAAAATACTTATTCAGTAGGTACCTACATAAGTTTTAGCAGCAGTTCAAAACTGTTTGTAAAGTATCAGAAATGTCCGTTCAACTATTTATTGCGTCAAATTCAATGGTAACGCGTTCTCAACTTAACTGGTCGAATATTTCTGACAGTTTCCAAACCGTTTTCAACTGCTGCAAAAACAAGCCTATTGTTGCATCAAAATCATGATAAAACAAACTGATGGGGTCACCTTTAACTATTTAATCAGTCAACTTATAAAAAACTTTAACTGAAGAAGAGCACACGATCATGTATAATAATTTTGATAACAAAAGAGTCCTATATTGAATATAAGTTGAAATATAATAAAAGTTTTATATTTAAAAGATTCTTCATACTTTCTATTTCAAACAGAATTTTATTATACAACGTTAAATATTCTCTCAATAAGACACAGCTAAAAACTATATAAATTGGTTGCTAGTTTATCATTTAGCAAACTAAAGAATTGTTTCGTGTTTTAATTTCACTTCATTAAATTTAATATCTTAATAGAATCAAAATCAACTTTTAGTACATTATTATAGAATAAAACAGTTTGATGTTGTCTACAGATATTACGACAAAAATACTATTATATCAAGAAACAAAAGGTGAAATCACAATATTTAGTATTTAGTACGAGATATTTATGCATACTCAAGTCAAGAATTCAGACGTTACACATTTGTTTTTATTGACAATGTAATTTTCGATCATTTTTTGCAATTTAGTGCAATATATAATGCAAACTTTTAGTGCAGCATATAGTTTTATTACTATCAGTTGCAGTTTCTTAAATGGTTTGATGATAAGTCGTCTGAATTCTTGTCGCGAGTATAGAGCATATCACCAAATTCAACACATCAATAAATGCACAGCAAATACATAGTAGACATAAACCTACATTCACATGGATAACACCACAACATAAACGACACAGGTCTTTACCCGCATCCAATATAAACGCGCACTTAAACTGACTCTCTTGACCACTGATCCAGTCCATTTTTGAAGATATTTATGGAGGGTACAGATATTATTGATGACGGCAAGCTGTTCCAACGGAAACGCAATCTATTTGGGAAGAAATGTTGTCGTACTAATGTTTTAACATTGTTAAGAGAAGTTATCCACTTTGCAAACTTATTTGTACATCTTCTAATAAAGATACATCCTTGACAAGAGATGCATAATTTGCTCTTCTTATAACAGCGCCAACATATTTTGACCAGGACTGTTGTTTCTAATGTTTCTTACACAATTTTGACTTTCAAAAGATTTAATTGCTTCTCCGTTACTGAAAGTGTAGAGGTATATTAAGTTATTCTTACCTATGTCTAAAACACTACCTTTATTAACATTCAAAGGAATCAACCAGTTATCAATGTGGTTTTGAAGATATTGTATATTATGATCAAAGCCAATTGGGAATAGAAGTGATCTATCTTGTGCTCTAAAATTTTAAAAATTTTCTTTGAATAGTTTGATATTGTTTATATATATATTTCATAGTAAACGCTCCAAATAACACTGCCATGTTTCAGTTTCGAGTTGCGTATAACAAAGTCTAGCATTTGTGAGTCTGATGCTGGCAATATTCTGAATGTCATATCTAAAAGAAAAATAGGCATCGAAGGTAACTTCCTTTAAATTTATATGTTCTCTATTAATTTTGCTGATTTTTTTGCACTTATTTATGTTCAATTGTAATTTATTTTTCTTTAGTTTTATTGGGTTTTTGCCACACTTCTGAAAAATAATTAAGATTAATTAAATAAGCCCTTGCGCCAACCGGATCAGTCAAGGGTTATTTTTGAAACTTAGTTTGCCTAATCAAAAAATCTCACACTGAAAAAAGCAGATAAGTAAAAAATAGCAAAAATCACATCACTATCGCGCACTTTCGTATTAATGACGTTTCGAAAAACTCTCTGTTTTCGTTCTCAGAGAGTTTTTCGAAACGTCAATAATACGGAAGTGCGCGAGAGTGATGTGATTTTTGTTATTTTTTTTATCTGCTCTTTTCAGTGTGAGATTTTTTGATTAGGCATACTTAGTTTCAAAAATAACCCTTGAATAATTATGCCACAAATAAATAGCTCCAGACAATATGTAATTTATTTTTAAAACTATTTTTAAATATTATTTAAATCACTATGAAGACATAAACAATCAGACAATCATTTCATTTTGATTACTACTTAAGTAGTCAACAGAACAAATCTACCGCTTATTTGAAAATGAAAGAGATAACATTAAGATATCTTCCAAAACTGTGTCATCTACTAATATGCTTATAAATATCACAATCCATGAAAATTATGTAAGTGAATAGGTTGACTTTCTATGTACCTCCAATTTTTTTTACTAATATAATGATTTCCTTATAAGCAGAAGCATGTAATGAACGTTATAAAATTCTTAAAGTGGGTAGTTTACGCTCGTCTAAACAAGATTTCGTAAACATTTAATAAAGAAATAATCACCTTGCTTTATGGACTCGCTTTGGTCGTAAAGAAATAAAAAAAATACTTTCAAATAAAACTAAATAAACATCAGAAGTGCTTCTATCTATTTAATATTTTATCTTCATTTCTTTATAAATAGAACATTACGATTCTGCTGGCAGTTTAAGATAATTTAAAATAATGTGTACAGGGCGATTCGGAAATTGTCTAATAATTTTTTTTAGTGTACAAGGGACTCTTACAAATACAATTTTGTAAAAGACATCAAAAAGAGCAGTTCAAAAATGATTTAAAAATACACTTCTGCACAGCATTGAAAATTGATCCACTGTAAAATCTGACCCTGTGCAAGGCCAAGTATGCAATCGGCAACCGGCACGACGGCAAACTGTAATAAGAAATTAACAAACAAAAAAATTGAAAGATTTACAGATTTTTATTACAGCAAATTCAACTGCTTTTGTCGCCATGGTTATTATTAATCAATAAAATGAGTTTGTAATTTGAATTAATAAAAAAATTTCACCTGTCTGATGTTATAACAACTGTACAAAATTTCGTCAAGAGACGTGTAAACACATATGGCTCTAACTTACCTAGTTTCTACAAAATAACACAAATGTTTCTGGCTCTTGTCTGTTTTGAACTCGTATGTTATTGGCAGCTATGATACGTTCGCTTAAATCATTAATAGTGTCCACGGAGTGATACATTTAATTTTTTTAATATTCCCACAAAAGAACGTCCAAAGGATTTAAGTTAGGAGATTGTGGTGGCCATGGTAACGGTCATCCTCGTCAAATCCATCGTATCCCTTCAAGTTCATTAAGGTACTCCTGAACATTTTGTCGAAAATGAAAGGGAGCACCATCGTGCAAGAGCCACATTCGGAGTCGGACAGCTAAAGCACATTTTCCAGAAGTCCAGGCAGATCACTTCGAAGGAACTCGAAATACTGAACCTCATCTATTCGATTTGATAAGGTGAATCGTTCAATCAAGTGATCATCGACAATCTCTGCCCAAATATTTAAGAAAAAGCGTTGTTGAAAATTATAAGTCCAAACATGAGTATTATGAATGTTATATACCCATTCCGTGTAAAAATAGGTTCATCTGTAACTAACACATTTGTTGCAGCAACCATTCACAAAATCTGATTCGTAAGGGATAACCCTTTGGTATTAATGTTTGGACACGCGGTACATGGTACGGATATTGAGCCTCGTGTATGATACGCCACACTGTTGATTGGGACATTCCTTGTACTTGTTGAGCGATTGGCCTGGTACTTAATAAGGGATTCTCTTCAACAATCTCTAAAATGTGTTTCTTACCTGCTGCAATACGCCGTTGACCACCATCTTTTCCATGATTTTGTTGCAAATTTCTCGTGTTATGTCCGTGTTAACTACCACGGTAAAAGTAGCTGCATTTGGCACATGTCTACCGGTTGTAAATTTCTCGTACCACGCCTGTGTTGCGCTACTGCGGTAAAAGTAGCTGCATTTGGCATATAACTACCACGAAATTCTTCTGCTGCCAAAGCATTTTGTCTTACGTCACTATACATTAAAACGATATCCATCAATTACGAGTTGCTATACACATACGTCATTTTTGACACTTGAAAAACTAATGTAAACACTATCGCAAAAACGTTAATACTAAAATCGGATTTCATTATTCGGAATCGTCTGGAGTTACGTGGAAAGGGAGCGCTGGAGATTACAATAGCCCAATAGTGATGTAAATAGTGATGTAAAGGTTGAAAATGCTACAACTTCAATAACTATAAAGATTTTACAAAAAAACAATATTGACTCATGACGCATCTATTCCCAATTTTTTATGTCATAAGTTCTGAGACACCCTGTATATTTATCACTGTTAGGTTAACAGTTTCTGTTGTTAATGCATAATAAAAACGTATACATAATATGTCATTTAGTGAGAAAAATTCAATATTTTAGCATAATATATGTCTGTAAATGACACTTTGGTAGGCATGTACAATGTGGATTACCGTAAAGCAAATCTATCGGTCAGCAAACCGACCGGTAAACCGTAATGTTACTGATACGGAAATACTTATGTAAGTAAAAAATAATCGACGTGAAAACGTGTCCTCTTCAAATCTTTGAAGTTAACTGCCTACAATGTGGTGGTAGATGCAGAATCATCTTTTAAAAGTAGAGAGAAACATGTTGAAGTTATTCCTATAAGAATTTTTGTCCTACCCAGATAAGATGGATATGAGAATACATTTTTAACCAATCTTAAAGAACCATTTAAAACGTTTGCTTTTTATCTTCGGTTCTTTATACATTTGAGCAACTGTTACACCTGTTGAAGCAAGATCATATTCCAAGATCATGTATACAACACTACTTTAGTACAAAACTGAACAAAAGCCAGCGATTAAAAGGTAGTGTGTGTGCCGTAGCCGAGAGTACAGATTAATTCGTCCGGTTTAATGATTTGTGTATGACCACTTTTTCAGCGAAGTTTCTCAGAAAATTTAAATTCACATTATCATGTTTCATTATTTTGCTAAGTAGCCAATGCTAGCAACGGCCAATAGTAGTGGCCCCGACGCTGTTGTACATACAAAGAACATTACAGTTAAAATGCATAATAAGGTAAGAATGTATACAAAATACTTCATGCTTCACCTCACAATATGAACTCACCCACCCAAATAAGAAAGCTACGGTGTGCAAATACAATCTGAAAGTAAAATGATTATAACCCTATTATAACAATTACATATAAATGTGGGTGTTCTAATCACGACTAAAATTTTTTAGCGGCTTTTGCATAGAGCTTGATTGTTGAAACACGCGGAAGTGCAAGGCTTTCTGACTAAAGTTCTACTCACCTACATCGCCAACTATGGTGAAAAATGATGAAATACTTCAATTCGTCTTACATTACTGAAACGAATCAAATATTTCATATAAGCACCAACTTGGCGAGACAGAAATAATTTATTTTCAAGCCTCTCTCGCGTTAATGTGGAAATAAACAAGACTCGCTAATTCATTTTGCCTAATTTTGGTTATTTAACACACATTAGTGTTTTGTTCCCAAAATTAACAATGCCAACTAATTACGTAACATACCTAACTATATTTGTGAATCTTTTAGACTGTCTGTGAATCATTTCTACTAAATTAAAGGAAAATTTCTGTAGATACTTCCGTCCTATTAGATAATTATTCGAGTTGTTATTTCACTTATTGTATTACTTATGCTTACATATATGTAAACATTTGGGTAATAATGAAAATTAGATAATGCTTTACTTGGTAAAGAAATTAAAATGTTTGGTGTGCCGGCTTTCTTGATAGCTGTTAATAGTGGATGAATTTCCTGGCAGGTTGCCACTTCGGTTTAGATTTCTTGGTTGATATATGACTTGGCAAAAGGGTGTATAAGATGCATTTTCTTTTCCATCAGATGGTTCACTTTTATCTTCAGCCCTGGCGAGCACCTACAGGGAAGCTTTCGAGAATCAGGTCAGCGATTCTAAAACCAAGTGTTTATCTAAAAATGTGTTGGAAGAAAATTGTAGCAGTTGGGAGTAGGGTACTTGATGGATTTGGACAGAGATTCTGGTGAAAGAGATGAATTATTCTGGCCATGATTACACAAAGATGCAACAGAAATCCAGAAAAATTGAAATACTTTCAAGAATCAGTAACGATTTAACAGGGACCACAGACAATCTCCAGCTTGAGAGTTACTTCCGAGGAAGACACTGTTAGAAAAATAACAGTGGACAGTTAGAAGTTACGGAATACAGGTCATTAAATCAGGATATCAAAAGCAATAGAAGTCGCGAATTAAAACACTGCAATAGGGATTGGATAACGTCCTACATACTAGCTATTCGAATTATCAAGGAAGCAGCTTTGTATAGTAATGCTTCTTCCCATGTTTCTACTGATTACCAATCAATTTTCGGAGTAACCTGAAAACAAAAATAAGGGTTGAGAACTATGTAATCCTTTCTCACGATTTATATGTAAAAACTACTGAGTCGATTGTCACAAGTCAGTGACTTCAAATCATGCACTGGGACTTAATCTCCAGTTATTTCTGAAAAAGAAAGCAGTGTACCTCAACCAACAAAATTAAAATGTTTTATGCCTTTCAAGAAGCCAACGACGATAAAATGTAAAAAATACGTTATTCCACGGGAATTAATGAAACATATTTCACAGTTAATATGTCCAAATTACGTAAGGGGTTTTAGAGAATTCAAATGCAAGTGAAAAAGAAAACTGCCAAATAAATATACTATTCATTCCTGACAAACACTTTTGTGAACCTGGAACTATTTTGTAAAATGCACATGCAAGTTATCAGAAATGAGATGAGATGAATTGGACTTTTGCAAAATTATGTGCTTGACTGAGCCCAAAAATTAGAACAAGAAAGGCTTCCATCATTACATGAGTTCTTGTTAAAATGTTAAAAGGCAGCACGAATGAATGAATTGGACATATGCAAGATATTGTGGTTAAATGAGTACACATATAGAACCAAATAATGGCTTTCAATCAGCAATTATTTGATTTCATAATAATTTATGATACTGTTAACACTACTTAGTTTTGGGACTTTTACTCGAAATAGTGCAGATAATAGACGAAATAGATGAATGAGAACTCAAAAATTAAAGATGTGAAGCTGAAGATAATTAGATCTCAAAATTTACATTAAGAAATGAAAAATTTAAAGAATTATTTGATAAGGTTTCTTCTACCATTATGATTTTCATAGACTTACTAAAGAGCGCTTTGCTTCGAAATAGAATTTCTTTAATAAAACAAAACGAAAAAGACAGCCCTTGGCGCATGAAAATCAAGTTACCAACTTAGTCCGATGGATGTGAAGTATTTTTTTGCTAATTACAGTATTATTTTATCCTACAGTAGACTTTAGCGATCTAACCAACATTATTTTGTTTTAATAAGAGGAAAAAATGATTGAATAAAATTAAAACTGATATTAAAGCAGACAAGGGTTTTAAAGAAACATACCAAAATTGAAAGAAGGTGCGATGCCAACAATTGTTTGAAAATCTTCCAGGATATTTAAGTACTAAGCCAGATAATTTGGTAATAAAACGATTCAAACAAGTTGAGGATGACAATATTGAAACAGTAATTAAAGACAGTTTAGAGACAAATAGAGAATATACGCAGCAAAAAAACTTGCTTACTTGGCTGACATTTGACATACGTTTTTTTCCACGTTTTGTCAACATTTCTATGCGACAGGGTGATTCAGAACTTATCTAAACAAAAATTATGAATGCACAGGGGAATTACAAATACAATTTTGTAAAAAAAAAATCAAAAAGGGTAGTTCGAAAATAATTTAAAAATATACTTCTGAACGGCACTGGAAACTGATTCACTGTAAAACTTGATAAGGTGGCAAACCATGCATTCGGCAACCGGACAAAAAATGGAAAGACATTCCCAAGGAAAGATATAAATAACATTACACCTATTTTATATAGCAAATTCAATTGCTTTTGCCGCTATTGTTATTAATTATTAATAAAATTAATTTGTGGTTTTAATTAATAAAATAATTTAACATACTAACATAAATGTTTCTGCTTCTTGTCCGTTTTAAATTCGTAAGTTATTGGCTATGATATTGGCTCTTTACGGACGGTGAGCGATAATATAATATATATTTATTTCTTTGTGATGAGATATATTTCTACAGACAAGTAAATCGCATAGATATAAATATATATTATAGCGTCAGTGCGTAACGTTCTATGCATTTTAATCACAAGGAATATTTTTGTAATATATGATACTTTATAGTATGTATCCACTTCGGTTGGACACACTTTATTTTTTAAATATCCCCACAAAAAAGAGTCTAAATAATTTAAAGTCATGAGATCATGGCAGCCAAGGTATCGTTCCTTCTCGTCCAATGCCTTGGTACTAATGCTTGACACGCTGTACATGGTACGGATATAATTGAACTTCATGTATGATACGCCACACTACTGCAATACGTCGTGGACGTCCTGGACCTCCATCTCTTCCACGATTCGGTTTCAAATTTCCCCCGCGCTTCATTACACTTGCACTCACTGCACACCCCGGTCGTTCTGCTAAAGCATTTTCACATCGCATCAACAATATTCATCAACTCAGAGTTGCTATACACGCAAGCCGTTTTTGGCACTTGAAAGACCAATGTAAAGACTCGCATCACAAAAACCTTTAATACCTACAAGAAGTAATTGGATTTCAATATTCGGAGTCGCCTGGCTAGAGACTGAGTTGAAAATACTATAACTTCAATAATTTATTAATCGGAATTTTACAACAATTTTTTTACGATAAGTTCTGAATCACCCTGTATAAATATTACCAAATACAAAATTAAAAACCAGAAACAATATCCTGTTTATACATCAAATAAATACTGCAATTTGGTCTAAAAAGAACACCTACTTTATCGTAAATATCTGTTATATAATGCTCAGATTTCTGACAAGGCTGACGCCTTTTCACACACGCTTTCTTGATTTGATTTATTTCCAATTGTTTTATCGCAAACTCGACCTTCAAATAGCATTCAGCACGTTAAAGAACGGGATACTATTTTTTACATAATCTAAAATCTCGATCTTAACAGCATTGTTTTTGTGATCTTTGCTTTACGGCACACAATTAGCGATAATTAATATAATGAAGTGAATAAATGTTTTTCTTAAGGTTGTTTTTATTAATGCTGATAGAAGGGATCTAGCGCTCACCATGGCGTTTATTGTTTGCCCAGTGCTGCAATGCAAATTGGTTTCCTGTTCGCTATGTGTGAATAAATACGTAAGACACTAAAGTATGAATGAATAAATTAGCTATGACAGTATAACATGATATATTGCTAAGAAGGTGAATGTATTTCTCTAAATCTGATTCCGGTGATAATTTAGTTAGTCAAGACGTCCTTAAAAAATCAGACAATGAATTAATTACATTCAAATTTTCAGCTGTCCTACGTACAATGCAATTTTTCAAATGATATAACGTTTCTACATAATAAACAATAATAGCAGTGCTTTTGTAACTATTATGCACTTAACCAACTCAAAATGAATGAAAGTATTATTTTAAAATCATTTTACTTAATTTATATTTATAGGTAGGGCTGAGTGGTAAGGACAAATAAAAAATGGAACATAAATACAGGGTGTTTAGAAAAATGTATACGAAACTTAAGGCGGTAAAAGTAAAGCCATAAATATCCTATAACCGTTGGTCCTCCGGAGCAGCAAGGAGTATTATTCTTAATGGAATGAAAATTATAAGTAATAATCATACCATAAGGGTCTTTAACTATCATAAGTTTTATCAAAATCGGTTACAAATAAGTCTAGCTTTCTAAGTACCCTTAACAGAAATTTGTACATTCCTTTGAATTATTTAGCAAATAATATTATTTTTTTAATGATTTAGACTGTTTTATAAAATAATTATTTCTGACTAAACTACGCAGAATTCTTTTTTACTTTTTGTTGGCTCTATTTTTATCGGCTTAAATTTTGTATCAAATTTTCCAAACACCCTGTATGTATAAAATAGAGCGATACAAATAGAATAGAGGTAAATAGATACATAATAGATAGTATAGTAACTAATAACACAGGAGATAAACAAAATTTAAAAGTTTCAAAAATTGTCAGATGCACTGCATATTAGGAGATAATGTTAATAATCTCACATTCTGATAAATCGTACTAACATATGCATTCTGTGAAACAAAATATATCCACTGAATTATTAATAAGATTAAAATTTTTACACATTGAATATGCATGTGACTTCAACACAATTTTTTTTGCCTGTGGAATATAGAAACATATGTTTTTAACATTAAATGATGAATTTTAAATGTTGCTCTGGAATGAGATTGCACACAATCAATTCGATTATGAAATAATTTCTCTAGGCACACTAATTCAGCTTCTACTTTTCTAAATACGAAAATATGCATATTAAATTGAGATAAAAGAGTAGTATGATTAAATCACTATTAAAATAATATTAAATTGCATTGCATTAACAAATATATTAAAGAGCAATGACCACAAGATGAAATCTTGGGGACCTCCAAATGTAGCAATAAATGTAGCTGATTTGAAGCCTTTGTACTCAATGATTTGATAAATATGATTTAAAAAGCTAAATAAATTTATCACTAACTCCAATAGCAGTAATCTTTTGCAAATAATATTGTGGTTAATCTTGTTAAGAACTTGCTGATTTGCATCAAAAATATTAGATAGATTATGCGTAAAGACGGCTAAATTAGTGACTGTCGAACAATTTTTTCTAAAACAATGTTGATTTTCAAAGATCTTTGCCAAAATCGATAAAATAATAATGGAACGATAATTTGAAATATGATGTTTGTCCCTTGATATAAAGATAAATTTTGCCTTGTGTGTGTTTCGGTGTGTCCCTTCTTAACGTTACCATGCCTCAAGATCTAACTCAAGGGTACCAGATGGTGTTCCCAATGATTTCCCGATATTTCACCATTCCAATGAAATAACAGCGTGAATAATTCGCGATAGAGATTTGACCCCTAGAGATCACTTTATCCCAAGACTCAATCCTAAATTAGCAATGGGATATCATTTGAAGGCCGTAAGTTGACTTTAAGATGACCTTGATGACCTTATGATGACCTCAACAGCGTATAGTGTCCCTGATCTATTTGAGAGTACCTCCCGATTTCATTTTGTGGCTCTGTGTTATTAGATATATATCAAAATTGATTTACTGGTTATTGTTATTTACCTACATGAATAGAACTCATTTTCGTGAATGTGTACGAATATTATCAAATTGTTTGTGAAAAGAAGAAAGTTACCAAGTAGAAAAAACGGGAATCTCCGACATATTTCTTTTTGTTTGAATTGAATAGAGAAGTAAAGGTATCAAATTATGATGTAAATATATGTGCCGTATACGAAGACAACATATAAGTAAAGATCAACATATTTTAATATAAATAACTTTCCATATCGAGAGATTATCTGACATGGATAAAAATCGTTCGAACGCTTAAATTCATGATGATCCACGTCAATATATCAAGGAATTGGCCAGCTACGAATATAAATGCATTACATGGACAAACTTCAAATACTGAATTTATGAGTGTCGTGAGAGAGAACAGAAAAAATCGGAGTGTCAATATTTGTGGCTTCGTTGGTTCATGAATACACCGGTTTTGTTATTAGTGACAAAAAATATTAAAAACAGAAAAGAAAGGCTTGGCCCTAACAGAAAGGCAACCCGAACAAAAGCTGAGTTACATCTTATTGAGGAAGGAAGGCGTCATCTACTATGAGTCAGATATATGTAACTATTATTACTTGGTTTATTACCAACAACTTTGTGTCCATTTTGATATTACTATTGAAAAGAAGACCAAGATGACATAACTGAGTAACTCGCTTAGGAGCTTATTTTTTCGTCTCTATCCTATTCTTCCGATCTTGTTCCATTAGATGTCCATATTTTCCGAAGTTGTGATTCAAAATTTACTTGGTAAATTATTCACTTTCAAACTACCGGATTTCTTCAGGCGTAGAACAATGGAGAAGAATATTTTTTTGATTAGTTCATATTCTTTGTTTAATATTTCCTGTATAAAAATGCTAGGAATTTATGCATCAATTCATCATAATCCTTCTTGTATTCAGCACAAAAAATAGTATCAGTGTATGTCCTAACAAAATACTGGAGTAGTAGCTGTTGCCAGAAGGAATGAAATATTTATGATCTGCAGACATTGACAAAGTTTTTCGTATGATAAGAAGATATTAAAGCATGAGGTTAAAGAAAAATATTTCAATAATCTGCGATGTCGCATTATATTTAATCTGGCTTGGCCAATTAAGAAATTAATTAGGTAAATGTTAAGGTCAAAGAAACTAATATAACGCATTTAGCTATATTTTCATAACTTTTGTAAGAGTTTTAATTTACGTATATTAAAATTAGAAAAAATAAAATTTCACAACTTTCGATAGATTACAAATACAAAAATTCTCATCTTCTCACCAATGAATAAATAAATTGACAGTTTTTTCGCTGGACTATGTAAATATGTTTCCCAAACGAGTCATAAAACCAAAACGGTACTTTGCACCAAATTGTTACATATATTTAATTATTATAAGAACTGAATGAAATATATTGAATACACTATTCCTACTTCATACTTAAATTATTTTATCAATCTATAAACTATAACTGTTAGATAATTATTTATGTTAAGAAGTTGATCTAATATTAACGTAACTGAGTATAAATATTTTAAGATATCGATCAATAAATCAGTTTCCATTTCACTGATCATGACATATTTAACATTTTCATCGGTACCAACACATTACACTTTCATACATCAACACTTAAGTGCAATTAATTGTTATTAACAATAATTAATTCGCGTACAATTGGATTGATTGATTGGATAGTTACACGCTATGGAAATATAAACGTACGGATTGTTTTAAATGTGTTTCCTTCTAGCGATAGCTTTTAAGGTAACTATACCTTGCCTTAATTGTCTATAACAGCTTTCATTACGTGATACTAGCTGAAACCTTTTTAATGTTATTGAAAGTGGTTGAGCAAATTTTAATACCGCTTACTCTACAGCATTATAATACCTTGATTAAACTAAATATGTACTGGCATTAGTTTGACAATTTTTGTTTTTACAGGGTGGACACGTCACGTACAATTAAATTTGATAAATTAGTTATGCTTAAGAGAGTTCAACATTTTCAAGGTTATAGAAGGAAATTGAAGATAAATCGAATCGTTTCTAAAATATGCTTGAAAAACTGAAAATTTAATTTTTCCTTGTTTCCTTTATTAGTGAAAGTGACATAATAAAATTGTTATATAAATGTTATGTCCTGTATGCTGAGAGTCAAGTTTTTCATTTTTTCATGGGAACAATGGTCAAATAAAATATGTATCAAAATAATGTTAACTTTGGCAATAGAGGCGTCATGAAAATTGGAGTTATAAGATTTTTTTGTAAAATCTTTACAGTTTCCGTAATTAAAGTTTTAATTTATTATTTTCAACTTTTACATCTCTCTCTGGGCTGCTGTAGTATCCAGCGCCATCGGAATGCTGGTGATTCCGAATACTAAAATCCGATTTGCTATTAACGATAGTGTTGACATTAGTTTTTGAAATGTCAAAAATGGTTCCTGTGTGCAGCAACTCAGAGTTGTTGGACATCATTTTAATTTGTGGTGAAGTAAGTATGATTTAGCAGTTTCTCATCTGTACGAAGAACGATTTCCCAATATATATATATGCCAAATACACCTACTCTTATCGCGGTAGTGCAATGCCGGCGTGATATGGGATATTTGTTACCGAATTGTGGAAGAGACTGAGATCCAGGGCGTCCACGGTGTATTTCAGCATCTGAGGAATACATTTTAGAGATTGCTGAAGAGAATCTCGAATAAGCATCAGGCAAATCGCTCAACAAGTACAAGGAATGTATCAATAAACAGTGGCGTATCATATACGAGACTCAATTATGTCAATAACTTCGAGTTCAAAACTTGAGAATAACTAGAAACATTTGTGTTAGTTCTTAGAAACTGTATAGGACGGGTCCAAATATATCAGTCGACAAAATTTTGAACAGTTGTTGTAACAGATATGTCAATTTATTGTATAATAATTAATAATTGTATTAATTATTTTTGTTAATAATTACTAAAATTAATATGTGGTTTTAATTAGTAAACAACATTTTGGGTCCGTCTTAGCCAATTTCTGTAAACTAACACAAATGGATCTGCTTCTTGTCCGTTTTGAACCTGTAAGTTATTGGCAGCAGCTATGATACGTTTTTGCGTAAATCATCAATAGTGTCCACTTCAGTGCAATATACTTCATTTTTTAAATTTCCCTACAAACACGTCTTGTGACGTCTTATACTTGGATTTTAGCAAGGCTTTTGATAAAGTTCCTACCAGAAGATTGCTTTCAAAGCTGGATTATTGTGGCGTTCATGGTAAACTGCAACTTCTTTGGATAGAAGAGTTTTTATCTGGTAGGAAGTTTAGTGTTAGAGTGGGGGAGTCCACTTCGTCAACCGGCACAACTTCAATCAGATCTAAACGTAATTCAAGAATGGTGTAATGATTGGTTAATGCCTATTAACCCTAGCAAATGCAGTATTCTCCATTGCGGTCGCTCTAATCCTAAAATTTCATATTCAATTAATAACGGCGTTGTTACTGCGATTAACACTCAAAATGACCTTGGAATTACTATATCTAATGGCCTATCCTGGTCAAACCATATAAACAACAGCTGCAAAAAAGCATTGAATACTCTGTATATATTCCGGAAAGTATTCTCCCGCCCCGATGTAGCAACAACTGTTCAACTTTACAAAACGTATGTAAGACCAATTATTGAATATGGCTTTGGTGTTTGGTGTCCAATACTTGCGCTAGATAAACAACAAATTGAACGAGTACAGCTTGCCTTTACTAGATTACCCTACGGAAGAGTGAGACCTAGTTACGTTGATAGGCTTTCGATTTGCAATTTGATGTCGCAGTGTGAAAGACTGAAACGTGGTGATCTAATTTTGACGTATAAGGCATTTCATGATTTGTTTTCGGTGGACTTAAAATATTTGTATAACCTTAATACTAATTCCCGTTTACGTGGACATACATTCAAGTGATCCCGTGAAAAATTGTCTACTACTTGCAGATAATACTTTATTTCTAACCGTGTTTTCACTTTATGGAATAATTTACTCAATGATGCTGTTAATGCTATTTCACTGAACGTCTTTAAAAATAAAATTAATGAATTTGTGTTCAATATGTAATTCTGCTCATTTTAAGATTTAGATTAGGTGTTTTTTTGTTTGTTTATTATTTTAATTTTCTTAATTTGTACCTTAATTTTAAGTTACTTATCATATGGTATATGATGCCATCTCTCACTGTTATTATCTGTTATTTCTATGTTGTATACTTTTTGTAGGTATAGAGTTCATAGGCCTGTGTGTTGACTCTTTTATTGTGTAATAAAAAAAAACAAAGTCCAAATGACTTAAAGTAAAAAATTGACTAAATTAAATATTCAAATTATGCACCGTTGGCTGCCTGACAGTAGCCAAGACGATTAATAAATTCTTTTTGAACATTATCAATAACTTCAGGAGGTATACGCTGTATCTCGTGACGAATTCTTGCTTTTAAATCTTCTAAATTAACCGGTCTAGTAACGTATACTTTGTTTTTCAAATATCCCCACAAGAAATAATCTAGGGGTGTCAAATCAGGCCATCTGGCTGGCCACTCAATCGGCCCTCTTCTCGGGTGATACATTTCGGTGAAAATTAAATTTTAAAATCTTCAAACATAATTTTTGTGATGTGTATGTAGAATGACACGCTCTTTCAAATGACATCGTCAAAATTGGGGGTCGCTATTTAAAAAAATTGTCAATGACGTCATATCTCGAACAACGATGACGTTGCAAATATGGGTAGTATGTCAAAAAGTGCCTATTTTAAAAACAAAATCGAAGTGCCAGGAGATTTTTTCGAAAACTTCTCAATTTCAAAAATAATGAATTTATTCGTTACTTTTCGAAAGCACTGTATAATACCCAAGAAAATGTGTACGCATGCAAAACTGCTACTCGTATTTTTGTTCGTAACATAATGAGTAAGCTTCTTATTGATATTTTCACATCCATATTACAAGGCAGATCCAGAACACAGGGAAATAATACAATGAAATTGAAAAAATAAACAAACTTTATATGATAAAGCTAGTAAAATCCAAGGTAATAATACAAAAGAAATGGACAGTTACATTTGAGTTTTACTTAAAACTAGTAGATAACGGTATTTTATACTTCAAATAGTGCGTAATTGTTCGTTAGTGTTGTAACATTACATTCTAATAAGTTATTTTTCACTATTGATCTAGGCAACAAATAACCAACAATCCACCATGTACTATTACAAATAAATGTTGTCAATGTAGTTTCAAACCGGCCTTATAGTCTATCTAGGTAAGAGTGAGATATTTGTTTACAACACGAAAGCTATTCAGAGAATTGAAATATAAAAGAGCGAAATGTGCAACATTTTCCCTGATAAAGAGCGAACGACACGATAAAGTCCCACATTATGCAACAAGAACCGGCTATTACATAAAATTGCAAATGAAATGTAAGTGTAAACGTGAATGCATCAAGATAAATATTAACTGCGTGTAAAAATCCCGTTAAAATGTGCCTACATACGCTCAACGAAAAGTGAATGGGTTATCTACTCGCAGATCTGGAAGTGGTACACCTGTCGAAGGAGGCGTTAAATTCGCTAACAGGTGGCCTAGACCCAAAACACCTCTTGGACGAATTTTGTAGGAACACTTTTATTGCATCTAGCCTAGCTGACGAATGCCAGATGGCAAATATTTACAATGAATGACATTATTTGGCTCCATATCTTGTTATTGGATCAAAGCTATATTTCAAGTAGTCGAGGTTTTTTTGAAAGGTGTACGTGTTAATGCAATTTTTAATTTGCAGATCCTTAATAAAATATAAATCTTATTGCTTCATAAATGGTAGATATATTCAATCGTTTGCATTGATTATTTCGCTTTGCTGAAACTTGTAAATTGAACATACAAGAATCTAGTAATTGCAATCGATATAAAATAAACTTTGTAGTAAACTTTTATACATTTATATGTACATCGATAGGTTTAATTATGCTAATGAGCATCATACGCTAAGTTGAAAAGAATTTCTTAATTTAATTCTAGTTTTATTTGTTTACTTATTACTTCAATCAGCAGGAAGTTTAGTTATTTTATTTCTATTGGTAGAGAGAAGCTATCAATACACTCTCCCAACAGTATTTTAACCTATTTTATTTCTTATACAAATGTACTTCGAAAACAACCAATTTAATTTAAATTTAGTAAACCTTATTTCAGAAAACATTATTTTTATTCCAGTTTAGTTAATAGTACTATCATATATTTAAAAAACCGTTGTAATACGGATCAGAAATTTTATATCAATAAATTGCATTGTACTGGACTGAATCAAGCCTCTTCTCGTGAAAATTAATATCCTGAAATAATATAAACTCGCAAAAGGTCGCTCGAGGATCCAAATTTTGAGGTAATAGCTCTTACATCTTTTGAATGTGATATGGATGTAGTCGATTACTTTTAAGAATTTGGTGTACAGAAGTTTTTAATAATCCAGTTTCTGGAGATAAACTCTTCAACTGTTTGCAAAATATTTTCTTTATTTTGTATCTTTATACCCTAGGACGTTCGTTCTTGGATATTATTTCCTATCTCTCGAGCCCGTTTTCCAACGTTAGAAAATGTGGAATGTAGAATGTGGAATCACTCGATTTGGAAATAACGATATTCTTCCTTCTTCTGCAGTTTCCTTCACAGTAACCTAGCACAAGTAACATGTCAACTTGTTCGCTGAATGTAAATTTTTCAGCCACTTTCAACAACAGACAGTAGCAGAAAAAAAACTTATTTTTACTGTGAAATTTTAAATGAAAAGCTTACTATACACTTTTCGAGATCGTCTAATAAACACTATTAAAATGCTAATTTAATTAATGCATTTTTTCTTGAACACCTTCAGATTTTTTCAAATTTAACAATAGTAAAATATTGTTTTAAATTAAATTCTGTGCGGGATATCATCAGTCTTTTTAAATTCGATCAAGGAAAAAATAAGTTTGGTATGTAGGTACAATCGTTTGCAATAATAATGACACTATTTAAATTGAATTTTGCGATTTCTTTTGAACGGCTGACTTATTCATAATGAAATCTACTTTCTTTCAGCTTTTAACATCAGTTCTTAGTTGTTTCACTCACCAATAGAGATTTAATGAAATTTCTACTCAGAACTTCCAGAACCTCAAAAACTGTTTTGGAGTGTCATTATTATTGCAAAAGCATGCAGGTTTCATTAAACTGCAATATTTTGAGCCCCCCTACATGCACCTGCTCTGCGTTGGTTCTTATACCGAACACGCTGTAGTTATGTGTTTGTTATTCATGACATTTCTTGAAAAGAAAATGATTGTTTGCTCATATTCTTGATTCTCTGCATTATGAAAATTCGTACAACTCTATAGAATAATTTACATAGGACATTATTGGTTTTTAATTCTTAATTAAAACGATTTTGCTTTCTAAACTGGATACACTTTAAGTATGCAAATTCATCAAAGCGTTTGTGCCGACCTTAATAAAATTAAACGGTTGACACTTGAGACCAAGTTAAAATGTTCCAGGAAAGGAGCGATAGGCTAATAAAAATGCCGATGCAATTGATGCAATACCCAGCGGATACAAAGTATTTTTTTATACAATTTCTGTGGTTTAATAGACATAAAAAAGAAATAGATATAACAGAATTGCGGATATGTTTTTATATTAAATCAAGGTTATTATCATCTGATAGCAGACAACTATTTTGGGGTAATATAATAATGATTACTACACATAATCAAATATCTAATAAAAGGAAATTATCACTTATATAGAGCAATAGTTAAAAAAGAGTTGTTTTAAATGATATAGTTTCACGATTTGTTAAACCGCGACAGATAACAATTACCTGATAATTAAGAATAAATTGCTATGAAGAAAAACGCATTTGCAAAAATTGTGTAATACATCAATAAATGTTTTAATTTTTATGTTGAAAGTATTGTTTTGACTGACAGGTATTGTTCATAGTTGAAAATACATAAATACATATTAGGGCTATATTCAAATATGGTCAAACTTTCATTACTGCTATCATTATATTCAATTACTTGTACATTATTTAATAGCCTAGTTAAATTATCTTACTTGTTTCAATTATTTCATTGATGTTATTATCTATATATCCTTCTGCAATGATAGAACTCTTCCATCCCCCATGTCGCTTCAATTGTATATCACTTCCACCATGGACCAATAAAGTAGCCGATGTTCGGCGAAAGCAATGGTCTATGTATAAATCACATTCTGGTAGGTTAAGATAATTAGCAATATCGTTTGGTATTTTTGTCAATAACTATAACATTCATTCTTACCACTTGATTATTATTTGTCTTTATTCAATTTTAAGAATAATCATGCTGGTGTGTTTTCGTTTCTAGGTCTCAAGGCTACATACTTTCTTTAGAATGACTAAATGTTGATAGAATTATCTTCAATGTTATTTGTGACAGTAAAAGTTCGTTTTCTTTTTGTCTTTGAATCAGGAATATAGTAACTATCAAAATGGATGATTTGTTTTCAACATTTTTAACAATCAATATAATAAGATATTTCTATCAAGTTAGAAAATTTACAATAATCAATATGTATGGAATTTACCTTTTTTAATAAGTATGTTTCATCATCGGTCTCTCGTAAAAATCTGTATATTTCCACTAGAAAAAAAGTTTTTGATTTCTTAGGCTTATATCTAACTCTTTGGTTCTTTAAAAATGGTGTCAACTTTTTGAACTTGCTTAAGTCCATATTCTTGGTAGATAATGTATATTTTAGCATCTAGTAAATCGACCATAATGATGATGATTTTAGTATATTTGATTTCTTACAAAAATAGGCGAGGAGTACCTACATTTTCTGAATGTCACCATATCACAAATAGGTTATACTGCTTCTCGTATAACTGATTTGATTTTTCTGGTAACAAATCTAAAGCTACAGTTTCTCTCCATCATCTTTTTAACTAAAATTTTCGCAACTAAAATGCGCAAATTTTACAACATTTGACAATGGTTAAATTTATCTACTACTTAAAAAGGACGCTGTTTACTTGGTCGCTATTGACGACGAGCCTTTACTAGATTTTATCACTCGGCTAGCAACAAAGTGACACTCATTGGCACTCCTCAATAAACGTCAACTTTTCATTGTCACTGTCAAACACAAAACCATACCTTAATTAGTGATTGTAGATAAATATTATTATTTCACAATTTATGTTTCAACATTTTTTTAAATTTATTTGATTTATTTATTCACAAGCATTAATAGCCAGGGATTTTTCATAGCACGTTTAGAGTGACTATTTCAAAAAATACCAAAAATATATACCCTGTAGCAGATTTTCTCCTTCTTGTACGTTTTGAACTCGGTATTGGCAGCAAGTATGATACGTTTCCGTAAATCAGCAATAGTATATAATACACTTCGGTGCGAAACACTTCATTTTTTAAATATCTCCGCAAAAGAAGTCCAAATAATTTAGTAAGAAGATCGTGGCGGCCATGGTGCCGGTCTTCCTATTCCAAACCCTTGGTATTACGGCTTGGACACGCTGTACATGGTACGGATATAATTGAGCCCCGTGTATGAGCCACACTGCTGCAATATGCCGTCCTGGACCTCCATCTCTTTCAAGATTCGGTTTCAAATTTCCCTCGCGTTGCACTACACTTGCACTCACTGCACACCGCGGTAAAAGTAACCGCACTTGGCACACGAGTGGCTACCATACAGTTAAGCCATTTTTGACACTTGAAAAACTAATGTAAAGTTTAGTGCCTACAAAAAGTAATCGGATTTAAATATTTGGCTACTACTACTACAGTAACCCAGCGATGTAGAGGATGGAAATACTACAACTTCAATAATGTTTTACTTGGAAACTATAAGGATTCTGCAATTTTTTTTCACGATATTGACTCCATTTTTCATTCCCAAATTCTTTTAGATAAATTCTGAATCACCCTGTGTATGAACTTTCATTTATAAAATAGCCAGTATGAACAATGTATGTATAGTGCAATTTTGTCCCATTTAATCAATTTTTTGTCTCAATTTGGCTCAAATATTTACATTTGAAATATGCAACCGCAAATTCAGGCAAATATGAAAATATTATAGCTACAGTCCCACGTTCTCAATTCCACTAAATACGATACTCTAAAGGTAGCAGCGAATTAGTCCACTACCCGACATAATTACCTTTGAACGGTGCATATGGTGACTAATTACATTCATAAGATCTTATTTCCGACTTGCTAGATATGCAAATCAAATTCACAGCAATCGGAGCGAAACGTAGGTAGAAGTGCAACTCTAGGTCGTTTCAAAGCCATAGTCTCCAAAATTATACGTTGTGTTTCTCATTAAGTGTTACAGCAGGTTTAATACACCTTTATTATATAGTCTAAAAGCCGTAAATCATAGTATAAAATATCTAGCTAGAACATGCATTTAAGTATATGCTAGGAACAGGTATTTATTAGAAAATAATAATTATTTGGAAAGATATGCGTTAACGTTAAACAATTTCTTTAATTGAATTATGATGTATGTAAAGTGTTTGTTTCGTGATAAGCAAGGTTATTTGGTAAGTGAAAAAAAAACTACAAATAGTGAAAGGAACAAATAGTAAGGTGTCTAAGAGATTTTATGTTCAAGAATGAATATGTCGACATAAAAAGTGGAACGAGAATTTTGGTATAAGGCCGTAGATATATCGATTAGACAACGATAACTGTAGACGTGAGAAGAATAGATATAAAGAATTATTTTATTAAGAATAAAATAAATAACGATTATCTTGGAAAAAATGTATCAACATGATATTCTATAAATGCGATAAAAAAGAAAATACTAAGACAAGGAATGTAGATCTGATGAAGAAATCTGCATCGAAGTCATCGTTGTAAAGATGGTAGGAAAGTTGGACTTCCAATACGAAGAAGCTTAATCCTGTATTAAACGGGAAGAGGAAAGGAAAGGAACAGTTTGTTTAAAATCAATGAAGGTCCTGATACAACTGAGTTCGAGTACTGCTTTTTGGCATTGCAGACATCAAGGATTTTAAAACCTCCTGCACACTAACAGCTATTTCTCACATATCACATTAGTGATTAAATGTTGCGGCAATTTAAAAATTTCAACTTGTTCAATTACGTGATTAAAAAGTTACCCTGATGGTACAGTTTTCTTTTCTCTACTGATGGAACAGCCATTTTTAAATTTGTACCCTGGTATGAAATAAGAGTTCTTACTAACTAAAAGTTTTTCCTCGCTCATGCGACAGTGTAACTGTTTAATCACCTAGATTGAAAAGTTGCCATATGGAATGGGATTGTAAAGCGGTGTGCGCTATAAGATTGTGGCTCGAAAATTGCGTTAAATATTTTCTTTATTCACGCTCTGAGCTTAATTGTGTCATTCATTTTAACTTATCAAAGCAACGAATTCCAAGATTTGGCAGATGAAGCATAGTAACTGACACCAATAATCGAATATTAATCTTGACTACATTATTATATTATCTGGAAATAAGTAAACCCCAATAATAATTTTCATTGTGAATATGTTTATTGTATAAATTTTATGAACTGATTGTAGCAATAATTGACAGAGCTCTTTAATATTTTAATAACTAACGGTCACTAGGTGTAGTTTTGCTAGATTTTGCGTACGTAGTTTAATAGACTTCATACTCACAGATTAGCTACAATTCTTTCGATAACCCAAACAAAATCGATGGCGTGGCTCAAATCATTAAACAGAAATTATTTATCTGATCTACATTGTTCTATAGGTTTTCACCCAACTATAGAAGAAGGTGCAGAATGTAAAAATAACTAAATCTATGTTAAAAAAACACAATAATAAAACAAACAAAAATGATTTAAAATGTTTAAAATATAATTTAAGATTATCAAATATACAGTGGTTTTTAGGCTTTCACGGCCAGTGCTGTGATTTTCCGGGTTGTTGTGCCGTGACCTCGGTAACTGGTAGCTGCCAGAAACAGAGTTAAAATGCACATCCCTAGCATTAGCCGGGATACTTTTACCTGCCCTGGTTGTTCTCGGGCTTGGCTATGTGGGGACAAACCTGATATCGGTCCCCTCTGGTCCACAGTCGCGCAAAGCTTTTGCAGAGTCAACACTGAAGATGCCGACAGTGAAGAGCGGCGAAACGTTTGGAACCATGGGATGCGACCAGTTACAGCGGCGGCTACGGAACGCCTCGGAGGACCACCATTATCCGAGGAACGGTTCCGACCGTAGAAGTCGTAATACCAACAATAGGAACCGAAATCAATATATGGACGGGCCCAGAGACACCGATGCGGGTCTGTCCCCACAGAGCCTAGCCCGAGAACAACCAGGGCAGGTAAAAGTATTCCGGCTAATGCTAGGGATGTGCATTTTAACTCTGTTTCTGGCAGTTACCAGTAACCGAGGTCACGGCACAACAACCCGGAAAATCACGTATCAAATATCAAGTGTACAATTAAAAATGTCTATGTTCTTGCTGTTCTACACGACATACAATGTATAGTAAAATTCTACAGTAAGTTTGTTTCATCTATTTTTAGATGGAACGTTTTTTTTTTCTGTGAAATTTTCTCGCGGAACAACTAGGTTGAGATAATGCATAATTTGCTACTTCCGGAAGTATTATACCCTATAATTATGATTTATATCACTCAATTTTTGTTGTTGAAACAGATAATGCTATTTGGAAGACCCATTGCTTACAAGAACGCTGTCCAACTCTGAACAAAAATTGTCTTCAGTAAAAAAAGAAGCCCACTCTTACAAATTGCTGTCTATTTATAGTTATACCCTGTATATTCATGTGAAAGTCTGTTTTACCAAGAACTTTTAATAAAAATAGAAAAATAAAGCATTGGCTGTATCTAGTCAGTAATTAATTTAGTCAGTACTGCCTTGAAGAACAAAGAGATTTTAAATGTTTACTGTTATAAATAATTAATTGTTAATTAGACAGTGGTTTTTAGGTTCAATAAATACACGACATAAAAATCTATACAAAGCTGTATCGTTAATTTCGATTTTTTTTACAACAGAGACAGTTTTGCAATAGAGAATTAAATATTTGAACAGAGTCAGCAAAGCCTGACTAGCGCTAACAATGAAAATAAGATCATCGAGGAAATCCATTATCAACTACTAATTTATATAAAAAATATTATTAGTTTGATATTTTGAATCAACTTAAAGGAAGCCACCTGAAGAAGCAATCCTAAATATACAGAAATACGTCAGATCTCATCTATTGTGGTTGAATTTTATGTTCCCGCAGTTTCAAAAGTAAACTTATAAATTTACTTATAAGTACTGAATAATATACAGGGTGTCCGGAAAGTAATGGGACCCAGCTTAAACACAGCTTCCTGTGATCAAATAGAACCGATTTAGACAAACTTAATTTAGGCTTCAAAAAAAATTGTTTTCTTGTTATGGGCATAATTAAGAAACGAAACGTCCAATCAAGTAGAAATTTGGTACAGTTATGTTTTAGATAAGTACAAGCATTGTGAAGGAGTAAGTAGTTCTGCTTATCGTAGGGGGCGTTCTTGGCAGTTTCTTTGTAACTTATTTCTATCGTAACTTTTTTGTTGGTTCTATTTTGATACACTTGACGGAAAATTATGGTAAAGAAATTAATTTTGGGTAGAAAAGCTATACCTGTTCCATGTAACTGTACCTTCTTTCTGCAGCTCCTCCATTAAATTGGTTTTGACAATAAACAGCGATCATATCTACCGTTTCTGAGTTGGAAAACTAATTATATCAAGATATGTTTTCAAAATTTTACAAAATCCTACTAATAATTTGAAATTATTTACACTTTACATAACTACACTCAGTACAACAATTAATATTAATCTGACAGGCTTTTGATCAATTTTTTATCTAATTTAAGCGTATCTACGTCAGTTTGACAAGTGGTAAGTTGATCGAATTAAAAAATTTATTTCTATTTTAATGTGCTGAAATTTTCAAACGCGTTTTTACCGAAAACGGTGCATTTTATCGACATGCAACAAGTATAGGTTTTCTACGCAAAATTAATTTCTCCATCATAATTTTCAGTCAAACGTATCAAAATAGGACCAACAAAAAAATACAATAAAAATTAATTGCAAAAAACTGCCAAGAGCGCCCTCTACAATATATATGACTTCGTTGATAGGAATTGTAGGAAAATTGATTTATATTAGTTTAAATACCTTTACAGTACACTAAAAACGGCTTATTGATTTCCTTTTACTTTTAAATATTATTTACCTACTAAATACAATGTGAACCACAAAGGCTTCCTAAAAACGTAAAAATTAAACTGTGAACTGTTGGAAAATGCAACGGTCCACAGTTATCGATCTACGCTGGCAAATATATATGCAGTTTTCATCTAAATGGCTGATTTACACGAGTTACACGAACATCTTAATAGCGCAAATATTCAAGAAAATGTCAATAAAAAGTCACTGATCCTGAAGCAAATGAATAATTAATTGATATGCACGATTTTTTGTATTAATATGCAGTAGGCTTGCTATAGACTATGCGTGAATTCGCGATTCGTTATGCGCGATTTGTGATATGCGGGGAATTCGCGAATGGTGTGTAGGGTCTTGTTCGTTAAAAATCCATTCATAAAAACCCTACACACGATGCACAAATTCCTTACAAACCGCGCATCGCGAATCGCGAATTCACACATAGTCTGTAGCGGGCCTTAAGTATTAGTCCGGTATTTTTATGCAATATGAAAAAATAGTAATGAAGAAAAACACCTTAAGACACACATTGGTTAAAAAAAATTAAAAAGAAATATAAAAGCTTGCTACAGGTACTACATAAAAGTTGTGATAGGAAAGAAAGTAACAGTTTTAAATAAGTAGTAGTGATATCATGACAATTCAACCAGTATTCCACTTTTAGGCAGATTTATTGTAAATGTATTATTATATAATATTATTTAGAAAGGAATGTTTAAAACCCACCATTTGTTCTTTCTTCATCAACAAATCACATCACTTTTTATTTAGAACAACATTCATAAAAAATACGCTCTAAGAGTAAAAATCCGCTTCTTTCATCTTTTGATATTTAAGAGCATATAAAAAATAGATGAATATATTCATAAGCTTGCAACTATTATCCATCGCAAGTTATTGCCAATGTTATATCACCGCATTAACAGTGCTATTGAGAAATATCTATAATCTTTTTGAGAACGAATATGCTACTATATATATTTTTTAGCTTTAGAACTATGCGATAACGAACAGAAGTATTATAGAATTACTTTATACTATCAATATTTTTAAAATCATAGGTTGCACGCTTAATAAAACATAACAGTTTATGTGCTTCAGCAATGATAGTTTCACTGTGATTATTCAATTTTAAATTATTTTGAAAAGTACCTAAATCTTTTATATGTACTTACTTACTAATTATATTGAAGCGATACGGCAATGAAATGACTACCGCCATATTGTCTAGCTCATTTTTATCTCATTTTCCCTTGTATTTATGCAAAAGTTCAATGTAAAAATGACCTCAAACCCCAGAGCTCGGGTACGGGAAACTTTCTAGAGACCTCAAATTTACAGTTCTTTGATTTTGTCGGCCTCCAGTCGGTTCATTTTTCCAAATTTCCTACGTTTTATACCAAGATGTCATCGCCGGAGCATACGTTTGTCGTTTCGGTGATTTTGGTCGGCGGTGCGCCTCGTAGTTGACTGAAACTTTAAAGATACCAATTCAGATTTTGGGCTATACAATCATCACCAAATGACTCGGATATATCAGATATATATATATCAGACAACACAATAACAACTTCTCGTAGCTGGAAGGGCCCAAAAATTATTCCAGAACACATAATCTGTTTTAATTCACTTTGACGTTTCGTTTGACGTTTGTTGAATTTCTACAAAAGAGCCTAAACAACAACAAATTAGTTTGACATTTCTGACGTTTATGCCGTTCAAAACGCATTTCATCTGCCATTTGTCGAACGTATAGAAAGGGGCGCTACCTACTCGCTCTATCCTCGTTCAACTCGAAAAAATCGCTATCTTCTATAATGGGGCGTAACCGCCTCAACTCTCCTCGTTCCACATAAAAAAATCCACCGTTTTTGGCCGAGGAACCTCGGGAAAATGAAAATAGGAAAATGCGAAAAAATCGGCATCAAAATACGCCGTAGGCAATCTAGAAATACGGCAAAAGGCGTTTAGCCGTTCGGCGCTGCACGGCTCGCAAAAAAGCCTTTGTGGCGGTAAATTGGTCAATTTTCAAGTGAAGTGTGCGAGCGAGAGTAACCTACAGCTTTTAATATAATGTATAATAATAATAATGGATATGTTAAAATAGGCATATGAATTATATTCTTTGAGAAAATATACCAATTTGGAATGGCAATTACTAGCAGCGACACAGTCGTAGTCGGCAACCATATTATTTTACCATATAATTCCATATAAATCGTATTACTTAACGAGGTAATTTATTTCAGTAAACTAAGCACACCCAGTTCATTACAGGCTAGCCCAAGCATACCCGCTGCTTATTTCCGCAAATATTTCAACAGTGTATCGTACATATGTATTCGTACTTAGGTACTAAGTATTTGTCCGTTGTTAGTGTATAAAGATGTTAGCAGAAAGTTACATAATTTATGCGAGACACACTTCATTTTATTCTTAAATTATACAGGAAATTCTAAGGTTTATCTGTCACTTGACAGATTTTGTGGACCAATAAGAAATAAATTAATGCAGTGTGATTGCAACACACATTTGTTTTCTCTATAGACTTGATTTTAAATTACTCCATTTTTTGGATACATATAATATTAGCGAACAACGACTTGAATAGAATTTAATTGAATTAACCATATTTTTTAGAAATATATTGATTTTTATTTATATATAATTTAATGTGCGTTGTATCTATTATATTTAGGCCACTTTTTATTATCATTATTATTGGAGATACAGAATAAAGTTTCGACTTTTTTTTCTGATTTCAAAAATATGAATGCGATGTTCCTATATGTAAGCGTTTTTTCGTTACCAGTGAGTTTTGCCCAAGGATTTTCTGAAAAACTTCAATTGTTTACCTCATTAATACTGACGCGAAAAACAAATTACGTGAAGGGAGTTTTTACGTAACCTTAATTGTACCTTAGTTTGTAATTTTGTAACACAGTTTTGCATTATACTGTAATTTATGGAAGTACGATTCATTTTAGAAAAAATTAAAAAATTGTTTCAATCACAAAAAGTATTTTTGTTATGGCATTATGAAGCCTATTTACGGCAAATATTTTACTCAGATAGCTGAATTGAAATCCTTCTAATTTTCATCTTCCAAACATCATTCAAGAAATACACAAATTAAGAACTAGCCATAATTAGAATTAATTAATTAGACACAAATTAAAAGCATTTGCATTGGATGTAAAAATATATTGCTTTTAACGCGTTTAAATTTTCTAAAGACGTTGACACTTAGTTAACAACTTTACTTACATCGAGTCATCTATTCCAGGGCCATAAGATGAACCCTCAGCGAGGAGGGTTTTTATAGTTACAAACACAATAGCGAGGGTCCTCAAACAGAAAAACAACTGCTACTTTTCTGTCTATTCTCCGCCTACTTTCAAATGCTTGGAGACGTTCTTTTCTTACACATATGCTTGTATCTTCAAAAATATTTGTCGGATTGATTTAAATGCAAAAAAACAAACAATCTTATCAAAATTTCAACTAGGTATAAACCCTTAAGGTCACCTTATTTCACGCCGAAAAATGATCAAAATTTGTGCTGTTTTAGGTACAAAAATTTCGAAACATAAAACACGCAGAACAAAAGTAATATCAAAAATAAAATTATTGATGATTTGCACTTTTACTATTTAAATTATCCTCAAACAAAATAATAATTTTTAAAAATGGTTTGAAAGACACACATTAATATCCTATTCGAACCCCACATTTTAACAATTATTTTCACATACTTATAAACAAAAGTGAACAATCTTATATGCAGAACTATGTAAGTTTATGTTATAGCAATGTGTACATTTATAGTTAAATTTTAAAAACTGTATTTTGATAGGTTTCTGTACCTAAAAATTTATTGGCTAGACCGCTTTGTGTCGTTATATATTCGTGTTGCTTCGGTACCTTTGAATATTCGCAGGTGGCATGAAATAGTATTACTGTAATTTGCTAAGCTCTATATTATTCAGTTCTTAAATGTCAGAAATTATTTGTATTTGTAGAAAACTTTATTTCAAGAATATGGCGCCCCTAAGCAACTTCCCTCGTTCAGTAACCACATCACGTCTAAGCTCCTTTATCAGGTTTTTGTAGTTTTCTACAATTATTTACAAAGAAAGCCATAAAACATTTTATGAACAGTTATTTATGTATTTGTGTTCACCATTAACAATGCTTAATGGGACCGTTTCTGCGGTAGCTCAGAAACTTACACGATATAACTACTGGCGTGCAACTTAGTAATACGAAACCGAACATATTATAGGCCATAAAAATTCACAGTGAGTATTTCTATGTGGGTTAAACATTATACCTCTGACATTAATTAGTTATTACAATTCGGTATAATATCTAATGTTAAGAGAAAGGTTGAAATCCCTCAGGAGATGTATTTATTTTTTAGAGAAAAAATAGTAATACAATAGTTAGTTGGGCCGTGAAATACTATTTTAACATCTAAAGAAAGTTTCGTGTACATATTTTTTGTTCATACGGCATATATTTATTTACAAACTCCTAATCTTTGATAAAAATTATGAATGTTAAGTATATTTCGTTGCTATGACGTCAAGTAAACTGAATGGGGAAATAACATGATTCTTTCAAATATGTGCAGAGAAAACAATGTATTATTTTAATAAAAATGCCGTTTATCCTAAACAATTTCATGGAAAAATAAACCTAGAAACAGTATTTAAAATTTTAGTCTGAGCACGCCCCCAGAAAACAGTCGCCGCCATAGAGAAAACTGTGACGTCAGACGCCGGTCGCGCGGAATTTGCTGTATAACCTGTATGCGATATACATGCTTTGAGATAACGCAGTATATACGTTTAGAATAGTTACTTTGTCGTTTGTGATATGTATGAAGTGTTACCGTGTTAAATAGACATTGGGGTTGAATATATTTGCAAAATAAGCTCGTAAAATGCACACAGAAATTGAATTATCACCGGGTAAATGGAAGAAATATTGCATTGTGCCATGTATACATACTTCGCGTACAGTGCCTAATAAAAGATATTTCTCTGTGCCCAAAATTGAATAGACAAGAAAAATGTGGAGCAATGATGCGGGACGAAAGAAAAAACATAAAGCTCTGCAGCATTGCAACATTGTTTGTTTGTGAAGACCATTTTAATGTAAATTCAATTGGAAATTCATAGGTAGGTTTAAGTTCATCGCAATAATTAAAATGTAGGAGTTGTAAAAAATCAAGCATTTCTGTTAAATACCATAATCTTGAAATAGTGTATTTTACGAACAATTTTAGACATTTAATAACTGAATAATAATCTAGGGCTTAGCAAATAAACAGGAATATCATCTCATCAATACCACCTGTGAATATATAAAAAATCACTGAAGTAAAATAATCGAAAAAGTGGTATATCCAACAAATCTATAGATACCTACAGAAATTTTTGAAAATGTGCATTTTCTTAAATTTAACTGCATATGTAAATATTGTTATAACATACACTTACTTACTTAGTAGTACATATAAGATTGAGAATTTTCCCTTTTACTGTACAAAGCTTGATATCTCTTTTAACCTGAACATAAGCCACAAGATTATCACCGTAATTTTCACTAGCGAATCTGTATTGTAAACAAACAAATAAGTTACATTCACAAAATAACAGTTATTTCCTGGTAAATACCTCAGATGTTGATTATCTACTGTGGAAGGAAAATTGAGGATATTACTTTCAAGAAGATTTTCTTTTGTTGTTGCAAAAGCCCAAAATTTACTAGAATCATTCAAAATTTTCTTTTAGTGTTTATAATGTAGTTCACATAAGTAATATTAATTTCGGTTTTGACCACACTACAAGCGTATAAATTTATCCAGATCTTATACTTATGCCAGATTTTCTCCTTAAGATTAAAATGTTTTTATAATAGTGTCATCAAACCAAGGTAGATGCGATCTTACTATCTTTTGAATTAAATTGCACAATGCCACTTCCTATTTAAGATTTTAAGGGTGAAGTCATCTCCGCTTAAGGATATGGGAATGAGAACATCTATAAAGTTCCAAACTAAAGTTGACGGGTTCGCCCTAATTTTTATATTTGCTTCAAAGCAAAGAAAACTTATGTGAATGTTTTTAATGGCTCACAGTGTATAGGTATATCTTTTTAAAACTGGCTTTCTTTTAAGAAACTATTTTTTCTAAAGTCAGAACTAAAAAATATATCTAAATGAAATAATGATTAAATTAAATATCTTTTATACAATAATAATATCTAAAAAGCAACAATTTCCAAACATATTAATTTATAAAATTGCTTCATCTATTAGATTTATATCTTTTAGTCACGGATCACGGAATAATCCAATTATACTAATAGATGTTTAATATCTAATAATAATTTAATTTGAAGAATATACTTGTGGCAGATCTGTGACGGTTGGATAACTATGAAATTTAGGTGGTACATTATTTTCAACTTTACGACAATGCAATTTCTGCAAAATTATATTTTACATTTATGTTTTACATATGCAAATAATTATTTATATACATGTAAGTACATTAATCATATACACGGAATTCTACTGAATATTTATCTGTGTTTACACATCTTCGATAAATACAAAAAAGTGTATTTTAATGTAATTAATAACTTCTGCATTCTGCTCTGATATTTAAAGGAACCATTTAGCAAAATACATTTTTGGTAAGAGTTGTGGATTCGTAGATATTATAAGATAAACTGAGAACCCAAAAGAAAAAATACTAAGATGAAATTGCATTTTCGACTTTATGAAATACATACGTACATTATACATTAATATCTAGACAGCTGAATCATACTTATATGCATACAAGGTGTTTCAATAGGGACACATGGTAAGTTTTGGTGTCCAAACAATAAAATCATCATTTAAAGAAACAGATAAAATATCAATGAATTAAAGAATGTTATTTTATTAAATTTTCAAATTGGTTTCCCTCCACTTCCATATAATATTTCATTCTCCAACAATTTCTTGATAACAAAAATTGTTCTGACTTTTCGTTTTGTTATTAATACAAAACTGCATACTCTATTAGTTCAATGTTTTTACCTGTTTCCCTTTAAACGAGACAATATTGCCTCGCCCTTTCTTGTAGACACAGTATCCCGTAGAATCATCACCAAGTTGATTGATTTCTAATTTGTGAAAATGGTTTATACAATTGCTGAAAAAGTGGAAATAATTAGTTTGTTCTACAAGAATAATGACGATAATGATTTTTAATTATTGTTAGATTGACAAAAACACTTCACATCGGTAAGTTCTGGATTTAGTGCATACATTTTCGGAAACTGAATCTGTGGCAAACAGAAATCATCAATATGAATACGTACGACCTGTACGTAATGAGTGTTATCAGGTAGCTGTCCTGGGCCACATCGCAAAGAAACCAAATTTGAGTCTCACGAAACTTGCAAGTACCTTAGCAGTTTCCGTACCTAGTTGCCGCCGAATCTTAAAAAGTCATAAGTATCTCCCATACAAAATAATTTTGGTACAAGAAGTTAATGACGATCCTAATCACAGCTTGCAGTTCCGTATAGAAATGAATGATCGAAGAAATCGAAATTTTTTGTATTCATTCCAACTGATAAAAATCCACTCATTTTTCATTAAACCTATACGCAAATTTAATGTTTGGGCGGGCATACTGGGAGACCACCCCGTAGGGTCTTTCTTTATACCGGAAAATCTAAATGGAAACATGTATCTGAATCTACTAGAAACGAATATCTACCCGATAATTGTAGAAGTAATGCTTATGTCATAGCTATACGTGATTTTCTTAATCACAACTTTCCAAATCACTGAATAGGACGCAAAGGTGCAATTGAGTGGCCTGCCAGATTGTCAGATCTAACGTCCTTAGACTTTTTTCTATGGAGACACTTAAAGTCGAAAATTTATGCAACACGATCGAATTCACTTGAGAAGTATCGTCCGTGAATTGTTGCATGTCGTCAGATAACGCCTAAAATGTTGGACCAAAGATTTTGTTATTGTATGGAAGCGGAAGGAAACCAATTTGAACATTTAATTAAATAACATTCTTTTATTCATTGATATTTTGTTTTATTCTTTAAGTGATAATTTTATTGTCATATCCAAACCAAAATTTAAAAAGTCGTATGTCGTGGTGAGGTTTAAAATGAGGTTCACCGGTGTCTTACGCCCCTGCCTAAGGGGTAGCTTCCAAGACACCAAAACTTGTACCAACAAGTGTCCTCCTTGAAAAGGAAATCGACTTGTCTCAGATTTTTTTTTTTTCAATTCGGGTATTTTTCAGGTAGGAAGTTTTAATTGAAACACCCTGTATAGATAGGTTATAAATTTCTTTACTTCAATAATGTTCTATTAAATCTCTGATCTTCGATAAATAAAAGTTGTGAAATTTAATTTATAACTTCTTAATGGATCTTAATTGAAATCTATAAACCAATTAAGTAAAATATTATAGAATGTGAAAGAAGCATCAAGACAGTTCAAGATGAGAGTATAATATTTGATCTTTGTCTTGCATATCAAATGTTTTATTTAAAACAATAATGAATTGCGATTATTCACCCACGCAAGCAAGAAATGATTTATACACCCAGCAGCAATCTTTCACCAAGAACTAAGTAATAATGATGTTTAGTTACATAAAGTAAAAGATGAATAAGTTATTAAGTAAACGTAATATAAATACCCAGAGAGTGGCACATTATATTATTAAAAACCTCGACTTTAGAAACATGGATAATAAAAATATGTATAGCAAAAAAAATACTGACAACAATTGATTATAAGCCTGTAGCATTGATTAACTGATTTGGTAGTTTGTAATTTTTAATTTTAATAGAAAAAAATATAAAAACTTCACAAAAAAATGTATTAGGAAACAGAAACACTGCAAGTTTCAATATTATTTAGTAGATATGATGAAACAAACAGAGGAAACCTAAATTCTGAAGAATAAATAAATGTTCGATTTGTAATAGCGGTTAACTGATTCGTTGTTATATTAAAATATGTGCAATTATGTTTTACATTTGAATGAAACTGGATAACAAAAACTCTTACCAAACTGATATTTTTAAAAGTTTTATAATGTTTTCTTAATAGATACAGTTTTTTTATAAACAAAAGAGAGTTTGCCACATTTAAATTAATTGAAGAACGAAATAGTTTATATAGGAGTCTTCTGCATAATTATGTAATGCCTTTTGTTAATTATGTTCCTAATATTGTCATCACTTCTACCTTCTTAAATTTTATAAAAAAATATGTTCAAGACACAAACATTTTAATTGTAAATACCTAGTTTATCTAAATTTAAGAAAAAGACATTCTCTTTTTAATAGTTTA